>CM044983.1:12911526-17711526 GCA_024586325.1 Stellera chamaejasme | reverse complement strand
AAAATTTCCATCCCGAGCCCCGGGATTCCCGTCCCGAGCCCCGGGAGTCGCCCGGAACCGAACGTCCCGCCCCAAATATTAAACTCCACAACCACCTCCGGGACGTTTCCACGACTCCAAAACTGCAAACGGCTTCCCAAACTGAAATCTCGAGAGTGCTACCGAGCCCGCTGTACATCCTGAGAAGACCCGACAACCCCGGCGCGAGAAAAATATTTTCGGCGGAAACGTCAGAGGACCCACACGACCTCAAATACGGAAGGGTTCGCCAAAATGATACTCGGATAGGGCTCGGGAGTCGCACTGAACGTCGAAAACGTGACCGCCGGCCAAAACCGGAGCCCGGGTCACCGGTCGCAACCCTCAGGTGAAGGTGTTTACAAGGCCCAGATGTCCTCTGGGCGAAGGTTTCCTTTGCTCATCATCGTTCAAGATCTGTGTACACAGTGGGGTCTCCCACCGTCACAGCTTGGACCAAACACGTTCATTCATATCGCCAGGTTCAGCGTGGCGTGCCTGATGGTGGGGGTGGAGCCCTTCGCGGACGTCTTTCAGAGATTCTACCACTTGGACTTGCCGATGGGGGGGCAATTTTTCCATGTTACCCCCATTAGCGTTGGGGGGAATAATTCTATTTCTTTTGGTATTCCACTGAAATCGCACCATGATTGGCACGATGGCTTTTTCTTTGTCTACAGGGATGAGTCATGGCGGTTTCCAGTGGCGAGGACTGCGGAGGTTGTGCAGTGCACGGCTCCGAGGCTGGTCTTGTACGCCGGTGGGCAAAGGTGGCAGCCGTATGTTCAGTTGTTGGGGTGGCTGGATGACGTGCTGTAGAGGAGAGCCTGTGACCATCTATTTTCTTTTTTCATTGCGCAGCTTGATGAGGTGACTCTTAGGTGGGCTGGCATCAACACAAGCTATTTGTTGGATTCGAAGATGCCTCATCCTTAGGAAGGTTGGGCTCCTACACATCGCGGAGATTTCGTGGATGCCCTTCGCGCAGCTCTGGCGTGGTCTAGAGGTATGTATTGCTTGGCTCTTTCCTTATGTATCCCCCTTACGTGCCCATTCTGACTTTTGCGATGTATGATAGTTGGTACACTACCCAAGCAAACGTGCCCTCGCGTCATATTATAATCATACAAGGCCTTTGAGGAGGTCTCATCCTTGTGGTCTCCAGTATCGCCTTCGCAAGGTCTCATCCCTGTGGTCTCCAGTATCGCCTTCGCAAGGTCTCATCCTTGTGGTCTCCAGTACCGCCTTCGCAAGGTCTCATCCTTGTGGTCTCCGAGTCTCACTGCGCGGGGTCCTGCCCTCGCAGCTTCAAGTCTCGCATGGGCGATGTCTCATACTCACCCTTGCGTTTGAGGCCTTCGCGGGCCACCCTCGCGGTTTCAGGGCGAGCCCTTGCAATCTCTTTCGCCTCCATGGGTCTTACTCCCACAGTCTCCTGCCTATACTGGCCCCGCCCAGATAAGGCCCTTGCACCCAGGTTCGTGCAACCCTCACTCCTTATTTGGCTATATTCTATCTGGGCCTTCGCCCTTACAGGCCTTCGCCCGCCACTTGCTCCACTTGGAGATAGACCACTTGGTCGTCTGACATCAACCGGCCAATAAGGAGGACAACACGAGCCTGGGAGATCTTCACCAGATTCATACGCCAGACATTCTCGGCAAGCGAATCACCTAAGGCGGTTTGCTGAGATCTTCATCATCACAGCCGCCTTATCTCCAATCGATCGACACAAACATTTCTCAATAGCCTGTCTAAGGGCTTCAACCTGGGAGGCTCTCCTCCTGGCATCACTCTATAAATAGGGTGATGTCCACCCTAAATCGGGTAAGCTACTTCACGCCCCCCCACTCCTCTCTTGCTACTTCTGAGTATTCTCTTTATCTTTTACAGATTACTCTGAACAGCAAGCTTGGAGTCTCAAGAACACCACTGTCACCGCACGCCACCCGAGCCCTGTTGCGGAGGCGGTGGCGCCGTGACGCCTGAAGAGTAAGACTGAGTGATATGGAATGGAAGGTCCATCGAGAATCGCCGCGCGTAGCGGACCCAGAGAGCGAAACGATTGTGGAAGCAAACTAACGGAAATTTCATGCGTATAACCAAAATAAAATGCAACCATACAATTCATGCATTAACAACAGAGTAAGCCCCGCCCTCCGTGGACGAGTGCTTACGCACCCAAACATATATATATACATACAGAATTCACAGAACCTAAAGTGTCTAGCAAGCGCCAAGCGCTCAGAACATATACAGAACAGAATATATAGATATATACAGAAATACAATCATCACAGCAAACCAGAAAATATGCACATGCAGCTACAGAGCCAAGCCTAGGACTAAGCGTCAAATACCTCGCGGGATTCGAGATCCAAAAGACAATCCCGGGCCGCAAGGTGAAGCTGCTGCAAAACACAACCGAGGTAGAACCTCACGGAAATCTACTCCGCAGGCCGCTTATCAGGTCTACCTGAAACCCAAAAACAAAACCCAAAGAAGGGTGAGTCCTAAAAGGACCCGTAAGGGATATGGGGTAAGGTAAGTATATGTAACCCTGCAAAACAGAAAGATAGCAATATATGCAACAGAATACGGAATAACATGTATGTAACGAAAATAGATCGGAGTCCCGAAGGACATGCGATTCTAAATCGCCATAACCCTTATAATAAATCGGAGCAGCAGCCTCCACTAAGGAGTCGGAAGCCGAAGCTAATACTGAAGCATGGTGCACCAGTGGGGTAGCGAACCCACAAGCTGTCGTAATGTTAGCAGACAGTATGCCATAAGGCATACTCCTACAAACTACGAATATGCCCAAAGGCATAAAATTCCGAAATACTAGCGAGCAGAAAATGAAACCAAAACATATACTTAGCTTACCAAAACAACGAGAACCAAACCCTTACCTCAAAATCCAGTATTAGACCGATTCTGGACAACTCCTACACCGTGCCCCGAAACTTAGAACTTCTCTTTTCCTAACCTCCGAACCTCGAATCTGCCAAACCAAGTTGAATTAGCATCCTTATCAACCACACTACCAAACTACCTCCCCGACCCCAAACCCGAAAATCCAGCAGCATTTCCGTAAAATTCCAGATTTCCACAGAAACTTCAGAATTCAGAACCAACCTAGACAATGCAAGATTATACATTGACAAACATCATACAATAAGCAGAACTGATCAAATCCAACCTTAAACCCTTCATTACCCGCCATTTTCCGATAATCCCGCTTAATTGTAACTTTTTCATTTCTTAACCGAATTCAACGTTTCAAACTTCCATCCACTCCTAAATTCAACCCCAACACCATATTAACATCCAATTTAACCAAAATGAACCTCCAACATTGAAAAAGAATCATTCCAAAATTCGGTTCTTAACCAACTTTTTATCCAACTTCCAATTTAATCCATTCAAGCTACCAAACAACCATTCCAACCACCAATTTCACTTCTAAACCAAGCATGCTATCCAATTGCATCCAAACAACAAAATCCAACATGAACATACACCTAAATAAATCGGCCAAAAGGGGTTTTTACCTCAACTTGTTTTCCATCAAATTGAATCCATACATAAGCTTAGAATCATGCTAGGACTAACATACTTGAAGCATGAAACAAGATAACAAACACACATCATTTTGGAAATTATTCCATAAATTCGGCCAAGCTAGGTTTTTCATCCAAGATGTGTTTTCCAAAATCCAACACTTGATTAACACTCTCCTACAACCCAAGAACAACATACTAAAACATGGGAGGAAGAGAATCATCCTAGCTTATAGCTAAGAACAAACCCATCATTTGCCAAAACTTCTCTTTTCACCACTAAACTTCAAAACTAATGAGAAAAGAGAGCTTAGGAAGGTACTTACCACTCAAAGCACCCAATTTCTCTTTGATTCCAACTAAGAAGAAGAAGTTCAAGCTTGGAGGTTGCTCATCAATGGTGGCGGCAGACTTGGAGAAGAAGAAGAAATGAAGAAGAAGAAATGAGATAAGTCTCATTTTATGAAATATTAAGCCTTATGTATTTTCCTTACTTTAAACCCATACCTCTCTTCCTAAATTAAAACAAGCCATGTGTCCCTTCCCCTCTCCAAAATTCTGCCGAAAAAAACAAGGCTGCCCATGCTGATTTTTATTAAATTTGCACCCAATTGCAAATTAACTCCCAATTTTTCCGAAAGTTCCAATTCTTTTTGCCCAAAAATAATTACCGAATTCCAAAATTAACGAAACTTGGACACAACCCTCAGAATATTATAACATTCACAGAACATTTTTCAGAAATTCATTTACCATTCCGGAGTGTCCTACCGAGCTCATTGAACCCGAACCAAAACCCGACGTGCGGCGTGTCAACTGAACCGAAATTCCGTCACTCCAAAATTCTATAAAAATACCCATAAATTCCATCTTAAATTATAACACAACTTACCCCAAAGCCGTCAGAAAATTTCCATCCCGAGCCCCGGGAGTTGCCCGGAACCGAACGTCCCGCCGCAAATATTAAACTCCACAACCACCTCCGGGACGATTCCACGACTCCAAACCTGCAAACGGCTTCCCAAACTGAGATCTCGAGAGTGCTACCGAGCCCGCTGTACGTCCCGAGGCGACCCCGACAACCCCCCGGCGCCAGAAAAATATTTTCGGCGGAAACGTCCGGGGGACCCACACGACCTCAAATACAGAGGGGTTCGCCAAAATGATACTCGGATAGGGCTCGGGAGCCGCCTGAACGCCGAAAGACGTGACCCGCAGGCTAAAACCAGAGCCCCGGGTCACCCGGTCGCAACCCGCTCGGGGTGACCGTAACATCCTCCCCCCCTTAGGACTCTTGGTCCTCCAAGAGTTGTATCAACCACTGATACTGCTCGGGGTATCGGTCCTGAATGTCCTTCTCTGTCTCCCAAGTCGCCTCCCGGTCAGTATGATGTGACCACTGAACCTTGACCATGGGAATCAACTTGCTACGGAGTCTCCTGACATCCCTATCCAGAAAGGCTACCGGTACCTCCTGATAAGAAAGATCGGGTTCCAGCTGTACCTCCTCCACTGGAATCGTCTGAGTCGGATCCAGAATGCACTTCTTCAACATGCTAACATGGAAGACATTGTGCACAGCAGACAGACTAGGAGGTAATGCCAACCGGTATGCCACCCTACCGACCCGCTCCAGAATCTCATATGGGCCGATATACCGTGGGGCCAACTTGCCCTTCTTCCCGAATCTGACTGTCCCGCGGATAGGTGCTACCTTGAGCCAAACCCTATCCCCAACCTCAAACTCCGAGCCCTACGGCGGCGGTTCGCATAAGTAGTGGTGCGGTCGTTCGCGGCTTTGATCCGCGCTGAATCAATCTGATCTTCGCCGTAGTCTCCTCAATAAGCTCGGGTCCCAACTCAACCCTATCAGGCCGCATCGGTCCAGGCAATGTGGTGTCATACACCTCCTCCCGTACAACGCCTCATATGGTGCCATACCAATCGTAGTCTGGAAGCTGTTGTTGTACGAGAACTCAATCAAAGGCAACTGCTGGTCCCAATCTCCTCCAAAGTCTAAAGTACAGCTCCGTAGCATATCCTCCAATATCTGAATCACCCGCTCCGACTGCCCGTCAGTCTGTGGGTGATAAGCTGTACTCAGATGGAGTCGCGTGCCCAGCGCTTCATGAAAAGCCCTCCAGAACCGTGCCGTGAAACGCGGATCACGGTCAGATACAATGGAGTCTGGTACTCCATGTAATCGTACAATCTCACTGATGTAAAGCCGGGCAAGCTTCTCCAGAGGGTCTGTGACCCGAATAGGCAGAAAGTGTGCGCACTTTGTCAGCCGATCCACAATAACCCAGATAGCATCATGGCGAGACCGTTTCAGTGGCAGTGCAGTCAGAAAATCCATGGTAACATTGCCCCACTTCCGGTGGAATGGGCAAAGTCTGTAGTGTCCCTGCCGGTTTCTGGTGCTCAATCTTCACCTGCTGACAAACGGCACACCTAGACACATGTGTGGCAATGTGCCTCCTCATCCCAGGCCACCAGAAGTGAGTACGCAGATCATGATACATCTTCTCACTTCCTCTAAAATCTCATTCCGAGCTCCCGATCCTCCGGTACATAAAGGCGGTCTCGGAAGTATAGCAATCCTGCCTATACTGAAATGTCGGTAACAAAGACCCCTTATCCTCCCCAGATAACTTCTTCAGCCCCGGATCTCTACCTTGCGCCTCGCGCACTCTATCAAGCCACTCAGAATGTATAGTAAGTGTGTATACCTGAGCACGCTCCCAGAGCTGCCACCTGTGCCAAAGGCACGTCAGATCACTCTCCTCGGATCGGTCACCAACATCTCCTCCCTTGACCAACCCGGTATACTTCCTGCTCAGTGCATCGGCAACCGTGTTGCCCTTGCCAGAGATGTACTCGATACTACAATCATAGTCCTTAATGTATTCGAGCCATCTGCGCTGCCTCATGTTAAGCTCCTTCTGCGTAAACAGATATTTCAGACTCTTATGGTCGGTAAGAATCTGAAATTTATTACCAAACAGATAATGCCTCCGTTGTTTCAGCGCACAGATCACTGCAGCCAACTCTAGATCGTGTGTCGGATAGTTCAGCTCATGCGGTCGCAGCTGCCTCGACCCATAAGCTATCACATTACAATCCTGCATCAGCACACACCCCAAACCTGATGTGGAAACATCCGTATAGATCACATACGGTAAGCTCGGATCTGGAAGAGTCAGAATCGGAGCGTTAGTCAACTGCCGTTTCAACTCCTGAAAATTCTGCTCACACCTATCAAACCAGATAAACGGTTGACCCTTCTTGGTCAACTGCGTGAGCGGAGATGCCAGAATAGAAAACCCCGGTACGAACCTCCGATAATATCCTGCTAATCCCAGGAAGCTCCTGATCTCCCGTACCGTGGTAGGTTGTTTCCAGTCCTGAACTGCCCTCACCTTCTCTGGGTCCACAGACAGACCATGCTCAGAAATAACGTGTCCCAGAAAGGTGACCTCCCGGATCCAGAACTCACACTTTGAGAACTTAGCATAAAGCTGATGTTCCCAAAGTGTCTGTAGAACTACCCTCAGATGTTCCCGATGCGAGTCCGCATCCCGAGAATATATCAGAATATCATCAATGAAGACCACCACAAATGAGTCCAAGTACGGCCGGAACACCCGATGCATCAGATCCATGAATGCTGCCGGAGCATTGGTCAGCCCAAATGGCATGACCGTAAACTCAAAGTGTCCATATCGGGTGCGGAAAGCTGTCTTAGGTATATCCTCCTCCTTCACCCTAAGTTGAAAGTATCCGGATCGTAGATCAATCTTCGAGAAAACTCTCGAATCCCGAAGTTGATCAAAAAGATCATCAATCCTCGGCAACGGATACTTATTCTTCACGGTAAGGGCATTCAACCGTCGTAGTCTATACAAAGTCGGAGCGTCCCATCTTTCTTCTTTACAAAGCAGTAACCGAGCACCCCACGGCGAAGTGCTCGGTCGGATGAAGCCCTTCTGCTGTAATTCCTCCAACTGCTTCTTTAACTCCTGCATCTCAGAAATGGGCATCCGATAAGGAGGAATAGATATCGGAGCAGTGCCCGACTGCAGGTAGATCTCAAACACAATTTCCGCTCTGGTGGTAATCCGGGCAACTCCTCCGGAAATACTGCGGAAAATCTCGAACCACCGGTATACTAGCTAGCTTCAACCTAGTATCCGCCTCATTCAGATCAAAACATTCCCTACACCAACTACCGACAGCTGGTCCAGAATGCGCAACTCGTACTATGCTTTGCGATAGTCAAACGATCGGAGTCGTGAGAGGTAGTACCTCTCCGGATACCATAATGGTACGGGCTGCACAATCAATGTGCACGAGAATTCTTGGATAGCCAATCCATCCCAAGAATAACATCATAGTTCGGCGTGTCCAAAACCAACAAGTCCGATACTATCGATGCCCGCCTACGGATATCGTACAACCCCGAACCATCCCATTGGAAAACGGCCCGACTCAGCGGTTTTTACTAAATACATCTGCGGCAAAGTACTAACAGACAGTGCGAGAGATGTAACACATTTACGTGCTACAATAGAAATAGACGCTCTGTATCAAATAACGCATGAACAGATGTATCGTTCAGAAATACGGTACCTTGCAAAACTCCCTGCTGAGACGAGCCTCCCTGCTGGCTGGGGCTCGCCTGCTGACTGGGTCCTCCCTGATGACTAGGGCCTCCTCGCTGACTAGGACCTCCCTGCTCTATCTGAAAAACGCGTCCTGCCCTAGGCTGCTGCGGTGGAGGGGGTGGCTGAAGCTGTGGTCGCTGCTGAGGTCTCGGGCCACCCCGCTGAAACCCACGCCCTCGAGGCGCGTTGGGCGGTGCCCGAGACTGCGGACGCTGAAAACTACCAGAACCCTGCCCCACCGTCTGAGGGCAGTCCCGTACCCAGTGAGTATCAGACCCGCATCGCAAACATCGGCCCTCCTGCCGGTAACACGGTCTACCCGGGTGATACCCACCACAAGTCGGACAAGGTCGTGAGGGTGGTGCTCCCCCCTGCCCCCGCTAGACTGCCCAGATCTGTTCTGCCGTCCAGAACTCTGCCGGGGTCCCTGCTGTGTGGAACCCCTCGAAGTCCCCTGACCCCTCTGCGAGGTGAGGCGACTCTCAACGTCCTCCTGCTCGAGGAGTTGAGCCTTGTGAACTGCCTCCCCGTAAGTAGTAATGTCCAACGGCCTCGAGCCCATCATGCTCGGGCGCGATCGACGAATAAACCTCTTCGCCTTCTCCTCCTCCATACCGTGGTCCTGCGGTACGTAGTGGATAAGCCTGTCAAACTCCCTCTCATACTCTGCGACAGTCCTGTCTCCCTGCTGAAGCTCATCAAACTGTGCCTGTCGCAGATCTCTAGCTGCAGCCCCGATGAACCTCCGATGGAACAGCTGTGTAAACTGCTCCCGAGTGTAACATCCACCTCCTGATCGGGTGCTAGCCCCGCATTCGCCCTCAGATTGCCCTGAAGGCTCCTCCACCAATGATCTGCTCCCTCCTGCAGATTGAACGTGGCAAGGGATACCATCACTGTGGAAGGTAAATGTAACCTCCCCAGGAGCTTGTCAATCTCCATAAACCAGGTCTCCGCTGCCTCGGGACCTCCCTTACCATCAAACTTCCTAGGGTTCAACCGCTGGAACCTCTCCAACAAACGGACATCATCAGAGTCAGAGTGATGCCCCGAACCTCCCCGTCGTCGGTGGGTCCGACGGGTGGTATCAGAATCCAGCTCAATAATCCTCCGTCGCTGTCGAGGGGGCTGATGTGTCTCCTGGTCAGAACGATCGGAGCGAGCTACGGAGCTACGCTCTGGTCGTACCCTCCGAGATCGCGGGTTCCTGCGCTCCGCGTCCTCCTCAGACTCACTCTCAGATCGGGCCCGTACATGAGTGTGGGTGGTAGTCCGGGTGTGGCTACTCACTCTCCCATCAGTATGCACAGACGGTGCCACGACCGAATCCTCCTGCACCTGTGACTGTACCGGAACCTGTTCCGGTACTAGTGTCCTCAACAACTGCTGGACCTGCTCCAGCACATGAACCAAAGCAGTGGTAGACCCCTGACCCTGCTGTACAACCGGTGGCGGGGTATGTACCCGCTCTGGCCCAGAATCCCCCTGCCTCTGCTCTCTAACTCTCGGAGGTGTGGGATTACGGTCCCCTCCTCCGGTCGCAAATCGCGCTGTCGGCGCGTGTTAACCATTCTGAAACATTCCGGACCAAACAGAGTCCAGACCAATCAGTTACCTCTAATCCCTATAGAAACTAGCAGCAGCTTTCTAAGGCTCTGTAGTGCAATGCAGTACTTAACTCAGAAGTTATTTTTGCAAAATGATAAAATCATGTATTTCACAGAATCACAGAAGCAATTCATGCTTATTTCACCAAATCTTTTCCTAACACACAATTTTACGTACCTGAAACTTTTCCACAATCCTTTACTTGTAACACTTTTACCAAAGTCCCGAAATTCTGGATTCCATACTCTGCAACCACCAGGATAACTTGAAGGACCAAACTTTGCTCCACAATTTTATTTTGAAGTGGTTCGAGTAAGGAGGTGGCCAATCTCCGTACCAAACCATTCTAAAATAAAATGTAGAACAATAGTTGTCACTACAAGTCACCACTGACGACCAATATGGTCACTTACTCGCTCGATACCAACTTGTCACCGCACGCCACCCGAGCCCGGTTGCGGAGGCGGGGCGCCGGGACGCCGGAAGCGGAAGCCGGAATGAATAGGAATGGCAGGTCCATCGAGACCCGCCGCGCGTAGCGGACCCAAAGAGCGAAAGGATTATGGAAGCAACCTAACAACAATTTCGTGCTTATAATCGAAAGTAAAATCCAAACATACAATTCATGCATTAACAACGAGTAAGCCTCGCCTCCGTGGGCGAGTGCTTACGCACCAAAACATATATACATACGTAATTCACGTAACCTAAAGTGTCTAGCAAGCGCCAGCGCTCGTAACATATACAGTAATGAATATACAAATATATACAGACATACAATCATCACAGCAATACATAAAGTGCGCATATGCAACTACAGAGCCAGCCTTAGATCTATGAATCAAAAATACCTTGCGCGGGATTCAGACCAAGTAGACAATCCCGGACCGCAAGGTGCAACTGCTTCAAAACACACCCAAGGAAGAACCCTCACGCAAACCTACTCCGCAGGCCGCTTAACAGGTCTACCTGAAACCCAAAAAAAGAACCCAAAGAATGGTGAGTCCTAAAAGGACCCCGTAAGGGATATGGGGTAAGGTAAGTATATGTAACCCGCAAAACAGAAAGATAGCAATATATGCAACAGAATACGGAATAACATGCATGTACGGAAAATAGATCGGAGTCTCGAAGGACGTGCGATTCTAAATCGCCACAACCTTTATAATAAATCGGAACGACAGCCTCCACTAAGGGAGTCGGAAGCCAAGCTAATCTGAAGCATGGTGCACCAGGGGTAGCGAACCCACAACCGCCGTAATATTAATGCAGACAGAGTATGCCATAAGGCATACTCCCACAAACTACGTAATATGCCCAAAGGCATAAAATTCCGAAATACTAATGTAAGAAAATGAAACCAAAACATATACTTAGCTTACCAAAACAACGTAACCAAACCCTTACCTCAAAAATCCAGTATTGGACCGATTCTGGACAACTCCTACACCGTGCCCCGAAACTTAGAACTTCTCTTTTCCTAACCTCCGAACCTCAGAATCTGCCAAACCAAGTTGAATTAGAACCCTTAACAACCACACTACCAAACTACATCCCCGACCCCAAAACCGAAAATCCGGCAGAATTTCCGTAAAATTCCAGATTTCCACAGAAACTTCAGAATTCAGAACCAACCTAGACAATGCAAGATTATACATTGACAAACATCATACAATAAGCAGAACTGATCAAATCCAACCTTAAACCCTTCATTACCCGCCATTTTCCGATAATCCCGCTTAATTGTAACTTTTTCATTTCTTAACCGAATTCAACGTTTCAAACTTCCATCCACTCCTAAATTCAACCCCAACACCATATTAACATCCAATTTAACCAAAATGAAACTCCAACATTGAAAAAGAATCATTCCAAAATTCGGTTCTTAACCAACTTTTTATCCAACTTCCAATTCAATCCATTCAAGCTACCAAACAACCAAAATCCAACATGAACATACACTTAAATAAATCGGCCAAAAGGGGGTTTTTACCTCAACTTGTTTTCCATCAAATTGAATCCACACACAAGCTTAGAATCATGCTAGGACTAACATACTTGAAGCATGAAACAAGATAACAAACACACACCATTTTGGAATTTATTCCATAAATTCGGCCAAGACAAGTTCTTCATCCAAGATGTGTTTTCCAAAATTCAACACTTGATTAACACTCTCCTACAACCCAAGAACAACATACTAAAACATGGGAGGAAGAGAATCATCCTAGCTTATAGCTAAGAACAAACCCAACATTTACCAAAACTCCTCTTTTCACCACTAAACTTCAAAACTAAAGAGAAAAGAGGAGAAGGGATGATGCTTACCACAAGTAGCATCCAATTCCTCTTTGATTTCTACCAAGAAGAAGAAGTTCAAGCTTGAGGTTGATCTTCAATGGAGGCGTCGGCAGAGCAGCAAGAAGGAGAAGATGGAGAAGAAAAGAAGTGAAAATGAGACTTATCTCCTTTTAGGAAATATTAAACCATAATATATATTTCCCTCACTTTAAACCCATACCTCCCAACTTAAATTAAAACAAGCCAAGTGTCCCTTCCTCCTTCCCAAATCTGCCGAAATCAACTTGCTGCCCATACTCCCATAATTCATTTTGTAACCAAATACAATTTAACTCCCAATTTTTCCGAAAGTTCCAATTCTTTTTGCCCAAAAATAATTACCGAATTCCAAAATTAACGAAACTTGGACACAACTCTCAGAATATTATAACATTCACAGAACATTTTTCAAAAGTTCATTTACCATTCCGGAGTGTCCTACCGAGCTCAAACCCGAACCAAAACCCGACGTGCGAGCGTGTCAACTCGAACCGAAATTCCGTCACTCCAAAATTCTATAAAAATACTCATAAATTCCATCTTAAATTAAAACACAACTTACCCCAAAGCCGTCAGAAAATTTCCATCCCGAGCCCTCGGGAGTCGCCCGAACCGAACGTCCCCGCCCCAAATATTAAACTCCACAACCACCACCGGGACGTTTCCACGACTCCAAAACTACACACGGCTTCTCAACCGGAGATCTCGAGAGTGCTACCGAGCCCGGCCAGACGTCCCCGAGACGACCCCGACAACCCCGGCGCGAGAAAAATATTTTCGGCGGAAACGTCCGGGGACCCACACGACCTCAAATACGGAGGGGTTCGCCAAAATGATACTCGGATAGGGCTCGGGAGCCGCCCGAACGCCGAAAACGTGACCGCAGGCCAAAACCGAGCTCCGGGTCACCTTGCCGCAACCCACTCGGGGTGACCGTAACATCCTCCCCCTTAGGACTCTTGGTCCTCCAAGAGTTGTATCAACCGGCCGATCTTGCTCGGGGTATCGGTCCCGAATGTCCTTCTCTGCCTCCCAAGTCGCTTCCCGGCCGGTATGATGTGACCACCGAACCTTGACCATGGGAATCAACTTGCTACGAGTCTCCCGACATCCCTATCCGTAAAGGCTACCGGTACCTCCCGATAAGAAAGATCGGGTTCCACTGCACCTCCTCCACCGGAATCGCCGAGTCGGATCCGTAATGCACTTCTTCAACATGCTAACATGGAAGACATTGTGCACAGCAGATGACTAGGAGGTAACGCCAACCGGTATGCCACCCTACCGACCCGCTCCGTAATCTCATATGGGCCGATATACCGTGGGGCCAACTTGCCCTTCTTCCCGAATCCGACTGTCCCGCGGATAGGTGCTACCTTGAGCCAAACCCTATCCCCAACCTCAAACTCCGAGCCCTACGGCGACGGTTCGCATAAGTAGTGGTGCGGTCGTTCGCGGTTTTGATCCGCGCCTGAATCAATCTGATCTTCGCCGTAGTCTCCTCAATAAGCTCGGGTCCCAACTCAACCCTATCAGACGCATCTGTCCAGCAGTGTGGTGTCATACACCTCCTCCCGTACAACGCTTCATATGGGGCCATGCCAATCGTAGTCTGGAAGCTGTTGTTGTACGAGAACTCAATCAAAGGCAACTGCTGGTCCCAATCTCCTCCAAAGTCTAAAGTACAGCTCCGTAGCATATCCTCCAATATCTGAATCACCCGCTCCGACTGCCCGTCTGTCTGTGGGTGATAAGCTGTACTCAGATGGAGTCGCGTGCCCAGCGCTTCATGAAAAGCCCTCCAGAACCGTGCCGTAAAACGCGGATCACGGTCAGATACAATGGAGTCTGGTACTCCATGTAATCGTACGATCTCCCTGATGTAAAGCCGGGCAAGCTTCTCCAGAGGGTCCGTGACCCGAATAGGCAGAAAGTGTGCGCACTTTGTCAGCCGATCCACAAAAACCCAGATAGCATCATGGCGAGACCGTGTCAGGGGCAGTGCAGTCAGAAAATCCATGGTAACATTGCCCCACTTCCGGACTGGAATGGGCAAAGTCTGCAGTGTCCCTGCCGGTTTCTGGTGCTCAATCTTCACCTGCTGACAAACGGCACACCTAGACACATGTGTGGCAATGTGCCTCCTCATCCTGCACCACAAGAAGTGAGTACGCAGATCCCGATACATCTTCTCACTCCCGGGATGAATACTCAATCTGCTCGAGTGTGCCTCCCTAAAATCTCATTCCGGAGCTCCCGATCCTCCGTACATAAAGGCGGTCTCGGAAGTATAGCAATCCTCGCCTATACTGAAATGTCGGTAACAAAGACCCCTTATCCTCCCGGATAACTTCTTCAGCCCCGGATCTCTACTTTGCGCCTCGCGCACTCTATCAAGCCACTCGGAATGTATAGTAAGTGTATATACCGAGCACGCTCCCGTAGCCGCCACTTGTGCCAAAGGCACGCGATCACTCTCCTCGGATCGGTCACCAACATCTCCTCCCTTGACCAACCCGGTATACTTCCTCGGTGGCATCGGCAACCGTGTTGCCCTTGCCAGAGATGTACTCGATACTACAATCGTAGTCCTTAATGTATTCGAGCCATCTGCGCTGCCTCATGTTAAGCTCCTTCACAGAAATGATATTTCAGACTCTTATGGTCGGTAAGAATCTGAAATTTGTTACCAAGCGTATAATGCCTCCATTGTTTCAGCGCATAGATCACCGCAGCCAATTCCAGATCATGTGTCGGATAGTTCAGCTCATGCGGTCGCAGCTGCCTCGACCCATAAGCTATCACATTACGATCTGCATCAGACACACCCCAAACCGGATGTGGAAGCATCCGTATAGATCACATACGGTAAGCTCGGATCTGGAAGAGTCGAATCGGAGCATTAGTCAACCGCCGCTTCAACTCCTGAAAATTCTGCTCACATCTATCGGACCGTATAAACGGCCGACCCTTCTTGGTCAATCTGCGTGAGCGGAGATGCCGAATAGAAAACCCCGGTGCGAACCTCCGATAATATCCTCGCTAATCCCGTGAAGTTCTCGATCTCCCGCACCGTGGTAGGTTGTTTCCAATCTGAATCGCCCTCACCTTCTCTCGGGTCCACAGCATGACCATGTTCGAAATAACGTGCCCCGAAAGGTGACCTCCCGGATTCAGAACTCACACTTTGAGAACTTAGCATAAAGCTGATGTTCCCAAAGTGTCTGTAGTAACTACCTCGATGCTCCCGATGCGAGTCCGCATCCCGAGAATATATCAAATATCATCAATGAAGACCACCACAAACGAGTCCAAGTACGGCCGAACACCCGATGCATCGATCCATGAATGCCGCCGAGCATTGGTCAGCCCAAATGGCATGACCGTAAACTCAAAGTGTCCATACCGGGTGCGGAAAGCGGTCTTAGGTATATCCTCCTCCTTCACCCTAAGCTGAAAGTATCCAGATCGTAGATCAATCTTCGAGAAAACTCTCGAATCCCGAAGTTGATCAAAAAGATCGTCAATCCTCGGCAACGGATACTTATTCTTCACAACATGAGCATTCAACCGTCTGTAATCAAAGCAAAGTCGAAGCGTCCCATCTTTCCTCTTAACAAACAGAACCGGAGCACCCCACGGTGAAGTGCTCGATCAGATAAAGCCCTTCGCTGTAATTCTTCCAATCGCTTCTTTAACTCCTGCATCTCGTAAATGGGCATCCGATAAGGAGGAATAGATATCGGAGCAAAGCCCGACCGCAGTAGATCTCAAACACAATTTCCGCTCTGGTGGTAATCCGGGCAACTCCTCCGGAAATACTGCGGAAAATCTCGAACCACCGGTATACTAGCTAGCTTCAACCTAGTATCCGCCTCATTCAGATCAAAACATTCCCTACACCAACTACCGACAGCTGGTCGATAATCCGCAACTCGTACTATGCGTGCGATAGTCAAACCAGCCGGAGTCGTGAGAGGTAGTACCTCTCCAGAAACCATAATGGTACGGGCTGCACAATCAATTTGCACAGAATTCTTGGATAGCCAATCCATCCCAAGAATAACATCATAGTTCGGCGTGTCCAAAACCAACAAGTCCGATACTATCTGATGCCCGCCTACGGATATCGTACAACCCCGAACCATCCCATTAGAAAACAGAAACTGACTCCCAGCAGTTTTTACTAAATACATCTGCGGCAAAGTACTAACAGACAGGTGCGAGAGATGTAACACATTTCGTGCTACAATAGAAATGGATGCTCCGTATCAAATAACGCATGAACAGATGTATCGCTCGTAAATATAGTACCTTGCAAGACTCCTCGCGGAGTCGAGCCTCCCCGCCGGCCGGGCCCGCCTTTCTTGGGGTCCTCCACGATGACTAGGGCCTCCTCGCCGACTAGGACCTCCTGCTCTATCTCGAAAACTCGCCCGCTCTAGGCTGCCGCGGTGGAGGGGTGGCTGAAGCCGTGGTCGCCGCCGAGGTCTCGTGCCACCCGCTGAAACCCACGCCCTCGCGGCGCTTTGGGCGGTGCCCGAGATCGCGGACGCTGAAAACTACTGTAACCTCGCCCCACCGTCGAGGGCAGTCCTGCACCAGTGAGTATCCGACCCGCATCGCAAACATCGACCCTCCGCCGGTAACAAGGTCGACCCGGTGATACCCACCACAAGTCGGACAAGGTCGTGAGGGTGGTGCTCCCCGCCTCCACTAGACTGCCCGGTCTGTTTCGCCGTCCCGTAACTCGCCGGGTCCTCGCTGTGTGGAACCCCTCGAAGTCCCCTGACCTCTCTCGCGAGGTGAGGCGACTCTCAACGTCCTCCTGCTCGAGGAGTTGAGCCTTGTGAACCGCCTCCCCGTAAGTAGTAATGTCCAACGGCCTCAGAGCCCATCTGTACTCGGGGCGCAGTCGACGGATAAACCTCTTCGCCTTCTCCTCCTCCATACCGTGGTACTGCGGTACGTAGTGGATAAGCCTGTCAAACTCACGCTCATACTCTGCGACAGTCCTATCTCCCTGATGAAGCTCATCAAACCGTGCTTCTCGCAGATCCCTAGCCGCAGCCCCGATAAACCTCCGATGGAACAGTGTGTAAACCGCTCCCGGTGTAACATCCACCTCCCGATCGGGTGCTAGCCCCGCATTCGCCCTCAGATTGCCCCCAAGGCTCCTCCACCAATGATCTGCTCCCTCCTGCCCAGATTGAACGTGGCAAGGGATACCATCACCGTGGAAGGTAAGTGTAACCTCCCGGGAGTTTATCAATCTCCATGAACCAGTCTCCGCGCCTCGGGACCTCCCTTGCCATCAAACTTCCTAGGGTTCAACCGCTGGAACCTCTCCAACAACCGGACATCATCGAATCAGTGATGCCCCGAACCTCCCCGTCGCCGGTGGGTCCGACGGGTGGTATCGAGAATCTAGCTCAATAACCCTCCGCCGCCGCCGAGGGGGCTGATAGGTCTCTGGTCGAAATGATCGGAGCGAGCTGCGGAGCTACGCTCGGTCGTATCCTCCGTGATCGCGATTCCTGCGCTCCGCGTCCTCCTCGACTCACTCTCGATCGGGCCCGTACATGAGTGTGGGTGGTAGTCCGGGTGTGGCTACTCACTCTCCCATCGGATGCACAGACGGTGCCACGACCGAATCCTCTCGCACTGGGATCGCACTGAACTGTTCCGGTACTAGTGTCTCAACAATCGCTGACTGCTCCAAAGACATGAACCAAAGCAGTGGTAGACCCCTGACCCTGCTGTACAACCGGTGGCGGGGTATGTACCCGCTCTGGCCCAGAATCCCCCTGCCTCTGCTCTCTAACTCTCGGAGGCGTGGGATTACGGTCCCCTCCCTCCGGTCGCAAATCACGCTGTCGGCGCGTGTTAACCATTCCTGAAACATTCCAGACCAAACAGAGTCCAGACCAATCAGTTACCTCTAATCCCTATAGAAACTAGCAGCAGCTTTCTAAGGCTCTGTAGTGCAATGCAGTACTTAACTCAGAAGTTATTTTGCAAAATGATTGATGGCGGCGCAGATTGGACAGGCACCGCCACGTGTTTTCGTAGTCGTCGAGTGTTGACGTTGCTTGATGCCATTGGCGCGTGAACGTGACGCGTTTCTCGGGATTCGAGGAATGGGGGGTCCTTGGTGATGAGTCCACCGATTTTCTAGTTAAATGAAGTTATATCAAGAAAGCGAGAGAGCTGACTTATGTTACCGACGCTTTGTTATATAGTAGGTTTTAATGGTGGTATTATTGTAATAAGTGAAGGGCATTATCGTAATAAGTCAATATTTCGTTATTTACACAAGTATCTGTGTTGTCCGGGAAGTGGTTATCCGGGAATCTCCCATGCCTTGTCCGGGTAATAAGTTTTATTAAGTCCGGGAATATCACAGGTTTTCGTAATTACTGAGTTTTTTAATGGGGCCCTTATGGTGGGCCATCGTTTTGGGCCTTTTGGTAGGCCTGTTTAGGTGATTGGGCCTATCGGCCATCAAGTCCCCCCTTTGTCATGCGGCCGATTGGAAGGAGTCCGCATATTTTTCTGAAATAGGAATTGAATCCTTTTGAAATATCCCGGACAACTGAGGTCCGGGATTTCTTTTGAAATAGGAATTGCATCCTCTTTTGAAATATCCCGGACAACTGAGGTCCGGGATTTCTTCTGAAATAGGAATTGCATCCTCTTTTGAAATATCCTGACAACTGAGGTCCGGGATTTCTTCTGAAATAGGAATTGCATCCTCTTTTGAAATATCCCGGACAACTGAGGTCCGGGATTTCTTCTGAAATAGGAATTGCATCCTCTTTTGAAATATCCCGGACAACTGAGGTCCGGGATTTCTTCTGAAATAGGAATTGCATCCTCTTTTGAAATATCCCGGACAACTGAGGTCCGGGATTTCTTCTGAAATAGGAATTGCATCCTCTTTTGAAATATCCCGGACAACTGAGGTCCGGGATTTCTTCTGAAATAGGAATTGCATCCTCTTTTGAAATATCCCGGACAACTGAGGTCCGGGATTTCTTCTGAAATAGGAATTGCATCCTCTTTTGAAATATCCCGGACAACTGAGGTCCGGGATTTCTTCTGAAATAGGAATTAACGGTTACTTTTTGAACAGTCGTTTGTATTGGAGCGTGTCGACGGTTCACCTTCCCCGAATATCTTACATAAGGAGTTTTTTAGAGTGGTACTCCACACCTCATTCTTGCTCTCAATAGCTTACTTGCTTTCCCTCTCTCCCTCTCTAGCTTCTCTCTCTTTTCACGACGGACAACCCATCGCTCAAAGAGGCGATCAGTTTCTTTCAACGGTGGAGGAGCGTTGAACAAGTAGCCCCAGAGGAATACCTAGCGCCTTTCCTCAACCAAGAGTCAGTCGCGTCAGGCAGCCTAGAAGGAGCTTCTGCTGTTGAGAAATTCTACCGCCGGTATCGTTCAGTTGTCGACGTAGCTGCGAGAGTTTCTCCCGTAGAAGTTGGGTCATCAAACCGCCGCTCCTTTATTCGCCCCTGTTTCCCGAGGTACTTATAAATGGCCTCTTCTTTTTCGTTTCCTTCTATTCGTCCTTCGGGGAGTCTTTTAGAGACTAGTGAACCTGTTCCCGAAGGATGGTGGGCCGATGTTGACCGTTTTCGTAGTAAAGCCACTCCTGAGTTAGTAAAGCGCTGGCGACGCCATTTCTTCCTCCCCAAAAATATAGTTGTTAGGGTTCCAACCCCGGAGTGCCATGTTTATGAACCGGGTGTTGGCAGTCTTGCCGTTTTTAGGTGTCAACTGGAGTGCGGGCTCAGATTTCCCCCGCACCCTTTTATTCAGGAGCTGGCCGAATCGCATGGTTTGGCCATCAATCAGTTAAGCCCGAACACCTTTTGCCACCTAAACGCGTTTCTCGTGTTGTGTGCTGTGTTCGGGATAGAACCCAAAACGTCCACCTTTTTGCAGTTTTACAAAATCATCCCAAGCCCGAGGAACTGCTTTTACTACTTCGGGGCCAGGAACCCTACAAAGAACGTTAAGTTCAATTTTATCTGGGGGTTGCCTTCGAGCAGAAAGGGGTGGCACGGGGAGTTTTTCTTTTTGACTCCCGAAGCGTCATGGGGCCTTCAGACAGTCCAGAAGGTAGGGGAAATTGTGGATGTGAAGGACCCCTCCCGTTTGTTGGAGTTGGAGGGCGCTCGGGAGAACTACGAGACTTTTTGTGAGAAACTGGGGCGTGTGGTGGATTGGTTCGGGAGTGAGGTTCCCGAACCATTCCCGGTTCCGATCAACTGGGTTCTCATCACCCAAGGGGTTTTATCCCAGTTGGGGATAGTTCAGGGTAACCTCAAGGAACTTGGGATCCGGGAAAGTTCCCCCTCCCCTCAGGACTTGGCTCTGATCCGGCGTCTTCGGGGCGAGATCCCGCACAATGTTTTTGTAGAAGGTTTATACTTTTTCCTTGTGCTTCTTTCCTATATTTGTTCATTGCTAACTCTTTTCATTTGCAGAAATGGCCCCGAAGATCGATCTCCAATCACTTTTCAAGAGCGGTTTGAAGCCCAAACCCAAGGAGTCCTCCAAGGCGGGTCCTTCGCAGCCTTCGGCTGCTGAGCCGAAGAAGAGAAAGAGGGACGCCGCCAAAGTCGCGGAAGTCTCCATCCCTGAGCACTCAGAAGTTCCTTCTCCGGTCCACCTGGAGGACACGGAGACAACTTTTGAGGAGCTGTTCGAGGCTTACGACCGAGCTGGCCCTTCCCCAGACAAGAAGAGGCGTCTTCGGGGAAAATACAAGGCCACTCCGGTTGCGGAGGAGAGAGTTCCGGGAGTATTACCTATGGACTTCAACTTAGGTAATCAGCGGTTAAGTTTAAAAAACGAATGTTTCTGGAATATCTTCGGGAATCTTTCTCGGATGTTTGGAGATGACCCAATTCACGAAGTTACTCGGGCGCATTTCTGCTGTACAGGTCCAGGCTGGAAGGAGGCTCAGGAGAAGGCAAGGCAGGAAAGAGATGCCGAACTTGCTCGGTATGGGGCTGACCTGATCCCCAGGGAGCCGAAATGGCTCATCCATGAGGACCAGAACCTATTGGATGAAGAGGATGCCAAGGAAATGGCCCCGGAGATCTGGAAGGGCATCTCCACTGCCCGGACCATGGACTGTCTGGAACATCAGTTCCCGGACCTCGCAGTGACCCTGGCCCGGTCACACGTTATGGCCACTCAGGTAACCCTCTGGATTATGCTTCATTTTTGCAAAGTCATTGTGACCCTTAGACTGATATTTATTTTTTTTGACAGACTGCTTGCCTGACTGGCTGGGCTTCTCAAGTTGTCCAGAAGATGGACGAAGCCCGGAGTAGTGCTGAACAGCGGGCAACGAAGGCTGTTTCTGTTGTGGCGAAGCTCATTCAAAGAGTTTCCCACTACGAGCAGCTGCTGCGGGCGTCCCGACCACTAGCTCTAGTGCCCTCGCTCTCCCGGACGTCATCCAGAGTGATCTCCCTGATCCTTCCACCGCATCCCAACTTGCCGAAGTTGAGGCCTCTTTCCTGAGCACTGTTGCTGCTCAGAGAGATTCAGAGGAAGAACTTCGGAGGGAGAATGAGGCTCTCCGGAAGAGGGAAAATGATCTGGCTGTTGACTTCAAGAATTTCAAGAGTCACACCGAACAAGATCTCGAGACCTCGGGAGAAGCTCCAGGGCGTCGAGCAGAGGGCTGCTAATGCCTGGGAGGAGAAGGAAGCTTGGGAGAGCGCTGTTCGGGAGGCAGTCCAGATGGCCGAGGACAAGTACAAACTTGGCTTCGCCTTGCCCGCAGCAAGTCCTGGACCGGAACCCTCACGCCGATCTGTCCGCGTTGGATTGTGCCGAAGAACGTGAGGAGGATCCTTCCTGGTACGGGGATGAATTTCTGAAAGCTCCGGAGCCTGTCCACCCGGACCAGTTTTCTTATCCCTAGCTTTTCGTTTTTCTTTTGTTGTCCCTTAGGATCATTACTCCGGGGAATGTACATAGATATTTTTGTGAATGAAACTGCCAAGTGTTTTGTTCAAGTCTTTTTTGACCGAACTGCTTCTTTTTCATGCATATAACTTTAGAATTTACACAAAGTATTTTCGTAATGCTTCCGAATGAAAAGAGTTAGAAAATTCTCTTCCTTCAGAATCTGATAACTTGTAAACTCCTTTCCTCTCTTCGGCCGTTACCCGGAAGGGACCTTCCCAATTCGGGGCGAAGGAACCACCTTGTGGTCTTCGAGAACCCAGCTTCGTTTGCCGTAGAACTAGGTCTCCAATCTTGATACCTTTGATCTTGACTTTTGAATTAGCTGCGGTTGCGGTCCTTTGCTGGAAGGCCTTCCTCCTGATTTCAGCTTCTTCTCTTTTACCTTCGAGAAAATCTAAGTTTACCCGGAGTCCTTCCTCGTTGGTACTCTCTTGGCAGAGTCCGGAGTGAAGGGTTTGTAACTTCGATTGGGATAAGGGCTTGATTCCGTAAGTCAAGGAAAAAGGGGTTTCTCCTGTTGATTTGCGGGGAGTAGTCCGGTAACTCCATAATACGTGTGGGAGTTCCCCGGGCCATTTACCCTTAGTACTCCCAAGTCGTTTCTTCAGACCGTCTTTTATCGTTCGATTTGACACTTCGACCTGTCCGTTGCTTTGGGGGTGTGCGACTGGAGCAAAATGGAGCTTGATGCCGAACTCTTCGGCGAAGTCTTGGAAACCTCCGTCCGTAAATTGAGTCCCGTTGTCTACAACGAGTACCTTCGGGCACCCGAACCTGCATATTATGTTTTTCCAGATGAACTCCTGGATATTCTTTGCTGTGATTGAAGCCAGTGGTTCGGCTTCGATCCACTTTGTAAAATAATCTACGGCAACAATGCAGTATTTTACTCCTCCCGGGGCTTTCGGTAAGGCGCCGATCAAGTCTACCCCCCAAACGGCAAAGGGAATTGGATAATCTGAAGACGACACGTACTCCGAGGGAACCCTCTGTATCCGGGCGTGTTCCTGGCATTTTTTGCACCTGTTGACCAACCGTTTCGCGTCTTCTTTAAGGTTCGGCCAGAAAAAGCCTTGCCGGAGTACTACTGCTGCGAGAGCGTCCGATTTGATGTGGGATCCGCAGGTTCCCTCATGAACTTCCCGCAGGACTTCCTCCGTTTCTTCTTCGCCAATACATTTCTGGAGTGGTGACGAAAATCCTTTGCGGTAGAGATGACTTCCCACTATGATGAACTTGGCTGATTTTCTCTTCACCTGTCTTGCTAGGACAAGATCCTCCGGGAGCACTCCTTCGGAAATGAACTTCCAATATGGCGCTCTCCATCCCGAAGTGATGCTCAATATTCGGAGATAACAGATGCTCGGACTGTCTCTTTCTTCGTCGTAAGATGATGATTTTCTGCTTCGGAATTAAGAGCCCGAGGAACCTTTTCAATAGATAGTTTCTCGAACTGCGTTGCTAAATTTTTGACGATATCAGCGTACTTTTTGAGGCTTGGTTCCTTGACCTCGTACTCCCCATTTGTTTGTTGAACAAGAAGGTTCGAGTCACTGCATGCCCGGAGAGACCTTATTCCGGCCTTCTGAGCTAGTTCAAGTCCGGCGATCAGAGCTTCGTATTCGCCGCATTATTCGCATCGGGAAGGTGAACTTGATGGACCGGGTTGCTTTCATACCTTCGGGGCCTGTGAGCACCAATCCCGCCCCTTGTTTTTCCGATCCCGACGCTCCGTTTACGTGCGAGTCCATACGGGATTACTCTCAACCTCCGTAAAGTGGTCTTCGGACTCTCGGGGTAATTCGGCAATAAAATCTGCCAGGGCCTGAGCTTTAATTGACTTCCTCGGTTCGTATCGAATCTCATTCGCTGAGTTCGATACACCATTTAGATAGTCGTCCCGAATGGTCTACCCTCTTTAAGATATCTTTGACTGGGACGTTGCTCCGGACTATGATAGAAAAACCGAGGAAGTACGGTTTTAATCTCCGAGCGGAGAGGACCAAAGCGTAGACCAACTTTTGGATCACCGGGTAATTGAGTTCGGCTCCATGCAAGGATTTACTGACGTAGTAGACGGGCCACTGTTTTCCCTGGTCGTCCTCCCCGCACGAGGACCGAACTAACGGCCTTTTCTCCTACCGCAAGATATACGATCAGGGGCCTATCTTCGGATGGATGCCGTAGAGTTGGTATTTCCAAGAGATAGGATTTAATCTCTTCCCATGCCTTCTGACAATCGAGGTTCCACTCGAATCGTGCTCGGTCAGCCGCGTTCTCTGCCTTTGACTTCTTGTCCCCCTTTGCTCCTATACGTCCGGGTTCCGCACCCTCTTTGATTAGAAGCTTGAAGAAAGGGCGACACTTATCCCGTCTTGAAGTGGGCGTCACGGAATTGAGCAAGGCTTTGATCTTGGCCGGATTTGCATCAATTCCACGTTCGGACACCATGAACCCTAGAAATTTTCCTCATGTTACCCCGAACACACATTTGTCCGGGTTCAGGCGTAGCCCGTAGTCCCGAATTCGACCGAAGACTTCTTCGATATTCCGAATGAAGTCATCCTCCTCTTTGCTTTTTATAATGATGTCATTGTCGTACACTTCGAGGATCCTGCCGATTTGGCCGGAGAAGATTTTGTCCATTAGCCTCTGGTAAGTGGCTCCGGCGTTTTTGAGGCCAAAAGGCATCCTGATGTAGCAATGTGTGCCGGAGTCACTTATGAAGGACGTTTTTTCCTCATCAGCTGGGTTCATCCGGATCTGATGATACCCACTGTAGGCATCAAGAAAACTTAATCGGGCGTGCCCTGCCGTAGAATCCACTAATCTGTCGATCGGGGTGTAGGATATGAATCCTTCGGACAGGCATCGTTTACATTGGTGAAGTCAATGCACATGCGCAACTTGTCGCTATCCTCTCGGGAAGCTACTACGGGATTCTTGAGCCATTCGGGTAAGATACTTCTCTTATTACTCCCGCGTTGAGCAGTTTTGAGATCTGTTCTCGGATGAAGGTTCTCTTGAACGGTGCATTGTTTCTCTTTTTTTGCCTTACGGGTCTGACGTTCGGATCGACTTGTAAGGTATGTTGAATTACTTTTGGGTCGATCCCGGGCATATCACTTGGCGAGTAGGCGAAAAGATCTTTATTCGACTGAAGAAGATTTACAAGTTTTGCCTTACTACATTCAGGCATATCTCTTGCTATTCTCGTGGTTCGTTCTCCATCTAGGGCCACTTCTTGATTGCCAACGTCTCTTCGTCTTCTTCCGTCGGGGACTTTGGTCCCGTGACCTTCTGGGCCAAGGCCATAACACTCTTGGCTTCTTTCTGATTTATATAGATGGAAGCGTCGCCTTCATCGGTCTCGAAGATAATTGTGAGGTACTTGACGTCGCCTCTCATGTGGATCGCACTCTGAGTCTCTCTTCCGATGATGGCATTGTAGGCCGAAGGAACATCCACCACTAGCCATTTTACCATGATGGTGGTATACCGGATCTGTCCTTCGGGCCCAGTTCCGAAGAACATGGCCGGGAGCTCGATACACCCGAGTACCGGCAGTTCGTCCGGACCGACTCCATAGGTTGCGGTTCTGACCGGGATCAGCCTACTCGCTTTCAGCTTCAGACCTCGGTATGCCTCAAACAGGACATCGGCGTTTGAGCCGCCATCGCAAAGCACTCTCCTCACATCTACAGTACCTATTCTCGTGGTGATGATGAGCGGGTCATAGTGCGGGAAACGTATGTCACAGCCACCCCGCCCGGTTGCGGAGGCGAGCCGGCGCGACGCCGTCGAAACAGAATTACGGCGGGAAACGCGGCGTGAGCACCGTAAATGGGTCAAATACGGTCGGAACACCCGACGCATCAGATCCAAGAATGCTACCGAGCATCGGTCAGCCCGAATGGCATGACCGTAACCTCAAAGTTTCCATACCGGGTGCGGAAAACAGTCTTAGGCATGTCCTCTTCCTTCACCCTAAGCTGAAAGTATCCAGATCGTAGATCAATCTTCGAGAAAACTCTCGAATCCCGAAGTTGATCAAAAAGATCGTCAATCCTCGATAACGGATACTTATTCTTCACAGTAAGAGTATTCCACCGCCTGGAATCAAAACAAAGTCAGAGTGTCCCATCTTTCTTCTTAACAAACAGAACCGGAGCACCCCACGCTGAAGTGCTCGGTCGGACGAAACTCTTTTGCTGTAATTCCTCCAGTTGCTTCTTCTACTCCTGCATCTCAGAAATAGGCATCCGATACGGAGGAATAGATATCGGAGCAAGATGCCCGCAGTGGATCTCAAACACAATTTCCCGCGACCCGAAACCCGGAAACCTTTCTTTTCAACCTTGGACCTCGAATCTGTCAATTCAAGCTGAATTAGCAACTTTACCAACCACACTACCAACCTACACCCCGACCTAATCGAAAATCCGAGAATTTGGTAAAATTCCGCTTTTCAGAAACATCGAATTCAGAACCGATTCAGAACATACAAGGATTCACTTCAATAATCACAAATCAATCCACAAAACACATCAAATTCAACGAAACTCCCAACATAATCAGTCAAAATTCGACCAAAAGGTGAGTTCTCACCGTGTTGTGTTTCCAACGATCCAACGTTATTTCCTAATCCTTACCTACCCAACATCAACATATATGAACCACACAACGATCCAACGGTTCAATTCCATCAAAACTCAGATCTAAGCCAAGAACATCAACTTTCCAATATTGCCAAATACTCAACAGAATCGAACCATACCTCAGACAGACGTAGTACTCGAATTGCTGATCATCTTCCGAGTTGAACTCTCGGACCAAGAAGCAATCTAGAGCAAGCTTTGGAAGCTTGTAAAACACAACAATGGTGGCTTTAGAGAGAGGAAGAATTCGGCAGTGAAGAAGGAAGAAGAATACGTTTGCATTTTTGCAAAACTTGCCAAAACTTAAGTCTTGTAATAATAATAAGTCATGTGCTTTGCACATGACATCCTTTTTTGACATCATAGTGAATCATAATCACTAGAAATAACAAGAGACCAAGTCCAATACTTTCCACTAATCACATTTCGCCAAGTGTCACAGCTTGGCTCGCTTCAAAACCAGCTGCCGCCCAAACCGTAATTTCCGACCGAACATTTTTCTTCACGAGAAAAATGTAAATTATATTCCCGACTCGAGATCTTCCTCAAAACCGCAAATCTGAGTCCCGGGTCACTCCCGAGCCGTTTCTCCGCCTGTAATCTCGAAAATCGTCCGACGGCAACCCCGCCCGAAAAATATTTTCCGCGGAAATGTCCGGTACATCGACAGGACACTAGAAATCAGATATCGGGTCAATCCGAACTCCGGTTCGAACTGAAGCAATCTGACCGGAGTAGCCGTTGGCGGCCAACCGACTCAGAATAGCCTCCCTCCAGGAGTTTGTCAATTCCTGCAAACCAAGTCTCTACTACCTCCGGTCCTCCTCGGCCGCCAACCTCGGGGATTCAAACTCAAACCTCTCCAAAAGTCCAACCTCGCTGATCGGTGTCTCGATCTCCCCGTCGTTGATAGGACCGACGAGAAGTCTAGGTGTCGTAGTGACCACGCTCCTGGAGTCACTCACTTACCAATTCCAAAGGCTGTAGCGAGCGGTGGCTAAAGTCTCGCTATCACCCTCGATCAAAATGCCCTTACCGTGGCATAAACAGATTTTCCCCGCCTCTGCCGCCCCTCGAACCAGCTAGGCTGGCGGTAATACCAAATCGAGAGGGGTCCCTACGGCGGCTAAGCCTCGGGGCGGTGAGTGTGGTTGTTCGGACCACGGGTTACGCTGAACCCGTATCTATTCCACGGAGGTGTGGGATCCCGATCCCGCCTCCGGTATCAAATCACGCTATTCGCGTGCAAGAAACATTCCCTTAAACCAAGTCCAACCAAAGCCAACTTATCCCATATCCAAAAGTCCAAATCAACTAACTCTTCCCCATCTATCCAAAAGCCAGCAGCAGTATTCTAAGGCTCAGTAGTGTAATGCAATGCATGATGCGAAATTCATTTTAGGATCGACAACCAAATATCAAATCCTCAAACACGTAATCGGTTCATGTTCATATCACGAGAATCACACCATATACCAAACAATGAATTAAAGTACCGGATCATACCAAGTCCAACTTCTAAACCTTCAAAATGCTTCAAAGCGCCGCCCGCTGCTCCGCACTCCATTCCAAGGTGGTTCAAATAAGGAGGTGGCCAGTCTCCGTCTGAGAACCGCCCCGAATGAAACGTAGAACGGTGGCTTGTACCTCAAGTCACTTCCACGCTTACTTACCCACGAACAGTCTTAACTTACTCCAATGGTCCACCCTCGGACTTGTATACTTGCCTTTAACATTCCATACCCAAAACCAACCATACTTTACCTTTTGGGTCATTCCTACCAGACCTGATCTGATACCAACTTGTCACAGCCACCCCGCCCGGTTGCGGAGGCGGAGCCGGCCGCGACGTCGGAAACAGGAATTACGGCGGAAAACGCGGCAGCGGAGCATCGAGATCAAATAACAAATAGCCAAGTGGCAACTAGCAACCCAGATACTCATTCAAGGCAAGCATACTAGTAACTCCAACTTCTACCAAACATGCAGTTCATGGTATCAAACATCAAACATTGCTCATCGCAACAACCACAGAAACACTGAATTCATATCATAACAAATCCAATATAGGCAAGTCGGGCTCCGCCTCGACTCGAAGGCATCAAAGGCAGAATATATCTCCGATCATATGACAAGTACAAATTCATGATCGACCTACATGCATGCGGCTACAACTACAGAGCCGTTAAACAAAATCCTATATATAAATATATACCTAAGTGCGGAATCGAAGCCTCTCGCTCAAGAATTCCCGCACGTGGTACCGCTTCTTTCTGTAACCCAGAATGTCCGGAAGCACCGCGGATCTCTATTCCGCTGGTTGCTTGTCGATCGCCTGAAAGATGGTAAACAAATAAAAGGGTGAGTCCTCGAAAGGACCCAGAAAGGGCTTAAGGTAAAAGTGCAGTTTGCCCACAGGGCAACCATCTGAACCTGCAAAACAGAATATCACAACATATGCATGTACATATGAACAATAAGCATAACGTAAATCAGAATCCAACATATGCGGTCCAACCGCCAGAACGACCAGAACGACCCTCGGCAGAGGTCGAATATACGACGTAATGTAATGAAGCACGGTACCGGGCCGGGGTCGCGAGCCCCAAACTGTCGTAGGGTCAAAGAACAAGTATCGGCACTCCGGTGCGGATACGCAGAATGTCGGCACCCTTCGTGCGGGCACGTAATGTATATCGGCACTCCGGTGCGGATACGCAGAATGTCGGCACCCTACAAAGGCGGACACGTAATGTAACATACAATAATAACAATAATACATAGATATAAACGAAGTATCATTACATGTTAAACATATACGTAACAAAATAGGAACCCGGGCCTCTAAGGTCATCCGGCCTTGAACGGAACAAACATACATTTTACCAAATTAAGCCCTTACCTCTGAAACGCTGCCCCGCAGCCCAACACTCGGAAAATCCCGACTCCCGATCCGAAATGCACAACTTGGCTCCTACGGGTCCGCGCTACTCCACCAACGCAGAATCAAGTCAGACAACCATAGTTGGATCGAACACATCCAAACAACCCCGAAAAACAATTTCGCGCAAACCCGCACTTTCCCGGAAAATTCCACGTAAAAATCGGTTTCCCAAACCGAGCTAGAACATTGTTACTTATACATCCATAAACACAACCAAACCTTTAAATCATACCTTCTTCCCAAATCGTTCACACAAGTCCGAACCGAAATTCTCGCTCAAATTGCCCCGCATAAATTTCGCAGAGTTTCGGTCCAATTTCAAAGCAACTCCTGCTCACAATCAATTCCATATACGTAAAACGATTCGAAATTCACGGAATCAATCACTAACAATGGCACCAAAACCGAGGCTCGGCCGGGAAAACGGCTTTCACACCGAGCCTCTTCTAACAGAACCGATTACACTAACAGAACCAGAACTTCGCTCTGATCACAAATATATCCTTACCTTTCGCTGAATCCACCGTTGGATTTTACACCCACATTTTCAGACGCACTTCGGCACCACCTCAGCGCGCGCTTTCTTCCTACGCTCCTATTATCAAACATGCACAAGAAGATGCCGAACGTTTAGAAACCAAGAAATCAAACAAATCTTGTGATTCCATAATCACTTCCAAATTTCAGCACTCACGGTTTACAAACCGGCAGTAACCTTCACAAACCGACCTCGATTATTCACTTACACAACACAAGGATCGCTTTTGACATACTTACCTCGAAGCTTCTTCAAGTTTCCTTCAAGTTTAGTTTTGGAGCTCATGGCGTTTCCATGGCTGATATTTTCGGCAGAAGGAAGAAGAAGAAGAAGAAATTTGGCTTTTGCAATTTTGTTTTACTTTTATACCTTTTTTTTCTTCCTTTCTTTTTCTTCTTAAATCATAAGGGGACAAGTGTCCCTATCTCTTTCCCAAAAATCTGCTGAATTAATCAGCTGCTGCAGCCCATACGTTCTATTATTAATTTTGCACCCATTTGCAAATTAACTCCCAATTTTTTCCGAAAGTTCCAATTCTTTTTGCCCAAAAATAATTACCGAATTCCAAAATTAACGAAACTTGGACACAATCCTCAGAATATTATAACATTCACAGAACATTTTTCAGAAATTCATTTGCCTTTCCGGAGTGTCCTACCGAGCTCGCTGAACCCGAACCAAAACCCGACGTGCGAGCGTGTCAACCTTAACCGAAATTCCGTCACTCCAAAATTCTATAAAAATACTCATAAATTCCATCTTAAATTATAACACAACTTACCCAAAAGCCGTCAGAAAATTTCCATCCCGAGCCCCGGGATCCCCGTCCCGAGCCCCGGGAGTCGCCCGGAACCGAACGTCCCGCCCCAAATGTTAAACTCCACAACCACCACCGGGACGTTTCCACGACTCCAAAACTACAAACGGCTTCTCAAACTGAGATCTCGAGAGCGCTACCGAGCCCGCTGTACGGCCCGAGGCGACCCCGACAACCCCCCGGCGCCAGAAAAATATTTTCGGCGGAAACGTCCGGGGGACCCACACGACCTCAAATACGGAAGGGTTCGCCGAAATGATACTCGGATAGGGCTCGGGAGCCGTCTGAACGCCAAAGAACGTGACCCGCAGGCTAAAACCGGAGCCCCGGGTCACCTTGGCCGCAACCCGCTCGGGGTGACCGTAACATTCTCCCCCTTAGAACTCTTGGTCCTCCAAGAGTAGCTCGAACCAACCAGACAAGTGTCACTACCAACCGTAAATTATGAACATTCCTCTAATCCGTAACAATCGGACCACCGTGCGGGTGGGCGGGAGTGGTAGTTTAGACTACCATACAGAGCCTCACGGCGCCCCACCCTCCGTGTGCATCTTATTGCACCCGAGTCGATTGCGGTATTTCTACCAGACAACCCTGACAAGATCAACCTAAATCTAACCGATCCACAGCAGGCTATCCTGGAAGATACCACATAAAACAGAAACAGTAGGGGGGTAAGGCCAACCTAATAACTTACTCTGGAAACTCATGAGAACCGATATAATTCGGGGTAACTTGCCCCGCCTACCAAATCTTACTGTCCATCAGATCGGGGCTACCTCCAGTCAAATTCTGTCACCAAACTCAGATTCAAGAGCCCTACGGCGACGGTTCGCATAAACAAGCAGCGATGTCATGCGGTTTTAATCCGCGCTGTAATAATCTGATCTTTGCCGTAGACTCCTCAAAAGCTCGGGTCCTGGCTTAACCCGATCGGATGCATCTGTCTAACAAGATGGTGTCATACACCTCCCGTACAACACCTCATAGGGTGCCATGTCAAACGTAGTCTCAAAGCAATTGTTGTATGAGAACTCTATCAAAGTAATCGCTAATCCCAAACTCCTCCAAAATCCAAAGTACAGATTTGCAACACATCCTCCAATACTGAATCACCCGCTCACCGCCCGTCCGTCTGTGGGTGATAAGTCAGTATTCAGATGGAGTCGCGTGCCCAATGCTTCATGAAAAGCAATCTGAATCGTCTTTGTAAACGCGGATCACGGTCAGATTCAATGGAGTCTCGGTGCTCTATGTAAACGCACAATCTCCCCGATGTAAAGCCAGCAAGCTTCTCCGCAGGGTCTATGACCGAATAGGCGTAAAGTGTACGCACTTTGTCACCGATCCACAAAAACCCAGATAGCACCACTGATGAGACCGTGTCGGCGGTGCGATCAGAAAGTCCATAGTAACATTGCCCCACTCCCGAACTAGAATGGGCAAAGTCTGCAGTGTCCCTGCCGGTTTCTGATACTCAAACTGCTCGAGTGTGCCTCCTCTAAAATCTCATTCCAGAACTCCTGATCCTCAGGTACATAAAGGCAATCTCGGAAGTATAGCAGTCCCTGCCTAAACTGAAACGTCGGTAACAAATAAATCCTTATCTTCCCCAGATAACTTCTTCAATACCAGATCTCTACCTTGCGCTTCGCGCATCCTATCAAGCCACTCAGAATGTATGGTAAGTGTAATAACCTGAGCACGCTCCCAGAGCTGCTCCCTGTGCCAAAGGCATATCAAATCACTCTCCTCAGATCGGTCACCAACATTTCCTCCCTTAATTAAGCCGGTATACTTCCTGTTCAGAGCATCGGCAACCGTGTTGCCCTTGCCAGAGATGTACCCGATACTACAATCATAGTCCTTAATGTATTCGAGACATCTGCGCTGCCTCATGCTAAGCTCCTACTGTGTAAATGATATTTCAGACTCTTATGGTCGGTAAGAATCTGAAATTTATTACCAAACAGATATTGATTCCAATGTTTCAGCGTAAATACTATAGCCAACTCCGGATCGTGTGTCGGATAGTTCAGCTCATGCGGTCGTAGCTGCCTCGACCCATAAGCTACCACATTACGCTCCTGCATCAACACACATCCCAAACCAGACGTGAAAGCATCCGTATAAATCACATACGGTAAGATCGGATCTGAAAAAGTCAGAATCGGAGCGTTAGTCAACTGCCGTTTCAACTCCTGAAAATTCCGTTCACACCTATCAAACCTGAAATACGGTTGACCCTTCTTGGTCAACTGCGTAAGCGGAGATGCTAGAATAGAAAAATCCCAGTACAACCCTCCGATAAAATCCTGCTAACCCCAGGTAGCTCTTGATCTCCCGTACCGTGGTAGGTTGTTTCCAATCCCGAACTGCCCTCACCTACTCTAAATCCACAGACAGACCATGCTCAGATATAATGTGTCCTAGAAAAGTGACTTCCCGAATTCAGAACTCACACTTTGAGAATTTAGCATAAAGCTGATGTTCCCAAAGTGTCTGCAGAACTATCCTCAGATGATCCCAATGCGAATCCTCATCCCGAGAATATATCAGAATATCATCAATAAAACCACCAGAAATGGGTCCAAGTACGGTCGGAACACCCGACGCATCAGATCCAAGAATGCTACCGGAGCATCGGTCAGCCCGAATGGCATGACCGTAACCTCAAAGTTTCCAAACCGGGTGCGGAAAGCGGTCTTAGGCATGTCCTCTTCCTTCACCCTAAGCTGAAAGTATCCAGATCGTAGATCAATCTTCGAGAAACTCTCGAATCCCGAAGTTGATCAAAAGATCGTCAATCCTCGATAACGGATACTTATTCTTCACACGAAGAGTATTCCACCGCTTGGAATCAAAACAAAGTCGAGTGTCCCATCTTTCTTCTTAACAAACAGAACCGGAGCACCCCACGCTGAAGTGCTCGGTCGGACGAAACTCTTTTCTTGTAATTCCTCCAGCTTGCTTCTTCTACTCCCGCATCTCAGAAATAGGCATCCGATAAGGAGGAATAGATATCGGAGCAGTACCCGACTGCAGGTGGATCTCAAACACAATTTCCCGCGACCCGAAACCCGGAAACCTTTCTTTTTCAACCTTCTGGACCTCAGAATCTGTCAATTCAAGCTGAATTAGCAACTTTACCAACCACACTACCAAACTACACCCCGACCCAATCGAAAATCCGGCAATTTCGGTAAAATTCCGATTTTCCGCAGAAACATCGAATTCAGAACCGATTCGAACATACAAGGATTCACTTCAATAATCACAAATCAATCCACAAAACACATCAAATTCAACAGAAACTCCCAACATAATCACCAAAAATTCGACCAAAAGGTGAGTTCTCACCGTGTTGTGTTTCCAACGATCCAACGTTATTTCCTAATCCTTACCTACCCAACATCAACATATATGAACCACACAACGATCCAACGGTTCAATTCCATCAAAACTCAGATCTAAGCCAAGAACATCAACTTTCCAATATTGCCAAATACTCAATGAATCGAACCATACCTCGAGACGACGTACTACTCGAATTGCCGATCAACTTCCCGCTTGAACTCTCGGACCAAGAAGCAATCTAGAGCAAGCTTTGGAAGCTTGTAAAACACAACAATGGTGGCTTTAGAGAGAGGAAGAATTCGGCAGTGAAGAAGGAAGAAGAATACGTTTGCATTTTTGCAAGACTTGCCAAAACTTAAGTCTTGTAATAATAAGTCATGTGCTTTGCACATGACATCCTTTTTGACATCATAGTGAATCATAATCACTAGAAATAACAAGAGACCAAGTCCAATACTTTCCACTAATCACATTTCGCCAAGTGTCACAGCTTGGCTCGTCCGAGTTCCGAAAACCGCCCAAACCGTAATTTCCGACCAGAACATTTTTCTTCACGAGAAAAATGTAAATTATATTCCCGACTCCGGATCTTCCTCAAAACCGCAACTGAGTCCCGGGTCACTCCCGAGCCGTTTCTCCGCCTGAATCCCGAAAATCGTCCGACGGCAACCCCCGGCCTCAAAAATATTTTCCGCGGAAATGTCCGGTACAACTGACAGGACACTAGAAATCGATATCGGGTCAATCCGAACTCCGGTTCGAACTGAAGCAATCGGACCGGAGTAGCCGTTCCCGGCTGCCAACCGACTCGAATAGCCTCCCTCCAGGAGTTTGTCAATTCCTGCAAACCAAGTCTCTACTACCTCGGCCCTCCTCGGCCGCCGAACCTCGGGGGATTCAAACTCAAACCTCTCCAAAAGTCCAACCTCGTCGGTGGTGTCTGAGATCTCCCCGTCGTTGATAGGACCGACGAGAAGTCTAGGTGTCGTAGTGACCACGCTCCTCGACGTCACTCTCTTACCAATTCCACAGCTGTAGCGAGCAGTGTCTAAAGTATCGCTATCACCCCGATCAAAATGCCCTTACCGTGGCATAAACAGATTTTCCCCGCCATGCCGCCTCGAACCAGCCTAGGCTGGCGGTAATACCAAATCGAGAGGGGTCCCTACGGCGGCTAAGCCTCGGGGCGGTGAGTGTGGTTGTTCGGACCACGGGTTACGCTGAACCCGTATCCTATTCCACGGAGGTGTGGGATCCCAGTCCCGCCTCCGGTATCAAATCACGCTATTCGCGTGCGATAAACATTCCCTTAAACCAAGTCCAACCAAAGCCAACTTATCCCATATCCAAAAGTCCAAATCAACTAACTCTTCCCCATCTATCCAAAAGCCAGCAGCAGTATTCTAAGGCTCAGAGTGTAATGTAATGCATGATGCGAAATTCATTTTAGGATCGGACAACCAAATATCAAATCCTCAAACACGAATCAGTTCATGTTCATATCACGTAATCACACCATATACCAAACAATGAATTAAAGTACCGGATCATACCAAGTCCAACTTCTAAACCTTCAAAATGCTTCAAAGCGCCGCCCGCTGCTCCGCACCCATTCCAAGGTGGTTCAAATAAGGAGGTGGCCAGTCTCCGTCTGAGAACCGCCCCAGAATGAAACGTAGAACGGTGGCTTGTACCTCAAGTCACTTCCACGATTACTTACCCACGAACAGTCTTAACTTACTCCAAGGGTCCACCTCGGACTTGTATACTTGCCTTTCACATTCCATACCCAAAACCAAACATACTTTACCTTTTGGGTCATTCCGACCCGACTGCTCGATACCAACTTGTCACGCCACCCCGCCCGGTTGCGGAGGCGGAGCCGCCGCGACGTCGGAAACAGGAATTACGGCGGAAACGCGGCAGCGGAGCATCGAGCTCAAATAACAAATAGCCAAGTGGCAACTAGCAACCCAGATACTCATTCAAGGCAAGCATACTAGTAACTCCAACTTCTACCAAACATGCAGTTCATGGTATCAAACATCAAACATTGCTCATCGCAACAACCACAGAAATACTGAACTCATATCATAACAAATACAATATAGGCAAGTCGGGGCTCCGCCCTCGACTCGAAGGCATCAAAGGCAGAATATATCTCCGATCATATGACAAGTACAAATTCATGATCTCGACCTACATGCATGCGGCTACAACTACAGAGCCGTTAAACAAAATCCTATATATAAATATATACCTAAGTGCGGAATCGAAGCCTCTCGCTCAAGAATTCCCGCACGTGGTACTTCCGCTACAGAACCCGAGAATGTCCGGAAGCACCGCGGATCTCTATTCCGCTGGTTGCTTGTCGATCGCTCTGAAAGATGGTAAACACATAAAAGGGTGAGTCCTCGAAAGGACCCGATAAGGGCTTAAGGTAAAGTGCGGTTTGCCCGGGGCAACCATCTCGAACTCGCAAAAGCAAATATCACAACATATGCATGTACATATGAACAATAAGCATAACGTAAATCAGAATCCAACATATGCGGTCCAACCGCCGTAACGACTCAGAACGGCGGCCCTCGGCAGAGGTCGAATATACGATCGTAATGTAATGTAAGCACGGTACCGGGGTCGCGAGCCCCAAACTGCCGTAGGGTCAAAGAATGAAGTATCGGCACTCCGGTGCGGATACGCAGAATGTCGGCACTCTTCGGTGCGGGCACGAGTAATGTATCGGCACTCCCGGTGCGGATACGCAGAATGTCGGCACCCCTTCAAAGCGGACACGTAATGTAACATACAATAATAACAATAATACATAGATATAAATGAAGTATCATTACTGTTAAACATATACGTAACAAAATAGGAACCCGGGCCTCTAAGGTCATCCGGGCCTTGAACGGAACAAACATACATTTTACCAAATTAAGCCCTTACCTCGTAAATGCCGCCCGCACCCAACACTCGGAAAATCCCGACTCCCGATTCAAATGCACAACTTGGCTCCTACGGGTCCGCGCTACTCCACCAACGCAGAATCAAGCTGTACAACCATAGTTGGATCAGAACACATCCAAACAAACCCCAGAAAACTATTTCCGCACAAACCCTCACTTCCCTGAATATTCCACAGAAAAATCGGTTTCCCATACCGAGCTAGAACATTGTTACTTATACATCCATAAACCCATCCAAACCTTTAAATCATACCTTCTTCCCAAATCGTTCACACAAGTCCGAACCGAAATTCTCGCTCATTGTCCGGTACAAATTTCGGCAGAGTTTCGGTCCAATTTCAAAGCAACTCCCTGTTCACAATCAATTCCATATACAGAAAACGCATTCAGAATTCACGGAATCAATCACTAACAATGGCACCAAAACCGAGGCTCGGGCCGGGAAAAACGGCTTTCACACCGAGCCTCTTCTAACAGAACCGATTACACTAATGTAACCGTAACTTCGCTCGATCACAAATATATCCTTACCTTTATTTGAATCCACCGTTGGATTTTACACCCAAATTTTCAGACGCACTTGGCACCACCTCAGCGCGTTTCTTCCTACGCTCCTATTATCAAACATGCACAAGAAGATGCCGGAACGTTTAGAAACCAAGAAATCAAACAAATCTTGTGATTCCATAATCACTTCCAAATTTCAGCGACTCACGGTTTACAAACCGGGCGTAACCTTCACAAACCGACCTCGATTATTCACTTACACAACACAAGGATCGCTTTTGACATACTTACCTCGAAGCTTCTTCAAGTTTCCTTCAAGTTTAGTTTTGGAGCTCATGGCGTTTCCATGGCTGATATTTTCGGCGGGAAGGAAGAAGAAGAAGAAGAAATTTGGCTTTTGCAATTTTGTTTTACTTTTATACCTTTTTTATCTTCTTTCTTTTTCTTCTTAAATCATAAGGGGACAAGTGTCCCTATCTCTTTCCCAAAAATCTGCTGAATTAATCAGCTGCTGCAGCCCATACGTTCTATTATTAATTTTGCACCCATTTGCAAATTAACTCCCAATTTTTTCCGAAAGTTCCAATTCTTTTTGCCCAAAAATAATTACCGAATTCCAAAATTAACGAAACTTGGACACAATCCTCAGAATATTATAACATTCACAGAACATTTTTCAGAAATTCATTTGCCTTTCCGGAGTGTCCTACCGAGCTCGCTGAACCCGAACCAAAACCCGACGTGCGAGCGTGTCAACCTTAACCGAAATTCCGTCACTCCAAAATTCTATAAAAATACTCATAAATTCCATCTTAAATTATAACACAACTTACCCAAAAGCCGTCAGAAAATTTCCATCCCGAGCCCGGGATCCCGCCCCGAGCCCCCGGAGTCGCCGAACCGAACGTCCCGCCCCAAATATTAAACTCCACAACCACCACCGGACGTTTCCACGACTCCAAAACTACAAACGGCTTCTCAAACTGAGATCTCGAGAGCGCTACCGAGCCCGGCCAGACGTCCCCGAGGCGACCAGACAACCCCGGCGCGAGAAAAATATTTTCGGCGAAACGTCCGGGGACCCACACGACCTCAAATACGGAAGGGTTCGCCAAAATGATACTCGGATAGGGCTCGGGAGCCGTCTGAACGCCGAAAACGTGGCCCGCAAGCTAAAACCGAGCCGGGTCACCCGGCCGCAACCCGCAAGGGTGACTGTAACAACGCACTGTTCCATCCGCTCGTTTGATTTTGGAGGTTGGGTCCCGTAGCTTAGCGAGGCTATTTCCCTCGCCTTCCTCTTTCGGGCGTTCGACCCGAGGGTCGTGGTTATGGTTTGCAGGGTCCCGGTTGCCGGAGGTGGAGATTTCCTCCCTTTGTTCTTCTCCTGCCCCGATGCGTCCTCCTGGACCTTTGCTTTTCCCCGGGAGGGCCCTTCCTCCGGAGGCATCTTCAGGTATTCTCTCAGGGAGCCTTTCTTGATGAGAGACTCAATGTACCTTTTCAATCGGGTAGCATTGCTCGGTGTCGTGTCCGACGTCCGGTGGAATTGGCGTGCCAGCCGTGTGCGTTTTGATTCTTCCGGCATGGCTCTTGGCCAACTTATGGCTCGGGTGCCTTGCCTTTGCAAGGCCGCAAGAATATTTGTTCGAGTGGAGTTGAGGGGAGTGAAATTCGGATTTCTCTCGAAGGGTTTCTTCGCCCTCCCCATCCTCCTTGTTCCTCGACAGCGTTGGTTTGGGGTTGTCCCTTCTTGGTTCCCGGTTGTCCCGGTTATCAAGCTTTCCTTCTCTCTGGGACAACATTTCATGCGCGATCATGTGCTCCTCAGTTATCGCATACATCTCCTCTACGTCTGTGATGTTCTTTCGGGATAGCTCATAAGCCAACCTCGAATTCGGGATCGGGCTGTCACAGCCACTCCGCCGGGTGCGGAGGCGGAGCCGGCCGCGGCGTCGTGAACCGGAACCCACGGCGGAAAGCGCGTAATGGAGCATCGAGCTCAAATACGTAACAAACGGGTATTGACCAGCAACCTAAAAATCCGTACAAGGCAAGCATGCGCAACAACCCAACTTCTACCAAACATGCAGTTCATGGTATATCCAACATCTATCATTGCCACAAACACAAAATCACCAGGCACCACAATTATACAAAGATTACCAATATAGGCAAGTCGGGCTCCGCCTCGACTCGAAGACAAATGCAGAACATATCTCAAGTTGTAAACATTTACAACTACATGATCGAACTATATGCATGCGATTCTGACTCTGAGCCGGTAATCAAAATCCTATAAATACCTAGCGCGAATGCAGGCGACCTCCGCACGTGGTACCGCTGCCGCAACCCCACCTCAAAATGAAGGAAGCACCGCGGAATCTCTACTCCGCCGGTTGCTTGTCGGGACGGCCTGAAAGTGGTAAACAGATAAAAGGGTGAGTCCTCAAAAGGACCCGATGAGGCTAATGGTAAAAATGTAGTTTGCCCATGGGCGACAATCGAACTCGCAAAACAGATTATCACAACATATACATATACATACGAACATAAAACATAAAGCAAATCAGAATCCATCATATGCGGTCCAACCGCCAGAACGACCCGTAACGACAGCCCTCAGCAGAGGTCAGAATGTACGGATCGAGCAATGCATGATAGCACGGTACGGCTGGGGTCGCGATCCCCAAACTGTCGTAGGGTCACAGAACAGAAGTATCGGCACTCCCGGTGCGGATACACAGAACAGAACCATAGAGTACCCGTGGTCTCTCCAACCATACGGGTCTCGTCACAGAATCAGAACATATAATAAAGTATACAAATACACAGAAAAATCATACCTGTTAACATATACGGAGCAGAACAAACGTACATTTTACCAAATTAAGCCCTTACCTCAGAAACGCTACCCCGCAGCCCAAAACTCGGGAAATCCCGGCTCCCGACCCGAAACGCACAACTTGGCTCCTACGGGTCTGCGCTACTCCACCAACGCAGAATCAAGCAATCTTTTGGACCCAATCCCTTGAAGATTTCAGCAAGAACAAATAGAAGACATGGAGCTTGAAGAAGAAGAAGTGTGGCGGCAGAGCATGGAAGAAGAAGAAGAAGAAAAGAAATGAAATGTTATCTCATTTTATGTTTTAATTCTTCCCTTTATATATATCTTCCCTTTTCACACTTAATAGAAATGGGACAAGTGTCCCAGCAGTTTGCTGCTGCCGACTCCAGGCCCAAACCAGGCCCAAATTATTTTTAACTTTTGGGTTAATTACCATTTAACCCACTAATTCTCCAAATCTTTGCAATTAAATCCCAATTTTAGGTAACGAACTCCAAATGAACCCAAAACTGACCAGAATCCTCAGAATACCATAACATTAATAAAACATTTTTCAAATATTTATTTACCCTTCCGTAGCGTCCCACCGAGCTCGCTGATCCCGAACAAATCCCGGCGTGGCCGCATAATAACCTGAGCCACAACCCGTCATGACAAAATTCCACAAAAATATCCATAAAATCCACCTTAAAATATAACATGACTTACCCAAGAGCCGTCGGAGAAATTCCATCCCGAGCCCCGGGATTACGCCCGAGCCGGGAGTCGCCGACCGCACGTCCGCTCCAGAAAATATGCTCGTAAAAATCTCCGGATCGCTCCCACGATTCCAAATCCATAAACGGTTCCTCAATCTGAGGTCACTGGGAGCGCTACCGAGCCAGCTGTACGTCCCCGTGGCATCCCGACAACCCCGGCGCGAGAAAAATATTTTGGCGGAAATGTCCGGGGACCCACACGAACTCAAATATGGAAGGGCTCGCCAAAATGATGCTCGAGATAAGGCTCGGGAGCCGTCTGAACGCCCAAAACCGTGACCGCAGACCAAAACCGAGCCGGGTCACCGGTCGCAACCCGCTCGGGGTGGCCGTAACATCCTCCCCCTTAGGACTCTTGGTCCTCCAAGAGGGGCATCAAACGCCGAATCTTGCTCGGGGTATCGCTCTCTGATGTCCTGCTCGGTTTCCCAAGTCGCTTCCCGGTCAGTATGATGTGACCACTGAACTTTGACCATGGGAATCAACCTGCTCCGGAGTTTCCGAGTATCGCGGCCCAGAAAGGCAATCGGTACCTCCTGATATGACAAATCAGGCTCCAGCTGAACCTCCTCCACGGTATAAATGCCGCACGGGATCCAAGATGCACTTCTTCAGCATACTGACATGAAAGACGTTGTGCACCGCAGACATACTCGGAGGTAAAGCCAACCTGTAGGCCAACCTGCCTATCCGCTCCAGAATCTCGTACGGTCCGATATACCTTGGGGCTAACTTACCCCGTCTGCCGAATCTGACTGTCCCCCGAATCGGCGCCACCTTCAGCCAAACCCTGTCGCCCACCTCAAACTCCAAGTCTCTACGTCGCCTGTTCGCATATGAGGTGGTGCGGTCGTTCATGATCTTCAACCGCGCTGAATCAACTTGATCTTTGCGGTGGTCTCCTCAATGAGCTCGGGACCCGGCTCAATCTGTCGACGCCTCGGTCAACGGTGCGGTGTCATGCACCGTCGTCCATCTGGCGCCTCAAGCGGTGCCATGCCGATGGTACTCGATAAGCGTTATTATATGAAAATTCTACCAACGGCAAGCTGTTTGTCCCAATCCCCTCCGAAATCAAAGTACGGCTCCATGGCATATCCTCCAGAATCTGAATCACCGCTCATCGACCGTCGGTTTGGGGATGGTAAGCTGTACTCGGATGGAGTCGCGTGCCCGATGCCTTATGAAAGGCTCCCGAAATGTGCGGTAAAACGCGGATCCCGATCGACACAATGGAGTCGGTACTCCATGTAACCGCACAATCTCTCGATATACGAGATGGGCAAGCTTCTCCGGAGAGTCTGTCATCCGAATCGGCGAGAAAGTGAGCACACTTCGTCAAACGGTCCACGATAACCCGGATGGCATCGTGGTGAGACCGGAGTCGAAGTAACGATCGAGAAAGTCCATCGTGATGTTGCCCCACTTCTGGGAATGGGCAAAGTCTGCAATGTCCTGCCGGCTTTTGATGCTCCACCTTCACCCGCTGACAAGTGGCACACTTGGACACATGTGTGGCAATGTGTCTCCGCATACCCGGCCACCAAAAGTGGGTGCGCAGATCCTGATACATCTTCTCACTCCCGGGGTGTATGCTCAAACGGCTCGAGTGCGCCTCTGTCAAAATCTCATCCCATGATCGATCCTGGCACATACAACCGATCCCCAAAGTATAGCAAACCACCGCCTGTCTGAAACCTCGGTAGTAGTGCCCCTTTGTCCTCCCGGACAACTTCTTCAACTCTGGATCCCTCTCCCGTGCCTCTCGCTTTCTGTCCAACCACTCCGAATGAATGGTCAAAGTATATACAGAGCTGCTCCCAGCGCTCCCACCTGCGCCAAAGGCACGTCAAATCATTCTCCTCAGTCCGATCCTCAGTACTACCTCCTCTGACCACGCCAGTGTACTTCCTACTCAGAGCATCGGCCACTGTATTGCCTTTGCCCTCGGTGTACTCGATAGTGCAATCGTAGTCCTTGATGTACTCGAGCCACTGCGCGCCTCATGTTCAACTCCTTACGAGTGAGCAGATACTTGAACTCTTATGATCTGTGAAAATCTGAAATTTGCTGCCGAGTAGGTAGTGCCTCCATTGCTTCAGCGCATAAATCACTGCAGCCAACTCAAGATCATGCGTAGGATAGTTCTGCTCATGCGGTCGAAGCTGCCGCGACCCATAAGCTATCACGTTCCGCCCCTGCATCAAAACACATCCCAACCCAGACCTAGATGCTTCCGTGTAGATCACATAAGGTAGTCTCGGGTCGGGTAGGACCTAGATCGGTGCGTTGGTCTGCTGTTGCTTCAGCTCCTGAAAGTTCCGCTCTCACTTCTCGACCACACAAATGGCTGCCCCTTCTTGGTTAAGCTGCGTGAGTGGGAAGCCAAAGCGGAAAACCACGGCACAAACCGTCGGTAGTAGCCTGCTAACCCCAGAAAACTCCCGATCTCCGTCACGAGGTTGGCTGCTTCCACTCTGTACCGCCTTAACTTTCTCGGGATCCACTGCCAAACCGTGCTCACCGATGATATGCCCTTAAAAGACACCTCTCGGATCAGAAGTCACACTTTGAGAACTTAGCGTAAAGCTGGTGTTCCCAAAGTGTCTGCAGAATAATCCTCGGATGCTCGGTGTGAATCCTCATCCCGAGAGTAAATCGAATGTCATCGATGAACACTACCACAAATGAGTCCAGATACGGCCGGAACACTCTGTTCATCATATCCATAAATGCAGCCGGTGCATTAGTCAAACCAAACGGCATCACCGTATACTCATAGTGCCCATACCGCGTACGGAAAGCTGTCTTCGGGATGTCCTCCTCCTTCACTCGGCTGAAAGTGTCACTGCACCGTGGCTAGATCTTCCACGACCATGGCTAGATCTTCCCCGGTCCAACCGGCATCGCCATGCGTCGGCATCGCCATGCATCTGGACTCATGGACAGACCGTGTACAGTGCCAAGATATTGTCCGCTTTGGGGTTACGGCCCAGCCATTTCCCCCTCACGGTTTTGTTTCTAACGGAATGGATGGTCTTGGGGTTACGGCCCAGAGGGTGATGTACCTTATATACACCATAATCCCCCTTTAAACCTTCCATGTGGGATGTAACATGTCACGGACCATGGCTAGATCTTCCCCGACCATGGCTAGATCTTCCCCGGTCCAACCGGCATCGCCATGCGTCAGCATCGCCATGCATCCGGACTCATCCACCCCCCAAGGGAGCCCAGCGTCCTCGGCTGCACATGTGCATGTACTACAGGCTCGATATCAATTGTCACAGACCGTGTACAATGCCAAGATATTGTCCGCTTTGGGGTTACGGCCCAGCCTTTTCCCCCTCACGGTTTTGTTTCTAACGGAATGGATGGTCTTGGGGTTACGGCCCAGCCTTTTCCCCCTCAATCCAACATCCGTTAAAAGGCCTCTTGAAGGGAAGGAGGGTGATGTACATTATATACACCATAATCCCCTTTAAACCTTCCATAAGGGATGTAACATGTCACGGACCATGGCTAGATCTTCCCCGACCATGGCTAGATCTTCCCCGGTCCAACCGGCATCGCCATGCGTCGGCATCGCCATGCATCCGGACTCATCCCCTGTGCACTGTACTACCTGGGCTCTGATATCAAGTGTCACAGACCGTGTACAATGCCAAGATATTGTCCGCTTTGGGGTTACGGCCCAGCCTTTTCCCCCTCACGGTTTTGTTTCTAACGGAATGGATGGTCTTGGGGTTACGGCCCAGCCTTTTCCCCCTCAATCCAACATCCGTTAAAAGGCCTCTTGAAGGGGAGAGGGGTGGTGTACATTATATACACCATAATCCCTCTTTAACCCTTCCATGTGGGACGTAACATCCACCCCCCCCAGGGAGCCGGCGTCCTCGGCGGCACATGTGCACTGCATAACCCGGCTCGATACCAATTGTCACAGACCGTGTACAGTGCCAAGATATTGTCCGCTTTGGGGTTACGGCCCAGCCTTTTCCCCCTCACGGTTTTGTTTCTAACGGAATGGATGGTCTTGGGGTTACGGCCCAGCCTTTTCCCCCTCAATCCAACATCCGTTAAAAGGCCTCTTGAAGGGAAGGAGGGTGATGTACATTATATACACCATAATCCCCCTTTAAACCTTCCATGTGGGATGTAACATGTCACGGACCATGGCTAGATCTTCCCCGACCATGGCTAGATCTTCCCCGGTCCAACCGGCATCGCCATGCGTCGGCATCGCCATGCATCCGGACTCATCCACCCCGGGAGCCGGCGTCCTCGGCACATGTGCACTGTACTACCCGGGCTCTGATACCAATTGTCACAGACCGTGTACAGTGCCAAGATATTGTCCGCTTTGGGGTTACGGCCCAGCCTTTTCCCCCTCACGGTTTTGTTTCTAACGGAATGGATGGTCTTGGGGTTACGGCCCAGCCTTTTCCCCCTCACGGTTTTGTTTCTAACGGAATGGATGGTCTTGGGGTTACGGCCCAGCCTTTTCCCCCTCAATCCAACATCCGTTAAAAGGCCTCTTTAAGGGAAGGAGGGTGATGTACATTATATACACCATAATCCCCCTTTAAACCTTCCATGTGGGATGTAACATGTCACGGACCATGGCTAGATCTTCCCCGACCATGGCTAGATCTTCCCCGGTCCAACCGGCATCGCCATGCGTCGGCATCGCCATGCATCCGGACTCATCCACCCCCCCAGGGAGCCTAGCGTCCTCGCTGGCACATGTGCACTGCACCTACAGGCTCGATATCAATTGTCACGCACCGTGTACAGTGCCAAGATATTGTCCGCTTTGGGGTTACGGCCCAGCCTTTTCCCCCTCACGGTTTTGTTTCTAACGGAATGGATGGTCTTGGGGTTACGGCCCAGCCTTTTCCCCCTCAATCCAACATCCGTTAAAAGGCCTCTTGAAGGGGAGAGGGGTGGTGTACATTATATACACCATAATCCCTCTTTAACCCTTCCATGTGGGACGTAACATCCACCCCAGAGCCTGCCAGCGTACTCACTGGCACATGTGCACTGTACAACCTGGCTCTGATACCAATTGTCACAGACCGTGTACAGTGCCAAGATATTGTCCGCTTTGGGGTTACGGCCCAGCCTTTTCCCCCTCACGGTTTTGTTTCTAACGGAATGGATGGTCTTGGGGTTACGGCCCAGCCTTTTCCCCCTCAATCCAACATCCGTTAAAAGGCCTCTTGAAGGGAAGGAGGGTGATGTACATTATATACACCATAATCCCCCTTTAAACCTTCCATGTGGGATGTAACATGTCACGGACCATGGCTAGATCTTCCCCGACCATGGCTAGATCTTCCCCGGTCCAACCGGCATCGCCATGCGTCGGCATCGCCATGCATCCGGACTCATCCACCCCCCCAGGGAGCCCAGCGTCCTCGCTGGCACATGTGCACTGTACAACCTGGCTCTGATACCAAATTGATACAGACGGACCGTGTACATGCCAAGATATTGTCCGCTTTGGGCCCAGCCCGCACGGATTTGTTCTTACTCTGGCCCGCTTAGTCTGCCACACTAGGTGGTAAGCCCGCCAGGTAAAACGCGTCTTGAAGAAACTACGGAGCAACCACCCTTATAAAGGTATGATTTCTCCCATAGCTCTACCATGTGGGATGAGCAACATCATCCACCCCCCAAAGGGAGCCCGGCGTCCTCGCTGGCACATGGACATGTACAACCAGAGCTCTGATACCAATTGTCACAGACCGTGGCTAGATCTTCCACGACCATGGCTAGATCTTCCCCGGTCCAACCGGCATCGCCATGCGTCGGCATCGCCATGCATCTGGACTCATCCACCCCGGGAGCCGGCGTCCTCGGCCGGCACATGTGCACTGTACTACCTGGGCTCTGATACCAATTGTCACAGACCGTGTACAGTGCCAAGATATTGTCCGCTTTGGGGTTACGGCCCAGCCTTTTCCCCCTCACGGTTTTGTTTCTAACGGAATGGATGGTCTTGGGGTTACGGCCCAGCCTTTTCCCCCTCAATCCAACATCCGTTAAAAGGCCTCTTGAAGGGAAGGAGGGTGATGTACATTATATACACCATAATCCCCCTTTAAACCTTCCATGTGGGATGTAACATGTCACGGACCATGGCTAGATCTTCCCGATGCATGGCTAGATCTTCCCGGTCCAACCGGCATCGCCATATGTCACGGACCATGGCTAGATCTTCCCCGACCATGGCTAGATCTTCCCCGGTCCAACCGGCATCGCCATGCGTCGGCATCGCCATGCATCCGGACTCATCCACCCCCCGGGAGCCGGCGTCCTCGGCGCACATGTGCACTGTACTACAGGCTCGATATCAATTGTCACGGACCGTGTACAGTGCCAAGATATTGTCCGCTTTGGGGTTACGGCCCAGCCTTTTCCCCCTCACGGTTTTGTTTCTAACGGAATGGATGGTCTTGGGGTTACGGCCCAGCCTTTTCCCCCTCAATCCAACATCCGTTAAAAGGCCTCTTGAAGGGAAGGAGGGTGATGTACATTATATACACCATAATCCCCCTTTAAACCTTCCATGTGGGATGTAACATGTCACGGACCATGGCTAGATCTTCCCCGACCATGGCTAGATCTTCCCCGGTCCAACCGGCATCGCCATGCGTCGGCATCGCCATGCATCACAGACCGTGTACAGTGCCAAGATATTGTCCGCTTTGGGGTTACGGTCCCACATGGAAGGTTTAAAGGGGGATTATGGTGTATATAATGTACACCACCCTCCTTCCCTTCAAGAGGCCTTTTAACGGATGTTGGATTGAGGGGGAAATGTCACCGCACGCCACCCGAGCCCGGTTGCAGAGGCGGGGGCGCCGGGACGCCGGAAGCGGAAGCCGGAGTGATACAGAAGAGGCAGGTCCATCGAGACCCGCCGCGCGTAGCGGACCCAAGGAGCGAAAGGATTATGGAAGCAACCTAACAAAAATTTCATACATATAACTAAAATAAAATCAAAACATACGATTCATGCATCAACAACAGAGTAAGCCTCGCCCTCCTAGGACGAGTGCTTAAGCACCAAACATAGATACATGCGAGTTCACGGAACCTAAGGTGTCTAGCAAGCGCCAAGCGCTCGGAATATGCAATGTAACAGAATATATATACAAACATATACAATCATCACAACAATAAAAGCAGAATGTATGCACATGCACTACTGAGCCGACCCTAGGCCTAAACGTCAAAATACCTCGCGGGATTCAGACCAAGTAGACAAAATCCCAGCCCACAAGGTACTGCTGCTGCTCAACCCAACCAAGGCAGAAGCCTCACGGAAACCAATTCCGCTGGTCGTTTACCAAGTCTACCTGAAACCCAAAAACAGAACCCAAAAAGGGTGAGTCCTAAAAGGACCCCGTAAGGGATTTGGGGTAAGATAAGCATATGTAACCCTGCAAAACAGAAAGATAGCAATATACAGAATATATGCAACAGAATACAGAACATCGTGCATGTAATAAAAACAGATCAGAATACCGAAGGATGTGCGATACTAAATCGCCATAAACCCTTATAACCAATCAGAACGACAGCCTCCCTCTAAGGGAGTCAGAAGCCGAAGCTATTACAGAAGCATGGTGCACCAGCTGGGGTAGCGAACCCACAACTGTCGTAGGGTTAACAGACAAAGTATGCCACAAGGCATACACCTACAAACGTAGGGTTAATGCACAGGGTATGCTACAAGGCATACACCTACGAGATCACGAACGTACCTTAAAGCGAAATTTCAAATACTGCAAAATGAAGTGCTACAATACATACACCTACAGACTACGTAATATGCTCTAGGCATATAATATCAAATACTGCAGTAATGTAAAATGAAACTAAACATACACCTATCTTACCAAAAATAGCGTAACCAAACCCTTACCTCACAATTCCAGTATTTGACCAGTTACGGGCGATTTCCAAACCACGACCCGAAACCCGAAAACCTCTCTTTTTCTAACTTCTGGACCTCAGAATCTGTCAATTCAAGCTAAATTAGCAACCTTACCAACCACTCTACTAAACTACACCCCCGACCCCAAAACTGAAAATCCGGCAGAATTTCCGTAAAATTCCAGATTTCCACAGAAACTTCAGAATTCAGAACCAACCTAGACAATGCAAGATTATACATCGACAAACATCATCCCACAAGCAGAACTGATCAAATCCAACCTTAAAACCCTTCATTACCCGACATTTTCCGATAAACCCGCTTAATAGTGACTTTTCCATTTCTTATCCGAAATCAACGTTTCAAACTTCTAACCACACCTAAATTCAACCCCAATACCATCTTAGCATCCAATTCAACCAAAATCAAACCCCAACATAGAAAAAGAATCATCCAATAATTCGGCTCCTTTGCCAATTTTTATCCAACTTCCAAATCAATCCATTCGAACTTCCAATTAATCATACTAATCACCAATTTCACTTCTAAACCAAGAATGCTATCCAATTGCATCCAAAACAACCAAATTCAACATTGAACAACAACAAACATAATCGGCCATTTGGGGTTTCCAACCCAACTTGTTTTCCATCAAATTGAATCCATACATAAGCTTAGAATCATGCTATGATTAACAAACTTGAAGCATGAACCAAGATAACAAACACACATCTACATAGAATTTTCCAAAAATTCTGCATAAATAGTAATTTTTACCCAAGATGTGTTCTCCAAAATCCAACACTTGATTAACACTCCCCTACTACCCAAGAACAACATACTAAAAATTGGGAGGAAGAAAATCATCCTAGCTAGTAGCTAAGAACAAACCCATAATTTGCAAAAACTCCTCTTTTCTTCACTAATTCATGTTTCTAGCAAGAAAAGAGAGCTTAGGAAGGAACTTACCACATGAAGGACCCAATTCCTCTTTGATTTGAGCCAAGATGAAGAACCTCAAGCTTGGAGGAAGAGCTCAACAATGGCGGCAGCAAGCAAGCAAGAGGAAGAAGAAGAAGAAAGAAAAGAAAATGAGATAAGTCCCATTTTTATGAAATAATAGGTAATATATATATCTCTTCCACTTTAAAACCCATACCTCCCAACTTTAACTAAGAAATAGCCAAGTGTCCTCTCCTCCCTCCCAAATCTGCCGAAAATCTGCTGCCCATGCTAATTTTTATTAATTTGCACCCAATTGCAAATTAACTCCCAATTTTTCCGAAAGTTCCAATTCTTTTTGCCCAAAAATAATTACCGAATTCCAAAATTAACGAAACTTGGACACAACCTTCAGAATATTATAACATTCATAAAACATTTTTCAGAAGTTCATTTACCAATCCAGAGTGTCCTACCGAGCTCGCTGAACCCGAACAAATCCCGACGTGCGGCGTGTCCAACAGTAACCAAAATTACGTCATTCCAAAATTCTATAAAAATACACATAAATTCCATCTTAAATTACAACACAACTTACCCCAAAGCCGTCAGAAAATTTCCATCCCGAGCCCCGGGATTCCCGTCCCGAGCCCCGGGAGTCGCCAAGAACCGAACGTCCCGCCCCAAACATTAAACTCCACAACCACCTCCGGGACGTCTCCACGACTCCAAAACTGCAAACGGCTTCCCAAACTGAGATCTCGAGAGTGCTGCCGAGCCCGTTGTACGTCCCGAGGCGATCCCGACAACCCCCTGGCACCAGAAAAGTATTTTCGGCGGAAACGTCCGGGGGACCCACAAGACCTTAAATACGGAAGGGTTCGCCAAAATGATACTCGGATAGGGCTCGGGAGCCGCCTGAACGCCGAAAAACGTGACCCGCAGGCCAAAACCGGAGCCCCGGTCACCCGGTCGCAACCCGCTCGGGGTGACCGTAACATTCTCCCCCCCTTAGAACTCTTGGTCCTCCAAGAGTAGCCTGAACCAACCAGACAAGTGTCGCTACCAACCAGAAAATATGAACATTCCTCTAACCCAGAACAATCGGACCACCGTACTGGTGCGGCGGGAGTGGTAGTTTAGACTACCATACAGAGCCTCACGGCGTCCCACCCTCCGGGTGCATCTTATTGCACCCGAGTCGATTGCCGTATTTCTACCGAGACAACCCTGCAGACAGATGCCGAACCTAAATCTAATCGATCCACAACAGGCTATCCTCGGAAGATATCACATAAAATGAAGCTTGATTGGGGGAAAGAACCAACCTAACAACTTACTCGAAACTCATGAGAACCGATATAACTCGGGTAACTCGCTCCGCCTAACAAATCTTCTCGTCCCTCGATCGGCGCTACCTCCACTCTAACTGTCACCAAACTCGATTCCAGAGCCACTACGGCGACGGTTCGTATAAGCAGTGGTGCGGTCATTCGCGGTTTTAATCCGCGCCTATAATAACTGATCTTCGCCGTAGTCTCCTCAAAAGCTCGGGTCCCGCTTAACCCCATCGACGCATCTGTCCAACAAGATGGTGTCATACACCTCCCGTACAACACCTCATATGGTGCCATGTCAAACGTAGTCTCGAAAACAATTGTTGTATGAGAACTCTATCAAAGTAAGCTGCTGGTCTCAATCTCCTCCAAAATCCAAAGTACTTGATTCGCAAATATCCTCCAATATCTGAATCACCCGCTCCATTGCCCATCCGTCTGTGGGTGATAAGTCAGTACTCGGATGGAGTCGCGTGCCCGGCGCTTCATGAAAGCCCTCTAGAACCGTGCCGCATAACGCGGGTCACGGTCGAGATACAATGGAGTCTCGGTACTCCATGTAATCGCACAATCTCCCCGATGTAAAGCCGAGGCAAGCTTCTCCGGAGGGTGCAGCGACCGAATAAGCGAAAGTGTGCGCACTTTATCAGCCGATCCACAAAAACCCGAGATAACATCATGGTTAGACCGTGTCGGGCAGTGCAGTCAGAAAGTCCATCGTAACATTTCCCCATTCCCGAACTGGAATGGGCAAAGTCTGCAGTGTCTCTGCCGGTTTCTGATACTCAAACTGCTCGAGTGTGCCTCCTCTAAAATCTCATTCCAGAACTCCTGATCCTCAGGTACATAAAGGCAATCTCGGAAGTATAGCAATCCTCGCCTATACTTGAAACGTCGGTAACAAATAAATCCTTATCTTCCCAGAGAATTTCTTCAACCTCGGATCTCTACCTTGCGCTTCGCGCATCTGTCAAGCCACTCGAATGTATGGTAAGTGTATACCCCGAGCACGCTCCCGAGCTGCCACTGTACCAAAGGCAAGTCGAATCTCTCTCCTCGGATCAGTCCCCAACATTTCCTCCCTTAACCAACCCGGTATACTTCCTGCTCAGTGCATCGGCAACCGTGTTGCCCTTGCCAGAGATGTACTCGATACAACAATCATAGTCCTGAATGTATTCGAGCCATCTGCGCTGCCTCAAATTAAGCTCCTTCTGCGTAACCAGATATTTTAGACTCTTATGGTCGGTAAGAATCTGAAATTTATTACCAAACAGATATTGCTTCCAATGTTTCAGCACATAAATTACTATAGCCAACTCCAGATCATGTGTCAGTCAGTTCAGCTCATGCGGTCGCAGCTGCCTCGACCCATAAGCTACCACAAAACGCTCTTGCACCAACACACATCCCAAGCCAGACGTAGAAGCATCCGTATAATTCACATACGGTAATATCGGATCTCGAAAGAGTCGAATCGGAGCGTTAGTCAACTGCCGTTTCAACTCCTGAAAATTCTGCTCACACCTATCAGACCAGATAAACTGTTGACCCTTCCTGGTCCACTGCATAAGCGGAGATGCCAGAATTGAAAATCCCAGTACAAACCCCCGATAAAATCCTGCTAACCCTGTGGAGCTCTTGATCTCCTGTGCCGTAGTAGATTGTTTCCAATCCCGAACTGCCCTCACCTACTCAATCCACAGACATGACCATGCTCGGATATAATGTGTCCCGGAAAAGTGACTTTCCGAAACCAGAACTCACACTTTGAGAATTTAGCATAAAGCTGATGTTCCCAAAGTGTCTGCAGAACTATCCTCAGATGCTCCCGATGCGAGTCCTCATCCCTAAAATATATCAGAATATCATCAATAAAAACCACCAGAAATGAGTCCAAGTACGGTCGAAACACCCGATGCATCAGATCCATGAATGCCGCTGGAGCATTGGTCAGCCCGAACGGCATGACCGTAAACTCAAAGTGTCCAAATCGGGTGTGGAAAGCAGTCTTAGGTATGTCCTTATCCTTCACCCTAAGCTGAAAATACCCGGATCGGAGATTAATCTTTGAGAAAACTCTCAAACCCGAAGTTGATCAAAAGATCGTTAATCCTCGTAACGGATACTTATTCTTCCCAATAAGAGCATTCAACCGTCTGTAATCAATACAAAGTCAGTGTCCCATCATTCTTCTTAACAAACAAACTGCAGCACCCCACGCTGAAGTGCTCGGTCGGACGAAACTCTTTTCCTGTAATTCCTCCAGTTGCTTCTTCTACTCCTGCATCTCAGAAATAGGCATCCGATAAGGAGGAATAGATATCGGAGCAGTACCCGACTGCAGGTGGATGTCAAACACAATTCCCCGCTCTGGTGGTAATCCGGGCAACTCCTCCGGAAATACCTGCGGAAAATCTCGAACCAACGGTAAACCATCTAACTTCAACCTAATACCAGCTTCATTCAGATCAAAACATTACCCTACACCAACTATCGGCAGCTGAATCCAGAATCTGTAACTCCTTACTGTACTGTACGATAGTCAAACCAGTCGAAGCCGTGAGAGGTAGTACCTCTCCAGAAACCATAGTGGTACGGTTTGCACACCCAATGTGCAGAATTCTTGGATAGCCAGTCCATCTCAAGAATAATATCATAGTTCGGCGTGTCTAAAACCAACAGATCCGATACTATCATGTCCGCCTACGATATTGTACAACCCCGAACCATCTCATTGGAAAACAGAAACTGACTTCCTGCAGTTTTTACTAAATGCGTTTGAGGCAAGGTACTAACAGACAGATGCAGAGATGTAACACATTTCTGTGTTACCATGGAAACAGATGCTCCTGTATCCAATACTGCATGTACCGGTATCTCATTCAGAAATAAAATACCATGTAAAACTCCCTGCTGACTCGAGCCTCCCTGCTGGCTGGTACCTGACCGTTGACTAGGTCCTCCCTGATAACCAGGGCCTCCCTTCAGAAAAAGGAAAACCCGTCCTGCTCTGGTTGCTGTGACGGAGGGGGTGGCTGAAGCTGCTGTCGCTGCTGAGGTCTCGGGCCACCCATCTGAAACCCACGCCCTCGCGGCGCGTTGGGCTGTACTCGAGACTATGGACACTGAAGACTGCCAAAACCCTGCCCTACGGTAAGAGGGCAATCCCGTACCCAAAGAGTGTCGGACCTGCAACGTAAACATCGGCCCTCTGCCGGTAACAAAGTCGACCGGAGTGATCCCTACTGCAAATCAGACACGGTCGTGCCGGTAGTGCTCCCCTCTGCCTTTACTAAAGCTGCCCGGACTGTTCGGCCATCCAAAAATCTGCCGGGGTCCCTGCTGTATGGAACCCCTCCGTACTCCCTTGACCTTCCTGAACTCGGGCGCAGTCGACGAATAAACCTCTTGGTCTTCTCTTCTTCCATACCTTGATACTACGGTACATAGTGAACCAGCCGATCAAGCTCTCACTCAAACTCTCCGACAATCCTGTCTTCCTGATGAAGCTCATCGAACCGTGCCTCGACGCAGATCCTCGGCTACATCCCCGCCGCACTTTGGGGAAAAATGTAGCCTCCCGTGGAGTTTGTCAACTCCTGCAAACCAAACCTCTACTACCCTGCCCTTCTCGGTCATTGAACCTCGGGGGTTCAAACTCTAAAACCTCTCCAAAAGTCTGACCTCGCGATCGGTGCCCTGCATCTCCTCGTCGTTAATAGGACCGACGAGAAGTCTAGGTGTCGTAGTGACCACCCTTGTCGAGTCACTCACTTACCGATCCCAAAACTATGGCGAGCGGTGGCTTATGTCTCGCTATCACCACCTAATCAGATTGCCCTTTCTGTGGCATAATCAGATTTTCCCCGCCATCGCCGCCCGAACCAGCTAAGCCGGGCGGGTAATACCAAATCGAGAGAGGGGTCCCTACGACCGCTGAACCTCGGCGCGGTGAGTGTGGTTGTTCGGACTCGGGTTACACCGAACCCGTATCCTATTCCACGGAGGTGTGGGATCCCGATCCCGCCTCCGGTACCAAATCACGCTATCAACGCGTGTTAACCATATCTCAAAAATTTCAGACCAAACAGAGTCCAGGACAAAAATCGGTCACTCCTAATCTCTACGAAGCTAGCGGCTTTTCTAAGGCTCAGAGTGCAATGCAAGATACTTGACACGAAGTTACTCCTCAGAATGATAAAATCATGCATTTCACAGAATCACAGAAGCAGTTCATGCTTATTTCACCAAATCTTTTCCTAACACACAATTTTACGTACTGAAACTTTTCCACAATCCCCTTACTCGTAATACTTTTACCAGAATCCGGAAATCCCGAGTTCCGAAATCTGCAACTATCAGGATAACTTGAAGGATCAACTTTGTTCCACAATTTTATTTTGAAGTGGTTCAAGTAAGGAGGTGGCCAATCTCCGTACCAAACCATTCTAAAATAAAATGTACAACAATAGTCGTCACTACAAGTCACCAGACGACCAATATGGTCACTTACTCGCTCGATAAGAACTTGTCACCGCACGCCACCCGAGCCCGGTTGCGGAGGCGGGGCGCCGGGGCGCGTCAAGCGGAAGCCGGAGTGATACGTAAGAGGCGAGTCCATCGAGACCCGCCGCGCGTAGCGGACCCAAGGAGCGAAAGGATTATGGAAGCAACCTAACAAAAATTTCATACATATAACTAAAATAAAATCAAAACATACGATTCATGCATCAACAACGAGTAAGCCTCGCCCTCCGTGGGACGAGTGCTTACGCACCAAACATAGATACATGCAGAGTTCACGTAACCTAAGGTGTCTAGCAAGCGCCAAGCGCTCGGAATATGCAATGCAATGTAATATATATACAAACATATACAATCATCACAACAATAAAAGCAGAATGTATGCACATGCGGCTACAGAGCCGACCCTAGGCCTAAACGTCAAAATACCTCGCGGGATTCGGACCAAGTAGACAAAATCCCAGCCCACAAGGTACTGCTGCTCAACCCAACCAAGGCGAAGCCTCACGGAAACCAATTCCGCTGGTCGCTTACCAAGTCTACCAGAAACCCAAAAATGTAACCCAAAAGGGTGAGTCCTAAAAGGACCCCGTAAGGGATTTGGGGTAAGATAAGCATATGTAACCCTGCAAAATGTAAAGATAGCAATATACGTAATATATGCAACATAATACGTAACATCGTGCATGTAATAAAAACAGATCAGAATATCCGAAGGATGTGCGATACTAAATCGCCATAAACCCTTATAACCAATCAACGACAGCCTCCCTCTAAGGGAGTCAAGCCGGGTTATTACGGAAGCATGGTGCACCACTGGGGTAGCGAACCCACAACCGCCGTAGGGTTAATGCACAAAGTATGCCACAAGGCATACACCTACAAACGTAGGGTTAATGCAGGGGTATGCTACAAGGCATACACCTACGAGATCACGTAACGTACCTTAAAGCGAAATTTCCGAAATACCGCAAAATGAAGTGCTACAATACATACACCTACAGACTACGTAATATGCTCTAGGCATATAATACTGAAATACCGCAGTAATGTAAAATGAAACTAAACATACACCTATCTTACCAAAAATAGCAGTAACCAAACCCTTACCTCACAATTCCAGAGTATTTGACCGGTTCGACGATTTCCAAACCACGACCCAAACCCGAAAACCTCTCTTTTTCTAACTTCTGGACCTCAGAATCTGTCAATTCAAGCTAAATTAGCAACCTTACCAACCACTCTACTAAACTACACCCCCGACCCCAAAACTGAAAATCCGGCAGAATTTCCGTAAAATTCCAGATTTCCACAGAAACTTGAATTCGTAACCAACCTAGACAATGCAAGATTATACATCGACAAACATCATCCCACAAGCGTAACTGATCAAATCCAACCTTAAAACCCTTCATTACCCGACATTTTCCGATAAACCCGCTTAATAGTGACTTTTCCATTTCTTATCCGAAATCAACGTTTCAAACTTCTAACCACACCTAAATTCAACCCCAATACCATCTTAGCATCCAATTCAACCAAAATCAAACCCCAACATAGAAAAAGAATCATCCAATAATTCGGCTCCTTTGCCAATTTTTATCCAACTTCCAAATCAATCCATTCGAACTTCCAATTAATCATACTAATCACCAATTTCACTTCTAAACCAAGAATGCTATCCAATTGCATCCAAAACAACCAAATTCAACATTGAACAACAACAAACATAATCGGCCATTTGGGGTTTCCAACCCAACTTGTTTTCCATCAAATTGAATCCATACATAAGCTTAGAATCATGCTAGGATTAACATACTTGAAGCATGAACCAAGATAACAAACACACATCAACATAGAATTTTCCAAAAATTCGGCATAAATAGGGATTTTTACCCAAGATGTGTTCTCCAAAATCCAACACTTGATTAACACTCCCTACTACCCAAGAACAACATACTAAAAATTGGGAGGAAGAAAATCATCCTAGCTAGTAGCTAAGAACAAACCCATAATTTGCAAAAACTCCTCTTTTCTTCACTAATTCATGTTTCTAGCAAGAAAAGAGAGCTTAGGAAGGAACTTACCACATGAAGGACCCAATTCCTCTTTGATTTGAGCCAAGATGAAGAACCTCAAGCTTGGAGGAAGAGCTCAACAATGGCGGCAGCAAGCAAGCAAGCAAGAGGAAGAAGAAGAAGAAAGAAAAGAAAATGAGATAAGTCCCATTTTTATGAAATAATAGGTAATATATATATCTCTTCCACTTTAAAACCCATACCTCCCAACTTTAACTAAGAAATAGCCAAGTGTCCTCTCCTCCCTCCCAAATCTGCCGAAAATCTGCTGCCCATGCTAATTTTTATTAATTTGCACCCAATTGCAAATTAACTCCCAATTTTTCCGAAAGTTCCAATTCTTTTTGCCCAAAAATAATTACCGAATTCCAAAATTAACGAAACTTGGACACAACCCTCAGAATATTATAACATTCATAAAACATTTTTCAGAAGTTCATTTACCAATCCAGAGTGTCCTACCGAGCTCGCTGAACCCGAACAAATCCCGACGTGCGAGCGTGTCCAACAGAACCAAAATTCCGTCATTCCAAAATTCTATAAAAATACACATAAATTCCATCTTAAATTATAACACAACTTACCCCAAAGCCGTCAGAAAATTTCCATCCCGAGCCCCGGGATTCCCGTCCCGAGCCCCGGAGTCGCCCGGAACCGAACGTCCCGCCCCAAATATTAAACTCCACAAACACCTCCGTGACATCCTCACGACTCCAAAACTGCAAACGGCTTCCCAAACTGAGGTTTCGAGAGCGCTACCGAGCCCGCTGTACGTCCCGAGGCGATCCCGACAACCCCCCGGCGCCAGAAAAATATTTTCGGCGGAAACGTCCGGGGACCCACACGACCTCAAATACGGAAGGGTTCGCCAAAATGATACTCGGATAGGGCTCGGAGCCGCTGAACGCCGAAAACGTGACCGCAGTTAAAACCGAGCCGGGTCACCCGGGCGCAACCCGCTCGGGGTGACCGTAACACCATCCATTCCGTTAGAAACAAAACCGTGAGGGGGAAATGACTGGGCCGTATCCCCAAAGCGGACAATATCTTGGCATCAGACGATCAGGATGAAAGTACCCGATCGCAGATCGATCTTCGAAAAGATCTTCGCACCTCTCGGTGATCAAAGAGATCGTCGATCCTCGGCAATGGGTACTTGTTCTTGATAGTGATGGCGTTCAGCCGTCATGTCGATACACAATCGGAGTGACCCATCCTTCTTCCTAACAAAGCGAATCGGAGCACCCCATGGTGAAGTGCTCGGACGGATGAAGCCCTTCTCCTGCAGTTCCTCTAATCGCTTCTTCACTCCACCATCTCCACTATCGGCATCCGATAAGGTGGAATGGAAATGGGAGTAGAACCGGATTGCAAGCTGGATCTCAAACACGATCTCCCGCTCTGGTGGCATCTCGCAAATCCTCCGGAAATACTGCGGAAAATTTCGGACAACTGGAATCCTATCTAGCTCCAACCGAGTATCAGACGCGTTCAGACCGTAGTACTCCTCCGAATCCACTATCGGGACCTGATCCAGAACCTGCAGCTCCATGCTGGTCCTGACCACCTTCGTCCCATCTGACCCTGAGAGGGGTAACACCTCTCCAGAAACCGTAACACTACGGTTGGCACAGTCAATATGCACGGAATTCTTGGACAACCAATCCATCCCAAGAATAACGTCATACTTCGGTGTGTTCAACACCAACAAATCTGACACAATCCTGTGTCTTCCAATAGATAGCACGCAATCCCGTGCCATCTCATTGGAAAGCGGCCCGACTCGGCCGTCTTCACCATGAAGACGCTCGGAAGTCCACCGGTAGTCGTGTGGAGAGACTCGACACACTTTTGTGCCACAATCAAACAGACGCCCCAAGATCAAACAATGCACGAACAGGAGTATCGTTCGAAGTAAAGTACCTTGGAGCGCCCCACGCCGCGAAGTCTCCCCGCTCGATCTCGAAACACCCGCCCCGCTCCGGGCTCTTTGTGGTGGAGGCTCACGCTGCGATGACTCACCCGCTCCACCTGGAATACACGTCCTACTCCAGTGCTTTGTGGCGGAGGGTGGCTGAAACGGTCGTCTCGGCTCTTGTGGTGGCCTCGGTCCGCCCGCTGTGAACCGCGCCCCGGGTGCGTTGGGCTGAAACCGAGGCTGCGGACGTGTAGCACTGCTGGACCCCTGTCCCAGTGTCAAAGGACAATCACGAATCCAATGATCACTGGCCCCACATCGCAGACACTGCCCTGACTGCCGGTAACATGGCCGGCCGGGGTGCTGCCCTCCACAACTCGCACAAGTCGGGGATACTGGTGTAGTCTCGCTGCCTCGCCGCTCTGCCTGCACTGCCTGACCTCCCCAAGACCTCGCTGAACTCTGCGTGCGAAGCCCTCCTCTATCATCGGGTCGGTGCGGTAGGTACCGACTCTCGACCTCCTCTGCCGAGGAGTTGGGCCTTCTGCATGCCTCATGGTACGAAGTGATGTCCAGGGCCTCAAAGCCCACCGATACTCGGGACGCAAGCGGCGAATGAACCGCTTGGCCTTCTCCCCGCTCCATGCCATAATATCTGCGGCACATAGCGGACCAATCGGTCAAACTCCGCCAGACTTCACTAACGATCCTGGTGCCTCGCTCCAGTCATCAAATCATGCTGTCGGAGGTCACTGACGGCATCCCCAATATACTGCTGATGGAAGTAGTAAGCAAACTGCTCCCAGGTCAGATCAGAATCATGCCCCCCATCCCGTGCTGCCTCGGCTCTCAGACGGCCCTGGAGGCTCCTCCACCAATGATCTGCACTGTCCTGCAGATTGAACGTGGCCAATGAAACTCTAACCTCAGACGGAAGGTGTAGCCTCCCAAGGAGCTTGTCAACTCCCGCAAACCATGCCTCGGCCGCCTCAGGTCCTCCACGGCCGTTGAACCTCGGGGGGTTCAAACGCTGAAACCGCTCCAGTCGACCTCATCGATCGGGCGTCTCGCTCTTCCCGTCGGTTGTGGGACCGACTAGAACTCTCATCACTGCTCAGATCTCCCTCCTCGGAACCACCATCCTGCTGATACTGCGCCCGAGGTGGCTGCTGCTCACCTCCCGAACCGGCTGTCTCGCCGTGGCCTGTCCGGACCTCCTGTGCTGCTGCTGCCCACGAATCCGCTGGCTGGTACTAAAGTACTCAACAAGCTGCTGAACCCGACCCAACACTGTAGTATATCGAGCGGGTCCCTCAGCCTGCTGATCACTCGGGGGGGGTGTGTGTGACTGCTCAGATCCCGGGTTTCTCCGAACCCGCCTTCTAACCCTTGGAGGTGTGGGATCCCGGTCCCGACCCTCCTGTTCTTGCTCACGCTGGCGGCGTGTTCTAGCCATACCTGAAAATGGATCAACCCAAAACCATATAACCCAACAATAAACTTTCTCTTCCTAAAGCTAGCAGCAGCATTTTATGGCTCTGTAGTGTAATGCAATGCATGATGCAAGGATTCTTTTCAGAATCACAACCTAAGTATTAAACCTTGAACATAGAATCAGATCATGTTTATAATCACGGAATCACTTCATATAACACCCACACCTTCCATAATGCTCCAAAGAACCGCCACTGCTCCACACGTATTCCGAAATGGTTCAAATAAGGAGTTGATCAGGCTCAGTACCGAACCACTCCAGAATGAAGTGTAAACCAGTAGCTCGCCCTTCGAAGTCATTACTCGTAGTACCTACCCATGAACTAGCATGATTTGCTCCAACAGTCCACCCTCGGACTTGTATGCTTACCTTCCACACACCATACCATAACCAACATACTTTACCTCTTGGGTCACTTTGACCCGACCTGATCTGATACCAACTTGTCACAGCCACTCCGCCCGGTTGCGGAGGCGGAGCCGGCCGCGACGTCGTGAACCGGAACCCACGGCGGAAAGCGCGGTAATGGAGCATCGAGCTCAAATACAGAACAAACGAGTATCGACTAGCAACCTAAAAACTCGTACAAGGCAAGCATGCGCAACAACCCAACTTCTACCAAACATGCAGTTCATGGTTTATCCAACATCTATCATTGCCACAAACACAAAATCACCAGGCACCACAATTAAACAGCATTACCAATATAGGCAAGTCGGGGCTCCGCCCTCGACTCAGAAGACAAACAGAAGCAGAACATATCTCAAGTTGTAAACATTTACAACTACATGATCTGAATTATATGCATGCAGTTACAGCTACAGAGCCAGTAATCAAAATCCTATAAATACCTAGCGCGGAATCTGAAGCGACCTCCGCACGTGGTGCTGCTGCGCAACCCCACCTCAAAATGAAGGAAGCACCGCGGAATCTCTACTCCGCCGGTTGCTTGTCGACGGCTGAAAGTGGTAAACAGATAAAAGGGTGAGTCCTCAAAAGGACCCGAGAAGGGCTAATGGTAAAAATGTAGTTTGCCCATGGGCGACAATCAACTCGCAAAACAGATTATCACAACATATACATATACATACGAACATAAAACATAAAGCAAATCAGAATCCATCATATGCGGTCCAACCGCCAGAACGACCCGTAACGACAGCCCTCAGCAGAGGTCAGAATGTACAGATCAGAACAGAACAGATAGCACGGTACCGGCTGGGGTCGCGATCCCCAAACTGTCGTAGGGTCACAGAACAGAAGTATCGGCACTCCCGGTGCGGATACACAGAACAGAACCATAGAGTACCCGTGGTCTCTCCAACCATACGGGTCTCGTCACAGAATCAGAACATATAATAAAGTATACAAATACACAGAAAAATCATACCTGTTAACATATACGGAGCAGAACAAACGTACATTTTACCAAATTAAGCCCTTACCTCTAAAACGCTGCCCCGCAGCCCAAAACTCGGGAAATCCCGGCTCCCGACCCGAAACGCACAACTTGGCTCCTACGGGTCTGCGCTACTCCACCAACGCAGAATCAAGCAATCTTTTGGACCCAATCCCTTGAAGATTTCAGCAAGAACAAATAGAAGACATGGAGCTTGAAGAAGAAGAAGTGTGGCGGCAGAGCATGGAAGAAGAAGAAGAAGAAAAGAAATGAAATGTTATCTCATTTTATGTTTTAATTCTTCCCTTTATATATATCTTCCTTTTCACACTTAATAGAAATGGGACAAGTGTCCCAGCAGTTTGCTGCTGCCGACTCCAGGCCCAAACCAGGCCCAAATTATTTTTAACTTTTGGGTTAATTACCATTTAACCCACTAATTCTCCAAATCTTTGCAATTAAATCCCAATTTTAGGTAACGAACTCCAAATGAACCCAAAACTGACCAGAATCCTCAGAATACCATAACATTAATAAAACATTGTTCAAATATTTATTTACCCTTCCAGAAGGCCCCACCGAGCTCGGCCGATCCCGAACAAATCCGGCGTGGCCGCATAATAACTCGAGCCACAACCCGTCATGACAAAATTCCACAAAAATATCCATAAAATCCACCTTAAAATATAACATGACTTACCCAGGAGCCGTCGGAGAAATTCCATCCCGAGCCCCGGGATTACGCCGAGCCTCGGGAGTCGCCGACCGCACGTCCCGCTCCAAAAATATGCTCGTAAAAATCTCCGGATCGCTCCCACGATTCCAAATCCGCAAACGGTTCCTCAATCTGAGGTCCTGGGAGCGCTACTGAGCCAGCCAGACGTCCCGTGGCATCCCCGACAACCCCGGTGCGAAAAATATTTTCGGCGGAAATGTCCGAGGACCCACACGAACTCAAATATGGAAGGGCTCGCCAAAATGATGCTCAGATAAGGCTCGGAGCCGTCAACGCCCAAAACCGTGACCCGCAGACCAAAACCGGAGCCCCGGGTCACCCGGTCGCAACCCGCTCGGGGTGACCGTAACATTTGTGAAGGCCATGATCCGGATATTATCCGTCAGGTCTGAAGCGTGTACGGCCTCCCTATTGAAACGTTCGACGAATTCCCGAATGCCTTCATTCTGCTTCTGTTTGATGTCGAACATTTGGATGGCCCTCTTTGTAGACCTTTTGCATCCTATGAAGTGAGTGGAGAATTTGGTAGCCAAATCTCCGAAAGTGTTTACACACTCCGGGAGAAGGGAGTTGTACCATGCTGACGCCGGACCTCCAAGGGCCACCTCGAAGCATTTGCACAGGGCTGCTTCGTTGGCGCCCTTTAGTTCCATCGCCCGTTTGTATTTTCGGATGAAGGCGTCCGGGTCTCCCACACCACTGTAGATTTCCAAGGGATGTGGCAAGTTAAACGATCGTGGCATTGGGCTTTCTCGGATTCGTGCTGTGAATGGACCATCATCCGTTGTTAATTCGTACTTGGTGTCGAGCCCGGTAGCACTTCTTTCTACTTGTTCCAGCGGTGCGGCATTTGCCGGATAACCTCGTCCGTGGATCCCGGTTGTGAGTCTTTCAGTCTCGGGAGCGCTCTCTTTGACTTTTCTGTGGAGACCGGGACCTCTGACGGCCTTGCCGGTCTCCCACGCGAGTTCTGCGGGAGTTCCCAGATCTGTGCCTCTGGATACGTTCTTCCCGTAGTACTGCGCGTATTGTCTGGACTAGGTCCTGGTCTACTGGCCGCCGTCTCGGCGTAGGCGGAAGATGGTCGCAAGGAAGTGGCTCCGTAGGATGACTCTTCCGGAGAGCTCCGGTAGCTGTAATCAGCAGTTCGGCCGTCCGTAGAGCCTCCTCCTTCCGGTATCGATGGGTGGGATTGTGAATGGTCCGTTGGTCCTTCGGAAAGAACCGGTATTTTCGAACCACCACGTTTCCCACAGACGGCGCCATTTGATGGCGGCGCCGATTGGACTGGCACCGCCACGTGTTTACGTAGTCGTCGAGTGTTGACGTTGCTTGATGCCATTGGCGCGTGAACGTGACGCGTTTCTCGGGATTCGAGGAATGGGGGGTCCTTGGTGATGAGTCCACTGATTTTCTAGTTAAATGAAGTTATATCCAGAAAGCAAGAGAGCTGACTTATGTTGCCGACGTTTGTTATATAGTAGGTTTTAATGGTGGTATTATTGTAATAAGTCAAGGGCATTATCGTAATAAGTCAATATTTCGTTATTTACACAAGTATCCTGTGTTGTCCGGGAAGTGGTTATCCGGGAATCTCCCATGCCTTGTCCGGGTAATAAGTTTTATTAAGTCCGGGAATATCACAGGTTTTCGTAATTACTGAGTTTTTTAATGGGGCCCTTATGGTGGGCTATTGTTTTGGGCCTTTTGGTAGGCCTGTTTAGGTGATTGGGCCTATCGGCCATCAATGATAAAATCATGTATTTCACGTAATCACGAAGCAATTCATGCTTATTTCACCAAATCCTTTCCTAACACACAATTTTACGTACTCAAACTTTTCCACAATCCTTTACTTGTAACACTTTTACCAAAGTCCCGAAATTCTGGATTCCATACTCGCAACCACCAGTGATAACTTGAAGGACCAAACTTTGCTCCACAATTTTATTTTGAAGTGGTTCGAGTAAGGAGGTGGCCAATCTCCGTACCAAACCATTCTAAAATAAAATGTAGAACAATAGTTGTCACTACAAGTCACCACTGACGACCAATATGGACACTTACCTCGCTTCCGATACCAACTTGTCACCGCACGCCACCCGAGCCCGGTTGCGGAGGCGGGGGCGCCGGGACGCCGGAAGCGGAAGCCGGAATGAATAGGAATGGCAGGTCCATCGAGACCCGCCGCGCGTAGCGGACCCAAAGAGCGAAAGGATTATGGAAGCAACCTAGCAAAAATTTCGTGCTTATAATCGAAAGTAAAATCCAAACATACAATTCATGCATTAACAACGAGTAAGCCTCGCCCTCCGTGGGACGAGTGCTTACGCACCAAAACATATATACATACAGAATTCACGTAACCTAAAGTGTCTAGCAAGCGCCAAGCGCTCGTAACATATACGTAATGTAATATATAAATATATACAGACATACAAACATCGAGCAATACGAAAGTGCGCATATGCAACTACAGAGCCAGCCTTAGATCTATGAATCAAAAATACCTTGCGCGGGATTCAGACCAAGTAGACAATCCCGACCGCAAGGTGCAGCCGCAAAACACTACCAAGGTAGAACCCTCACGGAAACCTACTCCGCAGCCGCTTATCAGTCTACTCAAACCCAAAAACAGAACCCAAAGAAGGGTGAGTCCTAAAAGGACCCCGTAAGGGATATGGGGTAAGGTAAGTATATGTAACCCTGCAAAACAGAAAGATAGCAATATATGCAACAGAATACAGAATAACATGCATGTACAGAAAATAGATCAGAGTCCCGAAGGACGTGCGATTCTAAATCACCACAACCCTTATAATAAATCGGAACGACAGCCTCCACTAAGGGAGTCGGAAGCCGAAGCTAATACAGAAGCATGGTGCACCAGTGGGTAGCGAACCCACAACCGCCGTAATATTATGCATGCAGTATGCCATAAGGCATACTCCCACAAACTACAGAATATGCCCAAAGGCATAAAATTCAAATACTAATGTAATGTAAAATGAAACCAAAACATATACTTAGCTTACCAAAACAATGTAACCAAACCCTTACCTCAAAAATCCGAGTATTGGACCGATTCTCGACAACTCCTACACCGTGCCCCGAAACTTAGAACTTCTCTTTCCTAACCTCCGAGCCTCAGAATCTGCCAAACCAAGTTGAATTAGAACCCTTATCAACCACACTACCAAACTACATCCCCGACCCCAAAACCGAAAATCCGGCAGACTTCCGTAAAATTCCAGATTTCCACGTAAACTTGAATTCAGAACCAACCTAGACAATGCAAGATTATACATTGACAAACATCATACAATAAGCAGAACTGATCAAATCCAACCTTAAACCCTTCATTACCCGCCATTTTCCGATAATCCCGCTTAATTGTAACTTTTTCATTTCTTAACCGAATTCAACGCTTTCAAACTTCCATCCACTCCTAAATTCAACCCCAACACCATATTAACATCCAATTTAACCAAATTGAAACTCCAACATTGAAAAAGAATCATTCCAAAATTCGGTTCTTAACCAACTTTTTATCCAACTTCCAATTCAATCCATTCAAGCTACCAAACAACCATTCCAACTACCAATTTCACTTCTAAACCAAGCATGCCATCCAATTGCATCCAAACAACAAAATCCAACATGAACATACACCTAAATAAATCGGCCAAAAGGGGTTTTTACCTCAACTTGTTTTCCATCAAATTGAATCCACACACAAGCTTAGAATCATGCTAGGACTAACATACTTAAAGCATGAAACAAGATAACAAACACACACCATTTTAGAAATTATCCCATAAATTCGGCCAAGCTAGGTTCTTCATCTAAGATGTGTTTTCCAAAATCCAACACTTGATTAACACTCTCCTACAACCCAAGAACAACATACTAAAACATGGGAGGAAGAGAATCATCCTAGCTTATAGCTAAGAACAAACCCAACATTTACCAAAACTCCTCTTTTCACCACTAAACTTCAAAACTAAAGAGAAAAGAGGAGAAGGGATGATGCTTACCACAAGTAGCATCCAATTTCTCTTTGATTTCTACCAAGAAGAAGAAGTTCAAGCTTGAGGTTGATCTTCAATGGAGGCGTCGACAGAGCAGCAAGAAGAAGAAGATGAAGAAGAAAGAAGTGAAAATGAGACTTATCTCATTTTAGGAAATACTAAACCAAATATATATTTTCCTTCACTTTAAAACCCATACTTCTCATCTTAAATAAGAAGTAGCCAAGTGTCCCTTCCTCCTTCCCAAATCTGCCGAAATCAACTTGCTGCCCATACTCCCATAATTCATTTTGTAACCAAATACAATTTAACTCCCAATTTTTCCGAAAGTTCCAATTCTTTTGCCCAAAAATAATTACCGAATTCCAAAATTAACGAAACTTGGACACAACTTTCAGAATATTAGAACATTCACAGAACATTTTTCAAAAGTTCATTTACCATTCCGGAGTGTCCTACCGAGCTCGCTGAACCCGAACCAAAACCCGACGTGCGAGCGTGTCAACCTGAACCGAAATTCCGTCACTCCAAAATTCTATAAAAATACTCATAAATTCCATCTTAAATTAAAACACAACTTACCCCAAAGCCGTCAGAAAATTTCCATCCCGAGCCCCGGGATTCCCGCCCCGAGCCTCGGAGTCGCCTCGAACCGAACGTCCCGCCCCAAATATTAAACTCCACAACCACCCCGGACGTTTCCACGACTCCAAAACTGCAAACGGCTTCCCAAACTGAGATCTCGAGAGTGCTACCGAGCCCGCCAGACGTCCCGAGACGACCCCGACAACCCCGGCGCGAAAAATATTTTCGGCGAAACGTCCGGGGACCCACACGACCTCAAATACGGAGGGTTTCGCCAAAATGATACTCGGATAGGGCTCGGGAGCCGCCCGAACGCCGAAAACGTGACCCGCAGCCAAAACCGGAGCTCGGTCACCCGGTCGCAACCCACTGGGTGACCGTAACACATCCTAGCTTATAGCTAAGAACAAACCCATCATTTGCCAAAACTTCTCTTTTCACCACTAAACTTCAAAACTAATGAGAAAAGAGAGCTTAGGAAGGTACTTACCACTCAAAGCACCCAATTTCTCTTTGATTCCAACTAAGAAGAAGAAGTTCAAGCTTGGAGGTTGCTCATCAATGGTGGCGGCAGACTTGGAGAAGAAGAAGAAATGAAGAAGAAGAAATGAGATAAGTCCCATTTTATGAAATATTAAGCCTTATGTATTTTCCTTACTTTAAACCCATACCTCTCTTCCTAAATTAAATCAAGCCAAGTGTCCCTTCCCTCTCCAAAATTCTTCCGAAAAAACAAGGCTGCCCATGCTGATTTTTATTAAATTTGCACCCAATTGCAAATTAACTCCCAATTTTTCCGAAAGTTCCAATTCTTTTTGCCCAAAAATAATTACCGAATTCCAAAATTAACGAAACTTGGACACAATCCTCAGAATATTATAACATTCACAAAACACTTTTCAGAAATTCATTTACCATTCCGGAGTGTCCTACCGAGCTCACGAACCAGGAACCAAAACCCGACGTGCGAGCGTCTCAACCTGAACCGAAATTCCGTCACTCCAAAATTCTATAAAAATACCCATAAATTCCATCTTAAATTATAACACAACTTATCCCAAAGCCGTCAGAAAAATTCCATCCAGAGCCCCGGGATTCCCGTCCCGAGCCCCGGAGTCGCTCGAACCGAACGTCCCGCCACAAATATTAAACTCCACACCGAGCTCCGGGACTTTTCCACGAATCCAACACAGAAAACGGCTTCCCACACTGAGATCTCGAGAGTGCTTCCGAGCCCGCTGTACGTCCCGAGACGACCCCGACAACCCCCCCGGCGCCGGAAAAATATTTTCGGCGGAAACGTCCGGAGGACCCACACGACCTCAAATACGGAGGGGTTCGCCAAAATGATACTCGGATAGGGCTCGGGAGCCGCCTGAACGCTGAAAACGTGACCCGCAAGCTAAAACCGGCCCCGGGTCACCCGGTCGCAACCCGCTTCGGGTGACCGTAACAAACATCATCTTCTCCACCACTTCAACCGAGAGTCCGGGCCTTCCTTAGGAACGAGACTATCGGTTGGCGCCGTCTGTGGGAACGAAAAGTTCTTACCATAAACCCATATTACAAACCACAAGTAGCAAGTCATGCCAACCACCCGGAGTGCAAAGCGAGGCAGTCGTCGGGAATGAGGAATCCTCCCGAGACGAATACGAACAATGATCCGCCATCGAGCCATCTCGAACAATGTTCCCCACAACGGGAGAACTCTCTGTCCACTCAACGGAGGAAAGCTCCTCCCACGTTAACCGTATCGTGCCCCAGGAGCGTAACATTCCACCTCCAATCACTCCTCCGACGAGCCTTGATCCGGCCGTTCTGCAAACAATCACTGAGGCGGTTGCTTTCAACTTACGTGAAACACTCGCCACCACTCTTCGGGGCGTTCTGGATAGCGTGGGAATGCTACGGACTAATCAGCTTGAATGCCCAGCTACTCCTCCTCAACAAGTAAGTAACCCCGACCTTTCTTCGCCGTTACTTATCGCACTTACTAGACGATTAGAGGAAGTGGAAAAAAGGGATGAAAGGGCTAGTGTTCATAATACTGCCAGGATGGGTCTGGACCCAACCCTTCACTGAGCGGGTTTTAGAAACCGCCCTTCCGAGATCAGTTTCACAAGCCTAAGCTGGACGCTTATGATGGTCTTTCGGACCACGATATTCATCTCCAGCGTTACGTTTCGCGATGGCAATCGGGAGGGCGGTCGACAACACGCTCTGTTGAGCTTTCAGCTCCACACTTACCGGGCTGCCGCCAACCGGTATACCACCCTTCGTGATAAGCGGTTTGATTCCTTTGAGGAACTCTCCGCAACTTCTCCAACCACTTTGTGGTGTCAAAACCTCCCCCTAAAACGGCGGGACATCTTCTTAAGATACGGCAGAAAATGGTTGAGCCGCTCCGGGAGTATATTCAACGCTTCCAGGCTGAGTCTATCCAGGTCCCTAATCTGGGAGAGGAAGCTCGTCTGCTTGCAGCTATCCAGGGCCTCCGTTGGGAGTCTCTTTTCTTTGTGGATGTCCACACCAACCCCCCCACAAATATGGAACAATTCTTGAGCACGGCGTCTCGATTTATGAATACGGAAGAGGTCACTCGGCCACTTGCCAGAGTCGCCACGGCGGATGCTAAGGGACAACCATCGCGACCGGACCCCAGGTCTCAGAGGCAGTACCCTACGCCCCCCAGTAGGGAGAAGGCGTACTTTTCTCTTCCTCCGCTGAGGGAATCTCGCACCAACATCCTCCACGCCTTGGAGTAAAAGAAGGAGGTCCCCACTTGGCCTCGCCCTCTCTCCCAGGAAATGACAAGGCAAAGCAACAAGTTCTGCCGCTATCATCGTGACAAAGGTCACGACACTGAGGACTGTTTTGAGCTCAAGCGCATGATCGGGGAAATGCTGGCTCAAGGCAAACTCAGGGAGTACTTGCTCCATGGTGAGGGGGGCCGTAGGAGAGAAGGCGACCGAGAGGATCGCCGACCGGAGGAACGCCGGCGGGGGCGCTCCCAACAAAACCCAGGTCAAGAGAATCTGGTTCAGATCCCCCGGCAAGGGGGCATATCGGCGTAATCACACAGTGTGAAGGCGCTTCAAAGAAGACGCCGCCATATGAGGCAGATCTACCAGATCGACCACTCCGCCACCCGCTTTTGCATCGCAGCGATGGCACCTCGTGGCGTGCCGCACGCTGATCCCTTGGTTATCACCGCTGTCACAGCCACCCCGCCCGGTTGCGGAGGCGGAGCCGGCCGCGACGTCGGAACAGGAATTACGGCAGAAAGCGCGGCAATGAGCATCGAGCTCAAATACAGAACAAACGAGTATCGACTAGCAACCTACAGAACCCATACATGGCAAGTATACATGATAACTCGACAAAATACCAACCAAGCAGTTCATGGTATACCAAACATTGCTCATCGCAACAACCACAGAAACACTGAATTCATATCATAACAAATCCAATATCGGCAAGTCGGGGCTCCGCCCTCGACTCGAAGGCATCAAAGGCGTAATATATTTCCGATCATATGACATGTACAAATTCATGATCTGACCTACATGCATGCATCTACAGCTACAGAGCCATTAAACAAAATCCTATATATATACCTAAGTGCGGAATCAGAAGCCTCTCGCTCAAGAATTCCCGCACGTGGTACTGCTGCTGCTACAGAACCCAAAATGTCAGGAAGCACCGCGGATCTCTATTCCGCTGGTTGCTTGTCAGACTGCCTGAAAGATGGTAAACAAATAAAAGGGTGAGTCCTCGAAAGGACCCAGTAAGGGCTTAAGGTAAAGTGCAGCTTTGCCCACATGGCAACAATCAACTCGCAAAATGTAATATCACAAAGATATGCATGTACATATAAACATAAAGCATAACGTAAATCAGAATCCAACATATGCGGTCCAACCGCCGTAACGACTCAGTAACGACAGCCCTCAACAGAGGTCGAATATACAGATCGTAATGCAATGTATAGCACGGTACCGGCCGGGGTCGCGAGCCCCAAACCGCCGTAGGGTCACGTAACGTAAGTATCGGCACTCGGTGCGGATACGCAGAATGTCGGCACCCTTCAAAGGCGGACACGTAATGTATATCGGCACTCGGTGCGGATACGCAGAATGTCGCACTCTTCAAGGCGGACACGTAATGTAACATACAATAATAACAATAATACATAAATATAAACAAGTATCATTACTCGTTAAACATGTACAGAAAGTAATAGGAACCCGGGCCTCTAAGGTCATCCGGCCTTGAAACGGAACAAACATACATTTTACCAAATTAAGCCCTTACCTCGTAAATGCCGCCCGCAGCCCAACACTGGAAAATCCCGACTCCCGATCCGAAATGCACAACTTGGCTCCTACGGGTCCGCGCTACTCCACCAACGCAGTAATCAAGTCAGACAACCATAGTTGGATCGTAACACATCCAAACAACCCCGTAAAACAATTTCCGCGCAAACCCGCACTTTCCCGGAAAATTCCACAGAAAGCTCGGTTTTACAAACCGAGCCTGAACATTGTTATTCCAACTCCCACAAACATATTCCAACCCTTAAACCCGCATTCCAGACACTTTTCCCGGATAACCCGTATAAAACTAACTTCCTCATTTCTAACCCGAAAATGGTATTTCAAACGCCATAACACACCTACTTTCACCCACATTACCAATTTAGCATCCAATTCAATCGACACACACCACCAACATTGAAAAAGAATCACTTCAACAATTTGATCCTTAACCAATTTTTCACCACACTTCCAATTCAAACCGTTCAAGCTTCCAATTAATCCCACTAATCACCAATTTCACTTCCTAACCAAACTTATTAACCAATTGCATCAAAACAACAAAACCCCTTTCCTAAACAATTCGCCAAAAGAAGAATTCTTCACCCAACTTCCATTTCAATCCAAACAAAGTTCCATTAGCACTCTTTAACCACCAATTGCAATTATTAAGCAAGATTACTAACCAATTTCACCTAAACAACCAAAACCTCTTCACTAATAATTCGGCCCAAAGAGGGGTTTTCTACCCAACATGTTTTCCTTCAAATTGAAACCATAGATAGTCTTAGAATCATGCAAGGAACAACATACTAAGAGCATGATTCAAGAACACAAACACACACAATTTTAGAATTTTCCATCAACATTTCGGCATTTAGGGTTTGTTCAAACCAATGAGTTTTTCCAAAATCTAACCATAGATTCTTACTCCTCTCAAGCCCAAGAACAACATACTAAAATTTGGGAGGGAGAGGATCACTCAAACACATAGCCAAGAACAAACCAATCCTTCAAAAATCCTCTCTTTTCCAACCTTTTCTTGTTTCCAAACTTGAAAGAGAAGAAGAAAGGAAGCTTACCAATCTTTGGAGCCTAAACCCATGAAGTTTCAGCCAAGAATTGAAGAAGGAGAAGCTTGATGAACAGCTCCCATGGCTGCTCATAGTTTCGGCAGAGAGAGGAGAAGGAAGAAAGAAGAAGAAGAAATGAAAATATATTTTTCATGTAATAATAATACCCCTTATATAATTTCCCTTCTTTTTCATCTTAAATCATAAGTAGACAAGTGTCCCTTATCACACACACTCACACACATGCTGCCGAAAATCAGATTGCTGCCCATACCCCTTTTTTATTTATTTTGCAACCATAATTCAATTAACTCCCAATTTTTCCGAAAGTTCCAATTCTTTTTGCCCAAAAATAATTACCGGATTCCAAAATTAATGAAACTCGGACACAATCTTCAGAATAATATAACATTCACAGAACATTTTTCAAAAGTTCATTTGCCTTTCCGGAGTGTCCTACCGAGCTCGCTGAACCCGAACCAAAACCCGACGCGAGCGTGTCAACCTTAACCGAAATTCCGTCACTCCAAAATTCTATAAAAATACTCATAAATTCCATCTTAAATTATAACACAACTTACCCAAAAGCCGTCAGAAAATTTCCATCCCGAGCCCCGGGATTCCCGTCCCGAGCCCCGGGAGTCGCCCGGAACCGAACGTCCCGCCCCAAATATTAAACTCCACAAACACCTCCGGAATATTCTCACGACTCCAAAACTGCAAACGGCTTCCCAAACTGAGGTCTCGAGAGCGCTACCGAGCCCGCTGTACGTCCCGAGGCGACCCCGACAACCCCCCGGCGCCAGAAAAATATTTTCGGCGGAAACGTCCGGGGGACCCACACGACCTCAAATACGGAAGGGTTCGCCAAAATGATACTCGGATAGGGCTCGGGAGCCGTCTGAACGCCGAAAAACGTGACCCGCAGCCAAAACCGAGCCCCGGTCACCCGGCCGCAACCCGCCGGGGTGACCGTAACATCCTCCCCCTTAGAACTCTTGGTCCTCCAAGAGTAGCTCGAACCAACCAGACAGTGTCGCTACCAATCAGAAAATATAGACATTCCTCTAACCCAGAACAATCGGACCACCGTACTGGTGCGGCGGGAGTGGTAGTTTAGACTACCATACAGAGCCTCACGGCGTCCCACCCTCCGGGTGCATCTTATTGCACCCCGAGACAGTTGCCGGTATTTCTACCAGACAACCCCAGACAGTACCGAACCTAAGTCTAACCGATCCACAACAGGCTATCCTGGAAGACATCACGTAAAACAGAAATAGTTGGGGGGGGGTAAGGCCAACCTAACAACTTACTCTGGAAACTCATGATAACCGATATAATTCGGGGTAACTTGCCCCGCCTACCAAATCTTACTGTCCCATCGATCGGTGCTACCTCCAAAATTCTATCACCAAACTCGATTCAAGAGCCCTACGGCGACGGTTCGTATAAACAGCAGTGCAATGTCGCGGTTTTAATCCGCGCCTATAACAATCTGATCTTTGCCGTAGACTCTCAAAAGCTCGGGTCCCAGCTTAACCCGATCGACGCATCTGTCCAACAAGATGGTGTCATACACCTCCCGCATAACACCTCATAGGTGCCATGTCAAACGTAGTCCAAAGCAATTGTTGTATGAGAACTCTATCAAAGTAACTGCTAGTCCCAAACTCCTCCAAAATCCAAAGTACAGATTCACAACATATCCTCCAATATCAGAATCACCCACTCCGACTGCCCGTCCGTCTGTGGGTGATAAGCTGTATTCAGATGGAGTCGCGTGCCCAATGCTTCATGAAAAGCAATCCAGAATTGTGCTGTAAAACGCGGATCACGGTCAGATTCAATGGAGTCTGGTGCTCCATGTAAACGTACAATCTCCCTGATGTAAAGCCGGGCAAGCTTCTCCAGAGGGTCCGTGATCCGAATAAGCAGAAATTGTGCGCACTTTGTCAGCCGATTCACAGAAACCCAGATAACATCATGATGAAACCGTGTCAGGGTAGTGTAGTCAGAAAGTCCATCATAACATTACCCCACTTCCAGCATCGGAATGGGCAAAGTCTGCAGTGTCCCCGCCGGTTCCCGATGCTCACACCGCCGAGTGTGCCCTCTAAAATATCATTCCGTAACTCCCGATCCTCCGATACACAAAGGCGGTCTCGTAAGTATAGCAATCCTTGCCTATACCGAAACGTCGGTAACCCATAAACCCTTATTTTCCCGATAACTTCTTCAATACCAAATTCTACCTTGCGCTTCGCGCATCCTATCAAACCACTCGTAATGTATAATAAGTGTAATAACTCGAGCACGCTCCCGTAGCCGCCACCGTGCCAAAGGCACGCGATCACTCTCCTCGATCAGTCCCCAACATTTCCTCTCTTAATTAAGCCGGTATACTTCCCGCCAGAGCATCGGCAACCGTGTTGCCCGTGCGAGATGTACTCGATACAACAACCATAGTCCTTAATGTATTCGATCCATCCGCAATGCCTCAAATTAAGCTCCTTTTGCGTAAACAGATATTTCAGACTCTTATGGTCGGTAAGAATCTGAAATTTACTACCAAACAGATATTGCTTCCAATGTTTCAGCGCATAAATTACTATAGCCAACTCTGCACCATGTGTCGGATAGTTCAGCTCATGCGGTCGTAGCCGCCTCGACCCATAAGCTACCACAAAACGCTCGCACCAACACACATCCCAAACCAGATGTGGAAGCATCCGTATAATTCACATACGGTAAGATCGGATCTGAAAGAGTCGAATCGGAGCGTTAGTCAACCGCCGCTTCAACTCCTGAAAATTCTGCTCACACCTATCGACCAGATAAATCGTTGACCCTTCTTGGTCAATCGCGTAAGCGGAGATGCCGTAATAGAAAACCCCAAGACAAACCTCCGATAAAATCCTCGCTAACCCAGAAGCTCCCGAACTCCCGTACCGTGGTAGGTTGTTTCCAATCCCGAATCGCCCTCACCTTCTCTCGGGTCCACAGACCGACCATGCTCGAAATAATGTGTCCTTAAAAGGTGACTTCCCGAATCAGTAACTCACACTTTGAGAATTTAGCATAAAGCTGATGTTCCCAAAGTGTCTGCAGAACCACACTCCGATGATCCCGATGCGAATCCTCATCCGGAGAATATATCAGAAGATCATCAATAAAACCACTAAAAAGAGTCCAAGTACGGTCGGAACACCCGATGCATCGATCCATAAATGCCACCGAGCATTGGTCAGCCCGAATGGCATGACCGTAAACTCAAAGTGTCCATATCGGGTGCGGAAAGCAGTCTTAGGTATGTCCTCTTCCTTCACCCTAAGCTGAAAATATCCAGATCGCAGATCAATCTTTAAGAAAACTCTCAACCCCGAAGTTGATCAAAAGATCGTTAATCCTCGGTAACGGATACTTATTCTTCCCAATAAGAGCATTCAACCGTCTGTAATCAATACAAAGTCAGAGTGTCCCATCATTCTTCTTAACAAACAAACCAGATCACCCCACGCTGAAGTGCTCGGTCGGACGAAACTCTTTGCCGTAATTCCTCCAGCTTACTTCTTCTACTCCCGCATCTCGTAAATAGGCATCAGATAAGGAGGAATAGATATCTGAGCAAGACCACCGCAGTGGATCTCAAACACAATTTCCCGCGACCAAAACCCGGAAACCTTTCTTTTTCAACCTTCTCGACCTCGAATCACAATTCAAGCTGAATTAGCAACTTTACCAACCACACTACCAAACTACACCCCGACCCAAAATCGAAAATCCGCAGAATTTCGTAAAATTCCGCTTTTCCGCAGAAACATCAGAATTCAGTAACCGATTCGTAACATGCAAGAATTCACTTCAATAATCACAAATCAATCCACGTAACACATCAAATTCAACAGAAACTCCCAACATAATCACCAAAAATTCGCCAAAAGGTGAGTTCTCACCCGTGTTGTGTTTCCAACGATCCAACGTTATTTCCTAATCCTTACCTACCCAACATCAACATATATGAACCACACAACGATCCAACGGTTCAATTCCATCAAAACTCAGATCTAAGCCAAGAACATCAACTTTCCAATATTGCCAAATACTCAACAAAATCGAACCATACCTCGACAGACGTAGTACTCGAGTTGCCGATCAACTTCCCAGCTTGAACTCTCGACCAAGAAGCAATCTAGAGCAAGCTTTGAAAGCTTGTAAAACACAACAATGGTGGCTTTAGAGAGAGGAAGAATTCGGCAACGAAGAAGGAAGAAGAATACGTTTGCATTTTTGCAAGACTTGCCAAAACTTAAGTCTTGTAATAATAAGTCATGTGCTTTGCACATGACATCCTTTTTGACATCATAGTGAATCATAATCACTAGAAATAACAAGAGACCAAGTCCAATACTTTCCACTAATCACATTTCGCCAAGTGTCACAGCTTGGCTCGCCCCGAGCCCGAAAACTGCCCGAAACCGTAATTTCTGACCTGAACATTTTTCTTCACGTAAAATGTAAATTATATCCCGACTCCAGATCTTCCTCAAAACCGCAAATCTGAGTCCCGGTCACTCCCGAGCCGTTTCTCCGCCTGTAATCTCGAAAATCGTCCGACGGCAACCCCGGCCCCAAAAATATTTTCCGCGAAATGTCCGGTACACTGCCAGACACTAGAAATCGATATCGGGTCAATCCGAACTCCGGTTCGAACTGAAGCACCGACCGAGTAGCCGCTGGCCCCTGGCCAACCGGCTCGTAATAGCCTCCTCCGTGGAGTTTGTCAATTCCTGCAAACCAAGTCTCTACTACCCTGCACTTTCTCGGTCATTGAACCTCGGGGGAAAAAGTTCAAACTCGAAACCTCTCCAAAAGTCCGACCTCGACGGGTGCTCGATCTCCCGTCGTTAAAAGGACCGACGAGAAGTCTAGGTGTCGAGTGACCATCCTCCTGAGTCACTCACATACCAATGCCAAAGTCAGTGCGAGCTAAAGTCTCGCTATCACCACCCGATCAAAATGCCCCTACCGTGGCATAATCAGATCTTCCCCGCCTATCGCCGCCTTCGAACCAGCCTAGGCTGGCGGTAATACCAAATCGAGAGGGGTCCTTACGACCACTAAACCTCGGGCGGTGAGTGTGGTTGTTCGGACTCGGGTTACACCGAACCCGTATCCTATTCCACGGAGGTGTGGGATCCCAGTCCCGCCTCCGGACCAAACACGCTGTTCGCGTGTAGTAAACATTCCCTTAAACCAAGTCCAACCAAAGCCAACTTATCCCAAACCAAATTTCCAAATCAACTAACTCTTCCCCATCTATCCAAAAGCCAGCAGCAGATTCTAAGGCTCAGAGTGTAATGCAATGCATGATGCAAGGATTTCTTTTAGGAATCCCGAAACCAAATATCAAACCTTAAACACAGAATCAGATCATGTTCATATCACGTAATCACACCATATACCAAACAATGAATTAAAGTACCGGATCATACCAAAGTCCAACTTCTAAACCTTCAAAATGCTCCAAAGAACCGCCCACGCTCCACATCCATTCCAAACGGTTCAAATAAGGAGGTGGCCAGTCTCCGTACGTAACCGCCTGCAATGAAACGTAGAACGGTGGCTTGCACTTCGAAGTCATCTTCCGCAGGTACTTAACCATGAACAGACTTAACTTACCCCAAAAGTCCACCCTCGGACTTGTATACTTGCCTTTCACATTCCATACCCAAAACCAAACATACTTTTCCTTTTGGGTCCTTCCGACCCAACTCGCTCGATACCAACTTGTCACAGCCACCCCGCCCGGTTGCGGAGGCGGAGCCGGCCGCGACGTCGGAAACAGGAATTACGGCGGAAGACGCGGCAGCGGAGCATCGAGCTCAAATACAGAACAAACGAGTATCGACTAGCAACCTACAGAACCCATACATGGCAAGTATACATGATAACTCGACAAAATACCAACCAAGCAGTTCATGGTATACCAAACATTGCTCATCGCAACAACCACAGAAACACTGAATTCATATCATAACAAATCCAATATAGGCAAGTCGGCCCGCCTCGACTCGAGGCATCAAAGGCAGAATATATTTCCGATCATATGACATGTACAAATTCATGATCTGACCTACATGCATGCATCTACAGCTACAGAGCCATTAAACGAAATCCTATATATATACCTAAGTGCGGAATCAGAAGCCTCTCGCTCAAGAATTCCCGCACGTGGTACCGCCTGCCGCTACAAACCCAAAATGTCCGAAGCACCGCGGATCTCTATTCCGCTGGTTGCTTGTCGATCGCCTGAAAGATGGTAAACAAATAAAAGGGTGAGTCCTCGAAAGGACCCGAAGGGCTTAAGGTAAAGTGCGGTTTGCCCATGTGGCAACAATCAACTCGCAAAACAGAATATCACAAAGATATGCATGTACATATAAACATAAAGCATAACGTAAATCAGAATCCAACATATGCGGTCCAACCGCCGTAACGACTCAGAACGACACTTCTCAACAGAGGTCGAATATACAGATCGTAATGCAATGTATAGCACGGTACGGCCGGGGTCGCGAGCCCCAAACCGCCGTAGGTCACGTAATGTAAGTATCGGCACTCGTGCGGATACGCAGAATGTCGGCACCCTTCGGCGGACACGTAATGTATATCGGCACTCGGTGCGGATACGCAGAATGTCGGCACCCTTCGGCGGACACGTAATGTAACATACAATAATAACAATAATACATAAATATAAACAGAAGTATCATTACCTCGTTAAACATATACAGAGTGCAATAGGAACCCGGGCCTCTAAGGTCATCCGGCCTTGAAACGGAACAAACATACATTTTACCAAATTAAGCCCTTACCTCGTAAATGCCGCCCGCAGCCCAACACTGGAAAATCCCGACTCCCGATCCGAAATGCACAACTTGGCTCCTACGGGTCCGCGCTACTCCACCAACGCAGTAATCAAGTCAGCACAACCATAGTTGGATCAGAACACATCCAAACAACCCCAGAAAACAATTTCCGCGCAAACCCGCACTTTCCCGGAAAATTCCACAGAAAGCTCGGTTTTACAAACCGAGCCTGAACATTGTTATTCCAACACCCACAAACCTATTCCAACCCTTAAACCCGCATTCCAGACACTTTTCCCGGTAAACTCGTATAAAACTAACTTTCTCATTTCTAACCCGAAAATGGTATTTCAAACGCCATAACACACCTACTTTCACCCACATTACCAATTTAGCATCCAATTCAATCAACACACACCACCAACATTGAAAAAGAATCACTTCAACAATTTGATCCTTAACCAATTTTTCACCACACTTCCAATTCAAACCGTTCAAGCTTCCAATTAATCCCACTAATCACCAATTTCACTTCCTAACCAAACTTACTAACCAATTGCATCAAAACAACAAAACCCCTTTCCTAAACAATTCGCCAAAAGAAGAATTCTTCACCCAACTTCCATTTCAATCCAAACAAAGTTCCATTAGCACTCTTTAACCACCAATTGCAATTATTAAGCAAGATTACTAACCAATTTCACCTAAACAACCAAAACCTCTTCACTAATATTTCGGCCCAAAGAGGGGTTTTCTACCCAACATGTTTTCCTTCAAATTGAAACCATAGATAGTCTTAGAATCATGCAAGGAACAACATACTAAGAGCATGATTCAAGAACACAAACACACACAATTTTAGAATTTTCCATCAACATTTCGGCATTTAGGGTTTGTTCAAACCAATGAGTTTTTCCAAAATCTAACCATAGATTCTTACTCCTCTCAAGCCCAAGAACAACATACTAAAATTTGGGAGGGAGAGGATCACTCAAAACCCATAGCAAAGAACAAACCAATCCTTCAAAAATCCTCTCTTTTCCAACCTTTTCTTGTTTCCAATCTTGAAAGAGAAGAAGAGAGGAAGCTTACCAATCTTTGGAGCCCAAACCCATGTTGATTTTAGCCAAGAATTGAAGAAGGAGAAGCTTGATGAACAGCTCCCATGGCTGCTCATAGTTTCGGCAGAGAGAGGAGAAGGAAGAAAGAAGAAGAAGAAATGAAAATATATTTTTCATGTAATAATAATACCCTTATATATTAATCCCTTCTTTTTCATCTTAAATCATAAGTGGACAAGTGTCCCTTATCACACACACACACACACATGCTGCCGAATAAGCTGCTGCTGCCCATGCTCCAAATTATTAATTTTGCACCCATAATTCAATTAACTCCCAATTTTTCCGAAAGTTCCAATTCTTTTTGCCCAAAAATAATTACCGAATTCCAAAATTAATGAAACTCGGACACAATCTTCAGAATAATATAACATTCACAGAACATTTTTCAGAAGTTCATTTACCAGTCCAGAGTGTCCTACCGAGCTCGCTGAACCCGAACCAAAACCCGACGTGCGAGCGTGTCAACCTTAACCGAAATTCCGTCACTCCAAAATTCTATAAAAATACCCATAAATTCCATCTTAAATTATAACACAACTTACCCCAAAGCCGTCAGAAAATTTCCATCCCGAGCCCCGGGATTCCCGTCCCGAGCCCCGGGAGTCGCCCGGAACCGAACGTCCCGCCCCAAATATTAAACTCTACAACCACCTCCGGGACGTCCTCACGACTCCAAAACTACAAACGGCTTCTCAAACTGAGATCTCGAGAGCGCTACCGAGCCCGCTGTACGTCCCCGAGGCGACCCCGACAACCCCCCGGCGCCAGAAAAATATTTTCGGCGGAAACGTCCGGGGGACCCACACGACCTCAAATACGGAAGGGTTCGCCAAAATGATACTCGGATAGGGCTCGGGAGCCGTCTGAACGCCGAAAACGTGACCCGCAGCCAAAATCGAGCCCCGGTCACCCGGTCCGCAACCCGCTCGGGGTGACCGTAACACGATCCCCGAGGCAATTATGTCTCCGCCTCGCTGACCTCCTCGCCTTCCCGACCATCTCGAGCCTAAGAGAAAGGCACCCGAGGAGGAAGCCGGGCCGGGCGGGCGAGGCCGCTCCCGACTTATCTGGAGCCTTCAAGAGGTTGAGATCTCCCGGAAAGAAATTCCGGGTGGGAAAAGACCTCAAGAAAAAGACCAGCAAGCGCTCATCCATCTCCTCCATGCCAACAGCGACGTCTTCGCATGGAGCCCCGAGGACCTACCAGGGTGGACCCTACTATTATCTCTCACAAGTTGAGTGTACTCCCGGCTTTAGCCCGGTTAGGCAGAAAACAAGGGGCATGGCCCCGACCGTAAGGACTTTGTACGCACCGAAGTGCAGAAATTGCTTAAGGCAAATATAATCAAGGAGGTTCACTACTCTGAGTGGGTTGCGAATATTGTCCTCGCCGATAAAGAGGGCGGTCAGTGGCGACTTTGCGTGGACTACAAAGGGGTTAATAGGGCCTGTCCAAGGGACCCCTATCCCCTACCTTCCATTGACCAACTGGTTGACTCAACCGTCCATCACTTGGTCTTTTCTTTTCTCGATGCGCATAGCGGGTACCATCAAGTCTTTATGGACCCAGAGGACGCGTAAAAACCGCCTTCACTATGGTGGTGAAGCCGTCTATCATTATATCAGAATGCCCTTCGGCTTAAAAAATGCGGGGGCTACCTTCCAAAGGCTTGTAAATCAAGTCTTCGCAGGCCAAATTGGCCGAAATCTTGAGGCTTATGTCGATGACATTGTAGTCAAAAGCAAGGCCACTTCAACCCATCTTACAGACTTGGAGGAAACATTCGCCAACTTCCGCAAGTACAATATGCGGTTAAACCCAAAGAAGTGTATCTTTGGCGTAGGTGAAGGGAAATTTCTGGGGTACCAGATCTCCAAAGGAGGAATCCACGCAAATCCCAAAAAGATTGAGGCAATCACTACCCTGCGCACCCCTAGAGGACTCAAGGAAGTTCAACAGCTAGCGGGAAAGCTAGTTGCCTTGGGACGATTCGTCTCTAAACTAAGCGATCGCTGCAGACCTTTCTTCGATCAAATACGCAAGAAAAAAGCTTGCAAGTGGACGGAGGAGTGCCAGGAGGCATATGCCTCCATCAAACAGCATTTACAGGAGCTGCCAGCACTCAAGTGCCCCAGACCGGGCGATGACCTGGTCCTCTACCTCGCCACCTCAGAAAAGAGTGTCGCTTCTGTCCTTATTAAGGAAGAGGCTGCTAAACAATGGCCGGTATATTACACCAGCCATACTCTCCAGGATACATAAACAAGGTATCCTCCTCTCCAAAAGGCTATATTGTCTCTTGTATATGCAGCAAGGAAGCTCAAGCCCTACTTCCAAGGGCACACTATTATAGTCCGAACGGACTTACCGATTCAAGATATCCTGAGGCGGCACGAACATTCGGGCGCCGCCAAGTGGTGTATCGAACTTGGCGGTTTTAACATCAACTATGAGCTCAGGAAGGCAATCAAGGGCCAGGCCCTCGCCGACTTCATTGCGGAGTTCTCGGATGCTGATATCCTCTCGGCCCCTGAACAGGGCCCCGCACCTCCACCCATTCCTCCCGAATGGGACTTATTTGTGGATGGCTCATCCAAGCTTGAATCCCCCGCAGGGGGTGTGTATCTACGCGGACCCCTAGGTATGGAAGTATTCCTTCGTGTCTCTTTTCAATTTCAAGTAACTAACAATGTTGCAGAGTATGAGGCCCTAGTCGCGGGGCTAAAGCTCGCCAAAAGGGCAGGCATTCGCCGCCTCCATGTCCACAGCGACTCGCAACTGGTGATTCACCAGGTCCAAGGGTGCGCCGAATGCAAGGACGCCACCCTGATCAAATACCTTAAGTTGGTAAACGCCTTGCGAACCGACTTTGAAGAGGTCATCTTCATACATGTTCCTCGCTCTGAGAACACTACAGCAGACATGCTGTCAAAAGGAAAGACTCCCTCCACCTCGGCCACTCTGGCCAGTCCTTCCATCACGAAAGATATTGATATTGCCTCTCTGGCAACACGTGATCCGGTCACAGACTGGAGAGACCCTATTATTGCTGAGCTAAAAGCCAGCACTACAGATCTTCAGGCTCACAAACGGGCCATCCGCTTCGTCCTCATTGATGACCAATTATGGCATCGCGGGTTTGCGGCGCCTTTACAACGGTGTCTCAGCACCCTCGAGGGACACTCTGTCTTGGATACTCTCCACCAAGGCAACTGTGGCGCACACATTGCTGCGGAGGCACTTGCCCACAAAGCCCTTCGTCAAGGGTACTACTGGCCTACCTTGAAAAAGGACGCCGCCGCACTGGTCAAAACGTGCCACCAGTGCCAAATCAATTCTCGCATCCAGCGACTGCCATCTACGGAATCTCCAGCACTGACAAACCCAGTGCCCTTCGCCCTGTGGGGCCTTGACCTCATTGGTCCAATGCCGACCGCTCCAGGTCAGTACCGCTTTTGTGTTGTTGCAGTTGATTATTTTTCTAAGTGGGTCGAAGTGGAACCCTTGGTCTCCATCACTTCCGCCAAGATTATCAAGTTTCTTTGGAAGAATCTTGTCTGCCGGTATGGCAGCCCTCGTGCTATTATTACAGACAATGGCACTCAGTTTGCCAGTCACAGTGTCCAACAATGGGCTCAGGACAATAATGTCCGCATACTTTTCGCCCCAGTGGCGCACCCCCAGTCTAATGGGCAGGTTGAGGTCACCAACCGCACCCTCAAGGAGGGCCTCAAGAAGCGCCTTGAGGGGGCCAAAGGCCGCTGGGTAGATGAACTCCCAAGTGTCCTATGGGACTATCGCACCACAACGCGAACCCCAACAGGCGAAACGCCTTTCTCCCTAGTATATGGCGCAGATGCCCTCCTGCCTATTGAGGCAGACCTCCCCACGATCCGTATGATCAACTTCACTGATGAAGCCAATGCTCAAGGGCTCCGCGCCAAACTTGACTTAATCGAAGAATTACGCGAGGGCGCTCGCCTTCGCATGACCGCCCTCAAACAGAGGCTCAGTCTTCTCCATAATGCCCGGGTAAAACCCAAGGCACTACAACAAGGGGGCCTTGCCTTACTTAAATCAGCCCTCACCGCTCGCGACCCCAAACAGGGTGTCTTGCGACCCAACTGGGACGGGCCTTATATTGTTCATAAACAAGTCCGCCCAGGAGTCTATGAACTACAAGACTATGATGGTCGTCTTCTTCCCCGCAACTTTCATATGGATGACTTGCGCCCATATTACGTGTAAGTCCCTAAGTCTTACGTCTTCAAATTCAAATAAAAATACGTGTGTATTTCTTCTTGTCTTACAGCTGTACATGGCACAACAAATGCCCTCTCCGTCGCCCTCTGCACCCAACCGGTCAGATTGGCTACTTGCCTGAATTGTGGCATCAGACCTTGTTAGGTCTCGCTTGCGCACCCACACAAAGGGAAGCCCCCTGAGGTCGCGCCACGGGTGGTTGCGGGTCTCATTCCCCAACTGACCTTCAACTCGCCCCGCACCAAGGGTAATCCCCTTGCGCTGCGGAAGGGTAACCCCCTTTTGGCTCCTTCAGGAAGGTCTATGTGTAAGTCGTCCTCGCACGCCACAGCAGACCTTCCGCTCGGACTTCTCCACACAGGAGGTTGCGGGTCTCATTCCCCAACCGACCTTCAACTCGCCCCGCCCCACGGGTAACCCCCCTGCGCTGCGGAAGGGTAACCCCATTTTTGGCTCCTTCCGGAATGTGTATGTGTAAGTCGTGCTCGCACGCCACAGCAGACCTTCCGCTCGGACTTCTCCACACAGGTGGTTGCGGGTCTCATTCCCCAACTGACCTTCAACTCGCCCCGCCCCAAGGGTAATCCCCTTGCGCTGCGGAAGGGTAACCCCCTTTTGGCTCCTTCAGGAAGGTCTATGTGTAAGTCGTCCTCGCACGTCACAGCAGACCTTCCGCTCGGACTTCTCCACACAGGTGGTTGCGGGTCTCATTCCCCAACTGACCTTCAACTCGCCCCGCCCCAAGGGTAATCCCCTTGCGCTGCGGAAGGGTAACCCCCTTTTGGCTCCTTCGAGAAGGTCTATGTGTAAGTCGTCCTCACACGCCATAGCAGACCTTCCGCACGGGCTCCTCAAACACAACAACGGGTCTCACTCCCCAGAACCTCAGATGGTTCTCCACTTGTCTCAACAAGTGCCCTACTGCCTTCGCCAACGCGCGACTTCAGACTCGAGGTAAACTGAGTCTTTTACTTCATTCCTATCATATAAATGATGAGTAATCTGCAGGGATCTTCTACTTGGTACACTGTACACTACCCAAGGGCTCGCTCCCTAAAAAATTACCCATGGTCTTCAAGGGTACCTCCTCTGCAAGTCCTAAAAGGGCCCTTAACTTATCTCAAACAAGTGGTCTCCATCTCAGCTTGTCTCATCAAGTGAACCCACAAATTATCTAGAAAGATATATGTGGCTCCGCCGTTGCGGATTTTAAGTGCCTTGTCACCAGGAACTCAAACCAAGTCTCCAGCTCCTTGACAAGTGATCTCTGTGGCTTCGCCGTTGCGAACCCCAGAAGGGCTTCTCTCCACAAACGGGACTTAGCCTATGGTTGTTAACCTAGCTAACGTGCCCTACACTGCTATCGCGAAATAAAGCGAGACTACAAGACAGTGAAGGTAAAAGGAAATTTTACTTCATCTACTGTTCCCAAAAATATGCATGAATGCAGGTCTTTATACAGAAATAGGGGGGCATCCACATGTTGGAGCCTCCACCCTAGTCCAAGAGGGCATACCAGGCATCGCCCATCTTCCTCCCCTGCTCCCCCCAATGGAGCAGCGCCTCTCTTGTTGGCTCATTGGTATTGGCAGCATCCAGGATCCCAAGACTTAGCTCGGGAATGCCTTCTCCACTTGGAAGCGGCATCGCAGCCAGCCCTCCTCGTAGGCTGCGCCCCGCTTCGCCTAAGGCTTGTATCTCACAAATCTTATCCATCAGTCTTGGCATCCGCTCAAGGATGGGCATCTTGATAGAAGAAGAGGACTCAGGATCCTCACCTGCAAAGGGAGAAAGGCCCAAAGCCTTCTCCATCTCCTTTACTGAGGCCACCGCCTTCTCAAGGTTAGTGGCGACCTCCAGGCGTGCCTTCGTGGCAGCCTCAGCAGCGAGCCTGCTTTCTTCTATCTTCTGGTCTGCCAGATGAGCTTGAGCGATGGCCTGGCGCTCCACTTCCTTGGTTGCAGCCTTCGCCTGTTCAGCTTCAGCCTTCGCTGATTGGAGAGACTCCTTCAAAGCAGCAGTCTCAGTCAGTTGGGCTTCCAAGCCTGCTGCCTGCTGGAGGAAGCGTTGCTTGAGCGCACCAATCAGGCTGGCCTGCTCATACCGGTAGAGCCTGCTGGCTGCCCGCTCCTTGTTAACGTAGTCGCACCAACTCTCTAGTTGGGCCACACGCTTGGCATGCTCCTCTTTGAGCTCCTCCTCCCTCTTTTTTGAGGCCTCCAGCTCCCTCCTGAGAGAGGCAATCTCTGTTATCTGGGCGTTGTCCCGCTTGTTGGCATACTTCAGGAAGTCATGCCATTGCTCCAAGGCAGCGTATCCTTTGACGGCCGCCTGCACCCCAGTTCAATTTTAACAAAGGCAAAAGAGGCCAGACTAAACTTATACATAAGAGATCAAAAGTGGGTCTCACCTGAAGACTCTGTTGGGCTGCGTCCTGCATGAACTTGGCAGGGGAGTCTAAACTCCGCTCTGTCACCTCTCGGTCAAAAGGGGTACGCAGCCCCTCCAGGCAAGATAGGAGAGTCTGCTCCTCTCCCATCAGCAGAGAGCTGCTATTCCTGAGAAGGAAGACTGGATCCCATGCATCTTTCAGGAGCCTCCCTTGCTCCTTGTACACCCCAAGCCTGGTCTGGTGCCTTTGGACCCTCAGAAGGTCCGGCACCTCAGACCACTTGGGGGTCGACTGGGCAGCAACGCGCCTCCGCTCCAGATAATGGGCCCAGACCCCGGTCTCCTCAAGGACCTCAGTTCTGGTCCCCAAGTCTGCAGGGATCTCTGTTAGGACCCCTTGGTCCACTGGGGCCTCGCGGGGACCAACCCTTTGCCCTGAAGGGCCCGCGCCTACAAAGTTACAGGCATCAGCAACTAGGAGACAGGAGTGTGAATTCAAAAACAAAGAAAAACGCTATCAAGTCAAAAAAGACTTACCGACAGAAGGACGCCCCCATCCACTGACTTCCAGCTGACTGCTGGAAGGTTGGGCAATCTCCCAACTGCTTGTCCCCGCAGAGGACCGTGTTACCAAACCCTCCTCCCCTGGGGCCTCACTGTCAGAAGAAGAGGAAGTCTCCTCAACCCTCAGAATCCCCTTCCCCTTTGTTGCGGGGGCCTGCTCCCCTGAAAGAACCACTTCAGGGATCCCCTCTCCAGGAGGGGTTGCTGCAGGGATCACATCCCTTGCATTGGGGGTCTCCACCTCCTCCACAGGAGTGACTGATACCTCCTGTTGGCCAGAACTCCCAATGGCCTTGGCAGCTTGGATGCCCCTCCTTCTCATGGAGATCAGGATGTCAGCCGCTGACATTTTGCCCTTGGGAGGGGGCACCTTTCCCCCAGAAAGGATCTCTGCAGCCACCACGTACCCGGGCAAATCCTCGCCTTGGGCTGGTGAGGGGCTTGCAAAAAGCCCAGACACGAAGGCTTCAGCAGCAGCCTCCTCAGGAGAAATAGGCTGCACCACTGAGATGGGTACAGCCTCTATGGGAGCAGCGCTGTCTATCTGCGCTCCCTCTGGGCCCTCCGCAGAAGGTGCGGCCTCTTCAACAGCGAGAGGCACTTCAACCCCCACTCTTCCGGCTTCTTCAGCCACAAGCTCCGCCGCTTCCTCCGCAGCACGGGGGACTTCCTCAGGCTCTCCAGCCTCCTCCACAGCACTGGGAACTTCTTCCCCAGCAGGCTCCCTGGCCTCCGCAGTTAAAAGGACTGCGGCAGGCCCTTCTGCTTCAGCAGGCCTCTCAGCCTCCCCAGTCGGCTCTTCAGCCCTGGCCCCCTCAGCAACAGCGGGGGCACTCTCTTCTCCAGGCTGCGCAGCAGCCACTTTCTTCTTCTTCTTCTCTGGCTGAGAAGACGCCAAGGGCTTGGTACCAGCCCTCTTCTTGGGCAGCTTAGGGACGATACGTCCCAACACCTTGACTGCCCCAGCGGGGGCATCCTTCCCGAATGCACAAGCCAGATGCACTCGCTGGGCAATGCGCATGGACGCTTTCTTGCCCTGGGCTTCGCCAGACTCTGCGACGGCATCTACAGACATAAAGAAAGTCTTCAGACCAGGTTCTACCAGACCTCTTTCAAGTTTTACAGTATGATTATGTGTATGCAAAGCGTACCTTTGGGCGTCGCCAGTGCGGCATAGAAAGAGTCTATCATCGTCCCGCGATGGACGGGGGCCCATCCCTCGTACGGCGGAGGCACCTCAGGGTCCAACACGAAGCCCGTGCTGATCCCAGCCCACCTCAGGGTGGTCTCATCCAGTTGGGCAGCTGAGAAGGGGAAAAACTCATCGCATGCACTCCTTGACAAAACATCGTCCAACCACCCCAGCAGTTGGACATATGCCTGCCACCGCACTCCCTCATGAGTCAGTTCAGGCCTCCGCACAATGCTTTGCACGGATTGTCGCGTCCTCGCCACAAGAAAGTCCCATGAGCCTTCACGGGGCAAGAAGAAAAAGGACCCATGCCAGTTGTGGTAGGATCTGGGTGAGGCGGTGAAAGAGATGGAGTGGTTACCTCCAACGTTTATGGGAGTGACGTAGAAGAACGCGCTCCCGCTTCTCAGCTCCAGCCGATAAAAGCGGTTGAAGACATCGGCAAATGGCTGCACACCGTCCATGTGGCGGCGGCATGAAGCCCGCTATAGTCAGAAAGGTATTGGGAGCCAACTGAGTTGGCGGCATCCCCCACTCTGCGCATAAATCTTGCACCAAACGAGGAAGGGGATACCGCAATCCCGCCGCAAGCTGCGCCGTGTACAGGCACAGCACCCGGTTCTCCTTGTTCTCCTCGGTGACGGGCCAACCCATCGCCCGACAAACGCCCGCACGGGACGTATATGCCGGCGTTTTCTCCACAGGCCAGAAGGCCTCCACCATATCCTGGTGAATTTTCTCGAACTTCACCGTGGTCTTCTCTAGAGGGGCGACCACTGGGCGAACAGCTTCCTTGGAATCCATCTCTGCAAAAAGGAGAACAACAGACATATAAATCGGAACAGCCTAGCAAAGGCATTTCGTCAAACGCTCAGTGCGCTCAGAGAACTTGAAACGCTCAGTGTGCCGGAGAACGAAATCTTACCTGATTCGTTACCGGTAGGAAAGGTGGACAAAGCAGTTGGCAAACGAACGGGTAACCGACGGAGTCTCAAGCGAAAAGAAGGAACCACCGCAGAAAACCTCTCAACTGCCGATGAATGTTCAAGAAACGCAAGAATGCGAAAAGGTTACTCAGAGCAGAGCGAGGAAATACGAGAGTGAAGAAGAAAGGCTTCAATCTTCTCGGATACGCTTTTATAAGCCCGCCAAAATGAAAAAGCGCTGTTTAAGCGTGATCGGCTCCTGAGGCGCCACGTGCCAGCATCCAGCGGTTATTAAGCCTCTCCCCGCCATACGTGCAAAGGGAGAAACGCTTTTGCAAAGCATAATCGACCCCTACAGCGCCACGTGTCGCGTCCCATAACGGTCAGTAAACCTCCCATCTTCCTTTATCTCTCCTGCATTAAATGCTGAAGGGACTCTTCGCTGCCGTTACACTCAAACGGTCCGCAAACGGCCTAAGCGCCTTCGCCAGCTCCAGAGGCTTGGAATTTAAACAGAGTACGGGACCCTGCCCATACTCTGCCTTCAGGAGGAGGCATCTTGGTACACTACCCAAGCAAATGCCCACCCCCCCTCAAAACTCACAAGGATCACAAAAGATCTTCACTTATGGCTGCTACATCGGTCCTCAGCAAAGTACTTTCGAAAAACGGAGTACAGGACCCTGCCCATACTCCGCTCTCAGGAGGAGGCATCTTGGTACACTACCCAAGCAAACGTGCCCTCGCGTCATATTATAATCAGTATCGCCTTCGCAAGGTCTCATCCTTGTGGTCTCCAGCATCGCCTTCGCAAGGTCTCATCCTTGTGGTCTCCAGTATCGCCTTCGTAAGGTCTCATCCTTGTGGTCTCCAGTCTCACCTGCGCGGGGTCCTGCCCTCGCGGGCCTCAAGTCTCGCATGGGCGATGTCTCATACTCACCCTTGCGTTTCTGAGGCCTTCGCGGGCCACCCTCGCGGTCTCAGGGCGAGCCCTTGCAATCTCTTTCGCCTCCATGGGTCTTACTCCCACAGTCTCCTGCCTATACTGGCCCCGCCCAGATAAGGCCCTTGCACCCAGGTTCGTGCAACCCTCACTCCTTATTTGGCTATATTCTATCTGGGCCTTCGCCCTTACAGGCCTTCGCCCGCCACTTGCTCCACTTGGAGATAGACCACTTGGTCGTCTGACATCAACCGGCCAATAAGGAGGACAGCACGAGCCTAGGAGATCTTCACCAGATTCATACGCCAGACATTCTCTGACAAACGAATCACCTAAGGCGGTTTGCTGAGATCTTCATCATCACAGCCGCCTTATCTCCAATCAGTCTGACACAGACTTATCTCAACAGCCTGTCTAAGGGCTTCAACTGGGGGAGGCTCTCCTCCTGGCATCACTCTATAAATAGGGTGATGTCCACCCTAAATCGGGTAAGCTACTTCACGCCCCCCACTCCTCTCTTGCTACTTCTGAGTATTCTCTTTATCTTTTACAGATTACTCTGAACAGCAAGCTTGGAGTCTCAAGAACATCATCTTCTCCACCACTTCAACTGAGAGTCCGGGCCTTCCTTAGGAACGAGACTATCATCGTGCGTGAGTGCAAGGGCCTTGTCTGGCGGGGCCAGTATAGGCAGGAGAGACCTCGCGAAGGCGAGTTGAGACCGCGAGGGCGAGACCCGCGAAGGTGAGACCTGAGACCGCAAGGGCGAGACCTGCGAAGGCCTAAGAGACTCGCGAAGGCGAGTGTGAGACCGCAAGGGCGAGACCTGCGAAGGCGAGACTTGAGACCTGCGAGGGTGAGACCTCGCGAAGGCGAGACTTGAGACCTGCGAGGGCGAGACCTCGCGAAGGCGAGCTGTGAGACTACGAGGGCGAGACCTCGCGAAGACGAGCTGTGAGACCGCGAGGGCGAGACCTCGCGAAGGCGAGACTTGAGACCGCGAGGGCGAGACCTCGCAAAGGCGAGCAGTGAGACCGCGAGGGCGAGACCTCGCGAAGGCGAGCAGTGAGACCGCGAGGGCGAGACCTCGTGAAGGCGAGACTTGAGACCGCGAGGGCGAGACCTCGCGAAGGCGAGACTTGAGACCGTGAGGGCGAGTCCTGCCGGGCCTCGTATGGCGGGGCCTTATCTGGTGGAGCCTTGTGTGATTCTGATGTGATGCGAGGACGCATTTTCTTGGGTAGTGTACCAAGATGCCTCCTCCTGAGAGCGGAGTATGGGTAGGGTCCCGTACTCCGTGTGTAGCCAGAGGACTGAGTTTTGCGTGGGGCGCGATGACCTTTTTTTGATCATGGCGAAGCCACATAGATCACTTGTTTGAGACAAGCTGAGGATCAGCTTAGGGTTCGCAGTGGCGATGCCCTTGAAGACCATGGATGAGATTTTCCTATGTGGAAGGTCTGCTGGGGCTCACGAAGGCGGCTCACGCAAAGACCTTCCTGGTGATATCGCAAGGTGTAAGCCCTTTGGTAGTGTACAGTGTACCAAGAAGAGGATACCTGCAAAGCGCTCATAAGTTGTATGATGAGAGTGAAGTAAAGCTCAGTTTACCTTGAGCCTGAAGTCGCGTGATGGCGAAGGCAGGGGAGCACTTGTTGAGACAAGTGAAAGATCAGTCGGAGTATACGAGACCCGCAAGTATCAGTGTTGAGGAGTCCGCGCGGAAGGTCTGCTCCGGCGCGCGAGGGCGACTTACACATTGACCTCCTTGAAGAAGGCAAAAGGGGATTACCCTTTCGCACCGCAAGGGGATTACCCTTGGGACGAGGCGAGTTGAAGGTCAGCTGGGGTTCGTAGAGAAAAGACCTCGCAACTACCTGTGTTGAGGAGTCCGCGCGGAAGGTCTGCTGCGGCGCGCGAGGATAACTTACACATAGACCTACCTGAAGAAGCCAAAAGGGGATTACCCTTTCGTACCGCAAGGGGATTACCCTTGGGACGAGGTGACTTGAAGGTCAGCTGGGGTTCGTAGAGACAAGACCCGCAACTGCCTGTGTTGAGGAGTCCGCACGGAAGGTCTGCTGCGGCGCCCGAGGGCGACTTATACATAGACCCCCGTGAAGAAGCCAAAAGGGGATTACTCTTTCGCACCGCAAGGGGATTACCCTTGGGGCGAGGCGAGATGAAGGTCAGCTGGGGTTTGTAGAGACAAGACCCGCAACTACCTGTGTTGAGGAGTCCACGCGGAAGGTCTGCTGTGGCGCGCGAGGGCGACTTACACATATACCCCCCTAAAGAAGCCAAAAGGGGATTACCCTTTCGCACCGCAAGATTACCCTTGGGGCGAGGCGAGTTGAAGGTCAGTTCGGGTTCGTAGAGATGAGACCAACAAAAACCATTGGCGCGACCGAGTTGAAGGTCAGTTGGGTTCGTAGAGACGAGACCCGCAAAGACCATTGGCACGACCGAGTTGAAGGTCAGTTGGGGTTCGTAGAGACGAGACCCGCAAAGAGCATTAGCGCGACCGAGTTGAAGGTCAGTTGGAATTCTTGCGCACCAAGATGACCTGGGCTAGCTAAAGGTAGCTAAGCACAGCTCAACTCATCTCAATCTGTGTGTTTGAAATAGAGAGATGTGTATCTGCTCTTAGTGAGCTGATATGAGCTCAAGGAGCTCAATGGATGATTTAATATGTCTTGGACTAGCTCTATGTGAGCTCGGTACAAATGTGTCTAGGCACCTTTTGGCGAAGAGACGTGTCTCTTGGCGGAAAGGTGCGTAAATTGGTGAAAAGGTGACGGAGAGGGCCAAGCACACCTTCGGTTTAGGCCGAAGGGTGCGTAGCACCCTTGGGTGCCGAAAGGGCACCCTAAGGGGGGCCTCACACCCATTCGGCCATAGGCAAGGGGTGTGAGTGCCCCTTCGCCCTAGGTGCCTCTAGGCAAGGGGGTGCACCCCATGCCTTGCACCATTCGGCCAAAGGGACATGTCTCATGTCCCATGGCCGAATGGACAAGGGGCATGGGTCACCTCCCTTGCCTCTTCACCATATTTTGGATAATTAATTAATTAGTTAATTAATTTCCTATTAGACACAATTATTTATTTATTCCTTTTCTAATTAATTAGTTAATTGAAAAGGCAAAAGGCATGAGACATGTCTCATGGACCAAGGGGCATTGGTTGCAGCCCTTGGTCCTAGGGACATGTTATTTCGCAAATGAAAGGGCATTGTGCCCTCTCATTGGCAGCCCATCCTCCTCTATAAATAGAGGGTGGATGCGCCATTTCTTCTCATCCCACAACCAGCATTGGTTCTCTCTTCTCTCCTCATACTTCCTCTTCCAAGCTAGAAGGCATTCTAGGAGCATTGTGAGTGGAACTCACTTTGGAGACAAATCCTCTCCAATCCGCCCTTAAGGTGTTCCCCGAGCCGAGTCTTCTACATCAACAAGGAGCAAGAATCTCTAAGATTCTTAAGCTGCGTCCAGAAGAAAGGTACACATCCTTAATCCTTTCTTCGGTATTATAGAATGCGAACATGAGAAGCATGTTAAAGACGATCCTAAAATCAACAGTCAGTTGGGGTTCGTAGAGACGAGACCCGCAAAGACCATTGGCGCGACCGTGTGGGACCTGACAAGGTCTGGTGCCTTGGACTTATGACGCCCGGCAAGTGGCCAGTCTCACCGGTTAGGTACAGAGGGCGATTGGGAGGGCAATTGAGTTGCCGTGTAATGCTGTAGGATAAGAGCAGATACACCGCTTTATATTGGAACTACAATATGGAGCTTAGGACTTACTTGGTCCGTAAAGTAATCAACCGCGATGATACGCAAATGGTACACCGTGCGGTACCGGGCCAATGAGATCAAGGCCCCATGTAAATGACACCGGATTCATCGCTAGAGACTCCGTAGATGATAGTCGTTGAATGCAAGAGTTGATTCTGGAATTGGTAGCATATTTTGTCCAGCGCGCGGCGTCTCTTGGCGGGGGCCATGGCAGGGGCCTTGTAGGCAAGTGCCCCGCCCTTGCGCATCGCCCCTGAATGTTGACCGGGCAGCGAGACCCCGGTTAGGTTATTCAAGGGGTCATGTTCGTTTAAATGGAAAAGGGAAGCATGAATGTTGTATGATGAAAATGGTTGTATAACATGTTGACTTGCCTATTTGTTCCATGAATGATTAAATGAACCTAAAGAAAATGTGTGCCAAAGTTCTATATCACATTATACCTTGAGGTAATTGCCGGAATGTGCTCTGTCTAGGAGGTGGGTTTTAAGTGGGACCGTCTGTGACCCTCCATCTTTCCCCGGGAGCGCTCCTCTCGTGGTTCCTAAGGTCCATGTGTGACGTAGACTTGGCATGCATGTGACATTTATTCTTTACCTAATTTAAGAATTTCAGCCCCTTGATAGTCTTAATACTGGTTTTGTACCACTATCATGGACTTGAGGGAATTGAAGCTTAAATTAAGTGAGGGAACATACGTCAATTGAAACAAGAGATTCTACCTTAAGATAGTTCAAGTACTTGTACGGTGAACTTGAAGGACTTGAAACTTGATTCAATTGATGAGACACTTCATTAAACTAAGGTCTCTAGGGACCCCGTCAAGCTAATATAATGCTGTCTAAGGAAGTGGTACTTAAGTGAGACCGTTTGTGACTCCACCAACGACCTGGGCATTGTATTAAGGAGACTTATGGGTGATGAGACTAAGGTTTAAGTGAAGTGCTATGGTTGTTACGATAACGCATGAGTGCGTGATTCAGGCCTTCTTGGAAGGTCAAGTGAGGTTATAAACTGATGTATGTTTGGTTGCCCTTGATTGATTGAATGTATAGGCTTGTTAAGGGTATGTTCATAAAATGGCAAAGTTATGCTTAGGCGTTTCTGATCGGATGCTATATGCATACCTTTTGCTACGTCTGGGTATAAACTAAGTTATTTCATGAACATATTGCTTGAATAAGTCTAATTGTGTGAATTGGAATCTAAAACATGTGAATTGCATATTTGTAGATGGCTACTAAGAACATAGTAGCAGAGTTGAACCGTGACCTCAAATTGGATGGTGAAAACTATCTAATTTGGCAAATGAAGGTCAAGTTCATCTTAATCGAGCAAGAGACACTTGAGGTGCTCGATGCTTTGAGGTCAACCCCCGCAGAAGGGGGAAGTAGGGTGGCTTATGAAGCCTACCTTAAAAAGAACTCTATGTGTAGAGTCACACTCTTGTCCACAATGGTGGATGAGATCATGGTGGAGTTCTCCATGCTACCCTCGGCCAAAGGCATCCGGGATCTTGTGAAGGCCAAGTATGGAGATGTTTCCGTGGAGAAACAACGCTCAATGATACTAAGGTTTGAGAACTATGGTAAACGAGCAGATCACACCATGAGTGCCCACCTTCGTGAGATGTCACGAATGATTCATCAGCTTAAACAAGCTGGGCACGACCTCACCGACGAGCAGCAGTGCAAGCAATAATAAGGTCCTTACGATGAGGAGTGGCAGTTGATGAAGGTCAACTTACGCCACAACCCTCAGATTAAGACCTTTGATGACATCGCCCGTCACCTTTTACTTGAGGCTGAAGTAATGGCTCTCAAGGACCACTCCAAGGCATATGTTGCCAATACCTCCGATAACAACGGGGGTAAAAAGAAGAAGTGGTTCAAGGGTGGGAAAAAGGGCGGCTTCAAAGGCAAGGGTAAGGGAAAGGGAAAAGGAAACGGGCCCGGAAAGAAGAAAAGGGACGTTTCAAGCTCAAGTGCTTCAACCGTGGCAAGAAAGGACACTTTGCAAAAGATTGCAAAAGTGCACCTAAGGTACATTTTGAACCTTCTACTTCAATAGCACATGTGACGTCATGTACTATGCTAACTGAAAGCAATTCTTTGTGGATTGTAGACTCTGGAGCAACAGACCACATAGCTCGGGACAAGTCCTGGTTTGTGGCGTACCGCAAGCTCCCAAGAGGTGTGAAGCACGTCTCGGTGGGGAATGATGCAAAATTAGAAGTAGTTGGTATAGGAACCTGTAAGGTTCCCTTGTGTAATAGATATTTGTATCTTGTGGACACATTATATGTACCTAATATTTGTAGAAATTTAATTTCTATTTCTGCCATGTTGAAGTACAATTATTGCTTTCAATTCTTTAATGATAGTGTAACTATATTAAAGGATAATCAAGTTCTCACAAAATGCTTAGTTAATAATGGATCAGTATGAGTTAAGGCCCGATGGCCATTCTGTTGCAACTCCTAGTTGCCACGTGACTAAAGTCATAGATCAAAATCTGTGGCATGAACGGTTGGGACATATAGGACAAGATAGGATGAATAAGTTAGCCAAAAGTGGCTTGCTTGAATCCTTGACCAAGGTTGTCCTGCAAACTTGTCAACCTTGCTTAGAAGGCAAGGCAACGAGAAAGCCCTTTGGGAGGGCAACTAGGAGAACCGAGGCACTAAGTTTAGTCCATTCTGATCTTTGTGGACCTATGAGAATTGAATCCAGAAATGGGTTCAAGTACTTCATCACTTTTACTGATGACTGTACCACGATTCACCCACGTCTTCTTACTCAAAACCAAGGCAGAGGCCTTAGCATATTTTCAGAAATATGTACACTTGGTTGAGAACCAAGTAGATAAGAAAGTGAAGTCCTTAAGGACTGACAGAGGTGGTGAGTACAGTTCACTTGCATTCAAGGCCTTTTGTGAGTCAAAAGGCATTGCTAGAGAGTTCACCCTTTCTTGGACACCCCAAAGAAAATGGTGTGTCCGAAAGAAAGAACCGAACTTTGATGGACATGGTACGCTCCATGATGGCTAAAGCCAACCTGGATGTGACCTATTGGAGTGATGCGCTGCTATGTGCGGTGCACATTCTCAATAGGGTACCTACCAAGGACATCGACTCCTCTCCATATGAGTTATGGATGAAGAGGACCCCGAACTTAAGCTACTTGCGGCCTTGGGGTTGCTTAGCTTACGTACATAATCCCGACCATCCGTTGGGAAAATTGGGACCAAGAGGAAAGAAGTGTGCTTTTCTCGGATATTGTACGGAATCCAAGGGCTATGTGTTCTTGGATCTCAGTTTAAAGAAGGGTTTGGTGTTTGATGCAAGAAACGCCAAGTTTGTGGAAACGGAGTTTCCAAAAGTTGGCGAAAGTGATGATTTAGCCTCAATAGGCCCGATCCTAGAAGAAGGTCAACCGGGCACTTCACAAGTGCCGGTTACAAGGATCTGACTTACCTGCAGAGGAGTACCTCAACCGGAACAAGCCGAGGCTTTCCTGAATGAGCCCATACACATGGACTCGAATGAACAGGATCCTGGCCGAGGGATCTGTTCAAGAGGGAGTTGAGGTACTTCAAGAGCCAACACCTCCACCCCAGCTTGAGAAGATCAACTCGGGAGTCCAAAGCACCTAAAAGGTGGGGACTATCGGAAGGTGAGACATACTTGGTCTCGTGCGAGATCGATGAGCCAAGTAATGTCAAAGAAGCTCTTGAAGGGGCACGGAAAGAAGAGTGGCTAAAGGCAATGAATGATGAGTTGCATTCAATGCATGAAAATGAGGTATGGGAATTGTCTGATCTTCCTCGTGGCCGAAAAGCGATCGGCAATAAGTGGGTTCTTAAAATAAAGAAGAACTCTGATGGGAGTATCGAAAGGTACAAGGCCCGGTTGGTGGCCAAAGGCTTTACACGAAGGAAGGTGTTGATTTCAAAGACACTTTCTCTCCCGTGGTTAAGTTTAATTCCATCAGATTGCTACTTGCAATAGTGGCAAACTTGGACCTTGAGTTGCATCAGATGGATGTAACCACAGCCTTCCTCAACGGTGAGTTGAGTGAAGAGATCTACATGAAACAACCCGAAGGGTTTGTACAAGTAGGTCAAGAAGACAAGGTATGTAGACTAAAGAAGTCTATATATGGTCTCAAACAAGCTTCAAGACAGTGGTACTTGAAGTTTCATCATGCAGTCACAAGCTATGGTTTTGTGATGATGCATGAAGACCATTGTGTGTACTTGTTCTTCAAAGAGTCCAGCTTTTGCCATTATGACATTATATGTCGATGACATTTTAATTGCAAGTAGTAGCTTGGAGTTGTTGCTCGCCATCAAAGGATGGTTGTCCTCCACCTTCAAAATGAAGGACTGGGGAAGCTTCTTATATCCTAGGTGTTAAGATACATCGACAGAAAGAAGCATATGTTAGGACTTTCACAAGAGCTTTATATAGATAAAGTTCTTGAGAGGTTTAACTTGACCAACTCTAAGCCAATGAACACCCCACTTGCATATGGTTGCAAAATTGGAGAGGACTTATGTCCTAAGACTCCAAAAGACAAGGAAGAAATGACTAAGATACCTTACCTTAGTGCCATTGGTAGCCTTATGTACGCCATGATTTGTACACGGCCAGACATAAGTCAAGCGGTCGGTTTACTTGCTAGATATTCTTCAACCTGGCATGGAGCATTGGAAGAATGTCAAGAGGATCCTTAGATACCTTAAAGGTACTAAGGATTATTGGCTATGTTATCAAGGAAAAACCCTTGGTTTACACGGCTATTCGATGCCGATTGGGGAGGAGATAGAGATTCTAGCAAATCTACAAGTGGTTATATTTTCTTGCTAAATGGGGCGCTACTACTTGGTGTAGTAAGAAACAAACTTGTACAGCCTTATCAACCATGGAGGCAGAATTCGTTTCTTGTGCCTCGGCTGTCCAGGAAGCCCTGTGGCTTGGTTATTTTCTTAAAAACTTGGAGTCGATGGTCCAAATAAGTAAGCCCATTACTATCTAAAGTGATAGTATGGCAGCTATGGCCTACACCAAGGACCCCAAGTATCATGGAAAACCAAACACATTAGCATGAAATATAATTTCGTTCGAGATGCAGTTGAAGAAGGTGAAGTCAAAATTGAATACATCTCAACAGACCTTATGGTGGCAGATCCTCTCACTAAGCCATTGCCACCCATTGTGTTTGCTCGTCATGTCCGAGCAATGGGTCTTAGGAGATTGTAAATATACTAATTGTTGTATGACTTTCACCACTTTGGTGTCACACATGTATATATGTATAATGATGATCAATAAAGTAATTATTTGATGTCATTTACTTAGTTCCATTAATAACACACAATGAATAAATGAACATGTCCACCATAGGCATTGAGAATGACTTTCTCACACCAAGTCATTCGCCCTTGATCTTAAGTAGACCAAGGATGAGACTACCAAAGACTCAAATAGGGTGTTGTTTCTTCAGGAAACATGTGACATACAATGTTACTCTATTGAGTGGGAGTCATGTTACAACACATGACACTTTGGTATACTTTTATGTCGCCTTGATCTGAATAATCAAGATGAGGTGCTCGCACCGATTTTGTATGACACCGATACATTCTAGCCTATGTGTGAGTGTAAGCTAGGGCTTGCACAGAAATTTCATGGCTTGTGACATGTCCTCCTTTTATATGTTAGAAGGAGCACACTCGAGGTGTTTTAAGAGGGAGAAATGACACACCCTCATTCTAAGTGATATCACTCCAAGTGGGAGTGGTGTTTGTAAAACACCCTAAGAAGTGTTAATAGAATCTTTGTAAGTATGTTGCAAAGATCCTATGACCATGAAATTCGACCAAAAGAAGAATTTAAGCAAGTTGTCTCTAACCTTGCGTAGTGTGAGAATTCTTCGATTGGACCCTTAATCACTTTAACTCGCTGTTAATGATTCACATTGACAAAGTTACTTTGATTGGTTGTCGAAGGTCGCAGATGAATGCGGCTGGAGTATCCTCCTTTGGGTAACTAAATCTATATGGATCATTAAGCGGGTAGAGTGTAAAGGAAAGACAAGTGAAACTTGGTACATGAGTCCTAAATTCAACCTTTGAGCTCACATGTTGCATTGGTACAACATGATAAGGTCTGAATTGGGGATAATACGAATTAAAGAGTACTGACACTTAACACAGTCATCATTTAAATGAAAGAGACTGATCGTGGTTAAGAATATGTACCATATGTCTTGGGGTTCTAAAGGCACTACTTGAAGTAGTTCAAGTAAAGCTTGAAGATGTTCAAGCATGTCTTGTTAAGTTCAAGAAAATTTGAATAACACACAAACACTTGAAGTGTTCAAGTGAGTTTGAGAGGACAATCTTCCATTTGAGAGTCTAACAACCTCAATGGAAGAGGTACGGTGTGGATGCCTTAAGGTCGCACTCACAACTCCTTTTATATAGTTTGCCAAAGTGTTTGTTTTAGTATGAGGAAGTGTTTTATTCGAGTGGGAGCTTGTGCTCAAAGATCATCATTGGTGCGAGTGGGAGTTTGTTGGAATTCTTGCGCACCAAGATGACTGGGCTAGCTAAAGGTAGCTAAGCACGGCTCAACTCAGCTCAATCTGAGTGTTTGAGATAGAGAGATGTGTATCTGCTCTTAGTGAGCTGATATGAGCTCAAGGAGCTCAATGGATGATTTAATATGTCTTGGACTAGCTCTATGTGAGCTCGGTACAAATGTGTCTAGGCACCTTTTGGCGAAGAGACGTGTCTCTTGGCGGAAAGGTGCGTAAATTGGTGAAAAGGTGACGGAGAGGGCCAAGCACACCTTCGGTTTAGGCCGAAGGGTGCGTAGCACCCTTGGGTGCCGAAAGGGCACCCTAAGGGGGGCCTCACACCCATTCGGCCATAGGCAAGGGGTGTGAGTGCCCCTTCGCCCTAGGTGCCTCTAGGCAAGGGGTGCACCCCATGCCTTGCACCATTCGGCCAAAGGGACATGTCTCATGTCCCATGGCCGAATGGACAAGGGCATGGGTCACCTCCTTGCCTCTTCACCATATTTTGGATAATTAATTAATTAGTTAATTAATTTCCTATTAGACACAATTATTTATTTATTCCTTTTCTAATTAATTAGTTAATTGAAAAGGCAAAGGCATGAGACATGTCTCATGGACCAAGGGGCATTGGTTGCAGCCCTTGGTCCTAGGGACATGTTATTTCGCAAATGAAAGGGCATTGTGCCCTCTCATTGGCAGCCCATCCTCCTCTATAAATAGAGGGTGGATGCGCCATTTCTTCTCATCCCACAACCAGCATTGGTTCTCTCTTCTCTCCTCATACTTCCTCTTCCAAGCTAGAAGGCATTCTAGGAGCATTGTGAGTGGAACTCACTTTGGAGACAAATCCTCTCCAATCCGCCCTTAAGGTGTTACCCGAGCCGAGTCTTCTACATCACCAAGGAGCAAGAATCTCTAAGATTCTTAAGCTGCGTCCAGACGAAAGGTACACATCCTTAATCCTTTCTTCATATTATAGAATGCGAACATGAGAAGCATGTTAAAGACGATCCTAAAATCAACAGGTCAGTTGGGGTTCGTAGAGACGAGACCCGCAAAGAACATTGGCGCGACCGTGTGGGACCTGACAAGCTCTGGTGCCTTAGACTTATGTCGCCCAGCAAGTGGCCAGTCTCACCGGTTAGGTACAGAGGGCGATTGGGAGGGCAATTGAGTTGCCGTGTAATGCTGTAGGATAAGAGCAGATACACCAGTTTTATATTGGAACTACAATATGGAGCTTAGGACTTACTTGGTCCGTAAAGTAATCAACCGCGATGATACGCGAATGGTACTGACCTGGTGCGGTCGGCACTGGGCCAATGAGATCAAGGCCCCATAGGGCGAATGGCACTGGATTCGTCAGTGCTGGAGACTCCGTAGATGATAGTCGTTGAATGCAAGAGTTGATTCTGGCATTGGTAGCATATTTTGACCAGCGCGGCGGCGTCTCTTGGCGGGGGGCCAGTAGTATCCTTGGCGGGGGGGCCTTGTAGGCAAGTGCCCCCGCCCTTATGCGGGCACCGCAGCTGCCCTGGTGGAGGGTGTCCAGGATGGAGTGTCCCTTAAGAGTGCTGAGGCATCGTTGGAGGGGTGATGTAAATCCGCGATGCCATAGTTGCTTATTCATGAGAACAAATCGGATGGCATGTTTGCCAGTGAGGCAATATCGAGTCTCCGCGTTTGAAGGGTTGGCGAGAGTGGTCAAGTGACTTCTTCTGTGTTCATGAACCGGGATGCCGTGTTCAGGAACTGCTCCATGTTGCAGGGGGGTTGGTGTGTACCTCCACAAAGAAAAGAGAGTCCCAATGGAGACCCTGAATGGCTGTGAGCAGACGGGCCTCCTCCCCCAGATTTGGGACTTGGATGGATTCCGCCTGAAATCGCTGAATGTATTCCCTGAGGGATTCTTCTTTCTTCTGTCATATCCGAAGGAGGTGACCTGCCGTTTTGGGGGGAGGCTTGGATACTGTCACAGCCACCCCGCCCGGTTGCGGAGGCTGAGCCGGCCGCGACGTCGGAAACGGAACTACGGCGGAAAGCGCGGCAACGGAGCATTGAGCTCAAATAACAGAGTAGTCGGGTAACAACTAGCAATCTACAGACTTAAACATGGCAAGCATACATAAAATCCAACATTACCAAACATGCAGCTCATGGAGTATCAAACGTTGAACAACAACGAACACAGAACATTGAACCCATTTCATAATAATTCTAATATAGGCAAGTCGGGGCTCCGCCCTCGACTCAGAAGACAAACAAAGGCAGAATATATCCCAGATTATACATCATATACAAAATCATAATCTGATCTACATGCATGCAGCTACAGCTACAGAGCCATCAGAACAAAATCCTATAAATACCTAAGTGCGGAATCAGAAGCCTCTCGCTCAAGGATTCCCGCACGCGGTACTGCTGCTGCGACCGAAACCCCAAAAATGACAGAAACACCGCGGATCTCTACTCCGCCGGTTGCTTGTCAGGATGGCCTGAAAGGTGGTAAACAAATAAAAGGTTGAGTCCTCGGAAGGACCCAGTAAGGGCTGAGGTAAGATATAGCTTGCCCAAGTGGCAACAAGCTGAACCTGCAAAACAGAATAACACAGAAGTATACATATAAATATATAAACATAAGGCATAAAGTAAATCAGAACCCCAACACACGCGGTCCAACCGCTGACCCACAAAACGACAGCCCTCTCCAAGAGGTCAAAACATACAGAACAGAAAGCACGGTATCGGCTGGGGTCGCGATCCCCAAACTGTCGTAGGGTCACAAAAGTATATCGGCACCCCAAGTGCGGATATACACAGAATGTCGCCACCCTCTAGTGCGGACACAACCAAACCAAACCATGGAGCACCCGTGGTCTTAAAACCAGCCCGGGTCTCGTCACAGAACAAAACACATATACATGTAAATATAAACAGAAGTATCATCACTTGATTCAGATATGCATAACAGAATAGGGACCCGGGGCCTCCAAAGCCATCCGGGCCCTGACACAGAACAAGCATACATCTTACCATGTGACGGGTCTCGGGGTCACCAAACCACCGTCCTCACCCGGGACCTGCCTCAATCAACCACGACATACATGCAATTACTCCCAAAATGCATAACTAGAGAAGTTGAGCCCTTACCTCAGAAACACTGCTCCGCAGCTCAAAACCTGGGAAATCCCAGCTTCCGGCCCGAAAAGTAAAACTTGGCTTTTACGGTCCCACGCTACTCCACCCATGCAGAATCAAGCTGAACAACCACAATTAAGTCAGAACACACCCAAACAAACCTCAGAAACCAATCCCGCATAATCCCGCTCTTTCCCGCAAAAATCCACTGAAAGCTTGGTTTCATGAACCGAGCTAGAACATTGTTATTCATACACCCACAAACACATTCCAACCTTTAAACCCACATTCCTGACACCGTCACCCTTAATCCCGCTTAAAGGTAACTTTTCCATACGTTCCAAACACCATACCGCACCTAAATTCAACCCCGATACCAATTTAGCATCCAATTCAACCAAATTACAACACCAACCTAGAGAAAGTTTCATTTGAGAAATTCGGCCCTCAACCATATTTTCACCCAACTTCCAATTCAATCCATTCAAGCCACCAAACAATCATTCTAACCACCAATTACACTTCTTAACCAAGAAAGCTAACCAATTGCACCTAAATTGGGGCTTTTCTACTCAACCAATTTTCCACCAAATTGAAACCATAGAATGCCTTAGAATCATGCAAGGAACAACATACTAAGAGCATGATTCAAGAACACAAACCTACACCATTTTAGAAAATTCTCCATAAATTTGGTTTTGCTAGGGTTTTGCAACGAAGGAGTTTTTCCAAAATCTAACCATAGATTCTTACTCCTTTCCTTCCCAAGATCAACATACTTGAATTTGGAAGCAAGAGAATCATCCTAGGTGGTAGTCAAGAACAAACTCAAATTCCACAAATCCCTCTCTTTTTCTCATCATATCTTGTTTTTAACTTGGAAAGAGAGATGAGAAGGAAGCTTACCACACTTAGAATCCAATCTCTTGTTGATTCCAGCCAAGAATTGAAGAAGAAGAAGCTCCCATGAACAGTAGAAATTGCGATTTGGAAGGAGGAAGAAGAAGAAGAAGAAAAATGATGAAATAAATCCTTTAATCCTTTATATAATTCCTTTCTTTTTCCCTTCTCTTTTCCATCTTTCACCAAATAAAGCCAAGTGTCCACCTATCACTCTCACACAACCGACTTCAGCCCCCCTCCTTTCTGATTATTGCAGTTTTATGGCCAAATTACACCTTTAATCCTCAAACTCTTCCAAAAGTTACAATTTTGGCCCAACCGCACTTCCTGAACTTCAATTGAAACGAACATTGGACACAAACCTCGGAATATCATAACATTCATAAACAATGTTTCAAATACTTATTTACAACTCCAGAGTGTCCTACCGAGCTCGCTGAACCCAAGCAAATCCCGACGTGCTCGCGTAACAACCTGAACCAAAACCCTGTCACGCACAAATTCCACAAATTATACCATAAAATCCATCTTAAAATATAACATAACTTACCCTGGAGCTGTTGGAGAAATTCCATCCCGAGCCCCGGGATTCCCGTCCAGAGCCCCGGGAGTCGCCCGGGACCGCACGTCCCGGTCTAGAAATCATACTCCATAAAAAGATGCAGAAAGTTCTCACGATCCCAAATATGCAAACGGTTTCTCAATCCGAGGTCCCGGGAGCGCTACCGAGCCCGCTGTACGTACCGAGACAAGTCTCGGCCTTGGAAAACTATTTTCCGCGGAAATGTCCGGGGAGCCCACACAACCTCAAAACCCGAAGGATTCTCAGAAATACTGCTCAGATAGGTCCCGGAAGCCGTTTAACCGCCCAAAAACGTGACCCGCAGGCCAAAGCCGGAGCCCCGGGTCACCCGGTCGCAACCCGCTCGGGGTGACCGTAACATCCTCCCCCCTTAGGACTCTTGGTCCTCCAAGAGGGGTATCAACCGCTGGTACTGCTCGGGGTAACGCTCTCTGACATCCTGCTCGGTCTCCCAAGTCGCTTCCCGGTCCGAATGATGTGACCACTGAACCTTGACCATGGGAATCAACTTGCTGCGGAGTTTCCGAGTATCGCGCGCCAGAAAAGCTATCGGTACCTCCTGATATGAAAAATTAGGTTCCAGCTGAACCTACTCCACTGGAACCGTCTGCACCGTATCCAGGATGCACTTCTTCAACATACTGACATGAAAGACGTTGTGCACCGCAGACATACTCAGAGGTAAAGCTAACCTGTAGGCTAATCTACCGACCCGCTCCAGAATCTCATAAGGTCCGATATACCTTGGGGCCAACTTACCCCGTCTGCCGAACCTGACTGTCCCTCGGATCGTCGCTACCTTCAGCCAAACTCTGTCGCCTACTTCAAACTCCAAGTCCCTGTGTCGTTTGTTCGCGTTCGAGGTGGTGCGATCTTTCGCGGTCTTCAGCCGCGCCTGAATAGTCCGGATCTTGGCTGTGGTCTCGTCAATGAGCTCGGGACCCAGCTCAACCCTGTCGGATGCTTCAGTCCAACAGTGTGGTGTCATGCACCGTCGCCCAAACAGTGCCTCGAACGGTGCCATGCCGATAGTACTCTGATAGCTGTTGTTATACGAAAACTCTACTAACGGCAACTGCTTATCCCAATCTCCCCCGAAATCCAAAGTACAGCTCCGCAACATATCCTCCAGAATCTGAATCACCCGCTCCGATTGACCATCGGTTTGGGGATGGTAAGCTGTACTCAGATGGAGTCGCGTGCCCAGAGCCTTATGAAAGGCACCCCAGAACCGTGCGATAAAACGCATATCCCGATCTGACACAATCGAGTCTGGCACTCCATGTAACCGCACAATCTCTTTGATGTACAGATGGGCAAGCTTCTCCAGGGAGTCTGTCGTCCGAATCGGCGAAAGTGAGCACACTTCGTCAAACGCGGTCCACGATAACCCGGATGGCATCGTCTGCGCGGCCGGGTCGGGGTAGTGCGGTCGGAAAATCCATCGTGATGTTGCCCCACTTCCTGACCGGAATGGGCAAAGTCTGCAACGTCCCCACCGGTTTCTGATGCTCCACCATCACCCGCTGACAAATGGCACACTTAGACACATGTGAGGCAATGTGTCTCCGCATACCTGGCCACCAAAAGTGGGTACGCAAATCCTAATACATCTTCTCACTACCAGGGTGAATAGTCAACCGGCTCGAATGTGCCTCTGCCAGAATCTCATCCTGGAGTGTCTGATCCTCTGGCACATACAACCGATCCCCAAAGTATAGCAATCCCTGCCTGTACTAGAATGCCGGTAGTAGGGCTCCTTTGTCCTCTCCGGACAACTTCTTCAACTCCGGATCCGTCCCTTGTGCCTCACGCACCGCGGAATCTCTACTCCGCCGGTTGCTTGTCAGGACGGCCTGAAAGTGGTAAACAGATAAAAGGGTGAGTCCTCGAAAGGACCCAGTAAGGGCTTAAGGTAAAAGTGCAGTTTGCCCACAGGGCAACAATCTGAACCTGCAAAACAGAATAACACAGCATATACATGTACATACGAACATAAAGCATATAGTGAATCATAAACCATCGCATGCGGTCCAACCGCCAGAACGACCCGTTACGACAGCCCTCAACAGAGGTCAGAATATACAGATCAGAACAGAACAGATAGCACGGTACCGGCTGGGGTCGCGATCCCCAAACTGTCGTAGGGTCACAGAACAGAAGTATCGGCACTCCCGGTGCGGATACACAGAACAGAACCAAGGAGTACCCGTGGTCTCTCCAACAGAACATATAAATGAAACATACAAATACAGCAGAGATATCATACCTGATAACATATATGGAGCAGAACAAACGTACATTTTACCAAATTAAGCCCTTACCTCAGAAGCGCTGCCCCGCAGCCCAAAACTCGTGAAACCCCGGCTCCCGACCCGAAACGCCAAACTTGACTCCTATGGTTCCACGCTACTCCACTAACGTAGAATCAAGCTGGATAACCATTGTTGAGTCAGAACACATCCAAATAACTCTAGAAAGAAATTTCTGCACAAACCCGCACTTTCCCGCAAAATCCCACAGAAAGCTCGGTTTTACAAACCGAGCCTGAACATTGTTATTCCAACACCCACAAACATATTCCAACCCTTAAACCCGCATTCCAGACACTTTTCCCGGTAAATCCGTATAAAACTAACTTTTCCCACCGTTGTCCGAAAATGATGTTTCAAACACCATCATGAACCTATTTCCATACACAATAGCAATTTAGGATTCAAACCAACCAATGCACAACCTTATCATGGAAAAAGTTTCACTTGAACATTTTGACCCTTAACCAATTTTTCACCACACCTCCAAATCAAACCATTCAAGCTTCTAATTAATCACACTAATCATCAATTTCATTTCTTAACCAACATTACTAACCAATTGCATCAAAATCCACAAACCCCTTTCTACACAATTCGGCCAAAAGAGGTATTCCTCACCCATCTTCCATTTCAATCCAAACAAAGTTCCATTTGTACTCTTTAATCACCAATTACAATTCTTAAGCAAGATCACTAACCAATTGCTTCAAAATCAACAAAATCCTCCTTTGAACAATTCGGCCAATTTGGGGATTTCTTCCCTAGCATGCTTTTCATCAAATTAAAACCATAGATAATCTTAGAACCATGCTAGGAACAACATACTTAAAGCATGATTCAAGAAAACAAACACACACAATTTTGGAAAAATCACCAATAATTCGGCCTCCCTAGGGTTTCTTCATCCATGAAGTTTTCCAACATCTAACCATAGATTCTTACTCCCCTCTAGCCCAAGAACAACATACTAAAATCTTTCAAACACCTAGTCAAGAACAAACTAATCTTTCAAAAATCCCTCTTTCTTCCACCAAATCATGTTTCTAATTTGAAAAGAGAAGGAAGGAAGAAGCTTACCAATTGTTGGAGCCAAAAACCTTGAAGTTTCAACCAAGAAAATGAAGAACATGGAGCTTAAGAGGAGATGGCTATGGCGGCAGAGAAGGAAGAAAGAAGAAGAAGGAGAAATGAAATGGTAATGTATTTTTCATACTAATTATCCCCTTTTATATTTTCTCCCCTTTAACCCATACTTCTCCACCTTAAATAAAATTTGGCCAAGTGTCCCAAAAAGCCTCCCCACTTGCTGCCGAAAATATCAGCTGCTGTGCCCATGCTGATTTTTATTAAATTTGCACCCATTGCAAATTAACTCCCAATTTTTCCGAAAGTTCCAATTCTTTTTGCCCAAAAATAATTACCGAATTCCAAAATTAACGAAACTTGGACACAACCTTCAGAATATTATAACATTCACAGAACATTTTCCAGAAATTCATTTACCTTTCCGGAGTGTCCTACCGAGCTCGCTGAACCCGAACCAAAACCCGACGTGCGAGCGTGTCAACCTGAACCGAAATTCCGTCACTCCAAAATTCTATAAAAATACCCATAAATTCCATATTAAATTAAAACACAACTTACCCCAAAGCCGTCAGAAAATTTCCATCCCGAGCCCCGGGATTCCCGTCCCGAGCCCCGGGAGTCGCCCGGAACCGAACGTCCCGTCCCAAACATTAAACTCCACAACCACCTCCGGGACGTCTTCACGACTCCAAAACTGCAAACGGCTTCCCAAACTGAGATCTCGAGAGTGCTACAGAGCCCGCTGTACGTCCCGAGGCGACCCCGACAACCCCCCGGCGCCAGAAAAATATTTTCGGCGGAAACGTCCGGGGGACCCACACGACCTCAAATACGGAGGGGTTCGCCAAAATGATACTCGGATAGGGCTCGGGAGCCGTCTGAACGCCAAAACGTGACCGCGAGGCTAAAGCCGGAGCCCCGGGTCACCCGTGCAACCCGCTCGGGGTGGCCGTAACTTCCTCCCCTTAGGACTCTTGGTCCTCCAAGAGGGGCATCAAACGCTGATCTTGCTCGGGGTATCGCTCTCGATGTCTGCTCGGTTTCCCAAGTCGCTTCCCGGTCCGTATGATATGACCACCGAACCTTGACCATGGGAATCAACTTGCTCCGGAGTTTCCGAGTATCGCGTCCCGAGAAAGGCAATCGGTACCTCGATACGACAAATCAGGCTCGGTGAACCTCCTCCACCGGAATCGTGCGCACGAGGATCCGAGGATGCACTTCTTCAACATGCCGCGTGAAAAGCGTTGTGCACCGCAGACATGCTCGGAGGTAGAGCCAACTGTAGGCCAACTGCCTATCCGCTCCCGAGAATCTCGTGCGGTCCGATATACCTTGGGGCTAACTTACCCCGTCTGCCCGAATCGACTGTCCCCGAATCGGCGCCACCTTCAGCCAAACCACATCGCCCACCTCAAACTCCAAGTCTCTGCGTCGCTTGTTCGCATATGAGGTGGTGCGGTGGTCGCGATCTTCAACCGCGCCTGAATCAACTTGATTTTTGCGGTGGTCTCCTCGGTAGGCTCGGGACCCAGCTCAATCTGTCAGACGTCTCGGTCCAACGGTGCGGTGTCATGCACCGTCGTCCATCTGACGCCTCAAGCGGTGCCATGCCGATGGTACTACGATAAGCTGTTATTATATGAAAATTCTACCAACGGCAATCTGTTTGTCCCAATCCCTCCGAAATCCAAGGTACACTCCGCATGACATATCCTCCGAATCTGAATCACCCGCTCCAGTGACCGTCGGTTTGGGGATGGTAAGTCTGTACTCGAGATGGAGTCGCGTGCCGATGCCTTATGAAAGGCGCCCCGAAATGTGCGGTAAAACGCGGATCCCGATCGACACAATGGAGTCTGGTACTCCATGTAACCGCACAATCTCTCGATATACGAGATGGGCAAGCTTCTCCAGAGAGTCTGTCATCCGGTGGCGAAAGTGAGCACACTTCGTCAAACGATCCACGATAACCCAGATGGCATCGTGGTGAGACCGGGTCAGGGGTAGTGCAGTCAGAAAATCCATCGTGATGTTACCCCACTTCCTGACTGGAATGGGCAAAGTCTGTAATGTCCCTGCCGGTTTCTGATGCTCCACCTTCACCCGCTGACAAGTGGCACACTTAGACACATGTGTGGCAATGTGTCTCCGGATACCCGGCCACCATACATGGGTACGCAAGTCACGATACATCTTCTCACTACCGGGATGAATGCTCAATCGACTCGAATGTGCCTCCGTCAAATTTCATCCCGTAGTGCACGATCCCCGGCACATACAACCGATCTCTCAAGTACAGTGGCCCGCTGTCTTGAAGCTTAGCAAGATGCCCCTTTGTCCTCTCCGGACAGCTTCTTCAGTTCTGGAACTCTCTCATGTGCATCTCGCACTCTGTCCATACACTCCGAATGAATGGTCAAAGTGTATAACAGAGCCTGCTCCCAGTGCTCCCACCGGTGCCACAGCAGCTGCTAGATCATTCTCCTCGGTCCGATCCTCAGCCTGCCTCCTCGAAAACCCCGGTGTACTTCCTACTCGAGCATCGGCCCTTTGTATTACCTTTGCCCTCGGTGTACTCGATGGTGCAATCGTAGTCCTTGATGTACTCGAGGCACTGCGCTGCCTCATGTTCAACTCCTTACGAGTGAACAGATATTTCAACTCTTATGATGCGTGAAAATCTGAAATTTCTTTGCCGAGTAGGTAGTGCCTCCATTGCTTCAACGCATAAATCACCGCGGCCAACTCCGGATCGTGTGTCGGGTAGTTCTGCTCATGCGGTCGCATGTCTCGACCCATAAGCTATCACATTCCGCTCTGCATCAACACACATCCTAACCCCGACCTAGATGCGTCAGATAGACCACATACGGTAAGCTCGGGTCGGGTAGAGTCAAGATCGGCGCCTTTGGTCAGCCGCCGCCCTTCTGGAAAATCTACTCGCACTTCTATGTCCATACAAACGGCTTCCCCTTCTTGGTCAACTGCGTAAGCGGGAAGCCAAAACGGAAAACCACGCACAAACCGTCGGTAGTAGCCTGCTAACCCCGAAAAGTCCCGATCTCCCGTACCGAGGTTGGCTGCTTCCACTCTGCACCGCCTTAACTTTCTCGGGATCCACTTTGCCAAACCGTGCTCACCGATGATATGCCCCAGAAAAGACACCTCTCGGATCCAGAAGTCACACTTTGAGAACTTAGCGTAAAGCTGGTGTTCCCAAAGTGTCTGCAGAACAATCCTCAGATGCTCCCGGTGTAAATCCTCATCCCGAGAGTAAATCAGAATGTCATCGATGAACACTAACACAAATGAGTCCAGATACGGCGGAACACTCTGTTCATCATATCCATAAACGCAGCCGGTGCATTAGTCAAACCAAAGCGGCATCACTTTGTATACTCATAGTGCCCATACCGCGTCACGGAAAGCTGTCTTCGAATGTCCTCCTCCTTCACTCATGGCGAAAGTACCCGATCGCGGTCGATCTTGAAAAGATCTTCGCACCTCTCGGCTGATCAAAGAGATCGTCGATCCTCGGCAATGGGTACTTGTTCTTGATGGTGATGGCGTTCAGCCGTCTATAATCGATACACAATCGGAGTGACCCATCCTTCTTCCTAACAAAGCAGGCTGGAGCACCCCATGGTGAAGTGCTCGGGCGGATGAAGCCCTTCTCCTGCAGTTCCTCTAACTGCTTCTTCAGCTCCACCATTTCCACTATCGGCATCCGATAAGGTGGAATGGAAATGGGAGTAGAACCGGGTTGCAACTGGATCTCAAACGTGACCTCCCGCTCTGGTGGCATCCCGGGCAAATCCTCCGGAAATACCTGCGGAAAATCCCGGACAACTGGAATTTTATCCAGCTCCAACCGAGTGTCTGACGTGTTCAGACCGTAGTACTCCTCTGAATCCACTATCGGGACCTGATCCAGAACCTGCAGCTCCATGCTGGTCCTGACCGCCTTCGTCCCAACTGAACCTGAGAGGGGTAACACCTCTCCAGAAACCGTAATACTACGGCTGGCACAGTCAATATGCACGGAATTCTTGGACAGCCAATCCATCCCAAGAATAACGTCATACTTCGGTGTGTTCAACACCAGCAGATCTGACATAATCCGGTGGCGCCAATGGATAGCACGCAGATCCGTACCATCTCATTGGAAAGCGGCCCGACTCCCGGCCGTCTTCACCATGAAGACGCTCGGAAGTCCACCGGTAGTCAGGTGGAGAGACTCGACACACCTTTGTGCCACAATCGAAACAGACGCCTGATGTCAAATAATGCACGAACAGGAGTATCGTTCGAAGTAAAGTACCTTGGGCGCCCCACGCTGCGAAGTCTCTCCCGCTCGATCTGAAACACCCGTCCCGCTCCGGGCTGCTTTGTGGTGGAGGCTCACGCTGCGATGTCTCACCCCGCTCCACCTGGAATACACGTCCTACTCCAGTGCTTTGTGGCGGAGGGTGGCTGAAAGCAGTCGTCTCGGCTCTTTGTGATGGCCTCGGTCCGCCCAGCTGTGAACCGCGCCCCGGGTGCGTTAGGCTGAAACCGAGGCTGCGGACGTGTAGCATTGCTGGACCCCTGTCCCAGCGTCAGAGGACAATCACGAATCCAATGATCGCTAGACCCACATCGCAGACACTGTCCCGACTGCCTGTAACATGGCCGGCCTGGGTGCTGCCCGCCACAACTCGCACAAGTCGGGGATACTGGCGTAGTCCTGCTGCCCCTGCTGCTCTGCCCAGACCTACCTGACCTCCCTGAAGACCTCGCTGAACCCTGCTGTGCAGAAGCCCTCCCTCTATCACTGGGTCGGTGCGGTAGGTACCGACTCTCAACCTCCTCCTGCTCGAGGAGTTGGGCCTTCTGCATGACCTCATGGTAGGAAGTGATGTCCAGAGGTCTCAAAGCCCACCGATACTCGGGGCGCAGCGGCGAATGAACCGCTTGGCCTTCTCTGCTCCATGCCATAATATCTGCGGCACATAGCGGACCAATCGGTCAAACTCCCGCTCGTACTCACCAACGGTCCTGGTGCCTCGCTCTAGGTCATCAAAGCGTGCTGACGGAGGTCCCCGACGGCATCCCCAATGTCTTGCTGATGGAAGTAGTAAGCAACCGCTCCCAAGTCAAGTCCGAATCCTGCCCCCATCACGTCTTTGCCTCGGCTCTCGACGGCCCCCGGAGGCTCCTCCACCAATGATCTGCAGCATCTGCCCAGATTGAATGTAGCCAACGAGACTCTCACCTCGGCGGAAGGTGTAGCCTCCCAAGGAGCTTGTCAACTCCCGCAAACCATGCCTCGGCCGTCTCGGGTCCTCCACGGCCGTTGAACCTCGGGGTTCAAGCGGCTGAAACCGCTCCAGTCTGATCTCATCGATCCGGCGTCTCAGGCTCTTCCCGTCGGTGGTGGGACCGACGAGAACTCTCAGCACTGCGCAGATCTCCCTCCTCAGAATCACTATCCTGCTGATCCTGCGCACTGAGGTGGCTGCTGCCCACCTCCTGAACTGGCTGTCTCCGCTGTGGCCTGTCCGGCCCTCCCTGTGCCCGCTGCTGCCCCTGAATCCGCTGGGCTGGTACTACGGTACTCAGTAACTGCTGAACCTGACCCAACACCTGTAGTATATCAGGAGCGGGTCCCTCAGACTGCTGATCACTCGGGGGGGGTGTGTGTGACTGCTCAGATCCCGGGTTTCTCTGAACCCGCCTTCTAACCCTTGGAGGTGTGGGATCCCGGTCCCGACCCTCCTGTTCTTGCTCACGCTGGCGGCGTGTTCTAGCCATACATGAAAATGGATCAACCCAAAACCATATAACCCAATAATAAACTTTCTCTTCCTAAAGCTAGCAGCAGCATTTTATGGCTCTGTAGTGTAATGCAATGCATGATGCAAGGATCCTTTTCAGAATCCCGAAACTAGATAATAAACCTTAACATAGAATCAGATCATGCTTATAATCACGGAATCACTTCATATAACACCAACACCTTCCTTAATGCTCCAAAGAACCGCCACCGCTCCACACGCATTCGAAATGGTTCAAATAAGGAGTTGATCAGGCTCCGTACCGAACCACTCCAGAATGAAGTGTAAACCAGTAGCTTGCCCTTCGAAGTCATTACTTGTAAAGCTTACCCATGAACTAGCATGCCTCACTTCAAAAGTCCATCTTTGGGCTTGTATGCTCGCCTTCCTCAACCCGTACTGAACTAACCATACTTTACCTCTTGGGTCACTCCGACCCGACCTGCTCTGATACCAACTTGTCACAGCCACCCCGCCCGGTTGCGGAGGCGGAGCCGGCCGCGACGTCGGAAACAGGAATTACGGCGGAAAACGCGGCAGCGGAGCATCGAGCTCAAATACAGAACAACCGAGTATCGACTAGCAACCTAAAACTCGTACAAGGCAAGCATGCGCAACCACCCAACTTCTACCAAACATGCAGTTCATGGTTTATCCAACATCTATCATTGCCACAAACACAAAATCACCAGGCACCACAATTAAACAGCATTACCAATATAGGCAAGTCGGGGCTCCGCCCTCGACTCAGAAGACAACAGAAGCAGAATATATCTCAAGTTGTAAACATTTACAACTACATGATCTGAACTATATGCATGCAGTTACAGCTACAGAGCCAGTAATCAAAATCCTATAAATACCTAGCGCGGAATCTGAAGCGACCTCCGCACGTGGTACTGCTGCTGCAACCCAACCTCAAAATGAAGGAAGCACCGCGGAATCTCTACTCCGCCGGTTGCTTGTCAGGACGGCCTGAAAGTGGTAAACAGATAAAAAGGGGTGAGTCCTCGAAAGGACCCAGTAAGGGCTTAAGGTAAAAGTGCAGTTTGCCCACAGGGCAACAATCTGAACCTGCAAAACAGAATAACACAGCATATACATGTACATACGAACATAAAGCATATAGTGAATCATAAACCATCGCATGCGGTCCAACCGCCGAGCGACCGTTACGGCTGACCCTCAGCGAGAGGTCAGAATATACAAATCGAGCAGAGCAATGATAGCACGGTACCGGCTGGGGTCGCGATCCCCAAACCGTCGTAGGTCACGAAGTATCGGCACTCCGGTGCGGATACACGAAACGAGAACCAAGGAGTACCCGTGGTCTCTCCAACCATACGGGTCTCGCCACGAATCGAGAACATATAAATGAAACATACAAATACACCAGAGATATCATACCTGATAACATATATGGAGCAGAACAAACGTACATTTTACCAAATTAAGCCCTTACCTCAGAAGCGCTGCCCCGCAGCCCAAAACTCGTGAAACCCCGGCTCCCGACCCGAAACGCCAAACTTGACTCCTATGGTTCCACGCTACTCCACTAACGTAGAATCAAGCTGGATAACCATTGTTGAGTCAGAACACATCCAAATAACTCCAGAAAGAAATTTCTGCACAAACCCGCACTTTCCCGCAAAATCCCACAGAAAGCTCGGTTTTACAAACCGAGCCTGAACATTGTTATTCCAACACCCACAAACATATTCCAACCCTTAAACCCGCATTCCAGACACTTTTCCCGGTAAACCCGTATAAACCTAACTTTTCCCACCGTTGTCCGAAAATGATGTTTCAAACACCATCATGAACCTATTTCCATACACAATAGCAATTTAGGATTCAAACCAACCAATGCACAACCTTATCATGGAAAAAGTTTCACTTGAACATTTTGACCCTTAACCAATTTTTCACCACACCTCCAAATCAAACCATTCAAGCTTCTAATTAATCACACTAATCATCAATTTCATTTCTTAACCAACATTACTAACCAATTGCATCAAAATCCACAAACCCCTTTCTACACAATTCGGCCAAAAGAGCCATTCCTCACCCATCTTCCATTTCAATCCAAACAAAGTTCCATTTGTACTCTTTAATCACCAATTACAATTCTTAAGCAAGATCACTAACCAATTGCTTCAAAATCAACAAAATCCTCCTTTGAACAATTCGGCCAATTTGGGGATTTCTTCCCTAGCATGCTTTTCATCAAATTAAAACCATAGATAATCTTAGAACCATGCTAGGAACAACATACTTAAAGCATGATTCAAGAAAACAAACACACACAATTTTGGAAAAATCACCAATAATTCGGCCTCCCTAGGGTTTCTTCATCCATGAAGTTTTCCAACATCTAACCATAGATTCTTACTCCCTCTAGCCCAAGAACAACATACTAAAATCTTTCAAACACCTAGTCAAGAACAAACTAATCTTTCAAAAATCCCCTCTTTCTTCCACCAAATCATGTTTCTAATTTGAAAAGAGAAGGAAGGAAGAAGCTTACCAATTGTTGGAGCCAAAAACCTTGAAGTTTCAACCAAGAAAATGAAGAACATGGAGCTTAAGAGGAGATGGCTATGGCGGCAGAGAAGGAAGAAAGAAGAAGAAGGAGAAATGAAATGGTAATGTATTTTTCATACTAATTATCCCCTTTTATATTTTCTCCCCTTTAACCCATACTTCTCCACTTTAAATAAAATTTGGCCAAGTGTCCCAAAAAGCCTCCCCACTTGCTGCCGAAAATATCAGCTGTTGTGCCCATGCTGATTTTATTAAATTTGCACCCCATTGCAAATTAACTCCCAATTTTTCCGAAAGTTCCAATTCTTTTTGCCCAAAAATAATTACCGAATTCCAAAATTAACGAAACTTGGACACCACCTTCAGAATATTATAACATTCACAGAACATTTTTCAGAAATTCATTTACCTTTCCGGAGTGTCCTACCGAGCTCGCTGAACCCGAACCAAAACCCGACGTGCGGCGTGTCAACTTTGAACCGAAATTCCGTCACTCCAAAATTCTATAAAAATACCCATAAATTCCATATTAAATTAAAACACAACTTACCCCAAAGCCGTGAGAAAATTTCCATCCCGAGCCCGGAGTCGCCCGAACCGAACGTCCGTCCCAAACATTAAACTCCACAACCACCTCCGGACGTCTTCACGACTCCAAAACTGCAAACGGCTTCCCAAACTGAGATCTCGAGAGTGCTACCGAGCCCGCCAGACGTCCCGAGGCGACCCGACAACCCCCGGCGCGAGAAAAATATTTTCGGCGGAAACGTCGGGGACCCACACGACCTCAAATACGGAGGGGTTCGCCAAAATGATACTCGGATAGGGCTCGGGAGCCGTCTGAACGCCGAAAACGTGACCGCGAGCTAAAACCGGAGCCCCGGTCACCCGGTCCGCAACCCGCTCGGGGTGACCGTAACACCGCCTTCTTGGTCAATGCGTAAGTGGGGAAGCCAAAACAGAAAACCACTGGCACAAACCGCCGGTAGTAGCCTGCAAACCCCAGAAAACTCCCCGATCTCCCGTCCGAGGTTGGCTACTTCCACTCCCGCACCGCCTTAACTTTCTCGGGGTCCACTGACAAACCGTGCTCACCGATGATATGCCCCAGAAACGACACCTCCCGGATCCAGAAGTCACACTTTGAGAACTTAGCGTAAAGCTGGTGTTCCCAAAGTGTCTGCAGAACGATCCTCAAATGCTCCCAGTGTGAGTCCTCGTCCCGAGAGTAGATCAGAATATCATCAATGAACACTACCACGAAAGAGTCCAGGTACGGCCGAAACACCTGGTTCATCATATCCATGAACGCTGCCGGTGCGTTGGTCAAACCAAACGGCATCACCGTATACTCATAGTGCCCATACCGTGTTCGGAAGGCAGTCTTCGGAATGTCCTCCTTCACTGCATGGCGAAAGTACCTCGATCGCAGATCGATCTTCGAAAAGATCTTCGCACCTCTCAGCTGATCAAAGAGATTGTCGATCCTCGGCAATGGGTACTTGTTCTTAATGGTGATGGCGTTCAACCGTCTATAATCGATACACAATCTGAGCGACCCATCCTTCTTCTTAACGAACAGAACTGGATCACCCCATGGTGAAGTGCTCGGACGGATGAAGCCCTTCTCTTGCGGTTCCTCTAATCGCTTCTTGACTCCACCATTTCCACTATCAGCATCCGATAAGGTGGAATGAAAATAGGAGTGGAACACTGGTTGCAAAAGGATCTCAAACACGATCTCCGCTCTGGTGGCATCCGGGCAAATCCTCAGGAAATACCTGCGGAAAATCCCGTACAACTGGAATTTTATCCAGCTCCGACCGAGTATCGACATGTTCAGATCATAGTACTCCTCGAATCCACTCTTTGGGACACGATCCGAACCTGCGGCTCCATCTTTGGTCCTGACCGCCTTCTACCCATCTGAACCTGAGAGGGGTAGCACCTCTCCAGAAACCGTAACACTACGGTAAGCACAATCAATGTGCACGGAATTCTTGGACAGCCAATCCATCCCAAGAATAATGTCATACTTCGATGTGTTCAACACCAGCAGATCTGACACAATCCGATGTTTGCCAATGGATAGCACGCAGTCTTCACCATGAAGACGCTCTGGAGACCACTGGTAACCACGTGGAGAGACTCGACATACTTCTGTGCCACAATCGAAACAGATGCCCCAGTATCAAACAATGCACGAACAGGTGTATCGTTCAGAAATAAGGTACCTTGGAGTGCCCCACGCTGTGATGTCTCTCCCCGCTCAATCTAGAATACACGTCCTGCTCCGGACTGTTGCGGTGGAGGTCTGCGCTGCGATGCCTCTCCCCGCTCGACCTGGAATACCCGTCCTGCTCCAGGCTGCTACGGCGGAGGGGGTGGCTGAAACGGACGTCTCTGCTGCTGTGGTCTCGGAACGCCGCTCTGTGAACCACGCCCCTGGGGTGTGTTGGGCTGGAACCGAGACTGCGGACGTGTAGCACTGCTAGATCCCTGCCCCAGTGTCAGAGGACAATCACGAATCCAATGATCACTGGCCCCGCATCGCAGACACTTCCCTGCCTGCCTGTAGCATGGCCGGCCGGGGTGTTGCCTGCCACAACTCGCACAAGTCGGTGCTACGTAGCGAACCAGTCGGTCGAACTCCCGCTCATACTCTCCGACAGTCTTGGTGCCCTGCTCCAGATCGTCAAATTGTGACTGTCGGAGGTCCATGACGGCATCTCCAATATACTGCTGGTGGAAGTAGTAGGCAAACTGTTCCCAGGTAAGGTCTGGATCCACTGTCCTCCGTCCCGTGCTGCATCGGCTCTCAAACGGCCCTGCAGGCTCCTCCACTGATCTCGCACCTGCCTGCAGATTAAACATGGCCAGCGAGACTCTAACCTCAGATGGAAGGTGTAGCCTCCCAAGAAGCTTATCAACTCCTGCAAACCAAGTCTCCGCCGCCTCAGGCCCTCCTCGGCCGTTGAACCTCGGGGGTTCAAACGCTGAAACCGCTCTAAGAGTCTGATCTCATCAGACTGGTGTCTCAGCTCTTCCCGTCGTTGGTGGGACCGACGAGAACTCTCAGTATCGTGCCGATCCCCCTCCTCAGAATCACTATCCTGCTGATCCTGCGCACTGAGGTGGCTGCTGCCTACCTCCTGATCTGACTGCCTCCGCTATGGCCTGACCGGACCTCCCCGTGCCTGCTGCCGCCCTTGAACCTGCTGGGCTAGCAGTAAGGTACCCAGCATCTGCTGAACCTGACCCAACACCTGTAGTATATCAGGAGCGGGTTCCTCAGACTGCTGAACACTCGGGGAGGGTGAGTGTGGCTGCTCAGGTCCTGGGTTCCTCTGAACCCGCCTCCTAACCCTCGGAGGTGTGGGATCCCGGTCCCGACCCTCCGGCACCTGTTCACGCTGTCGGCGTGTGTTGACCATACCTGAAACCAAACCAACCCAAAACCATATAATCCAACAGTTAACACTCTCTCTCTAAAGCTAGCAGCAGTATTCTAAGAATCTGTAGTGTAATGCAATGCATGATGCAAGGATTCTTTTCAGAATCACGAAACCAAATAATAAACCATAAACACAGAATCACTTCATATAACACCCCAAGAAATGAAAAGGAACCCCACACCTTCCAAAATGCTCCGAAGAACCGCCCGCTGATCCACACGCATTCCGAAACGGTTCAAATAAGGAGTTGATCAGGCTCCGTGCGAACCGCCCGAATGAAGTGTAAACCATTAGCTCGCACTCCGAAGTTATCACTTGTAGAACTTACCCATGAACTCATGGCTTGCTCCAAAAGTCCACCGTTGGACTTGTATGCTTGCCTTCCACAACTCATGCTGAACTAACCATACTTTACCTCTTGAATCACTTTGACCCGACCTTCTCTGATACCAACTTGTCACAGCCACCCCGCCCGGTTGCGGAGGCGGAGACAGCCGCGACGTCAGAAACGGAACAACGGCGGAAAGCGCAGCAACGGAGCATTGAGCTCAAATAACAGAGTAGTCGGGTAACAACTAGCAACCTACGAACTTAAACATGGCAAGCATACATAAAATCCAACATTACCAAACATGCAGCTCATGGAGTATCAAACGTTGAACAACAACGAACACAGAACATTGAACCCATTTCATAATAATTCTAATATAGGCAAGTCGGGGCTCCGCCCTCGACGCAGAAGACAAACAAAGGCAGAATATATCCCAGATTATACATCATATATAAAATCATAATCTGATCTAAATGCATGCAGCTACAGCTACAGAGCCATCAGAACAAAATCCTATAAATACCTAAGTGCGGAATCAGAAGCCTCTCGCTCAAGGATTCCCGCACGCGGTGTATTCTTTGCGACCGAAACCCAAAAATGACAGAAACACCGCGGATCTCTACTCTGCCGGTTGCTTGTCAGGACGGCCTGAAAGGTGGTAAACAAATAAAAGGGTGAGTCCTCGGAAGGACCCAGTAAGGGCTGAGGTAAGATATAGCTTGCCCAAGTGGCAACAAGCTAAACCTGCAAAACAGAATAACACAGAAGTATACATGTATATATACAAACATAAGGCATAAAGTAAATCAGAACCCCAACACAGGCGGTCCAACCGCTAACCCACAAAACGACAGCCCTCTCCAAGAGGTCAAAACATACAGAATAGAAAGCACGGTACCGGCTGGGGTCGCAATCCCCAAACAATCGTAGGGTCACAAAAGTATATCGGCACCCCAAGTGCGGATATACACAGAATGTCGGCACCCTCCAGTGCGGACACAACCAAACCAAACCAAACCATGGAGAACCCGTGGTCTTAAGACCAGCCCGGGTCTCATCACAGAACAAAACACATATACATGTAAATATAAACAGTATCATCACTCAAGCAGACATGCAGCAGAATAGGAACCCGGGCCTCCAAAGCCATCCGGGCCCTGAGACAGAACAAGCATATATCTTACCATGTGACGGGTCTCGGGGTCAACGAACCAACGTCCTCACCCGGGACCCACTTCAATCAACCCCGATATACATGCAATTACTCCCAGAATGCATAACGAGAGAAGTTGAGCCCTTACCTCAGAAACACTGCTCCGCAAGCTCAAAACCCGGGAAATCCCGGCTCCCGGCCCGAAAAGTAAAACTTGGCTTTTACGGTCCCACGCTACTCCACCCACGTAGAATCAAGCTGAAAAACCACAATTAAGTCAGAACACACCCAAACAAACCCCCAGAAACCAATCCCGCGTAATCCCGCACTTTCCCGCAAAAATCCACAGAAAGCTCTTTTTCACGAACCGAGCTCGAACATTGTTATTCATACACCCACAAACACATTCCAACCTTTAAACCCACATTCCAGACACTTTCACCCTTAATCCCGTATAAAGGTAACTTTTCCATACGTTACCCGAAAATGACATTCCAAACACCGTCCCGAGCCCCGGGATTCCCGTCCAGAGCCCCGGGAGTCGCCCGGGACCGCACGTCCCGGTCTAGAACTCATACTCCATTAAAAGATGCAGGAAGTTCTCACGATCCCAAATATGCAAACGGTTTCTCAATCCGAGGTCTTGGAAGCGCTACCGAGACCGCTGTACGTCCCGAGACAAGTCCCGGCCCCGGAAAAATATTTTCTGCGGAAATGTCCGGGGAGCCCACACAACCTCAAAACCCGAAGCATCCTCAGAAATACTGCTCAGATAGGTCCCGGGAGCCGTTAAACAGCCCAAAAACGTGACCCGCAGGCCAAAGCCGGAGAACCGGGTCACCCGGTCGCAACCCGCTCGGGGTGACCGTAACAGATACCATGAAGTGATTGGAGAAATTGAGGGTGTTGTAAGCGTCTAGCTTGGGCTGGCGAAACTGATCCGGAATAGGGGTCTCCAAGACCCGCCGAGTGAAGGGCTAGGTCAGTGACCCAAACCCATCCTGGTCATGTTATGGACACTAGCCCTCTCCTCCCTTTTCTCCATTTCTTCTATCCGCCTAGTAAGTGCTATAAGCACAGACGAAGGAGGAGGGTCAGGATGACTTACTTGCTGCGGAGGAGTGATAGTGCGTTCGTGTTGACTGGTTCTTAGTGTTCCCACACTATCCAAAACTCCTCTAAGAGTTCCAGCGAGTGTTTCGCGCAGGTTCTGAGCAACTGCCTCTATGATTGATTGTAGGACGGCCGGATCAAGGCCTGTTAGTGGAGGATTTGCTGGTGGGGTGGTGCGCCCCTGAGGCGTGTTGCGGTTAACGTGAGAGTTCCCCTGGTTGTGGGATGACCGTGACGGGTGGATTCCTCCTTCCCTGGCGGCTATGCCTACTTGTGCTTCGGGTAGTTGGCATGGCTTTTTTCTTTATGGGTTTTTGATGAGAACTTTCGTTCCAACAGACGACGCCAATCTGATAGTCGCGTTCCTTTGCAGGTCCGGACTCTCAGATGATTTGTTGATGGTGTTGTGTTCTTGAGGACTCCAAGCTTGCTGTTCAGAGTGATCTGTAAAAGATAAAGAGAGCACTCAGGAGTAGCAAGAGAGTTTATAGGGTGATGCCAGGACAAGCCTCCCCCAGTTGAAGCCCTTAGACAGGCTGTTGGAGATAAGGCGGCTGTGATGATGAATGTCAGTAAACCGCCTTAGTCAATTCGTTTGTCAAAGGATATCTGGCGTGTGAATCTGGTGAAGATCACTCAGGCTCGTGCGTGAGTGCAAGGGCCTTGTGTGGCAGGGCCAGTATAGGAATGAGAGACCTCGCGAAGGCGAGTTGAGACCGCGAGGGCGAGACCCGCGAAGGTGAGACCTGAGACCGCAAGGGCGAGACCTACGAAGGCCTAAGAGACTCGGGAATGCGAGTGTGAGACCGCAGGGGCGAGACCTGCGAAGGCGAGACTTGAGACCTGCGAGGGTGAGACCTCGCGAAGGCGAGCTATGTGACCTCTGTGTCAGACTGATTGGAGATAAGGCGGTTGTGATGATGAAGATCTCAGCAAACCGCCTTAAGTGATTCGCTTGTCAGAGAATGTCTGGCGTATGAATCTGGTGAAGATCTCCCAGGGTCGTGCTGACCTCCTTATTGGCTGCTTGATGTCAGATGACCAAGTGGTCTGTCTCCCAAAGGAGAAAGTGGCAGGCGAAGGCCTGCAAGGGGCGAAGGCCCAGATAGAATACAACCAAATAAGGAGTGAGGTTGCACGAACACGAGTAATAAGGGCCTTATCTCGGGCGGGACCGGTATAGGTGTCACCGCACGCCGCCCGAACCCGGTTGCGGAGGCGGGGCGCCGGGACGCCGAAGCGGAAGCCGGAAAACAAGAGGTGGCAGGTTCATCGAGACCCGCCGCGCGCTTGGACCCGAGAACGGAAGGATTGTGGAAGCAGACTAACGGAAATTTCATGCGTATGACCAAAAATAAAATGCAACCATACAATTCATGCACTAATAACGAGTAAGCCCCGCCCTCCGTGGGCGAGTGCTTACGCACCAAGCACATATACATACGAAATTCACAGAACCTAAAATGTCTAGCAAGCGCCCAGCGCTGAGAACAGATATAGAACAGAGTATACCACTGTATATTCCGACATACACCCATCATAGCAATACAGAAAGTGTGCATATGCAACTACAGAGCCAACCTTAGAATCTAAGTAACAAAATACCTTGCGCGGGATTCACACCAAGTACACAATCCCGGACCGCAAGGTGCAACTGCTGCAAAACACACCCAAGGCGAAGCCTCGCGAAACCTACCCCGCTGGCCGCTTACTGACCTACACGAAATCCAAAAAGAACCCAAAAGGGTGAGTCCTAAAAGGACCCAGTAAGGGATTTGGGGTAAGATAAGTATATGCAACCCTGCAAAACAGAAAGATAGCAATATACGCAACAGAATACAGAATAACATACATGTACCAGAAACAAATCGGAATCCCGAAGGATGTGCGATTCCAAATCACCATAAACCTTATAACAGATCGGAACGACAGCCTCCCACTAAGGGGAGTCAGAAGCCGAAGCTATTACAGAAGCATGGTGCACCAGCTGGGGTAGCGAACCCACAACTGTCGTAGTGTTAACAGACAGAGTATACCATAAGGCATACTCCTACAAACGTAGGATTAACAGACAGAGTATGCTACAAGGCATACACCTACGAGATCACGAGAACTTACCTTAAAGCGAAATTTCCGAAATACCTGCAAAATGAAGTGCTACAATACATACACCTACAGACTACGAGAATATGCTCTAGGCATATAATACTTGAAATACTGCAGCAGAAAATGAAACTAAACATACACCTATCTTACCAAAAATAGCAGAACCAAACCCTTACCTCAAAATCCAGTATTGGACCGATTCTGGATAACACCTACACCGTGCCCGAAACTTAGAACTCCTCTTTTCCTAACCACCGAAACTCAGAATCTGCCAAACCAAGTTGAATTAGCATCCTCATCAACCACACTACCAAACTACAACCCCCGACCCCAAAACCGAAAATCCGACAGAATTTCCGTAAAATTCCAGATTTTCACAGAAGCGTCGAATTCAGAACCAACCTAGATAATGCGAGATTATACATTGACAAACATCATACAATAAGCGAACTGATCAAATCCAACCTTAACCCTTCATTACCCGCCATTTCCCGACAATCCCGATTAATTGTAACTTTTTCATTTATTAACCGAATTCAACATTTCAAACTTCCATCCACTCTTAAATTCAAGCCCAACACCATATTAACCTCCAATTTAACCAAAATGAACCTCCAACATTGAAAAAGAATCATTCCAAGATTTCGGTTCTTAATCAACTTTTCATCCAACTTTCAATTCAATCCATTCAAGCTTCCACATAATCATATTAATCACCAATTCCACTTCCTAAGCATGCTTACTAACCAATTACACCAAAATCAATAAAACCCCTTCACTTATCAATTCGGCCAAAGATGGGTTTTCTCACCCAACCTCCATTTCAATCCAAACAAAGTTCCATTTGCACTCTTTAATCACCAATTACATTTCTAAACCATGAATGCTATCCAATTGCACCCAAACAACAAAATCCAACATTGAACAACAACTCATAATTTCGGCCAAAAGGGGGTTTTTACCTCAACTTGTTTTCCATCAAATTGAATCCATACATAAGCTTAGAATCATGCTAGAACTAACATACTTGAAGCATGAAACAAGATAACAACCACACACAATTTTGGAATTTCTTCCATAATTTCGGCCAAACCTCAATTTCCACCCAAGTTGTGTTTTCCAAAATCCAACACTTGATTAACACTCTCCTACCACCCAAGAACAACATACTAAAACATGGGAGGAAGAGAATCATCCTAGCTTATAGCTAAGAACAAACCCATCAAATGCAAAAACTCCTCTTTTCACCACTAATCTTTTAAATTAATGAGAAAAGAGGAGTTAGGAGGTACTTACCACATGGAGAACCCAATTCCTCTTTGATTTGAGCCAAGATGAAGAACCTCAAGCTTGGAGGAGGAGCTCATCAATGGCGGCAGAACTCCACGAAGAAGAAGAAGAGAAGTGAAAATGAGTTTTAACTCATTTTATGAAATATTATGTCATAATATATATATTTCTCCTCTTTAACCCATACTACTCTACTTAAATAGAAAAGGCCAAGTGTCCCATTTCTTCTCCCAATTGCTGCCGAAAAGAACAAATGTTGCCCATGCTGATTTTAATTAATTTTGCAACCAATTGCAAATTAACTCCCAATTTTTCCGAAAGTTCCAATTCTTTTTGCCCAAAAATAATTACCGAATTCCAAAATTAACGAAACTTGGACACAATCTTCAGAATATTATAACATTCACAAAACACTTTTCAGAAATTCATTTACCATTCCAGAGTGTCCTACCGAGCTCGCTGAACCCGAACCAAAACCCGACGTGCGAGCGTGTCAACCTGAACCGAAATTCCGTCACTCCAAAATTCTATAAAAATACCCATCAATTCCATCTTAAATTAAAACCCAACTCACCCCAAAGCCGTCAGAAAATTTCCATCCCGAGCCCCGGATTCCGTCCCGAGCCCCGGAGTCGCCCGAACCGAACGTCCCGCCCCAAATATTAAACTCCACAACCAACACCGGACGTTTCCACGACTCCAAAACTGCAAACGGCTTCCCAAACTGAGATCTCGAGAGCGCTACCGAGCCCATGCGTCCCGAGGCGACCCCGACAACCCTCCGGCGCCAGACAAATATTTTCGGCGGAAACGTCCGGGGGACCCACACGACCTCAAATACGGAAGGGTTCGCCAAAATGATACTCGGATAGGGCTCGGGAGCCGTCAACGCCCAAAACGTGACACGCAGGCCAAAACCGGAGCCCAGGGTCACCCGGTCGCAACCCGCTCGGGGTGACCGTAACAATAGGTGTGGGAGCCTTCGTGAAAACGAGTTGGGACCGCGGGAGTAAGATCCGCGAAGGCGAGTGAGATCGCAAGGGCAAGACCTGAGACCGCGAGGGCAACCCTCGCAGGCCTAAGAGACGCAAAGGCAAGTGTGAGACATCGGCAAGGCGAGACTTAAGGCCTACGAGGGCAAGACCTTGCGCAGGTGAGACTGGAGACCTCGCGAAGGCGAGACTGGAGACCGCAAGGGTGAGACCTTGCGAAGGCGGTACTGGAGACCACAAGGGTGAGACATAAGGGGCCTTGTATGATTCTGATGCGACGCGAGGACGCGTTTGCTTGGGTAGTGTACCAAGATGCCTCCTCCTGAGAGCGGAGTATGGGCGGGGTCCTGTACTCCGTTTTGGAGGTATTGTGTTGAGGACAATAGTAGTCATAAGTCTGGACTCGTGTGGAGTGTGAAGACCTTTTACGATCTGATTTAAAATGTCGGATTCTTCACGATCCTTGTGGCTTTTGAGGGGGCATTCGTTTGGGTAGTGTACCAAGATGCCTCCTCCTGAAGGCAGAGTATGGGAAGGGTCCCGTACTCTATTAAAATCCCAAGTCTTGGAGCTGGCGAAGGCGCTATGCTGCTTGCGGACCGTTTTTAGTGCAACGGCAGTGAAGGGTCCTTTCAGCATTTAAAGCAGGAGAGATAACAGGAGGTGAACGGTTTACTAACCGTTATGGGACGCGGCACGTGGCGCCCCAGGAGTTGATTACGCTTTTTAAAAAGCGCTTCCCTCATTCTGCACGGAAGGTAAAAGGTTTTCTAAACGCTAGATGTTGGCACGTGGCGCCCTAGGAGCCGATTTCGCTTGAAAGCGCTTTTTCATTTTGGCGGGCTTATAAAAGCGTATTTGAGAAGATTGAAGCTTTTGACTTTCGCATTTCCTCATTTTCTGTGTCGAGTAGCTATTCCACATTCTTGCGTTCTTGAACCGTTCATCGGCTGTTGGGAGCTTTCTTGTGGTGGTTCTCTACTTTTCGTTCGAGATTTCACCGTTCATCCGTTCGTTTGCCGACTGTCCCTTCCGCTTTACTCACCGGTAACGAATCAGGTAAGATCTCGTTTTCCGGCACAGTGAGTGCTTCAAATTTTCTGAGCACACTGAGTGTTTGATGAAATGACCTGTTTAGGCTGTTCCGATTTATATGCTTGTTGCTCTACTTCTTGCAGAAATGGAGTCCAAAGAAGCTGTTCGTCCAGTGCTTGCCACCGTGGAGAAGACCACGGTGAAATCTGACAGAATTCATCAGGATATGGTGGAGGTGTTGTGGCCTGTGGAGAAAGTGCCGGTGTACACGTCCCGTTCGGGCGTCTGCCGGGCGATGGGTTGGCCTGTGACTGCAGAGAACATGGAGAATCTGGCATGTGGAGAAAGTGCAAGATTTGTGCGCAGGGTGGGGGATGCCACCAACACAGTTGGCGCCCAACACCTTCCTAACCATAGCGGGCTTCATTGTTGCCTGTCATATGGCCGGCGTGAAGCCTTTTGCTGATGTCTTCCACCGTTTCTACCGGCTGGAGCTGAGGAGTGGGAGTGCGTTTTCACGCCACTCCCATAAATGATGGGGGCAACCATTCCATTTCCTTCACCGCCTCTCCCAAATCATACCGAAACTAGCACGGGTCATTCTTCTTCCTGCCCCGTGACAATTCGTGGGATTTTCTCGGGCGAGGACGCAGCTGCCCATGCAAAGTATCGCGCGGAGGCCTGAATTGTCTTCTGAAGGACTGCGGTGGCGGGCATACGTCCAACTACTGGGGTGGTTGGACGATGTTTTTTCCAGGAGCGCTTGCGACGAGCTCTTCCCCTTCTCGGCCGCCCAACTGGATGAGACCACTCTGAGGTGGGCTGGGATCGATCACGGGCTTCGTGCTTTGGATCACGAGGTGCCCCGCCATATGAGGGATGGGCCCCCGCCCACCGTGGGACGGTGGTAGATTCTCTTTACGCAGCGTTGGCAGGGCCCAAAGGTATGTTTTGCATATATAAGCATGTTGCATAAGTGTAAGAGGTTTAGTAAAACATGGTCTGAAGTTTTCCTTCTATTTGTAGATGCCTCTGTGGAGTCTGGCGAAGGACGGGGCAAGAGAACGTCCATGCGCATTGCCCGGCAAGTGCACTTGGCATGTGCATTTAGGAAGGATGCCCTGGGGCTGTCAAGGCGTTAGGCGCATTACCCCTAAAGCTGCGAAGAAGAGGGCTGGCGCCAAGCCGTTGGCGTCCTCTCAAAAAGAGAAGAGGAGGAGGATGACTGTTGGCGAGGCGCAGCCTGGAGAGGGGAGTGCCTCCGCTGTCGTTGAGGAGACCAGAGGGCCTGTACAGGCCGAGGGATCTGCAGTGGTCCCTTCTACTGAAGGGGGTGCGAGGCCAGTTGGAGAGGCCAAGGGGCTGCGAGCGAGGGGACTGTGTGAGTCCCTCTGTTGAAGAGGTTGAAGAGCCTGTTGGGGGAGAGGTCCCCAGTGTTGTGGAAGAGGTCACAGAGCCTGAGGAGGCCGGGGGAGTGGAAGTGGAGGTCCCTTCCACTGCTGAAGAGGCCACGCCCATAAAAGCTGTGCCAGTGTCAGTGGTGCAGCCAGTTCCAATTGAGGAGGCTGTTGCCCTTGAAGACTTTGTGTCTGGGCTCTTTGCGAGCCCTTCTCCAGTCCAAGGCGAAGACTTGCCTAGGCACGCGGTTGTGGCAGAGATCCTTGCCAAAGGAAGAATACCTCCCCCAAAGGGCAAGATGTCAGCGGGGGAAATCCTGCTGTCCATGAGGAGGAGGGGCCAACAGGCTGCTAAGGCCATTGGCAGTCCTGGCCAGCAGGAGGCCGTGGTCACTCCTGTGGAGGAGGAGGTGGTGATCACACCTGCAGGAGAGGGGGTGGAGGCCACCATCGCAAGAGAGGAGGCCCCTGCAGCAAACCCTTCTAGGGAGGAGGTCCCTGAAGTGACTCCTTCAAGGGAGAAGGCCCTTGCGGCAAAGGGGAAAAGGATCCTGAGGATTGAGGAAACTTCTTCCTCTTCTGATGGCTAAGCCCCTGAGAAGGGGTATTGGTGGCGCAGTCCTCTGTGAGGGCAAGTGGTTGGGAAGTAGCCCAACCTTCTAGTAGTCAGCCAGCGGCTATTGGATGGGGACAACCGTCTGCTGGTAAGTTTCTTGACTTTGAAAGTTTGTTTCTCTTGTTTTTAGATTATGCTTCAATTCTCTCAGTTGTACTGCCCTTAACTACCGTAGGTGCGGGGCCCTCTGGGCAAGAGCTCGGTCCCTGCGAGGTCCCAGTGGACCAAGGGACCATGACCGATGTCACCGCACGCCGCCCGAGCCCGGTTGCGGAGGCGGGGGCGCCGGGACGCCGGAAGCGGAAGCCGGAATGGAAAGGAGTGGCAGGTCCATCGAGACCCGCCGCACGTAGCGGACCCAAAAACGGAAAGATTGTGGAAGCAAACTAACGGAAGTTTCATGCGTATAACCAAAATAAAATGCAACCATACAATTCATGCACTAATAACGAGTAAGCCCCGCCTCCGTGGGACGAGTGCTTACGCACCGAAACATGTATACATACAAAATTCACAGAACCTAAGGTGTCTAGCAAGCGCCAAGCGCTCAGAAAAGATATAGAATAGAATATACAAATATATGTACAGACATACAATCACCATAGCAATACAGAAAGTGTGCATATGCAACTACAGAGCCAACCTTAGAATCTATGTAACAAAATACCTTGCGCGGGATTCACACCAAGTACACAATCCCGGACCGCAAGGTGCAATCGCTTAAAACACACCCAAGGTAGAACCCTCACGGAATTCTACTCCGCAGCCGCTTATCGTCTACCAAACCCAAAAACAGTAACCCAAAGAAGGGTGAGTCCTAAAAGGACCCCGTAAGGGATAAGGGGTAAGGTAAGTATATGTAACCCTGCAAAACAGAAAGATAGCAATATATGCAACAGAATACGGAATAACGTGTATGTACAGAAAGTAGATCAGAGTCTCGAAGGACGTGCGATTCTAAATCGCCATAACCCTTATAATAAATCGGAACGACAGCCTCCACTAAGGGAGTCGGAAGCCGAAGCTAATACAGAAGCATGGTGCACCAGCTGGGGTAGCGAACCCACAACTGTCGTAATATTAACAGACAGTATGCCATAAGGCATACTCCTACACACTACAGAATATGCCCAAAGGCATAATATTCCGAAATACTAGCAGAACAGAAATTGACACCAAAACATCTACTTAGCTTACCAAAACAACAGAACCAAACCCTGACCTCCAAATCCAGAGTATTGGACAGATTCTGGACAACACCTACACCGTGCCCCGAAACTTAGAACTCCTCTTTTCCTAACCACCGAAACTCAGAATCTGCCAAACCAAGTTGAATTAGCATCCTTATCAACCACACTACCAAATTACAACCCCCGACCCCAAAACCGAAAATCCAGCAGAATTTCCGTAAAATCCCAGATTTTCACAGAAACGTCAGAATTCAGAACCAACCTAGACAATGCAAGATTATACATTGACAAACATCATACAATAAGCGTAACTGATCAAATCCAACCTTAAACCCTTCATTACCCGCCATTTTCCGATAATCCCGCTTAATTGTAACTTTTCTATTTCTTAACCGAATTCAACATTTCAAACTTCCATCCACTCCTAAATTCAACCCCAACACCATATTAACATCCAATTCAACCAAAATGAACCTCCAACATTGAAAAAGAATCATTCAAAGATTCGGTTCTTAACCAACTTTTCATCCAACTTCCAATTCAATCCATTCAAGCTACCAAACAACCATTCTAACCACCAATTACATTTCTAAACCATGAATGCTATCCAATTGCACCCAAACAACAAAATCCATCATGAACATACACTTAACCAATTCGGCCAAAAAGGGGGTTTTCACCTCAACTTGTTTTCCATCAAATTAAATCCATACACAAGCTTAGAATCATGCTAGGACTAACATACTTGAAGCATGAAACAAGATAACAAACACACACCATTTTGGAATTTTTCCAAGAAATTCGGCCAAACCTAGGTTTCCATCCAAGTTGTGTTTTCCAAAATCCAACACTTGATTAACACTCTCCTACAACCCAAGAACAACATACTAAAAGATGGGAGGAAGAGAATCATCCTAGCTTATAGCTAAGAACAAACCCATCATTTACCAAAACTTCTCTTTTCACCACTAAACTTCAAAACTAATGAGAAAAGAGGACTTAGGAAGGTACTTACCACAAGTAGCAACCAATTTCTCTTTGATTTCCACAAAGAAGAAGAAGTTCAAGCTTGGAGGTGAGCATCCATGGAGGCGGCAGAACTTGGAGAAGATGAAGAAGAAGAAGAAATGAAATAAGTCTCCTTTTATGAAAATATTAAGCCTTATATATTTTCATCACTTTAGCCCATACCTCTCTTCCTTAAATTAAAAAATGGCCAAGTGTCCCATTAATCACACACACACACACTTGCTGCCGAAAAAGGGCTGCTGCTGCCCATGCTGAATTCTTTTTAATTTGCACCCAATTGCAAATTAACTCCCAATTTTTCCGAAAGTTCCAATTCTTTTTGCCCAAAAATAATTACCGAATTCCAAAATTAACGAAACTTGGACATAACCTTCAGAATATTATAACATTCACAGAACATTTTTCAGAAATTCATTTACCTTTCCGGAGTGTCCTACCGAGCTCGCTGAACCCGAACCAAAACCCGACGTGCGAGCGTGACAACCCGAACCGAAATTCCGTCACTCCAAAATTCTATAAAAATACCCATAAATTCCATCTTAAATTAAAACACAACTTACCCCAAAGCCGTCAGAAAATTTCCATCCCGAGCCCCGGGAGTCGCCCGGAACCGAACGTCCCGCCCCAAATATTAAACTCCACAACCAACTCCGGGGCGTCTCCACGACTCCAAAACTGCAAACGGCTTCCCAAACGGAGATCTCGAGAGCGCTACCGAGCCCGCTGTACGTCTCGAGGCGACCCCGACAACCCCCCGGCGCCAGAAAAAATATTTTCGGCGGAAACGTCCGGGGGACCCACACGACCTCAAATACGGAGGGGTTCGCCAAAATGATACTCGGATAGGGCTCGGGAGCCGCCTGAACGCCGAAAAACGTGACCCGCAGGCTAAAACCGGAGCCCCGGGTCACCCGGTCGCAACCCGCTCGGGGTGACCGTAACATTCTCCCCCCCTTAGGACTCTTGGTCCTCCAAGAGTTGTATCAACCGCCCAATCTCGCTCGGGTATCGATCCCGAATGTCCTTCTCTGCCTCCCAAGTCGCCTCCCGGTCAGTATGATGTGACCACTGAACCTTGACCATGGGAATCAACTTGCTACGGAGTCTCCTGACATCCCTATCCAGAAAGGCTACCGGTACCTCCTGATAAGAAAGATCGGGTTCCAGCTGTACCTCCTCCACTGGAATCGTCTGAGTCGGATCCAGAATGCACTTCTTCAACATGCTAACATGGAAGACATTGTGCACAGCAGATGACTAGGAGGTAATGCCAACCGGTATGCCACCCTACCGACCCGCTCCGTAATCTCATATGGGCCGATATACCGTGGGGCCAACTTGCCCTTCTTCCCGAATCTGACTGTCCCGCGGATAGGTGCTACCTTGAGCCAAACCCTATCCCCAACCTCAAACTCCAGAGCCCTACGGTGACGGTTCGCATAAGTAGTGGTGCGGTCGTTCGCGGCTTTGATCCGCGCCTGAATCAATCTGATCTTCGCCGTAGTCTCCTCAATAAGCTCGGGTCCCAACTCAACCCTATCAGACGCATCGGTCCAGTAATGTGGTGTCATACACCACCTCCCGCATAACGCCTCATATGGTGCCATACCAATCGTAGTCTGGAAGCTGTTGTTGTACGAGAACTCAATCAAAGGCAATTGCTGGTCCCAATCTCCTCCAAAGTCTAAAGTACAGCTCCGTAGCATATCCTCCAATATCTGAATCACCCGCTCCGACTGCCCGTCGATGCAGGGTGATAAGTCTGTACTCGGATGGAGTCGCGTGCCCAGCGCTTCATGAAAAGCCCTCCGTAACCGTGCCGTGAAACGCGGATCACGGTCGATACAATGGAGTCTGGTACTCCATGTAATCGTATAATCTCACCGATGTAAAGCCGGGCAAGCTTCTCCGGAGGGTCCGTGATCCGAATAGGCGAAAGTGTGCGCACTTTGTCACCGATCCACAATAACCCGAGATAGCATCATGGCGGGACCGTGTCGGGCGGTGCGGTCAGAAAATCCATAGTAACATTGCCCCACTTCCGACTGGAATGGGCAAAGTCTGCAGTGTCCCCGCCGGTTTCGTGCTCAATCTTCACTGCCGACAAACGGCACACCTAGACACATGTGTGGCAATGTGCCTCCTCATCCTGTGCCATCAGTGAGTACGCAGATCATGATACATCTTCTCACTCCCGGGGTGAATGCTCAATCTGCTCGAGTGCGCCTCCTCTAAAATCTCACTCCGGAGCTCTTGATCCTCCGGTACATAAAGGCGGTCTCGGAAGTATAGCAATCCCTGCCTATACTTGAAATGCCGGTAACATAGACCCCTTGTCCTCCCCAGATAACTTCTTCAGCCCCGGGTCTCTACCGTGCGCCTCGCGCACTCTATCCAGCCACTCCGAATGTATAGTAAGTGTGTATACCTGAGCACGCTCCCGTAGCTGCCACTGTGCCAAAGGCACGCGATCACTCTCCTCGGATCGGTCACCAACATCTCCTCCCTTGACCAACCCGGTATACTTCCCGCCAAGGTGCATCGGCAACCGTGTTGCCCTTCCCGAGATGTACTCGATACTACAATCATAGTCCTTAATGTATTCGAGCCATCTGCGCTGCCTCATGTTAAGCTCCTTCACAGTAAACAGATATTTCAGACTCTTATGGTCGGTAAGAATCTGAAATTTGTTACCAAGCGATAATGCCTCCATTGTTTCAGCGCATAGATCACTGCAGCCAACTCCAGATCGTGTGTTGGATAGTTCAGCTCATGCGGTCGCAGTGCCTCGACCCATAAGCTATCACATTCCGATCCCGCATCAAAGACACACCCCAAACCGGATGTGGAAGCATCCGTATAGATCACATATGGTAAGCTCGGATCTGGAAGAGTCGAATCGGAGCGTTAGTCAACCGCCGCTTTCAACTCCTGAAAATTCTGCTCACACCTATCGAGACCGGATAAACGGTTGACCCTTCTTGGTCAAGCTGCGTGAGCGGAGATGCCGAATAGAAAACCCCGCACGAACCTCCGATAATATCCTGCTAATCCCGTGAAGCTCCCGATCTCCCGTGCCGTGGTAGGTTGTTTCCGATCCCGAATCTGCTCCCACCTTCTCTGGGTCCACAGATGCACCATGCTCGAAATAACATGTCCTGCAAAGGTGACCTCCGGATCAGAACTCACACTTTGAGAACTTAGCGTAAAGCTGATGTTCCCAAAGTGTCTGCAGAACTACCCTCAGATGCTCCCGATGCGAGTCCGCATCCCGAGAATATATCAGAATATCATCAATGAAGACCACCACAAAAGAGTCCAAGTACGGCCGGAGCATTGGTCAGCCCAAATGGCATGACCGTAAACTCAAAGTGTCCATACCGGGTGCGGAAAGCAGTCTTAGGTATATCCTCCTCCTTCACCCTAAGCTGAAAGTATCCAGATCGTAGATCAATCTTCGAGAAAACTCTCGAATCCCGAAGTTGATCAAAAAGATCGTCAATCCTCGGCAACGGATACTTATTCTTCACAATAAGAGCATTCAACCGTCTCGTAGTCTATACAGAGTCGGAGTGTCCCATCTTTCTTCTTTACAAACGTAACCGAGCACCCCACGGCGAAGTGCTCGGTCGGATGAAGCCCTTCTGCTGTAATTCCTCCAACTGCTTCTTTAACTCCTGCATCTCAGAAATGGGCATCCGATAAGGGGGAATGGATATCGGAGCAGTGCCCGACTGCAGGTAGATCTCAAACACAATTTCCCGCTCTGGTGGTAATCCAGGAAACTCCTCTGGAAATACCTGCAGAAAATCTCGAACCATTGGTATACTATCTAGATTCAACCTAGTATCAGCCTCATTCAGATCAAAACATTCCCCTACACCAACTACCGACACTGGTCCAGAATCCGCAACTCGTACTATGTCATGCGATAGTCAAACCAAGCCGGAGTCGTGAGAGGTAGTACCTCTCCAGATACCATAATGGTACGGGCTGCACAATCAATGTGCACAGAATTCTTGGATAGCCAATCCATCCCAAGAATAACATCATAGTTCGGCGTGTCCAGAACCAACAAGTCCGATACTATCTGATGCCCGCCTACGGATATAGTACAACCCCGAACCATCCCATTGGATAACATAAAATGACTCCCAGCTGTTTTTACTAAATACATCTGCGTCAAAGTACTAACAGACAGGTGTAGAGATGTAACACATTTCTGTGCTACAATAGAAATAGACGCTCCTGTATCAAATAACGCATGAACAGATGTATCGTTCAGAAATACAGTACCTTGCAAGACTCCCTGCTGAGTCGAGCCTCCCTGCTGGCTGGGGCCCGCCTGCTGACTGGGTCCTCCCTGATGACTAGGGCCTCCCCGCTGACTAGGACCTCCCTGCTCTATCTGAAAAACGCGTCCAGCTCTAGACTGCTGCGGTGGAGGGGGTGGCTGAAGCTGCGGTCGCTGCTGAGGTCTCGGGCCACCCCGCTGAAACCCACGCCCTCGCGGCGCGTTGGGCGGTGCCCGAGACTGCGGACGCTGAAAACTACCGGAACCCTGCCCCACCGTCTGAGGGCAGTCCTGCACCAGTGAGTATCAGACCCGCATCGCAAACACCGGCCCTCCTGCCGATAACAAGGTCTACCCGGGTGATACCCACCACAAGTCGGACAAGGTCGTGAGGGTGGTGCTCCCCCCCTGCCTCCACTAGACTGCCCAGGTCTGTTCTGCCGTCCAGAACCCTGCCGGGGTCCCTGCTGTGTGGAACCCCTCGAAGTCCCCTGACCTCTCTGCGAGGTGAGGCGACTCTCAACGTCCTCCTGCTCGAGGAGCTGAGCCTTGTGAACTGCCTCCCCGTAGGTAGTAATATCCAACGGCCTCAGAGCCCATCTGTACTCGGGCGCGATCGACGGATAAACCTCTTCGCCTTCTCCTCCTCCATACCGTGGTACTGCAGTACGTAGTGGATAAGCCTCACAAACTCCTCTCATACTCTGCGACAGTCCTGTCTCCCCGTTAAAGCTCATCAAACTGTGCCTGTCGCAGATCTCTAGCTGCAGCCCCGATGAACCTCCGATGGAACAGCTGTGTAAACTGCTCCCAAGTGACATCCACCTCCTGATCGGGTGCCAGCCCCGCATTCGCCCTCAGATTGCCCTGAAGGCTCCTCCACCAATGATCTGCTCCCTCCTGCAGATTGAACGTGGCAAGGGATACCATCACTATGGAAGGTAAATGTAACCTCCCGGGAGCTTGTCAATCTCCATAAACCAGGTCTCCGCTGCCTCGGGACCTCCCTTACCATCAAACTTCCTAGGGTTCAACCGCTGGAACCTCTCCAACAAACGGACATCATCAGAGTCAGAGTGATGCCCCGAACCTCCCCGTCGTCGGTGGGTCCGACGGGTGGTATCAGAATCCAGCTCGATAACCCTCCGTCGCTGTCGAGGGGGCTGACGTGTCTCCTGGTCAGAACGATCGGAGCGAGCTACGGAGTACGCCCGTCGTATCCTCCAAGATCGCGGGTCCTGCGCTCCGCGTCCTCCTCAGACTCACTCTCAGATCGGGCCCGTACATGAGTGTGGGTGGTAGTCCGGTGTGGCTACTCACTCTCCCATCAGTATGCACAGACGGTGCCACGACCGAATCCTCCACACTGTGGATCGCACTGAACCTGTTCAGTACTAGGTCTCAACAAGCTGCTGGACTGCTCCAAAGACATGAACCAAAGCAGTGGTAGACCCACGACCTGCTGCACAACCGTGGCGGGGTATGTACCCGCCTCAGCTCGAAATGCCCCTGTCTCGCTCTCTACCTCTCGGAGGCGTGGGATTACGGTCCCCTCCCTCCGGTCGTAAATCACGCCGTCGGCGCGTGTTAACCATTCCTGAAACATTCGGACCAAACAGAGTCCAAAACAATCGATTACCTCTAATCCCTACGAAACTAGCAGCAGCTTTTCTAAGGCTCAGTAGTGCAATGCAAGACTTAACTCGAAGTTATTTTGTAAAACAATATAATCATGCATTTCACAGAATCACAGAAGCAATTCATGCTTATTTCACCAAATCTTTTCCTAACACACAATTTTACGTACCTGAAACTTTTCCACAATCCTTTACTTGTAACCCTTTTACCAAAGTCTCGAAATTCTGGATCCCGTACTCTGCAACCACCAGTGATAACTTGTAGGACCAAACTTTGCTCCACAATTTTATTTTGAAGTGGTTCGAGTAAGGAGGTGGCCAATCTCCGTACCAAACCATTCTAAAATAAAATGTAGAACCATAGTTGTCACTACAAGTCACCACTGACGACCAATATGGTCACTTACCTGCCTCGATACCAACTTGTCACCGCACGCCGCCCGAGCCCGGTTGCGGAGGCGGGGCGCCGGACGCCGGAAGCGGAAGCCGGAATGGAAAGGAGTGGCAGTCCATCGAGACCCGCCGCGCGTAGCGGACCCAAAACGGAAAGATTGTGGAAGCAAACTAACGGAAGTTTCATGCGTATAACCAAAATAAAATGCAACCATACAATTCATGCACTAATAACGAGTAAGCCCCGCCTCCGTGGGACGAGTGCTTACGCACCAAAACATATATACATACAAAATTCACAGTAACCTAAGGTGTCTAGCAAGCGCCAAGCGCTCAGAACATATATAGAACAGAATATACAAATATATGTACAGACATACAATCACCATAGCAATACAGAAAGTGTGCATATGCAACTACAGAGCCAACCTTAGAATCTATGTAACAAAATACCTTGCGCGGGATTCACACCAAGTACACAATCCCGGACCGCAAGGTGCAATCACAAAACACACCTAAGGTAGAACCCTCACGGAATCCTACTCCGCCGACCGCTTATCAGGTCTACCTGAAACCCAAAAACAGAACCCAAAGAAGGGTGAGTCCTAAAAGGACCCCGTAAGGGATAAGGGGTAAGGTAAGTATATGTAACCCTGCAAAACAGAAAGATAGCAATATATGCAACAGAATACGGAATAACGTGTATGTACAGAAAGTAGATCAGAGTCTCGAAGGACGTGCGATTCTAAATCGCCATAACCCTTATAATAATCGGGCGACAGGCCTCCACTAAGGGAGTCGGAAGCCGAAGCTAATCTGAAGCATGGTGCACCATCCGGGGTAGCGAACCCACAACTGTCGTAATATTAATGCATGCAGTATGCCATAAGGCATACTCCTACAAACTACTGAATATGCCCAAATGCTTAATATTCCGTAATACTAGCGAATGTAAACTGAAACCAAAACATATACTTAGCTTACCAAAACAACGAGTAACCAAACCCTTACCTTAAAATCCAGTATTGGACCGATTCTGGACAACACCTACACCGTGCCCCGAAACTTAGAACTCCTCTTTTCCTAACCACCGAAACTCAGAATCTGCCAAACCAAGTTGAATTAGCATCCTTATCAACCACACTACCAAATTACAACCCCCGACCCCAAAACCGAAAATCCGGCTGCAATTTCCGTAAAATTCCAGATTTTCACGAAACGTCGAATTCAGAACCAACCTAGACAATGCAAGATTATACATTGACAAACATCATACAATAAGCGAACTGATCAAATCCAACCTTAAACCCTTCATTACCCGCCATTTTCCGATAATCCCGCTTAATTGTAACTTTTCTATTTCTTAACCGAATTCAACATTTCAAACTTCCATCCACTCCTAAATTCAACCCCAACACCATATTAACATCCAATTCAACCAAAATGAACCTCCAACATTGAAAAAGAATCATTCAAAGATTCGGTTCTTAACCAACTTTTCATCCAACTTCCAATTCAATCCATTCAAGCTACCAAACAACCATTCTAACCACCAATTACATTTCTAAACCATGAATGCTATCCAATTGCACCCAAACAACAAAATCCATCATGAACATACACTTAACCAATTCGGCCAAAAAGGGGGTTTTCACCTCAACTTGTTTTCCATCAAATTAAATCCATACACAAGCTTAGAATCATGCTAGGACTAACATACTTGAAGCATGAAACAAGATAACAAACACACACCATTTTGGAATTTTTCCAAGAAATTCGGCCAAACCTAGGTTTCCATCCAAGTTGTGTTTTCCAAAATCCAACACTTGATTAACACTCTCCTACAACCCAAGAACAACATACTAAAAGATGGGAGGAAGAGAATCATCCTAGCTTATAGCTAAGAACAAACCCATCATTTACCAAAACTTCTCTTTTCACCACTAAACTTCAAAACTAATGAGAAAAGAGGACTTAGGAAGGTACTTACCACAAGTAGCAACCAATTTCTCTTTGATTTCCACAAAGAAGAAGAAGTTCAAGCTTGGAGGTGAGCATCCATGGAGGCGGCAGAACTTGGAGAAGATGAAGAAGAAGAAGAAATGAAATAAGTCTCCTTTTATGAAAATATTAAGCCTTATATATTTTCATCACTTTAGCCCATACCTCTCTTCCTTAAATTAAAAAATGGCCAAGTGTCCCATTAATCACACACACACACACTTGCTGCCGAAAAGGGCTGCTGCTGCCCATGCTGAAATCTTTTAATTTGCACCCAATTGCAAATTAACTCCCAATTTTTCCGAAAGTTCCAATTCTTTTTGCCCAAAAATAATTACCGAATTCCAAAATTAACGAAACTTGGACATAACCTTCAGAATATTATAACATTCACAGAACATTTTTCAGAAATTCATTTACCTTTTCGGAGTGTCCTACCGAGCTCGCTGAACCCGAACCAAAACCCGACGTGCGAGCGTGTCAACCTGAACCGAAATTCCGTCACTCCAAAATTCTATAAAAATACCTATAAATTCAATCTTAAATTAAGACACAACTTACCCAAAAGCCGTCAGAAATTTTCCTTCCCGAGCCCCGGGATTCCCGTCCCGAGCCCCGGGAGTCGCCCGGAACCGAACGTCCCGGCCCAAATATTAAACTCCACAACCAACTCCGGGGCGTCTCCACGACTCCAAAACTGCAAACGGATTCCCAAACTGAGATCTCGGGAGTGCTACCGAGCCCGCTGTACGTCCCGAAATACGGCGCCAGAAAAATATTTTCGGCGGAAACGTCCGGGGGACCCACACGACCTCAAATACGGAGGGGTTCGCCAAAATGATACTCGGATAGGGCTCGGGAGCCGTCTGAACGCCGAAAAACGTGACCCGCAGGCTAAAACCGGAGCCCCGGGTCACCCGGTCGCAACCCGCTCGGGGTGACCGTAACAATGACCGAAGTCCCAGCGGATCTAGGGACTAGGACTGAGGTCCTTGAGGAGGCCGGGGTATGGTCCCATTACTTGGAGCGAAGGCGAATTGCTGCCAAGTCAGCCCCCAAGTGGTCTGAAGAGCCAGCCACCCTGAGGGTCATGAGGCAGGATGCCAGGGCCAAGGTGTACAGGAAGGAAGGGAAGCTCTTGCGCGATGCGTGGGACCTAGTCTTCCTTCTTTGAAACAGCAGTTCACTGCTGAGGGGAGGGGAGCAAACCCTCCTATCATGCCTGGAGGGGCTGCGTACCCCCTATGACAGGGAGGTGACAGAGCGGAGCCTAGACTCCCCTGCAGGTAAGACAACTTCTGGTCTTTATACATAAGCCTGGCTCGCTTTCTTTCTTCCTTTGTCTTAAATAAACTTGGATGCAAGGCGCCGTCAAAGGATACGCTGCCATGGAGCAATGGCATGACTTTCTGAAGTATGCCAACAAGCGGGGACGACGTCCGAGTAGCGGAAATTGCCTCCTTCAGAAAGAGCTGGAAGCTTCCAAGAAAAGGGAAGAGGAGCTCCAAGAGAAGCGAGGCCAAGCGTGTGGCCCAACCGGAGAGTTGGTGCGATTACGTCAACAAGGAGCGAACGGCTAGCGAGTTGTACTTGGTGGGAGCAGGCCAGCCTAATTGGCGCGTTTCAGAACGCTTCCTCCAGCAGCAGCCGGGTTGGAAGCCAAGCGGCTCGAAAATGCTGCTACGAAGGAGTCCCTCCTTTCTTTGGAGGCGAAACCAAGGCTGCCCTCGCGGTGGCGAAGTCTCAAGTTGAGCGGGCGAGGGCTGCAACCGAGGAGGCGGAGCGCCGGCTCTGCCAAGGTTCAAGCGCTAAGGAGAAAGCTGAAGTGAGCAGGCTTGCTTGCTAAGGATGCCACGAAGGCGGCCCGAGGTCACTCTTGCTTTTGAAAAGGCGGTGGCCTCAGTGTGGGAGATGGAGAAGGCCCTGAGCCTCCCTCCTTTCGCAGGTGAGGACCCTGAGTCCTTTTCCTCCATCAAGGTGTCCATTCCTCAGAGGATGCCTCGACTGATGGTGAAGCTTGGTGAGATCCAAGCTCAAGGCGAAGCAGGGGTGCAAGCCTACGAGGAGGGCTGGCTGTGATGCCGCTTTCAAGTAGAGAAGGCGTTCCCAGAGCTGAGTCTTGGGATTCTCAGGCCCGCTGGGCTAGGGTGGAGGCTCCGAAATGTGGATGCCCCCCTCTTTTGTGAAAAAGGACACCTGCACTTATGCATAATTTTGATAACAGTAGATGAAGTAAAGTTTCATTTTACCTTCATTGTCTTGTAGCCTCGCTTTTGTCTTGCGATAGCGATGTAGGGTACGTTAGCTAGGTTAACAACCATAAGCTAATTCCTGTTTGTGGCGAGAAGTCTGCTGGGGTTCGCAACGGCGAAGCCACAGAGATCACTTGTAAAGATGCTGAAGATTCAGCTTGATTTCATAGTGGCAATGCACTTGAAATCCGCAACGGTGGGGCCACAAATATCTTTCCAGACAATTTGTGGGTTCACTTGTTGAGACAAGTTGAGGACCTGTCCAGGGTTCGTAGAGGCGATTTCTTTGAAGACCATGGATGAGATTTTTCCATGTTGGAAGGTCTGCTGGGTCACGCGAAGGCGGCTCACTCAGAGACCTTCCTGGCGATTTTTCAGGGAGTAAGCCCTTGGGTAGTGTACTGTGTACCAAGTAGAGGATACCTACAGAGTGCTCATCATTTATATGATAAGAATGAAGTAAAACTCAGTTTTACCTTGAGCCTGAAGCCGCACGACGGCGAAGGCGTTGGAACACTTGTTGAGGCAAGTGAAGAGCCAGTTGGAGTTCCGGGAGATGAGACCCATAGCTGTGTTGTAGAGCCCGTGCGGAAGGTCCAGTGAGGCACGCGAGGGCTACTTACATGAGACCCTCCCGAAGGAGGCAAAGGGGGTTACCCTTCCGCAGCGCAAGGGGATTACCCTTGGGGCGGGCGAGTTGAAGGTCGGTTGGGGATGAGACCCGCAACTACATGTGGAGGAGTCCGTGCGGAAGGTCTGCTGTGGCGCGCGAGGGCGACTTACACATAGACCTCCCTGAAGGAGCCAAAAGGGGGCTACCCTTCCGCAGCGCAAGGGGGTTACCCTTAGGGCGGGGCGAGTTAAAGGTCAGTTGGGGATGAGACCCGCAACTACCTGTGTGGAGGAGTCCGTGCGGAAGGTCTGCTGTGGCGTTCGAGGGCGACTTATACATAGACCTCCCTGAAGGAGCCAAAAGGGGGCTACCCTTCCGCAGCGCAAGGGGGTTACCCTTAGGGCGGGGCAAGTTAAAGGTCGATTGGGGATGAGACCCGCAACTACCTGTGTGGAGGAGTCCGTGCGGAAGGTCTGCGTGGCGTTCGAGGGCGACTTATACATAGACTTCCTGAAGGAGCCAAATGGGGCTACCCTTTCCGTAGCGCAAGGGAGTTACCCTTGGGGCGGGACGAGTTGAATGTCAGTTGGGGATGAGACCCGTAACTACCTGGCGCGACCGCAGGGGGCTTCCCTTTGTGTGGGTGCGCAAGTGAGACCTGACAAGGCCTGATGCCGTGATTTAGGCGAGTGGCCAGTCTGACCGGTCGGGTACAGAGGGCGATTTGAGAGGGCATTTATAATGCCACGTAATACTGCAAGAGGGGGAGGAATACACATGTATTTTATTAAATTGAAGACGTAAGACTAAGGACTTACACGTAATATGGGCGTAAGTCATCCGCATGAAAGTTGCTGGGAAGAAGACGACCATCATGGTCTTGTAGTTCATAGACTCCTGGGCGGTCTTGTTTATGAACAATGTATGGTCCGTCCCAGTTGGCTCGCAAAACACCCTGTTTGGGGTCACGAGCGGTAAGGGCAGATTTGAGCAAGGCAAGGCCCCCTTGTTGTAGTGCTTTGGGTTTCACCCTGGCATTGTGGTGAAGAGTGAGCCTCTATTTGAGGGCGAAGATGCGAAGGCGAGCGCCCTCGTGCAATTCCTCGATTAAGTCGAGTTTGGCGTGAAGTCCTTGGGCATTGGCTTCGTTAGTGAAGTTGATCATGCGGATCGTTGGGAGGTCTGCCTCAATAGGTAGGAGGGCGTCCGCGCCATATACCAGGGAGAAAGGTGTTTCGCCTGTTGGGGTTCGCGTTGTGGTGCGGTAGTCCCACAGGACTCTTGGGAGTTCATCTACCCAGCGACCTTTGTCCCCCTCAAGGCGTTTCTTGAGGCCCTCCTTGAGGTGTAGTTGGTGACCTCAACCTGCCCATTAGGCGGGGGTGCGCCATCAAGGGCGAAAAGCATGCGGACATTGTTGTCCTGGGCCCATTGTTGGACGCTGTGACTGGCAAACTGAGTGCCATTATCTGTAATAATAGCACGAGGGCTGCCGTACCGGCTATGGCATCCTTTTTCAAGGTAGGCCAGTAGTACCCTTGACGAAGGGCTTTGTGGGCAAGTGCCTCCGCAGCAATGTGTGCGCCACAGTTGCCTTGGTGGAGAGTATCCAAGACAGAGTGTCCCTCAAGTGTGCTGAGGCATCGTTGGAGGGGTGCTGCAAACCCGCGATGCCATAATTGGTCATCAATGAGAACAAAACGGATGGCCCGTTTGTGAGCTTGGGGGTCCGTGGCGCTGGCTTTTAGCTCAGCGATAATAAGGTCTCTCCAGTCTTCCACCGGATCTGGCGTTGTCAGTGAGGCAATATCAATAGCCTCCGTAATGGAAGGGCTGGCCAGGGTGGCCATGGTGGAGGGAGTCTTTCCCTTGGATAGCATGTCTGCTGTGGTGTTCTCAGAACGAGGAATTGGGATAAAGATGGCCTCCTCAAAGTTGGTCTCGCAAGGCGTTCACCAATTTGAGGTATTTGGTCGTGGTGGCGTCTTTGCATTCAGCGCAACCTTGGACTCCGGTGAATCACCGATTGTGAGTCAGGGACATGAAGGCGGCGAATGCCTGCCCTCATGGCGAGCTTGAGCCCCGCGATGAGGGCCTCATATTCTGCAACATTATTAGTTACTTGAAATTGGAAAGAGACACGAAGGGATACTTCCATACCTAGAGGTCCGCGCATCTATACGCCGCCTGCGGGGGATCCGAGTTTGGATGAGCCATCCACGAACATGTCCCACTCTGGGGGAATGGGTTGTGGTGCGGGGCCCTGCTTAGGGGCCGGGATGATGTCAATATCCGAGAATTCCGCAATGAAGTCGGCGAGGGTTCATAGTTGATGTTAAAGCCACCAAGCTCGATACACCATTTTGCAAGGCGCCTTGAATGTTCGGGCCGCCTCGAATATCCTGAATCGCAAGTCCGTTCGGACTATAATTGTGTGCCGTTGGAAGTAGGGCTTGAGCTTCCTTGCTGCATATACAAGAGATAAGATAGCCTTTTGGAGAGGAGGATACCTTGTTTCCGTATCTTGGAGAGAGTGACTGGTGTAGTAGACTGGCCATTGTTTGGCAGCCTCTTCCTTGATAAGGACAGAGGCGACGCTCCTGTCAGAGGTGGCGAGGTAGAGGACCAGGTCATCGCCTGGTCTAGGGCACCTGAATGTAGGCAACTCTTGTACGTGATGCTTGATTGAGTCGTATGCCTCCTGGCATTCCTCTGTCCACTTGCAAGCTTTTTTCTTGCGGATTTGGTTGAAGAAAGGTCTGCAGCGATTGCTGAGTTTAGAGACAAATTGCCCCAAGGCAACTAGCTTTCTGCCGATTCTTTGAACTTCTTTGAGCCCACTAGGGGTGCGTAAAGTGGTGATAGATTCAATCTTTTTGGGATTCGCATAAATCCCTCATTTGGAGATCTGGTAACCTTAAATTTGCCCTCGCCCACGCCGAAGATACACTTCTTTGGGTTCAACCACATATTATATTTGCGGAAGTTGGCGAATGTTTCCTCAGTCCGCGAGGTGTGTGGAGGTGGCCTTGCTTTTGACCATAATGTCATCGACATAAGCCTCAAGATTTCGGCCGATTTGGTCCGTGAAGACTTGATTCACAAGCCTTTGGAAAGTAGCCCCCGCATTTTTTAAGCCGAAGGGCATTCTGATATAGTGATAGACGGCTTCGCTAGTAGTGAAGGCGGTTTTTACTGCGTCCTCTGGGTCCATAAAAACTTGATGGTACCCGCTTTATGCGTAGAGGAAGGAGAAAACAGAGTGATGAACGGTTGAGTCAGCCAGTTGATCGATAGAAGGCAGGGGATAGGGATCCCTTGGGCAAGCCCTATTAACCCCTTTGTAGTCTACGCAAAGTCGCCACTGACCGCCCTCTTTATCGGCGAGGACTATATTCGCGACCCACTCAGAGTAGTGAACCTCCTTGATTATATTTGCCTTAAGCAATTTCTGCACTTTTGTGCGTACAAAGTCCTTACGGTAAGGGGCCATGCCCCTTGTTTTTTTTCTAACCGGGCTAAAGCTGGGGAGTACACTCAACTTGTGAGAAATGATAGCAGGATCCACACCTGGTAAGTCCTCAGGGGTCCATGCGAAGACATCGCCGTTGGCATGGAGGAGATGGATGAGTGCTTGCTGGTCTTTTTCCTCGAGGTCCTTTCCTACCCGGAATTTCTTGCCAGGGGAGATTTCAACCTCTTCAAAGGCCCCAGACAAGTCAGGAGCGACCTCGCCCGCGGGTCCAGTCTCCTTCATGGGCGCCTTCCTTTTAGGCTCGGATGGCTTGGGGAACGGAGGAGGTCCTGCGAGGGCAGAGACATAATTGCCCCTGGCCACGTTTTGGTTGACAAAGATATAGGCATCCCCGCCGCAGGTGTGGAAAACCAGAGTCAGGGCCCGCACATCACAGCGGACGTGGAACTCAGTTTGAGTGTGGCGCCCAATGATGGCGTTGTATGGTGTAGGGAGATCCAGGACAATAAAGTCCACAAAGCTGGAGTGGCATACTTGCTTCTTTTCTTTGGTGGTCCCCCTCATCATGTAGGGAAGCATTATTGATCCTAAAAATGGTATATCATCCCGTCCCACACCAAAGGTGGCCCCATTGACGGGTTGGATTTGCGACAAAGGCACCTTGGCCTCAACCAGAGTGTGCTTGTAGATCACGTTGGCATTTGCCCCAGTGTCCATGTAGACCTGTCAATGTCCCATCCTCGCGATACGGGAGTGATAACCAAAGGGTCCGCGTGAGGTATTGCCACAGAGGTGCCATCGCGGTGATGCAAGAAATGAGTAGAGGAGTGGTCTATCTGGTAGATCTGTCTCATATGACGGTGTCTCGCCGCCGCGCCTCACTTTGTGTGATCACGCTGATGTGCCTATTCTGTCACCCCGAGCGGGTTGCGACCGGGTGACCCGGGACTCCGGTTTTAGCCTGCGGGTCACGTTTTTCGGTGTTCAGGCGGCTCCCGAGCCTTATCCGAGTATCATTTTGGCGAACCCTTCCGTATTTGAGGTCGTGTGGGTCCCCCGGACGTTTCCGCCGAAAATATTTTTCTGGCGCCGGGGATTGTCGGGGTCGTCTCGGACGTACTGGCGGCTCGTAGCACTCTCGAGATCTCAGTTTGGGAAGCCGTTCACAGTTTTGGAGTCGTGGAGACGTCCCGGAGGTGGTTGTGGAGTTTAATATTTGGGGCGGGACGTTCGGTTCCGGGCGACTCCCGGGGCTCGGGATGGAAATTTTCTGACGGCTTTGGGGTAAGTTGTGTTATAATTTAAGATGGAATTTATGGGTATTTTTATAGAATTTTGGAGTGACGGAATTTCGGTTCGAGTTGACACGCTCGCACGTCGGAGTTTTGGTTCGGGTTCAGCGAGCTCGGTAGGACACTCCGGAATGGTAAATGAACTTTTGAAAAATGTTTTGTGAATGTTATAATATTCTGAGGGTTGTGTCCAAGTTTCGTTAATTTTGGAATTCGGTAATTATTTTTGGGCAAAAAGAATTGGAACTTTCGGAAAAATTGGGAGTTAATTTGCAATTGGGTGTAAAATTAATAATAGTGAGTATGGGCTGCAGCAGCTGATTAATTCGGCAGAATTTTGGAGAGGAGGAAGGGACACTTGGCTATTTCTTATTAAAGAGGAGAAGTATGGGTTAAAAGAAAAGAGATATTTATTTGGCTATTATTTCACAAACATGAGACTTATCTCGTTTCATTCTATTTCTTTTCTCTTCTTCTTCTTCTTCCTTTGCTCGCTGCTGCGACGCCTCCATTGAAGACCAACCTCAAGCTTGAACTTCTTCTTCTTGGTAGAAATCAAAGAGAAATTGGATGCAACTTGTGGTAAGCATCATCCCTTCTCCTCTTTTCTCATTAGTTTTGAAGTTTAGTGTTGAAAAGAGGAGTTTTGGTAAATGTTGGGTTTGTTCTTAGCTATAAGCTAGGATGATTCTCTCCCTCCCATGTTTTAGTATGTTGTTCTTGGGTTGTAGGAGAGTGTTAATCAAGTGTTGGATTTTGGAAAACACATCTTGGATGAAAAACCTAGCTTGGCCGAATTTATGGAAGATTTTCCAAAATGGTGTGTGTTTGTTATCTTGTTTCATGCTTCAAGTATGTTAGTCCTAGCATGATTCTAAGCTTATGTATGGATTCAATTTGATGGAAAACAAGTTGAGGTGAAAACCCCTTTTGGCCGATTTGTTTAGGTGTATGTTTGTGTTGGATTTTGTTGTTTGGATGCAATTGGATAGCATGCTTGGTTTAGAAGTGGAATTGGTGGTTAGAATGATTGTTTGGTAGCTTGAATGGATTGAATTGGAAGTTGGATGAAATGTTGGTTAGGAACCGAAATCTTGGAGTGATTCTTTTTCAATGTTGGAGGTTCATCTTGGTTGAATTGGATGTTAATATGGTGTTGGGGTTGAATTTAGGAGTGGATGGAAGTTTGAAACGTTGAATTCGGTTAAGAAATGGAAAAGTTACAATTAAGCGGGATTATCGGAAAATGGCGGGTAATGAAGGGTTTAAGGTTGGATTTGATCAGTTCTGCTTGTTGTATGATGTTTGTCAATGAATAATCTTGCATTGTCTAGGTTGGTTCTGAATTCTGACGTTTCTGTGAAAATCTGGAATTTTACGGAAATTCTGCCGGATTTTCGGTTTTGGGGTCGGGGGTGTAGTTTGGTAGTGTGGTTGATAAGGATGCTAATTCAACTTGGTTTGGCAGATTCTGAGGTTCGGAGGTTAGGAAAAGAGGAGTTCTAAGTTTCGGGGCACGGTGTAGGTGTTGTCCAGAATCGGTCCAATACTCTGGATTTTGAGGTAAGGGTTTGGTTACATATACGTACCTTACCCCTTATCCCTTACGGGGTCCTTTTAGGACTCACCCTTCTTTGGGTTCTGTTTTTGGGTTTCAGGTAGACCTGATAAGCGGCCTGCGGAGTAGGATTCCGTGAGGGTTCTACCTTGGGTGTGTCTTGCAGCAGTTGCACCTTGCGGTCCGGGATTGTGTACTTGGTGTGAATCCCGCGCAAGGTATTTTGTTACATAGATTCTAAGGCTGGCTCTGTAGTTGCATATGCACACTTTCTGTATTGCTATGATGATTGTATGTCTGTATATATATTTGTATATTCTGTTCTGTATATGTTCTGAGCGCTTGGCGCTTGCTAGACACCTTAGGTTCTGTGAACTCTGTATGTATATATATGTTTTGGTGCGTAAGCACTCGTCCACGGAGGGCGGGGCTTACTCTGTTGTTAATGCATGAATTGTGTGTTTGGATTTTATTTTCAGTTATATGCGCGAAACATTTGTTAGGTTGCTTCCATAATCCTTCCGCTCTTTGGGTCGCTACGCGCGGCGGGTCTCGATGGACTGCCATCTCTTGTTTTCCGGCTTCCGCTCGGCGTCCCCGGCGCCCCCGCCTCCGCAACCGGGCTCGGGTGGCGTGCGGTGACAAGTTGGTATCAGAGCAGGTAAGTGACCATATTGGTCGTCAGTGGTGATTTGAAGTGACAACTATTGTTCTACATTTTATTTTAGAATGGTTTGGTACGGAGATTGGCCACCTCCTTACTCGAACCACTTCAAAATAAAATTGTGGAGCAAAGTTGGTCCTTCAAGTTATCCTGGTGGTTGCAGAGTATGGAATCCAGAATTTCGGGACTTTGGTAAAAGTGTTACAAGTAAAGGATTGTGGAAAAGTTTCAGGTACGTAAAATTGTGTGTTAGGAAAAGATTTGGTGAAATAAGCATGAATTGCTTCTGTGATTCTGTGAAATGCATGATTTTATCATTTGCAAAATAACTTCTGAGTTAAGTACTGCATTGCACTACAGAGCCTTAGAAAGTCAGCCGCTAGTTTCGTAGGGATTAGAGGTAACTGATTGTTTTGGACTCTGTTTGGTCCGAAATGTTTCAGGAATGGTTAACACGCGCCGACAGCGCGATTTGCGACCGGAGGGTGGGGACCGTAATCCCACGCCTCCGAGAGGTAGGGAGCAGAGGCAGGGGGATTCTGGGCCAGAGCGGGTACATACCCCGCCACCGGTTGTACAGCAGGGTCAGGGGTCTACCACTGCTTTGGTTCATGTGCTGGAGCAGGTCCAGCAGTTGTTGAGGACACTAGTACCGGAACAGTTCCGCACAGCCGCAGTGCAGAGGATTCGGCCGTGGCACCGTCTGTGCATACCGATGGGAGAGTGAGTAGCCACACCCGGACTACCACCCACACTCATGTACGGGCCCGATCTCGAGAGTGAGTCTCGAGGAGGACGCGAGCGCAGGAACCCGCGATCTCGGAGGGTACGACTGCAGCGTAGCTCCGTAGCTCGCTCCGATCGCTCGACCAGAGACTTATCAGCCCCTCGGCGCCGACGGAGGGTTATTGAGCTGGATTCTGATACCACCCGGCCGGACCCACCGACGACGGGGAGGTTCGGGGCATCACTCTGACTGACGATGTCTGTTTGTTGGAGAGGTTCCAGCGGCTGAACCCTAGGAAGTTTGATGGCAAGGGAGGTCCCGAGGCAGCGGAGACCTGGTTCATGGAGATTGATAAGCTCCTGGGGAGGTTACACTTACCTTCCACAGTGATGGTATCCCTTGCCACGTTCAATCTGCAGGAGGGAGCAGATCATTGGTGGAGGAGCCTTCAGGGTAACCTGAGGGCGAATGCGATGCTAGCACCCGATCAGGAGGTGGATGTTACCTGGCAGCAGTTTACACAGCTGTTCCATCGGAGGTTTATCGGGGCTGCAGCTAGGGATCTCGCGACAGCACGCTTTGATGAGCTTCAGCAGGGAGACAGGGCTGCCGCAGAGTATGAGAGGGAGTTTGACAGCTTATCCACTACGTACCGCATTACCACGGTATGGAGGAGGAGAAGGCGAAGAGGTTTATCCGTCGACCGCGCCCGAGCATGATGGGCTCGAGGCCGTTGGATATTACTACTTACGGGAGGCAGTTCACAAGGCTCAACTCCTCGAGCAGAGGACGTTGAGAGTCGCCTCACCTCGCAGAGAGGTCAGGGGACTTCGAGGGGTTCCACACAGCGAGGACCCCGGCAGAGTTCCTGACGGCGTAATGCACCCGGCAGTCTAGTGGAGGCGGGGGAGCACCACCCTCACGACCTTGTCCGACTTGTGGTGGGTATCACCCGGGTCGACCTTGTTACCGGCAGGAGGGTCGATGTTTGCGATGCGGGTCGGATACTCACTGGGTACGGGACTGCCCTCAGACGGTGGGGCAGGGTTCTGGTAGTTTTCAGCGTCCGCAGTCTCGGGCTTCATCCGACCGAGCACTTCGCCGTGGGGTGCTCCGGTTGTTTGTGAAGAAGAAAGATGGGACGCTCCGACTTTGTATAGACTACAGACGGTTGAATGCCCTTACTGTGAAGAATAAGTATCCGTTGCCGAGGATTGATGATCTTTTTGATCAACTTCGGGATTCAAGAGTTTTCTCGAAGATTGATCTACGATCTGGATACTTTCAGCTTAGGGTGAAGGAGGAGGATATACCTAAGACTGCTTTCCGCACCCGGTATGGACACTTTGAGTTTACGGTCATGCCATTTGGGCTGACCAATGCTCCGGCAGCATTCATGGATCTGATGCATCGGGTGTTCCGACCGTACTTGGATTCATTTGTAGTGGTCTTTATTGATGACATTCTGATATACTCTCGGGATGCGGACTCGCATCGGGAACATCTGAGGGTAGTTCTGCAGACGCTTTGGGAACATCAGCTTTATGCTAAGTTCTCAAAGTGTGAGTTCTGGATCCGGGAGGTCACCTTTCTGGGACACGTTATTTCTGAGCATGGTCTGTCTGTGGACCCAGAGAAGGTGAGGGCGATTCAGATCGGAAACAACCTACCACGGACGGGAGATCGGGAGCTTCCGGGGTTAGCAGGATATTATCGGAGGTTCGCATCGGGGTTTTCTATTCTCGCATCTCCGCCACGCAGCTTGACCAAGAAGGGTCAACCGCTTATCCGGGTCCGAAAGGTGTGAGCAGAATTTTCGTGGAGTTGAAACGGCAGTTGACTAACGCTCCGATTCTGACTCTTCCAGATCCGAGCTTACCGTATGTGATCTATACGGATGCTTCCACATCCGGTTTGGGGTGTGTGCCGATGCAGATCGAATGTGATAGCTTATGGGTCGAGACATGCGACCGCATGAGCTGAACTATCCGACACATGATCTGGAGTTGGCTGCAGTGATCTATGCGCTGAAACAATGGAGGCATTATCTCGCTTGGTAACAAATTTCAGATTCTTACCGACCATAAGAGTCTGAAATATCTGCACTGTGAAGGAGCTTAACATGAGGCAGCGCAGATGGCTCGAATACATTAAGGACTATGATTGCGATCAGTACATCTCTGCAAGGGCAACACAGCTTGCCGATGCACCGAGTAGGAAGTATACCGGGTTGGTCAAGGAGGAGATGTTGGTGACCGATCCGAGGAGAGTGATCGACGTGCCTTTGGCACAGTGGCGCCTGGGAGCGTGCCTGTATACACACTTACTATACATTCCGAGTGGCTTGACAGGTGCGCGAGGCGCAAGGTAGAGATCCGGGGCTGAAGAAGTTATCTCGGGAGGATAAGGGGTCTTTGTTACCAGCATTTCAAGATAGGCAGGATTGCTATACTTCCGAGACCGCCTTTATGTACCGGAGGATCAGGAGCTCCGGAGTGAGATTTTAGAGGAGGCACATTCGAGCAGATTGAGTATTCATCCCGGAAGTGAGAAGATGTATCAGGATCTGCGTACTCACTTCTGGTGGCCTGGGATGAGGAGGCACATTGCCACACATGTGTCTAGGTGTGCCGTTTGTCGGCAGTGAAGATTGAGCATCGAAACCGGCAGGGGACACTGCAGACTTTGCCCATTCCACCGGAAGTGGGGCAATGTTACCATGGATTTTCTCGACCGCACCGCCCGACACGGTCTCGCTATGATGCTATCTGGGTTATTGTGGATCGGCTGACAAAGTGCGCACACTTTCTGCCTATTCGGGTCACGGACCCTCTGGAGAAGCTTGCCCGGCTTTACATCAGGGAGATCGTACGATTACATGGAGTACCAGACTCCATTGTATCGACAATGTTACGGTCACCCCGAGCGGGTTGCGACCGGGTGACCCGGGGCTCCGGTTTTAGCCTGCGGGTCACGTTTTTCGGCGTTCAGACGGCTCCCGAGCCCTATCCGAGTATCATTTTGGCGAACCCTTCCGTATTTGAGGTCGTGTGGGTCCCCCGGACGTTTCCGCCGAAAATATTTTTCGCACCGGGGTTGTCGGGGTCGTCTCGGGACGTACAGCGGGCTCGGTAGCACTCTCGAGATCTCAGTTTGGGAAGCCGTTCGCAGTTTTGGAGTCGTGGAAACGTCCCGGAGGTGGTTGTGGAGTTTAATATTTGGGGCGGGACGTTCGGTTCCGGGCGACTCCCGGGGCTCGGGATGGAAATTTTCTGACGGCTTTTGGGTAAGTTGTGTTATAATTTAAGATGGAATTTATGAGTATTTTTGTGGAATTTTGGTGTGATGGGATTTTGGTTCTGTTGGACACGCTCGCACGTCGGGATTTGTTCGGGTTCAGCGAGCTCGGTAGGACACTCCGGAATGGTAAATGAACTTCTGAAAAATGTTCTGTGAATGTTATAATATTCTGAGGGTTGTGTCCAAGTTTCGTTAATTTTGGAGTTCGGTAAATATTTTTGGGCAAAAAGAATTGGAACTTTCGGAAAAATTGGGAGTTAATTTGCAATTGGTTGCAAAATTAATAAAATGGGTATGGGCTGCATTTGTTCTTTTCGGCAGCAATTGGGAGGAGATATTATAAGGGACACATGGCTAGCTCTTATTAAAGATGGAATGGTATGGGTTAAAGAGTAGGAATATATATTATGACATAATATTTCATAAAAGGGATATATCTCATTTTCATTTTCACTTCTCTTCTTCTTCTTCTTCTCCATTGCTGCCGCCATTGATGAGCTCCTCCTCCAAGCTTGAGGTTCTTCATCTTGGCTCAAATCAAAGAGGAATTGGGTTCTTCATGTGGTAAGTACCTCCCTAACTCCTCTTTTCTCATTAGTTTGGAAGATTAGTGGTGAAAAGAGGAGTTTTTGCATTTGATGGGTTTGTTCTTAGCTATAAGCTAGGATGATTCTCTTCCTCCCATGTTTTAGTATGTTGTTCTTGGGTAGTAAGGGAGTGTTAATCAAGTGTTGGATTTTGGAAAACACATCTTGGATGAAGAAACCATTTATGGCCGAATTTTCTTGGAATTTTCCAAAATGATGTGTGTTTGTTATCTTGATTCATGCTTCAAGTATGTTAATCCTAGCATGATTCTAAGCTTATGTGTGGATTCAATTTGATTGAAAACAAGTTGGTTTAAAAAGCCCCAAATGGCCGAATTTTTAGGTTGGTGTTCATTGTGCATTTTGTTGTTTTGGATGCAATTGGATAGCATTCATGGTTTAGAAGTGAAATTGGTGGTTAGAATGATTAATTGGAAGCTTGAATGGATTGATTTGGAAGTTGGATATAAAGTTGGTTAAGAACCGTATTTTGGAATGATTCTTTTTCAATTTTGGAGGTTCATGTTGGTTAAATTGGATGTTAATATGGTGTTGGGGTTGAATTTAGGAGTGGATGGAAGTTTGAAATGTTGAATTCGGTTAAGAAATGGAAAAGTTACAATTAAGCGGGATTATCGGAAAATGGCAGGTAAAGAAGGGTTTAAGGTTGGATTTGATCAGTTCGCTTATTGTATGATGTTTGTCAATGTATAATCTTGCATTGTCTAGGTTGGTTCTCAATTCGACGTTTCGTGAAAATCTGGAATTTTACGGAAGTTCTCAGGATTTTAGGTTTTGGGGGTCGAGGTGTAGTTTGGTAGTGTGTCGATAAGGATTCTAATTCAACTTGGTTTGTCGATTCGAGGTTCCGAGGTGAGAAAAAGAGGGGTTTCGGAGTTTCGGTCGTGGTTTGGAAATCATCCAAATCGGTCAAATACTGGATTTGTAAGGTAAGGGTTTGGTTACGCTATTTTTGGTAAGATAGGTGTATGTTTAGTTTCACCTTCATTCGCAAGTATTTCGGTATTATATGCCTAGGGCATATTCTCGTAGTCCGTAGGTGTATGTGTTGTTGCATTTACATTTTGCGGTATTTCGGAAATCAGTGCTTTAAGGTACGTTCGGTAATTTGTAGGAGTATGCCTTATGGCATACTGTGTCTGCTAACACTACGGCAGTTGTGGGTTCGCTACCCAGTGGTGCACCATGCTTCGTAATAGCTTCGGCTTCCGACTCCCCTTAGTGGGAGGTCATTGCTCCGATTTGTTATAAGGTTTATGGCGATTTGGAATCGCACATCCTTCGGGATTCCGATTTGTTTCGTACATGTATGTTATTCGTATTCATTGCGTATATTGCTATCATTCTCGTTTGCAGTGTTACATATACTTATCTTACCCCAAATCACTTACGGGGTCCTTTTAGGACTCACCCTTTTGGGTTCTGTTTTTGGGTTTCGTAGACTTGGTAAACAACCAGCGGAGTTGGCTCCGTGAGGCTTCGCCTTGGTTGGGTTGAGCACAGCAGACCTTGTGGGCTGGGATTTTGTCTACTTGGTCTGAATCCCGCGAGGTATTTTGACGTTTAGGCCTAGGGTCGGCTCTGTAGCCGCATGTGCATGCTTTCTGTTTTATTGTTGTGATGATTGTATATGTTTCTATATATATTCTGTTACACAGCATATTACGAGCGCTTGGCGCTTGCTAGACACCTTAGGTTCTGTGAACTCGCATGTATCTATGTTTGGTGCGTAAGCACTCGTCCACGGAGGGCGAGGCTTACTCTGTCTTTGATGCATCAATTGTATGTTTTGATTTTATTCTAGTTATATGTATGAAAATTTTTGTTAGGTTGCTTACACAATCGTTTCGCCTTTCGGGTCCGATACGCGAGGCAGGTCTCGATGGACCTGCCACCCCTTTCCATTCCGGCTTCCGCTTCCGACGTCCCGGCGCCCCCGCCTCCGCAACCGGGCTCGGGCGGCGTGCGGTGACAAGTTGGTATCAGAGCAGGTAAGTGACCATATTGGTCATCAGTGGTGACTTGTAGTGACGACTATTGTTGTACATTTTATTTTAGAATGGTTTGGTACGGAGATTGGCCACCTCCTTACTTGAACCACTTCAAAATAAAATTGTGGAACAGAGTTGATCCTTCAAGTTATCCTGATAGTTGCAGATTTCGGAACTCGGGATTTCTGGATTCTGGTAAAAGTATTACGAGTAAGGGGGATTGTGGAAAAGTTTCAGGTACGTAAAATTGTGTGTTAGGAAAAGATTTGGTGAAATAAGCATGAATTGCTTCTGTGATTCTGTGAAATGCATGATTTTATCATTCTGAGAAGTAACTTCTGTGTCAAGTACTGCATTGCACTACAGAGCCTTAGAAAACCGCCGCTAGCTTCAGAGAGATTAGGAGTGACCGATTTTTGTCCTGGACTCGCTTTGGTCTGAAATTTTGAGATATGGTTAACACGCGTTGATAGCGTGATTTGGTACCGAGGGGCGGGACTGGGATCCCACACCTCCGTGGAATAGGATACGGGTTCAGCGTAACCCGTGGTCCGAACAACCACACTCACCGCCCCGAGGCTTAGCCGTCGTAGGGACCCTCTCTCGATTTGGTATTACCGCCACTTAGCTGGTTCAGGCGGCGAGGCGGGGAAAATCTGTTTATGCCACAAGAGGGGCATTTTGATTAGGTGGTGATAGCGAGACTTAAGCCACTGCTCGCCATAGTTTGGGATCGGTAAGTGAGTGACTCTGACAAGGGTGGTCACTACGACACCTAGACTTCTCATCGGTCTTATTAACGACGAGGAGATCTGGGGCACCAGCCGCGAGGCGGACTCTTGGAGAGGTTTTAGAGTTTGAACCCCCGAGGTTCAATGACCGAGAAGGGTGCAGGGTAGTAGAGATTTGGTCTGCAGGAGTTGATAAACTCTGGGGAGGCTACATTTTCCACTAGCAGTGCAGTGGGGATGTAGCCAGAAATCTGTGTCAGGTACGGTTGATGAGTTTCATCAGGGAGACAGGACAGTCGGAGAGTATGAGTGAGAGTTTGATCGGTTGGTTTGCTACGTACCGTAGTACTATGGAATGGAAGAATAGAAGGCTAAGAGGTTTATTCGTTGACTGCGCCCGAGTACAGGTGGGTTTGAGACCTTTAGACATTACTTTGTTTCGGGAAGCGGTTATTGGGCTCAACTCCTCGAGCAAGAGGAGGTTGAGAGTCGTCTCACCTTGCAATGAGGTCGGGGAGTAAGGAGGGGTTCCATACGGCGGGGACCCCGGCAGATTTCTGGATGGACGAATGCACTGGGCAGTTTATTAGAGGTAGAGAGTGATCACCAACGGCACGACCTTGTCTGATTTGCAGTAGATATCACTCTTGTAGACTTTGTTACCGGCAGGAGGGCCGATGTTTGCGTTGCATGTCTGACACTCTTTGTGTACTGGATTGCCCTCTTACCGTAGGCAGGGTTTTGCGATCTTCGGCGTCCACAGTCTCGGGGGCAACCCAACGCGCCGCGAGGGCGTGGGTTTCAGCAGGGTGGCCCGAGACCTCAGTAGCGACAGCAGCTTCAGCCACCCCCTCCGTCGCCGCAGCTCAGAGCAGGACGAGTTTTCCTTTTTCTGAAGGGAGGCCCTGGTTATCAGGGAGGACCTAGTCAACGGTCAGGTACCAGCCAGCAGGGAGGCTCGAGTCAGCAGGGAGTTTTACATGGTACTTTATTTCTGAATGAGATACCGGTACATGCAGTATTGGATACAGGAGCATCTGTTCCCATTGTAACACCGAAATGTGTTACATTTCTGTATCTGTCTGTTAGTACCTTGCCTCAAACGCATTTAGTAAAAACTGCAGGAAGTCAGTTTCTGTTTTCCAATGAGATGGTTCGGGGTTGTACGATATCTGTAGGCGGACATGATAGTATCGGATCTGTTGGTTTTAGACACGCCGGACTATGATGTTATTCTTGGAATGGACTGGCTATCCAAGAACTCATGCACGTTGATTGTGCAACCCGTACCATTATGGTTTCTGGAGAGGTACTACCTCTCACGACTCCGACTGGTTTGACTATCGCACAGCACAGTAAGGAGCTACAGATTCTGGATTCAGCTGTCGATAGTTGGTGTAGGGGAATGCTATGATCTGAATGAGGCTGGTACTAGGTTGAAGTTGGATGGTTTACCATTGGTTCGAGATTTTCCGCAGGTATTTCCGGAGGAGTTGCCCGGATTACCATAAGAGCGGGGAATTGTGTTTGACATCCACCTGCAGTCGGGTACTGCTCCGATATCTATTCCTCCTTATCGGATGCCTAATTCTGAGATGCAGGGGTTAAAGAAACAGTTGGAGGAATTACAGTAGAAGGGCTTCATCCGACCGAGCACTTCAGCTTGGGGTGCTATGGTTCCGTTTGTTATGAAGAAAGATGGGACACTCTGACTTTGTATTGATTCCAGGCGGTGGAATACTCTTAATGTGATGAATAAGTATAAGTTACCGAGGATTAACGATCTTTTTGATCAACTTTGGGGTTCGAGAGTTTTCTCAAAGATTGATCTCTGATCCGGGTATTTTCAGCTTAGAGTGAAGGAAGAGGATATACCTAAGACTGCTTTCCGCACCCGATTTGGACACTTAGAGATTACGGTCATGCCATTTGGGCTGACCAATATTCCGGTGGCATTTTTGGATCTGATGCATCGGGTGTTCCGACCGTACTTGGACTCATTTCCGATGGTTTTCATTGTTGATATTCTGATTTATTCTCGGGATGAGGATTCGCATCGGGATCATCTGAGGGTGGTTCTACAGACACTTTGGGAACATCAGCTTTATGCCAAATTCTCAGTGTGAGTTCTGGATTCGAGAAGTCACTTTTCGGGACACATTATATCCGAGCATGGTCTGTCTGTGGATTCGAGTAGGTGAGGCGAGTTCAGATCGGAAACAACCTACCACGGTACGGGAGATTAGGAGCTTCCTGGGGTTAGCAGGATTTTATCAGAGGTTTGTACCAGGGTGTTCTATCCTAGCATCTCCGCTTACGCAGTTGACCAAGAAGGGTCAACCGTATTTCTGGTTTGATAGGTGTGAACGGAATTTTCAGGAGTTGAAACGGCAGTTGACTAACGCTCCGATTCTGACTCTTCCAGATCCGAGCTTACCGTATGTGATTTATACGGATGCTTCCACATCCGGTTTGGGGTGTGTTGGCGCAGGAGCGTTTTGTGGTAGCTTATGGGTCGAGGCAGGTGCGTCCGCATGAGCTGTTCTGAATGATAGCTGATCTGGTGTTGGCTATATTAGTTTATGCGCTGAAACTTTGGAATCAATATCTGTTTGGTAATAAATTTCAGATTCTTACCGACCATAAGAGTCTGAAATATCTGCTTATACAGAAGGAGCTTAGCATGAGGCAGAGCAGATATCTCGAATACATTAAGGACTATGATTGTAGTATCGGGTACATCTTCGGCAAGGGCAACGCGGTTGCCGATGCTCGAGCAGGAAGTATACCGGCTTAATTAAGGGAGGAAATGTTGGTGACCGATCTGAGGAGAGTGATTTGATATGCCTTTGGCACAGGTGGCAGCTCTGGGAGCGTACTTCGGAGTATACACTTACCATACATTCTGAGTGGCTTGACAGGATGCGCGAAGCGCAAGGTGGAGATCTGTGTTGAAGAAATTATCTGGGGAAGATAAGGATTTATTTGTTACCGACGTTTCAGTATAGGCAGGGATTGCTATACTTCCGAGATTGCCTTTATGTACCGAGAATCGGGAGTTCGGAATGAGATTTTAGAGGAGGCACACTCGAGCGGTTTGAGTATCGAAACCGGCAGGGACACTGCAGACTTTGCCCATTCCAGGTTCGGGAGTGGGGCAATGTTACTATGGACTTTCTCGACCGCACCGCCTCGACACGGTCTCGCCATGATGCGATCTGGGTTTTTATGGATCACTGATAAAGTGCGCACACTTTCGCTTATTCGGTCATGGACCCTCCGGAGAAGCTTGCCGGCTTTACATCGTGAAGATTGTACGCTTTACATGGAGTACCAGACTCCATTGAATCTGACCATGATCCGCTTTTACAAAGACGGTTCGATTGCTTTTCATGAAGCATTGGGCACGCGACTCCATCCGAATACGGCTTATCACCCATGCACGGACGGGCAGTCGGAGCGGGTGATTCTGATATTGGAGGATATGTTGCAAATCTGTACTTTGGATTTTGGAGGAGTTTGGGACTAGCAGTTGCGTTAATAGAGTTCTCGTACAACAACAGCTTTCAGACTACGATTGGCATGACACCATTTGAGGCGTTGTACGGGAGGAGGTGTATGACACCATACTGTTGGACAGATGCGTCTGATGGGGTTGAGCTAGGACCCGAGCTTTTTGAGGAGACTACGGCGAAGATCAGATTGTTACAGCGCGGATCAAAACCGCGAACGAGCGCACCACCGCTTATACGAACCGCCACCGTAGGCTCTGGAATCCGAGTTTGGTAATAGAATTTGATCGAGGTAGCACCGCTCGCAGGAACAAGAAGATTGGATAGGCGGGCGAGTTACCCCGAGTTATATCGGTTATCATGAGTTTCCGCAGTAAGTTGTTAGGTTGGCTTTACCCCCAATCAAGCTTCGCTTTATGAGGTATCTTCCGTGATAGCCTGTTGTGGATCGGTTAGATTTAGGTTCGATCTTATGCTGGGGTTGTCGGTAGAAATACCGGCAATCGACTCGGGTGCAATAAGATGCACCCGGAGGGTGGGACGCCGTGAGGCTCAGTATGGTAGTCCAAACTACCACTCCCGCCGCACCGATACGGTGGTCCGATTGTTCTCAGGTTAGAGGAATGTTTATATTTTCTCGGTTGGTAGCGACACTGTCTGGTTGGTTCAGCTACTCTTGGAGGACCAAGAGTTCTAAGGGGGAGAATGTTACGGTCACCCCGAGCGGGTTGCGGCCGGTGACCCGGCTCGGTTTTGGCCTGCGGGTCACGTTTTCGGCGTTCGACGGCTCCCGAGCCCTATCCGAGTATCATTTTGGCGAACCCTTCCGTATTTGAGGTCGTGTGGGTCCCCGGACGTTTCCGCCGAAAATATTTTTCGGCGCCGGGGTTGTCGGGTCGTCTCGGACGTACAGCGGGCTCGGTAGCACTCTCGAGATCTCAGTTTGGGAAGCCGTTCGCAGTTTTGGAGTCGTGGAGACGTCCCGGAGGTGGTTGTGGAGTTTAATATTTGGGGCGGGACGTTCGGTTCCGGGCGACTCCCGGGGCTCGGGATGGAAATTTTCTGACGGCTTTGGGGTAAGTTGTGTTATATTTTAAGATGGAATTTATGAGTATTTTTATGGAATTTTGGTGTGATGGGATTTTGGTTCAGGTTGACACGCTCGCACTTCGGGATTTGTTCGGGTTCAGCGAGTTCGGTAGGACACTCCGGAATGGTAAATGAACTTCTGAAAAATGTTCTGTGAATGTTATAATATTCTGAGGGTTGTGTCCAAGTTTCGTTAATTTTGGAGTTCGGTAAATATTTTTGGGCAAAAAGAATTGGAACTTTCGGAAAAATTGGGAGTTAATTTACAATTGGTTGCAAAATTAATAAAATTGGTATGGGCTGAATTTTTTCTTTTAGTCAGCAATAGGTATTAGATATTATAAGGTACACATGGCTAGCTCTTATTAAAGATGGAATGGTATGGGTTAAAGAGTAGGAATATATATTATGACATAATATTTCATAAAAGGGATATATCTCATTTTCATTTTCACTTCTCTTCTTCTTCTTCTTCTCCATTGCTGCCGCCATTGATGAGCTCCTCCTCCAAGCTTGAGGTTCTTCATCTTGGCTCAAATCAAAGAGGAATTGGGTTCTTCATGTGGTAAGTACCTCCCTAACTCCTCTTTTCTCATTAGTTTGGAAGATTAGTGGTGAAAAGAGGAGTTTTTGCATTTGATGGGTTTGTTCTTAGCTATAAGCTAGGATGATTCTCTTCCTCCCATGTTTTAGTATGTTGTTCTTGGGTAGTAGGAGAGTGTTAATCAAGTGTTGGATTTTGGAAAACACATCTTGGATGAAGAAACCATTTATGGCCGAATTTTCTTGGAATTTTCCAAAATGATGTGTGTTTGTTATCTTGATTCATGCTTCAAGTATGTTAATCCTAGCATGATTCTAAGCTTATGTGTGGATTCAATTTGAGGAAAACAAGTTGGTTTAAAAGCCCCAAATGGCCGAATTTTTAGGTTGGTGTTCATTGTGCATTTTGTTGTTTTGGATGCAATTGGATAGCATTCATGGTTTAGAAGTGAAATTGGTGGTTAGAATGATTAATTGGAAGCTTGAATGGATTGATTTGGAAGTTGGATAAAAGTTGGTTAAGAACCGAATTTTGGAATGATTCTTTTCAATGTTGGAGGTTCATGTTGGTTAAATTGGATGTTAATATGGTGTTGGGGTTGAATTTAGGAGTGGATGGAAGTTTGAAATGTTGAATTCGGTTAAGAAATGGAAAAGTTACAATTAAGCGGGATTATCGGAAAATGGCGGGTAAAGAAGGGTTTAAGGTTGGATTTGATCAGTTCTGCTTATTGTATGATGTTTGTCAATGTATAATCTTGCATTGTCTAGGTTGGTTCTGAATTCTGACGTTTCTGTGAAAATCTGGAATTTTACGGAAGTTCTGCCGGATTTTAGGTTTTGGGGGTCGGGGGTGTAGTTTGGTAGTGTGTCGATAAGGATTCTAATTCAACTTGGTTTGTCAGATTCTGAGGTTCTGAGGTGAGAAAAAGAGGGGTTTCGGAGTTTCGGGTCGTGGTTTGGAAATCATCCAGAATCGGTCAAATACTCTGGATTTGTAAGGTAAGGGTTTGGTTCTGCTATTTTTGGTAAGATAGGTGTATGTTTAGTTTCACTTTCTGTTCTGCAAGTATTTCGGTATTATATGCCTAGGGCATATTCTGTAGTCTGTAGGTGTATGTGTTGTTGCATTTCTGTTTTGCAGGTATTTCGGAAATCTGTGCTTTAAGGTACGTTCTGTAATTTGTAGGAGTATGCCTTATGGCATACTCTGTCTGTTAACACTACGACAGTTGTGGGTTCGCTACCCAGCTGGTGCACCATGCTTCTGTAATAGCTTCGGCTTCTGACTCCCCTTAGTGGGAGGCTGTCGTTCCGATTTGTTATAAGGTTTATGGCGATTTGGAATCGCACATCCTTCGGGATTCCGATTTGTTTCTGGTACATGTATGTTATTCGTGATACATTGCGTATATTGCTATCTTTCTGCTTTTGCAGGGTTACATATACTTATCTTACCCCAAATCCCTTACGGGGTCCTTTTAGGACTCACCCTTTTGGGTTACTGTTTTGGGTTTCGAGGTAGACTTGGTAAACAACCAGCGGAGTTGGCTCCCGTGAGGCTTCGCCTTGGTTGGGTTGAGCAGCAGTACCTTGTGGGCTGGGATTTTGTCTACTTGGTCTGAATCCCGCGAGGTATTTTGACGTTTAGGCCTAGGGTCGGCTCTGTAGCCGCATGTGCATGCTTTGCTTTTATTGTTGTGATGATTGTATATGTTTGTATATATATTCTGTTGCATATTACGAGCGCTTGGCGCTTGCTAGACACCTTAGGTTACGTGAACTCGCATGTATCTATGTTTGGTGCGTAAGCACTCGTCCACGGAGGGCGAGGCTTACTCATTGCCGATGCATGAATTGCATGTTTTGATTTTATTTTGGTTATATGTATGAAATTTTTGTTAGGTTGCTTCCACAATCGTTTCGCTTTTCGGGTCCGCTACGCGCGGCGGGTCTCGATGGACCTGCCACCCCTTTCCATTCCGGCTTCCGCTTCCGGCGTCCCGGCGCCCCCGCCTCCGCAACCGGGCTCGGGCGGCGTGCGGTGACACCGTGATCCGCGTTTACGGCACGGTTACGAGGGCTTTTCATGAAGCGGCCGGGCACGCGACTCCATCCGAGTCTGACTTATCACCCACGCAGACGGGCGGTCGGAGCGGGTGATTCAGATATTGGAGGATATGCTAGGGATCTGTAATTTAGACTTTGGAGGAGATTGGGACCAGCAGTTGCCTTTAATTGAGTTCTCGTACAACAACAGCTTCCAGACTACGATTGGTATGGCACCATATGAGGCGTTGTACGGGAGGAGGTGTATGACACCACACTGCTGGACCGATGCGTCTGATAGGGTTGAGTTGGGACCCGAGCTTATTGAGGAGACTACGGCGAAGATCAGATTGATTCAGGCGCGGATCAAAGCCGCGAACGACCGCACCACTACTTATGCGAACCGTCGCCGTAGAGCTCTGGAGTTTGAGGTTGGGGATAGGGTTTGGCTCAAGGTAGCACCTATCCGAGGGACGATCAGATTCGGGAAGAAGGGCAAGTTGGCCCCACGGTATATCGGCCCATATGAGATTACGGAGCGGGTCGGTAGGGTGGCATATCGGTTGGCATTACCTCCTAGTCTGTGCTGTGCACAATGTCTTCCATGTTAGTATGTTGAAGAAGTGCATTCGGATCCGACTCGAGCGATTCCGGTGGAGGAGCTACATCTGGAACCCGATCTTTCTTATCAGGAGGTACCGGTAGCCTTTCTGGATAGGGATGTCAGGAGACTCCGTAGCAAGTTGATTCCCATGGTCAAGGTTCAGTGGTCACATCATACTGACCGGGAAGCGACTTGGGAGACAGAGAAGGACATTCAGGATCGATACCCGAGCAAGATGTCGGTTGATACAACTCTTGGAGGACCAAGAGTCCTAAGGGGAGGATGTTACGGTCACCCCGAGCGGGTTGCGGCCGGTGACCCGGGGCTCGGTTTTGGCCTGCGGTCACGTTTTCGGCGTTCGGGCGGCTCCCGAGCCCTATCCGAGTATCAATTTGGCGAACCCTTCCGTATTTGAGGTAGTGTGGGTCCATCGGACGTTTCCGCCAAAAATATTTTTAAGCGCCGGGATTGTCGGGTCGTCTCGGGACTTACAGCGGGCTCGGTAGCACTCTCGAGATCTCAGTTTGGGAAGCCGTTTGCAGTTTTGGAGTCGTGGAGACGTCCCGGTGATGGTTGTGGAGTTTAATATTTGGGACGGGACGTTCGGTTCCGGGCGACTCCCGGGGCTCGGGATGGAAATTTTCTGACGGCTTTGGGGTAAGTTGTGTTATAATTTAAGATGGAATTTATGGGTATTTTTATAGAATTTTGGAGTAGCGGAATTTCGGTTCGAGTTGACACGCTCGCACGTCGGGTTTTGGTTCGGGTTCAGCGAGCTCGGTAGGACACTCCGGAATGGTAATTGAACTTTTGAAAAATGTTTTGTGAATGTTATAATATTCTGAGGGTTGTGTCCAAGTTTCGTTAATTTTGGAATTCGGAAATTATGTTTGGGCAAAAAGAATTGGAACTTTCGGAAAAATTGGGAGTTAATTTGCAATTGGGTGTAAAATTAATAATAGTGAGTATGGGCTGCAGCAGCTGATTAATTCGGCAGAATTTTGGAGAGGAGGAAGGGACACTTGGCTATTTCTTATTAAAGAGGAGAAGTATGGGTTAAAAGAAAAGAGATATTTATTTGGCTATTATTTCACAAACATGAGACTTATCTCATTTCATTCTATTTCTTTTCTCTTCTTCTTCTTCTTCCTTTGCTCGCTGCTGCCGACGCCTCCATTGAAGACCAACCTCAAGCTTGAACTTCTTCTTCTTGGTAGAAATCAAAGAGAAATTGGATGCAACTTGTGGTAAGCATCATCCCTTCTCCTCTTTTCTCATTAGTTTTGAAGTTTAGTGTTGAAAAGAGGAGTTTTGGTAAATGTTGGGTTTGTTCTTAGCTATAAGCTAGGATGATTCTCTTCCTCCCATGTTTTAGTATGTTGTTCTTGGGTTGTAGGAGAGTGTTAATCAAGTGTTGGATTTTGGAAAACACATCTTGGATGAAAAACCTAGCTTGGCCGAATTTATGGAAGATTTTCCAAAATGGTGTGTGTTTGTTATCTTGTTTCATGCTTCAAGTATGTTAGTCCTAGCATGATTCTAAGCTTATGTATGGATTCAATTTGATGGAGAACAAGTTGAGGTGAAAACCCCCTTTTGGCCGATTTGTTTAGGTGTATGTTTGTGTTGGATTTTGTTGTTTGGATGCAATTGGATAGCATGCTTGGTTTAGAAGTGGAATTGGTGGTTAGAATGATTGTTTGGTAGCTTGAATGGATTGAATTGGAAGTTGGATGAAATGTTGGGTAGGAACCGCTATCTTGGAATGATTCTTTTTCAATGTTGGAGTTTCATTTTGGTTGAATTGGATGTTAATATGGTGTTGGGGTTGAATTTAGGAGTGGATGGAAGTTTGAAACGTTGAATTCGGTTAAGAAATGGAAAAGTTACGATTAAGCGGGATTATCAGAAAATGGCGGGTAATGAAGGGTTTAAGGTTGGATTTGGTCAGTTACGCTTGTTGTATGATGATTGTCAATGAATAATCTTGCATTGTCTAGGTTGGTTCTGAATTCGGCGTTTACGTGAAAATGCGGAATTTTACGGAAATTCTGCGGATTTTCGGTTTTGGGGTCGGGGATGTAGTTTGGTAGTGTGGTTGATAAGGGTTCTAATTCAACTTGGTTTGGCAGATTCGAGGTTCGGAGGTTAGGAAAAGAGGAGTTCTAAGTTTCGGGGCACGGTGTAGGTGTTGTCGAATCGGTCCAATACTCGGGATTTTGAGGTAAGGGTTTGGTTACATTGTTTTGATAAGCTAAGTATATGTTTTGGTTTCATTTTACATTACTGCTAGTATTTCGGAATTTTATGTCTTTGGGCATATTCGTAGTTTGTAGGAGTATGCCTTATGGCATACTCGTCTGCATTAATATTACGGCAGGTTGTGGGTTCGCTACCCACTGGTGCACCATGCTTCAGTATTAGTTTCGGCTTCCGACTCCCTTAGTGGAGGTCGTTCCCGATTTATTATAAAGGTTGTGGCGATTTAGAATCGCACGTCCTTCAGGACTCCGATCTGGTTTCTGTTTATGCATGTTATTCCGTAGTCCGTTGCATATATTGCTATCTTTCTGTTTTGCAGGATTACATATACTTACCTTACCCCATATCCCTTACGGGTCCTTTTAGGACTCACCCTTCTTTGGGTTCTGTTTTTGGGTTTCAGGTAGACCTGATAAGCGGCCTGCGGAGTAGGATTCCGTGAGGGTTCTACCTTGGGTGTGTTTTGCAGCAGTTGCACCTTGCGGTCCGGGATTGTGTACTTGGTGTGAATCCCGCGCAAGGTATTTTGTTACATAGATTCTAAGGCTGGCTCTGTAGTTGCATATGCACACTTTCCGTATTGCTATGATGATTGTGTGTCTGTATATATATTTGTATATTCTGTTCTGTATATGTTACGGCGCTTGGCGCTTGCTAGACACCTTAGGTTCTGTGAATTCTGTATGTATTTATGTTTTGGTGCGTAAGCACTCGTCCCACGGAGGCGGGGCTTACTCATTGTTAATGCATGAATTGTGTGTTTGGATTTTATTTTCAGTTATATGCGCGAAATATTTGTTAGGTTGCTTCCATAATCCTTCCGCTCTTTGGGTCCGCTACGCGCGGGTCTCGATGGACTGGCATCTCTTGTTTTCCGGCTTCCGCTTCCGGCGTCCTGGCGCCCCCGCCTCCGCAACCGGGCTCGGGTGGCGTGCGGTGACATGCCCCCTTGGTGGGGAATCTCGACCAGACCTTCTCGATCTGGGTTACTGCTGGGATCGACCCCATCTGTGGTCCCCCGACGGCGGTCCTCCTTGTTACTTTCCGCTGCGACCCCCATCGTCGTGGAGTAAGAACTCTCTAAGCTTGCCTTGGGTGAGCATTTCCCAATCATGCGTTTAAGCTCAAAACAATCCTCGGTGTCGTGTCCCTTATCGCGATGGTAACGACAATACTTGGTCTTTGGATCGACGACCTCACGGGAGAGGCGGGGCCACTTGGGGACCTCCTCCTTTGTTCAAGGGCATGAAGGATGTTGGTGCGAGATTCCCTCGGCGGGGAAGAGTAAAATACGCCCCCTCCTGTTGGATGGCGTAGGATACCGCCTCGGGGTCCAGGGTCCGCTCGTAAGGGTTGTCCCTTCGTATCTGCCATGGTGGCCCTGGCGAGTGGTCGAGTGACCTCCTCCGTGTTCATAAACTGTTAGGCCGTGCTCAAGAACTGTTCCATGTTGGTGGGAGGGTTGGTGTGTACATCTATAAAGAAAAGGGACTCCCAGCGAAGACCCTGAATGGCCGCAAGTAAGCGGGCTTCCTCCCCCAAATTAGGGACCTGGATGGATTCCGCCTGGAAGCGCTGAATATACTCCCTGAGGGGCTCATCTTTCTTTTTCCGTATCTTGAGGAGGTGTCCCGCCGTTTTGGGGGGAGGTTTAGATACCACAAAATGGTTGGAGAAGTTGCGGAGAGCTCCTCAAAGGAGTTAAACCGTTTATCACGGAGGGTGGTATACCGGTTGGCGGCAGCTCCGTGAGTGTGGAGTTGAAGGCTCTGCAGAGCGTGTTATCGGCCGCCCTCGCGATGGCCATCGCGAAATGTAGCGCTGGAGATGAATATCGAGGTCCGACAGACCGTCATAGGCGTCCGATTTAGGCTGGCGAAACTGTTCGGAAGAGGTGTCCCCAAGACCCATTGACTAAAGGTTGGGTCAGAGGTGGTCCAGACCCATTCTGGAAACATTATGAACACTGGCCCTTTCGTCCCTTTTTTCCACTTCCTCTAATCGTCTAGTAAGTGCGACAAGTAACGATGAAGAAGGGTCAAGGTTACTTACTTGTTGAGGCGGAGTAGCAGGTCGATCAGGCTGAGTAGTCCGTAGCGTTCCAACGCTCTCCAGAACGCCCCTGAGAGTGGTGGCGAGTGTTTCGTGCAATTTGAGAGCAACCGCCTCAGTGATTGTTTGCAGAACGGCCGGATCAAGGCTCGTTGGTGGAGTGTTTGGTGGTGGAGTGTTGCGCTCCTGAGGCACGTTACGGTTAACGTGGGAGGAGCTTTCCTCCGTTGAGTGAACAGAGAGTTCTCCCCATTGTGGGGGAACGTTATTTGGAGATGGTTCCGATCGTGGATCGTTGTTCGTGTTCATCGCGGGAGGATTCCTCCGTCCCTGACGGCTGTGCCTACTTGCACTCCGGGTAGTTGGCATGACTTACTACTTGTGGTTTGTAATATGGGTTTACGAGAAGAACTTTTTGTTTCTTTCGTTCCCACAGACGGCGCCAAACTGATATTCACGTTCCCAGAATAGGAGCGGAATCCCAGTCGAGTGGTTGATGATGATGGTGTTCTTGAGACTCCAAGCTTGCTGTTCAGAGTAATCTGTAAAAGATAAGAAGAATACTCAGAAGTAGCAAGAGAGGAGTGGGGGGCGTGTAGTAGTTTACCCAATTTAGGGTGGACATCACTCTATTTATAGAGTGATGCCAAGAGAAACCTTCCCAGTTGAAGCCTTTGGACAGGCTGTTTGAGATAAGTCTGTGTCAGACTGATTGGAGATAAGGCGGCTGTGATGATGAAGATCTCAGCAAACCGCCTTAAGTGATTCGCTTGTCAGAGAATGTCTGGCGTATGAATCTGGTGAAGATCTCCCAGGCTCGTGCTGACCTCCTTATTAGCTGCTTGATGTCAGATGACCAAGTGGTCTGTCTCCCAGAGGAGTAAGTGGCAGGCGAAGGCCTGCAAGGGGCGAAGGCCCAGATAGAATCTTGCCAAATAAGGAGTGAGGTTGCACGAACTGAGTAATAAGGGCCTCGGTGGGCGGGACCAAGATAGGTGTGGGAGCCTTCGTGAAGACGAGTTGGGACCGCAGGAGTAATATCCGCGAAGGCGATTGAGATCGCAAGGGCGAGAGCCGAGACATCGCCAAGGCGAGACTTAAGGCCCGCGAGGGCAAGACCTTGCGCAGGTGAGACTGGAGACCTCGCGAAGGTGAGACTGGAGACCGCAAGGGTGAGACCTTGCGAAGGCGGTACTGGAGACCACAAGGGTGAGACATACGGGGCCTTGTATGATTCTGATGCGACGCGAGGACGCGTTTGCTTGGGTAGTGTACCACCTTGCTTGGCGAAGCCGGAGATGCGAAGGTCCCGCTGGCGGCCAGTAGGTGCTAGATCCTCTTGAGGGTGCCTTCGCGAGATGCGATGGCATCGCGGTTGGTATCCTTGGCGCTTACAGCTTTGGCTGATGGTGAGGGGTGTTTGCTTGGGTAGTGTACCACCGGACGCCATAGATATCACCGTGATGTACGACGATTCAGAATTCGAGACAAGGAAATAGAGGGGATCCTCTATTTGTATTTAGTGAATATTGGCAAAATCGGATGACAAGCGAGAGAATCCAGGTTAATCGTTACCCTTAAGGTGTGAGTAATAAGTGTTTTTATAGTCCATCATCAAAGAGTGACACTATTGTAATATTCCAATATAGCATGGCGGCGTGTCAGAGGACACGTGTCCTTAATATGTTTGGCAGTATTGCCCGAGAATTTCCTTAATATGTTCGGGTCAATTCTTATTACATCCGGTGATATCCTTGTCTTGTACGGGTTATGGATTATTTGGGTTCTCAATAGGGCCCTTATTTTGGGCTTCTGATTGAGCCTTTTACTAGGCCTTTTGTTGGCCTTTTAAATAGATTGGGCTTAATGGCCATCAACAAATAAATCAACCTAGCTTGGTTCAAATAACTAGTGCTTTAGTGTTCAATGTTTTGTGCATGCTAGATGTTTATCTTGTGATTACTATCATGGTTTTGGCACTTAAAGGAGCATTCTTTGAGAGCTACAAGCAAGAGGAAGAGAGTGAGCCGAGTGGTCCCTAATTACAAATGAGAGGCCAACCAAACACTATTGTTTAAGTGTGTAGGTGATCTAGTGGAGGATAGAACTTTGAAGTTCTATGGATTTGATGCTTATGGGATTTGCCCCACTCCCTTGCGGCAATGGGCAAGAAGTCTAGAGGACTACTTTTTGTCCCAAAATCTTCATGAGTTTGAGAAGGTTGACTTTGCCATTACCTCCCTAGAAGGGGAGGCTTTGTAATGGTGGAGTCGAGAGCTTAAGCAAAGGATAAGAGAAGGCCAACCCAACTTTCAAACTTGGAGAGCCTTCAAAACTTTCTTGAAGCAAAGATATGCCTCTTACCAAGAAGAGCCATCTCACACACCCTACTCAATCTCAAGAAGGGCATACTTGCATCAAAGCCCAAGCTTCTCTAACACACTTTCCACTCAAATGCACCACCACTCCTACTCGGCTTACATCCTTCACACACACCCGGAGCTCTAGCCCTTGGAGGAGACCGAGTCCCACACCTCGACATACTCCCATGGCCGAACCTTGAACCCCACTCCCATCATATGGCCGCCCCACTCCAAGCTCCAATGGTTATATATATGACCACTTCATTCAAAGTTCACTTGATGATCTCTCTCAAATGCTTAAAGACCTCAAAGATGCACTAGAAAGAGATGAAAAGAAGAGAGCCCTCAAAATCCAAAAGAATGAAAAGAGGCTTCAATCCGAGCCTTCAACCAAACTCCAAGAAGAACTAACCATTTCATCTTCTTATTCATGTTGTTCTTCTATGTTTATGCATGAGTTTGAAGAAGGAAAGGACATGGATGTGCAAGGCTTTGGAAGGGAAGAAGAAGACTCGGCCTTGGAGGAGGATCCTCCCTCCCCTAACGTGGGGAGAGGTAACCCATCCTTTTCTTTTGGTGATGATGTGAATAAGCATGGATGTGATACTTTATCCAAAAATAAGCATGCATCACATCCATTGCTTGATTACATATATGGGTCCCCTTTTGAGTGCATGGAGCATGATGACATCAATAACTTCAACCATTATCCATATCCATGTGATGACACTTGCATTCATCCTTATGATGATGATTAGTATACTATTTAAGAGCATGAATTGGAATGTGAAGTGAATGATGAATCCAAATCCATAACATATGATGATTTCTCTTCCTTGCATGATGAAACTCTTGAATGTAACAACTATGAACATGCATCTCATTCATCATATGAAGTATCCAAACCTATGAGATTTATCCTTCGGATGATGAGCATATTTATTACCAAGATGAGGTGTATGAACATGATGGATACCCCATGTCACCCGCCCCTAGCCATGAATTCTCTTCAGTGCATGATCATGCCTCGTTACATTTAGATGATGAGAATGAATGGCCTAGGCTCACATTTGACCCCGGGATACATGAGTGTGCATACATGTTTGTTTGTTGTGATTTAAAGAAAGATGCCATGTTTAATGTGCTTAAAATGCATGAGTTTAATGAAAGTTGTTTCACCATGTGTGTTTCGGTCATGCTTGAATTCTTTGGTAAACATGAGTATCTAAGAAGAATTGAAATGAAGACCATGTTTATGGTTGAGGAAAAGAGAAAGGGTGGATTGTCCATCTCATTGCCTCTTGATTGTGCTAAGATTAGTCCAAGTACTTCACACTTTGATGATCTTTCCATGACTAGCTTAGTTCTTCTTTTTATGTCTTGGGAAGCACATGTGCATGAGGTTTGTGATGAATATGCTTCCTTTCACTCACCCCCACTCCATGGACAAAAGCTTCAACATTTTAAGCCCCATGTCTTTCTTGAGTACAAATTCCTTGTTGATTGCAGAGAATACTCTTGGAAGCATGTTATGAACTTTTATAGACTTTTGTTCATGTTCACAATGCATATTGGAGTTGTAATGCTCCAACATATATGTGCATTGTCTCCATGACCACATCGGACTCTCATTGATGAACTTTAATTCACTAACCCCTAATGTTCTTCAAACTTTGATCCCCTTTAGATTCGAGGACGAATCTTTCTAAGTGGGAGGGAATGATATGAACCTGGGAGCCACAAGCAACAAAAAAGTATCAAAGTTCGAAGAGGAGGTTGAATGAAGTTCGGAGCACCCGTTTGACAACGGTGAAAGCATTGAAGGTTTGAGTGTGAACCTGATTGCGGAAGAAGAAAGGTGAAGAGGACATCACCAAGGACCTAGGCAAAGCGCCAGGTGGCCAAGCACCTCAGCCTAGGCGGTCTCCCAAGCCAGCATTTGAGGAGGTTCAGAGGCCCACGCGACCAGCCAGGTGGCCCGATCCATGAATCAGGTGGTCGCCTACCCAGGAGAAGCACCAGGCGGCCCAGCATCTCAGCCCAGGCGGTTGCACGAGCCAGCATCCGAGGATGTTCAGGGGCCCAGGCAACCAGCCAGGCGGCCGGATCCACGACTCAGGCGGTTGCCTGACCAGACGAAGCGCCAGGAATGATATGAATCCAAGCTCCATGACTTAAAAGGAGCAAGAGCCCAAGCCCACACGATCAACCCCTAGCCCTTTACATAACATTGGTGGACCTATGACAAGGGCTAGGGCAAAAAAGACTAGAGAAGCATTGGGCCTCTTCATGGGAGCAATGGCAGAAAGAGTGGATCAAGAAGTGGAAGATCAAGTTGAAAAAGACAAAATTGAAGCTTTAGGGCTATATTTGAACAAGGAACAAATGTTGGAGGACAAGGCTTGGAGTTTGAGTACTTTATATCAAGTCCAAGACCAATAACAAGAGCATTGGGCCTATTTTGGTCAAGGCCCACTCTCCTCCTTAAAAAGTGGCACCCCTTTTACTTGGAAAACAAGTTGATAAGCTTCTTGGAGATGCTTGGAGAGGAGGGAGGCGCCACCTTCTTGCTTGGAGAACAAGTGAAGCTTTAGGGCTATATTTGAACAAGGAACAAATGTTGGAGAACAAGGCTTCGAGTTTGAGTACTTTATATCAAGTCCAAGACCAATAACAAGAGCATTGGGCCTATTTTGGCCAAGGCCAACTCTCCTCCTTAAAAAGTGGCGCCCCTTCTACTTGGAAAACAAGTTGAGAAGCTTCTTGGAGATGCTTTGGTACACTACCCAAGCAAACGCGTCCTCGCGTCACATCAGAATCATACGAGGCCCTGTAGGTCTCACCCTTGTGGTCTCCAATATCGCCTTCACCCTTGCGGTCTCCAGTATCACCTTCACGAGGTCTCCAGTCTCACCTGCGCGAGGTCTTGCCCTCGCGGGCCTTAAGTCTCGCCTTGGCGATGTCTCACACTCGCCTTTGCGTATCTTAGGCCTTCGCGGGTTACCCTCGCGGTCTCAGGTCTCACCCTTGCGGTCTCCAGTCTCTCCTTCGTGAGGTCTACAGTCTCGCCTGCGTGAGGTCTTGCCCTCGAGGGCCTTAAGTCTTGCCTTGGCGATGTCTCACACTCGCCTTTGCGTATCTTAGGCCTTCATGGGTTACCCTCGTGGTCTCAGGTTTCGCCCTTGTGGTCTCACTCGCCTTCGCGGGTCTTACTCCCGCAGTCTCAACTCGCCTTCACGCCACCCCGCCCGGTTGCGGAGGCGGAGCCGGCCGCGACGTCGGAAACAGGAATTACGGCAGAAAACGCGGCAGCGGAGCATCGAGCTCAAATACAGAACAACCGAGTATCGACTAGCAACCTAAAACTCGTACAAGGCAAGCATGCGCAACCACCCAACTTCTACCAAACATGCAGTTCATGGTTTATCCAACATCTATCATTGCCACAAACACAAAATCACCAAGTCACCACAATTAACCAAATCTTACCAATATAGGCAAGTCGGGCTCCGCCTCGACTCGAAAACAACGAAGCAAAATATATCTCAAGTTGTAAACATTTACAACTACATGATCTGAACTATATGCATGCGATTCTGACACAGAGCCGTAATCAAAATCCTATAAATACCTAGCGCGGAATCAAGCGACCTCCGCACGTGGTACTGCTGCTGCAACCCAACCTCAAAATGAAGGAAGCACCGCGGAATCCCTACTCCGCCGGTTGCTTGTCAGGACGGCCTGAAAGTGGTAAACAGATAAAAGGGGTGAGTCCTCGAAAGGACCCAGTAAGGGCTTAAGGTAAAAGTGCAGTTTGCCCATAGGGCGACAATCTGAACTCGCAAAATGTAATAACAAAGCATATGCATATACATACGAACATAAAGCATATAGTGAATCATAATCCAACATATGCGGTCCAACCGCCCGAACGACCCGAAACGACGGCCCTCCACAGAGGTCGAATATACAGATCGTAATGTAATGTATAGCACGGTACCGGCTGGGGTCGCGATCCCCAAACTGTCGTAGGGTCACAGAACAGAAGTATCGGCACTCCCGGTGCGGATACGCAGAACAGAACCAAGGAGCACCCGTGGTCACTCCAACCATACGGGCCTCGCCACAGAATCAGAACATATAAATAAAACATACAAACACAGCAGAGATATCATACCTGATAACATATATGGAGCAGAACAAACGTACATTTTACCAAATTAAGCCCTTACCTCAGAAGCGCTGCCCCGCAGCCCAACACTCGGAAAATCCCGACTCCCGACCAAATGCACAACTTGGCTCCTACGGGTCCGCGCTACTCCACCAACGCAGTAATCAAGTCAGTACAACCATAGTTGGATCGTAACACATCCAAACAAACCCCGTAAAACAATTTCCGCACAAACCCGCACTTTCCGGAAAATTCCACGAAAGCTCGGTTTTACGAACCGAGCTAGAACCTTGTTATTCCAACTCCCACAAACATATTCCAACCCTTAAACCCGCATTCCGACACTTTTCCCGGTAAACCCGTATAAAACTAACTTTCTCATTTCTAACCCGAAAATGGTATTTCAAACACCATAACGCACCTACTTCCACCCACATTACCAATTTAGCATCCAATTCAATCAACACACACCACCAACATAGAAAAAGAATCACTTCAACAATTTGATCCTTAACCAATTTTTCACCACACTTCCAATTCAAACCATTCAAGCTTCCAATTAATCCCACTAATCACCAATTTCACTTCCTAACCAAACTTACTAACCAATTGCATCAAAACAACAAAACCCCAATTTTGAATAATTCGGCCTTAATGGGGATTTCTCACCCAACCTCCATTTCAATCCAAACAAAGTTCCATTAGCACTCTTTAATCACCAATTGCAATTATTAAGCAAGGTTACTAACCAATTTCACCTAAATAACCAAAACTACTTCACTAACAATTCGGCCAAAGAGGGCTTTTTCCCTCAACTTGTTTTCCATCAAATTAAAACCATAGATAGTCTTAGAATCATGCTAGGAACAACATACTTGAAGCATGATTCAAAAAGACAAACACACACAATTTTGGAAAAATCTTCAACAATTCGGCCTCCCTAGGGTTCCCTCTTCCATGGAGTTTTTCCAACATCTAACCATAGATTCCTACTCCCCTCAAGCCCAAGAACAACATACTAAAAGATGGGAGGGAGAGGATTACTCTAGCATGTTGACAAGAGTAAACACAAAGCTTGAAAACTCTCTTTTCTTCACCATTTTATGAAATCAACTACAAAAGAGAAGAAAGATGGAAGCTTACCAATCTTTGGAACCCAAAACCTTGAAGTTTTAAGCAAGGAATGATGAAGCACATGGAGCTTGGGAAGGAGATTTAATGGCGGCAGAGAAGGAAGAAAGAAGAAGAAAGAAGAAGAAATGAATTGGTAATGTATTTTCCATGCTTATTATCCCCTTTTATATTTTCTCCCCTTTAACCCATACTCTCCACCTTAAATAAAATTTGGCCAAGTGTCCCAAAAGCCTCCCCACTTGCTGCCGAAAATATCAGCTGCTATGCCCATGCTGATTTTTATTAAATTTGCACCCCATTGCAAATTAACTCCCAATTTTTCCGAAAGTTCCAATTCTTTTTGCCCAAAAATAATTACCGAATTCCAAAATTAACGAAACTCGGACACAATCTTCAGAATATTATAACATTCACAGAACATTTTTCAGAAATTCATTTACCTTTCCGGAGTGTCCTACCGAGCTCGCTGAACCCGAACCAAAACCCGACGTGCGAGCGTGTCAACCTGAACCGAAATTCCGTCACTCCAAAATTCTATAAAAATACCCATAAATTCCATATTAAATTAAAACACAACTTACCCCAAAGCCGTCAGAAAATTTCCATCCCGAGCCCCGGGATTCCCGTCCCGAGCCCCGGAGTCGCCCGAACCGAACGTCCCGTCCCCAAACATTAAACTCCACAACCACCTCCGGACGTCTCCACGACTCCAAAACTGCAAACGGCTTCCCTTACTGAGATCTCGAGAGTGCTACCGAGCCCGCTGTACGTCCCGAGGCGACCCCGACAACCCCCCGGCGCCAAAAAAATATTTTCGGCGGAAACGTCCGGGGGACCCACACGACCTCAAATACGGAGGGGTTCGCCAAAATGATACTCGGATAGGGCTCGGGAGCCGTCTGAACGCCGAAAAACGTGACCCGCAGGCTAAAAACCGGAGCCCCGGGTCACCCGGTCGCAACCCGCTCGGGGTGACCGTAACATCCTCCCCCTTAGGACTCTTGGTCCTCCAAGAGGGGCATCAAACGCCGATATCGCTCGGGGTATCGCTCTCGATGTCCTGCTCGGTTTCCCAAGTCGCTTCCCGGTCCGTATGATGTGACCACTGAACCTTGACCATGGGAATCAACTTGCTCTGGAGTTTCCGAGTATCGCGTCCCAGAAAGGCAATCGGTACCTCCTGATACGACAAATCAGGCTCCAGCTGAACCTCCTCCACTGGAATCGTCTGCACAGGATCCAGGATGCACTTCTTCAACATACTGACGTGAAAAACGTTGTGCACCGCAGACATGCTCGGAGGTAGAGCCAACTCAGTAGGCCAACTCGCCTATCCGCTCCAGTAATCTCGTGACGGTCCGATATACCTTGGGGCTAACTTACCCCGTCGCCGAATCTGTTGTCCCCGAATCGGCGCCACCTTCAGCCAAACTGCCGCCCACCTCAAACTCCAAGTCTCGCGCGCCTGCTCGCATATGAGGTGGTGCGGTCGTCGCGGTCTTCAACCGCGCCTGAATCAACTTGATTTTTGCGGTGGTCTCCTCAATGAGCTCGGGACCCACTCAATCTCGCGACGCCTCCCAACAAAGGCGGTGTCATGCACCGTCGCCCATACAGTGCCTCAAACGGTGCCATGCCGATGGTACTGATAATCGTTATTATATGAAAATTCTACCAACGGCAATCGCTTGTCCCAATCCTCCGAAATCCAAAGTACAGCTCCGCAAAGATATCCTCCAGAATCTGAATCACCCGCTCCGACCGACCGTCGGTTTGGGGATGGTAAGTCAGTACTCAGATGGAGTCGCGTGCCCAAAGCCTTATGAAAGGCACCCCAGAATCGTGCGGTAAAACGCGGATCCCGATCTGACACAATGGAGTCTGGAACTCCATGTAACCGCACAATCTCTCTGATATACAGATGGGCAAGCTTCTCCAGAGGATCTGTCACCCGTATCGGCAAAAAGTGAGCAGACTTCGTCAAGCGGTCCACGATAACCCAGGATGGCATCGTGGTGAGACCGGGTCGGGGGTAGTGCGGTCAAAAATCCATCGTGATGTTGCCCCACTTCCCGACCGGAATGGGCAAAGTCTGTAACGCCCTCTGCCGGTTTCGATGCTCCACCTTCACCCGCTGAAAAGTGGCACACTTAGACACATGTGTGGCAATGTGTCTCCGAATACCCGGCAACATTAAATGGGTACGCAAGTCCTGTTACATCTTCTCACTACCGGGATGATTGCTCAATCGACTCGAATGTGCCTCCGTCAGAATTTCATCCCGTAGTGCTCGATCCTCGGCACATACAACCGATCTCTCAAGTACAAGAGCCTCGCTCGTATCAAACGCTGGTAGCAAGTGCCCCTTTGTCCTCTCCGGACAGCTTCTTCACTCTGGATCCTCTCCCGTGCCTCTCGCACTGGTCCCAACCACTCCGAATGAATGGTCAAAGTGTATACCGAGCTCGCTCCCAAGTGCTCCCACCGGTGCCACAGCACACTAGATCATTCTCCTCGGTCCGATCCTCAAGATCGCCACCTCTGACAACCCCAGTGTACTTCCTACTCAGAGCATCGGCCACTGTATTACCTTTGCCCTCGGTGTACTCGATGGTGCAATCGTAGTCCTTGATGTACTCGAGCCACCTGCGCTGCCTCATGTTCAACTCCTTCTGAGTGAACAGATATTTCAGACTCTTATGATCGGTGAAAATCTGAAATTTGCTGCCGAGTAGGTAGTGCCTCCATTGCTTCAACGCATAAATCACCGCGGCCAACTCCAGATCGTGTGTCGGGTAGTTCTGCTCATGCGGTCGCAACTGTCTCGACCCATAAGCTATCACATTCCGCTCCTGCATCAACACACATCCTAACCCCGACCTAGATGCGTCTCAGATAGACCACATACGGTAAGCTCGGGTCGGGTAGAGTCAAGATCGGCGCACCGGTCAGCCGCCGCTTCAGTTCTGGAAACTCTCCTCGCACTTCTCTGCCCATACAAACGGCTGCCCTTCTTGGTCACCGCGTAAGCGGGAAGCCAAAACGGAAAACCCTCGCACAAACCGTCGGTAGTAGCCCGCTAACCCCGTAAAACTCCCCGATCTCCCGCACCGAGGTTGGCTGCCTCCACTCTGCATCGCCTTAACTTTCTCGGGATCCACCGCCAAACCGTGCTCACCGATGATATGCCCTTAAAAGACACCTCTCGGATCCAGAAGTCACACTTTGAGAACTTAGCGTAAAGCTGGTGTTCCCAAAGTGTCTGCAGAACAATCCTCAGATGCTCCCAGTGTAAATCCTCATCCCGAGAGTAAATCAGAATGTCATCGATGAACACTACCACAAATGAGTCCAGATACGGCCGGAACACTCTGCTCATCCTATCCATAAACGCAGCCGGTGCATTGGTCAAACCAAACGGCATCACCGTATACTCATAGTGCCCATACCGCGCACGGAAAGCTGTCTTCGAATGTCCTCCTCCTTCACTCGCAATCGAAAGTACCCGATCGCAGATCGATCTTCAAAAGATCTTCGCACCTCTCGCCTGATCAAAGAGATCGCCGATCCTCGGCAATGGGTACTTGTTCTTGATGGTGATGGCGTTCAGCCGTCTATAATCGATACACAATCGGAGTGACCCATCCTTCTTCCTAACAAATGTAATCGAGCACCCCATGGTGAAGTGCTCGGGCGGATGAAGCCCTTCTCCTGCAGGTCCTCTAACTGCTTCTTCAGCTCCACCATTTCCACTATCGGCATCCGATAAGGTGGAATGGAAATGGGAGTAGATCCGGGTTGCAACTGGATCTCAAACGTGACCTCCCGCTCTGGTGGCATCCCGGGCAAATCCTCCGGAAATACCTGCGGAAAATCCCGGACAACTGGAATTTTATCCAGCTCCAACCGAGTGTCTGACGTGTTCAGACCGTAGTACTCCTCTGAATCCACTATCGGGACCTGATCCAGAACCTGCAGCTCCATGCTGGTCCTGACCGCCTTCGTCCCAACTGAACCTGAGAGGGGTAACACCTCTCCAGAAACCGTAATACTACGGCTGGCACATACAATATACACGGAATTCTTGGACAGCCAATCCATCCCAAGAATAACGTCATACTTCGGTGTGTTCAACACCAGCAGATCTGATATAATCCGGTGACTGCCAATGGATAGCACGCAGTCCCGTACCATCTCATTGGAAAGCAGAAACTGACTCCCAGCCGTCTTCACCATGAAGACGCTCGGAAGTCCACTGGTAGTCAGGTGGAGTGACTCGACACACTTCTGTGCCACAATCGAAACAGACGCCCCAGTATCAAACAGTGCACGAATAGGTGTATCGTTCAGAAGTAATGTACCTTGGAGTGCCCCGCGCTGCGAAGTCTCTCCACGCTCAATCTGAAACACTCGACCCTCCGGCGGCCTTTGTGGTGGAGGCTCACGCTGTGATGTCTCACCCCGCTCCACCTGGAATACACGTCCTACTCCAGGCTGCTGTGGCGGAGGGGGTGGCTGATACGGTCGTCTCTGCGGCTGTGATGGCCTCGGTCCGCCCCTCTGTGAACCGCGCCCCCGGGGTGCGTTGGGCTGAAACCGAGGCTGCGGACGTGCAGCACTGCCGGACCCCTGTCCCAGTGTCAGAGGACAATCACGAATCCAATGATCGCTAGACCCGCATCGTAGACACTGCCCCGACTGCCTGTAACACGGCCGGCCGGGGTGCTGCCCGCCACAACTCGCGCAGGTCGGAACGGCTGGCGTAGTCCTGCTGCCTCTCGCCGCTCCGCCTGCACTCGCCTGATCTACCGAAGACCTCGCTGAACTCGCTGTGCAGAGCCCTCCCTCTGTCATTGGGTCGGTGTGGTAGGTACCGACTCTCAACCTCCTCCGCCGAGGAGCCGGGCCTTCGCACAACCTCGTGGTAAGAAGTGATATCCAGAGGCCTCAGAGCCCACCTGTACTCCGGGCGTAGGCGGCGAATGAACCGCTTGGCCTTCTCCTGCTCCATGCCGTAATACTGTGGCACGTAGCGGACCAACCGGTCAAACTCCCGCTCGTACTCTGCTACAGTCCGAGTCCCCTGCTCCAGATCATCGAACTGTGCCTGACGGAGGTCCCTGACGGCATCCCCAATGTACTGCTGATGGAAGTAGTAAGCAAACTGCTCCCAGGTCAGGTCCGAATCATGCCCCCCATCACGTGCTGCCTCGGCTCTCAGACGGCCCTGGAGGCTCCTCCACCAATGATCTGCACTGTCCTGCAGATTGAACGTGGCCAAAGAAACTCTAACCTCAGATGGAAGGTGTAGCCTCCCAAGGAGCTTGTCAACCCCCGCAAACCATGCCTCAGCCGCCTCAGGTCCTCCACGGCCGTTGAACCTCGGGGGGTTCAAACGCTGAAACCGCTCCAAAAGCCTGATCTCGTCAGACTGGCGTCTCAACTCTTCCCGTCGGTGGTGGGACCGACGAGAACTCTCAGCACTGCGCAGATCTCCCTCCTCAGAATCACTATCCTGCTGATCCTGCGCACTGAGGTGGCTGCTGCCCACCTCCTGAACCGGCTGTCTCCGCTGTGGCCTGTCCGGCCCTCCCTGTGCCCGCTGCTGCCCCTGAATCCGCTGGGCTGGTACTACGGTACTCAATCGCCGAACTCGACCCAACACTGTAGTATATCAGAGCGGGTCCTCGATCGCTGATCACTCGGGGGTGTGTGTGACTGCTCAGATCCCGGGTTTCTCTGAACCCGCCTTCTAACCCTCGGAGGTGTGGGATCCCGGTCCCGACCCTCCTGTTCTTGCTCACGCTGGCGGCGTGTTCTAGCCATACCTGAAAATGGATCAACCCAAAACCATATAACCCAATAATAAACTTTCTCTTCCTAAAGCTAGCAGCAGCATTTTATGGCTCTGTAGTGTAATGCAATGCATGATGCAAGGATTCTTTTCGTAATCCCGAAACTAAATAATAATCCTTAACATAGAATCGATCATGCTTATAATCACGAAATCACTTCATGTATCACCCACACCTTCCATAATGCTCCAAAGAACCGCCACCGCTCCACACGCATTCCGAAATGGTTCAAATAAGGAGTTGATCGTGCTCCGTGCGAACCACCTGCAATGAGGTGTAAACCAAGAGCTTGCCCTTCAAGTCATTACTTGTAAAGCTTACCCATGAACTAGCATGACTTGCCTTCCACAACCCATACTTTAACTAACCATGCTTTACCTCTTGGGTCACTTCGACCCGACCTGCTCTGATACCAACTTGTCACAGCCACCCCGCCCGGTTGCGGAGGCGGAGCCGGCCGCGACGTCGGAAACAGGAATTACGGCGGAAAACGCGGCAACGGAGCATCGAGCTCAAATACAGAACAAACGAGTATCGACTAGCAACCTAAAAGCTCGTACAAGGCAAGCATGCGCAACCACCCAACTTCTACCAAACATGCAGTTCATGGTTTATCCAACATCTATCATTGCCACAAACACAAAATCACCATGCACCACTATTAAACAAAGATTACCAATATAGGCAAGTCGGGCTCCGCCTCGACTCGTAAAACAACATGAAGCAGAATATATCTCAAGTTGTAAACATTTACAACTACATGATCTGAACTATATGCATGCGATTCTGACTACAGAGCCGTAATCAAAATCCTATAAATACCTAGCGCGGAATCAAGCGACCTCCGCACGTGGTACCGCTGCCGCAACCCAACCTCAAAATGAAGGAAGCACCGCGGAACCTCTACTCCGCCGGTTGCTTGTCGACGGCCTGAAAGTGGTAAACAGATAAAAGGGTGAGTCCTCGAAAGGACCCGATAAGGGCTTAAGGTAAAAGTGCGGTTTGCCCATGTGGCAACAATCAACTCGCAAAATGTAATAACACAAAGATATACATATACATACGAACATAAAGCATATAGTGAATCATAAACCATCGCATGCGGTCCAACCGCCGAACGACCCGTTACGACAGCCCCTCCACAGAGGTCGAATATACTGATCGTAATGAGCAGTATAGCACGGTACCGGCTGGGGTCGCGATCCCCAAACTGTCGTAGGGTCACAGAACAGAAGTATCGGCACTCCCGGTGCGGATACGCAGAACAGAACCAAGGAGCACCCGTGGTCACTCCAACCATACGGGCCTCGCCACAGAATCAGAACATATAAATAAAACATACAAACACAGCAGAGATATCATACCTGATAACATATATGGAGCAGAACAAACGTACATTTTACCAAATTAAGCCCTTACCTCGTAAGCGCGCCCGCAGCCCAACACTCGGAAAATCCCGACTCCCGACCAAACGCACAACTTGGCTCCTACGGGTCCGCGCTACTCCACCAACGCAGAATCAAGCTGTACAACCATAGTTGGATCAGAACACATCCAAACAAACCCCAGAAAACAATTTCCGCACAAACCCGCACTTTCCCGGAAAATTCCACAGAAAGCTCGGTTTTACGAACCGAGCTAGAACCTTGTTATTCCAACTCCCACAAACATATTCCAACCCTTAAACCCGCATTCCAGACACTTTTCCCGGTAAACCCGTATAAAACTAACTTTCTCATTTCTAACCCGAAAATGGTATTTCAAACACCATAACGCACCTACTTCCACCCACATTACCAATTTAGCATTCAATTCAATCAACACACACCACCAACATAGAAAAAGAATCACTTCAACAATTTGATCCTTAACCAATTTTTCACCACACTTCCAATTCAAACCGTTCAAGCTTCCAATTAATCCCACTAATCACCAATTTCACTTCCTAACCAAACTTACTAACCAATTGCATCAAAACAACAAAACCCCAATTTTGAATAATTCGGCCTTAATGGGGATTTCTCACCCAACCTCCATTTCAATCCAAACAAAGTTCCATTAGCACTCTTTAATCACCAATTGCAATTATTAAGCAAGGTTACTAACCAATTTCACCTAAATAACCAAAACTACTTCACTAACAATTCGGCCAAAGAGGGCTTTTTCCCTCAACTTGTTTTCCATCAAATTAAAACCATAGATAGTCTTAGAATCATGCTAGGAACAACATACTTGAAGCATGATTCAAAAAGACAAACACACACAATTTTGGAAAAATCTTCAACAATTCGGCCTCCCTAGGGTTCCCTCTTCCATGGAGTTTTTCCAACATCTAACCATAGATTCCTACTCCCCTCAAGCCCAAGAACAACATACTAAAAGATGGGAGGGAGAGGATTACTCTAGCATGTTGACAAGAGTAAACACAAAGCTTGAAAACTCTCTCTTTTCTTCACCATTTTATGAAATCAACTACAAAAGAGAAGAAAGATGGAAGCTTACCAATCTTTGGAACCCAAAACCTTGAAGTTTTAAGCAAGGAATGATGAAGCACATGGAGCTTGGGAAGGAGATTTAATGGCGGCAGAGAAGGAAGAAAGAAGAAGAAAGAAGAAGAAATGAAATGGTAATGTATTTTTCATGCTTATTATCCCCTTTTATATTTTCTCCCCTTTAACCCATACTCTCCACCTTAAATAAAATTTGGCCAAGTGTCCCAAAAGCCTCCCCACTTGCTGCCGAAAATATCAGCTGCTATGCCCATGCTGATTTTTATTAAATTTGCACCCCATTGCAAATTAACTCCCAATTTTTCCGAAAGTTCCAATTCTTTTTGCCCAAAAATAATTACCGAATTCCAAAATTAACGAAACTCGGACACAATCTTCAGAATATTATAACATTCACAGAACATTTTTCAGAAATTCATTTACCTTTCCGGAGTGTCCTACCGAGCTCGCTGAACCCGAACCAAAACCCGACGTGCGAGCGTGTCAACCTGAACCGAAATTCCGTCACTCCAAAATTCTATAAAAATACCCATAAATTCCATATTAAATTAAAACACAACTTACCCCAAAGCCGTCAGAAAATTTCCATCCCGAGCCCCGGGATTCCCGTCCCGAGCCCCGGGAGTCGCCCGGAACCGAACGTCCCGTCCCAAACATTAAACTCCACAACCACCTCCTGGACGTCTCCACGACTCCAAAACTGCAAACGGCTTCCCAAACTGAGATCTCGAGAGTGCTACCGAGCCCGCCAGTACGTCCCGAGGCGACCCCGACAACCCCCCGGCGCCGGAAAAATATTTTCGGCGGAAACGTCCGGGGGACCCACACGACCTCAAATACGGAGGGGTTCGCCAAAATGATACTCGGATAGGGCTCGGGAGCCGTCTGAACGCCGAAAAAACGTGACCCGCAGGCTAAAACCGAGCCCCGGTCACCCGGCCGCAACCCGCTCGGGGTGACCGTAACACCGGTTTGCCGAGATCTTCATCATCACACCGCCTTATCTCCAATCGGGCCTCGACACGACTTATCTAAAACAGCCTGTCCAAGGGCTTCAACTGGGGGAGGCTCTTCTCCTGGCATCACTCTATAAATAGGGTAATGTCTACCTTAAACTAGGTAAGCTACTACACGCCCTCCCCACTCCTCTCTTGCTACTTCTGAGTATTCCTTTTATCTTTTACAGACTACTCTGAACTGCAAGCTTGGAGTCCCAAGAACACCATCATCAACCACTCTATTCCGCTCCTATTGTGGGAACGTGAATATCAGTTTGGCGCCGTCTGTGGGAACGTAAGAAACGAAAAAGTTCTTATCATAAACCCATATCACAAACCACAAGTAGCAAGTCATGCCAACTACGCGGAGTGCAAGTAGGCACAGCCGTCAGGGAAGGAGGAATCCTCCCGCGATTTAACACGAACAACGATCCACGATCGGAACCATCTCGACCAACGTTCCCCACAACGGGAGAACTCTCTGTTCATTCAACGGAGGGATTCCCGCCCCGAGCCTCGGAGTCGCCGAACCGAACGTCCCGCCCCAAATATTAAACTCCACAACCACCTCCGGACGTTTCCACGACTCCAAAACTACAAACGGCTTCTCAAACTGAGATCTCGAGAGCGCTACCGAGCCCGCTGACGTCCCGAGGCGACCCCGACAACCCCGGCGCCAAAAATATTTTCGGCGGAAACGTCCGGGGACCCACACGACCTCAAATACGAAGGGTTCACCAAAATGATACTCGGACAGGGCTCGGGAGCCGCCTGAACGCCGAAAAACGTGACCCACAGGCCAAAACCGGAGCCCCGGGTCACCCGGTCGCAACCCGCTCGGGGTGACCGTAACATTCTCCCCCCCTTAGAACTCTTGGTCCTCCAAGAGTAGCCTGAACCAACCAGACAAGTGTCGCTACCAACCAGAAAATATGAACACTCCTCTAACCCAGAACAATCGGACCACCGTACTGGTGCGGCGGGAGTGGTAGTTTAGACTACCATACAGAGCCTCACGGCGTCCCACCCTCCGGGTGCATCTTATTGCACCCCGAGTCAGTTGCCGGTATTTCTACCTGACAACCCCAGACAGTACCGAACCTAAATCTAACCGATCCACAACAGGCTATCCTGGAAGATACCCCATAAAACAGAAACAGTTGGGGGGGTAAGGCCAACCTAACAACTTACTCTGGAAACTCATGATAACCGATATAACTCGGGGTAACTCGCCCCGCCTATCCAATCTTACTGTTCCTCTGAACGGTGCTACCTCGATCAAATTCTATTACCAAACTCGGATTCCAGAGCCTACGGTGGCGGTTCGTATAAGCAGCAGTGCGGTGTTCGCGGTTTTGATCCGCGCTGTAATAATCTGATCTTCGCCGTAGTCTCCTCAAAAGCTCGGGTCCCACCAACCCCATCCGACGCATCTGTCCAACAGTATGGTGTCATACACCTCCTCCCGTACAACGCCTCATATGGTGCCATGCCAAACGTAATCTGGAAGCTGTTGTTGTACGAAAACTCTATCAAAGCAACTGTTAGTCCCAAACTCCTCCAAAATCCAAAATACAGATTCACAACATATCCTCCAATATCAGAATCACCCGCTCCGACTGCCCGTCCGTCTGTGGGTGATAAGCTGTATTCAGATGGAGTCGCGTGCCCAGCGCTTCATGAAAAGCCCTCCAGAACCGTGCCGTGAAACGCGGATCACGGTCAGATACAATGGAGTCTGGTACTCCATGTAATCGTACAATCTCACTGATGTAAAGCCGGGCAAGCTTCTCCAGAGGGTCCGTGACCCGAATAGGCAGAAAGTGTACGCACTTTGTCAGCCGATCCACAATAACCCAGATAACATCATGGCGAGACCGTGTCAGGGGCAGTGCAGTCAGAAAGTCCATAGTAACATTACCCCACTTCCAGACTGGAATGGGCAAAGTCTGCAGTGTCCCTGCCGGTTTCTGATGCTCAAACTACTCAGGTGTGCCTCCTCTAAAATCTCGTTCCAGAACTCCTGATCCCCAGGTACATAAAGGCGATCACGAAAGTATAGCAATCCCTGCCTATACTGAAACGTCGGTAACAAATAAACCCTTATCTTCCCCAGATAACTTCTTTAACACCAGACCTCTACCTTGCGCTTCGCGCATCCTGTCAAGCCACTCAGAATGTATGGTAAGTGTATACCCCTGAGCACGCTCCCAGAGCTGCCACCTGTGCCAAAGGCAAGTCAAATCACTCTCCTCGGACCGATCCCCAACATTTCCTCCCTTAACCAACCCGGTATACTTCCTGCTCAGTGCATCGGCAACCGTGTTGCCCTTACCAGAGATGTACTCGACACAACAATCATAGTCCTTAATGTATTCGAGCCATCTATGCTGCCTCAAATTAATTCCTTTTTCAGAAATGATATTTCAGACTCTTATGGTCGGTAAGAATCTGAAATTTATTACCAAACAGATATTACTTCCAATGTTTCAGCGCATAAATTACTATAGCCAACTCCAGATCATGTGTCATTCAGTTCAGCTCATGCGGTCGCAGCTGCCTCGACCCATAAGCTACCACAAAACGCTCCTGCACCAACACACATCCCAAACCAGACGTGGAAGCATCCGTATAATTCACATACGGTAAGATCGGGTCCAAAAGAGTCAGAATCGGAGCGTTAGTCAACTACCGCCTCAACTTCTGAAAATTCTGCTCACACTTATCAGACCAGATATACAGTTGACCCTTCTTAGTCAACTGCATAAGCGGAGATGCCAGAATAGAAAATCCCAGTACAAACCTCCGATAAAATCCTACTAAACCCAGGGAGCCCTTGATCTCCCGTACCGTGGTAGGTTGTTTCCAGTCCTGAACTGCTCTCACCTTCTCTGGGTCCACAGACAGACCATGCTCAGAAATAACATGTCCCAGAAAGGTGACCTCCCGGATCCAGAACTCACACTTTGAGAACTTAGCATAAAGCTGATGTTCCCAAAGTGTCTGCAGAACTACCCTCAGATGCTCCCGATGCGAGTCCGCATCTCGAGAATATATCAGAATATCATCAATAAAGACCACCACAAATGAGTCCAAGTACGGCCGGAACACCCGATGCATCAGATCCATGAATGCTGCCGGAGCATTGGTCAGCCCAAATGGCATGACCGTAAACTCAAAGTGTCCATATCGGGTGCGGAAAGCGGTCTTAGGTATATCCTCCTCCTTCACCCTAAGCTGAAAGTATCCAGATCGCAGATCAATCTTCGAGAAAACTCTCGAATCCCGAAGTTGATCAAAAAGATCGTCAATCCTCGGCAACGGATACTTATTCTTCACAAGAAGGGCATTCAACCGTCTCGTAGTCTATACAAAGTCGGAGTGTCCCATCTTTCTTCTTTACAAACAGAACCGGAGCACCCCACAGCGAAGTGCTCGGTCGGATGAAGCCCTTCTGCTATAATTCCTCCAACTGTTTCTTTAACCCCTGCATCTCAGAATTAGGCATCCGATAAGGAGGAATAGATATCGGAGCAGTACCCGACTGCAGGTGGATGTCAAACACAATTTCTCGCTCTTGTGGTAATCCGGGCAACTCCTCCGGAAATACCTGCGGGAAAATCTCGAACCAACGGTAACCCATCCAACTTCATCCTAATACCAGCTTCATTCAGATCATAGCATTCCCCTACACCAACTATCGACAGCTGATCCAGAATCTGTAGCTCCTTACTGTGCTGTGCGATAGTCAAACCAGTCGGAGTCGTGAGAGGTAGTACCTCTCCAGAAACCATAATGGTACGGGTTGCACAATCAATGTGCACAGAATTCTTGGATAGCCAGTCCATCCCAAGAATAATATCATAGTTCGGCGTGTCTAAAACCAACAAATCCGATACTATCATATGTCTGCCTACATATATCGCACAACTCCGAACCATCTCCTTAGAAAATGTAAACCGACTCCCAGTTTTTACTAAATACGTTTGAGGCAAGGTACTAACAGACAGATACGAGATGTAACACATTTCGTGTTACAATGGAAACAGATGTTCCCGTATCCAATAATGCATGAACCGGTATCTCATTCGAAATAAAGTACCTGCAGAACTCCCTGCTGACTCGAGTCTCCCTACTGGCTGGTACCTGACTGCTGACTAGGTCCTCCTTGATAACTAGGGCCTCCCCCCTCAAAATGGAAAACTCGGCCCACTCTGGGCTGCTGTGGTGGAGGGGGTGGCTGAAGCTGCTGTCGTTGCTGAGGTCTCGGGCCACCCCGCTGAAACCCACGCCGTCGCGGCGCGTTGGGTTGTGCCCGAGACTGTGGACGCTGGAGACTGCCAAAACCTCGCCTTGCGCCGAGGGCAATCCCGTACCCAAAGAGTGTCGACTGCAACGTAAACATCGGCCCTCTTGCCGGTAACAAAATCGACCGGAGTGATACCTACCGCAAATCAGACAAGGTCGTGCCGGTGGTGCTCCTCTCTACCTCTACTAAATTGCCCGGGCACCTCGGCCATCCAGAATCTGCCGGGTCCCCGCCGCATGGAACCCCTCCGTACTCCCCGACCTCATTGCAAGGTGAGACGACTCTCAACCTCCTCTTGTTCGAGGAGTTAAGCCCTAATAACCGCTTCCCGAAACAAAGTAATATCTAAAGGTCTCAAAACCCACCTGAACTCGGGGTGCAGTCAATGAATAAACCTCTTGGCCTTCTATTCTTCCATACCTTGGTACCATGGTACATAGTAAACCAGCCGATCAAACTCTCACTCAAACTTTCCGACAATCTTGTCTCCCTGATGAAGCTCATCGAACTGTGCCTTACGCAGATCCCTGGCTACATCCCCGCTGCACCGCTGGGAAAAATGTAGCCTCCCAGGAGTTTGTCAACTCCCGCAAACCAAATCTCTACTACCCTGCACCCTTCTCGGTCATTGAACCTCGGGGTTTCAAACTCTAAAACCTCTCCAAAAGTCTGACCTCGCCAGATCGGTGCCCTGATCTCCTCGTCGTTGTGGACCGACGAGAAGTCTAGGTGTCGTAGTGACCACCCTTGTCGAGTCACTCACTTACCGATCCCAAAACTATGGCGAGCAAAGGGCTTAAGTCTCGCTATCAGCACCTAATCAAAATTCCCCTACCGTGGCATAATCAGGTCTTCCCCGCCATCGCCGCCTCGAACCAGCTAGGCTGGCGGTAATACCAATTCGAGAGGGGTCCCTACGACCACTAAACCTCGGGCGGTGAGTGTGGTTGTTCGCACTCGGGTTACACCGAACCCGTATCCTATTCCACGGAGGTGTGGGATCCCGGCCCCACCCTCCGGTATCAAAACACGTTGTCAACGCGTGTTAACCATATCTCAAAAATTTCAGACCAAACAGAGTCCAGACAAAAATCGGTCACTCCTAATCTCTACAGAAACTAGCAGCAGTTTTCTAAGGCTCTGTAGTGCAATGCAAGATTTGACATGGTTACTTCTCGAATGATAAAATCATGCATTTCACGTAATCACGTAGCGATTCATGCTTATTTCACCAAATCTTTTCCTAACACACAATTTTACGTACCTGAAACTTTTCCACAATCCCCTTACTCGTAATAACCTTACCAGAATTCCAGAAATCCCAAGTGCCGAAATCTGCAACTATCAGGATAACTTGAAGGATCAACTTTGTTCCACAATTTTATTTTGAAGTGGTTTGAGTAAGGAGGTGGCCAATCTCCGTACCAAACCATTCTAAAATAAAATGTAGAACAATAGTTGTCACTACAGGTCACCCCTGACGACCAATATGGTCACTTACTCGCTCGATACCAACTTGTCACCGCACGCCGCCCGAGCCCGGTTGCGGAGGCGGGGCGCCGGACGCCGGAAGCGGAAGCCGGAATGGAAAGGAGTGGCAGGTCCATCGAGACCCGCCGCGCGTAGCGGACCCGAAAACGGAAAGATTGTGGAAGCAAACCAACGGAAATTTCATGCGTATAACCAAAATAAAATCCATGCAACCATACAATTCATGCACTAATAACAAGTAAGCCCCGCCTCCGTGGGACGAGTGCTTACGCACCAAAACATATATACATACAGAATTCACGTAACCTAAAATGTCTAGCAAGCGCCAAGCGCTGTAGGCAATCTGTAATGTAATATACAAATATATACAGACATACAATCACCACAAAGAATACGTAAAGTGTGCATATGCAACTACAGAGCCAACCTTAGAATCTAAGTAACAAAATACCTTGCGCGGATTCACACCAAGTACACAATCCCGGACCGCAAGGTGCAATTGCCGCAAAACACACCCAAGGTAGAACCTCACGGAATCCTACTCCGCAGGCCGCTTATCAGGTCTACCTGAAACCCAAAAAACAGAACCCAAAGAAGGGTGAGTCCTAAAAGGACCCCGTAAGGGATTTGGGGTAAGGTAAGTATATGTAACCCTGCAAAACAGAAAGATAGCAATATATGCAGCAGAATACGGAATAACGTGTATGTACAGAAAGTAGATCAGAGTCTCGAAAGACGTGCGATTCCAAATCGCCATAAACCTTATAATAAATCGGAACGACAGCCTCCACTAAGGGAGTCGGAAGCCGAAGCTAATACAGAAGCATGGTGCACCAGCTGGGGTAGCGAACCCACAACTGTCGTAATATTAATGCATGCAGTATGCCATAAGGTATACTCCCACAAACACGAACGAATATGCCCAAGGGCATAATATTCAAAATACTAACCTAATGTAAATGAAACCAAAACATATACTTAGCTTACCAAAACGAGCGTAACCAAACCCTTACCTCAAAATCCAGTATTGGACCGATTCTCGATAACACCGACACCGTGCCCCGAAACTTAGAACTCCTCTTTTCCTAACCACCGAAACTCAGAATCTGCCAAACCAAGTTGAATTAGCATCCTTATCAACCACACTACCAAATTACAACCCCCGACCCCAAATCCGAAAATACTACAGTATTTCAGTAAATTCCCATATTTTCACAGAAACGTCAGAATTAAGAACCAACCTAGACAATTCAATATTTCACATTGACAAAAATCTTACAATAAGCAGAACTGATCAAATCCAACCTTAAACCCTTCTTTACCCGCCATTTTCCGATAATCCCGCTTAATTGTAACTTTTCCATTTCTTAACCGAATTCAACATTTCAAACTTCCATCCACTCCTAAATTCAAGCCCAACACCATATTAACATCCAATTTAACCAAAATGAACCTCCAACATTGAAAAAGAATCATTCCAAGATTTCGGTTCTTAATCAACTTTTCATCCAACTTCCAATTCAATCCATTCAAGCTACCAAACAACCATTCTAACCACCAATTACATTTCTAAACCATGAATGCTATCCAATTGCACCCAAACAACAAAATCCAACATTGAACATACACCCATATATTCGGCCATTTGGGGGTTTTCACCTCAACTTGTTCTCCATCAAATTGAATCCATACACAAGCTTAGAATCATGCTAGGACTAACATACTTGAAGCATGAAACAAGATAACAAACACACACCATTTTGGAAAATCTTCAAGAAAATCGGCCAACACTAGGTTTCCATCCAAGATGTGTTTTCCAAAATCCAACACTTGATTAATACTCTCCTACAACCCAAGAACAACATACTAAAAGATGGGAGGAAGAGAATCATCCTAGCTTATAGCTAAGAACAAACTCATCATTTACCAAAACTTCTCTTTTCACCTCTAAACTTCAAAACTAATGAGAAAAGAGGAGTTAGGAAGGTACTTACCACAAGTAGCAACCAATTCCTCTTTGATTTCTCCCAAGAATAAGAAGTTCAAGCTTGAAGGTTGCTCTTCAATGGAGGTTTCGGCAGGGGCAGCAGGAAGAAGAAGATGGAGAAGAAAAGAAATGAAAATGAGACTTATCTCATTTTATGTAAATAATAGCCTTTTAAAAAAAACCCTCACTTTAAGCCCATCCCTCTCTTCCTAAATTAAAAGAAGCCAAGTGTCCTATAAATCACACACTCACACACTTGCTGCCGAAAAACTGATTGCTGCCCATACCCCTTTTAATAATTTTGCAACCAATTGCAAATTAACTCCCGATTTTTCCGAAAGTTCCAATTCTTTTTGCCCAAAAATAATTACCGAATTCCAAAATTAATGAAATTCGGACACAATCTTCAGAATATTATAACATTCACAGAACATTTTTCAAAAGTTCATTTACCATTCCGGAGTGTCCTACCGAGCTCGCTGAACCCGAACCAAAACCCGACGTGCGAGCGTGTCAACCTTAACCGAAATTCCGTCACTCCAAAATTCTATAAAAATACCCATAAATTCCATCTTAAATTATAACACAACTTACCCAAAAGCCGTCAGAAAATTTCCATCCCGAGCCCCGGGATTCCCGTCCCGAGCCCCGGAGTCGCCCGAACCGAACGTCCCGCCCCAAATATTAAACTCCACAACCACCTCCGGACGTTTCCACGACTCCAAAACTACAAACGGCTTCTCAAACTGAGATCTCGAGAGCGCTACCGAGCCCGCTGTACGCCCCGAGGCGACCCCGACAACCCCGGCGCCGGAAAAATATTTTCGGCGGAAACGTCCGGGGACCCACACGACCTCAAATACGAAGGGTTCGCCAAAATGATACTCGGACAGGGCTCGGAGCCGTCTGAACGCCGAAAACGTGACCGCAGCCAAAACCGAGCCCGGTCACCCGGCCGCAACCCGCCGGGTGACCGTAATAACTACCGGCCGGAGCTGAGGAGTGGGAGTGCGTTTTCTACGTTACTCCCATATATGTCGGGGTAACCATTCCATTTCCTTTACTGCCTCGCCCAAATCCTACCACAACTGGCACGGGTCCTTCTTCTTCCTGCCCTGTGACAACTCGTGGGACTTTTCCTGCGCGAGGACGCAGCTACCCGTGCAAAGTATCTCGCGAAGGCCTGAACTGTCTTCTGGAGGAGTGCGGTCGCGGGCATACATCCAACTACTGGGGTGGTTGGACGACGTTTTTTCAAGGAGCGCTTGCGACGAGCTCTTCCTTCTCGGCCGCCCAACCGGATGAGACCACTGAGGTGGTGGGATCAAGCACGGGCTTCCCGCTGGACTCCCGAGGTGCCTCCGCCATACAAGGGATGGGCCCCCACCCACCGTGGGACGGCGGTAGACTCTCTTTACGCGGCCGGCGGTGGCCCAAAGCTATGTTTTGCATATATAAGTGTATTGCATAAGTGTAAGAGGCTTTAGTAAAACCTGGGCAAGAGAACGTCCATGCGCATTGCCCAGCAAGTGCACCTATCATGTGCATTTGGGAAGGATGCCCCTGCTATTGGGGCGCATTACCCCTAAGCCGCAGAAGAAGAGGGCTGGCACCAAGTCATCGGCGTTCCCTCAAGGGAAAAAGAGGAGAGTGGCTGTTGGTGCAGCGCAGCCTGGAGAGGGGAGTGCCTCTGCTGCTATTGGAGAGGTGATGCGGGGGCAAAAGTCAAGAGGACCAACCCTATTCTTTCTTTTGGACAACATTGGAGCACCTATGACTAGGGCTAGAGCCAAGAAGGTGAAAGAAGCTCTCAACTTGTTCGTGAAACTTATGGCTGAGGCTATGGAGTAAGAGGAGGAAGTCCAAGAAGCTGCCAAGAGGGTTGAAGGAATGGGATTGAAGGTCATTGCACAAGAGGAAAACTTGAAGAGGAAGGTCCGCTTATTGAGCACCATCTACCTAAGTTTCAAAGCCGAAGTGGAGGGGTCAAATGGGCAGCAGCTTCCAAGAGGCCTAACTCCCTCGTCTGAGCTCCAAATGGATCGCTTAAAGTCACCATTTTCTAGTTCTGGAAACGAGGAAGCCAATGCAAGTGGTTTTAGGGAATATGGACTTCTACAGCGTCCTGTGCAAGCAAAACAAGATCAGTGCCCCATCGGCCAGCTTGGAGGCCATACCGTCGAGCTAGCGCCTAGTGGACAGCAACGTTCCATGGACCTAACTTCCTTGTCCGAGCTCCAAATGGGTCGCTTCAAGATACCATTTTGTAGATCAGGAAGAGAACTATCCAATGGAAGTTATTGCACTCGATTTGAAGCACTACAGCCTTCTGGAGAAGCTTTTCAAGAGCAGTGCACCAGCAGCCAAGGTGGTGATGTCATTGTACCGGATTGCACACCTCCTCCTCCATGTGGCATCTCCCAGCCGTTTTGGCCACCATTAGCTGGTCCAAGTCACTCCTCCAACTCACCACAAATCTGATCAAGCTTGTAGAAGTACCCTAGACTTCATTTATGGTTAATTTTGGACTGTAGCTAGGGTTAGACATGTAATGGGCCCGGTTTTGCCCTAGTTAACCCTTTTAGTTATCTTAAGCTTTAGGGTTAGTTCCAAAACCCTACAGGTCATCCTAGGAATGATCTGGACCCTTGGATGAACCTGCTAGAGGTAACCCTAGGCTAAAGAGGCCGAAAGTACTCTAGCCTCCTTAGAACTCATTTTGAAAAATTCAAACCGAATTGTTTGAACTCTTGAGCTCTCAACCTCTACCTTTCCATACTCAGCTCTTGGGGCTTCTTCAGACCTCAAGGATCATCCTTGGTGTTGCTCTCACACCGTTGAGAGAGGTGTCAAAGCCATCTACATCCATTCGGCATCACCCCCTTTGTTGCCAAGGTCACCAAGCCTTGGAGGTGAAGGGGCCGGTTTCACTTCCCACCATCAAGCAAGCATTGTGAGCTTCGATCCTGCTCAAAGATCCCTTCTCCTACCAAGTGAAGGGATATATCAAGTGGTATCAGAGCCTTGGAAGCTCAGGAAATGATGGTAAGATCCACGAAAAGGCCAAACCCTTTGCTTTCATTTTCGGCCTTTGTAGATCTGAAAACTGTGTCGTGTTTGAATGTAGAACTGAACAATATTCTGGGTTGTTGAGGCGAAATCCTGCCATGTTCAGCTAGAAAAAAGTGTTTTCTACAACTTTCATGAAGAAACTTCCCGCTGAATCGAACTCTAAAGTGTTCAAAAGTTGAGGTTTTCAAAACTTACCCAATCGGGTGTGCAAACAAAGCTCCGGCTGAAAAGTGTGACCTTTGTTGGTCTTTTCTTGTGTTTTTGCCAGTATTGTTCAGTGAACCTCTTGAGGAGAGATTGAATTACAAAGTGTGTGAAGGAAATCACACGAAAAACAGATTTGAAAGCTCAAAGTTGGATTGTGAGTGTGACCGCTTTTCGGCACACCAAAGTTGTGATTGCAGAATTTTCAAAACCTTTCCAAAACGTTTTTCCTTAATCTTTCGGCCCCCAACCACCTAGCTTAGCCCACTAATTTCAGTAATTGACATCTAACTCAATTGGTGATCAATATTTGGGCATTAAGGTTGGTCATTTGGGGCTGTGCAAGTATATTAACACCCAAGAACTTGGAGTTCGAGGAAGGTGTGTTTGATTGCTCACGGGTTCTTGAGGTGTGAGTGTCAATAGGCCGAGAGATCCCTGCATTGTTGAAAATTGAGTAAACACGAGTGTTTCCATTAAAAGAGGTCAGTAAGGTCCATAGTGTGTGTGTGTTTGTGTTGTTTGCTACATGATGGCAGGAAGTACACAAGGAGAAGACTTGGGAGCCAAGATTGATGCACTTGCTAAAGTTGTTGAAGGTTTGGGTGCAAAAATGAATGCAAATGAGGAGAGAATGGTAAGAATGGAAAAGGAGCTAAAGATCCAAGGGAAGAGAAAGGAATGGGAGGAAGAAGGGGCTGCCTATAATGATGCTAGTGGAAGGAAAACACAAGAGACACCAAGTGTGCAAGCCAACACCCCACCATCCATTCCCCTACCCAACCGAAGCCTAAACCCACCAAAGACCTACCCTAACTCCCAAGACTCACCTTACCCTTTTGCTATGCCTCGGTCCAGATCCCCCCATACCAAAGCCAACCCATTGACACCATCTTTGAGGATGAAGAAGGAGAGATGGTAGAAGGGTTTGACGGAACCCGAGAAGAGGACTATGCCTATTTGGATGGGAGCTAATATGATCCTCCTAGGGTGATGGGTCCTAGAAGGATAGGATGGAGAGAGAATGATGATTTTGGGCTACCCCCCACAAGCTAGAGGCCGAGATCCAAGAAGGAGGGAGGACGCTATTGAACAACAAGCTTTGAGCCATGTGAAACTACAAGTGCCTCCATTCCATGGAAAAAGTGACCCGGAGGAGTTCCTAGAGTGGGTGAGGAAGGCGGAGATGGTCTTCAATTGTCTTGGATATCCGGACCATTTGAGGTTGAAGTTGGCGGTTGTGGAGTTCACCGGATATGCTCTCACTTGGTGGGACCAAGTGAACATGGAAAGAAGAAGGGCTAGAAGGCATCCTATAGACACTTGGGAACAATTGAAGGTGGTCATGAGGGAAAGGTTTGTCCCACCCTACTATGATAGGGAATGTTGTCAAAGGCTCCAACACTTGGTGCAAGGTACAAGATCAGTGGAAGACTACTACAAGGAGTTGGAAGGGGCTTTGATGAGGGCCAACGTGAGGGAAGGGGAGGAAGGCAAGATGGCTAGGTTCCTATATGGGTTGAAACCCGAGCTTGCAAGAATGTTGGACATGTGTGAATATAGATGTTTCAATGATCTATTACATAAGGCCATCAAGTTGGATAGGCAAACAAGGAAGATGACACCCCATTACACCTCACCTACCTATCGAAGCTCCCAAACCCGGGACAATTGGACCAAACCTACCACATCCACCTACAAACCCCAAGCTCCACGTCCTAGACCCTACCAAAGACCACAAGAGGCTCCACCAAGGCCTAACCCGAGAGGCCCTATTGCACCAAACCGAGGCCAAGCTCCCCAACAACCACAACAAGCGAGAGTCATTGAGTGTTTCAAGTGCCATGGAAAGGGACACTTTGCCTTTGAGTGTCCCAACAAGAGGGTGATTGTTGTTCGGCCGAATGGAGGTTATTCAAGTGAGGAAGACAATGGTGAAGGGAAAGTAGAAACCATTGAAGAAGGTGAGGAGACTGAAGGGGAGAGACCTATTGAGGGCAATTGTTAGTGTCTCGGAGGGTTTTGCAAGCTAAACTAAAGGTTGCCGGCTCAAGTCAAAGGGAAAACTTGTTCCAAACTAGGGCATTGCTGAAAGGCAAAGTGTGTATTGTCATTATTGATGGAGGAAGTTGCACCAATGTTGCTAGTTAAGACTTGGTGGATAAGTTAGGCCTTATACCTTCTCGGCACCCCAACCCATATCAACTCCAATGGATGGATGAATATGCCAATGTGAAAGTGAATAGGCAAGTGGTAGTGCCTTTCAAAATTGGGAAGTATGAGGATGTAGTGATTTGTGATGTAGTAAAGATGAAAGCTACACATTTGCTTCTAGGAAGGCCATGGCAATATGATAGGGAAGCTACGCATTTTGGAGTATCCAACAAGTATACATTGCTACATGGGGAGAAGAAGTTCACCCTACTTCCTTTGACACCTCTGCAAGCATTGCAAGATCAACTCCGGTTACAAAGTGAGAATGAGAGGCAAAATGGTGAGACTAGTGGTGTGAGGCCGAGAGGTGAAAGTGAGAAGGACCAAGAGTCCTTGAGGGAAAAAAATAGTGGGAGTGACCCGAGTGGAAAAAGGGAGTTTGAGAGAAAACTAGAGTGTACCCTCCCACTAGCCAAAGAGAGAGATATAAAGAAGGCACTTCTAAACCGAAAGCTTTGCTACCTTGTGGTCCCAACCTCCTGTTTACTAACCTCTGATGACAATTCTTCTTTCCCTTCATGTGTGTCTTCATTATTGCAGGACTTCCAAGATGTGTTTGAAGAATCAAGAGGGTTGCCTCCCATCAAAGGCATTGAGCACCAGATAGACCTCATTCCAGGGGCACCTTTTCCCAATAGGCCAGCTTACAGAGCCAACCAAGGAAGGAAGATGGTCATCTTTGAACCGGGGGAGTGGGTGTGGCTTCACTTGATGAAGGAGAGGTTTCCACAAGTAAGAAAAAACAAGCTAGCACCGAGGGGGGATGGTCCATTTAAAGTCATTGAGAGGATAGGGGAGAATGCCTATAAACTTGATTTACCTTGTGTTTCATACAATGTACATGCTACCTTTAATGAGAGTTACTTATCTCCTTTTGAGGGCTTTGTAGGTACTCAAGATGTGAATTCGAGGACGAATTCTTTTGAAGAGGGAGGGGTTGATGCGGGAGCACAAGTCAAGAGGACCAGCCCTAGTCTTTTCGACAACATTGGAGCACCTATGACTAGGGTTGGAGCCACGAAGCTGAAAGAAGCTCTCAACCTATTCATGAAACTTATGGCTGAAGCTATGGAGCAAGAGGAGGAAGTCCAAGAAGCTGCCAAGAGAGTTGAAGGAATGGGATTGAAGGTCATTGCACAAGAGGAATACTTGAAGAGGAAGGTCCGCTTATTGAGCACCATCCACCTAAGTTCCAAAACCGAAGAGGAGGGGTCAAATGAGCAGAAGATTCCAAGAGGCCTAACTCCCTGGTCCGAGCTCTAAATGGATCACTTAAAGTGACCATATTCTAGTTCTGGAAATGAGGAAGCCAATGCAAGTAGTTTCAGGTCTTTGGGACTTCTACAGCGTCCTGTGCAAGCAAAACAAGATCAGTGCTCCATCGGCCAGCTTGGAGGCTGTACCGTCGAGCTGGCGCCTAGTGGACAGCAACTTCAAATGGCCCTAACGTCCTCGTTCGAGCTTCAAATGGGTCGCTTCAAGATACCGTTTTGTGGGTCAGGAAGAGAACTATCCAATGGTAGTTGTTTCACTCGATTTGAAGCACTACAGCCTTCTGGAGAAGCTTTGCAAGATCAGTGCACCAGTAGCCAAGGTGGTGATGTCATTGTACCGGATTGGACACCTCCTCCTCCATGTGGCATCTCCCAGCCATTTTGGCCACCATTAGCTGGTCCAAGTCACTCCTCCAACTCACCACAAATCTGATCAAGCTTGTAGAAGTACCCTAGACTTCATTTATGGTTAATTTTGGATTGTAGCTACGGTTAGACATGTAATGGGCCCGGTTTTGCCCTAGTTAACTCTTTTGGTCATCTTAAGCTTTAGGGTTAGTTCCAAAACCCTATAGGTCATCCTAGGAATGATCTGGACCCTTGGAGGAACCTACTAGAGGTAACCCTAGGCTAAGAGGCCGAAATTGCCCTAGCCTCCTTAGAACTCATTTTGCAAAATTCAAACCGAATTATTTGAACTCTTGAGCTCTCAACCTCTACCTTTCCATACTCAGCTCTTGGGGCTTGTTCAGACCTCAAGGATCATCCTTGGTGTTGCTCTCACACCGTTGAGAGAGGTGTCAAGGCCATCTACATCCATTCGGCATTACCCCCTTTGTTGCCAAGGTCACCAAGCCTTGGAGGTGAAGGAGCCGGTTTCACTTTCCACCATCAAGCAAGCATTGTGAGCTTCGATCCTGCTTAAAGATCCCTTCTCCTACCTAGTGAAGGGATATATCAGAGGGAGTGCAGGCAGGCAACGCTTCTCCCATAGAGGCTGTGCCCATATCAGTGGTGTAGCCAACCTCCCTTGAGGAGGCTGCTGCTGAAGAATTTGTGTCTGGGCTCTTCGTGAGCCCCTCCCCAGTCCAAGGTGAAGACGTGCCTGGGCACGTGGTCGTGGCAGAAATCCTTGCCACAGGCACAATGCCTCCTCCAAAGGGCAAGATGTCAGCGGGGGAAATCCTGCTGTCTATGAGGAGGAGGAGCCAACAGGCTGCTAAGGCCATTGACAGTTCTGGCCAGCAGGAGGCCATGGTCACTCCTGTGGAGGAGGAGGTGTTGATCACACCTGCAGGAGAGGAGGTGGAGGCCACCATTGCAAGGGAGGAGGCCTCTGCAGCAATCCCTTCTAGGGAGGAGGTCCCTGAAGTGACTCCTCCAAGGGAGAAGGCCCTTGCGACAAGGGGAAGAGGATCCTGAGGATCGAGGAGACTTCTTCCTCTTCTGATGGCGAAGCCCCTGAGGAGGGGGCATTGGTGGCGCAGTCCTCTGCGAGGGCCAGTGGTTGGGAAGTAGCCCAACCTTCCAGTAGTCAGCCAGAGGCTATTGGATGGGGACAACCTTCGCCGGTAAGTCTCTTGACTTTGCAAGTCTGCTTTACTTGTTTTGAGATTGTGTTTCAGTTTTCTCGGTTGTATTGCCCTTAATTTCTGTAGGTGCGGGGCCTTCTAGGCAAGAGCTTGGCCCCCGCGAGGTCCCAGTGGATCAAGGGACCATGACCGAGGTCCCTGCAGACTGGGGACCAGGATCGAGGTCCTTAAGGAGGCTGGGTGTGGTCCCACTTCTTGGAGCGAAGGCGAGTTGCTGCCAAGTCAGCCCCCAAGTGGTCTGAGGAGCCGGCCACCCTGAGGGCCATGAGGGAGAGTGCCAGGGCTAGAGTGTACAGGAGGGAAGGGAAGCTCCTGCGCGATGCGTGGGATCCAGTCTTCCTTCTCAGGAATAGCAGTTCACTGCTAAGGGGAGGGGAGCAAACCCTCCTATCCTGCCTGGAGGGGCTGCGCACCCCCTATGACAGGGAGGTGACAGAGCGGAGCTTGGACTCTCCTGCCGAGTTCATGAGGGAGGCAGCTCAACAGAGCCTGCAGGTAAGACAACTCCTGGTCTTTATATACAAGTCTGGCTTGCCTTCTTTCTGCCCTTGTTTAAATAAACTTGAATGCAGGGCGCCGTCAAAGGATATGCTGCCATGGAGCAAAGGGCATGACTTTCGTAAGTATGCCAACAAACGGGACGACGCCCAGGTAGTAGAGATTGCAGCCCTCAGGAAGGAGCTGGAGGCCTCCCAAAGAAGGGAGAAAGAGCGCCAAGAGGAGCACGCCAAGCGTGTGGCCCAACTGGAGAGTTGGTGTGATTATGTCAACAAGGAGAGGACGGCTAGCAGGCTGTATCGGTGGGAGCAGGCCAGCTTAATTGATGCTGCAAAGCATCGCTTCCTTCAACAGGCAGCAATGTTGGAAGCCAAGCAGCGCGAGAATGCTGTCCTGAAGGAGTCCCTCCTTTCTTTGGAGGCAGAAACCAAGGCTGCCCTCGAAGTGGCGAAGGCTGAAGTTGAGCAGGCAAGGGCTGCAACTGAGGAGGCGGAGCGCCGGGCTACTGCCCAGGCTCAACTGGCTAAGGAGGAAGCCGAAGCGAGCAGGCTTGCTGCTAAGGATGCCCTGAAGGCACAGACTGAGGTCACTGCTACCTTTGAAAAGGCGGTGGCCTCAGTGTGGGAGATGGAGAAGGCCCTCAGCCTTCCTCTTTTTGCAGGTGAGGACCCTGAGTCCTTTTCTTCCATCAAGGTGTCCATTCCTCAGAGGATGCCTCGACTGATGGCGAAGCTTGGTGAGATCCAAGCCCAAGGCGAGGCAGGGGCGCAAGCCTACGAGGAGGGCTGGCTACGATGCCGCTTCCAAGTGGAGAAGGAGTTCCTAGAGCTGAGTCTTGGGATTTTGGATGCTGCTAACACCAGCGATCCAACAGTAGAGGCCCTGCTCGACTGGGGGAGCAAGGGAAGAAGATGGGGGAAGCCTGGTATGCCCTGTTGGGCTAGGGTGGAGGCTCCAACATGTGGATGCCCCCCTTTTTTGTGCATAAAGGACACCTGCATTCATGCATAATTTTGATAACAGTAGATGAAGTAAAATTTCATTTTACCTTCATTGTTTTGTAGCCTTGTTTTGTCTTGCGATAGCGATGTAGGGAACGTTAGCTAGGTTAACAGCCGTAAGCTAAGTCCCGTTTGTGGAGAGAGGTCTACTGGGGTTCGCAACGGCGAAACCACAGAGATCACTTGTCAAGAAACTGGAAACTCATCTTGAGTTCATAGTGGCGAGGCACTTTAAAATCCGCAAACGGCGGAGCCACATATATCCTTCCTGATAATTTGTGGGTTCACTTGCTGAGACAAGTTAGGGACCCGTCCAGGGTTCGTAGAGGCGATGCCTTTGAAAACCATGGATGAGATTTTTCCATGTTGGAAAGTCTGCTTGGGCACGCGAAGGCGGCTCACTTAGAGACCTTCCTGGCGATTTTTCAGGGAGTAAGCCCTTGGGTAGTGTACAGTGTACCAAGTAGAGGATACCTGCAGAGTGCTCATCATTTATATGATAAGAATGAAGTAAAACTCAGTTTACCTCGAGCCTGAAGCCGCACGATGGCGAGGGCAGTGGAGCACTTGTTGAGACAAGTGAAGAGCCAGGTGGAGTTCCGGGAGATGAGACCCGTAGTTGCGTTGAGGAGCCCGTTCGGAAGGTCCGGTGTGGCGTGCGAGGGCGACTTACACAGGGACCTTCCTGAAGGAGCCAAAAGGGGGTTACCCTTCCGCAGCGCAAGGGGGTTACCCTTGGGGCGGGGCGAGTTGAAGGTCAGTTGGGGACGAGACCCGCAACTACCTGAGTGGAGGAGTCCGTGCGGAAGGTCTGCAGTGGCACGCGAGGGCGACTTACACATAGACCTCCCTGAAGGAGCCAAAAGGGGGTTACCCTCCCGCAGACAGAACCCTTGGGGCTGTTGAAGGTCTTGGGGATGAGACCCGCAACTACCTGAGTGGAGGAGTCCGTGCGGAAGGTCTGCAGTGGCGCGCTAGGGCGACTTACACAGGGACCTCCCTGAAGGAGCCAAAAGGGGGTTACCCTTCTCGGGGGTTCCCTTGGGGCGGCGAGTTGAAGGTCAGGAGCGACCCGCAACTCCCGGAATCCCGATTGAGTGGTTGATGATGATGGTGTTCTTGAGACTTCAAGCTTGCTGTTCAGAGTAATCTGTAAAAGATAAGAAGAATACTCAGAAGTAGCAAGAGAGGAGTGGGGGGCGTGAAGTAGCTTACCCGGTTTAGGGTGGACATCCCCTATTTATAGGGAGATGCCGGAGAAGAGCCTCCCGATTGAAGCCTTGGACAGGCTGTGAGACAGGACTGACAAGTCTGTCAGGTGTAAGGAGATAAGTCTGTGTCAGACTGACTGGAGATAAGGCGGCTGTGATGATGAAGATCTCAGCAAACCGCCTTAGAAGATTCACCTGTAAGGGAATGTTTGGCGTACAAATCTGGTGAAGATCACTCAAGCTCATGCTGGCCTCCTTATTGGCTGATTGATGTCAGATGACCAAGTGGTCTATCTCCAAGTGGAGCAAGTGGCAGGCGAAGGCCTGCAAGGGCGAAGGCCCATGTGGAATATAGCCAAATAAGGAGTGAGGGTCGCACGAACCTGAGTATAAGGGCCTTATTTGGGCGAGGCCAGTATAGGCAAAAGAGTCCTCGCGAAGGTGAGTTAAGGCTGAGTAAGACCCGAAGGCTCGCAAGGGCGATACCGAGACCGTGAGGGCAACCCGCGCAGCCCTAAGAGACGCAAAGGCGAGTGTGAGACATCGCCAAGGCGAGGCTTAAAGCCCGCGAGGCAAGACCTCGCGCAGGTGAGGTCGAGACCTCGCGAAGGCGAGATCGGGAGGCCGCAAGGGTGAGACCTTGCGAAGGCGAGACCGGAGACCTGCAGGGGTGAGACATAGGGGCCTTGTATAGTTCGATGCGACGCGAGGACGCGTTTGCTTGGGTAGTGTACCAATACAATTATAGTCCGGACGGACTTACCAATTCAAGAGATCCTCAGGCGACCTGAACATTCAGGACGCCTCGCCAAATGGTGTATCGAGCTTGGTGGCTTTGACATCAACTATGAATCCAGGAAGGCCATTAAGGGCTAGGCCCTCGTCGACTTCATTGCAGAATTCTCGGATGTTGACATCATCCCAGCCCCTGAGCAGGGCCCCGGACCTCAACCCATTTCCCCAGAATGGGACTTGTTTGTGGATGGCTCATCCAAACTTGGATCCCCAGGGGCATATATCTGCGCGGACTCCTAGGTATGGAAGTATCCCTTTGTGTCTCTTTCCAATTTCAAGTAACTAATAATGTTGCAGAGTATGAGGCCCTTATCGCGGGGCTCAAGCTCACCATAAGGGCAGGCATTCGTCGCCTCCATGTCCACAAATGACTCGCAACTGGTGATTCACCAGGGCCAAGGGTGCGCTGAATGCAAAGACGCCACCCTGATCAAATACCTCAAATTGGTAAACGCCTTGCGGACCAACTTTGAGGAGGCCATCTTCATCCATGTTCCTCATTCGAGAACACCACACAGACATGCTCCAAAGGAAAGACTCCCACCACCATGTCCACCTTGGCCAGCCCTTCCATCGGAGGCTATCGATATTACCTCACTGGCAACACAAGATCCAGCAGCACTGGAGAGACCATATTATCGCTGAGCTAAAAGTCAACACCGCGGACCCCAGTGCTCGTAAGCGGGCCATCCGCTTTGTTCTCATTGATGAATAATTATGGCATCGCAGTTCTCAACACCCTCCAACGATGCCTCAGCACCCTTGAGGGACACTCAGTCTTGGATACTTCCACCAAGGCAACCGTGGTGCACACATTGCTGCGGAGGCACTTGCCCACAAAGCCCTTCGTCAAGGGTACTACCGGCCTACCTTAAAAAGGACGCCGCCGCACCGGTCAAAACATGCCACCAAGGTGCGGATCAACTCTCGCATCCAAATGACTACCATCTACGGAATCTCCAAAGATCGACAAACTCGGTGCCCATTGCCTCGTGAGGAATTGACCTCATCGGTCCAATGCCGACCGCCCAGTGCCGCACCGCTTCTGTGTGGTTGCCATTGATTATTTTTCTAAGTGGGTCGAAGTAGAACCCCTGGTCTCCATCACCTCCGCCAAGATCATCAAATTCCTATGGAAAAATCTTGTCTGCCGGTACGGCAGTCCTCGCGCTATTATTACAGATAATGGCACTCAGTTTGCCAGTCACAGAGATCCAACAATGGGCCCAGACAACAATGTCCGCATGCTTTTCGCCCCTGGTGCACCCCGCCTAATGGGCAGGTCGAGGTCACCAACCGCACTTAAGAAGGGCCTCAAGAAGCGCCTTGCGGGGGCCAAAGGCCGCTGGGTAGATGAACTCCCAAGTGTCTTGTGGGACTACCGCACCACAACGCGAACCCCAACAGGCGAAACGCCTTTTTCCCTGGTATATGGCGCAGACGCGCTTCTGCCTATTGAGGCAGACCTCCCTACGATCCGCATGATCAACTTCACTGACGAAGCCAATGCTCACGGGCTTCGCGCAAAACTCGACTTAATCGAGGAATTGCGCGAGGGCGCCGCCGCTTCGCTTGTTTGCCCTCAAACAGAGGCTCGCTTCACCACAATGCCAGTGGTAAAACCCAAAGCACTACAACAAGGGGCCTTGCCTTACTCAAGTCTGCCCTCACGGCTCGCGACCCCAAACAGGTGTCTTGCACCCAACCGGGACGGACCCTATATTGTTCATAAACAAGTTCGCCAGGAGTCTATGAACTACAAGACCATGATGGCCGTCTTCTTCCCCGCAACATTCATGTGGATGACTTACGCCCATATTATGTGTAAGTCCTCGCCTTACGTCTTCAATTCAATAAAATACATGTGTATATCTCCTCTCTTACAGCATTACGTGCAATTACAAATGCCCTCTCAATCGCCTCTACACCCGACCTGGCCGACTGCCACTCGCCTAAAACCCCTACACGCGCCACATAAAGGGAAACCCTCATGTCGCGCTGTAGTCATGGGTCTCATCCCCAACTGACCTTGAACTCGCCCCGCCCCAAGGGTAACCCCTTGTGCCGCGGAAGGGTAACCCCTTTTGGCTCCTTCAGGAGGTCTATGTGTAAGTCGCCTCGCACGCCGCAGCAGACCTCTCGCATGGACTCCTCCACACAGCCTTGTCATGGGTCTCATCCCCACTGGCCTTCAACTCGCCCCGCCCCAAGGGTAACACCCTTGCGCCGCGGAAGGGTAACCCCCTTTGGCTCCTTCGCAGAGGTCCCCGTAAGTTGCCCTCGCGAGCCACACCGGACCTTCCGCACGGGCTCTCCAAAGACAGCTACGGGTCTCATCTCCTGGAACTCCACCGCCTCTTCACTTGTCTCAACAAGTGCCCCACCGCTTCACCATCGCGCGACCTCGTGCTCAAGGTAAACCGAGCTTTACTTCATTCATATCATATAAATAATGACCGCTCTGCAGGTATCTTCTACTTGGTACACTCAGACACTACCCAAGGGCTTACACCAAGGATCGCCAGAAGGTCTCTATGTGAGCCGCCTTCGCGAGCCCCAGCAGACCTTCCACATGGAAAATCTTATACATGGCCTTCAAAGGCGTTGCTGTGCGAACCCTAAATGGGTCCTCGCCTTGTCTCAACAAGTGGTCTCGCCTCCAACTTGCTCACCGACACCCGGTAAGTGATTACGCTAATTACGCAATTAAGCATCAATATTGGGATTAGTGAATTTTCTCGTGCCTTGGGACTTATAATTAAGTATATGAAGTATAATTGCTGTGAGATATGAAGTCCCGAGGATGTGGTACAGTTGTCATCAAGTTATTGCCACCTGGTCGAATTCCATCTAATTACGCGATTAAGCGTATTTACCGGGATTAGTGATTTTTGTGGGGCTCGGGACTCATAATTAGTTATGTGAAGCATGTTTTATGCGTGTTATGAGGTCCCGAGAATGTGTTTCAAATTTCGTGCCGTTTGGGTTACGGTTTGGAAGTTGCAATTTTGGCCGACTAAATTGCAACTTTTGAAAGTTTGGGGTTAAAGTGAAAAAGAAAAAAAGAAAAAGAAGACGGCAGGAGGGGCGGTGAAATAATTAAAAGTGAAGTGAGGTGTGTGTTAGTGGGGTGTGTGTATCATGTATGTATGTATGTATGTATATATATATATAGTATTAGGAAAGTAAAAGAAACGTACAGAAGCAAGCAAAGCTTCATTTCTTCTTTCTTCTTCTCTGTACCTCGCCGAGCTTAAGGAGCAATTTGTGATCTCCCAATTTCTCACCAAAATCTTGAAGGTCAGTTGGGTAAATCGATCCTTAGGAGAAATAATTAACTCCTTATAAATCGGTTTTTGTAATTGTGGCTCCGGTTGGAAACCGTGAGCTTCTGAAAATTGCTCCACATTTATGGAAATTCTCCTATTGTTGATTTTATGGTTCCTAAGCGTTCCTTGCACCTTCTATTACGTCTTTTGTGTCAGGGGTGTGAGCTGAATCTTTGTAGAAGTGCTGCCAATATTGTTCTGAAATTTAAATAGAAACTCAACTTCAGGCCTGATTTGACGGAAGGTAAGGATATATTATTAATCAGAGCTAAGAGTTATACATTTTGTACGGTTCAGATTTCGTTGAAAAAGCCGTATGTGAAAAGCCGTTTTTCCTGTTCGAGCCCCATTTTTGGCACCTTTGTTGTGGGTCAATTTTGTGAATTCTGAATGTGTATTATGTATCTCATGGATCATATGTGAACAGGAGGTAGTCGGAAGTGCGGCGAAACTTTGCCGAAATCTGCATCGGGACCGCTGATCCAAAATTCCATTCGACTTCGTGAAAGGTAAGGGTTCGTGTGTCTCTGGGTACCGCATTTTGGAGTACTTTATAAAATGCGTATCGGAGTATATTGAGGCTAAGTTTGGTTTGAGGTGTTGGCCCGGTGATGCCAAACTTGGTCAAATGGTATAAGCATTGGTGTGCAGTGTCGGGATCAACATTAAGGATGTGTATCTACACCTAAATGGTGTAAGTCTGTGTGATACACCTTTAAGGTGTTTGTGATTTGACGGTGGGGATCATGACCCCGAGCTGGCCATGCTCTTGTGTGTAATTATATGTGTGCCTTGGCTAAGGCCGGGAAGACCGTCATTGTGCCTAACTACATCATAATCCATTGTTTGACTTGCATTGCATTTGGCTGAATTCTGCATTGGTTGAGCATGTGTATTCTTGTATATCTGCGTTTTCTTTGGTTGCAGGTTTCTTGTGCTCCAAGAAAATCTTTGCTTATACCTCAGCCCTTACTAAGTTCTTTCGAGAACTTACCCCTTATTTCTTCATTTCAGGAGGATCTGACCCGCAACCCGCTGAGTAGAGTCGGGGGTTGCTTTTGTGTGTGATATTTCAGGTACCATTTTGTGTGTTCCGATCTATTGTGTTTTGTATTGAGAAAATAAGGGGTAATGTCTGATGTGTATGTATATCGTTCCGGGATTTCCGATATCTGTGTGATCAACTTTTTCGGATGTGTTGGGTGGTATTCAGTTCTGGAGTTCAGATTATGTTATTGAGCACTGTGGTTTTCTAACGGTTAAACTTTCTTACATGTGTAGTAGCAGCAGAAGATTTTGCACGCCGAGGACGTTGTTTGAACCACGGAGTGTCACCACCTCGCACGCCTGTATGTATTCCAAAGAACATTTTGTGACTCAGATATTGTAGATGACATGTATGCATGTAGAATTAGTAAAATCTGGGTTTTCGTCAAAAGTCAGATTTGTGCTGGATTTTCTGCTAGGAAGCGTTCTGGGCAGATTATGTATATGTTTGTAATTCTGAGTGTGGAATGCTTGTTTTTATCAGTTTTGAGACTTGTACGTCCGAAAGGGTGTAAACCGCCTGGGGCCAATGCCCCGGTTTTCGGAAATTTTCTCTAAATCACCTATATATGTTTATATGTAAGCATATGTGCGTAATACATGATTGGTGTGAAAGAATTCAAAGCATGAAGCTTAAAATGAGTTGTAGGGCCCACAGGCCCACTTGCTAATTTCGATATGTGTGTGATCTGTTACCCCAACTGAGTGTGGTTACGGTGTTAATAAGCATCGTAATCGCTTGTGTGCTTCCGCCGTGGGGTGACAGAAGGTGGTATCAGAGCATGGTTATCGTTCAGTCCTGGATTTCTGTTATGTTGAGTGATTAGTGTATATGTGTCCTGCATGTGGTTATCTGATTTGGTATCCGTCCGAATTCGGGAATTCGTTATTCATGTGATCTGATTACCTTTTCTCGTTATTGGATGTTGTTACATGATGCATTTGCATTTACATATACAGAGCCAATTGGAATACCGCTTGCTAGTTCTGGTGTTTAACCGTTATATATGTGCTCTTTGGTTTTCTTTGAATTATTCAATATGGTGAATACACGCGAAGAAGAGAGCAGATCATGAGAGGCGTGACAGAGATCCCGAGCCTCAGCAGATTGTGGAACAGTAACGGGTCCAAAGACTGCATTCCTCCGCACAAAGTTCCTCCGGATTTGATGCAGTCCTTGAGCAGATCGGGGATACTTTGGCAAAGAGCTTCTGCCAGCACATCGCAGTTGGGCCGTCGGCTCAGTGGACGTTTGGCTGAGCAACAGCAGCCCATGGATGTGAGTAGTGTGAGGCCTAATGGGCCTCACTCTGTGATAGATGCCAGTTCTTCTGGGCATGAGGATGTGAGGGAAGAGCCCGACAAGAGGATGTGAACACAGACGAAGAGAGACGACACCCTAGGGCTAGGAGGGTGCGTCCTGATGTTGGCCAAGTCGCCCGACATGTTCGTGTAGGTCCCGATCACTCCTGGACAGCAGTGCAGGCCGCCACCGCAGAAGACACCGGGAGGAGGATCAGGCTGAGGATGAGTCATCACGCATGTCTAGGAGGCGTAGAGAGGTAGATGAGCGGCCGAGTAAGATGCCGAGAGGTTTCAGCGCTTAGCCCCTCCGAGGTTCAATGGGAGAGGTGGTCCCGAGGCTGCAGAGATCTGGTATAACCGGATCAATGCGATGTTTGAGCGGTTGGAGTTTCCTCCTACCACGATGGTGTCTCTGGCCACTTATAATCTAGAGGGTCGGGCCGTCATCTGGTGGGAGAGTGTCAGGAACAGGCATCGGGCTGAGCGAGCTGTGAGAGGAGAGCCTGACACTGATATGACATGGGATGAGTTCAGCCGACTATTCCAAGACCAGTATGTGGGAGATGCGGTCCGAGATTTGCGGCAGTCTCAGTTCGACAACCTCGTGCAGGGTGACATGAGTGTATTGGAGTATGAGCACGAGTTTGATCGATTAGTTCGTTATGTTCCGCAGTATCACAGAATGGAGGAGAAGAAGGCCAAGAGGTTTATACGTGGACTGCGATCCGATATCCGCGTGGCATTGAGACCGCTGGGCATTACTACTTTTCATGAGGCGACGCAGAAAGCCCAGCTTTATCGAGCAGAGGAGATCGAGAGCAGCAGACACCGTATCGACCTCCGCAGGGTAGGAGAGGTACGGGTCCACGGAGATTTTCCCGCAACACCGGAAGGCTCCTATTGGCGTCTGAGTGCGAGAGGCGGAGGAGTAGCATCTCCATCTGCGTGTGTCGACTTGTGGGACGTCTCATCCGGGTAGGCCATGCTACAGAGAGACGAACAGATGCTTGAAGTGTGGATCCGCCGACCACTGGATTCGGGACTGTCCGCAGGTTGTGCCGAGGAGAGACTTCGGCAACTGGCCGAGAGCCCAAAGATAGAGCTCCTCAGAGGGACGAGGAGCACCGCAGAGTGGTGCTAGACAGCAGCCGCAGCAACCACGACATCCACCTCCTCTCGCCACCACCACGAGAGGGTGGAAGGGTATTCCAGATCGAGAGAGGTGAGCCGGCACAGCAAGGAGCACCGAAAGGTACCTTACTTCGAATGATATGCCCGTGAATGTTCTGCTTTGATACGGGTGCTTCTATATCTATTATTGCACGTATGTTATGTCCCGCCATTTATCTCGTTTGTTTTATGCCTCATATATCATTGATTAAAACCGCTGGGAGTCAGTGTTTGTTTTCAAATGAGATAGCCAGGGATTGTGTGATTACATTGGGAAAGCATCAGATTCCCACGGAATTGCTGGTGCTGGATATTTCACGATATGATGTGGTTTTAGGCATGGATTGGCTATCTCGGCATTGTGTACAGATAGATTGTGCGAAGAGAGAGATTGTGTTATCTTCTGGTAAGACACTTCCGTTGTCCACTTCTTCTGGATGTGTATCTGAGATTCATAGTCTGGAATTAGAGATTCTGGACGAGATACCTATGATTGATGAGGATGCGTATTTTGATCTGAACTCAGCTGATATCTGGGATGTGTTGGATCAGATATCCGTTGTGTGAGATTTTCCGCAGGTATTTCCTGAGGATTTGCCGGGCATGCCACCAGAGCGAGAGATTGTGTTTGAGATTCTGCTTAAGCCAGGATCTGTTCCCATATCAGTTCTCCCTACCGCATGCCGATTTCAGAAATGAATGAACTCAAGAAACAACTTGACGAGTTCTTTGGCAAAGGGGTTTATTCGACCGAGCATTTCTCCGTGGGGTGCTCCGGTATTGTTTGTGAAGAAGAAGGATGGGACCTTGCGATTGTGTATTGATTACCGGAAGCTGAATGCAATAACTATGAAGAACAGGTATCCTTTACCCAGGATCGATGATCTATTTGATCAGTTGAAGGGAGCAAAGATTTTCTCGAAGATAGATCTGTGATTGGGATATTTTCAGCTTCGGGTGAAGGAAGAGGATATGCCAAAGATAGCTTTCTTAACCAGGTATGGACACTACGATTATATTGTTATGCCATTCGATCTGACTAATGCCCCAGCAGCTTTCATGGATATGATGAACCGGGTGTTCCACCATATCCTGGATCAATTTGTTATTGTGTTTATTGATGACATCCTCGGATATTCCAAGGATGAGGATGAGCATCGAGATCATCTCCGGATGGTTCTGCAGAGATTGTGGGATCAGCGGTTATATGCGAAATTCTCCAAGTGTCAGTTCTGGATTCGGGAGGTGCCATTTCTTGGGCACATCATCAGCGAGAGTGGTATTTCAGTAGATCCCGAGAAGGTTAAGGCGGCAGATCGGAAGCAACCGACCAATGTGCGAGAGATCGGAGTTTCCTCGGATTAGCAAGATATTATCGGAGATTTGTTTCAGGATTTTCTGCACTAGTTTCACCCCTTACTCGCTTGACTCTGAAGGGGCGAGGATTTGTTTGGTCCGAGCATTGTGAGCATGGTTTTCAGGAGTTGAAGAATATGTTAACTAACGCGCCTATTCTCGATACTACCGAGATCCGGTTGTGCCATATGTGATCTACAGATGCTTCCAGATCCGCACTTGGATGTATGCTTATGCAGGGCCGGAATGTGATTGCTTATGGATCGAGACAGCTTCGACCACATGAGCAGAACTATCCGACCCACGACTTGGAGTTAGCAGCGGTGATCTACGCGCTCAAGCAGTGGCGACATTACCTGCTGGGTAACAAGTTTCAGATATTCACTGATCATAAGAGTGAAATATTTGTTTACTCAGAAGGATTTGAATATGAGACAGCGTAGATGGTTGGAATACATGAAGGACTATGATTGTAGTATTGAGTACACCGCAAGCAAAAGTAATTCTGTGGCAGATGCACTAAGTTGGAAATACACCGGCTTAGTAAAGGGCAGAGATAGTGATGACAGAATGAAGGAGAACGACATGATGTGTTTGTGGCGTACGTGGGAGCGATGGGAGCATGCTCAGCTGTGCACTTTGACTATTCAATCGAGTTGGCTAGATAAAGTGCGGGATGTGCGAAAAGTGATCCAACATTGAAGCAGATATCCGGAGAAGCAAAGGTAGCAATACACCCATCTTTTGAGTACAAGCAAGGTCTGTTGTATTTCGAGATCGGTTGTATGTGCCGAACATCCTGACACTTCGAGATGAGCTTCTCGAGGAGGCTCACGAGAGCAGGCTGAGTGTGCATCCGGGAAGTGAGAAGATGTATCACGACCTGAGATCTCATTTCTGGTGGCCGGGCATGCGAGTGTTACTCGGCGTTGCCTCGGGATATACGGCGGTTTCGGTAGCGCTCCCGAGACCTCAGATTGAGAAGCCGTTTGCAGTTTTGGAGTCGTGGGAATGTCCCGGAGGTTGTTATGGAATGTAATATTTGGGGCGGGACGTTCGGTCCCGGGCGACTCCCGGGGCTCGGGATGGAAATCTTCTGACGGCTTTGGGGTAAGTCATGTTATAATTCAAGATGGAGTTTATGTTTATTTTTGGGGAATTTTGGCGTGACGGGATTTTGGTTCAGGTTGACACGCTCGCATGTCGGGATTCGTTCGGGTTCAGCGAGCTCGGTAGGACACTCCTGAAAGGTAAATAAACATTTGGAACATGTTTTACGAATGTTATAATATCCTGAGAATGGTGTCCAAGTTTCGTTTAATTTGGAGTTCAGTATTTGCGGTTGGGCCAAATTTGTAACTTTTGGAAAAGTTGGGAGATGAACTTTTAAATTGGCCACAAAACAACAATAATGGGTTATGGGCAGCAGCTGATTTCGGCTGGAATGGGAGAGAAATAGGGGACACTTGTCCTATTTTCATTTTAAGTTGAGAGGGATGGGAAAAAGAGGAAGAAAATATATAAGGCTTATATTTTCATAAATGTGATATTATCTCATCACTTTTCTTCTTCTTCTTCTTCCTTCTCCCTTGGTGCGCCATTTTCACTATTCATCAAGCTTGGTGTTCTTCAAGTCTTGGCTCAAATCAAGGAGGAATTGGATCCTTTAAGTGGTAAGCTTCCTCCCTAGCTCTCTTTTCTTGTTAGAAACAAGTTTTAGTAGGAGAAAGAGAAGGATTTGTGATTTATGGGTTTGTTCTTAGCTACCATCTAGGATGATTCTCTTCCTCCCATCTTTTAGTATGTTATTCTTGGGTTGTAGGGGAGTGATAATCAAGTGTTAGATTTTGGAAAAACTCCTTGGTTGTAAAAACCCCAATTTGGCCGAATTTATGGAAATTCTAAAATGGTGTATGTTTGTCTTCTTGGATCATGCTTCAAGTATGTTGTTCCTAGCATGATTCTAAGCTTATGTATGGATTCAATTTGATGGAAAATAAGTTGGGTGAAAAACCCCCCCTTTTGGCCGAATTCTTCAAGAGAAGGGTTATGTTGATTTTGGTTGTTTTAGGTGCAATTGGTTAGTATTCTTGGTTTAGAAGTGTAATTGGTGGTTAGAATGGTTGTTTGATGGCTTGATTGGATTGAATTGGAAGTTGGATAAAATGTTGGTATAGAACCGAAATGTTAAAGTGAAACTTTCTCTATGTTGAGGTTTGATTTTGATTGAATTGGATGCTAAAGTGGTATTGGGGTTGGATTTAGGTGCGGTTTGATGTTTGAAACGTTGGTTTCGGGTAAGAAATGAAAAGTTACCATTATGCAGGTTTGTCGGAAAAATGTCAGGGATGAAGGGTTTAAAGGTTGGATTGTGTTTGTCAATGTATAATCTTGCATTGTCTAAGTCGGTTCTGAATTCTGATGTTTCTGCGGAAATTTGGAATTTTACCGAAATTCTGCCGGATTTTCGGTTTTGGGTCGGGGGTGTAGTTTGGTAGTGTGGTTGGTAAAGTTGCTAATTCAGCTTGATTCGACAGATTCTGAGGTCCAGAAGGTTGAAAAAGAGAGGTTTCCGGGTTTCGGGTCGCGGTTTGGAAATTGTCCAGAATCGGTCAACTACTCTGGAATTGTGCGGTAAGGGTTTGGTTCTGTTGTTTTGGTAAGATAGGTGCATGTTTTGTTTCACTTTCTGTTATGCAAGTATTTCTGGAATATATGTCTTAAGGCATATTCTCATGTCTGTAGGTGTATGCCTTGTGGCATACTGCATGCATTGACCCTACGACAGTTGGGGTTCGCTACCCCAGCTGGTGCACCATGCTTCTGTAATAGCTTCGGCTTCTGACTCCCTTAGAGGGAGGCTGTCGTTTCGATTCGTTATAAGGGTTTATGGCGATTTAGAATCGCACATCCTTCGGGATTCTGATCTGTTTTTATTGCATGCACGATATTCTGTACTCTGTTGCATATACTCTGTGTATTGCTAACTTTCTGTTTTGCAGGGTTACATATGCTTATCTTACCCCAAATCCCTTACGGGTCCTTTCGAGGACTCACCCTTTTTGGGTTCTGTCTTTGGGTTTCAGGTAGACCTGGTAAGCAGCCAGCGGAGTAGGTTTCCGTGAGGCTTCTGTCTTTGTTGTGTTGAGCAGCAGCTGCACCTTGCGGGCCGGGATTCTGTTGGGGGTAGCAGACTTGGTCTGAATCCCGCGCGAGGTATCTGACGTTTAGGCCTTAGGTTGGCTCTGTAGCTGCATGTGCATACTTCTGGATTGTTGTGATGATTGTATACATATATATTACATTACATTGCATGTTCGAGCGCTTAGCGCTTGGTAGATACCCTTTGTCGGGGAATACTGTGTGTATCTATGTTGTGTGCCTAAGCACTCGTCCACGGAGGGCGGGGCTTACTTTGTTGTTAATGCATGAACTGTATATATGATGATGGTGATGGTGATGTGCTCGCCCGTTTTCGAGGGGCGAGACTCACCATGGATATTTTAGTACATGTATGAAATTTTCAGGTTGCTTCCACAATCACTTATCGCGTCCGCTACGCGCGGCAGGTCTCGATGGACCTGTCATCTTGTATCAGTCCGGCTTCCGCTTCCGACGTCCCGGCGCCCCCGCCTCCGCAACCGGGCTCGGGTGGCGTACGGTGACAAGTTGGTATCAGAGCAGGTAAGTGACCATATTGGTCGCCAGTGGTGACTTGTAGTGACAACTATTGCTGCACATTTTATTTTAGAATGGTTTGGTACGGAGATTGGCCACCTCCTTACTTGAACCACTTTAAAATAAAATTGTGGAGTAAAGTTTGGAAGTTATCTGGTAGATGCAGATTTGAAAGGGATTTCGGATTAAAATTATTACAGTGATGGATTGTGGAAAAGGTCCGGGTACGTAAAATTGTGTGTTAGGAAAAAGATTTGGTGAAATAAGCATGAGCTGCTTCTGTGATTTTGTGAAATACATGATTTTATCATTCTGAGAAATGACTTCTGTGTCAAGTGTTGCATTGCACTACAGAGCCATAGAAAGCTGCTGCTAGCTTCTGTAGGGATTAGAAGTGACTGATTTGTCTGGACTCTGTTTGGTCTGAAATGTTTCAGGAATGGTTAACACGCGTAGACAGCGTGATTTGCGACCGGAGGGAGGGGACCGTAATCCCACGCCTCCGAGAGATAGGGATGGGAGGCAGAGGGATCCCGGGGCGAGCAGATACATACCCCGTCACCGGGTGTACAGCAGGTCGTGGGTCTACCACCGCTTTGGTTCATGTCTTTGAACAGTTCAGCAGCTTGTTGAGGACATTAGTCCCGGAACAGTTCCGATACACCACAAAGTGGGGAGGATTCAGTCGTGGCACCGCCTGTACATTCTCGACAGAGGGTGAGTAGCCATACCCGGACTACCACCCACACTCATGTACGGCACGATCTCGAGAGTGATTCCGGGAGGACGAGGATTGCAGGAATCGCGATCACGGAGGGTACGACCGAGCGCAACCCCGCATCTCGCTCTAATCGTTACGACCAGAGACATATCAGCCACCTCGGCAGCCGGAGGATTATCAAGCTGGATTCCGATACCACCCGTCGGACCCACCGACGACGGGAAGTTCGGGCACCACTCGACTCGATGATGTCCGATTGTTGGAGAGGTTTCAGCGCTTGAACCCAAAGAAGTTCGATGGCGGGGAGGTCCCGAGGCAGCAGAGACGTGGTTCATGGAGATTGACAAGCTCCTTGGGAGGTTACACCTACCTTCTACGGTGATGGTATCCCTTGCCACATTTAATCTGCAGGAGGGAGCAGATCATTGGTGGAGGAGCCTTCGAGGGTAATCGAGGGCGAATGCGGGACTAGCACCCGATCGGGATGTGGACGTTACACGGGAGCGGTTTACACAAGCTGTTCCATCGGAGATTTATCGGGGCTGCAGCTAGAGATCTGCGTCGAGCACGCTTTGATGAGCTTCATCGGGAGACAGGACTGTCGCAGAGTATGAGCGGGAGTTTGACAGGCTTATCCACTACGTACCGCAGTACCATGGTATGGAAGAGGAGAAGGCAAAGAGGTTTATTCGTCGACTGCGCCCCGAGTTCAGGTGGGCTTTGAGACCATTAGATATTACTTCGTATCGGGAGGCGGTTCATAAGGCTCAACTCCTCGAGCAGGAGGAGGTTGAGAGTCGCCTCATCTCACAGCGAGGTCAGGGGAGTTCGAGGGGTTCCACACAGCAGGGACCCCGGCAGATTTCGAGGGGTTCCACACAAAGGGGGAGCACCACCGCCACGACCTTGTCCGACTTGCAGTAGGTATCACCTGGCCAACCTTGTTACCGACGGAGGGCCGATGTCTACGTTGTGGGTCCGATACCACTGGGTACGAGATTGCCCTATGACCGTGGGACAGGGTTTTGGCGATCTTCGGCATCCACGCCTCGGCACAGCCAAACGCGCCGCGAGGGCGTGGGTTTCAGCGGGTGGCTCGAGACCTCGCAGCGGCAGCGGCTTCAGCCACCCCCTCCACCGCAGCAGCCTAGGGCAGGACGAGTTTTTCACATAGAGCAGGGAGGTCCTAGTCATCAGGGAGGACCTAGTCAGCAGGCAGGCACTAGCCAGCAGGGAGGCTCGAGTCAGCAGGGAGTTCTGCAAGGTACTTTATGTCTGAATGATATACCTGTTCATGCATTACTCGATACGGGAGCATCTATTTCCATTGTAACACAGAAATGTGTTACATCTCTACATCTGTCTGTTAGTACTTTGCCTCAGATGTATTTAGTAAAAACTGCTGGGAGTCAGTTTCTGTTTTCCAATGAGATGGTTCGGGGTTGTACGATATCTGTAGGCAGACATCGATAATATCGGATTTGTTGGTTTTAGACACGCCGAACTATGATATTATTCTTGGGATGGACTAGCTATCCAAGAATTCTGTGCACATTGATTGTGCAACCCGTACCATTATGGTTTCGGAGAGGTACTACCTCTCATTGCACCGACTAGTTTGACTATCGCACAACACAAGAAAGAGTTGCAGATTCGGATCACTGTCGATAGTTGGTGTGGGGAATGCTATGATCTGAACGAGGCTGGTATTAGGTTGAAGTTGGAAAGTATACCAGTTGTTCGAGATTTTCCGCAGTATTTCCGGAGGAGCTGCCCGGATTACCACCATAGCGGGAAATTGTGTTTGAGATCCACTGCAATGGCACGCTCCGATATCTATTCCTCCTTATCGGATGCCTATTTCTGAGATGCAGGAGTTGAAGAAGCAGTTGCAGGAATTACAGCAGAAGGGCTTCATTCGACCGAGCACTTCACCGTGGGGTGCTCCGGTTATGTTTGTTAAGAAGAAAGATGGGACGCTCCGACTTTGCATTGATTACAGACGGTTGAATGCCCTTACCGTGAAGAATAAGTATCCGTTGCGAGGATTGACGATCTTTTTGATCGGCTTCGGGATTCGAGAGTTTTCTCGAAGATTGATCTACGATCTGGGTACTTTCAGCTTAGGGTGAAGGAAGAGGACATACCTAAGACTGCTTTCCGCACCCGATATGGACACTTTGAGTTTACGGTCATGCCATTCGGGCTGACCAATGCTCCGGCAGCATTCATGGCTCTAATGCACCGGGTGTTCCGACCGTACTTGGACTCATTTGTGGTGGTCTTTATCGATGATATTCTGATATATTCTAGGGATGAGGACTCGCATCGGGAGCATCTGAGGGTAGTTCTGCAGACACTTTGGGAACATCAGCTTTATGCTAAATTCTCAAAGTGTGAGTTCTGGATTCGGGAAGTCACTTTTCTGGGACACGTTATTTCTGAGCATGGTTTGTCTGTGGATCCAGAGAAGGTGAGGGCAGTTCGGGATTGGAAGCAACCTACCACGGTACGAGAGATCAGGAGCTTCTTGGGGTTAGCAGGATATTATCGGAGGTTTGTACCGGGATTCTCTATTTTAGCATCTCCGCTTACACGCTTGACCAAGAAGGGTCACCGTTTATCCGGACAGAGAAGTGTGAGCGGTATTTTCAGGAGTTGAAGCGGCGGTTGACTAACGCTCCGATTCTGACTCTTCCAGATCCAAGCTTACCATACGTGATATATACGGATGCTTCCACGTCCGGTTTGGGGTGTGTGTTGATGCAGGATCGTAATGTGATAGCTTATGGGTCGAGGCAGTTGCGACCGCATGAGCTGAACTACCCGACGCACGATCCGGAGTTGGCTACAGTGATTTTTGCGAAACAATGGAGGCATTATCTGTTTGGTAATAAATTTCAGATTCTTACCGACCATAAGAGTCTGAAATATCTATTTACGCAGAAGAAACTTAATATGAGGCAGCGCAGATGGCTCGAATACATTAAGGACTATGACTGTAGTATCGAGTACATCTCTGGCAAGGGCAACTGGTGGCAAATCAGTGCGCGTGATCGCCACGTTCCGATTTGACTTGCGTGTCACGACATTGACGGAAGCCATTAGGTCGACTTTGCGTATTAGAGCGCGATTGTCGAGGAATAGAGAGATCCTCTGAGGTTGTGATTTGACGAGTCGCGTTGAGTAGTTGTAAAACGTTACCCTTTTAGGTATGAATAGTGAATGTATTTATAGTCCCATGTCTCAGTGGCATTATTGTAATATCTCAATGTAAGGTGATTATATATTTTAGGTCATATGTGCACTTCGGGAAGTATGGTTCGGGAAAGTCCTTTAAGCTTTACTCGGATTACTTACTAGTTTTTTAATGGGGCCCTTATTTCGGGCTTATGCGTGGGCCTTTTGTTAGGCCTTTTATGCGTATTTGGGCCTGGCGGCCATCAAGTCCCCCCCAAGCCCTTTTGGCCGACTAAAAGGAGTCAAAAGTTCTTTTCTGAAGATCTATTTTAGAATGTCTGTGAGTCTTGTTCGGGAATCTGCTTGGTTCGGGATACTTTCTTTGTTCGGGCACCTGATTCATCTTCTGTTCGGGTAGCTGAGTCTGTATTTTGAAAACATTGTTCGGGCGTGTGTTCAGGGAACAGGGTCGTTTCCCGTACTAATGTGTTCGGGAAACTGAAGATGTGAATTCTTTTTCTCGAACATAGTTCGGGCTTCTGAATCGGTTTCCGTGCTTTGGTGTTCGGGAAACTGAGGATGTTGAATCCTCCTTTTGTCTCGAACGATGTTCGGGCTTCTGAATCGTTTCCCGTACCATTGTGTTCGGGAAACTGAGGATGTTGAATCCTCCTTTTGTCTCGAACAATGTTCGGGCTTCTGAATCGTTTCCCGTACCATTGTGTTCGGGAAACTGAGGATGTTGATTCCTCCTTTTGTCTCGAACAATGTTCGGGCTTCTGAATCGTTTCCCGTACCATTGTGTTCGGGAAACTGAGGATGTTGATTCCTCCTTTTGTCTCGAACAATGTTCGGGCTTCTGAATCGTTTCCCGTACCATTGTGTTCGGGAAACTGAGGATGTTGATTCCTCCTTTTGTCTCGAACAATGTTCGAGCTTCTGAATCGTTTCCCGTACCATTGTGTTCGGGAAACTGAGGATGTTGATTCCTCCTTTTGTCTCGAACAATGTTCGGGCTTCTGAATCGTTTCCCGTACCATTGTGTTCGGGAAACTGAGGATGTTGATTCCTCCTTTTGTCTCGAACGATGTTCGGGCTTCTGAATCGTTTCCCGTTCCATTACGTTCGGGAAACTGAGGATGTTGAATCCTCCTTTTGTCTCGAACAATGTTCGGGCTTCTGATTCGTTGCCCGTACCATTGCGTTCGGGAAACTGAGGATGTTGAATCCTCCTTTTGTCTCGAACAATGTTCGGGCTTCTGAATCGCTTCCCGTACCATTGTGTTCGGGAAACCGAGATGTTGATTCCTCCTACTGTCTCGAACAATGTTCGGGCTTTTGAATCGTTTCCCATACCATTGTGTTCGGGAAACTGAGGATGTTGATTCCTCCTTTTGTCTCGAACAATGTTCGGGCTTTTGAATCGTATTCGAGATTTTCTCATTCGGGATCTACCACGGTTGGGATTCCAACGGTTATGTTTGAATGTGAGTTGAGCCCGATCACTCACTCTTATTTTGCATCTCTCAAGCTCTTCTCTTCTCACAATAAAATCACGACGGACAATCCCACGCTTCAGGAGGCTGTTAGTATCTTCAAGAGGTGGAGGACTGTTGAAGAATCTAACCCAGAAGACTTCTTCCCCCCTTTCCTAGGAGAAACCACCGTACCGGACGGTTACAAAGGTTCGTCCGCCGTCCATCAATTCTATCGACTCCACCGTCGAGTTGTTGACGCCGCTGCTGTTAGCCCGTCGCTTAATCTTCTTCCAGAGCCGCCCACATCTCCTCCGGCCATTTACCCGAGGTACATGAGAATAGACCCTACTTTTCCCACCCCTTCTACTGTTCGTCCTTCAGGTTGCCTTTTAGAGACCAAGGGCGAGATTCCCGAAGGCTGGTGGTCCGAGATAGAGAACTACCGGAGTAAGGCAACTCCGGAGTTAATAAAAGAGTGGCAATCCACGCATTTTGTCCCGATGACGGTTCGTACTCGGGTTCCTTCTCCGGAATGCCGGGCGTATGAGCCTGGGAAAGGCTGGTTGGTGATCTTCAAGGATCAACTGCTGTGCGGGCTCCGCTTCCCCCCGCACCCATTTGTTCGGCAGCTGGCGGAATCCCACGGGCTAGCCGTTAACCAATTCAGCCCGAATACCTACTGCCACATAAACGCCTATCTCATTCTCTGTGCTCTGTTCGAGATAGAGCCAACCATATCCACTTTCCTCCAGTACTATAAAGTGAATGTGGTCCCGAGGAACTGTTTCTACTTCTTCAGTGCCCGGGGTCCTCCTACTGTAAAATTCAACTTCGTTTGGAATTTGCCAACCAGCCGCAAGGGATGGCATCGGGAATTTTTCTTCATGAAGCCTGATGCGTCATGGGGCCTGCAAACTGCGCAGAAGGTAGGAGGACTGCCGGACGTGCAGAATCCTCGGCGACTGCTGAAGGGGGCTGCTGCCAAGGAGAACTATGACCGGTTCGACAATAAAATCCGGACCATTGCTCCTTGGTGCGGGGATGGACCGAAGGAAGTCCTCCCCTTTCCTTTGTACTGGAGGCTGATTACCCAAGGGGTCCTTTCTCACTTGGGTATTATTCAGGGGGACTTGGGGGAGTTGGGCATCCGGGAGTCTCCCCCTTCGACCCGAGACTTGGCCTTGGTGCATCGTCTTCGGGGCGAAACATCCTTCGAGGATTTCAAGAAAGGTTTATATCGTTCTTCTATTCATAGATGCATTCGTTTGGTATTAACTAATTCTTCCCCTTTTTGCAGAAATGGAGCCCGAGTTTGATCTTGGCGCCATCTTTCGGGACGCGAAGGAGAAGAAACCGAGCTCTAAAGCCGGTGGTTCGAGGCCCGCAGCAGCTGAGAAGAAGCGGAAGAGGGGTCCTTCGGTTGATGCTGAGGCTGGAAATCAGCCTGCTGAGAAGTCTGCCGGGGATGTTCCATCCCCGGTTCATATGGAAGGGCAGCCTACTCGGGATGATGTATATGATATGCTGCAGAACTCCCCCGAACGAATCAGGAGGGCTAGGGGGAAGTTTGTAGCCTCGAGGATGACCGAGCAAAGCGCCCAGGAGGTCCCACCAATCGAGCTTCAACTAGGTAACCAGTTTGTGAAGTTACGCAATCTCTGCTTTTGGAACTTGTTCGGAAATCTGTCCCGAATGTTCGGTGAAGACCCGCTGCATGACGTGGTTCGATCTCATTTTTGTACGTTAGGTCCGGACTGGAAAGAGTGCCAGGAAGAGAGGAGGCGGATGCGGGACGAGAAGCTCTCGCAATTCGGGAGCAATCTCATTCCTCGGGAGCCGGGGTGGCTGATCCACGAGGATCAAAACATCCTTGATGATGAAGACGTCAAGGATATGGCTCCCGAGCTTTTTGAAGGGACCGCCACCGCCCGAACCATGGAGTGTTTAGAGCACTTCTATCCCGACTTGGGCGTCGCCTCTTCAAAAGTGGCCGTCCTCGGGTACCAGGTTAGTACTTGGTTGCTTATTTCCTAAGTCTGAGCTTTCGGGTTAATACCACGGGAAAATAATCCTTTATGACGATGCGTAGGTGGCCACAATGGGCGGGTGGCTTTCCCGAATCACCCGAGCATCAAACCGGATCCGTTCGGAGGCCGAGCAACGGGCGACTAAAGCCATAGCTGTGGTGGCTAAGCTGATCCAGCGAGTCCACCACTATGAGCAGTTGCTGCGGCATTCCCGTACCTCCTCCAAACTCGAGCTTCCCGAAGGCTCACACATTCGGGAGAACCTCAGCCCGGCCGAAGCTGATGATTTCGCTTTGGCTGAGGTTGCTTTCTTAAGCGCGGTCAAAGAGCACCGCCATTCGAGAGACGCTCTTCGGGAAGAAGTTCGCTTGCTCAAGATTGAAAAAGAGAAGGTCCAGGTTGACTTCACCAATCAGAAAGAGCATCATGAGCATGAGCTTCGGGTCAAGGATGAGGAGAACTAGAGACTTCGGGATGAACTTGCTGCAGTTCAGGCCAAGCTCCCGAAGTATCAGAAGGCGTTGAAGGATTCTGTGGATATGGCCGTTGACAAATATACCTTCGGGTTTTGTTTGGCCAGGAAGCAAATCGTTGAGCGCAACCCTCATGTTGACCTGTCCGGGCTTGACGGGAATGAGGAGCCCGAAGAGGATCCCAGCTGGTACGGGGACGAATTTATGCACCCACCCGAACCAGTAACCGTTGATGATTTTGCGGATCCTCAGTGATGTACTCTTTTCATTTTTGCACCCATTTTTGTAATCCCGTCCTCGGGCGTTATCAATGAAATATTCAAGGATTGGATCAACACTTGTTTCTGAACTCAATAGTACTTTATTATTCCCGGTCATACAAAATACTTCTTCAATGCTTCGGAATGGAAAGAGTTAGCCAATTCCCTTCCTTCGGGATCCGATAACTTGTAAACTCCTTTCCTTTCTTCGGCGATGACTTCGAATGGGCCTTCCCAGTTCGGTGCAAACGCGCCCTTTCGGTCTTCGGGATCCCAGTTTGGTTTGCCGTAGGACCAAATCACCCACTTTGATATTTTTTGCCTTCACTTTTGAATTTGTTGCAGATGCGGTTCTTTGTTGAAAAGCTTTCCTTCGCAACTCTGCTTCATCTCTTCTTCCTTCGAGTAAGTCTAAATTTGCCCGTAAACCTTGCTCATTCGCTACTTCCTCGAACACTTCGGTTCTGAGGGAGGAATTCGCTACTTCAATCGGGATCAGTGCCTCGGTCCCATATGTCAAAGAGAACGGGGTTTCTCCAGTTGACCTTCGGGGCGTGGTCCGGTAACTCCATAAAACATGGGGGAGTTCTCCGGGCCATTTCCCCTTTGCCTTCCCAAGTCTTGCTTTTAGACCATCCTTCAACGTTCGATTGGATACCTCCACTTGGCCATTGCTCTGCGGGTGGGCGACCGGGGCAAAATGAATCTTGATTCCGAATCCTTCGGCGAAGTCCTGGAATCCACCGTCAGTGAACTGAGCTCCGTTATCGGCAACAAGGACCTTCGGGCAGCCGAACCTGCATATGATGTTCTTCCAGACAAACTTTCGGATGTTTTCAGCCGTAATTGTAGCCAGTGGTTCGGCTTCTATCCACTTGGTGAAGTAGTCTACGGCGACTACACAATACTTCAGTCCTCCGGGAGCGGTAGGCAAGGCCCCGATCAGGTCGATTCCCAATATGGCGAACGGTATAGGGTAATCCGAGGACGACACGTACTCCGAGGGAACTCTCTGTATTCGAGCGTGTTCCTGACACTTCTTGCACTTGTTCACTAGTCTCCTTGCGTCTTCCTTGAGGGTAGGCCAAAAGAACCCTTGTCTTAGTATGACCGCTGCTAACGCGTCCGACTTAATGTGCGACCCGCAGGTGCCTTCATGGGTTTCTCTCAGAATGTCCTCGGTGTCTCCTTCTCCGACGCATTTTTGCAACGGGGAAGAGAATCCCTTACGGTACATACTATCCCCAATTATGACAAACTTGCTGGCATTTCTCCACGATGTTGGCGGCTTGGTTGGATTGTCCGGGAGTACCCCTTCATCGAGGTACTTCCAATAGGGGTCCTCCATCCCGAGGTAATGCAGCTCCGGGTATCTTCTCGTAAGAGGCTGATACAGCTGATCGGCCTTAGAATTGAGAGACCTTTCTCGATACATGACTTCTGCGGCCAATTTTCTAGCTACCTCGGCGTATTTCTTGAGACTTGGTTCTCTGACCTCGTACTCCCCATTCATCTGCTGAACGAGGAGGTTTGAGTCGCTACACGCTTTCAGTGATCGGATTCCCGCCTTTTTGGCTAATTCCAGACCAGCGATAAGGGCTTCATATTTGGCTGCGTTGTTCAAAGAATCCTAACTTTCGAATTCCTTGGGTAATTCCGCGATAAAATCCGCCAATGCCTGCACTTTGATTGCTCTTCGAGGTTCGTATTTGATCTCGTACTCGCTTAGTTCTACGCACCACTTTGACAGCCTTCCGGAGTGGTCTACCCGTTTTAAGATGTCCTTGATAGGGACATTACTTCGAACAATGATAGAAAACCCGAGGAAGTATGGCTTCAGTCTTCTGGCTGATAGGACCAGAGAGTACACCGCTTTCTGGATCATCGGATAGTTGAGCTCAGCCCCGTGCAATGATTTGCTTACGTAGTAGACCGGCCACTGCTTTCCTTGGTCATCTTCTTGAACGAGTACCGAACTAACGGCCTTTTCTCCTACTGCCAAATATACAATAAGGGGTCTGTCCTCGGTCGGTTGCCGTAGCGTAGGCATTTCCAAGAGGTAGGCTCTGATTTCCTCCCAGGCTTTCTGACATTCGGGATTCCAGCTGAACCTAGCTCGTTCCCTTGCGTTCTCGTCCTTAGATTTCTTCTCACCTTTTCGTACCCCAATTCTACCGGGCTCGGCACCTTCTTTGATCAAGAGTTTGAAGAAGGGACGGCACTTGTCTCCATATCGAGATATAAAACGACTGAGGGCCGTGATCTTCCCGAGGAGTCTCTGCACGTCCTTTATCGATGAAGGTGTTCTCACATTTAGGAGAGCTTCGATCTTTGCGGGATTCGCATCGATGCCGCGCTCGGACACCATAAACCCGAGAAATTTCCCGGACGTTACTCCGAAAACGCACTTATCCGGGTTCAATCGTATTCCATACTTTCGGATCTGCCCGAACACTTCTTCAATATCGCGGATTAGATTTTCTTCCTCCTTGCTTTTGATGATGATATCATCAACATAAACCTCGAGAATTCTTCCTATCTGACCTTGTCCATCAATCTTTGGTAAGTTGCTCGGCGTTCTTCATCCGAAGGGCATTCTCGTATAACAAAGGCGTTCGGCGTCACTTATGAAGGACGTCTTTTCTTCATCTGCCGGGTTCATTCTTATCTGATGATACCCACTGTAAGCATCAAGGAAAGAGAGCCTCGCGTGTCCGGCCGTGGAATCCACTAGCCTATCGATCGGAGGGGTTGGATATGAATCCTTCGGGCAAGCATCATTTACGTTAGTAAAGTCGATGCACATGCGCAACTTGTCGCTATCCTCTCGGGTTGCCACCACGGGATTGCTTAACCATTCGGGATACGATACTTCCCTTATGACTCCCGCATCGAGGAGTTTCGAAATTTGCTCTTTGATGAAGGCCCTTTTGAATGGAGCGTTATTTCTTTTCTTCTGCCTTATGGGTCTTGAATTCGGATTGATGTGCAGGCTGTGTTGTATCACCTTCGGGTCGATAACGGGCATGTCACTCGGAGAATAGGCGAACAAATCTTTATTCATTCGAAGCAAGTTTACAAGATTTTCCTTACTGCCCTCGGGCAAGTCTTTCGCAATTCTCGTTGTCCTATCTCCTTCCAAGACGATGTCTTCGGTATCCGCTTTCCCCTTATCTTCCTTCGAGCAGCCCGGAGTAGGATCCTTCTGAGCTATTGCCATGACATCCTTGGCCTCTCTTTGGCTCACGTAGATCGAGGCGTCTCCCTCATCCGTGGCGAACGTGATGGTCAGGTATTTCACGTCAGTCCTCATGTGAATAGCTACCTTGTTTTCTCTCAATATGTTAGCATTGTACGCAGAGTGGACATCGAGGACAAGCCATTTTACCATCAGAGTCGTGTATCGGGGTTGACCTTAGTGACCGACACCGAGGAACATCGCAGGGAGCTCAATGGAGCCTCAAACTGTTATCTCGTCCGGGCACACTTCCAAGGTTGCTGTCTTGACGGGATTCAATCGGCTCGATTTAAGCTTGAGGCCTTCATAGGCTTTCCTGAACAACACGTCCGCATTTGAGCCGTCATTGCAGAGAACCCTCTTGACATCTATGGTTCCGATCCGGAGGGTGATGATGAGCGGGTCATAATGTGGGAGACGCGCCGGACCCGTCCGCTTGTTTGACTCTCGAAGATGGATCTCCGTAGCTTAAAGAGGCTATCTCCCTTGCTTTCCTCTTCCTCGCGTTTGACCCTAGGGTGGTCGTTATGGTGTTCAGAATCCCGGTGGGTTGTGGCGGAGCCATCTTCTCTTTGCCCTTCTTGTTCGGTCCCGATGAACCTTCTCCAGCCTTCCCCTTGCCTCGGGAAATTTCTTCGCTCCGAGGCATCTTCAGATACTCCCCCAGAGAGCCTCTCTTGATGAGGTGCTCTATGTACCTCTTCACTGATGGCATTGTTCAGTTTCATGGCCGGTGTCTCTATGAAACTGGCAATACTTGGACGAATCACACTTCGCCCCTTCCGGCATGGCCCTGGGCCAGTTAATATTCCCGGCACCTTGTCTCTGGAGGGCAGCGAGGATACTAGCCCGAGACGTATTAAGGGGGGTGAAGATCGGATTTCTCTCGAAAGCTCTCTTCGGTCCTCCCCAATTCCCCGGCTGCTTGGCTGACGGGTTCCTCGGGTTCTCCTTCCTTGGTTCTCGATTATCTCTGCTGTCCTGCTTTCCTTCGCGCTGAGACAACATCTCTTGAGCAATCATATGCTCCTGGGTGACAGCATACATTTCTTCGACGCTCGTGAAGTTCTTCCGAGATAACTCGTAAGCCAGGCGCGAATTAGGGATGAGCGCCTTCGTGAATGCCATGATGCGAATGTTGTCCGTCAGATCAGACGCGTGAACGGCTTCTCGGTTGAACCTCTCGACGAACTCCCGAATACTCTCGTTCGGTCTTTGTTTGATGTCAAACATCTGGATGGCCCTTTTCGCTGACCTCTTGCATCCGATGAAGTGTGTTGTGAATTTTGTGGCCAGGTCCCCGAACGATGACACCGAGTTCGGGAGCAGCGAGTTGTACCAAGCGGAGGCCGGACCTCCTAAAGCTACTTCAAAGCACTTGCACAAGGCCACCTCGTTGGCCCCTTTCAGCTCCATTGCTCTCTTATAGTTGCGGACAAAGGCATCGGGGTCTCCTGAACCTTGGTACACTTCCAACGGATGCGGTAAGTTAAATATTCGGGGCATGCAGGCGTCCCGAATCCTGGGGTGAATGGTCCTTCATTAGGGATGTCCTTGCATTTGGGCTCGGGAATGCCCGAGTTCCTCTCGACTCGCTCCAGGCGATGCAGCAGTTGCCTGATCACATCGTCCCGTGGATCACCATGCACCAGTCTCTCTGGCCTTGGGGATCGGTCTCTCTTGTACTCCCTCGGGGACCTCGAGCGCTGCCGGCTTTGACGGTCCGGAGAAGCAACTTGTTGCGAACCTGCCTGCTGGCTACCATAGCCCGATCGATTATGCCGTGATAACTGCCTGTCACGAGGTTGACAGGATTGACCAGTCTGGTCGTTCTGGTTTCTTCGCTCTTCCTGAAGGACCACCCGCACAGCTTGGACAAGATCAGGGTCCAAGTGCCGGATGTCGCTTCGACGGTAGCTGGAAGTAGGACGTAGGGAGGTTGCTCCATTGGACGATTCCTCTGGGGAACCCCTGTAGCTGGGATCGGCCGTGCGGCCGTTGGTGGAACCTTCTCCCTCCGGCCTGGATGATCGGGAACGGGAATGGCCCCCACGTTCAATCTGATTTTGGGGACCACCGCGTTTCCCACAGACGGCGCCATTTGGTGGCAAATCAGTGCGCGTGATCGCCACGTTCCGGTTTGACTTGCGTGTCACGACATTGACGGAAGCCATTAGGTCGACTTTGCGTACTAGAGCGCGATTGTCGAGGAATAGAGAGATCCTCTGAGGTTGTGATTTGATGAGTCGCGTCGAGTAGTTGTAAAACGTTACCCCTTTTAGGTATGAATAGTGAATGTATTTATAGTCCCATGTCTCAGTGGCATTGTTGTAATATCTCAATGTAAGGTGATTATATATTTTAGGTCATATGTGCACTTCGGGAAGTATGGTTCGGGAAAGTCCTTTAAGCTTTACTCGGATTACTTACTAGTTTTTTAATGGGGCCCTTATTTCGGGCTTATGCGTGGGCCTTTTGTTAGGCCTTTTATGTGTATTGGGCCTGGCGGCCATCAGGAAGTATACCGGGTTGGTCAAGGGAGGAGATGTTGGTGACCGATCTGAGGAGAGTGATTTGTCATGCCTTTGGCACAGGTGGCAGCTCTGGGAGTGTCACAGCCACCCCGCCCAGTTGCGGAGGCGGAGCCGACCGTGACGTTCGGAAACCGGAACCTACGACGGAAAGCGCGGTGGCGGAGCATAATGCTTGTTTAACGGAATAGTCGAAAATTCAACATGCAACCTACCAAACTCAAACTTGGCAAGTATACAAGAAATTCAACAATTATCAAACACACAATTCATGGGATACCAAACATCACACAAGTCAAGCTGCACACCGAACCCATTTCATATACCAAACCAATAAAGGCAAGTCGGGGCTCCGCCCTCGACTCAGAAGACAACGAAGTCAGATATACATATATACCAGAATTTCCATCATACACAATCTCATGATCCGATAAATATGCATGCAACTACAGCTACAGAGCCATCAAACTAAAACCTAGATGTACCTAAGTACGGAATCGGAAACCTTCTCGCTCAGGAGATTTTCCGCACATGGTACTGCTGCTGCTGCTGAGACCCAGAATAACAGAAAGCACCGCGGACCTCTATTCCGCCGGTTGCTTTTCAGAACAACCTGAAAGGTGGTAAACATATGAAAGGGTGAGTCCTCGAAAGGACCCAGTAAGGGCTGAGGTAAAATGTAGTTTGCCCAAGCGGCAACAAGCTGAACCTGCAAAACAGAATAACACAAGCATATGCACATATATGTATATAAATAAACATAAAGTATAAGGTGAGCCGGAATCCAATCATATGCGGTCCAACCGCCAGAACGACCCGTAACGACAGCCCTCAGCAGAGGTCAGAATATACTAATGCAGCAGAGCGGAAAGCACGGTACCGGGCCGGGTCGCGATCCCCAAACTGTCGTAGGGTCACAGAAGTATATCGGCACCCCAAGTGCGGATATACACAGAATGTCGGCACCCTCCAGTGCGGACACAGAACAGAAGTATCGGCACTCCCGGTGCGGATACGCAGAACAGATCTAAGGAGCACCCGTGGCCTCTCTGACCATCCGGGTCTCGTCACAGAACAGAACATATAATAATAATAATGCACAAATAAAAACAGAAGTATCATACCTGATAAACATACACAGAACAGAATAAGAACCCGGACCTCTAGGGTCTTCCGGGCCTTGAAACGGAACAAACATACATTTTACCAAATTAAGCCCTTACCTCAGAAACGCTGCTCCGCAGCCCAAAACTCGGGAAATCCCGGCTCCCGACCCGAAATGCACAACTTGGCTCCTACGGTTCCACGCTACTCCACCAACGCAGAATCAAGTTGAACAACCATAACTAGGTCAGAACACATCTAAAACAAACCCCGGAAACCAATTTCCGCACAAACCCGCACTTCCCCGCAAAATTCCACAGAAAGCTCAGTTTCACGAACCGAGCTAGAACCTTGTTATTCTAACACCCACAAACACTTTCCAACCTTTAAACCCGCATTCCAGACATTTTTCCCGGTAAACCCGCATAAACCTAACTTTTCCTACCATTTTCCGAAAATGATGTTTCAAACACCATTACGAACCCACTTCCATCCACAATACTAATTTAGCATCCAAATCAACCAAAAACAAACCCCAACATGGAAAAAGAATCATTTCAAGTTTCGGTTCTTCACCCAATTTTCACCCAATTACCATTTCAATCCAAACAAGGTTCCATTTGCTCTCTTTAATCACCAATTACAATTCTTAAGCAAGATTACTAACCAATTTCACCTTAAACATGCAAAATCAACCATGAACCCTAATCCACAATTCACTCAAATTGGGGCTTTTCTACTCAATCAATTTCCCTCCAAATTGAAACCATAGCAAGCCTTAGAATCATGCTAGGAACCACATACTAAGAGCATGATTCAAGAACACAACCACACAATATTTTAGAAATTCCACCAATAATTTGACTAATTATGTTTCCCCCATCCATGATGTTTTTCCAAAATCCAACCATAGATTCTTACTCCTCTCAAGCCCAAGAACAACATACTAAAATTTGGGAGGGAGAGGATCACTCTAGCTTATAGTGAAGAACAACCATAAATTCCCAAATTTGCTCTCTTTTCTTCACCATCTCAAGATATCAACTAAAAAAGAGAAGAAAGATGGAAGCTTACCAATCTTTGGAGCCTAAAACCTTGAAGTTTCAGCAAGGAAGGATGAAGGACATGGAGCTTGGAGAGAAGAAGAAGATGGCGGATGAAGAAGGAAGAAGAAGAAGAAGAGAAATGAAATGAAATTTAATTAATTTTTCATACTAATTATCCTTATATATTATCCCTTCCTTTCCTTCTTAAATTATAAAGGGACAAGTGTCCCAGCCCAAAGGCTGCTGCCGACATAAGGCCCAATCTGGCCCAAAATATTGATGACTTTTGGGTTAATTGCAGCTTAGCCCCCCAATTCTCCAAATCTTTGCAATTAAAACCCCAAATATAAGTAACGAACTCCAAATGAAACCAAAACTGACCAGAACCCTCAGAATATCATAACATTCATAAAACAATTTTCAAATATTTATTTACCCTTCCGTAGCGTCCTACCGAGCTCGCTGATCCCGAACAAATTCCGGCGTGGCCGCATAATAACCTGAGCCACAACCCGTCACGACAAAATCCCACAAAAATAACCATAAAATCCACCTTAAAATATAACATGACTTACCCTGGAGCCGTCGGAGAAATTCCATCCCGAGCCCCGGGATTCCGCCCAGAGCCCCGGGAGTCGCCCGGGACCGAACGTCCCCACCCAAAAATTATACTCCGTAAAAAGATCCGGGACGTTCCCACGATTCTAAATATGCAAACGGTATCTCATTCCGAGGTCCCGGGAGCGCTACCGAACCCGCTGTACGTCCCGAGACAACCCCGACACCGGCCCCGAAAAAATATTTTCGGCGGAAATGTCCGGGGGACCCACACGACCTCAAATCCCGAAGGATTCCCAGAAATAATGCTCAGATAAGTCCCGGGAGCCAATTAATCGCCCAGAAACGTGACCCGCAGGCCAAAACCGGAGCCCCGGGTCACCCGGTCGCAACCCGCTCGGGGTGACCGTAACAAGCGTGCTCAGGTATACACACTTACTATACATTCTGAGTGGCTTGACAGGGTGCGCGAGGCGCAAGGTAGAGATCCGGGGTTGAAGAAGTTATCTGGGGAAGAAAAGGGGTCTTTGTTCTTGACGTTTGATATAAGCAGGGATTGCTATACTTCCGAGACCGCCTTTATGTACGAGAGGACCAGAGCTCGGAATGAGATTTTAGAGGAGGCAGACTCGAGCAGATTGTGTATTCATCCCGGGAGTGAGAAGATGTATCGGGATCTGCGTACTCACTTCGGTGGCCTAGTATGAGGAGACACATTGCCACACATGTGTCTAGGTGTGCCGTATGTCGGCGAAGATTGAGCACCGTAAACCGAGCACACTACAGACTTTGCCCATTCCAAACCGGAAGTGGGGCAATGTTACTATGGACTTTCGACTTCACCGCCCGACACGGTCTCGTCATGATGCTATCTGGGTTATTGTGGATCGGTGACAAAGTGCGCACACTTTCGCCTATTCGGTCAGAGCCCTGAGAAGCTTGCCCGGCTTTACATCAGGGAGATTGTGCGATTACATGGAGTACCAGACTCCATTGTATCTGACCGTGATCCGCGTTTTACAGCACGGTTCTGGAGAGCTTTTCATGAAGCACTGGGCACGCGACTCCATCTGAGTACAGCTTATCACCCACAGACGGACGGGCAGTCGGAGCGGGTGATTCAGATACTGGAGGATATGCTGCGAAGCTGTACTTTGGATTTTGGAGGAGATTGGGACCAGCAGTTGCCTGTGATAGAGTTCTCGTACAACAACAGCTTCCAGACTACGATTGGCATGGCACCATATGAGGCGTTGTACGGGAGGAGGTGTATGACACCACACTGTTGGACAGATGCGTCTGATAGAGTTGAGCTGGGACCCGAGCTTATTGAGGAGACTACGGCAAAGATCAGATTGATACAGGCGCGGATCAAAACCGCGAACGACCGCACCACTGCTTATGCGAACCGCCGCCGTAGGGCTCTGGAGTTTGAGGTTGGGGATAGGGTTTGGCTCAAGGTAGCACCTATCCGAGGGACAGTCAGATTTGGGAAGAAGGGCAAGTTGGCCCCACGGTATATCGGCCCATATGAGATTCTGGAGCGGGTCGGTAAGGTAGCATACCGGTTAGCATTGCCTCCTAGTCTGTCTGCTGTGCACAATGTCTTCCATGTTAGCATGTTGAAGAAGTGCATTCTGGATCCGACTCAGACGATTCCAGTGGAGGAGGTACAGCTGGAACCCGATCTTTCTTATCAGGAGGTACCGGTAGCCTTTCTGGATAGAGATGTCAGGAAACTCCGTAGCAAGTTGATTCCCATGGTCAAGGTTCAGTGGTCACATCATACCGACCGGGAAGCGACTTGGGAGACGGAGAAGGACATTCAGGACCGATACCCCGAGCAGTACCAGCGGTTGATACCCCTCTTGGAGGACCAAGAGTCCTAAGGGGGGGAGGATGTTACGGTCACCCCGAGCGGGTTGCGACCGGGTGACCCGGGGCTCCGGTTTTGGCCTGCGGGTCACGTTTTTCGGCATTCAGGCAGCTCCCGAGCCTTATCCGAGTATCATTTTGGCGAACCCTTTCGTATTTGAGGTCGTGTGGGTCCCCCGGACGTTTCCGCCGAAAATATTTTTCCGGCGCCGGGGGGTTGTCGGGGTTGTCTCGGGACGTACAGCGGGCTCGGTAGCGCTCCCGAGACCTCAGTTTGAGAAGCCGTTTGCAGTTTTGGAGTCGTGGGAATGTCCCGGAGGTTTTTATGGAATGTAATATTTGGGGCGGGACGTTCGGTCCCGGGCGACTCCCGGGGCTCGGGACGGGAATCCCGGGGCTCGGGATGGAAATCTTCTGACGGCTTTGGGGTAAGTCATGTTATAATTTAAGATGGAGTTTATGTTTATTTTTGGGGAATTTTGGCGTGACGGGATTTTGGTTCAGGTTGACACGCTCGCACGTCGGGATTCGTTCGGTTTCAGCGAGCTCGGTAGGACACTCTGGAATGGTAAATAAACATTTGGAACATGTTTTACGAATGTTATAATATCCTGAGAATTGTGTCCAAGTATCGTTTAATTTGGAGTTCAGTATTTGCGGTTGGGCCAAATTTGTAACTTTTGGAAAAGTTGGGAGATGAACTTTTAAATTGGCCACAAAACAACAATAATGGGTTATGGGCAGCAGCTAATTTCGGCTGGAATGGGAGAGAAGTAGGGGACACTTGTCCTATTTTCATTTTAAGTTGAGAGGGATGGGAAAAAGAGGAAGAAAATATATAAGGCTTATATTTTCATAAATGTGATATTATCTCATCACTTTTCTTCTTCTTCTTCTTCTTCCTTCTCCCTTGGTGCGCCATTTTCACTATTCATCAAGCTTGGTGTTCTTCAAGTCTTGGCTCAAATCAAGGAGGAATTGGATCCTTTAAGTGGTAAGCTTCCTCCCTAGCTCTCTTTTCTTGTTAGAAACAAGTTTTAGTAGGAGAAAGAGAAGGATTTGTGATTTATGGGTTTGTTCTTAGCTACCATCTAGGATGATTCTCTTCCTCCCATCTTTTAGTATGTTATTCTTGGGTTGTAGGGGAGTGATAATCAAGTGTTAGATTTTGGAAAAACTCCTTGGTTGTAAAAACCCCAATTTGGCCGAATTTATGGGAAATTCTAAAATGGTGTATGTTTGTCTTCTTGGATCATGCTTCAAGTATGTTGTTCCTAGCATGATTCTAAGCCTTTGTATGGATTCAATTTGATGGAAAACAAGTTGGGTGAAAAACCCCCTTTTGGCCGAATTCTTCAAGAGAAGGGTTATGTTGATTTTGGTTGTTTTAGGTGCAATTGGTTAGTATTCTTGGTTTAGAAGTGTAATTGGTGGTTAGAATGGTTGTTTGATGGCTTGATTGGATTGAATTGGAAGTTGGATAAAATGTTGGTATAGAACCGAAATGTTTAAGTGAAAATTTCTCTATGTTGGGGTTTGATTTTGGTTGAATTGGATGCTAAAGTGGTATTGGGGTTGGATTTAGGTGCGGTTTGATGTTTGAAACGTTGGTTTCGGGTAAGAAATGAAAAGTTACCATTATGCGGGTTTGTCGGAAAAATGTCGGGGATGAAGGGTTTAAAGGTTGGATTGTGTTTGTCAATGTATAATCTTGCATTGTCTAAGTCGGTTCTGAATTCTGATGTTTCTGCGGAAATTTGGAATTTTACCGAAATTCTGCCGGATTTTCGGTTTTGGGTCGGGGGTGTAGTTTGGTAGTGTGGTTGGTAAAGTTGCTAATTCAGCTTGATTCGACAGATTCTGAGGTCCAGAAGGTTGAAAAAGAAAGGTTTCCGGGTTTCGGGTCGCGGTTTGGAAATTGTCCAGAATCGGTCAACTACTCTGGAATTGTGCGGTAAGGGTTTGGTTCTGTTGTTTTGGTAAGATAGGTGTATGTTTTGTTTCACTTTCTGTTTTGCAAGTATTTCTGGAATATATGCCTTAAGGCATATTCTGTAATCTGTAGGTGTATGCCTTGTGGCATACTCTGTCTGTTGACCCTACGACAGTTGGGGGTTCGCTACCCCAGCTGGTGCACCATGCTTCTGTAATAGCTTCGGCTTCTGACTCCCTTAGAGGGAGGCTGTCGTTTTGATTCGTTATAAGGGTTTATGGCGATTTAGAATCGCACATCCTTCGGGATTCTGATATGTTTTTATTGCATGCACAATATTCTGTACTCTGTTGCATATACTCTGTGTATTGCTAACTTTCTGTTTTGCAGGGTTACATATGCTTATCTTACCCCAAATCCCTTACGGGTCCTTTCGAGGACTCACCCTTTTTGGGTTCTGTCTTTGGGTTTCAGGTAGACCTGGTAAGCAGCCAGCGGAGTAGGTTTCCGTGAGGCTTCTGTCTTTGTTGTTTTGAGCAGCAGCTGCACCTTGCGGGCCGGGATTCTGTTGGGGGTAACAGACTTGGTCTGAATCCCGCGCTAGGTATCTGACGTATAGGCCTTAGGTTGGCTCTGTAGCTGCATGTGCATACTTTCTGGATTGTTGTGATGATTGTATACATATATATTACATTACATTGCATGTTCAGAGCGCTTAGCGCTTGGTAGATACCCTTTGTCGGGGAATACTGTGTGTATCTATGTTGTGTGCGTAAGCACTCGTCCACGGAGGGCGGGGCTTACTTTGTTGTTAATGCATGAACTGTATATATGGTGATGGTGATGTGCTCGCCCGTTTTCGAGGGGCGAGACTCACCATGGATATTTTAGTACATGTATGAAATTTTCAGGTTGCTTCCACAATCACTTATCGCGTCCGCTACGCGCGGCAGGTCTCGATGGACCTGTCATCTTGTATCAGTTCCGCTTCCGCTTCCGACGTCCCGGCGCCCCCGCCTCTGCAACCGGGCTCGGGTGGCGTATGGTGACACGAAGCGATCACGTCATGACACTATTTGGGTTATTGTGGATCGGCTAACGAAGTGTGCTCATTTTCTGCCTATGAGGATTACAGATTCCCTGGAGAAGCTAGCTCAGCTATACATTCGTGAGATAGTGCGGTTACATGGAGTTCCAGACTCCATTGTATCTGATCGAGATCCGCGGTTCACGGAACGATTCTGGAGCGCTTTTCATAAGGCTTTGGGCACACGACTTCATTTGGGTACGGCTTATCATCCTCGGTGATGGGCAATCGAGCGAGTGATTCGTGTGCTCGATGATATGCTTCGTGATTGTGCACTGGATTTTGGCGGTTAGTGGGATCATCATTTTCCTCTGGTAGAGTTCTCCTATAATAACGATTGCAGTACTATCGGTATGGCACCTTACGAGGCTTTATATGGCCGACGTTGTATGACGCCCCTTGTTGGGCGAGGCTTCCGATAGAGTTGATCTGGGTCCTGAATTAATTGAGGAAACGACAAATAAGATCAAAAGGATTCAGGAGCGCATGAAAACCGCCAAAGGCAGGACTACTTCTTATGTTAATAAGCGGAGACGGGATCTGAAATTCGAGGTTGGAGAGGGAAGTTGGCTCCGCGTTATGTGGGTCCTTACGAGATTCTAGAGAGAGTGGGCAAGGTAGCCTACAGGCTAGCTTTGCCACCGAGTATGGCAGCAGTGCACAATGTATTTCATGTGAGTATGTTGAAGAAGTGTATCTTGGATCCGATTCAGACGATTGCGATTGAGGGTGTGCAACTGGAGCCGGATTTGTCGTACCAAGAGGTACCTATGGCTATTCTAGGACAGTATGTGCGGAAGCTTCGGAATAAGCTTATCCCGATGATCCGAGTTCAGTGGTCCCATGATTCTGAGCGTGAGGCAACCTGGGAGGTTGAGCAGGATGTGATGGAGTGCTACCCAGATGAATATCAGAGACTTAAGACGGCCTTGGAGGACCAAGGGTCTTAAGGGGGGAGGAATGTTACCGACACCCGGTAAGTGATTACGCTAATTACGCAATTAAGCATCAATATTGGGATTAGTGAATTTTCTGTGCCTTGGGACTTATAATTAAGTATATGAAGTATAATTGGTGTGAGATATGAAGTCCCGAGGATGTGGTACAGTTTTCGTTACTGTTATTGCCACCCAGTGCGAATTCCAGCTAATTACGCGATTAAGCGTATTTACCGGGATTAGTGATTTTTGTGGGGCTCGGGACTCATAATTAGTTATGTGAAGCATGTTTTGTGCGTGTTATGAGGTCCCGAGAATGTGTTTCAAATTTCGTGCCGTTTGGGGTTACGGTTTGGAAGTTGCAATTTTCGGGCTGGACTAAATTGCAACTTTTGAAAGTTTGGGGGTTAAAGTGAAAAAGAAAAAAAAGAAAAAGAAGACGGCAGGAGAGGCGGTGAAATAATTAAAAGTGAAGTGAGGTGTGTGTTAGTGGGGTGTGTGTAAGTAATATTATATATATATGTGTATGTATCATGTATGTATGTATATATATATATATATAGTATTAGGAAAGTAAAAAGAAACGTACAGGAAGCAAGCAAAGCTTCATTTCTTCTTTCTTCTTCTCTACACCTCACCGAGTTTAAGGAGCAATTTGTGATCTCCCAATTTCTCACCAAAATCTTGAAGGTCAGTTGGGCAAATCGATCCTTAGGAGAAATAATTAACTCCTTATAAATCGGTTTTTATGATCGTGGCTCCGGTTGGAAACCGTGAGTTTCTGAAAATTGCTCCACATTTATGGAAATTCTCCTATTGTTGATTTTATGGTTCCTAAGCGTTCCTTGCACCTTCTATTACGTCTTTTGTGTCAGGGGTGTGAGCTGAATCTTTGCAGAAGTGCTGCCAATATTGTTCTGAAATTTTGAATAGAAACTCAACTTCGGGCCCGATTTGTGAAAGGTAAGGATATATTATTGATCAGTGAGAGTTATACATTTTGTACGGTTCAGATTTGAATAGAAACTCAACTTCAGATTTTGTTGTGGGTCAATTTTGTGAATTCTGAATGTGTATTCTGTATCTGTGGATCATATGTGAACAGGAAGTAGTCGGAAGTGCGGCCGAAACTTTGCCGAAATCCGTACCGGGACCGCTGATCGGGAAATTCCATTCTGACTTCTGTGAAAGGTAAGGGTTCAGTGTGTCTCTGGGTACTGCATTTTGGAGTACTTTATAAAATGCGTATCGGAGTATATTGAGGCTAAGTTTGGTTTGAGGGGTTGGCCCGGTGATGCCAAACTTGGTCAAATGGTATAAGCATTGGTGTGCAGGTCGCTGGATCAGCATTAAGGATGTGTATCAACACCTAAATGGTGTAAGTTTGTGTGATACACCTTTAAGGTGTTTGTGATAAGACGGTGGGGATCATGACCCCGAGCTGGCCATGCTCTTGTGTGTAATTATATGTGTGCCTCGGCTAAGGCCGGGAAGACCGTCATTGTGCCTAACTACATCATAATCCATTGTTTGACTTGCTTGCATTTGGCTGAATTCTGCATTGGTTGAGCATGTGTATTCTTGTATATCTGCGTTTTTCTTTGGTTGCAGGTTTCTTGTATACCTCAGCCCTTACTAAGTTCTTTCGAGAACTTACCCCTTATTTCTTCATTTCAGGAGGATCTGACCCGCAGCCCGCTGAGTAGAGTCGGGGGTTGCTTTTGTGTGTGATATTTCAGGTACCATTTTGTGTGTTCCGATCTATTGTGTTTTGTATTGAGAAAATAAGGGGTAATGTCTGATGTGTATGTATATCTGGTGGCTGATCTGTGCGCATGATCGCCACGTTCCGATTTGACTTGCGTGTCACGATGTTGACAGAGGCCATTAGGTCGACCTTGCGTACTAGAGCGCGATTGTCGAGAAATAGAGAGATCCTCTGAGATCGTGATTTGACGAGTCGCGTTGAGTTGTAGTTAAACGTTACCCCTTTAGGTATGAATAGTGAATGTATTTATAGTCCTATGTTTTAGTGGCATTATTGTAATATCTCAATATACGGTGATTATGTATTTTAGGTCATATATACCCTTCGGGAAGTATGGTTCGGGAAAGTCCTCAAGCTTTATTCGGGTTATATGCTAGTTTTTTAATGGGGCCCTTATTTTGGGCTTATGTGTGGGCCTTTTGATAGGCCTTTTATGCGTATTTGGGCCTGGCGGCCATCAAGTCCCCCCTCAGCCCTTTTGGCCGACTAATAGGAGTCCAAAATTCTTGTCTCCAGGATCCATTTTGAACTATGCGGGTTATGTTTGGGCGATTGCTTGGTTCGGGCGATCTTCGTTGTTCGGGCGTGTTATTCCTCTGAAGTATTCGGGTAACTGAGTCCTTTGGTTTTGGAAATCTGTTCGGGTATTGGAAATGTGCTCCGGGCTTTGCTGTCCGGGGAACTGAGGACGAGAAGTCCTCCTTTGGTCTCGAACAATGTTCGGGTTTTGGAGACGTTTCCCGTACTATAATGTCCGGGAAACTGAGGAAGTGAATTCCTCCTTTTGTCCCGAACAATGTTCGGGCTTTAGAAACGTTTCCCGTACTATAATGTCCGGGAAACTGAGGAAGTGAATTCCTCCTTTTGTCCCGAACAATGTTCGGGCTTTAGAAACGTTTCCCGTACTATAATGTCCGGGAAACTGAGGAAGTGAATTCCTCCTTTTGTCCCGAACAATGTTCGGGCTTTAGAAACGTTTCCCGTACTATAATGTTCGGGAAACTGAGGAAGTGAATTCCTCCTTTTGTCCCGAACAATGTTCGGGCTTTAGAAACGTTTCCCGTACTATAATGTCCGGGAAACTGAGGAAGTGAATTCCTCCTTTTGTCTCGAACAATGTTCGGGCTTTAGAAACGTTTCCCGTACTATAATGTTCGGGAAACTGAGGAAGTGAATTCCTCCTTTTGTCTCGAACAATGTTCGGGCTTTAGAGACGTCTCCCGTACTATAATGTTCGGGAAACTGAGGAAGTGAATTCCTCCTTTTGTCTCGAACAATGTTCGGGCTTTAGAAACGTTTCCCGTACTATAATGTCCGGGAAACTGAGGAAGTGAATTCCTCCTTTTGTCCCGAACAATGTTCGGGCTTTAGAAACGTTTCCCGTACTATAATGTCCGGGAAACTGAGGAAGTGAATTCCTCCTTTTGTCCCGAACAATGTTCGGGCTTTAGAAACGTTTCCCGTACTGTAATGTCCGGGAAACTGAAGTCGGATCTGGGATTATCTCCTCGGGATCTGTGACGGTTCATCTCCTTAACTGCCACCTTTTGAATCGACGGCAGGGATTGAGTGACTTTTGACGTTTCGTCTGCCCGATCTTTTCTATAAATGTGAGTTGAGCGTCACTTTCATTTGCACCTCAAGCTCTCTTCTCTCTTCTCACAATAAAATCACGACGGATAATCCTACGCTCCAGGAGGCGGTTAATATCTTCAAGAGGTGGAGAACTGTTGAAGAATCTAATCCAGAAGACTTCTTCCCCCCTTTCCTCGGTGAAGCCACCGTACCGGAAGGTTATAGAGGTTCGTCCGCCGTCCATCAGTTCTACCGACTCCACCGTCGGGTTGTCGACGCCGCTGCTGTCAGCCCGTCTTTTAGCCTTCTTCCAGCGAGCCGTCCTTGTCTCCTCCGGCCATTTACCCGAGGTACATGAGAATGGCTCCTACTTTTCCCACCCCTTCTCTTGTTCGTCCTTGAGTTGCCTTTTAGAGACCAAGGCGAGATTCCCGAAGGTTGGTGGTCGAGATAGAGAACTACCGGAGCAAGGCAACTCCGGAGTTAATAAAGAGTGGCAATCCACTTATTTTGTCCCGATGACGGTTCGTACTCGGGTTCCTTCTCCGGAATGCCGGGCGTATGAGCCTGGGAAAGGCTGGTTGGTGATCTTTAAGGATCAACTGCTGTGCGGGCTCCGCTTCCCCCCGCACCCATTCGTTCGGCAGCTGGCGGAATCCCACGGGCTAGCGGTTAACCAATTCAGCCCGAATACCTACTGCCACATAAACGCCTATCTCATTCTTTGTGCTCTGTTCGAGACAGAGCCAACCGTATCCACTTTCCTCCAGTACTATAAAGTTAACGTGATCCCGAGGAACTGTTTCTACTTCTTCAGTGCCCGGGGTCCTCCTACTATGAAATTCAGCTTCGTTTGGAACTTGCCAACCAGCCGCAAGGGATGGCATCGGGAATTTTTCTTCATGAAGCCTGATGCGTCGTGGGGCTTGCAAACTGCGCAGAAGGTAGGAGGACTACCGGACGTGCAGAATCCTCGGTGATTGTTGAAGGGGGTTGCTGCCAAGGAGAATTATGACCGGTTCGATAATAAAATCCGGGCCATTGCTCCTTGGTGCGGGGATGGACCGAAGGAAGTCCTCCCCTTTCCTTTGTACTGGAGGCTGATTACTCAAGGGGTCCTTTCTTACTTGGGTATTATTCAGGGGGACTTGGGGGAGTTGGGCATCCGGGAATCTCACCCTTCGACCCGAGACTTGGCCTTGGTGCACCGTCTTCGGGTGAGGCGTCCTTCGAGGACTTCAAGAAAGGTTTATATTGTTCTTGTTTATTGATGCATTCGTTTGATATTAACTAATTCTTTCCCCTTTTTGCGAAATGGAGCCCGAGTTTGATCTCGGCGCCATCTTAGGGACGCGAGGAGAAGAAACCGGGCTCTAAAGCCGGAGGTTCGAAGCCCGCAGCAGCTGAGAAGAAACGAAAGAGGGCTGCTTCGGTTGATGTTGAGGCTGCGGGCCAGCCTGCTGAGAAGTCGGCCGGGGAAGTTCCATCTCCGGTTCATGTTGAAGGTCAGCCCACTCGGGATGACGTTTACGAGATGCTCCAGAACTCCCCCGAACGAGTCAGAAGGGCTAGGGGAAAGTTCACGGCCTCGAGGGTAACCGAGCAAAGAGCCCCGGAGGTCCCACCAATCGAGTTCCAATTAGGTAACCAGTTTGTGAAGTTACGCAATCTCTGCTTTTGGAACTTGTTCGGAAATCTTTCCCGAATGTTCGGTGAAGACCCGCTGCATGACGTGGTTCGATCTCATTTTTGTACGTTAGGTCCGGACTGGAAAGAGTCCCAGGAAGAGAGGAGGCGGTTGCGGGACGAGAAGCTCTCGCACTTCGGGAACAATCTCATTCCCCGGGAACCTGGGTGGCTGATCCATGAGGATCAGAACATCCTGGATGACGAAGACGCCAAAGACATGGCTCCCGAGCTATTTGAAGGGACCGCCACTGCCCGAACTATGGAGTGCTTAGAACACTTCTACCCTGACTTGGACGTCGCCGCTTCAAAAATGGCCGTCCTTGGGTACCAGGTTAGAATTTGGTTTTTTATTTCTTAAGTCTGAGCTTCCGTGGTAATACCGCGGGAAGGTAATCTTTTTTGATGGTGTGCAGATGGCCACAATGGGCGGGTGGGTTTCCCGAGTCATCCGAGCGTCAAGCCGGATACGGTCCGAAGCCGAGCAGCGGGCGACCAAGGCCATAGCTGTGGTGGCTAAGCTGATCCAGCGAGTCCACCATTATGAGCAGCTGCTGCGGCTCTCCCGTACTTCCCCCGTACTCGAGCTTCCCGAGGGTTCTCACATTCGGGAGAACCTCAGCCCGGCCGAAGCTGATGATTTTGCCTTGGCTGAGGTTGCATTCCTGAGTGCGGTGAAAGAAAACCGCCATTCTGAAGATGCTCTTCGGGAAGAAGTTCGGAAGCTCGAAGCTGAGAAAGACAAATTTCAGGTTGATTTCGCCAACCTTAAAGAGCATTATGAGCACGAGCTTCGGACCAAGGATGAGGAGATCCGCAAGCTTCGGGAGGAGCAGGATTTGAAGGCCAAGGATGAGGAAATTCTGAGACTCCGGGACGCGCTTGCCAAAGCTGAAGATAGATTCCCGAAGTATCAGAAGGCGCTGAAAGATTCAATAAATCTGGACGTTGACAAATACAAATTCGGGTTACGCCCGGCCAGAAGCAAATTGTTGAGCGCAATCCTCATGTTGACCTGACCGGGCTTGGCGGGAATGACGAGCCCGAAGAAGATCCTAGTTGGTATGGCGAGGAGTTTATGCAGCCGCCCGAGCCGATCCACGGTGGGCGACTTTGCGACCCCCAATGATGTAACTTTCTTTTGAGTCCATTTTTTGTAATCCAGCCTCGGGCGCTTATTAATGAAAATATTCAAGGATTGGTTCAACACTTGTCTCCAAATTCAGTCGCGCTTTATTACTCTTCGGTCATACAAAATATTTCTTCAATGCCTCGGAATGATAAGAATTTGCTAATTCCCTTCCTTCGGGATCCAACAACTTGTAAACTCCTTTCCTTTCTTCGGCGATAACCTCGAATGGTCCTTCCCGATTCGGGCGAAGGCACCCCCTTTTGGTCTTCGGGATCCTAGTTTGGTTTGCCGTAGAACCAAATCACCCACTTTGATATTCTTTGCCTTCACTTTGGAATTTGTTGTTGATGCGGTTCGTTGTTGGAAAGCTTTCCTTCGTAACTCTGCTTCATCTCTTCTTCCTTGAGTAGGTCCAAATTTGCCCGCAAACCTTGCTCATTTGCCGTTTCTTGAACACCTCGGCTCGGAGGAAGAGTTCGCTACTTCGATCGGGATGAGCGCCTCGGTCCCGTACGCAAGAGAGAACGGGGTTTCTCCGGTAGACCTTCGGGCGTGGTCCGGTAGCTCCATAAAACATGAGGAGTTCTCCGGGCCATTTCCCCTTCGCTTTTCCAAGTCTCGTTTTTAATCCATCTTTCAAAGTCCGATTGGACACTTCGACTTGGCCATTGCTCTGCGGGTGGGCAACCGGAGCAAAATGAATTTTGATCCCGAATTCCTCGGCGAAGTCCTGGAATCCACTATCAGTGAACTGAGTTCCGTTATCGGCGACTAGAACCTTCGGGCATCCGAACCTGCAAATGATGTTCTTCCACACGAACTTTCGGATGTTTTCAGCCGTAATTGTGGCCAGTGGTTCGGCTTCTATCCACTTGGTAAAGTAGTCCACGGCGACTACGCAATACTTCAGTCCTCCGGGGGCGGTAGGCAAGGCCCCGATCAGATCGATTCCCCATATCGCAAATGGTATGGGGTAGTCCGAAGACGATACGTACTCTGAGGGAATTCTCTGTATTCGGGCGTGTTCTTGACACTTCCTGCACTTGTTAACTAGCTTCCTTGCGTCTTCCTTGAGGGTAGGCCAAAAGAACCCTTGTCTCAGTATGACCGCGGCCAACGCATCTGATTTAATGTGTGACCCGCAGGTGCCTTCATGGGTCTCCCTCAGAATGTCCTCGATGTCTCCTTCTCCGACGCATTTTTGCATCGGGGAAGAGAATCCCTTTCGGTACAGATTATCTCCAATGATAACGAACTTGCTTGCCTTCCTCCTGATGTTCGCAGCTTCGACCGGGTTGTCAGGAGTATCCCTTCATCGAGGTACTTCCAATAAGGGACCCTCCATCCCGAGGTAATGCAGCATATTCGGGAGTAGTCAATGCAAGGTTCACTTCTTACTTCGTCGTAAGAAGCTGACTTGAAAGTGGTCGGCTTCGAGTTGAGCGACCGCGGGATCTTCTCGATACATAGCTTCTCGAAATCCGCGGCCAATTTTCTAGCTACCTCGGCGTATTTCTTGAGACTTGGATCCTTGATCTCGTACTCCCCATTCATCTGCTGGACGAGGAGGTTTGAGTCGCTACACGCTTTTAGCGATCGGATTCCCGCTTTCTTGGCCAGTTCTAGACCAGCGATAAGGGCTTCATATTCGGCCGCGTTGTTTGTTACCGGGAAAGTGAACTTGATAGATTTTCTTGCTTTCATTCCTTCTGGGCCTTCGAGAACTAGTCCGGCACCTTGCTTGTCCGATCCCGAAGCTCCATCCACATGTAGGGTCCAGACCGGGCTATCCTCGTTCGAAGAGTCCTCGCTTTCGGATTCCTTGGGCAATTCTGCTATAAAATCTGCTAACGCCTGTGCCTTGATCGCTCTTCGAGGTTCGTATTTGATCTCATACTCGCTCAGTTCTATGCACCATTTTGACAGTCTCCCGGAGTGGTCTACCCGTTTTAAGATGTCCTTGATAGGGACATTACTTCGGACAATGATGGAAAATCCGAGGAAGTATGGTTTCAATCTTCTGGCTGATAGGACTAGAGAGTACACCGCTTTCTGGATCATCGGGTAATTGAGCTCGGCTCCGTGCAACGACTTGCTTACGTAATAGACCGGCCACTGTTTTCCTTGGTCGTCTTCTTGGACAAGTACCGAACTTACGGCCTTTTCTCCTACTGCCAAGTATACAATGAGGGGTCTATCCTCGGTTGGTTGCCGAAGCGTAGGCATTTCCAAGAGGTAGGCTCTGATTTCCTCCCAGGCCTTCTGACATTCGGGATTCCAACTGAACCTATCTCGGTCACTTGCGTTCTCGTCCTTAGATTTCTTCTCTCCTTTTCGTTCCCGATCCTCCCGGGCTCCGCACCTTCTTTGATCAGGAGTTTGAAGAAAGGGCGGCACTTGTCTCCATATCGAGATATAAAACGACTTAGGGCCGTAATTTTCCCGAGAAGTCTCTGCACGTCCTTTATCGATGAGGGTGTCCTCACGTTTAAAAGAGCTTCGATCTTTGCTTGGTTTGCATCGATGCCACGCTCGGACACCATAAACCCGAGAAATTTCCCGGATGTTACTCCGAAAACACACTTGTCCGGATTCAATCGTAGTCCATACTTTCGGATCTGCCCGAACACCTCTTCAATATCGCGGACGAGGTCCACTTCCTCCTTGCTCTTGATGATGATATCATCAACGTAAACTTCAAGAATTCTTCCTATCTGTTCAGAGAATACCTTATCCATCAACCTTTGGTAGGTCGCCCCGGCGTTCTTAAGTCCGAAGGGCATCACAGTATAACAGTGTGTCCCGGCGTCGCTTATGAACGATATCTTTTCTTCATCTGCCGGGTTCATCCTGATCTGATGATAACCACTGTAAGCATCGAGGAAAGAGAGCCTCGCGTGTCCGGCCGTGGAATCCACAAGCCTGTCGATCGGAGGAGTCGGGTATGAATCCTTCGGGCAAGCATCGTTCACGTTAGTAAAGTCGATGCACATGCGCAACTTATCGCTGTCTTCTCGGGTTGCAACCACGGGATTGCTTAACCATTCGGGATACGATACTTCTCTTATGACCCCAGCATCGAGAAGCTTCGAGATTTGCTCTTTGATGAAGGCCCTCTTGAAGGGGCGTTATTTCTTTTCTTGTCTTATAGGTCTCGAATTCGGGTCAATGTGCGGTGTGTTGGATGACTTTCGGTCGATCCGGGCATATCACTCGGAGAATAGGCGAACAAGTCTTTATTCATTTGAAGCAAGTTTACAAGATTTTCCTTACTGCCCTCGGGCAAGTCTTTCGCAATTCTTGTTGTTCTATCTACTTCTAAAATGACTTCTTCGGTATCCTCTTTTCCCTTGTCATCCTTGAGCAGCTTGGAGTAGGATCCTTCTGAGCTATAGCCATGACGTCCTTGGCCTCTCTTTGGCTTACGTATATCGAGGCGTCGCCCTCATCTGTAGCGAAAGTGATGGTCAAGTACTTCACGTCGGTTCTCATGTGAATAGCCACCTGGGTTTCTCTCCCGATGATAGCGTTGTGCGCAGAGGGGACATCGATGACAAGCCATTTGACCATCAATGTCGTGTATCGGGATTGACCTTCGGGACCGATTCCTAGGAACATCGCAGGGAGCTCGATAGAGCCTCGCACTGGTAGTTCACCAGGGCCTACGCCATAAGTTGCTGTCTTGACAGGGTTCAGTCGGCTGGACTTGAGTTTGAGGCCTTCGTAGGCCTTTCCGAATAGCACATCTGCGTTTGAGCCATCGTCGCAGAGAACTCTCTTGACATCAATGGTTCCAATTCGGAGGGTGATGATGAGCGGGTCGTAATGTGGAAAACGCCGGACCCGTCCGCTCGCTTAACTCTCGAAGACGGAGTCCCGTAGCTCAATGAGGCCACCTCCCTCACTTTCGGATTCCTAGGATTTGAACCCAGGGTGGTCGTTATTGTATTCAGTACTCCGGTTGGTTGGGGTGGGGATCTCTTCTCTTTTCCCTTCTTGTTCGGTCCCGAGGTGTCCTCTTCAGCCTTCCCCTTTCCCCGGGAAACTTCCTCGTTCCGAGGCATCTTCAGATACTCGCCCAGAGAGCCCTCTTGATGAGATGTTAGATGTATCTCTTCAACTGATGGCACTGCTCAGTCTCATGCCCGGTGTCCCTATGGCGCGTGCCTTGGGCGAATCGCGCTTTGCTCCCTCGGCATGGCTCTGGGCGATTAATGTTCCCGCACCTTGTCTCTGGAGGGCTGCGAGGATACTAGCTCGAGTTGTATTGAGGGGGGTGAAACTTGAGATTCTCTCGAACGTTCTCTTCTGTCCTCCCCAGTTCCCCGGCTGTCTGACCTGCTGAGTTCTGACGTTCTCCTTCCTTGGTTCTCGGTTATCTCTGCTGTCCTGCTTCCCTTCGCGTTGGGACAACATTTCCTGAGCGATCATATGCTCCTGTGTGACAGCGTACATTTCCTCCATGCTGGTGAAATTCTTTCGAGATAGTTCATAAGCCAGGCGCGAATTGGGGATGAGCGCCTTTGTGAATGCCATGATCCGAATGTTGTCCGTCAGATCAGACGCGTGTACGGCTTCTCGGTTGAACCTTTCGACGAACTCTCGAATACTCTCGTTCGGTCGTTGTTTGATGTCAAACATTTGGATGGCCCTTTTCACTGACCTCTTACATCCGATGAAGTGTGTTGTGAATTTGATGGCCAAGTCCCGGAACGATGATACCGAGTTCGGGAGGAGTGAGTTATACCAGGCTGAGGCCGGACCTCCTAGAGCTACTTCGAAACACTTGCACAGGGCCGCCTCGTTGGCTCCTTTCAGCTCCATCGCTCTTTTGTACTTGCGGACAAAAGCGTCAGGGTCTCCTGAACCTTGGTATACCTCCAATGGGTGCGGTAAGTTAAACACTCGGGGCATCTGGGCGTCCCGAATCCTGGCAGTGAATGGCCCGTCATCGGGGATGACCTCGCACTTGGGTTCGGGAACTCCCGAATTTCTCTCGACTTGTTCCAGACGATGCAACATTTGCCTGATCACATCGTCCCGAGGATCTCCACGTACCAGTCTCTCCGGTCTGGGGGATCGGTCTCTCTTGTACTCCCTCGGGGATCTTGACCGCTGTCGGCTTTGGCCGGTCCGGGAACCAACTTCTTTGTGAAGCTGCTGCTGTCTACCATGGTCGAATGTTTACGCCGTGACAACGAGCTGTCCCGAGGAGTATAAGATTGACTGGCCTGGTCGTCTTGGTTTCTTCGCTCTTCCTGAAGAACCATCCGAACTGCTTGGACAAGATCAGGGTCCAAGTGTCGAATGTCGCTTCGACGGAAGCTGGATGTAGGCCGTAGGGAGGTTGCTCCATTGGACGATTCCTCTGGGGAGCCCTTGTAACTGGGATCGGCCGTACGGCCGTTGGTGGAACCTTCTCCCTCCGGTCTAGTTGATCGGGAACGGGAATGGCCCCCACGTTCAATCTGATTTTGGGGACCACCGCCTTTCCCACAGACGGCGCCATTTGGTGGCTGATCTGTGCGCGTGATCGCCACGTTCCGATTTGACTTGCGTGTCACGATGTTGACAGAAGCCATTAGGTCGACCTTGCGTACTAGAGCGCGATTGTCGAGAAATAGAGAGATCCTCTGAGATCGTGATTTGACGAGTCGCGTTGAGTTGTAGTTAAACGTTACCCCTTTAGGTATGAATAGTGAATGTATTTATAGTCCTATGTTTTAGTGGCATTATTGTAATATCTCAATATACGGTGATTATGTATTTTAGGTCATATATACCCTTCGGGAAGTATGGTTCGGGAAAGTCCTCAAGCTTTATTCGGGTTATATGCTAGTTTTTTAATGGGGCCCTTATTTTGGGCTTATGTGTGGGCCTTTTGATAGGCCTTTTATGCGTATTTGGGTCTGGCGGCCATCAATATCATTCCGGGATTTCTGATATCTGTGTGATCAACTTTTTCGTGATGTGTTGGGTGGTATTCAGTTCTGGAGTTCAGATTATGTTATTGAGCACTGTGGTTTTCTAACGGTTAAACTTTCTTACATGTGTAGTAGCAGCAGTATTTTGCACGTCGAGGACGTTGGTTGGACCCCGGAGTGTCACCACCTCGCACATTTTTGTGGCTCTGTATATTGTAGATGACATGTATGCATGTAGAATTAGTAAAATCTGGGTTTTCGTCAAAAGTCAGATTTGTGCTGGATTTTCTGCTAGGAAGCGTTCTGGGCAGATTATGTATATGTTTGTAATTCTGAGTGTGGAATGCTTGTTTTTATCAGTTTTGGGACTTGTACGTCCGAAAGGGTGTAAACCGCCCCGTGGGGCCTATGCCCCGGGTTTCGGAAATTTTCTCAGAAATCACCTATATGTGTTTATGTGTAAGCATATGTGCGTAATACATGATTGGTGTGAAAGAATTCAAAGCAGGAAGCTTAAAATGAGTTGTGAGGCCCTCATACCCTGTGGGGCCCACAGGGCCCACTTGACAAATTTCGATATGTGTGTGATCTGTTACCCCAACTGAGTGTGGTTACGGTGTTAATAAGCAACGTAATAGCTTGCGTGCTTCCGCCGTGGGGTGACATGCTCCAACAAGTAAACCCACAAACTGTCTGGAAAGATATTTATGGCCCCGCCGTTGCGGATTTCAAGTGCATCGCCACTATGAACTCAAGCTGAATCTCTAGCTTCTTGACAAGTGATCTCTGTGGCTTCGCCGTTGCGAACCCCAGCAGACCCCTCGCCATAAACGGGATAGCCTATGGTTGTTAACCTAGCTAACGTACCTACACTGCTATCGCAAGATAAAAAGCGAGGCTATAAACAATGAAGGTAAAATGAAATTTTACTTCATTTACTACTGTCAAAATTATGCATAAATGCAGGTATCCTTTATACACAAAACATGGAGGGTCATCCACAGATTGGAGCTTCTACCCTAGTCCAGCATGGCATACCATGCTTCTCCCATCTTCTTCCCCTGCTCCCCCCAGTCGAGCAGGGCCTCTACTGCTGGATTGCTGGTGTTCGCAGTATCCAGAATCCCAAGATTCAGCTCTGGGAATGCCTTCTCCACTTGAAAGCGACATCGCAGCCAGCCCTCCTCGTAGGCTTGCGCCCCTGCTTCGCCTTGAGCTTGGATCTCACCAAGCTTCGCCATCAGACGAGGCATCCTCTGAGGAATGGATACCTTGATGGAAGAAAAGGACTCAGGGTCCTCATCTGCAAAAAGAGGGAGGCCCAGGGCCTTCTCCATCTCCCACACTGAGGCCACCGCTTTCTCAAGAGCAGTAGTGACCTCACCTTGTACCATCAGGGCATCCTCGGCAGCAAGCCTGCTCGCTTCGGCTTCTTCCTTAGCCAGTTGGGCCTGGGCAGTAGCCTGGCGCTCCGCTTCCTCAGTTGCAGCCCTCGCCTGCTCGACTTCAGCCTTCGCCACTGCGAGGGCAGCCTTGGTGTTTGCCTCCAAGGAAAGGAGGGACTCCTTCAGGACAGCAGCCTCGATCTGCTTGGCTTCCAACCCTGCTTCCTGTTGAAGGAAGCGGTGCTGAAATGCATCAATCTGTCTGGGCTGCTCCCACCGGCGCAGCCTGCAAGCGGTGCGCTCCTTGTTGACAAAATCGCACCAACTCTCCAGTTGGGCCACACGCTTGGCCTGCTCCTCTTGGCGCTCCTTCTCCCTTCGCTGGGAAGCCTCCAGCTCCCTCCTGAGGGACCCAATCTCTGCTACCTGGGCCTCGTCCCGCCTGTTGGCATACTTCAGAAAGTCATGCCATTGCTCCATGGCAGCATATCCTTTGACGGCGGCCTGCATCCAAAGATTATTTAAACAAAGGCAGAAAGAAAGCAAGACAGACTTGTACATAAAGACCAGAAGTTGTCTTACCTGCAGACTCTGTTGGGCTGCCTCCCTCATAAACTCGGCGGGGGAGTCTAGGCTCCGCTCTGTCACCTCCCTGTCGTACGGGGTGCGCAGCCCCTCCAGGCATGCATGATAGGAGGGTTTGCTCCCTTTCTGAGAAGACTGGGTCCCACGTATCGTGCAGGAGCTTCCCTTTCTCCTTGTACACTTTGGCCCTGACGTCTTGCCTCATGACCCTCAGGGTGGCCGGCTCTTCAGACCACTTGGGGACTGACTTGGCAGCGATTCGCCTTCGCTCCAAGTAGTGGGACCACACCCCAGCCTCCTCAAGGACCTCGGTTCTGGTCCCTAGGTCCATTGGGACCTCGGTCATGGTCCCTGGGTACACTGGGACCTCGCGAGGGCCGAGCTCTTGCCCAGAAGGCCTCGCGCCTGCAGTTACAAGTATCAATACAACTAAGAAAACTGAAACGCAAACTCAAAGCAAGTAAAGCACACTGTCAAGTTAAATGACTTACCGGCAGAGGGGCGCAGCCATCCACTAGCCTCTGGCTGGCTGCTGGAAGGTTGGGCTACCTCCCAACCACTTGTCCTCGCAGAGGACCGTGCTATCAGTCCCCCCTCCTCTGGGGCCTCACTATCAGAAGAGGAAGTCTCTTGAACTCTCAAGATCCCCTTCCCCTTCGCCGCAAGGGCCTCCTCCCTTGAAGGAATCTCTGCAGGGGCCTCCTCCCCAGAAGGGATTGCCGCGGGGGCCTCCTCCCTTGCAGCAGTGGCATCCATTTCCTCTCCTGCAGGTGTGATCACCACCTCCTCCTCCACAGGAGTGACCACAGCCTCCTGCTGGCCAGAACTGCCAATGGCCTTAGCGGCCATCTTGCCCCTCCTCCTCATGGAAAGCAGGACCTCTCCTGCTGACATCTTACCCTTTGGAGGAGCCACTTTTCCTTTGGCAAGGATCTTTGCCGCAACCACGTGCCCAGGCAAGTCTTCGCCTTAGGCTGGAGAGGGGCTCGCAAAAAGCCCAGACACGAAGTCTTCAAGGACAACAGCATCCTCAAAGGGGACTGGCTGCACCACTGATATTGGCACAGCCTCTATGGGAGCAGCGGTGTCCGCTTGTACTCCCTCTGAGCCCTCTGCAATGGGCATAGCTTCTTCATCTGTGGAGGAAACCTCCACCTCCACTCTCCTTGCCTCCTCAGCAGGCTCTACAGCCTCTTCCACGGTAACGGGGACCTCTTCCCCAACAGGCCCCGCGGCCTCTTCAGTAGGAGGGACTGCTGCCGATCCCTCTGCCTCCGCAGGCCCCTTGGCCTCTTCAACGACAACAGGGGCACTCCCCTCTCCAGGCTGCACCTCGCCAGCAGCCACTCTCCTCTTCTTCTCTTTTTGAGGGGACGCCAATGGCTTGGTGCCAGCCCTCTTCTTCTGCTGTTTAGGGGCAATGCGCCCCAACGCCTTAACAGCCCCAGCAGGGGCATCCCTCCCAAATGCACAGGCCACGTGCACATGCTGGGCAACGCGCATGGACGCTCTCTTGCCCCTGCCTTCGCCAGTCTCCATGGAGACATCTGCAAACAGAAGAAAAACTTCAGGCCAGGTTTTACTAAGCCTCTTACACTTGTACATTACGCTTATATATGCAAGCATACCTTTTGGCTCTGCCAGCGCTGCGTAGAGGGCATCTACCACTGCCCCACGGTGAGCTGGGACCCATCCCTCGTACGGCGGGGGCACCTTAGGGTCCAGCACGAAGCCCGTGCTGATCCCAGCCCACCTCAGTGTTGCCTCATCTAACTGGGTGGCTGAAAAGGGGAAGAGCTCATCACAAGCGCTCCTCGAAAACACCTCGTCCAACCATCCCAGCAGTTGGACGTATGCCTGCCACCGCACTCCTTCAAAAGTCAGCTCAGGCCTCCGCGCGATGCTCTGCACGGATCACTACGTCCTCGCCACGGGAAAATCCCATGAATTGTCGCGGGGTAGGAAGAAGAAAGACCCGTGCCAATTATGGTAGGACTTTTGCGAAGCGGTGAAGGAGATGGAGTTGTTTCCCCCAATGTTTATGGGGGTGACGTGGAAGAATGCACTCCCACTCCGCAGTTCCAGCCGGTAGAACCGGTGGAAGACATCGGCAAAGGGCCTCACTCCGGCCACTCGGCAGGCGACAGTAAAGCCTGCTATCATCAGGAATGTGTTGGGCGCCAACTGCGTTGGTGGCAGCCCCCACCCTGTCCATAAATCTTGCACTAGCGGTGGAAAGGGAAACCGTAGCCCCGCCGCGAGCTGTGCCGTGTACAGACACAGCACCTGGTGCTCCAGGTTCTCCTCGGTCGCCGGCAGACCCAATGCCCGGCAGGCACCCTTACGGGCGGAAAATGCCAATGCCTTCTCCGCTGGGAAAAAGGCCTTCACCATATCCTGGTGAATCTTGTCAAAATTCACCGTGGTTTTATCCACGGTGGCAATCACTGGATATACGGCCTCCTTGGACTCCATTTCTGCAAAAAGAACATAGAAACAAGCATATAAATCGAAACAGCCTAACAGAGGCATTTCGTCAAGCACTCACTGTGCTCAGATATATCGAAGCACTCACTGTGCTTGGGGAAAAGAGATCTTACCTGCTTTCGTCGCCGGTAAAGAAATCGGTGAAGCAAACAGCGAACAAACAAACGGTGAGGTCTCGAAAGTAAAGAATCACCAAGAAAGAACTCCCAACACACGCTGCCGATGTGTTACGGTCACCCCGAGCGGGTTGCGGCCAAGGTGACCCGGGCTCGGTTTTAGCTGCGGTCACGTTTTTCGGCGTTCAGGCGGCTCCCGAGCCCTATCCGAGTATCATTTTGGCGAACCCTTCCGTATTTGAGGTCGTGTGGGTCCCCCGGACGTTTCCGCCGAAAATATTTTTCTGGCGCCGGGGGGTTGTCGGGGTCGTCTCAGGACGTACAGCGGGCTCGGTAGCACTCCTGAGATCTCAGTTTGGGAAGCCGTTCGCAGTTTTGGAGTCGTGGAGACGTCCCGGAGGTGGTTGTAGAGTTTAATATTTGGGGCGGGACGTTCGGTTCGGCGACTCCGGGGCTCGGGACGGGAATCCCGGGGCTCGGGATGGAAATTCTCTGACGGCTTTGGGGTAAGTTGTGTTTTAATTTAAGATGGAATTTATGGAATTTTTATAGAATTTTTGGAGTGACGGAATTCCGGTTCAGGTTGACACGCTCGCACGTCGGGTTCTGGTTCGGGTTCAGCGAGCTCGGTAGGACACTCCGGAAAGGTAAATGAACTTCTGAAAAATGTTCTGTGAATGTTATAATATTCTGAAGGTTGTGTCCAAGTTTCATTAATTTTGGAATTCGGTAATTATTTTTGGGCAAAAAGAATTGGAACTTTCGGAAAAATTGGGAGCTAAAATGCAAATGGGTGCAAATTTAAAAGGAAAATCAGCATGGGCAGCAGCAGGCCTCTCTCAATTTCGGCAGAATTGTGTGTGTGTGTGATTATTGGTGGACACATGTCCCATTTTAATTAAAGGAAGAGAGGCATGGGTATTATAAAGTAGGAAAATATATATACCATATTATTACATAATATTACACTTACCTCATTTCTTTCTTCTTCTTCCTTCTTTTCTTGCTGCTGCCGAAACACCATTGAAGAAGCTCCTCCAAGCTTGACTTCCTTCATCTTTGTGGAAATCAAAGAAGAATTGCTTGCCACTTGTGGTAAGTGTCATCCTAACTCCTCTTTTGTCATTAGTTTGGAAGTTTAGTGGTTAAAAGAGGAGATTTTGAGAAGTTTGGGTTTGTTCTTCACTACATGATTGAGTGATCCTCTCCCTCCCATCTTTTAGTATGTTGTTCTTGGGTGATAGGAGAGTGTTAATCAAGTGTTAGATTTTGGAAAACACAAGTTGGAAGCAAAACCTAGGTTGGCCGATTTTTTGGAAGAATTTCCAAAATGGTGTGTGTTTGTTATCTTGTTTCATGCTTCAAGTATGTTAGTCCTAGCATGATTCTAAGGCTATCCATGGTTTTAATTTGATGGGGAACAAGTTGAGGTGAAAACCCCTAATGGCCGAATATATAAGAGTGTATGTTCTTGATGGATTTTGTTGTTTGGGTGCAATTGGATAGCATTCATGGTTTAGGAATGTAATTGGTGATTAAAGAGTGCAAATGGAACTTTGTTTGGATTGAAATGGAAGTTGGGTGAGAAACCCTCTTTGGCCGAATTGAAAGGTGAAGGGGTTTTGTTGATTTTGGTGTAATTGGTTAGTAAGCATGCTTAGGAAGTGGAATTGGTGATTAATATGATTATTTGGAAGCTTGTATGGATTGAATTGGAAGTTGGATAAAAAGTTGGTTGAAAACCGAATCTTTGAATGATTCTTTTTCAATGTTAGAGGTTCATTTTGGTTGAATTGGATGTTAATTTGGTGTTGGGGTTGAATTTAGGAGTGGATGGAAGTTTGAAATGTTGAATTCGGTTAAGGAATGAAAAAGTTACAATTAATCGGGATTATCGGAAAATGGCGGGTAATGAAGGGTTTAAGGTTGGATTTGATCAGTTCTGCTTATGGTATGATGTTTGTCAATGTGAAATCTTGCATTGTCTAGGTTGGTTCTGAATTCTGACGTTTCTGTGAAAATCTGGGATTTTACGGAAATTCTGTCGGATTTTCGGTTTTGGGGTCGGGGGTTGTAATTTGGTAGTGTGGTAGATGAGGATGCTAATGCAACTTGGTTTGGCAGATTCTGAGTCTCGGTGGTTAGGAAAAGAGGAATTCTAAATTTCGGGGCACGGTGTAGGTGTTATCGAATCGGTCCAATACTGGATTTTGAGGTAAGGGTTTGGTTCGTGTTTTGGTAAGCTAAGTATATGTTTTAGTTTCCGTTTACATTACGCTAGTATTTCGGAATATTGTGCCGTTGGGCAAAATCCGTAGTTTGTATGAGAATGCCTTATGGCATACTGCATGCATTTATATTACGACAGCTTGTGGGTTCGCTACCCACTGGTGCACCATGCTTCCGTATTAGCTTCGGCTTCCGACTCCCATAGTGGAGGCCGCTGCTCCGATTTACTATATGACTTATGGCGATTTAGAATCGCACGTCCTTCGGGACTCCGATCAGTTTTCTGTTCAAGAATGTTATTCCGTAGTCTGAAGCATATATATTGCTATCTTACTGTTATGCAGCGTTACATATACTTACCTTACCCCTTAGCCCTTAGGGGGTCCTTTTAGGACTCTCCCTTCTTTGGGTTCGGTTTGTGGGTTTCAGGTCGACCGGAGAAGCGGCCTGTGGAGTAGGGTTTTGTGAGGTTCTACCTCGGTTGTATTTTGCGGCAGCTTCACCTTGCGGCCCGGGATTGTCTTTTGGATCTGAATCCCGCGCGAGGTATTTGACGCTTAGTCTTAGGCTTGGCTCTGTAGCTGCATGTACATACTTTCTGATTTGCTATGATGTTTGTATGTCTGTATATATATTTGTATATTCTGTTCTATATCTGTTCTCAGCGCTTGGCGCTTGCTAGACTTTTTAGGTTCTGTGAATTGCAGTATGTATATGTGTTTTGGTGCGTGAGCACTCGTCCCACGGAGGGCGGGGCTTACTCTGTTGTTAGTTCATGAATTGTATGGGTGTATTTTATTTTGTTTATATGCATGAAATGTCCGTTGGTTTGCTTCCACAATCCTTCCGTTTTAGGGTCCGCTACGCGCGGCGGGTCTCGATGGACCTGCCACCCCTTCCCATTCCGGCTTCCGCTTCCGGCGTCCCGGCGCCCCCGCCTCCGCAACCGGGCTCGGGCGGCGTGCGGTGACAAGTTGGTATCAGAGCAGGTAAGTGACCATATTGGTCGTCAGTGGTGACTTGTAGTGACAACTATCGTTCTACATTTTATTTTAGAATGGTTTGGTACGGAGATTGGCCACCTCTTTACTCAAACCACTTCAAAATAAAATTGTGGAGCAAAGTTTGGTCCTTCAAGTTATCCTGGTGGTTGCAGAGTACGGGATCCAGAATTTTGAGACTTTGGTAAAAGTGTTACAAGTTAAGGGTTGTGGAAAAGTTTCAGGTACGTACAATTGTGTGTTAGGAAAAGATTTGGTGAAATAAGCATGAATTGCTTCTGTGATTCTGTGAAATGCATGATTCTACCGTTTTGCAAAATAACTTCTGAGTTAAGCACTGCATTGCACTACAGAGCCTTAGGAAGCTGCTGCTAGTTTCTGTAGGGATTAGAGGTAACTGATTGTTTTGGACTCTGTTTGGTCCGAAATGTTTCAGGAATGGTTAACACGCGCCGACAGCGTGATTTACGACCGGAGGGAGGGGACCGTAATCCCACGCCTCCGAGGGGTAGAGAGCAGAGACAGGAGCATTCTGAGCCAGAGCGGGTACCTACCCCGCCACCGGTTGTGCAGCAGGGTCAGGGGTCTACCACTGCTTTGGTTCATGTCTTTGGAGCAGTCCAGCGATTCTTGAGACACCGTACCGGAGCAGTTCCGTCTGATCACAGTGCGCGGGGAGGATTCGGTCGCGGCACCATCTGTGCATTCTGATGGGAGGGTGAGCAGCCACACCCGGACTACCACCCACACTCATGTACGGGCCCGATCTGAGAGTGATTCGGAGGAGGACGCGGAGCGCAGGAACCCGCGATCTCGGAGGATACGACCAGAGCGTAGCCCCGTAGCTCGCTCCGATCGTTCTGACCAGGAGACACATCAGCCCCCTCGACAGCGACGGAGGGTTATTGAGCTGGATTCTGATACCACCCGTCGGACCCACCGACGACTGGGAGGTTTGGGGCATCACTCTGATTCTGATGATGTCCGTTTATTAGAGAGGTTCCAGCGGCTGAACCCTAGGAAGTTTGATGGCAAGGGAGGTCCCGAGGCAGCGGAGACCTGGTTCATGGAGATTGATAAGCTCCTGGGGAGGTTACACTTACCTTCCACAGTGATGGTATCCCTTGCCACGTTCAATCGGCAGGAGGGAGCAGATCATTGGTGTAGGAGCCTTCAGGCGCCTCGAGGGCGAATGCGGGGCTGGCACCCGGTCGGGAGGTGGAGGTCACTTGGGAGCGGCTGTTCCATCGGAGGTTCATCGGGGCTGCAGCTAGGGATCTGCGACAGGCACAGTTTGACGAGCTTCAGCAGGGAGATAGGACTGTCGCAGAGTATGAGAGGGAGTTTGACAGGCTTATCCACTACGTACCGCAGTACCACGGTATGGAGGAGGAGAAGGCGAAGAGGTTCATTCGTCGATTGCGCCCGAGTACGAGATGGGCTCGAGGCCATTGGATATTACTACCTACGGGAGGCGGTTCACAAGGCTCGGCTCCTCGAGCAAGAGGATGTTGAGAGTCGCCTCACCTCGCAGAGAGGTCAGGGGACTTCGAGGGGTTCCACGCAGCAGGGACCCCGGCAGGGTTCTGGACGGCAGAACAGACCCGGGCAGTCTAGTGGAGGTAGGGGGGGAGCACCACCCTCACGACCTTGTCCGACTTGTGGTGGGTATCACCCGGGTAGACCTTGTTACCGGCAGGAGGGCCGGTGTTTGCGATGCGGGTCGGATACTCACTGGGTACGGGACTGCCCTCAGACGGTGGGGCAGGGTTCTGGTAGTTTTCAGCGTCAGCAGTCTCGGGCACCGCCCAACGCGCCGCGAGGGCGTGGGTTTCAGCGGGGTGGCCCGAGACCTCAGCAGCGACCCCAGCTTCAGCCACCCCCTCCACCGCAGCAGCCTAGAGCTGGGACGCGTTTTCCAGATAGAGCGAGGAGGTCCTAGTCGGCGAGGAGGCCCTAGTCATCGTAGGACCCGGTCAAGCAGGCGGGCCCCAGCCAGGGAGGCTCGACTCACAGGAGTCTTGCAAGGTACTGTATTTCGAATGATACATCTGTTCATGCGTTATTTGATACAGAGCGTCTATCTCTATTGTAGCACGTAAATGTGTTACATCTCTCGCACTGTCTGTTAGTACTTTGTCGCAGATGTATTTAGTAAAAACTGCTGAGTCGGTTCGTTTTCCAATGGGATGGTTCGGGGTTGTACTATATCTGTAGGCGGGCATCAGATAGTATCGGACTTGTTGGTTCTGGACACGCCGAACTATGATGTTATTCTTGGGATGGATTGGCTATCCAAGAATTCTGTGCACATTGATTGTGCAGCCCGTACTATTATGGTATCTGGAGAGGTACTACCTCTCACGACTCCGACTGATTTGACTATCGCACAGCATAGCACAGAGTTGCAGATTCTGGACCAGCTGTCGGTAGTTGGGGTAGGGGAATGCTTCGATCTGAATGAGGCGGATACTAGGTTAAAGCTAGCTAGTATACCGGTAGTTCGAGATTTTCCGCAGTATTTCCGGAGGAGTTGCCCGGATTACCACCAGAGCGGGAAATTGTATTTGAGATTTACTGCAATGTCGGCACTGCTCCGATATCTATTCCTCCTTATCGGATGCCCATTTCGAGATGCAGGAGTTAAAGAAGCGATTGGAGGAGTTACAGAGAAGGGCTTCATCCGACCGAGCACTTCGCCGTGGGGTGCTCCGGTTACATTTGTAAAGAAGAAAGATGGGACACTCCGACTCAGTATAGACTACAGACGGTTGAATGCCCTTACTGTGAAGAATAAGTATCCCTTGCCGAGGATTGATGATCTTTTTGATCAACTTCGAGATTCGAGAGTTTTCTCGAAGATTGATCTACGATCGGGATACTTTCAGCTTAGGGTGAAGGAGGAGGATATACCTAAGACTGCTTTCCGCACCCGATACGGACACTTTGAGTTTACGGTCATGCCATTTGGGCTGACCAATGCTCCGGCAGCATTCATGGATCTGATGCATCGGGTGTTCCGTCCATACTTGGACTCTTTTGTGGTGGTCTTCATTGATGATATTCTGATATACTCTCGGGATGCGGACTCGCATCGGGAGCATCTGAGGGTAGTTCTGCAGACACTTTGGGAACATCAGCTTTACGCTAAGTTCTCAAAGTGTGAGTTCTGGATCCGGGAGGTCACCTTTCTGGGACATGTTATTTCTGAGCATGGTCTGTCTGTGGACCCAGAGAAGGTGAGAGCAGTTCAGGACTGGAAACAACCTACCACGGTACGAGAGATCAGGAGCTTCCTGGGATTAGCAGGATATTATCGGAGGTTCGTACCGGGGTTTTCTATTCTGGCATCTCCGCTCACGCAGTTGACCAAGAAGGGTCAACCGTTTGTCTGGTCTGATAGGTGTGAGCAGAATTTTCAGGAGTTGAAGCGGCAGCTTGACTCACGCTCCGATTCTCGACTCTTCCGCATCCGAGTTTGCCGTATGTGATCTATACGGATGCTTCCACATCCGGTTTGGGGTGTGTGCTGATGCAGGATCGGAATGTGATAGCTTATGGGTCGAGGCAGTTGCGACCGCATGAGCTGAACTATCCGACACATGATCTGGAGTTGGCTGCAGTGATCTATGCGCTGAAACAATGGAGACATTATCTGCTTGGTAACAAATTTCAGATTCTTACCGACCATAAGAGTCTGAAATATCTGTTTACTCAGAAGGAGCTTAACATGAGGCAGCGCCGATGGCTCGAATACATTAAGGACTATGATTGCAGTATCGAGTACATCTCCGGTAAGGGCAACACGGTTGCCGATGCACTGAGCAGGAAGTATACCGGGTTGGTCAAGGGAGGAGGTGTTGGTGACCGATCCGAGGAGAGTGATCTGACGTGCCTTTGGCACAGGTGGCAGCTCTGGGAGCGTGCTCAGGTATACACACTTACTATACATTCTGAGTGGCTTGATAGAGTGCGCGAGGCGCAAGGTAGAGATCCGGGGCTGAAGAGGTTATCTGGGGAGGATAAGGGGTCTTTGTTACCGGCATTTCAAGATAGGCAGGATTGCTATACTTCCGAGACCGCCTTTATGTACCGGAGGATCAGGAGCTCCGGAGTGAGATTTTAGAGGAGGCGCACTCGAGCAGATTGAGTGTTCATCCCGGGAGTGAGAAGATGTATCATGATCTGCGTACTCACTTCTGGTGGCCTGGGATGAGGAGGCACATTGCCACACATGTGTCTAGGTGTGCCGTTTGTCAGCAGGTGAAGATTGAGCACCAGAAACCGGCAGGGACACTGCAGACTTTGCCCATTCCAGTTCGGAAGTGGGGCAATGTTACTATGGATTTTCTCGACCGCACCGCCCGACACGGTCCCGCCATGATGCTATCTCGGGTTATTGTGGATCGGCCGACAAAGTGCGCACACTTTCGCCTATTCGGATCACGGACCCTCCGGAGAAGCTTGCCCGGCTCTACATCGGTGAGATTGTACGCGATTACATGGAGTACCAGACTCCATTGTATCTCGACCGTGATCCGCGTTTCACGGCACGGTTCGAAGGCTTTTCATGAAGCGCTGGGCACGCGACTCCATCTCGAGTCTGACTTATCACCCATGCACGGACGGGCAATGGAGCGGGTGATTCAGATATTGGAGGATATGCTACGGAGCTGTACTATAGACTTTGGGGGAGATTGGGACCAGCAATTGCCTTTGATTGAGTTCTCGTACAACAACAGCTTCCAGACTACGATTGGTATGGCACCATATGAGGCGTTGTACGGGAGGAGATGTATGACACCGCATTGCTGGACCGATGCGTCTGATAGGGTTGAGTTGGGACCCGAGCTTATTGAGGAGACTACGGCGAAGATCAGATTGATTCAGGCGCGGATCAAAGCCGCGAACGACCGCACCACTACTTATGCGAACCGTCGCCGTAGGGCTCTGGAGTTTGAGGTTGGGGATAGGGTTTGGCTCAAGGTAGCACCTATCCGCGGGACAGTCAGATTCGGGAAGAAGGGCAAGTTGGCCCCACGGTATATCGGCCCATATGAGATTCTAGAGCGGGTCGGTAGGGTGGCATACCGGTTGGCATTACCTCCTAGTATGTCTGCTGTGCACAATGTCTTCCATGTTAGCATGTTGAAGAAGTGCATTCTGGATCCGACTCAGACGATTCCAGTGGAGGAGGTACAGCTGGAACCCGATCTTTCTTATCAGGAGGTACCGGTAGCCTTTCTGGATAGGGATGTCAGGAGACTACGTAGCAAGTTGATTCCCATGGTCAAGGTTCGGTGGTCACATCATACCGACCGGGAGGCGACTTGGGAGGCAGAGAAGGACATTCGGGATCGATACCCCGAGCAAGATTCGGCGGTTGATACAGCTCTTGGAGGACCAAGAGTCCTAAGGGGGAGGATGTTACGGTCACCCCGAGCGGGTTGCGGCCGGGGTGACCCGGGGCTCCGGTTTTAGCCTGCGGGTCACGTTTTTCGGCGTTCAGGCGGCTCCCGGGCCCTATCCGAGTATCATTTTGGCGAACCCCTCCGTATTTGAGGTCGTGTGGGTCCCCCGGACGTTTCCGCCGAAAATATTTTTCTGGCGCCGGGGGGTTGTCGGGGTCGTCTCGGGACGTACAGCGGGCTCGGTAGCACTCTTGAGATCTCAGTTTGGGAAGCCGTTCGCAGTTTTGGAGTCGTGGAGACGTCCCGGAGGTGGTTGTAGAGTTTAATATTTGGGGCGGGACGTTCGGTTCCGGGCGACTCCCGGGGCTCGGGACGGGAATCCCGGGGCTCGGGATGGAAATTCTCTGACGGCTTTGGGGTAAGTTGTGTTTTAATTTAAGATGGAATTTATGGAATTTTTATAGAATTTTTGGAGTGACGGAATTCCGGTTCAGGTTGACACGCTCGCACGTCGGGTTCTGGTTCGGGTTCAGCGAGCTCGGTAGGACACTCCGGAAAGGTAAATGAACTTCTGAAAAATGTTCTGTGAATGTTATAATATTCTGAAGGTTGTGTCCAAGTTTCATTAATTTTGGAATTCGGTAATTATTTTTGGGCAAAAAGAATTGGAACTTTCGGAAAAATTGGGAGCTAAAATGCAAATGGGTGCAAATTTAAAAGGAAAATCAGCATGGGCAGCAGCAGGCCTCTCTCAATTTCGGCAGAATTGTGTGTGTGTGTGATTATTGGTGGACACATGTCCCATTTTAATTAAAGGAAGAGAGGCATGGGTATTATAAAGTAGGAAAATATATATACCATATTATTACATAATATTACACTTACCTCATTTCTTTCTTCTTCTTCCTTCTGTTCTTGCTGCTGCCGAAACACCATTGAAGAAGCTCCTCCAAGCTTGACTTCCTTCATCTTTGTGGAAATCAAAGAAGAATTGCTTGCCACTTGTGGTAAGTGTCATCCTAACTCCTCTTTTGTCATTAGTTTGGAAGTTTAGTGGTTAAAAGAGGAGATTTTGAGAAGTTTGGGTTTGTTCTTCACTACATGATTGAGTGATCCTCTCCCTCCCATCTTTTAGTATGTTGTTCTTGGGTGATAGGAGAGTGTTAATCAAGTGTTAGATTTTGGAAAACACAAGTTGGAAGCAAAACCTAGGTTGGCCGATTTTTTGGAAGAATTTCCAAAATGGTGTGTGTTTGTTATCTTGTTTCATGCTTCAAGTATGTTAGTCCTAGCATGATTCTAAGGCTATCCATGGTTTTAATTTGATGGGGAACAAGTTGAGGTGAAAACCCTAATGGCCGAATATATATGAGTGTATGTTCTTGATGGATTTTGTTGTTTGGGTGCAATTGGATAGCATTCATGGTTTAGGAATGTAATTGGTGATTAAAGAGTGCAAATGGAACTTTGTTTGGATTGAAATGGAAGTTGGGTGAGAAACCCTCTTTGGCCGAATTGAAAGGTGAAGGGGTTTTGTTGATTTTGGTGTAATTGGTTAGTAAGCATGCTTAGGAAGTGGAATTGGTGATTAATATGATTATTTGGAAGCTTGTATGGATTGAATTGGAAGTTGGATAAAAAGTTGGTTGAAAACCGAATCTTTGAATGATTCTTTTTCAATGTTAGAGGTTCATTTTGGTTGAATTGGATGTTAATTTGGTGTTGGGGTTGAATTTAGGAGTGGATGGAAGTTTGAAATGTTGAATTCGGTTAAGGAATGAAAAAGTTACAATTAATCGGGATTATCGGAAAATGGCGGGTAATGAAGGGTTTAAGGTTGGATTTGATCAGTTCTGCTTATGGTATGATGTTTGTCAATGTGAAATCTTGCATTGTCTAGGTTGGTTCTGAATTCTGACGTTTCTGTGAAAATCTGGGATTTTACGGAAATTCTGTCGGATTTTCGGTTTTGGGGTCGGGGTTGTAATTTGGTAGTGTGGTAGATGAGGATGCGAATGCAACTTGGTTTGGCAGATTCTGAGTCTCGGTGGTTAGGAAAAGAGGAATTCTAAATTTCGGGGCACGGTGTAGGTGTTATCCAGAATCGGTCCAATACTCTGGATTTTGAGGTAAGGGTTTGGTTCTGTGTTTTGGTAAGCTAAGTATATGTTTTAGTTTCCGTTTCTGTTCTGCTAGTATTTCGGAATATTGTGCCGTTGGGCATATTCCGTAGTTTGTAGGAGTATGCCTTATGGCATACTCTGTCTGTTTATATTACGACAGTTGTGGGTTCGCTACCCCAGCTGGTGCACCATGCTTCCGTATTAGCTTCGGCTTCCGACTCCCATAGTGGAGGCCGTGCTCCGATTTACTATATGAGTTATGGCGATTTAGAATCGCACGTCCTTCGGGACTCCGATCTGCTTTTCTGTTCATGCATGTTATTCCGTAGTCTGTTGCATATATATTGCTATCTTTCTGCTTTTGCAGGTTACATATACTTACCTTACCCCTTATCCCTTACGGGGTCCTTTTAGGACTCACCCTTCTTTGGGTTCTGCTTTGGGTTTCAGTCGACCCGATAAGCGGCTGTGGAGTAGGGTTTTGTGAGGTTCTACCTCGGTTGTATTTTGCGGCAGCTTCACCTTGCGGCCCGGGATTGTCTTTTGGATCTGAATCCCGCGAGGTATTTGACGCTTAGTCTTAGGCTTGGCTCGTAGCTGCATGTACATACTTTCTGATTTGCTATGATGTTTGTATGTCTGTATATATATTTGTATATTCTGTTCTATATCTGTCCTCGGCGCTTGGCGCTTGCTAGACTTTTTAGGTTCTGTGAATTCTGTATGTATATGTGTTTTGGTGCGTAAGCACTCGTCCACGGAGGGCGGGGCTTACTCTGTTGTTAATTCATGAATTGTATGGTTGTATTTTATTTTGTTTATATGCATGAAATGTCCGTTGGTTTGTTTCCACAATCCTTCCGCTGGTCCGCTACGCGCGGCGGGTCTCGATGGACTGCCACCCTTCCCATTCCGGCTTCCGCTTCCGGCGTCCCGGCGCCCCCGCCTCCGCAACCGGGCTCGGGCGGCGTGCGGTGACACGATGAACGGTTCGAATGCGCAAGAATGCGGAAAGGCTGCTCAACACGGAAATGAGGAAATGAGAAAGTGAAGATGAACAGCTTCAATCTTCTCGGACACGCTTTTATAAGCCCGCCGAAATAAAAAAGTGCTTTTAAGCGTAATCGGCTCCTGAGGCACCACATGCCAACATCTAGCGGTTAGTAAACCTTTCGCCTTCCGTGCAGAAATAGAGAAGCTCTTTTTAAAAGCGTAATCAACTCCTGAGGCACCACGTGCCGCGCCCCATAACGGTTAGTAAACCTTTCACCTCCCACTATCTCTCCTGCTTTAAGCACTGAAGAGCCCCCTCGTTTCCGTTACACTGAACGGACCGCAAACGGCATGCCGCCTTCGCCAAACTCCAAGGCTTGGAATATTAGCAGAGTACGGGACCCTGCCCATACTCTGCCTTCAGGAGGAGGCATCTTGGTACACTACCCAAGCAAATGCCCCCTCAAAAACTCACAAGGATCATGAAGGATCCAACACGGAAAATCAGATCGTAAAAGGTCTTCACACTCCACACGAGTCCAGACTTGTGACTACTACTGTCCTCAACACAGTACTTTAAAAAACGGAGTACAGGACCCTGCCCATACTCCGCTCTCAGGAGGAGGCATCTTGCTACACTACCCAAGCAAACGTGTCCTCGCGTCGCATCAGAATCATACGAGGCCCTGTAGGTCTCACCCTTGTTGTCTCCAATATCGCCTTCACCATTGCGGTCTCCAGTATCGCCTTCACGAGGTCTCCAGTCACACCTGCGCGAGGTCTTGCCCTCGCGGGCCTTAAGTATCGCCTTGGCGATGTCTCACACTCGCCTTTGCGTATCTTAGGCCTTTGCGGGTTACCTTCGCGGTCTCAGGTCTCACCCTTGCGGTCTCCAGTCTCGCCTTTGCGAGGTCTCCAGTCTCGCCTGCGCGAAGTCTTGCCCTCGCGGGCCATAAATCTTGCCTTGGCGATGTCTCACACTCGCCTTGGCGTATCTTAGGCCTTCACGGGTTTGATGTGGACAACGACCAAGTGATCCCCGAGCCTCCAAAAGAAGCGCCAAATCCTTTCCAAGGACTCGGAGGTCCCATGACAAGGGCTCGATCCAAGAAGCTACAAGAGAAGCTCCAATCGTTCATGAGGATTGTGGCTCAAGGAGAGGAGCGGGAGGAAGACCAAGCACGGGCCAACAAACAGCAAGACTTGGGTGTTCTAATGGAAAGGCATCCCAACACCTTGGAGAGCATCAACCTTACAACTCTCTCGGGCGACAGTTCTGGTGACCCCAACCCCTGGATCAGGCGGTCGCCTGACCCCCAGCTACAGTGATGGGCAGGCGGTCGGGCGAAATCCAGGCGAGCCACCCCCTGGATCAGGCGGTCGCCCGGCCCAGGCGAGTAACACCAGGCGACCCCTTTCTCCAGCCAGGTGGTCGCCTGGCTTGTTTACAGTGATGGGCAGGGGACCATGCGAGATCCAAGAGACCCAAACCCTGGATCAGGCGGTCGCCTGGCTCTCCGGAAATGCCTTCCCTCCATTTTTTGAAACCTAGCCATTTTTGTTGACTTTCACTATTTGTAATTCTAATTCCTATTTTCAGCCACTTTTTGTAATTTCTTTGGTTTCTATAAACCATATAACTTCATAAATATGAGTTATATGATTTATGGAAATTAGAGAAAAGGGTTTTCAACCCTTCCCATCCATCTCTTACACCCCTCACCTCACCCACCTTAATCTTAGGAAGCTTGTCCCTAAGCCTCCTCTCTCCCCCCTTCACTCACCATTTTAGTTAGGCTTGGAGATCATTTTGCAACTTAGAACTCATTTTGTAAGAACTCTTTTAGCCGAAAATACAAGGCCAAATTGTTCTTCATTTGTTCTCAAATTCTTGCTTCATCAATCCATTAGTGATCCATGCAAGAGGGTCCAATTAAATACCTAGCATTGTTTGATCAAGTAGTCAAAAGGTTCTAGGTTCCATTCTCCTCCCCCATTGCCGAATTCAAGCTCCATTTCTTGGAGTTCTTCCTCACTCAAGCTAGATCATCAAGCTCTTGATCATAAATCCCTTGTGTGAACATATCAAGTGGTATCAGAGCCAACTTGCTTGAATGAGGTAAATGTTGTTTTGCATGATTTTCTTCAAGTTATCCTCTTGAATTCCTTTTCAAAACTTGAAGAAAATTTCGGTTTGTATCTCTTGAGAGAGGCCGAAAATTTGTGAATGGTTCATGTGCCTAGGGCAAGTTTGTGTGGTTCATGTGATTAGGGCAAAGTTTATGATTGAATGTGATTGTTGAAGTTGTTGTGAAAAGAGAAGAATTTTCGGATTTAAAGAGAGAGAAAGTGTTGAAAAAGAGTATTTATTGAAATGAAATGCAAAAGTGTTCTTGGTGTTCTTGAGTGTTCTTGGTGTTCATGAAAAGTTCAAAGTTCATATGAAGTTCATGTCAAACAAATGTGAATAGTAACTTTAATCCAAAATATTTTATGAACTTGCACAAAAGGTGTTTGTGTTTATAAAGGAGCCTTTCTATATCACACCTAATTTCTTTCAACCACCAACCAACCTCATTTCTCAAAACCCTACTAGAACTTTTGCATTGCTAATTTTCGAATTTTGCTAGACTTTCATTGGACTCTCCTTGTGTGTTTGCAATTGATCTTAATAGAAGATTGGTGACTAGAATTGAGACTTGTGAAGTTCATTGAGTTCCAAACACGAGAGACGAGTGTAAACACTTAGGGAGTGTGAGAGGATTGTGTGCAAAATATATACTTGTTGTGAATTGCCACGGAAGCAATCTTCTTTGTTATAGGAATGACTTCACCCACGGATTCACCATCACCTCCTCATCCAACCCAACTTGACCTCTTGGAAGCCCTCCAAAAAATTAATAGAAGGTTGGATGGGATTGATCAAAGATTTGAGGATTCGGAAGCTCAACAAGCCACCTTGGGAGCCAAGCTAACTAAGCTTGAGGTGGCTCAAGGGAAACAACCATCATCATCTCGGCATCAAGAGGAAACTGGGACACCTAGGGGCTTTGGTGGCCATACACATACCACCATTGATCCCTCTTCCAAGCAACACCAACCAACCCCCATTTCTCGGTCCACTCAACAAAGAAGGAGTGCACCTTTTGTTCATGACATTCCGGATGAACAAGAGGAATATTGTGAAGAGGGGCCAATTAGAGGGCAAGAAGGAAGGTCTTCCAAGATAGGGCACAAGCAAGAGCCTATCTTGAGAGAGACCTAGAAGAAGAGGAAGAAGCCGAAATTGGCAATGTCCATAGGGGTTTCAACCGGAACCTTGGGGCAAGAGGACAAGGACAAGACCAACAAGCTCTCAACAATGTCAAGCTTCAAATACCTTCATTTTATGGATCAAGTGACCCGGAAGAGTTCTTCACTTGGCTTGCTAAAACCGAACGGGTCATAGATGTGATGGGGTACAATGAAGCCACTACCTTGAAGCTTGTTGTAATAGAGTTTCAAGACTATGCCCTTACTTGGTGGGAGCAAGAGCACCATGAGAGGGCTAGGAACCGAGAGCTTCCCATCTCTTCTTGGGAGGAATTGAAGAGAGCAATGAGAAGAAGATTTGTACCAAGCTACTACAACCGGGATTGTGCACAAAAGTTACAACATTTGACTCAAGGGAATAGAAGTGTGGAGGACTACCAAAAAGACCTTGAGAGTGCCTTGATGAGGGCAAATGTCAAGGAAGGTCTTGAAGCCAAAATGGCAAGATTCTTATATGGGTTGAAGGAGGATTTTGCCAAGACGGTGGAGCTTTGTGACTACCGGGACTACCAAGACCTAGTTCACAAGGCTATCAAAGTGGAAAAACAAACGAGAAGAGGAGGTTCATACAACTCCTATTATACACCCACCCGGAGTTCATGGAGTAAACCTAACCCCTCTCCTAAACCTACCTCAACCAAGCCTTACCAAGCTTCCACCACAAAACCCACACCTCACCCAAGTCAAGCCAACACACGGCCTCCACCCTACCAAACTTCATCTTCCACCCAACACCCGCGGCCAAACACTTATCCAAAGTCCCAAAACCCACCTCAACATACAAGGAGCATCGGGTGCTTCAAATGCTTGGGCAAGGGGCATTATGCAAGAGAGTGCCCAAACAAAAGGGCCATGGTGATTCGGCCTAATGGAGACATTTCGAGTGAGGATGAAGAGGAGGCTCAACTTGAGCTCCCACATGAAGAAGAAGAGGAGGAAGAAGGGGAGTTGCCCCTTGAAGGTCACATCTTGGTAACCAAGAGGGTTTTGCAAAGTGTGCCAAGTGTGACCGAGATTAGCCAAAGAGAAAACCTTTTTCAATCAAGGGCTTTGGTTAAGGGGACTTTGTGTAGTCTCATCATAGATGGAGGAAGTTGTGTCAATGCGGCAAGTGAAGACATGGTCAATGAAATGGGACTTCCAACACTTCCTCATCCGAAACCATACCAACTTCAATGGGTTGATGATAGATCCCATGTGAAGGTGGTAAAGCAAGTGGAAGTGCCTATCAAAATAGGCAAGTATGAAGATGTGATCATGTGTGATGTGGTGAGAATGCAAGCAACCCACATCCTCCTTGGAAGGCCATGGCAATTTGACAAGGAGGCCATACATTATGGCAAGGCCAACAAGTACTCCCTCACCCATCTTGGCCGACCCTTTACACTACTTCCCCTCACCCCCACCCAAGCCCTCCAAGACCAAATTCATTTGGCCAACAAAGCCGCAAGCAAGAGGAAGGGAAAGGGAAGTGAGAAGAGAGAAAATGAAGAGAAGGTTCAAGTAACCTTGAGAGAAGAAAAAGAGAGTGCACATAAGGGAAACACTATGAGAGATGATAGAAAACAAGAGAGTAACCTTCCAATGGCCAAAGAGAAAGATTTGAAAAGAGCATTGCTTTCAAACAAAACTTGTTTTCTCATGATCCCAACCAAGTGCATGCTGACCCTTGATAACATTTCTTCTCTTCCTTTGTATGTGTCACAGGTGCTTCAAGAGTTTGAAGATGTGTTCCAAGAACCACGGGAGCTTCCACCCTACTGTGGCATAGAACACCAAATAGACTTGCTCCTGGGACACCATTGCCCAACAAAGCCGCATACCGAACCAATCCAAAGGAGTCCCAGGAGATTCAAACCCAAGTCCAAGAGTTGCTTGACATGGGGTTCATCAAGGACAGCCTTTCTCCTTGTGCGGTGCCGGTCATCCTAGTTCCAAAGAGTGATGGAACGTGGAGGATGTGCATGGACTGCCGGCCTATAAATTCAATCACTGTAAAGTATCGCCACCCTATACCTAGACTTGATGACGCGAAACCGACAAGTGATCTAGATGCACCCATGTGCAACCTTGAGGATCCAAGAGCTCACATGCCAAAAGAAGAGGTCATTGGCTTTTATGACACTTCCACCTTTAATGGACCTATGACAATGAGTCAAACCAAGAAGGCTAAGAAAGCTCTCAACCTGTTGAAACACAGTTTTGCAAAGTGTGAGGAGCAAAGTGAAGATATCCACAAAGATGAAGGAAAAGTGCAAGCACTCCTCAATTTGGGCCAACCCAATTCTCAAATGGTGCAAACAATTTTCAACATTTCGGTTTGGGCTCAACCAAATGACAATTTGGCCCAAGTGCATGGTTCACGAATGTCTCAACCTGTTGAGACACCAGCTGGCGCATTCAATGCACTTCAAAGGCTTCCAACTCTTCACTTCTCATCAAGGATGAACTTCAGCAGCCTTGAGGACTCAAGAGTCATCCAAAATCATCCAGAAACCATTGGTGAAGAAGGAGTTACAAGCCTTGAAGCCCCTCCATCAAGAGCACTTAAATGAGGATCATTTACTCCTCATTTATTGGCCAAAACTCATCCCTCATCTTCCAACTCGAATTTCTATCATTTCATTTCAGTTTTTAGATATATTTTGGCTAGTTCTACCCCTTAGCTAGCCTAGAATAAATTTAGAAATAATTGTTTAAAATTCTCATATTTACATGTCCTTTTAATTTCCATCATTAAGAGTGGAGATGAAGGGACTTGTAAATTGATGTCTAGCTTCCTTGTCCTATAAAAGGAGGTCTAGGTTAGTTTGCAAGAGACAATTCAATCATCAAATATATTTCACCTTTTTTCCTTGAAATTGAGAGTGATTCTCTTTTCAACCTATCTACCTTTTCCACTCAATTCTTGTTAAGTTTTCTTTACAAGTCTACTAAGACCAATATTGCCTTCTCATTGGAAGAAGGAGGTGTTGGCCCCATCATCATTCCCCCTCAATTTTGGCAACGAAGGCTTTCTTTGTCTTGGACCTTTTTCGGTATCAAGAAGGAGGAGTCGCCAAAGGCATAACACCATCTTTGCCTGGGCAAGGATCCAGGAGGAGTTGGCGGCCATATCCGTTCATTTCACAAGCTTCCGCATCGTTTTGCTTTGTGCATTTCGGATCTGTCAACTTGTTTACATTTCCGCCTCATCAATCATACCTACCCCGTGTTGCTCCTTTGTTGGCTAGATCTGCTCCTCGTGTTCCAGGATACCCTCCCGGAATCACATCAATTGGTATCAGAGCATTCTGACAACCACATCAATTGGTATCAGAGCATTCTGACAACCACATCAATTGGTATCAGAGCCACTTGCTCAACAAGGAGAAGTTTTTCTACCATTTTCTTTTTATTCCGCAACATATATCATTTTTGTTATCATTGTGTTTTTCTCGGTTGTTCTTGCCATTTTTAATTTCTTGTTCCAGTGTTGTGCAATCTGCATAGAAAAAAAAAACAAAAAAAAAATCGCATCTTATTTGCATTGAAAAAAAAAAAGAAAAAAAAACTGCTATGACTCAACTGTTCTGATTGCGAAAAGGCAATTTGAAGAATTCTTGGAACAATTTCAAAGGCAAGAAAAAGATGAAGGATTGCTAGAACAATTTCAAAGAATGTTGCAGGAACAAGTTGCTCCAATAAATGAAAGGCTTACTCGATTCGAGAATGGTCAAAAAGCAGAAAAGCCTCATGGCCGAGGATGTCTAAAACGCCTTCAAACCATTGTCCAGGGCACTAAATGTGTTGAAGACTACCATAAAGAGATGGAGGCAGCCCTTCTTAAGGCAGGTATGGTTGAGAAAGGTGAAGTGAAAATGTCTAGGTTCATCCAAGGACTTAGACCTGAAATTGTGGAGATTTTGCAATTATGTGAGTACAATAATTTTCATGAGTTGTTGCAAAAAGCCATCAGAATTGAAAGAAAGCTTGAGAGAGGCAACACTTCCGTCAAGGTTCGACGATGCAACACTTTACGAAAAGCTCCACAAAGATCCCGACCATCACCACCAAAAGGTACCCCTTCCAAACCTTCCATTTCTATCCCTTCCACTTCCCAAGACCATTTCAAAAATCATCCACCTTTTAAATCTCGTCATGAGATTGAAATTGGAAGTATTGACCATGAGAAATGAAGATAGCAAAAGTTCTCAACCCGTTGAAGACAAATGTGCACAACATGTTTCCGAAGAAGAATTGGCCTTTCCAGTTGAAGGTACTTTGATGACAACAACAAAAGTTCTACTTGTGCAAGCGAATCATCCAACTTCTCAAGAAGATACTCCTCTACATTCAAGAGCAAGTGTTGTTGGTGTGACCAATCAATACACAGCTCAACCTGTTGACAAAGCGTTATTTGTGGTGCCTTTAGCCCAAGAACAAACCCATGACAACAAGATCCACCTTGAGTGAGTCCAAGGGTAAGATAGGTAAACACATGGGAAACATTGAAAATAAAATGAAATCCCAAGTGGATTTGCAAGAGTCAAGTGTCTTTTGGGATGGTGAGAGAATAACTAGGAAAAGAGAGATGAGTGCTTGAGAGAAAATGGTGTGCAAAAGACCCAAGTTGTCTTATCAAAAGAAAGAGTTGAGTGTTTTGAGTGGAAAAATAATGAGTTTGAGAGAAAACTAGAGTCACCTCCACTTTCTCAACGTGTTGAACCAGAGAGCACATTGCCTCCAACAGTCCCAAATGATTTACTAACATCTAATGAATTGCAAGTCTGATCTTCTTTGATGTTTGAGCAGGAGAATGATGATGTTCATGAAGGTAAGAACATCAATCTTAAAGAAGAGCAAGAAGTTGTGGTTGAAGTACCACATGTGCCACCTTTGGAAGTTGTATCTATAGTTTTCCAAAGAACAAAAGTCAAGGTGAAAAATCATGTTTAGAAGCATCTTACATGAAGGACGAAAAGCCACATCAAGAGGAAACATCAGTTTTGAGGGATGGTAACTTCTCTCTTTACTCAAATAAATTATTTGTTAAAAATGTTTCTTTGAGTATTAATTTGCTTGATGTTGGAAAATGTAAAACTGTGCATGAAATTATTCCATTGAATGATTTGTGCTCTAGTTTAGGATTGGTTCAGTCTTCTCAAAGTGTTGAATATGTTGATCCATATGCTTCATTGTCATTGCCTCGTGTGAATTGGAGAAATGTTGTCAAGCATGCTTTATTTCCACCTTCGATTTTTGCTAGAGTAGAAAGCGAATTCACCATTAATTTCTGGAAAATAGCTTCTCAACGTGTTGACAGTGAACTGAACAATGTACAATTCATTGGGTTAGATGCATATGATGCATATAAAGATGCTAAACATGTTGAACATGTCGAACTTTCTGAGAGGAAATTTGTCAATGCTAAATGCATTGTTGAATTCAACTTTGGTCATGAATTCTTTTTATGTGTCAAAATTGATGGCACATGTTTGATGAAGTTGAATGAAATGATTGAAAAAACAATATTTGTGTTTGACCCGGGAGTATGTTTGCATCCATTCAACCTGTTGAGTAAGCATGAGGATGATGTCTTTTCTAATCTTTTTCTTAACAATGGTGATTGTTTGTCTACTACCAAACTTCAGTCTTCTGAAAAAGGTGATGATCTGCAATATACAAGTTCTGGATTTAATTCACCTTGCTATGACATGATGTTCAATGATCACCACGCTACCATTGACTTTTCCAAGCAATTACATATCATGATCTCATACATTTTATGTGTTGCTATTTTTGCCCATAAAGTTTATAATCTAGCCAAAGAGAAAGGGTTATATTTCTTTTCAGATTCAAAGGATTTTCTTTGAAGTCTTGAACTTCCAAAAAGAAGTCCACATTCATGAGAAATTACTCCAAAAATTTTCAAGACATAAGCACCATGAAAATTTCAAGAGGGCTACCAAGGGAAGTAATTTGTTTCTCAACTTGTTTATACATTGGATGTACATGTTCGGAATTGCTTCATCTAACCGCCTATATTTTTCTGTTACAGAACATTATGATTCGAGGTCGAATCATTTTCAAGAAGGAGGGAATGACGCGAAACCGGCAAGTGATCTAGATGCACCCATGTGCAACCTTGAGGATCCAAGAGCTCACATGCCAAAAGAAGAGGTCATTGGCTTTTATGACACTTCCACCTTTAATGGACCTATGACAATGAGTCAAACCAAGAAGGCTAAGAAAGTTCTCAACTTTGTTGAAACACAGTTTTGCAAAGTGTGAGGAGCAAAGTGAAGATATCCACAAAGATGAAGGAAAAGTGCAAGCACTCCTCAATTTGGGCCAACCCAATTCTCAAATGGTGCAAACAATTTTCAACATTTCGGTTTGGGCTCAACCAAATGACAATTTGGCCCAAGTGCATGGCTCACGAATGTCTCAACTGTTGAGACACCGGTGGCGCATTCAATGCACTTCAAAGGCTTCCAACTCTTCACTTCTCATCAAGGATGAACTTCAGCAGCCTTGATGACTCAAGAGTCATCCAAAATCATCCGAAACCATTGGTGAAGAAGGAGTTACAAGCCTTGAAGCCCTCCATCAAGAGCACTTAAATGAGGATCATTTACTCCTCATTTATTGATAGTCTCGTTCTAAAGAAGGCCCGGACTCTCGGTTGAAGTGGTGGAGAAGATGATGTTCTTGAGACTCCAAGCTTGCTTGTTATGAGTAATCTGTAAAAGATAGAGAGAATACTCAGAAGTAGCAAGAGAGGAGTGGGGGGGGCGTGTAGTAGCTTACCCAATTTAGGGTGGACATCACCCTATTTATAGAGTGATGCCGGAGAAGAGCCTCCCAGTTGAAGCCCTTTAGGCAGTGTTGAGATAAGTCTGTGTCGACTGATTGGAGATAAGGCGGCTGTGATGATGAAGATCTCAGCAAACCGCCTAGGTGATTCGCTTGTCGAGAGAATGTCGGCGTATGAATCAGTGAAGATCTCCCAGGCTCGTGCTGCCCTCCTTATTGGCCGGTTGATGTCAGACGACCAAGTGGTCTATCTCCAAGTGGAGCAAGTGGCGGGCGAAGGCTGTAAGGGCGAAGGCCCAAATAGAATATAGCCAAATAAAGAGTGAGGTTGCACGAACACAGGTACAAGGGCCTTATGCAGGCGGGGCCGGTATAGGCGAGAGGCTGGGAGTAAGACCCATGGAGGTGAAAGAGATCGCGAGTGCTTGCCCTAAGACCGCGAGGGTGGCCGCGAAGGCCTCGAAACGCAAGGGTGAGTATGAGGCGTCGCCCATGCGAGACTTGAGGCCCGCGAGGCGTGACCCCGCGTAGGTGAGGCTGGAGACCACAAGGATGAGATTTCCTCAAAGGCTTTGTACCATTATAATATGGCCAGCGAGGGCGCGTTTGCTTGGGTAGTGTACCAAGATGCCTCCTCACGAGAGCGGAGTATGGGCGAGGGTCACTGTACTCCGTTTTTCGAAAGTACTTTGCCGAGGACCGATGTAGCACCATAAGTGAAGATCTTTTGTGATCCTTGTGAGTTTTGAGAGGGGGAATTTGCTTGGGTAGTGTACCAAGATGCCTCCTCACTGAAGGCGAGTATGGGCGGGTCCCGTACTCTGTCCAAATTCAAGCCTCTGGAGTTGGCGAAGGCGCTTGGGCCGTTTGCGGACCGTTTGATTGTGAAGGCAGCGAAGAGTCCCTTCAGCATTTAATGCAGGAGAGATAAAGGAAGATGGGAGGTTTACTGACCGTTATGGGACGCAACACGTGGCGTCGTAGGGGTCGATTACTCTTTGCAAAAGCGTTTCTCCTTTTCTGCACGGCAGGGGAGAGGCTTAATAACCGCTGGATGCTGACACGCGGCGCCTCAGGAGCCGATCACGCTTTAAAAAGCGCTTTTTCATTTTGGCGGGCTTATAAAAGCGTACCCGAGAAGATTGAAGCCTTTCTTCTCCACTCTTGCATTTGTTCGCTCTGCTCTGAGTAACCCTTTCGTATTCTTGCGTTTCTTGAATATTTCATCGGCAGTTGAGGGGTTTTTTTGCGGTGGTTCCTCCTTTTCGTTTGAGATTACGCCGGTTAACTGTTCATTTGACAGCAGCTCCGTACGTTCTTGCTCACTGTTTAACAAATCAGGTAAATTTTCACTTCCCGCACACCGAGTGCTTCAAGTTCTCTGAGCGCATCGAGCGTTTGACGAAATGCCTTTCTTTGGGCTGTTTCGATTTATATGCTGTTTGTTCTTCTTTCTGCAGAGATGGATTCCAAGGAAGCTGTCCGCCCGGTGGCCGCTCCTCTCGAGAAGGCCACGGTGAAGTTCGAGAGAATTCACCAGATACGGTGGAGGCCTTCGGCCCGTGGGGAAAACGCCGGTATACCGTCCCGTGCGGGCGTTTGTCGGGCGATGGGTTGGCCCGTCACCGAGGAGAACAAGGAGAACCAGGTGTTGTGCCTGTACACGGCGCAGCTTGCGGCGGGATTACGGTATCCCTTTCCGCAACTGGTGCAAGATCTATGCGCTGATTGGGGAATGCCCCCAACTCATCTGGCGCCCAATACGTTTCGAGCATCGCGGGTTTTATTGTCGCCTGCCACATGGCCGGCGTGAAGCCATTCGCCGACGTCTTCAACCGTTTCTATCGGTTGGAGCTGAGGAGTGGGGGTGCGTTCTTCTACGTCACTCCCATAAACGTTGGAGGTAACCACTCCATCTCCTTCACTGCCTCACCCAGATCCTACCATAATTGGCATGGGTCTTTTTTCTTCTTGCCCCGTGAGGGCTCATGGGACTTTCCCGTGGCGAGGACGCGACAATCCGTGCAAAGCACTGTGCGGAAGCCTGAGCTGACTCATGGGGGAGTGCGGTGGCAGGCATACGTTCAACTACTGGGGTGGTTGGACGATGTCTTTTCAAGGAGCTCGTGCGATGCGTTCTTCCCCTTCTCAGCTGCCTAATCGGGCGAGACCACCACGAGGTGGGCTGGGATCAGCACGGGTTTCGTCTTTGGACCACGAGGTGCCCCGCCGTACGAGGATGGGCTCCCGTCCATCGTGGGACAACGATAGACTCTTTCTACGCTGCTCTGGCGGCGCCCGGATGTACGTTGCGCACATATACAAATATACTGTAAATTTGTAAGAGGTGCAGTAGAACACAGTGCAAGTCCCTCTTTGTATGCGAGATGCCGTCCGCAGATCTGGCGAAGCCCAGGCAAGAAAGCATCCATGCGTATTGCCCAACGAGTGCACCTGGCCTGTGCACTTGGGATGCCCTCTGGGGGCGATCAAGGTGTTGGGACCCATTGTCCCCAAACTGCCCAAAAAGAGGGCTGGCATCAAGGCTTCGATGACTTCTCAGCCGGAGAAGAAGAAGAGAAAGGTGGCTGCGGCGCGGCTGGAGAAGGAGTGCCCTTGCTGTTCTTTGAGGATCCCGTGGTCGTGGAGCCGGCCGGGAGAGGTGGAGAGGCCTGCTGAGGCGAGAGGGTCAGCTGCAGTCCTTTTAAGCTGCGGAGGCCGGGGAGCCCGCTTTGGGGAAGAAGTTCCCAGTGTTATGGAGGAGGCCGAGAGCTGTGGCGATCCCCATCTGCGGAGGAAGAGGCGGAGCCTGTGGCTGAAGAAGCCGGAAGAGTGGAGGTTGAAGTGCCTCTCGCTGTTGGAGAGGCCGTGCCCTCGCGGAGGGCCCGAAGGAGCGCCAATGGACAGCGTTGTTCCCATAGAGGCTGTACCTATTTCGGTGGTGCAGCCTATTTCTCCCGAGGAGGCTGCTGCTGAAGCCTTTGTGTCTGGGCTTTTGCAAGCCCCTCACCAGCCCAAGGCAAGGATGCACTTGGGTGCGTGGTGGCTGCAGAGATCCTTTCTAGGGGAAAGGTGCCCCCTCGTAAGGGCAAAATGTCAGCGGCTGACATCCTGATCTCTATGAGAAAGAGGGGCATCCACGCTGCCAAGGCCATTGGAGGTTCTGGCCTACAGGAGGTATCAGTCACTCCTGTGGAGGGTGGAGACCCCTAATGCCGAGGATGTGGTCCTGCAGCAACCCCTCTGGAGAGGATCCACAAGTGGTTCTCCCGGGGAGCAGGCCCCGCCACAAAGGGGAAGGGGATTACGAGGATTGAGGAGATTTCTTCTTCCTCGACAGCGAGGCCCACAGAGACGGGGTGCAGTAACGCGGTCCTCTACGAGGGCTAGTGGTTGGGAGATTGTCCAACCTTCCAGCAGCCAGCTGGAAATCAATGAATGGAGGCGTCCTCCTGCTGGTGAGTTTTTCTGACTTGGAAGCGTTTTCTTGCTTTGAGTTTGTAATTCTGCTATCCAATTGTTGATGCCTGTACTTTGTAGGTGCGGGCCCTTCAGGCCAAAGGGTTGGTCCCTGTGAGGCCCTCGTGGACCAAGGGGTCCTAACAGAGATCCCTGCAGATTTGGGGACCAGGACTGAGGTCCTTGAGGAGACCGGGGTCTGGCCCCATTACTTGGAGCGAAGGCGCGTTGCTGCCAAGTCGGTCCCCAAGTGGTCGAGGCCGAGACCTCACGAGAGTCAGAGGCACCGAGACCGAGGCTCGGGGTGTACGAGGAGCAAGGGAGGCTCTGAAAGATGCATGGGATCCGGTCTTCCTTCTTAGGAACAGCAGTTCACTGCTGCGGGGAGGAGCAAACCCTCCTATCCCGCTGGAGGGCTGCGCACCCCCTATGACAGGAGGTGACAGAGCGGAGCTGGACTCCCTGCTGAATTCATGAGGCGGCTGTCAAAGGATATGTCATTGCTGAGCAATGGCATGACTTCACGAAGTATGCCAATAAGCGGGACGACGCCCGGATATCGAGAGATTGCTTCTCTCGGGAGGGAGCCTGGAGGCCTCAAAAAGAGGGAGGAGGAGCTCCAAGAGGAGCATGCCAAGCGTGTGGCCCAACTAGAGAGTTGGTGCGATTATGGCAACAAAGAGCGGGCACACGGCATGCGGTACCGGTGGGAGCAGGCCTGCTTACTTGATGTTGCGAAGCAACGCTTCCTTCATCAGGTAGCAATGCTGGAAGCCAAGCGACTTGAAAATGCCGTTTTGAAGGAGTCCCTCCTTTCTTTGGAGGCGAAACCAAAGCTGCCATTGCGGTGGTGAAGGCCCAAGTTGAGCGAGGCAGAGGCCGCAGGCGAGGAGGCGGCGCCAAGCTACTGCCCAGGCTCAATTGGCAGAGAAGAAGGTGGAGGAGGGCAGGCTTGCTGCTGAGGCTGCCATGAAGGCACGCCTGGAGGTCGCCACTGACCTGGAGAAGGCAATGGCCTCAGTGCGGGAGATGGAGAAGGCTCTGGGCCTTCCCTCCTTTGAAGGTGAGGATCCTGAGTCCTCTTCCTCCATCAAGGTGTCCATCCCTGAGCGGATGCCTCGACTGGTGGAGAAGCTTGGCGAGATCCAAGCCCTAGGCGAAGCGGGGCGCAAGCCTACGAGGAGGCTGGCTGCGATGCCGCTTCCAAGTGGAGAAGGCGTTCCCAGAGCTGAGTCTTGGGATTCTGGATGCTGCTAATACTAGTAGCCCAACAGTAGAGGCTCTGCTCGACTGGGGAGAGCAGGGAAAGAAGATGGGCGAAGCCTGGTATGCCCTTTTGGATTAGGGTGGAGGTTCCAACATGTGGATGCCCACCCCTCTTTTTGTATAAGGAACGCCTGCACTGATGCATATTCTTGCAAACAGTAGATGAAGTAAAGTTTCATTTTACCTTCCTTGTCTTGTAGCCTCGCTTTTATTTCGCGATAGTAGTGTAGGGCACGTTAGCCGGGTTAACAACCCTAGGCTAAGTCCTGTTTGTGGGGAGAAACCTTCCCGAGGCTCGCAGCAGAAGCCACGAGAGATTACTTTGTCCAGAAGTCAAGACTTGGTTTGAGTTTATAGTGATGAGGCACTTATAATCAGCAACGGCGGGGCCACATATATCATTCCAGATAACTTATGGGTTCACTTGCTGAGACAAGTTGAGATGGAGACCACTTGTTGGGACAAGTTATAAGGGTCCTCTTAGGGCTTGCAGAGGAGATACCCTTGAAGACCATGGGCAATTTTCAGGGAGCAAGCCCTTGGGTAGTGTACAGTGTACCAAGTAGAAGACCCCTGCAGATTACTCACCATATATATGAAAGGAATGAAGTAAAAAACTCAGTTTACCTCGAGCCTGAAGTCGCGCGTCGGCGAAGGCGGTAGGGCACTTGTTGAGACAAGTGGAGAACCATGAAAGGAGCCCGTGCGGAAGGTCTGTTGTGGCGCTCGAGGACGACTTACACATAGACCTCCCTGAAGGAGCCAAAAAAGGGGGTTACCCTTCCGCAGCGCAAGGGGATAACCCTTGGGGCGGGGCGAGTTGAAGGTCAGTTGGGGAATGAGACCCATGACCACTGTGTGGAGAAGTCCGAGCGGAAGGTCAGCTGTGGCGACCGAGGACGAATTACACAAAGACCTTCATGAAGGAGCCAAAAAGGGGTTACACTTCAGCAGCGCACGGGGATTACACTGGGGGCGGGGAGAGTTGAAGGTCAGTTGGGGAATGAGACCCGCATGACCACTGTGTGGAGAAGTCCGAGCGGAAGGTCTCTGTGGCGTGCGAGGACGACTTACACATAGACCTCCTGAAGGAGCCAAAAGGGGTTACCCTTCCGCCGCGCAAGGATTACCCTTGGGGCGGGGCGAGTTGAAGGTCGGTTGGGAATGAGACCCGCAACCACCTGTGTGGAGACTTTAGGGAGCTTCCCCTTGTGGGTGCGTAAGTGAGACCTGACAAGGTCTGATGCCATAACTCAGGCAGGTAGCCAATCTGACCGGTCGGGTGCAGATGGCAATGGAGAGAGCATTTGTAATGCCATGTTATCTACAAGACAGGAAAAAATACACATGTATTTTATTGAATTTGTAAGACTAAAGACTTACACGTAATATGGGCGCAAGTCATCCGTATGAAAGTTGCGGGGGAGAAGACGACCATCATGGTCTTGTAGTTCACAGACTCCCGGGCGAACTTGTTTATGAATAATATAAGGCCCGTCCCGGTTGGGTCGTAAGACACCTGTTTGGGGTCATGAGCGGTGAGGGTCGACTTAAGCAAGGCAAGGCCCCCTTGTTGTAGCGCCTTGGGCTTTACCCGGGAATTATGGTGGCCGAGCCTCTGTTTGAGGGCAGACATGCGGCGAGCACCCTCGCGTAATTCCTCGATTAAGTCGAGTTTGGCACGGAGCCCTTGAGCATTGGCCGTCGGTGAAGTTGATCATACGGATTGTAGGGAGGTCTACCTCAATAGGCGGAGCGCATCATGCCGTATACCAGAGAGAAAGGCGTCTCGCCTGTTGGGGTTCGCGTTGTGGTGCGATAGTCCCATAAGACACTTGGGAGTTCATCTACCCAGCGGCCCTTGGCCCCCTCCAGGCGCTTCTTGAGGCCTTCCTTGAGGGTTCGGTTGGTGACCTCAACCTGCCCATTAGGCGGGGTGCGCCACCGGGGCAAAAGCATGCGGACATTATTGTCCCGAGCCCATTGTTGGACACTTTGTGGTAGCCCCGAGTGCCATTGTCCGTAATAATAGCACGAGGCTGCCGTGCCGTGACAAGATTCTTCCAAAGAAACTTGATAATCTTGGCGGAAGTGATGGAGACCAGGGGTTATACTTCGACCCATTTAGAAAAATAATCACCTGCTACAACACAGAAGCGGTACTGACCTGGAGCGTTCGGCATTGGACCAATGAGATCGAGGCCCCATAGGGCGAAGGGAACTGGATTTGTCAGTGCTGGAGATTCCGCGGATGGTAGCCGCTGAATGCGAGAATTGATTTGCTTGGTGGCATGTTTTGACCAGTGCCGCGGCGTCCTTTTCAAGGTAGGCCAAGTAATACCCTTGACGAAGGGCTTTGTGGGCAAGTGCCTCCGCAGCGATGTGAGCGCCACAATTGCCTTGGTGGAGAGTGTCCAAGACAGCGTGTCCCTCAAGGGTGCTAAGGCACCGTTGTAGAGGCGCCGCAAACCCGCGATGCCATAATTGGTCATCAATGAGGACGAAGCGGAGGGCTTGCTTGCGAACCTGGAGATCTGTGGTGCTGGCCTTTAGCGCAGCAATAATAGGGTGTCTCAGTCTGTGGCTGGATCATGCGTTGCTAGAGAGGCAATATCAATATCTTCCGTGATGGAAGGACTGGCGAGTGGCTGAGGTGGAGGAGTCTTCCCTTTGATAGCATGTCTGTTGTAGTGTTCTCGGAGCGAGGAACATGTATGAAGATGACTTCTTCAAAGTCGGTTCGTAAGGTGTTTACCAACTTAAGGTATTTGATCGGGGTGGCGTCCTTGCACTCGGCGCACCCTTGGACACAGTGAATCACCGATTGCGAGTCGCCGTGGATATGGAGGCGGCGAATGCCTGCCCTTTTGGCGAGTTTTAGCCCCGCAACGAGGGCCTCATATTCTGCAACATTGTTAGTTACTTGAAATTGAAAAGAGACACGAAGGGATACTTCCATACCTAGGGGTCCACGTAGATATACACCCCCCGCGGGGGATTCAAGCTTGGATGAGCCATCCACAAATAAGTCACATTCGGTAGGAGTGGGGAGAGGTGCGGAGCCACCGCTCGGGGGCCGAGAGGATATCAACATCCGAGAATTCCGCAATAAAGTCGGCGAGGGCCTGGCCTTTAATCGCCTTTCTGGGCTCATAATTGATGTTAAAACCGCCAAGTTCGATACACCACTTGGCGAGGCGTCCCGAATGTTCGGGCCGCCTTAGGATGTTCTGAATTGGCAAGTCCGTTCGGACTATAATAGTGTGCCCTTGGAAGTAGGGCTTGAGCTTCCTTGCTGCATATACAAGAGACAATATAGCCTTTTGGAGGAGGATACCTTGTTTCCGTATCTTGGAAGTATGGCTGGTATAATAGACCGGCCATTGTTTGGCGGCCTCTTCCTTAATAAGGACAGAAGCGACACTTTTTCGAGGTGGCGAGGTAGAGGACCAGGTCATCGCTGGCCTAGGGCACTTGAGTGCCGGTAGTTCTTGCAAGTGTCGTTTGATGGAAGCATATGCCTCCCGACATTCCTCCGTCCATTTGCAAGCTTTTTCTTGCGAATCTGATCGAAGAAAGGTTTGCAGCGATCACTTAGTTTGGAGACGAATCGTCCCAAGGCAACTAGCTTCCCTGCCGGTTGTTGGACTTCCTTGAGTCCCACAGGGTGCGCAAGGTAGTGATTGCCTCAATCTTTTTGGGATTTGCATGGATTCCTCCTTTGGAGATTTGGTATCCCAGAAACTTCCCTTCACCCACGCCGAAGATACACTTCTTTGGGTTTAATCGCATATTGTATTTGCGGAAGTTGTCGAATGTTTCCTTCAAGTCTGTGAGATGGGTTGAGGTGGCCTTGCTTTTGACCACAATGTCATCCACATAAGCTTCAAGATTTCGGCCAATCTGGCCTGCGAAAACTTGATTTACAAGCCTTTGGAAGGTAGCCCCCGCATTCTTTAAGCCGAAGGGCATTCTGATATAATGATATACGGCCTCGCCAGTAGTAAAGGCGGTTTTTACCGCGTCCTCTGGGTCCATAAAGACTTGGTGGTACCCGCTGTAAGCATCGAGAAAAGAAAAGACCGAGTGATGAACGGTTGAGTCAACCAGTTGGTCAATAGACGGTAAGGGATAGGGGTCCCTTGGGCAGGCCCTGTTAACCCCCTTGTAGTCCACACAAAGTCGCCACTGACCGCCCTCTTTATCGGCGAGGACAATATTCGCAACCCACTCAGAGTAGTGAACCTCCTTGATTATATTTGCCTTAAGCAATTTCTGCACTTCGGTGCGTACAAAGTCCTTACGGTCAGGGGCCATGCCCCTTGTTTTCTGTCTAACCGGGCTAAAGCCGGGGAGTACACTCAACTTGTGAGAAATAACAGCAGGATCCACTCCTGGCAGGTCCTCAGGGCTCCATGCGAAGACATCACTGTTGGCATGGAGGAGATGGATGAGCGCTTGCTGGTCTGTTTCCTCGAGGTCCTTTCCCACCCGAAACTTCTTTCCGGGAGATCTCAACTTCTTCAAAGGCTCCAGTCAAGTCAGGGGCAGTTTCACGCGTAGGACCAGCTTCCTCTGCTGGTGCCTTCCTCTTAGGCTCGGATGGTCGGGAAGGCTGTGGGGGCCAGCGAGGCGAGACATAATTGCCCCCGCCACATTCTGGTTGACAAAGATATAGGCATCCCGGCCCAGTGTGAAAAACTAAAGACAGGGTTCTTACATCACAGCGGACATGGAACTCAGTTTGAGTATGTCGCCCGATGATGGCGTTGTATGGCGTAGGAAGATCCAGGACAATAAAGTCCACAAAGCTCGAGTGACATACCTGCTTCTTTTCCTTGGTGGTTCCCATCATCATGTAGGGCAGGGTGATCGACCCCAAGGTTGGGATTTCATCCCGTCCAAGTACAAAGGTGGCCCCATGTGCGGGTTGAATCGTGACAAAGGCACATTGGCCTCCACCAGTGTGCTTGTAGATCACGTTGGCATTTGCCCCCATATCCACGTAGATTCTGTCAACGTCCCATCCCGCATGTCGGGCGGTGATAACCAAGGGATCAGCGTGCGGTCTTGCCACGGAGGTGCCATCGCTGCGATGCAAAAAGCGAGTAGAGGATGGTCTATCTGGTAGATCTGCCTCATATGACGGCGTCTTGCCGAAGCGCCTTCGCACCGTGTGATTACGCCGATGTGCCCCCTTGCCGGGGATCTGAACCAGATTCTCCCGACACTGGGTTTTGTTAGGAGCGCCCCGCCGGTGGTCCTCCGGCCGGCGCCCTTCACGGTCACCTTCTCTCCTACGGCCCTCCTCAGTTTGGAGCAAGTACTCCCTGAGTTTGCCTTGAGCCAGCATTTCCCCAATCATGCGCTTGAGCTCAAAACAGTCCTCAGTGTCGTGACCCTTGTCACGGTGGTAGCGGCAAAACTTGTTGCTTTGCCTTGTTATTTCCTGGGAGAGGGGGCGAGGCCGGTGGGGACCTCCCTCTTTTTTCCAAGGCATGGAGGATGTTGGTACGAGACTCCCTTAGCGGGGAAGAGAAATGTACGCCCTCTCCCTCTTGGGGCGTCGGCACTGCCTTTGAGACCTAGGGTCCGGTCGCGAGGGCTGTCCCTTAGCGTCCACCGTGGCGGCTCGCGAGTGGTCGAGTGACCTCTTCCGTATTCATAAACCGCGACGCCGTACTTAAGAATTGTTCCATATTGGTGGGAGGGTTAGTGTGGACATCCACAAAGAAAAGAGACTCAGTGAGGCCTTGGATAGCTGCAAGCGGCGAGCTTCTTCTCCCAGTTAGGGACCTGGATAGACTCGGCACAGAAGCGTTGGATATATTCTCCGAGGGCTCCTCCTTTTCTGCCGTATCTTAAGAAGGTGTCCCGCCGTTTTAGGAGGTGGTTTAGATACCACAAAATGGTTGGAGAAGTTGAGGGATAGTTCCTCAAAGTAATCAAACCGCTTATCCCGGAGAGTGGTATACCGGTTGGCGGCGGCCCGGTAAGTGTGGAGCTGAAAGCTCTACAGAGCGTGTTGTCGTCTGCCCTTGCTATTGCCATTGCGGAGGCATGCGCTGGAGATGAATATCAGGTCGACAGACCATCATAAGCATCCAGCTTAGGTGTGGCCCAGTCCGGAAGGGGAGTTTCTAAAACCCGCTGAGTAAAAGGTTGGGTCCAGAGGTGGTCCAGACCCATCCTGGAGATATTATGGACACTGGCCCTTTCATCCCTTTTTTCCACTTCCTCTAATCGTCTAGTAAGTGCGATAAGTAACGACGAAGAAGGATCGTGGTTACTTACTTGTTGAGGAGGAGTAGCTGGGTGTTCAGGCTGATTAGTCCGTGGCGTTCCCACGCTATCCGAAACGCCCGAAGAGTGGTGGCGAGAGTTTCGCGTAAGTTGAAAGCAACCGCCTCGGTGATTGTTTGCGAGCGGCCGGATCGAGGCTCGTTGGAGGGTGTTTGGAGGTGGAGTGTTACGCTCACGAGGCACGTTACGGTCAACGTGGGAGGAGCTTTCCTCCGTTGTGTGAATAGAGAGTTCTCCCCGTTGTAGGGGAACATGGTTCGGGGAGGGCTCCGTTGGTGGATCATTGTTCGTATTCATCCCGGGAGGGTTCCTCCTTCCTTGACGATCGCCATTCTGTTTGCACTCCGGGTGGTTGGCATGACTTATTACTTGTGGTTTGTAATATGGGTTTATAGTAAGAACTTTCGTTCCCACAGACGGCGCCAAACTGATAGTCTCGTTCCTAAAGAAGGCCCGGACTCTCAGTTGAAGTGGTGGAGAAGATGATGTTCTTGAGACTCCAAGCTTGCTTGTTATGAGTAATCTGTAAAAGATAGAGAGAATACTCAGAAGTAGCAAGAGAGGAGTGGGGGGGCGTGTAGTAGCTTACCCGATTTAGGGTGGACATCACCCTATTTATAGAGAGATGCCAGGAGAAGAGCCTCCCCCAGTTGAAGCCCTTTAGACAGGCTGTTGAGATAAGTCTGTGTCAGACTGATTGGAGATAAGGCGGCTGTGATGATGAAGATCTCAGCAAACCGCCCTAGGTGATTCGCTTGTCGAGAGAATGTCCGCGTATGAATCTGGTGAAGATCTCCCGTGCTCGTGCTGCCCTCCTTATTGGCCGGTTGATGTCGACGACCAAGTGGTCTATCTCCAAGTGGAGCAAGTGGCGGGCGAAGGCCTGTAAGGGCGAAGGCCCAAATAGAATATAGCCAAATAAAGAGTGAGGTTGCACGAACTCAGGTACAAGGGCCTTATTCGGCGGGGCCGGTATAGGCGGAGATCGGGAGTAAGACCCATGGAGGTGAAAGAGATCGCGAGTGCTTGCCCTAAGACCGCGAGGGTGGCCCGCGAAGGCCTCGAAACGCAAGGGTGAGTATGAGGCGTCGCCCATGCGAGACTTGAGGCCCGCGAGGGAAGGACCCCGTGCAGGTGAGGCTGGAGACCACAAGGATTAGACTTCCTCAAAGGCCTTGTACGATTATAATATGACGCGAGGGCGCGTTTGCTTGGGTAGTGTACCATTTATTGGCCAAAACTCATCCCTTATCTTCCAACTCGAATTTCTATCATTTCATTTCAGTTTTTAGATATATTTTGGCTAGTTCTACCCCTTAGCTAGCCTAGAATAAATTTAGAAATAATTGTTTAAAATTCTCATATTTACATGTCCTTTTAATTTCCATCATTAAGAGTGGAGATGAAGGGACTTGTAAATTGATTTGGATGCCTAGCTTCCTTGTCCTATAAAAGGAGGTCTAGGTTAGTTTGCAAGAGACAATTCAATCATCAAATATATTTCACCTTTTTCCTTGAAATTGAGAGTGATTCTCTTTTCAACCTATCTACATTTTCCACTCAATTCTTGTTAAGTTTTCTTTACAAGTCTACTAAGACCAATATTGCCTTCTCATTGGAAGAAGGAGGTGTTGGCCCCATCATCATTCCCCTCAATTTTGGAAACGAAGGCTTTCTTTGTCTTGGACCTTTTTTTGGTATCAAGAAGGAGGAGTCGCCAAAGGCATAACACCATCTTTGCCTGGGCAAGGATCCAGGAGGAGTTGGCGGCCATATCCGTTCGTTTCACAAGCTTCCACATCGTTTTGCTTTGTGCATTTCGGATCTGTCAACCTGTTTACATTTCCGCCTCATCAATCATACCTACCCCGTGTTGCTCCTTTGTTGGCTAGATCTGCTCCTCGTGTTCCAGGATACCCTCCCGGAATCACATCAATTGGTATCAGAGTATTCTGACAACCACATCACTTGATGACATGTTAGATGAGTTGAGTGGTGCATGCGTGTTTTCTAAGATTGATCTTAGGAGTGGATACCACCAAATAAGGATGAAAAAGGGAGATGAATGGAAAACCTCTTTTAAGACTAAAATTGGTTTATATGAGTGGAATGTCATGCCTTTTGGTTTATCCAATGCACCTAGCACTTTCATGCGTTTGATGAATCATGTCTTGAGAAAATGGATAGGAAAATTTGTGGTTGTTTACTTTGATGACATACTTGTGTATTCCAAGAATCATGATGAGCATGTTAAACATCTGAGGCAAGTCCTTGAAACACTTAGGCTAGAAAGATTGTATGCTAAAATGGAGAAGTGTACTTTTGCATCGGATGAAGTAAACTTTCTTGGATATGTTGTAGGAACACAAGGTGTCAAGGTAGATGAGAGTAAGGTTAGTGCAATCCGAGATTGGCCCACACCTAGGTCTCTAACCGAAGTGAAGTCTTTCCTCCGATTAGCTAGCTTTTACCGTCGGTTTGTTAGAGACTTTTCCTCCATTGCTTCCCCTTTGCATGAGTTGTCTAAGAAAAATGTTGTTTTTGATTGGGGAAAATCACAAGAAGAGTCCTTTAACGAACTTAAAACTCGGTTGAAAAATGCACCATTGCTTGCTTTACCTAATTTCGAAAAAGTGTTTGAAGTGGAATGTGATGCAAGTGGGATAGGCATTGGTGCCGTGTTGCACCAAGAAGGCCGTCCCATTGCCTTTGTCAGTGAGAAGTTAGGTGGAGCAACATTGAACTACTCCACCTATGACAAGGAGCTTTATGCCCTTGTAAGGTCATTACAAGTGTGGAGTCACTACCTATTGCCTAGAGAGTTTGTAATACACACTGATCACTTGTCTTTGAAGTATCTTCAAGGACAAGGGAGTTTGAGTAAAAGGCATGCTAGGTGGGTAGAGTACATTGAGTCATTCTCCTATGTGATAAAATATAAGAAGGGCAAAGAGAATGTAGTTGCAGATGCACTTTCTAGGAGATATGCTTTGCTCATGACTCTAGATACACAGATTATTGGTTTTGAATGCTTGAAGGAACTATATGAACATGATGATGATTTTGGTGATATTTTTGCTAATTGTGCTAAAGAAGGCCGAAATGGCTTCTATGTGTTTGATGGTTTCTTGTTCAAGTATAAAAGGTTGTGTGTTCCGAGGAGTTCAACGCGGGGAGTCATCCTCAAAGAAGCACATAGTGGTGGTCTCATGGGACACTTTGGTGTCCAAAAGACACTTGAGGCCGCCAAAGAGAACTTCTATTGGCCGGGCATGAAGAAGGACGTTGCCAAGCATTGTGGTAAGTGTGTGACATGCCACCGTGCCAAGGCCACTCTACAATCGAAAGGGAAGTACACCCCTCTTCCTACTCCTTCCATTCCTTGGGTTGATATTAGTATGGACTTTATCAGTGGCTTGCCTAGAACTTCTAAGGGTCATGATGCAATTTTTGTGGTAGTGGATAGGTTTTCTAAGATGGCGCATTTTATTCCATGTCACAAAACTGATGATGCATCTCATGTGGCCGAATTATTTTTCAAAGATATTGTGAAGTATCATGGCTTGCCTAGATCAATTGTGAGTGATAGGGACTCAAGGTTCCTTAGTCACTTTTGGAGGACTCTTTGGAATCGGTTGGGAACGAGCTTGATGTATTCTACATCAAGCCATCCCCAAACCGATGGCCAAACGGAAGTGACTAACCGAACCTTGACTACCATCTTGAGAACTCTCCTTAGGAATAATTTGAAAGAGTGGGAGAAATGCTTGCCTCATGTAGAATTTGCCTATAACCGAGCATTCCATTCATCTACATCCCACAGTCCATTCGAGATTGTATATGGGTTCAATCCTTTAGCTTTTTTGGACATAATTGCATTGGAACATGTTGAACAACTTGATGTAGATGGTAAAGAAAGGCCTAACAAATGAGAGACTTGCATGCTAAGGTTCACAAACAATTAGAGAAAATCAATGAATCTTATGCTAGGAGGGTCAATAAGGGTAGGAAGTTTCGGTCATTTGAGGAAGGGGATTGGGTGTGGTTACACCTAAGGAAAGAGAGGTTCCCCCAAGCTCGAAAGAGCAAGTTGTCACCTAGAGGGGATGGACCTTTTAGGATTGCAAGAAAGATTAATGACAATGCATACATGCTTGAGTTGCCTAATGATGGTTCATACAATGTGCATGCTAGTTTTAATATTTGTGATCTTATTCCCTATGAAGGTGATCTTGAAGAAATGAATCCAAGGTCGGATTCCTCCCAAGTGGGAGGAATGATGTGGACATCGACCAAGTGATCCCCGAGCCTCCAAAAGAAGCGCCAAATCCTTTCCAAGGACTCGGAGGTCCCATGACAAGGGCTCGATCCAAGAAGCTACAAGAGAAGCTCCAATCGTTCATGAGGATCGTGGCTCAAGGAGAGGAGCGGGAGGAAGACCAAGCACGGGCCAACAAACTGCAAGACTTGGGTGTTCGAATGGAAAGGCATCCCAACACCTTGGAGAGCATCAACCTTACAACTCTCTCGGGCGACAGTTCAGGCGACCCCAACCCCTGGATCAGGCGGTCGCCTGACCCCCAGCTACAGTGATGGGCAGGCGGTCGGGCGAAATCCAGGCGAACCAGCCCCTGGATCAGGCGGTCGCCTAGCCCAGGCGAACAACACCAGGCGACCCTTTCTCCAGCCAGGCGGTCGCCTGGCTTGTCAACGATGATGGGCAGGGGACCGGGCGAGATCCGGCGACCCAAACCCTGGATCGGGCGGTCGCTGGCTCTCCAAAATGCCTTCCTCCATTTTTGAAACCTAGCCATTTTTGTTGACTTTCACTATTTGTAATTCTAATTCCTATTTTCAGCCACTTTTTGTAATTTCTTTGGTTTCTATAAACCATATAACTTCATAAATATGAGTTATATGATTTATGGAAATTAGAGAAAAGGGTTTTCAACCCTTCCCATCCATCTCTTACACCCCTCACCTCACCCCCCTTAATCTTAGGAAGCTTGTCCCTAAGCCTCCTCTCTCCCCCCTTCACTCACCATTTTAGTTAGGCTTGGAGATCATTTTGCAACTTAGAACTCATTTGTAAAGAACTCTTTTAGCCGAAAATACAAGGCCAAATTGTTCTTCATTTGTTCTCAAATTCTTGCTTCATCAATCCATTAGTGATCCATGCAAGAGGGTCCAATTAAATACCTAGCATTGTTTGATCAAGTAGTCAAAAGGTTCTAGGTTCCATTCTCCTCCCCCATTGCCGAATTCAAGCTCCATTTCTTGGAGTTCTTCCTCACTCAAGCTAGATCATCAAGCTCTTGATCATACAAACCTTGTGTGATCAAATCAGGGTTACCCTCGCGGTCTCAGGTTTCGCCCTTGTGGACTCACTCGCCTTCGTGGGTCTTACTCCCGCAGTCGCAACTCGCCTTCATGAGGACTCTCTTGCCTATACTGGTCCCGCCCAGATAAGGCCCTTACACTCAGGTTCGTGCCACCCTCACTCCTTATTTGGCTATATTTTATCTGGGCCTTAGCCCCTTGCAGGCCTTCGCCTGCCACTTGCTCCACTAGGAGACAGACCACCTGGTCATCTGACATCAAGCAACCAATAAGGAGGTCAGCACGAGCCAGGGAGATCTTCACCAGGTTCATACGCCATTCTCTGACAAACGAATCACTTAAAGTGGTTTGCTGAGATCTTCATCATCACAGCCGCCTTATCTCCAATCGATCGACACAGACTTATCTCAAACAAGCATGTCCAAGGGATTCAAGCTGGGGAGGCTCTTCTCCTGACATCACTCTATAAATAGGGTGATGTCCACCTTAAACTGGGTAAGCTACTATACGCCCCCCCAGTCCTCTCTTGCTACTTCTGAGTATTCCTCTTATCTTTTACAGATTACTCCGAACAGCAAGCTTGGAGTCTCAAGAACACCTTCATCAACCACTCAACTGGGATTCCGCTCATATTGTGGGAACGTGAATATCATGCTTGGAGAGGAGGGAGGCGCCACCTTCTTGCTTGGAGAACAAGTTGAGCTTTGCTTACAAGTTACTCCTATTTTACTTAAGTAAATTGTAATCTCTTAGATTTCTTTCTTCTAGGATCTATTTCTAACCCTAGGCCACCCCCTACTCCTATAAAAGGATCCTCTTGTTCCACTTCTCAACTCAAAGCTCAATTGAAGTATTTGCGAGCTTTTCTTCTCCAAAGCTTTTCTTCTCCTTGTTTGCTATTTTCACCCTCCCCTTGATTCCATCAAAGTGGTTTCAAACTTTATTTCTAGTATTGTTTTATCTTAGAGTATGATAGCCAAAGAGTAACCTCCTGATCAAGGATTCTCCGACAACCGAAACAAGGTGGCTCCGATACCTGGAAAGATAAGACAAAGGACACTTTCAGTGCAGACAGAGAAGAGGAGTGTGGGTGTGTAGTCATCACCTTATTTGAAGGCAGGCACCACCCAATATATAGGGTGGTGCTACGTCCCGTTATGGGGCCTTAAACGCTGGAGAATCTCCATAAATGTGACCATAATTGGGAAGGCGGCGTATTAATGGTGTAATTACAGTGGAGTTATTGCGGAGTTACTCCCTCTCCTTTGGCTTAATGCCATAATTAGTGTAACGGTTGTTTGGAGGGAGGCAGCAAACGTTTTATGGCTAACGGATTTATACGGGGCGCCCTTATTGGTAAGAGGGGCTCTCCGTAAATACGAGGTCGGCTGTGGTGGATGCGGCCCATATGGCGTTTGCATTTGACAATACAGCCGTATGGGCTGGCCCATATATATCAGTATGTCCTCCTCCCACAGCGGAGGATGGGTTGGGCCCCTGTGCTCCGTTTTGGAAAGAAGTATCCCTATAGACGTTGAGCCCATGTGGTATTGTGGCGTTTTTGGAGCCTAATTAGGGGAGAGCCCAAGAGGAGTTCCCAATGTTGGCCCAATTTTTTGGCCCAATATCAATTGTGGCGGTTGACAAAAGCACTTTTCAAAATTTGCGCTTTTTGCGCCGTTTGTAATTATGGGGGAAGTCGTTTCACTTCCCATCGGGCTCTTCTTATACGTCAACCCATGTGGGAGTCGGTTTCGAATTTTTGCTTTCCTTGCTTTTGCGCTTGATTTCCTTTGCAATCTAGTTTCCATTTTCGGCAAATACCAAAGAACCCAGACGTTGAATCCCTCGTTTTCGTCTCCGGCGTACCAATCAGTAAGTGGTACCTCTTTTAGTTTCTTCTTCTTTTCTTTTTTTGTGTCGCGACAGTTTCGCGAGTGAAGGCGTTTCCGCGCCACTGCCTGGGTTCTTGGGTCTAGGGTTTAATTTTTTGAATTCGTGGTTCATTTCTGTAGATGGCTCCCAAGAATCCAAGCAAGCCCGGCGTTGGCCCTGATGTCGGGGAGCTATGGCCCCGAACTGCGCTGTCGGAGAAGAAGATGACAGATATTTGCCAAAACCACCATGTGTATACAGGGGTGGTCTGTGGGCTGTCTCCGGCGGATGTGTTAAGAAAGGCGGGGTTGGGGTTGAGCGACAAGGCCATGAAGGAACAGACCATGGTCGTCTTCGAAGCCCAGTTGAAAGCTGGACTGAGACTCCCCCTCTGCTCCCTGTTGCTGCAACTATGCGAGGGGTGGGGCGTTTGCCCTGGGCAACTGGCCCCGAACGTGTTTACCACCGTAAATGCGTTCGTCGTGGCATGCCATCTGGCGAAGACAACGGTGTTACCGGAGACCTTCCTGCAGTTCTACACCCTGAAGAGGCCGGTTGGGCACCCATTCTATCAACTAACCCCGAAGAGGTGAAGGTGAGGAACAAAATGGTGAAGATTGGAGTCTTCGCTGAGACCACCAGCTCGTGGGGAAGCTGGAAAAATAACTTCTTCTTCATCTTGAAAGAGGACAGCTGGGGGTTCCCTGCGTACTTCATCAAAGAGAAGGACGCAAGGGTGTCGGTGAGGCCCTCGTTATGGGCGGGCAGCGATGGAAAGAAGGCCCTCGACGCTCTTTGTGAGTGGGTCCGTGATGTGGAGAGGCTCGAGGAGTGTAAGGGTTGGTTTCCCTTTACTCTCTCCAGCTGGACGGGCGGTCTGCGGAGGGTAGAGATTAGCAGAGCCTATCGCCTCCCGGATCACGTAGACACCCTAAAGAAGCGGGTGGAGGGCCCGGAGGGGGAACTTATCGAGCGCTTCAAGGCGCTTTCAGCAACCCCATTGTCTCTTTTGCACCCCTTTTTGGTTTTGTGTTTTCCTTGATTGCATATTCTGAATACTATTTTAACTTGATTTCGTGTTTTGTCACGGCTAAGATGTCGCACCCCAGCACCCTTTTTGCGAAGAAGCAGGACTTGAGGGAAGCCCTCAAGGTAAAGATGGACGAGGAGGTCCCTGCAGAGCCCGCTCAAAGGGCCATCGAAGGCCCAGTTGCTGGGACCTCGAAGGGCGGAGAGCCCCGAGGTGTGGAGGCCTCGGTGACGGGCCCAACCGGTCGGATGGCTGGTCCCGTCATCATCGAGGAGCTTTCTGAGGACTCAGAGGAGGAGAACCTTCGAAGGAAACGCCCCCGACTCGCAGGTATTACTCTTGTCTCCCCTGGCTGTTTGGTGAATTTTTCTTTTATTTTGTGTTCTGATTCCCGTTTTAACTTTGCAGCGGCAGAAGGCTTGGCTGTGTCCTCGGACAGCAGTCCCAGCCTCGCCAAAGATAAAGGGAAAAGACCGGCCCTTGAGGAGCCTTCCAGCAGCCCCGTATGAGGCGCAAAGGAGCCCGTGGGGCTCTTGACAGATGCCCGAAGGGCTATTGTGGCCCCTCGAGTGTCTGCGAAGAGGCCTTCGAGGATCCCTAAGACCCTCAAGGGCATAGATCCCGTTTTGGAGCCCCAATTGCTCGAGGTTTATCGACGGGAGCTGCGAGAGAAATCCTTCAAGCGCAAGGGCCTGGCCCTGGTGGAGGCCTGGGACCCCGTGATGAGGGTGACTCGCGACGAGTCAGTGCTCCTCGGGGACGGGGGAGTGAGATTAAAAGTTGCCGAGGGGCTCTCACTTCCCCGTGACAGGCACTTTTTGAAGTACACGTCCTCGGGGCCCCTGGATATTGCCAAGGACATCTGCCATGGCCTAACTCGAGAAAGTCACAATTCTGGAGTCCTGTTATGTTAGTAATTTGTTCTTGTCAGCATAATTTTGTTTACACGCTTTGCGTTTGTAACTTGCAGGAGACTGTATTGGCTCAGGGCCTGGTGGCCAAGATCGAGGACCTTCTTGCCCTCGTGAGGAGCCTTGAGGCCAAGGCAAAGGACTCCGAGGAAGTGGAGAGCCCTGAAGAAGGCCTTGACCGAAAAGGAGGCCGAGTTGGCTTCCTCGAGGAAAGAGGAAGCTAACACTCTTAGAGTCTTGGGTGTCATGGGCCAGCAGCTGAAAGCTTCCATGGCCGATGGAAAGAAGCACGAGGCCCTTTTCCTCGCCGAGCACCATGCTAGGAGGGAGCTCGAAGCTGAAATGGAGCAAGTGCTCGGGGAGTGCCAAAGAATGGAGGCCCAAGCTGAGGTGAAGGACAAACTCATCGAGGAGTTGTCCTTGAGGGTTGCCGAGGCCGAGGAGCTGGCGTCGAAGGCGGCAGTACAGATCGAAGACTGCACCAAAACCCTTAATGAGGTGACGGGCTCCGTTGTGGCTGACCATATAGCCTTCGTACAACTGGAAGGCCAAATTGGTTTGAAGTTGTATGGTGGTGAAAGTGTTTAGCCACCTGTTTTTGTAAAGCCCATCACCGAAAGGGTTGGATGAGTGGGCGGGCGATCGAGGTATTGACCGAGAAGGTCGTCGATGCCCAAGCCATGGAAGGAGTCCGCTACGCTGAAGGGTTCCTTCGCTGTCGCCACCAAGTGGAGGCCATGCTTGGAAATGCACAGCTAGATCCCCTCGAGACGACCAAGGTGGAGGAGCCAACCCAGGCGGCACTGTTCGAGTGGGGTAGGACGAGGAAGAAATTAGGGGCGGAATATCCCTATGATATTCTGCCAGGGCATGTAGAGAATACCCCTGTTGTACCCCCCAACGATGAGGCCCCCGAGTAATTTTTGAGTTGTAACTAAATTTTTGCACATACTTTATAAGGCAGTGGACAATTTTGTATCCTTCAATGGTTTTTTAGTTGTCGTACGAATACTGTTTTGCACAACGCGTGGACTTCGCATTTTGTTTGTATTGCGTAAAAGAAAATTTCTTTAAGACCAGGCGTGCAACTCTTCGTATAATTGACTGTGTTTTATTCGATGCATGTTGGTCGAATATGAAAGTCCCGAAGAACTGTAAATGTGTAATTTTTCGGGGTTTTACTTTGATTTTTGCCCTTACTTTATAAAGCAGTGGACACTGTTCGTAGAGCTGACTGTATGCCAGTATTGCTTGCCTAATGCAAAGACTTGGAAGACTATTTTGTAACATTCGCCTCCTTGTATTCAAATATTGATTGTACAACGCAAAGAGTTTGAATATCTGTGGTAATATATTGAAAGGAAAATACATTACTCAGACGTAATAAGGCCTCAAGTCGTCGACGTGATAGTCGTTCTTGAGCTTTTTGCCTTGGTGGTCCTTTAATTTGTAGACACCACCTCTTTCCTTACTATGTACAACGTAAGGTCCTGCCCATCTGGAACGAAGGGCGCCATGGCCAGGGTTACGGCCAGACAACTCTGCCCTTAGCAAGACCATGCCACCCACGCAGATCTGTTTTTCACGAACTTTAGCGTTGTGGTCGAGGTTTGCTCTTTGCCGTAAGGCCAGAAGCCTAAGCCTGGCACCCTCGCGGAGTTCTTCAACGAGGTCTAGACGCGCCCGAAGACCGCTCTCATTATGAGGGGCATCGTAATACAGCGTTCTGATTGTTGGTATAGAGACTTCGATTGGTAGCAAGGCATCGACGCCGTAAACCAAGGAGAAGGGAGTTTCCCCTGTGGGTCCCCGCGTAGTTGTTCGATAATCCCAAAGGACGCTGGGTAGCGCCTCGACCCACTTCCCTTTGTTGTCATCGAGGCGCTTTTTTAGGCCCTCTTTGATCGTGCGATTTGTTACTTCCACCTGGCCATTTGACTGCGTGTGCGCCATAGGAGCGTAGAGCATTTGTATATTCATCTTAATGGCCCAATCCTTGAGCTTTTTGCTCGTGAATTGTGTCCCATTGTCTTTGATTATGGCCCTCGGTGCGCCATATCGCGCACCGAGGTCGTGCGAGGAAGTGTATGACTTTGGTCGTCGTTATTTTCTTTAGTGACCGGACCTCGACCCACTTGGTGAAGTAGTCGACAGCCACTATACAGAATTTGAACTGCCCCTTGGCTTTAGGCATTGGGCCGATTAGATCGAGGCCCCATAACGCGAAGGGTATAGGATACGTCTCCGTAACTGCTTCGTTTGCAGGCTGCCGCTGGATGCGGGAGTTGAGCTGGCATTTATGGCACGTTCTCACCAAATCATGCGCATCTTTCCTCAACGTTGGCCAATAATAACCGAGACGCAAGCATTTGTGTGCCAGCGCATCGGAGCCAATGTGCGCCCCGCAAACTCCAGAGTGGACTTCGTCCAAGATGAGTTTGGAGTCATCGAGGCCAATACACCGTTGCAAAGGAGCAGAATATCCTTTACGCCATAACGTACCATCTATGATGACATGGCGGGTTGACTGCGTACTTATTTTCTTTTGTAACGCTGGTGGGCCCTCGATTGCGCCAGTTTGGAGATACTGGAGGATTGGGTACCTCCAATCAGCTGCTACGTTGGCATCGATTGCATGAATTGTATTTATCGAAGGTTGTGCTAAGGTTTCGAGGATTGCATCCGTACGCCCCTTAGACAACCTGTCAGCCACAGTATTTTGATCCCGTGGGATCTTATTAATATTCAACTGTTCGAATTGCCCTTGTAAGCTTTTAACAAGGCGCAAGTACCTCGAGAGTACTGGATCCTTGCAGTCGTTAGTCCCCGTAACCTGGCTTACGACGAGCTGCGAGTCACTGTGCACGGTCAGGCGTCGCAAGCCAGCTTTCAGGACAGTCTTGAGACCCGCTACGAGTGCCTCGTATTCCGCCACGTTATTTGTGGCGGGGAACTGGAAAGCCACTCGTAAGCTGGCCTCCATGCCGTGTGGGCCCTTGATATGGATGCCACCTCCCGGGCGATCAGCACTGGATGAACCATCCACGAACATGTCCCATTCGGGAGGCTCCAACTCTGCTGGTGGTTCCCTCGAAGGGCCATGTTCGAGGGGATAGATGGAGAGTTCGGCCATGAAATCCGCCAAAGCTTGTGCCTTTATGGCTCGTCGAGGCTCAAACTTGATGTCGTATTCCCCGAGCTCGATGCACCAACGGGCTAAACGACCACTATGTTCTGGTCTGTTTAGGATGTCCCTGATTGGTAGGTCCGTTCTGACAATGATCGTGTGGGCTTGGAAATACGCTCGTAATTTCCTGGCAGCCACGATCAAAGCGTAGATCGTTTTTTGGAGGGGAGGGTAGTTAACTTCTGCCCCTCGTAGCGTGTGGCTTGTGTAATAGACGGGCCACTGTTGCGGGCCTTCCTCTTTAACGAGCATTGCGAGAGGCAGTCTTTGTTCGAAGTGGAGAGGTAGATGACGAGTTCGTCCCCAGGTTGCGGGCATTTCAGTGTTGGCAAGTCAGAGAGGTGCTTCTTGATTTGCTCGAAGGCTTCTTGGCATTCCGGTGTCCAAGTGAACGCCTTTTTCATGCGAAGCTGTTCGAAGAATGGCTTACACTTATCTCCCAATTTGGAGATGAACCGCCCCAAGGCAACAATTCTTCCTGTGAGTTGTTGGATTTCCTTAATGTTCCTTGGTGGCACCATATCCGTGATGGCTGATATTTTCTTAAGGTTAGCGTCAATCCCTCTTTCAGAGATCATGTAGCCCAGGAATTCCCCGGCTCCAACGAAGAAAGAACACTTGGCTGGATTGAGCCTCATGTTATATTGTCGGAACGATTTGAAGGTCTCTACCAGATCTTGAAGGTGGTCTTCGAATGTCATGCTTTTGACAATGACATCGCCGACGACGCTTCAAGGTTACGTCCCATTTGGTGGGCAAAGACCTTGTTCATTAGACGCGGTAGGTGGCTCCGGCGTTTTGAGCCCAAAAGGCATTGAACGTAGTAATAGACGTCATCTCCGTTGTGAACGCCGTTTTGAAGGCATCCTCGGGATCCATGTAGATTTGGTGGTAACCACTCTTAGCGTCTGGTACACTACCCAAGCAATCGCGCCCTCGCGTCGCATCAGAATCATACGAGGCCTTTGGAGAGGTCTCATCCTTGTGGTCTCCAGTATCGCCTTCGCAAGGTCTCATCCTTGTGGTGCCCTCGCGGGCCCCAAGTCTCGCATGGGCGATGTCTCACACTCACCTTTGCGTCTCTTAGGCCTTCGCGGGCCACCCTCGCGATCTCCTTCGCCTCCATGGGTCTTACTCCCAGTCTCCTGCCTATACTGGCCCCGCCCAGATAAGGCCCTGGTACCCAGGTTCGTGCAACCCTCACCCCTTATTTGGCTATATTCTATTTGGGCCTTCGCCCGCCGCTTGCTCCACTTGGAGATAGACCACTTGGTCGTCTGACATCAACCGGCCAATAAGGAGGGCAGCACGAGCCTGGGAGATCTTCACCAGATTTATACGCCAGACATTCTCTGACAAGTGAATCACCTAAGGCGGTTTGCTGAGATCTTCATCATCACAACCGCCTTATCTCCAATCGATCGACACGAGACTTATCTCAACAGCTGTCTAAAGGGCTTCAACTGGGGGAGGCTCTTCTCCTGGCATCACTCTATAAATAGGGTGATGTCCACCCTAAATCGGGTAAGCTACTACACGCCCCCCCCCACGCCCCGCGGGCTACGTCTGGGTATTCTTCCTATGTGTTTCAGATTACTCTGGACAGCCAGCTTGGAGCCTCAAGAACATCATCTTCTCCACCACATCAACTGAGAGTCCGGGCCTTCTTTAGGAGCGAGACTATCAGTTTGGCGCCGTCTGTGGGAACGAAAGTTCTTACTATAAACCCATATTACAAACCACAAGCAATAAGTCATGCCAACCACCTGGAGTGCCAACAGGAACAGTCGTCAAGGGAGGAGGAATCCTCCCGGGACAAATACGAACAATGATCCACCATCAGAGCCATCCCCGAACCACGTTCCCCCACAACGGGGAGAACTCTCTATTCACTCAACGGAGGAAAGCTCCTCCCACGTTAACCGTAACATGCCTCAGGAGCGAAACACTCCACCTCCAAACACCCCTCCAACGGGCCTGGATCCGGCCGTCCTGCAAACGATCACTGAGGCGGTTGCTTTCAACTTACGTGAAACTCTCGCCACCACTCTTCGGGGCGTTACGGATAGCGTTGGGCAGCTGCGGACTAATCAGCACGACGCCCAGCTACTCCTCCTCGGCAAGTAAGTAACCCTGATCCTTCTTCGTCATTACTTATCGCGCTTACTAGACGATTAGAGGAAGTGGAAAAAGAGATGAAAGGGCCAGTGTCCATAATATCTCCAGGATGGGTCTGGACCACCTCTGGACCCAACCTTTTACTCAGAGGGTTTTAGAAACCCCTCTTCCGGACCAGTTTCGTCAGCCTAAGCTGGATGCTTATGATGGCCTGTCAGACCCTGATATTCATCTCCAGCGTTACGTTTCCGCAATGGCAATAGCAAGGGCGGACGACAACACGCTCTGTAGAGCTTTCAGCTCCACACTTACTGGGGCCGCTGCCAACTGGTACACCACTCTCCGGGACAAACGGTTTGATTCCTTCGAGGAGCTATCCCGCAATTTCTCCAACCATTTTGTGGTATCCAAACCACCTCCTAAAACGGCAGGGCACCTTCTTAAGATACGGCAGAAAAAGGATGAGCCCCTCAGAGAATATATTCAACGCTTCCAGGCCGAGTCTATCCAGGTCCCTAATCTGGGAGAAGAAGCTCGCCTGCTTGCAGCTATCCAAGGCCTCCTCTGGGAGTCCCTTTTCTTTGTGGATGTCCACACTAACCCGCCCACCAATATGGAACAATTCTTAAGTACCGCGTCGCGATTTATGAATACGGAAGAGGTCACTCGACCACTCGCGAGCCGCCACGGCGGACGCCAAGGGACAACCCTCGCGGCCGGACCCTAGGTCTCAAAGCGTACCACGCCCCCGGTAGGGAGAGGGCATACATTTCTCTTCCCCGCTGAGGGAATCTCGTACCAACATCCTCCATGCCTTGGAACAAAGAGGCGGTCCCCACTTGGCCCCGCCCCTCTCCCGAGGAAATAACAAGGCAAAGCAACAAGTTTTGCCGCTACCACCGTGACAAAGGTCACGACACGAGGACTGTTTTGAGCTCAAGCGTATGATTGGAGAAATGCTGGCTCAAGGCAAGCTCGGGAGTACTTGCTCCAAACCGAGGAGGGCCGTAGAAGAGAAGGTGACCGTGAAGGCGCCGGCCGAGAGGACCGCCGGCGGGCGCTCCCAACAAAACCCAGGTCAGGAGAATCTGGTTGAGGTCCCCCCGGCAAGGGGACATATCGGCGTAATCACACAGTGTGAAGGCGCTTCGGCAAGACGCCGTCATATGAGGCAGATCTACCAGATAGACCACTCCTCTACTCAGTTTTTGCATCGCAGCGATGGCACCTCTGTGGCAATACCGCACGCTGACCCCTTGGTTATCACTGCCCGTATTGCGGGATGGGACGTCGATAGAATCTACATGGATACGGGGGCGAATGCCAACGTGATCTACAAGCACACTCTGGTTGAGGCAAAGGTGCCTTTGTCACAAATTCAGCCCGCGAAGGGGGCCACCTTTGGAATAGGACGGGATGAAATCCCAACCTTGGGGTCGATCACCCTGCCCTACATGATGATGGGAACCACCAAGGAGAAAAAGCAGGTATGTCATTCGAGCTATGTGGACTTTATTGTCCTGGATCTCCCTACGCCATATAACGCCATCATCGGGCGACATACTCAAACTGAGTTCCATGTCCGCTGTGATGTGCGAACCCTGACTCTAGTTTTTCACACTGCGGCTGGGGATGCCTATATATTTGTCAACCAGAATGTGGCCAGAGGCAATTATGTCTCTGCCCTCGCCGGGCCCCCGCAGCTTCCCCGGCCATCCGAGCCTAAGAGGAAGGCACCCGCAGAGGAAGCTGGTCCTGTGGGCGAAACTGCCCCTGACTTGTCTGGAGCCTTTGAAGAAGTTGAGATCTCTCCCGGGAAGAAGTTTCGGGTGGGAAAGGACCTCGAGGAAAAAGATCAGCAGGCGCTCATCCATCTCCTCCATGCCAACAGTGATGTCTTCGCATGGAGCCACGAGGACCTACCGGGAGTTGATCCTGCTGTTATTTCTCACAAGTTAAGTGTACTCCCGGCTTTAGCCGGTTAGACAGAAAACAAGGGGCATGGCCCTTGACCGTAAGGACTTTATGCGCAGAAGTGCAGAAATTGCTTAAGGCAAATATAATCAAGGAAGTTCACTACTCTGAATGGGTTGCGAATATTGTCCTCGCCGATAAAGAGGGCGGTCAGTGGCGACTTTGCGTGGACTACAAGGGGGTTAATAGGGCCTGCCCAAGGGACCCCTATCCTTTACCATCCATTGACCAACTGGTTGACTCAACCGTTCATCACTCGGTTTTCTTTTCTCGATGCTTATAGCGGGTACCACCAAGTCTTTATGGACCCGGAGGACGCGGTAAAAACCGCCTTTACTACTGGCGAGGCCGTATATCATTATATCAGAATGCCCTTCGGCTTAAAGAATGCGGGGGCTACCTTCCAAAGGCTTGTAAATCAAGTCTTCGCAGGCCAGATTGGCCGAAATCTTGAAGCTTATGTGGATGACATTGTGGTCAAAAGCAAGGCCGTCTCAACCCATCTCACAGACTTGAAGGAAACATTCGACAACTTCCGCAAATACAATATGCGATTAAATCCAAAGAAGTGTATCTTCGGCGTGGGCGAAGGAAGTTCTGGGATACCAAATCTCAAAGGAGGAATCCATGCAAATCCCAAAAAGATTGAGGCAATCACTACCTTGCGCACCCCGGGGGGCTCAAGGAAGTCCAACAGTGGCGGGAAAGCTAGTGGCCTTGGGACGATTCGTCTCTAAACTAAGTGATCGCTGCAAACCTTTCTTCGATCAGATTCGCAAGAAAAAGCTTGCAAATGGACGGAGGAGTGTCGGGAGGCATATGCCTCCATCAAGCGACACCTGCAAGAACTACCGGCACTCAAGTGCCCTAGGCCGGCGATGACCTGGTCCTTTACCTCGCCACCTCGGAAAGAAGTGTAAACCTGTCCTTATTAAGGAAGAGGCCGCCAAGCAATGGCCGGTCTATTACACCAGCCACACTCTCCAAGATACGGAAACAAGGTATCCTCCCCTCCAAAAGGCTATATTGTCCCTTGTATATGCAGCAAGGAAGCTCAAGCCCTATTTCCAAGGGCACACTATTATAGTCCGAACGGACTTGCCAATTCAGGACATCCTAAGGCGCCCCGAACATTCGGGCGCCTCGCCAAGTGGTGTATCGAACTTGGCGGCTTTAACATCAATTATGAGCCCAGAAAGGCAATTAAGGGCCGAGGCCCTCGCCGACTTTATTGCGGAATTCTCAAATGCTGATATACTCTCGGCCCCTGAGCAGGGCCCCGCACCTCGACCCACTCCTCCCGAATGGGACTTATTTGTGGATGGCTCATCCAAACTTGAATCCCCCGCAGAATATGAGGCCCCCTAGGTATGGAAGTATTCCTTCGTGTCTCTTTTCAATTTCAAGTAACTAACAATGTTGCAGAATATGAGGCCCTCGTCGCCGGGCTGAAACTCGCCACAAGGGCAGGCATTCGCCGCCTCCATGTCCACGACGACTCGCGGTGGTGATTCACCGGAGTTCAAGGGTGCGCCGAGTGCAAGGACGCCACCACGATCAAATACCTTAAGTTGGTAAACACCCTACGAACCGACTTTGAAGAAGTCATCTTTATACATGTTCCTCGTTACGAGAACACTACGGCGAACATGCTATCAAAGGAAAGACTCCCTCTACCACAGCCACTCTGACCAGTCCTTCCATCACGGAAGGTATTGATATTGCCTCTCTAGCAACGCATGATCCAGTCACAGACTGGAGAAACCCTATCATTGCTGCGCTAAAAGCCAGCACCACAGATCCCCAGGTTCGCAAGCAAGCCCTCCGCTTCGTCCTCATTGATGACCAATTATGGCATCGCGGGTTTGCGGCGCCTCTACAACGGTGCCTTAGCACCCTTGAGGGACGCTCTGTCTTGGACACTCTCCACCAAGGCAATTGTGGCGCTCACATCGCTGCGGAGGCACTCGCCCACAAAGCCCTTCGTCAAGGGTATTCCTGGCCTACCTTGAAAAAGGGCGCGCTGCCTTTGGTCAAAACGTGCCACCAGTGCCAAATCAATTCTCGCGTCCAGCGGCTACCATCCACGGAATCTCCAGCACTGACAAATCCAGTGCCTTTCGCCCTGTGGGGCCTCGACCTCATTGGTCCAATGCCGAACGCTCCAGGTCAGTACCGCTTCTGTGTTGTAGCAGTTGATTATTTTTCTAAATGGGTCGAGGTAGAACCCTGGTCTCCATCACTTCCGCCAATATTATCAAGTTTCTTTGGAAGAATCTTGTCTGCGATCTGGCAGCCCTCGTGCTATTATTACAGACAATGGCACTCGGTTCGCGATCACGGTGTCCAACAATGGGCACGGGACAATAATGTCCGCATGCTTTTTGCCCGGTGGCGCACCCCGATCTAATGGGCAGGTTGAGGTCACCAACCGAACCCTCAAGGAAGGCCTCGAAGCGCTGGAAGGGGCCAAGGGCCGCTGGGTAGATGAACTCCCAAGTGTCTTATGGGACTATCGCACCACAACACGAACCCCCACGGGAGAGACGCCTTTCTCTCTAGTATACGGCGCAGATGCGCTCCTGCCTATTGAGGTAGACCTCCCTACAATCCGTATGATCAACTTCAGCGAAGCCAATGCTCAAGGGCTCCGTGCCAAACTCGACTTAATCGAAGAATTACGCGAAGGTGCTCGCCTTCGCATGACTGCCCTCAAACAGAGGCTCAGTCTTCACCATAATTCCCGGGTAAAACCCAAGGCACTGCAACACGGAGGCCTTGCCTTGCTTAAATCAACCCTCACCGCTCGCGACCCCAAGCAGGGTGTCCTGCGACCCAAGCTGGGACGGGCCTTATATTGTTCATAAACAAGTCCGCCCGAGTCTATGAACTACAAGACCATGATGGTCGTCTGCTCCCCCATGACTTTCATGCGGATGACTTGCGCCCATATTACGTGTAAGTCCTTAGTCTTACAAATTCAATAAAATACATATGTATTTCTTCTGTCTTACTGACTTACATGGCATTTCAAATGCCCTCTTCATCGCCCTCTGTGCCCGGCCGGTCAGGTGGCTACTGCACGAGTTATGGCATCAGACCTTGTCAGGTCTCACTTCTCCACACAGGTGGTTGCGGGTCTCATTCCCCAACCGACCTTCAACTCGCCCCGCCCCAAGGGTAATCCCCTTGCGCTGCGGAAGGGTAACCCCCTTTTGGCTCCTTCAGGAAGGTCTATGTGTAAGTCGTCCTCGCACGCCACAGCGGACCTTCCGCTCGGACTTCTCCACACAGGTGGGTGCGGGTCTCATTCCCCAACCGACCTTCAACTCGCCCCGCCCCAAGGGTAATCCCCTTGCGCTGCGGAAGGGTAACCCCCTTTTGGCTCCTTCAGGAAGGTCTATGTGTAAGTCGTCCTCGCACGCCACAGCAAACCTTCCGCTCGGACTTCTCCACACAGGTGGTTGCGGGTCTCATTCCCCAACCGACCTTCAACTCGCCCCGCCCCAAGGGTAATCCCCTTGCGCTGCGGAAGGGTAACCCCCTTTTGGCTCCTTCAGGAAGGTCTATGTGTAAGTCGTCCTCGCACGCCACGACTTCTCCACACAGGTGGTTGCGGGTCTCATTCCCCAACCGACCTTCAACTCGCCCCGCCGACTTTTCCACACAGGTGGTTGCGGGTCTCATTCCCCAACCGACCTTCAACTCGCCCCGCCCCAAGGGTAATCCCCTTGCGCTGCGGAAGGGTAACCCCCTTTTGGCTCCTTCAAGAAGGTCTATGTGTAAGTCGTACTCGCACGCCACAGCAGACCTTCCGCTCGGACTTCTCCACACGGGTGGTTGCGGGCCTCATTCCCCAACCGACCTTCAACTCGCCCCGCCCCAAGGGTAATCCCCTTGCGCTGCGGAAGGGTAACCCCCTTTTGGCTCCTTCAGGAAGGTCTATGTGTAAGTCGTCCTCGCACGCCACAGCAGACCTTCCGCTCGGACTTCTCCACACGGTGGTTGCGGGTCTCATTCCCCAACCGACCTTCAACTCGCCCGCCCCAAGGGTAATCCCCTTGCGCTGCGGAAGGGTAACCCCCTTTTGGCTCCTTCGGGAAGGTCTATGTGTAAGTCGTCCTCGCACGCCACAGCAGACCTTCCGCTCGGACTTCTCCACACAGGTGGTTGCGGGTCTTATTCCCCAACCGACCTTCAACTCGCCCCGCCCCAAGGGTAATCCCCTTGCGCTGCGGAAGGGTAACCCCCTTTTTTGGCTCCTTCAGGGAGGTCTATGTGTAAGTCGTCCTCGAGCGCCACAGCAGACCTTCCGCAAGGGCTCCCCAGACACAGCAGTGGGTCTTACCCCCCAGAACCTCAGATGGTTCTCCACTTGTCTCAACAAGCGTCCTACTGCCTTCGCCAAACGCGCGACTCCAGGCTCCAGGTAAACTGAACCTTTTTACTGCATGCTTATCGTATAAATGATGAGCAAACTACAGGGGTCCTCTACTTGGTACACCGTCCACTACCCAAGGGCCCTGAACTTATCTCAAAAAAGTGGTCTCCATCACAGCTTGGCTCAACAAGTAAACCCACAAGTCATTTGGAATGACTCATGTGGCTCCGCCGTTGCGGATCTTGAGTGCCTCGTCACTATAAACTTAAAACTGAGTCTCCGGCTCCTTGATAAGTAGTCCCCGTGGCTTCGCCTTCGCGGACCCCGAGAAGGACATCTCTCCATGAGACAGGACTTAGCCTATGGTTGTTAAACTTAGCTAACGTACCCTACAGGGCTATCGCGAGATAAAGCGAATCTACAAAACAGTGAAGGTAAAAGGAAATTTTACTTCATCTATTGTTCCCAAAAAGTGTGTGAATTCAGGTCTTTATACAAAGATAGGGGGGGTATCCACATGTTGGAACCTCCACCCTAGTCCAAGAGGGCATACCAGGCATTGCCCATCTTCCTTCCCTGCTCCCCCAGCAAGCAGCGCCTCTACCGTTGGCTCATTGGTGTTGGCAGCATCCAGGATCCCAAGACTTAGAGCTGGAAACGCCTTCTCCACTTGGAAGCGGCATCGCAGCCAGCCCTCCTCATAGGCCTGCGCCCCCGCTTCGCCCAGGGCTTGGATCTCGCCAAGCTTCTCCACCAGTCGAGGCATCCGCTCAGGGATGGGCACCTTGATGGAGGAAGAGGACTCAGGATCCTCACCTTCAAAGGAGGGAAGGCCCAGAGCCTTCTCCATCTCCCACACTGAGGCCATTGCCTTCTCCAGGTCAGTGGCGACCTCCAGGCGTGCCTTCAGGGCAACCTCAACAGCAAGCCTGCCCTCCTCCACCTTCTTCTCTGCCAGTTGAGCCTGGACAGTAGCTTGGCTCCTCGCCTCCTCAGCTGCGGCCTCTGCCTGCTCAACTTGGGCCTTCGCCACTGCAAGGGCGGCTTTGGTTTCTGCCTCCAAGGAAAGGAGGGACTCCTTCAAGACAGCATTTTCAAGCTGCTTGGCTTCCAGCATTGCTACCTGCTGAAGGAAGCGTTGCTTCGCAACATCAAGTAAGCAGGCCTGCTCCCACCGGTATCGCATGCTGTGTGCCCGCTCTTGGTTGCCATAATCGCACCAACTCTCTAGTTGGGCCACACGCTTGGCATGCTCCTCCTTAAGCTCCTCCTCCCTCTTCTTTGAGGACTCCAGCTCCCTCCTGAGAGAGGCAATCTCTGATATCTGGGCATCGTCTCGCTTATTGGCATACTTTAGGAAGTCATGCCATTGCTCAGCAGCAGCATGACCTTTGACAGCCGCCTACATCCCAGTGCTATTAAAGCAGAAGCAGAAAAAGGCTAAACTAAACTTATACATGAAGACCAGAAGCTGTCTTACCTGCAGACTCTGTTGAGCTGCCTCCCTCATGAATTCAGCAGGGGAGTCCAGGCTCCGCTCGGTCACCTCCCTGTCATAGGGGGTGCGCAGCCCCTCCAGGCAGGATTGGAGGGTTTGCTCCCCTCCCCGCAGCAGTGAACTGCTGTTCCTAAGAAGGAAGACCGGATCCCATGCATCTTTCAGGAGCCTCCCTTGCTCCCTGTACACCCTGAGTCTGGTCTGGTGCCTCTGGACTCTCAGGAGGTCTGGCTCCTCAGACCACTTGGGGACCGACTTGGCAGCAACGCGCCTCCGCTCCAAATAGTGAGACCAGACTCCGGTCTTCTCAAGGACCTCGGTCCTGGTCCCCAAATCGGCAGGGATCTCTGTCAGGACCCCTTGGTCCACGAGAGCCTCACAGGGACCGGCCCCTTGGCCTGAAGGGCCCTCGCCTACAAAGAACAGGCATCAAGCAACTAGGAAACAGAAGTATGAACTCAAAAACAAAGAAAATACTGTCAAAGTCAAAAAGACTTACCAGCAGAAGGACGCCCCCATCCACTGACTTCCAGCTGGCTGCTGGAAGGTTGGGCAATCTCCCAACCACTTGTCCTCGCAGAGGACCGTGTTACCAGACCCCCTTCCTCCGGGGCCTCACTATTAGAAGAGGAAGAAGTCTCCTCAACCACCAGGATCCTCTTCCCCTTTGTTGCAGGGGCCTTCTCCCCTGAAGGGGCCTCTTCAGGGATCCCCTCTCCAGAAGGGATGGCTGCAGGGATCTCTTCCCTTGCATTAGTGGTCTCCGCCTCCTCCGAAGGAATGACTGGTACCTCCCGTTGGCCAGTACTCCCAATGGCCTTTGCAGCTTGGTTGCCCCTCCTTCTCATAGAGATCAGGACGTTAGCCGCTGACATCTTACCCTTGGGAGGAGGCACTCTTCCTCTGGTGATGATCTCTGCCGCGACCACATGACCGGGCAAGTCTTCACCTTGAACTGGTGAAGGGCTCGCGAAGAGCCCAGATACAAAGGCCTCAGCGGCTTCCTCAGAAGAAATAGGCTGCACCACTGAGATGGGCACAGCCTCTATGGGAACAGCGCTATCTGCTCGCGCTCCCTCTGGGCCCTCTGCAGAAGGCACGACCTCTTCAACGGTAGGAGGCGCTTCAAACTCCACTCTTCTGGCTTCTTCAGCCAGGGGCTCCCCAATAGGACCCTCTTCCCAGCGAGGCTCCCTGGCCTCTTGATTAAAATAAGCTGGAGTAGGCCCCTCTGCTCAGCGGGATTCTCGGCCTCCCGGCCGGCCCTTCACCCGGGGTCCCCTCGGCACCGGCGGGGCTCTCTCTTCTTCGAGCTGCGTGGCAGCCACTTTCTCTTCTTCTTCTCCGGCTGAGAAGCCATCGAAGGCTTGATACCCGCCCTCTTTTTGGACAGTTTGGGGACAATGGGTCCCAACACCTTGACCGCCCCGGCAGGGGCGTCTTCCCCAAGTGCACAAGCCAGGTGCACTCGTTGGGCGATGCGCATGGATGCTTTCTTACCCTGGGCTTCGCCAGACTCTGCAACGGCATCTGCAGACAAAGAGGGACTTCAGACCAGGTTCTACCAGACCTCTTACAAATTTACAGTATATTAGTATGTATGCGCAGCGTACCTTTGGGCGCCGCTAGAGCGGCGAAGAAAGAGTCTATCATTGTCCCACGGTGGACGGGAGCCCATCCCTCGTATGGCGGGGGCACCCTAGGGTCCAGCACGAAACCCGTGCTAATCCCAGCCCACCTTAGGGTGGTCTCGTCCAGTTGGGCAGCTGAGAAGGGGAAGAACGCCTCGCACGCGCTCCTCGAAAGGAAATCGTCTAAACACCCCGGTAGTTGAGCGTATGCCTGCCACCGCACTCCCCGTGAGTCGGCCACAGGCCTCCGCGCAATGCTTTGCACGGATTGTCGCGTCCTCGCCACGGGAAAGTCCCATGTGCCTTGGCGGCAAGAAGAAAAAGGATCCGTGCCGGTTGTGGTAGGATCGGGCGAAGCGGTGAAAGAGATGGAGTGGTTACCTCCAGCGTTTATGGGAGTGACGTGAAGAACGCACCCCACTCCTCGGCTCCAACCGATAGAAACGGTTGAACACATCGGCGAATGGCTTCACGCCGGCCATGTGGCAGGCGACGATAAAGCCCGCAATACTCAGGAAAGTATTGGGCGCCAACTGAGTTGGGGGCATTCCCCAATCAGCACAAAGATCTTGCACCAGTTGCGGGAAGGGATACCGTAATCCCGCCGAAAGCTGCGCCGTGTACAGGCACAGCACCCGGTTCTCCTTGTTCTCCTCGGTAACGGGCCAACCCATCGCCCGACAAACACCCGCACGGGACGCATATACCGGCGTTTTCTCCACGGGCCAGAAGGCCTCCACCATATCCTGGTGAATTCTCTCAAACTTCACCGTGGTCTTCTCGAGAGGAGCGACCACTGGGCGAACAGCTTCCTTGGAATCCATCTCTGCAAAAGGAAGAACAGATAGGCATATAAATCAAAACAGCCCAGCAAAGGCATTTCGTCAAACGCTCAGTGCGCTCAGAGAACTGGAGGCACTCAGTATGCAGGTGCGGAAACTTACCTGATTAGTTGAGAAGTAAGCAAGAACGGACGGAGCGGTTGGCAAATGAACAGTTGACCGGCGGAATCTCAAAGCGAAAAGGAGGAACCACCGCAAATCACCTCTCAACTGCCGATGAAATAGCCAAGAAACGCAAGAATACGAAAGGGTTACTCAGAGCAGAGCGAACAAATGCAAGAGTGGAGAAGAAAGGCTTCAATCTTCTCGGGTACGCTTTTATAAGCCCGCCAAAATGAAAAAGCGCTTTTAAGCGTGAATGACTCCTGAGGCGCCACGTGCCAGCATCCAGCGGTTATTAAACCTCTCCCCTGCCGTACAAAAAGAAGAAACGCTTTTACAAAGCGTAATCGACCCCTACGGCGCCACGTGTTGCGTCCCATGCGGTCGATAAACCTCTCATCTTCCTTTATCGCTCCTGCATTAAATGTTGAAGGGACTCTTCGCTGCCTTCACAATCAAGCGGTCCGCAAACGGCCCAAGCGCCTTCGCCAACTCCAAAGACTTGGAATTTGAACAGAGTACGGGACCCTGCCCATACTCTGCCTTCAGGAGGAGGCATCTTGGTACACTACCCAAGCAAATGCCCCCCTCCTCAAAAACTCACAAGGATCATGAAGGATCCAACACAGAATATCAGACCATAAAAGGTCATCGCGCTCCACACAAACTCGGTTACGTGGATGCGCTCGCCCTCAACATGGTATTTTCAAACAGTATCTTCAACACAGAGTAAAGGGTCGTGAAGGATCCAACACAAACTATCAGATTATGAAAGATCTTCACTTATGACTACTACATCGGTCCTCAGCAAAGTACTTTCAAAAAACGGAGTACAGGACCCTGCCCATACTCCGCTCTCAGGAGGAGGCATCTTGGTACACTACCCAAGCAATCGCGCCCTCGCGTCGCATCAGAATCATACGAGGCCTTTGGAGAGGTCTCATCCTTGTGGTCTCCAGTATCGCCTTCGCAAGGTCTCATCCTTGTGGTCTCCAGTATCGCCTGCGCGAGGTCTCGCCCTCGCGGGCCCCAAGTCTCGCATGGGCGATGTCTCACACTCACCTTTGCGTCTCTGGGGCCTTCGCGGGCTACCCTCGCAGTCTCAGGTCTCGCCTTTGTGATCTCACTCGCCTCCATGGGTCTTACTCCCAGTCTCCTGCCTATACTGGCCCCGCCCAGATAAGGCCCTGGTACCCAGGTTCGTGCAACCCTCACCCCTTATTTGGCTATATTCTATTTGGGCCTTCGCCCCTATGGGCCTTCGCCCGCCGCTTGCTCCACTTGGAAATAGACCACTTGGTCGTCTGACATCAACCGGCCAATAAGGAGGGCAGCACGAGCACAGGAGATCTTCACCAGATTTATACGCCGGACATTCTCGACAAGTGAATCACCTAAGGCGGTTTGCTGAGATCTTCATCATCACAACCGCCTTATCTCCAATCGATCGACACGAGACTTATCTCAACAGCCTGTCTAAAGGGCTTCAACCGGGAGGCTCTTCTCCGGCATCACTCTATAAATAGGGTGATGTCCACCCTAAATCGGGTAAGCTACTACACGCCCCCCCCCACTCCCCTCTTGCTACTTCTGAGTATTCTTCCTATCTTTTACAGATTACTCTGAACAGCAAGCTTGGAGTCTCAAGAACATCATCTTCTCCACCACATCAACTGAGAGTCCGGGCCTTCTTTAGGAACGAGACTATCAATAACCCTTTTCTTTTGCTTAACCGGCTTTGAATCCGGGAATACATTAAGTTTGTGGGTGATGACGCTAGGATCGACGCCGGCAGATCCTTCAAGCTCCGTGCGAAGACGTCAAGATTTGCCTTGAGGAGGTGGATGAGTGCCATCTTCTCCTTTTGTTCAAGGTTTTTGCCAACCTTGAATTTCTTGCCTGGAACGACGTCGATCTCTTCTGTCATGTCATCGAGGTGCGGCCTGTCGTTGGGTTCCACGGGTTCCTCGATCTCCCTCGATGCTCGTGGATCAACCATAGAGCTCAAAGAGGCCACGTAATTTGTCCTTGCCGTTTGTTGGTCGATGTAGATGTTTGCGTCCCCACGAGGTGTTGCAAATGTGACCGTGAGAGAGCGGATGTCGCACCTCATGTGGAATTCGACCTGGCTTGGTCGACCAACAATGGCGTTGTACGTGGAAGGGACTTCGAGCACCAAAACTCCATCATAATGGAGTGACAATCAACCGTGCCGAATTGTGCGTCCCCAATTAACATGAGGGGCAGGTTGACGACCCCTATCGTTGGGACAATGTCCCTGCCGATGCCGAAGGTAGGGCCGGAGCTTCTTCTTATAGCGGACATGTGTACCCCGAGTTTATCGAGCATGTCCTTGAAAATGACACTAGTGTTTGCACCGGTGTCAATGTACACCCTGTTGGTGTCGTAACCCGCAATCCTTGCTGTGATAAGCAGTGGATCGGAGTGTGGAACGACAACCTTTGTCCCGTTGGGACGATAGATGACGTTCTCCTCGAGGTGATCGATCTGCAAGATTTCCCTTGCATATCGCTTTCTGGAAGAGGCGCCTTCTGACTTAGTGAGCATGTGAATGATGCCCACGGGTGGTGGTGGCGGCAAGTTTTGCCTCCGAGGGCTGTTGTGTCGACGACGCGTTTTTTCGCGGTCGTCGCTGTCGTCATCCCTCTTGCGGCTTTTGGGGAATTCCTTGCAGGGGGAAGAGGAGTCGGACAGAAATTCCTTGAGCTTACCCTACTCAATCATCTCAGAGATGAGATTTCTGAGCTGAAAGCATGCCTCCGTGTCGTGGCCACGGTCCTTGTGGTAGAGGCAGTACTTGTCAAACCCCTCGTGCTCTTATCTTTGGATCGGCTGAGGCCACTTGGGGACCTTATTCTGCTTCTCCAACATGAGAAGAATGTTCGTGCGGGTGTCACGAAGTGCGGGGTGGTGGTCGGAGGTCCTCGGACCAGTGTTCGAGGACTGGTACCTCGATGAAGCAGACCCCTTGTCAAATTTCTTGTTGCGGTCGTTTGTGGGGGCCTGTTGTAAGGCTTATTCATCTCCTCGGAGTTCATGAATCGAGTGGCCCGATCGATGAACTCACCCATCGTTGTGACGGGGTTTTCATTGATGTTGTACGCGAGCCTTGACTCGCGCTGAAGGCCTTGAGTTACGGCCAGGAGCTGCATGTCCGAGGAGAGACCCTGGACTTGGACGGCTTCCGCCTGAAACCGTCGGATGTAATCACGGAGTGGTTCCTCCCTTTGCTGCTTCACTCTTAGCAAGTGTTGGACAGTCTTGGGGGGAGGTCGAGCTCCCATGAAGTGGCGCAGGAACGATGAGGCGAGATCCTTAAAGCATTTGAAATGCTGGCCTCGTAGCGTTCCAAACCACGTTGAAGCAGCCCCTTTCAGGGTGGAGCTGAAAGCTTTGCAGAGTATGGGATCAGAGGCGCGAGCCATCTCCATTTGGGAGATGTAACGTCGTAAATGGTCGACGGGGTCTGTCGTCGCGTCATAGCTTTCGATGACTGGCATTCGAAAGCTGGCCGGTGCCTGGACGGCGATGACGTCCTCCGTGAAGGGTTGTGTGAGGAGGACCTCGATGTCGTCGAGGACCAGGTTTGGCGTCTTAACCTGTTCCTCGACCACGTTGATTCATCGGAGGAGGTCGTCGACATCAAGGTTCCCAGCAGATGGGTTTTGATTCGGGATTGTTCGTCGGTCGTTGTGAGGCGGGAGACGAGCAGCCTGCATTTCCGCTTTGATGGTTTGCACCATGAAGGCTTTCATTTCATTGAGCATGCTCACCTGGAGTAGCGCTATCTGAGCGGGATCGACGATGACCTGTTGGGGGGTCGTCGAGGTCCCAGCGAGGTATGTCAGAGTGGCCGCTTGCGGCTGTGGGGGCTGCTGCACCCCTGGCGTGTCAGTAACAGGGAGTGGCGGGATTGCCACCGACTGGGAGTTGTGGGGCTGTTGCGTCCCCGTTGCACCACCAGCAGGGAGTGGTGGAGGCATATCGGAGGAGCTGGAAGCAGCATCCTCAACATGCACACTGTTGTGAGTCCTTATTTTCGCCATGAAAACGGTTAGGGGAGAAAAAAGTTGAGTAGAAAAGGAAAAACGGCTTGTTTTTCGTTTCCCACAGACGGCGCCAAATTGATAGCCAAAGAGTAACCTCCGGCAGTCAAGGATTCTCCGACAACCGAAACAGGGCGGCTCCGATACCTGGAAAGACAAGACAAAGGACACTTTCAGGTGCAGACAGAGAAGAGGAGTGTGGGTGTGTAGTAATCACCTTATTTGAAGCAGGCACCACCCAATATATAGGGTGGTGCTAGGTCCCGTTATGGGGCCTTAAACGCTGGAGAATCTCCATAAATGTGACCATAATTGGGAAGGCGGCGTATTAATGGTGTAATTACAGTGGAGTTATTGCGGAGTTACTCCCTCTCCTTTGGCTTAATGCCATAATTAGTGTAACGGTTGTTTGGAGGGAGGCAGCAAACGTTTTATGGCTAACGGCTTTATACGGGGCGCCCTTACTGGTAAGAGGGGCTCTCCGTAAATACGAGGCCGGCTGTGGTGGACGCGGCCCATATGGCGTTTGCATTTGACAATACAGCCGTATGGGCTGGCCCATATATATCAGAGTAGAAAGCTGCTAGAACAATCTACACCTCGGCATTATCTTCTCAAATGCCACGCCGAAAAATGCTTGGAGGTGGTGAATGTCAGCCTTACATTATCAGTTTTTCAACAAGCTAGATCCTCACAATTGTGAATTATTGAAGGTCTATATCAAGTGGTATCACAGCTTGAGATGCCTTGTTGAGATTTTTAATTTCGTTTTTCTCAACAAAAAACGAGTTCATCTCTACATTCAACCATTTTTAAAACCCCTTGTGTTTTGGTTGAAAGTTGTCACGGGTGCGCCCGTGCCCGGTTGCGGAGGCGGGGCCGTCCCGTGACGGCGTAAGCGGAAACTTTGGCGGAAATTAAAGCGGTCAGTCCAACCGAGACCCGCTGAGTGTGGTGGTCCCGTGACCCGGCCCGCAAAGTCCCGTTCTCGAAGGCCCGGTGCCTGAGAAAACGTTGCTCACGGAGTATGCAGACAAAGTTATGCGCTTATAACCTTCGGTCGTGTTTCAACCCGCAACCTACAACTCTCAAACATGGAAAGTATACAGTGTAAATCCTAACTATCCATGGCGAGCCCCGCCCCACTGAAATAGGCGAGCACTCCACCACCACCAAACATACGGTTCATGGATAACATCATTCATAAGATCCACAGAATCATACATATACAGAATGTACAAATCAGAATATGATCACACCTTGAGTCCCGCCCTCCACTGTCATTAGCAAGTCCCCGGCCCTACAAAGTATCCAAGATATGTACACAGAAACAGAATGTATCCAAGATACATAGCATGATCCAACAAATGACATGCATGCATATACACCTACAGAGCCGACCCCAGAATACCTAAGTGCGGAATCTAGGAGAAACTCCGAGATCAGAAGATTCCCGCACGTACCACTGCTGCTGCTGCTAACACACAACAGAAGAGAGAGATAAGTTAACTGTGAGAAAACCCATATGCTATCCTTAGCATAAATCCAGAAGTCAGAAAACAGACTATAGATTCAGACTCAGATACAGATTCAGACTACAGGTTCAGATTCACATTCAGATTCACATTTAGATCCAGACTACAGATTCAAACCAAGATGAAGTTACGGATTCAGACTTCAGATTCAGATTTCAGACTTCAGATTCAGATCCTAGACTATAGTTACTCAAAGAGACTGCCACTTACAGACAAAAAATCAGATAGAACAGAAGGGTACCTGAAACAGAATCAAACAACACACCCCAAACTCACTCTGCGGGTTGTTGGTCAGGTACTCCTGAAACGGTAAATGGAAAGGGGGTAAGTCCTCTTTTGAGAAATTAGTAAGGGCTTGGGGATAGGTACGGTTTATCTTTACGTATAACAACCTGCAAAACAAAGACAAAGGCAAGAAAATACAAATATGCAGCATATAACCAACATATGCTCAACCAAAGCAAATCAAACATATGCAATGCACGAAAGCAAAATTGTTAGTATAACAAATAGACACGCTGTCACGACCACCCCGCCCGGTTACGGAGGCGGAGCCTGCCTCGACGTCGGAAGCGGAAGCTACGACAAAAAGCGCGGTAACGGTACTACCGAAACCCACTGCGTGCAGTGGTCCCATGACCCAGCCCGCAAAGTCTCGCTCTCGAAGGCCCGGTGCCTAAGAGCACTTTGCTCACTTAACAGAATGGTCGTACTACGACCCGCAACCTACAAAACCCAAACACGGCAAGTATACAAAATATCTTAAACCATCCATGGTGAGCCCCGCCCCACTGAAATAGGCGAGCACTCGACCATCACCAAACATGCAGTTCATGGAATAACATTCATTGATTATAACAAACAAATCACTGAACTCATCCGATATATATAGAATATAAGCAAGTCTTGGGCTCCGCCCTCAACTCAGAAGGAAGTACAGAATCAAAATCTATTCCAGAATATACACCATAAACAACATCATGATCTGATCTACATGCATGCAAATACATCTACAGAGCCACCAAAGCAAAACCCTAGAATACCTAGGTGCGGAATTTGGAAAACCTCTCACTCAGAAGATTCCCGCACGTAGTACTGCTGCTGCTGCTGAAAACTCAACCAGAAGAGAGAGAAGAATCAGTTAACCGCAAATTCAATAAAACAGAAGTCTGGTACACCAACCAAAACCTCCACCGAGACTACCCCTTAAAACAGAACAGAATAGAGGTTCCACAATGGAACTGTCGATACCTGAAAACCAAAACAGAAAGCACCGCGGATCTCTAGTCCGCCGGCTGCTTGTCAGGTCGACCTGAAATGTGGTAAACAGAAAGGGGTGAGTCCTCGGGAGGACCCAGTAAAGGCTGAGGTAAGATACAGTTTGTACAAGTGCTGGTGAGCCGAACCTGCAAAACAGAACAAACACAAGCAAATATATATATATATATATATATATATATATATATATATATATATATATATATATATATTCATGTATGCAGAGTCAGAGTCCCGTAGGACAAGGTGAGCCGGAATCCCATCGTACGCGGTCCAACCGGCAGAATGACCCTTAAAATAAAAATAAACAGAACGACAGCCCTCTCCAAGAGGTCAGAAACAGAAAGCACGATACCGGTTGGGGTCGCGATCCCCAAACTGTCGTACGGTCACAGAAGTATATCAGCACCCCCAGTGCGGATATACACAGAGTGTCGGCACCCTCCAGTGCGGACACAACCAAACCAAGGAGCACCCGTGGTCTCTAAGACCATCCCGGGTCTCGTCACAGAACCAAAATATACCATAAGGTATATGCAGAATATCGGCACCTAGTGTGGATATACAGAACAGAAATGGAACCCGTGGCCTCCAAGACCATCCGGGCCTTGAAGCAGAACAAACTACAAACTTATATCTTACCATATGACACGTCTCGGGATTACCGAACCACCGTCCTCAACCCGGAACCCGCCTCAACTAAACCCGGTATACATAAAGTCCCATTCCAGAATGCATAACGAGAGAAGTTGAGCCCTTACCTCAGAAAAACCGCTCCACAACAAGTCTTGGGAAATCCCGGTTCCCGGCCCGAAATGTGGTAACGTGCCCTTTAAGGTCCGCACAGCTCCACCAATGTAGAAACAAGCAATTACTCGAGCCCAAACCCTTGTTGATTGCTTTCCAAAATGAAGAACACAAGGAGCTTGAAGAAGGAGATGATGGTGGCGGCAATGAAGGAGGAAGAAGAAGAAATGAGCCAAAGTCATTTTCTTCCTAAAAGTTACCCTTTTATACTAGATAAGGTGGTGAGTCATGGGACACTTGTCCCATGGCACCTTAGCCATAACCATGAGTCACCCTTTTATACTAGATAAGGTGGTTGGCGCATCTCCCGCGCCAGCTCCACCCGAGTAATTCTCGACGTACGCGCGTGTTAACTCGAACCAAAAATCCTGCCATCCAAAAATTCATCGGTTAATACCATAAAATCCGTCTCGAGCCATAACATACTTCACACCAAAGCCGTCGCAAAAGTTTCATCCCGAGCCCCGGGTATCCAGTCCCTAGCCCCGGGAGTCGCCCGGAACCGAACGTCCCGTCCCAAAAAACATACTCTGTAAAAAGATTCGGGACGTTCCCACAATTCCAAATATGCAAACGGTTTCCTTTTTCGAGGTCCCGGGAGCTCTGCTGAGCCCGCTGTACGTCCCGAGACAAGTTCCGGTCCCAGAAAAATATTTTCGGCGGAAATGTCCGGGGGACCCATACGACCTCAAATCTGAAAGGATTCCCCAAGATGATACCCAGATAAGACTTGGGAGCTGTCTGATCGCCCGAAAATATGACCCGCAGACCAAAACCGAAGCCCCGGGTCACCCAAGTCACAACCCGCTCGGGGTGACAGTAACACACGCTCTAAAACAATAGTCCATTCTGGCCCAGCCACGTAATGAACTACCGCATACACATGAGTCTGGTAACAGCTTAGGGTAGCTAACCCCATCAGAACACCACCCCCGTAGGAGTTGAATCAGAACACCACTCTCGAAGGAGTTGAATCAGAACACCACCCCCGAAGGAGTTGAATCAGAACACCACCCCCGAAGGAGTTGAATCAGAACACCACCCCCGTAGGAGTTGAATCAGAACACCACCCCCGTAGGAGTTGAATCAGAACACCACCCCCGTAGGAGTTGAATCAGAACATCAGCATCTTCTAGTCCTCGCACCTGCACACCAATGCCTATCCCGACTGACCAAGTTTTGGTATCCTCGGGCCACCCTCAATCCAAACTCAGCCTCGGTACACCCAGACACGCATTTCATAAAATACTCCGAAATGCAGAATCGAGAGCAATACTGAAACCCTTACCGAACTTTACTAACTTTGCGGAAGAATGCGGGGAAAATCCTGATGTTCGGCCCAAAGTGCAGTAGTTTGACTTCCGAAGTCCCGCACTACTCCACAACTGCTGATTCAAACTGAACAACCACATACAAATCTGAAATCACCATTCCAGACCCCCGAGAACTAATCCCGCACTTTACCGCAAAATTCCACAGAAAGCTCGGATTCTCAAACCGAGCCAAAACATTGATATTTATACTAATACATGCACAACCATGCATTCGCATCCTACTTCCCCAAACATTACACAAACAAGCAAGTAGGTCGGTTACGTTCACCATTTCAGAAAACGACGTTCTGAACATCGCTTATTCCCTACTTTAATTCCCAATACCATTTCATTATCAATACATCCCCGAAACACACCACAACCATAAACATACCCTTCCTCATTTTCGGCCTTAACATGCTTCTTATACCAAAATCCATTTCAATCCAATTAGGGTTCCATTCTCATGCTCAATTCAACAATTAAACATTCTAAGCATGCTTACTAACATACTTCACCATAATCACCCAAAATCATACCAACCTTCACATAACCAATTCCGCCTATTTGGGTACTTTTCATCCAACATGCTCACCTTCAAATTGAACCCTAATATCAACTCCTAATCATGCTAGAAAAACATATCCAAAGCAAGAACCAAGATGACATCAATTCAACATACTTATAATTTAACCAACAATTCGGCCAAGTGAGGGTTTCTTAACCCAAGGTGTTCTTCCATAATCCAAACCTTGATTCCTACACCAAATCATTCCAAGAACAAAATACCCAAAGCTTGAAGCAAGAAGATGAACAAATCATCAAGCTAAGGCTAACATGAATTCGGTTTCAACCTTGCAAATCAACCTCAAATCATGCTTCAATCATACCAACTCATGAAGAAAACAACCTTACCTCAAGCTTACACCAAGAACAATCCTTCCTTAATCCTTGAAAGATGAAGAGCACTTGAGAGGTAGAGAGGGAAGAGAGGAGCCGATGGTTTTGCGAGAAGGAAGAAATGAGCCAAAATTGCTTTTCTTCCGAATTCTCACCTTTTATAATTCCTTACTTATGACACAAAAACCTTAGTCACCATAATGACTCACCTACTAGGCACCTTAGTCACCATAGTGAATCACCTACTAGACACCTTAGTCACAATGCCAAGTCCAAGCCAAAAAATGTGTCTGTCATCCCCCGCCAACTTAACCCGAGTAAATCCCGACGTGTGTGCTTGCTATCCCGACCAAATAATCCCGTCATGTGTGTTTGCTTATTACCACATTACTCATCCCGAGTCACAAAATACCACAAACCCTTGGCGCCATCAAAATTTTCATCCCGAGCCCCCGAGTGTCTCTCGAGAACGAACATCTCGACCCCGAAAAATATTTTTCGCGGAAATGTGCGGAATGCTCGTGCGACCTCAAATATGTTGAAAATTCACTTTTATAAGGTCCCGATAAAATTCCTGAGCTTACTGATCTACAGGAAATATGTCCCGCCCCCGAAAAGTTTCCGCAGAAAGGTTCAAGGGACTCGTGCGACCTTGAATATCTAAGCATTCTCGAAAATGTTACCTAGAAAAGATCTGGGAGCCATCTAACAACAGAAAACATGCCCCGCATGCTTGGAATGGAGCCCCGGGATACACAAAAGTCACCACCCGCTCGGATGACTGTAACAAAAGTTGTTGGAAAATTCATCTTCTACCTTTCTCATTGATAGTCTCGTTCCTTTGCAGGCCCGGACTCTCAGATAATTTGTTGATGGTGTTGGGGTTCGTAGAGACGAGACCCTCAAAGACCATTGGAGCGACTGAGTTGAAGGTCAGTTGGGGTTCGTAGAGACGAGACCCTTAAAGACCATTGGCGCGACCGAGTTGAAATCGCCCTTAGTGGGTGGGCGTAGGTGGGACCTGACAAGGTCTGGTGTCTTGGACTTATGACGTCCGGCGAGTGGCCAGTCTGATCAGTTAGGTACAGAGGACGAGTGGGAGGGCATATGTGTTGCCGTGTAATGCTGTAAGAGAAGAGGAAATACACCAGTATTATATTGGAATTTAAAATATGGAGCTTAGGACTTACACGTAATACGGGCGTAAGTCATCCGAGTGAAAGTTGCGAGGGAGAAGACGACCATCATGGTCTTGTAATTCATAAACCCCTGGGCGGACTTGTCTGTGGATGATGTAAGGCCCGTCCCAGTGGGGTCGCGAGCAGTGAGGGCGGACTTGAGTAGTGCGAGGCCCCCTTGTTGTAGCGCCTTGGGTTTGACCCTGGCATTGTGATGGAGGTTGAGCCACTGCTTGAGGGCAAACATGCGAAGGCGAGCACCCTCGCGTAATTCTTCTATCAGGTCTAGTTTGGCGCGAAGCCCCTGAGCGTTGCCTTCGTCAGTGAAGTTGGTCTTGCGGATCGTGGGGAGATCTGCCTCAATAGGGAGAAGCACGTCCGTGCCGTAGACTAGGGAGAAAGGTGTCTCGCCCGTTGGGGTGCGGGTTGTTGTGCAGTAATCCCATAAGACAATTGGGAGTTCATCCACCCAACGCCCTTTTGCCCCGCGAGGCGCTTCTTGAGGCCCTCCTTGAGGGTTCGGTTGGTGACCTCTACTTGGCCATTGGACTGGGGGTGCGCCACTGGGGCGAAAAGCATGCGGACATTGTTATCCTGGGCCCATTGCTGGACGCTATGGCTGGCGAACTGAGTGCCATTGTCTGTGATGATGGCGCGGGGGCTGCCGTACCGGCAAATGAGGTTCTTCCAGAGAAACTTGATGATTTTGGCGGAGGTGATGGAGACCAAGGGTTCTACCTCGACCCATTTGGAGAAGTAATCGACCGCGACAACACAAAAATGGTACTGACCTGGTGCGGTTGGCATTGGGCCAATGAGATCAAGGCCCCATAGGGCGAAGGGCACAGGATTCGTCAGTGCTGGAGACTCCGTAGATGGCAGCCGTTGAATGCGAGAGTTGATCTGGCATTGGTGGCATGTTTTGACCAGCGCGGCGGCGTCTTTTTTTAGGGTGGGCCAGTAGTATCCTTGGCGGAGGGCCTTGTGGGCAAGTGCCTCCGCCCCTATGTGGGCACCGCAGCTGCCTTGGTGGAGAGTGTCCAGGACGGAGTGTCCCTCAAGAGTGCTGAGGCAGCGTTGGAGGGGTGATGCAAATCCGCGATGCCATAGTTGCTTATCAATGAGAACAAATCGGATGGCATGCTTGCGAGTTTGGGGGTTCACGGCGGTGGCCTGAAGCTCGGCGATGATGGGGTCTCGCCAATCCTTAACTTGGTCTTCTATTGCCAATGAGGCAATATTGATAGTCTCCGCGATTGAGGAACTGGCGAGAGTGGTCAAGGCGGAGGGTGTATTTCCCTTGGACAGCATGTCTGCTGTGGTATTTTCAGAACGGGGGATGTGAATGAAAATAGTATCCTCAAAGCTGGTCCGCAGGGTGTTCACCAATTTGAGGTACTTGCTCAGGGTGGCGTCTTTGCACTCAGCGCACCCCTGGACACAGTGGATAACCGATTGCGAGTCATTGTGGATATGGAGGCGGCGAATGACTGCCCTTATGGCGAGCTTGAGCCCCGCGATGAGGACTTCATACTCTGCAACATTGTTAGTGACTTGAGACTGAAAAGAGACGCGAAGGGAAGCTTCCATACCTAAGGGTCCACGCATGTATACGCCCCTTCGCGGGAGATCCGAGTTTTGATGAGCCATCCACGAACATGTCCCATTCTGGGGGAATGGGTTGGGGCATGGGGTTCTGCCCAGGGGTCGGGATGGTGTCGACATCCGAGAATTCTGCAATGAAGTCGGCGAGGGCCTGGCCCTTAATCGTTTTTCTGGACTCGTAGTTGATGTTGAAGCCACCTAGTTCAATACACCATTTGGCGAGGCGCCCTGAATGTTCGGGTCGCCTGAGGATCTCCTGAATTGGTAGGTCCGTCCGGACTATAATCGTGTGCCCTTGGAAGTAGGGCTTGAGCTTCCGTGCTGCATATACCAGAGATAGAACAACCTTTTGAAGAGGAGGATACCTTGTTTCCGCAGCATGGAGGGTGTGGCTGGTATAGTAGACCGGCCACTACTTGGCAGCTTCTTCCTTGATGAGGACAGGCGACGCTGTTGTCTGAGGTGGCAAGATAGAGGACCGGGTCATCGCCGGGTCTGGGACACTTGAGTGCAGCTTCTTCCTTGATGTTACGGTCACCCTGGACAGGTTGTGACTTTGGTCATCCGGGGCTCCAATTTTGGCCTGCGGGTCATGTCTTCGGGTAGTTAGACAGCTCCTGAGTCTTTTCTGGGTATCATCTTCGGGAATCCTTCAGTATTTAGGGTCACATGGGTCCCCCGGACATTTCAGCGGAAAATATTTTTTCTGGAGCGGGACTTGTCTCGGGACGTTCAGCGGGCTCGGTAGCTCTCTCGGGATCTCGGAAAAGGAAACCGTTAGCATATTTGGGATCGTACGGGAATTCCGCATCCTTTTATGGAGTATATTTTTTGGGACAGGATATTCGGTCCCGGGCGACGCGGCGGGGCTTGGGACGAAAAACCTGGGGCCTGGGATGAAACTTTTGTGACGGCTTTGGTGTGAGTTATGTTTTGGCTCTGGACGGGTATTATGGTGATAACCGAGCATGTATGCACGACGGGAATTTTAGCTCGGGCTAGCACGCGCACACGTCGGGAGTTACTCGGGTGAAGTTGGCGCGGGATTACGCGCCAACATTTTAGCATTTCAGATTTTTGGACTTGGTGTGAGTCACAACGGTGACTACGGTGGTGAGTCATGGTGGAGGGACAAGTGTCCCCATGACTCATTAAGGAGGAAGTATAAAAGGAAGCTTTTATGATGAAAATAAGGCATTTGTTCACCATTTCTTCTTTCTCCCTACTTCATCCGCCAAGTTCATCATCATATACCTCTCTTGTGTTCTTCAAGTTGCAAGGATTCAACTAGGTGTTTGGCTTGGATTGTTGGTAAGCTTCTTCTCTTCATGATTTTGTAAGTTTGAAGCATGAATTTTGGATGAAAGGGGTTTAGAATCGAATTTGGTGTTACTCCTTGCTACATGCTATGTTGATCTTCATACTTCAATCTTTTAGTATGTTGTTCTTGGCATGATGTGGTGTAGGAATTAAGGTTTAATTTGTGGAAGAACAGCATGGTTAGAAAAACCCTAAATGGCCGAATTTGAGGTTGATTTCTAAACCTAGTGTATGGTTGTGTTCTTGAATCATGCTTGGAATATGTTGTTCCTAGCATGATTCTAAGGTGTTGTATGGATTCAATTTGATGGTAAACATGTTGGGTAAAAAGTACCCAAATTGCCGAATTGTTTATTAGGGTTTAAGTTTGATTTTGGGTGATTAGGGTGAGATGTCTTTGGTAAGCATGCTTAAATTGTGTAATTGGTGAATTAAGCATGTGTTTGGAACCTTAATTGGTTTGGATTAAAGTTTGGTATAAAAAGAGAGGTGTAGGCCGAATTTGAAAGGAAGGTTTGGTGATGCTTGTGTTGTGTTTTGGAATGGTTTTGGTAATGTTTTGGTATCGGGATTGAAAGTAGGTAACTAACGATGTTCGGAACGTCGTTTCCGGGAATTGTGGACAATCCCGACCTACTTGCTTGTTTGCGGTCTAAATGTGGGGAAAGTGGGATTTGAAGGTTTGGTTGTGTTTATGGGTGTGTAAATAACAATGTTCTAACTCGGTTTGAGAAACTGAGCTTTCTGTGGAATTTTGAGGGAAAGTGTGGGATTGTGCGGGTTTGGTTTCCGGGGGTTTGTTTTGGTGATTTCTGACTTGTGTGTGGTTGTTCAGCTTGATTCAGCATTGGTGGAGTAGTGCGGGACTTCAAAAGTCACACTACAACTTTTCGGGAAGGGAGCCGAGATTTTCCCGGGATTTTGCTGTGGAACGTTGGTGGCCACAGTAGAGTTTCCGTTTTGCTGTGGTTGTGTGTACGCCGGGACCTAAGCTGGTATGCCAACCGTGGTCGTTAACTCACGATGTTATGTGCCGGCATTGTGCCACTTTATGTCCGACAGGGACGATATCCCCTCGCTGGTACCACGCGTTATGACCCGATCATCGGTGTGAGCCTAACAAGCCGCTGTAGGGTGCTGTCGAGGGTTCGTGGAACCTTTGTATTGGTGTACCACCAGTCCGACGGGACTTAAGAGCACCATCACATGTGCATATCATAATCCTGATATACTTAGGACTGTATTATTTAGTTCATCGCATACTAACCCTTTTATGCAGGGAAATATTTTCAAAGTTTTCCGCTACCGTACCTACCTCCTTATTCTTTCGAGAACTCACCCCCCCATTTATTATGTTTTCAGGAGATCCAGGCAAACGACCTGCGGTGTAGATCTCCCGCAGTGATCGTTGTGCATTTTTTGTTTTAAGGTACTTATTCGTTAAGTTCGGGGGTGTTCTCGTTAGATACTTTTGTGTGATCTTACTAAGTTATGTCTAACATGTATTCTCCTGTTTATGTTCAGCAGCACAGCAGTTCTAGCTAGCAAGGTATTATTACCGTTTATTTTGGACTTGGCTCTGTAGATGTTTTGCATATAGGATATCTTCAGCACTTGGGTCTGTATTTTAGTCGTAGGGAGTTTCCAACCCTACGAAGAGGGGGGAACTCCTTCTGCCTGTATTCCTTATCATCTGCTTATTTTTTCCGCACGTGATATTCTGTAAAACCACTAACTTGTGTCGGGTGCAGGTTTAGGTCTAGAAAGACGTCGTAAAATCTGCAACATGACTTAACCTTAAAACCGAAAGGAAAACTTTTTAAGGGATGGGTTTCGGGTCCACACAAAACCATTTTTAGAGAACTCCGCCTTCACCCGCCGCCGACTCAGCAAGCTTCCGCAACCACTCGACAACCGCGTTTCCAGCATCCGGGGCGGTGGGGTGACACCAATTCAACATACTTAGAATTCAACCAACAATTCTGCCAAATTAAGCTTTCTTAACCTAGGTGTTCTTCCATAATCCAAACCTCGATTCCTACACCAAATCATGCCAAGAACAACATACCCAACGCCATTGGCGCCACAAATAATCCCGTCATGTGTGCTTGCTTATTACCACATTACTCATCCCGAGTCATAACACATCCAACACCATTGGCGCCACAAAGTTTTTCCATCCTGAGCCCTGAGCGTTTCCCGAGCCCCCAGTGCAGCTCGAGAACGAACGTCCCGACCCCGAAAAATATTTTCCGCGGAAATGTGCGGGGGAGTCGTGCGACCTCAAATATGTAAGCATTCTCGAAAATGTTACCTAGAAAATATCCGGGTGCCATCTGACCAACAGAAAACATGCCCCGCATACTTGAAACTGAGCCCCGGGATACACAGGAATCACCACCCGCTCGTGGTGACTGTAACAGATAGGTTTTCTAAGATGGCACACTTCATCCCTTGTCATAAAACCGATGATGCTACTCATGTGGCAGATTTGTTCTTTAAGAATATTGTGAAGTACCATGGCATACCTATGTCAATTGTGAGTGATAGAGATTCTAGGTTTGAGTGATTTCTGGAAAACTGTTACACCCACCCCCGATGTTCTGTAATTTTTTATGTAAATTTCGGCCGTAAGTTCAAATTCTGTAATTATCGGATCACAAACGGCTTGTGATTAATTATTGGAATTCAATGTTTGAGAGTTAATTTGGAGTTATTTACAAGTGTTTTATATGTCGAATAAGATTTTTTGAGTTCCGGGACGTTTTGCTGAAAATCGGATTCGGAGGGCATGGTCACCAAGGAAGGAAAATATTGGAAAAATCACATGTTCGATTAAGCCCATTGGGCCGGCCCATTTTTTGAGTGGGAGAAGATTTTTTTTGGGCCAATTTTACCTATTTCCATTTATAAGTTGAGATATTTATTTTGGTTATTAGTTTCATTTCTTTTCTTCATAAGTCAAGTCTTCTTCCTTTAAGCCCATACTTTCTCTTTTACCCATCCTCTTCCATTATTTCAGAATTCACCACTTATTTTCTTTCCATTCACTCTCTTCCTTATCTCTCATTCATCTTTCATCTTCATTATTGAGCAAGAGATAGAAGAACCTCTCTCCCATTGCTGCCAGAAATTTTCATCTCTCTTCCACAGCCTTTCTGCCCTAGTAGACGTCCGAATATGCTTTTGCGGTCTTCAGAGAAAATCTTCATCAAGGTCTTGGATACAACCTTTCAGAAGGAAGTAAGAGCCAAAAGTGAAATTACAGTCCCCAAAACCTTGGTGCAATCTGACAGGTCTAACAGCACTTTTGGTTCCAAAAACCATTTCTTGAAGTTTTGAGCTTGGAATCTCAGCAAGCATAGTCCTACCCTTTCCTATGCTTCCTAAATCAGTAACATTCAAGGTATGGTTGAGTTATTTGGTTGAATCTTCATGTTCTTGGAATTAAAACATGAAGAAAACTCTTCTATCTTCTTCTTCTTCTATGGCCAAGTATTATCAAGGTGAGGATCCTCCTTGGTAATTTTTATGGATTTGGTTCATGGATGATTTTGATTTTCAAGTATGTTGTTGTTCGAAGTATGATGAACATACTTTGTTATCATGAAAAAACATGTTGTTGGAATTTTCATGGTGAGGCCGAATTGTTGAATATATTTTTGGGTGGATTTTTGTTGAAAAAAGTTGGTAGAAAGCATGTTATAAGTATGTTTAACATGATTTCAAGTTGTTGGAAAATGTTGGAAATTATTTGGTGAATTGTTTGAAAGGGGCCGAATTGATGAAGATTTTTTTGGGCCAATTTTACCTATTTCCATTTATAAGTTGAGATATTTATTTTGGTTATTAGTTTCATTTCATTTCTTTTCTTCATAAGTCAAGTCTTCTTCCTTTAAGCCCATGCTTTCTCTTTTACCCATCCCCTTCCATTATTTCAGACTTCACCACTTATTTTCTGACCATTCACTCTCTTCATTATCTCTCATTCATCTTTCATCTCTATTATTGATGAAGAGATAGAAGAACCTCTCCCTTTGCTGCCATAAATTTTTGTCTCTCTTCCACAGCCTTTCTGCCCTAGTAGATGTCCGAATCTGCTCTTGGGGACTTCAGAGAAAATCTTCATCAAGGTCTTGGCTACAACTTTACTGAAGGAAGCAAGAGCCAATGGTAAAGGGAAGGTCCCCAAAACCATGGTGCAATCAGCGGGTCCAGCAGCACTTTTGGTTCCAGCAACCATTTCTTGAAGTTTTTTAGCTTGGATCTTCAACAAGCTTAGTTCTACCACTTCCTAGGCTTCCTAAATAAGTAGTACTCAAGGTATGGTTGAGTTATTTTGGTTGAATCTGCATGTTATTGGAATTAAAACATGAAGAAAACTCATCCATCTTCTCGTTCTTCCTTGGCCGAAAACTCCAAGGATTTTCGGTGGTGGATTTTTCTCAACAACAGCTCATCCTAAGCTAAGCTACAAGTATTATCAAGGTGAGGATCCTCCTTGGTAATTTTTATGGATTTGGTTCATGGATGTTTCTGATTTTCAAGTATGTTGTTGTTGGTAGTATGATGAACATACTTTGTTCTTGAGAAATCATGGAAAAAACATGTTGGTATTTTTTGGGTTAGGGCCGAAATGTTGGATAAATTTTTGGGTGGATTTTTGTTGAAGAAGGTTGGTAGAAAGCATGTTATAAGTATGTTTAACAAGTTTTGAAGTTGTTGGAAAAATTTGGAAATTATTTGGTAAGTTTTGGGAAGAAACTCAATTGTTGATGAAGATTTTGTGAAGTTAAAGTGTTGGAGAAAGTGTTTAATTGATGTTTTGGTGGAAAAAGTATGGTTTAAGTGGCTAAAGTGTAAGTTTAGAAAGTTTAGGGTCAAAATGGAAGTTTTGCCGAAATTAAGGACTTGGCTGAAAGTTTGGTTGGAAAAGATACTTGTGTGGAAAAGTTGACAAAGTTGAGTATCTTGTAACTTTGCAAAACTTAATGGCTAATCTGAAAGTTCTTAAAAAGTTTAAGGGCTAAAGGTGTAATTATGGATAAGTTAAAGGAAAGATAGACACTTTAAGTTATGAAATAAATTATGGATACTTTAAGTATAAAGTTGTCAATTTCTGCAACTTTGTGTAGTTTTGGGCAAAATTACAAATTTCTAAAAAGTTGGAGGACTTAAGTGGTAATTTTAGATAAATTCCCAAAGTAAGGAACATTAGTTAATTAACTAGATTTATTCTGTGTTTCTGATTCTAGCAGATTAAATCTGCATTTCTGGGATACTGCTCGTGTGCACCCGGGGGACACAGTAGATATCTGATTCTGTCAAGGTAAGGGGTTTAGCTTTCTTAATACACAATGCAGTTCAACTCATGTGTATTAAGTTAGTTAAGGGCTAGTACTTGGGTCGAGGGTGGGGCCCAGTGACTCCCGGGGCTAGTCACATGATACATAGCGGGTTGCAGTGTTTTGTTATATTATTCTGGACTTCATGATTATCGGGGGTCGATGACGGACCCACTCTCTGGTTTGGTTTCAGGACTTATGCTATATCGGATATGCTTATCGGGGGTCGACGACGGAATCATTTTATGTTCTTTGTAGGCTTTATGCCGCTAATTATTCTCACAGTTAGGGGCAGATCACCCCTCGCTGGTACCAGGCGTTTTGATCCCGATAATCGGCGTGAGTTTAACAAGACGCCGTAGGGTGCTATCTGTTGTCGGGGACCATCTGTATGTGAAAGTACCACCAGTCCGACGGGACTTCTGAGCATCATGACATTTCCATACCATATTCCTGTTTATACTTAGGGTTGTACTATCTTCTAGTTCATTGCATGCTAACCTTTTATGCATGGAAAAATGTTTTTAAAAAGTTTTCCCAGTATCGTACCTGCCCCCTCACGAGTTCTTTCGAGAACTCACCCCTCACATATTAAACATTTTCAGGGGATCATGGCAAACGACCTGCGGAGTAGACCTCCCGCAGTGATCGTTCTGCATTCTGTGTACTGATAGGTATATTTCTGATTTAAGTTTGGGGGTATTTCTCGTTAGATCCCTTCTGTGATCTGTTTGTTTAAGTTTTCCGTTTAGTCTGATGTTAATTTCTCCTGTTTATGTTCAGCAGCTGTAGCAGTAGTTAGCGGGGTATAATCTGCTTTATGGCTCGGCTCTGTAGGCGTAGTACGCATATTAGATACATTTAGTATTCTGATGTTCTGGACTGTATTAGTTATTCATGGGGAGTTTCCGACCCTACGAATAGGGCGGAACTCCTTCTGCTTGTATTACTTATTTTCTGCTTTCCGCCCGTGCGATATTCTGTAAAACCACTAACGTGTTTCGGGTGCAGGCTTAGGACTAGTAAGACGTCTTAATATCTGCAAACACATATTAATCTTAAAACCTAAAGGAAAACATTTAAAGGGACGGGTTTCGGGTCCACAACCCTTTTAAAGAGAAATTCTGTATTCACCCACCGCCGATACTTTCGGGTTCCGCAATAACGACGCTTTCGCTAGCTTCCGGGGGCGGTGGGGTGACAAAAACACTTTGGTCTAGACTAGGTACTAGTTTGGTTTTCTCTACTTCTAGTCACCCTCAGAGTGATGGTCAGACCGAAGTAACTAATAGGACTCTCGCCACAATACTTAGAACAATTCTTAAAAAGAACTTGAAAGAATGGGAGAAGTGTTTGCCTCATGTGGAGTTTGCATATAATAGGAGCTTCCATACTTCTACTGCACATAGTCCCTTTGAGGTAGTTTATGGTTTCAACCCCTAACCCCTCTAGATCTGATTGCTTTGCCTCGAGATGATGATGTTGATATAGGTGGCAGGAAGAAGGCTGATATAACGAAGTAGTTGCATGCTAAGGTACAAAAGCAGCTTGAGAAGGCTAATGAGGCTTATGCTAAGAAGGCAAACAAAGGAAGGCGAATGATGAGCTATGACATTGGAGACTGGGTGTGGTTACACCTTCGAAAAGAAAGATTCCCACAGGCTAGAAAGAATAAGCTTGCGCCCCGGGGAGATGGACCTTTTCAGATAATTAAAAAAATAAGGGAGAATGCCTATGTTTTGGACTTACCTTCTGATGGTTCTTACAATGTTGATATATCCCTTCACTAGGTAGGAGAAGGGATCTTTGAGCAGGATCGAAGCTCACAATGCTTACTTGGCAGTTGGGAGTGTAACCTGCTCCTTTACCTCCAAGGCTTGGTGACCTTGGCAACAAAGGGGGTAATGCCGATGGATGTAGATGGCCTTGACACCTCTCTCAACGGTGTGAGAGCAACACCAAGGATGATCCTTGAGGCATGAACAAGCCCCAAGAGCTGAGTATGCAAAGGTAGAGGTTAAGAGCTCAAGAGTTCAAACAATTCAGTTTGAATTTTGCAAAATGAGTTCTAAGGAGGCTAGAGAAGTTTTGGCCTCTTTAGCCTAGGGTTACTTCTAGCAGGTTCGTCCAAGGGTCTAGATCACTCCTAGGATGACCTGTCTAACCCATTACATGTCTAACCCTAGCTACAATCCAAAATTAAGCATAAATGAAGTCTAGGGTTCTTCTACAAGTTTGATCAGATTTGAAGTGAGTTGGAGGAGTGACTTGGTCCTACTAATGGTGGCCAAAACGGCTAGGAGATGCCACATGGAGGAGGAGGTGTGCAATCCAGTACAATGACATCACCACCTTGGCTGCTTGTGCACTGATCTTGAAAAGCTTCTTTAGAAGGCTGTAGTGCTCCAAATCGAGGGAAACAACTTCCATTGGTTAGTTCCCTTCCTGAACTATAGAATGGTGTCTTGAAGTAACCCATTTGGAGCTTGGACGAGGAATTTAGAGCCATGGGAACTTGCTGTCCACTAGGCGCCAGCTCAACGGTACGACCTCCAAGCTAGCCGATGGGGCACTGATCTTGTTGTGCTTGCACAGGACGCTGTAGAAGTCCAAATCACCTGAAACCACTTGCATTGGCTTCCTCATTTCCAAAACTAGAAAATGGTGTTTTTAAGTGATCCATTTGGAGCTCAGACGAGGGAATTAGGCCTCTCATAAAAGTCCAATGAAGTCCCTAAGCACATGATTCATCAATCTCATAAATGTGGAGGGTGCATTACTCAATCCAAAAGGCATCACAAACCATTCATACAAACCAATCTTAGTTTTGAAAGCAGTTTTCCATTCATCACCCCCTTTCATTCTTATTTGATGATATCCAGACCTCAAATCAATTTTTTTAAAATAGCATGCAGCACAAAACTCATCAAGCATGTCATCTAAACGAGGAATAGGATGTCTATACATTACAATGATTTTGTTGATGGGCCTGCAATCCATGCACATCCTCCAGGTCTCATCTTGCTTGGGCACCAACAACACTGGAACAGCACATGGTGAGAGACTCTCCCGGATGTACCTCTTCTCTAGAAGTTCCCTCACTTGCTGTTGAATCTCCATGGTCTCTTTGGGGTTGGTTTTATTAGCTGGCCTATTGGGCAAGGGTGTTCCTGGAATGAGGTCTATCAGGTGCTCAATGCCTCTGATGGGAGGCAACCCTCTCCCTTCTTCAAACACATCTTGGAATTCATGCAATAATGAAGACACACATGGAGGGGAAGAAGAATTGTCATCAGAGGTTAGTAAACAGGTGTTACACCCACCTCCGACGTTCTATAATTTTTCTGTAAATTTCGGCTGTAAGCTTAAATTCTGTAATTATCAGATCGCAAACGGCTTGTGATTAATTTATGGAATTCAGAATTTAGGATTTCATTTAGTGATAATTATAATTGTTTTACGTGTTGGACAACATTTATGGAGTTCCGGGACATTTTGCCGAAATTCGGTTTCGGAGGGCAAAATGGTCACCGAGGAAGGAAAAATTGGAAAAGATCACATGTTGGGCTTTCTTTTGGGCCGGCTCTTTGTGGTTTCTAGGGAGGATATTATTTTATTTTTAGTGTGTGAGTGGGGAAGATATTTTGGCAAGTTTTATTACCTATTTCTATTTTACGAGAAAAATCTCTTACACACACCTTTTTAGCCCATGCCCTTCTTTCACACCCATCCCCTTCCATTATTTCAGAAATCATCTATCCCTCTCTCTACCATTTATTTCATTTCATCTCATCTTGTTACGGTTACACCAAGCGGGTTGTGACTTTGGTGAACCGGGGCTCCGTTTCAGGCTTGCGGGTCATGTCTTCGGGTGGTCAGACAGCTCCCGAGTCTTTTCTGGGTTTCATCTTCGGGAATCCTTTCATATTTGGGGTCACACGGGTCCCCCGGACATTTCCGCGGAAAATATTTTTTTCGGGAGAGAGACTTGTTTCGGGACGTTCAGCAGGCTCGGTAGCTCTACCGGGACCTCGGAAAAGGGAACTGTCAGCATATTTGGGATCGTACGGATATTCTGAATCTTTTTACATAGTATATTTTTTGGGATGGGATGTTCGTTCCCGAGCGACACCCGGGGCTCGGGATGAGGAAACCGGGGCTCGGGATGAGGTTTTGTGACGGTTTTGGTGTGAGAGGTGTTATGGCTCGGGACGGATAATATGGCTCGGGACGGGATTTTTAGCTCAGACTAGAACGCGCACACGTCGGGAGTTACTCGGGTGAAGTTGGCGCGGGAATTACGCTCCAACACTTAAGCATTTCTGATTTTTTTGGCTTGTGTGTGAGTCATTAGGGTGACTAAGGTGCTTGGGACACTTGCCCCATGACTCACCACTTGGAAAGTATAAAAGGGTGTAATTTATGAAGAAAATGGCATTTTTGCTCTCTTTTCTTCCTTCTCTCTTCCATCCGCCAACTTCTCTCAACTCTACCTCTCAAGTGTTCTTCAACTTGCAAGGATTCATCTTGGTGTTTGGCTTGGATTTGTGGTAAGCTTCTTCTCTTCATGGTTTAGTAAGGTTGAAGCATGATTTGTGGATGAAAGAGAGGTTTAGAACCGATTTCATGTTAACTCCTTGCTACATGTTATGTTGATCTTCTTGCTTCAATCTTCTAGTATGTTGTTCTTGGTAAGAAGAAGTGTAGGAATCAAGGTTTAATTTATGGAAGAACACCATGGATTAAGAAACCCTAAATGGCCGAAAATCTAGGTTGAATTCTAAACCTAGTGTATGGTTGTGTTCTTGAATCATGCTTGTGATATGTTGTTCCTAGCATGATTATAAGGTGTTGTATGGATTCAATTTGAAGGTAAACATGTTGGGTAAAAAGTACCCAATTTGGCCGAATTGTTCATTAGGGTTTGAGTTTGATTTTGGGTGATTAGGGTGAGAAAATTGTGTAATTGGTGAATTAAGTATGTGTTTGGAACCTTAATTGGTTTGGATTAAAGTTTGGTGAAAAAGAGAGGTAGAGGCCGAATTGAAAGGAAGGTTTTGGGTATGTTTGTGTTGTGTTTTGGAATTGTGTTGGTAGTGTTTTGGTATCGGGAATGGAAGTAGGTAGCTAACGATGTTCGGAACGTCGTTTTCGGGAATTGTGGACAATCCCGACCTACTTGCTTGTTTGCGGTGTAAATGTGGAGAAGTGGGATTTGAATGCTTGGTTGTGCTTTTGGGTGTTTGAATTTCAATGTTCTAGCTCGGTTTTAGAAACCGAGCTTTCTGTGAAATTTTGCGGAAAAGTGCAGGATTGTGCGGGATTGGTTTGTGGTTTTGGTGATTTCATTTGTGTGTGGTTGTTCTTGATTCAGCGGTGGTGGAGTAGTGCGGGACTTCAAAGTCACACTACCACGTTTCGGGCCGGGAGGCGGGATTTTCCGGGATTTTGCTACGGAGCGGTTTTTGTGAGGTAAGGGTTCAACTTCTCTCGTTATGAATTAGGGAGGGATTACATGTATATCGGGGTTAGTTGAGGCGGGTTCGGGGTTGAGGACGGTGGTCCGGTGATCCGGGACCGATCATATGGTAAGATATAGTTTGTTATGCTTCAATTCCCGGGATGGTCTTTAAGACCACAGGTTCCTTATCTGTTTTGTATATCTGCACTGGGTGCTGATATTTTGCATATACCTTACGGTATATTCTGTTCTGTGACGAGACCGGGATGGTCTTGGAGACCATGGGTGCTCCTTGGATTGGGTGTGTCTGCACTAGGTGCTGACATTCTGTATATACCCTGTGGTATATTTCTGTGACCCTACGATAGTTAAGGGGATCGCGACCCCAGCTGGTACCATGCTTCTGTTTCTGACCTCTTGGAGAGGGCTGTCGTTCTGCTTATTTTTATTTTAAGGGTCATTCTGGCGGTCTACACCGCATCCTACGATTCTGTCTAACCCGATCCTGGGACTGTCTAACGGTCACCCGATCGGAGTTGCGGGGTGACTCGTTTTTGGCTTCACGTTTTCGGCGTATCCCGAGCCTATCCGAGTATCATTTTGGCGAACCCTTTCATTTTGAGGTCGTGTGGGTCCCCGGACGTTTCCGCGAAAATATTTTCCGGCCGGGGTTGTCGGGGTTGTCTCGGGACATACAGCGGGCTCGGTGGCGCTCCCGAGACCTCGGATTGAGATGTCGTTTGCAGTTTTGGAGTCTTGAGAATGTCCGGAGGTTTTATGGAATATAATATTTGGGGCGGGGCGTTTGGTCCCGGGCGACTTCGGGGCTCGGGGCGGGAATCCGGGCTCGGGATTTAAATCTTCTGACGGCTTTAGGGTAAATCATGTTATAATTCAAGATGAATTTTATGAGTATTTTTGTGAAATTTATGTGTGACGGGATTTTGGTTCGAGTTGACACGCTCGCACGTCGGGATTTGTTCGGGTTCAGCGAGCTCGGTAGGACACTCTGGAATTTTAAATGAACTTTTGGAACATGTTTTACGAATGTTATAATATTCTGAGGATTGTGTCCAAGTTTCGTTTAATTTGGAGTTCGGTAGTTGTGTTTGGGGCCAAAATTGGAACTTTTGGAAAAGTTTGGAGGTTAATTTGCATTTGGCCTCAAAATAACAATAATTCAGCATGGGCAGCAGCCTGTATTCGGCAGAATGGGAGAGAGAGTTAAGAGGACACTTGGCTTGTTTTTATTCAAGATGAAAAAGAGAAGTAAATATATATGGGATATATATTTCATATTATGGAATTATTTCTTGTTTTCTTGTTCTTCTTCTTCTTCCTCACTTCATCCGCCACCATGAGAGCATTCTCCCTTGTTCTCTTTTCTTGTTGGAAACAAGAATTAGTGAAGAAAAGAGGAGATTTTGTGAATTATGAGTTTGTTCTTAGCTACATGCTAGGATGATTCTCTTCCTCCCATCTTTTAGTATGTTGTTCTTGGGTTGTAGGGAGTGATAATCAAGTGTTAGATTTTGGAAAAACTCATTGGATTGAAAAACCCCATTTTGCGAAATTAGAAGGAAATTCTAAAAATGGTGTGTGCTTGGTTTCTTGAATCATGCTTCTAGTATATTGTTCCTAGCATGATTCTAAGCTTATGTATGGATTCAATTTGATGGAGAACAATTTGGTTAAGAAAACAACAAAATTACGATTTTGAATTTTGGTGTTCAATGTTGAATTTGGTTGTTTTGGATGCAATTGTATAGCATTATTGGTTTAGAAGTGTAATTGGTGGTTAGTATGATTAATTGGAAGCTTGAATGGATTGAATTGGAAGTTGGGTGAAATGTTGCTTTGGAACCGAATTGGTTAAGTGAAACTTTTCCTATGTTGGAGTTTGGCTTTGGTTGAATTGGATGTTAAAATGGTGTTGGGGTTGAATTTAGGTATGGTTTGGAGTTTGAAACATTGATTTCGGGTAAGAAATGCAAAAGTTACTATTAAGCGGGTTTATCGGAAAATGTCGGGTAATGAAGGGTTTTAAGGTTGGATTTGATCGATTACGCTTGTTGGATTATGTTTGTCAATGTATAGTTTTGCATTGCCTAAGTTGGTTACGAATTCGATGTTTCTGCGGGAATCTAGAATTTTACGGAAATTCTGCGGATTTTCGGTTTTGGGGTCGGGGTGTAGTTTGGTAGTGTGATTGGTAAGGTTGCTAATTTAGCTTGAATTGTGATTAAGGTCCGGAAGTTAGAAAAGAGAGGTTTTCGGGTTTCGGGTCGTGGTTTGGAAATCGTCGAATCGGTCAAATACTCTGGATTTGTGAGGTAAGGGTTTGGTTACATTATTTTGGTAAGATAGGTGTATGTTTTGTTTCACTTTACATTGCAAGTATTTCGGTATTATATGCCTTAGGGCATATTACGTAGTCTGTAGGTGTATGTGTTGTTGCATACATTTTGCAGTATTTGGAAATTGTGCCTTAAGGTACGTTACGTAATCTATAGGTGTATGCCTTGTGGCATACTGCATGCATTAACCCTACGTTTGTAGGTGTATTCTTTGTGGCATACTTGGTCCATTAACCTACGACGGTTGTGGGTTCGCTACCCCAGTGGTGCACCATGCTTCGTAATAGCTTGGCTTGACTCCCAAGAGGGAGGCTGTCGTTCGATTTGTTATAAGAGTTTATGGCGATTTGAATCACACATCCTTCGGGATTACGATCTGTTTTCTTTACATGCACGAAATTACATACTCTGTTGAATATATTCGTATATTGCTATCTTTCTGTTTTGCGGGGTTACATATGCTTATCTTACCCCAAATCCCTTACGGGTCCTTTCGAGGACTCACCCTTTTTGGGTTACGTCTTTGGGTTTGAGTAACCACAGTAGCGGCGACTTTAGCTTTACCTTGCGGGATGGGATTTTGTAGAGGTTGCGGTTTTGGTCTGGATCCCGCGAGGTATCGATTTTTAGGCTTAGGTTGGCTCTGTGGCCGCATGTGCATACTTTCGATTTGTTGTGATGATTGTATATATGTGTATATATTTTGTTACATTGCATGTTACGGCGCTTGGCGCTTGCTAGAAACCCTAGGTTCGGGAATTCTGTATGTATCTTTGTTGTGTGCGTAAGTACTCGTCCCACGGAGGCGGGGCTTACTTTGTTGCTAGTGCATGAACTGTATGTATGGTAATGGTGATGTGCTCGTCCGTTCCCGAGGGACGAGACTCACCATGGATTTTATTTTAGTGGATGTATGAAATTTTCAAATTTATTCCACAATCGCTTCGCTTTTGGTCCGCTACGCGCGGCAGTCTCGATGGACTGCCTTTACGTATCTTTCGGCTTCCGCTTCCGGCGTCCCGGCACCCCCGCCTCCGCAACCGGGCTCGGGTGGCGTGCGGTGACACGTTGGTATCAGAGCCAGGTTTGTGACCATATTGGTCGCCAGTGGTGACTTGTAGTGACAACTAATGTTGTACAATTTGTTTTAGAATGGTTTGGTACGGAGATTGGCCACCTCCTTACTTGAACCACTTTAAAATAAAATTGTGGAACAAAGTTGATCCTTCAAGTTATCCTGATAGTTGCAGATTTCAGAACTCGGGATTTACGGATTACGGTAAGATTATTACGATCGAGGATTGTGGAAAAGATCCGGGTACGTAAACTTGTGTGTTAGGAAAAGATTTGGTGAGATAAGCATGAACTGCCTCTGTGATTCTGTGAAATACATGATTTTATCATTCTTGGTAATAATTTCTGTGTCAAGTATTGCATTGCACTACAGAGCCTTAGAAAACTGCTAGCTTCGTAGGGATTAGGAGTGACCGATTTGTCGGACTCTGTTTGGTCTGAAATGTTTGAGGTATGGTTAACACGCGTGACAGCGTGATTTGCGACCGGAGGAGGGGACCGTAATCCCACGCCTCAGGGAGTTAGGGTTTGGACTGTTGGTTATGGGTTGAGTTGGTATTTGGTTTGGGAATTTGGTTTGGGATAAATTGGTTTTTCTGGTTGGACTTGGTTTAAGGAAATGTGTACTACACGCGAATAGCGTGATTTGGTACCGGAGGGGCGGGACTGGGATCCCACACCTCCGTGGAATAGGATACGGGTTCAGCGTAACCCAGGGTCTGAACAACCACACTCACCGCCCCCGAGGTTTAGCGGTCGTAGGGACCCCTCTCTGATTTGGTATTACCCACCAGCCTAGCTGGGTTCGGGAGACGGCAGATGGCGGGGAAAATCTGTTCATGCCACGATAAGGGCATTCTGATTAGGTGGTGATAGCGAGACTTAAGCCACTGCTCGCCACAACTTTGGGTTTGGTAAGTGAGTGACTCTGAGGAGGATGGTCACTACGACATCTGGACTTCTCGTCGGTCCTATCAACGACGGGGAGATCTGAGGCACCGGTCTGACGAGGTCAGACTTCTGGAGAGGTTTCAGAGTTTGAACCCCCCGAGGTTCAATGACTGAGAAGGGTCAGAGGTAGTAGAGACTTGGTTTGCAGGAGTTGGCAAACTCACGGGAGGCTACATTTTCCACCAGGCGGTGCGGTGGGGATGTAGCCGAGGAATGCGTCGAGCACGGTTTGATGAGTTTCATCGGGGAGGCAGGACTGTTGCGAGTTTGAGCGGGAGTTTGTGAGCTTATTCACTCGTACCGCAGTACCATGGTATGGAAGAGGAGGTTGAGAGTCGCCTCACCTCGCGGCGAGGTCGGGGAGTACGAGGGGCACCACCGGCACGACCTTGTTCGATTTGCAATAGGTATCACCCGGTTGACTTTGTTACGGCGGGGAGGGCCGATGTTTATGTTGCGGGTCGACACTCACTGGGTGCAGGATTGCCCTCGGATTGTAAGGCGGGGTTTTGGCGATTATCAGCGTCCACGGTCTCGGGCACGGCCCAACGCGCCGCGGCGTGGGTTTCAGCAGGGTGGCCCGAGACCTCAGCAACGACAGCAGCTTCAGCCACCCCCTCCACCACAGCAACCAGAGCAGGACGAGTTTTCCATTTTCTGAGGGGAGGCCCTAGTCATCAGGGAGGACCTAGTTACAAGCGGGTAGGCTTGAGTCAGCAGGAAGTTCTGTAAGGTACTATATTTTCGAATGAGATACCGGTTCATGCGTTATTTGATACAGGAGCATCTGTTTCCATTGTAACACAGAAATGTGTTACATCTCTGCATCTGTCTGTTAGTACCTTGCCTCAAACGCATTTAGTAAAAACTGCTGGGAGTCAGTTTCTGTTTTCCAATGAGATGGTTCGGGGCTGTACGATATCTGTAGGCGGACATCTGGTAGTATTGGATTTGTTGGTTTTAGACACGCCGAACTATGATTTTATTCATGGGATGGACTGGTTATCCAAGAATTCTGTGCACATTGATTGTGCAAACCGTACCATTATGGTTTCTGGAGAGGTACTACCTCTCACGGCTCCGACTGGTTTGACTATCGCACAGACAGAAAGAGTTCTGATTCTGGATCAGCTGTCGATAGTTGGTGTAGGGGAATGCTATGATCTGAATGAAGCTGGTATTAGGTTGAAGTTGGATGGTTTACCATTGGTTCGAGATTTTCCGCAGGTATTTCCGGAGGAGTTGCCCGGATTACCACCAGAGCGGGAAATTGTGTTTGAGATCCACCTGCAGTCGGGTACTGCTCCGATATCTATTCCTCCTTATCGGATGCCTATTTCTGAGATGCAGAAGTTAAAAAAGCAGTTAGAGGAATTACAGCAGAAGGGCTTCATCCGACCGAGCACTTCACCGTGGGGTGCTCCGGTTGTTTGCTAAGAAGAAAGATGGGACGCTCCGACATTGTATTGATTACAGGGCGGTTGAATGCACTTACTTGGGAAGAATAAGTATCCGTTGCCGAGGATTGATGATCTTTTTGATCAACTTCGGGGTTCGGGAGTTTCCTCAAAGATTAATCTCCGATCCGGGTATTTTCAGCTTAGGGTGAAGGATGAGGACATACCTAAGACTGCTTTCCGCACCCGATTTGGACACTTTGAGTTTACGGTCATGCCATTTGGGCTGACCAATGCCCAGCGGCATTCATGGATTTGATGCATCGGGTGTTCCGACCCTACTTGGACTCATTCTGGTGGTTTTTATTGATGATATTCGATATATTCTAGGGATGAGGATTCGCATCGGGAGCATCTGAGGATAGTTCTGCAGACACTTTGGGAACATTAGCTTTATGCTAAATTCTCAAAGTGTGAGTTCTGGATTCGGGAAGTTACTTTTCTGGGACACATTATATCTGAGCATGGTCTGTCTGTGGATCCAGAGAAGGTGAGGGCAGTTCGGGACTGGAAACAACTGCCACAAGAGACGGAGTTCAGGAGCTTCACAGGGTTAGTAGGATTTTATCGAGGTTTGTACCAGGGTTTTCTATTCGCATTTCCGCTTGCATTGACCAAGAAGGGTCAACCGTATTTCTGGTCTGATAGGTGTGAGCAGAATTTTCAGGAGTTTAAGCGACAGTCGACTAACGCTCCGATTCTGACTCTTCCAGATCCGAGCTTACCGTATGTGATTTATACGGATGCTTCCATGTCCGGTTTGGGGTGTGTGTTGGTGCAGGAGTGTAATGTGGTAGCTTATGGGACGAGGCAGCTGCGGCCACATAAGCTGAACTAACCGACACATGATCAGGAGTTGGTCGTAGTGATTTATGCGCTGGAACAAAGGAGGCATTATCTATTTGGTAATAAATTTCAGATTCTTACCGACCATAAGAGTCTGAAATATCTGTTCTGTGAAGAAGCTTAATATGAGGCAGCGCAGATGGCTCGAATACATTAAGGACTATGATTGTAGTATCGAGTACATCTCTGGCGAGGGCAACACGGTTGCCGATGCACTGAGCAGGAAGTATACCGGGTTGGTTAAGGGAGGAAATGTTGGGGATCGATCCGAGGAGAGTGATTTGACATGCCTTTGGCACAGGGGGCAGCTCTGGGAGCGTGCTCAGGTTTATACACTTACTATACATTCTGAGTGGCTTGACGTGGTGCGCGAGGCGCAAGGTAGAAATCCGGGGTTGAAGAAATTATCCGAAGAAGATAAGGGTTTATTTGTTACCGACGTTTCAGTATAGGCAGGGATTGCTATACTTCTGAGATCGCCTTTATGTACCTGAGGATCAGGAGTTCTGGAATGAGATTTTTGAGGAGGCACATTGCCACACATGTGTCTAGGTGTGCCGTATGTCAGCAGGTGAAGATTGAGCACCAGAAACCGGCAGGGACACTGCAGACTTTGCCCATTCCAGTCCGGAAGTGGGGTAATATTACTATGGACTTTCTGACTGCACTGCCCCTGACACGGTCTCGCCATGATGCTATCTGGGTTATTGTGGATCGGCTGACAAAGTGCGCACACTTTCGCCTATTCGGCCGCTGCACCCTGGAGAAGCTTGCCCGGCTTTACATCGGGAGATTATGCGTTTATATGGAGTACCAGACTCCATTGTATCTGACCGTGATCCGCGTTTTACGGCACGGTTTTGGAGAGTTTTTCATGAAGCACTGGGCACGCGACTCCATCTGAGTATAGCTTATCACCCACAGTCGGACGGGCAGTCGGAGTGGGTGATTATGATACTGGAGGATATGCTGCGAATCTGTACTTTGAATTTTGGAGGAGTTTGGGACTAGCAGTTGCTTTGATAGAGTTCTCGTACAACAACAGCTTCCAGACTACGTTTGGCATGGCAACATATGAGGCGTTGTACGGGAGGAGGTGTATGGCACCACAATGTTGGACGGATGCGTTTGATAGGGTTGGTGGGACCCGAGCTTTTGAGGAGACTACGGCGAAGATCAGTTGCTACGGCGCGGATCAAAACCGCGAACGACTGCACCACGGCTTAGACGAACCGCCGCCGTAGGGCTCTGGAGTTTGAGTTTGGTCACGAGTTTGGTGGAGGTAGCACCTATCGAGGGACAGTAAGATTTGGTAGGCGGGGCAAGTTACCCCGAGTTTTATCGGTTCTCATGAGTTTCTAGAGTAAGTTGTTAGGTTGGTCTTTCCCCCTCCCCAACTGTTGCTGTTTTACGTGATGTCTTCCAGGATAGCCTGTTGAGGATTGGTTAGACTTAGGTCCGGTACTGTCTGGGGTTGTCTGGTAGAAATACCGGCAACTGACTCGGGGTGCAATAAGATGCACCCGGAGGGTGGGACGCCGTGAGGCTCTGTATGGTAGTCTAAACTACCACTCCCGCCGCACCAGTACGGTGGTCCGATTGTTCTTAGTAAGGGGAATATTTATATATTCTGGTTGGTAGCGACACCTGTATGGATGGTTCAGGCTACTCTTGGAGGACCAAGAGTCCTAAGGGGGGGAGGATGTTACGGTCACCCCGAGCGGGTTGCGACCGGGTGACCCGGGGCTCCGGTTTTGGCCTGCGGGTCACGTTTTTCGGCGTTCAGGCGGCTCCCGAGCCCTATCCGAGTATCATTTTGGCGAACCCTTCCGTATTTGAGGTCGTGTGGGTCCTCAGGGGTTGTCGGGGTTGTCTCGGGACGTCTGGCGGGCTCGGTAGCGCTCCCGAGACCTCGGATTGAGATGCCGTTTGCAGTTTTGGAGTCGAGGAATGTCCCGGAGGTTTTATGGAATATAATATTTGGGGCGGGACGTTTGGTCCTGGCGACTTTCGGGGCTTGGGGCGGGAATCCCGGGGCTCGGGATGGAAATCTTCTGACGGCTTTGGGGTAAATCATGTTATAATTTAAGGTTGATTTTATGATTATTTTTGTGGAATTTTGGTGTGACGGAATTTTGGTTCATTTTGACACGCTCGCACGTCGGGATTTGTTCGGGTTCAGCGAGCTCGGTAGGATACTCTGGAATTGTGAATGAACTTTTGGAACATGTTTTATGAATGTGATAATATTCTGAGGATTGTGTCCAAGTTTCATTTAGTTTGGAGTTCGGTAGTTGTGTTTGGGCCAAAATTGGAACTTTTGGAAAAGTTAGGAGGTTAATTTGTTTTTGGCAACAAAATAACAATAATTCAGCATGGGCAGCACTGTATTCGGCAGAATGGGAGAGAGAGTTAAGAGGACACTTGGCTTGTTTTTATTCAAGATGAAAAAGAGAAGTAAATATATATGGGATATATATTTCATATTATGGAATTATTTCTTCTTCTTCTTCTTCTTCTTCTTCTTCTTCCTCACTTCATCCGCCACCATGAGAGCACCTCCAAGCTTCTTGTTCTTCAAATCTTGGCTCAAATCAACAAGGAAATGGATCCTTTTGTGGTAAGCATTCTCCTTGTTCTCTTTTCTTGTTGGAAACAAGAATTAGTGAAGAAAAGAGGAGATTTTGTGAATTATGGGGTTGTTCTTAGCTCCTAGCTAGGATGATTCTCTTCCTCTCAAGTTTTAGTATGTGGTTCGTGGGGGGTAGGAGAGTGATAATCAAGTGTTAGATTTTGGAAAAACTCATTGGATTGAAAACCCCATGTTGCCGAATTTAGAAGGGAATTCTAAAAAGGGTGTGTGTTTGGTTTCTTGAATCATACTTCTAGTATGTTGTTCCTAGCATGATTCTAAGCTTATGTATGGATTCAATTTGATGGAGAACAAGTTGGGTAAGAAAACCCCAAATGGCCGATTTTGAATGTTGGTGTTCAATGTTGAATTTGGTTTTTTTGGATGCAATTGGTTAGCATTCTTGGTTTAGAAGTGTAATTGGTGGTTAGTATGATTAATTGGAAGCTTGAATGGATTGAATTGGAAGTTGGGTGAAATGTTGCTTTGGAACCGAATTGGTTAAGTGAAACTTTTCCTATGTTGGAGTTTGGCTTTGGTTGAATTGGATGTTAAAATGGTGTTGGGGTTGAATTTAGGTATGGTTTGGAGTTTGAAACATTGATTTCGGGTAAGAAATGGAAAAGTTACTATTAAGCGGGTTTATCGGAAAATGTCGGGTAATGAAGGGTTTTAAGGTTGGATTTGATCAGTTCGCTTGTTGGATTATGTTTGTCAATGTATAGTTTTGCATTGCCTAAGTTGGTTCTGAATTCTGATGTTTCTGCGGGAATCTAGAATTTTACGGAAATTCTGCCGGATTTTCAGTTTTGGGGTCGGGGTGTAGTTTGGTAGTGTGATTGGTAAGGTTGCTAATTTAGCTTGAATTGACAGATTCTGAGGTCCGGAAGTTAGAAAAAGAGAGGTTTTCGGGTTTCGGGTCGTGGTTTGGAAATCGTCGAGAATCGGTCAAATACTGGATTTGTGAGGTAAGGGTTTGGTTACATTATTTTGGTAAGATAGGTGTATGTTTTGTTTCACTTTACATTATGCAAGTATTTCGGGATAATATTCCTTAGTTCATATTCTGTAGTCTGTAGGTGTATGTGTTGTTGAACATCTGTTTTGAAGGTATTTCGGAAATTTTAGACATAAGGTACGTTCTGTAATCTTTAGGTGTATGCCGTGTGGCATACTGCATGCATTAACCCTACGTTTGTAGGTGTATGCATGTGGCATACTTGGTCTGTTAACCCTACGACAGTTGTGGGTTCGCTACCCCAGCTGGTGCACCATGCTTCTGTAATAGCTTCGGCTTCTGACTCCCTTAGAGGGAGGCTGTCGTTCTGATTTGTTATAAGGGTTTATGGCGATTTAGAATCGCACATCCTTCGGGATTCTGATCTGTTTTCTTTACATGCACGAAATTCTGTACTCTTTTGAATATATTCTGTATATTGATATCTTTCTGTTTTGCAGGGTTACATATGCTTATCTTACCCCAAATCCCTTACGGGTCCTTTCGAGGACTCACCCTTTTTGGGTTTTGTCTTTGGGTTTCAGGTAACCCTGGTAAGCAGCAGCTTTAGCTTTACCTTGCGGGATGAGATTTTGTAGAGGTTGCGGTTTTGGTCTGGATCCCGCGAGGTATCTGACTTTTAGGCTTAGGTTGGCTCTGTAGCTGCATGTGCATACTTTCTGATTTGTTGTGATGATTGTATATATGTGTATATATTCTGTTCTGTTGCATGTTCTGAGCGCTTGGCGCTTGCTAGAAACCCTAGGTTCGGGGAATTCTGTATGTATCTTTGTTGTGTGCGTAAGTACTGGCCCACGGAGGCGGGGCTTACTTTGTTGCTAGTGCATGAACCGTATGTATGGTAATGGTGATGTGCTCGTCCGTTCCCGAGGGACGAGACTCACCATGGATTTTATTTTAGTAGATGTATGAAATTTTCAGATTGCTTCCACAATCGCTTCGCTTTTCGGGTCCGCTACGCGCGGCAGGTCTCGATGGACCTGCCTTTCTGTATCTTTCTGGCTTCCGCTTCCGACGTCCCGGCACCCCGCCTCCGCAACCGGGCTCGGGTGGCGTACGGTGACGCTTTTCTGCTTTTACAGTGCGGCAGACTAGCACGTTTTGCAACCGTATCTTACCTCAGCCCTTATCGGTCCTCCCGAGGACTCAGACCCTTCTGTTTACCACCTTTCAGGTCGACCTAACAAGCAGCCAGCAGACTAGAGATCCGTGGTGCTTTCGCTTTGGGATTCGGTATCGGCGCCCAATTTGGAATTTGTTAAGTTATAAGGGGTAGTCTCGGTAGAGGTTATAGTTTGTGTACCGGACTTCTGTTGGGTTTACAGTTAACTGACTCCTCTCTCTTCTGTTCGTGGTTTAGCAGCAGCAGCAGTACTACGTGCGGGAATCTTTTGATCGTGAAGTTTTCCATATTCCGCACCTAGGTATTCTAGGGTTTTACTTTGGCGGCTCTATAGATGTACGTGCATGCATGTTTAGATCAGATCATGTTGTATGTTATGTATTTTGGGATACTTTCTGATTCTGTACCTCTGTCTGACTGGAGGGCTCGCCCATTACAATTGAGGGCGGGACCCGGGCTATGTTCAAGTTGGTTATATATATATCGGATAGATTCTGTATTCTGAATGTTGGTGAATCATGATTGATATTTCCATGAACTGCATGTTTGGTGATGGTCGGGTGCTCGCCTATTTCAGTGGGGCGGGGCTCACCATGGATAGTTAAGAATATATCGTATACTTGCTATCTTTGAGTTTTGTAGGTTGCGGGTCGTAACACGACCAGGTTGTTAAGTGAGCAAAGTGTTCTCAGGCGCCGGGCCTTCGAGAACGAGACTTTGCAGGCCGGGTCATGGGACCACTGCACGCTGCGGGTTACGGTAGTACCGTTTCCGCTCTCTCCGCAGTAGCTTCCGCTTTCGACGTCGCGGGCGGCCCCGCCTCCGCAACTGGGCGCGGGTGCTCGTTACAAGTTGGTATCAGAGCAGGTCGGGTCGGTGCGATCCAAGAGGTGGAATATGATCAGTTTCGGTGTGGACTTCGGAGGCAAGTATACCAGTCCAGGAGTGGACTTTTGGAGCAGTAATGCCAGTTCATGGATGAATATCTGCGGGAGATGACTTTGATGTGCGAGCCACTATTCTACGTTCTATTCTGGGGCGGTTCGGTACGGAGCCTGATCAACTCCTTTTTTGAACCACTTTGGAATGTGTGTGGAGTAGCGGGCGGTACCTCGAAGCATTCTGTTAAGGTTGAACGCCGGTACTGAGGTAGCACTTTTGGGGAGGATCGTGGTACTCCGGGCAGGTTCTGGAGATTTGGACTTCGGAGCGCGTAGTGAAGCGTATAGCTCGAGTGCGGGCTTCTAATATAATCCGCGTACCTTTATATTTGTTGGTTGGTTATATGATGTGATTTTGGTGATATGAACATGATCTGATCCTATGTTTAAGTTACGGTATATTGGTTCTATGATTCTGAAAAGAATCTCTGCATCATGCATTGCATTACAATACAGAGCCTTAGAATACTGCTGCTAGCTTCTGTAGAGAGAGAGTTAACTGTTCTGGATATTTGGTGATATGGATTAAGTTGGTTTCAGGAAATGGTTACCACACGCAGACAGCATGATTGTTATAGTCACCACGAGCGGGTGGTGACTTTGGTGATCCGGGGCTCCGTTTTAAAGTCTTCGGGTGGTCAGACAGCTCCCGAAGCTTTTCTAGGTTTCATCTTCGGGAATCCTTTCATATTTGGGGTCACACGGGTTCCCCGGACATTTCCGCGGAAAATATTTTTTTCGGGAGCGGGACTTGTCACGGGACGTTCAGTAAGCTCGGTAGCTCTACCAGGACCTCGGAAAAGGGAACTGTCAGCATATTTGGGATCGTACGGGCATTCCACATCTTTTTACGGAGTATGATTTTCGGGACGGGATGTTCGTTCCCGGGCGACACGCAGGGCTCGGGATGAGAGTTTTGTGACGACATTGGTGTGAAGCATGAGTTGGGTGTGATATGAGGTTCCGAGAATGTCGCATATTTCGTTCCGTTCGGAGTCACTGTTTTAAAGTTGCAATTTTCGGGTTGGGCTAAATTGCAACTTTTGATAAGTTGGGGGGCCAAATTGTAATTGGCCCAAAAATCAGCCATAATTGGAAAAGACAAAGGAGAGGAGGTCGGCTGACTTGGGTGAGGGAAATGGGACACTTGTCCCATTTCTATAAATTGGAAAAAGAAAAAAAAAGGGAAGAAAGTATAAAAATGGAGGAAATGCAAAAAAAGGCATTAATTTCTTTTCTTCTTCTTCCTTCTCCTCTCCTCTGCCGAACTACAACCATGGATGCGCCTCTTTAAGCTCCAAAACTGATGTCCTTCAATACTCGAAGAAGCTTCGAGGTAAGCTTGTCAAACCGATCCTTCTGATGCATAAGTAAATAATCTGAGGTCGGTTTGTGAAGTTTCAGTCTGGTTTGTAAACTGTGAGATGCTGAAGTTTGGAAATGATTATGGAATCACAAGGTTTGTTTGATTTCTTGGTTTCTAAATGTTCCTTGCACTGATGTGAGCATGGCCAAGACCAAACCAAATGATGTGGATCTGTAATCATCTAAAGCTGGAGCAATGGACTTCCTATTGAAGCTCTTTTCAAGAGGAGAAAAATGGCTTTTGAATCACCTGAGCTCAAGATATTCAGAAAACAAAGAAGATCCGAGAACCAAAGCGACGTAACCAGGCGACCCAAACTTGAAGTCAGGCGGTCGCCCGGTCCAAGCGAGAACCAGCGACTTTCTCCAGCCAGTGGTCGCCTGGCTTGTCTACATGATGGGCAGGGACAGGCGAGATCCAGCGACCCAATCCTGGATCGGGCGGTCGCCTCTGAAAACAGCTTTCCCTCCACTTTTTGAAACCTAGCCATTTTTGTTGACTTTCCAATATTTGTAATTTTTAACCTATTTTCAGCCCAATTGTAATTCCTTAAGTTCCATAAAACATATAATTTCATAAGTATGAGATATATGTTTTATGGAAATTAAAGGAAGGGAGTCAACCCCTCCCATCCATCTCTCACACCCCTCACCTCACCCACCTTAATTCTAGGAAGACTTGTCTCCTAGCCATCTCTCTCCTCCCTTCCCCTTACCATTTTAGCTAGGTTGCAAGCTCATTTGGAGACTTAGAACTCATTTGTAAAGAACCTATTTTGCCGAAAATACAAGGCCAATTTGTTCTTCATTTGTTCTCAAATCTTGCTTCATCAATCCATTAGTGATCCATGCAAGAGGGTCCAATTAAATACCTAGCATTGTTTGATCAAGTAGTCAAAAGGTTCTAGGTTCCATTCTCATCCTCCCTTGGTTCAAATTTCAAGCTCCATTTCTTTGGAGTTCTTCCTCACTCAAGCTAGATCAAAGCTCTTGATCATACACTCCCTTGTGTGATCATATCAAGTGGTATCAGAGCCAACTTGTTTGAATGAGGTAAATGTGATTTGTTTGATTTTCTTCAAGTTATCCTCTTTAATTCCTTTTCAAAACTTGAAGAAAATTTCGGTTTGTTTCTCTTGTCAGAGGCCGAAAGTTTGTGATTGGTTCATGTGCCAAGGACAAGTTTGTTTGGTTCATGTGATTAGGGCAAAGTTTATGATTGAATGTGATTGTTGAAGATTGTGGAAAAAGAAAAGCATTTTTCGGATTTGAAGAGAGAGAAAGTGTTGAAAAAGAGTATTTGTGAAAAAGAAATGCAAAAGTGTTCTTGGTGTTCTTGAGTGTTCTTGGTGTTCTTGCAAAGTTCATATGAAGTTCATGTCAAACACATGTGAATAGTAACTTTGATCCAAAATATTTTATGAACTTGCACAAAAGGTGTTTGTGATTATAAAAGAGCCTTTCTACTTCACACCTAATTTCTTTCAACCACCAACCAACCTCATTTCTCAAAACCCTAGTTCAAGTAACTAGAACTTTTGCATTGCTAATTTTCGAATTTTACTAGGTTTTCATTGAACTCTCCTTGTGTGTTTGCATTTGATCTTAATAGAAGATTGGTGACTAGAATTGAGATTTTTGAAGATCATTGTGTTCCAAACACGAGAGAAGAGTGTAAACACTTAGGGAGTGTGAGAGAACTTGTGAAAGCCTTGAGTGGAGAAGAAGGCAAGAGTGAAACCGAGAGGCCAACCAAACACGTGAGGAAATGAGTGGTTCTAACTCTATTGTTTAAGTGTGTAGGTTATCCAAATGGAGGAGAGAACATTGAGAAGGAAACCGAAGCCCTCTCATTATGACCAAGCCACAATATGGTATGGACCACATCCATCTAGATGGGAAAACCAAAAACACTATGAAGATTCTTGTGACTTTGATCCATATCTCCATACCCCTTCACCAACCTCACATCACAAGACTCCTTCCTATACCTCTAAGAGCCAAAACCTACATGCCACTCACACCCAATCTCGGCCTACACCCCTCACTCCCATTCGGATTCCTCATCCCTGGCATGAACCCGAAAGGAACTCTGCACCTTCAAGCGCCTACTCCACCCCTTCTCTAAGTGTGAACCCGAATCCTCCTAGTGAACTAACCACTTTGGGTGACCTCACTCGAGAATTTAGAGAAGATTTCAAAGAAATAAGAAAGGAAGTTTCAATAATTGAAGGGCTTGTGAAAGAATGGTATGAGAGTGAGAAAAAGAAAGAGAAAGAGAGAAGAAATGAAAGAGCTCTCCAAAGCCAAACGAGTGAAAAGAATGTTGCACCCGAGCCTTCAACCAATCTCCAAGAAGAACTAACCATTTCATCTTCTAAATCTTGTTGTTCTTCTTTGGTTGTGCAAGGTCGTGATGAAGAGAAGGAACCAACATCTCTTTTGAAGGAAAAAGAGCAATTAAAGGAGGAGGATCTACACTCCCCTAACTTGGGGAGAGGTAACATATCTCTCCCTCTTAGTGATGAAGCTTTGAAATTTGGTGATCATGACTTGATTTGTGAAGAGTACATGCCTACTTTAGCTAGGAAGTACATTTTCTATGATATTTCATTTGAAACCGAATCTACACCCATGTCATGTTCCTTGCAAGATAGACATAACCAAGCCCCTTTGATGAGAGTAAATGACAAATGCATGCTTGGATTAAAAGAAAAGCTTGGTATGTCTAGACTAGTATTTGATCCCGGAGCTAGTACATGTGGTTTGTTGAACTTTGGTGAAGAAGGAAATGCATTGGATGATCCCATGCATGCTTCGGAATATGATTTAGTGATGAATGATGTATTGCCTTTGGATGAGGATATTGAGCCTAATGACTTGTGTGACAAGTTTGATGATACATCTACATTTGAGTATGAAAATGATGAAGAAATTAGTGAAGGTAAAGGAGGCATACACTATTTCTTTTTCACATTAAGCAAATGATGAGCATGTTGAGATTAACAAGTGCATCAATGAATTTAACCATTATCCATATCCATGTGATGATACTTGCATTCACCCTTGTGATGATGATTGGCATGCTATTCAAGAGCATAAATTGGAATGTGAAGAGAATGATGAATCTAAATCCATAGCATATGATTTCTCTTCCTTGAATGATAAACCTCTTGAATATGACAATAATGAAAGTGCATCTCATTCATCATATGAAGTGTCCGAGCATTATGAGCTATATCCCTCGGATGATGAGCATAACTATTATCATGATGAGATGTATGAACATGACCTATATCCCATGTCACAAACACCTAGCCATGATCATTCTTTAATGTATAATTTAGACTCTTTGCACTTGGATGATGAGAATGAATGACCTAGGCTTACATTTGACCCCGGGATATACCATTGAGCATACCATGTTGAAAATGGAGGTTTATAGAAATAGTGCCACGTTTAGCATGAGTGAATTGCATGAATTGAACTTCTTGAGTGTACTTACTTTAATATGGATATGCATGCAACTTTTGAGAAACAAGAGTATCTATATGGGGTTGACTTAAAGCTATGTGTAAGGTTGAAGTGAAGGGAAAGGTCAGATTGTCCATCTCATTCCTTCAAACCATTTTTGGGACTTTGAAGTTTAAGCTTTAGTTCACTAACCTCTAATATCCTCCAAGTTTTTGCGGTGTCTTAGTTTTTGTAGGATTCATCCCATTTAGATTCGAGGACGAATCTTCTTAAGTGGGAGGGAATGATGTGAGCATGGTCAAGACCACACCAAATGATATGTATCTGTAATCATACACAGCTGGAGCAATGGACTTCCTATTAAAGCTCTTTTCAAGAGGTGAAAAATGGCTTTTGAATCACCTCCATCGGAGTTCCGGAGCTCAAGATATTCAGAAAACAAAGAAGATCCGAGAACCAAAGCATGTAACCAGGCGACCCAAACATGAAGTCAGGCGGTCGCCCGGTCCAGGCGAGAGAACCAGGCGACCCCTTTCTCCAGCCAGGCGGTCGCCTGGCTTGTCTACAGTGATGGGCAGGGGACCAGGCGAGATCCAGGCGACCCAATCCCTGGATCAGGCGGTCGCCTGGCTCTCCGAAAACAGCTTTCCCTCCACTTTTTGAAACCTAGCCATTTTTGTTGACTTTCCAATATTTGTAATTTTTAACCTATTTTCAGCCCAATTGTAATTCCTTAAGTTCCATAAAACATATAATTTCATAAGTATGAGATATATGTTTTATGGAAATTAAAGGAAGGGAGTCAACCCCTCCCATCCATCTCTCACACCCCTCACCTCACCCACCTTAATTCTAGGAAGACTTGTCTCCTAGCCATCTCTCTCCTCCCTTCCCCTTACCATTTTAGCTAGGTTGCAAGCTCATTTGGAACTTAGAACTCATTTGTAAAGAACTTATTTTGCCGAAAATACAAGGCCAATTTGTTCTTCATTTGTTCTCAAATCTTGCTTCATCAATCCATTAGTGATGAATGCAAGAGGGTCCAATTAAATACCTAGCATTGTTTGATCAAGTAGTCAAAAGGTTCTAGGTTCCATTCTCATCATCCCTTGGTTCGAATTCAAGCTCCATTTCTTTGGAGTTCTTCCTCACTCAAGCTAGATCAAGCTCTTGATCATACACTCCCTTGTGTGATCATATCATGCGCCTTCTTGGGCATGTTTTGCAACAGGGGTGTAAGTCGAAACCTTCCAAAAACGCTGCCGAAATCCGTTTCTGATTTCCTGTACGGAAACTCATCTTCAGTTTCAGTGAAAGGTAAGGGTATATTTGTGATCAGAATGAAGAGATGCGTCTGTTGTGCTATTTGGTTTTGTCAAAAAAAGCTCGGTGTAAAAGGCATTTTTCCCGGCCCGAGCCTCGGTTTTAACGCCAATGATATTGGCTAATTCTGTGAATTCTGAACTTATACTCTGTATCTGTGGATCATATGTGAACAGGGGGGTAGTCAGAAACGCAGCTGAAGCTCTGCCGAAACTTGTACCGGGACAGCTGAACGAGAATTTCGATTCGGACTTGTGTGAACGATTTGGGAAGAAGGTAGGATTTGAATGCTTGGTTGTGCTTTTGGGTGTTTGAATATCAATGTTCTAGCTCAGTTTGAGAAACTGAGCTTTCTGTAGAATTTTTCGGGAAAGTGCGGGATTGTGCGGGATTGGTTTCCAGGGGTCTATTTTGGTGATTTCTGACTTGTGTGTGGTTGTTCAACTTGAATCAGCAGTGGTGGAGTAGTGCGGGACTTCGGAAGTCACACTACCGCGTTTCGGGCCGGGAGCCTGGAATTTCCCAGAATTTGGCTGTGAATCGGTTTTTCTGAGGTAAGGGGTTTAACATTCTTAATGCACATTTATGTGTATTAGGTTAGTTAAGGGGTAGTACTCGGGTCGAGGGTGGGGCCTGGTGACTCCCGGGGCTAGTCACAAGGTACGTAGCGGTTTGCAGGGTTTTATGTTTCCGGACTTATTACATATCGGGGGTCGATGACGGACCCATTATCTGCTATGCTTTCTGGACCACTGCTATATCATATCTGCTATGCTTTCTGGACCACTGCTATGCTTTCTGGACCACTGCTATATCATATCCGGACCACTGCACCCATTTATGTTCTGTACGTGAGAAGTCCGTGAGTTACAGCTGACGGGAACGCCGGGACCTAAGCCGGTATGCCAATCATGGTCGTTAACTCACGATGTTATGTTCCGATATTGTGCCGCTTTATGTCCGACAGGTAGGGGCGATATCCCTTCGCTGGTACCATGCGCTCTAATCCCGATAATCGGCGTGAGCCTAACAAGCCGCCGTAGGGAGCTGTCAGTGGTCGGGTACCACCTGTTATCGACTGATGGGGACGCCAGTTGGACTGGTATGCCAACCATGGTCGTTAACTTATATATCAGATATGCTTACCGGCTGATGGGAACGCCAGTTGGACTGGTATGCCAACCATGGTCGCTAAGTTATTGGATCTGTTTATCGGCTGATGGGGACGCCAGTTGGACTCGTATGCTAACCATGGTCGATAACATCACCAGTCCGACGGGACTTCTGAGTATCATGACCTTGCATATCATATTTCCGTTTATATATTTAGGATTGTATTATTTGCTAGATCATTGCACGCTAATCCTTTCATGCAGCTAAAAATGTTTCTAAAGTTTCCGTCCGTTATCGTACCTACCCCCTTACTGGGTTCTTTCGAGAACTCACCCCAAATATTAAACATTTTCAGGCGATCCGGGCAAACGACCTGTGAAGTAGATCTCCCGCGGTGCTCGTTCTGCATTTTTGTTTGTTTGAGGTATTGGTCTGTTTATGATTGGGGGTATTCTTGTTAGATCCCTTTTGTGATCTGTTTGGGTAATCTGACGTTATCTCTTCTGGTTGTGTTTTAGCAGCAGCAGCAGTACTACGTGCGGTAATCTTTTGATCGGGAAGTTTTCCAGATTCCGCACCTAGGTATTATACGGTTTTACTTTAGCGGCTCTGTAGATGTACTTGCATGCATATTTAGATCAGATCATGTTGTATGTTATGTATTTTGTGATACATTCGATTCTCAGATTGCTGACTGGAGGGCTCGCCCATAACAGTTGAGGGTGGGACCCGAGCTATGTTCATATTGGTTATATTTATCGGATGGATTCTGTATTATGGTTGTTTGTTATCGATGAATGATATTTCCATGAACTGCATGTTTGGTGATGGTCGGGTGCTCGCCTATCTCAGTGGGGCGGGGCTCACCATGGATAGTTAGGAATATGTTGTATACTTGCCGTGTTTGACTTTTGTAGGTTGCAGGTCGTAACCTGACCAAGTTGTTAAGTGAGCAAAGTATTCTCAGACACCGGGCCTTCGAGAACGAGACTTTACGGGCCAAGTCATGGGACCACTACACATAGCGGATTTCGGTAGTACCGTTTCCGCGGTTTCCGTCACAGCTTCCGCTTCTGACGTCGCGGGTGGCCCTGCCTCCGCAACCGGGCGCGGACGCTCGTGACAAGTTGGTATCAGAGCAGGTCGGGTCGGTGTGACCCGAGAGGTGGAATATGATCAATTTTGGTGTGGACTTCGTAGGCAAGTATACTAGTCTAGGAGTGGACTTCATGGATGTATATCTGCGGGAGATGACTTTGATGTGCGAGCCACTGTTCTACATTCTATTCTCTGGCGGTTCTGTACGGAGCCTGATCAAGTCCTTATGTGAACCACTTTAGAATGTGTGTGGAGTAGCGCTCGGTACCTCGAAGCATTCGGTTAAGATTGAACTCCGGTGCTGTGGTAGCACATTTGGGAGGCTGTGGTACTCCGGACAGGTTTTGGAATTTTGGACATCGGAGCACGTAGTGAAGCGCGGGGTAAATACAGCTCGAGTGCGGGCTTCTGACATAATCCGGGTACCTTTATTTTGTTGGTTGGATGTGATTTTGGTGATATGAACTTGATCTAATTTTGTGCTTAAGTTTAAGCTATATTTGGTTTTGTGATTCTAGAAAGAATCTCTGCATCATGCATTGCATTACACTACACTACAGAGCCTTGGAATACTGCTGCTAGCTTTTGTAGAGAGAGAGTTAACGGTTCTGTGTACTTGGTTATATGGGATGAGTTGGTACATGGTTGGATTGGTTAACAGGAAATGGTTAACACGCGTAGACAGCGTGATCAATTTCCGGAGGGTAGGGACCGGGATCCCACGCCTCCGAGAGTTAGAAGACGGATTCAGTGGAATCCATGGCCTGAACAACCACAATCACCACCCCCGAATCTTCAGCAGCCACAGGGACCCCCTCCTAATTTGGTATAGGTGTTGGGATGGGTTGGCTGTCGAAGAATTCTGTGCACATTGGTTGTGCTGACCGTAACATTACGGTTTCTGGGGAGGTACTATCTTTCTTTGTTTCAGTCGATGGTAGAGATGGTTGAACTGAAGAAGCAGCTGGAGGTTCATTGGCAGAGGAGGATCAGAGTGCGCAGGGGAAGCGTGGTGGGCCCGAGATGGGTCGGTCCCTGCGAGATTTTAGAATGAGTCGGCAGGGTAGCATACAGATTGGCTTTACCTCCGAGTATGTCTGCGGTGCACAATGTCTTCCAGGATGGCATGTTGAAGGTCTGTTAGGTATAGATTGTAGAAATACCAGCAACAGACTCGGGGCTCAACAAGATACACCCTGAGGGTTGGGACGCCGCTGAGAGGCTCAGTTTGGTAGTCTAAACTACCACTCCCGCCGCACCAGTAACGGTGGTCCGAGTATGTCAGGTGAAGAGAACATCTGTGTTCTGGTTCTTTGGGACATCTGTATGGTTCAGATTACTCTTGGAGGACCAAGAGTTCTAAGGGGGGGAAAATGTTACAGTCACCCCGAGCGGGTGGTGACTTTGGTGATCCGGGGCTCCGTTTTAAACATGCGGGTCATGTCTTCGGGTGGTCAGACAGCTCCCGAAGCTTTTATGGGTTTCATCTTCGGGAATCCTTTCATATTTGGGGTCACACGGGTTCCCCGGACATTTCCGCGGAAAATATTTTTTCGGGAGCGGGACCTGTTTCGGGACGTTCAGCAGGCTCGGTAGCTCTACCGGGACCTCGGAAAAGGAAACCGTCAGCATATTTTAGATTGTACGGGCATTCCACATCTTTTTACGGAGTATGATTTTTTGGGACGGGATGTTCGTTCCCGGGCGACACCCAGGGCTCGGGATGAGAGTTTTGTGACGACATTGGTGTGAAGCATGAGTTGGGTGTGATATGAGGTTCCGAGAATGTGTCTCAGAATTCGATCCGTTCGGAGTCACTGTTTGAAAGTTGCACTTTTCGGGTTGGGCTAAATTGCAACTTTTGATAAGTTGGAGGGCCAAATTGTAATTGGCCCAAAATTCAACCATAATTGGAAAAGACAAAGGAGAGGAGGCCGGCTGACTTGGGTGAGGGAAATGGGACACTTGTCCGATTTCCATAAAATGGAAAAAGAAAAAAAAGGGAAGAAAGTATAAAAAGGGAGGAAAATGCCAAAAAGGCATTAATTTCTTTTCTTCTTCTTCCTTCTCCTCTCCTCTGCCGAACTACAGCCATGGATGCGCCTCTTTGAGCTAAAAACTGATGTCCTTCAATACTCGAAGAAGCTTCGAGGTAAGCTTGTCAAACAGATCCTTGTGATGCATAAGTAAATAATCTGAGGTCGGTTTGTGAAGTTTCAGCCCGGTTTGTAAACCGTGAGCTGCTGAAGTTTGGAAGTGATTATGGAATCACAAGGTTTGTTTGATTTCTTGGTTTCTAAATGTTCCTTGCGCCTTCTTGGGCATGTTTTGCAACAGGGGTGTAAGCCGAAAGCTTTCAAAAACGCTGCCGAAATCCGTTTCTGATTTCCTTTACGGAAACTCATCTTCAGTTTCAGTGAAAGGTAAGGGTATATTTGTGATCAGAATGAAGAGATGAGTCTGTTGTGCTCTTTGGTCTTGTCAGAAAAGGCTCGGTGTGAAGGCTCGGTGTGAAGGCTCGGTGTGAAGGCTCGGTGGGGACCGGTGACTCCCGGGGCTAGTCACAAGGTACGTAGCTGTTTGCAGGGTTTTATGTTTCGGGACTTATTACATATCGGGGGTCGATGACGGACAAATTATCTGCTATGCTTTCTGGACCTCTGCTATATTATATCGGACTTGTTTATCGGGGGTCGACAACGGACTCATATTTATGTTCTGTACGTGAGAAGTCTGTGAGTTAGGGCTGACGGGAACGCCGGGACCTAAGCCGATATGCCAACCGTGGTCGTTAGCTCACGATGTTATGTGCCGGCATTTTTCCGCTTTATGTCCGATAGTTAGGGGCGATATCCCTTCGCTGGTACCATGCGCTCTAATCCCGATAATCAGCGTGAGCCTAACAAGCCGCCATAGGGAGCTGTCCGTGGTCGGGGACCACCTGTATGGGTTATGTACCACCTGTTATCAACAGATAGGGACGTCAGTTGGACTGGTCTGCCAACCATGGTCGTTAACTTATATATCGGATCTGCTTACCGGCTGATGAGAACACTAGTTGGACTGGTAAGCCAACCATGGTCGCTAAGTTATTGGATCTGTTTAGCTGATGGGGACGCTAGTTGGACTAGTATACCAACCATGGTCGCTAAGTTATTGGACCTGTTTATCGGCTGATGGGGACGCCAGTTGGACTGGTTTACCAACCATGGTAGATAACATCACCAGTCCGACGGGACTTCTGAGTATCATGACCTTGCATATCATATTTCTGTTTATATATTTAGGATTGTATTATTTGCTAGATCATTGCACGCTAATCCTTTCATGCAGGTAAAAACGTTTCTAAAGTTTCCGTCCGTTATCGTACCTACCCCCCTACTGGGTTCTTTCGAGAACTCACCCACAAATATTAAACATTTTCAGTGGATCCGGGCAAACGACCTGCGGAGTAGATCTCCCGCGGTGCTCGTTCTACATTTCTGTTTGTTTGAGGTATTGGTCTGTTTAGGATTGGGGGTATTCTTGTTAGATCCCTTTTGTGATCTGTTTGGGTAATCTGACGTTATCTATTCTGGTTGTGTTTTAGCAGCAGCAGCAGTACTACGTGCGGGAATCTTTTGATCGGGAAGTTTTCCAGATTCCGCACCTAGGTATTCTACGGTTTTACTTTAGGGGCTCTGTAGATGTACTTGCATGCATGTTTAGATCAGATCATGTTGTATGTTATGTATTTTGGGATACATACTGATTTTGTACTTCTGTCTGACTCGAGGGCTCGCCCATAACAGTTGAGGGCGGGACCCGAGCTATGTTCATATTGGTTATATTTATCGGATGGATTCTGTATTATGGTTGTTTGTGATCGATGAATGATATTTCCATGAACGACATGTTTGGTGATGGTCGGGTGCTCGCCTATTTCAGTGGGGCGGGGCTCACCATGGATAGTTAGGAATATGTTGTATACTTGCCGTGTTTGAGTTTTGTAGGTTGCGGGTCGTAACATGACCAAGTTGTTAAGTGAGCAAAGTGTTCTCAGGCACCGGGCCTTCGAGAACGAGACTTTGCGGGCCGGGTCATGGGACCACTGCACATAGAGAATTTCGGTAGTACCGTTTCCGCGGTTTCCGTCGCAGCTTCCGCTTCTGACGTCACGGGCGGCCCCGCCTCCGCAACCGGGCTCGGCGCTCGTGACAGTGATCCGGTGCCTGAGGGTAGGGACCGACATCCCACTCCTCCGAGGAATAGGAGACGAGTTCAGCGTAACATGGCCCCTGAAAAACCACAATCACCACCCCCGAGTTTTTAGCATCCACAGGAACGCCCTCCTGATGTGGTACAGGTGTTGGGTCAGGTGCAACAGCTGTTGGGTACCTTACTGCCAGCCTAGCAGGTTCAGAGGCTGCAGCAGGCACGGGGAAATCCGATCAGGCCACAGCAGGGGCATTCTAATCGGGAGGTGGGCAGCAGCCACCTCAGTGTTCAGAATCAGCAAGAGAGTGACTCTGAGGAGGATGATTACTATGATACCGAGACTTCTCGGCGGTTCCACCAACGACGGGAAGATCAGAGGCACCAGTTTGACGAGGTCAGACTTCTGGAGAGGTTTTAGAGTTTGAACCCCCCAAGGTTCAACGGTAGAGTGGGACCGGAGGCAGTGGAGACCTGGTTTGCAGGAGTTGACAAACTCCTAGGGAGGTTACACCTTCCTTCTACGGTTATGGTATCACTGGCAACGTTTAACCTGCAGGATAGTGCAGATCATTGGTGGAGGAGCCTGCAGGGCCAGTTGAGAGCCAACGCAGTGTGGGAAGGCGGGCAGTACTTGACCATCACCTGGGAGCAGTTTGCATTGTTCTTCCACCGATAGTACATTGGGGATGCAGCCAGGGATCTCCGACAGTCGCAGTTTGATGATCTGGAGCAGGGAAACATGACTGTTAGGGAGGACAAGCGGGAGTTTGATCGGCTAGTTCACTATGTACCACAGTACATTCGCCGGCTACGTCCCGATTACAGGTGGGCTTTGAAACCTTTGGACATTACATCCTATCATGGGGCTGTGCAGAAGGCCCAACTCCTCGAGCAGGAGGAGGTTGAGAGTCGGTACGTCCCTTACCGATCACGAGACAGAGGGAGAGGTTCTGCACAGTAGGGTTCATCGAGGATCACGGGGAAGGCGAGTAGGACTGGGTAGAGTGGCAGGGGCAGTAGAGTGGCAGTGGTGGTAAAGACTTGTTCGAGTTGTGGCAGGCAGCACCCCGGCCGGCCATGTTACAGGTAGGCGGGGCAGTGCTTGCGATGCGGGGCAGATAACCATTGGATTCGGGATTGCCCTCTGACATTGGGACTGGGATCCGGCAGTGTTCCACGTCCGCAATCTCGGTTTCAGCCCAACGCACCCCGGGGGCGCGGCTCACAGCGGGGTGTCCCGAGACCGCAGCAGCGATGTCCGTTTCAGCCACCTCCTCCGCCACAACAGCCCAGAGCTGGACGCATTTTTCAGATTGAGCAGGGAGGTACTTCGCAGCGTGGGGCATTACAAGGTACTCTACTTCTGAACGACACACCTGTACATGCTTTACTTGATACTGGAGCTTCTATTTCAATTGTGGCACAGAGGTGTGCCTAATCTCTGCGTTTGGCTATCAGTGAATTGCCAAATGTCTTTTTGGTACAAATGGCTGGAAGCCAGTTTTTGTTTTCCAATGAGATGGCACAGGATTGTGTGCTATCCATTGGCAGACACAGGATTCTGTCAGATCTGCTGGTGTTGAACACACCGAAGTACGATGTTATTCTTAGGATGGATTGGATGTCCAAGAATTCCATGCACATTGACTGTGCTAACCGTAGCATTACGGTTTCTGGAGAGGTGTTACCCCTCTCTGTTTCGGATGATTTGAATGTGGTTAGGAGCAGTATGGAACTACAGGTTCTGGATCGGGTTCCGATAGTGGAATCGGAGGAGTGCTATGATCTGAACACGACAGATACTCGGTTGGAGCTAGATAAGATTCCAGTGGTTCGGTATTTTCCGCAGGTATTTCCGGAGGATTTGCCCGGGATGCCACCAGAGCGGGAAATTGTATTCGAGATTCATTTGTAACCGGGTTCTACCCCAATTTCTATCCCTCCTTATCGGATGCCGATAGTGGAGATGGTTGAGCTGAAGAAGCAGTTGGAGGAACTTCAGGAGAAGGGCTTCATCCGCCCGAGCACTTCACCGTGGGGTGCTCCGGTTCTGTTTGTCAAGAAAAAGGACGGGTCACTCCGTTTGTGTATTGACTACAGACGGTTGAATGCCATCACCATTAAGAATAAGTACCCACTGCCAAGGATCGATGATCTCTTTGATCAGCTGAGAGGTGCGAGGATCTTTTCAAAGATTGATCTACGATCAGGGTACTTTCAGTTGCGGGTAAAGGAGGAGGATATACCGAAGACTGCTTTCCGTAGTCGGTATGGACACTACGAGTATACGGTTATGCCGTTTGGTTTGACCAACGCACCGGCAGCGTTCATGGACATGATAAACCGGGTGTTTCGACCGTATCTGGACTCGTTTGTGGTAGTTTTCATCGATGATATTCTGATTTATTCACGAGATGAAGACACACACCAGGAGCATTTAAGGGTTGTTCTGCTGACGCTTTGGGAACAACGGCTTTATGCTAAGTTCCCGAGAAGGTTAAGGCTGTGCAGGATTGGAAGTAGCCGACCTCGGTACGTGAGATCAAGAGTTTTCTGGGGTTGGCAGGCTATTATCGGAGATTTGTGCCGGGATTTTCCATTTTGGCTTCCCCGCTTACTCAGTTAACCAAGAAGGGGCAGCTGTTTGTGTGGACCGAGAAGTGTGAACGGAACTTTCAGGAGTTGAAGCGACAGCTGACCAACGTGCCGATATTGATCTTACCAGACCCGAGCCTACCTTATGTGATCTACACAGACGCATCTAGGTCAGGGTTAGGATGTGTGTTGATGCAGGAGCGCAATGTGATAGCTTATGGGTCGAGACGGCTTCGACCGCATGAGCAGACTACCCAACACACGATCTGGAGTTGGCCGCGGTAATTTATGCACTGAAGCAGTGGAGGCACTACTTACTTGGCAGTAAGTTTCAGAACTTCACTAATCACAAGAGTCTGAAATATCTGTTCACTCGGAAGGAGTTGAACATGAGGCAGCGCAGGTGGCTCGAGTACATGAAGGACTATGATTGTAGCATCGAGTACACCGCCGGCAAAGGCAATACAGTTGTCGATGCTCTTAGTAGGAAGTATACAAGTGGGAACTCTGGGAGCGTGCTCAGGTGTACACTTTGACCATTCATTCGGAATGGCTTGACAGAGTGCGCGAAGCACAAGGAAAGGATCCGGGTTTGAAGAAGTTGTCCGGAGAGGACAAAGGAGCATTACTACCGGCATTTCAGTACAGGCAGGGACTGCTGTATTTTGGGGACCGCTTATATGTGCCAGAGGATCAAGCACTTCGGGATGAGATTTTGGCAGAGGCACATTCGAGCCGGTTGAGTATACACCCCGGTAGTGAGAAGATGTTTCAGGATTTGCGCACCCACCTTTGGTGGCCGGGTATGCGGAGACACATCGCCACATATGTGTCTAAGTGTGCCACTTGTCAGCGGGTGAAGGTGGAATATCAGAAACCGGCAGGGACTTTGCAAACTCTGCCCAATCCGGTTAGGAAGTGGGGAAACATCACGATGGATTTTCTGACTGCATTACCCCTAACCCGGTCTCACCACGATGCCATCTGGGTTATCATGGACCACTTGACAAAGTGTGCTCACTTTTTGCCGATACGGGTGATAGACCTTCTGGAGAAGCTTGCCCATCTGTACATTAGAGAGATTGTGCGGTTGCATGGGGTGCCAGACTCCATTTTATCTGATCGTGATCCGCGTTTTACCGCATGGTTCTGGCGGGCTTTCTATAAAGCTTTGGGCACGCGACTCCATCTGAGTACAGCTTATCATCCCCAAACCGATGGCCAATCGGAATGGGTGATTCAAATCGTTGAGGATATGCTTCGGAGTTGTGCTTTGGATTTTGGAGGAGATTGGGATCAGCAATTGCCGTTAGTGGAATTCTCGTACAACAACAGCTATCAGAGTACTATCGGCATGGCGCCTTATGAGGCACTGTACGGGCGACGGTGCATGACACCACACTGTTGGACTGAGGCATCCGACAGAACTGAGCTGGGTACCGAACTCATTGAGGAGACCACAGCTAAGATCAGGACCATTCAGGCGCGGATGAAAACCATGAATGACCGCACCACCTCATATGTGAACAAACGTCGCAGAGATTTGGAGTTTGAGGTTGGTGATAGAGTTTGGCTGAAGGTAGCACCCATCCGAGGAACAGTCAGATTTGGTAGACGGGGCAAGCTAGCCCCAAGGTATATCGGTCCTTATGAGATTCTGGAGCGAGTTGGCAGGTTGGCATACAGGTTGGCTTTACCTCCGAGTATGTCTGCGGTGCATAATGTCTTCCATGTTAGCATGTTGAAGAAGTGCATTTTGGATCCGGTTAAGACAATTCCAGTTGAGGAGGTTCAGCTAGAACCTGATTTGTCTTATGAGGAAGTAGCGGTTACCTTTTTGGCGCGCGACACTCGGAAACTCCGCAGTAAGTTAATTCCCATGGTCAAGGTTCAGTGGTCACATCATTTTGACCGGGAAGCGACTTGGGAGACCGAGAAGGATATCATGGATCGATACCCGGAGCAGTATCAGCAGTTGAGACCCCTCTTGGAGGACCAAGAGTTCTAAGGGGGGGGAGGATGTTACGGTCACCCCGAGCGGGTTGTGACTTTGGTAACTCGGGGCTCCGTTTTAGGCATGCGGGTCATGTCTTCGGGTGGTCAGACAGGTATTGAGTTTTTTCTGGGTTTCATCTTCGGGAATACTTTCATATTTGTGGTCACACGGGTCCCCCAGACATTTCCGCGGAAAATATTTTTTCGGGAGCGGGACTTGTTTCGGGATGTTCAGGAGGATCGGTAGCTCTACCGAAACCTCGGAAAAGGGAACCGTCAACATATTTTGGATCGTATGAACATCCCGCATCTTTTTACGGAGTATATTTTTTTGGGACGGGATTTTCGTTGCCGGGCGACACCCGGGGCTCGGGATGAGAAAACCGGGGCTCGAGATGAGGTTTTGTGACGGTTTTGATGTGAGAGGTGTTATGGCTCGGGACGGATAATATGGCGAAAACCGAGCGAGTATACATGACGGGATTTTTAGCTCGGGCTAGCACGCGCACACGTCGAGAGTTACTCGGGTGAAGTTGGCGCGGGAATTACGCGCCAACACCTAAGCATTTCGGATTTTTTTGGCTTGTGTGTGAGTCATTAGGGTGACTAAGGTGCTTGGGACACTTGTCCCCATGACTCACCACTTGGAAAGTATAAAAGGGTGTGATTTAGGAAGAAAATGGCATTTTACTCTCATTTCTTCCTTCTCTCTTCCATCCGCCAACTTCTCTCAACTCTACCTCTCAAAGTGTTCTTCAACTTGCAAGGATTCATCTTGGTGTTTGGCTTGGATTTGTGGTAAGCTTCTTCTCTTCATGGTTTAGTAAGGTTGAAGCATGATTTGTGGATGAAAGAGAGGTTTAGAACCGATTGTTATGTTGATCTTCTTGCTTCAATCTTCTAGTATGTTGTTCTTGGTAAGAAGAAGTGTAGGAATCAAGGTTTAATTTATGGAAGAACACTGTCACGAACGCCACCCGTGCCCGGTTGCGGAGACAGGGGCACCGGGATGTCGGAAGCGGAAGTCATAAGACACGGAATGGCAGGTCTATCGGGACCTATCACGCGTAGCGAACTCACAAGGTGATTGTGGGCGTAACCTAAAAATTTCATACATATAACTAAAATCTCCATGGTGAGTCCCGCCCCTCGAAAGCGGACGAGTACATCACCATCACCATATATACAGTTCATGCATTAACAACAAAGTAAGCCCCGCCCTCCGTGGACGAGTGCTTACGCACATAACATAGACACACACAGAGTTCCCTGGAGTTAAGGTATCTACCAAGCGCTAAGCGCTCTGAACACACGACAGAACAGAATATATGTACATATACAGTAATCACATCAATCCAGAAGTATGCACATGCAGCTACAGAGCCAACCTAAGCCCTATACGTCAGATACCTCGCGCGGGATCCTGACCAAAACCGCTACCTCAACAAAATCCCGGCCCGCAAGGTAAAGCTGCTGCTCACATGTACACAACCAAAAAAAACAGAAGCCTCACGGAATTCTACTCCGCTGGCTGCTTGCCAGGTCTACCTGAAACCCAAAGACAGAACACCAAAAGGGTGAGTCCTCGGAAGGACCCGTAAGGGATTTGGGGTAAGATAAGCATATGTAACCCTGCAAAACAGAAAATTAGCAATACACAGAGTATATGCAACAGAATACAGAATATCATGCATGCAATAAAAACAGATCAGAATCCCGAAGGATGTGCGATTCTAAATCGCCATTAACCCTTATAACGAATCGAAACGACAGCCTCCCTCTAAGGGAGTCAGAAGCCGAAGCTATTACAGAAGCATGGTGCACCAGCTGGGGTAGCGAACCCCAACTGTCGTAGGGTTAACAGACCGAGTATATTCTAAGACATACACCTACAGATCACAGAATGTGCCTTAAGGCACATAATTCCGAAATACCTGCAAAACAGAAAGTGCCCCAAACATATATCTATCTTACCAAAAATGACAGAACCAAACCCTTACCGCTCAATTCCAGAGTAGTTGACCGATTCTGGACAACTTCTGATTCGTGACCCGAAACCCGAAAACCTCTCTTTTTCTAACTTCCGGACCTCAGAATCTGTCAATCAAAGCTGAATTAGCAACTATACCAACCACACTACCAACCTACACCCCTGACCAAAATCTGAAAATCCGGCGGAATTTCGGTAAAATTCCAGATTTCCGCAGAAACATCAGAATCCAGAACCGATTCAGAACATGCTATAATTCACTTCAATAAACACAAATCAATCCACAGAACACAACAAATTCAGCAGAAATTCACCAGAAATTCATTCAAGAATTCGGCCAAAATGAGATTTTTCACCCGGGTTGTGTTTCCGACGATCCAACGTTATTTCCCTAATCCTTACCTACCCAACATCAACATATATGAACCACACAACGATCCAACGGTTCAATTTCTTCAAAACTTAGATCACAACTTCAAAATCTACTTTTCCTAACTTGATAAATAACCAACAGAATTGAACCATACCTCAGACAAACGTAGTACTCGAGCTACTGATCAACTTTCCAGATGAACTCTCGGGCAAAGGAGCAACTTAGACCATGGATTTGAAGCTTGAAAGAAAGCAACAATGGTGGCTAGAGAGGGAGTGATGCGTCGGCCAAGCAGGAAGAAGGAGAAGAATTATGAAATGTTTTCATTTCTTTTCTAAATATTACCCTTAAGTAATATTAAGTCATGTGCCAAGCACATGACTTCTTTTATGACATCATAATGATGTCACAACACCATCATTAAACACTTCAAGCATAAAAGACCAAGTCAAATGGCTTACCACCAACCACCACTCGCCATGTGTCACGGCCTGCCTCGTCCCGAGCCCGAAAACCGCCCGAAACTGAAATTCCCGACCCAAAACATTTTTCTTCGCAGAAAAATGTAAAATATTCTCACGGTTCCAAAACTGCCTCTCTACCCCGAATCCGAGTCCGGTGTTGCTCCGGGAGCCGTTTCCCAGCAGAACCCTCAAAAACACCCGGCAACCCCGGCCTGAAAAAATATTTTCAGCGGAAATGTCCGGTACACCACCAGACACCAAATATCAAATATCCAGTCAATCGAACTCGGTGAAGATTCTGGAAGCGATCTGACCGAGTGCCCGTTGGCCCTGGTGGCCAACCGGCTCAGAATGGCCCACCGCCGGGCGGCCATAACATTCCCCCCTCCTTAGAACTCTTGGTCCTCCAAGAGTCCTCTCAAGCGCTCATCTTGGTCGGGGTACTTCCTAGAATCTCATATGGACCAATATATCGTGGGGCCAACTTGCCCTTTTTCCCAAATCTGACTGTCCTTCGAATAGGTGCTACCTTGAGCCAAACCCTATCCCCAACCTCAAACTCCAGAGCCCTACGGCGGCGGTTCGCATAAGCAGTGGTGCGGTCGTTAGCGGTTTTGATCCGCGCCTGTATCAATCTGATCTTTGCCGTAGTCTCCTCAATAAGCTCGGGTCCAAGCTCAACTCTATCAGACGCATCTGTCCAACAGTGTGGTGTCATACACCTCCTCCCGTACAACGCCTTAAATGGTGCCATGCCAATCGTAGTCCGGAAGCTGTTGTGCGAGAACTCTATCAAAGGCAAGCTGCTGGTCCCAATCTCCTCCAAAATCCAAAGTACAGCTTAGCAGCATATCCTCCAAGATTCTGAATCACCGCTCCGACTACCCGTCCGTCTGGGTGATAAGTTGTACTCAGATGGAGTCGCGTGCCCGATGCTTCATGAAAAGATCTCGAACCGTCTTTGTAAAACGTGGGTCACGGTCAGATACAATGGAGTTTGGTACTCCATGTAATCGTACAATCTCCCTGATGTAAAGCCGGGCAAGCTTCTCCAGAGGGTCTGTGACCCGAATAGGCAGAAGGTGTGCGCACTTTGTCAGCCGATCCACAATAACCCAGACAGCATCATGATGAGACCGTGTCAGGGGCAGTGCAGTCAGAAAGTCCAAAGTAACATTGCCCCACTTCCCGACTGGAATGGGCATAGTCTTGATGTCCCTGCCGGTTTTGGTACTCAATCTTCCCTGGCGACAAACGGCACACTGGACACATGTGTGGCAATGTGTCTCCTCAAACTAGGCCACCAAGTGAGTGCGTAGATCCCGATACATCTTTTCACTTCCGGGATGAATACTCAAACTGCTCGAGTGTGCCTCCTCTAAAATTTCATTCCGGAGCTCCTGATCCTCTGGTACATAAAGGCGGTCTCGGAAGTATAGCAATCCCTGCCTATACTGAAACGTCGGTAACAAAGACCCCTTATCTTCCCCAGACAACTTCTTCAACCCCGGATCTCTACCTTGCGCCTCGCGCACCCTGTCAAGCCACTCAGAATGTATGGTAAGTGTGTACACCTGAGCACGCTCCCAGAGCTGCCACCTGTGCCAAAGGCATGTCAAATCACTCTTCTCGGATCGGTCACCAACATCTCCTCCCTTGACCAACCCGGTATACTTCCTGCTCAGTGCATCGGCAACCGTGTTGCCCTTGCCAGAGATGTACTCGATACTACAATCATAGTCCTTAATGTATTCGAGCCATCTACGCTGCCTCATGTTAAGCTCCTTCTGCGTAAACAGATATTTCAGACTCTTATGGTCGGTAAGAATCTGAAATTTGTTACCAAGCAGATAATGCCTCCATTGTTTCAGCGCATAAATCACTGCAGCCAACTCCAGATTGTGTGTCGGATAGTTCAGCTCATGCGGTCGCAGCTGCCTCGACCCATAAGCTACCACATTACGCTCCTGCATCAACACACACCCCAAACCGGATGTGGAAGCATCCATATAAATCACATATGGTAAACTCGGATCTGGAAGAGTCAGAATCGGAGCGTTAGTCAACTGCCGCTTCAACTCCTGAAAATTCTGCTCACACCTATCAGACCAGATAAACTGTTGACCCTTCCTGGTCAACTGCGTAAGCGGAGATACCGTAATAGAAAATCCCAGTACAAACCTTCGATAATATCCTGCTAACCCCAAAGTTCATGATCTCCCGTGCACCGTGGTAGGTTGTTTCCAATCCCGAACTACCATCTCCATCTCTGGATCCACAGACAGACTATGCTCCGATATAAAATATCCCAGAAAAGAGACTTCCCGAATCCAGAACTCACACTATGAGAATTTAGCATACAGCTGATGTTCCCAAAGTGTCTACAGAACTACCCTCAGATGCTCCCGATGCGAGTTCTCATCCCTAGAATATATCAGAATATCATCGATAAAAACCACCAAAAATGAGTCCAAGTAGGGTCGGAACACCCGATACATCAGATCCATGAATGCCGCCGGAGCATTGTTCAGCCCGAATGGCATGACCGTAAACTCAAAGTATCCCTATCGGGTGTGGAAAGCAGTCTTAGGTATATCCTCATCCTTCACCCTAAGCTGAAAATACCCAGATCGGAGATCAATCTTCGAGAAAACTCTCGAACCCCGAAGTTGATCAAAAAGGATCATCAATCCTCGGCAACGGATACTTATTCTTCAAAGTAAGAGCATTCAACCGTCTGTAATCAATGCAAAGTCGAAGCGTCCCATCTTTCTTCTTAACAAACAGAACCGGAGCACCCCACGGTGAAGTGCTCGGTCGGATGAAGCCCTTCTGCTGTAATTCCTCCAACTGCTTCTTCAACTCCTGCATCTCGAAATAGGCATCCGATAAGGAGGAATAGATATTGGAGTAGTACCCAACCGCAGTGGATCTCAAACACAATTTCCCGCTCTGGTGGTAATCCGGAAACTCCTCCGGAAATACTGCGAAAAATCTCAAACCACCGGTAAACTATCCAACTTCAATATAGTACCAGCCTCATTCAGATCATAGCATTCCCTACACCAACTATTGACAACTGATCCAGAATCAGTAACTCTTTCTTGTCTTGCGATAGTCAAACCCGATCGAGCCGTGAGAGGTAGTACCTCTCCAGAAACCATAATCGTACGGTTTGCACGATCAATGTGCACAGAATTCTTGGATAACCAGTCCATCGCAAGAATAAAATCATAGTTCGGCGTGTCTAAAACTAACAAATCCAATACTATCAGATGTCCGCCTACAGATATCGTACAATCCCGAACCATCTCATTGGAAAACAGAATCCGACTCCCAGCGGTTTTACTAAAAACATTTGAGGCAAAGTACTAACAGACAGATGCGAGAGATGTAACACATTTATGTTACAATAGAAATAGATGCTCCTATATCAAATAACGCATGAACCGGTATCTCATTCGGAAATATAGTACCTTACATAACTTCCTGCTGACTCAAGCCACCCTGCTGGCTAGTGCCTGCCTGCTGACTAGGTCCTTCCTGATGACTAGGGCCTCCCCTCACAATAAGGAAAACTTATCCTGCTCTGAGCTGCTGTGGTGGAGGGGGTGGCTGAAGCTGCTGTCGCTGCTGAGGTCTCGGACAGCCGCGCAGAAACCCACGCCCTTGCGGCGCGTTGGGTTGTGCCCGAGACTGTGGACGCTGAAGACTGCCAGAACCCTGCCCTAAAGTCAGAGGGCAATCCCGTACCCAATGAGTGTCAGACCCGCAACGTAAACATCGGCCCTCCTGCCGGTAACAAAGTCGACCGGGGTGATACCTACTGCAAATCGGACAAGGTCATGCCGGTGGTGCTCCCCCTCTGCCTCTACTAGACTGCCCAGGCCTGTTCGGCCGTCCAAATCTGTCGGGGTCCTGCGCTGTGTGGAGCCCTTCGTACTCCCGACCTCGGCTGCGTGGTCAGGCGACTCTCAACCACCTCTTACTCGAGGAGTTGAGCCTTATGAACCGCCTCCCGATAAAAGTAATATCTAATGGTCTCAAAGCCCACTGTACTCGGGGCACGGTCGGCGAATAAACCTCTTGGCCTTCTCCTCTTCCATACCATGGTACTGCGGTAAGTAGTAAACCAGCCGGTCAAACTCTCGTTCATACTGCGACAATCCTATCTCCCCGATGAAGCTCATCAAAGCGTGCTCGACGCAGATCTCTAGCTGCAGCCCCGATAAATCTCCGATGGAACAGCTTGTGTAAACCGCTCCTGTGTAACGTCCACATCCCGATCGGGTGCTAGTCCCGCATTCGCCTCGAATTACCACGAAGGCTCCTCCACCAATGGTCTGCTCCCTCCGTAAATTAAACGTGGCAAGGGATACCATCACCGTAGAAGGTAGGCGTAACCTCCCTAGGAGCTTGTCAATCTCCATGAACCACGTCTCCGCTGCCTCGGGACCTCCCTTGCCATCGAACTTCTTAGGGTTCAAGCGCTGAAACCTCTCCAACAATCGAACATCATCAGAGTCAGAGTGGTGCCCCGAACCTCCCCGTCGTCGGTGGGTCCGACGGGTGGTATCAGAATCTAGCTCGATAATCCTCCGTCGCTGTCGAGGTGGCTGATGTGTCTCCTGGTCAGAACGATCGGAGCGAGCTGCGGATCGTGCTGTACATGAGTGTGGGTGGTAGTCCGGTGTGGCTACTCACCCTCTCGTCGAGAATGTACAGATGGTGCAACGATCAATCCTCCCGCACTGTGATCAGTATCGGAACTGTTCGGACTAATGTCTCAACAATCGCCGAACTGTTCCGGCACATGAACCAAAACGGTGGTAGACCCACGACCTGCTGTACACCCGGTGGCGGGGTATGTATCTGCTCTAACCCCGAATCCCTCTGCCTCTCATCCCTAACTCTTGGAGGTGTGGGATTACGGTCCCCCCCTCCGGTCGCCGATCACGCTGTCTACGCGTGTTAACCATACCTGAAAACATTTCAGACCAAACAGAGTCCAGACAAATCAGTCACTTCCAATCCCTGCAGAAGCTAGCAGCAGTTTTCTAAGGCTCTGTAGTGCAATGCAACACTTGACACAGAAGTTATTTCTCAGAAAGATAAAATCAAGTATTTCACAAAATCACAGAAGCAGTTCATGCTTATTTCACCAAATCGTTTTCCTAACACACAATTTTGCGTACCCAGATCTTTTCCACAATCCCTCGCTCGTAATAATTTTACCAGAATCCAGAAATCCCGAGTTCCGAAATCTGCAACTACCAGGATAACTTGAAGGATCAAACTTTACTCCACAATTTTACTTTAAAGCGGTTCAAGTAAGGAGGTGGCCAATCTCCGTACCAAACCATTCTAAAATAAAATGTGCAGCAATAGTTGTCACTACAAGTCACCACTGGCGACCAATATGGTCACTTACCTGCTCTGATACCAACTTGTCACGAACGCCACCCGTGCCCGGTTGCGGAGACGGGGGCGCCGGGACGTCGGAAGCGGAAGTCATAAGACACGGAATGGCAGGTCTATCGGGAACTATCACGCGTAGCGAACTCGCAAGGTGATTGTGGGCGTAACACCGAAAATTTCATACATATAACTAAAATGTCCATGGTGAGTCCCGCCCCTCGAAAGCGGACGAGTACATCACCATCACCATATATACAGTTCATGCATTAACAACAAAGTAAGCCCCGCCCTCCGTGGACGAGTGCTTACGCACATAACATAGACACACACAGAGTTCCCCGAAGTTAAGGTATCTACCAAGCGCTAAGCGCTCTGAACACACGACAGAACAGAATATATGTACATATACAGTAATCACATCAATCCAGAAGTATGCACATGCAGCTACAGAGCCAACCTAAGCCCTATACGTCAGATACCTCGCGCGGGATCCTGACCAAAACCGCTACCTCAACAAAATCCCGGCCCGCAAGGTAAAGCTGCTGCTCACATGTACACAACCAAAAAAAAACAGAAGCCTCACGGAATTCTACTCCGCTGGCTGCTTGCCAGGTCTACCTGAAACCCAAAGACAGAACACTAAAAGGGTGAGTCCTCGGAAGGACCCGTAAGGGATTTGGGGTAAGATAAGCATATGTAACCCTGCAAAACAGAAAGTTAGCAATACACAGAGTATATGCAACAGAATACAGAATATCATGCATGCAATAAAAACATATCAGAATCCCGAAGGATGTGCGATTCTAAATCGCCATTAACCCTTATAACGAATCGAAACGACAGCCTCCCTCTAACGGAGTCAGAAGCCGAAGCTATTACAGAAGCATGGTGCACCAGCTGGGGTAGCGAACCCCAACTGTCGTAGGGTTAACAAACCGAGTATATTCTAAGACATACACCTACAGATCACAGAATGTGCCTTAAGGCACATAATTCCGAAATACCTGCAAAACAGAAAGTGCCCCAAACATATATCTATCTTACCAAAAATGACAGAACCAAACCCTTACCGCTCAATTCCAGAGTAGTTGACCGATTCTGGACAACTTCTGATTCGTGACCCGAAACCCGAAAACCTCTCTTTTTCTAACTTCCGGACCTCAGAATCTGTCAATCAAAGCTGAATTAGCAACTATACCAACCACACTACCAACCTACACCCCTGACCAAAATCTGAAAATCCGGAATTTGGTAAAATTCAGATTTCCGCAGAAACATCGTAATCCGAACCGATTCGAACTGCTATAATTCACTTCAATAAACACAAATCAATCCACAGAACACAACAAATTCAGCAGAAATTCACCAGAAATTCATTCAAGAATTCGGCCAAAATGAGATTTTTCACCCGGGTTGTGTTTCCGACGATCCAACGTTATTTCCCTAATCCTTACCTACCCAACATCAACATATATGAACCACACAACGATCCAACGGTTCAATTTCTTCAAAACTCAGATCACAACTTCAAAATCTACTTTTCCTAACTTGATAAATAACCAACAGAAATTGAACCATACCTCAGGCAGACGTAGTACTCGAGCTACTGATCAACTTCCCAGATGAACTCCCGGGCAAAGGAGCAACCTAGACCATGGATTTGAAGCTTGAAAGAAAGCAATAATGGTGGCTAGAGAGAGAGAGAAGCGTCGGCCAAGGGAAGAAGAAGAAGTTATGAAATGTTTTCATTTCTTTCCAAAATATTACCCTTAAGTAATATTAAGTCATGTGCCAAGCACATGACTTCTTTTATGACATCATAATGATGTCACAACACCATCATTAAACACTTCAAGCATAAAAGACCAAATCAAAAGGCTTACCACCAACCACCACTCGCCACGTGTCACGGTCTGGCTCGTCCCGAGCCCGAAAACCGCCCGAAATCGAAATTCTGACCAAAACATTTTTCTTAGCAGAAAAATGTAAAATATTCTCACGGTTCCGAACTGCCTCTCTACCCCGAATCCGAGTCCGGTGTTGCTCCGGGAGCCGTTTCCCAGCAGAACCCTCAAAAACAACCGGCAACCCCGGCCTGAAAAAATATTTTCCGCGGAAATGTCGGTACACCTCAGACACCAAATATCAAATATCCATCAATCGAACTCCGGTGAAGATTACGGAAGCGATCGACCGAGTGCCCGTTGGCCCGTGTGGCCAACCGGCTCGAATGGCCCACCGGCGCGCCATAACAAACACCATGGATTAAGAAACCCTAAATGGCCGAAAACCTAGGTTGAATTCTAAACCTAGTGTATAGTTGTGTTCTTGAATCATGCTTGTGATATATTGTTCCTAGCATGATTATAAGGTGTTGTATGGATTCAATTTGAAGGTAAACATGTTGGGTAAAAAGTACCCAATTTGGCCGAATTGTTCATTAGGGTTTGAGTCTGATTTTGGGTGATTAGGGTGAGAAATGTTGGTAAGCATGCTTGAATTGTGTAATTGGTGAATTAAGTATGTGTTTGGAACCTTAATTGGTTTGGATTAAAGTTTGGTGAAAAAGAGAGGTAGAGGCCGAATTGAAAGGAAAGTTTTGGGTATGTGTTGTGTTTTGGAAATGTGTTGGTAGTGTTTTGGTATCGGGAATGGAAGTAGGTAGCTAACGATGTTCGGAACATCATTTTCGGGAATTGTGGACAATCCCGACCTACTTGCTTGTTTGCAGTGTAAATTTGGAGAAGTGGGACTTGAATGCTTGGTTGTGCTTTTGGGTGTTTGAATTTCAATGTTCTAGCTCGGTTTTAGAAACTGAGCTTTCTGTGAAATTTTGCGGGAAAGTGCGGGATTGGTTTCCGGGGGTCTGTTTTGGTGATTTCTGATTTGTGTGTAGTTGTTCAGATTGATTCAGCAGTGGTGGAGTAGTGCGGGACTTCAAAAGTCACACTACCACGTTTCGGGCCGGGAGACGGGATTTTCCCGGGATTTTTCTTTGCGGAGCGGTTTTTGTGAGGTAAGGGTTAAACTTCTCTCGTTATGCATTGCAGGAGGGATTACATGTATATCAAGGTTAGTTGAGGCGGGTTCCGGGTTGAGAACGGTGGTCCAGTGATCCCGGGACCAGTCATATGGTAAGATATAGTTTCTTATGCTTCAAGGCCAGGGATGGTCTTGGAGACCTCGGGTTCCTTATACATTACGTATATCCGCACTGGTGCCGATATTCTGCATATACCTTATGGTATATTACATTTTGTGACGAGACTCGGGATGGTCTTGGAGACCACGGCTGCTCCTTGGATTGGTTGTGTCTGCACTGGATGCTGACATTCTGTATATACCCTGTGGTATATTTCTGTGACCCTACGACAGTTAAGGGGATCACGATCCCAGCAGGTACCATGCTTCTATTTCTGACCTCTTTGAGAGGGCTTTCGTTCTGTTTATTTTTATTTTAAGGGTCATTCTGGCGGTCTGCACTGCATCCTACGAGATTCTGTCTAACTTGATCTGCGGGACTCTGTTTATATATATATATATATATATATATATATATATATATATGTGTGTGTTCTGTGTTTTTCTGTTTTGCAGGTAAGGCACACTAGCACCTTTTGCAAACTGTATCTTACCTCAGCCCTTACTGGGTCCTCCCGAGGACTCACCCCTTTTCTATTTACCACCTTTCAGGTCGACCTGACAAGCAACCAGGGGACTAGAGATCCGCGGTGCTTTTTGCTTTGGGATTCAGGTATCGACAATTCCAATTTGGAACTTCTGTTAAGTTATAAGCGGTAGTCTTGGTAGAGGTTATAGTCTGTGTACCAGACTTCTGTTCTGTTGGGTTTATAGTTAACTGACTCCTCTCTCTTCTGTTTGTGGTTTAGCAGCAGCAGCAGCAGTACTATGTGCGGGAATCTTTTGATCGTGAAGTTTTCCAGATTCCGCACCTAGGTATTCTAGGGTTTTACTTTGGCGGCTCTGTAGATGTACGTGCATGCATGTTTAGATCAGATCATGTTGTATGTTATGTATTTTGGAATACTTTCTGATTCTGTACTTCTGTCTGACTGGAGGGCTCGCCCATAACAGTTGAGGGCGGGACCTGAGCTATGTTCAGGTTGGTTATATATATCGGATAGATTCAGTATTCTGAATGTTGGTGAATCATGATTGATATTTCCATGAACTGCAAGTTTAGTGATGGTCGGGTGCTCGCCTATTTCAGTGGGGCGGGGCTCACCATGGCTAGTTAAGAATATATCGTATACTTGCTATCTTTGAGTTTTGTAGGTTGCGGGTGTTCTCAGGCGCCGGGCCTTCGAGAACGAGATTTTGCAGGCCGGGTCATGGGACCACTGCATACAGCGGGTTTTGGTAGTACCGTTTCCGCGCTCTCCGCCATAGCTTCTGCTTTTGACGTCGCGGGCGGCCCTGCCTCCGCAACCGGGCGCGGATGCTCGTGACACCGTTCTCCTCCTTGCTGCCCAGAAATTCCGTCCGTCTTCCACAGCCTTTATGCCCCAGAAAACGACCGAATTAGCTCTTGGTGTGTTCATAGAAAATCTTCATCAAGGTCTTGGCTACAACATTTCTGAAGGAAACACGAGCCAAAAGTGAGAGGAAGGTCCTGAAAACTCTGGTGCAAGCCTTCGGGTCCAGGAGTAATTTCTGGTTTCCAAAGTTCATTTCTTGAAGTTTTGATTTTGGATCTTCAACAAACCAAGCTCTATTACTTCCTAGGCTCCTAAATCGGAAACTTCAAGGTATGTTTGAGTTCTTTTTGGTTGGATCTTCATGTTCTTGAAGTTTAAACATGGAAGAAAAAATCATCCATCTTTGTTGTTCTTCATGGCTGAATTTTTGATGGATTTTGGTGATGGTTTTGTCTCAACAACAACTCATCCTAGGTTGATCTACAAGTTTCAGCAAGGTGAGGAACATCCATGGTAGTTTTTATGAAGTTTGGCTGTTGGATGATTCTGATCTTCAACTATGTTGAAGTTGGTTGCATGATGAACATGCTTTATTCTTCAGAGATCATGAAAAAGCATGGCGTTAAAGTTTTAGGGTGAAGACCGAATCTGTTGGGTATAGTTTGAAGGATGTTTTGTTGAAGGAAGTTCATAAAAAACATGTTTTTAATTTGTGGGAAAAGCTGGAAATCATTTGGTGAATTTTGAGGAGAAGGCCGAAACTTTGATGATGATTTTGTGGTGATTTGGTAAAGTTAGAGTGTTGAAGAAAGTATTAAATCATGTTTTGGTAAAGGAAATATGATTTAAGTGGCTAAAATGTAAGTTTATAAAATTTTGGGTTAGAAGTAAAACTTGGCCGAAACTTTGGGCATTGGACCGAAATATTGAGTTGAAAAGATAGTTGTGTTGAAAAGTTGACAAAATTGGATATTATGTAACTTTGTGAAAGTTAAGTGCTAAAATGCACTTAATGAAAAAGTTTGGGTAAAAAGTGCAAACTTTGAAAAGTTTAAGGAAATTCGCTTAGAAATGTGAAACTAAGGATTCCCATAATTTTTGGATGATTCTGACACTTTGTGAAACTTAAGGGCTATTTTGAAATTTCTTAAAACGTTTAAGGACTAAAGATGTAATTATGGAAAAGTTAAGGAAAGATAGCCACTTTAAGTTATGAAATTAATTTTGGACACTTTAAGTATAAAGTTGTCACTTTCTGCAACTTTGTAAAGTTTTTTATAAAATTGCAAATTTCTGAAAAGTTGGGAGACTTAAGTGGTAATTTTGGATAAATTCCCAAAGTAAGGAACGTTAGTTAATTAACTAGAGTATTCTGTGTTTCTGATTCTGGCAGATTAAATATGCATGTCTGGGATACTGCTTGTGAGCTTCATGGGGCCATAGTAGATATCCGTTTCTCTCGAGGTAAGGGGTTTAACTTTATTAATACGCAATACATGTGTATTAGGTTAGTTAAGGGCTTGTACTCGGGTCGAGGGTGGGGCCCAGTGACTCCCGGGGCTAGTCACATGGTACATAGCGGTATTAGGTTTTATTATGCTAGTTGACAACAGACAGTTAGGGCAGATCATCACCGCACGCCACCCGAACCCGGTTGCGGAGGCGGGGCGCCGGACGTCGGCGGAAGCCGGAATGATCTGAGAAAAGGCAGTCCATCGAGACTGCCGCGCGTAGCGACCCGAAAGGCGAAACGATTGTGGAAGCAACCTAAAAAATATTTCATACATATATCTAAAATATAATCAAAACATACAATTCATGCATCAGCAACAGATTAATCCTCGCCCTCAGTGGACGAGTGATTAAGCACCAAACATAGATACATGCGAATTCACAGAACCTAAGGTGTCTAGCAAGCGCCAAGCGCTCGTAACATGCAATGTAACAGAATATATATACAAACATATACAATCATCACAACAAGAAAAGCAGAAAGTATGCACATGCGGCTACAGAGCCGACCCTAGGCCTAAACGTCAAAATACCTCGTGCGGGATTCGGACCAAGTAGACAAAATCCCAGCCCACAAGGTACTGCTGCTCAACCTAACCAAGGCGAAGCCTCACGGAAACCAACTCCATTGGTTGTTTACCAAGTCTACGAAACCCAAAACAGAACCCAAAAAGGGTGAGTCCTAAAAAGGACCCGTAAGGGATTTGGGGTAAGATAAGCATAAGTAACCCTGCAAAACAGAAAGATAGCAATATACGAATATATGAAACAGAATACGAATATCGTGCATGTAAAGATAATGAGATCATAATCCCGAAGGACGTGCGATTCTAAATCGCCATAAACCCTTATAACAAATCGGAGCACGGCCTCCCTTTAAAGGGAGTCAAGCCAAAGCTATTACGAAGCATGGTGCACCAGGGGTAGCGAACCCACAACCGTCGTAGGGTTATGCAGACAAAGTATGCCACAAGGCATACCCCTACAAACGTAGGGTTACTGCAGACAGGTATGCTACAAGGCATACACCTACAGATCACGAAACGTACCTTAAAGCGAAATTTCCGAAATACCTGCAAAATGTAGTGCAACAACACATACACCTACAGACTACGAGAATATGCCCTAGGCATATAATACCGAAATACTTGCAATGAAAGTGAAACTAAACATACACCTATCTTACCAAAAATAGCAGAACCAAACCCTTACCTCACAAATCCAGTATTAGACGATTCGGACGACTTCCACACCGCGACCGAAACCCGAAAACCTCTCTTTTCTAACTTCCGAACCTCGAATCTGTCAATTCAAGCTGAATTAGCAACCTTACCAACCATACTACCAAACTACACCCCGACCCCAAAACCGAAAATCCGGCTGCATTTCCGTAAAATTCCGATTTCCACAAAAACGCGTAATTCGTAACCAACTTAGACAATGCAAGATTATACATTGACAAACATACTCCAACAAGCGGAACTGATCAAATTCAACCTTAAAACCCCTTCATTACCCGACATTTTCCGATAATCCCGCTTATTTGCAACTTTTCCATTTCTTAACCGAATTCAACGTTTCAAACTTCAAACCACTCCTAAATTCAACCCCAATACCATCTTAGCATCCAATCCAACCAAAATCAAACCCCAACATGGAAAAAGAATTATCCAATAATTCGGCTTCTTTGCCAAATTTTATCCAACTTCCAAATCAATCCATTCAAACTTCCAATTAATCATACTAATCACCAATTTCACTTCTAAACCAAGAATGCTATCCAATTGCATCCAAAACAACAAAATCCAACAATGAACATCATCTCATAAATTCGGCCAAATGGGGTTTCCAACCCAACATATTTTCCATCAAATTGAATCCATACATAAGATTAGAATCATGCTAGGATTAACATACTTGAAGCATGAACCAAGATAACAAACACACATCATTTTGGAATTATTCCAAAAATTCGGCCAAAATAGAATTCTTCACTCAAGGTGTGTTTTCCAAAATCCAACACTTGATTAACACTCTCCTACAACCCAAGAACAACATACTAAAAGATGGGAGGAAGAAAATCATCCTAGATGGTAGTCATGAACAAACCCATATTTCAGAAATCTCTCTTTTCCATCCAAATCTTATTTCCAACAAGAAAAGAGAGCAATGGAGGAAGCTTACCACTTTTTGGAGTCCACTATTGGTGAAAATCTTACAAGAAAATGAAGAAACCAAAGCTTGAAGAAAATGGAGGCTATGGCGGCAGTCGGAGAAATGAACGAAGCAGAAGGAGAAATGAAATGAAAATAGCTCTGTATGCTTTCCACAATCCTTTAAAACTCTTTCCTTTCCATCTCTAATATGGGCATGACAAGTGTTATTACGGTCACCCGAGCGGGTTGTGACCGGGTGACCGGGAGCTCGGTTTTGGCTGCGGGTCATGTTTTTGGGCGGTTAAATGACTCCCGGGACTTATCTCGAGCTTTATTTCTGAAATCCTTCGGGATTTGAGGTCGTGTGGGTCCCGGACATTTCCGCCGAAAATATTTTTCGGTAGAGGTTGTCTCGGGACGTCTGGCCAGGCTCGGTAGCGCTCCCGGGACCTCGGAATGAGAAACCGTTTGCATATTTGGAATCGTGGGAACGTCCCGGATCTTTTTACGGAGTATAATTTTTGGGTGGGGACGTTCGATCCCCGGCGACTCCCGGGGCTCGGGATGAAAATTTGCCGACCGATCCCAAGATCCCAAGATCGAGGAAGAGGTTACGCACAACAGGATCGTCGAGGTTTAAGGGTAAGGCAGGCAGGACTGGGCAGTCTGGCAGGTGCAGCTGGATGACTGTGATAGTTCAGTTTTGTTCGAGTTGTGGCAGGCAGCACCCCGGCCGGCCATGCTTCAGGCAGTCGGGGCAGTGCTTGCAATGTGGGACAGATAACCACTGGATTCGGGATTTCTTTCTGATGCTGAGATAGGGATCCAGCAGTGTTTTATATCCGCAGTCTTGGTTCCAGCCCAACACACCCCAAAGGTGTGGTTCATGGGGGAGGCGTTCTGAGACCACCGCGGTGACCTTCGTATCAGCCACCCTCCGCCACAGTAACCCAGAGCTGGACCCAGAGCTGGACGTGTTCTCCTGATTGAGCAGGGAGGCATTTTGCAGCATGGGGCATTGCAAGGTATTCTGTTTCTGAGTGACACATTTCTGTTCGGGATATACTTGGTACTGGAGAGTCTGTTTCGGTTTCGGCACAGAAGTGTGCCGAATTTCTGCATTTGGCTAGCAGTGAGCTGCCAAATGGTTCTGGTACAAACGGCTGAGAGCCGGTTTTGTTTTCCTTGTGAGACGGCACAGGACTGCGTACTATTTATGGGCAAACACAGGGTTCTATCAGATCTGTTGGTTTGGACACACCGATGTATGACGTTATTGTTGGGATGGTTGGTCTGTTCAAGAATTCTGTGCACATTGACAGTGCTAACCGTAGTATTACGGTTTCTGGAAGAGGTGTTACCTCTCTTGAATTATGAAGGGATGGAAATGGTAAGAGCAGCATGGCATTACGGGTTTTGGATCGAGTTCCGACGGTGGATTTGGAGAAGTACTACGATCTGCCCATGACCGATACTCGGTTGGAGCTGGATAGAATTCCACTGTTCGGTAATTTCCGCAGTGTTTCAGAGAATCTACAGGATGCCAACAGGGTAGGAAGTTGTGTTTAAAATACATCCGCAGTTGGATTTCACTCTAATTTCTATTCCTCCTTATCGGAGACCGATAGTGTAGATGGTTGAGCTGGAAGAAACAGTTGAAGAAACTACATAAGAAGGATTTCATTCGCTGAGCACTTCGCCGTGAGGTACTCTGGTTCTGGTTGTCAAGGGAAAAGGTGGGTTACTCCGATTGTGTATTGACTACGGGCGGATGAATGCCAACACTATTAGGAATAAGTACCCACTACTCACGACTGTTAACCTTTTTGAGCAGTTGGGAGGTACGAGGATCCTTTCCAGGATTGATCTGCAATTAGGATACTTTTAGTTTTGGATAAAGAAAGAGGATATTCTGATTTACTTTCGGAATGAAGGCTCGCACCAGAGCATCTAAGGGTTATTCTCGCAAGCGTTTTGGGAACGTTGGTTTTACACTAAGGCTCAAGTGTGATTTCGGATTCGAGAGGCTGCTTTTCTAGGACACATCATCGGTGAACATGGATTATCGGCGGAATCCGAGAGAAATAAGGTAGTACAGATTGAATACATCCAACCTCAGTATGAGGTATAAGGAACTGAATATAATGTAGCGCGAGGATCGAGACCCGGGAGGATGGTAGAAGTGCCTTTGGCACAAGTGGGAGTTTTGGGAGCACACTCAGTGTCAACACTTTGATCACTCTTTCGAAGAGGTGGGTAGGGTGCGTGAGGCACAAGAGAAGGATCCGATTTTGATGAAGTTGTCTGGAGATGACAAAGGAGCACTACTACCGAAATCTCAATACAAAGGGAATCGTTATACTTTGGGAATTGGTTGTATGTACCGGAGGATCAAGCACTAGGGGATGAGGCTCTGGAGGAGGCAATTTGAGCTGGTTAGGTATACACCCCGGTAGGGAGAGGGTTGGTCCAGGATTTGCGTGCTTGCTTTTGGTGGCCAGATATGCGGGGACACATCACCACCTATGTGTCTAAGTGAGCTCGTTTTTGCCGTGCGGGTAGTGAGACCCTCAGAGAAGATTGGGCTGTGTGTGTGTCCATCGAGAGAGATTGGGCGATTACATGGAGTACCGGATTCCATGGTGTCCGATTGTGATCTGCGTTATGCAGTACGATTAAGTACTTCTCATAAGGCTTGGGGCACGCTATTCCATCGAGTACTGATTTATCATTCTCAACCCGATGGGAAATCGGAGCGGATGATTGATTGTGAGGAAAACACGGCTCAAATCGGGATGATTCACGCACGGATGGCGACGCGTTTGACCGCACCACCTCGTGCGTGGGTAAACGCGTCGCAAGGACTTGGGATTTGATGTTGGTGACAGAGTTTGGTAGCGGTAGCATTGGTCCGAGGGACGGTCGGATTTAGTAGGCGGGGTGAGTTATCCCAAGGTATATCGGTTCTCATGAGATTCTAGAGCGGGCCGATAGGTTGGTTTTACCCCCGACTTTATGCATTACATGTGGCGTCTTCCGGATGACTGTAAAGGTCAGATTAGGTATAGTTTGATCGTTATGCAGGGTTGTCAGGTAGAAATACCGGCAACTGACTCGGGGCGCAAAGAGATGCACCCTGAGGGATGAGACGCCGCTGAAAGGCTCAGGATGGTAGTCTAAACTACCACTCTCGCCGCACCAGCACGGTGGTCCGAGTATGATAGGGAAAGAAAGGTAAGAGTTGTGCAGACGAGTGTCAGGATTTCTGCAACTACGGATCTAGCGAGTTACTCTTGGAGGACCAAGAGTTCTAAGGGGGGGAGAATGTTACGGTCACCCCGAGCGGGTTGTGACCCGGGTGACCCGGGGCTCCGGTTTTGGCCTGCGGGTCATGTTTTTGGGCGGTTAAATGACTCCCGGGACTTATCTGAGCTTTATTTCTGGAAATCCTTCGGGATTTGAGGTCGTGTGGGTCCCCCGGACATTTCCGCCGAAAATATTTTTCGGGGCCGGGGGGTTGTCTCGGGACGTCTGGCTGGCTCGGTAGCGCTCCCGGGACCTCGGAATGAGAAACCGTTTGCATATTTGGAATCGTGGGAACGTCCGGATCTTTTTACGGAGTATAATTTTTGGGTGGGGACGTTCGATCCCGACTCCGGGGCTCGGGGCGGGAATCCCGGGGCTCGGGATGAAAATTTGCCGACGGCTTCAGTGTAAAGTACGTTATATTTTAAGACGGATTTTATGGTATTATTTGTGGATTTTTGGCATGGCGGGTTTTGGTCTGGGTTAGCACGTCGGGATTTGCTCGGGTTCTGCGGGCCCGGTAGGACACTGGATTGGTAATTGAATATGTGAAAGATGATTTGTGTATGATATGGGATTCCGAGGGTTGTGTTCAGTTTTCATTCCGATTGGAGAAGCGGTTTGAAAGTAGCAATTTTCGGGTTGGGCTAAATTGCAACTTTTGGAAAGTTTGGGGGCCAAATTTTAATTGGCCCACAAACCAGCCATAATGGGAAAAGACAAAGAAGGAAGTCGGCTGGAGAGAGTGAGGGAAGGGACACTTGTCCCTTCCTTGTTAAAAATGGAAGAAATTGGGAAAAAGAAAGAAAATAAAATAAGTATAAAAGGGAAAATTGCCAAAAGGCATAAAATACTTTTCTTCTTCTTCTTCCTTCTCCTCTCTCTGCCGAAAATATCAGCCATGGAAACGCCATGAGCTCCAAAACTAAACTTGAAGGAAACTTGAAGAAGCTTCGAGGTAAGTATGTCAAAACGATCCTTGTGTTGTGTAAGTGAATAATCTGAGGTCGGTTTGTGAAGATTCACCGGTTTGTAAACCGTGAGTCTTGAACTTTTGAAGTGATTATGGAATCACAAGGTTTGTTTGATTTCTTTGTTTCTAAACGTTCCGGCACCTTCTTGTGCATGTTTGATAACAGGAGCGTAGGAAGAAACGCGCCTGAAGTGGTGCCGAAGTGCGTCTGAACAATTTGGTGTAAAATCCAACAGTGGATTCAGCGAAAGGTAAGGATATATTTGTGATCAGAGCGGAGTTCTGATTCTATTGGTGTAATTGGTTTTGTCAGAAAAGGCTCGGTGTGAAAGCCGTTTTTTCCGGCCCGAGCCTCGGTTTTGGCGCCAATGATATTGGCTGATTCTGTGAATTCGAACATATATTCATGATTCATGGATCATTTGTGAACAGGGGGTAGTTGGAAACGCTGAAACTCTGCGAAATTTGTACCGGACAATGAACGAGAATTTCGATTCGGACTTGTGTGAGCGATTTGGGAAGAAGGTATGATTTGATGGTTTGGTTGTGTTTATGGATGTATAAGTAACAATGTTCTAGTTCGGTTCGTAGAAACCGAGCATTACGTGGATTTTTGCGGGAAAGTGCGGGATTGTGCGGGTTTGGTTTCGGGGTTTGTTTTGGTGAGTTCGACTCAATTGTGGTTGCTCGGCTTGTTTACTGCGGTGGTGGATTAGTGCGGGACCATAAAAGGCAAGTTGCGACTTTTCGGGCCGGAGCCGGGATTTCCGGGTTTTGTCTTTGCATGGCGGTGTTTACGAGGTAAGGGCTCAACTTCTCTCGTTATACATTCCGGGAGTTATATGATGTGTATCGGGTTTAGTTGAGGCGGGTTCGGGTGAGGGCTGTGGTTCGGTGATCCCGAGACCCGACAATGGTAAAAGCTATGTTTCTCCTGTCTCGAGGCCCGGGCTACCTTGGAGGCCCCGGGTTCATATTCCGTTCTGTATATGTTATCAGGTGATGATACTTCTGTTTATATCTGTGCATTATTATTATATGCTCGCATTCGTGACGAGACCGGATGGTCGAGAGAGGCCACGGTGCTCCTTGGATGCATTCGCGTATCCGCACCGGAGTGCCGATACTTGCATTACGTGTCCGCCCGGAGGGGTGCCGACATTCTGCGTATATCCGCACTTGGGGTGCCGATATACTTCGTGACCCTACGACGGTTTGGGGATCGCGACCCCGGCCCGATGCGTGCTTTACATTGCATTACGATGCATTAGATATTCTGACCTCTGTGAGAGGGCTGTCGTCTTGGGTCATTCTGGCGGTTAGACCGCATATGATTGGATTCCGGCTCACCTTATACTTTATGTTTATTTATATATATATATATGTGCATATGCTTGTGTTATTCTGTTTTGCAGGTTCAGCTTGTTGCCACTTGGGCAAACTACGTTTTACCTCACCTTACCGGGTCCCCGAGGACTCACCCCTTATATGTTTACCACCTTTCAGGTTGTTCGAAAAGCAACCGGCGGACTAGAGATCCGCGGTGCTTGTGGTTTTGGTTTCAGCATCAGCAGTACCTCGTGCGGGAATCTCCTGAGCGAGTGGTTTCTGGATTCCGCACCTAGGTAGTCTAAGGATTGCATTGCGGGCTATGGCGCTGTAGTTGCATGCATGCATAATCAGATCATGTTGTTGTATATGACGTATATTCAGAGTATGTGTTGGTTCTCAGATCTGTCTTCCGAGTCGAGGCGGGGCCCGACTTGCGTGCATTGGTTATATGTATGAAATGGTTTTGCGATTTGGTTATCATGAGTAATGAAAGGTATTCCATGAACTGCATGTTTGTTTGTTAAGTTGCTTTGTATACTTGCTATATATGTGTTCTGTAGGTTGCGGGTCGTCGTACGACCATTCTGTTTTTGCGGGCCGGGTCATGGGACCACTGCATACCGATTCCGCACTTTCAGCCGTAGCTTCCGCTTTCGAACGTCGCGGCCGGCTCCGCCTCCGCAACCGGGCGGGGTGGTCGTGACAAGTTGGTATCAGAGCCAGGTTGGGTCGGTGTGACCCGAGAGGTAAGGTATGATCAGTTTCAGTGTGGATTGTGGAAGGCAAGTATACAAGCTCGGGAGTGGACTTTTGGAGCAAGTCATGCTAGTTCATGGGTAAGTTACGTGAGAGATGACTTGAAGTGCGAGCCACTGGGTTCTACGTTTCATTCTCGGCGGTTACAGATGGAGACTGGCCACCTCCTTATTTGAACCACTTTGGAATGGGAGTGGAGCGTGGGCGGTTCTTTGAAGCATTCGGAAGGTTTGGATGTTGGACTTGATATGATCCGGGTACTTTAATTCGTTGTTTGGTATATGGTGTGATTACGTGATATGAACATGAACTGATTCTCGTATTTGAGGATTTGATATTTGGTTGTGTGATTCTAAAATGAATTTCGCATCATGCATTGCATTACACTACTGAGCCTTAGAATCTGCTGCTGGCTTTTGGATAGATAGAGAAGAGTTATTTGGTTTGGACTTTTGGTTATGGGATAAGTTGGTTTTGGTTGGACTTTGTTTAAGGAAATGTTTACTACACGCGAATAGCGTGATTTGGCATCGGAGGCGGGGCCGGGATCCCACACCTCCGAAGAATGGGATACGGGTTCAGCGTAACCCGAGTCCGAACAACCACAATCACCACCCCGGGGTTCTAGCGATCCACAGGGGACCCTTTCTGTTTGGTATTTGTGTTGGGCTAGGTACAGTGTCTTTGGGTACTTTCTTGCCCGGCCACAGGGGTTCGAGGACGGCGGAGGCAAGGGAAAATCTGTTTATGCCTTGGTAAAGGCATTCGGATCGAGAGGTGATAGTGAGACTTAGGCCACAACAACGGCCTTGACCGGGAGGTGGGCAGCAGCCACCTTAGTGTCCAGGACCAGCCGGAGAATGACTCGAGGAGGACGATCACATGGATACGAGACCTCTCGTCGGTTCCACCAATGACGGGAAGGTCAGAAGTACCGGTCTGACAAGGTCAGACTTCTGGAGAGGTTTCAGCATTTGACCCCCCCGAGGTTTAATGGCCGAGGAGGGCCGGAGGCAGTAGAGACTTGGTTTGCAGGAATTGACAAACTCCTGGCGAGGCTACAATTTCCACCGGCAGTGCACCGGGGATGTAGCCAGGGACCTCCGACAGGTGCAGTTTGGTGATATGGAGCGAGGGACCATGATCACGAGAGTATGAGCGAGAGTTTGGCCGATCGGTTTGTTACAAACCACGGTACCACAATATGGAGCAGGAGGAGATTGAGAGTCGGATGTCCCCCACCGATCCCAAGATCGAGGAAGAGGTTCGCACGGCAGGATCGTCGAGGTTTTGGGTAAGGCAGCAGGCTCGGCAGAGTGGCGGGGGCAGCTGGATGACTGTGATAGTTCAGTTTTGTTCGAGTTGTGGCAGGCAGCACCCCGGCCGGCCATGCTTCAGGCAGTCGGGGCAGTGCTTGCAATGTGGGACAGATAACCACTGGATTCGGGATTTCTTTCTGATGCTGAGATAGGGATCCAGCAGTGTTTTATATCCGCAGTCTTGGTTCCAGCCCAACACACCCCAAGGGTGTGGTTCATGGGGGAGGCGTTCTGAGACCACCGCGGTGACCTTCGTATCAGCCACCCTCCGCCACGAGAACCCAGCTGGACCCAAGCTGGACGTGTTCTCCAGATTGAGCAGGGAGGCATTTTGCAGCATGGGGCATTGCAAGGTATTCTGTTTCTGAGTGACACATTTCTGTTCGGGATATACTTAGTACTGGAGAGTCTGTTTCGGTTTCGGCACAGAAGTGTGCCGAATTTCTGCATTTGGCTAGCAGTGAGCTGCCAAATGATTCTGGTACAAACGGCTGAGAGCCGGTTTTGTTTTCCTTGTGAGACGGCACAGGACTGCGTACTATTTATGGGCAGACACGAGGTTCTATCAGATTTGTTGGTTTGGACACACCGATGTATGACGTTATTGTTGGGATGGTTGGTCATTCAAGAATTCCGTGCACATTGATCGTGCTAACCGTAGTATTACGGTTTACGGAAGAGGTGTTACCTCTCTTGAATTATGAAGGGATGGAAATGGTAAGAGCAGCATGGCACTACGGGTTTTGGATCGAGTTCCGACGGTGGATTTGGAGAAGTACTACGATCTGCCCATGACCGATACTCGGTTGGAGCTGGATAGAATTCCAGTGTTCGGTAATTTCCGCAGTGTTTCAGAGAATCTACAGGATGCCAACAGGGTAGGAAGTTGTGTTTAAAATACATCCGCAGTTGGATTTCACTCTAATTTCTATTCCTCCTTATCGGAGACCGATAGTGTAGATGGTTGAGCTGGAAGAAACAGTTGAAGAAACTACATAAGAAGGATTTCATTCGCCGAGCACTTCGCCGTGAGGTACTCTGGTTCTGGTTGTCAAGGGAAAAGGTGGGTTACTCCGATTGTGTATTGACTACAGGCGGATGAATGCCAACACTATTAGGAATAAGTACCCACTACTCACGACTGTTAACCTTTTTGAGCAGTTGGGAGGTACGAGGATCCTTTCCGAGATTGATCTGCAATTAGGATACTTTTAGTTTTGGATAAAGAAAGAGGATATTCTGATTTACTTTCGAATGAAGGCTCGCACTGGAGCATCTAAGGGTTATTCTGCAAGCGTTTTGGGAACGTTGGTTTTACACTAAGGCTCAAGTGTGATTTCGGATTCGAGAGGCTGCTTTTCTAGGACACATCATCGGTGAACATGGATTGTCAGCGGAATCCGAGAGAAATAAGGTAGTACAGATTGAAGACAGCCAACCTCGGTATGCGGGATAAGGAATCTGAATATAATGTAGCGGCGAGGATCGAGACCCGGGAGGATGGTAGAAGTGCCTTTGGCACAAGTGGGAGTTTTGGGAGCACACTCAGTCAACACTTTGATCACTCTTTCGAAGAGGTGGGTAGGGTGCGTGAGGCACAAGAGAAGGATCCGGTTTTGATGAAGTTGTCTGGAGATGACAAAGGAGCACTACTACCGAAATCTCAATACAAAGGGAATCGTTATACTTTGGGAATTGGTTGTATGTACCGGAGGATCAAGCACTAGGGGATGAGGCTCTGGAGGAGGCAATTTGAGTGGTTAGGTATACACCCCGGTAGGGAGAGGGTTGGTCCAGGATTTGCGTGCATGCTTTTGGTGGCCAGATATGCGGGGACACATCACCACCTATGTGTCTAAGTGAGCTCGTTTTTGCCGGTGCGGGTGACAGACCCTCTAGAGAAGATTGGGCTGTGTGTGTGTCCATCAGAGAGATTGGGCAGTTACATGGAGTACCGGATTCCATGGTGTCTGATTGTGATCTGCGTTGTACGGTACGATTCTGGAGTACTTCTCATAAGGCTTGGGGCACGCTATTCCATCGGGGTACAGTTTATCATTCTCAACCCGATGGGAAATCGGAGCGGATGATTCAGATTGTGAGGAAAACACAGCTCAAATCAGGATGATTCAGGCACGGATGGCGACCGCGTTTGACCGCACCACCTCGTACGTGGGTAAACGTCGCAAGGACTTGGGATTTGATGTTGGTGACAGAGTTTGGTAGCGGTAGAATTGGTCTGAGGGACGGTCAGATTTAGTAGGCGGGGTGAGTTATCCCAAGGTATATCGGTTCTCATGAGATTCTAGAGCGGGCTGATAGGTTGGTTTTACCCCCCCCCCGACTTTGTCTGTTACATGTGACGTCTTCCAGGATGACTGTAAAAGGTCGATTAGGTATAGTTTGATCTTATCAGGGGTTGTCGGTAGAAATACCGGCAAGCGACTCGGGCGCAAAGAGATGCACCACGAGGGATGAGACGCCGCGAAAGGCTCGGGATGGTAGTCTAAACTACCACTCTCGCCGCACCAAAGACGGTGGTCCGAGTATGATAGGGAAAGAAAGGTAAGAGTTGTGCAGACGAGTGTCAGGATTTTTGCAACTACAGTCTAGCAGGTTACTCTTGGAGGACCAAGAGTTCTAAGGGGGGGATAATGTTACGGTCACCCCGAGCGGGTTGTGATCCGGGTGACCCGGGGCTCCGGTTTTGCCCTACGGGTCACGTTTTTGGGCGATTAAATGACTCTCGGGACTTATCTGAGCTTTATTTCAGGAAATCCTTCGGGATTTGAGGTCGTGTGGGTCCCCCGGACGTTTTCGCCAAAAATATTTTTCGGGGCCGGGGGGGTTGTCTCGAGACGTACAGCGGGCTCGGTAGCGCTCCCGGGACCTCGGAATGAGAAACCGTTTGCATATTTGGAATCGTGGGAACGTCCCGGATCTTTTTACGGAGTATAATTTTTGGGTGGGGACGTTCGATCCCCGGCGACTCCCGGGGCTCGGGACGGGAATCCCGGGGCTCGGGATGAAAATTTGCCGACGGCTTCAGTGTAAAGTACGTTATATTTTAAGACGGATTTTATGGTATTATTTGTGGATTTTTGGCATGGCGGGTTTTGGTCTGGGTTAGCACGTCGGGATTTGCTCGGGTTCTGCGGGCCCGGTAGGACACTCTGGATTGGTAATTGAATATGTGAAAGATGATTTGTGTATGATATGGGATTCCGAGGGTTGTGTTCAGTTTTCATTCCGATTGGAGAAGCGGTTTGAAAGTAGCAATTTTCGGGTTGGGCTAAATTGCAACTTTTGGAAAGTTTGGGGGCCAAATTTTAATTGGCCCACAAACCAGCCATAATGGGAAAAGACAAAGAAGGAAGTCGGCTGGAGAGAGTGAGGAAGGGACACTTGTCCCTTGTTAAAAATGGAAGAAATTGGGAAAAAGAAAGAAAATAAAATAAGTATAAAAGGGAAAATTGCCAAAAGGCATAAAATACTTTTCTTCTTCTTCTTCCTTCTCCTCTCTCTGCCGAAAATATCAGCCATGGAAACGCCATGAGCTCCAAAACTAAACTTGAAGGAAACTTGAAGAAGCTTCGAGGTAAGTATGTCAAAACGATCCTTGTGTTGTGTAAGTGAATAATCTGAGGTCGGTTTGTGAAGATTCAGCCCGGATTGTAAACCGTGAGATGCTGAACTTTTGAAGTGATTATGGAATCACAAGGTTTGTTTGATTTCTTTGTTTCTAAACGTTCGGCACCTTCTTGTGCATGTTTGATAACAAGAGCGTAGGAAGAAACGCGCCTGAAGTGGTGCCGAAGTGCGTCTGAACAATTTGGTGTAAAATCCAACAGTGGATTCAACGAAAGGTAAGGATATATTTGTGATCAGAGCGGAGTTCTGATTCTATTGGTGTAATTGGTTTTGTCAGAAAAGGCTCGGTGTGAAAGCCGTTTTCCGGCCCGAGCCTCGGTTTTGGCGCCAATGATATTGGCTGATTCTGTGAATTCGAACATATATTCAGATGTCTGTGGATCATTTGTGAACAGGGGGTAGTTGGAAACGCAGCTGAAACTCTGCCGAAATTTGTACCGGGACAGCTGAACGAGAATTTCGATTCGGACTTGTGTGAGCGATTTGGGAAGAAGGTATGATTTGATGGTTTGGTTGTGTTTATGGATGTATAAGTAACAATGTTCTAGCTCGGTTCGTAAAACCGAGCATTACGTGGATTTTTGCGGGAAAGTGCGGGATTGTGCGGGTTTGGTTTCTGGGGGTTTGTTTTGGTGAGTTCTGACTCAATTGTGGTTGCTCAGCTTGTTTCTGCAGTGGTGGATTAGTGCGGGACCATAAAAGGCAAGTTGCGACTTTTCGGGCCGGGAGCCGGATTTCCGGGTTTTGTCTTTGAGGGCGTGTTTACGAGGTAAGGGCTCAACTTCTCTCGTTATACATTCGGGAGTTATATGATGTGTATCGGGTTTAGTTGAGGCGGGTTCGGGTGAGGGCGGTGGTTCGGTGATCCCGAGACACATCGTCATGGTAAAAGGTATGTTTGTCTGTCTCGAGGCCCGGGCGACCTTGGAGGCCCGGGTTCCTATTCCGTTACGTATATGTTATCGGGTGATGATACTTCGTTTATATCTGCATTATTATTATATGCTCATTACGTGACGAGACCCGGATGGTCGGAGAGGCCACGGGTGCTCCTTGGATGCATTACTGCGTATCCGCACCGGAGTGCCGATACTTACATTACGTGTCCGCCCGGAGGGTGCCGACATTCTGCGTATATCCGCACTTGGGTGCCGATATACTTCGTGACCTACGACAGTTTGGGGATCGCGACCCCGGCCGTGCCGTGCTTTACATTGCATTACGATGCATTCACGTATATTCTGACCTCTGTGAGAGGGCTGTCGTCTTGGGTCATTCTGGCGGTTAGACCGCATATGATTGGATTCCGGCTCACCTTATACTTTATGTTTATTTATATATATATATATATATATATATATATATATATATGTGCATATGCTTGTGTTATTCTGTTTTGCAGGTTCAGCTTGTTGCCACTTAGGCAAACTACGTTTTACCTCAGCCCTTACTGGGTCCCCCCGAGGACTCACCCCTTATATGTTTACCACCTTTCAGGTTGTTCTGAAAAGCAACCGGCGGACTAGAGATCCGCGGTGCTTTTGGTTTTGGTTTCAGCAGCAGCAGCAGTACCTCGTGCGGGAATCTCCTGAGCGAGGGGTTTCTGGATTCCGCACCTAGGTATTCTAAGGATTGCATTGAGGGCTCTGTAGCTGTAGTTGCATGCATGCATAATCAGATCATGTTGTTGTATATGACGTATATTCTGGAGTATGTGTTGGTTCTGTATCTGTCTTCTGAGTCGAGGGCGGGGCCCCGACTTGCTTGCATTGGTTATATGTATGAAATGGTTTTTGCGATTTGGTTATCATGAGTAATGAAAGGTATTCCATGAACTGCATGTTTGTTTGTTAAGTTGCTTTGTATACTTGCTATATATGTGTTCCATTAGGTTGCGGGTCGTCATGTATACGACCATTACATTTTGCGGGCCGGGTCATGGGACCACATCATTAATATGCATACCGATTCCGCACTTTCAGCCGTAGCTTCCGCTTTCGAACGTCGCGGCCGGCTCCGCCTCCGCAACCGGGCGGGGTGGTCGTGACACTGCCTTCTACGGAAGAGGGCACTCGCCCTCTGACCCATGGCCTCTTCAGAGGACACTTAGTACCGCAAATACGCAAGGGCTTGCCAAAAAGTCACCCGGTCTCAACCCGCTCGGCCCGACAGAACATTCTCCCCCTTAGAACTCTTGGTCCTCCAAGAGTAGCCTGAACCAACCAGACAGATGTCGCTACCAACCAGAATATAAAAATATTCTCCTTACTAAGAACAATCGGACCACCGTATCGGTGCGGCGGGAGTGGTAGTTTAGACTACCATACGAGCCTCACGGCGTCCCACCCTCCGGGTGCATCTTATTGCATCCCGAGTCAGTTGCCGGTATTTCTACCAGACAACCCCAGACAGTACCGAACCTAAATCTAACTGATCCTCAACAGGCTATCCTGGAAGACATCACGTAAAACAGAAACAGTTGGGGGGGGAAACAACCTAACAACTTACCCTGGAAACTCATGGGAACCGATATAACTCGGGGTAACTCGCCCCGCCTATCAAATCTTACTGTCCCTCTGAACGGTACTACCTCCAATCAAATTCTATCACCAAACTCAGATTCAAGAGCCCTACGGCGGCGGTTCGTATAAGCAGTGGTGCAGTCGTTCGCGGTTTTGATCCGCGCCTGTAACAATCTGATCTTCGCCGTAGTCTCCTCAAAAAGCTCGGGTCCCAGCTCAACCCCATCAGACACATCTGTCCAACAGTGTGGTGTCATACACCTCCTCCCGTACAACGCCTCATAAGGTGCTATGTCAAATGTAGTCTGAAAGCAATTGTTGTACGAGAACTCTATCAAAGTAACTGCTGGTCCCAAACTCCTCCAAAATCCAAAGTACAGATTCACAGCATATCCTCCAAAGATCAGAATCACCGCCCACTCACCGTCCGTCTGTGGGTGATAAGCTGTACTCAGATGGAGTCGCGTGCCCAGTGCTTCATGAAAAGCACTCCAGAACCGTGCTGTAAAACGCAGATCACGGTCAGATACAATGGAGTCTGGTACTCCATGTAAACGTACAATCTCCCTGATGTAAAGCCGGGCAAGCTTCTCCAGAGGGTCTGTGACCCGAATAAGCAGAAAGTGTGCGCACTTTGTCAGCCGATCCACAAAAACCCAGATAGCATCATGATGAGACCGTGTCAGGGCAGTGCAGTCAGAAAGTCCATCGTAACATTACCCCACTTCCAGACTGGAATGGGCAAAGTCTGCAGTGTCCCTGCCCGTTTCTGATGCTCAAACTGCTCGGGTGTACCTCCTCTAAAATCTCATTCCAGAACTCCTGATCCTCTAGTACATAAAGGCGGTCTCGGAAGTATAGCAATCCCTGCCTATACTGAAACGTCGGTAATAAAGATCCCTTGTCTTCTCCAGACAACTTCTTCAACCCCGGATCTCTACCCTGCGCCTCGCGCACCCTATCAAGCCACTCAGAATGTATGGTAAGTGTGTACACCGAGCACGTTCCCGAGTTGCCACACTGTGCCAAAGGCACGTCAAATCACTTTCCTCGGATCGGTCACCAACACCTCCTCCTTGACCAACCCGGTATACTTCTGCTCGGTGCATCGGCAACCGTGTTGCCCTTGCCGAGATGTACTCGATACTACAATCGTAGTCCTTAATGTATTCGAGCCATCTGCGCTACCTCATGTTAAGCTCCTTCTCCATTAATAGATATTTCAGACTCTTATGGTCAGTAAGAATCTGAAAGTTATTACCAAACAGATATTGCTTCCAATGATTCAGGGCATAAATCACTACAGCCAACTCCAGATCAAATGTCGGGTAATTCAGCTCATGCGGTCGCACTGCCTCGACCCATAAGCTACCACATTATGCTCTGCATCAACACACATCCCAAACTAGACATGGAAGCATCCGTATAAATCACATACGGTAAGCTCGGATCTGGAAGAGTCAGAATCGGAGCGTTAGTCAACTGCCGTTTCAACTCCAGAAAATTCTGCTCACACCTATCAGACCAGATAAACTGTTGACCCTTCCTGGTCAACTGCGTAAGCGGAGATGCCAGAATAGAAAATCTCAGTACAAACCTCCGATAAAATCCTGCTAACCCCAGGGAGCTCTTGATCTCCCGTACCGTGGTAGGTTGTTTCCAATCCCAAACTGCCCTCACCTTTTCTGGATCCACAGACAGACCATGCTTAGATATAATGTGTCCCAGAAAAGTGACTTCCCGAATCCAGAACTCACACTTTGAGAACTTAGCGTAAAGCTGATGTTCCCAAAGTATCTGCAGAACTACCCTCAGATGCTCCCGATGCGAGTCCTCATCTCAAAATAAATCAGAACATCATCGATAAAAACCACCAGAAATGAGTCCAAGTATGGTCAGAATACCCGATGCATCAGATCCCTTAATGCCGCTGGAGCATTTGTCAGCCCGAACGGCATGACCGTAAACTCAAAGTGTCCACATCGGGTGCGGAAAGCAGTCTTAAGTATGTCCTCTTTCTTCACCCTAAGCTGAAAGTACCCAGATTGGAGATCAATCTTTGAGAAAACTCTCGAACCCCAAAGTTGATCAAAAAGATCGTCAATCCCTAGCAACGGATACTTATTCTTCACAGTAAGTGCATTCAACCGCCCGTAATCAATACAAGGTCGGAGCGTCCCATCTTTCTTCTTAGCAAACAGAACCGGAGCACCCCACGGTGAAGTGCTCGGTCGGAAGAAGCCCTTCTGCTGTAATTCCTCCAAAATCTTCTTTAACTCCTGCATCTCAGAAATGGTCATCCGATAAGGAGGAATAGATATCGAGCAATGCCAAGCTGCAGTAGATCTCAAACACAATTTCCCGCTCTAGTGGTAATCCGGGCAACTCCTCCGGAAATACCTGCGGAAAAACTCGAACCACTGATATACTATCTAACTTCAACCTAGTACCAGCTTCATTCAGATCATAGCATTCCCCCACACCGACTATCGACAGCTGATCCAGAATCTGCAACTCTGTACCGTGCTGTGCGATAGTCACACCAGTCGGAGCCGTGAGAGGTAGTACCTCTCCAGAAACCATAATGGTTCGGGTTGCACAACCAATGTGCATGAATTCTTGGATAGCCAGTCTATCCCAAGAATAATATCATAGTTTGGCGTGTCTACAACCAACAAATCCGATACTATCAGATATCCGCCTATAAATATCGTACAACCCCGAACCATCTCATTAGAAAACAGAAACTGACTCCCAGCAGTTTTTTTTTTACTAATTGCGTTTGAGGCAAGGTACTAACAGACTGATGCAGAGATGTAACACATTTCTGTGTTACAATGGAAATAGATGCTCCTATATCCAATACTGCATGAACCGGTATCTTATTCAGAATTAAAGTACCCTGCAGAACTCCCTGCTGACTCGAGCCTCCCTGCTGGCTGGTACCTGACCGCTGACTAGGTCCTCCCTGACCTCCCTGATGTCTAGGGCCTCCCCCCTCAAAAAGGAAAACTTGTCCTGCTCTGAGCTGCTGTGGTAGAGGGGGTGGCTGAAGCTGCTGCCGCCGAGGTCTCGGAGCCACCAGTGACACCCACGCCCTCACGGCGCGTTGGGCTGTGCCGAGACCGTGGACGCTAAAGATCGCCAAAACCCGCCTTACGGTCGGAGGGCAGTGCAGTATCCGGTGAGTGTCGGACCCGCAACGTAAACATCGGCCCTCCTGCCTGTAACAAAGTTGACCGAGGTGATACCTACTACTATTCGGACAAGATCGTGCCGGTGGTGCTCCCCCTCTACCTCTACTAAACTACCCAGGCCTGTTCGGCCATCCAGAAATCTGTCGGGGTCCCTGCTGTGTGGAGCCCCTCGTACTCCCCTGACCTCGTTGCGAGGTGAGGCGACTCTCAACCTCCTCTTGTTCGAGGAGTTGAGCCCTAATAACCGCTTCCCGAAACAAAGTAATGTCCAAAGGTCTCAAAACCCACCTGAACTCGGGGCGATCGGCGAATAAACCTCTTGGTCTTCTCTTCTTCCATACCTTGATACTACGGTACATAGTAAACCAGCCGATCAAACTCTCACTGCGTACTCTCCGACAGTCTGTCTCACCGATGAAACTCGTCAAACCGCGCCCGACGCAGATTCCTCGGCTACATCCCCGCTACACCGCTAGTGGAAAATGTAGCCTCCCAGAGTTTATCAACTCCTGCAGACCAAATCCCCACTACTTGGCCCTTCTCGGTTATTGAACCTCTGAAACCTCTCCGTAAGTCAGACCTCATCAGGCCGGTGCCTCAGATCTCCCCGTCGTTGATAGGACCGACGAGAAGTCTAGGTGTCGTAGTGACCATCCTCCTTGGAGTCACTCACTTACCAATCCCAAAACTATGACGAGCAGTGGCTTAAGTCTCGCTATCACCACCTAATCAAAATGCCCCTACTGTGGCATAATCAGATCTTCCCCGCCATCGCCCTTGAACCAAAGGCGGCGGGTAATACCAAATTAGAGAGGGTCCCTACGACCGCTAAACCTCGGGGCGGTGAGTGTGGTTGTTCAGACCACAGGTTACGCTGAACCCGTATCCTATTCCACGGAGGTGTGGGATCCCAGTCCCGCCTCCTGTACCAAATCACGCTATTCGCGTGTAGTACACAATTCCTCAAACCAAGTCCAACCAGAAAAACAACTTATCCCGAACCAAATTTCCAAACCATATACCAACTCAACCCATAACCAAAAGTTCAAACCCTATCTCTCGGAGGCGCGGGATTACAATCCCCTCCCTCCGGCCGCAAAACACGCTGTCTACGCGTGTTAACCAAACCTGAGACATTTCAGACCAAACAGAGTCCAGACCGATCAGTCACTTCTAATCCCTACGAAACTAGCGTAGCTTTTCTAAGGCTCTGTAGTGCAATGCAGTACTTGACAAAATTATTTCTCAGAATGATAAAATCATATATTTCACAAAATCACAGAAGCAGTTCATGCTTATTTCACCAAATCTTTTTCCTAACACAATTGTACGTACCTGAAACCTTTCCACAATCCTTTACTTGTAACACTTTGACCAAAATCCAGAAATTCTGGATCCCGTATTCGCAACTACCGTGATAACTTGAAGGACCAAACTTTGCTCCACAATTTTATTTTGAAGTGGTTCGAGTAAGGAGGTGGCCAATCTCCGTACCAAACCATTCTAAAATAAAATGTACAACAATAGTTGTCACTTCAAGTCACCACTGACGACCAATATGGTCACTTACCTGCTCTGATACCAACTTGTCACCGCACGCCACCCGAACCCGGTTGCGGAGGCGGGGCGCCGGGACGTCGGAAGCGGAAGCCGGAATGATCTGAAAAGGCAGGTCCATCGAGACTGCCGCGCGTAGCGACCCGAAAGGCGAAACGATTGTGGAAGCAACCTAACAAAAATTTCATACATATAACTAAAATAAAATCAAAACATACAATTCATGCATCAGCAACGAGTAAGCCTCGCCCTCCGTGGGACGAGTGCTTACGCACCAAACATAGATACAAGCGAATTCACAGAACCTAAGGTGTCTAGCAAGCACCAAGCGCTCGGAACATGCAATGAGCAGAATATATATACAAACATATACAATCATCACAACAATAAAACAGAAAGTATGCACATGCAGCTACAGAGCCGACCCTAGGCCTAAACGTTAAAATACCTCGTGCGGGATTCAGACCAAGTAGACAAAATCCCAGCCCACAAGGTACTGCTGCTGCTCAACCCAACCAACGCAGAAGCCACACGGAAACAAACTCCGCTGGTTGTTTACCAACTCAACCTGAAAACCAAAAACAGAACCCAAAAAGCGAGAGTCCAAAAAGGACCCCGAAAGGGATTTGGGGGAACATAAGCATATGTAACCCCGCAAAACAGAAAGATAGCAATATACGTAATATATGAAACGAGAATACGAATATCGTGCATGTAAAGATAATGATCATAATCCCGAAGGACGTGCGATTCTAAATCGCCATAAACCCTTATAACAAATCGGAACAACGACCTCCCTTTAAAAGGAGTCGAAGCCAAAGCTATTACGAAGCATGGTGCACCAGTGAGGTAGCGAACCCACAATCGTCGTAGGGTTACTGAGACAAAGTATGCCACAAGGCATACCCTACAAACGTAGGGTTAATGCAGGTATGCTACAAGGCATACACCTACGAGATCACGAAACGTACCTTAAAGCGAAATTTCCGAAATACTGCAAAACAAGTGCAACAACACATACACCTACAGACTACGAATATGCCCTAGGCATATAATACCGAAATACTTGCAATGTAAAGTGAAACTAAACATACACCTATCTTACCAAAAATAGCGTAACCAAACCCTTACCTCACAAATCCAGTATTAGACGATTCTGACGACTTCCACACCGCGACCCGAAACCCGAAAACCTCTCTTTTCTAACTTCTGAACCTCAGAATCTGTCAATTCAAGCTGAATTAGCAACCTTACCAACCATACTACCAAACTACACCCCGACCCCAAAACCGAAAATCCGGCAAATTTCCCTAAAATTCCAGATTTCCACAAAAACGCCGAATTCGAACCAACTTAGACAATGCAAGATTATACATTGACAAACATACTCCAACAAGCAGAACTGATCAAATTCAACCTTAAAACCCCTTCATTACCCGACATTTTCCGATAATCCCGCTTATCTGCAACTTTTCCATTTCTTAACCGAATTCAACGTTTCAAACTTCAAACCACTCCTAAATTCAACCCCAATACCATCCTAGCATCCAATCCAACCAAAATCAAACCCCAACATGGAAAAAGAATTATCCAAAAATTCGGCTTCTTTGCCAAATTTTATCCAACTTCCAAATCAATCCATTCAAACTTCCAATTAATCATACTAATCACCAATTTCACTTCTAAACCAAGAATGCTATCCAATTGCATCCAAAACAACAAAATCCAACAATGAACATCATCTCATAAATTGCCAAATGGGGTTTCCAACCCAACATATTTTCCATCAAATTGAATCCATACATCAGCTTAGAATCATGCTAGGATTAACATACTTGAAGCATGAACCAAGATAACAAACACACATCATTTTGGAATTATTCCAAAAATTCGGCCAAAATAGAATTCTTCACTCAAGGTGTGTTTTCCAAAATCCAACACTTGATTAACACTCTCCTACAACCCAAGAACAACATACTAAAAGATGGGAGGAAGAAAATCATCCTAGATGGTAGTCATGAACAAACCCATATTTCAGAAATCTCTCTTTTCCATCCAAATCTTATTTCCAACAAGAAAAGAGAGCAAGGGAGGAAGCTTACCACTTTTTGGAGTCCACACTTGGTGAAAATCAGCCAAGAAAATGAAGAACCCAAAGCTTGAAGAAAATGGAGGCTAAAGCGGCAACGAGTCGGAGAAATGAACGAAACAGAAGGAGAAATGAAATGAAAATAGCTCCTGTATGCTTTCCACAATCCTTTAAAACTCTTTCCTTTCCATCTCTAACATGGGCATGACAAGTGTCCTCTTTCCTTTACATCATTAATATGGGCATGACAAGTGTCCTTTCCCCTTTGGTCAACACTTAAGAGTTATCCTTATCCACCATAAATCTGAAATTTGTCTAAGTCATGCCTTCTTCGCGAGAAGGCCCATGCCTTCTTTGGGAGAGGGCCCCGCCTTCTACGGGAGAGGGCACCTGCCTTCTACGGAAGAGGGCACCTGCCTTCTACGGAAGAGGGCACCTGCCTTCTAAGGAAGAGGGCACTCGCCTTCTACGGAAGAGGGCACTCGCCTTCTACTAAGAGGGCACTCGCCTTCTACGGAAGAGGGCACTCCGCCTTCTACGGAAGAGGGCACTCTGCCTTCTACGGGAGAGGGCACTCTGCCTTCTACCGGAGAGGGCACTCTGCCTTCTACGGAAGAGGGCCCCTGGCCTCTTCAGCGAACGTCCCACCCCAAAATATTTTATAGCGTAAAATGCTCCGGGACGTTCCCACGATTCCAAATCCGCAAACGGTTTCCCAATCCGAGGTCCCGGGAGCGCTACCGAGCCTGCTGTACACCCCGAGACAAGTCCCGGCCCCCCTTCGGGAGAGGGCCATGTCCCCTATGGGAGAGGACCATGTCCCCTATGGGAGAGGACCCATGGCCTCTTCAGGAGGACACTTAGTACCGCAAATACGCAAGGGCTTGCCAAAAAGTCACTCGGTCTCAATCCGCTCGGGCTGACCGTAACAAGATCACCCCTCACTGGTACCATGCGTTCTTATCCCGATAATCGGCGTGAGCTTAACAAGCCGCCGTAGGGTGCTGTCAGTGGTCGGGGACCACCTGTATGGGAAAGTACCTGCCCCCTTACTGGGTTCTTTCGAGAACTCACCCCCCACATACTAAATATTTTAAGGGAATCCGGGCAAACGACCTGCGGAGTAGACCTCCCGCAGTGTTCGTTCTGCATTCTGTATATTCTGAGCAGCAGCAGCAGCAACAACTCTTGTTTAGCGAGGTATATTCTGCCTGTATATTAGACACTTTTAGTATTCGGACCTAAACTGTATATTATTTGTGGGGAGTTTCTGACCCTACGAAGAGGGCGGAACTCCTTCTGCCAGTATGACTTATTATCTGCTTATGTTTTTGCGCGCGATATTCTGTAAAACCACTAACATGTCTCGGGTGCAGGTTTAGGACTAGTAAGACGTCTTAAAATCTGAAAGCACGTAATAACTTTAAAACTCGAAGGAAAATGTTTTAAGGGACGGGTTCCGGGTCCACATCCCTTTTTAGAGGAAATTCCGTATTCACCCACCGCCGATACCTCCAACCTCCGCAAGTAAGACGCTTCCGCCAGTTTCCAGGGGCGGTGGGGTGACTACAGGAGGCTCGGACCAAAAGGTAGCAAAGTTTCGGTTCAGAAGTGCCTTCTTTATATCTCTCTCTTTGGCTAGTGGGAGGGTACACTCTAGTTTTCTCTCAAACTCCCTTTTTCCACTTGGGTCACTCCCACTCTTGTTTTCCCTAAAGGAATCTTGGTCCTTCTCACTTTCACCTCTCGGCCTCACACCACTAGTCTCACCATTTTGCCTCTCAATCTCACTTTGTAAATGGAGATGATCTTGCAATGCTTGCAGAGGTGTCAAAGGAAGTAGGGTGAACTTCTTCTCCCCATGTAGCAATGTATAATTGTTGGATACTCCAAAATGTGTAGCTTCCCTATCATATTGCCATTGCCTTCCTAGAAGCAAATGTGTAGCTTTCATCTTTACTACATCACAAATCACTACATCCTCAAACTTCCCAATTTTGAAAGGCACTACCACTTGTCTATTCACTTTCACATTGGCATATTCATCCATCCATTGCAGTTGATATGGGTTGGGGTGTCGAGAAGGTATAAGGCCTAACTTATCCACCAAGTCCTGACTAGCAACATTGGTGCAACTTCCTCCATCAATAATGACACTACATAATTTGCCTTTCACCAATGCCCTAGTTTGGAACAAGTTTTCCCTTTGACTTGTGCCGGCAACCTTGGGTTTAGCTTGCAAAACCCTCCGAGACACCAACAAGTGCCCCTCAATAGGTCTCTCCCCTTCAGTCTCCTCGCCTTCTTCAATGGTTCCTACTTCCCCTTCACCATTGTCTTCCTTACTTGAATAATCTCCATTTGGCCGAACAACAATGACCCTCTTGTTGGGACACTCAAAGGCATAGTGTCCCTTTCCATGACACTTGAAACACTCAATGACTCTTGCTTGTTGTGGTTGTTGGGGAGCTTGGCCTCGGTTTGGTGAAATAGGGCCACTCGGGTTTGGCCTTGGTGAAGCCTCTTGTGGTCTTTGGTAGGGTCTAGGAGGTGGAACTTGGGGTTTGTAGGTGGATATGGTAGGTTTAGTCCAATTGGCCCTGGCTTGGGAGCTTGGATAGGTAGGTGAGGTGTCATCTTCCTTGTTTGCCTATCCAACTTGATGGCCTTATGTAATAGATCATTGAAACATCTATATTCACACAAGTCCAACATCCTTGCAAGCTCGGGTTTCAATCCATATAGGAACCTAGCCATCTTGGCTTCCTGCCCTTCCCTCACGTTGGCCCTCATCAAAGCCCCTTCCAACTCCTTGTGGTATTCTTCCACGGATCTTGCACCTTGTACCAAGTGTTGGAGCCTTTGACAACATTCCCTATCATAGTAAAGTGGAACAAACCTTTCCCTCACGACCACCTTCAATTGTTCCCAAGTGTCTATCGGATGCCTTCTAGCCCTTCTTCTTTCCATGTTCCCACCAAGTGAGGGCATACCCGGTGAACTCCACAACCGCCAACTTCAACCTCAAATGGTCTAGATATCCAAGACAATTGAAGACCATCTCCACCTTCCTCACCCACTCTAGGAACTCCTCCGGGTCACTTTTTCCATGGAATGGAGGCACTTATAGTTTCACATGGCTCAAAGCTTGTTGTTCAATGGCGTCCTCCCTCCTTCTTGGATCTGTGTCTCTTGTGTTTTCCTTCCACTAGCATCATTATAGGCAGCCCCTTCTTCCTCCCATTCCTTTCTCTTCCCTTGGAACTTTAGCTCCTTTTCCATTCTTACCATTCTCTCCTTATTTGCAATCATTTTTGCACCCAAACCTTCAACAACTTTAGCAAGTGCATCAATCTTGGCTCCCAAGTCTTTTCCTTGTGTATTTCCTGCCATCATGTAGCAAACAACAGAAACACACACACACACTATGGACCTTACTGACCTCTTTTAATGGAAACACTCGTGTTTACTCAATTTTTCAACAATGCAAGGATCTCTAGGCCTATTGACACTCACCCCTCAAGAACCCGTGAGCAATCAAACACTCCTCAACTCCAAGTTCTTGGGTGTTAATGTACTTGCAAAGCCCCAAATGACCAACCTTAATGACCAAATATTGAACACCAATTAAGTTAGATGTCAATTACTGAAATTAGTGGGCTAAGCTAGGTGGTTGGGGGCCGAAGTAATAAGGAAAAACGTTTTGGAAAGGTTTTGAAAATTCTGCAATCACAGCTTTGGTGTGCCGAGAAGCGTTCACACGCACAATCCAACTTTGAGCTTTCAACTCTGTTTGTCGTGTGATTTCCTTCACACACTTTGTAATTCAATCTCTCCTCAAGAGGATCACTGAAGAATCCTGGCGAAAACCCAAGGCAAGACCATCAAAGGTCGCACTTTTCAGCTGGAGCTTTGTTTGCACACCCGATTGGGTAAGTTTTGATAACCTAAACTTTTGAACACTTTAGAGTTCGATTCAGTGGAAAGTTTCTTCATGAAAGTTGTAGAAAACACTTTTTCCTAGCTGAACATGGTAGGATTTCGCCTTAACAACCCAACCCAGAATATTGTTCAGATCTATGATCAAACACGACACAGTTTTCAGATCTACAAAGGCCGAAAATGAAAGCAAAGGGTTTGGCCTTTTCGTGGATCTTACCAGCACTTCCTCAGCTTCCAATGCTCTGATACCACTTGATATATCCCTCCACTAGGTAGGAGAAGGGATCTTTGAGCAGGATCGAAGCTCACAATGCTTGCTTGGCGGTTGGAAGTGAAACCGGCTCCTTCACCTCCAAGGCTTGGTGACCTTGCCAAAAAGGGGTAATGCCGATGGATGTAGATGGCCTTGACACCTCTCTCAACGGTGTGAGAGCAACACCAAGGATGATCATTGAGGCATGAACAAGCCCCAAGAGCTGAGTATGGAAAGGTAGAGGTTGAGAGCTCAAGAGTTCAAACAATTCGGTTTGAATTTTGCTAAATGCGTTCTAAGGAGGCTAGAGAAGGGCCTCTTTAGCCTAGGGTTACCTCTAGCAGGTTCATCCAAGGGTCTAGATCACTCCTAGGATGACCTGTAAGGTTTTGGAACTAACCCTAAAGCTTAAGATAACTAAAAGGATTAACTAGGGCAAAACCGGCCCCATTACATGTCTAACCCTAGCTACAATCCAAAATTAACCATAAAGGAAGTCTAGGGTACTTCTACAAGCTTGATCAGATTTGTGGTGAGTTGGAGGAGTGACTTGGTCTCGCTAATGGTGGCCAAAATGGCTTGGAGATAGAACATGGAGGAGGAGGTGTGCAATCCGGTTTAATGACACCACCACCTTGGCTGCTTGTGCACTGATCTTGCAAGCTTCTCTAGAAGGTTGTAGTGCTCCAAATCGAGTGAAACAACTTCCATTGATTCTTTCTATTCCTGAACTATAAAATGGTGTCTTGAAGCCATGGGAAGTTGATGTCCACTAGGCGCCAGCTCGACAGTGGGGCCTCCAAGCTGGACGATGGGGAACTGATCTTATTTTGCTTGCACAAGACGCTGTTGAAGTCCAAATGACCTGAAACCACTTGCATTGGCTTCCTCATTTCCAGAACTAGAAAATGTTGTCTTTAAGTGATCCATTTGGAGCACATACGTGGGAATTAGGCTTCTTGGAAGCTGCTGCCTATTTGGAGCATATAAGCGGACCTTCCTCTTCAAGATTTCCTCTTGTGCAATGACCTTCAATCCCATTCCTTCAACCCTCTTGGCAGCTTCTTGGACTTTCCTTCACCTTCTTGGACTTCCTTCACCTTCTTGGCAGCTCCATATCTTCAGCCATAAGTTTCATGAACAAGTTGAGAGCTTCCTTCACCTTCTCGGCCCTAGCCCTAGTCATAGGTGCTCCAATGTTGTCTAAAAGACTAGGGTTGGTCCTCTTTACTTGTGCTCCCACATCAAATGTCCATGCTACTTTTAATGTGTGTGATCTTGCTCCGTTTGTAGGTGATATTGAAGATGTGAATCCAAGGTCAAATTCTTTCCAAGAAGGAGGGGATGATATGAATCCAAGCTCCATGACTCAAAAGGAGCAAGAGCGCAAGCCCACAAGATCAACCCCTAGCCCTTTACACAACATTATTGGACCTATGACAAGGGCTAGGGCAAAGAAGACTAGAGAAGCATTGGGACTCTTCATGGGAGCAATGGCAGAAAGAGTGGATCAAGAAGTGGAAATTCAAGTTGCAAAAGATAAAATTGAAGCTTTATGGCTATATTTGAACAAGGAACAAATGTTGGAGGACAAGGCTTGGGGTTTGAGCACTTTATTTCAAGTCCAAGACCAATAACAAGAGCATTGGGCCTATTTTGGCCAAGGCCCACTCTCCTCCTTAAAAAGTGACGCCCCTTTTACTTGGAAAACAAGTTGAGAAGCTTCTTGGAGATGCTTGGGGAGGAGGGAGGCACCACCTTCTTGCTTGGAGAACAAGTTGAGCTTTGCTTGCAAATTACTCCTATTTTACTTAAGGAAATTGTAATCTCTTAGATTTCTTTCTTCTAGGATCTTTTTCTAACCCTAGGCCACCCTTACTCCTATAAAAGGAGCCTCTTGTTCCACTTCTAAACTCATAAATCAATTGAAGTATTTGTGAGCTTTTCTTCTTCAAAGCTTTTCTTCTCCTTGTTTGCTATTTTCGTCCTCCCCTTGATTCTATCAAAGTGGTTTCAAACTTTATTTCTAGTATTGTTCTATCTTAGAGTAGAAAGGTGCTAGAACCATCTACACCCGGCATTATCTTCTCCATTGCCAAGCCGAAAATACCTTGGAGGTGGTGAAGGCCATCCTTACATTATCACTTTCTCAACATGCTAGATCCTCCCAATTGTGAATCATTGAAGGTTCATATCAAGGCGGCCCAGCACCTCAGCCCGGGCGGTCGCCCGTGCACCATTTGCACGCGTCGACCCACTTCCCATGCACCACCACGCCTTCTCCCACGCGCCACGACCTCTCTCACGCCACCATCCATTTTGGACGCGCCACCACCTTTTCATGTGATCATGGGATCCACAAGCGACAACAGTCTCAGGTTCGAAGAGGAAGGGGAATGAAGCTCGGAGCACCCCCTTTTGGCGAGGAGGTTCAGAGGCCCAGGCGGCCCAATCCATGATTCTGGCGATCGCCTGAGCAAGAGAAGGCGAAGTCCCCATGCGAAGCATCCATGCGGAGCTTCTAGGCGAAGGCAAGGCTTCCCTCATGCGAAGCTTTCAGGCGAGGTGAAGCCATCAGGTGAAGCCGCCTCTGCAAAGCCTCCAAGCGAAGGCCTCACGCAAAGCCTCCAACGTGAAGTCTTCAAAGCAAATGCATGGTTTCCATGAAAAGTTTCCAGACGAAGCCATCTCTATGAAGCTCCCAGGCGAGGGCGAAGCCTTCAGTGCGAAGTCTTCCAGTTCAGGCGGAGCCTCGAGGCGAAGCCACCTATGCTCAACAATCCGGCCAACTGTTTTAAGCCAAACCGGAACACTCCCTCCTTTTAATGAAGATACTTGGGAGTACAAATATTTACTTTATGTACAAAAGACATGAGAATACCTTTTTAGGTTAGCTTTTACCTTTTACCTTTTAGGATGACATGCATGCAAAAGCACTTTATGCTTTTGGCATGCATGCGCATGTGTAAGAGTCTATTCACTTCTCCCTCCTATAAAAGGGACAGCAGGCTCCTAGAAAACCTAGAACATAGTCAAACGCTTGAGAGGTTTATTTCCTCAAGCTTCGGTTCTCACCCCTTGCTAACTTCTTCCATCCCCATTGGTGTTTATCATCGAGTTTAATATCTAGTATTGCTTAATCTCGTAGGTAAGAGGTGCTAGGTCTGCTATCTTCCCCAAGCATTATCTGAAATATTGCCCAACCTCGTAGTTGGGAGGTGTTTGAGGCCGAATTTGTCCTTCTCTATTCTTCGGGCTAGATCTGGCGCTTCCTGTGATCTCGCGGGATCGCGACGAGCGGCCCCGTGATCGCATCAATTGGTATCAGAGCCAAATCACTTGTTAGAGTTGTGTGTGATTTCTTCAAGGTAAAACCTTTACCTTCTACTTGAAGAAAGATTTGTTTTTATGAATTTAAACCTTGTTATATTCGGCCCCTTCTTTACCCCACCATCCGCCTTTGTTTATGTTAATTTGTTGAGAGGTTTTTGTGTTAGAAGTTGTTGTTGTGTTTAGCAACTTCATAAATTCAAAAGTCAAAAAAAAGAAGAAGAGGAAAAGGTTGCGGTTGCGAGTTTTCAAAAGTCGCAAATTTCGGATTATATCCAAAACCGCAATGCGCATGGGCTTATATGCATAAAAGAGTGAGGTTGTTGTCGAAAAGTGAAAAGAAAGTAGTGAACAAAAGATTGGTTGTGTAAAGCATTGAGACATCAAAACTGTGTTCTTGATGTTCTTGGTGTTCATATGATGTTCATACAAAGTTCATAGCATCATATGAATAGTGACTTTGACCCATTTTTTATTTCAAATTTGAACCAAAGGTGTTTGTGCGCCAAAATATTCTTTCCTACCCTCTTGTAATTTGCGGCCAAAGAGCCCCCCATTTTTAACCTAGCTTGCTTCGAGTAACTAGCACTTCATTGCTCAAATGATTTTTGCATGCTAGAGGTTATCTTGTGGTAATCATTTCGGTTTTTGGCACAAAGAGCAAGCTTTGAGAGCTACAAGCAAGAGGAAAGAGTGAAAGCTGAGTGTGACCCCTTCGCGAAAGGAGAGACCCCTTCTCGAAAGGAAAGACCCCCTAAACACGTGAGGAGCTTGAGCGGTACTAACTTTATTGTCTAAGTGTGTAGGCGAACCCATAGAGGAAGAAAATCTATATTTCCTTGGGTTTCATTCACCGATGGGAAGACGCCAACTTGAAGATGACTTATGGCATTAAATGGAGGAATTGGAGTACCACTTTTGGTATTACCAATTTCCTAAAGAAGTAAGGTTAGACCTTGCCATAAGGAGTAAAAAAGGAGAAGCGAGAAGATGGTGTCTTCAAGAGTTCGTTCAATGAGAGCAATATTGCGAATCCCCTATTCGGACTTGGAGTGGATTGAAGAGAGTGCTATGGTAGAGATATGGTTCCCCTCAGGAAGAGCCACCCTCTCCATACTACTCCCAAACAAGGTTCCCCTTGCGCTCTACACCTAGTACCTCTGCCCGACTCCACCATCAAACTCCACTCGAAGGGACTTCGCCCCAAAGCGAACCATTTCCCTCCTATGGCAGGAGGTGAAGCCCCCCATCGCCACAAACTCCCTTGGTCGAGCCGCACACCCCACCCCCCACCCCCCATTGCTTGCGCAACCCAAGCCCACACCCCAAACCCAAGCCCTCACCAAAATCTAAGTGAAGAAATCTCTCAAATGATTGAAAGACTCAAGAAGGAGTATGAAGAATATGAGAGAGAAAAAGAAAAGAAAAGAAGAGAGAAGAAAGGAAAGAGCTCTCCAAAGCCAAATGAGTGAAAAGAATGTTGCACCCGGGCCTTCAACCAAACTTCAAGAAGAACTAACCATTTCATCTTCTCAACCATGTTGTTCTTCTTTGTTTGTGAAGAAAGATGAAGAGGTCACGAACGCGCGCAGGCTTGATGAAGGCGAAGAAGCCACGACTTTGGAAGAAGAAAGAGCTCACTTGGAAGTTCCCACCGAGCCCACACTTGAGGAAGAGGCCATATAATTGTTGGAAGAAGAGAAAACATGGAGAGAGGACCTACACTTCCCTAACTTGGGAACATGTAACTTGATCCTTTCTCCTAGTGGCGAAGAGTATGCGTCTAAATGCGAATCAATGGCTTCCTTAAGTTTACATGATAAGAACTTGGATGATGAACCCAAAAGTGTACATCCTCCACATCCATTATTCGAATACATATATGGAACTTCCCTTGATAACAATGAGCATGTTGAATGTGACAAGTGCATAAGTGAATTTAACTATTATCCATATCCATGTGATGACATTTGTACTTTTCCATGCGATGATAATTGGTATGCCATTCAAGAGTGTGAATTGGAATGTGAAGAGATTGATGAGTCTAAATCCATAACCTATGATGATTTCTCTTCATTGTATGATGAAGCTCTTGAATGTGATAGCCATGAACATACATCTCATTCATCATGTTACGATCACCCCGAGCGGGTTGTGACCCGGGTGACCCGGGGCTCCGGTTTTGGCCTGTGGGTCACAGTTTTGGCCGGTCAGACGGCTCCCGAGACTTATATGAGCATTATTTTTGGGAATCCTTCGGGATTTGGGGTCGTGTGGGTCCCCCGGACATTTTCGCCGAAAATATTTTTCGGGGCCGGCGGGTTGTCTCGCGACGTACAGCGGGCTCGGTAGCGCTCCCGGGACCTCGGAATGAGAAACTGTTTCCATATTTGGAATCGTGGGAACATTCCGGATCGTTTTACGGAGTATAACGTTTGGGTGGGGACGTTCGGTCCCGGGCGACTCCTGGGGCTCGGGACGGGATCCCGGGGCCCGGGATGGAATTTCTCCGACGGCTCTAGGGAAAGTTATGTTATATTTTAAGACGGATTGTATGGTGCCGACACTTTATGTATATCCGCACCGGGAGTGCCGATATACCTCTGTGACCCTGCGACAGTTTGGGGCTCGCGACCCCGGCCGGTACCGTGCTTCTGTTCTGTATATTCTGACCTCTTAGAGAGGGCTGTCGCTCTGTGATTTTATGGGTCATTCTGGCGGTTGGACCGCGTATGATGGATTCCGGCTCACCTCTGACTTTGCATTCATGTATATATATATATATATATATATATATATATATATATGTTTGTGTTTGTATTGCTCTGTTTTGCAGGTTCGGTTCGGCAGACTTGTACAAACTGTATCTTACCTCAGCCCTTACTGGGTCCTCCCGAGGACTCACCCATTATTTGTTTACCACCTTTAAGGCAGACCTGATAAGCAGCCGGCGGGATAGAGATCCGCGGTGCTTTGGTTGTGTTGGGTTTTTTAGGTATTTATTGTTCTGTTTCTGGAACTTCGGTTTTGTGTTGGTTAAGGGGTAGTCTCGGTTGAGGCTCTGCTGATATTCATACTTTGGTTTGGATGGTTCATAGTTGACTAACGCCCTTCTCTCTCTCCTTGGTTTTGGTTAGCGAGTAAAGAAGATGCGCGTGCGAAACCTCCTGAGAGAGCAGTTTTCCGATTCCGCACTAGGTATATTTGGGATTTAGTTTTGATGGCTCTGTAACAGTAGCTGCATGCATGTATAGTGGATCATGAGTTTGTATATGGTATATACCCCGAATATATTCTGATTTTGGAACTGTCTTCTGAGTCGAAGGCGGAGCCCCGACTTGCCTATATTGTATATACTGATTTTGATATGAAATGGGTTTGTGACTCTGTGTTCTGTTGATATGACCTATGCATGATTTCCATGAACTGCGTGTTTGTATACTTGCTGTATTTTGAGCGTTGTAGGTTGCGGGTCGTAGTACGACCATTCCGTTACTGCGGGCCGGGTCATGTAACCGCGCTCTCCGTCGTGGTTTCCATTTCCGTACGTCGCGGCTGGCCTCGCCTCCGCAACCGGGCGGGGTGGTCGTGAAAAGTTGGTATCAGAGCAGGACGGGTCGGAGTGACCCGGGAGACAAAGTCTGATTAGTTTTGGAAGGATTCTGGGAGGCAAGTATCTGCAGAAGATGACTTCGGAATGCAAGCCACCGTTCTACATTCCATTCTGGAGCGGTTCGGTACGGAGCCTGATCAACTCTTTATTTGAACCAGTTCGGAATGGGTGTGGAGCAGCGGGCGGTTCTTTGAGGCATCCTGGAAGGTGTGGGGTACGCCGGGCGGATTTTGGGTTTTCAGAGGTGCGGAGCTCGAGTGTGGGCTTGCGACATAATCCGGGTACCTCTAAGTTTTTGGTTGATATATGTTGTGATTCTGTGATATGAACATGATCTGATTCTGTGTTTAAGTGATGATATTTGGTTTTGGGATTCTGAAAAGAATCTTTGCATCATGCATTGCATTACACTACAGAGCCTTAGAGAATTGCTGCTGGCTTTAGTAGAGAGAGATAGAGTTAACTGTTATGAGTTATATGGATTTGGATTGGTTTGGTGTCAGGTATGGTCACAACGCGCCGACAGCGTGAGCATGTACTGGAGGGTCGGGACCGAGATCCCACACCTCCGAGAGTTCGGAGACGGGTTCAGAGGAACCCAAGGTCTGAGCAGCCACAGTCACCCCCGCAATATCAGCGATCGAGAGGACCCATTCTGACGTGATGCGGTTCTGGTCGTACAGCGATTCTTTGGGTGCCATTCTGCCAGCCCAGCAGGTTCAGGGGCGACAGCAGGCCCGGGGAGCTCCGGTCAGGCCGCAGCAAAGGCATGCTGACCGGGAGGTGGGCAGTAGCCACCTCAGTGTCCAGAGTCAGCGTGAGAGTGACTCTGAGGAGGATGAGCGCCGTGATACTGAGATTTCTCGTCGGTCCCACCAACGACGAGAAGAGCAGACATACCAGACGGATGAGGTCAGACTACTAGAGCGGTTTCAGCGTTTGAACCCTCCGAGGTTCAACGGCAGAGGAGGACCGGAGGCTGCGGAGGCTTGGTTTGCGGGAGTTGATAAACTCCTGGGGAGACTACACCTTCCATCAGGGGTGATGGTTTCGCTAGCTACATTTAATCTGCAGGATGGTGCAGATCACTGGTGGAGGAGCCTGCAGAGCCGGTTGAGAGCTGAGGCAGCACGAGAGGGTGGACAGGATCCAGACCTTACTTGGGAGCAGTTTGCTTACTACTTCCACCGGCAGTTTATTGGGGATGCGGTCCGGGATCTTCGACAGTCACAGTTCGACGACCTGGAGCAGGGGACTCGGACCGTAGCAGAGTATGAGCAAGAATTTGACCGGCTGGTTCGCTACGTACCGCAGTATTACGGTATGGAGCAGGAGAAAGCCAAGAGGTTCATTCGTCGCCTACGTCCTGAGTACAGGTGGGCTTTGAGGCCCCAGGATATCACTTCTTATCACGAGGCCGTGCAGAAGGCCCAACTTCTCGAGCAGGAGGGGGTCGAGAGTCGGTATCTACCACACCGATCTCGTGACAGGGGAGGAGGTTTCGTACAACAGGGTTCATCAAGGTTTACGGAGAGGGCGAGTAGGACTGGGCAGAGTAGCAGAGGCAGTAGAGTGGCCCCAGTAGCACAAACTTGTGCAGATTGTGGTGGGCAGCACCCCGGCCGGTTATGTTACAGACAGGCGGGGCAGTGCTTGCGATGCGGGGCAGATGATCATTGGGTTCGAGATTGCCCTCGGACGTTTGGACGGGAGTCCGGCAGTGTTTCACGCCCTCGGTCTCGGTTTTGGGCGGTCAGACGGCTCCCGAGACTTATCTAAGCATTATTTTTTTTGGAATCCTTCGGGATTTGGGGTCGTGTGAGTCCCCTGGACATTTCTGCCGAAAATATTTTTCGGGGCCAGGGGGTTGTCTCGGGACGTACAGCGGGCTCGGTAGCGCTCCCGGGACCTTGGAATTAGAAACTGTTTGCATATTTGGAATCGTGGGAACGTCCCGGATCGTTTTACGGAGTATAACGTTTGGGTGGGGACGTTCGGTCCCGGGCGACTTCCGGGGCTCGGGACGGGGATCCCGGGGCTCGGGATGGAATTTCTCCGACGGCTCCAGGGCAAGTTATGTTATATTTTAAGACGGATTTTATGGTAATATTTGTGGAATTTTGGCATGATGGGCTATTGGTTCAGGTTGACACCCGCGCACATCGGGTTTTGCTCGGGTTCAGCGGGCACGGTAGGACACTCGGGACTTGTGATTAAACATTTGGAACATGTTATATGAATGTTATGATATTTCGAGGATTATTTCCAATTTTCGTTTCAATTGGAGTTCGGTAATTGCGGTTGGGCCAAAATTGTAACTTTTGGAAGAGTTGGGGGATTAACTTGTAATTCAGCCATAAGACAGCAATAATAGGAAAGAAAGAAGGGGCTGAAGTCGGCTAGAAAGGAAGGGATAGGGGACACTTGGCTAGTTTTGGTTAAGTATGAAAAAGAGATGGAAAAAGGAAGAAATATATAAAGGGATTAATGAAATAATTTCATCACTTTTCTTCTTATTCTTCCTCCTCTTGGTGCGCCATTTCTACTGTTCACAGGAGCTTCATGTTCTTCATTTCTTGGCTGAAATCAACAAGAAATTGGGTTCTATAAGTGGTAAGTTTCCTCCCTTTCTCTCTTTTCAAGTTAGAAACAAGTTTTGATTAGAGAAAGAGAAGGATTTTTGGAATTGAGGTTTGTTCTTAGCTACTAGCTAGGATGATTCTCTTGCTTCCAAATTTAAGTATGTTGATCTTGGGATGGAGAGGAGTAAGAATCTGTGGTTGGATGGTGGAAAATCATCTTGGTTAGCAAAACCCTAATTTGGCGAATTCTTGGGTGTTTTCTTAAGTTGATGTTTTGTGATGTTCTTGGATCATGCTTTGGATATGTTGTTTCTAGCATGATTCTAAGGCTTTCTATGGTTTCAATTTGATGGAAAATATGTTGAGTAGAAAAGCCCCAAATTGGATGAATAGTATAATTAGGGTTCATGTGTGATTTTGGTGTTTAAGGTGAAATTGGTTAGTAATCAAGCTTCAAATGTGTAATTGGTGGTTAAAGTGAGTAATTGGAACCTTGAATGGATTGAATTGAAGGTTTGGGGGAATTTTGGTTAAGGGCCGAAATACTAAAGGGGAACTTTAGTTATGTTCGGATTGTAATTGGATTGATTTGGATGGTGAATTGGTATCGGGGATGGATTTAGGTGTGTAATGGTGTTTGAAACGTCGTTTTCGGATAATGGGGGAAAAGGTTACTTTTATGCGGGACTACGGGTAAAGTGTCTGGGAACTGGGATTTAATGGCTTGGATGTGTTTGTGGGTGTATGAATAAGGATGTTCTAGCTCGGTTCATGAAACCGAGCTTTCTGTGGATTTTTGCGGGAATGTGCGGTTTTGGTTTCTGGGGGTTTATTTTGGTGAGTTCTGACTTGTTTGTGGTTGTTCAGTGTGTTTCTGCATTGGCGGAGTTGTGCGGGATCTTACAGGCACAGTACTACATTTCGGGCCGGGAGCCGGGATTTCCCGGGGCTTTTTCTGCGGAGCAGTATTTTCGAGGTAAGGGCTCAACTTCTCTCGTTATACATTCTGGAATGGGACTTTATGTATATCGGGTCTAGTTGAGGCAGGATTCCGGGTTGAGGACGGTGGTCCGATGATCCCGGGACCTGTCATATGGTAGGGTACATGTTTGTATTTGTTCTGTTTCAAGGCCCGGGTGGTCTTGGAGGCCACGGGTTTATATGTTGTTCTGTATATCCGCGCTAGGCGCCGATATTTCTGCTTATACGTTTTGGTATATTATATTTTGTTTTGCATATGCATGGTGATACGTTCTGTTCTGAGACGAGACCCGGATGGTCTTAGAGGCCACGAGTACTCCTTGGTTCTGTTCTGTTGGTATCCGCACCTGGGGTGCCGATACTTCTGTTCTGTTGTGTCCGCACTGAGGGTGCCGACATTCTGTTGGTATCCGCACCTGGAGTGCCGATACTTCTGTTCTGTGTGTCCGCACTGGAGGGTGCCGACACTTTATGTATATCCGCACCGGGAGTGCCGATATACCTCTGTGACCCTGCGACAGTTTGGGGCTCGCGACCCCGGCCGGTACCGTGCTTCTGTTCTGTATATTCTGACCTCTTAGAGAGGGCTGTCGCTCTGTGATTTTATGGGTCATTCTGGCGGTTGGACCGCGTATGATGGATTCCGGCTCACCTCTGACTTTGCATTCATGTATATATATATATATATGTTTGTGTTTGTATTGCTCTGTTTTGCAGGTTCGGTTCGGCAGACTTGTACAAACTGTATCTTACCTCAGCCCTTACTAGGTCCTCCCGAGGACTCACCCCTTATTTGTTTACCACCTTTCAGGCAGACCTGATAAGCAGCCGGCGGGATAGAGATCCGCGGTGCTTTTGGTTGTGTTGGGTTTTTCAGGTATTTATTGTTCTGTTTCTGGAACTTCGGTTTTGTGTTGGTTAAGGGGTAGTCTCGGTTGAGGCTCTGGTTGATGTTTCATACTTTGGTTTGGATGGTTCATAGTTGACTAACTCTCTTCTCTCTCTCCTTGGTTTTGGTTAGCAGTAGCAGCAGCAGTACCGCGTGCGGAAACCTCCTGAGAGAGCAGTTTTCCGATTCCGCACTAGGTATATTTGGGATTTAGTTTTGATGGCTCTGTAGCTGTAGCTGCATGCATGTATAGTGGATCATGAGTTTGTATATGGTATATACCCCGGATATATTCTGATTTTGGAACTGTCTTCTGAGTTGAGGGCGGAGCCCCGACTTGCCTATATTGTATATACTGATTTTGATATGAAATGGGTTTGTGACTCTGTGTTCTGTTGATATGACCTATGCATGATTTCCATGAACTGCGTGTTTGTATACTTGCTGTATTTTGAGCGTTGTAGGTTGCGGGTCGTAGTACGACCATTCCGTTACTGCGGGCCGGGTCATGTACGCGCTCTCCGCCGTGGTTTCCGTTTCCGTACGTCGCGGCTGGCCTCGCCTCCGCAACCGGGCGGGGTGGTCGTGACACATCATATGAAATATCCGAAACCTATGAGAATTATCCTTCGGACGATGAGCATAATTATTACCATGATGAGATGTATGAGCATGATGCATACCCCATTTCCCCCACCCCTAGTCAAGCATTCTCTTCAATGCGTGATTCTGATTCCTTGCAATTAAATGAGGAGAATGAATGGCCTAGGCTCAATTTTCATCCCGGGAAACATGAGAATGCATGCATTCTCGCTTGTTGGGATTTAGAGGAAGATGCCATGTTTAGTGTACTTAAAATGCATGTGTTCCAGCCATACTATTCTTTGGTAAACATGAGCATCTTAGAAAAAGTAAAATCGAAACCATGCTTATGGTTGAGGCAAAGAGAAATGGCGGATTGTCCATCTCATTACCTCTTGTTTATGCTAAGGCTAGTCTCTGTGTTCCACACTTTGACGTTTCTTCTATGACTAGCTTAGTTTTTCATTCTTTGTCTTGGGAATCACATGAGCATGTGGTTTGTGAAGAAAATGCTTCCTTTGACCCACCCCCTCTCCATGAACAAAGGTCTAAAATTTTTAGACCATATGTCTTCCTTGAGTACAAATTTTTTGTTGATTGTATAAAATACTCTTGGAAGCATGTCATGAACTTCTATAGACTTTTGTTCATGTTCTCAATGCATATTGGGGTTGTTATGCTTCCCCATTTATGTGCATTGCCATCGTGACCCTGTCACGAGCGCCCGCGCCCAGTTGCGGAGGTGGGGCCGCCCGTGTCACCCCACCCCCCCGCCCCTTAGACCCCGCACTCACGGAAGCGCACGGAGAACGGACCAAACCGGGGAAAGGGGGGAAGTGGGGGCGACGGTTTGCTCACAACCCAAACACAAAACCAAAACTAAAAAGGCATCCGCCCCCTTGGGATCACTCAAACATTTCCTCAAACCATAGCATTCATGCTCAACCAAGTCCCAAGATGCTTACCTAAGCGAATGGGGTTCAAAGAACCAAAAACTCCAAACTCAGGGTCAAGGAGACCGCCCAGCTCAAGCCCGGGTCGCCTGAACCTTCTCCCGACCGGCTGCCTAGAAACTCGAGTAGCCCGGGCGACCGCCTGATCTGAGGAGAGGGGTTGCCTAGTCTCTTGCCTGCCCAGGCGACCGCCTGCTCCAAAGGAGAGGTCGCCCGGCCTTCGTCCAATTGCCTGTACCCTAAGATAGGGGAGGTCTAGGAGACCGCCTGTTCTAAGGAAGGGGTCGCCTGGCCTTCCGCCTGGACTACCAAATCTTCCTCCTGGGCCCAGGCGACCGCCTGCTTCAGGAAAGGGGTCGCCTGGATCTCGCCCGACCACCTGTAACCAAAGAAAGGGGTCTAGGCGACCGCCTGCTCCAAGAAACGGGTCGCCTGACCCCCCTTACTGAACCCAAAACCTAAAGTTCCAACGCAAAACCGAACGGTTCCGAACCTGAACTTAACACTTATGCAATTCTTACCATAAACATAACCCCAAACCTTACGAAACAGAAACATGCATGTTATGAACATTATACAGAGCCAGAAACAGATTCGGAATACAAAGAAACCAACCAAGCGGCGGTCTCGCGGGATCCAACCGCGTTACACGATGAAACTGCTGCTGCTGCTGCCTCAAGTCCAAAACCCTCAAACTAGCAACCCCGCCTCTACTCGGAGGCTTGCTTTTCCTTTCCTTTTCCTGAAATGGTAGAAGTATGGGTAAGTTCTCGCAAGAACTTAGTAAGAGTACAGGTATAAACATGGTGCAGAGTTCAATAACATTCGAAACAATGTACCTGCAATCGAAAACAGAACGAACACAATATACACAACGCAACCAACCAATCATATGCTCAATCAATGCAACACAACCAATCATATGCAATGCAATCGGTCAATCACAATCACAATCAATACACAATCGAAACGGTAATGCCCTTGGCCCAGCCAAGGCATATCGGTCATAAACGGTCGGTAGAGCATGGTACCAGCTCGGGGGAGCAACCCCCATCAATCAATCAAAACGAATCACCGATAACCATCGTAGGTATATCGGAATCCCGGTCAATTCATCGATAACCATTGTAGGTATATCGGAATCCCAATAAGTTCTGCACAAACAATGTCTATACCACGGAACTAGGTCGGCGTCATCGGGGCAGTCCCCTCTTCCAAACCTAGCCTCAGTCTATATTCGGTTCCCTTTTCCGAGGTCCCGGTAGAGCTACCGAGCTTACTGAATGTCCCGAGACAAGTCCCACTCCCGAAAAAATATTTTCCGAAATGTCCGGGGGACCCGTGTGACCCCAAATATGAAAGGATTCCCGAAGATGAAACCCAGAAAAGATTCGAGAGTTGTCTGACCACCTGAAGACATGACCCGCAAGCCTGAAACGGAGCCCCGAGTCACCAAAGTCACAACCCGCTCGGGGTGACCGTAACATTCTCCCCCCCTTAGAACTCTTGGTTCTCCAAGAGTAACCTGAACCATACAGGTGTCCCATAGAACCAGAACAAATGTTCTCTTCACCTGACATACTCGGACCACCGTTACTGGTGCGGCGGGAGTGGTAGTTTAGACTACCAACCTGAGCCTCTCAGCGGCGTCCCAACCCTCAGGGTGCATCTTGTTGCGCACCGAGTCAGTTGCCAGTATTTCTACCTGACAACCCCAGACAGTACAGAATCTTTGCCTAACCGATCTTCAACATGCCATCCCGGAAGACATTGTGCACCGTAGACATACTCAGAGGTAAAGCCAATCTGTATGCTACCTTGCCGACTCGTTCAAAAATTTCACAGGGACCGATATACCTTGCGACCACTACGCTTCCGTTGCGCACTTTGATCCTCCTCTACCAATGAACCTCCAACTGCTTCTTCAGTTCAACCACCTCCATCATCAGCTGAAACAAAGAGAGGTAGTAACTCCCCAGAAACCGTAAGTCTACAGTTAGCACAACCAATGTGCACAGAATTCTTCGACAGCCAACCAATCCCAACACCTATACCAAATTGGGAAGGGGTCCCTGTGGCTGCTGAAGATTCGGGGTTGGTGATTTTGGTTTTTCAGGCCTTGGATTCCGCTGAATCCGCCTTCTAACTCTCACGAGCGCCCGCGCCCGGTTGCGGAGGCGGGGCCGCCCGCGACGTCAGAAGCGGAAGCTGCAACAGAAACCGCGGAAACGGTACTACCCAAATCCGCTATGTGCAGTGGTCCCATGACCCGGCCCGCAAAGTCTCGTTCTCGAAGGCTCGGTGCCTGAGAACACTTTGCTCACTTAACAACTTGGTCGTGTTACGACCCGCAACCTACAAAACTCAAACACGGTAAGTATACAATATGTTCTTAACTATCCATGGTGAGCCCCGCCCCACTGAAATAGGCGAGCACCCGACCATCACCAAACATGCAGTTCATGGAAATATCATTCATCGATCACAAACAACCAGAATACAGAATCCATCCGCTATATATAACCAATATGAACATAGCTCGGGTCCCGCCCTCAACTGAAATGGGCGAGCCCTCCAGTCAGACATAAGTACAGAATCAGAATGTATCCCAAAATACATAACATACAACATGATCTGATCTAAACATGCATGCACGTACATCTACAAAGCCGACAAGGTAAAACCCTAGAATACCTAGGTGCGGAATCTGGAAAACTTCCCGACATGTGTGCTTACTTGCCCGAGCCAACATCCTGTCGTGTGTGCTTGCTCGGTTATCACCATATTACCCGTCCCGAGCCATAGCACATCTTACACCAAGGTCGTCACAAAACCTTCATCCCGAGCCCCGGGTGTCGCCCGGGAACGAACATCCCGTCCCAAAAATTATACTCCGTAAAAAAATATGGAATGTTCATACGATCCCAAATATGCTGACGGTTCCCTTTTCCGAGGTCCCGGTAGAGCTACTGAGCTTACTGAACGTCCCGAGACAAGTCCCGCTCCCGAAAAAATATTTTCCGCGGAAATGTCGGGGGGACCCGTGTGATCCCAAATATAAAGGATTCCCGAAGATGAAACCCAGAAAAGATTCGGGAGTTGTCTGACCACCCGAAGACATGACCCGCATGCCTGAAACGGAGCCCCGAGTCACCAAAGTCACAACCTGCTCGGGGTGACCGTAACAGACCCCCCTCCAGTCTCCAATTGATGGGCTTTCATTCACTAACCCCTAATGTTCTGCAAAGTTTGTTGTGCTTGTCTTCGTTTGTAGGAATTTCCCCCTTTAGATTCGAGGACGAATCTTTCTAAGAGGGAGGGAATGATGTGATAGTTCGAAGAGGAAGGCGAATGAAGCTCGGAGCACCCCCTTTTGGCGAGGAGGTTCAGAGGCCCAGGCGGCCCAATCCATGATTCAGGCGGTCGCCTGACCAGGAGAAGACGAAGCCCCCACGCGAAGCATCAATGCGGAGCTTCTAGGCGAAGGCAAGGCTTCCTCCACGCGAAGCTTCTAGGCAAGGTGAAGCCATACTCTCCATCATTTCATGTTTTCCCTCATTTCACCATAAAAGGAGCCCATGTTGTATTTTTGAACTTAGAACACATTTGATGCTTGCGAAGATGTAATTCCTCAAGCTTTATTCTCCTGGAATACTACCTCCATCCGCCACCTCTTGGTGTTCTTCATCAAGAGTTTAATATCCAGTATTGCTTTGTCTTTGAGTATTGAGGTGCTAGATCTTCCATCTTCCCTTTGGCATATCTCAAATATTGTTTCTCCTTGTAGTTGAAAGGTGTTTGAGGCCGAAATCTATCCATTCTTGTGTGTGACTCCTTCAAGCTAGATCAAGCCAAGTTTATGATCTCTCATGATAATATCAGATCCCACTAAGAATAATTTGAGACATTCGCCAGTACATGTTTTGTCCTCTTCTTCAGCGTATACTATGGTTTTTTCAGCATCAGGCAATCCAAATTTGCTCCAAGCTTCTGTCAATTCCTCCATTGTAGTGCTCTCACCGGACACACAAATATTACTCCTTATACCAATTGCGAATAACTGAGAACGTGACAAAAAACTTCACTACCCCCATTGGGGAATCGGACGACTACTGTTGAAAGTTTGACAAAAAGCCATAGCAAACAAAACGTAGGCAAAACCTAGACAGTTCTTGCTCCTTTCTTAATCTTAATGATAAATCTTGCCTTTTTCAGAAAAAAAAAATCAACGCATCGATGTTTCTAAACGAACAATTACCATACCACCCAATCGTGAGACGTCATTGTTTTGCAGCTACTCAAAATCCTCAATATTTTAATAACTTTTATATATATAGATATATATATATATATATATATATATATATATGTGTGTGTGTGTGTGTGTGTGTGTGTGTGTGTAATATAGTAAAGAAAAAAATACTCGTAATTAATAGAAAAAGGCAAAAAAAAAACGCGATGACGTAGTCCAAACGATAATCTTAATTGTATCAAAATGTAAATATTCAGTTGGGTATATAGTTTTCCCACCATAACGGAAAACCTGCGGAGATGGAATTGAACAGCCTGAAATACTTTTTACTATTATTAGCATTAAGGAGCTAGCTAGGTTTATAAAACGAAAATCTAATTAAGAGCTTAATGTTCGAGTTGCGTTTAGCTTTAGTAAAAAAGATTAAGCATTCAATTCTTGCGAATGTACTTTCTGGCCCAGACATGCTTGCCGTTGATGCCAAATTTTGTTTTGCTCTTCTTCATCAGTACCTGGTCCAGATCATCCGTTGATCGGAGCACCAGCCGCGCATATAACGGCTGTTGCTCCTCCATCGCCGCTTCTTGCATGAATATGTCCTCAATCACTTCCCCGTATTTCCTTCAAAATTCCAATCAGTAAACGAAATTAATAGTCAGCACCTACCTAGTTATTGTGACCATATTGTAATTGATTCTTTAGCATACAATGTGTTCCTTTTAAAACAAGTTTGAAGATTCGTTTTAATTCATGTAAGACGTACATCATGTGACACGCTGCCAAAAAACCAGAGAAAAGAACGAAGAGAAATTCTAATTCTAGTAGTTTTAAAAAATATATATTTTGAGCGAAATAAGCTTCAATTATTTAATTAAGTAAAAAGTTTTAAACTTTATCAATGGTGCCAATTAATGAAACATAAGGTTCATAAACACTTTCTATAATTCGTTAAATTTGTACAACTAGGTTCGCAAAGAATCTCAATTTTGTATTTCATCAATGATGTAAAATACTAGTACTCACTATCATTAATTAATTCAACGGTTGGCGAACAGGTATTCATTAATTTTGAAAAGTACGATGAATACATCAACCATATCCTTTAAAGCTTCACTAAACGAATGTGAGATCACATTTTCGTTATAGCAACGAACAAATAATTAAAGGACTGGAATTATAAATCGTGAAAAATGACAATTACATCTATGATCTGTACATGTATTTCTTAATTTATGCAAATATGATGCATATATATTGCTAGTTTATTGATATATTAAAAGGAATATATATATATATATATATTCATTGAACATAATACAATTAACCATCCAAGAATTCATGGTTTCTAGACAGTTGACCGATTATTCTCCAGGAAAAATCATTTATTTTAAGAAGACAGTAGAAAAATGTATCTTCTCCTAAACACTATCGATCTAACACCACGATAATAAATGAACATAAATACCATAGAATTATCACTTACAGATACCTTTAATCCGTTCCATGTTATTCTCTCTATCTCAAGAGAAATTGAAACATTTTCTTTTCTAGGTCAGTTTCACAATACTACTCCCTTTGTCCTAAAAAGTAGATATCATTTATTTTTGGTGTTTCAAAGTATTTAATCTACTATAGATTTTTTTCCATTAGTATTTACATATTTTAAGTTAAATACTTTATCCATATAATAGTAATTAAATTGAAGTATAAATTTCCTAAAATATTTTTTTATTAATTTTTTCACAATTTATTTTTGTAAATATTTAAGTCAAACACTAAAACTTGAAATATAAAAACTAACTAACTAACTATATATATATATATATATATCTTTTGAGAATAGATGGAATATTATAATTCTTTTATAAGAACAAGACTTTAATTATTTAACACTAAATTTATATGTTTTAACTTAACATTTCTATTCACCGTTCAAGCCACTGAAATTACCTTATCTATGGAGTACTTTATTACACTCGAGTTTTAAATTAACAATCGTTAAACTTGTGTCTTTTGTGATGAATATTAGATGTCTAGGAAGAGAAATATGAAAAATTAAAAGGAAAATGAGATAAAACTGTATATTGGATATTAGAAATATTGTAAGAGAAGAGAACTTAATTTTTATGTTTTTTAACCATTTTATTTTTGTTGGGAGTGGAAAATTTATGTTGAAATATTATAATTAAGAGAAAGAAAATGTTGTTTTGTCTAAGGTTTGACCTAGAAATTAACATTAAGGTTTATCCCCTTAGACAAAACAACATTTTCTTTCTCTTAATTATCATATTTCAACATAAATTTTCCACTCCCAACAAAAATAAAATGGTTAAAAAACATAAAAATTAAGTTCTCTTCTCTTACAATATTTTTAGACCGCACCGCCACGGCCACTCTAATAATGTTAATTTTAGGTCAAATTAGTGTGTGTCTGTGTGTGTGTGTTAATATATATATATATATATATATATATATATATATATATATATATATATATATATATATATATATATATTATGTATATGTATATGTCTTCAACCTATATTGTGTATTTACTACCTTCTTCACCACAACATTCTTGAAATGGTGAACATCGCGCCAGTATCACAACTTGAAAAACAGGAAAATATAATTGAGACAGAAACTAAAATTAAAATATAAAAAAATTAAACAAAAATTTAAACGAAATTAGATCCCTCACCTTGAAAAGAACTCTCTAAGTTCAGTCTCAGAAATTGGATATCCTTTCGAGAAAGTCAAGAAAATGGTTCTTTCATCCGCCGGAACTCCTCCTTCTTCCTCCTCCTTCGCTTCAACCTTTCCGTGATCTTCTCCATCTTTAATCCACATGCTTCTTAAACTGCCACCCACTTGATCCACCAACGGCCAAGATCCACCGCCGGCTCCAGCGGCCACCTCCTTAACCGGCGAGGCCACGTAAATCGGCAGCCTTTGCTTGGTTGCAGCCGCGGCTGCCACAACGGCCGCTCGCTGAAGCAAATCTTGAAACACCACGCACAACACGCAGTTCACGTTCTTGAGAACCCCGGGCGCGATGGCCGACCGGTGCTCGTGGAAAAACCAGAGCGAGACCGGGGGTTTGGTGAGGCTGAACAAGATCGGGACGTCGTCGTATTGCGTGTACATGTATGTCCCCGCTCCAAAGATGCATTCAACGCACATGGCGGCTTCGGTGACGAGCGTCTGCAGGATGTTGTCGGGCCAGGACACAAGGCTGTTGACCATGTTCCGGCACCGACCAGATTGTTCGAGCCAGAGGAATAAACCCATTACCCGGAGCGACTCGGACGGGTCCCGGTTCATGTTGAAGACGAGCCGGGAAAAAAGCCTCCGGTCGATGGAGTGGAACATGGCCAGTTCTTGAGGAGTCACGGTTGAAGAACATGATGATGAAGAAGAAGAAGAAGACATGTTTGGTTGAATTTTGTGAGTGAAGAGGTAAACAGTTGGGTGGGGTTTGGGGTTGTGGTTGTGACTTTCTGATGAAGAGTCGCCATTTTTTAGTGCGCTCCGTGAATGCAGAAATGGAAGGAAAGGTTTATGTGTTAATGAGTTGCCCAAATAAGGTTTTTACACCAACGTTATATTTTGGTGTCTCTCAACTATGCTCAATGACTTTAATTAATACGTACATTTTACATCTCATTAAATTGATACATTTAGCTAGGTACGGAATTAAAAATGGTAAGTCAGTGACGGAACCAGGAATTCGAAATTGGGGGCGGGTGAGTAGATTAGATTAGGGGTTGGAATTAGTCAAACCATAAAACGTTGACATTAACCCACAATTATATTGATCATAAGCCTCTATATATAGTAATAGATGAAGTAATAGAGGTTAGTGAGTGTTTTTCCGATGGAACTGCCACTAATCATTTGTATCTATGTCGATTGAGAACCTAAGCCGATCTATGAAAAAATCTAAGTCAATTACTCATTTTTGCAAAAAATAACTATAAAGTTTTCATACAACCAAATTGGTGCATACATTGTGTAGTTGATTCATTGGTTCTGACGGCTGTATCCGTTGTTTATCCGTCACAATAATGACGGAAGAAGCCGTTGTTTGTTTTCGTTATTATTTTGGGCGTCACATTTTGTTATGACGGCTTTGTGACCAATACGGCCGTCATAACATGTACATGTGTAATTGAAAACGGATGCTGGTTATGACGGATTGGGCCTTCATATATATGACGGCTTTGTGACCAATACGGCCATCATAACATGTCCACGTGTAATTGAAAACGGATGCTCCTTATGACGAAATTATGACGGATTGGGCCTTCATGAATTGTTTTTATAATGAAAAAAATCAATTCTTTTAGTATTGTTTTATGGGTTGAAAAATTTATAAAAACATTAATAATTAAATAAAATACCAATTTAAATATAATAAAAATATATTAATTTCCATAATTGATAATCTAAAAGTTTCGAATATAACATTTTTTACAAAGATAAAACTACTCATCCACCCGACTGTTGATGTACTCGTCGACATCCTCGTCCTCGTCCTCGTTCTCGTCGCTCTCCTCCTCATCCCGCAAATCAACGGGAGCCTCGCGCACCGTCGAGCCATCGGGCTGTATTGGAGTCTGAATAGGTAGTGGCCGTGAAGCAGGTCAATGGGTCGACTGGAACAGTTGTGACTGCTCCCTCCGCTGATGGTCCAATGTCGAGTAAACGTTATCATGGCTGAGGAGATCGATGAAAGTCATTCCCGCCGTCTGCCGATAGTTAAAGCCAAGACCGAGACCATGTCCGAGCCCAAGGTTTTGCTGATGCAAAGGCTGTGATTGTGGTGGAGGCTGAGGTATATAAGATGTAGACGGAGTTGGCATAGGAGTAAAAAACGTCTGGAACTGAGGTTGAGGCTGGGAGATAGGAGCAAATACAGGGATGCGGTAATCCGGGAAAGGAGTAACATGCAGCTATGATGTGGACATCGCCCCAAGGACTCCCCAAGCTCAAGGTAGCGCTCCACCTCAAGCGCGCGCGGCCCCAAATCCACTCCAAGGTCTCGGCGGACCTATGACAAGGTCCTGGTTCAAACAAGTCCAAGCTAGTCTCAATGTGTTCATGAGACTCATGGCGCAGGGAGAAGAACAAGAGGAGGCTCGAGAAAGGACCATACAACTTCGCCAACTCGGCATCATACAATTACTTAAATTACATAAAATACAAATAATAACATAAAACAATATTTTAAAACAAAAAATTAATAGACAACAAATACAAATAAGTAACAGAAACTCTTTAAATTACCAAAAAAATGTAAATTACAGAAAATATAGATAAAATTACCAAAATAAATATAAATAAAATTACCAAAATATTTAAATACGAATTAAAAAATATAGCATCATGCACATCAACATAAACTCCAGCAGTTGTTTCTGTCACAGCCACCCCGCCCGGTTGCGGAGGCGGAGCCGGCCGCGACGCCGAAACTGGAATTACGGAGGAAAACGCTGCAGCAGAGCATCGAGCTCAAATACAGAACAACCGAGTATCGACTAGCTACCTAAAAAACTCGTACAAGGCAAGCATGCGCAACCACCCAACTTCTACCAAACATGCAGTTCATGGTATGCTAACATCTATTATCGCCATCAACACAAAATCACCAAGTCCGAGATAAACCAAATCTACTATAGGCAAGTCGGGCTCCGCCTCGACTCGAAGACAACAAAACAGAATATATCTCAAGTTGTAAACATTTACAACTACATGATCTGAACTATATGCATGCAGTTACAGCTACAGAGCCAGTAATCAAAATCCTATAAATACCTAGCGCGGAATCAAGCGACCTCCGCACGTGGTACCGCCGCCGCAACCCAACCTCAAAATGAAGGAAGCACCGCGAACCTCTACTCCGCCGGTTGCTTGTCGTGACGGCCTGAAAGTGGTAAACAGATAAAAGGGTGAGTCCTCGAAAGGACCCAAGAAGGGCTTAAGGTAAAGTGCGCTTTGCCCATAGGCGACAATCAACTCGCAAAATGTAATATCACAAAGATATACATGTACATACGAACATAAAGCATATAGTGAATCATAAACCATCGCATGCGGTCCAACCGCCGTAACGACTAACGGCAGCCCCTCAACAGAGGTCGAATATACAGATCGTAATGTAATGTATAGCACGGTACCGGCCGGGGTCGCGATCCCCAAACCGCCGTAGGTCACGTAACGTAAGTATCGGCACTCCCGGTGCGGATACGCAGTAATGTAACCAAGGAGCACCCGTGGTCTCTCCAACCATACGGGTCTCGCCACGTAATCGAACATATAAATAAAACATACAAATACAGCAGAGATATCATACCTGATAACATATATGGAGCAGAACAAACGTACATTTTACCAAATTAAGCCCTTACCTCAGAAACGCTGCCCCGCAGCCCAACACTCGGAAAATCCCGACTCCCGACCCGAAATGCACAACTTGACTCCTACGGGTCCGCGCTACTCCACCAACGCAGAATCAAGTCAGACAACCATAGTTGGATCGTAACACATCCAAACAAACCCCGTAAAAAAATTTCTGCACAAACCCGCACTTTCCCGCAAAATTCCACAGAAAGCTCGGTTTTACAAACCGAGCCTCAACATTGTTAATCATACTCCACTAAACCCATTCCAACCCTTAAACCCACATTCCGGATGCCTTTCCTAAAACCCGCATAAACCTAACTTTTCCCACCGTTGTCCGAAAATGATGTTTCAAACACCATCATGAACCTATTTCCATACACAATAGCAATTTAGGATTCAAACCAACCAATGCACAACCTTATCATGGAAAAAGTTTCACTTGAACATTTTGACCCTTAACCAATTTTTCACCACACCTCCAAATCAAACCATTCAAGCTTCTAATTAATCACACTAATCATCAATTTCATTTCTTAACCAACATTACTAACCAATTGCATCAAAATCCACAAACCCCTTTCTACACAATTCGCCAAAAGAGGTATTCCTCACCCATCTTCCATTTCAATCCAAACAAAGTTCCATTTGTACTCTTTAATCACCAATTACAATTCTTAAGCAAGATTACTAACCAATTCCACTTAAACAACCAAAATTAACAAGAACCCTAGCATGAAGATTTCGCCAAAGAGGGGTTTTCTACCCAACATGTTTTCCTTCAAATTGAAACCATAGATTGTCTTAGAATCATGCTAGGAACAACATACTTGAAGCATGATTCAAGAACACAAACACACACAATTTTGGAAAATCACACATAAAATCGGCACCCCTAGGTTTCCTCCTTCCATGGAGTTTTTCCAACATTCAACCATAGATTCCTACTCCTCAAGCCCAAGAACAACATACTAAAAGATGGGAGGGAGAGGATCACTCTAGCAAGTAGTGAAGAACAAACCCTTAACTTGAAAGTCTCTCTTTATCCACCTTAATCATGATTCCAACTTGGAAAGAAGATGAAAGGGAGAAGCTTACCAATTTAGGAGCTTAAATCCTTGTAATTTCAGCAAGAAAAGATGAAGAACTTGGAGCTTGAAGAAGAAGAAGAATGGCGGATGAAGAAGGAAAGGAAGAAGAAGAAGAAAATGAAATAAGTTTCATTTTATGAAAATAGTAAGCCTTATATATTTTCCCCTCACTTTAACCCATACTTCTCTTCCTAAATTAAAAATGGCCAAGTGTCCTATTAATCCACACCACACACTTCTGCCGAAAATCAGCTGCTGCTGCCCATGCTGAATACTTATTAAATTTGCACCCAATTGCAAATTAACTCCCAATTTTTCCGAAAGTTCCAATTCTTTTTGCCCAAAAATAATTACCGAATTCCAAAATTAACGAAACTTGGACACAACCTTCAGAATATTATAACATTCACAGAACATTTTTCAGAAATTCATTTACCTTTCCGGAGTGTCCTACCGAGCTCGCTGAACCCGAACCAAAACCCGACGCGCGAGCGTGTCAACTCGAACCAAAATTCCGCTACTCCAAAATTCTATAAAAATACCCATAAATTCCATATTAAATTAAAACACAACTTACCCCAAAGCCGTCAGAAAATTTCCATCCCGAGCCCCGGGATTCCCGCCCCGAGCCCCGGAGTCGCCCGAACCGAACGTCCCACCCCAAACATTAAACTCCACAACCACCTCCGGACGTCTCCACGACTCCAAAACTACAAACGGCTTCCCAAACTGAGATCTCGAGAGTGCTACCGAGCCCGCTGTACGCCCCGAGGCGACCCCGACAACCCCTGGCGCTTAAAAATATTTTCGGCGGAAACGTCCGGGGACCCACACGACCTCAAATACGGAGGGGTTCGCCAAAATGATACTCGGATAGGGCTCGGGAGCCGCCTGAACGCCGAAAACGTGACCGCAGCTAAAACCGAGCCCCGGTCACCCGGCCGCAACCCGCCGGGGTGACCGTAACATCCTCCCCTTAGGACTCTTGGTCCTCCAAGAGGGGCATCAAACGCCGATATCGCTCGGGTATCGCTCTCGATGTCCTCGCTCGGTTTCCCAAGTCGCTTCCCGGTCCGTATGATGTGACCACCGAACCTTGACCATGGGAATCAACTTGCTCCGAGTTTCCGAGTATCGCGTCCCGTAAAGGCACCTCGGTACCTCCCGATACGACAAATCAGGCTCCAAACAACCTCCTCCACCGGAATCGTCTCGCACAGTGATCCGTGATGCACTTCTTCAACATACCGACGTGAAAACGCCAGTGCACCGCAGACATGCTCGGAGGTAGAGCCAACCCGTAGGCCAACTCGCCTATCCGCTCCGTAATCTCGTACGGTCCGATATACCTTGGGGCTAACTTACCCCGCCTCGCCGAATCCGACCGTCCCCCGAATCGGCGCCACCTTCAGCCAAACTGCCGCCCACCTCAAACTCCAAGTCTCGCGCGCCTGCTCGCATATGAGGTGGTGCGGTCGTCGCGGTCTTCAACCGCGCCCGAATCAACTTGATTTTTGCGGTGGTCTCCTCAATGAGCTCGGGACCCACTCAACTCGCCGACGCCTCGCCCAACAAAGGCGGTGTCATGCACCGTCGCCCATACAGCCTCAAACGGTGCCATGCCGATGGTACTGATAATCGTTATTATATGAAAATTCTACCAACGGCAATCGCTTGTCCCAATCCTCCGAAATCCAAGGTACAGCTCCGCAAAGATATCCTCCAGATCTGAATCACCCGCCCGATCGACCGTCCGGTTTGGGGATGGTAAGTCAGTACTCGATGGAGTCGCGTGCCCAAAGTGCCTTATGAAAGGCGCCTTAAATGTGCGGTAAAACGCGGATCCCGATTCGACACAATGGAGTCTCGGTACTCCATGTAACCGCACAATCTCTCGATATACGATGGGCAAGCTTCTCCAGAGAGTCTGCTATCCGGATCGGCGTAAAGTGAGCACACTTCGTCAAGCGGTCCACGATAACCCGATGGCATCGTGGTGAGACCGGCCGTGGGTAGTGCAATTAAAATCCATCGTGATGTTGCCCCACTTCCCGACCGGAATGGGCAAAGTCTGTAACGCCCTCGCCGGTTTCGATGCTCCACCTTCACCCGCCGACAAGTGGCACACTTAGACACATGTGTGGCAATGTGTCTCCGCATACCCGCCACCGAAATGGGTACGCAAGTCCTGATACATCTTCTCACTACCGGGATGAATGCTCAATCGACTCGAATGTGCCTCCGCTGAATTTCATCCCGTAGTGCTCGATCCTCGGCACATACAACCGATCTCTCAAGTACAGAGCCCTCGCCTGTATCAAACGCCGGTAGCAAGTGCCCCTTTGTCCTCTCCGGACAGCTTCTTCAGCTCGATCCTCTCCCGTGCCTCTCGCACTGGGCCCAACCACTCCGAATGAATGGTCAAAGTGTATACCCGAGCCTCGCTCCCAAGCAGCTCCCACCGGTGCCACAGGCACACTAGATCATTCTCCTCAGTCCGATCCTCAGCACTGCCTCCTCTGACAACCCCAGTGTACTTCCTACTCAGAGCATCGGCCACTGTATTACCTTTGCCCTCGGTGTACTCGATGGTGCAATCGTAGTCCTTGATGTACTCGAGCCACCTGCGCTGCCTCATGTTCAACTCCTTCTGAGTGAACAGATATTTCAGACTCTTATGATCTGTGAAAATCTGAAATTTGCTGCCGAGTAGGTAGTGCCTCCATTGCTTCAGCGCATAGATCACCGCAGCCAACTCAAGATCATGCGTAGGATAGTTCTCGCTCATGCGGTCGAAGCCGCCGCGACCCATAAGCTATCACGCTCCGCCCCGCATCAAAACACATCCCAACCTGCACCTAGATGCATCCGTGTAGATCACATAAGGTAGACTCGGTCGGGTAGGACCAAGATCGGTGCGTTGGTCAGCCGCCGCTCAGCCTCCCGAAAGTTCCGCTCACACTTCTCGACCACACAAATGGCTGCCCTTCTTGGTTAATCGCGTGAGTGGGAAGCCAAAACGGAAAACCCCGCACAAACCGCCGGTAGTAGCCTCGCTAACCCCGTAAAACTCCCGATCTCCCGTACCGAGGTTGGCTGCTTCCACTCGCATCGCCTTAACTTTCTCGGGATCCACCGCCAAACCGTGCTCACCGATGATATGCCCTTAAAAGACACCTCTCGGATTCAGAAGTCACACTTTGAGAACTTAGCGTAAAGCTGGTGTTCCCAAAGTGTCTGCAGTAACAATCCTCGATGCTCCTGTAAATCCTCATCCCGAGAGTAAATCGAATGTCATCGATGAACACTACCACAAATGAGTCCAGATACGGCCGAACACTGCTCATCATATCCATAAACGCAGCCGTGCATTAGTCAAACCAAACGTCATCACTGTATACTCATAGTGCCCTTACCGCTTACGGAAAGCTGTCTTCGGAATGTCCTCCTCCTTCACTCGCAACTGAAAGTTCCCCGATCGCAGATCGATCTTCGAAAAGATCTTCGCACCTCTCAGCCTGATCAAAGAGATCGCCGATCCTCGGCAATGGGTACTTGTTCTTGATGGTGATGGCGTTCAACCGTCTGTAATCTATACACAACCCGAGTGACCCATCCTTCTTCTTCACGAATAGAATCGAGCACCCCATGGTGAAGTGCTCGGACGGATGAAGCCCTTCTCCTGCAGCTTCCTCTAATCGCTTCTTCAGCTCCACCATTTCCACTATCGGCATCCGATAAGGTGGAATGGAAATGGGAGTAGAACCAGGTTGCAATCGATCTCAAACGTGATCTCCCGCCTCGTGGCATCTCGGGCAAGTCCTCCGAAATACCGCGAAAATCTCGGACAACCGGAATCTTATCCAGCTCCAACCGAGTATCGACGTGTTCAGACCGTAGTACTCCTCCGAATCCACTATCGGGACTCGATCCGTAACTCGCAGCTCCATGCCGGTCCCGACCGCCTTCGCCCCATCTCGAACTCGAGAGGGGTAACACCTCTCCGTAAACCGTAACACTACGGTTGGCACAAATAATATGCACGGAATTCTTGGACAGCCAATCCATCCCAAGAATAACGCCATACTTCGTGTGTTCAACACCAGCAGATCCGACATAATCCGGTGATCGCCAATGGATAGCACGCAGTCCCGCACCATCTCATTGAAAGGTAAATCGACTCCCACCGCCTTCACCATGAAGACGCTCTAAGTCCACCGGTAGTCGTGGAGAGACTCGACACACTTTTGTGCCACAATCGAAACAGACGCCCAAGATCAAACAATGCACGAACAGGAGTATCGCTCGAAGTAAAGTACCTTGGAGCGCCCCACGCCGCGAAGTCTCTCCACGCTCGATCAAACACCCGCCCCGCTCCGGGCTGCCGTGGTGGAGGCTCACGCCGTGATGTCTCACCCCGCTCCACCTGGAATACACGCCCTACTCCAGGCTGCCGTGGCGGAGGGGGTGGCTGAAACGGCTGCCTCGGCCGGCCGTGATGGCCTCGGTCCGCCTCTCGTGGAACCGCGCCCGGGGTGCGTTAGGCTGAAACCGAGGCTGCGGACGTGTAGCACCGCTGACCCTCGTCCCAAAGGTCGAGGACAATCACGAATCCAATGATCGCTAGACCCACATCGCGACATCGCCCGATCGCTCGTAACATGGCCGGCCGGGTGCTGCCCGCCACAACTCGCACAAGTCGGGATACCGGCGTAGTCCCGCCGCCTCGCCGCTCGCCTGCACTCGCCTGACCTCCCCGAAGACCTCGCTGAACCCCGCCGTGCGTAAGCCCTCCTCTATCATTGGGTCGGTGTGGTAGGTACCGACTCTCAACCTCCTCCCGCCGAGGAGTTGGGCCTTCGCATGCCTCGTGGTAGGAAGTGATGTCCAGAGGTCTCAAAGCCCACCGATACTCCGACGCAAGCGGCGAATGAACCGCTTGGCCTTCTCCTCGCTCCATGCCATAATATCTGCGGCACATAGCGGACCAATCGGTCAAACTCCCGCCGTACTCACTAACGGTCCCCGAGTGCCCGCGCCTGTGTCATCAAACCGTGCTCGACGGAGGTCCCCGACGGCATCCCCAATGTACCGCTGATGGAAGTAGTAAGCAACCGCTCCCAAGTCAAGTCCGAATCCCGCCCCATCACGTGCCGCCTCGGCTCTCGACGGCCCCCGAGGCTCCTCCACCAATGATCTCGCACCGCCCCGCAGATTGAATGTAGCCAACGAGACTCTCACCTCGACGGAAGGTGTAGCCTCCCAAGGAGCTTGTCAACTCCCGCAAACCATGCCTCGCCTGCCTCAGTCCTCCACGGCCGTTGAACCTCGGGGTTCAAACGCTGAAACCGCTCCGTAAGTCTCGATCTCATCGATCGGCGTCTCAGCCTCTTCCCGCCGGTGGTGGGACCGACGAGAACTCTCAAGATCGCGCAGATCTCCCTCCTCGTAATCACTATCCCGCTGATCTCGCGCACCGAGGTGGCTGCTGCCCACCTCCCGCACCGGCTGTCTCCGCCGTGGCCTGTCCGGCCTCCCCGTGCCCGCCGCTGCCTCGAATCTGGGGCTGGTACTACGGTACTCAAAATCGCCGAACTCGACCCAACACTGTAGTATATCAGAGCGGGTCCTCGATCGCTGATCACTGGGGTGTGTGTGATCGCCGTATCCCGGGTTTCTCTCGAACCCGCCTTCTAGCCCTCGGAGGTGTGGGATCCCGGTCCCGACCCTCCTGTTCTTGCTCACGCTGGCGGCGTGTTCTAGCCATACCTGAAAATGGATCAACCCAAAACCATATAACCCAATAATAAACTTCCTCTTCCTAAAGCTAGCAAAGAACATTTTATGGCTCAGTAGTGTAATGCAATGCATGATGCAAGGATTCTTTTCGTAATCCCGAAACTAAATAATAAACCTTAACATAGAATCGATCATGCTTATAATCACGGAATCACTTCATATAACACCCACACCTTCCATAATGCTCCAAAGAACCGCCACCGCTCCACACGCATTCCGAAATGGTTCAAATAAGGAGTTGATCAGCTCCGTACCAAACCACCTGCAATGAAGTGTAAACCAAGAGCTCGCCCTTCAAGTCATTACTTATAAAGCTTACCCATGAACTAGCATGACTTGCTCTTCCACCACCCACTATGCTTTTCCACACTACCACCAACATACTTTACCTCTTGGGTCACTTCGACCCGACCTGCTCCGATACCAACTTGTCACAGCCACCCCGCCCGGTTGCGGAGGCGGAGCCGGCCGCGACGCCGGAAACAGGAATTACGGCGGAAAACGCGCAACGGAGCATCGAGCTCATAGACTTAACTAACGTGTATCGTCTAGCTACCTAATAACTCGTACTAGGGTAGCATGGGCAACCACCCAACTTCTACCAAACATGCAGTTCATGGTATGCTAACATCGCTTATCGCCATCAACACGTAAGCACCAAGTCACGAGATAAACCAAATCTACTATAGGCAAGTCGGGCTCCGCCACGACTCGAAGACAATGTAACAGAATATATCTCAAGTTGTAAACATTTACAACTACATGATCTGAACTATATGCATGCAGTTACAGCTACAGAGCCAGTAATCAAAATCCTATAAATACCTAGCGCGGAATCTGAAGCGACCTCCGCACGTGGTACTGCTGCTGCAACCCAACCTCAAAATGAAGGAAGCACCGCGAACCTCTACTCCGCCGGTTGCTTGTCGTGACGGCCTGAAAGTGGTAAACAGATAAAAGGGTGAGTCCTCGAAAGGACCCGAAGGGGCTTAAGGTAAAGTGCGCTTGCCCATGTGGCGACAATCAACTCGCAAAACAGAATAACACAAAGATATACATGTACATACGAACATAAAGCATATAGTGAATCATAAACCATCGCATGCGGTCCAACCGCCGTAACGACTACATAACGCCCCTCAACAGAGGTCGAATATACAGATCGTAATGCAATGTATAGCACGGTACCGGCCGGGGTCGCGATCCCCAAACCGCCGTAGGGTCACGTAACGTAAGTATCGGCACTCCCGGTGCGGATACGCAGTAATGTAACCAAGGAGCACCCGTGGTCTCTCCAACCATACGGGTCTCGCCACGTAATCGTAACATATAAATAAAACATACAAATACAACAGAAGTATCATACCTGATAGCATATACGGAGCCGAACAAACGTACATTTTACCAAGTTAAGCCCTTACCTCAGAAACGCTGCCCCGCAGCCCAACACTCGGGAAAATCCCGACTCCCGACCCGAAATGCACAACTTGACTCCTACGGGTCCGCGCTACTCCACCAACGCAGAATCAAGTCATACAACCATAGTTGGATCGAACACATCCAAACAAACCCCGTAAAAAAATTTCTGCACAAACCCGCACTTTCCCGGAAAATTCCACAGAAAGCTCGGTTTTACAAACCGAGCCTGAACATTGTTAATCATACACCACTAAACCCATTCCAACCCTTAAACCCACATTCCGGACGCCTTTCCCGGAAAACCCGCATAAACCTAACTTTTCCCACCGTTGTCCGAAAATGATGTTTCAAACACCATCATGAACCTATTTCCATACACAATAGCAATTTAGGATTCAAACCAACCAATGCACAACCTTATCATGGAAAAAGTTTCACTTGAACATTTTGACCCTTAACCAATTTTTCACCACACCTCCAAATCAAACCATTCAAGCTTCTAATTAATCACACTAATCATCAATTTCATTTCTTAACCAACATTACTAACCAATTGCATCAAAATCCACAAACCCCTTTCTACACAATTCGGCCAAAAGAGGTATTCCTCACCCATCTTCCATTTCAATCCAAACAAAGTTCCATTTGTACTCTTTAATCACCAATTACAATTCTTAAGCAAGATTACTAACCAATTCCACTTAAACAACCAAAATTAACAAGAACCCTAGCATGAAGATTTCGCCAAAGAGGGGTTTTCTACCCAACATGTTTTCCTTCAAATTGAAACCATAGATTGTCTTAGAATCATGCTAGGAACAACATACTTGAAGCATGATTCAAGAACACAAACACACACAATTTTGGAAAATCACACATAAAATCGGCACCCCTAGGTTTCCTCCTTCCATGGAGTTTTTCCAACATTCAACCATAGATTCCTACTCCCCTCAAGCCCAAGAACAACATACTAAAAGATGGGAGGGAGAGGATCACTCTAGCAAGTAGTGAAGAACAAACCCCTTAACTTGAAAGTCTCTCTTTATCCACCTTAATCATGATTCCAACTTGGAAAGAAGATGAAAGGGAGAAGCTTACCAATTTAGGAGCTTAAATCCTTGTAATTTCAGCAAGAAAAGATGAAGAACTTGGAGCTTGAAGAAGAAGAAGAATGGCGGATGAAGAAGGAAAGGAAGAAGAAGAAGAAAATGAAATAAGTTTCATTTTATGAAAATAGTAAGCCTTATATATTTTCCCCTCACTTTAACCCATACTTCTCTTCCTAAATTAAAAATAGCCAAGTGTCCTATTAACCACACACCACACACTTCTGCCGAAAATCAGCTGCTGCTGCCCATGCTGAATACTTTTTAAATTTGCACCCAATTGCAAATTAACTCCCAATTTTTCCGAAAGTTCCAATTCTTTTTGCCCAAAAATAATTACCGAATTCCAAAATTAACGAAACTTGGACACAACCTTCAGAATATTATAACATTCACAGAACATTTTTCAGAAATTCATTTACCTTTCCGGAGTGTCCTACCGAGCTCGCTGAACCCGAACCAAAACCCGACGTGCGAGCGTGTCAACCTGAACCAAAATTCCGTCACTCCAAAATTCTATAAAAATACCCATAAATTCCATATTAAATTAAAACACAACTTACCCCAAAGCCGTCAGAAAATTTCCATCCCGAGCCCCGGGATTCCCGTCCCGAGCCCCGAGGTCGCCCGGAACCGAACGTCCCGCCCCAAACATTAAACTCCACAACCACCTCCGGACGTCTCCACGACTCCAAAACTGCAAACGGCTTCCCAAACTGAGATCTCGAGAGTGCTACCGAGCCCGCTGTACGTCCCCGAGGCGACCCCGACAACCCCGGCGCGAAAAATATTTTCGGCGGAAACGTCCGGGGACCCACACGACCTCAAATACGGAGGGGTTCGCCAAAATGATACTCGGATAGGGCTCGGGAGCCGTCTGAACGCCGAAAACGTGACCCGCAGTAAAACGTAGTGATGTGGACATCAACCCAACTCCACCCCAAGAAGCTCCTAGTCCCTTTCAAGGTCTCAACGGACCCCTGACTAGGGCTCGGTTGAAGAAAATACATGAAAAGCTTCAAGCGTTCATGAAGGTCATGGCACAAGGAGATGAACGGGAAGAAGATCAAGGCCGAGCTCACCAACTTCAAAGCTTGGGCATTCAAGTGGAAAAGCACCCAAGCACCAAGGACAACATCTCCATCACCATCCTGGCAGGCGAAGGTCCAGGCGACCCCACCCCCAGCTCAGGCGGTCGCCCGGAGAGAAACAACCCTTCAGGCGGGAACCCAGGCGACCCAACCTCCCTTCCAGGCGATCGCCCGGCCTGCTGCACGCGCCACCCTCAACTTCCGGCAGGAGCACCACCACCTTTGGAGTGTTGCACCACCTTCCCATGCCTTAGGGACGCCGGGAGGTGAAGACCACGTGCCGGACATCGCCCCCACGTGCGCGCACGCGCACGCTCTGTCTTCATCTCCACACGCGCCGCCGGCTAGCCCACGCGCCTCCAAGGTTGGGCCGGCCCAATTTCAAGTCCACAATCTGAAATTTGAACTTGTTGAATTAAACTTAAATGTTATTTGTGTTATTTAGGAAATGGGAGGGAAAGTGAGTTAGTGGAGGTCCTTACTCACTAGTTTGAAGTAATGGTTGGTCCTTACCCTCCATTACCAAAAATGGTGGAATCCTCCCACTCTCCCTCACCATTTTAAGTAGTATCATCATGCCTTTTGCTTTATGCATGAAAATGGTAGGAAGACTTAAGGGGTTGTTACCAAAAGTGTTAGCCACACTTTGGGTAATAACCTCCACTACCACCATTCATGTATTTAGGTTAGACAACTCCCATTTCAGCCATTAGAACTCACTTGGCCAAATTTGTAGTCTCCATTTTGAGAGCATTTTGGCTTTGGTTTCTCACTTCTTCAATCCATTCCCTTGTTCCATAATTTTGGTTCAAGAATCATATCTAGTATTGCTCAATCAAGTAGTTGAGAGGTGCTAGATCCACCTTCTTACCTTGGCACCTAAAGTATTGCTTCACCTTGTAGTGAAGAGGTACTTTTGTTGGCTGAAATTATCAAGAGAATTTGTTGTTCATCTTCCAAGCTAGATCTTTCAAGTGTTGATCATTTTCATGATCACATCAAGTGGTATCAGAGCTTTATTGCTTGGTTGATGTTTATGTTGTAAGTTTCTTCAAAGAACCCTTTGTTTTGATTTGCAAAATTTGAAGAAACTACTTTCTACCTTTCCTAAGTTTGGCCGAAAGGTTCATGGCCATTCTTGATGTGGACATCCACCCAACTCACACACAAGAGGCTCCAAGTCCCTTCCAAGGCCTCAATGGACCCATGATGTTACGGTCACCCCGAGCGGGTTGTGACTCGGGTGACCCGGGACTCCGGTTTTGGCCTGCGGGTCATGTTTTTGGGCGGTTAAACGGCTCCCGGGACTTATCTGAGCAGTATTTTTGAGAATCCTTTAGGTTTTGAGGTCGTGTGGGTCCCCCGGACATTTCTGCCGAAAATAATTTTCGGGGCCGGGGGATTGTCTCGGGACGTACAGCGGGCTCGGTAGCGCTCCCGGGACCTCGGAATGGGAAACCGTTTGCATATTTGGAATCGAGGGAACGTCCCGGATCTTTTTACGGAGTATATTTTCTGTGGCGGGACGTTCGGTCCCGGGCGACTCCCGGGCGACTCCCGGGGCTCGGGATGGAAATTTCTCGACGGCTATGGTATGGGGTATGCTGTATCATGAGGCGGATTTTATGGTGATATTTGTGGATTTTTAGGCATGATGTGACTTTTGGTTTGAGTTCGTACACGCGCACGTCGGGATTTACTCGGGGTCAGCGGGCCCGGTAGGATACTCTGGATTTCCAAATGGACTTTGGAAATAGGATTTGGGTGTGTTATGATATTCTGAGGGTTGTGTTCAGTTTTGGTTCCAGTTGGGGTTAGAAAGTTGTGGTTAGGGCTAAATTGCAAAGATTTGGAGAGTTAGAGGACTAAGTTGCAATTAACCCAAAAGTTGGCAATATTGGACAAAGAGGAAGAGAGAAGGTCGGCTGATTAAAGAGGGATAAGGGACACTTGTCCTTTTATGGTGAGAGATGGAAAAGAAAAGGAAATTAAGGGAGAAAATATATAAGGAAGAAAATTGGTAATTTTCTTCATTTCTTCACTTTTCTTCTTCTTCTTCCTCCCTCTCCCATCCGCCATTGCTACTGTTCATCAAGGTCTCTTGAGTTCAACTTTTGGCAAGGAATCAACAAGGTTTTGGGTGCAAATCTTTGGTAAGCTTCTTCTCTTCTTCTCTTTACAAGTTTGAAGCATGAATTGGTTGAGAAAGTGAGGTTTAGAAAATATTTGGGTTTGTTCTTGGCTATGGGTTTTGATGATCCTCTTGCTTCCATCTTTTAGTATGTTGTTCTTGGCAAGGAGAAGAGTAAGAATCTAGGTTTGGATTTTGGAAAAACATCATGAATGGTGGAAACATAATTTGGCGAAATTAGGGTTGTTTTCTAAAGTTGGCCATTTGTTGTGTTTTTGAATCATGCTTTGGATATGTGGTTCCTAGCATGATTCTAAGGCATTGTGTGGTTTCAATTTGATGGAAAGTATGTTGTGTGGAAAAGCCTCAAATTGGGTGAATAGTATAAATAGGGTTCATGTTTGATTTTGGTTGTTTAAAGAGTAATTGGTTGGTAATCAAGCTTAAAAAGTGAAATTAGTGGTTAAAGTATGCATTTGGAACCTTAATTGGTTTGATTTGGAAGCTTGGTGGAAAATGGGTTAAGGGCCGAAACTTTGAGTGAATCTTTATCTATGTTTGGGCTATGTGTTGGTTGTTTTGGATAGTAATTTGGTATCGTGGATGGAAGTAGGTTCGTAATGGTGTTTGAAACGTCGTTTTCGGGCATTAGGAGCAAAGTTGCCCTTTATGCATAATTGCGGGTAAAGTGTCTGGAAATAGGGTTGATGGTTTGGATGTGTTTGTGGGTGTATGAATAACAATGTTCTAGCTCGGTTCGTGAAACCGTGCTTACTGTGGATTTTTGCGGGAAAGTGCGGGATTGTGCGGGTTTGGTTTCTGGGGGTGTATTTTGATGTGTTCTGATTGGTTTGTGGTTGTTCAGCTTGATTCTGCGTTGGTGGAGCAGTGTGGGACCATAAAAGTCCAGTTTACACTTTTCGGGCCGGGAGCCGGGATTTCCCGGGAGTTGTGCTGCGGGGCAGTATTTTCGAGGTAAGGGTTCAACTTCTCTCGTTATGCATTCTGGAATGGGACATTATGTATACCGGGTTTAGTTGAGGCGGGTTCCGGGTTGAGGACGGTGGTTCGGTGATCCCGGGACCAGTCACATGGTAGGATACTGTTTGTAGCTTGTTCTGCTTCAAGGCCCGGATGGTCTTGGAGGCCACGGGTTTATATTCTGTTCTGTATATCCGCGCTAGGCGCCGATATTTATGCTTATATGTTTTTGGTATATTCTGTTCTGTTTTGCATATGCATTATTATATGGTTCTGTTCTGTGACGAGACCCGGGTGGTCTTAGAGGCCACGGGTGCTCCTTGGTTCTGTTCTGTTGGTATCCGCACCTAGGGTGCTGATACTTCTGCTTTGTGTCCGCACTGGAGGGTGCCGACATTCTATGTATATCCGCACCAGGAGTGCCGGTATATGTCCCTACGGGGTTGGGTTTGGTACGTCCCTACGGGGTTTGGTTTGGTACTTCCCTACGGGGTTTGGTTGTGTATTTCCCTACGGGGTTTGGTTTGGTATTCGCGACCCTGCACTGCGGAGGGTGCCGACATTCTGTGTATATCCGCACTTGTAGTGCCGGTATACTTCCCTACGGGGTTGGGTTTGGTATTTCCCTACGGGGTTTGCTTTGGTACTTTCCTACGGGGTTGGGTTCTCACCTTCTTGATGGCCGCTGTGCCCAAATACGCATAAAAGGCCTAACAAAAGACCCACGAATAAGCCCGAAATAAGGGCCCCATTAAAAAACTAGTATATAACCCGAATAAAGATTGAGGACGTTCCCGAACTATACTTCCCGAAGTGCATATAGGACCTAAAATGTATAATCACCTTACATTGAGATATTACAATAATGCCACTAAGACATGGGACTATAAATACATTCACTATTCATACCTAAAGGGGTAACGTTTAACAACTACTCAACGCGACTCGTCAAATCACAACCTCAGAGAATCTCTCTATTCCTCGACAATCGCGCTCCAATACGCAAAGTCGACTTAATGGCTTCCGTCAATATCGTGACACGCAAGTCAAACCGGAACGTGGCAATCACGCGCACCGATTTGCCACCAAATGGCGCCGTCTGTGGGAACCGCGGTGGTCCCCAAAATCAGATTGAACGTGGGGGCCATTCCCGTTCCCGATCATCCAGGCCGGAGGGAGAAGGTTCCACCAACGGCCGCACGGCCGATCCCAGCTACAGGGGTTCCCCGGAGGAATCGTCCAATGGGGCCACCTCCCTACGTCCTACCTCCAGCTACCGTCAAGCGACATCCGGCACTTGGACCCCGATCTTGTCCAAGCTGTGCGGGTGGTCCTTCAGGAAGAGCGAAGAAACCAGAACGACCAGACTGGTCAATCCTGTCAACCTCGTGACAGGCAGTTATCACGGCATAATCGATCGGGCTATGGTAGCCAGCAGGCAGGTTCGCAACAAGTTGCTTCTCCGGACCGTCAAAGCCGGCAGCGCTCGAGATCCCCGAGGGAGTACAAGAGAGACCGATCCCCAAGGCCAGAGAGACTGGTGCGTGGTGATCCACGGGACGATGTGATCAGGCAAATGCTGCATCGTCTGGAGCAAGTCGAGAGAAACTCGGGCATTCCCGAGCCCAAATGCGAGGACATCCCTGATGATGGACCATTCACCAGCAGGATTCGGGACGCCCAGATGCCCCGAATATTTAACTTACCGCATCCGTTGGAAGTGTACCAAGGTTCAGGAGACCCTGACGCTTTTGTCCGCAAGTACAAGAGAGCGATGGAGCTGAAAGGAGCCAACGAGGCGGCCTTGTGTAAGTGCTTTGAAGTAGCTTTAGGAGGTCCGGCCTCCGCGTGGTACAACTCGCTGCTCCCGAACTCGGTGTCATCGTTCGGAGACCTGGCCACCAAATTCACAACACACTTCATCGGATGCAAGAGGTCAGCGAAAAGGGCCATCCAGATGTTTGACGTCAAACAAAGACCGAACGAGAGTATTCGGGAGTTCGTCGAGAGGTTCAACCGAGAAGCCGTTCACGCGTCTGATCTAACGGACAACATCCGGATCATGGCATTCACGAAGGCTCTCATTCCGAATTCGCGCCTGGCTTACGAGTTGTCCCGAAAGAACTTCACCAGCGTCGAAGAAATGTACGCTGTCACTCAGGAACATATGATTTCTTAAGAGATGTTGTCTCAACGTGAAGGGAAGAAGGACAACAGAGATAATCTAGAACCGAGGAAGGAGAATCCGAGGAACCCGCCAGTCAAGCAGCCCGGGAATTGGGGAGGACAGAAGAGAACTTTTGAGAGAAGTTCGGGCTTCACCCCCCTTAATACGTCCCGGGCTAGTATCCTCGCGGCCCTCCAGAGACAAGGCACCGGGAGTATTAACTGGCCCAGGGCCATGCCGGAAGGGGCGAAGCGTGATTCGTCCAAGTACTGCCAGTTTCACAGAGACACCGGGCATGAAACTGAGCAGTGCCATCAGCTGAAGAGGTACATAGAGCACCTCATCAAGAAAGGCTCTCTGGGAGAGTATCTGAAGATGCCTCGGAGCGAAGAAGTCTCCCGAGGCAAAGGGAAGGCTGAAGAAGATTCATCGGGACCGACCAAGAAGGGCAAGGAAAAGATGGTTCCGCCTCAACCCACCGGGATCCTGAACACCATAACGACCACGCTGGGTTCGAATGCAAGGAAGAGGAAAGCAAGGGAGATAGCCTCACTAAGCTACGGAGATCCGTCTTCAAGAATCAAACGAGCAGACGGGTCCGAGGTGCGTCTACCACATTACGACCCCCTCATCATCACCCTTCGTATCGGGACCATAGACGTCAAGAGGGTTCTGTGCGATGACGGTTCAAATGCGACGTGTTGTTCAGAAAGCTTATGAAGGCCTCAAGCTTAAATCGAGCCGCTCAACCCCGTCAAGACAAAGCAACCTACGGCGTGGGCCCGGACGAGATACCGGTCTTAGGCTCCATCGAGCTCCTGCGATGTTCCTCGGGTCGGCCCCGAAGGTCAATCCCGGTACACGACGTTGATGGTCAAATGGCTCGTCCTCGATGTCCCCTCTGCGTACAATGCTATCATCGGGAGAGAAACCCAGGTAGCTATTCACATGAGGACTGACGTGAAATTCCTGACCATCACGTTCGGTACGGATGAGGGAGACGCCTCGATCTACGTGAGCCAGAGGGAGGCCAGGGACGTCATGGCTATAGCTCAGAAGGACCCCACTCCGGGCGGACCGAAGGAAGACGAGGAGGAAGCGGATACCGAAGACGTCGTCTTGGAAGGAGATAGGACGACGAGAATTGCAAAAGACTTGCCCGAGGGCAGTAAGAAAAACCTTGTAAACTTGCTTCGAATGAATAAAGACTTGTTCGCCTACTCTCCAAGTGACATGCCCGGGATCGACCCGAAGGTAATACAACACAGCCTGCACATCAATCCGGATTCAAGACCCATAAGGCAGAAGAAAAGAAATAACGCCCCATTTAAAAGGGCCTTCATCAAAGAGCAAATTTCGAAACTTCTCCATGCGGGGGTCATAAGGGAAGTATCGTATCCCGAATGGCTGAGCAATCCCGTCGTGGCAACCCGAGAAGATAGCGACAAGTTGCGCATGTGCATCGATTTCACTAACGTAAATGATGCTTGCCCGAAGGATTCGTATCCAACTCCCCGATCGATAGGCTTGTGGATTCCACGGCCGGACACGCGAGGCTCTCTTTCCTCGATGCTTACAAGGGGTATCATCGATAAGGATGAACCCGGCAGATGACGAAAGGACCCGAAGGGCTTAAGGTAAAGTGCGGTTTGCCCCTGTGGCAACAATCGAACTCGCAAAACAGAATATCACAGCATATGCATATACATATAAACATAAAGCATAATGTAAATCAGAATCCAACATATGCGGTCCAACCGCCAGAACGACCAGAACGACCCTCGGCAGAGGTCGAATATACAGACGTAATGCAATGTATAGCACGGTACATCGCTGGGGTCGCGATCCCCAAACCGTCGTAGGGTCACGTAATGTGTATCGGCACTCCGGTGCGGATACACGCAGAATGTCGGCACCTCTTCGGCGGACACGAATGTAAGTATCGGCACTCCCGGTGCGGATACACGCAGTAATGTCGGCACCCCTTCGGTGCGGACACGTAGGCAATGTATCGGCACTCCGGTGCGGATACGCATAATGTATCTAAGGAGCACCCGTGGCCTCTCGACCATCCGGTCTCGTCACGAATGCAGAACATACAATAATAACAATAATACATAAATATAAACAAGTATCATTACTCGTTAAACATACACAGTAATGAATAGGAACCCGGGCCTCTAAGGTCATCCGGCCTTGAACGGAACAAACATACATTTTACCAATTAAGCCCTTACCTCGTAAACGCGCCCCGCAGCCCAACACTTAAGATCCCAACTCCCGACACGAAATGCTCAACTTGGCTCCTACGGGTCCGAGCTACTCCACCAACGCAGATTCAAGCTGTACAACCATAGTTGGATCAGAACACATCCAAACAAAACCCAGTAAACAATTTCCGCACAAACCCGCACTTTCCCGGAAAATTCCACAGAAAGCTCGGTTTTACGAACCGAGCCAGAACCTTGTTATTCCAACTCCCACAAACGTATTCCAACCCTTAAACCCGCATTCCAGACACTTTTCCCGGTAAACCCGTATAAAACTAACTTTCTCATTTTTAACCCGAAAATGGTATTTCAAACACCATAACGCACCTACTTTCACCCACATTACCAATTTAGCATCCAATTCAATCAACACACACCACCAACATAGAAAAAGAATCACTTTAACAATTTGATCCTTAACCAATTTTTCACCACACTTCCAATTCAAACAGTTCAAGCTTCCAATTAATCCCACTAATCACCAATTTCACTTCCTAACCAAAATTACAAACCAATTGCATCAAAACAACAAAACCTCTTCTCATTACAATTCGCCCCAAAGAGGGGTTTTCTACCCAACATGTTTTCCTTCAAATTGAAACCATAGATAGTCTTAGAATCATGCAAGGAACAACATACTAAGAGCATGATTCAAGAACACAAACACACACAATTTTAGAATTTTCCATTCAAATTTCAGCACCCTAGGTTTCCATCTTCCATGGAGTTTTTCCAAAATCTAACCATAGATTCTTACTCCTCTCAAGCCCAAGAACAACATACTAAAAGATGGGAGGGAGAGGATCACTCTAGCACATAGCCAAGAACAAATCAATTTTTCAAAAATCCTCTCTTTTCCAACATTTTCTTGTTTCCAAACTTGAAAGAGAAGAAGAAAGGAAGCTTACCAATCTTTTGGAGCCTAAACCCATGAAGTTTCAGCCAAGATTGCAGCACTTGGAGCTGCTGTGAACAGTGACAATGGCTGAAACGTTTCCTGGAAGAAGAAGAGAAGGAAGAAGAAAGAAAAGAAAATGAATTTCTAATTCATTTTATGAATTAACATTCACATTTTTATAATTATCCTTCTTTTCCATCTTAAATCATAAAGGGACAAGTGTCCCAACCCAAAGGTTGCTGCCGCCTCAAGCCCATGCTCCAATTATTTATTTTGTTACCCAATACAATTTAACTCCCAATTTTTCCGAAAGTTCCAATTCTTTTTGCCCAAAAATAATTACCGAATTCCAAAATTAATGAAACTTGGACACAACCTTCAGAATATTATAACATTCACAGAACATTTTTCAGAAATTCATTTGCCTTTCCGGAGTGTCCTACCGAGCTCGCTGAACCCGAACCAGAACCCGACGTGCGAGCGTGAGAACCTGAACCGAAATTCCGTCACTCCAAAATTCTATAAAAATTCCCATAAATTCCATCTTAAATTATAACACAACTTACCCCAAGGCCGTCAGAAAATTTCCATCCCGAGCCCCGGGATTCCCGTCCCGAGCCCCGGGAGTCGCCCGGAACCGAACGTCCCGCCCCAAATATTAAACTCCACAAACACCAACGGGACGTTTCCACGACTCCAAAACTATAAACGGCTTCTCAAACTGAGATCTAGAGAGCGCTACCGAGCCCGCTGTACGTCCCGAGGCGACCCCGACAACCCCGGCGCCGAGAAAAATATTTTCGGCGGAAACGTCCGGGGTACCCACACGACCTCAAATACGGAAGGGTTCGCCAAAATGATACTCGGATAGGGCTCGGGAGCCGCCTGAACGCCGAAAAACGTGACCCGCAGGCCAAAACCGGAGCCCCGGGTCACCCGGTCGCAACCCGCTCGGGGTGTCCGTAACATTCTCCCCCCCTTAGAACTCTTGGTCCTCCAAGAGTAGCCTGAACTAACCAGACAGGTGACACTACCAACCAGAATATACAAACATTCCTCTAACTCAGAACAATCGGACCACCGTACTGGTGCGGCGGGAGTGGTAGTTTAGACTACCATACAGAGCCTCACGGCGTCCCACCCTCCGGGTGCATCTTATTGCACCCCGAGTCAGTTGCCGGTATTTCTACCAGACAACCCTGCAGACAGCATCGAACCTAAACCTAATCGACCCACAACAGTGCTATCACAGGAAGATACCACATAAAAGCGAAACTTGATTGGGGGTAAGGCCAACCTAACAACTTACTCTGGAAACTCATGAAAACCGATATAACTCGGGGTAACTTGCCCCGCCTATCAAATCTTACTGTCTCTCTAAACGGCGCTACCTCCAATCAAATTCTATCACCAAACTCGGATTCCAGAGCCCTACGGTGGCGGTTCGTACAAACAGTGGTGTAGTCATTCGCGGTTTTAATCCGCGCCTGTATCAATCTGATCTTTGCCGTAGACTCCTCAAAAAGCTCGGGTCCCAGCTTAATCCCATCAGACGCATCTGTCCAACAAGATGGTGTCATACACCTCCCGTATAACACCTCATGGGTGCCACGTCAAACGTAGTCAAAGCAATTGTTGTATGAGAACTCTATCAAAGTAATCGCTAGTCCCAAACTCCTCCAAAATCCAAAGTACAGATTTGCAACACCTTCTCCAATATCGAAATCACCCGCTCCGACCGCCCGTCCGTCTCGTGGGTGATAAGTCAGTATTCGGATGGAGTCGCGTGCCCAATGCTTCATAAAAGCAATCCGTAACCGTCTTTGTAAAACGCGGATCACGGTCAGATTCAATGGGTCTGCAGTACTCCATGCAAACGCATAATCTTCCCCGATGTAAAGCCGACAAGCTTCTCCGGAGGGTCTATGACCCGAATAGGCGAAAGTGTACGCACTTTGTCACCGATCCACAAAAACCCCGAGATAGCATCATGATGAAACCGTGTCGGGCAAAGCGCAGAAAGTCCATCATAACATTACCCCACTTCCAGTGGAATGGGCAAAGTCTGCAGTGTCCCCGCCGGTTCTCGATGCTCACACCGCCGACCGTGCCCTCTAAAATATCATTCCGTAACTCCCCGATCCTCCGTACACAAAGGCGGTCTCGAAGTATAGCAATCCTTGCCTATACCGAAACGTCGGTAACCTATAAACCCTTATCTTCCCAGATAACTTCTTCAATACCAAATCTCTACCTTGCGCTCGCGCACCCTGTCAAGCCACTCATAATGTATAATAAGTGTCATAAACTGAGCACGCTCCCAGAGCTGCCACCTGTGCCAAAGGCATATCAAATCACTCTCCTCAGATCGGTCACCAACATTTCCTCCCTTAATTAAGCCGGTATGCTTCCTGCTCAGAGCATCGGCAACCGTGTTGCCCTTGCCAGAGATGTACCCGATACTACAATCATAGTCCTTAATGTATTCGAGACATCTGCGCTGCCTCATGCTAAGCTCCTTCTGTGTAAACAGATATTTCAGACTCTTATGGTCGGTAAGAATCTGAAATTTATTACCAAGCAGATATTACTTCCAAAGTTTCAGCGTAAATTACTATAGCCAACTCCAGATCATGTGTCAGTCAGTTCAGCTCATGCGGTCGCAGCTGCCTCGACCCATAAGCTACCACAAAACGCTCTTGCACCAACACACACCCCAAACTGGATGTGGAGGCATCCGTATATATCACATACGGTAAGCTCGCATCTGGAAGAGTCAGAATCGGAGCGTTAGTCAACTGCCGCTTCAACTCCTGAAAATTTCTGCTCACACCTATCAGATCAGATATACGGTTGACCCTTCTTGGTCAACTGCGTAAACGGAGATACCAGAACAGAAAATCCCAGTACAAACCTCCGACAAAATCCTGCTAACCCTAAGAAGCCCCTGATCTCCCGTACCGTGATGGGTTGTTTCCAATCCCGAACTGCCCTCACCTTCTCTGGACCCACAGACAGACCATGCTCAGATATAATGTGTCCCAGAAAGGTGACCTCCCGGATCCAGAACTCACACTTTGAGAATTTAGCATAAAGCTGATGTTCCCAAAGTGTCTGCAGAACTATCCTCAGATACTCCCGATGCGAGTTCTCATCCCGAGAATATATCAGAATATCATCGATAAAAACCACCAGAAATGAGTCCAAGTATGGTCGGAATACCCGATGCATCAGATCCCTTAATGCCGCTGGAGCATTGGTCAGCCCGAACGGCATGACCGTAAACTCAAAGTGTCCCAATCGGGTGCGGAAGTAGTCTTAGGCATGTCCTCTTCCCTCACCCTAAGCTGAAAATACCCAGATCGGAGATTAATCTTTGAGAAAACTCTTGAACCCTGAAGTTGATCAAAAAGATCGTCAATCCTTGGTAACGAATACTTATTCTTCCCAATAAGAGCATTCAACCGTCTGTAATCAATACAAAGTCAGAGTGTCCCATCATTCTTCTTAACAAACAATACCAGAGCACCCCACGCTGAAGTGCTCGGTCGGACGAAACTCTTTTGCTGTAATTCCTCCAATTACTTCTTCTACTCCTGCATCTCAGAAATAGGCATCCGATAAGGAGGAATAGATATCGGAGCAGTACCCGACTGCAGGTGGATCTCAAACACAACTTCCCGCGACCCGAAACCCGGAAACCTTTCTTTTTCAACCTTCTGGACCTCAGAATCTGTCAATTCAAGCTGAATTAGCGACTTTACCAACCACACTACCAAACTACACCCCCGACCCATAATCGAAAATCCGGCAGAATTTCGGTAAAATTCCAGTTTTCCGCAGAAACATCAATTCAGAATCGATTCGTAACATGCAAGGATTCACTTCAATAATCACAAGTCAATCCACAGAACACATCAAATTCAACAGAAACTCCCAACATAATCAGTCAAAAATTCGGCCAAAAGGTGAGTTCTCACCCGTGTTGTGTTTCCAACGATCCAACGGTTCAATTCCATCAAAACTCAGATCTAAGCCAAGAACATCAACTTTCCAATATTGCCAAATACTCAACAGAATCGAACCATACCTCAGACAGACGTAGTACTCGAGTTGCTGATCAGCTTCCCAGTTGAACTCTCGGACCAAGAAGCAATCTAGAGCAAGCTTTGGAAGCTTGTAAAACACAACAATGGTGGCTTTAGAGAGAGGAAGAATTCGGCAGTGAAGAAGAAAGAAGAATACGTTTGCATTTTTGCAAGACTTGCCAAAACTTAAGTCTTGTAATAATAAGTCATGTGCTTTGCACATGACATCCTTTTGACATCATAGTGAATCATAATCACTAGAAATAACAAGAGACCAAGTCCAATACTTTCCACTAATCACATTTCGCCAAGTGTCACAAATTGGCTCGCCCGAGTTCGAAAACCGCCCGAAACCGTAATTTCGACCGAACATTTTTCTTCACGTAAAAATGTAAATTATATCCCGACTCCAGATCTTCCTCAAAAGCGCAAATCTGAGTCCCGGGTCACTCCCGAGCCGTTTCTCCGCCTGAGAATCCCGAAAATCGTCCGACGGCAACCCCGGCCCCAAAAATATTTTTCGCGAAATGTCCTAGACACCGCCAGACACTAGAAATCGATATAGGGTCAATCCGAACTCCGGTTCGAATCTGGAAGCAATCGACCGGAGTAGCCGCTGCCCCGGCCAACCGGCTCGAATAGCCTCCCTCCGTGAGTTTGTCAATTCCTGCAACCCCAGTCTCTACTACCTCCGGCCCTCCTCGGCCGCTGAACCTCGGGGGATTCAAACTCAAACCTCTCCAAAAGTCCAACCTCGCTGACCGGTGTCTCAGATCTCCCGTCGTTGATAGGACCGACGAGAAGTCTAGGTGTCGTAGTGACCACGCTCCTCGGAGTCACTCACTTACCAATTCCAAAGCTGTAGCGAGCAGTGGCTAAAGTCTCGCTATCACCACCTGATCAAAATGCCCTTACCGTGGCATAAACAGATTTTCCCCTGCCTACTGCCGCCCCTGAACCAGCTAGGCTGGCGGTAATACCAAATCAGAGAGGGGTCCCTACGACAGCTAAGCCTCGGGGGCGGTGAGTGTGGTTGTTCAGACCCTGGGTTACGCTGAACCCGTATCCTATTCCACGGAGGTGTGGGATTCCAGTCCCGCCCCTCCGATGCCAAAACACGCTGTTCGCGTGTAGTAAACATTCCCCTAAACCAAGTCCAACCAAAGCCAACTTATCCCATATCCAAAAGTCCAAATCAACTAACTCTTTTCCATCTATCCAAAAGCCAGCAGCAGATTCTAAGGCTCAGAGTGTAATGCAATGCATGATGCGAAATTCTTTTCGAATCTCACAACCAAATATTAACCTTTAAACCACAAAACCAAACCATGCTCATAACACAGAAACACCACACAAATCCCCCAAGATTCATAAAAGTACCTCAAATCTTTCAAAGTGCTCCAAAGAACCGCCCGCTGCTCCACATCCATTCCGAAACGGTTCAAATAAGGAGGTGGCCAGTCTCCGTCTGTAACCGCCCCTGCAATGAAACGTAGAACCAGTGGCTCGCACTTCGAAGTCATCTTCCGCAGGTACTTAACCATGAACAGACTTAACTTACTCCAAAAGTCCACCCTCGGACTTGTATACTTGCCTTCCACATTTCATATCAAAACCAAACATACTTTACCTTTTGGGTCAATCCGACCCAACCTGGCTCTGATACCAACTTGTCACATCCACCCCGCCCGGTTGCGGAGGCGGATCCGGCTGCGACGTCGAGAACCGGAACCCACGACGGAAAGCGCGGCAGCGGAGCATCGAGCTCAAATACGTAACAAACGAGTATCAACTAGCAACCTACGTAACCCATACATGGCAAGTATACATGATAACTCGACAAAATACCAACCAAGCGCTTCATGGTATACCAAACATTGCTCACCGCAACAACCACGTAAACACCGAATTCATATCATAACGAATCCAATATAGGCAAGTCGGGGCTCCGCCTCGACTCGAAGGCATCAAAGGCGTAATATATTTCCGATCATATGGCATATACAAATTCATGATCGACCTACATGCATGCGGCTACAGCTCTGAGCCATTAAACAAAATCCTATATATATATATATATACCTAAGTGCGGAATCGAAGCCTCTCGCTCAAGAATTCCCGCACGTGGTACTCTTCTCTGAGAACCCAAAACGTCCGGAAGCACCGCGGATCTCTATTCCGCTGGTTGCTTGTCGATCGCTGAAAGATGGTAAACAAATAAAAGGGTGAGTCCTCGAAAGGACCCAAGAAGGGCTTAAGGTAAAAGTGCGGTTTGCCCCGTGGCAACAATCGAACTCGCAAAACAGAAAATCACAGCATATGCATATACATATAAACATAAAGCATAATGTAAATCGAATCCAACATACGCGGTCCAACCGCCGAGCGACCATGTGACGACCCTCGGCAGAGGTCGAATATACTGATCGTAATGAATGTATAGCACGGTACCGGGCCGGGGTCGCGATCCCCAAACTGTCGTAGGTCACGAATGTAAGTATCGGCACTCCGGTGCGGATACACGCAGAATGTCGGCACCTCTTCGGCGGACACGCAATGTATATCGGCACTCCGGTGCGGATACACGCAGAATGTCGGCACCCCTTCGGTGCGGACACGTAATGTAAGTATCGGCACTCTCGGTGCGGATACGCATAATGAATCTAAGGAGCACCCGTGGCCTCTCGACCATCCGGGTCTCGTCACGTAATGAACATACAATAATAACAATAATACATAAATATAAACAGAAGTATCATTACCTGTTAAACATATACAGAACAGAATAGGAACCCGGGCCTCTAAGGTCATCCGGGCCTTGAACGGAACAAACATACATTTTACCAATTAAGCCCTTACCTCAGAAACGCTGCCCCGCAGCCCAACACTCGGAAGATCCCAACTCCCGACCCGAAATGCACAACTTGGCTCCTACGGGTCCGCGCTACTCCACCAACGCAGAATCAAGCTGACAACCATAGTTGGATCAGAACACATCCAAACAAACCCCAGAAAACAATTTCCGCACAAACCCGCACTTTCCGGAAAATTCCACGAAAGCTCGGTTTCTACGAACCGAGCCAGAACCTTGTTATTCCAACTCCCACAAACGTATTCCAACCCTTAAACCCGCATTCGGACACTTTTCCCGGTAAACCCGTATAAAACTAACTTTCTCATTTTTAACCCGAAAATGGTATTTCAAACACCATAACGCACCTACTTCCACTCACATTACCAATTTAGCATCCAATTCAATCAACACACACCACCAACATAGAAAAAGAATCACTTTAACAATTTGATCCTTAACCAATTTTTCACCACACTTCCAATTCAAACCATTCAAGCTTCCAATTAATCACACTAATCACCAATTTCACTTCCTAACCAAACTTACTAACCAATTGCATCAAAACAACAAAACCTCTTCTCATTACAATTCGCCCCAAAGAGGGGTTTTCTACCCAACATGTTTTCCTTCAAATTGAAACCATAGATAGTCTTAGAATCATGCAAGGAACAACATACTAAGAGCATGATTCAAGAACACAAACACACACAATTTTAGAATTTTCCATTCAAATTTCAGCACCCTAGGTTTCCATCTTCCATGGAGTTTTTCCAAAATCTAACCATAGATTCTTACTCCTCTCAAGCCCAAGAACAACATACTAAAAGATGGGAGGGAGAGGATCACTCTAGCACATAGCCAAGAACAAATCAATTTTTCAAAAATCCTCTCTTTTCCAACATTTTCTTGTTTCCAAACTTGAAAGAGAAGAAGAAAGGAAGCTTACCAATCTTTTGGAGCCTAAACCCATGAAGTTTCAGCCAAGATTGCAGCACTTGGAGCTGCTGTGAACAGTGACAATGGCTGAAACGTTTCCTGGAAGAAGAAGAGAAGGAAGAAGAAAGAAAAGAAAATGAATTTCTAATTCATTTTATGAAATAACCTTCCCTTTTATAATTATCCTTCTTTTCCATCTTAAATCATAAAGGGACAAGTGTCCCAACCCAAAGGTTGCTGCCGCCTCAAGCCCATGCTCCAATTATTTATTTTGTTACCCAATACAATTTAACTCCCAATTTTTCCGAAAGTTCCAATTCTTTTGCCCAAAAATAATTACCGAATTCCAAAATTAACGAAACTTGGACACAACCTTCAGAATATTATAACATTCACAGAACATTTTTCAGAAATTCATTTGCCTTTCCGGAGTGTCCTACCGAGCTCGCTGAACCCGAACCAAAACCCGACGTGCGAGCGTGAGAACCTGAACCGAAATTCCGTCACTCCAAAATTCTATAAAAATTCCCATAAATTCCATCTTAAATTATAACACAACTTACCCAAAAGCCGTCAGAAAATTTCCATCCCGAGCCCCGGGATTCCCGTCCCGAGCCCCGGGAGTCGCCCGGAACCGAACGTCCCGCCCCAAATATTAAACTCCACAACCACCACCGGGACGTTTCCACGACTCCAAAACTACAAACGGCTTCTCAAACTGAGATCTCGAGAGCGCTACCGAGCCCGCTGTACGTCCCGAGGCGACCCGACAACCCCGGCGCAGAAAAATATTTTCGGCGAAACGTCCGGGGACCCACACGACCTCAAATACGGAAGGGTTCGCCAAAATGATACTCGGATAGGGCTCGGGAGCCGTCTGAACGCTAAAAACGTGACCCGCAGGCTAAAACCGGAGCCCCGGGTCACCCGGTCGCAACCTGCTCGGGTGACCGTAACATCTTTCATAAGCGACGCCGGAACGCATTGTTATACAAGAATGCCCTTCGGACTGAAGAATGCCGGAGCAACCTACCAAAGACTGATGGATAAGGTATTCTCCGGGCAGATAGGAAGAATTCTCGAAGTGTATGTTGATGATATCATCGTCAAAAGCAAGGAGGAAGAAAACCTCATCCGCGATATTGAAGAAGTGTTCGGGCAGATCCGAAAGTATGGAATACGATTGAATCCGGATAAGTGCGTTTTCGGAGTAACATCCGGGAAATTTCTCGGATTTATGGTGTCCGAGCGGCATCGATGCGAATCCCGCTAAGATTGAAGCACTCTTAAACGTGAACACCTACATCGATAAAGGGCGTACAGAGGCTTCTCGGGAAGATTACGGCCGTCAGTCGTTTTATATCTCGATATGGAGACAAGTGCCGTCCGTTCTTCAAACTCTTGATCAAAGAAGGTGCGGAGCCCGGCCGAGTAGGGGTACGAAAAGGTGAGAAGAAATCTAAGGAAGAGAACGCGAGAGAAAGAGCTAGGTTCAGTTGGAATCCCGAATGTCAGAAAGCCTAGGAAGAAATCAGAGCCTACCTCCTGGAGATGCCTACGCTTCGACAACCAACCGAGGACAGACCCCTCATTGTATACTTGGCCGTCGGTGAAAAGGCTGTAAGTTCGGTACTTGTTCAAGATGACGACAAAGGAAAGCGGTGGCGGTCTATTACGTAAGCAAATCCGCACGGGCCGAACTCAACTACCCGATGATCCGAAAGCGGTGTACTCTCTAGTCTTATCACCGAAGGTTGAAGCCATACTTCCTCGGGTTTTCCATCATCGTTGAAGTAATGTCCCTATCAAGGACATCTTAAAGCGGGTAGACCACTCCGGAAGGCTGTCAAAATGGTGCGTCGAGCTAAGCGAGTACGAGATCAAGTATGAACCCCGAAGAGCGATCAAAGCTCGAGGCATTGGCGGATTTTATCGCGGAGTTACCCAAGGACCGAGAGTGAGAATTCTTTGACTGAGGACAGTCCGGTCTGGACCCTGCACGTGGATGGAGCTTCGGGATCGGACAAGCAAGGTGCCGGACTAGTGCTCGAAGGCCCAGAAGGAATGAAGGCTACTAAGTCATTAAGTTCAATTTTCCGGTAACGAACAACGCAGCCGAATACGAAGCCCTCATTGCCGGTCTGGAGTTAGCCAAGAAAGAGGGAATCCGATCACTGAAAGCATGCGGCGACTCAAACCTCCTCGTTCAGCGAGTAAATGGGAGTACGTGGTCAAAGAACCGAGTCTTAAGAAGTACGCCGAGTTAGTAAGAAGGTTGGCCACGGACTTCGAAAAGCTTTGCATCGAGAAGATCCCGAGGACCCTCAATTCGGAGGCCGATCAACTTTCAAAGTCAGTTTCTTACGACGAAGTAAGAAGTGAACCTTGCATCGACTATTCCCGTATAGGCTGCATTACTTCGGGATGGAGGGCCCCCTATTGGAAGTACCTTGATGAAGGGGTACTCCCGGACAATCCAACCGAAGCCGCCAACATCAGGAGAAAGGCCAGCAAGTTTGTCATAATTGGGAACAGTATGTACCGTAAGGGATTCTCTTCCCCGCTGCAAAAATGCGTCGGAGAAGGAGACACCGAGGACATTCTGAGAGAAACCCATGAAGGCACCTGCGGGTCGCACATTAAGTCGGATGCGTTAGCAGCGGTCATACTAAGGCAAGGGTTCTTTTGGCCTACCCTCAAGGAAGACGCAAGGAGACTTGTGAACAAGTGCAAGAAATGTCAAGAACACGCCGGATACAGAGAGTCCCCTTGGAGTACGTATCTTCCTCGGATTACCCTATACCGTTTGCCGTATGGGGAATCGACCTGATCGGCGCTTTGCCTACCGCTCCCGGAGGACTGAAGTATTGCGTAGTCGCCGTAGACTACTTCACCAAATGGATAGAAGCCGAACCACTGGCTACAATTACGGCTGAAAACATCCGAAAGTTTGTCTGGAAGAACATTATATGCAGATTCGGCTGCCCGAAGGTCCTGGTTGCCGATAACGGGGCTCGATTAATCGACGGTGGATTCCAGGACTTCGCCGAGGGATTCGGAATCAAGATTCATTTTTCCCCAGTCGCCCACCCGCAGAGCAATGGCCAAGTGGAGGTATCCAATCGAACATTGAAAGATGGTTTAAAAGCAAGACTTGGGAAGGCAAAGGGGAAATGGCCTGGAGAACTCCCCCATGTTTTATGGAGTTACCGGACCACGCCCCGAAGGTCAACTGGAGAAACCCCGTTCTCTTTGACATACGGGACCGAGGCACTGATCCCGATTGAAGTAGCTAATTCCTCCCTCAGAACTGAAGTATTCGAGGAAGAATCGAATGAGCAAGGTCTACGAGCAAACTTAGACTTACTCGAAGGAAAAAGAGATGAAGCAGAGCTGCGAAGGAAAGCTTTTCAACAAAGGACCGCGTCTGCTACAAATTCCAAAGTAAGGGTAAAAAATATCAAAGTAGGTGATTTGGTCCTACGACAAACCAAGCTGGGATCCCGAAGACCAAAAGGGGGCGCTTTTGCCCCGAACTGGGAAGGCCCATTCGAGGTCATAGCCGAAGAGAGGAAAGGAGTGTACAAGTTATCTGATCCCGAAGGAAGAGAATTGGCTAATTCTTTCCATTCCGAGGCATTGAAGAAGTATATTGTATGACCGGGAATAATAAAGCACTACTGAGTTCGAAAACAAGTATTGATCCAATCCTTGAATATTTTTTCATTAAAATTGCCCGAGGACGGGATTACAAAAAAGGTATGAAAAGGAAATAGAATACATCATTGAGGATCCGCGAAATCATCAACAGTTACTGGTTCGGGCGGATGCATAAATTCGTCCCCGTACCAACTGGGATCCTCCTCGGGCTCCTCATCCCCGTTAAGCCCGGACAGGTCAACATGGGGGTTGCGCTCAACGATTTGCTTCCTGGCCAGGCAAAACCCGAAGGTATATTTGTCGACGGCCATATCCACAGAATCCTTCAACGCCTTCTGATACTTCGGGATCTTGGCCTGAACCGCAGCAAGCTCATCCCGAAGTCTCTGATTCTCCTCATCTTTGACCTGTAGTTCGCGCTCATGAAGCTCTTTCTGGTTGGCAAAGTCAACCTGAAATTTCTCTTTTTCAGTCCTGAGCGACCGAACTTCTTCCCGAATAGCGTCCTCGGAATGGCGGTGCTCTTTGACCGCGCTCAGGAAAGCAACCTCAGCCAAAGCAAAATCATCAGCCTCGGCCGGGCTGAGGTTCTCCCGGATATGTGAGCTTTCGGGAAGCTCGAGCTTGGGGGTGGTACGGGAATGCCGCAGCAACTGCTCGTAGTGATGGACTCGCTGAATCAGCTTAGCCACCACAGCTATGGCTTTGGTCGCCCGTTGCTCGGCCTCGGACCGGATCCGGTTGGATGCTCGGGTGATTCGGGAAATCCACCCGCCCATTGTGGCCACCTGCACAATATCAAGACAGATTATTTTCCCGAGGCACGAGCATGAGAAGCCCAGACTTAAGAAATAAACAAACAGATACTAACCTGGTACCCGAGGGCGGCCACTTTGGAAGCGGCGACGTCCAAGTCAGGGTAGAAGTGCTCCAGGCACTCCATTGTTCGGGCGGTGGTGGTCCCGTCGAAAAGCTCGGGAGCCATGTCTTTGATGTCTTCATCGCTGAGGACATTTTGATCCTCATGAATCAGCCACCCAGGCTCCCGGGGAATAAGATTATTCCCGAACTGAGCCAGCTTTTCATCCCGCAGCCGCCGCCTCTCTTCCTGGGCTTCCTTCCAGTCCGGACCTAATGTACAAAAATGAGATCGAACCACGTCATGCAGCGGGTCTTCACCAAACATTCGGGAAAGATTCCCGAATAGGTTCCAAAAGCACAGATTGCGTAACTTTACAATTTGATTACCTAACTGAAACTCGATAGGTTCGACCTCGGGGGCACTTTGCCCGGTCACCCTGGAAGCCGTGAACTTTCCCCTTGTCCTCCTAATTTGTTCGGGAGTTCCGCAAATGTCATAAACGTCATCCCGAGTAGGATGACCTTCCATATGGACCGGGACGGAACTTCCCGGCATGTTTCTCAGCAGCTGGCCCGCAGCCTCGGCATCTACCGGCAGCTCTCTTCCGTTTCTTCTCAGCTGCGCGGGCCTCGAACCACCGGCTTTAGAGCTCGGTTTCTTCTCCTTCGCATCCCGAAAGATGGCGCTAAGATCAAACTCGGGCTCCATTTCTGCAAAAAGGGGAAGAATTAGTTAATACCAAACGAATGCATCTATGAACAGAAGAACGATATAAACCTTTCTTGAAGTCCTCGAAGGACGTCTCGCCCCGAAGACGGTGCACCAAGGCCAGGTCTCGGGTCGAAGGGGGAGACTCCCGGATGCCCAACTCCCCCAAGTCCCCCTGAATAATACCCAAGTGGGAAAGGACCCCTTGGGTAATCAGCCTCCAGTACAAAGGAAAGGGGAGGACCTCCTTCGGCCCATCCCCGCACCAAGGAGCAATGGTCCGGATTTTATTGTCGAACCGGTCATAATTCTCCTTGGCAGCAGCCCCCTTCAGCAATCGCCGAGGATTCTGCACATCCGGCAGCCCTCCTACCTTTTGCGCGGTTTGCAGGCCCCATGACGCATCAGGCTCCAGGAAGAAAAATTCCCGATGCCATCCCTTGCGATCTGGTTGGCAAATTCCAAACAAAGTTGAATTTTACAGTAGGAGGACCCCGGCGCCAAGAAGTAAAAACAGTTCCTCGGGATCACATTCACTTTGTAGTACTGAAGGAAAGTGGATATGGTTGGCTCTATCTCGAACAGAGCACAGAGAATGAGATAGGCGTTTATGTGGCAGTAGGTATTCGGGCTGAATTGGTTAACGGCTAGCCCGTGGGATTCCGCCAATTGCCGAACAAATGGGTGCGGGGGGAAGCGGAGCCCGCACAGCAGTTGATCCTTGAAGATCACCAACCAGCCTTTCCCAGGCTCATACGCCCGGCATTCCGGAGAAGGAACCCGAGTACGAACCGTCATCGGGACAAAATGAGCGGACTGCCACTCTTTTATTAACTCCGGAGTTGCCTTACTCCGGTAGTTCTCGATCTCGGACCACCAACCTTCGGGAATCTCGCCCTTGGTCTCTAAAAGGCAACCTGAAGGACGAACAGTAGAAGGGGTGGGAAAAGTAGGGGCCATTCTCATGTACCTCGGGTAAATGGCCGGAGGAGACACGGGCGGCTCGCTGGAAGAAGATTAAAAGACGGGCTGACAGCAGCAGCGTCAACAACTCGACGGTGGAGTCGGTAGAATTGATGGACGGCGGACGAACCTTTGTAACCGTCCGGTACGGTGGTTTCTCCGAGGAAAGGGGGGAAGAAGTCTTCTGGATTAGATTCTTCAACAGTCCTCCACCTCTTGAAGATACTAACAGCCTCCTGAAGCGTGGGATTGTCCGTCGTGATTTTATCGTGAGGAGAGAAGAGTGAGAGATGCAAATGAAAGTGAGGTTCAAACTCACACTTATAGAAAAGATCGGGCAGATGAATCGCCAAACGGCATGTGATCTCCACCGTCGATTCAAGATGACCGTTGGGAATGCCGAACGTGGCAGATCCCGAATGAGAAATCTTTAAAAACGATTCAGAAGCTCGAACATGGTTCGAGACAAAAGGAGGACTCAACATCCTCAGTTTCCCGAACACAATAGTACGGGAAACGATTCAGAAGCTCGAACATGGTTCGAGACAAAAGGAGGACTCATCATCCTCGGTTTCCCGAACACGATAGTACGGGAAACGACTCAGAAGCCCGAACATTGTTCGAGACGAAAGGGGGACTCAACATCCTCAGTTTCCCGAACACAATAGTACGGGAAACGACTCAAAAGCTCGAACATTGTTCGAGACAGAAGGAGGAATCATCATCCTCAGTTTCCCGAACACAACAGTACGGGAAACGATTCAAAAGCCCGAGCATTGTTCAAGGAAGTGAGGAATCCACATCCTCATTTTCCCGAATACAGTGATAGGGAAACTATTCAAAAGCCCGAACACTGTCCGAGAAAAGGAGAGTCCACATCCTCATTTCCCGAATACACCATAGACGGGAAATGACTCGGTTGCCCGAGCACAAGAGGAATCACGTGCCCGAACAATGTTTCCAAAATGCACTTAGTTTCCCGAGCAACAAGAGGAATCGAGATACCCGAACAGAGAAAGTATCCCGAACCCAGCAATTTCCCGAACATGACAGAAGACATTCTAAAATGGATCTTCAAGAAAAGAACTTTGGACTCCTTCTAGTCAGCCAAAAGGGCTTGGGGGAGACTTGATGGCCGCCAGGCCCAAATACGCATAAAAGGCCTAACAAAAGGCCCACGAATAAGCCCGAAATGAGGACCCCATTAAAAAACTAGTATATGACCCGAATAAAGATTGAAGACGTTCCCGAACAGTACTTCCCGAAGTGCATATAGGACCTAAAATGTATAATCACCTTACATTGAGATATTACAATAATGCCACTAAGACATGGGACTATAAATACATTCACTATTCATACCTAAAAGGGGTAACGTTTAACAACTACTCAACGCGACTCGTCAAATCACAACCTCAGAGAATCTCTCTATTCCTCGACAATCGCGCTCCAATACGCAAAGTCGACTTAATGGCTTCCGTCAATATCGTGACGCGCAAGTCAAACCGGAACGTGGCAATCACGCGCACCGATTTGCCACCACTTTCCCTATGGGGTTTGGTGGTGTGATGGATATGCATATGTATATATATATATACGTGTTTGTGCTCGTTCTGTTTTGCAGGTTCGGTTCAGCAGCACTTGTTCATACTGTATCTTACCTTAGCCCTTACTGGGTCCTCCCGAGGACTCACCCCTTTCTGTTTACCACCTTTCAGGCTTACCCGACAAGCAACCGGCGGACTAGGGATCCGCGGTGCTTTCTGTGTTTTGGATTTCAGCAGCAGCAGCAGTACCTCGTGCGGGAATCTTCTGGGCGAGAGGTTTTCCTGATTCCGCACCTAGGTATTCTAGGGTTTACTTTGACGGCTCTGTAGGTGTAGTTGCATGCATGTATATTGGACCATGATTATATATATGACGTATGATCTAGAATATGCGTTGGGACTGTATCTGATTCTCAGTCGAGGGCGGAGCCCCGACTTGCCTATATTAGTTAGGTATATGAAATGGTTTCTGTGACTTTGTTATCATGAGTAATGAATGGTATTCCATGAACTGCATGTTTGATTGTTAAGTTGTTTCGTATACTTGCCATGTATGTGTTCTGTAGGTTGCGGGTCGTAGTACGACCATTCTATTTAGCGAGCGAAGTGTTCACAGGCACCGGGCCTTCGGAAACTGGACTTCGCGGGCCGGGTCATGGGACCACTACACGTAGAGGGTTTCGATAGTACCGTTACCGCGCTTTCCGCCGTAGCTTCCGCTTCCGAACGTCGCGGCCGGCTCCGCCTCCGCAACCGGGCGGGGTGGTCGTGACACATGATTCGCTCTAGGTTAAAGAAGGTGCAAGAGAAGCTCCAAGCCTTTATGAAGATCATGGCATATGGAGAGGAGCGGAATGAAGATCAAGATCAAGACCTCAAGCTTCAACACATGGGGATTCAAGTGGAGAAGATCCCAAACCCTTTGGGAAGCATCACCTATACCTTCCTTGAGGCCGCGGAGAAGGCCACGCGCTCCACGCGCCACCTCACTTCACCCACGCGCCTCCACCAAATCTCGGAAGATCCCTCACCACCCTTGGAATGCTGCATCCTATTCCCAAGCCTTGGAGAAACCGTGGAGTAGCTTGGACGCGCCACGACACCCGACAACGCGCCCTCACGCGCCACCTCTTCCAAGCGTGTGTGGATCACTCTCCCCCATGGGCAATTCAGACATTTCACTTCTCCATCAGATTTTCAGCATATTTGACTTGTATTTGAATGTTATTTGTGTTATTTAGGAAATGGGAGGGAAAGTGAGATAGTGGAGGTCCTTACTCACTAGTTTGAAGTAATGGTTGGTTCTTACCCTCCATTACCAAATATGGTGGAATCCTCCCACTCTCTCTCACCATTTTAAGTAGTATCATCATGCCTTTTGCTTTATGCATAAAAATGGTAGGAAGACATAAGGGGTTGTTACCAAAAGTGTTAGCCACACTTTGGGTAATAACCTCCACTACCACCATTCATGTATTTAGGTTAGACAACTCACATTTCAGCCCTTAGAACTCTTATTGCCGAAATTGTAGTCTCCATTTTGAGAGCATTTTGGCTTTGGTTTCTCACTTCTTCAATCCATTCCCTTGTTCCATAATTTTGGTTCAAGAATCATATCTAGTATTGCTCAATCAAGTAGTTGAGAGGTGCTAGATCCATCTTCTTTCCTTGGCAATCAAAGCATTGCTTCACCTTGTAGTGAAGAGGTTCTTTGTCTAGCCAAAATTATCAAGAGAATTTGGTGTTCATCTTCCAAGCTAGATCCTTTCAAGAGTTGATCATTTCCATGATCACATCAAGTGGTATCAGAGCTTTGTTGCTTGGTTGATGTTTATGTTGTAAGTTTCTTCAAAGAACCCTTTGTTTTGATTTGCAAAATTTGAAGAAACTACTTTCTACCTTTCCTAAGTTTGGCCGAAAGTTCATGGCCATTTCTTACAAAGTGAAAGTGCAAAAGTTGTTGTTTGTATGATGCTATGATGTTGTGAAGTGAAAAAGTTTGTTATTATTGAAAAAAAGGATCAAGAAAAGTGCAACTTTTGAAGAGAGAGAAAAGTTGTGTTCATCAAGTGTTCTTGCAAGTTCATCAAGTTCATCTTGTGTTCATACAAAGTTCAACATAAAAGTACATTTGATCCAAAAGTTCTAAACATCTCGCATCAAAAAGTGTTGGTTGTTTGAAAAAGACCTTTCTTACACCACACCCTTCTTCTTTCAACCCCCAAACCTAGTTTCAAGTAACTAGTTCTTTCTTTTTCTACTTACTTTCGGTTTTACTAGTTTGTTCTTGTGTCCATTATTGTGTCTTCCTTGAACAAGGTTGAAAGAGGTTGTGGACTTGAGAGGTTGAAGCCGATCAAGAGTGATACACCATAAGAGAATCCTCCTTGAGTGAAACACAAGAGAGAATACAAACACAAAGAGAGGGTTTTATACTACTAACTCCATATCTTCAATTGCAAAAGAAAGAAATCTTTGTTTGTAGGTATGTCATCCGATTCTTCCCCACCATCTCCTTCCAAGTCAAAGTTGGAAGAAACTCTTGCCAACCTTATGCAAGAACTTAAGGAGATCAAGGTTCAAATGGTCACTACAAATGAGAAGGTTACAAGACTAGAGGTTGCTCAAGGTAAGCTACCGGAGAGCTCCCATGCACAAGGAGTAACCGAACTCCCTAGGAGGGAGGATGGCAACATGGAACCGCCCCAAAAGACGCCTCAAAATGCTCCTAAACTTCGGCCTCTTGTTCCACCAAGGAGGGGCCGAATTGTTGAGGAGGTTTTGGAGAGTAGTGATGAAGAACACCATGAAGCACCACCCAACCGAAACCCTAGAAGAAGAATCTTTCAAGATAGGGTGCAAGCAAGAGCCTATCTTGAAAGATACTTGGACAAAGAAGAAGAAAATGAAAGATGCCACTTTCATCGAGGGTTTAACCAAAACCTAGGAGAAAGAGGCCAAGTTCAAGATCAACACGCCCTCAACAATGTAAAGCTTCAAGTTCCACCTTTCTATGGCTCAAGTGATCCGTCGGAGTACCTCACTTGGGTGAACAAAACCGAAAGAGTCTTTGATGTCATGGGTTACAATGATGCTACCAAACTCAAACTAGCCATCATTGAACTTCATGACTATGCCATCATTTGGTGGGAGCAAGAGCACCAAGCAAGTCCTAGGAACCGAATGGCTCCCATTGACACTTGGGAGGAGCTCAAACATGCCATGAGAGTTCGGTTCATCCCATGCTACTATGAAAGAGAGTGTGCTCAAAAGTTGCAACATCTCACCCAAGGCAACCGAAGTGTTGAAGACTACCAAAAGGAGCTTGAGAGTGCTTTGATGAGAGCAAATGTCAAAGAGAACAATGAGGCAAAGATGGCAAGGTTCTTGTATGGTTTGAGAGATGACATCTCTCGAGCGGTGGAGCTTTGTGACTATGGCAACTACCAAGAGCTAGTGCACAAAGCTATAAGAGTGGAGAAGCAATTGAAGAGAGGAAGTTCCTACACTTCCTACCACACCTCCAACTGAAACTCATGGAGTAAACCACCCTCCACAAGCAAGCCCTCCACCTCCAAACCCTACCAACCCGCCACCTCCAAGCCTCCATATCAATCCGACCCACAACCGAAACCACCATCTCACCACACTCCCTATTCCACCACACAACCGAGACCAACCTACCCTCCCAAACCTACAAATTTGCCACCTCCAACTAGAACCATTGAGTGTTTCAAGTGCCTTGGCAAAGAGCACTATGCAAGAGATTGTCCCAACAAGAGAGTCATTGTGATTAGGCACAATGGTGACCTATCTAGTGAGGATGAAGAGGAAGCTACACATGAGCTTCCTAATGAAGAAATTGAAGAAGAAGAAGAGGGGGAGTTGCCTCTTGAGGGGCATATATTGGTCACAAAGAGAGTTCTCCAAAGTTCTAACCGAAACTTCACAAATGGAGAACCTCTTCCAAACAAGAGCTTTGGTAAATGACACACTATGTAGCCTCATTGTTGATAGCGGTAGTTGTGTTAATGCCGCAAGCAAAGACATGGTGAATGAGTTGCATCTTCCCACCAAGTTGCATCCAAAACCCTACCAACTCCAATGGGTGGATGATAGATCATTTGTCAAAGTGGTGAAGCAAGTTGAAGTGCCAATCCGAATTGGCAAGTATGAAGATACCATCACTTGTGATGTTGTGAGGATACAAGCCACTCACATTTTACTTGGGAGCCCATGGCAATTCGACAAGCATGCCATTCATCATGGAAATGCCAACAAGTATGCTATCACCCACCAAAACCGAAGCTACAACCTCCTTCCACTCACCCCTACCCAAGCCTTACAAGACCAAGTGCATCTTGCAAGCAAGGCCGAAAGTTTGAGGAAGCAAAAGGGAAGTGAGAAGAGAGAAAATGGTGAGAAGGATCAAGGATCCTTGAGAGAAAGAAAATAGTGCATATGTGGGAAACACTTCAAGAGAGCATGAGAGAAAACAAGAGTGCATACCCCACTTGGCCAAAGAGAGATTTCAAAAGAGCACTTTTGCAAAACAAAACTTGTTTTCTCATGGTTCCAACTTCATGCATGCTAACACTTGAGCAAGTATCTTCTCTTTCTTTGGATGTGCAGGATCTCTTGAAAGCCTATGATGATGTATTTGAAGATCCTTGCGGCCTTCCTCCATATAGAGGGATTGAGCACCAAATTGACTTGGTTTCGGGTGCTCCCCTTCCCAACAAGGCCACCTATAGGAGTAACCCCCAAGAGTCCAAGGAGATTCAAGCACAAGTGCAAGAATTGCTTCAAAAGGGTTTCATCAAAGAGAGCCTTTCACCATGTGCCGTGCCGGTCATCTTAGTGCCCAAAAGTGATGGCACTTGGAGGATGTGCATGGATTGCTGACCCATCAACACCATCACTGTAAAGTATAGACATCCTATCCCTAGACTTGATGATATGCTTGATGAATTGAGTGGTTCATGTGTTTTCTCTAAGATTGACTTGAAAAGTGGCTATCATCAAATTAGAATGAAAAAGGGTGATGAATGGAAAACGGCCTTTAAAACTAAGATTGGCTTGTATGAATGGAATGTCATGCCTTTTGGATTAACTAATGAACCTAGCACTTTCATGAGATTAATGAACCATGTTTTGAGGTATTTCATTGGAAAGTTTGTGGTTGTCTACTTTGATGACATTTTGGTGTATTCCAAGAACCATGTTGAGCATATTGATCACTTGAAGCATGTTTTAGATACACTTAGGCTTGAGAAGTTGTATGCTAAGTTTGAAAAATGTGTCTTTGCTACAAGTGAAGTTAATTTTCTTGGATATGTTATGGGAAAGCATGGAGTTAGAGTTGATGAAAGTAAAGTGGTAGCAATAAGGGAATGGCCCACTCCTAAGTCCATAACCGAAATAAGATAATTTCTTGGTCTTGCTAGTTTTTATAGGAGGTTTATCAAGGACTTTTCCTCTATTGCCGCCCCCTTACATGAGTTAACTAAAAAGAATGTTGTGTTTACATGGGGTAAAGCCCAAGAGGAGTCTTTTCTTGCTTTGAAGTCTAAATTGATGAATGCTCCCTTGCTTGCTTTGCCTAACTTTGAGAAAGTATTTGAGGTTAAATGTGATGCAAGTGGGATTGACATTGGTGCTGTTTTGCACCAAGAAGGCCGACCCATTGCTTTCTTTAGTGAAAAATTGAGTGGTGCCACATTGAACTACTCCACTTATGACAAAGAGCTTTATGATCTTGTGAGGTCACTACAAGTGTGGAGTCATTATTTGTTACCAAGAGAGTTTGTGATTCACACGAATCACCTCTCTTTGAAATACCTTCAAGGGCAAGGTAACTTGAACAAAAGACATGTTAGGTGGATAGAGTTTATTGAATCATTCTCCTATGTGATTAAGTACAAAAAAGGAAAAGAAAATGTTGTTGCCGACGCTTTGTCTAGGAGATATACACTTCTTTCTACTCTTGATGCCAAACTTGTTGGATTTGATTGTTTGAAGGATATGTATGAGAATGACTTTGATTTTGGTGAGATATATGCTTCTTGTGCTAAAGGTGGCCGAAATGGCTACTATGTATTTGATGGTTTCTTGTTTAAGTTGAAAAGGCTTTGTGTACCAAGAAGTTCCATGAGAGAAGTCATCATACAAGAAGCACATGGCGGCGGTCTTATGGGCCATTTTGGTGTCCAAACGACACTTGAGGCATTGAAGGAGAACTTTTATTGGCCGGGCATGAAAAGGGATGTCACATGAGTTTGTGTAAGGTGCATCACTTGCCACCAGGCAAAATCCACTCTTCAACCAAAAGGGAAGTACACTCCTCTCCCTTCTCCTACTCGCCCTTGGGTTGACATTATCATGGATTTCATTAGTGGATTGCCTAGGACTTCACATGGATATGATGCTATCTTTGTGGTTGTTGATAGGTTTTCTAAAATGGCACATTTCATTCCATGTCATAAAAGTGATGATGCATCTAAGGTTGCCGAATTGTTCTTCAAGCATGTTGTGAAATATCATGGACTCCCTAGGTCAATGTTAGTGATAGGGATTCTAGGTTCCTTGGACATTTTTGGAGAACCTTGTGGTCTAGGTTAGGAACCAACTTGATGTTCTCTACCGATGGTCAAACCGAGGTTACTAATAGGACCTTAATCACTATTCTAAGAACCATACTTAGGAAAAATTTGAAGGAATGAGAAAAATGTTTACCCCATGTTGAACTTGTGTTACACCCCACCTTTTCCGGCACTAATCTCCGGTGTTCGAGTTCAAGGTATGTTTAAGTTTGTAGTTGTGGAGTTTGTTATTTGTTGTTTTGTTGTTGTTGTTGTTGGGAGTGGAATGGTTTGGTATGGGTTTTGGTTAAGTTCACTTTGGAGGCTGAATTTTGTGAGTTTTGGGTCCAGGCGATCGCCCGACGAGGAAACGGTTCGCCTGCGAGTCGCCTGGACACTTGCCAAGTTCGTGTCTTCCTGGAGCCAGGCGATCGCCCGGATTGAGGGGTGCCTTCGCCTGACTCTCGCCTGGATGCCTGGCCAGTGGCGGTTACTGGACCAGGCGATCGCCCGATCTAGGAATTGGGTCGCCTGGTCTCGCCCGGACACTGCCTCGGTGTTCTTGTGGTCGCGATCGCTTTGGGAAACGCAGTTCGCTGACCGTCGCTGGCTCGGCTATTTAAGCCGAGCAGCTCGTTTTCAGCCTCACTTTCGCGTTTTCATTCGAAAACTCTCCCAACTCTCTCTCAATTCGGTTTTGCTCCTATCTAAGTGATTTTGGGCTCTTTGGTGCGTGGAAACGGTGGATTCGTGCGGGAATCACTACAAGAACAACGAATCAACAAAGGATTCGCTCCAACAACACTTGGTGGGTGAATTTGAGAAATTTCCCAAATTGAGAGGTTGGTATTTTCGTGTTCTCTTGGTTCATTTGAGTTAGTAGTAGTGTTTCTATGTTGGATTAGAGGTAGAAACACATTTTACAACACGAATTGAGCATGAATTGAAGGAAATTCGAATTAGGGTTCTTGAGCTAGGATGAACGAATTTTGGGGATTGTTAAATTGACCTCAAATTGGTGTTGTTGGGTAGTTTTGGAACAACATTAATACTTGGTAAAAGGTCCAATTATGGGTTAATCTATGAGCTAAGAGAAAACTCATAGGGTTTAAGGTGGAGAATTGAAGTGTGTTGTTTTGTTGATTTCAATCCAAATTGTTGTTATTGGGTATGTTTAGAGCAATATTGATAATTGGAACATTGTCCAAATATGCTTCGATTATATACCTAAGGCAAAGTTCATCCGGGTTTTTGGTGGATTGTAGAAGCATGTGTTTTGTGTGGTTTAAGGTTTCAAGCATGTTTAGACAATGAATTTGAGCAACTTTAAGTCTTGGAGTGAGGTCCAATTGTCAATGGATATTGATGTGTTAAATGAAAGTGTAATGTGGGAAATGTGTGAAATGCTTAGGTGATATGTGAAGCAAGGTTTGATGTTGGATAAGTTAGAAGGTTTGTGTGTGGTGCTTGGCTGCTACCCTCTACGGCTGCGGTTGCTTTCGATTCGAGGTAAGGGTTCGACCTACCTATGTTATTGTAATGTAGGATGGTTGAGGCAAGTCTTGGGCCTCGGTCTCTGACTTCGGTCTTAGATCGGGATTGTGGAGCCCCAAGGCTAGTCCCATGGTAGGAGTATCGGTGCGCGGTAGGAGCATCGGAGCGCAGGTTACATTACGTGTGTGGACGCATGGCGAATGCCGGTTGGACCGGGAAGATCTAGCCATGGTTCGTGATTTATGATGTTTGTTGGATGCATGGCGAATGCCGACGCATGGCGAATGCCGGTGCGTCCGGGAAGATCTAGCCATGGTCGGGAAGATCTAGCCATGGTCCGTGTTATATGGGATTTTTGGGTGCATGGCGAATGCCGACGCATGGCGAATGCCGGTGCGTCGGGGAAGATCTAGCCATGGTCGGGAAGATCTAGCCATGACCCGTTACGTTCGGATGTTGTGCACACATCACACTTCATTTATTTCGCATATGTTCGACTGTATATTTGCTATCTGTATGTATATCTGCTCGATCTGTCTTTGCAGGTTTGTCGGAAGAACATCGTTACTCGCCTAAGCTCTTACCGGGTTTTTCTTTAAGAAAAACTCACACCCTTACTTAATATTTTTCAGAGATAAGGATTCGGGCCGGAGTAGGATTTCCGCAAGGCTGCTCAGGTTGCTATTTTTGAGGGTTTAGCAAAGATCTGGACCTAGACTTCGGGTTCCTCGTCGGTTTCTTTATCCGACGCCCGACTTTTGTACGGTTGCATCTTCAGCTGTAGATAGCTCGTAGCATGATACTCTGTTGGCATGTAGTATTATGATAGCATGTTATCATTAGATCTGTCTGTTCATCCGAGTTTGATTATGGTTATGTATTTATATGCGTTACGCTCTGAGTGATTGAATGAGCATGTTGATACGTGTGGAAGCCTCTGCTCGGTAGTGAAAGAACAGACTTCCTTTTGATAATCTGATTTTGATATCCACGCTTCGATGTTACGCTTATGGGCGGAGCCCATTGTTGTGTTGTGGTGATCTGTTTCTGTGCATGAATTGTCATATTTGATCTGTTGTTTAGAAAGGGACCTACTGGGTTAGTTAAAGGCCCGCGAATTAATCTCACATTAGCTGCGCGATCTTGGTCCCACCTTGCTCACCACCGCCCCACCGGCCGGCGACCGCTTCCCGCCGGGTCCGGAAGGTGTCTGACGGGGGAGGTGGTGACAATTTGGTATCAGAGCCTGGTTAATTGGTTGGGTCGAGGGTGTGTTAGGATTGACAGCCCTGGTCGACTGATCGATTCCAGTATGGTTGTGTGGTGAGACTGGCCACCTCGTCACAAGAACCATGTTGGAATGGTAAGTGGAACAGTAGGCGGTTTGTCTAAGCGCACTCGAGAACAACCAAGAGATGATTTCATTGGTACTGGTAGTTTGTGACTTGGTACTGTCTGTGGTTGCTGCGTAGGACACCAGTAATTGACTCTGGGTGCTATGAGAGGTGCCAGGGGATGGGATGCCGTAAGGTGCATGATGGTAATTTAAATTACCTCTCTCGTTAAAAGCAGACGGTGGATGCCGAGTGAGAAGTGTGTTAGTCCTAAGCGGTACCACGGGTTATAAGGGATTGTTTTGTATAAGTAATTTTGAGAATTGATTTGCATCATGCATTGCATTCATGCTACTGAGCTGGTAGGATAACCGATGTAGGTAATGCTAACCGTTAAGTGAACCCTTTATGTTCGGAATTTCAGTAAATGGTCAACACTCGGCGAACTCGAGCGTTGGATGATGAAGCAGAGGAGGAAATCCTGCTCGAGAATGTGAACAGAGGAAGAGGTGGAGGTCGAGGAGACCTCGGCGAAGAGTGGCACCAGGTTCAGCCGCATTTGATACGATCCGGAGCAGATGGCCCAAGTGTTGGGGCAAATGACTGTATCTTGCTCAATAACATGTGGGCAGGGACAGGAGTTGAAGAGCAAGGAGTACACATGTTATGAGTTCTCGGCCCTCTGCGGTAGGATCGGCCGATCCTAGCTATCGAGGCTCATGAGGAGGACGTTGAGGCGGATGATGTGCAATTTGAAGAGCATGTGGATACGAAGAGGGAATCTGAATCTAGGCGCGAAGTCGACCCACAGCCCGTCGAGGAGAGTGCGGGCTAGGCCCGATTCTGTTGTTGAGATACCGAGAGCCCAGCGCTCAAATCGATAGTGCGACCAGCTCTGATAAGCTTTCTTTGATGGAGCGGTTTGAGCGCTTCAAACCACCCCGTTTTTCGGGCAAGGGTGGAATGGAGTCGGCGGAGACGTGGTATAAGGACATGGACCGGTTGCTTGGCAGACTTGGCTTCCCGGCAAATGAGATGGTGTCTTTGGCTACCTTTTATTTGCGCGACTGGGCATATGACTGGTGGGAGACCACTATGGCCACTCGGAAGGCCGACTTTGTGCGTAGGAAGTTGAAGGACCCGGGCATGACGTGGGATGAATTTTCTCATTTGTTTCATGAGAAGTGGATTGGGTATGCCGCGACAGATAGGCGGCAACTGGAGTTTGATACCTTGACTCAGGGAAGCAGGACATTGCGGAGTATGGGCACGAGTTTGAACGCTTGGTGCGTTATGTGCCTCATTACAACACCGGTGAGGAGGCCAAGGCAAAGAGATTCATGAGAGGGTTGAAGCATGACATCGGGAAGTACTTGGCACCGTTGAACATTGATAGGTACCATGAGGCTGTGCGAAAGCACAAAAGATTGAGAATGAGGACTTGGATACAGCTTCGGTGACACACCACCGAGATCTACGGGGATTGTCATTGGTGGAGTTAGAGGATCCGGACGTGGTGGACTGCACGACACCACAGACCGGCGGTAGTTCTGGTGGGCTTGGATCGAAGGATAAGGGCAAAGGAAGGCAAAGGTAGCGAGCCTTGAATGCTGTCGGACTTGTGACCGGAGTCACACCGGCTCGGTTTGTTATAAAGAGTCGGGCATGTGTTTCAGATGTGGGTCTACCGACCACATGATTAGGATTGCCCTCGGATGGCAACTCGAGGAGTTGCAAGGCCACAAGGGTTTGAGTTATGCTCCTCGTGGGCGTGGTGTTCCTCGGTTTGGACCACGACCCCGACCACCGCAGATGTGGCCACCACTACAAGAGCCCGCCGCCAGCGCACCAGCGAGCAAGGCGAGGGCGAGTGTTCCAGATTGAGCGTGGTGACGCGGCTCGAGAAGGAGCACCTGGCGGTATGGTGTTTCGAACGGTATTTCTGTTCGTGCTCTTTTTGACACAGTGCTTCGATTTCTATAGTGTCACGAAGTGTGCAAAGTCTTTGCAACTTCCCGTGACTCATCATCTCAAGTATTCTGATGCGAACCGGGAGTCGATATCTGTTCGATAATGAGCTTATCAAGGGTTGCGTGTTAACTGTTGGTGAGCGGCAATTCCTTCTGATTTGTTGGTGTTGGATACGTCACATTATGATGTGATTCTGGTATGGATTGGCTCTCGAGCATTCCATACGGATAGATTGTCTTGCGGCAGTTGGTGGTGTCGGATCAAGTATTACCACTTGTTCCCCCTCGGATGTAGAGATTGTTCGAGAATAGCATGGAGCTTGAGTAATGGAGAAATTACATGTGACGGATGAAGGCGAGTACTTTGGACTCAATGATGCGAGTACGCGGATGGAACTCGATAAAATTCCGATTGTTAGATACTTTCCGCAGTGTTTCACGAAGAGTTACCGGTATGCCACCCGAGCGGGAGGTGGTTTTTGAGATAGTGTTGCAGACCGGAGCTACACCTATCTCCATTCCTCCGTATCGCATGCCGTTAGTTGAGATGAAGGAATTGAAGAAGCAGTTGGATGAGTTGTTGGATAAGGGGTTTATCCGACCGAGCAGATCACCGTGGGGAGCCCCGGTGTTATTTGTTAAGAAGAAGGATGGAACGCTTAGACTCTGTATTGATTACAGAAGGTTGAATGCGGTGACAGTCAAGAACAAATATCCGTTACCACGGATCGACGATCTGTTCGACCAGCTCCGAGGAGCTAAAGTGTTCTCAAAGATTGATCTCCGATCGGGTATTTCCAAATGCGTGTGAAGGAAGAAGACATTCAAAACTGCTTTTCGCACGCGGTATGGTCACTATGAGTACACTGTCATGCCTTTTGGGCTGACAAATGCCCCGACAGCTTTCATGAATTTGATGAATGAGGTTTTTCGTCCCTACTTGGACAATTTTATTGTTGTCTTCATTGATGATATACTCATCTATTCTCTGGATGAGAATGCACATCAAGAGCACTTGAGAATTGCCTTGGAAACTTTGTCTAACAACCATTGTATGCAAAGTTTTGAAGTGTGATTCTGGTTACGCGAGGTAGCATTTCTCGGGCATATCATCAATGAGAACGGAATTTCGTCGACTCGGAGAAGGTTAAGGCATGCAGAGTGGAGGCAACCCCGATCAAGAAAGGATATCCGTAGTTTTCTCGGGTTAGCTGGTTACTATCGTAAGTTCGTACCAGCCTTCTCGGTTCTTGCCTCTCCACTCACTCAACCGACAAAGAAGGGTAAGGCGTTTGTGTGGTCGGATGAATGTGAGAAGAGTTTTCAAGAGCTCAAGTGTAGACCGACACAGAGCACCGATTCTGGTTCTACCCGACCGTCTCAGCCTTATGTCATTTATACGATGCCTCACGAGCAGTGCAGGGTGTGTGCTTATGCAAAACCAGCAGTAATTGCTTATGGGTCGCGACAGTTGCGACCACATGAGGAAAATTATCCCACTCATGATTTGGAGCTTGCTGCGGTTATGTATGCACTCAAGCAATGGCGGCATTATTTGTTGGGAAACAAATTTCAAATCTTCACTGATCATAAGAGCTTGAAGAACTTGTTCACGCAGAAAGATCGAATATGCGTCAAAGAAGGTGGCTCGAGTACATGAAAGACTACGACCGTAGCATCGAGTACACCGCAGTAAAGGGAATACGGTGGCGACGCCTTGAGTAGGGCTTACACCGGGATAGTGAGAGGTGGAGAACCTGGAAACCGAACAGAGCTTACGGACCTGACTGCCTTGTGGCACCGTTGGCAGCTACAAGAGCAGGAGCAGATATTTGTGTTGAGAGTTCAGTCTTCTTGGATCGACAGGATCCGAGAATTTCAGATGAGAGATCAGAGTTTGAAACAGGTTTCTGGAGAAGCTAAAGGAGCATTGCGTCCATTCTTTGAGTATAGGCAAGGATTGCTATACTTCAAAGGGCGTTTGTATGTGCCGAATGATGTGGCTCTTAGAGATGAGATTTTGGATCAAGCTCATAATAACAGTTTAAGTTTTCATCCGGGCGGTGAAAAGATGTATCACGATTTGAGGTCACACTTCTGGTGGCCAGGTATGAGGAGGCATATTGCAGAGTGTGTGGCAAAGTGCACCACTTGCCAACAGGTAAAGGTTGAGCATCGAAGCCCGCGGGCACACTTGACGTTACCTATCCCGGTTCGTAAGTGGGGAAACGTGACTATGGATTTTCTGACCGGATGACCCACTACTCGAGCACGTCATGATGCCATTTGGGTAATTGTGGACCGTTTGACTAAGTGTGCGCATTTCTTGCCCATTAAGGTCACCGACCCGTTGGACAAGTTAGCACGACTCTACATCAAAGAGATCGTGCGGTTGCACGGTGTACCGGATTCTATAGTTTCAGATCGGGATCCAAGGTTTACAGCCCATTTCTGGAATGCTTTCCATCGAGCTTTTGGTACCCGGTTACACCTTAGTACCGCATATCACCCGCAAACTGACGGGCAATCCGAGAGGGTGATACAGGTACTTGAGGACATCTTTGAGGAGTTGTGCGATTGATTTCGGAGGTGATTGGGATCAACATCTACCGCTCATAGAGTTCTCGTATAACAATAGTTACCAGAGTACAATCAAGATGGCACCTTACGAGGCTCTTTATGGACGGAGGTGTATGACACCTCACTGTTGGTCTGAACCGTCAGATAAGATTGAACTTGGTCCGGAATTGATTGAGGAGACCACAGAAAAGATCAAAACAATTCAGGCAAGATTGAAAGCGGCAAATGATAGAACCACGGCTTATGTGAACAAGAGGCGTCGCGACTTGGAGTTTGAAGTCGGCGACAAAGTATGGTTGAAGGTGGCACCAATGAAGGGAATAATGAGATTTGGTCGGAAAGGGAAGTTAGCTCCGAGGTATATTGGCCCATTCGATATTTTAGAAAAGATTGGAAAGGTGGCTTATCGTTTGGCACTACCGGAGAGCTTGTCAGCTGTGCATAATGTGTTTCACGTGAGCATCTTTGAAAAAGTGTATCATGGATCCGACGCAAACGATTCCAATTGAGGAAGTGCAATTGGAACCTGACTTGTCTTACAAAGAAGTGCCAATTGCTTTGTTGGCGAGGATACTGCAAATTGAGGAGCAAGTTAATTCGCATGGTGAAGGAGCAATGGTCGCACCATTCTGACAAGGAGGCAACCTGGGAGACGGAGAAAGATATGATCGAACGCTACCCTCAGGAGTACCAACGCCTTAAGGAACTCTTGGAGGACCAAGAGTCTTAAGGGGGGGAGGATGTTACACCCCACCTTTTCCGGCACTAATCTCCGGTGTTCGAGTTCTGAAGGTATGTTTAAGTTTGTAGTTGTGGAGTTTGTTATTTGTTGTTTTGTTGTTGTTGTTGTTGTGGGAGTGGAATGGTTTGGTATGGGTTTTGGTTAAGTTCACTTTGGAGGCTGAATTTTGTGAGTTTTGGGTCCAGGCGATCGCCCAGACGAGGAAACGGTTCGCTGCGTTTCGCTGGACACTTGCCAAGTTCGTGTCTTCACAGAGCCAGCGATCGCCCGGATTGAGGGTGCCTTCGCCTGACTCTCGCCTGGACGCCTGGCCAGTGGCGGTTACTGGACCAGGCGATCGCCCGATCTAGGAATTGGGTCGCCTGGTCTTCGCCTGGACACCTGCCTCGGTGTTCTTCAGGGTCAGGCGATCGCCTGACTGGGGAAACGGTTCGCCTGACCGTCGCCTGGCTCGGCTATTTAAGCCGAGCAGCTCGTTTTCAGCCTCACTTTCGCGTTTTCAGTTCCGAAAACTCTCCCAACTCTCTCTCAATTCGGTTTTGCTCCTATCTAAGTGATTTTGGGCTCTTTGGTGCGTGGAAACGGTGGATTCGTGCGGGAATCACTACAAGAATAACGAATCAACAAAGGATTCGCTCCAACAACACTTGGTGGGTGAATTTGAGAAATTTCCCAAATTGAGAGGTTGGTATTTTCGTGTTCTCTTGGTTCATTTGAGTTAGTAGTAGTGTTTCTATGTTGGATTAGAGGTAGAAACACATTTTACAACACGAATTGAGCATGAATTGAAGGAAATTCGAATTAGGGTTCTTGAGCTAGGATGAACGAATTTTGGGGGATTGTTAAATTGACCTCAAATTGGTGTTGTTGGGTAGTTTTGGAACAACATTAATACTTGGTAAAAGGTCCAATTATGGGTTAATCTATGAGCTAAGAGAAAACTCATAGGGTTTAAGGTGGAGAATTGAAGTGTGTTGTTTTGTTGATTTCAATCCAAATTGTTGTTATTGGGTATGTTTAGAGCAATATTGATAATTGGAACATTGTCCAAATATGCTTCGATTATATACCTAAGGCAAAGTTCATCCGGGTTTTTGGTGGATTGTAGAAGCATGTGTTTTGTGTGGTTTAAGGTTTCAAGCATGTTTAGACAATGAATTTGAGCAACTTTAAGTCTTGGAGTGAGGTCCAATTGTCAATGGATATTGATGTGTTAAATGAAAGTGTAATGTGGGAAATGTGTGAAATGCTTAGGTGATATGTGAAGCAAGGTTTGAGGTTGGATAAGGTAGAAGGTTGGTGTGTGGTGCTTGGCTGCTACCCTCTACGGCTGCGGTTGCTTTCGATTCGAGGTAAGGGTTCGACCTACCTATGTTATTGTAATGTAGGATGGTTGAGGCAAGTCTTGGGCCTCGGTCTCTGACTTCGGTCTTAGATCGGGATTGTGGAGCCCCAAGGCTAGTCCCATGGTAGGAGTATCGGTGCGCGGTAGGAGCATCGGAGCGCGAGTTACATTACGTGTGTGGACGCATGGCGAATGCCGGTTGGACCGGGAAGATCTAGCCATGGTCCGTGATTTATGATGTTTGTTGGATGCATGGCGAATGCCGACGCATGGCGAATGCCGGTGCGTCGGGAAGATCTAGCCATGGTCGGGAAGATCTAGCCATGGTCCGTGTTATATGGGATTTCTTTGGGTGCATGGCGAATGCCGACGCATGGCGAATGCCGGTGCGTCCGGGGAAGATCTAGCCATGGTCGGGGAAGATCTAGCCATGACCCGTTACGTTCGGATGTTGTGCACACATCACACATCATTTATTTCTGCATATGTTCTGACCTGTATATTTGCTATCTGTATGTATATCTGCTCTGATCTGTCTTTGCAGGTTTGTCGGAAGAACATCGTTACTACTGCCTAAGCTCTTACTGGGTTTTTCTTTAAGAAAAACTCACACCCCTTAATATTTTTCAGGAGATAAGGATTCTGGGCCAGCGGAGTAGGATTTCCGCAAGGCTGCAGGTTGCTATTTTGAGGGTTTAGCAAAGATCTGGACTTAGACTTCGGGTTCCTCGTCGGTTTCTTTATCCGACGCCCGACTTATGTACGGTTGCATCTTCTGCCTGTAGATAGCTCTGTAGCATGATACTCTGTTGGCATGTAGTATTATGATAGCATGTTATCATTAGATCTGTCTGTTCATCTGAGTTTGATTATGGTTATGTATTTATATGCGTTACGCTCTGGTGATTGAATGAGCATGTTGATCTGTGTGGAAGCCTCTGTTCGGTAGTGAAAGAACAGACTTCCTTTTTGATAATCTGATTTTGATATCCTGCTTCTGATGTTCTGCTTATGGGCGGAGCCCATTGTTGTGTTGTGGTGATCTGTTTCTGTGCATGAATTGTCATATTTGATCTGTTGTTTAGAAAGGGACCTACTGGGTTAGTTAAAGGCCCGCGAATTAATCTCACATTAGCTGCGCGATCTTGGTCCCACCTTGCTCACCACCGTCCCACCGGCCGGCGACCGCTTCCCGCCGGGTCCGGAAGGTGTCGGCGGGGAGGTGGTGACAATTTGCTTACAATCGTGCATATCACTCATCCAAATCACATAGTCCATTTGAAGTAGTGTATGGTTTTAATCCTATAGCACCTTTGGACTTAATTGCATTAAATCAAGATGGTCAAATGGATGTGGATGGTAAAAAGAAAGCTCAACAAATGAAAGACTTGCATGCTAAGGTACATAAACAACTTGAGAAAATCAATGAAACCTATGAAAGGAGGGTAAATAAGGGAAAGAAATTTTGAACATTTGATGTGGGGGATTGGGTTTGGTTACATCTTAGGAAGGAAAGGTTCCCACAAGCAAGGAAAAACAAGCTTTCACCTAGAGGGGATGGACCTTTCGAAATGTGAAGCGGATCTGTACTCATCAAGAGCTGGAGCAATGGATTTCATATTGAAGCCCTTTTCAAGAGGAGAAAATGGCTTTTGAAACACCTCAATCGGAGTTCCAGAGCTCAAGTTATTCAGAAAACAGTGAAGTTCCACTTTGGCGAAGGCATTTTGGCGGAGGCACTTTGGCGGAGGCACTTTGGCGAAGGCACTTCCGCGAAGGCACTTTGGCGAAGGCACTTCCAATAATTCAGCCGACCACTCCCAACCACTCCCGTCCCATCAGGAACACTCCCTCCTTTCACGCTGACACTTGGGAGTATTATATTACTTAGCTTTGACCTTTTTCACCTTTTTAGATAACATGCATGCAAAAGCACTGTACGCTTTATGGCATGCATGCGTATATGTAAGAGTCTGTTCCCTTTCCCTTCTCTATAAAAGGAACAACAGACTCCTAGAATAAGGAGAACCAATTTTAAAGAAAAGCTTGAGAAGGAAAATTCCTCAAGCCCTTTATGGGTTCTCAAATCTTGCTTCGCCAATCATAGTGATCCATTGCAAGAGGATCCAATATAATACCTTGCATTGCCTCACCTCGTAGTGAGGAGGTTCTCGGTTCCATCTCCTTCCCCAGGCGTTTTCAAGGGCATTGCCTCACCTCGTAGTGCGGAGGTTCCCTTGGCCGACTTTGTTTCCTTGTTCTTCCTCTGTTCTTCGTTTCCATTCTTGCTGGAAACCGCCTCCTTCAAGCTAGATCCGAGCGCGTGATCACTTACCCCCGTGATCACATCAATTGGTATCAGAGCCATGCTGCTTGAGGGAGTTCGTTTGTGTTTTCTTCTCTCCACGGAACCATCGAGAAGTTGAAGAACAGAAAGTCCACTTCTTCTCCTCCTCGGTAAGTTCCAACTTCGTTGCCTCTGTATTTCCTTTTCCCGGATTGTTAAGAAGCGAGAGAAGGCATCAACCCGTTACTGCTCAAACTTAGCAAGTCCGCCTCGTGCCTTGGTTGCCTCTGTATTTTCTTTTCCCAGAGATGTGAAGAAGCAGAGGAGACGGTGTCCGTTTGAGAAGTTATACCTTGTATTGCCCAACCTCGTAGTTGGGAGGTGCACGGTGTTCAAAGACGGAAACCGGCATTTCTGTGAGCGAATACCAAGTATTGCTCAACCTCGTAGTTGAGAGGTGCTTGGTGCTCAACCTTTACAACTCCTTCCTTGTCGCCCCTGTAACTATGAATGTTATTATGTAATTTTAATTTTGTTGTACCGGGAGGAACTCTCACCTTGGATTCGAGGACGAATCCTTTTGAAGAGGGAGAGAATGATATGATCATGAGGGCCTCAAATCACTCCGGGCTTTCTTTTGGAGAAGTGAAGCGGATCTGTACTCATCAAGAGCTGGAGCAATGGATTTCATATTGAAGCCCTTTTCAAGAGGAGAAAATGGCTTTTGAAACACCTCAATCGGAGTTCCAGAGCTCAAGTTATTCAGAAAACAGTGAAGTTCCACTTTGGCGAAGGCATTTTGGCGGAGGCACTTTGGCGGAGGCACTTTGGCGAAGGCACTTCCGCGAAGGCACTTTGGCGAAGGCACTTCCAATAATTCAGCCGACCACTCCCAACCACTCCCGTCCCATCAGGAACACTCCCTCCTTTCACGCTGACACTTGGGAGTATTATATTACTTAGCTTTGACCTTTTTCACCTTTTTAGATAACATGCATGCAAAAGCACCGTACGCTTTATGGCATGCATGCGTATATGTAAGAGTCTGTTCCCTTTCCCTTCTCTATAAAAGGAACAACAGACTCCTAGAATTAGGAGAACCAATTTTAAAGAAAAGCTTGAGAAGGAAAATTCCTCAAGCCCTTTATGGGTTCTCAAATCTTGCTTCGCCAATCATAGTGATCCATTGCAAGAGGATCCAATATAATACCTTGCATTGCCTCACCTCGTAGTGAGGAGGTTCTCGGTTCCATCTCCTTCCCCAGGCGTTTTCAAGGGCATTGCCTCACCTCGTAGTGCGGAGGTTCCCTTGGCCGACTTTGTTTCCTTGTTCTTCCTCTGTTCTTCGTTTCCATTCTTGCTGGAAGGTCCGCCTCCTTCAAGCTAGATCCGAGCGCGTGATCACTTACCCCCGTGATCACATCAAGGCGCCGCCGGCAAGGTTGGGCCGGCCCAATTTCAAGTCCACAATCTGAAATTTGAACTTGTTCAATTAAACTTAAATGTTATTTGTGTTATTTTGGAAATGGGAGGGAAAGTGAGTTAGTGGAGGTCCTTACTCACTAGTTTGAAGTAATGGTTGGTCCTTACCCTCCATTACCAAAAATGGTGGAATCCTCCCACTCTCCCTCACCATTTTAAGTAGTATCATCATGCCTTTTGCTTTATGCATGAAAATGGTAGGAAGACTTAAGGGGTTGTTACCAAAAGTGTTAGCCACACTTTGGGTAATAACCTCCACTACCACCACTCATGTATTTAGGTTAGACAACTCACATTTCAGCCACTAGAACACATTGTAGCCGAATTGTAGTCTCCATTTTGAGAGCATTATGGCTTTGGTTTCTCACTTCTTCAATCCATTCACTTATTCCATAATTTTGGTTCAAGAATCATATCTAGTATTGCTCAATCAAGTAGTTGAAAGGTGCTAGATCCACCTTCTTACCTTGGCACCTAAAGTATTGTTTCACCTTGTAGTGAAGAGGTGCTTTTGTTGGCCGAAATTATCAAGAGAATTTGTTGTTCATCTTCCAAGCTAGATCTTTCAAGTGTTGATCGTTTTCATGATCACATCAGTCTGAAACATCTTCAACGTATGGTCCAATAAAATTACGTGGCTTGGTTTTAAATATGGTCCACCACTGAGACAAGTGTCGACGATCGGCAGGGTATGGAATGTAAACTACTTGTTGCACCTGACTTGCAAGAATGAAAGGATCTTCATAATCTAGTCGTGATTTATAGTCGACGTCAATAATCCCTGAATTATCATGCATACAGACACCTCTGCGTGGATTAAACCATGTACCCTTAAAAACAGTGATGAAATGTTCTGTATAACGTAGTTCAAGAATTTCATCGATCCATCCATAAAAATCGACATAGTCTTCGGAGTTTACGTCACCGAGGACACAAACGCCCCAGTTAGAAGTCTTCTTTTTGTCCATATGTGTACGTATGAAATCTAAAGCCATCGACAAATGTCTCGTCGTGTGATTTTTCTTTTTGACTCGGGAAACATGCCAATTCCCAAAGTCCTGGATCCGAGTAAGCCTATACGACAAGTCACGATAATATATAAAGTAAGTATATAATGGTCTCCGATCTTTTCTGATAGTCTCGTTCCTTTGCAGGTCCGGACTCTCAGATATTCTGTGTTGATGGTGTTGTGTTCTTGGGGACTCCAAGCTTGCTGTTCAAAGTGGTCTGCAATAGATAAAGAGAACACTTAGGAGTAGCAAGAGAGGAGTGGGGGGGCGTGTAGTGTCTTACCCAGTTTAAGGTGGACATCACCCTATTTATAGGGTGATGCCAGAGCCTCCCCCAGTTGAAGCCTTTCAATAAAGTGTGTAAGGCGGCTGATGATGAGTGTGTCAGTAAACCACCTTTGTCAATTTGTTTGTCAGAGGATATCTGTCGTGCGAATCTGGTGAAGATCACTCAGGCTTGTGCTGACCGTCTTCCTTATTGGTCGCTTGATGTCAGATGACCAAGTGGTCTTCCCTAGTTGAGCATGAAATGGCAAAGGCCAGCATGGGGCGAAGCCAATAAAGGTAAGATTAAGGGTTGCACAAACCGTGAGTGCAAGGGCCTTGTCTGGCGGGGTCAGTATAGGCATAAGGGACCTCGCGAAGGCGAGCTGTGAGACCGCGAGGGCGAGACCCACGGAGGCGAGATTTGAGACCGCGAGGGCGAGGGCCCTGTCTGGCGGGGCAAGACTTGAGGTCTGGCGAGGCGATGTCACAGCCACCCCGCCCGGTTGCGGAGGCGGAGCCGGCCGCGACGTCGGAAACAGGAATTACGGCGGAAAACGCGGCAGCGGAACATCGAGCTCAAATACAGAACAAACGAGTATCGACTAGCAACCTAAAAACTCGTACAAGGCAAGCATGCGCAACCACCCAATTTCTACCAAACATGCAGTTCATGGTATGCTAACATCAATTATCGCCATCAACACAGAAGCACCAAGTCTGAGATAAACCAAATCTACTATAGGCAAGTCGGGGCTCCGCCCACGACTCAGAAGACAGACAGAACAGAATACATCTCAAGTTATGCAACATTTACAAATTACATGATCTGATCTATATGCATGCGATTCTGACTACAGAGCCGATAAACAAAATCCTATAAATACCTAGCGCGGAATCTGAAGTGACCTCCGCACGTGGTACTGCTGCTGCAACCCAACCTCAAAATGAAGGAAGCACCGCGGAATCTCTACTCCGCCGGTTGCTTGTCAGGACGGCCTGAAAGTGGTAAACAGATAAAAGGGTGAGTCCTCGAAAGGACCCAGTAAGGGCTTAAGGCAAAAGTGCAGTTTGCCCATAGGGCGACAATCGAACTGCAAAAGCGAATAACATAGCATATACATGTACATACGAACATAAAGCATATAGTGAATCATAAACCATCGCATGCGGTCCAACCGCCAGAACGACCCGTTACGACAGCCCTCAACAGAGGTCAGAACATACAGATCAGAACAGAATAGATAGCACGGTACCGGCTGGGGTCGCGATCCCCAAACTGTCGTAGGGTCACAGAACAGAAGTATCGGCACTCACGGTGCGGATACACAGAACATAACCAAGGAGTACCCGTGGTCTCTCCAACCATACGGGTCTAGCAACAGAATCAGAACAAATAAATAAAATATAAAAATACAGCAGAGATATCATACCGATAACATATATGGAGCGAGAACAAACGTACATTTTACCAAATTTAGCCCTTACCTCGAAGCGCGCCCGCAGCCCAAAACTCGTGAAACCCCGGCTCCGGACCGAAACGCCAAACTTGACTCCTATGGTTCCACGCTACTCCACTAACGTAGAATCAAGTGGATAACCATTGTTGAGTCGAACACATCCAAATAACTCCTAAAGAAATTTCCGCACAAACCCGCACTTTCCGCAAAATCCCACGAAGCTCGGTTTTACAAACCGAGCCTGAACATTGTTATTCCAACACCCGCAAACATATTCCAACCCTTAAACCCACATTCCGGACGCCTTTCCCGGAAAACCCGCATAAACCTAACTTTTCCCACCGTTGTCCGAAAATGATGTTTCAAACACCATCATGAACCTATTTCCATACACAATAGCAATTTAGGATTCAAACCAACCATTGCACAACCTTATCATGGAAAAAGTTTCACTTGAACATTTTGACCCTTAACCAATTTTTCACCACACCTCCAAATCAAACCATTCAAGCTTCTAATTAATCACACTAATCATCAATTTCATTTCTTAACCAACATTACTAACCAATTGCATCAAAATCCACAAACCCCTTTCTACACAATTCGGCCAAAAGAGGTATTCCTCACCCATCTTCCATTTCAATCCAAACAAAGTTCCATTTGTACTCTTTAATCACCAATTACAATTCTTAAGCAAGATTACTAACCAATTCCACTTAAACAACCAAAATTAACAAGAACCCTAGCATTAAGATTTCGGCCAAAGAGGGGTTTTCTACCCAACATGTTTTCCTTCAAATTGAAACCATAGATTGTCTTAGAATCATGCTAGGAACAACATACTTGAAGCATGATTCAAGAACACAAACACACACAATTTTGGAAAATCACACATAAAATCGGCACCCCTAGGTTTCCTCCTTCCATGGAGTTTTCCAACATTCAACCATAGATTCCTACTCCCCTCAAGCCCAAGAACAACATACTAAAAGATGGGAGGGAGAGGATCACTCTAGCAAGTAGTGAAGAACAAACCCCTTAACTTGAAAGTCTCTCTTTATCCACCTTAATCATGATTCCAACTTGGAAAGAAGATGAAAGGAGAAGCTTACCAATTTAGGAGCTTAAATCCTTGTAATTTCAGCAAGAAAAGTGGAAGAACTTGGAGCTTGTAGTAGAAGAAGAATGGCGGATGAAGAAGGAAAGGAAGAAGAAGAAGAAAAAGAAAGGAAATGAGTAATAATTCATTTTATGAAATAATACTACATAATATATATTTTCCCCTCACCTTTTTAGCCCATACTTCTCTACCATTAATCAAAAATAGCCAAGTGTCCTCTAACCCATCCTACTTCTGCCGAAACCTGCTGCCCAAACTGATTTTTTTTATTTAATTTGCACCAAATTGCAAATTAACTCCCAATTTTTCCGAAAGTTCCAATTCTTTTGCCCAAAAATAATTACCGAATTCCAAAATTAACGAAACTTGGACACCACCTTCAGAATATTATAACATTCACAGAACATTTTTCAGAAATTCATTTACCTTTCCGGAGTGTCCTACCGAGCTCGCTGAACCCGAACCAAAACCCGACGTGCGAGCGTGTCAACCTGAACCGAAATTCCGTCACTCCAAAATTCTATAAAAATACCCATAAATTCCATATTAAATTAAAACACAACTTACCCCAAAGCCGACAGAAAATTTCCATCCCGAGCCCCGGGATTCCCGTCCCGAGCCCCGGGAGTCGCCCGGAACCGAACGTCCCGCCCCAAACATTAAACTCCACAACCACCTCCGGGACGTTTCCACGACTCCAAAACTGCAAACGGCTTCCCAAACTGAGATCTCGAGAGTGCTACCGAGCCCGCTGTACGTCCCGAGACGACCCCGACAACCCCCCGGCGCCGGAAAAATATTTTCGGCGGAAACGTCCGGGGGACCCACACGACCTCAAATACGGAGGGGTTCGCCAAAATGATACTCGGATAGGGCTCGGGAGCCGTCTGAACGCCGAAAAACGTGACCCGCAGGCTAAAACCAAAGCCCCGGTCACCCGGCCGCAACCCGCTCGGGGTGACCGTAACATCCTCCCCCTTAGGATCGTTGGTCCTCCAAGAGGGGCATCAAACGCCGAATCTTGCTCGGGGTATCGCTCTCTGATGTCCTGCTCGGTTTCCCAAGTCGCTTCCCGGTCCGTATGATGTGACCACTGAACCTTGACCATGGGAATCAACTTGCTCCGGAGTTTCCGAGTATCGCGTCCCAGAAAGGCAATCGGTACCTCCTGATACGACAAATCAGGCTCCAGCTGAACCTCCTCCACTGGAATCGTCTGCACAGGATCCAGGATGCACTTCTTCAACATACTGACGTGAAAAACGTTGTGCACCGCAGAAATGCTCGGAGGTAGAGCCAACCTGTAGGCCAACCCGCCTATCCGCTCCGAGAATCTCGTGCGGTCCGATATACCTTGGGGCTAACTTACCCCGTCTGCCGAATCATTGTCCCCGAATCGGCGCCACCTTGACCAAACCACCTGTCGCCCACCTCAAACTCCAAGTCTCTGCGTCGCTTTGTTCGCATATGAGGTGGTGCGGTCGTCATGATCTTCAACCGCGCTGAATCAACTTGATTTTTGCGGTGGTCTCCTCAATGAGCTCGGGACCCGGCTCAATCTGTCGACGTCTCGGTCAACGGTGCGGTGTCATGCACCGCCGTCCATACAGCGCCTCAAACGGTGCCATGCCGATGGTACTCTGATAACTGTTATTATATGAAAATTCTACCAACGGCAACTGTTTGTCCCAATCCCCTCCGAAATCCAAGGTACAGCTCCGCAGCATATCCTCCAGAATCTGAATCACCCGCTCCGACTGACCGTCGGTTTGGGGATGGTAAGTCTGTACTCGGATGGAGTCGCGTGCCCAGTGCCTTATGAAAGGCGCCCCGAAATGTGCGGTAAACGCGGATCCCGATCGACACAATGGAGTCAGTACTCCATGTAACCGCACAATCTCTCGATATACTGAGATGGGCAAGCTTCTCAGAGAGTGTCATCCGGATGGCGAGAAAGTGAGCACACTTCGTCAAGCGGTCCACGATAACCCGGATGGCATCGTGGTGAGACCGGGTCGGGGTAGTGCGGTCGAGAAAATCCATCGTGATGTTGCCCCACTTCTGACTGGAATGGGCAAAGTCTGTAACGTCCTGCCGGTTTCGATGCTCCACCTTCACCCGGCGACAAGTGGCACACTTAGACACATGTGTGGCAATGTGTCTCCGGATACCCGGCCACCGAAAATGGGTACGCAAGTCCCGATACATCTTCTCACTACCGGGATGAATGCTCAATCGACTCGAATGTGCCTCCGTCAATTTCATCCCGTAGTGCACGATCCCCGGCACATACAACCGATCTCTCAAGTACAGTGGCCCCGCTGTCTTGAAACGCTGGTAGCATGCCCCTTTGTCCTCTCCGGACAGCTTCTTCAGCTCTGGATCCCTCTCTGTGCATCTCGCACTCTGTCCAACCACTCCGAATGAATGGTCAAAGTGTATACAGCCTGCTCCCGGTGCTCCCACCGGTGCCACAGCACACTAGATCATTCTCCTCGGTCCGATCCTCGGCCTCGCCTCCTCGACAACCCCGGTGTACTTCCTACTCGAGCATCGGCCATCTTTGTATTACCTTTGCCCTCGGTGTACTCGATGGTGCAATCGTAGTCCTTGATGTACTCGAGCCACTGCGCTGCCTCATGTTCAACTCCTTACGAGTGAACAGATATTTCAGACTCTTATGATCTCGTGAAAATCTGAAATTTCTTTGCCGAGTAGGTAGTGCCTCCATTGCTTCAACGCATAAATCACCGCGGCCAACTCCAGATCGTGTGTCGGGTAGTTACGCTCATGCGGTCGCGGCTGTCTCGACCCATAAGCTATCACATTCCGCTCCTGCATCAACACACATCCTAACCCCGACCTAGATGCGTCTGTATAGACCACATACGGTAAGCTCGGGTCGGGTAGAGTCAAGATCGGCGCACTGGTCAGCCGCCGCTTCAGTTCCTGGAAACTCTCCTCGCACTTCTCTGTCCATACAAACGGCTGCCCCTTCTTGGTCAGCTGCGTAAGCGGGAATCCAAAACGGAAAACCACAGCACAAACCGTCGGTAGTAGCCTGCTAACCCCAGAAAACTCCCGATCTCCCGTCTGAGGTTGGCTGCTTCCACTCTGTCCGCCTTAACTTTCTCGGGATCCACTGCCAAACCGTGCTCACCGATGATATGCCCCGAAAAAGACACCTCTCGGATCAAGTCACACTTTGAGAACTTAGCGTAAAGTGGTGTTCCCAAAGTGTCTGCAAACAATCCTCGATGCTCCGGTGTAAATCCTCATCCCGAGTAAATCGAATGTCATCGATGAACACTACCACAAATGAGTCCAGATACGGCCGGAACACTGCTTCATCATATCCATAAACGCAGCCGGTGCATTAGTCAAACCAAACGGCATCACTTTGTATACTCATAGTGCCCATACCGCGTCACGGAAAGCTGTCTTGAATGTCCTCCTCCTTCACTCGCAATCGAAAGTACCCGATCGCAGATCGATCTTTGAAAAGATCTTCGCACCTCTCAGCTGATCAAAGAGATCGTCGATCCTCGGCAATGGGTACTTGTTCTTGATGGTGATGGCGTTCAGCCGTCTATAATCGATACACAATCGGAGTGACCCATCCTTCTTCCTAACAAAATGAACTGGAGCACCCCATGGTGAAGTGCTCGGGCGGATGAAGCCCTTCTCCTGCAGTTCCTCTAACTGCTTCTTCAGCTCCACCATTTCCACTATCGGCATCCGATAAGGTGGAATGGAAATGGGAGTAGATCCGGGTTGCAATCGGATCTCAAACGTGACCTCCGCTCTAGTGGCATCCCGGGCAAATCCTCCGGAAATACTGCGGAAAATCCCGGACAAGCGGAATTTTATCCAGCTCCAACCGAGTGTCGACGTGTTCAGACCGTAGTACTCCTCTCGAATCCACTATCGGGACACGATCCGAACCTGCGGCTCCATGCTGGTCCCGACCGCCTTCGTCCCAATCGAACCTCGAGAGGGTAACACCTCTCCGAAAACCGTAATACTACGGCCGGCATCAATATGCACGGAATTCTTGGACAGCCAATCCATCCCAAGAATAACGTCATACTTCGGTGTGTTCAACACCAGCAGATCGACATAATCCGGTGGCGCCAATGGATAGCACGCAGTCCGTACCATCTCATTGAAAGCGGCCGACTCCCACCGTCTTCACCATGAAGACGCTCTGAAGTCCAATGGTAGTCATGTGGAGAGACACGACACACATTTGTGCAAAAATCGAAACAGACGCCCCAGAGTCAAATAATGCACGAACAGGAGAATCGTTCGAAGTAAAGTACCTTGGAGCGCCCCACGCTGCGAAGTCTCTCCCGCTCGATCCGAAACACCCATCCTGCTCCGGCTCTTTGTGGTGGAGGCTCAGCTGCGATGTCTCACCCCGCTCCACCTGGAATACACGTCCTACTCCAGGCTGTGGCGGAGGGGGTGGCTGAAACGGTCGTCTCGGCTGCTGTGATGGCCTCGGTCCGCCCCGCTGTGAACCGCGCCCCCGGGGTGCGTTAGGCTGAAACCGAGGCTGCGGACGTGTAGCACTGCTGGACCCCTGTCCCAGCGTCAGAGGACAATCACGAATCCAATGATCGCTAGACCCACATCGCAGACACTGTCCCGACTGCCTGTAACATGGCCGGCCTGGGTGCTGCCCGCCACAACTCGCACAAGTCGGGGATACTGGCGTAGTCCTGCTGCCCCTGCTGCTCTGCCCAGACCTACCTGACCTCCCTGAAGACCTCGCTGAACCCTGCTGTGCAGAAGCCCTCCCTCTATCACTGGGTCGGTGCGGTAGGTACCGACTCTCAACCTCCTCCTGCTCGAGGAGTTGGGCCTTCTGCACAGCCTCATGGTAGGAAGTGATGTCCAGAGGTCTCAAAGCCCACCGATACTCAGGACGCAAGCGGCGAATGAACCGCTTGGCCTTCTCCTGCTCCATGCCATAATACTGCGGCACATAGCAGACCAATCGGTCAAACTCCCGCTCGTACTCACCAACAGTCCTGGTGCCCTGCTCCAGGTCATCAAACTGTGCCTGTCGGAGGTCCCTGACGGCATCCCCAATATACTGCTGGTGGAAGTAGTAAGCAACCGCTCCCAAGTCAAGTCCGAATCCTGCCCCCATCACGTCTTGCCTCGGCTCTCGACGGCCCCGGAGGCTCCTCCACCAATGATCTGCACCGTCCCCCCAGATTGAATGTAGCCAACGAGACTCTCACCTCAGACGGAAGGTGTAGCCTCCCAAGGAGCTTGTCAACTCCCGCAAACCATGCCTCAGCCGTCTCAGGTCCTCCACGGCCGTTGAACCTCGGGGGGTTCAAACGCTGAAACCGCTCCAGAAGTCTGATCTCATCAGACTGGCGTCTCAGCTCTTCCCGTCGGTGGTGGGACCGACGAGAACTCTCAAGATCGCGCAGATCTCCTCCTCGTAATCACTATCCTGCTGATCTGCGCACCGAGGTGGTTGCTGCCCACCTCCTGCACTGCTGTCTCCGCTGTGGCCTGTCCGGCCCTCCCCGTGCCCGCTGCCCCCTCGAATCCGGCCCAGGCTGGTACTACGGTACTCGAATGCTGAACTCCGACCCAACACTGTAGTATATCGGGAGCGGGTCCCTCGACCGCTGATCACTCGGGGTGTGTGTGATCGCTCGAGATCCCGGGTGTCTCTGAACCCGCCTTCTAACCCTTGGAGGTGTGGGATCCCGGTCCCGACCCTCCTGTTCTTGCTCACGCTGGCGGCGTGTTCTAGCCATACCTGAAAATGGATCAACCCAAAACCATATAACCCAATAATAAACTTTCTCTTCCTAAAGCTAGCAGCAGCATTTTATGGCTCTGTAGTGTAATGCAATGCATGATGCAAGGATCCTTTTCAGAATCCCGAAACTAAATAATAAACCTTAACATAGAATCAGATCATGCTTATAATCACGGAATCACTTCATATAACACCCACACCTTCCATAATGCTCCAAAGAACCGCCACCGCTCCACACGCATTCGAAATGGTTCAAATAAGGAGTTGATCAGGCTCCGTACCGAACCACTCCAGAATGAGGTGTAAACCAGTAGCTTGCCCTTCGAAGTCATTACTTGTAAAGCTTACCCATGAACTAGCATGCCTCACTTCAAAAGTCCCTTTTTTTTTTGGGCTCGTATGCTCGCCTTCCTCAACCCGTACTGAACTAACCATACTTTACCTCTTGGGTCACTCCGACCCGACCTGCTCTGATACCAACTTGTCACAGCCACCCCGCCCGGTTGCGGAGGCGGAGCCGGCCGCGACGTCGGAAACAGGAATTACGGCGGAAAACGCGGCAGCGGAGCATCGAGCTCAGAGACAGAACAAACGAGTATCGACTAGCAACCTAAAAACTCGTACAAGGCAAGCATGCGCAACCACCCAATTTCTACCAAACATGCAGTTCATGGTATGCTAACATCAGTTATCGCCATCAACACAGAAGCACCAAGTCTGAGATAAACCAAATCTACTATAGGCAAGTCGGGGCTCCGCCCACGACTCAGAAGACAGACAGAACAGAATACATCTCAAGTTATGCAACATTTACAAATTACATGATCTGATCTATATGCATGCAGTTACAGCTACAGAGCCAGTAAACAAAATCCTATAAATACCTAGCGCGGAATCTGAAGCGACCTCCGCACGTGGTACTGCTGCTGCAACCCAACCTCAAAATGAAGGAAGCACCGCGGAATCTCTACTCCGCCGGTTGCTTGTCAGGACGGCCTGAAAGTGGTAAACAGATAAAAGGGGTGAGTCCTCGAAAGGACCCGATGAGGCTTAAGGCAAAGTGCGGTTTGCCCATGGGCGACAATCAACTCGCAAAATGTAATAACATAGCATATACATGTACATACGAACATAAAGCATATAGTGAATCATAAACCATCGCATGCGGTCCAACCGCCGAGCGACCCGTTACGGCGGCCCTCAGCGGAGGTCGAATATACAGGTCGAGCAGAGCAGATAGCACGGTACCGGCTGGGGTCGCGATCCCCAAATTGTCGTAGGGTCACAGAACAGAAGTATCGGCACTCCCGGTGCGGATACACAGAACAGAACCAAGGAGTACCCGTGGTCTCTCCAACCATACGGGTCTCGCCACAGAATCAGAACATATAAATGAAACATACAAATACAGCAGAGATATCATACCTGATAACATATATGGAGCGTAACAAACGTACATTTTACCAAATTAAGCCCTTACCTCGAAGCGCGCCCGCAGCCCAAAACTCGTGAAACCCCGGCTCCCGACCGAAACGCCAAACTTGACTCCTATGGTTCCACGCTACTCCACTAACGTAGAATCAAGTGGATAACCATTGTTGAGTCGAACACATCCAAATAACTCCGAGAAAAAATTTCGCACAAACCCGCACTTTCCCGCAAAATCCCACAGAAAGCTCGGTTTTACAAACCGAGCCTGAACATTGTTATTCCAACACCCACAAACATATTCCAACCCTTAAACCCGCATTCCAGACACTTTTCCCGGTAAATCCGTATAAAACTAACTTTTCCCACCGTTGTCCGAAAATGATGTTTCAAACACCATCATGAACCTATTTCCATACACAATAGCAATTTAGGATTCAAACCAACCAATGCACAACCTTATCATGGAAAAAGTTTCACTTGAACATTTTGACCCTTAACCAATTTTTCACCACACCTCCAAATCAAACCATTCAAGCTTCTAATTAATCACACTAATCATCAATTTCATTTCTTAACCAACATTACTAACCAATTGCATCAAAATCCACAAACCCCTTTCTACACAATTCGGCCAAAAGAGGTATTCCTCACCCATCTTCCATTTCAATCCAAACAAAGTTCCATTTGTACTCTTTAATCACCAATTACAATTCTTAAGCAAGATTACTAACCAATTCCACTTAAACAACCAAAATTAACAAGAACCTATTCATTCCACATTTCGGCCAAAGAGGGGTTTTCTACCCAACATGTTTTCCTTCAAATTGAAACCATAGATTGTCTTAGAATCATGCTAGGAACAACATACTTGAAGCATGATTCAAGAACACAAACACACACAATTTTGGAAAATCACACATAAAATCGGCACCCCTAGGTTTCCTCCTTCCATGGAGTTTTTCCAACATTCAACCATAGATTCCTACTCCCCTCAAGCCCAAGAACAACATACTAAAAGATGGGAGGGAGAGGATCACTCTAGCAAGTAGTGAAGAACAAACCCCTTAACTTGAAAGTCTCTCTTTATCCACCTTAATCATGATTCCAACTTGGAAAGAAGATGAAAGGGAGAAGCTTACCAATTTAGGAGCTTAAATCCTTGTAATTTCAGCAAGAAAAGATGAAGAACTTGGAGCTTGAAGAAGAAGAAGAATGGCGGATGAAGAAGGAAAGGAAGAAGAAGAAGAAAAAGAAAGGAAATGAGTAATAATTCATTTTATGAAATAATACTACATAATATATATTTTCCCTCACCTTTTAGCCCATACTTCTCTACCATTAATCAAAAATAGCCAAGTGTCCTCTAACCCATCCTACTTCTGCCGAAACCTGCTGCCCAAACTGATTTTTTTATTTAATTTGCACCCAATTGCAAATTAACTCCCAATTTTTCCGAAAGTTCCAATTCTTTTTGCCCAAAAATAATTACCGAATTCCAAAATTAACGAAACTTGGACACACCCTTCAGAATATTATAACATTCACAGAACATTTTTCAGAAATTCATTTACCTTTCCGGAGTGTCCTACCGAGCTCGCTGAACCCGAACCAAAACCCGACGTGCGAGCGTGTCAACCTGAACCGAAATTCCGTCACTCCAAAATTCTATAAAAATACCCATAAATTCCATATTAAATTAAAACACAACTTACCCCAAAGCCGTCAGAAAATTTCCATCCCGAGCCCCGGGATTCCCGTCCCGAGCCCCGGGAGTCGCCCGGAACCGAACGTCCCGTCCCAAACATTAAACTCCACAACCACCTCCGGGACGTCTTCACGACTCCAAAACTGCAAACGGCTTCCCAAACTGAGATCTCGAGAGTGCTACCGAGCCCACTGTACGTCCCGAGGCGACCCGACAACCCCGGCGCGAACAATATTTTCGGCGGAAACGTCCGGGGACCCACACGACCTCAAATACGGAGGGTTCGCCAAAATGATACTCGGATAGGGCTCGGGAGCCGTCTGAACGCCGAAAACGTGACCCGCAGTTAAAACCGAGCCCGGGTCACCCGGTCGCAACCCGCTCGGGGTGACCATGTAAGGCGAGATCTGCGGAGGCGAGATCTGGCGAGGGCCCTATCTGGCGGGGCCTTGTCTGGCGGGGCCAGTGTAGGCATCAGAGACTGGCGAAGGCGAGCTGCGAGACCGCGAAGGCGAGACCTGCGGATACGAGACTTTAGAATGCCATCGCGGGGAGGGGGCGATGGTAATGCTGATCCTTGTCCAATTCTGATGTGATGCGAGGACGCCTTTGCTTGGGTAGTGTACATTTTCAATTTAAATATTGAAAATTCGTCAAACCGTACCGTTGCGCCGAACCATTGAGCGAAATTAGCCATCCCATGATCTCTCAACTGTTGATCCATGATATTGTGGTTATTGTAGCGTGAAATCTCGTCGAATTGACTACACAGTAACACAAAGTATGAGTGAAATAAAGTCAAATAAAGTAAATACTATGAACAAGCATTTACCTTATGTATGGTTCCACTTCCCTACAATTCAAGAGAATATACGTATGTACATGATGTAATTCTTCATCTGTCAATTGTCGATTTCTTGCCCTCCCAAAGATCCTTATAGGATGCTTGAAGATCGAGTTTCCACATCCCTGTGATGTTGTACCACCAGCATCATTCCGCAAGACAGGATTGATCAGTGTTCCGAGATTTTCGGTAAAGTAATGCTCAGAAAATAGTGACACTTCTTGCATCATATACTTTTCAACAATTGATCCCTCCGGAAATCACTTGTTAACACATTTTGCTTTTATGTTTTTAATAAGCCTTTCAAACGGATACATCCACCGAAATTGCACAGGGCCACACATTCTAAGCTCCCACGGTAAATGAATCGTCAAATGTTCAATGGAGGCAAAGAATGATGGAGGAAAATACTTCTCAAGCTTGCACAACGTTACAGCTATATAATCTTCCAATTTCTCTATGTCAGACAAATCCATAACAGCATCACGTAAAACTATTGGAAGCAACTTTTGCATAAACACAACAATCATGAGTGTTCATGCCGTAAAAGGAATTATTAGTTGTGTTAACACAATTTCCAATATTAGACGCATATCCATCAGGGAGTTTGACGGTGTGCTTTAGCCAAAAGCAAATATTTTGAATCTATTCCGCATTTAAAGTATAGCTTGCCATTGGTTGATATGGTCTACCATTAGGACCTCTGACCAAATGCAACTCGGGGCGGATATTCATACATTGAAGATCTAGTCTCGCGTTTGCATTGTCCTTAGTCTTACCTTTCTTCATGTTCATAACCGTATAAAAAACATTATCAAAACTGTTTTTCTCAATATGCATCACATCTAGGTTATGTCTGACTTGAAGATGTCACCCCACCGCCCCCGGGAACTGGCGGAAGCGTCTTACTTGCGGAGGTTGGAGGTATCGGCGGCGGGTGAATACGGAATTTCTTCTTAAAAGGGTTGTGGACCCGAAACCCGTCCCTTAAAACATTTTCTTTCAAGTTTTAAGGTTATTACGTGTTTGCAGATTTTAAGACGTCTTACTAGTCCTAAACCTGCACCTGAGACACGTTAGTGGTTTACATAATATAGCGCGTGCAGAAAACATAAGCAAATAATAAGTCATACAGGCAGAAAGAGTTCCGCCCTCTTCGTAGGGTCGGAAACTCCCCACGAATAACATACAATTTAGGTCCGAATACTAAAAGTGTCTAATATGCAGTCTACACCTACAGAGCCGAGCCAAAAAGCGGAATTATACCTCGCTAAACAAAAGCTGCTGCTAAACATAAACATGAGAAATAACGTCAGACTAACCAGATAAATTTTACCGACAGATTACAGGAAGGACCTAACGAGAATACCCCCAGACATAAACAGAATTATACCTCAGAAGATACAGATTGCAGAACGAACACCGCGGGAGGTCTACTCCGCAGGTCGTTTGCCCGGATTCCCTGAAAATATTTAGTATGTGGGGGGTGAGTTCTCGAAAGAACCCAGTAAGGGGGCAGGTACAGTAACGGGAAAAACTTTTAAAAACGTTTTTCCCTGCATAAAAGATTAGCGTGCCATGAACTAGCATATAATACAATCCTAAGTATAAACGAAATATGATATGCAATGTTGTGATGCCTAGCAGTCCCGTCGGACTGGTGGTACTTTCCCATACAGGTCGTCCCCGACCATTGACAGCACACTACGGTGGCTTGTTAAGCTCATGCCGATTATCGGGATCAGAACGCATTGTACCAGTGAGGGGTGATCTGCCCCTAACTGTCAGAATAAAAAAATGCGTCATAAAGCCGACGCAAAACAGAAAACGGGACCGTTGTCGACCCCCGATAAGCAGATCCGATATAGCATAAGTCCATAAAATAATAAAACCTGTAAACTGCTATGTACCATGTGACTAGCCTCGGGAGTCATTAGGCCCCACCCTCAACTTGAGTACTAGCCCTTAACTAACCTAATACACATGCATTGCGTATTAAGAAAGCTAAACCCCGTACCTCGATAGAAACGGATATCTACTGTGGCCCCCTGAAGCTCACAAGCAGTATCCCAGAAATGCAGATTTAATCTGCTAGAATCAGAAACACAGAATAATCTAGTTAATTAACTAAAGTTCCTTACTGTGGGAATTTATCCAAAATTACCACTTAAGTCCCCTAACTTTTCAGAAATTTTCAAACTTGCCCAAAAAGTGACAAATTTATACTTAAAGTGTCTAAAGTTACTTCCATAACTTAAAGTGGGTAGCTTTCCTTTAACTTTTCCATAAATACACTTTTTACCCAAACTTTTCGATAAAGTGTATTTTAGCACTTAACTTATACAAAGTTACAAAATATTCAATTTTGTCAACTTTTCCACACAAATAACTTTTCAGCCCAATATTTTGACCCAACTTCCTTTTTGAGCCTAAACTTTATAAACATGCATTTTAACCACACAAATCAAACTTTCTTCACCCAAACATCATTAAACAACTTCCACAACACTTTAACTTCACAAACACATCATCAAACCATCATCAACAATTCGGTTTCTTCCCAAAAATTACTCAATAAATTCCAACTTTTTCCAACAACTTAAAAACATGTTAAATATACTTATAACATGCTTTTCAATAACTTCCTTGAACAAAAATCCACGCAAAAATCATCAAATTTTTGGCCTCCACCCACTAACATGCTTTTTCATGATTTCTCAAGAACAAAACATGTTCATCATGTAACCAACTTCAACATAGTTGAAGATCAGAATCATCCAACAACCAAACTTCATAAAAATTACCAAGGATGTTCCTCACCTCGTTGAAACTTGTAGATCAACCTAGGATGAGCTGTTGTTATAACAAAACCATCACCAAAATCCTTCAACAAATTCGGCCATGAAGAACAACAAAGATGGATGAGTTTTGCTTCCATGTTTAAACTTCAAAAACATGAAGATCCTACCAAAAAGAACTCAACCATACCTTGAAGTTACAGTTCCAGGAGTCTAGGAAGTAGTAGAGCTTGTGATATGATCATGGAAATGATCAATATTTGAAAGATGTAGCTTGGAAGATGAACACCAAGCAACTTGATAATTTCGGCTTGAACAAAGAACCTCTTCACTACAAGGTGAAGCAATGCTTTGAATGCCAAGGGGAGGAGATGAATCTAGCACCTCTCAACTACTTGATTGGGCAATACTAGATATGATTCTTAAACCAAAATTATGGAACAAAGGAATGGATTGAAGAAATGAGAAATCAAAGCCAAAATGCTCTCAAAATGGCGGTAATATTTTCGGCCAAATGAGTTCTAAGTTGCTGAAATGTCCAAGGAACCTGGAATCCCTATCACTCACAATTGACCTAGGAAGTCCATGATATTTAACAACATGCTTGAAAAACAATTGACATGGAATGAAATGTGCCATTTTTTAGAATCTATCAACAACCACAAAAATAGCATCATGTCCATGTGAAGTTGTAGGCAAGCCACTAACAAAGTCCATGCTAATGTCAACCCTAGGGTGAGTAGGAGAAGTGAGAGGAGTGTACTTCCCTTTCGGTTGAGGAGTGACTTTTGGCTTGTGACAAGTGATGCACCTTGCACACATCCTTGGACACCAAAATGGCCCATTAGGCCGCCACCATGTGCTTCCTTGGTGATGACTTCTCTCATGGAACTTCTTGGTATACAAAGCCTTTTAAACTTAAACAAGAAGCCTTGAAATATTTAGTAGCCATTTCGGCCACCCTTAGTACATGAAGCATAGATATCACCGAAATCAATGTCATGCTCATACATATCTCTTAAGCACTCAAATCCTACAATCTTAGCATCAAGAGAAGAAAGAAGAACATATCTCCTAGATAAGGCGTCGGCCACAACATTTTATTTTCCCTTCTTGTACTTAATCACATAAGAGAATGATTCAATGAATTCTATACATCTAACATGCCTTTTGTTTAAGTTGCCTTGATTTTGAAGGTACTTCAAGGAGATGTGATCCGTGTGAATCACAAACTCCCTAGGCAACAAATAATGACTCCACACTTGCAAAGATCTCACAAGAGCGTAAAGCTCTTTATCATAAGTGAAGTAGTTCAATGTAGCACCATTCAAGTTTTCACTAAAATAGGCAATGTGGCGGCCCTCTTGGTGCAAAACGACACCAATGCCATTCCCACTTGCAACACATTCAATTTCAAAAACCTTCTCAAAGTTGGGCAAAGCAAGCAAGGGAGCACTCATCAATTTGGATTTTAAAGCAAGAAAAGACTCCTCTTGGGCTTTACCCCATGCATACACAACATTCTTCTTAGTCAACTCATGTAAGGGGGCGGAAATAGAGGAAAAGTCCTTGACAAACCTCCTATAAAAACTAGCAAGACCAAGAAATGATCTTACTTCGGTGATTGACTTAGGAATTGGCCATTCCTTTATTGCTACCACTTTACTTTCATCAACTCTAACACCATGCTTTCCCACAACATATCCAAGAAAATTAACTTCACTTGTAGCAAAGACACATTTTTCAAACTTAGCATACAACTTCTCAAGCCTAAGTGTATCTAAAACATGCTTCAAGTGATCAATATGCTCAACATGGTTCTTGGAATACACCAAAATGTCATCAAAGTAGACAACCACAAACTTTCCAATGAAATACCTCAAAACATGGTTCATTAATCTCATGAAAGTGCTAGGTGCATTAGTTAATCCAAAAGGCATGACATTCCATTCATACAAGCCAATCTTAGTTTTAAAGGCCGTTTTCCATTCATCACCCTTTTTCATTCTAATTTGATGATAGCCACTTTTCAAGTCAATCTTAGAGAAAACACATGAACCACTCAATTCATCAAGCATATCATCAAGTCTAGGGATAGGATGTCTATACTTTACAGTGATGGTGTTGATGGGTCGACAATCCATGCACATCCTCCAAGTGCCATCACTTTTGGGCACTAAGATGACCGGCACGGCACATGGTGAAAGGCTCTCTTTGATGAAACCCTTTTGAAGCAATTCTTGCACTTGTGCTTGAATCTCCTTGGACTCTTGAGGGTTAGTCCTATAGGCGGCCTTGTTGGGAAGTGGAGCACCCGAAACCAAGTCAATTTGGTGCTCAATCCTTCTATATGGAGGGAGGCTGCAAGGGTCCTCAAACACATCATCATATGTTTTCAAGAGATCCTACACATCCAAAGAAAGAGAAGATACTTGCTCAAGTGTTAGCATGCATGAAGTGGGAACAATGAAAAAGCAAGTTTTGTTTTGCAAAAGTGCTCTTTTGAAATCTTTTCCTTTAGGCAAGTGAAGGGTGCACTCTTGTTTTCTCTCACTCTCATTTGAGGTGTTTCCCACAAATGCACTCTCTTTCTTTTCTCTCAAGGATCCTTGATCCTTTTCATTCTTTCCTCTCATCCCATCTCCCTCTTTCCTTCTTGAAGTCTCGGCCTTGGAGGCTAGGTGGACTTGGTCTTGCAAGGCTTGGGTAGGTGTAAGGGGAAGGAGTGTAAAGTTTCGGCCAACATGGGTGATGACAATCTTGTTGGCATTTCCATGGTGAATGGAATGTTTGTCAAATTGCCAAGGTCTCCCAAGCAAGATGTGAGTTGCTTGCATTCTCACCACATCACATGTGATGGTATCTTCATATTTTCCAATTCGGATGGGAACTTCAACTTGCTTTACCACTTTGACAAATGACCTATCATCCACCCATTGGAGTTGGTATGGCTTCGGATGGAGCTTGGTGGGAAGATTGAGCTCTTCCGCCATGTCTTAACTAGCGGCATTGACACAACTTCCACTATCCACAATGATACTACAAAGGGTCCCATTCACCAATGCCCTTGTTTGGAAGAGGTTTTCCCTTTGGGAGGATTTGGCTACTCCAGGAGAACTTTGAAGAACTCTCTTTATCACTAAAATGTGACCTTCAAGAGGAAACTCCCCTTCTTCTTCTTCTTCCCCATTTGGAAGCTCATGTGGAACTTCCTCCTCATCTTCACTTGAGATGTCACCATTTGGTCTAATCACCATAACTCTCTTGTTGAGACATTCTCTTGCATAGTGTCCTTTGCCAAGACACTTGAAACATTCAACGGTTCTTGATTGAGGTGGTGGGTTTGTGGGTTTATACTACCCTCTATGAAAGTGGCCTCTTTCATTTTCTTCTTCTTCATTTAAGTCTCTTTCAAGGTAGGCTCTTGCTTGTGCCCTATCTTGAGAGATCCTTCTTCTAGCGTTTCTAGGAGGTGGTTCTTCATGGTGTTCTTCCTCACTACTCTCCGAAACCTCTTCAACAATTCGGCCTCTCCTTGGTGGAACAAGAGGCCGAAGTCGAGGAGCATTTTGAGGTGTCTTTTGGGGCGGTTCCATGGTGCCACCCTCCCTCCTAGGTGGCTCGGTTTCCCTTGAGCATGGGAGCTCTCCGGTAGCTTGCCTTGAGCAACTTTAAGTCTTGTAACCTTCTCATTTGTAGTAACCATTTGAACCTTGATCTCCTTAAGTTCTTGAGTAAGGTTGGCAAGAGCTTCATACAACCTCAAGTTAGAGGGAGATGGTGGAGGAGAATCGGTTGATATACCTACAAACAAAGATTTCTTTCTTGCAATTGAAGATATGGAGTTAGTAGTATAAACCCTCTCTTTGTTTTTGTATTCTCTCTTGTGTTTCACTCAAGGACTCTCTTATGGTGTATCACTCTTGCTCAGCCTTAACCTCTCAAGTCAACAACCTCTTTCAACCTGTTCAAGGAAGACACAATAATGGACACAAGAATAAACTAGGAAAACCGAAAGCAAGTAGGAAAAGAAAGCACTAGTTACTTGAAACTAGGTTTTGAAAAGTTTAAGGTAGATGGGGGTTGAAAGAAGTAAGGTGTGGTGTAAGAAAGGCCTTTTGCAAACAACAAACACATTTTGAAGCAAGATGTTTAGAGCTTTTGGATCAAATGTGATAGTCTCGTTCCTAAAGAAGGCCCGGACTCTCAGTTGATGTGGTGGAGAAGATGATGCTCTTGAGACTCAAGCTTGCTGTTTAGAGTAATCTGTAAAAGATAGGAAGAATACTCAGAAGTAGCAAGAGGGGAGTGGGGGGGCGTGTAGTAGCTTACCCGATTTAGGGTGGACATCACCCTATTTATAGAGTGATGCCAGGAGAAGAGCCTCCCCCAGTTGAAGCCCTTTAGACAGTTGTTGAGATAAGTCTCGTGTCGATCGATTGGAGATAAGGCGGTTGTGATGATGAAGATCTCAGCAAACCGCCTTAGGTGATTCACTTGTCGAGAGAATGTCTGCGCGTATAAATGCAGTGAAGATCTCCCGTGGCTCGTGCTGCCCTCCTTATTGGCGGTTGATGTCGGACGACCAAGTGGTCTATTTCCAAGTGGAGCAAGCGGCGGGCGAAGGCCCATAGGGGTGAAGGCCCAAATAGAATATAGCCAAATAAGGGGTGAGGGTTGCACGAACCTGGGTACCAGGGCCTTATCTGGGCGGGGCCAGTATAGGCAGGAGAGGCCGGGAGTAAGACCCATGGAGGCGAGTGAGATCACAAAGGCGAGGCACGAGGCTGCGAGGGTAGCCCGCGAAGGCCCCAGAGACGCAAAGGTGAGTGTGAGACATCGCCCATGCGAGACTTGGGGCCGCGAGGCGAGACCTCGCGCAGCGTCTTGGAGACCACCAGGATGAGACCTTGCGAAAGCGCTACTGGAGACCACCAGGATGAGACCTTGCGAATGCGATACTTGAGACCACAAGGATGAGACCTTGCGAAGGCGTCTTTGGAGACCACAAGGATGAGACCTCTCCAAAGGCCTCGTATGATTCGATGCGGCGCGAGGCGCGATTGCTTGGGTAGTGTACCAAGATGCCTCCTCACGAGAGCGGAGTATGGGCGAGGTCACGTACTCCGTTTTGGAAAGTACTTTCTTTGAGGACCGATGTAGTAGTCATAAGTGAAGATCTTTTATAATCTGATAGTTTGTGTTGGATCCTTCACGACCCTTTACTCGTGTTGAAGATCTTGTTTGAAAATACCATGTTGAGGCGTGCGATCCACGGGCGAGTTTGTGTGGAGCGCGATGACCTTTGTGTGGAGCGCGATGACCTTTGTGTGGAGCGCGATGACCTTTTATGGTCTGATATTCGTGTTGGATCCTTCATGATCCTTGTGAGTTTTGAGGAGGGCATTTGCTTGGGTAGTGTACCAAGATGCCTCCTCCTGAAGGCAGTATGGGCGGGGTCCGTACTGCATTCAAATTCCAAGTCGTTGGAGTTGGCGAAGGCGCTTGGGCCATTTGCGGACCGTTTGATTGTGAAGGCAGCGAAGAGTCCCTTCAACATTTAATGCGGGGAGATAAAGGAAGATGAGAGGTTTATCGACCGTTATGGGGCGCAACACGTGGCGCCGTAGAGTCGATTACGCTTTGTAAAAGCGTTTCTTCTTTATACGGCGGGGAGAGGTTTGATAACCGCTGGATGCTGGCACGTGGCGCCTCAGGAGTCATTCACGCTTAAAAAGCGCTTTTTCATTTTGGCGGGCTTATAAAAGCGTACCCGAGAAGATTGAAGCCTTTCTTCTCCACTCTTGCATTTGTTCGCTCTGTTTACGAGTAACCCTTTCGTATTCTTGCGCTTCTTGGCTATTTCATCGGCGGTTAAGAGGTGATTTGTGGTGGTTTCTCCTTTTCGTTTGATATTCCGCGGTCAACTGTTCATTTGCCAACCGCTCCGTTCGTTCTTGCTCACTGTTCAACAAATCGGGTAAGTTTTTCTTCCCGCACACTAAGTGCTTCAAGTTCTCTGGCGCACCGAGCGCTTGACGAAATGCCTTTGCTTTGGGCTTTTTGATTTATATGCCTATCTGTTCTTCCTTTTGCAGAGATGGATTCCAAGGAAGCTGTTCGCCTGGTCGCTCCTCTCGAGAAGACCACGGTGAAGTTCGAGAGGATTCACCAGGATATGGTGGATGCCTTCTGGCCCGTGGAGAAAGCGCCGGTATATGCGTCCCGTGCGGGTGTTTGTCGGGCGATGGGTTGGCCCGTTACCGAGGAGAACAAGGAGAACCGGGTGCTGTGCCTGTACACGGCGCAGCTTTCGGCGGGATTACGGTATCCCTTCCCGCAACTGGTGCAAGATCTTTGTGCCGATTGGGGAATGCCCCCAACTCAGTTGGCGCCCAATACTTTCCTGAGTATTGCGGGCTTTATCGTCGCCTGCCACATGGCCGGCGTGAAGCCATTCGCCGACGTGTTCAACCGTTTCTATCGGTTGGAGCCGAGGAGCGGGGTGCGTTCTTCTCGTCACTCCCATAAACGTTGGAGGTAACCACTCCATCTCTTTCACCGCTTCGCCCGATCCTACCACAAGCCAGCACGGATCCTTTTTCTTCTTGCCGCGAAGGCACATGGGACTTTCCCGTGGCGAGGACGCGACAATCCGTGCAAAGCATTGCGCGGAGGCTGTGCCGACTCACGGGGAGTGCGGTGGCGAGGCATACGTTCAGCTCTTTGGGGTGGTTAGACGATGTCCTTTCGAGGAGCGCGTACGAGGCGTTCTTCCCCTTCTCGGCTGCCCAGTGGGCGAGACCACCCTAAGGTGGGCTGGGATTAGCACGGGTTTCGTCTTTGGACCCTAGGATGCCCCGCCATACGAGGATGGGCTCCCGTCCACCGTGGGACAATGATAGATTCTTTCTTCGCTGCTCTAGCGGCGCCCAAAATACGCTGCGCATACATACTAATATCTTTGTAAATTTGTAAGAGTGCAGTAGTACACAGTCTGAAGTCCCTCTTTGTCTGCAGAGATGCCGTTGCAGTCAGCGAAGCCCGGGTAAGAAAGCATCCATGCGCATCGCCCAACGAGTGCACCTGGCTTGTGCCCTTGGGGAAAACGCCCCTGCCGGTGCGGTCAAGGTGTTGGGACCCTTTGTCCCCAACCTGTCCAAGAAGAGGGCGGGTATCAAACCTTCGATGGCTTCTCAGCCGGAGACGAAGAAGAAAAGTGGCTGCCACGCCTTTGAAGAAGAGAGAGCCCTGCCGGTCTTGAGGGGACCACGGCTGAAGGGCCGGCCGGGAGGCTGAGAATCCCGGAGGAGGCGGAGGGGCCTACTCCGGTTATTTTAATCAAGAGGCCAGGAGCTCTTTGGGGAAGAGGGTCCTATTGGGAGCCCCTGGCTGAAGAAGCCGAGAAGAGTGGAGTTTGAAGCGCCTCCTACTGTTGAAGAGGTCGTGCCTTGCGAGAGGGCCCAAAGGGAGCGCGAGCAGTTAGCGCTGTTCCTATAGAGGCTGTGCCCATCTCAGTGGTGCATCCTATTTCCTCTGAGGAGGCGGCTGCTGAAGCCATTGTATCTGGGCTCTTTGCGAGCCCTTCACCAGTTCAGGGTGAAGACTTGCCCGGTCATGTGGTCGCGGCAGAGATCATCACCAGAGGGAGAGTGCCTCCTCCCAAGGGTAAGATGTCAGCGGCTAACGTCCTGATCTCCATGAGAAGGAGGGGCAACCAAGCTGCAAAGGCCATTGGGAGTACTGGCCAACGGGAGGTACCAGTCATTCCTTCGGAGGAGGCGGAGACTACTAATGCAAGGAAGAGATCCCTGCAGCCATCCCTTCTGAAGTGGGGATCCCTGAAGAGGCCCCTTCAGGGGAGAAGGCCCCTGCCACGAAGGGGAAGAGGATCCTGATGGTTGAGGAGACTTCTTCCTCTTCCAATAGTGAGGCCCCGGAGGAAGGGGGTCTGGTAACACGGTCCTCTGCGAGGACAAGTGGTTGGGAGGTTGCCCAACCTTCCAGCAGCCAGCTGGAAGTCAGTGGATGGGGCGTCCTTCGCTGTGGTAAGTCTTTTTGATTTTGTGATATTTTCTTTGCTTTTGAGTTCATACTTGTTTCCTAGTTGCTTGATGCCTGTTCTTTGTAGGCGAGGGCCCTTGAGCCAAGGGCCGGTCCTGTAAGGCTCCCGTGGACCAAGGGGTCTTGACAGAGATCCCTGCCGATTTGGGGACCAGGACCGAGGTCCTTGAGAAGACCGGAGTCTGGTCTCACTATTTGGAGCGGAGGCGCGTTGCTGCCAAGTCGGTCCCCAAGTGGTCTGAGGAGCCAGACCTCCTGAGAGTCCAGAGGCACCGGACCGGACTTAGGGTGTACGAGGAGCAAGGAGGCTCTGAAAGATGCATGGGATCCGGTCTTCCTCACGAGGAATAGCAGCTCACCGCTGCGGGGAGGAGCAAACCCTCCAATCCTGCCTGGAGGGCTGCTCACCCCTATGACAGGAGGTGACCGAGCGGAGCCTGGACTCCCTGCTGAATTCATGAGGGAGGCAGCTCAACAAAGTCTGCAGTAAGACAGTTTACGGTCTTTACGTATAAGTTTAGTTTAGCCTTTTACGCTTCGCTTTAATAGCATTGGGATGCAAAGGGCTGTCAAAGGTCATGTCTGCTGAGCAATGGCATGACTTCTGAAGTATGCAAATAAGCGGGACGACGCCGGATATCAGAGATTGCCTCTCTCAGGAGGGAGCTGGAGTCCTCAAAGAAGAGGGAGGAGGAGCTCAAGGAGGAGCATGCCAAGCGCGTGGCCCAACTAGAGAGTTGGTGCGATTATGGCAACCAAGAGCGGGCACACAGCATGCGGTACCGGTGGGAGCAGGCCTGCCTTCTTGATGTTGCGAAGCAACGCTTCCTTCAGCAGGAAGCAATGCTGGAAGCCAAGCAGCTTGAAAATGCTGTCTTGAAGGAGTCCCTCCTTTCCTTGGAGGCCGAAACCAAAGCCGCCCTTGCGGTGGCGAAGGCCCAAGTTGAGCAGGCGAGGCCGCAGGCGAGGAGGCGAGGAGCCAAGCTACTGTCCGAGCTCAACCGGCGAGAGAAGAAGGTGGAGGAGGGCAGGCTTGCTGCTGGGGTTGCCACTGAAGGCACGCACGGAGGTCGCCATCGACACGGAGAAGGCAATGGCCTCGGTGTGGGAGATGGAGAAGGCTCTGGGCCTTCCCCCTTTGAAGGTGAGGATCCCGAGTCCTCTTCCTCCATCAAGGTGCCCATCCACGAGCGGATGCCTCGGCGGTGGAGAAGCTTGGCGAGATCAAGCCACAGGCGAAGCGGGGCGCGAGCCTACGAGGAGGGCTGGCTGCAAGTGGAGAAGGCGTTTCCAGCTCTAAGCCTTGGGATCTGGATGCTGCCAACACCAACAAGCCAACGGTAGGCGCTGCTTGAGTGGGGAGCAGGGGAAGGAAGATGGGCGATGCAGTATGCCCTCTTGGACTAGGGTGGAGGTTCCAACATGTGGATACCCCCTATCTTTGTATAAAGACCTGAATTCACACACTTTTTGGGAACAATAGATGAAGTAAAACTTCCTATTGCCTTCACTGCTTTTGTAGATTCGCTTTATCTCGCGATAGTCTGTAGGTACGTTTAGCTAAGTTTAACAACCATAGGCCAAGTCTGTCTCATGGAGAGATGTCCTTCGGGGTCCGCGAAGGCGAAGCCACGGGGACTATTTATCAAGGAGCTGGAGACTCGATCTTAAGTTTATAGTGACGAGGCACTTCAAGATCCGCAACGGCGGAGCCACACGAGTCATTCCAAATGACTTGTGGGTTTACTTGTTAAGCCCCTTTCTTGGGCAAGCTGTTTAGGAGTAAGCCCTTGGGTAGTGTACGGTGTACCAAGTAGAAGTTCCCTGTAGTTTGCTCATCATTTATACGATAAGTATGCAGTAAAAGGTTCGGTTTACGGAGCACGGAGTCGCGCGTTTGGCGAAGGCGATGGGGCGCTTGTTGAGACAAGTGGAGAACCATCCGAGGTTACGGGGTAAGACCCACTGCTGTGTATGCAGGGAGCCCTTGCGGAAGGTCTGCTGTGGTGCTTGAGGACGACTTACACATAGACTTTCTGAAGGAGCCAAAAAAGGGGGCTACCCTTCCGCAGCGCAAGGGGATTACCCTTGGGGCGGGGCGAGTTGAAGGTCGGTTGGGAATGAGACCCGCAACCACCTGTGTGGAGAATCCGAGCGGAAGGTCTGCTGTGGCGTGCGAGGACGACTTACACATAGACCTTCTGAAGGAGCCAAAGGGGTTACCCTTCCGCAGCGCAAGGATTCCCTTGGGGCGGGCGAGTTGAAGGTCGGTTGGGAATGAGACCCGCAACCACTGTGTGGAGAAGTCCGAGCGGAAGGTCTGCTTTGTGGCGTGCGAGGACGACTTACACATAGACCTTCTGAAGGAGCCAAAAGGGGGTTACCCTTCCGCAGCGCAAGGGGATTACCCTTGGGGCGGGCGAGTTGAAGGTCGGTTGGGGAATGAGACCCGCATGACCACTGTGTGGAGAAGTCCGAGCGGAAGGTCTGCGTGGCGTGCGAGGACGACTTACACATAGACCTTCCTGAAGGAGCCAAAAGGGGGTTACCCTTCCGCAGCGCAAGGGGATTACCCTTGGGGCGGGGCGAGTTGAAGGTCGGTTGGGGAATGAGACCCGCAACCACCTGTTGTGGAGAAGTGAGACATGACAAGGAATTATGCCATAACTCAGGCAGGTAGCAAGTCGTACCGGCCGGGTACAGAGGGCGATGAAGAGGGCATTTGAAATGCCATGTAAGCTGTAAGACAGGAAGAAATACATATGTATTTTATTGAATTTGTAAGACTAAGGACTTACACGTAATATGGGCGCAAGTCATCCGCATGAAAGTTGCGGGGAAGAGGACGACCATCATGGTCTTATAATTCATAAACTCCTGGGCGGACTTGTTTATGAACAATATAAGGCCCGTCCCGATTGGAGTCGCAGGACACCACTGCTTGGGGTCGCGAGCGGTGAGGGTTGATTTAAGCAAGGCAAGGCCTCCTTGTTGCGGTGCCTTGGGTTTTACCGGGAATTATGGTGGCCCGAGCCTCTGTTTGAGGCGGTCATGCGGCGAGCACCTTCGCGTAATTCTTCGATTAAGTCGAGTTTGGCACGGAGCCCTTGAGCATTGGCTTCGTCGGTGAAGTTGATCATACGGATTGTAGGGAGGTCTACCTCAATAGGCGGAGCGCATCTGCGCCGTATACTAGAGAGAAAGGCGTCTCTCTGTGGGGGTTCGTGTTGTGGTGCGATAGTCCCATAAGACACTTGGGAGTTCATCTACCCGGCGGCCCTTGGCCCCTTCCGAGCGTTTCTTGAGGCCTTCCTTGAGGTTCGGTTAGTGACCTCAACCTGCCCATTAGATCGGGGGTGCGCCACCGGGCAAAAAGTATGCGGACATTATTGTCCTGTGCCCATTGTTGGACACCGTGACTAGCGAACCGAGTGCCATTATGCTGTAATAATAGCACGAGGGCTGCCGTGCGCAGACAAGATTCTTCCAAAGAAACTTGATAATCTTGGCGGAAGTGATGGAGACCAGGGGTTCTACCTCGACCCATTTAGAAAAATAATCAAGCTGCTACAACACGAAGCGGTGCGGCACAGAGCGTTCGGCATTGGGCCAATGAGGTCGAGGCCCCACAGGGCGAAAGGCACTGGATTTGTCAGTGCTGGGGATTCCGCGGATGGTAGCCGCTGGATACGAGAATTGATTTGGCACTGGTGGCACGTTTTGACCAGTGCAGCGGCGTCCTTTTTCAAGGTAGGCCAGTAATACCCTTGACGAAGGGCTTTGTGGGCAAGTGCCTCCGCCGCGATGTGAGCGCCACAATTGCCTTGGTGGAGAGTGTCCAAGACAGAGCGTCCCTCAAGGGGCTAAGGCACCGTTGTAGAGGCACCGCAAACCCGCGATGCCATAATTGGTCATCAATGAGGACGAAGCGGAGGGCTTGCTTGCGAACACAGGGATGCAGTGGTGCTGGCTTTTAGCGCAGCAATGATAGGGTTTCTCCAGTCTGTGGCTGGATCATGCGTTGCTAGAGAGGCGATATCAATAACTTCCGTGATGGAAGTTCTGGTCAGAGTGGCTGTGGGGGAGGGAGTCTTTCCCTTTGATAGCATGTCTGCTGTAGTGTTCTCAGAACGAGGAACATGTATGAAGATGACTTCTTCAAAGTCGGTTCGTAGGGTGTTTACCAACTTAAGGTATTTGATCAGGGTGGCGTCCTTGCACTCGGCGCACCCTTGAACCTGGTGAATCACCAGCTGCGACGCGCTGAGGACATGGAGGCGGCGAATGCCTCCCCTCGTGGCGAGTTTCACCCCCCCGACGAGGGCCTCCTATTCTGCAACAATGTTAGTAAATTGAAATTGAAAAGAGACACGAAGGAATCCTTCCATACCTAGGGGTCCACGTAGATACACACCCCTGCGGAGATTCAAGTTTGGATGAGCCATCCACAAATAAGTCCCATTCGGGAGGAGTGGGTCGAGGTGCGGGGCCTGCTCGGGGGCCGAGAGTATATCAGCATTTGAGAATTCCGCAATAAAGTCGGCGAGGGCCTGGCCCTTAATTGCCTTTCTGGGCTCATAATTGATGTTAAAGCCGCGAGTTCGATACACCACTTGGCGGCGCCACTGAATGTTCGGGCGCCTTAGGATGTCCTGAATTGGCAAGTCCGTTCGGACTATAATAGTGTGCCCTTGGAAATAGGGCTTGAGCTTCCTTGCTGCATATACGAGGGACAATATAGCCTTTTGGAGGAGGATACCTTGTTTCGTATCTTGGAGAGTGTGGCTGGTGTAATAGACCGGCCATTGCTTGGCGGCTTCTTCCTTAATAAGGACGAAGCGACACTTCTTTCTGAGGTGGCGAGGTAAAGGACCAGGTCATCGCCTGGCCTAGGGCACTTGAGTGCCGGTAGTTCTTGCAGGTGTTGTTTGATGGAGGCATATGCCTCCTGACACTCCTCCGTCCATTTGCAAGCTTTTTTCTTGCGAATCTGATCGAAGAAAGGTTTGCAGCGATCACTTAGTTTAGAGACGAATCGTCCCAAGGCCACTAGCTTTCCTGCCACTGTTGGACTTCCTTGAGCCCCACAGGGTGCGCAAGGTAGTGATTGCCTCAATCTTTTTGGGATTTGCATGGATTCCTCCTTTGGAGATTTGGTATCCCAGAACTTCCCTTCGCCCACGCCGAAGATACACTTCTTTGGATTTAATCGCATATTGTATTTGCGGAAGTTGTCGAATGTTTCCTTCAAGTCGTGAGATGGGTTGAGACGGCCTTGCTTTTGACCACAATGTCATCCACATAAGCTTCAAGATTTCGGCCAATCGGCCTGCGAAGACTTGATTTACAAGCCTTTGGAAGGTAGCCCCGCATTCTTTAAGCCGAAGGGCATTCGATATAATGATATACGGCCGCGATAGTAAAGGCGGTTTTACCGCGTCCTCTGGTCCATAAAGACTTGGTGGTACCCGCTATAAGCATCGAGGAAAGAAAAAACCGAGTGATGAGCGGTTGAGTCAACCAGTTGGTCAATGGATGGTAAAGGATAGGGGTCCCTTGGGCAAGCCCTATTAACCCCCTTGTAGTCCACGCAAAGTCGCCACTGACCGCCCTCTTTATCGGCGAGGACAATATTCGCAACCCATTCAGAGTAGTGAACTTCCTTGATTATATTTGCCTTAAGCAATTTCTGCACTTCAGTGCGTACAAAGTCCTTACGGTCAAGGGCCATGCCCCTTGTTTTCTGTCTAACCGGGCTAAAGCCGGGGAGTACACTTAACTTGTGAGAAATAACAGCAGGATCAACTCCTGGTAGGTCCTCAGGGCTCCATGCGAAGACATCATTATTGGCATGGAGGAGATGGATGAGCGCTTGCTGGTCTTTTCCTCGAGGTCTTTTCCCACCTGAAACTTCTTCCCGGGAGAGATCTCAACTTCTTCAAAGGCTCCAGACAAGTCAGGAGCAGTTTCGCCCACAGGACCATCTTCCTCTGCGGGTGCCTTCCTCTTAGGCTCGGATGGCCGGGGAAGCTGCGGGGGCCGGCGAGGGCGAGACATAATTGCCTCTGGCCACATTACAGCTGACAAATATATAGGCATCCCGGCCGCAGATGTGAAAAACTAGAGTCGGGGTTCGCACATCACGGCGGACATGGAACTCGGTTTGAGTATGTCGCCCGATGATGGCGTTATATGGCGTAGGGAGATCCAGGACAATAAAGTCCACATAGCTCGAATGACATACCTGCTTTTTCTCCTTGGTGGTTCCCATCATCATGTAGGGCAGGGTGATCGACCCCAGGGTCGGGATTTCATCCCGTCCTATTCCAAAGGTGGCCCCCTTCGCGGGCTGAATTTGTGACAAAGGCACCTTTGCCTCAACCAGAGTGTGCTTGTAGATCACGTTGGCATTCGCCCCCGTATCCATGTAGATTCTATCGACGTCCCATCCCGCAATACGGGCAGTGATAACCAAGGGATCAGCGTGCGGTACTGCCACAGAGGTGCCATCGCTGCGATGCAAAAACTGAGTAGAGGAGTGGTCTATCTGGTAGATCTGCCTCATATGACGGCGTCTTGCCGAAGCGCCTTCACACTGTGTGATTACGCCGATATGTCCCCTTGCCGGGGGACTGAACAGATTCTCTGACACAGGTTTCTTTGGGAGCGCCCCGCCGGCGGTCCTCTGGCCGTCGCCCGTCACGGTCACCTTCTCTTCTACGGCCCTCCTCAGTTTGGAGCAAGTACTCCTGAGCTTGCCTTGAGCCAGCATTTCTCCAATCATACGCTTGAGCTCAAAACAGTCCTCAGTGTCGTGACCTTTGTCACGGTGGTAGCGGCAAAACTTGTTGCTTTGCCTTGTTATTTCTGGGAGAGGCGAGGCCAAGTGGGGACCGCCCTCTTGTTCCAAGGCATGGAGAATGTTGGTACGAGATTCCCTCGGCGGGGAAGAGAAATGTATGCCCTCTCCCTCTTTGGGAGGCGTGGGAGTCTTGCCTCTGAGACCTGGAGTCCGGTCGTGAGGGCTATCCCTTTGCATCCGCCGTGGCGGCTCTGGCGAGTGGCCGAGTGACTTCTTCCGTATTCATGAACCGCGACGCTGTACTTAAGAATTGTTCCATATTGGTGGGCGGGTTAGTGTGGACATCCACAAAGAAAAGGGACTCCCAGCGGAGGCCTTGGATAGCTGCAAGCAGGCGAGCTTCTTCTCCCAGTTAGGGACTGGATAGACTCGGCACAGGCGTTGAATATATTCTCCGAGGGTTCATCCTTTTTACGCCGTATCTTAAGAAGGTGCCCTGCCGTTTTAGGAGGTGGTTTGGATACCACAAAATGGTTGGAGAAATTGCGGGATAGCTCCTCGAAGGAATCAAACCGTTTGTCCCGGAGAGTGGTGTACCGATTAGCGGCGGCCCCGGTAAGTGTGGAGCTGAAAGCTCTACGAAGCGTCTTGTCGTCCGCCCTTGCTATTGCCATTGCGGAAGCATGTACGCTGGAGATGAATATCGTGTCGACAGGCCATCATAAGCTGTTGGAATTCTTGCGCACCAAGATGACACAGGCTAGCAAAAGGTAGCTAAGCACGGCTCAACTCGGCTCAATCGAGTGTTTGAGATAGAGAGATGTGTATCTGCTCTTAGTGAGCTGATATGAGCTCAAGGAGCTCAATGGATGATTTAATATGTCTTGGACTAGCTCTATGTGAGCTCGGTACAAATGTGTCTAGGCACCTTTTGGCGAAGAGACGTGTCTCTTGGCGGAAAGGTGCGTAAATTGGTGAAAAGGTGTCGGAGAGGGCCAAGCACACCTTCGGCTTAGGCCGAAGGGTGCGTAGCACCCTTGGGTGCCGAAAGGGCACCCTAAGGGGGGCCTCACACCCATTCGGCCATAGGCAAGGGGTGTGAGTGCCCCTTCGCCCTAGGTGCCTCTAGGCAGGGTGCACCCCATGCCTTGCACCATTCGGCCAAAGGGACATGTCTCATGTCCCATGGCCGAATGGACAAGGGCATGGGTCACCTCCCTTGCCTCTTCACCATATTTTGGATAATTAATTAATTAGTTAATTAATTTCCTATTAGACACAATTATTTATTTATTCCTTTTCTAATTAATTAGTTAATTGAAAAGGCAAAAGGCATGAGACATGTCTCATGGACCAAGGGCATTGGTTGCAGCCCTTGGTCCTAGGGACATGTTATTTCGCAAATGAAAGGGCATTGTGCCCTCTCATTGGCAGCCCATCCTCCTCTATAAATAGAGGGTGGATGCGCCATTTCGATCATCCCACAACCAGCATTGGTTCTCTCTTCTCTCCTCATACTTCCTCTTCCAAGCTAGAAGGCATTCTAGGAGCATTGTGAGTGGAACTCACTTTGGAGACAAATCCTCTCCAATCCGCCCTTAAGGTGTTCCCCAAGCCGAGTCTTCTACATCAGCAAGGAGCAAGAATCTCTAAGATTCTTAAGCTGCGTCCAGAAGAAAGGTACACATCCTTAATCATTTCTTCGGTATTATAGAATGCGAACATGAGAAGCATGTTAAAGATGATCCTAAAATTAAAAAATGGTATCAGAGCTTTGGTTTCTCTTTGTAATACATGCTTACTTGTTCGACATGTTTATATGAAGTATGATACATGTTAGTTGAATTTGAAATAACATGTATGAATTCTTACCACGTTGCGTCCCGAACCCCTAAACCAGGCGCTTCGCCTGGACCCGACTCGGCCACCGCGTGAGACCCCAGCTAGGTTATTCGAAGGGGTCATGTTCGTTTAAATGGAAAAGGAAGCATGAATGTTGTATGATGAAAATGGTTGTATAACATGTTGACTTGCCTATTTGTTCCATGAATGATTAAATGAACCTAAAGAAAATGTGTGCAAAAGTTCTATATCACATTATACCTTGAGGTAATTGCCGGAATGTGCTCTGTCTAGGAGGTGGGTTTTAAGTGGGACCGTCTGTGACGCCTCCATCTTTCCCAGGGAGCGCTCCTCTCGTGGTTCCTAAGGTCCATGTGTGACGTAGACTTGGCATGCATGTGACATTTATTCTTTACCTAATTTAAGAATTTCAGCCCCTTGATAGTCTTAATCTGGTTTTGTACCACTATCATGGACTTGAGGGAATTGAAGCTTAAATTAAGTGAGGGAACATACGTCAATTGAAACAAGAGATTCTACCTTAAGATAGTTCAAGTACTTGTACGGTGAACTTGAAGGACTTGAAACTTGATTCAATTGATGAGACACTTCATTAAACTAAGGTCTCTAGGGACCTGTCAAGCTGATATAATGCTTGTCTAAGGAAGTGGTACTTAAGTGAGACCGTTTGTGACTCCACCAACGACCTGGGCATTGTATTAAGGAGACTTATGGGTGATGAGACTAAGGTTTAAGTGAAGTGCTATGGTTGTTACGATAACGCATGAGTGCGTGATTCAGCCTTCTTGGAAGGTCAAGTGAGGTTATAAACTGATGTATGTTTGGTTGCCCTTGATTGATTGAATGTATAGGCTTGTTAAGGGTATGTTCATAAAATGGCAAAGTTATGCTTAGGCGTTTCTGATCGGATGCTATATGCATACCTTTTGCTACGTCAGGTATAAACTAAGTTATTTCATGAACATATTGCTTGAATAAGTCTAATTGTGTGAATTGGAATCTAAAACATGTGAATTGCATATTTGTAGATGGCTACTAAGAACATAGTAGCGAGTTGAACCGTGACCTCAAATTGGATGGTGAAAACTATCTAATTTGGCAACAGAAGGTCAAGTTCATCTTAAGCGAGCAAGAGACACTTGAGGTGCTCGATCTTTGAGGTCAACCCCGCGGGAAGGGGAAGTAGGGTGGCTTATGAAGCCTACCTTAAAAAGAACTCTATGTGTAGAGTCACACTCTTGTCCACAATGGTGGATGAGATCATGGTGGAGTTCTCCATGCTACCCTCGCCAAAGGCATCGGGATCTTTGTGAATGCCAAGTATGGAGATGTTTCCGTGGAGAAACAACGCTCAATGATACTAAGGTTTGAGAACTATGGTAAACGAGCAGATCACACCATGAGTGCCCACCTTCGTGAGATGTCACGAATGATTCATCAGCTTAAACAAGCTGGGCACGACCTCACCGATGAGCAGCAGGTGCAAGCAATAATAAGGTCCTTACGATGAGGAGTGGCGGTTGATGAAGGTCAACTTACGCCACAACCCTCAGATTAAGACCTTTGATGACATCGCCCGTCACCTTTTACTTGAGGCTGAAGTAATGGCTCTCAAGGACCACTCCAAGGCATATGTTGCCAATACCTCCGATAACAACGGGGGTAAAAAGAAGAAGTGGTTCAAGGGTGGGAAAATGGGCGGCTTCAAAGGCAAGGGTAAGGGAAAGGGAAAAGGAAACGGGCCGGAAAGAAGAAAAGGGGCGTTTGAAGCTCAAGTGCTTCAACCGTGGCAAGAAAGGACACTTTGCAAAAGATTGCAAAAGTGCACCTAAGGTACATTTTGAACCTTCTACTTCAATAGCACATGTGACGTCATGTACTATGCTAACGAAAGCAATTCTTTGTGGATTGTAGACTCGGGAGCAACAGACCACATAGCTCGGGACAAGTCTGGTTTGTGGCGTACCGCAAGCTCCCAAGAGGTGTGAAGCACGTCTCGGTGGGGAATGATGCAAAATTAGAAGTAGTTGGTATAGGAACCTGTAAGGTTCCCTTGTGTAATAGATATTTGTATCTTGTGGACACATTATATGTACCTAATATTTGTAGAAATTTAATTTCTATTTCTGCCATGTTGAAGTACAATTATTGCTTTCAATTCTTTAATGATAGTGTAACTATATTAAAGGATAATCAAGTTCTCACAAAATGCTTAGTTAATAATGGATCAGTATGAGTTAAGGCCCGATGGCCATTCTGTTGCAACTCCTAGTTGCCACGTGACTAAAGTCATAGATCAAAATCTGTGGCATGAGCGGTTGGGACATATAGGACAAGATAGGATGAATAAGTTAGCCAAAAGTGGCTTGCTTGAATCCTTGACCAAGGTTGTCCTGCCAACTTGTCAACCTTGCTTAGAAGGCAAGGCAACGAAAGCCCTTTGGGAGGGCAACTAGGAGAACCGAGGCACTAAGTTTAGTCCATTCTGATCTTTGTGGACCTATGAGAATTGAATCCAGAAATGGGTTCAAGTACTTCATCACTTTTACTGATGACTGTACACGATTCACCCACGTCTTCTTACTCAAAACCAAGGCAGAGGCCTTAGCATATTTTCAGAAATATGTACACTTGGTTGAGAACCAAGTAGATAAGAAAGTGAAGTCCTTAAGGACTGACAGAGGTGGTGAGTACGGTTCACTTGCATTCAAGGCCTTTTGTGAGTCAAAAGGCATTGCTAGAGAGTTCACCCTTTCTTGGACACCCCAAAGAAAATGGTGTGTCCGAAAGAAAGAACCGAACTTTGATGGACATGGTACGTTCCATGATGGCTAAAGCCAACCTGGATGTGACCTATTGGAGTGATGCGCTGCTATGTGCGGTGCACATTCTCAATAGGGTACCTACCAAGGACATCGACTCCTCTCCATATGAGTTATGGATGAAGAGGACCCCGAACTTAAGCTACTTGCGGCCTTGGGGTTGCTTAGCTTACGTACATAATCCCGACCATCCGTTGGGAAAATTGGGACCAAGAGGAAAGAAGTGTGCTTTTCTCGGATATTGTACGGAATCCAAGGGCTATGTGTTCTTGGATCTCAGTTTAAAGAAGGGTTTGGTGTTTGATGCAAGAAACGCCAAGTTTGTGAAACGGAGTTTCCAAAAGTTGGCGAAAGTGATGATTTAGCCTCAATAGGTCCGATCCTAGAAGAAGGTCAACCGGGCACTTCACAAGTGCCGGTTACAAGGACTGTACCTACTCCAGAGGGAGTACCTCAACTGGAACAAGCTGAGGCTTTCCAGAATGAGCCCATACACATGGACTCGAATGAACAGGATCCACAGGCGGGGATCTGTTCAAGAGGGAGTTGAGGTACTTCAAGAGCCAACACCTCCACCCCGGTTGAGAAGATCAACTCGGGAGTCCAAAGCACCTAAAAGGTGGGGACTATCGGAAGGTGAGACATACTTGGTCTCGTGCGAGATCGATGAGCCAAGTAATGTCAAAGAAGCTCTTGAAGGGGCACGAGAAAGAAGAGTGGCTAAAGGCAATGAATGATGAGTTGCATTCAATGCATGAAAATGAGGTATGGGAATTGTCTGATCTTCCTCGTGGCGGCGATCGGCAATAAGTGGGTTCTTAAAATAAAGAAGAACTCGATGGGAGTATCGAAAGGTACAAGGCCGGTTGGTGGCCAAAGGCTTTACGAAGGAAGGTGTTGATTTCAAAGACACTTTCTCTCCTGTGGTTAAGTTTAATTCCATCAGATTGCTACTTGCAATAGTGGCAAACTTGGACCTTGAGTTGCATCAGATGGATGTAACCACAGCCTTCCTCAACGGTGAGTTGAGTGAAGAGATCTACATGAAACAACCCGAAGGGTTTGTACAAGTAGGTCAAGAAGACAAGGTATGTAGACTAAAGAAGTCTATATATGGTCTCAAACAAGCTTCAAGACAGTGGTACTTGAAGTTTCATCATGCAGTCACAAGCTATGGTTTTGTGATGATGCATGAAGACCATTGTGTGTACTTGTTCTTCAAAGAGTCCAGTTTTGCCATTATGACATTATATGTCGATGACATTTTAATTGCAAGTAGTAGCTTGGAGTTGTTGCTCGCCATCAAAGGATGGTTGTCCTCCACCTTAAAAATGAAGGAACTGGGGGAAGCTTCTTATATCCTAGGTGTTAAGATACATCGGGACAGAAAGAAGCATATGTTAGGACTTTCACAAGAGCTTTATATAGATAAAGTTCTTGAGAGGTTTAACTTGACCAACTCTAAGCCAATGAACACCCCACTTGCATATGGTTGCAAAATTGGAGAGGACTTATGTCCTAAGACTCCAAAAGACAAGGAAGAAATGACTAAGATACCTTACCTTAGTGCCATTGGTAGCCTTATGTACGCCATGATTTGTACACGGCCAGACATAAGTCAAGCGGTCGGTTTACTTGCTAGATATTCTTGAACCACTGGCATGGAGCATTGGAAGAATGTCAAGAGGATCCTTAGATACCTTAAAGGTACTAAGGATTATTGGCTATGTTATCAAGGAAAAACCCTTGGTTTACACGGCTATTCGATGCCGATTGGGAGGAGATAGAGATTCTAGCAAATCTACAAGTGGTTATATTTTCTTGCTAAATGGGGGCGCTACTACTTGGTGTAGTAAGAAACAAACTTGTACAGCCTTATCAACCATGGAGGCAGAATTCGTTTCTTGTGCCTCGGCTGTCCAGGAAGCCCTGTGGCTTGGTTATTTTCTTAAAAACTTGGAGTCGATGGTCAAAATAAGTAAGCCCATTACTATCTACATTGATAGTATGGAAGATATTTCCTACACCAAGGACCCCAAGTATCATGGAAAAACCAAACACATTAGCATGAAATATAATTTCGTTCGAGATGCAGTTGAAGAAGGTGAAGTCAAAATTGAATACATCTCAACAGACCTTATGGTGGCAGATCCTCTCACTAAGCCATTGCCACCCATTGTGTTTGCTCGTCATGTCCGAGCAATGGGTCTTAGGAGATTGTAAATATACTAATTGTTGTATGACTTTCACCACTTTGGTGTCACACATGTATATATGTATAATGATGATCAATAAAGTAATTATTTGATGTCATTTACTTAGTTCCATTAATAACACACAATGAATAAATGAACATGTCCACCATAGGCATTGAGAATGACTTTCTCACACCAAGTCATTCGCCCTTGATCTTAAGTAGACCAAGGATGAGACTACCAAAGACTCAAATAGGGTGTTGTTTCTTCAGGAAACATGTGACATACAATGTTACTCTATTGAGTGGGAGTCATGTTACAACACATGACACTTTGGTATACTTTTATGTCGCCTTGATCTGAATAATCAAGATGAGGTGCTCTGCACTGATTTTGTATGACAACGATACATTCTAGCCTATGTGTGAGTGTAAGCTAGGGCTTGCACAGAAATTTCATGGCTTGTGACATGTCCTCCTTTTATATGTTAGAAGGAGCACACTGAGGTGTTTTAAGAGGGAGAAATGACACACCCTCATTCTAAGTGATATCACTCCAAGTGGGAGTGGTGTTTGTAAAACACCCTAAGAAGTGTTAATAGAATCTTTGTAAGTATGTTGCAAAGATCCTATGACCATGAAATTCGACCAAAAGAAGAATTTAAGCAAGTTGTCTCTAACCTTGCGTAGTGTGAGAATTCTTCGATTGGACCCTTAATCACTTTAACTCGCTGTTAATGATTCACATTGACAAAGTTACTTTGATTGGTTGTCGAAGGTCTCAGATGAATGCGGCTGGAGTATCCTCCTTTTGGGTAACTAAATCTATATGGATCATTAAGCGGTAGAGTGTAAAGGAAAGACAAGTGAAACTTGGTACATGAGTCCTAAATTCAACCTTTGAGCTCACATGTTGCATTGGTACAACATGATAAGGTCTGAATTGGGGATAATACGAATTAAAGAGTACTCGACACTTAACACAGTCATCATTTAAATGAAAGAGACTATTGTGGTTAAGAATATGTACCATATGTCTTGGGGTTCTAAAGGCACTACTTGAAGTAGTTCAAGTAAAGCTTGAAGATGTTCAAGCATGTCTTGTTAAGTTCAAGAAAATTTGAATAACACACAAACACTTGAAGTGTTCAAGTGAGTTTGAGAGGACAATCTTCCATTTGAGAGTCTAACAACCTCAATGGAAGAGGTTCGGTGTGGATGCATTCAGGTCGCACTCACAACTCCTTTTATATAGTTTGCCAAAGTGTTTGTTTTAGTATGAGGAAGTGTTTTATTCGAGTGGGAGCTTGTGCTCAAAGATCATCATTGGTGCGAGTGGGAGTTTGTTGGAATTCTTGCGCACCAAGATGACCTGGGCTAGCAAAAGGTAGCTAAGCACAGCTCAACTCAGCTCAATCTGAGTGTTTGAGATAGAGAGATGTGTATCTGCTCTTAGTGAGCTGATATGAGCTCAAGGAGCTCAATGGATGATTTAATATGTCTTGGACTAGCTCTATGTGAGCTCGGTACAAATGTGTCTAGGCACCTTTTGGCGAAGAGACGTGTCTCTTGGCGGAAAGGTGCGTAAATTGGTGAAAAGGTGTCGGAGAGGGCCAAGCACACCTTCGGCTTAGGCCGAAGGGTGCGTAGCACCCTGGGTGCCGAAAGGGCACCCTAAGGGGGCCTCACACCCATTCGGCCATAGGCAAGGGTGTGAGTGCCCCTTCGCCCTAGGTGCCTCTAGGCAGGGGTGCACCCCATGCCTTGCACCATTCGGCCAAAGGGACATGTCTCATGTCCCATGGCCGAATGGACAAGGGCATGGGTCACCTCCTTGCCTCTTCACCATATTTTGGATAATTAATTAATTAGTTAATTAATTTCCTATTAGACACAATTATTTATTTATTCCTTTTCTAATTAATTAGTTAATTGAAAAGGCAAAGGCATGAGACATGTCTCATGGACCAAGGGCATTGGTTGCAGCCCTTGGTCCTAGGGACATGTTATTTCGCAAATGAAAGGGCATTGTGCCCTCTCATTGGCAGCCCATCCTCCTCTATAAATAGAGGGTGGATGCGCCATTTCGATCATCCCACAACCAGCATTGGTTCTCTCTTCTCTCCTCATACTTCCTCTTCCAAGCTAGAAGGCATTCTAGGAGCATTGTGAGTGGAACTCACTTTGGAGACAAATCCTCTCCAATCCGCCCTTAAGGTGTTCCCCGAGCCGAGTCTTCTACATCAACAAGGAGCAAGAATCTCTAAGATTCTTAAGCTGCGTCCGAGAAGAAAGGTACACATCCTTAATCATTTCTTGATTTATAGAATGCGAACATGAGAAGCATGTTAAAGACGATCCTAAAATTAACATAAGCATCCGGCTTAGGCTGTGGCCCAGTCCGGAAGAGGGGTTTCTAAAACCCTCCGAGTAAAGGTTGGAGTCGAGAGGTGGTCAGACCCATCACGGAGATATTATGGACACTGGCCCTTTCATCTCTTTTTCCACTTCCTCTGTCGTCTAGTAAGCGCGATAAGTAATGACGAAGAAGGATCGGGGTTACTTACTTGCCGAGGAGGAGTAGGCGGGCGTTCGGGCTGATTAGTCCGCAGCATTCCAACGCTATCCAGGCGCCCGAAGAGTGGTGGCGAGAGTTTCACGTAAGTTGAAAGCAACCGCCTCGGTGATCGTTTGTAGGACGGCCGGATCCGAGGCCCGTTGGAGGGGTGTTTGGAGGTGGAGTGTTTCGCTCTTGAGGCATGTTACGGTCAACGTGGGAGGAGCTTTCCTCCGTTGAGTGAATAGAGAGTTCTCCCCGTTGTGGGGGAACGTGGTTCGGGGATGGCTCTGATGGTGGATCATTGTCCGTATTTGTCCCGGGAGGATTCCTCCTCCCTTGACGACTGTTCCTGTTGGCACTCCGGGTGGTTGGCATGACTTATTGCTTGTGGTTTGTAATATGGGTTTATAGTAAGAACTTTCGTTTCCCACAGACGGCGCCAAACTGATAGTCTCGTTCCTAAAGAAGGCCCGGACTCTCAGTTGATGTGGTGGAGAAGATGATGTTCTTGAGACTCCAAGCTTGCTGTTTAGAGTTATCTGTAAAGATAGGAAGAATACTCGAAGTAGCAAGAGGGGAGTGGGGGCGTGTAGTAGCTTACCCGATTTAGGGTGGACATCACCCTATTTATAGAGTGATGCCGGAGAAGAGCCTCCCAGGTTGAAGCCCTTTAGGCAGGCTGTTGAGATAAGTACATGTCGGACTGATTGGAGATAAGGCGGTTGTGATGATGAAGATCTCAGCAAACCGCCTTAGGTGATTCACTTGTCGAGAGAATGTCGGCGTATAAATGCAGTGAAGATCTCCCAGGCTCGTGCTGCCCTCCTTATTGGCGGTTGATGTCGGACGACCAAGTGGTCTATTTCCAAGTGGAGCAAGCTGCGGGAGAAGGCCCATTGGGGCGAAGGCCCAAATATAATATAGCCAAATAAGGGGTGAGGTTGCACGAACACAGGTACCGGGCCTTATGCAGGCGGGGCCGGTATAGGCGGGAGGCCCGGGAGTAAGACCCATGGAGGCGAGTGAGATCACAAAGGCGAGGCCTGAGGCTGCGAGGTAGCCGCGAAGGCCCCAGAGACGCAAAGGTGAGTGTGAGACATCGCCCATGCGAGACTTGGGGCCCGCGAGGTGAGACCTCGCGCGAGCGTCTTGAGACCACAAGGATGAGACCTTGCGAAGGCGTCTGGAGACCACAAGGATGAGACCTTGCGAAGGCGGCACTTGGAGACCACAAGGATGAGACCTTGCGAAGGCGTCTGGAGACCACAAGGATGAGACCTCTCCAAAGGCCTCGTATGATTACGATGCGACGCGAGGCGCGATTGCTTGGGTAGTGTACCAAAATGTACTTTTTGTGATGAACTTTTTATGAACACAAGATGAACTTGATGAACACAACTTTTCTCTCTCTTCAAAAGTTGCACTTTTCTTGATCCTTTTTCAATAACAACAAACTTTTTCACATCACAACATCATAGCAACATACAAACATCAACTTTTGCACTTTCACTTTTGAAAGAAATGGCCTAAAACTTTCGGCCAAACTAGGAAAGGTAGAAAGTAGTTTCTTCAAATTTTGCAAACCAAAACAAAGGGGTTTTTGAAGAAACTTACAACACAAACATCAACCAAGCAACAAAGCTCTGATACCACTTGATATGATCATGAAAATGATCAATACTTGAAAGATCTAGCTTGGAAGATGAACACCAAACAACTTGATAATTTCAGTTTGAACAAAGAACCTCTTCACTACAAGGTGAAGCAATGCTTTGAATGCCAAGGGGAGGAGATAGATCTAGCACCTGTCAACTACTTGATTGAGCAATACTAGATATGATTCTTGAACCAAAATTATAAAACAAGGGAATAGATTGAAGAAATGAGAAACCAAAGCCGAAATGCTCTCAAAATGGAGGCAATATTTTCGGCCAAATGAGTTCTAAGTTGCTGAAATGTGAATTGTCTAACCTAAATGCATGAGAGGTGGTAGTGGAGGGTATTACCCAGAGTGTGGTTTACACTTTTGGTAACACCCCATTGCATAAAGTAGAAGACATGATGATGCTACCTAAAATGGTGAGGGAGAGTGGAAGGATTCCACCATTTTTGGTAATGGAGGGTAAGGACCAACCATTACTTCAAACTAGTGAGTAAGGACCTCCACTATCTCACTTTCCCTCCCATTTCCTAAATAACACAAATAACATTCAAATACAAGTTAATTAAGCTGAAAATCTGATGAGGAGGTGAAATGTCCAAATTGTCCTTGGTGAGGTGTGGCCTACACGCGCTTGGAGAGGGGTGGCGCGTGAGGGTGCGTGGAGGACTTGGCCGGAGCGTCCAAGCTACCCATCGGCTTCTCCAAGGCTTGGGAACATGGTGCAGCAATCCAAGGGCGGCAGAGCATCTTCCGTGATTTGGTGGGGGTGCGTGGAGCGCGTGGTGGGAGTGTGGTGGCGCGTGAGGCGCGTGACTTCCTCCTCGGCTTCTAGGGAGGTGAAGGTGATGCTTCCCAAAGGATTTGGGGTCTTTTCCACTTGAATCCCCATTTGTTGAAGCTTGAGGTCTTGATCTTGATCTTTATTCCGCTCCTCTCCTTGTGCCATGATCTTCATAAGGGCTTGGAGTTTCTCTTGCACCTTCTTTAACCTAGACCGGGTCATGGGTACATTGAGGCCTTGGAAGGGACTTGGAGCCTCTTGTGTGGGCGTTGGGTGGATGTCCACATCAGCTTGGCTTGTTGAAGATCCAAGCTCAAAACTTCAAGAAATGAACTTTGGAGACTAGAAGTTACTGCTGTACCCGAAGGCTTGCACCAGAGTTTTGAGGGCCTTCCTCTCACTTGTGGCTCTTACTTCCTTCGGAAAAGTTGTAGCCAAGACGTAGATGAAAGGTTTCCTTGAAGATATAATGAGCAGATTCGGTCGTTCGCTAGGGCAGAAAGGCTGTGGAAGTCGGACGAAATTTCTGGGCAGCAAGGAGGAGAAGGGTGCTCTCTTGCTTTCTTTTTCTTTCAAGTGTTGGAAGAAATGAGCTGAAATGAAAATGAAATGGTAGAGAGGGAGAGAGAGCCTGTTAACAAGAGAAATGGAGGGGGCAAGGGTTCTTACCAAAAGTAAACATTGGTTAGGGTGAATTGTGTAAGAGGGGACAAGCTTGTAAGGGCTCGTCTCCCACTTATCCTTTTCCATTAACCACTAATTACAACCAACTAAAAAAGAAAATAACTTCATCTCCTTAACCCAAAAGAGCCGGCCCAAAATGGAAAAGCCCAACAAGAGTTTCCAAATTTTGTTTCCTTCCTCGGTGACCATTTTGCCCTCCGAAACCGATTTTCGGCAAAACGTCCCGGAACTTCGTAAATGTTGTCCAACACGTAAAACACTTATAATTATCACCAAAATAACTCCCAAATACCGAATTCCATTAATTAATCACATTCCAATAATAATCCGATATTTACAGAATTTTGAATTTTCGGCCGAAACTCAACAAAAAATTACAGGACGTCGGAGTGGGTGTAACAAAAGATCCACCCAATATGGAAACTCCCAGAAAATTGATTTCTTAATTCAGTTATGCTTCGTTCCAAAATCAACAGCTCTTTCATGATCCCATGGTATCCCAAAACGTCGGAATTGAATCCCTTCGATTTCCATCAAAATTTGATGACCAGACAATGGTTCACTATGACCTTTCGATCTTGCCCAAGAATACTACACCATGTCTTACAATCATTTCGAAATTGGTGATTAGGGGGTAGAAATCGTCTGTGGCAGCCCCACCAACAAGGTTTGCGTCCATTGGGTAATCGATAACCAGTTACACCATCTAAAAAATATGGACATGCGAGATTTCCATGCATACTCCAGCTTGACAACATACCGTAAGCTGGAAAGTCACTGATAGTCCATAGTAGACAAGCCCGCATCATAAAGTTTTCTTCACGGTGCACGTCCCAAGTTATTACACCTATATTCCATAGAGCTTTTAATTCTTCGATCAATGGCCGCAAGAACACATCAATGTTACGACCTGGTGATCGTGGACCTGGTATTAATAATGCCATGAAAATGTATGCCTCCTTCATGCACATATTGGGTGGAAAATTGTATACAGTGATAAATACCGGCCACATCGAATATGGATTAGCTGTTTCTGCCATTGGGGTGAATCCATCAGTACATAACCCAAATCGTACATTTCTAACATCTTCTGCAAAATCTGGAAAAACGTTATCAAAATGTTTCCATGCCTCTGATTGACTTGGATTTCCAATACTACAATTTGAATGCTCATTTAAACTCGCATGATATGTCATATGTTCAGCTGTTTTGGATGACATAAAAATTCATTACAGACGCTCAGTTACCGGTAGATACCGTAAAATATTTTTCGCCTTCGGTTTCTCATCTTCATTCATGCTCCCCTCCGTATATCTACACGCACCACACACTTTGCAAAACACATCATCGATATCACTACCGTAAAACAACATGCAGTTGTTCTTGCACGCATGAATCTTATGATACGGTAAGCCTAACTCTTTGATCGTTCTTTTCATTTTATCCATGTTTGCTGGCAATGCTACATTACTGGGTAACACACGATTCACAAACTTCAGTATGCTATTAAAAGCTGCATCAGATATGTTGTGTTGACTTTTAATACTCAATAACTCGGTCAAAGCTGATATTCTCGTGTGTTCGGTACATCCATCATATAAAGGTTGTGCCGCATCTTTCAACAATTGAAAAAACTGTTCTGCCTTTTCATTTGGAACGTCAACATTCATGATATCTTCATTCTCTTCAAAGCCCGACATGTTAAAATTATCATTTCCACTGTTCTCATGTCCAAAAGTATTCGATGAAAACAAACTGTCTCGAATCATTTGCTCGCAATCCCATCCCCTGTCACCGCGACTAATAGTCTGCTAATTTCCATATGAAGAAACATTGTTCGATGATGAAGGTTCATTAAATTCCTCCTAACGTCGATAAATGATTGGATTGATACGCGGTTCCTCACCATGAAGATCCCATACATAATAATAATCTTTAAATCCATATCTCAATAAATGCTTCTCAATAGTACTTTTATCAAAAAACTTGATATTTTTACATTTCTTACACGGACATTTAACCTCGCTTTGTCCAATCCCTTGAGCAACATTAAAAGCAAATTCATAGAAGATCTGCACCTCATCACAAAATTCCGGATTTAGTTTACCAGTCTTCCGACTTTTATGCTGGTACATCCAAGCACGCCTTTCAGCCATAGTTACTCTTACGTATAAGAATATTAAAGACTAACAATAATGAGCTTAAGACAAAATTTATTTAATCACCTAAAGGGTGCATGGGTCCTATCCTATTCATAAAAACCCAATCAATGCTAAACTTTTGGATCTGTATTTTATTCACAGTTACCAAAATTTCGGCAGCATTTTGTCTCAGTTCCCCATTATACCATTTCTTTAATCTGCTTTTCGCAGATCTTGTATATTGAGGAACAAGACAAAATGCTAACAAAATTAACTTAACTGTGAACAACAATACAAATCCAAAAACCAACCTAATCACTGATTGCATTTTTATGAACTGTCCATTTTGAACAATCCATGAATACTCGATAGAAGTAACCTTTAACACCACTATTCCCAGGTGTAGTTTGGAAATAGTCTGTATAACATAGATTCATCTTCTAAAGAGTATTCACAGACAGGAACTATGATTCATCTACAAAATATAACTCCATATTACAATATCTAAGAGATCTAGTAAATAAAATAAATACCCAATAAAATTTAATTAGAAGAGAAAAAATTGTACGTACCGGTGTCAACAATATCTTCTTTGTTGTTAATCAGCCTTCTCGCTTCAAGATGATTAGTGTTACGGTCACCCCGAGCGGGTTGCGACCGGGTGACCCGGGGCTCCGGTTTTAGCCTGCGGGTCACGTTTTTCGGCGTTCAGGCGGCTCCCGAGCCCTATCCGAGTATCATTTTGGCGAACCCTTCCGTATTTGAGGTCGTGTGGGTCCCCCGGACGTTTCCGCCGAAAATATTTTTCTGGCGCCGGGGGGTTGTCGGGGTCGCCTCGGGACGTACTGCTGGCTCGGTAGCGCTCTCGAGATCTCAGTTTGAGAAGCCGTTTGTAGTTTTGGAGTCGTGGAGACGTCCGGTGATGGTTGTGGAGTTTAATATTTGGGGCGGGACGTTCGGTTCCGGGCGACTCCCGGGGCTCGGGACGGGAATCCCGGGGCTCGGGATGGAAATTTTCTGACGGCTTTGGGGTAAGTTGTGTTTTAATTTAAGATGGAATTTATGGGAATTTTTATAGGATTTTTGGAGTGACGGAATTTCGGTTCAGGTTGACACGCTCGCACGTCGGGTTTTGGTTCGGGTTCAGCGAGCTCGGTAGGACACTCTGGAATTGTAAATGAATTTCTGAAAAATGTTCTGTGAATGTTATAATATTCTGAAGATTGTGTCCGAGTTTCGTTAATTTTGGAATCCGATAATTATTTTTGGGCAAAAAGAATTGGAACTTTTGGAAAAATTGGGAGTTAATTTGTCTTTGGTTATAAAAGGAAAATTATGGAGCATGGGCAGCTGATACTTTCGGCTGGAATTGGGATGAGATAGGGACACATGTCCTTTTCTCATTTAAGAAGAGAAGGGATGGAAAAAAAAAAGAAAGGGATATATATATATATATATATATATATATATATATTTGGCTTGCAGTAAAACGTTTTCTTCTTCTTTCATCAATCTGCCGAAACTTTCTTCTTCTTTCTTCACCATTGTTGAGTTTCTAAAGCTTCCAAAATCTTGTTCTAAGTTGCTCCTTTGCCCGAGAGTTCATCTGGAAAGTTGATCAGCAACTCGAGTACTACGTCTGTCGAGGTATGGTTCGATTCTGTTGAGTATTTGGCAATATTGGAAAGTTGATGTTCTTGGCTTAGATCTGAGTTTTGAAGAAATTGAACCGTTGGATCGTTGTGTGCTTCATATATGTTGATATTGGATTGGTAAGGAGTAGGTAAATAACTTTGGATCGTCGGAAACACAATTCGGTTACAATTTCATATTTTTTACGATTTTATGGATAATTTCCAAAATGATGTGTGTGTGTTATCTTGATTCATGCTTCAAGTATGTTAATCCTAACATGATTCTAAGCTTGTGTATGAATTCAATTTGATGGAAAGCAAGTTGAGTCAAAAACCCCCTTTTGGCGAATTTTAGGTTGATGTTAAATGTTGGATTTTGTTGTTTTGGATGCAATTGGATAGCATTCTTGGTTTAGAAGTGAAATTGGTGATTAGAATGGTTGTTTGGTAGCTTGTTTGGATTGAATTGGAAGTTGGGTAAAATGTTGGTTAAGAACCGAATTATTGGAATGATTCTTTTTCCATGTTGGAGTTTGATGTTTGGAGAATTGTATGCTAAAGTGGAATTGGGGTTGAATTTAGTTGTGGTTAGAAGTTTGAAACGTTGAATTTGGTTAAGAAATGGAAAAGTTGCAATTAAGCGGGTTTTTCGGAAAATGGCGGGTAATGAAGGGTTTAAGGTTGGATTTGGTCAGTTCTGCTTATTGAATTATGTTTATCAATGTATAATCTTGCATTGCCTAGGTTGGTCTGAATTGACGTTTGTGAAAATCTGGAAATGTTACGGAAATTCAGCCGGATTTTCGGTTTTGGGGTCGGGGTTGTAATTTGGTAGTGTGGTTGATAAGAATGCTAAATCAACTTGGTTTGGCGGTTCTGAGTTTCGGTGGTTAGGAAAAGAGGAGTGCCAAGTTTCGAGGCACGGTGTAGGTGTTATCCAGAATCGGTCCAATACTGGATTTTGAGGTAAGGGTTTGGTTACGCTATTTTTGGTAAGATAGGTGTATGTTTAGTTTCATTTTACATTGCAGGAATTTCAGTATTATATGCCTAGAGCATATTACTCGTAGTCTGTAGGTGTATGTATTGTAGCACTTCATTTTGCAGGTATTTGAAATTTCGCTTTAAGGTAAGTTCGTGATCTGTAGGTGTATGCCTTGTAGCATACTGCATGCAGTAATCCTACGTTTGTAGGAGTATGCCTTATGGCATACTGCATGCAGTAACACTACGACAGTTGTGGGTTCGCTACCCCAGTGGTGCACCATGCTTCGTAATAGCTTCGGCTTGACTCCCCTTAGTGGGAGGTGTCGTTGATCTGTTATAAGGTTTATGGCGATTTGGAATCGCACATCCTTCGGGATTCCGATTTGTTTCGGTACATGTATGTTATTCGTATTACATTGCGTATATTGCTATCTTTCTGCTTTTGCGGGTTGCATATACTTATCTTACCCCAAATCCCTTACGGGGTCCTTTTAGGACTCACCCTTTTTGGGTTGTTTTGGATTTCGGGTAGGTGCAGTAAGCGGCCGGGGTAGGTTTCCGCGAGGCTTCGCCTTGGGTGTGTTTTGCAGATTGCACCTTGCGGTCCGGGATTGTGTACTTGGTGTGAATCCCGCGCAAGGTATTTTGTTACTTAGATTCTAAGGTTGGCTCTGTAGTTGCATATGCACACTTTCGTATTGCTATGATGGTTGTATGTCTGTATATACATTTGTATATTCTGTTCTATATCTGTTCTCAGCGCTTGGCGCTTGCTAGACATTTTAGGTTCTGTGAATTCTGTATGTATATGAGTTTTGGTGCGTAAGCACACGTCCACGGAGGGCGTGGCTTACTCTGTTATTAGTGCATGAATTGCATGTTTTGATTTTATTTTCAGTTATATGCGCGAAATATTTGTAGGTTGCTTCCACAATCTTTCCGTTTTCGGGTCCGCTACGCGCGGCGGGTCTCGATGGACCTGCCACTCCTTTCCATTCCGGCTTCCGCTTCCGGCGTCCCGGCGCCCCCGCCTCCGCAACCGGGCTCGGGCGGCGTGCGGTGACAAGTTGGTATCAGAGCAGGTAAGTGACCATATTGGTCGTCAGTGGTGACTTGTAGTGACGACTACTGTTGTACATTTTATTTTAGAATGGTTTGGTACGGAGATTGGCCACCTCCTTACTTGAACCACTTCAAAATAAAATTGTGGAGCAAAGTTGATCCTTCAAGTTATCACGATAGTTGCAGATTTGGCACTTGGGATTTACGGAATTCGTAAGATTGTTACGAGTAAGGGGATTGTGGAAAAGTTTGGTACGTAAAATTGTGTGTTAGGAAAAGATTTGGTGGAATAAGCATGAATCGCTTCGTGATTCGTGAAATGCATGATTTTATCATTCGAGAAGTAACTTCGTGTCAAATCGCATTGCACTACGAGCCTTAGAAAACTGCCGCTAACTTCGTAGAGAGTAGGAGTGACCGATTTCTGTCTGGACTCTGTTTGGTCTGAAAATTTTGAGATATGGTTAACACGCGTAGATAGCGTGATTTGGTACCGGAGGCGGGACGAGATCCCACACCTCCGTGGAATAGGATACGGGTTCAGCGTAACCCGAGTCCGAACAACCACACTCACCGCCCGAGGTTTAGTGGTCGTAAGGACCCCTCTCGATTTGGTATTACCGCCACCCTAGCCGGTTCGGGGCGGCGATGGCGGGGAAAATCTGTTTATGCCACGTTAAGGGCATTTTGATTAGGTGGTGATAGCGAGACTTAAGCCACTGCTCGCCATAGTTTTGGGATCGGTAAGTGAGTGACTCTGACAAGGGTGGTCACTACGACACCTAGACTTCTCGTCGGTCCTATTAACGATGAGGAGATCTGGGGCACCAGTCTGGCGAGGTCAGACTTTTGGAGAGGGTTTAGAGTTTGAATCCCCGAGGTTCGGCGGCCGAGGAGGGCCGAGGTAGTAGAGACTTGGTTTGCAGGAATTGACAAACTCACGGAGGGAGGCTATTCGAGCCGGTTGGCCGGCAGGCCAACGGCTACTCCGGTCGGTGCTTCAGATTACGAACGAGTTGGATTGACCCGATATCGATTTCTAGTGTCTGGCAGTGTAGGACATTTCGCGGAAAATATTTTTCGGGCCGGGGTTGCCGTCGGACGATTTTCGGGATTTTGGGCGGAAAACGGCTCCGGGAGTGACCCGGGACTCAGTTTGCGATTTTGAGGAAGATCTGAGTCGGGATATAATTTACATTTTTACGTGAAGAAAAATATTCTGGTCGGAAATTACGATTTGGGCGGTTTTCGAGCTCAGGCGAGCCAGCTGTGACACTTGGCGAAATGTGATTAGTGGAAAGTATTGGACTTGGTCTCTTGCTGTTTCTAGTGATTATGATGTCATGTTGACATCACTATGATGTCAAAGGATGTCATGTGCAAAGCACATGACTTAGTATTACAAGACTTAAGTTTTGGCGTCTTGGCGTCCATAGTCTCGGACGCAACCCAACGCGCCGCGAGGGCGTGGGTTTCAGCAGGGTGGCCCGAGACCTCAGTAGCGACAACAGCTTCAGCCACCCCCTCCGTCACAGCAGCTCAGAGCAGGACAAGTTTTCCATTTTCTGAGGGGAGGCCCTAGTTATCAGGGAGAACCTAGTTAGCATGCGAGCATTAGCCGTGGGAGGCTTGAGTCGGCGGAAGTTACTGTAAGGTACTTTATTTCTGAATGAGATATCGGTTCAGGCAGTATTGGATACAGGAACTTTTATTCCCATTGTAACACCGAAATGTGTTACATCTCTCAGTATCATTGTTAGTACTTTGCCTCAAATGTACTTAGTAAAAAAGCTGCTGAGTCAGTTGCTTTTCAATGAGATGGTTCGGGTTGTACGATATCGTAGGCGGACATGATAGTATCGGATCTGTTGGTTTTAGACACGCCGGACTATGATGTTATTCTTGGAATGGACTGGCTATCCAAGAACTCTGTGCACGTTGATTGTGCAACCCGTACCATTATGGTTTCTGGAGAGGTACTACCTCTCACGACTCCGACTGGTTTGACTATCGCACAGCACAGTAAGGAGCTACAGATTCTGGATTCAGCTGTCGATAGTTGGTGTAGGGGAATGCTATGATCTGAATGAGGCTGGTACTAGGTTGAAGTTGGATGGTTTACCATTGGTTCGAGATTTTCCGCAGGTATTTCCGGAGGAGTTGCCCGGATTACCACCAGAGCGGGAAATTGTGTTTGAGATCTACTTGCAGTCGGGTACTGCTCCGATATCTATTCCTCCTTATCGGATGCCCATTTCTGAGATGCAGGAGTTAAAGAGGCAGTTGGAGGAATTACGGCAGAAGGGCTTCATCCGACCGAGCACTTCACCGTGGGGTGCTCGGTTACATTTGCTAAGAAGAAAGATGGGACGCTCCGACTTTGCATTGATTACAGACGGTTGAATGCACTTACTGTGAAGAATAAGTATCCGTTACCGAGGATTAACGATCTTTTTGATCAACTTCAGGGTTCGAGAGTTTTCTCAAAGATTAATCTCCGATCTGGGTATTTTCAGCTTAGGGTGAAGGAGGAGGATATACCTAAGACTGCTTTTCGCACCCGGTATGGACACTTTGAGTTTACGGTCGTGCCATTCGGGCTGACCAATGCTCTGGCGGCATTCATGGATCTGATGCATCGGGTGTTCCGACCGTACTTGGACTCATTTCGGTGGTTTTTATTGATGATATTCGATATATTCTCGGGATGAGGATTCGCATCGGGATCATCGAGGGTAGTTCTGCAGACACTTTGGGAACATCAGCTTTATGCTAAATTCTCAAAGTATGAGTTCTGATTCGGAAGTCACCTTTACGGGACACGTTATTTCGAGCATGGTCTGTCTGTGGATCCAGAGAAGGTGAGGGCGGTTCGGGATTGGAAACAACTTACCACGGTACGGGAGATCAAGAGCTCCCTGGGGTTAGTAGGATATTATCCGAGGTTTGTACTGGGATTTTCTATTCTGGCATCTCTGCTTATGCAGTTGACTAAGAAGGGTCAATCTGTATGTCCGGTCCGATAAGTGTGAGCAGGATTTTGAAGTTGAGGCGGTAGTTGACTAACGCTCCGATTCTGACTCTTTCAGATCCGATCTTGCCGTATGTGAATTATACGGATGCTTCCACATCTGGTTTGGGATGTGTGTTGGTGCAGGAGCGTTTTGTGGTAGCTTCTGGGTCGAGGCAGCTGCGACCGCATGAGCTGAACTAACTGACACATGATCTGGAGTTGACTATAATAATTTATGCGCTGAAACATTGGAATCAATATCTGTTTGGTAATAAATTTCAAATTCTTACCGACCATAAGTCTGAAATATCTGTTTACACAGAAGGAGCTTAGCATGAGGCAGCGCAGATATCTCGAATACATTAAGGACTATGATTGTAGTATCGGGTACATCTCGGGCAAGGGCAACGCGTTGCCGATGCTCTGAGCAGAAGTATACCGGCTTAATTAAGAGAGGAAATGTCGGTGGGTCCGAGAAGAGTGGTCCGACGTGCCTTTGGCACGGTGGCAGCTGGGAGCGTGCTCGAGTTATTACACTTATTATACATTCCGAGTGGCTTGATAGGATGCGCGAAGCGCAAGGTAGAGATATGGTATTGAAGGAGTTATCCGGGAAGATAAGGATTTATTTGTTACCGACGTTTCAGTATAGGCAAGGATTGCTATACTTCCGAGATTGCCTTTATGTACCGGAGGATCAGGAGTTCTGGAATGAGATTTTAGAGGGGGCACACTCGAGCAGTGTGAGCATCAGGAACCGGCAGGGACATCAGCAGACTTTGCCCATTCCGATGCTGGAAGTGGGGTAATGTTATGATGGACTTTCACTGCACCGCCCGGCACGGTTTCATCATGATGCTATCTGGGTTTTGTGGATCGGTGACAAAGTGCGTACACTTTACGCCTATTCGGCCGCTGCACCCTCTGGAGAAGCTTGCCCGGCTTTACATCGGGGAGATTATGCGTTTACATGGAGCACCGGACTCCATTGAATCGACCGTGATCCGCGTTTTACAAAGACGGTTCGATTGCTTTTCATAAAGCATTGGGCACGCGACTCCATCCGAATGCGACTTATCACCCCAGACGGACGGGCGATCGGAGCGGGTGATTCTGATATAGGAGGATATGTTGCGAATCTGTATTTTAGATTTTGGAGGAGTTTGGGACTAGCAGTTGCGTTGATAGAGTTCTCGTACAACAACAGCTTTCAGACTACGATTGGCATGATACCATTTGAGGCGTTGTACGAGAGGAGGTGTATGACACCATACTGTTGGACAGATGCGTCTGATGGGGTTGAGCTGGAACCCGAGCTTTTTGAGGAGTCTACGGCAAAGATCAGATTGTTACAGGCGCGGATTAAAACCGCGAATGACTGCACCACTGTGGTACGAACCGTCGCCGTAGGGCTCGGGAATCTGAGTTTGGTGACAGAATTTGACTGGAGGTAGCACCGTTCAGAGAGACAGTAAGATTTGATAGGCGGGGCGAGTTACCCCGAGTTATATCGGTTCTTATGGGTTTCCAGAGTAAGTTGTTAGGTTGGGTTTCCCCCAATGTTACATTTTATGTGGTATCTTATGGGTTAGAGGGGTGTTCATATTTTCGGGTTGGTAGCGACACCGGTCTGGTTGATACAGGCTACTCTTGGAGGACCAAGAGTTCTAAGGGGGGGAGAATGTTACGGTCACCCCGAGCGGGTTGCGGCAAGGTGACCCGGCTCGGTTTTAGCCTGCGGTCACGTTTTTGGCGTCAGGCGGCTCCCGAGCCCTATCCGAGTATCATTTTGGCGAACCCTTCCGTATTTGAGGTCGTGTGGGTCCCGGACGCTTCCGCCGAAAATATTTTTCTGGCGCCGGGGGGTTGTCGGGGTCGCCTCGGGACGTACAGCGGGCTCGGTAGCGCTCTCGAGATCTCAGTTTGAGAAGCCGTTTGTAGTTTTGGAGTCGTGGAAACGTCCCGGTGATGGTTGTGGAGTTTAATATTTGGGGCGGGACGTTCGGTTCGGGCGACTCCCGAGGCTCGGGGCCAGGAATTCGGGGCTCGGGATGGAAATTTTCTGACGGCTTTGGGGTAAGTTGTGTTTTAATTTAAGATGGAATTTATGGGAATTTTTATAGGATTTTTGGAGTGACGGAATTTCGGTTCAGGTTGACACGCTCGCACGTCGGGTTTTGGTTCGGGTTCAGCGAGCTCGGTAGGACACTCTGGAATTGTAAATGAATTTCTGAAAAATGTTCTGTGAATGTTATAATATTCTGAAGATTGTGTCCGAGTTTCGTTAATTTTGGAATCCGATAATTATTTTTGGGCAAAAGAATTGGAACTTTTGGAAAAATTGGGAGTTAATTTGTTTTTGGTTATAAAAGGAAAATTATGGAGCATGGGCAGCTGATACTTTCGGCTGGAATTGGGATGAGATAGGGACACATGTCCTTTTCTCATTTAAGAAGAGAAGGGATGGAAAAAAAAAAGGGATATATATATATATATATATATATATATATATATTTGGCTTGCAGTAAAACGTTTTCTTCTTCTTTCATCAATCTGCCGAAACTTTCTTCTTCTTTCTTCACCATTGTTGAGTTTCTAAAGCTTCCAAAATCTTGTTCTAAGTTGCTCCTTTGCCCGAGAGTTCATCTGGAAAGTTGATCAGCAACTCGAGTACTACGTCTGTCTGAGGTATGGTTCGATTATGTTTAGTATTTGGCAATATTGGAAAGTTGATGTTCTTGGCTTAGATCTGAGTTTTGAAGAAATTGAACCGTTGGATCGTTGTGTGCTTCATATATGTTGATATTGGATTGGTAAGGAGTAGGTAAATAACTTTGGATCGTCGGAAACACAATTCGGTTACAATTTCATATTTTGGCCGAATTTATGGATAATTTCCAAAATGATGTGTGTGTGTTATCTTGATTCATGCTTCAAGTATGTTAATCCTAGCTTGATTCTAAGCTTGTGTATGTTTTCAATTTGATGGACAGCAAGTTGAGTCAAAAAACCCCCTTTTGGCCGAATTTTAGGTTGATGTTAAATGTTGGATTTTGTTGTTTTGGATGCAATTGGATAGCATTCTTGGTTTAGAAGTGAAATTGGTGATTAGAATGGTTGTTTGGTAGCTTGTTTGGATTGAATTGGAAGTTGGGTAAAATGTTGGTTAAGAACCGAATTATTGGAATGATTCTTTTTCCATGTTGGAGTTTGATGTTGGTCGAATTGGATGCTAAAGTGGAATTGGGGTTGAATTTAGGTGTGGTTTGAAGTTTGAATCGTTGAATTCGGATAAGAAATGGAAAAGTTGCAATTAAGCGGGTTTATCGGAAATGGCGGGTAATGAAGGGTTTAAGGCTGGATTTGATCAGTTCTGCTTATTGAATTTTGGTTATCAATGTATAATCTTGCATTGCCTAAGTTGGTTCTGAATTCTGAAGTTTCGTGAAAATCTGGAAATGTTACGGAAATTCATCGGATTTTCGGTTTTGGGGTCGGGGTTGTAATTTGGTAGTGTGGTTGATAAGAATGCTAAATCAACTTGGTTTGGCAGATTCTGAGTTTCGGTGGTTAGGAAAAGAGGAGTGCCAAGTTTCGAGGCACGGTGTAGGTGTTATCCGAATCGGTCCAATACTGGATTTTGAGGTAAGGGTTTGGTTACGCTATTTTTGGTAAGATAGGTGTATGTTTAGTTTCATTTTCTGCTGCAGGAATTTCAGTATTATATGCCTAGAGCATATTACGTAGTCTGTAGGTGTATGTATTGTAGCATACATTTTGCGGGTATTTGGAAATTTACGCTTTAAGGTAAGTTCTCGTGATCTCGTAGGTGTATGCCTTGTAGCATACTCATGCATTAATCCTACGTTTGTAGGAGTATGCCTTATGGCATACTGCATGCAGTAACACTACGACAGGTTGTGGGTTCGCTACCCAGTGGTGCACCATGCTTCGTAATAGCTTCGGCTTGACTCCCCTTAGTGGGAGGCTGTCGTTGATCTGTTATAAGGTTTATGGCGATTTGGAATCGCACATCCTTCGGGATTCGATTTGTTTACGGTACATGTATGTTATTCGTATTCACATTGCGTATATTGCTATCTTCTGTTTTGCGGGGTTGCATATACTTATCTTACCCCAAATCCCTTACGGGGTCCTTTTAGGACTCACCCTTTTTGGGTTCTGTTTTGGATTTCGGGTAGGTGCAGTAAGCGGCCGGTAGGGTAGGTTTCCGCGAGGCTTCGCCTTGGGTGTGTTTTGCAGTTGCACCTTGCGGTCCGGGATTGTGTACTTGGTGTGAATCCCGCGCAAGGTATTTTGTTACTTAGATTCTAAGGTTGGCTCTGTAGTTGCATATGCACACTTTCTGTATTGCTATGATGGTTGTATGTCTGTATATACATTGGTATATTCTGTTCTATATCTGTTCTCAGCGCTTGGCGCTTGCTAGACATTTTAGGTTACGTGAATTCTGTATGTATATGAGTTTTGGTGCGTAAGCACACGTCCACGGAGGGCGTGGCTTACTCTGTTATTAGTGCATGAATTGCATGTTTTGATTTTATTTTCAGTTATATGCGCGAAATATTTGTAGGTTGCTTCCACAATCTTTCCGTTTTCGGGTCCGCTACGCGCGGCGGGTCTCGATGGACCTGCCACTCCTTTCCATTCCGGCTTCCGCTTCCGGCGTCCCGGCGCCCCCGCCTCCGCAACCGGGCTCGGGCGGCGTGCGGTGGGTCACCCGTCGCAACCCGCTCGGGGTGACCGTAACAATTAGAATGAGAGTAATACCATGAGAAATACATAGCTTCAAAGTCGGAGATGGTGGATATGGAGTTTTGAAATGCGAAGTCTCTTCTATAAGTGTTGGATTGGAAGAAATGGCGAGGGGAAGGTGTTTTAAACTGAGTAATGAGGGCCAAGTTGGTCATAAGTCCGTCATAAGTCTAATGGTAGTTCAGAGTCATAATGAGTGCGATTCCCAAAAAATTTATCACGGCCTAAGCGGTTATAAAGCCGTCATAATTATTATTCATAAATACGTATATCGTAGGAAATACTATATGACGGGCGTATCCGTCATAGAGGCATCATAAAATTTTCAGCCCCTTATTTTAAATGACAAAACTATGACGGAGTCTACTGGTTGCACGGTTATGACGGCTTGGGCCCTCATTTCGCCGTCATAAAAGTTGGGAAAACTACGTAGTGATAGGTTCATTTTCATTTCTCTTAATCGATTTTCATATAGTAAAGAAATTTTCCGAAATAAAGAATTAAAAACAGTGAAGTTAATGAAAAAATAGAAATGCGTGAAATAGTAAACTCAAATTCATGAAAAGTATATAAATAAAAATGGATTGGTAATAAAAATTAACATTATATCCAAACATTATCACAAAAACTACTACACATAGATCCAAAATTCAAATGTACGCTAAAAGAAGATTAAAAAGAAAATAAAAGTTTAGGTATGGTCCCAAACTATTAGCTTTTTAACTTGGGGAGTGGACAAACATGAGATAATTTTATTAATGAAAAATTACACCATTTATCCCAAAGATTGGGAAGAGATACTCCAAAGAAACACTTTATCCTAACAACACCATAGTTACATGAGAAATCTCAACATATTTGAGGTCGCACGAGCATTCCCCGGGCTCCATTCAAGCATGCGGGGCATGTTTTCTGTTGGTCGAGATGGCTCCCATTTCCACGGAAAATATTTCTCGGGGCGGAAAAGATTTTCGGGTCGGAATTTTATCGGGACGTTCGTTTTCAACATATTTTATCGGGACCTTATAAAAATGTTTTCGGGGTCGGAACGTTTGTTTTCGGGAGACGCTCGAGGCTCGGGATGAAAAATTGGATCGCGCCAATGGTGTTGGGTGTGTTATGACTCGGGATGATTAATGCGGTGATAACTGAGCAAACACACATGACGGGATTATTGGCTCTGGAAAGCAAGCACACACGTTGGGATTTACTCGGGTGAAGTTGGCGCGAGATGATATTTCAACACTTAGGAACTTTTCGGATTTGGCTTGGTGTGTGATTCACCATGGTGACTAAGGTGTGTGCTAGGTGGCATGGTGACTAAGGTGTTGAGTCATTAAGTTGGAAAGTATTTAAGGTGAGAATTTAGGAAGAAATGAGATTTTGGCTTCATTTCTTCCTTCACACAAACCGTGAACTTCTCTTCTCCCTTACCTCTCATGTGTTCTTCATCTTGCAAGGGTAAGAAAGGATTGATCTTGGTGCTAAGCTTGAGGTAAGCTTGTTCTCTTCATGAGTTGGTATGATTGAAGCATGATTTGAGGTTGATTTGCAAGGTTGAAACCGAATTCATGTTAGCCTTAGCTTGATGATTTGCTCATCTTCTTGCTTCAAACTTTGACTATGTTGTTCTTGGCATGATTCGGTGTAGGAATCAAGGTTTGGATTATGGAAGAACACCTTGGATTAAGAAACCCTAATTTGGCCGAATTATTGGTTGAATTCCAAGTATGTTGAATTGATGTCATCTTGGATCGTGCTTTGGATATGTTGGTTCTAGCATGATTGGGAGTGGATATTAGGGTTCAATTTGAAGGTGGGCATGTTGGATGAAAAATACCCAAATGGGCTGAATTGAATATGCGAAGGTTGGTATGATTTTGGGTGATTATGTTGAAGTATGTTAGTAAGCATGCTTGGAATGTTTAATTGTTGAATTAAGCATGTGAATGGAATCCTAATTGGATTGAAATGGATTTTGGTAAGAAGCATGTTGAGGCCGAATTTGAGGAAGACTATGTTTGTGGTTGTGGTGTGTTTCGGGGATGTTTTGATAATGAATTGGTATCAGGAATTTAAGTAGGTATCAAGCGATCTCCGGAATGTCATTTTCTGAAGTTGTTAACGTAACCGACCTACTTGCTTGCCTGCGTAGATTTGGGGGAAAGTATGATTTGGATACTTACTTGTACATGTGCAAGTATAAATATCAATGTTCTAGCTCGGTTTGAGAATCCGAGCTTTCTGTGGAATTTTGCGGGAAAGTGTGGGAATGTGCGAGATTAGTTCCCGGGGGTCTGGATTGGTGATTTTTGATTTGTATGTGGTTGTTCAGCTTGAATCAATAGTTGTGGAGTAGTGCGAGACTTCGGAAGTCACACTACCGCGTTTTGGGCCGAGCGTCGGATTTTCCAGGATTTTTCTACAGGTCGATAATAGTGCGGTAAGGGTTTCAGTATTGCTCTCGATTCTGCATTTCGGATTATGTTATGAAATGCGTGTCTGGGTGTACCGAGGCTGAGTTTTTATTGAGGGTGGCCCGAGGATACCCTAACTTGGTCAGTCGGGATAGGCATTGTTGTGCAGGTGCGAGGACTCGATGATGCTGATGTTCTGATTCAACTCCTACGGGGCTGGTGTTTTGATTCAACTCCTACGAGGGTGGTGTTCTGATGGGGTTAGCTACCTCGAGCTGGTACCAGTCTCATGTGTCTGCGGTAGTTCATTACGTGGCTGGGTCAGAATGGACTATCGTTTCAGAGTGTGTCTATTTGCTATACCAACAATTCTACTTATGTGCATTGCATATGTTTGTTTTGCATTGGTTAAGTATATGATGGTTATCTGTTGCGTGTTTGTATTTTCTTTGTCTTTGTTGTGAAGATTGTTATACGTAAAGAGAAACCGTGCCTATCCCCAAGCCCTTACTAAGTTCTCAAAAGAGGACTTACCCCCTTTCTGTTTACCGTTTCAAGAGTACCTGATAAACAACCCTCAGTGTGAGTATGGGGTGTGTTTTCTTATTTTGTTTCATGTACCCTTCTGTTCTGTCTGATTTTCTGTCTATAAGGGGCAGTCACTTTGAGTAACTATTGTCTGGATCCGATATCTGAAATCTGAATCTGTATCTGAAATCTGAATCTATATCTGAATCTGGGATCTGATATCTGAATCTGAATATGAATCTGTATCTGAATCTGGGATCTGATATCTGATATTTGAATTTGAATCTGTATCTGAGTCTGAATCTATAGTCTGTTTTCTGACTTCTGGATTTATGCTAAGGATAGAATATGGGTTTTCTCATAGTTAACTTACTTCTCTCTTTTGTTGGTGTGTTAGCAGCAGAAGCGGTACTTGCAGGGATCTTCTGATCTCAGAGTTTCTCCTAGATCCTGCACTTGGGTATTCTAAGGTTTTCCTTGGTCGGCTATGTAGGTGTATATGCATGCATGTCATCTGTCTGATCAGGCTATGTATCCTAGATACATTATGTTTTTGTATATATGTTCGGAATACTCTGTGGAACCGGGGACTTGCCCATGACAGTGGAGGGCGGGACCCGGGGTATGATCATATTCTAATGTGTTAGACACATTCTGTATCTTTGTGTTTCTGAGGAGCTTATGTATGATGTTTGATACAGACGGACCGTGTACATGCCAAGATATTGTCCGCTTTGGGCCCAGCCCGCACGGATTTGTTCTTACTCTGTCCGCTTAGTCTGCCACACTAGGTGGTAAGCCCGCGAGTAAAAGCGCGTCTTGAAGAAACTACGGAGCAACCTTATAAAGGTATGATTTCTCCCATAGCTCTACCATGTGGGATGAGCAACATCATACACCCCCAAAGGGAGCCTGGCGTCCTCGGCACATGGACATGTACAACCGAGCTCGATGTATGATGTTTGATACAGACGGACCGTGTACATGCCAAGATATTGTCCGCTTTGGGCCCGATCCGCACGGATTTGTTCTTACTCTGGCCCGCTTAGTCTGCCACACTAGGTGGTAAGCCCACCAGGTAAAACGCGTCTTGAAGAAACTACGGAGCAACCACCCTTATAAAGGTATGATTTCTCCCATAGCTCTACCATGTGGGATGAGCAACATCATCCACCCCCCAAAGGGAGCCAGCGTCTCGGCGCACATGGACATGTACAACCAGAGCTCTGATACCAAATTGATACAGACGGACCGTGTACATGCCAAGATATTGTCCGCTTTGGGCCCAGCCCGCACGGATTTGTTCTTACTCTGGCCCGCTTAGTCTGCCACACTAGGTGGTAAGCCCGCCAGGTAAAACGCGTCTTGAAGAAACTACGGAGCAACCACCCTTATAAAGGTATGATTTCTCCCATAGCTCTACCATGTGGGATGAGCAACATCACAATTGTCACCCCACCGCCCGGAACACCGGAAGCGCGGTTGTCGAGTGGTTGCGGAAGCTTGCGAAGACGGCGGCGGGTGAACGCGGAGTTCTCTTAAATAGGTTTTGAGTGGACCCGAAACCCAACCCTTAAAACGTTTCCCTTTCAGTTTTAAGGTTAAGTCGTGTTGCAGATTTTACGACATCTTTCTAGTCCTAAACCTGCACCCGAGACACGTTAGTGGTTTCTGAGAATATCGCGCGCGAAAAAGCAGATAAGATATACAGGCAGAAGAAGGTCCGCCCTGTTCGTAGGGCCGGAAACTTCCTACGAATTAGATACATGCAAAGTACTGTAACTAACCTACATGCATAGATATAAAGAGCCTAGTCCTATACAGTAATAATACCTTGCTAGCTAGTGCTGTGGGATGTGAGAACATAAACAGGAGAATATAAGTCAAACCCAACTCAAAAAGATCACACAAGTATCTAACGAGAAAAACACCCCCAACTTAACAAATAGTACCTTATAGCCAAAAACGCACAACGATAACTGCGGGAAATCTACACCGCAGGTCGTTTGCCCGGATCCCCTGAAACCATAATAAGTGGGGGGGTGAGTTCTCGAAAGATCCGTAAGGGGGTAGGTACGGTAGTGGTAAAACCTTTAAAAAACATTTCCCTGCATAAAAGGGTTAGAATGCCATGAACTAGATAATACGAGTCCTAAATATATCGGGATTATGACATGCATATGTGATGATGCTCTTAAGTCCCGTCGGACGGGTGGTACACCAATACAAAGGTTCCCGAACCCTCGACGACACCTACGGCGGCTTGTTAAGCTCACACCGATGATCGGGTCATAACGCGTGGTACCGGCGAGGAGATATCACCCCTAGCGCCGGACCCAAAAGCGGCATAAAGCCAACACATAACATCGTGAGTTAACGACCACGGTTGGCATACCGGCTTAGGTCGGCGTCCCCGTCGGCCGAACTCACGGACTTCTCACGTACCAACATAAATATGGGTCCGTTGTCGACCCCGATAAGCAAGTCCGATATGATAAAAGTCCAACCCATATTTAAGCAAAACCTGCAGACCACTACGTACCATGTGACTAGACTCGGAGTCACCGGGCCCCACCCTCGACCCAAGTACTAGCCCTTAACTAACCTAATACACATGAAATGTGCATTAAGGAAATTAAACCCCTTACCTTGGCCAAACGGAAACTCTACTGAGGCCACCTACACCTCGCAGCAAAACCCCGGGAAAATCCCGGCTCCCGGCCCGAAAAGTGGTAGTGTGACTTTTGAAGTCCCGCACTACACCACCAACACCGAAACAAGCTGAACAACCAAACAGCAGTCAGAAACTACCAAAACACGACCCTGGAACCCAAACCCGCACAATCCCGCACTTTTCCGCAAAATTCCACAGAAAGCTCGGTTTCTCAAACCGAGCTAGAACATCCTTACCCAAACATCCACAAACACATCCAAATCATAAAATCCAGATTCCAGACACTTTTACCCGCAACCCCGCAAAAAGGTAACTTTTTCACCTATTGTCCGAAAATGACGTTCCAAACATCATTTCGAACCTACTTCCATCCACAATACCAATTCACCATCCAAATTACCCAAAACACAACACCAACCTAACTAAAGTTTCATTCCAAAATTCGGCTAACCACCAACTTTTTACCATTCATCCAAATCAACCCATTCAAAGTTCCAATTGCTTACTTTAACCACCAATTTCACTTCTTAAGCATGCTTACTAACCAATTACACCTTAATCACCCAAAATCAACCAAAACCCTTAACCAAATAATTCGGCCATTTGGGCATTTCTTTAAACATGGTGTTCTTCCAAAATTAAACCTTGATTCCTACTCTCCTCCATACCAAGAACAACATACTTAAACATGGAATCAAGAGAATCATCATAACACATAGCAAGGAGTAAACTCAATTCGGTTTCAACTCTTCTTTTCCAACCAAAATTCATGCTTCAAACTTGCTAAAACATGAAGAAGAAAAGCTTACCAAAAGATTAAACCCAGCTTGTTAAACCTCAAAACCCGAAACTTCAAATTTGAGTTTTCAGCACCAACATCACAGCAGACCCGTTTTCGTGCAGCTCAGAATTGGAGGTCTTCCCGACGTTTTTGGACCATGGCCCCTTCAGCAAAGTTGTAGCCAAGAGGTTAAGGAAGATTTCTTCTAACTACCACCAAAGCCAATTCGAAACACAGAAGGACAGATTTAGCCACGAACACAAGAGAAGTATTCTGGCCAGCCAATGAAGAGAGTTCAAGAACTTACTAAGAACATGAAGAAGAGAAGCTTACCAAATCTTAAGCCCAATCCTTGATGAACTCAGCCAAGGATGAAGAACACTTGGGAGCTTGAAAATGGAGATGAAGTTGGCGGATGAGTGATGAGGAAGAAGAAGAAATGTGATTAAATGACTTAATTTGGCATTTTTGGCATAAAACTTCTCTTTTTATGCCAAAATGTGGTGGGCCATGGGACACTTGTCCCATGACAAAATAGTCATACCCATGACTCACCACAAACCCAAAAATATCTGAAATGCCAAGTGTTGGCGCGCCAATCCCGCGCCAACGCCAACCGCGTAATTCCCGACGTACGCGCGTGAAAACCCGAACCAAAATCCGGCCATGCCAAAAATCCACAAAAATTACCATAAAAACCGTCTCGTGAAATAACACGTCAAACACCGAAGCCGTCGAAAAACTTCCATCCGAGCCCGGGAATCCCGTCCGAGCCGGGAGTCGCCGAGACCGAGCGTCCCGTCCCAAAAATATACTCCGTAAAAGGTGCGGAATGTTCCCACGATCCCAAATATGCAAGCGGTTTCCTTTTCCGAGGTCCAGGGAGCGCTACCGAGCCCGCTGTACGTCCCCAGACAAGTCTCGGCCCCGGAAAAATATTTTCCGCGGAAATGTCCGGGGTACCTGTAGGACCTCAAATCCAGAAGGATTCCCAAAAATAATCCCCAGATAAGACTCGGGAGCTCGCTGACCGCCCGAAAACATGACCCGCAGGCCAAAACCGAAGCCCCGGGTCACCCAGGTCACAATCCGCTCGGGGTGACCGTACCAGTTTTCCCACTACGCAAAACACTTAATTAACCACATAATTAACATTCAAATACTGATTCCATAAAATAATCACAAGTCATATGTGATCTGAAAATTACTGATGTTGACCTTAGGCCGATATTTACGAGAAAGGCAAAGCGTCGGGGTGGGTGTAACAACCTCCCCACAAGACTCTTGGTCCTCCAAGAGTGATCTCAACAGCTGAACTCGTCCGGATAACGACTTATCAGATCTGCTCTGTCTCCCAAGTCGCCTCTCGATCTGAGTGGTGTGACCACGAACCTTGATCATCGGAATCGACTTGTTGCGAAGTCTCCGAACATCTCGGCCGGAAAAGCTATCGGTACCTCTCGGTAAGATAGATCGCTCGAGCTCAACCTCCTCTACCGGAATGATCATTGGTATCCAAAATGCACTTCTTCAACATGCTAACATGGAAGGCGTTATGCACCCAGGACATATTCGGAGGTAAAGCCAAGCGGTAGGCAACCACCTTTCTCGTTCCCGAGAATCTCGTAGGGACCAACATACCTTGGGGCTAACTTACCCGCTTTGCCAAATCGGACAGTCCCAGTCGGTGCAACCTTCAACCAAACCCTGTCCCCCACCTCAAACTCCGACTTACGGCGTCTCTTGTTAACGTATGAGGTGGTCCTATCATTGCGGCCTTCATCCGCATCTGAATCAAACGGATCTTCTCCGTCGTCTCCTCTATGAGTTCGGGACCAATGGTCATCTGTCCGAGGCATCTGTCCAACAGTGTGGCGTCATGCATCTCCGACCATACAGTGCCTCATAAGGTGCCATACCGATAGTAGCCTGGTAACTGTTGTTATAGGAGAATTCTACTAACGGTAGGTGCTGATCCCAATGTCCCCCAAAATCCAGAACACAACTCCTGAGCATATCCTCAACAATCTGAATAACCCTCTCTGACTGCCCATCCGTCTGAGGATGATATGCCGTGCTCAGGTGAAGTCGCGTGCCCAGAGCCTTATGAAAGGCACCCCAAAACCTCGCGGTAAATCGTGGATCTCTATCAGATACGATGGAGTCGGCACTCCATGTAGTCGCACGATCTCCCGAATGTACAAGCTGGGCAAGCTTCTCCGGTAGTCGAGTCACTCGCATCGGCGAGAAAATGTGCACACTTAGTCAGCCGGTCGACTATGACCCAAATAGCATCGTGATGCGCTCTAGTCGGAGGTAAACCAGTCAGGAAATCCATCGTAATGTTACCCCACTTCCTGACGGGTATAGGTAGAGTCTGCAGCGTTCCAGCTGGTTTCTGGTGCTCTACCTTGACACGCTGACAAGTTGCACACTTCGCCACAAAGGCGGCTATGTCCCTTCTCATCCCTGGCCACCAGAAGTGAGATCGAAGGTCGTGGTACATTTTCTCACCTCCGGGGTGGATGCTCAAACTGCTGGAGTGCGCCTCTCCCAATAATCGATCCCGAATCGACGATTCATCTGGTACATAAAGGCGACTCCGGAAGTACAGCAATCCCTGCTTGTACTTAAAGTGCGGTCGCAAGGCTCCTTTGTCCTCACCCGAGAGCTTCCTCAACCTACGTCTTTGACCTATGCCTCTCGGATGTCAGTCAGCCAATCAGGCCCGGTGTCAAAGTGCGGATCTGAGCTTGCTCCCACTGCTCCCACGATGCCAAAGCAACATCAGATCTGACCCCTCGGCCTTGTTCTCAAGATTCCCACCATTGACAATACCCGTGTACTTCCTGTTTAAAGCATCTGCCACTGAGTTCCCCTTGCCGGCGGTGTACTCGATGGTGCAGTCATAATCCTTCATGTACTCGAGCCACCGTCGATGTCTCATGTTCGGATCATACGTGTGAACAGATACTTCAAACTCCTATGGTCGGTGAAAATCTGGAACCTGTTGCCGAGTAAGTAGTGCCTCCACTGCTTGAGAGCGTAAACAATAGCAGCTAACTCCAAGTCATGCGTCGGGTAGTTCTGCTCGTGTGGTCGCATCTGTCTCGACCCATACGCGATGACATGCTGCCCTTGCATCAACACACAACCGAGTCCCGTCCTTGACGCGTCAGTATAGATCACGTAAGGTAGTGCCGGGTCTGGTTGGCTCAAAATCGGAGCATGTGTCAATAACCGCTTGAGTTCCTGGAAGCTGTCCTCGCAGGCTGAGGACCAAACAAACGGCTGACCCTTCTTGGTCAACTGAGTGAGCGGTGATGCAAGTATGGAGAATCCTGGTACAAATCTGCGATAGTACCCTGCCAAACCCAGGAAACTCCGAATGTCCTTGACCGTCCGTGGCTGCCTCCACTCCTCAACTGACTTGGTCTTCTCTGGATCCACTGAAATACCACGCTCCCCTACGATGTGACCCAGAAAAGATACCTCCCGCATCCAAAAATCGCACTTAGAGAACTTGGCGTACAGCTGGTTGTGCGCAAGTGTCTCCAGTACAGTCCTCAAGTGTTCCTGATGTGATTCCTCATCGGGAGAATAGACAAGAATGTCGTCGATGAAGACTATCACAAAGGAATCCAGATACGGGCGGAACACCCGGTGCATCATGTCCATGAATGCAGCTGGTGCGTTCGTCAAACCAAATGGCATGACGGTGCACTCATAATGCCCGTACCGAGTGCGGAAAGCAGTTTTGGGAATGTCCTCTTCCCTTATGCGAAGCTGGAAGTAACCTGACCGCAAGTCGATCTTTGAAAACACCCTCGCTCCTGCAGCTGGTCAAACAAGTCATCGATCCGGGTATCGGATACTTGTTCTTGATCGTGATGGCATTCAGCTGCCGATAGTCGTCTGAGTCGAAGAGTCCCATCCTTCTTCTTGACAAACAGAACTGGGGCTCCCCAAGGTGAAGTACTCTGTCGAATAAACCCCTTTTCTAGAAGATCCTCGAGCTGCTTCTTCAGTTCAGCCAGCTCCACGATCGCCATCCGATAAGGAGGGATGGAAATCGGAGTCGACCCTGGCTGCAACTGAATCTCGAAAGGGATCTCTCTCCTAGGTGGCATACCCGGTAACTCCTCTGGAAAGACATGCGGAAAATAACGGACTACAGGAATCTGATCTAACTCGGCGTGTACAGTAGTGTTAAGACCAGTAGTCCTCCTCACCAACAAGCTGGAATGTGCTCCAATATGCTCGGCTCCATACTCTGCTCCAGCCAGCTTGTGGGTAGCCAATCTGCACGACCTCTCCGGAAACTAGAATCGATGCTTGGCGCGATCGATCTTCACATCGTCTTTGCGACAACCAATCCATCCCGAATAACGTCGTACTTGGGCGTATCCAAGATCGATGGCGAGACTCGATCGATGGCGCCCAATACTCGGGATACATTCTGAGCAACCTCGTTCGAGTACGGAACACGTCCTACCAGCGGTGCGTACAACGACTACACTCGCCGTGTAGGTGATAGGCGAGAACTAGAGATGTCGCACATCTCCCGGATATAGCAGAAATGGAAGCGCCGGTATCAAATAATGCATTAAATGGTACATTATTTAATAGGATAGTACCTGCTAACGCTCCCTTCTGAGACGTGCCGGCCTGCTCGATCGATAAACCCGTCTTTGGCTGGGTAGTCCATTTATCTTGGGGGTGGCGCAATTTGTGGCCTCTGAGGTGGAGCTCTCAAAGCTCCCTGCGCTGAACCGCGGCCCTGGATGGCCTTGGTCGGTGGTCCTCTCGATGGAGGTCTACCGCCACTGGCCGTGTCTGCGGACAGTCCTTGACCCAATGGTCCGTGGCCCCGCACTTCAGGCACTGGCCTGCTGCTCTGAAGCACGTCCGACCCTCATGACGTCTGCCGCAGTCTCGGCATACATGCAACTGTGTAAAAGGAGTCCTGCTCATGCCCTGGCCAAATCTGCCCGGCCTGCTCTGTCCACGCTGCTGCCCTTGGCCCTGCTGGCCCGACGGCTTCCCGCTGCTCTGTGGTCGGGAAGGTGTGGCTCTGCTCCGATCCTCTCGGTCTCCGGCAAAGGGCCTTGGATGGCCTCATGATAAGCGAAATACGAGAGCAATCAGATGCTCCACGATCGAGGGCGCAAGCCCCGGATGAACCTCCTCGTCCTCTCTCGCTCGAAGAGTCGGGGCCCGGGAAGAGTAGCGGATCGGTCGGCTGAACTCCGGCTCGTACTCGGTGGTGATCGGCTGCCACAGGTGAGTGCGTCGAACTCAGCCTGTCGGCGCTCTCGATAGCATACCCCAACCACCTCTCATGGTAAAGGCGGAAAACTCCTCCCAAGACATCCCCGTGTCATCACGCCTCATCTCCGGTACTGTGCCGCCCGGTCCTGAACTATCCCTGCCACCAGTTGTGAGCTGCGTCACGGAGATAAAAGGTAGCAAGAGATACCATCGCCTCGGATGGCAACCCTAATCTGGTCACCAGCCGCTCCATATCAGTCAGCCAGCTCTCGGCTGCGTCTGGCCCCGTCTTGCCCGAAAACTTGGGCGGGCTGAAGCGCTGCAAGCGCTCCATCATCCCAACCTCATCATAACCGGCAGTGCCCTCTCTGCGCGGTCTCGGGGTCCCTCGTGTATCCCCGGAGTCAGAAACGGACTCATCCCTCTGTCGGCGACGATGTACCGGTGATCGACCCCTCCGATCCCTGCGAGCACAACGTGTGGTGCGAGCGGTACTGGCCGCTGTCCTGGTCCTCCGAGAGTGGGTGCGACTCCGCGACTCACTCTGATCTCCCTCCTCCTCAGAAATCGAAGCAGATCTATATCGCGTGGAATCGGTACATGTAGTCTCCGTGTACGTGGGTGTAGCAGTCGGTGCATACTCACTGTCGCTCTCCCCGCCAGACAATACATCCCCTCGTCTCAGCACATCAACCAAAACAGTGCGTATGATCTCCACCAAATGGTCGGGCTCCTGGCGTCGCCCAGAACTCTGTCGGGACTGTGATGAAGATCGCGGTGCTAACTGCCTATCATGACGATGGGCCCTCCTCCCGGGGTCACTCTCCCGAGAGGGGTCGAAGTATCGAGCGAATAGCGCGGTCTCGCCTCGTGCGAACCATCTAGAAACTCACAGTATCAAACAAAAAGACAAATTATTCTCCAAGTTAGCAACCAGCAGTTTCCTAATGGCTCTGTAAATGATATGCATGCAACTAAAACAAAGAATTTCGGCAGCAATTCCTTTGCTTGCCTAACTTGAAAAGATTAGATAATCCACATCCTTCGTGGATCATCTAGCGCGATATTCATTAACCACTTTGAGTTTCGTAGGTTATGCTAGGTTATGGTGCAAACTAACCAATCCTAAATCTTCCTAAAGTTCTAGAGCAATTTTAGTAAAAGTTTGCAACTCTTTTATTTAAATTACCCCAGAGCTAAAAGCAGATTTTAGGTCGGAAAGTCTAACCATTCCTAACTCTAACCCTAACCTGCTCTGATACCAAATTGTCACCCCACCGCCCGGAACACCGGAAGCGCGGTTGTCGAGTGGTTGCGGAAGCTTGCGAAGACGGCGGCGGGTGAACGCGGAGTTCTCTTAAATAGTTTTTGAGTGGACCCGAAACCCAACCCTTAAAACGTTTTCCTTTCAGTTTTAAGGTTAAGTCGTGTTGCAGATTTTACGACATCTTTCTAGTCCTAAACCTGCACCCGAGACACGTTAGTGGTTTCTGAGAATATCGCGCGCGAAAAGCAGAGATAAGATATACAGGGCGAAGAAGTTCCGCCCTCTTCGTAGGGCCGGAAACTTCCTACGAAATAGATACAACCCAAGTCTTGAAACTAACCTACATGCGGAACATATACGAGCCGAGTCCAAAACAGTAATAATACCTTGCTAGCTAGTGCTGTGTCTTGCAGAACATAAACAGGAGAATATAAGTCAAACCCAACTCAAAAAGATCACACAAGTATCTAACGAGAAAAACACCCCACTTAACAAATAGTACCTTATAGCCAAAAACGCACAACGATAACTGCGGGAAATCTACACCGCAGGTCGTTTGCCCGGATCCCCTGAAACCATAATAAGTGGGGGGGTGAGTTCTCGAAAGAACTCCGTAAGGGGGTAGGTACGGTAGTGGTAAAACCTTTTAAAACATTTCCCTGCATAAAAGGGTTAGAATGCCATGAACTAAATAATAAGAGTCCTAAATATATCGGGATTATGACATGCATATGTGATGATGCTCTTAAGTCCCGTCGGACGGTGGTACACCAATACAAAGGTTCCCGAACCCTCGACGGCACCTACGGCGGCTTGTTAAGCTCACACCGATGATCGGGTCATAACGCGTGGTACCGGCGAGGAGATATCGCCCCTAGCGCCGGCCCAAAGCGGCATAAAGCCAACACATAACATCGTGAGTTAACGACCACGGTTGGCATACCGGCTTAGGTCGGCGTCCCCGTCAGCCTAACTCACGGACTTCTCACGTACCAACATAAATATGGGTCCGTTGTCGACCCCGATAAGCAAGTCCGATATGATAAAAGTCCAACCCATATTTAAGCAAAAACCCTGCAGACCACTACGTACCATGTGACTATACTCGTGAGTTACCGGGCCCCACCCTCGACCCAAGTACTAGCCCTTAACTAACCTAATACACATGAAATGTGCATTAAGGAAATTAAACCCCTTACCTTGGCCAAACGGAAACTCTCTGAGGCCACCTACACCTCGCATGACAAAACCCGGGAAAACCCCGGCTCCGGCCCGAAAAGTGGTAGTGTGACTTTTGAAGTCCCGCACTACACCACCAACACTGAATCAAGCTGGACAACCAAACAGCAGTCAGAAACTACCAAAACACGACCCTGGAACCCAAACCCGCACAATCCCGCACTTTCCCGCAAAATTCCACAGAAAGCTCGGTTTCTCAAACCGAGCTAGAACATCCTTACCCAAACATCCACAAACACAACCAAACCATAAAATCCAGATTCCAGACACTTTTACCCGCAACCCCGCAAAAAGGTAACTTTTTCACCTATTGTCCGAAAATGACGTTCCAAACATCATTTCGAACCTACTTCCATCCACAATACCAATTCACCATCCAAATTACCCAAAACACAACACCAACCTAACTAAAGTTTCATTTCAATTTTCGGCCAACCACCAACTTTTTACCATTCATCCAAATCAACCCATTCAAAGTTCCAATTGCTTACTTTAACCACCAATTTCACTTCTTAAGCATGCTTACTAACCAATTACACCTTAATCACCCAAAATCAACCAAAACCCTAACCAATTGAATTCGGCCATTTGGGTTTTTCTTTAAACATGGTGTTCTTCCAAAATTAAACCTTGATTCCTACTCTCCTCCATACCAAGAACAACATACTTAAACATGGAATCAAGAGAATCATCATAACACATAGCAAGGAGTAAACTCAATTCGGTTTCAACTCTTCTTTTCCAACCAAAATTCATGCTTCAAACTTGCTAAAACATGAAGAAGAAAAGCTTACCAAAAGATTAAACCCAGCTTGTTAAACCTCAAAACCCGAAACTTCAAATTTGAGTTTTCAGCACCAACATCACAGCAGACCCGTTTTCGTGCAGCTCAGAATTGGAGGTCTTCCCGACGTTTTTGGACCATGGCCCCTTCAGCAAAGTTGTAGCCAAGAGGTTAAGGAAGATTTCTTCTAACTACCACCAAAGCCAATTCGAAACACAGAAGGACAGAATTAGCCACGAACACAAGAGAAGTATTCTGGCCAGCCAATGAAGAGAGTTCAAGAACTTACTAAGAACATGGAGAAGAGAAGCTTACCAAATCTTAAGCCCAATCCTTGATGAAATCAGCCATGGATGAAGAACACTTGGGAGCTTGGAAATGGAGAAGATGGTGGCGGATGAGTGAGAGAGAAGAAGAAGAAATGTGATTTAATTGGCAATTTTAGCATAAAAGCCTCTCTTTTATGCCAAAAATGTGGTGGGCCATGGGACACTTGTCCCATGACAAAATAGTCACACCCATGACTCACCACAAACCCAAAAAATCTGAAATGCCAAGTGTTGGCGCGCCAATCCCGCGCCAACGCCAACCGCGTAATTCCCGACGTACGCGCGTGAAAACCCGAACCAAAATCCGGCCATGCCAAAAATCCACAAAAATTACCATAAAAACCGTCTCGTGAAATAACACGTCAAACACCGAAGCCGTCGAAAAACTTCCATCCCGAGCCCCGGGAATCCCGTCCCGAGCCCCAGGAGTCGCCCGGGACCGAACATCCCGTCCCAAAAAAAATATACTCCGTAAAAGGTGCGGAATGTTCCCACGATCCCAAATATGCAAGCGGTTTCCTTTTCCGAGGTCCAGGGAGCGCTACCGAGCCCGCTGTACGTCCCCAGACAAGTTCCGGCCCCGGAAAAATATTTTCCGCGGAAATTTCCGCGGTACCTGTAGGACCTCAAATCCAGAAGGATTCCCAAAAATAATCCCCAGGTAAGACTCGGGAGCTCGCTGACCGCCCGAAAACATGACCCGCAGGCCAAAACCGAAGCCCCGGGTCACCCAGGTCACAATCCGCTCGGGGTGACCGTACCAGTTTTCCCACTACGCAAAACACTTAATTAACCACATAATTAACATTCAAATACTGATTCCATAAAATAATCACAAGTCATATGTGATCTGAAAGTTACAGTATTTGACCTTCAGGCTGATATTTACAGAAAAGGCAAAAAGTCGGGGGTGGGTGTAACAACATCCCCCTAAGACTCTTGGTCCTCCAAGAGTGATCTCAACAGCCTGAACTCGTCCGGATAACGACTTATTAGATCCTGCTCTGTCTCCCAAGTCGCCTCTCGATCTGAGTGGTGTGACCACTGAACCTTGATCATCGGAATCGACTTGTTGCGAAGTCTCCGAACATCTCTGGCCAGAAAAGCTATCGGTACCTCTCGGTAAGATAGATCTGGCTCGAGCTCAACCTCCTCTACCGGAATGATCTGACTGGTATCCAAAATGCACTTCTTCAACATGCTAACATGGAAGACGTTATGCACCCCGGACATATTCGGAGGTAAAGCCAAGCGGTAGGCAACCACCTGCCTATACGTTCCCGAGAATCTCGTAGGGACCAACATACCTTGGGGCTAACTTACCCCTTTGCCAAATCGGACAGTCCCAGTCGGTGCAACCTTCAACCAAACCCTGTCCCCACCTCAAACTCCAGCTTACGGCGTCTCTTGTTAACGTATGAGGTGGTCCTATCATTTGCGGCCTTCATCCGCATCTGAATCAAACGGATCTTCTCCGTCGTCTCCTCTATGAGTTCGGGACCAATGGTCATCTGTCCGAGGCATCTGTCCCAGCGGTGTGGCGTCATGCATCTCCGACCATACGGTGCCTCATAAGGTGCCATACCGATAGTAGCACAGTAGCTGTTGTTATAGGAGAATTCTACTAACGGTAGGTGCTGATCCCAATGTCCCCCAAAATCCGAACACAACTCCCGAGCATATCCTCAACAATCTGAATAACCCTCTCTGCCCCATCCGTCGAGGATGATATGCCGTGCTCGGGTGAAGTCGCGTGCCCGAGCCTTATGAAAGGCACCCCAAAACCTCGCGGTAAATCGTGGATCTCTATCGAGATACGATGGAGTCTGGTACTCCATGTAGTCGCACGATCTCCCGAATGTACAAGCTGGGCAAGCTTCTCCGGTAGTCGAGTCACTCGCATCGGCGAAAAATGTGCACACTTAGTCAGCCGGTCGACTATGACCCAAATAGCATCGTGATGCGCTCTAGTCGGAGGTAAACCAGTCGGAAATCCATCGTAATGTTACCCCACTTCTGACGGGTATAGGTAGAGTCTGCGGCGTTCAGCTGGTTTCTGGTGCTCTACCTTGACACGCTGACAAGTTGCACACTTCGCCACAAAGGCGGCTATGTCCCTTCTCATCCCTGGCCACCAGAAGTGAGATCGAAGGTCGTGGTACATTTTCTCACCTCCGGGGTGGATGCTCAAACTGCTGGAGTGCGCCTCTCCCAATAATCGATCCCGAATCGACGATTCATCTGGTACATAGAGGCGACTCCGGAAGTACAGCAATCCCTGCTTGTACTCAAAGTGCGGTCGTAAGGCTCCTTTGTCCTCTCCCGAGAGCTTCCTCAAGCCCACGTCTCTGACCTGTGCCTCTCGGATGTCAGTCAGCCAATCAGACTGGACTGTCAAAGTGCAGATCTGAGCTTGCTCCCACTGCTCCCACTGATGCCAAAGCAACATCAGATCTGACCCCTCGGCCTTGTTCTCAAGATTCCCACCATTTACAATACCCGTGTACTTCCTGCTTAAAGCATCTGCCACTGAGTTCCCCTTGCCGGCGGTGTACTCGATGGTGCAGTCATAATCCTTCATGTACTCGAGCCACCGTCGCTGTCTCATGTTCAAATCCTTCTGTGTGAACAGATACTTCAAACTCCTATGGTCGGTGAAAATCTGAAACCTGTTGCCGAGTAAGTAGTGCCTCCACGCTTGAGAGCGTAAGCGATCGCAGCTAACTCCAAGTCATGCGTCGGGTAGTTACGCTCATGTGGTCGCATCTGTCTCGACCCATACGCGATGACATGCTGCCCTTGCATCAACACGCAACCAAGCCCCGTCCTTGACGCGTCNGTAAAGATCACGTAAGGTAGTGCCGGGTCTGGTTGGCTCAAAATCGGAGCATGTGTCAATAACCGCTTGANTNCCTGGAAGCTGTCCTCGCAGGCTGAGGACCAAANAAACGGCTGACCCNTCTTGGTCAACCGAGTGAGCGGTGATGCAAGTATGGAGAATCTGGTACAAACTGCGGTAGTACCACCGCCAAACCCAGGAAACTCCGAATGTCCTATACCTTCCGTGGAAGTCTCCACTCATCAACTGACTTGGTCTTCTCTGGATCCACTTAAATACCACGCTTCCCTACGATGTGACACAGAAAAGATACATCCCCCATCCAAAATCGCACTTAGAGAACTTGGCGTACAGCTGGTTGTGCGCAAGTGTCTCGATCTGATCCTCAAGTGTTCCTGATGTGATTCCTCATCGGGAGAATAGACAAGAATGTCGTCGATGAAGACTATCACAAAGGAATCCAGATACGGGCGGAACACCCGGTGCATCATGTCCATGAATGCAGCTGGTGCGTTCGTCAAACCAAATGGCATGACGGTGCACTCATAATGCCCGTACCGAGTGCGGAAAGCAGTTTTGGGAATGTCCTCTTCCCTTATGCGAAGCTGGAAGTAACCTGACCGCAAGTCGATCTTTGAAAACACCCTCGCTCCTCAGCTGGTCAAACAAGTCATCGATCCTGGGTATCGGATACTTGTTCTTGATCGTGATGGCATTCAAGCTGCCGATAGTCGATCTGAGTCGAAGAGTCCCATCCTTCTTCTTGACAAACAGAACTGGGGCTCCCCAAGGTGAAGTACTCTGTCGAATAAACCCCTTTTCTAGAAGATCCTCGAGCTGCTTCTTCAGTTCAGCCAGCTCCACGATCGCCATCCGATAAGGAGGGATGGAAATCGGAGTCGACCCTGGCTGCAACTGAATCTCGAAAGTGATCTCTCTCTAGGTGGCATACCCGGTAACTCCTCCGGAAAGACATGCGGAAAATAACGGACTACGGGAATCTGATCTAACTCGGCGTGTACCTGTAGTGTTAAGACCAGTAGTCCTCCTCACCAACAAGCTGGAATGTGCTCCAATATGCTCAGCTCCATACTCTGCTCCAGCCTTCGTGGGTAGCCAATCTGCACGACCTCTCCGAAACTAGAATCGGCGCTTGGCGCGATCGATCTTCACATCGTCTTTGCGACAACCAATCCATCCCGAATAACGTCGTACTTGGGCGTATCCAAGATCAGTAGCTGAGACTCGATCTGATGACGCCCAATACTCAGGATACATTCCTGAGCAACCTCGTTCGAGTACAGACACGTCCTACCAGCAGTGCGTACAACGACTACACTCGCCGTGTAGGTGATAGGCAGAACTAGAGATGTCGCACATCTCCCAGATATAGCAGAAATGGAAGCGCCGGTATCAAATAATGCATTAACTGGTACATTATTTAAAAGGATAATACCTGCTAACGCTCCCTGTTGAGACGTGCCGGCCTGCTCGATCTGATAAACCCGTGCTGGCGGGGTAGTCCGTTGTACTGGGGGTGGCGCAATTTGTGGCCTCTGAGGTGGAGCTCTCAAAGCTCCCTGCGCTGAACCGCGGCCCTGGATGGCCTTGGTCGGTGGTCCTCTCGATGGAGGTCTACCGCCACAAGCTGTGTCTGCGGACAGTCCACGACCCAATGGTCCGTGGCCCCGCACTTGAGCACTGCTCTGCTGCTCAAGCACGTCCGACCCTCATGGCGTCTGCCGCATCTCGGCATCTTGCAGCTGTGCAAAAGGAGTCTGCTCATGCCACAGCCAAATCTGCCCGGCCTGCTCTGTCACGCTGCTGCCCTTGGCCTGCTGGCCCGACGGCTTCCCGCTGCTGTGGTCGGGAAGGTGTGGCTCTTGCTCCGACCCTCTCTGTCTCCGGCAAAGGGCCTTGGATGGCCTCATGATAAGCGAAATGCGAGAGCAATCAGATGCTCCACGATCGAGGCGCAAGCCCGGATGAACCTCCTCGTCCTCTCTCGCTCGAAGAGTCGGGGGGAAGAGTAGCGGATCGGTCGGCTGAACTCCGGCTCGTACTCGGTGGTGATCGGCTGCCACAGGTGAGTGCGTCGAACTCAGCTGTCGGCGCTCTCGATAGCATACCCCAACCATCTCTCATGGTAAAGGCGGAAAACTCCTCCCAAGACATCCCCGGGTCAACACGCCTCATCTCCCGTCTTGTGCCGCCCGGTCTGAACTATCCCCTGCCACCAGTTGTGAGCTGCGTCACGGAGATAAAAGGTAGCAAGAGATACCATCGCCTCGGATGGCAACCCTAATCTGGTCACCAGCCGCTCCATGCTCAGTCGGCCGGCTCTCGGCTGCGTCAGCCCCGTCTTGCCCGAAAACTTGGGCGGGCTGAAGCGCTGCAAGCGCTCCATCATCCCAACCTCATCATAACCGGCGGTGCCCTCTCTGCGCGGTCTCGGGGTCCCCGTGTATCCCCGGAGTCGAAACGGACTCATCCCTCGGTCGGCGACGATGTACGGTGATCGACCCTCCGATCCCTACGAGCACAACGTGTGGTGCGGCGGTGCCGCTGTCTGGTCCTCCGAGAGTGGGTGCGACTCCGCGACTCACTCGATCTCCCTCCTCCTCGAAATCGAAGCGGATCTATATCGCGTGGAATCGGTACATGTAGTCTCCGTGTCATGGGTGTAGCAGTCGGTGCATACTCACTGTCGCTCTCCCCGCCGAGACAATACATCCCTCGTCTCAGCACATCAACCAAAACAGTGCGTATGATCTCCACCAAATGGTCGGGCTCCTGGCGTCGCCCAGAACTCTGTCGGGACTGTGATGGAGATCGCGGTGCTAACTGCCTATCATGACGATGGACCCTCCTCCCGGGGTCACTCTCCCGAGAGGGGTCCGAAGTGTCGAGCGAACAGCACGGTCTCGCCTCGTGCGAACCATCTAGAAACTCACGGTATCAAACAAAAAGACAAATTATTCTCCAAGTTAGCAACCAGCAGTTTCCTAATGGCTCTGTAAATGATATGCATGCAACTAAAACAAAGAATTTGGCAGCAATTCCTTTGCTTGCCTAACTTGAAAAGATTAGATAATCCACATCCTTCGTGGATCATCTAGCGCGATATTCATTAACCACTTTGAGTTTCGTAGGTTATGCTAGGTTATGGTGCAAACTAACCAATCCTAAATCTTCCTAAAGTTCTAGTGTAATTTTAGTAAAAGTTTGCAACTCTTTTATTTAAATTACCCTAGAGCTAAAAGCAGATTTTAGGTCGGAAAGTCTAACCATTCCTAACTCTAACCCTAACCCGCTATGATACCAAATGGTCACCCCACCGCCCGGAACACCGGAAGCGCGGTTGTCGAGTGGTTGCGGAAGCTTGCGAAGACGGCGGCGGGTGAGCGGAGTTCTCTTAAATAGTTTTGAGTGGACCCGAAACCCAACCCTTAAAAGCGTTTTCCTTTCGGTTTTAAGGTTAAGTCGTGTTGCAGATTTTACGACAACTTTCTAGTCCTAAACCTGCACCCGAGACACGTTAGTGGTTTCTGAGAATATCGCGCGCGAAAGAGCAGATAAAATATACGGGCGGAAGAAGTTCCGCCCTCTTCGTAGGGCCGGAAACTTCCTACGAAATAGATACAACCCAAGTCTTGAAACTAACCTACATGCGGAACATTTACGAGCCGAGTCCAAAACGGTAAAGATACCTTGCTAGCTAGTAACTGTCTTCTTGAACAAAAACAGGAGAATAAAAGTCAAACCCAACTCAAAAGATCACACAAGTATCTAACGAGAAAACACCCCACTTAACAAATAGTACCTTATAGCCAAAAACGCACAACGATAAGCTGCGGAAATCTACACCGCAGTCGTTTGCCCGGATCTCCTGAAAACATAACAAGTGGGGGGGTGAGTTCTCGAAAGAACTCCGTAAGGGGGTAGGTACGGTAGTGGTAAAACCTTTTAAAAACATTTCCCTGCATAAAAGGGTTAGAATGCCATGAACTAAATAATACAGTCCTAAATATATCAGGATTATGACATGCATATGTGATGATGCTCTTAAGTCCCGTCGGACAGGTGGTACACCAATACAAAGGTTCCCGAACCCTCGACAACACCCTACAGCGGCTTGTTAAGCTCACACGGATGATCGGGTCATAACGCGTGGTACCAGCGAGGGGATATCGCCCCTAACTGTCGGCCCAAAACGGCATAAAGCCAACACATAACATCGTGAGTTAACGACCACGGTTGGCATACCGGCTTAGGTCCCGGCGTCCCCGTCAGCCGAACTCACGGACTTCTTACGTGCCAACATAAATATGGGTCCGTTGTCGACCCCCGATAAGCAAGTCCGATATGATAAAAGTCCAACCCATATTTAAGCAAAAACCCTGCAGACCACTACGTACCATGTGACTAGACCCGGGAGTCACCGGGCCCCACCCTCGACCCAAGTACTAGCCCTTAACTAACCTAATACACATGAAATGTGCATTAAGGAAATTAAACCCCTTACCTTGGCCAAACGGAAACTCTCTGGGGCCACCTACACCCCATGACAAAACCCGGGAAAACCCGGCTCCCGGCCCGAAAAGTGGTAAAGTGACTTTTGAAGTCCCGCACTACACCACCAACACCGAAACAAGCTGGACAACCAAACAGCAGTCAGAAACTACCAAAACACGACCCTGGAACCCAAACCCGCACAATCCCGCACTTTCCCGCAAAATTCCACGAAGCTCGGTTTCTCAAACCGAGCTAGAACATCCTTACCCAAACATCCACAAACACAACCAAACCATAAAATCCAGATTCCAGACACTTTTACCCGCAACCCCGCAAAAAGGTAACTTTTTCACTTATCGTCCGAAAATGACGTTCCAAACATCATTTCGAACCTACTTCCATCCACAATACCAATTCACCATCCAAATTACCCAAAACACAACACCAACCTAACTAAAGTTTCATTTCAATTTTCGGCCAACCACCAACTTTTTACCATTCATCCAAATCAATCCATTCAAAGTTCCAATTGCTTACTTTAACCACCAATTTCACTTCTTAAGCATGCTTACTAACCAATTACACCTTAATCACCCAAAATCAACCAAAACCCTAACCAATTGAATTCGGCCATTTGGGTTTTTCTTTAAACATGGTGTTCTTCCAAAATTAAACCTTGATTCCTACTCTCCTCCATACCAAGAACAACATACTTAAACATGGAATCAAGAGAATCATCATAACACATAGCAAGGAGTAAACTCAATTCGGTTTCAACTCTTCTTTTCCAACCAAAATTCATGCTTCAAACTTGCTAAAACATGAAGAAGAAAAGCTTACCAAAAGATTAAACCCAGCTTGTTAAACCTCAAAACCCGAAACTTCAAATTTGAGTTTTCAGCACCAACATCACAGCAGACCCGTTTTCGTGCAGCTCAGAATTGGAGGTCTTCCCGACGTTTTGGACCATGGCCCCTTCAGCAAAGTTGTAGCCAAGAGGTTAAGGAAGATTTCTTCTAACTACCACCAAAGCCAATTCGAAACACAGAAGGACAGAATCAGCCACGAACACAAGAGTAATATTCTGGCCAGCCAATGAAGAGAGTTCAAGAACTTACTAAGAACATGGAGAAGAGGAGCTTACCAAATCTTAAGCCCAATCCTTGATGAACTCAGCCAAGGATGAAGAACAAAAAGCTTGCTGAATGTTGAAGATGGTGGCGGATACAAAGGGAGAAGAAGAAGAAATGTTGGTTAATGGCAATTTTAGCATAAAAGCCTCTCTTTTATGCCAAAAATGTGGTGGGCCATGGGACACTTGTCCCATGACAAAATAGTCACACCCATGACTCACCACAAACCCAAAAATATCTGAAATGCCAAGTGTTGGCGCGCCAATCCCGCGCCAACGCCAACCGCGTAATTCCCGACGTACGCGCATGAAAACCCGAACCAAAATCCGGCCATGCCAAAAATCCACAAAAATTACCATAAAAACCGTCTCGTGAAATAACACGTCAAACACCGAAGCCGTCGAAAAACTTCCATCCCGATCCACGGGAATCCCGTCCGAGCCCGAGTCGCCGAGACCGAGCGTCCCATCCCAAAATATATACTCCGTAAAAGGTGCGGAATGTTCCCACGATCCCAAATATGCAAACGGTTTCCTTTTCCGAGGTCCAGGAGCGCTACCGAGCCCAGTACGTCCCAGGACAAGTCCGGCCGGAAAAATATTTTCCGCGAAATGTCCGGGGTACTGTAGGACCTCAAATCCAGAAGGATTCCCAAAAATAATCCCCAGGTAAGACTTGGGAGCTCGCTGACCGCCCGAAAACATGACCGCAGGCCAAAACCGAAACCCCGGGTCACCCAGGTCACAACCCGCTCGGGGTGACCGTTCCAGTTTTCCCACTACGCAAAACACTTAATTAACCACATAATTAACATTCAAATACTGATTCCATAAAATAATCACAAGTCATATGTGATCTGAAAATTCTGATATTTGACCTTCCTACCGATACTTACGAGAAAAAGCAAAATGTCGGGGTGGGTGTAACATAGTATATTGGTAGGGTTATATTTTGAGTGGGTTATGGATTTATGGGTTGAGTAATAATTTATGAAATTGGGTTGAGTTTTAATTTTAATTGGACTTAAATTTTATTGGATTGGGTAGAGGGGGCTAGTGGGTAAATTATTACATTAATCCTAAAAATATATACTACATACACTATACCTCGATCTCTACATATCTCCGTCCCTGTGGTCATGGTTCTAAAAACCGGACCGGCCGGTCGAACCGGACTCGTATCCGGTCCGGTTATCGGTTCCAAGGGCACCTCTGCAAAAACCGGAGTGAACTAGCGGAACCGGTATAAACCGGCAAAAACCGGTGAATCGGAACCGCCGATTTTGAATAAAAACCAGTTGTGTCGTAACAGTTAAAGATGTCCTAAAAAGTTAAAGTCTGAAAGTACATCAAAACTCAAAAGCAAAAAAAAGTTAAATTTCGTCTCTAGCAGCAAGCAGCAGCAGCAAAGAAGAAGGGTTTACTGTTTCAACTTCAAACTTTGAACAAACCTTGGTCCTTCGCTCAGCCCTCCCGCCTTTATCGATCTTCCGGCGAATTCCCGTTCCCGTCCTCCGGTAAATGTCGTCCTCCGCCTTTGTATCCGTTTGAGTTCTCTCACCTCTATCCCCACAGTCTGCTTCTTTGGCATTGAGCAGGTGTGCTCCATTCATTGTGCTCTATCTCTTTTTTCCTCTTTCATTAGCTTGATCTAGATAAAATTAAAACAGTAATCAACTCTCTTTGTTGCTACTTTACAATTTATTTGTAGGAGATCTCTTTGTTTCTTTTTTTTTGAATTTTTTCGCTCATCTTGTGCTACTTACTTTGCCTCTTTTCTTTTACATCACACGTTGTCTAGTGCTCAGTACTAGTTTGGAATGTTTACATCATTATATATGATGAGTGAGTTGTGTTTACCCATACTGAAGTTCTAGACCAGTGAGATATGATGAAGTTTGATGTTTCTCCCTGACATGTTTACATATTTGATGTTTTAGGGATTGTGTTTACATATTTCATCCTTGAAATTCAAATGTCTGAAAGAAACATGTATTTGATGTTTCTAATTGTTCAGCCTACTCTACTGTCCTTGTTCTCTCTTTATCATTCTTCTATATTTCATAATTTATAGGGTAATGGCTCAACCTAATTCATCAACATCTTCAACTCCCAATGCAACTGTGGAAACCCAAACTCAAGCATTGCGTACAAAGAATGATCCAGAATGGGCATATGTTTGTGAAGTCGTCTCTACCAATGGTAAAAAAAAAGTTAACATGCAACTTTTGTCAAAAGGTTTCTAAAGGCGGAGGCATACATAGAATGAAAATGCATCTTGTGGGAAAGAAAGGTGATATAGGTCCATGTTTGAAAGTCCCACAAGATGTTCGCTTTCGACTACAACGAAGCATCGATGAAGTAATTGAACAAAAGAGGCAAAGACAAGAAAACCGTGACGAAGTGAATCCTTTTGCAAGAAGCACAAATGAACCAAATGTCGAACTCATTGATATGGAGAACACTGTTTCAAATCCACCAATAGCGAAAAGAAAAAGGATGGGTTTGGATGCTTACTTTCCTTCTAGAACGACTCCTGGATCTCAACCAACCATCAAATCTTTTCTCCAAAGCAAGGAAAAACTTCATGAGGTCGATCTTTCTATAGCCCGTTTCTTCTTTGATGCATGCATTCCTTTTAATGCATTGAATTCATACTATTTTCAACCTATGGTGAATGCAATTGCTTCTTATGGTTTTGGATATAAAGCTCCTTCATATCATTGACAAAATTGAATTTTGGGTCGTTGAGGAAGAGCTCTCGCCTGAATTTGAATATGTTGAGTTAGAAGAGGTAATTAACATTGAGGGAATTGAAGGTTTAATTTTACTCTTAATCATTTTTTTTGGATTTAAATAATTGTGTACTAGATTCTTTAGTAAGATAGTTTTATCTTCAAAGAATAATTATGAGTATTTTATTGTAGGTGATGGAATAACTAATGCAAATAAAGATGTCACCGGAGAGGATGATGAACTTGATCTTAGATCATATGTTGATAGCCTATGAGGTATTGCTAGTTGCTGCCCGTTAGATGGTACTTGTTAGTACGTGCACCAAACAATGGAGATGTTAGTAAGATTAGCAAACTTGTTAGTTGGCTTAGTACATCGGAGACATTGAACTTTATGATCTTTTGGAACTTTAGAACTTGCATATGCCAACTTTTTTGGAATATTTATAGCTTGTATATGCTAACTCTTTTGAATTTTATTGGATCTATGTTTTTAAGTTTACTATTAATTACATATTTATTTTAAGATGAATGATAAATATTAGATATTCCGCGTATTTGACGTCCGGTTCGGTTTTATAAACCATGTCTGTGGTAAGTATATAAAGATGATGGAAGATTTAAGATAATAAAATAGTCATATACGTACAATATATATATATATATATAATGTTAAAAAACTCTTCTTAGTTTTTTAATTTTCTTAACATAATCTAACAAGAAAGGTACTAAATATTATTTTTGGTGCATCAGTCCCCACAAGGGCCCTCGAGCCCAGATACTAAAAGCCTCCAACAAGGGCCCAACTCCCCAGGGGTCGAACATCGACCCCAGCACGGATGAGGATCGACCGCGAAGGTGTTTGAGGGCCGTCTGATGTGATCACCAAAATGATCAACTCTTGAAAGGATCTAGCTTGGAGGATGAACACCAAACACTTGATAATTTTCGGCTAGCAAAGCACCTTTCAACTACAAGGTTGAACAATACTTTAGATGCCAAGGGAAGGAGATGGATCTAGCACCTCTTAACTACTTGATCAAGCAATACTAGATATAATTCTTGAACCAGAATTATGGAACAAGGGAATGGATTGTAGAAATGAGAACCAAAAGCCAAAATGATCTCTTGTGGAAGAAGAGAATTTCGGCTGAAATTACACCAAATGAGTTCTACCTTTACAATGTCTAGTTGCTAGTTTAAATAGGAAAGGTAAGTGGAGGTTATTGCCCAAAGTGTAGTAGCACTTTTGGCAAACACCCTAGAGTTATTTACCATTTCCATGATACAAAAGAAGTCATGATGATACTACTTAAAATGGTGAGGGAAAAGTGAAAGGTAACCACCATTTGTGGTAATGGAAGGTAAGGACCAACCATTACTTCAAACTAGTGAGTAATGACCTCCACTTTAACCTACTTTCCCTCTCATCTTCTAAATACATAAATATTGTTCAGATATAAGTCAAATAAGATAGAAATCTGATATAAGGAGGATTGGGACGAAATTGGACAAGTTTGGGCCGGCCCAAACATGGCGGCGCGTGGCCTACACGTGCGGGCTTGAGGTGGCGCGTTGCGCGCTTGGCCGGCGAGTGGCGGCTACTTTCGGGCGTCTCCAAGGTTGGGGAAGGCTAGGCAGCTGTCCATGGGTGGTGGCGCCTCGGTCCGGGGCGGGGGTGAGCGCGTGGGGCGCGTGGGTGAGGGGTGGTGGCGCGTGAAGCGCGTGGTGCTCTCCTCGCCATCAAGGGAATTGTAGGTGAGGCTTCCCAAAAGGTTGGGGTCTTCTCCACTTGAATTCCCATGTGTTGAAGCTTGAGATCTTGCTCTTGATCTTCCTTCCGCTCCTCACCTTGTGCCATGATCTTCATAAACGCTTGGAGCTTCTCTTGCACCTTCTTTAACCTAGACCGTGTCATGGGTCCATTGAGGCCTTGGAATGGACTTGGAGTCTCTTGCATGGAAGTTGGGTGGATGTCCACATCATTCCCTCCCCCTTGGAAAGTCTCCGACCTCGGATTTGGTTCTTCCATATCACCTTCAAAAGGGAGCAAATCACAAACATTAAATGTTGCATGAACATTATATGAACCATCACATGGCAAGTCAAGAACATATGCATTATCATTGATCTTCTTTGTGATTTGAAAAGGTCCATCCCCTCTAGGTGAAAGTTTTCTCTTCCTAGCTTGTGGAAACCTTTCTTTTCTAAGGTGCAACCAAACCCAATCCCCTACCTCAAAGGTTCGAAATTTCTTGCCCTTGTTCACCCTTTTTACATAAGACTCATTAATCTTGTAAAGTTGGTCATGAACCTTAGCATGCAAGTCTTTCATTTGTTGAGCTTTCTTTTGACCACTTACATCAATTTGATCATCATGATTTAAGGCAATCAAGTCCAAAGGGGTTAGAGGATTAAATCCATACACAATCTCAAAGGGGCTAAATGAGGTGGAAGAATGGTATGCACGATTATAAGCAAACTCAACATGTGGCAAACATTTCTCCCATTCTTTCAAATTCTTCCTAAGTATGGTCCTTAAGATAGTGATTAGGGTTCTATTAGTGACCTCGGTTTGTCCATCGGTTTGGGGATGACTAGAGGTAGAAAACATTAAGTTAGTCCCCGACTGAGACCACAAGGTTCTCCAAAAATGTCCAAGAAACCTAAAATCCCTATCACTCACAATTGACCTAGGAAGTCCATGATATTTAACAACATGCTTGAAAAACAAATCGGTCACTTTAGATGCATCATCACTCTTATGACATGGAATGAAATGTGCCATTTTAGAGAATCTATCAACAACCACAAAAATAGCATCATGTCCATGTGAGGTTGTAGGTAATCCACTAACAAAGTCCATGCTAATATAAAGCCAAGGGAGAGTAGGAGAAGGAAGAGGAGTGTACTTCCCTTTCGGTTGGAGAGTGGCCTTCGCCTTGTGACAAGTGATGCACCTTGCACACATCCTTGTGACATCTTTCTTCATGCCCGGCCAATAGAAATTTTCCTTTAAAGTCTCTAGTGTCTTTTGGACACCAAAATGGCCCATTAGGCCGCCACCATGGGCTTCTTTAGTGATGACTTCCCTCATGGAACTCCTTGGTATGCATAGCCTTTTAAACTTAAACAAGAAGCCATCAAATATGTGGTAGCCATTTCGGCCACCCTTAGCACAAGAAGCATATATCTCACCGAAATCAAGGTCATGCTCATACATATCCTTCAAACAATCAAACCCTACAATTTTAGCATCAAGAGAGGAAAGAAGTACATATTTCCTAGACAATGCATCGGCTACAACATTTTCTTTCCCCTTCTTGTACTTAATCACATAAGAGAATGATTCAATGAATTCTATCCATCTAACATGCCTTTTGTTTAAGTTGCCTTGACCTTGAAGGTACTTCAAGGAGAGGTGATCCGTATGAATCACAAACTCCTTAGGCAACAAGTAATGACTCCACACTTGCAAGGATCTCACAAGAGCATAAAGCTCTTTATCATAGGTGGAGTAGTTCAAGGTAGCACCATTCAATTTTTCACTAAAATAGGCAATGGGGCGGCCCTCTTGGTGCAAAATGGCACCAATGCCAATCCCACTTTCATCACATTCAATCTCAAAGACCTCAAAATTCGGTAAAGCAAGCAAGGGAGCACTCATCTATTTGGACTTTAGAGTAAGACAAGACTCCTCTTGTGCTTTACCCCATGCCAACACAATATTCTTTTTAGTTACCTCATGTAAAGGGGCGGCACTAGAGGAAAAGTCCTTGATAAACCTCCGGTAAAAACTAGCAAGACCAAGAAATGATCTCACTTCGGTTATGGACTTAGGAATGGGCCATTCCTTTATTGCTACCACTTTACTTTCATCAACCCTAACACCATGCTTTCCCACAATAAATCCAAGAAAGTTAACTTCACTTATAGTAAAGACACACTTTTCAAACTTAGCATACAACTTCTCAAGCCTAAGTGTATCTAAAACATGCTTCAAGTGATCAATATGCTCAACATGATTCTTGGAATACACCAATATGTCATCAAAGTAGACAACCACAAATTTTCCAATGAAATGCCTCAAAACATGGTTCATTAATCTCATGAAAGTACTAGGTGCATTGGTTAATCCAAAGGGCATCACATTCCATTCATACAAGCCAATCTTAGTTTTAAATGTCATTTTCTATTCATCACCCTCTTTCATGCGAATTTGATGATATCCACTTTTCAAATCAATTTTAGAGAAAACACATGAACCACTCAATTCATCAAGCATATCATCAAGTCTAGGGATAGGATGTCTATACTTTACAGTGATGGTGTTGATGGGTCGGCAATCCATACACATCCGCCAAGTGCCATCACTTTTGGGCACCAAGATGACCGGTACGACACATGGAGAAAGGCTCTCTTTGATGAAGCCCTTTTGGAGCAACTCTTGCACTTGTGCTTGAATCTCCTTGGACTCTTGAGGGTTAGTCCGATAGGCGGCCTTGTTGGGAAGTGGAGCACCCGGAATCAAGTCAATTTGGTGCTCAATCCCTCTATATGGAGGGAGGCCGCAAGGGTCCTCAAAAACATCCTCATATGCCTTCAAGAGATCCTGCACATTCAAAGAAAGAGAAGATACTTGTTCAAGGGTTAGCATGCAAGAAGTTGGAACCATGAGAAAACAAGTTTTGTTTTGAAAAAGTGCTCTTTTGAAATCTCTCTCTTTGGCCAAGTGGGGTATGTACTCTTGGTTTCTCTCTTGCTCTCTTGAAGTGTTTCCCACATATGCACACTCCTTCTTTTCTCTCAAGGATCCTTGATCCTTCTCACTCTTTTCTCTTCCCATTTCCCTCTTTTTGCTTTCGGCTTTGTTAGCCAAATGGATTTTGTCTTGTAAAGCTTGAGTGGGTGTGAGTGGGAGTAGGGTTAGGTTTCGGTTTTGATGGGAGATGATGTACTTGTTGGCATTTCCATGATGAATGGCATCCTTGTCATATTGCCATAGCCTCCCAAGTAAGATGTGAGTGGCTTGCATCCTCACAACATCACAAGTGATGGTGTCTTCATACTTGCAAATTCGGATTGACACTTCAACTTGTTTCACCACTTTGACAAAGGACCTATCATCCACCCATTGGAGTTGGTAGGGTTTCAGATGCAATTTGGTGGGAAGATGCAACTCATGGACCATGTCTTCACTTGCGGCATTCACACAACTACCGCTATCAACAATGAGGCTACATAGTGTGCCATTCACCAAGGCTCTTGTTTGGAAGAGGTTCTCCCTTTGTGAAGTTTCGGTCAACTTTGGTGAACTTTGGAGAACTCTCTTTGTGACCAAGATATGACCTTCAAGAGGCAACTCTCCCTCTTCTTCGTCCTCCTCTTCATTTGGAAGTTCATGTGGAACCTCCTCCTCATCTTCACTTGAAATATCACCATTGGGTCGGATCACCATAACTTTCTTGTTGGGGCATTCTCTTGCATAGTGTCCCTTGCCAAGACACTTGAAACATTCAACGGTTCTTGCTTGAGGGGGCGGATTTGTAGGCTTGGAGGGGTAGGTTGCTTTCGGTAGTGGGTTGGAATAGGGAGTAGGGTGGGATGAGGGTTTCGGTTGTGTATGGGAGGGGTAAGGAGGCTTGGAGGTGGCGGTTTGGTAGGGTTTGGAGGTGGAAGGCTTGTTGGCGGTAGTGGACTTGCTCCATGAGTTTCGATTGGAAGTATGGTAGGAAGTGTAGGAACTTCCCCTCTTTAGTTGCTTCTCAACTCTTATGGCTTTGTGCACTAACTCTTGATAACTCCCACAATCACAAAGCTCCACCGCACGAGAGATGTCATCTCTCACACCATACACCAACCGAGCCATCTTTGCCTCTTGGTTCTCCTTGACATTAGCTCTCATCAAGGCACTTTCAAGCTCCTTTTGGTTGTCTTCAACACTTCGGTTGCCTTGGATGAGGTGTTGCAACCTTTGAGCACATTCTCTATCGTAGTAGCATGGGATGAACCGAGCTCTCATGGCATGCTTGAGCTCCTCACAAGTGGCGATGGGAGCTTGGCGGTTTATTGCTCTTGCTTGGTGTTCTTGCTCCCACCAAATGATGGCATAGTCATGAAGTTCAATGATAGCTAGTTTGAGTTTGGTAGCATCATTGTACCCCATGACATAGGGTTTCGGAAAGGATGTCACCACCACCCCGCCGACACCTTCCGGACCCGGCGGGAAGCGATCGCCGGCCGGTTGGGCGGTGGTGAGCAAGGTGGGACCGGATCGCGCAGCTAGTATGAGATTAATTCGCGGGCCTTTAACTAACCCAGTAGGTCCCTTTCTAAACAACAGATCAAATACAACAACTCATGCACAGAAGCAGATCATGACAGCAGAAACAATGGGCTCCGCCCATAAACAGAATACCAGAAGCAGAATATCAAAATCAGATTATCAAAAAGGAAGTCTGTTCTTTCACTACCGAACAGAGGCTTCCGCACAGATCAACATACTCATTCAATCAGCTCAGAGCAGAACGCATATAGATACATAACCATAATCAAACTCAGATAAACAGACAGATCTAATGATAACATGCTATCATAATACTACATGCCAACAGAGTATCATGCTACAGAGCTATCTACAGTCTGAAGATGCAACCGCACAAAAGTCGGGCGTCGGATAAAGAAACCGACGAGGAACCCAAGTCTAGATCCAAAAGCCGCTAAACCTCAAAATAGCTAACCGAGCAGCCTTGCGGAAATCCTACTCCGCTGGCCCGTAATCCTTATCTCCGAAAAATATTAAGTAAGGTGTGAGTTTTTCTTAAAGAAAAACCCAGTAAGAGCTTAGGCAGTAGTAACGATGTTCTTCCGACAAACCTGCAAAGACAGATTAGAGCAGATATACATACAGATAACAAATATACAGGTCAGAACATATGCAGAAATAAATAATGTGTGATGTGTGCACAACATCCGAATGTAACGGGTCATGGCTAGATCTTCCCCGACCATGGCTAGATCTTCCCCGGACGCACCGGCATTCGCCATGCGTCGGCATTCGCCATGCACCCAGCAAACCCCATATAACACGGACCATGGCTAGGTCTTCCCGACCATGGCTAGATCTTCCCCTGACGCACCGGCATTCGCCATGCGTCGGCATTCGCCATGCATCCAACATACATCTTAAATCACGGACCATGGCTAGATCTTCCCGGTCCAACCGGCATTCGCCATGCGTCCACACACGTAATGTAACTCGCGCACCGATGCTCCTACCGCGCACCGATACTCCTACCATGGGACTAGCCTGGGGCTCCACAATCCCGATCTAAGACCGAAGTCAGAGACCGAGGCCCAAGACTTGCCTCAACCATCCTACATTACAATAACATAGGTAGGTCGAACCCTTACCTCGAATCGAAAGCAACCGCAGCCGTAGAGGGTAGCAGCCAAGCACCACACACCAACCTTCTACCTTATCCAACCTCAAACCTTGCTTCACATATCACCTAAGCATTTCACACATTTCCCACATTACACTTTCATTTAACACATCAATATCCATTGACAATTGGACCTCACTCCAAGACTTAAAGTTGCTCAAATTCATTGTCTAAACATGCTTGAAACCTTAAACCACACAAAACACATGCTTCTACAATCCACCAAAAACCCGGATGAACTTTGCCTTAGGTATATAATCGAAGCATATTTGGACAATGTTCCAATTATCAATATTGCTCTAAACATACCCAATAACAACAATTTGGATTGAAATCAACAAAACAACACACTTCAATTCTCCACCTTAAACCCTATGAGTTTTCTCTTAGCTCATAGATTAACCCATAATTGGACCTTTTACCAAGTATTAATGTTGTTCCAAAACTACCCAACAACACTAATTTGAGGTCAATTTAACAATCCCCCAAAATTCGCTCATCCTAGCTCAAGAACCCTAATTCGAATTTCCTTCAATTCATGCTCAATTGTGTTGTAAAATGTGTTTCTACCTCTAATCCAACATAGAAACACTACTACTAACTCAAATGAACCAAGAGAACACGAAAATACCAACCTCTCAATTTGGGAAATTTCTCAAATTCATCCACCAAGTGTTGTTGGAGCGAATCCTTTGTTGATTCGTTGTTCTTGTAGTGATTCCCGCACGAATCCACCGTTTCCACGCACCAAAGAGCCCAAAATCACTTAGATAGGAGCACAACCGAATTGAGAGAGAGTTGGGAGAGTTTTCGGAACTGAAAACGCGAAAGTGAGGATGAAACCGAGCTGCTCGACTTAAATAGCCGAGCCAGCGACGGTCGCGAACTGCTTTCCCAATCAGCGATCGCTCGACTCAAGAACACCGTGTCAGGTGTCCAGGCGAAGACCAGGCGTCCCAAGTCCTAGATCGGGCGATCGCCTGGTCCAGTAACCGCCACCGCCAGGCATCCAGGCGAGAGTCGTGCGAAGGCACCCTCAATCCGGCGATCGCCTGGCTCTGTGAAGACACGAACTTGGCAAGTGTCCAGCGAAACGCAGCGAACCGTTTCCTCGTCTGGGCGATCGCCTGGACCCCAAAACTCACAAAATTCAGCCTCCAACAGGACTTAACCCAAAACCATTCCACTCCCAACACAACAACAACAACAACAACAACAACTAACAAACTCCACAAATTACAAATTTAAACATACCTTCAGAACTCGAACACCGGAGATTATTGCCGGAGAAGGTGGGGTGTAACATCCTCCCCCTTAAGACTCTTGGTCCTCCAAGAGTTCCTTAAGGCGTTGGTACTCCCGAGGGTAGCGTTCAACCATATCCTTCTCCGTCTCCCGGTTGCCTCTTTGTCGAATGGTGCGACCATTGCACCTTCACCATGGGAATTAGCTTGCTCCTCAATTTGCGAGTATCCTCGCTAACAAAGCAATTGGCACTTCTTTATAAGACAAGTCAGGTTCCAATTGCACTTCCTCAATTGGAATCGCTTATGCCGGATCCATGATACACTTTTTCAAAGATGCTCACGTGAAACACATTATGCACAGCTGACAAGCTCTCCGGTAGTGCCAAACGATAAGCCACCTTTCCAATCTTTTCTAAAATATCGAATGGGCCAATATACCTCGGAGCTAACTTCCCTTTCCGACCAAATCTCATTATTCCCTTCATTGGTGCCACCTTCAACCATACTTTGTCGCCGACTTCAAACTCCAAGTCGCGACGCCTTCTGTTCACATAAGCCGTGGTTCTATCATTTGCCGCTTTCAATCTTGCCTGAATTGTTTTGATCTTTTCTGTGGTCTCTTCAATCAATTCCGACCAAGTTCAACCTTATCTCGACGGTTCAGACCAACGGTGAGGTGTCATACACCTCCGTCCATAAAGAGCCTCGTAAGGTGCCATCTTGATTGTACTGCAACTATTGTTATACGAGAACTCTATGAGCGGTAGATGTTGATCCCAATCACCTCCGAAATCAATCGCACAACTCCTCAAAGATGTCCTCAAGTACCAGTATCACCCTCTCGGATTGCCCATCAGTTTGTGGGTGATACGCGTACTAAGGTGCAACCGGTACCAAAAGCTCGATGGAAAGCATTCCAGAAATGGGCTGTAAACCTTGGATCCCGATCTGAAACTATAGAATCCGGTACACCGTGCAACCGCACGATCTCTTTAATGTAGAGTCGTGCTAACTTGTCCAACGGATCGGTGACTTTAATGGGCAAGAAATGTGCACACTTAGTCAAACGGTCCACAATTACCCAAATGGCATCATGACGTGCTCTCGTAGTGGGTAATCCGGTAAGAAAATCCATAGTCACGCTTTCCCCACTTACGAATCGGGATAGGTAACGCTCAAGTGTGCCCGCGGGCTTCGATGTTCAACCTTTACCTGTTGGCAAGTGGTACACTTTGCCACACACTCAGCAATATGCCTCCTCATACCTGGCCACCAGAAGTGTGACCTCAAATCGTGATACATCTTTTCACCGCCCGGATGAAAACTTAAACTGTTATTATGAGCTTGATCCAAAATCTCATCTCTAAGAGCCACATCATTCGGCACGTACAAACGCCCTTTGAAGTATAGCAATCCTTGCCTATACTCAAAGAATGGACGCATTGCTCCTTTAGCTTCTCCAGATCCTGTTTCAAACTCTGATCTCTCATCTGAAATTCTCGGATCCTGTCGATCCAAAAAAATTGAACTCTCAACACAAATATCTGCTCTTGCTCTTGTAGCCGCCAACGGTGCCACAAGGCATTCAGTCCGTATGCTCTGCTCGGTTTCCAGTGTTCTCCACCTCTAACTATCCCGGTGTATGCCCTACTCAAGGCGTCTGCCACCGTATTCCTTTGCCTGCGGTGTACTCGATACTACAAATGTAGTCTTTCATGTACTGAGCCACCTTCTTTGACGCATATTCAGATCTTTCTGCGTGAACAAGTACTTCAAGCTCTTATGATCAGTGAATATTTGAAATTTGTTTCCCCACAAATAATGCCGCCATTGCTTGAGTGCATACATAACCGCAGCAGGCTCCAAATCATGAGTGGGATAATTTTCTCATGTGGTCGCAATCGCCGCGACCCATAAGCAATTACCTGCTGGTTTTGCATAAGCACACACCCTGCACTGTTCGTGAGGCATCGTATAAATGACATAAGGCTGAGACGGGTCGTAGAACCAGAATCGGTGCTGTGTCGGTCCACACTTGAGCTCTTGAAAGCTCTTCTCACATTCATCCGACCACACAAACGCCTTACCCTTCTTTGTCAGTTGAGTGAGTGGAGAGGCAAGAACCGAGAAGGCTGGTACGAACTTACGATAGTAACCAGCTAACCCGAGAAAACTACGGATATCCTTTACTCGATCGGGGTTGCCTCCACTCTGTACAGCCTTAACCTTCTCCGGTCGACAGAAATTCCGTTCTCATTGATGATATGCCCGAGAAATGCTACCTCGCGTAACCAGAAATCACACTTCAAAACTTTGCATACAAATGGTTGTTAGACAAAGTTTCCAAGGCAATTCTCAAGTGCTCTTGATGTGCATTCTCATCCAGAGAATAGATGAGTATATCATCAATGAAGACAACAATAAAATTGTCCAAGTAGGGACGAAAAACCTCATTCATCAAATTCATGAAAGCTGCCGGGCATTTGTCAGCCCAAAAGGCATGACAAAGTGTACTCATAGTGACCATACCGCGTGCGAAAAGCGCTGAATGTCTTCTTCCTTCACACGCATTTGGAAATACCCCGATCGGAGATCAATCTTTGAGAACACTTTAGCTCCTCGGAGCTGGTCGAACAGATCGTCAATCCGTGGTAACGGATATTTGTTCTTGATTGTCACCGCATTCAACCTTCTGTAATCAATACAGAGTCTAAGCGTTCCATCCTTCTTCTTAACAAATAAAACCGGGCTCCCACGGTGATCTCGCTTGGTCGGATAAACCCCTTATCCAACAACTCATCCAATCGCTTCTTCAATTCCTTCATCTCCACTATCGGCATGCGATACGGAGGAATGGAGATAGGTGTAGCTCCGGTCTGCAACACTATCTCAAAATCACCTCCCGCTCGGGTGGCATACCTGTAACTCTTCAGAAACACTGCGGAAAGTATCTAACAATCGGAATTTTATCAAGTTCCATCCGCGTACTGCATCATTGAGTCCAAAGTACTCGCTTCATCCGTCACTGTAACTTCTCCATTACTCAAGCTCCATGCTATTCTCGAACAATCTCTACATCCGAGGGGGAACAAGTGGTAATACTTGATCCGACACCACCAACCTGCCGCACAAGACAATCTATCCGTATGGAATGCTCCGAGAGCCAATCCATACCTTAATCACATCATAATGTGACGTATCCAACACCAACAAATCAGAAGGAATCTGCCGCTCACCAACAGCTAACACGCAACCCTTGATAAGCTCATTGCTGAACAGACATCGACTCCCGGTTCGTATCAGAATACTTGAGACAGATGAGTCACAGGAAGTTGCAAAGACTTTGCACACTTCGTGACACTATAGAAATCAAGCACTGTGTCAAAAAGAGCACGAACAGAAATACCATTCGTAAACACCATACCTGCTAGTGCTCCTTTCTCGAGCCGCATCACCACGCTCAATCTGGAACACTCGCCCTCGCCTTGCTCGCTGGTGCGCTGGCGGCGGGGCTCTGAGTGGTGGCCGCATCTGCGGTGGTCGGGGTCGTGGTCCAAATCGAGGAACACCACGCCCACGAGGAGCATAACTCTGAAATCCTTGTGGCCTTGCAACTCCTCGGGTTGCCATCCGAGGGCAATCCTAATCATGTGGTCGGTTGACCCACATCTCAAACACATGCCCGACTCTTTATAACAAACCGAGCCGGTGTGACTCCGGTCACAAGTCCGACAAGCATTTCAAGGCTCGCTACCTTTGCCTTCCCTTTGCCCTTATCCTTCGATCCAAGCCCACCAGAACTACCGCCGGTCCCGTGGTGTCGTGCAGTCCACCACGTCCGGATCCTCTAACTCCACCAATGACAATCCTCGTAGATCTCGGTGGTGTGTCACCGAAGCTGTATCCAAGTCCTCATTCTCAATCTTCTCGTGCTTTCGCACAGCCTCATGGTACCTATCAATGTTCAACGGTGCCAAGTACTTCCCGATGTCATGCTTCAACCCTCTCATGAATCTCTTTGCCTTGGCCTCCTCACTGGTGTTGTAATGAGGCACATAACGCACTGCCGCTTCAAACTCGTGCCCATACTCCGCAAAATTTTGCTTCCCTGAGTCAAGGTATCAAACTCCAGTTGCCGCCTATCTGTCGCGGCATAACCAATCCACTTCTCATGAAACAAGTGAGAAAATTCATCCCACGTCATACCCGGGTCCTTCAACTTCCTACGCACAAAGTCGGCCTTCCGAGTGGCCATAGTGGTCTCCCACCAGTCATATGCCCAGTCGCGCAAATAAAAGGTAGCCAAAGACACCATCTCATTTGCCGGAAACCAAGTCTGCCAAGCAACCGGTCCATGTCCTTATACCACGTCTCCGCCGAATCCATTCCACCCTTGCCCGAAAACGGGTGGTTTGAATCGCTCAAACCGCTCCATCAAAGAAAGCTTATCGAGCTGGTCGCACTATCAGATTTGAGCCGCTGGGCTCTCGGTATCTCAACAACAGAATCGGGCCTAGCCCGCACTCTCCCTCGACGGGGCTGTGGGTCGACTTCCGCACCTAGATTCAGATTCCTCTCTTCCGTATCCACATGCTCTTCAAACTGCACATCATCCGCCTCAACGTCCTCCTCATGAGCCTGATAGCTAGGATCGGTCGATCCTACCGCAGTAGGCTGAGAACTCATAACATGTGTACTACCTTGCTCTTCAACTCCTGTTCCTGCCCACATGTTATTGAGCAGTACAGTCATTTGCCCCAACACTTGGGCCATCTGCTCCGGATCGTATCAAATGCGGCTGAACTGGTGCCGCTCTTCGCTGAGGTCTCCCTCGACCTCCACCTCTTCCTCTGTTCACATTCTGAGCAGGATTTCCTCCTCCTGCTTCATCATCCAACGCTCGAGTTCGTCGAGTGTTGACCATTTACTGAAATTCCGAACATAAAGGGTTCACTTAACGGTTAGCATTACCTACATCGGTTATCCTACCAGCTCAGTAGCATGAATGCAATGCATGATGCAAATCAATTCTCAAAATTACTTATACAAAACAATCCCTTATAACCCGTGGTACTGCTTAGGACTAACACACTTCTCACTCGGCATCCACCGTCTGTTTTTAACGAGAGAGGTAATTTAAATTACCATCATGCACCTTACGGCATCTCATTCCCCATGCACCTCTTGTTGCACCCAGAGTCAATTACTGGTATCCTACGCAGAACCACGCATGCACCAAGTCACAAACTACCAAGCACTAATGAAATCATCTCTTGGTTGTTCTCAAGTGCGCTTAGACAAACCGCCACTGCTCCACTTACCATTCCAACATGGTTCTTGTGACGAGGTGGCCAGCCTCACCACACAACCATACTGAATCGATCACCGACCAGGGCTGTCAATCCTAACACACCCTCGACCCAACCAATTAACCATGCTCTGATACCAAATTGTCACCACCACCCCCCGTCAGACACCTTCCGGACCCGGCGGGAAGCGATCGCCGGCCGGTTGGGCGGTGGTGAGCAAGGTGGGACCGGATCGCGCAGCTAGTATGAGATTATTTCGCGGGCCTTTAACTAACCCAGTAGGTCCCTTTCTAAACAACAGATCAAATATGACAACTCATGCACAGAAGCAGATCATGACAGCAGAAACAATGGGCTCCGCCCATAAACAGAATATCAGAAGCAGGATATCAAAATCAGATTATCATAAAGGAAGTCTGTTCTTTCACTACCGAACAGAGGCTTCCACACAGATCAACATACTCATTCAATCAGCTCAGAGCAGAAAGCATATAAATACATAACCATAATCAAACTCGATGAACAGACAGATCTAATGATAACATGCTATCATAATACTACATGCCAACAGAGTATCATGCTACAGAGCTATCTACAGTGAAGATGCAACCGCACAAAAGTCGGGCGTCGGATAAAGAAACCGACGAGGAACCCAAGTCTAGATCCAAAAGCCGCTAAACCTCAAAATAGCTAACCGAGCAGCCTTGCGGAAATCCTACTCCGCCGCCCGTAATCCTTATCTCCCGAAAAATATTAAGTAAGGGGTGTGAGTTTTTCTTAAAGAAAAACCCAGTAAGAGCTTAGGCAGTAGTAACGATGTTCTTCCGACAAACCTGCAAAGACAGATTAGAGCAGATATACATACAGATAACAAATATACAGGTCAGAACATATGCAGAAATAAATAATGTGTGATGTGTGCACAACATCCGAATGTAACGGGTCATGGCTAGATCTTCCCCGACCATGGCTAGATCTTCCCCGGACGCACCGGCATTCGCCATGCGTCGGCATTCGCCATGCACCCAAAGAAACCCCATATGTCACGGACCATGGCTAGGTCTTCCCGACCATGGCTAGATCTTCCCGGTCGCACCGGCATTCGCCATGCGTCGGCATTCGCCATGCATCCAACAAACATCATAAATCACGGACCATGGCTAGATCTTCCCCGGTCCAACCGGCATTCGCCATGCGTCCACACACGTAATGTAACCTGCGCTCCGATGCTCCTACCGCGCACCGATACTCCTACCATGGGACTAGCCTGGGGCTCCACAATCCCGATCTAAGACCGAAGTCAGAGACCGAGGCCCAAGACTTGCCTCAACCATCCTACATTACAATAACATAGGTAGGTCGAACCCTTACCTCGAATCGAAAGCAACCGCAGCCGTAGAGGGTAGCAGCCAAGCACCACACACCAACCTTCTACCTTATCCAACCTCAAACCTTGCTTCACATATCACCTAAGCATTTCACACATTTCCCACATTACACTTTCATTTAACACATCAATATCCATTGACAATTGGACCTCACTCCAAGACTTAAAGTTGCTCAAATTCATTGTCTAAACATGCTTGAAACCTTAAACCACACAAAACACATGCTTCTACAATCCACCAAAAACCCGGATGAACTTTGCCTTAGGTATATAATCGAAGCATATTTGGACAATGTTCCAATTATCAATATTGCTCTAAACATACCCAATAACAACAATTTGGATTGAATTCAACAATACAACACACTTCAATTCTCCACCATAAAACCTATGAGTTTTCTCTTAGCTCATAGATTAACCCATAATTGGACCTTTTACCAAGTATTAATGTTGTTCCAAAACTACCCAACAACACTAATTTGAGGTCAATTTAGCAATCCCCCAAAATTCGTTCATCCTAGCTCAAGAACCCTAATTCGAATTTCCTTCAATTCATGCTCAATTCGTGTTGTAAAATGTGTTTCTACCTCTAATCCAACATAGAAACACTACTACTAACTCAAATGAACCAAGAGAACACGAAAATACCAACCTCTCAATTTGGGAAATTTCTCAAATTCATCCACCAAGTGTTGTTGGAGCGAATCCTTTGTTGATTCGTTGTTCTTGTAGTGATTCCCGCACGAATCCACCGTTTCCACGCACCAAAGAGCCCAAAATCACTTAGATAGGAGCAAAACCGAATTGAGAGAGAGTTGGGAGAGTTTTCGGAATTGAAAACGCGAAAGTGAGGTTGAAACCGAGCTGCTCGACTTAAATAGCCGAGCCAGGCGACGGTCGCGCGAACTGCTTTCCCAGTCAAGCGATCGCGACCAAGAACACCGAGGCAGGTGTCCGTGCGAAGACCAGGCGACCCAATTCCTAGAGCGGGCGATCGCTGGTCCAAGAACCGCCACCGCCAGGCATCCAGGCGAGAGTCGGCGAAGGCACCCTCAATCCGGGCGATCGCTGGCTCCAGGAAGACACGAACTTGGCAAGTGTCCAGCGAAACGCAGCGAACTGCTTTCCTCGTCTGGGCGATCGCCTGGACCCCAAAACTCACAAAATTCAGCCTCCAACAGGACTTAACCCAAAACCATTCCACTCCCAACACAACAACAACAACAACAACAACAACAACAACAACTAACAAACTCCACAAATTACAAATTTAAACATACCTTCAGAACTCGAACACCGGAGATTAGTGCCGGAAAAGGTGGGGTGTAACAATAGGCAAGTCGGGGCTCCGCCATCGACTCAGAAGTCAGATACAGAACCAACGATATATTCCAGAATATACGTCATATACCATATCATGATCCAAAATACATGCATGCAACTACAGCTACAGAACCACCATAGCAAACCCTAGAAATACCTAAGTGCGGAATCCGGAAACTTCTCGCTCAGAAGATTCCCGCACGTGGTACTGCTGCTGCTGAAACCAAAAGCACCGCGAATCTCTAGTTCGCCGGCTACTTGTTAGATAGACCTGAAAGGTGGTAAACAGAAAGGGGTGAGTCCTCGGGAGGACCCAGTAAGGGCTGAGGTAAGATACAGTTTGTACAAGTGCTGCTGAACCGAACCTGCAAAACAGAACGAGCACAAACACAGATATATATATATATATATATATATATATATATATATATATATACATATGCATATCCATCACACCACCAAACCCCGTAGGGAAAAATACCGAACCCAACCCCGTAGGGAAGTACCAAACCAAACCCCGTAGGGAAGTATACCGGCACTCCCGGTGCGGATATACACAGAACGTCGGCACCCTCCAAAGGCGGACACGTAATGTAAGTACCAAACCAAACCCCGTAGGGAAGTACACAACCAAACCCCGTAGGGAAGTACCAAACCCAACCCCGTAGGGACGTACCAAACCCAACCCCGTAGGGACGTATACCGGCACTCCTGGTGCGGATATACACAGAATGTCGGCACCCTCCAGTGCGGACACAGAGCAGAAGTATCGGCACCCCAGGTGCGGATACCAACAGAACAGAACCAAGGAGCACCCGTGGCCTCTAAGACCACCCGGGTCTCGTCACAGAACAGAACCATATAATAATGCATATGCAAAACAGAACAGAATATACCAAAAACATATAAGCATAAATATCGGCGCCTAGCGCGGATATACAGAACAGAATATAAACCCGTGGCCTCCAAGACCATCCGGGCCTTGAAACAGAACAAGCTACAAACAGTACCTTACCATGTGACTGGTCCCGGGATCACCGAACCACCGTCCTCAACCCGGAACCCGCCTCAACTAAACCCGGTATACATAATGTCCCATTCCAAAATGCATAACGAGAAAAGTTGAACCCTTACCTCGAAAACCTGCTCCGCAGCACAAATCCCGGGAAATCCCGGCTCCCGGCCCGAAAAGTGAAAGCGTGCCTTTAACGGTCCCGCACAACTCCACCAACGCAGAAACACACTGAACAACCACAAACAAGTCAGAACTCACCAAAATAAACCCCCAGAAACCAAAACCGCGCAATCCCGCACTTTCCCGCAAAAATCCACAGAAAGCTCGGTTTCACGAACCGAGCTAGAACATCCTTATTCATACACCCACAAACATATCCAAGCCATTAAATCCCAGATTCCAGACACTTTACCCGTAATCCCGCATAAAGGTAACTTTTTCTCCCATTATCCGAAAACGACGTTTCAAACACCATTACGCACCTAAATCCATCCCCGATACCAATTCACCATCCAAATCAATCCAATTACAATCCAAACATAACTAAAGTTCCCCTTTAGTATTTCGGCCCTTAACCAAAATTCCACCAAACCTTCAATTCAATCCATTCAAGGTTCCAATTACTCACTTTAATCACCAATTACACTTCTTAAGCTTGATTACTATCCAATTACACCTTAATCACCCAAAATCATACATGAACCCTAATTACACTATTCACCCAATTTGGGGCTTTTCCACACAACCTATTTTCCATCAAATTGAAACCACACAATGCCTTAGAATCATGCTAGGAACAACATATCCAAAGCATGATTCAAGAATCCCATTAAACATCAACTTTAGAAAACAAGCAAGAATTCGCCAATTTAGGGTTTCTCAATCCAACATGTTTTTCCAAAATCCAAACCTAGATTCTTACTCCTCTCCATGCCAAGAACAACATACTAAAAGATGGAAGCAAGAGGATCATCAAAACCCATAGCAAAGAACAAACACAAAATCCTCTCTAAACCCATTTTCCACCAAAACCTAGGCTTCCAACTTGCAAAGAGGAGAAGAGAAGAAGCTTACCATTGATTTGCACCCAAAACCTTGTTGAATCCTTGCCAAAAATGAAAAACACCATGGAGCTTCATGAATAGTGAAAATGGCGCACAAGAAGGAGGAAGAAGAAGAAGAAAAGTGAAGAAATTAATCCCTTTCTTTCCTTTTATATTTTCTCCCTTTTTCTTTTCTTTTCCTTCTTTTCTTTTTCCTAATTCATGAAAATGGGACACTTGTCCCATTTAATCCCTTGCTGCCGCCTCACTCTCTTGTCTTTTCCCAAATATTGCTGATTTGTGGGCTAATTGCAACTTAGTCCTCCAACTCTCCAAATCTTTGCAACTTAGTCCCAAACGCAACTTCCTAACCCCAATTGAGACCAAAACTGAACACAACCTTCAGAATATCATAAAACACCCAAATCCTATTTCCAAAGCCCATTTTCAAATCCAGAGTGTCCTACCGGACCCGCTGAACCCGCGCAAATCCCGACGTGCGCGTGTGTCGACCTGAACCAGAATCCCGTCATGCCAAAATTCCACAAATATTACCATAAAATCCGTCTTAAAATATAACATACTTTACACCAAAGCCGTCGGAGAATTTCCATCCCGAGCCCCGGGATCCCCGTCCCGGGCCCCGGGAGTCGCCCGGACCGAACGTCCCACCCCAAAATATTTACTCCGTCAAACGTTTCGGGACGTTCCCACGATTCCAAATATGCAAACGGTTTCCCAATCCGAGGTCCCGGGAGCGCTACCGAGCCCGCTGTACGTCCTGAGACAACCCCTGGCCCTGAAAAATATTTTCGGCGGAAATGTCCGGGGGACCCACACGACCTCAAATATGCAAGGGTTTCCAGAAATAATGCTCAGATAAGTCTCGGGAGCCGTTTATCCGCCCAAAAACATGACCCGCAGGCCAAAACCGGAGCCCCGGGTCACCCGGGTCACAACCCGCTCGGGGTGACCGTAACAGAATGTGCGGTGGAGCAGCGGGCGGTACTTCAAGGCATTCTGTCAAGATCAAGCTCCAGTGCTATGGTAGCACTTCCTGGATGCTCAGGGTACTCCGGGCAAATTTGGGAATTTTGGACATCAAGGAGCGTAGTGACGAGCGAATCAGATTCAGCTTGGGTGCGGGCTTAGAATACTGCTGTTAACGGCCACCCGGAGCGGGTTGTGACCAAGGTGACCCGGGGCTTTGGTTTTAGCCTGCGGGTCACGTTTTTTGGAATCCTTCGGGTTTTGAGGTCGTGTGGGTCCCGCGGACATTTCCGCCGAAAATATTTTTCTGGGGCCGGGACCTGTCTCGGGACGTACAACGGGCTCGGTAGCGCTCTCGGGACCTCAGAATGGGAAACCGTTTGCATATTTGGAAACCGTTTGCATATTATTTGGGACGGGACGTTCGGTCCCGGGCGACTCCCGGGGTTCGGGACGGGAATCCCGGAACTCGGGCTTGAAATTTTCCAACGGCTTCGGTGTGAAGTATGGTATATTTTGAGACGGATTTTATGGTGATATTTGTGGAATTTTGGCATGGCAGGATTTGGATTTGGGTTAGCACACACGCACGTCGGGATTTGCTCAGGTTCAGCGGGCACGGTATGATACTCTTGACTTATAATTAAACATGTGAAACTTAAAGGGAAACTTTATCTACGTCGGGATGGAAGTATGTTCGTAATGGTGTTTGAAACGTCGTTTTCGGGTATTAGGAGCAAAATTCACCTTTATGCTTGGTTGCAGGTAAAGTGTTTGGAATGTGAGGTTTAAAGGTTGGAATATGTTTGTGGGTGTGTGAATAACGATGTTCTAGCTCGGTTTGTGAAACCGAGCTTTCTATGGATTTTTACAGGAAAGTGCGGGATTGTGCGGGTTTGGTTTCTGGGGATTCGTTTTGGTGAGTTCTGATATGTTTGTGGTTGTTCAGTGTATTTCTGCGTTGGTGGAGTTGTGCGGGACCGTTAAAGGCACGCTTTCACTTTTCGGTCCAGGAGCCGGGATTTCCCGGGATTTATGCTGCGGAATAGTTTTTCGAGTTAAGGGCTCAACTTCTCTCGTTATGCATTCCGGGTGAGGACGATGGTTCGGTGATCCCGAGACCTGTCACGTGGTAAGGTACATGTTTGTGTCTGCTTCAAGGCCCGGATGGTCTTGGAGGCCACGGGTCCTATTTCTGTTATGTATATCCGCACTAGGTGCCGATATTCTGCTTATACCGTTTGGTATACTCTGTTCTGTTTTGCATATACATTATGATATGTTCTGTTCTGTGACGAGACCCGGATGGACTTAGAGGCCACGGGTGCTCCTTGGTTTGATTCTGTTATGTCCGCACTGAGGGTGCCGACGTTCTGTTCTGCGTATCCGCACCGGGAGTGCCGTTACTTCTGTTCTGCGTGTCCGCACTGGAGGGTATCGACACTTTACGTATATCCGCACCGGGAGAGCAGATATACCTCTGTGACCCTACGACAGTTTGGGGATCGCGACCCCAGCCGGTACCGTGCTTCTGTTCTGTTCTGTTCTGTATATTCTGACCTCTTAGAGAGGGCTGTTGTTTTGGGTCATTCTAGCGGTTGGACCGCGTATGATGGTTTCCGGCTCACCTCTGACTCTGCATACGTTCATATATATATATATATATGTATATTTGTTTGTGTTTGTTTTGTTTTGCAGGTTCGACCTTTTGGTCTCATCCTTATGGTCTCCGGGCCTTGCCGGCGCGGGGTCCTGCCCTCGCAGGTCTTAAGTCTCGCATGGGTGATGTATCATACTCACCTTGGCGTTTCGTAGGCCTTCGCGGGCCACCTCGCGGGCTCGGTCGCGCCTTGCGATCTCATTCGCCTCCATGGGTCTTACTCCCACAGTCTCCTGCCTATACTGGCCCCGCCCAGATAAGGCCCTTACACCCAGGTTCGTGCGACCCTCCTTATTCGGCTGTATACTATCAGGGCCTTCGCCCATTGCAGGTCTTCACCTGCTACTTACTCCACTTGGAGATAGACCACTTGGTCGTCTGACATCAACCAGCCAATAAGGAGGGCAGCACGAGCCTGGGAGATCTTCACCAGATTCATACGCCAGACATCCTCTGACAAACGAATCACTTAAGGCGGTTTGCTGAGATCTTCATCATCACAGCCGCCTTATCTCCAATCAGTCTGACACAGACTTATCTCAACAGCCTGTCTAAGGGCTTCAACTGGGGGAGGCTCTTCTCCTGGCATCACTCTATAAATAGGGTGATGTCCACCCTAAATCGGGTAAGCTACTTCACGCCCCCCCACTCCTCTCTTGCTACTTCTGAGTATTCTTCTTATCTTTTACAGATTACTCTGAACAGCAAGCTTGGAGTCTCAAGAACATCATCTTCTCCACCTCTTCAACTGAGAGTCCGGGCCTTCCTTAGGAACGGGACTATCAGTTTGGCGCCGTCTGTGGGAACGAAAGACTTATACCATAAACCCATATTACAAACCACAAGTAGCAAGTCATGCCGACTACCCGGAGTGCAAACAGCATACGCCGCCAGTGGAAGGAGAAATCCTCCCGAGACAAATACGAACAATGATCCACCATCGGAGCCATCTCCGAACAACATTCCCCACAGCGGGAAGAACTCTCTGCTTCACTCAACGGAGGAAAGCTCCTCCCACGCAACCGTAACGCACTCCCGTGAGCATAACACTCCACCTCCAAACGCTCCTCCGACGAGCCTTGATCCGGCCGTTTTGCAAACAATCACTGAGGCGGTTGCTTTCAACTTGCGTGAAACACTTGCCACCACTCTTCGGGGCGTTCTGGATAGCGTAGGAACGCTATGGACTAATCAGCCTGAACGCCCAGCTACTCCTCCTCAACAAGTAAGTAACCCCGACCCTTCTTCGTCATTACTTATCGCACTTAGTAGACGGTTAGAATAAGTGGAAAAAAGGGACGAAAGGGCCAGTGTTCATAATATTTCCAGGATGGGTCTAGACCACCTCTGGACCCAGCCTTTTACTCAACGGGTTCTGGAAACCCCTCTTCCCGATCAGTTTCGCCAGCCTAAACTGGACGCTTATGATGGCCGTTACGTTTCCGCGATGGCAATCGCGAGGGCGGACGACAACACGCACTGTAGAGCTTTCAGCACCACGCTAACTGGGGACGCCGCCAATTGGTATACCACTCTCCGCGATAAGCGGTTTGATTCCTTTGAGGAACTCTCCCGCAACTTCTCCAACCACTTTGTGGTGTCAAAACCTCCCCCTAAAACGGCGGGACGTCTTCTTAAGATACGGCAGAAAAGGATGAGCCGCTTCGGGAATATATTCAGCGTTTTCAGGCAGAGTCTATCCAAGTCCCTAATCTGGGAGAGGAAGCTCGCCTGCTTGCGGCCATTCAGGGCCTCCGCTGGGAATCTCTCTTTTTTGTGGATGTCCACACCAACCCTCCCACCAACATGGAGCAGTTTTTGAGCACGGCGTCTCGGTTTATGAATACGGAGGAGGTCACTCGACCACTCGCCAGAGCCGCCACGGCGGATGCAAAGGGACAACCCCCGCGACCAGACTCCAGGTCCCAAAGGCAGTACCCTACGCCACCCAGCAGGGAGAAGGCGTATTTCTCTCTTCCCCCGTTGAGGGAATCTCGCACCAACATCCTCCATGCCCTGGAACAAAAGAGGGAGGTCCCCACTTGGCCTCGCCCCCTCTCCCAGGAAATATCCATGCAAAGCAACAAGTTTTGCCGCTATCACCGTGACAAAGGTCACGATACTGAAGACCGCTTTGAGCTCAAACGCATGATTGGGGAGATGTTGGCTCAAGGCAAGCTCAGGGAATACTTGCTCCATACGGATGGAGGCCGCAGAAGGGAGGGTGACCGTGAAGATCGCCGGCAGGAGGACCGCCGGCGAGGAAGCACCCACAAAAACCTAGGACAAGACAATCTGGTCCAAATCCCCCCGGCAAGGGGACACATTGGCGTGATCACACAGTGTGAAGGCGCGTCCGCAAGACGCCGTCATATGAGGCGGATCTACCAGATTGATCACTCCTCTACTCAATTTTTGCATCGCAGCGATGGCACCTCTGTTGCAGTGCCGCATGCGGACCCCTTGGTTATCACTGCCCGTATTGCGGGGTGGGACGTTGACAGAATCTACATGGACACAGGGGCAAACGCCAACGTGATCTACAAGCACACTCTGGTTGAGGCCAAGGTGCCGTTGTCCCAAATCCAGCCCGCGAAAGGGGCCACCTTTGGGGTAGGACGGGATGAAATCCCAACTTTGGGGTCAATCACCTTACCCTTCATGATGATGGGAATCACCAAGGAAAAGAAGCCGGTATGCCGTTCAAGCTTTGTGGACTTTATCGTCCTGGATCTCCCCACACCATACAACGCCATCATTGGGCGCCATACTCAGACTGAGTTCCATGTCCGCTGTGATGTGCGGACCCTGACTTTGGTTTTTCACACTGCGGCTGGGGATGCCTTATCTTTGTCAACCAGAACATAGCCAGGGGCAATTATGTCTCCGCCTTGCTGGACCTCCTCACCTCCTCGACCATCCGAGCCTAAGAGAAAGGCGCCTATGGAGGAAGCTGGGCCCACCGGCGAGGCCGCTCCCGACTTATCTGGGGCCTTTGAGGAGGTTGAAATCTCCCCTGGAAAGAAGTTCCGAGTGGGAAAGGACCTCGAAGAAAACGATCAGCAAGCATTCATCCATCTTCTCCATGCCAACGGCGACGTCTTCGCATGGAACCCTGAGGACTTACCAGTGGTAGATCCTGCTATCATTTCTCATAAGTTGAGTGTACTCCCCGGCTTTAGTCCGGTTAGACAAAAACAAGGGGCATGGCCCCGACCGTAAGTGACTTTGTACGCACGGAAGTGCAGAAATTGCTTAAGGCAAATATAATCAAGGAAGTTCACTACTCTGAGTGGGTCGCTAACATTGTCCTTGCTGACAAAGAAGGCGGTCAGTGGCGACTTTGCGTGGATTACAAAGGGGTAAATAGGGCCTGCCCGAGGGATCCCTATCCCCTGCTTTCCATTGATCAACTGGTTGACTCGACCGTTCATCACTCCGTCTTCTCCTTCCTCGACGCATACAGTGGGTATCATCAAGTCTTTATGGACCCAGAGGACGCGGTAAAAACCGCCTTCACTACCGGCGAAGCCGCCTACCATTACATCAGAATGCCCTTCAGCCTAAAGAATGCAGGGGCTACTTTCCAAAGGCTTGTAAATCAGGTCTTTGCCGGCCAGATCGGCCGGAATCTTGAAGCTTATGTCGATGACATTGTGGTCAAAAGCAAAGCCACCTCTACACACCTCACAGACTTAGAGGAAACATTTGCCAACTTCCGTAAGTATAATATGCGGTTGAACCCAAAGAAGTGTATCTTTGGCGTTGGCGAAGGCAAGTTTCTGGGTTACCAGATTTCCAAAGGAGGCATCCACGCAAATCCTAAAAAGATTGAAGCCATCACCACTTTGCGCACCCTAGGGGGCTCAAAGACGTTCAACACCGACAGAAAGCTGGTTGCTTTGGGACGATTTGTCTCCAAACTCAGCGATCGCTGCAGACCTTTTTCAATCAAATCAGCAAGAAAAAATCTTGCAAGTGGACGGAGGAATGCCAGGAGGAATAAGATTCAATCAAGCAACACTTACAAGAATAACCCGCACTCAGGTGCCCTAAACCATGCGACTACATGGACCTTTATCTTGCTAACTCCGATAGGAGCGTCGCCTCTGTCCTTATCAAAGAAGAAGCTGCCAAGCAATGGCCAAGATACTACACCACCACACCCTCCAGATACGGAAACAAGGTACCCTCCTCTCCAAAAGGCTATCTTATCTCTTGTATATGCAGCGAGAAAGCTCAAGCCCTACTTCCAAGGGCACACGATTATAGTCCGAACGGACTTACCAATCCAAGATATTCTGAGACGGCCCGAACACTCAGGGCGCCTTGCCAAATGGTGTATAGAGCTCGGTGGCTTTAACATCAATTATGAGCCTAGAAAGGCAATCAAAGGCCAGGCCCTTGCCGACTTCATTGCGGAATTTTCAGGTATTAACGTCATCTCGGCCCCTGAGCAGGGTCCCGCACCACAACTCATTCCCCCAGAGTGGGACATGTTCGTGGACGGCTCATCCAAGCTTGGATCCCCACGGGGGGCGTATATCTCCGCGGACCTCTAGGTATGGAGGTATCTCTTCGCGTCTCTTTCCAATTCCAAGTAACTAACAACGTTGCAGAATATGAGGCCCTCATCGCGGGACTCAAACTCGCCATAAGAGCAGGCATTCGCCGCCTTCATGTCCACAGCGACTCGCAACTGGTGATTCACCAGGTCCAGGGATGCGCTGAATGCAAAGACGCCACCCTGACCAAGTACCTTAAATTGGTAAACACCTTGCGGACCAGCTTTGAGGAAGTCATTTTTCTCCACATTCCTCGTTCCGAGAACACCACGGCAGACATGCTATCCAAGGGAAAGACTCCCTCCACCATGGCCACCCTGGCCAGCCCCTCCATTTCGGAGGCTATTGATATTGCCTCCCTGGCAACACAAGGTCCGGTCGTGGACTGGAGAGACCCTATTATTGCTGAGCTGAAAGCCGGCGCCACGGACTCCTGTGCCCGCAAACGGGCTATCCGCTTTGTTCTTATTGATGACCAATTGTGGCATCGCGGGTTTTCGGCACCCTTCAACGTTGCCTCAAAGACCCTCGAAGGACACTCGTATTGGATACTCTCCACCAAGGCACCTGTGGCGCACACATCGCTGCAGAAGCGCTTGCCCACAAAGCCCTTCGTCAGGGCTACTACTGGCCTACCTTGAATAAGGATGCCGCTGCACTGGTCAAAACATGCCTCCAGTATCAAATCAACTCTCGCATCCAGCGACTTCGATCTACGGAATCTCCAAAGATCGACAAACCCAAAGGCCCTTTGCCTGTGGGGCCTTGACCTCATTGGTCCAATGCCGACCGCTCCAGTCCGCACCGCTTCGTGTTGTTGCAGTTGATTATTTTTCTAAATGGGTCAAGTAGAACCCCCGGTCTCCATCACTTCCGCCAAGATTATCAAGTTTCTTTGGAAGAATCTTGTCTGCCGATACGGCAGCCCTCGTGCTATTATTACGCATAATGGCACCCAGTTTGCTACCACAAGTGTCCAACAGTGGGCTCAGGACAATAATGTCCGCATACTTTTCGCCCCAGTAGCGCACCCCCAGTCCAATGGACAGGTTGAAGTCACCAACCGCACCCTCAAGGAAGGCCTCAAGAAGCGCCTTGAGGGGGCCAAAGGCCGCTGGGTAGATGAACTCCCAAGCGTCTTATGGGACTATCGCACCACAAAGACGAACCCCAACAGCGAAACGCCTTTCTCTCTGGTATATGGCGCGGACGCGCTCCTCCCTATTGAGGCAGACCTCCCCACGATCCGTATGATCAACTTCACTGATGAGGCCAATGCTCAAGGGCTCCGCGCCAAACTCGACTTAATCGAGGAATTACGCGAGGGCGCTCGCCTTCGCATGTCCGCCCTCAAACAGAGGCTAAACCTTCACCACAATGCCCGGGTAAAACCCAAGGCACTACAACAAGGGGGCCTTGCCTCGCTTAAATCAGCCCTTACCGCTCGCGACTCCAAAACAGGTGTCTTGCGACCTAACCGGGACGGACCCTATATTGTTCATAAGCAAGTCCGCCCGGAGTCTACGAGCTACAGGACCATGATGGTCGTCTTCTTCCCCGCAAATTCCATGCGGAAGACAAGCTCCCATATAACGTGAAAGTCCTCACTCTTACGTATACAATTCAATAAAATATACGTGTATTTCCACCTGTCTTGCAGCTTTACATGGCATTATAAATACCCCTCTGTCGCCCTCTGCACCCAACTGGTCAGACTGACCACCTGCCTGAGTTATGGCATCAGACCTCGTTAGGTCTCACTTATGCACCCACACAAGGGGAAGCCCCCTGAGGTCGCGCCACAGGTGGTTGCGGGTCTCATTCCCCAATCGACCTTCAACTCGCCCCGCCCCAAGGGTAATCCCCTTGCGCTGCGGAAGGGTAACCCCCTTTTGGCTCCTTCTGGAAGGTCTATGTGTAAGTCGTCCTCGCACGCCATAGCAGACCTTCCGCTCGGACTTCTCCACACAGGTGGTTGAGGGTCTCATTCCCCAATCGACATTCAACTCGCCCCGCCCCAAGGGTAATCCCCTTGCGCTGCGGAAGGGTAACCCCTTTTGGCTCCTTCAGAAGGTCTATGTGTAAGTCGGCACGCCACAGCAGACCTTCCGCTCGGACTTCTCCACACAGGTGGTTGCGGGTCTCATTCCCCAATCGACCTTCAACTCGCCCCGCCCCAAGGGTAATCCCCTTGCGCTGCGGAAGGGTAACCCCCTTTTGGCTCCTTCAGGAAGGTCTATGTGTAAGTCGTCCTCGCACGCCACAGCAGACCTTCCGCTCGGACTTCTCCACACAGGTGGTTGCGGGTCTCATTCCCAATCGACCTTCAACTCGCCCCGCCCCAAGGGTAATCCCCTTGCGCTGCGGAAGGGTAACCCCCTTTTGGCTCCTTCAGGAAGGTCTATGTGTAAGTCGTCCTCGCACGCCACAGCAGACCTTCCGCTCGGACTTCTCCACACAGGTGGTTGCAGGTCTCATTCCCCAACCGACCTTCAACTCGCCCCGCCCCAAGGGTAATCCCCTTGCGCTGCGGAAGGGTAACCCCTTTTGGCTCCTTCAGGAAGGTCTATGTGTAAGTCGTCCTCAAACGCCACAGCAGGCCTTCCGCATGGGCTTCTCAACACAGCAACGGGTCTCACTCCCCAGAACTTCAGGTGGTTCTCCACTTGTCTCAGTACGTATCCTACTGACTGCGCCGACGTGCGACTTCAGGGCCAAGGGGTCTTCTACTTGGTACACTGTACACTACCCAAGGGCTCGCTCCCTAAAAAATTACCCATGATCTTTAAGTGTACATACTCTGCAAGCCCTAAAAGGGCCCTTAACTTGTCTCAAACAAGTGATCCCCATCCCAGCTTGTCACAACAAGTGGGCCCACAAATTATCTAGAAAGATAATTGTGCCTCCGCCATTGCGGATCTTAAGTGCCTTGTCACTGTAAACCCAAGCCGAGTCTCCGGTTCCTTGACAAAGTGATCTCTGTGGTTCCGCCTGCGAACCCCCGAAAGACTTCTCTCCACAAGCGTGACTTAGCCTATGGTTGTTAACCTAGCCAACGTCCCCTACACTGCTATCGCGAAATAAAAGCGGGACTACAAGACAGTAAAGGTAAAGTGAAATTTTACTTCGTCTACTATGTCAAAATAATGCATGAATGCAGGTAATTTTGGTTCACAAAATAGGAGGGGCGTCCACAAGTTGGGGCCTCCATCCTAGTCCAGAAGGGCATACCAGCCGCACCCATCTTTTTCCTTGCTCCCCATGGCCGAGCAGGGCCTCCACTGCCGGATCGCTGGTATTAGCAAGATCCGTAACCCCAAGACTCAGCTGGGAACGCCTTCTCCACTTGGAAGCGGCATCGTAGCCAGCCTTCCTCATAGGCTTGCGCCCCGCCTCACCTTGGGCTCGAATCTCATCGAGCTTCTCCATCAGTCGAGGCATTCGCCCAGGGATGGGTACCTTGATGGAGGGAAAGGACTCGTGATCCTCACCTTCGAAGGGAGGAAGGTCCAAAGCCTTCTCCATCTCCCATACGGAGACCATTGCCTTCTCCAGGTCAGTGGCGACCTCTAGGCGTGCCTTCATGGCAGCCTCAGCAGCAAGCCTGCCCTCCTCCACCTTCTTCTCCGCCAATTGGGCCTGGGCAGTAGCTTGGCGCCTCGCCTCCTCAGCAGCGGCCTCCGCCTGCTCAACCTGGGCCTTCACCATTTCAAGAGCAGCTTTGGTTTCTGCCTCCAAAGAAAGGAGGGACTCCTTCAAAACAGCATTTTCAAGCTGCTTGGCTTCCAGCGCTGCTGCCTGCTGAAGGAAGCGTTGCTTCGCAACATCAAGTAGGCAGGCCTGCTCCCACCGGTACCGCATGCCGAGTGCCCGCTCTTTGTTGCTATAGTCGCACCAACTCTCTAGTTGGGCCACGCGCTTGGCATGCTCCTTTTTGAGCTCCTCCTCTCTCTTTTTTGAGGCCTCCAGCTCCCTCCTGAGAGAAGCAATCTCTGTTATCTGGGCATCGTCCCGCTTGTTGGCATACTTCAAGAAGTCATGCCATTGCTCAGTAGCAGCATACCCTTTGACGGCCGCCTGCACTACGGTTCTATTTAAACAAAGGCAAGAAAGGCCAGGCTGAAACTCACACACAAAAGACCGGAAGTCGTCTTACCTGCAGACTCTGTTGGGCTGCCTCCTCATGAATTCAGCAGGGAGTTCAAACTCCGTCTGTCACCTCCTGTCATAGGGGTGCGCAGCCCCTCCAAGCAGGATTGGAGGGTTTGCTCCCCTCCCATCAGCAGCGAACTATTGTTCCTGAGAAGGAAGACCGGGTCCCATGCATCCTTCAGGAGCCTCTCTTGCTCCCTGTACACCCTGAGCCTGGTCTGGTGCCTCTTGACCCGCAGGAGGTCTGGATCCTCGGACCACTTGGGAGCCGACTTGGAAGCAACGCGCCTCTGCTCCAAATAGTGGGGCCAGACCCCAGTCTCCTCGAGGACCTCAGTCCTGGTCCCCAGGTCCGCAGGGATCTCTGTCAGGGCCCCTTGGTCCACTGGGACCTCGCGGGGATCAAGCTTATGCCCTGAGGGGCCCGCGCCTACAAAGTTGCAGGTATCAGCAACTAGGAAACAAGTATGAACTCAAAAACAAAGAAGACACTCACAAAGTCAAAAAGACTTACCAGCAGAAGGACGCCCCCATCCACCGACTTCTAGCTGGCTCACTGGAAGGGTGGGCAATCTCCCAACCACTTGTCCTCGCAGAGGACCGTGTTACTGCACCCCCTTCCTCTCGGGGCCTCACTATCGAAGAGGAAGAAGTCTCCTCAACCACCGTGATCCTCTTCCCTTTGTTGCAGGGGCCTTCTCCCCGAAGGAGCCGCCTGTGATCCCCTCTCCAGAAGGGATTGCTGCAGGGATCTCCTCCCTTGCATTAGTGGTCTCCTCCTCCTCCGTGGGAGTGACTGGTACCTCCCGTTGGCCAGAACTCCCAATGGCCTTGCCAGCTTGGTTGCCCCTCCTTCTCATAGAGATCAGGATGTTGGCCGCTGACATTTTGCCCTTGGGAGGGGGCACTTTTCCTCTAGTAAGGATCTCTGCCACAACCACGTGACCGGGCAAGTCTTCACCTTGGGCTGGCGAAGGGCTCGCGAAGAGCCCAGACACAAAGGCTTCAGCAGCAGCCTCTTCAGAAGAAATAGGCTGCACCACTGAGATGGGTACAGCCTCTATGGGAATAGCGCTATCTGCCTGCGCTCCCTCGGGCCCTCTCGCAGAAGGCACGACCTCTTCAACAGCTGAGAGGCACTTCAACCTCCACTCTTCTGGCTTCTTCAGCCATGGGCTCCCCAGCCTCCTCCACAGCACTGGGGACTTCCTCCCCAACAGGCTCCTTAGCCTCCTCAGTCGGAGGGACTGCAGTAGGCCCCTCTACTCCAACAGGCCCCTTGGCCTCTCCAGCCCGGCCTCGTAGCCCGGGCCTCCTCAAGAATAACGGAGGCACTTCCTCTCCCGGCCGCGCAGCAGCCACTCTTCTCTTCTTCTCTGGCTGTGAAGACACCGAGGGCTTGGTGTCAGCCCTCTTCTTGGGCAGCTTAGGGACGATGCGCCCCAACACTTTGACTGCCCCAGCAGGGGCATTCTTCCCGAATGCACAAGCCAGGTGCACTCACTGGGCAATACGCATGGACGCTTTCTTGCCCCGAAGCCGCCAGCTGCGAAGGCATCTGCAGACAAAGAAAAGCTTCGTGCCAGTTCTACTGCCTCTCACACTTATACAATATGTTTATATTTACTTGAGCAAAGCGTACCTTTGGGCCCCGCCAGTGTGGCGTAGAGAGAGTCTATCACCGTCCCACGATGGGCAGGGGCCATCCCTTGTACGGCGGAGGCACTTCAGGGTCCAGCACGAAGCCCGTGCTGATCCCAGCCCACCTCAGGGTGGTCTCATCCAGTTGGGCAGCGGAGAAGGGGAAGAGCTCGTCGCACGCGCTCCTGGAGAAAACATCGTCCAACCACCCCAATAGTTGGACGTATGCCTGCCACCGCACTCCCTCTTGAGTCAGTTCAGGCCTCCGCACAATACTTTGCACGGTTTGCTGCGTCCTCGCTACAGGAAAGTCCCATGAGCCTTCACGGAGCAAGAAGAAAAAGGACCCATGCCAGTTGTGGTAGGATCTGGGTGAGGCGGTGAAAGAAATGGAGTGGTTACCACCAACGTTTATGGGAGTAACGTAGAAAAACGCACTCCCACTCCTCAACTCCAGCCGGTAGAAGCGGTTGAAGACATCGGCGAATGGCTTCACGCCGCCATGTGGCAAAGCGACAATGAAGCCCGCGATGGTCAGGAAGGTGTTGGGGGCCAGCTGAGTTGGTGGCATCCCCCACTCGGCGCATAAGTCTTGCACCAATTGCGGAAGAGGAAACCGTAATCCCGCCGCGAGCTGCGCCGTGTACAGGCACAACACTCGGTTCTCCATGTTCTCCTCGGTGGTGGGCCAACCCATCGCCCGACAAACGCCCGCACGCGACACATACGCCGGCACCTTCTCTACAGGCCAGAAGGCCTCCACCATGTCCTGGTGAATCTTCTCAAACTTCACGGTGGTCTTCTCCAAAGAGACGAGCACTGGGCGAACAACTTCCTTGGAGTCCATCTCTGCAACAAAAGAGAAAGCAGCAGACATATAAATCGAAACAACCTAGCAAAGGCATTTCGTCAAACGCTCAGTGCGCTCAGAGAACTCGAAGCACTCAATGTGCCGGGAAACGAAATCTTACCTGACTCGTTACCGATGAGTAAGACGGACGGAGCGGTTGGCAAACGAACGGTTGACCGGCGGAAACTCAAGCAAGAAGTGAGGAATCACCGCTCAAAAACTCTTAAACTGCCGAAGAACGGTTCAAGAAGCACAAGAACACGAAAAGAATACTCAGAGCAGAATGAGGAAATACGAGAGGGGAAGTAAAAGACTTCAATCTTCTCGGATACGCCTTTATAAGCCCGCCAAAATGAAAAGCACCTTTTTAGCGGGATTGGCTTCTAAGGCACCACGTGCCAGCATCCAGCGGTTACTAAACCTCTCCCCTTCCGTGCAGAAAAGGAAAGACACTTTTGAAAAGCGTAATCAACCCCTAAAGCGCCACGTGCCGCGCCCCATAACGGTCAGTAAACCTCCCATCTCCCACTATCTCTCCCGCTTTAAATGCTGAAGGGACTCTTCACCGCCGTTGTACCCAAACGGTCCGCAGAGGGCTTGAGTGCCTTCGCCAATCTACAAAGACTTGAGTATAAACAGTACGGGACCCTCCCCATACTCGCCTTCGTGAGGAGGCATCTTGGTACACTACCCAAGCAAATGCCTCCTCAAAAGCTCACAAGGATCATAAAGGATCCAACACGGAATATCAGACCATAAAAGGTCACGCGCCCCACGCAAACTTAGTTCGTGGCTTTCAACATGGTATTTTCAAACAATATTTTCAACACAGAGTGAAGGGTCAGGAAGGATCCAACACAAACTATCAGATCATGAAAGATCATCACTTATGGCTACTACATCAAGTCCTCAGCAAAGTACTCTAAAAAAACGGAGTACAGGACCCTGCCCATACTCCGCTCTCAGGAGGAGGCATCTTGGTACACTACCCAAGCAAACGCGTCCTCGCGTCACATCAGAATCATACACAACCCTTTGAAATCGTCTCATCCTTGTGGTCTCCAGTCTCACCTACGCGGGGTCTTGCCCTCGCGGGCCCCAAGTCTCGCCTGGGCGATGTCTCACACTCGCCTTTGCGTCTCTTGGGCCTTCGCGGGCCACCGTCGCGGTCTCAGGTCTCGTCCTTGCGATCTCACTTGCCTTCGCGGGTCTTACTCCCGCAGTCTCATCTCGCCTTCGCGAGGACTCTCTTGCCTATACTGGCCTCGCCCAGATAAGGCCCTTATACTCCGGTTCGTGCGACCCTCACTCCTTACTTGGCTGTATTCTATCTGGGCCTTCGCCCCTTGCAGGCCTTCACCTGCCGCTTGCTCCACTTGGAGATAGACCACTTGGTCATCTGACATCAATCAGCCAATAAGGAGGCCAACACGAGCCTGAGTGATCTTCACCAGATTTGTACGCCAAACATTCCCTTACAGGTGAATCTTCTAAGGCGGTTTGCTGAGATCTTCATCATCACAGCCGCCTTATCTCCAATCAGTCTGACACAGACTTATCTCAACAGATAGACTTGTCATCTTGTCTCACACTTGTCCAAGGCTTCAACTGGGGGAGGCTCTTCTCCTGGCATCTCCCTATAAATAGGGGGATGTCCACCCTAAACTGGGTAAGCTACTTCACGCCCCCCCACTCCTCTCTTGCTACTTCTGAGTATTCTTCTTATCTTTTACAGATTACTCTGAACAGCAAGCTTGGAGTCTCAAGAACATCATCTTCTCCACCACTTCAACTGAGAGTCCGGGCCTTCCTTAGGAACGGGACTATCTACACCCACCCCGACGTTCTGTAACTTTCCGGCGAGTGTCGATCGGAATTTGCGAATTCTGTAAATTATCGGAATAACATTGGGTTATGATAATTTATCAAAATTCAATGTTGGATGGGATTTTGGTGTTGTTTATAAGTGTTACAAGTGTCGGACGATTTTCGGTGATAACTGTTAATTTTCGAAAAAAAGTTCGAAATTCCAAAAGTCTGGTTTGACCAGTGTTCAGTCAAACATTTTTAGTAAATTTTACAGGAATCCAAATCGAGATCTGTAAATTTCTACTTAAACTAGACACACCGGGTTACCTTCATGTAAATTTTCATGATTTTAGGGCTGGTGGTTTGGTGAAGTTTATTTTTACAAGTTGGTACAAAATCTGCCAAGTGTAATTGGAGAAGGTTGAAGAAGAATGGGGTTGGACTATCTTTGGGCTGTCGAAAATTCTTGGAATTTAAGCCCATTTGAGACTTCTATTTTTCAGATTTTGTTAGCCCATTTATTTTGTTTTATGGGAAAAGGATTAAAAGGAAAGAAATAGGAAGAAAAGAGGCAATAATGGAAGATGGAGTAGAAAGGCTTCCTTATGCCCATACCTCTCTTACACATTCATCATGCTTGTGTCATAATCACACATCTCTCTCTTCCCTCACCATTTGGGCCGAATTCTCTCTCATTTTTGGCTAAAATTTCATTTTCATTTCTTACTCACAATTCAAGTCTTGTAAAAATTGAAAGAAAGCTTTCTCTCTTTTCTCTCTCTCTCCTCATGAACTTTGCTTGTGTTCTTGAGTGTTCTTCAAGTGTTCTTGAGTGTTCTTCACTAATCAAGAACTAATCCTCTCCTAGATCCTTAATCAAGGAAGATTAAGCAAGGTAATGGTGTTTGTTCATCACTAATCAAAGATGATTAGTGTTCAACTTCAAGCACTAATTCTTTCCTTCTTTTCTTGTCAAGGCCGATTTTAGAGGAGCTTCTTGGAAGGGATTTTCTTCAAGTGTTCATCAAGGATCAAGTGTACAAACATCAAGTTCTTGAAGAGATCTAAGTGGTAAGGACACTACTTAGTTGTGTGTTTAAGTTCTATGGAAAAGAACTTTGAAAATAACCTATCTTTCCCTCTTTTCTTAGGTTGGCGAAATTTTGAGAAGAGATTTGGACAATCTCTCAAGTCATCTTGCAAAGGTAAGGTGATCTTTGAATTTATGGAAAGATTTGGAAGCATGTTTATGAAGAAAGTATGTTGTGTTGTGTTGAGCATGAGAAAGCATGAGTTTCTTGTTGATCTACTTAGGGCCGAAAATAAGCTTGTGTGATTGATGATGTTTTGTTGAAGATTTATGTGTTAAAGTGTTGAAAAATGGAAGTATATAAAGGTTTATGCATGGAAGTGTTAAGTTTTAAAGTTTGGGTGAAGATTGGAAGGAAAACCGAAAATCAAGGATTTGGAAGAAAATTTTGTTTCTGTGAATAGTGTTTTGGTGATGAAAAGTTGGTTAAAACATGTTAAAAATGGTTTAACATGAAGGATTAAAAGAAAGTGACTAAAGTGTGAAGTTTAGAAAAGATTTGGGTTGAGATGGAAGTTGGGCCGAAAATATGGGCTTGGGCTGAAATTTGGGAAAGAATGGATAGAGGTTGACTTTTTGACCAAGTTGACCAAACCGGGTAAAGTTGACCTTTTTATGGAAATTGGAGGACCAAAGTGTGTAATATGGAAAAGTTTGGGTAAAAGTGTAAACTTGTTATTAATGGAAGGAAGTTGCTAGAATTGTGAAAATTGGGGTACTTTTGCAAGTTCTGAAAAGTTCGAGGACTTAGGTTGTAATTAAGAATAAATTCCCAACACTTGAAACTTTAGTGAAATAACTAAAGTTATTTGTATGTCTCTGATTCTGGCAGATTAAATCTGCGTCTTAGGATCTTGCTTGTGCGTCGGGGGCCACGGTAGATATCCGATTTACATCGAGGTAAGGGGTTTAACTTACTTATTGAGCATTAAATGTGTATTAGGTTAGTTAAGGGCTAGTACTCGGGTCGAGGTTGGGGCCCAGTGACTCCTGGGGCTAGTTACTGGTACGTAGCGGTTTTCAGGGTTTTCTGTTTCTGGACTTCTGCTATATCGGATCTGCATATCGGGGGTCGACAACGGACCCATTATTTGTTCTGTACCGGCTTCGGCCGTTTCTGTGACAGTTAGGGGTCGTACGCCCCTTTCGCTGGTACCAAGCGGTTCTGATCCCGATAATCGGCGTGAGCTTAACAAGCCGCCGTAGGGTGCTGTCAGTGGTCGGGGACCACTTGTATGGGCTTACCTCTGTTAACCCAGTCCGACGGGACTTCTGAGCATCATGTTTCTGCATATCATAGCATTTATTAGGGTTGCTATTTCTGCTAGAACATTGCACGCTAACCCTTTGTGCAGGCAAAAACGTTTTCAAACTTTTGGTTTGACCTTTTCGTACCTACCCCCTTACGGGTTCTTTCGAGAACTCACCCCCCCATGTTTACAATATTTTCAGGGGATCCGGGCAAACGACCTGCGGACTAGATTTCCGCGGTGCTCGTTCTGCACTTCTGTTATTTTGAGGTATATTTGTGTTTGGGGGAATTTCTCGTTAAAATCCCTTATGTGTTGTTATCTTTCTGTTAAGTCGGCGTTCTTCTCTGTGTGTGTGTTTAGCGGCGGCGGCGTCTAGTTGCGAGGTATAATTCCGCACCGTGGCTCGGCTCTGTAGAAGTAGTGCATGTAGATACATTAGTACATACATACTATCGGTCTGTATATTTTGTGGGAGTTTCCGACCCTACGCAGAGGGCGGAACTTCCTCGGCCTGTATATTTATTTTTCTGCTTCATTATTATCTTTACGCGCGATATCCTGTAAAAACCACTAACATGTCTCGGGTGACGGTTTAGGACTAGTAAGACGTCTTAAAATCTGCAAACACGTAACAACCTTAAAACTGAAAGAAAATGTTTTAAGGGAAGGGTTTCGGGTCCACACCCTTTTAAGAGAAAAATCCGCGATCACCCGCCGCCAATATCTCCAACCTCCGCAACTACGACGCTTCCGCCAGTTTCGGGGCGGTGGGGTGACAATTTGGTATCAGAGCTTAAGGTTAGAGTTAGGAATGGTTAGACTACTTGACCTAAACAACACTACTAGTTCTGGGGTAATTTAAATAAAAGCGTAGCTAACTTTTACTAAAATTATTCTTGAACTTTAGGTATGTTTAGGGTTGGTTAGTTAACACCAGAACCTAGCATAATCTGAAACTCAAATAAGTGGTTAAAACAGATATCGCGCTTTGACAATTCATGAAGGATATGGATTGTTATTTTCTCTCAAAGTAGGCAAGCAAAGGAATTGCTGCCGAAATTTTCTGTTAAACATGCATATCATCTACACTCTGAGCCATTAGGAGTCTGCTGTTTGCTAACATAGAGATTAACGATATTTCCGTATGTTTTGTTGAGAATTTCAGATGGTACGATCCGATCTGTTGGACGCCATGAGCGCGTCAACCTTGTGGACACACTGGGTCAGATTCGCACCCTTCTGAACGGTGTGTTCGCTCAGACAGATAGCACGTCGGACCACGAGAGCGATGCTGATTTTTCTACACCGACTGCTACACCCCCCGACTTGGAGACCACTTATACCGTCTCCAGACGTTATCGCCGTACTCCTACTGTTGAGGAGGATCAGTCTGGATTGTTGGGACGCCCTCACGTTAGGAGGACTCGGGCAGCGGTCAGTTCCGCCCGCCCTAGACAGGCTACCCGCCAGGCACGGGTAGAGGCTTCACTGATTGGTCGTCGCCGACCCAGGGACGACACTGATTCTGATTCCGGAGATATCCGAGAGATCCCGAGGCCGCGTACCGGGAGCAGCATGGGTTTTGACGAGGTTAGGATGATGGAGCGCTGCGGCGCTTCAACCCGCCCAAGTTCTCGGGCAGATCTGGACCGGACGCAGCCGAGACTTGGCTTACCGATATTGGCGCCTTCTGCGAGGCTCCATATACCATCTCGAGGAGATGGTCTCTTTGGCCACCTTCTATCCGAGAGATGCGGCGCACAATTGGTGGCGAGGAGTGGCGAGGCGGAGCGATGCGGTATGCGAGAGCTGAGGCGTGTTGATCCGGGGATGCCTTGGGAGGAGTTCTCCCGTTTGTTCCATGAGCGATGGCTGGGGTCCGCCATCCAGGAGCGCCGTCAGACTGAGTTCGATGCACTTACTCAGGGGAGCCGGACGGTGACTGATTATGAGGTTGAGTTCAGCCGGCTTATCCGTCATTCCTCACTGTTTGACTCTTCTGAGCGGGAGAAGACTAGGAGATTTATTCGGGGTTTGCGCCCACAGATCAGAGAGCATATGATTGCGCACAGCATCACCGTCTATCATGAGGCCATTCAGAAGGCCCTACTGCTGGAGACGGAGATGACCCAGGGCGATGGTTACACCTTCCCGACCCCAGTGGCGGGAGACCTTGAGCCAGCGAGGCCGAAGACAGCAGCCCGAACCGAATAGACCGAGACAGAGCAGACCAGGCAGGTTCGATAGGGGCAAGGGCCCCATTACTGAGTTCCCAATCTGCCGGGAATGTGGCCGACGCCACGGAGGACAGGTTTGCTTCAGGGCTCGAGGCAGTGCTTGAGATGTGGAGCGAATGATCACTGGGTCAATGATTGCCCAGTGACTCTGGCACCTGGAGCTAGGGTTCAGCCGGGAGGACCACAACGGAGTCAGATCAGGGCCGGTCAGGGCCGAGGTTTTACTCAGGGAGGCTTGAGAGCTCCACCACAGAGACCACTTATTACAGCACCGCCGGTACAGCGGACAGTTCAGCCAGCACGGGTCTACCAGTTGGAGCAGGGCGGTACTTCGCAGCAAGGAGCATTAGCAGGTATCATCCTTTTAAATAATGTACCTGTTAATGCACTTTTCGATACTGGCGCTTCAATTTCTGCTATTTCTCTGAAATGTGCGACATCTCGGACTTTGCCTATCGCCCACACGGCAAGTGTAGTCATGGTACGCACTGCTGGTGGGATGCGATTGTATTCGAATGAGATTGCTCAAGAATGCATCTTGAGTATCGGGCGTCATCAGATTGAGTCTGAGTTACTGATTTTGGATACGTCCAAGTACGATATTATTCTGGGGATGGACTGGTTGTCACAGCACGATGTGAGGATTGACTGTGCCAGACGACAGATTCTGCTTTCCGGAGAGGTTGTACCGATTGGATATCCATCAGAGCCAGTGGAGCAGAGTATGGAGCTATGCATTCTAGAGCATATACCGGTGATCGATGAGGAGGAGTACTTGGCCTTAACACTACAGTGCAGCGCACGAGTTAGACAAGATTCCTGTAGTTCGTTATTTTCCTCATGTTTTTCCGGAAGAGTTACGGGTATGCCTCGGAGCGGGAGATCACATTTGAGATTCAGTTACAGCCGGGATCAACTCCAATCTCCATCCCTCCCTACCGGATGCCGATTGTGGAGTTAGCTGAACTGAAGAAGCAGCTTGATGAGCTTCTGGAGAAGGGATTCATCCGCCAGAGTACTTCACCGTGGGGAGCCCAGGTGTTGTTTGTTAAGAAGAAGGATGGGACTCTCCAACTTTGCATCGACTATCGGCAGCTGAATGCCATCACTGTTAAGAATAAGTATCCGATACCCTGGATCGATGATTTGTTTGACCAGCTCAGGGGAGCTAAGGTTTTCTCGAAGATCGACTGCGGTGCAGGTACTTCCAACTACGCATCAGAGAAGAAGATATTCCCAAGACAGCTTTTCGTACTCGGTATGGGCATTACGAGTGTACCGTAATGCCATTTGGTTTGACGAATGCACCAGCTGCATTTATGGACATGATGCACCGAGTATTCCGCCCGTACCTAGATTCCTTTGTGATAGTCTTCATCGATGACATTCTTGTCTATTCTCCCGATGAGGAATCACATCAAGGACATCGAGAAGCGTATTGGAGACACTTGCGAACAACCAGCTGTACGCTAAGTTCTCTAAGTGCGATTTCTGGTTGCGGGAGGTATCTTTTAAGGTCACATCGTCGGGAGCATGGTATATCTGTGGATCCGAGAGAAGACCAAGGCGGTTGAGGAGTGGAGGCAGCCACGGACTGTTAAGGAGATACGGAGCTTCACTGGGGTTGGCAGGATATTACCGCAAATTCGTACCAGGATTCTCCATACTTGCATCACCACTTACTCAGTTGACCAAGAAGGGTCAGCCGTTTGTCTAGTCCTCAGCCTGCGAGGACAGCTTTCGGGAACTTAAGCGGTTACTGACACACGCTCCGATTCTGAGTCAACCGGACCCTGCACTACCTTACGTAATCTACACGGATGCGTCAGGGCGGGAGTCGGATGTGTGTTGATGCAAGGGCACCACGTCGTTGCGTGCGGGTCAAGACAAATGCGACCACACGAACAGAATTACCCTACGCACGACACAGGAGTTGGCTGCGATCATTTATGCTCTCAAGCAGTGGAGACATTATCTACTCGGCAGTAGATTCCAGATCTTCACCGATCACAAGAGTTTGAAGTATCTGTTTACCCAGAAGGATTTGAATATGAGACAGCGACGGTGGCTCGAATACATGAAGGACTATGACTGCACTATCGAGTACACCGCCGGCAAGGGGAATTCAGTTGCAGATGCTTTGAGCAGGAGGTATCTTGGGATTGTTAGCGGTGGAGATTAGGGAACAAGGCTGAGGTTCAAATCTGATGTTCTTTGTGGCATCAGTGGGAGCTGTGGGAGCAAGCTAAGGTTAACACTTTGACCGTTCAGTCGGAGTGGTTGACCGAGATCCGAGAGGCACAGGCCAGAGATGCGGGGCTGAAGAAACTCTCGGGTGAGGACAAAGGGACTCTGCGACCGTTCTTTGAGTACGAGCGGGGTTGCTTTGTACTTGAGTCGCCTCTATGTACGGATGATTCGTCGATTCGAGATCGACTGTTGGGGGAGGCGCACTCGAGTAGCTTGAGCATCCACCCTGGAAGTGAGAAGATGTACCATGATCTTCGATCTCACTTCTCGAGGCCGGGGATGCGGAGGCACATAGCCGCCTATGTGTCGAGGTGTGCGACTTGTCCGCGCGTTAAGGTAGAGCATCGAAGCCAGCGGGTACACTGCAGACTCTACCTATTCTGTCGAGAAATGGGGCAATATCACGATGGACTTCTGACTGGTCTTCCTCCGACTAGAGCTCGGCATGACGCCATCTGGGTTATAGTTGATCGGTGACAAAGTGTGCACATTTTACGCCAATGCGAGTGACGGACTCGCTAGAGAAGCTTGCCCACTTTATATTCGGGAGATCGTGCGACTACATGGGGTACCAGACTCCATTGTGTCTGATAGAGATCCACGGTTTACCGCGAGGTTTTGGGTTGCCTTCCATAAGGCTCTGGGCACGCGACTTCACCTGAGCACGGCGTACCATCCTCAGACAGACGGGCAGTCCGAGAGGGTTATTCAGATTGTCGAGGATATGCTCAGGAGTTGTGTTCTGGATTTCGGGGGACAGTGGGATCGCCACCTGCCGCTAGTAGAGTTCTCCTACAACAACAGTTATCAGACTACTATCGGCATGGCACCCTATGAGGCACTGTATGGTCGGAGATGCATGACACCTCATTGTTGGACAGATGCCTCAGACAAGATGATTATTGGCCCCGAGTTGTTGGAGGAGGCAGCGGAGAAGATCCGTCGATTCAGATGCGGATGAAGGCCGCAAATGACAGACCACCTCATATGTTAACAAGAGGCAGCGTGATCTGGAGTTTGATGTAGGAGACAGAGTTTGGCTGAAGGTTGCACCGACTCGTGGGACCATTCGTTTTGGCAGGCGGGGCAAGTTGGCTCCAAGATATGTTGGTCCTTACGAGTTCTTGCAGCGTATAGGCGAGTCGCTTACAGATTGGCCTTACCTCCGAGCATGTCTGCGGTGCACAACGTTTTCATGTCGGCATCTTTGAAGAAATGCATTTTGGATGACACTCAGATCATTCCGACAGAGGAGATTGAGTTAGAGCCGGATCTATCCTACCGAGAGGTACCGATAGCTTTTCGGCCGGGGATGTTCGGAGGCTCGCGGCAAGTCAATTCCGATGATCAAAGTTCGGTGGTCACATCATTACGATCGGGAAGCGACTTGGGAGACAGAGCAGGAGTTGTTGAGTAGATACCCGGAGGAGTACCGGAGGTTGTTATCACTCTTGGAGGACCAAGAGTCTTAGGGGGGGAGATTGTTACACCCACCCCGACGTTCTGTAACTTTCCGGCGAGTGTCGACCGGAATTTGCGAATTCTGTAAATTATCGGAATAACATTGGGTTATGATAATTTATCAAAATTCAATGTTGGATGTGATTTTGGTGTTGTTTATAAGTGTTACAAGTGTCGGACGATTTTCGGTGATAACTGTTAATTTTGGAAAAAATTCGAAATTCCAAAAGTCTGGTTTGACCAGTGTTCAGTCAAACATTTTTAGTAAATTTTACAGGAATCCAAATCGAGATCTGTAAATTTCTACTTAAACTAGACACACAGGGCTACCTTCATGTAAATTTTCATGATTTTAGGGCTGGTGGTCTGGTGAAGTTTATTTTTACAAGTTGGTACAAAATCTGCCAAGTGTAAATGGAGAAGGTTGAAGAAGAATGGGGTTGGGCTATCTTTGGGCTGCCGAAAATTCTTGGGATTTAAGCCCATTTGAGACTTCTATTTTTCAGATTTTGATAGCCCATTTATTTTGTTTTTATGGGAAAAGGATTAAAAGGAAAGAAATAGGAAGAAAAGAGGCAATAATGGAAGATGGAGTAGAAAGGCTTCCTTATGCCCATACCTCTCTTACACATTCACCATGCTTGTGTCATAATCACACATCTCTCTCTTCCCTCACCTTATGGCCGAAATTCTCTCTCATTTTTGGCCAATATTTCATTTTCATTTCTTACTCACAATTCAAGTCTTCTAAAATTGGAAAAAATCTTCTCTCTCTTTTCTCTCTCTCTCTCCTCATGAACTTTGCTTGTGTTCTTGAGTGTTCTTCAAGTGTTCTTGAGTGTTCTTCACTAATCAAGAACTAATCCTCTCCTAGATCCTTAATCAAGGAAGATTAAGCAAGGTAATGGTGTTTGTTCATCACTAATCAAAGATGATTAGTGTTCAACTTCAAGCACTAATTCTTTCCTTCTTTTCTTGTCAAGGCCGATTTTAGAGGAGCTTCTTGGAAGGGATTTTCTTCAAGTGTTCATCAAGGATCAAGTGTACCAAACATCAAGTCTTGAAGAGATTTAAGTGGTAAGGATACTACTTAGTTGTGTGGTTAAGTTCTATGGAAAAGAACTTTGAAAATAACCAATCTTTCCCTCTTTTCTTAGGTTGGCCGAAATTTTGAGAAGAGATTTGGACAATCTCTCAAGTCATCTTGCAAAGGTAAGGTGATCTTTGAATTTATGGAAAGATTTGGAAGCATGTTTATGAAGAAAGTATGTTGTGTTGTGTTGAGCATGAGAAAGCATGAGTTTCTTGTTGATCTACTTAGGGCCGAAAATAAGCTTGTGTGATTGATGATGTTTTGTTGAAGATTTATGTGTTAAAGTGTTGAAAAATGGAAGTATATAAAGGTTTATGCATGGAAGTGTTAAGTTTTAAAGTTTGGGTGAAGATTGGAAGGAAAACCGAAAATCAAGGATTTGGAAGAAAATTTTGTTTCTGTGAATAGTGTTTTTGGTGATGAAAAGTTGGTTAAAACATGTTAAAAATGGTTTAACATGAAGGATTAAAAGAAAGTGAACTAAGTGTGAAGTTTAGAAAAGATTTGGGTTGAGATGGAAGTTGGGCCGAAAATATGGGCTTGGGCCGAAATTTGGGAAAGAATGGATAGAGGTTGACTTTTTGACCAAGTTGACCAAACCGGGTAAAGTTGACCTTTTATGGAAATTGGAGGACCAAAGTGTGTAATATGGAAAAGTTTGGGTAAAAGTGTAAACTTGTTATTAATGGAAGGAAGTTGCTAGAATTGTGAAAATTGGGGTACTTTTGCAAGTTCGAAAAGTTCGAGGACTTAGGTTGTACTTAAGAATAAATTACCAACACTTGAAACTTTAGTGAAATAACTAAAGTTATTTGTATGTCTCGATTACAGCAGATTAAATCTGCGTCTTAGGATCTTGCTTGTGCGTCGGGGGCCACGGTAGATATCCGATTTACATCGAGGTAAGGGGTTTAACTTACTTAATGCGCATTAAATGTGTATTAGGTTAGTTAAGGAGCTAGTACTCGGGTCGAGGTGGGGCCCGGTGACTCCGGGGCTGAATTCTTGATGCGTAGCGGTTTTCGGGGTTTTCTGTTTACGGACTTACGCTATATCGGATCTGCATATCGGGGTCGACAACGGACCCATTATTTGTTACTGCCGGCTTGGCCGTTTACGTGATTAGGGTAAATCGCCCCTTTCGGCTGGTACCAAGCGGTTACGATCCCGATAATCGGCGTGAGCTTAACAAGCCGCCGTAGGAGTCTTTGTCGGTGGTCGGGGACCACTTGTATGGGCTTACCTCTGTTAACCCGATCCGACGGGACTTGAGCATCATGTTTACGCATATCATAGCATTTATTAGGGTTGCTATTTACGCTAGATCATTGCACGCTAACCCTTTGTGCGAGCAAAAACGTTTTCAAAGTTTTGGTTTGACCATTTCGTACCTACCCCCCTTACGGGTTCTTTCGAGAACTCACCCCCCAGGTTTATAATATATTCCGGGGATCCGGGCAAAAGACCTGCGGACTAGATGTCAGCGGTGCTCGTTCTGCACTTACATTATTTTGAGGTATATTTGTGTTTGGGGAATTTCTCGTTAAAATCCCTTACGTGTTGTTATCTTTCTGTTAAGTCGGCGTTCTTCTCTGTGTGTGTGTTTAGCGGCGGCAGCGTCTAGTTGCGAGGTATAATTCCGCCTTGTGGCTCGGCTCTGTAGAAGTAGTGCATGTAGATACATTAGTGCATACATACTATCGGTCTGTATATTTTGTGGGAGTTTCCGACCCTACGCGAGAGGCGGAACTTCCTCGGCTGTATCTATATTTTCTGCTTCATTATTTTTTTTACGCGTGATATCCTGTAAAATCCACTAACGTGTCTCAGGTGCGGGTTTAGGACTAGTAAGACGTCTTAAAATCTGCAAACACGTAACAACCTTAAAACTGAAAAAAAATGTTTTAAGGGAAGGGTTTCGGGTCCACACCCTTTTAAGAGAAAATTCCGCGATCACCCGCCGCCAATACCTCCAACCTCCGCAACTACGACGCTTCCGCCGATTCCGGGCGGTGGGGTGACAAGTGGTTAAAACAGATATCGCGCTTTGACAATTCATGAAGGATATGGATTGTTATTTTCTCTCAAAGTAGGCAAGCAAAGGAATTGCTTTGCCGAAATTTTCTGTTAAGCATGCATATCATCTACACTACAGAGCCATTAGGAGTCTGCTGTTTGCTAACATAGAGATTAACGTTATTTCCGTATGTTTTGTTGGGAATTTCAGATGGTACGATCTGTTGGACGCCGGGAGCGCGTCAACCTAGTGGACACCTTGTGGACACCTGGTCGGTCGCACCCTTCCGAGCGGTGTGTTCGCTCGAGCAGATAGCACGTCGGACCACGAGAGCGATGCTGATTTTCTACACCGATTGCTACACCCCCGACTTGGAGACCACTTATACCGTCTCCAGACGTTATCGCCGTACTCCTACTGTTGAGGAGGATCGATGCAGATTGTTGGGACGCCCTCACGTTAGGAGGACTCGGGCAGCGGTCGATTCCGCCCGCCCTAGACAGGCTACCCGCCGAGCACGGGTAGAGGCTTCAGCGATTGGTCGTCGCCGACCCGGGGGCGACACTGATTCTGATTCCGGAGATATCCGAGAGATCCCGAGGCCGCGTCTGGGGAGCGGCATGGGTTTTGACGAGGTTAGGATGATGGAGCGCTGCAGCGCTTCAACCCGCCCAAGTTTTCGGGCGGATCTGGACCGGGCGCAGCCGAGACTTGGCTGACCGATATTGGCGCCTTCTGCTGAGGCTCCATATACCATCTGAGGAGATGGTCTCTTTGGCCACCTTCTATCTGAGAGATGCGGCGCACAATGGTGGTGGCGAGGTGGCGAGAGCGGAGCGATGCGGTATGCGAGGCGAGGCGTGTGGATCCGGGGATGCCTTGGGAGGAGTTCTCCCGTTTGTTCCATGAGCGATGGTTGGGTCGCCATCCGGGAGCGCCGTCGGCCGAGTTCGATGCACTTACTCGGGGAGCCGGACGGTGACTGATTATGAGGTTGAGTTCAGCCGGCTTATCCGTCATTCCTCACCGTTTGACTCTTACGGCGGGAGAAGACTAGGAGATTTATTCGGGGTTTGCGCCCACAGATCGAGAGAGCATATGATTGCGCACAGCATCACCGTCTATCATGAGGCCATTCGAAGGCCCTACTGCTGGAGACGGAGATGGCCCAGGCGATGGTTACACCATCCCAACCCCAGAGTGGCGGGAGACCTTCAAGCCAGCAGGGCCGAAGACAGCAGCCCGGACCGAATAGACCGGGACAGAGCAGACCAGGCAGGTTCGATAGGGGCAAGGGCCCCATTACTGAGTTCCCAGTCTGCCGGGAATGTGGCCGACGCCACGGAGGACAGGTTTGCTTCAGGGCTCGAGGGCAGTGCTTGAGATGTGGAGCGAATGATCACTGGGTCAATGATTGCCCAGTGACTCTGGCACCTGGAGCTAGGGTTCAGCCGGGAGGACCACAGCGGAGTCAGATCAGGGCTGGTCAGGGCCGAGGTTTTACTCAGGGAGGATTGAGAGCTCCACCACAGAGACCACTTATTACAGCACTGCCGGTACAGCGGACAGTTCAGCCAGCACGGGTCTACCAGTTGGAGCAGGGCGGTACTTCGCAGCAAGAAGCATTAGCAGGTATCATCCTTTTAAATAATGTACTGTTAATGCACTTTTCGAATCTTGGCGCTTCAATTTCTGCTATTTCTCTGAAATGTGCGACATCTCGGACTTTGCCTATCGCCCACACGGCAAGTGTAGTCATGGTACGCACTGCTGGTGGGATGCGATTGTATTCGAATGAGATTGCTCAAGAATGCATCTTGAGTATCGGGCGTCATCAGATTGAGTCTGAGTTACTGATTTTGGATACGTCCAAGTACGATATTATTCCGGGGATGGACTGGTTGTCACAGCACGATGTGAGGATTGGCGTGCCGGGCGGCAGTTACGCTTTCCGGAGAGGTTGTACCGATTGGATATCCATCAGAGCCAGTGGAGCAGAGTATGGAGTTATGCATTCTAGAGCATATACCAGTGATCGATGAGGAGGAGTACTTCGGCCTTAACACTACAGGTACGCGCACAGAGTTAGACAAGATTCCTGTAGTTCGTTATTTTCCTCATGTTTTTCCGGAAGAGTTACCGGGTATGCCTCCGGAGCGGGAGATCACATTTGAGATTCAGTTACAGCCGGGATCAACTCCAATCTCCATCCCTCCCTACCGGATGCCGATTGTGGAGTTAGCTGAACTGAAGAAGCAGCTTGATGAGCTTCTGGAGAAGGGATTCATCCGCCGAAGTACTTCACCGTGGGGAGCCCCAGTGTTGTTTGTTAAGAAGAAGGATGGGACTCTCCGACTTTGCATCGACTATCGGCAGCTGAATGCCATCACTGTTAAGAATAAGTATCCGATACCCAGGATCGATGATTTGTTTGACCAGCTCAGGGGAGCTAAGGTTTTCTCGAAGATCGACCTGCGGTCTGGGTACTTCCAACTACGCATCAGAGAAGAAGATATTCCCAAGACAGCTTTTCGTACTCGGTATGGGCATTACGAGTGTACCGTAATGCCATTTGGTTTGACGAATGCACCAGCTGCATTTATGGACATGATGCACCGAGTATTCCGCCCGTACCTAGATTCCTTTGTGATAGTCTTCATCGATGACATTCTTGTCTATTCTCCCGATGAGGAATCACATCAAGGACATCTGAGAACTGTATTGGAGACACTTGCGAACAACCAGCTGTACGCTAAGTTCTCTAAGTGCGATTTCTGGTTGCGGGAGGTATCTTTTCTAGGTCACATCGTCGGGGAGCATGGTATATCTGTGGATCCAGAGAAGACCAAGGCAGTTGAGGAGTGGAGGCAGCCACGGACTGTTAAGGAGATACGGAGCTTCCTGGGGTTGGCAGGATATTACCGCAGATTCGTACCAGGATTCTCCATACTTGCATCACCACTTACTCAGTTGACCAAGAAGGGTCAGCCGTTTGTCTGGTCCTCAGCCTGCGAGGACAGCTTTCGGGAACTTAAGCGCACACGCTCCGATTCTGAGTCAACCGGACCCTGCACTACCTTACGTAATCTACACAGATGCGTCAAGGACGGGAGTCGGATGTGTGTTGATGCAAGGGCACCACGTCGTTGCGTACGGGTCAAGACAAATGCGACCACACGAACAGAACTACCCTACGCACGACCTGGAGTTGGCTGCGATCATTTATGCTCTCAAGCAGTGGAGACATTATCTACTCGGCAGTAGATTCCAGATCTTCACCGATCACAAGAGTTTGAAGTATCTGTTTACCCAGAAGGATTTGAATATGAGACAGCGACGGTGGCTCGAATACATGAAGGACTATGACTGCACTATCGAGTACACCGCCGGCAAGGGGAATTCAGTAGCAGATGCTTTGAGCAGGAGGTATACTGGGATTGTTAGCGGTGGAGATTCTGGGAACAAGGCTGAGGGTTCAAATCTGATGTTGTTGTGGCATCAGTGGGAGCAAGCTAAGGTTAACACTTTGACCGTTCAGTCGGAGTGGTTGACCGAGATCCAAGAGGCACAGGCCAGAGATGCAGGGATGAAGAAACTCTCGGGTGAGGACAAAGGGACTCTGCGACCGTTCTTTGAGTACAGGCAGGGGTTGCTGTACTTCAGGAGTCGTACCGGATGATTCGTCGATTCGAGATCGACTGTTGGGGGAGGCGCACTCGAGTAGCTTGAGCATCCACCCTGGAAGTGAGAAGATGTACCATGATCTTCGATCTCACTTCTGGTGGCCGGGGATGCGAAGGCACATAGCCGCCTATGTGTCGAGGTGTGCGACTTGTCAGCGTGTTAAGGTAGAGCATCAGAAGCCAGCGGGTACACTGCAGACTCTACCTATTCCTGTCAGGAAATGGGGCAATATCACGATGGACTTCCTGACTGGTCTTCCTCCGACTAGAGCTCAGCATGACGCCATCTGGGTTATAGTTGATCGGCTGACAAAGTGTGCACATTTTCTGCCAATGCGAGTGACAGACTCGCTAGAGAAGCTTGCCCAGCTTTATATTCGGGAGATCGTGCGACTTCATGGGGTACCAGACTCCATTGTGTCTGATAGAGATCCACGGTTTACCGCGAGGTTTTGGGTTGCCTTCCATGAGGCTCTGGGCACGCGACTTCACCTGAGCACGGCGTACCATCCTCAGACAGACGGGCAGTCCGAGAGGGTTATTCAGATTGTCGAGGATATGCTCAGGAGTTGTGTTCGGATTTCGGGGACAAAGTGGGATCGCCACCGCCGCTAGTAGAGTTCTCCTACAACAACAGCTTATCGACTACTATCGGCATGGCACCCTATGAGGCACTTGTATGGTCGGAGATGCATGACACCTCATTGTTGGACAGATGCCTCGCATAAGATGATTATTGGCCCCGAGTTGTTGGAGGAGACGACGGAGAAGATCCGTCTGATTCAGATGCGGATGAAGGCCGCAAATGACAGGACCACCTCATATGTTAACAAGAGACGACGTGATCTGGAGTTTGAGGTAGGAGACAGAGTTTGGCTGAAGGTTGCACCGACTCGTGGGACCATTCGTTTTGGCAGGCGGGGCAAGTTGGCTCCAAGGTATGTTGGTCCTTACGAGGTTTTGGAGCGTATAGGCAGAGTCGCTTACAGATTGGCCTTACCTCCGAGCATGTCTGCGGTGCACAACGTTTTTCATGTCAGCATGCTGAAGAAATGCATTTTGGATGACACTCAGATCATTCCGACAGAGGAGATTGAGTTAGAGCCGGATCTATCCTACCGAGAGGTACCGATAGCTTTTCTGGCCAGGGATGTTCGGAGGCTCCGCAGCAAGTCAATTCCGATGATCAAAGTTCAGTGGTCACATCATTCTGATCGGGAAGCGACTTGGGAGACAGAGCAGGAGTTATTGAGTAGATACCCGGAGGAGTACCGGAGGTTGTTATCACTCTTGGAGGACCAAGAGTCTTAGGGGGGGAGATTGTTACACCCACCCCGACGTTCTGTAACTTTCCGGCGAGTGTCGACCGGAATTTGCGAATTCTGTAAATTATCGGAATAACATTGGGTTATGATAATTTATCAAAATTCAATGTTGGATGTGATTTTGGTGTTGTTTATAAGTGTTACAAGTGTCGGACGATTTTCGGTGATAACTGCTAATTTTGGAAGAAATTCGAAATTCCAAAAGTCTGGTTTGACCAGTGTTCAGTCAAACATTTGTTGTAAATTTTACAGAAATCCAAATCGAGATCTGTAAATTTCTACTTAAACTAGACACACAGGGCTACCTTCATGTAAATTTTCATGATTTTAGGGCTGGTGGTTTGGTGAAGTTTATTTTTACAAGTTGGTACAAAATCTGCCAAGTGTAATTGGAGAAGGTTGAAGAAGAGTGGGGTTGGGCTATCTTTGGGCTGCCGAAATTCTTGGGATTTAAGCCCATTTGAGACTTCTATTTTTCAGATTTTGTTAGCCCATTTATTTTGTTTTATGGGAAAAGGATTAAAAGGAAAGAAATAGGAAGAAAAGAGGCAATAATGGAAGATGGAGTAGAAAGGCTTCCTTATGCCCATACCTCTCTTACACATTCATCATGCTTGTGTCATAATCACACATCTCTCTCTTCCCTCACCATTTGGGCCGAATTCTCTCTCATTTTTGGCTAAAATTTCATTTTCATTTCTTACTCACAATTCAAGTCTTGTAAAAATTGAAAGAAAGCTTTCTCTCTTTTCTCTCTCTCCTCATGAACTTTGCTTGTGTTCTTGAGTGTTCTTCAAGTGTTCTTGAGTGTTCTTCACTAATCAAGAACTAATCCTCTCCTAGATCCTTAATCAAGGAAGATTAAGCAAGGTAATGGTGTTTGTTCATCACTAATCAAAGATGATTAGTGTTCAACTTCAAGCACTAATTCTTTCCTTCTTTTCTTGTCAAGGCCGATTTTAGAGGAGCTTCTTGGAAGGGATTTTCTTCAAGTGTTCATCAAGGATCAAGTGTACAAACATCAAGTTCTTGAAGAGATCTAAGTGGTAAGGACACTACTTAGTTGTGTGTTTAAGTTCTATGGAAAAGAACTTTGAAAATAACCTATCTTTCCCTCTTTTCTTAGGTTGGCCGAAATTTTGAGAAGAGATTTGGACAATCTCTCAAGTCATCTTGCAAAGGTAAGGTGATCTTTGAATTTATGGAAAGATTTGGAAGCATGTTTATGAAGAAAGTATGTTGTGTTGTGTTGAGCATGAGAAAGCATGAGTTTCTTGTTGATCTACTTAGGGCCGAAAATAAGCTTGTGTGATTGATGATGTTTTGTTGAAGATTTATGTGTTAAAGTGTTGAAAAATGGAAGTATATAAAGGTTTATGCATGGAAGTGTTAAGTTTTAAAGTTTGGGTGAAGATTGGAAGGAAAACCGAAAATCAAGGATTTGGAAGAAAATTTTGTTTGCTGTGAATAGTGTTTTGGTGATGAAAAGTTGGTTAAAACATGTTAAAAATGGTTTAACATGAAGGATTAAAAGAAAGTGACTAAAGTGTGAAGTTTAGAAAAGATTTGGGTTGAGATGGAAGTTGGGCCGAAAATATGGGCTTGGGTCGAAATTTGGGAAAGAATGGATAAAGGTTGACTTTTTGACCAAGTTGACCAAACCGGGTAAAGTTGACCCTTTATGAAAATTGGAGGACCAAAGTGTATAATATGGAAAAGTTTGGGTAAAAGTGTAAACTTGTTATTAATGGAAGGAAGTTGCTAGAATTGTGAAAATTGGGGTACTTTTGCAAGTTCAAAAGTTCGAGGACTTAGGTTGTAATTAAGAATAAATTCCCAACACTTGAAACTTTAGTGAAATAACTAAAGTTATTTGTATGTCTCGATTCTCGCAGATTAAATCTGCCTTCCGGATACCGCTTGTGCGTCGGGGGCACAGAGATATCCGATTTCTGCCGAGGTAAGGGGTTTAACTTTCTTAATGCGCATTAAATGTGTATTAGGTTAGTTAAGGGCTAGTACTGGTCGAGGGTGGGGCCCAGTGACTCCGGGACTAGTTACCGTACGTAGCGGTTTTCGTGGTTTTCTTTCGCTTCGACTTCGCTATATCGGATCTGCATATCGGGGTCGACAACGGACCCATTATTTGTTCTGCACGGCTTCGGCCGCTTCGTGATGCTTAGGGTCGACGCCTTTCGCCGGTACCAAGCGGTTCGATCCCGATAATCGGCGTGAGCTTAACAAGCCGCCGTAGAGGCCGCTGGTCGGGGACCACTTGTATGGGCTTACCTCTGTTAACCCAGTCCGACGGGACTTCTGAGCATCATGTTTCTGCATATCATAGCATTTATTAGGGTTGCTATTTCTGCTAAAACGTTTTCAAACTTTTGGTTTGACCTTTTCGTACCTACCCCCTTACGGGTTCTTTCGAGAACTCACCCCCCATGTTTACAATATTTTCAGGGGATCCGGGCAAACGACCTGCGGACTAGATTTCCGCGGTGCTCGTTCTGCACTTCTGTTATTTTGAGGTATATTTGTGTTTGGAGGAATTTCTCGTTAAAATCCCTTCTATGTTGTTATCTTTCTGTTAAGTCTGACGTTCTTCTCTGTGTGTGTGTTTAGCAGCAGCAGCGTCTAGTTGCGAGGTATAATTCCGCACTGTGGCTCGGCTCTGTAGAAGTAGTGCATGTAGATACATTAGTGCATACATACTATCGGTCTGTATATTTTGTGGGAGTTTCCGACCCTACGCAGAGGGCGGAACTTCCTCGGCCTGTATCTTTATTTTCCTGCTTCATTATTATCTTTACGCGCGATATCCTGTAAAAACCACTAACGTGTCTCGGGTGCAGGTTTAGGACTAGTAAGACGTCTTAAAATCTGCAAACACGTAACAACCTTAAAACTGAAAGAAAAATGTTTTAAGGGAAGGGTTTCGGGTCCACACCCTTTTAAGAGAAAATTCCGCGATCACCCGCCGCCATTACCTCCAACCTCCGCAACTACGACGCTTCCGCCAGTTTCGGGGCGGTGGGGTGACAAGAAACTTCGAGATCAGAAGATCCTCACAAGTACCGCTGCTGCTGCTAACACACTAACAGAAGAGAGAGATAAGTTAACTATGAGTTAACCCAAATTCTATTCGTAGCTTAAATTCAGAAGTCAGAAAACAGACTATAGAATCAGACCCAGATACAGATACCGATTTCAGATAACAAATTCAGATTTCACATATCAGTTCCAGATTTCAGACAACAGATTCGGATATCAGATCCCAGACTATAGTCACTCAAAGAGACTGCCCCATATAGGTAGAAAAATCAGACAGAATAGAAGGGTGCCTGAAACAGAATCAGACAACACACCCCAGACTCACTCTGCGGGTTGTTGGTCAGGTACTCCTGAAACGGTAAACAGAAAAGGGGTATGTCCTCTTTGAGAACTTAGTAAGGGCTTGGGGCTAGGCACAGTTTATCTTTACGTAACGACCTGCACAACAAAGACAAAGAAAATGCACACAAGCAGCAGATAACCAACATATGCTCAACCAATGCAAAACAAACATATGCAATGCACATAAGTAGAATTGTTAGTATAGCAAACAGACACGCTCTGAAACGATAGTCCATTCTGGCCCAGCCACGTAATGAACTACCGCAGACACATGATGTTAGAGACCAGGTTGGCATACCAGTCCAACTGGCGTTCCCTGCATCCCTAACTCACGGACTTCTCGTACCCGGTTACGAGTTTTATGCCTTCCCCAGGACTCGAACATGGGACTCCGGGCTTAATGTCCCATTTCACATGAGTCTGAGTACCACTTTGGCTCGGGCAAGCAAGCGCACACGTCGGGATTTACTCGGGTGAAGTTGGCGCGAGATTACACCCCAACACTTAGGATTTTCAAATTTGGGCTAGGTAGGTTAGTCACCAATGTGACTAAGGTGTGTGCTTGGTGACTAAGGTGTGTGCTTGGTGATTAAGGTGGTGACTAAGGTGTGTGCTTGGTGATTAAGGTGGTGACTAAGTTGTGTGCTTGGTGATTAAGGTAGTGAGTATGGTGGTGAGTCATAGATAGCAAGCATGAGGTGTGCCATGTGGTGAAGAGTATATAAGGAGGAGAGTTAGTAAGAGTTTCAACATCTTCCTCACATGTTCTTCTTTTCCTAAGAACAAACACACACACTAGTAGTTCCCTTACAAGGCCGATTTTGGTCAAGGGTTTAAGGAAGGTTTGATCTTGGTGCTAAGCTTGAGCTTGAATCAACAGTTGTGGAGTAGTGCGGGACTTCAAAAGTCACCCTCGCGATAAAGCTGCGGAATGCTTGTTCCTGTAGAAAGATGTGGAATGCTTGTTCGATCCCAAATATGATGAAAGTTCCATTTTTCGAGGTTCCGATAAAGCTACTGAGCTTACTGACCGACCCGAAACAAGTCCCCCTCCCCTCCTGAAAAAATATTTTCTGCGGAAATGTGCGGGGGACCCGTGTGACCTCAAATATGAAAGCATTCCAGAGAATGAAACCCAGAAAAGATCTGGGAGCTGTCTGACCAGCAGAAAACATGCCCCGCATGTTTGAAACGGAGCCCCAGAATACCGAAGTCACTACCTGCTCGGGGTGACTTTAACATCAGCAGTCACAAGGACCCCCTCCTGATTTGGTACGGGTATTGGGATAGGTACAGTTGTTCTGAGTACCATACTGCCAGAGCAGGTTCAGGGACTGCAGCGGGTACAGGGAGACCCGATTATGCCACAGTACGGTCATTCTGAGTAGGGAGTGAACAGTGGTTCAGACCACCGCTCACCTCAGTGTTTAGGAACGGCAAGGGATAGACTCTGAGGAGGAAGAGGAGGACGAAGACTGCAGACATCCTCGCGCACGGAGGGTACGAATGGAGGCCGGCCCCGCGGTCCGATCTTATCGTTCTGGCTAGGAGCGCCTTCAGGGCGAGGAGACTCATCGACCACACCGTCATCAGCGAGAGGACGATCACTATGAGATCGAGGCCTCTCCTCGGTCCCACCGACGACGGGGAGGTCTGAGGCACCAGTCTGACGAGGTCAGACTTATGGAGAGATTTCAGCGCTTGAACCACCCTAGGTTCAACGGCAAAGGACGACCGGAGGCCTGCTTTGCGGGAGTTGACAAACTCCTAGGAAGGTTAAACCTTCCTTTTACAGTTATGGTATCGCTTGCGACGTTCAACCTGCAGGACGGCGTAGATCACTGGTGGAGGAGCCTACAGGTCCAGTTGAGAGCAGAGTCGGTGCAGGACCTAGATATCACCCCAATCGGCCATGTTACTGACAGTCGGGTCAGTGCTTGCGATGTGGGTCAGATAACCATTGGCTCATTTTGATGTTATCCATGAACTGCATGTATGGTGATGGTGGAGTGCTTGCCAATTTCAATGGGGCGGGGCTCGCCATGGATAGTTAGGGTTTATACAGTATACTTGCCCTGTTTGAGATTTGTAGGTTGCGGGTCGAAACACGATCGAAACATATAGCGCATAGCTCTGTCTGTTGATTTAGAGATTCATAGCATGATGTGTTTTCCATAATCATGCCTCTCCACTTTCACAAAGAAGAAAGAGGAGAAGGAGGAGGACGAAGTGGAGATAGAAGGCATACCTTGCACCCTTGAAGAACAGCGTAAGGATATTTTATCCTTGCTCCAAACGTATGCTCCAAGTCTTCCGATTGAATCTTCAGGACTTCGAATTCCTTGATGATGGCAGATTGCATGTGATGCAATGAGGTTGTTTTGTGTTAAATAAACACAAAGATCGTTCCACCTGAAATTCTCTAACAATGCTTAATATTTTGGCCAAGAACAAAAGAGAGGAGAGAAGTTTCGGATTCTTGAGTGTGTGTTGTGTTGTGGCCAAATCATCTATTTATAGATGATACAGGAAGTTACTAGGAAGAGTCACAACTCCTTATGGCCGAAAGTACAAATACTTTTGTCCTAAGGAGTGGTTACTCCCTCCTTGTACACTCCCTTGTCCAAATGCTAAGTAACTCCTCTTTTAGGCGAAGGGGTGCCTCCTCTTGAGGTGCCTCTTCGCCACTTTTACGCTATCATGGCTGAAATCACTTGGTAACTTCTAAGAGATGTGCACACATGCACTAGGGTGCATACACCATACACCTCGATTGCCAAAGCCATGTCCTTTTATCAAAATACCCTTATTTTGTATAAAAGGATGCTAGTAAGTAGTTACTACTCATGAAACATCACAAATGTTCCATTTAGCCACAATTCACATAGTTGAGTTCCATAGAACTCATTTCAGCTCACTTTGAGCTGAAATCACTTCTCCATTTGAGATAAGCTCAAAAGGACTTGGTGTGCTAAGAATTCCAACAAACTCCAACTCGTACTAAGTAATCTTTTGATTGTGAACTCCCACTCAAATAAAATCTCTTTTAACACATATGTAGGCCAAAATGAACGAGTACATTCACACAAGTAGAGTTAAGGGTGCGACCCCAAGGCATACACATAAAATCACTTTCATTGTGGTTGTTAGACACACAATGAAAGCTTGTCCTCTTCAAAATAACATGCTTGAACCAATCAAGCAACGGTGTATTGTTTGAACTTATCAAACATGCTTGAATATCTTCAAGCTCACTTGAACTCATCAAGTGGTGCCTTTACAAACCCCAGAGACACAATGATACACTTCACTTAATCACAATCAGTCCTTTTCTTGAATTTCAACCATTTGAAACTCATGATTGTATTAAGAAGCTGAGATCTCATTCACAAGTGCTCATAATTCAATCTAAATCATACTACACATAGTATGTGAGCCCAAGATTAAATTTAGAGCATGCGTATCATCATAAAACGGTGTCTTTCCTACCAACTTAAACTACTTAGGTCATAAAACGATGTCTTTCCTAACAACCAATCAAAGTAGTTTTATTGATAAAATTTCCTAATAGCAAGTCAAAGTCACTAAGAGTCTGAATCGAAGAACCTCACACTAAGTAAGAACAAAGAAAACTTACTTAAATTCTTCTTTGGTCGCATTTCATGGTTATAGAATAATGAAGTTCTAAATGAACACTATTTGATGTTTTACTTACACCACTCCCACTCGGAATGATGTCCACCAAATGTGGAGTGGTGTGTCATTTCTCCCTCTTAAAACACCAAAAGTGTACTCCCCTTATCAAATAAAAGGAGGACATGTCACAATCCATGAAATGTTATCAAGTAAGCCACTGCTTACACCAATCATAGACTAGGATGTATGGTGGTCATACAAACTTGATGAAACTTAGTCATCTCATCTTGATTTGCATAATCAAGGCGACAAGAGGCTACGCTGTCATGTGTTGGATCATGACTCCCACTCAAGCATTACTTTACTTAGTAACATGTTTCATTTAAGAAACAACATACATTGAGTCCTTAACTAGTCTCATCCTTAAGTCTACACAAAATTAAGGGCGAAAGGTTCGTGTGAGAAAACCCTTTCTAATGCCTATGTTTGACATGTTCTAATTTTCGTTGTGAAAACATAAAGATTGAACAAATTAGATGATGACAAACAAACAACTTTATTAATCATTCATCATAGAATACATGTGTGACACCGAAGTGGTGAAGTACATCCAACTTAATTACAATCTACGAAGACCCATTGCTTTGACATGTCTAGCAAATACAAGTGTTGGCAATGGCTTAGTAAGAGGATCTATCACCATCAGTGCAGTAGATATGTACTCAATTTTAACTTCACCCTCTTCAATTGCATCCCTTACAAAATGATATTTCATGCTAATGTGTTTGGTCTTTCCATGGTACTTGGGATCTTTGGTGTAAGCCATGGCCGCCATACTATCACTTGTAAATAGTAATGGGCCTTTCCACCATGATCCGAGATTCCAAGTTCTTAAGAAAGAATCCAAGCAAAAGGGCTTCTTATGCAGCCGAGGCACATGAGATAAACTCAGCCTCCATGGTTGACAATGCTTTGTACAAGTTTGTTTCTTACTACACCATGTAGTAGACCCACCATTAAACGAAATACATAACCAGATGTAGATTTCTTGAGTCACGATCTCCACCCCAATCAGCATCGAGTAACCATGCATATCAAGCTTCTTGCCTTGATAGCATAGCCAATAATCTTTAGTACCTTTAAGGTACCGTAGAGCCCTCTTGACACTCTTCCAATGCTGCATTCCAAGGTTTGAAGAATATCGAGCTAATAAGCCAACTGCTTGGCTAATGTCAGGCCTTGTACACAACATGGCATACATTAAGGAACCTATAGCACTCAGGTATGGTATGTTTGTCATTTCTTCCTTTTCTGCTGGAGTCGTGGGACACATGTCCCCTCCAATCTTGCATCCATATGCAAGTGGGGTATTCATGGGTTTGGAGTTGGTTAAATTAAACCTTTCCAGGATCTTATCAATATAAGGTTCCTGTAAGAGGCCTAACAAGCGTTCCTTTATATTCCGATGTATCTTGACACCTAAAATATCCCATGTCTTTCATGTCGAAAGTGGAAGATAACCATCCTTTGATGGTTGTCATTAACTCAACTCCATGCACTATTAAGTGCTTCTTTAATATTACTTGGTTCATCTATTTCAGATGACACCAAATAAGTTTCACCCTCCGAGAGACCCCACCTTTTGGGTTGTCTCGATTCCCTAGTTGATCTTCTCAACATGGGCGGAGATGATTCTAGCTCTTGTTGATCCTCAGCTCCCTCTTGAACAAGTGTATCCTCTACAGGATCTTGTTCCATGTGATCCAACACATTGGATTCATCATTAGGAGTTGTGACTCCCTCTTGTTGAGGTACTCCTTATGGAGTAGGTGCACCTTGTGCAACTGGTACTTCTGAAGTACTAGGTTGATCCTCTTTAAGGATTGGACAGAAAGAGTTAAGATCATCACATTCACCAACTTTAGGAAACTCACTTTCCATAAAGTTGGCGTTTCTGCTATCAAATACCAATCCTTCCTTTTGACTGATATCTAAGAACACATAACCTTTCGAATCAATGCAATATCCAAGGAAAGCACATTTCTTTCCCCGAGGACCCCATTTTCCCAAAGGATGGTCTGAGACATGCACATAAGCAAGGCAACCCCAAGGGTGCATGTACCAAACCGTCGTAGGGTCACGAAGTATACCGACACTCCAAGTGCGGATATACGCATAATGTCGGCACCCTCCGGTGCGAGACCGCGAGCAATGTCGGCACTCACTGGTGCGGATACGCAGAACAGAATCATGGAGCACCCGTGGCCTCTACAACCATTCGGGTCTCGTCGCAGAACAGAACATATAATAATAATAATACATAAACATAAACAGAAGTATCGTTACCTGATAAACATATACGGAGCAGAACAAACGTACATTTTACCAAATTAAGCCCTTACCTCTGTGGCCTTGCAGCCCAAAACTCGGGAAATCCCACGCCCACCCAAACGCAAAACTTGGCTCCTACGGTTCCCCGCTACTCTACCAACGCAGAATCAAGCTGAATAACCATAGTTGAGTCAGAACACATCCAAATAACCCCAGAAAGCAATTTCTGCATAAACCCGCACTTTCCCGCAAAAATCCACAGAAAGCCCGGTTTTACGAACCGAGCTAGAACCTTGTTATTCCAACACCCACAAACACATTCCAACCTTAAAACCCGCATTCCAGATATTTTTCCCTATAAACTTGCATAAACCTAACTTTCTCATTTCTAACCTGAAAACGATATTTCAAACGCCATATCACACCTACTTTCATTCACAATACCAATTTACCATCCAATTCAAACAAAACACATCACCAACATGGAAAAAGAACCACTTCAACAATTCGACCCTTAACCAATTTTTCACCACACTTCCAAATCAAACCATTCAAGCTTCCAATTAATCATACTAATCACCAATTTCACTTCCTAACCAACATTACTAACCAATTGCATCAAAATCAACAAACCTCAACCTTGAACATTTCGGCCAAAAGGGGTTTTCTACCCAACTTTTTCCATCAAATTGAAACCATAGATAGTCTTAGAATCATGCAAGGAACAACATACTTGAAGCATGATTCAAGAACACAAACATACACAATTTTAGAATTTTCATCAACATTTCGGCAGTTAGGGTTTCTTCAAACCAAGGAGTTTTTCCAAAATCTAACCATAGATTCTTACTCCTCTCCTTCCCAAGAACAACATACTTAAATTTGGAAGCAAGAGGATCACTAAAATTCATAGCCAAGAACAACCATGAATTCGGTTCCAACCTCTCTTTTCTTCCCTAAACCTTAACTTCAACTTGAAAGGAAGATGAAAGGAAGAAGCTTACCAATTCTTGGAGCCAAATCCTAGTTGTTTCAGCAAAGGGAGATGAAGAACATGGAGCTCAAGGTGAAGGTTTAATGGCGGATAGAAGGAAGGAAGAAGAAGAGAAGAAAAGAAATGGAATTTTTATGAATTATAATTGATTTTAGCCTTTTTATACTTCTTCTCTTTTCCAAGTTAAATGATAAATGGACAAGTGTCCAGCCCCAGCCCTTGCTGCCGACTTAAGCCCATCTCAGGCCCAAAACATTTAATACTTTTGGGTTAATTGCAACTTAACCCCCTAATTCTCCAAATCTTTGCAATTAAAACCCCAAATATAGGTAACGAACTCCAAATGAAACCAAAACTGACCAGAATCTTCAGAATATCATAACATTCAAAAAAACATTTTTCAAATATTTATTTACCATTCCGTAGTGTCCTACCGAGCTCGCTGAACTCAACCGAATCCCGGCGTGGTCGCATAATAACCTGAGTCACAACCCGTCACGACAAAATTCCACAAAAATAACCATAAAATCCACTTTAAAATATAACATGGCTTACCACGGAGCCGTCGGAGAAATTCCATCCGGTCCCGGGATTCCGCCATGAGCCCGGGAGTCGCCCGGACCGCACGTCACGTCCCGAAAAATATGCTCGTAAAAACCTCCGGTCGCTCCCATGATTTCAAATCCGCAAACGGTTCCTCAAACTGAGTTCTGAAGCGCTACCGAGCCCAGACGTCCCGAGCCAACCCCGACAACCCCGGCGCGGAAAAATATTTTCGGCGGAAACATCCGGGGACCCACACGACCTCAAATATGAAAGGGCTCGCCAAAATGATGCTCGGATAAGGCTCGGGAGCCGTCAACGCCAAAATCGTGACCGCGAGCCAAAACCGAGCCCCCGGTCACTGGTCGCAACCCGCTCGGGGTGGCCGTAACACGAGGCGTCAGAAGCGGAAGCTACGGAGGAGAGCGCGGAAACGGTACTACTGAAATCCGCTGCGTGTAGTGGTCCCATGACACGGCCCGCAAAGTCTCGTTCTCAAAGGCCCGGTGCCTGAGAACACTTTGCTCACTTAACAACTTGGTCGTGTTACGACCCGCAACCTACAAAACTCAAACACGGTAAGTATACAATATATTCTTAACTATCCATGGTGAGCCCCGCCCCAGGCGAGCACCCGACCATCACCAAATATGCAGTTCATGGAAATATCATTCATCGATCACAAACAACGAATAATACGTAATCCAACCGCTATATATAACCAATATGAACATAGTTCGGGTCCCGCCCTCAACTGAAATGGGCAAGCCCTCCAGTCAGACAGAAGTGTAGAATCAGAATGTATCCCAAAATACATAACAAACAACAAGATCTGATCTAAACATGCATGCACATACATCTATAGAGCTGACAAGGTAAAACCCTAGAATACCTAGGTGCGGAATCTGGAAAACTTCGAGAATTAAAGATTCCCGCATGTAGTATCTGCTTTGCTAAACCACAAACAAGAGATAACGTCAGATTACCCAAACAGATCACAAAAGGGATCTAACGAGAATACCCTAATCATAAAAGCACCAATACCTCAAACAAGCGAAATGCGAGCGAGCCTTTGCGAGATCTACTCCGCAGGTCGTTTGCCCGGATCCCCTGAAAATGTTTAATATTTGGGGTGAGTTCTCGAAAGAACCCAGTAAGGGGGTAGGTACGATAACGGACAGAAACATTAGAAACGTTTTTACCGCATGAAAGGGTTAGCGTACAATGATCAAGCGAGATAATACAATCCTAAATATATAAACGAAATATGATATGCAAGCTCATGATACTCGAAGTCCCGTCGGATGGTGATGTTATCGACCATGGTTGGCATACCAGTCCATCTGGCGTCCCCATCACCCGATAAATGATCCAATGACTTAGCGACCATGGTTGGCATACCGGTCAAGGCGTCCCCATCAGCCGATAAGCAGATAGCGACCATGGTTGGCATACCGGTCAAGCGGCGTCCCCATCTGCGATAAACAAATCCAATAACTTAGCGACCATGGTTGGCATACCAATCCAACCGGCGTCCCCATCAACCGATAAAGCAGATCCAATATATAAGTTAAAGACTATGGTTGGCATACCGGTCAATCGGCGGCCGAATCAGCCGATAAACAGATCCAATATATAGGTTAACGACCATGGTTCGCATACCAGTCCAATTGGCGTCTCCATCAGCCGATAAAGCAGATCCAATATATAGGTTAACGACCATGGTTGGCATACCAGTCAAGCGTCCCCATCAGCCGATAAATGATCCAATAACGACCATGGTTGCCATACCGGTCAATTGGAGTCCCCATAAGTCGATAACGGTGGTACATAAACCATACGGTGGTCCCCGACCACCGACGGACTCTACGGCGGCTTGTTAGGCACACGCCGATTATCGGGATCGAGCGCATGGTAACGGTGAAGGGATATCGCCCTAATCGTTGAACATAAAGCGGCACAATGCCGACATAACATCGTGAGTTAACGACCACGGTTGGCATACCGGCTTATGTCCGGCGTTCCGTCAGCGATTTCTCACGGACTTCTCACGTCTGAGAAGATAAATATGGGTCCGTTGCCGACCCCGATAAGCAAGTACGATACGATATAGTAGAGGTCCGAAAGCATAGCGAGATAATGTGTCCGTCATCGACCCCGATATGTAATAAGTCCGAAACATAAAACCACGCCAACCGCTACGTACCTTGTGACTAGCCCCGGAGTCACCTGGCCCCACCCTCGACCCGAGTACTAGCCGTTAACTAACCTAATACACATAAAATGCGCATTAAGGAAGTTAAACCCCTTACCTCACTAAAACTGATCCATGACAAAATCCGTGAAAATCCCGGCATCCACCAAACGCGGTTGTGTGACTTCCGAAGTCCCACACTACTCCACCACTGCTGATTCAAGCTGAACAACCACACACAAGGTAGAAATCACCAAAATAGACCTCCGGAAACCAATCCCGCACAATCCTGCACAATTCCACAGAAAGCTCGGTTTCTCAAACCGAGCTAGAACATTGTTATTTACACTTAAACAAGCACAACCAAGCATTGAAATCATACCTTCTTCCCAAATCGTTCACACAAGTCCGAATCGAAATTCTTGTTCATTGTCCGGTACAAGTTTCGGCAGAGTTTCATGCGTTTGACTCCCCCATGTTCACGTACAATCCACAGATACAGAATATATGTTCAGAATTCACAGAATTAGCCAATATCATTGGCACCAAAACCGAGGCTCGGGCCGGGAAAAACGGCTTTCACACCGAGCCTTTTCTGACAAAACCAAATAGCACAACAAACTCAACTCTTCACTCTGATCACAAATATATACTTACCTTTCACTGAAAGCAAAGTTGATTTTCCCACCAAATCGTTGAACAGATTTTTGCAACACTTCCAGCGTGTTTTCGCTCACACTCCTGTTATCAAACATACACAAGAAGGTGCCGGGAACGTTTAGAAACCAATAAATCAAGCAGAGAAGGCGGTTCACTAATTACTCCCAAATTTCAGCTCACGGTTTCCAAACCGAGCTGAATCTTCACAAACCGACCTCAGATTATTCACTTACACAACACAAGGATCGTTTTGGTAACCTTAACTCGAAGCTTCTTCAAGAAATCTTCAACTTCAAGCTTGAAGCTCAAGCTTGCGTTTTCATGGCTGATTCTTGCGGCGGTGAAGGAGAAGGGAGAAGAAAAATGGCCTTTTGGCCACTTTTCCATACTTTTTATTTTCATTTTCTTCCCTTTTCTTTTTCCTTCCTCATCTTTAAATCAAGAAGGGACAAGTGTCCCTTCTCTCTTTTTCCCAGCCGACTTCACCATCCTTTCTTTCCAAAAAATGGCTGATTTGTGGCCAATTACAACTTGGCCCCCCAAACTTTCCAAAAGTTACAATTTAGCCCAACCCGAAAATTGCAACTTTCAAACCGTAACTCGAGCGGAACGAAATTTGAACCACAATCTCGAGACCTCACATCACACACATATCATGCTTTACATGTTTAATTATAAGTTCCGAGTGTCATACCGCGCCAGCTTAACCCGAGCAAATCCTGACGTGTGCGCTTGCTAGCTTGACCAAGTAATCCCGTCATATGTGCTTGCTCGGTTATCAGCACACTACTCATCATGAGTCATATCACACCTAACACCATTGTCTTTACAACTTATTCATCTCGAGCCCCGAGCGCTTCATCCCGAGCCCCGAGTGTTGCCCGAAAACGAACATCCCGTCCCAAAAATTATACTCCATAAAAAGATGTGGAATGCCCGTACGATCCCAAATATGCTGACGGTTCCTTTTCTGAGGTCCCGGTAAAGCTACCGATCTTACTGATCGCCCATAAACAAGTTCCGCTCCCGAAAAAATATTTTCCACAGAAATGTCCGGGGGCCCGTGTGACTTCAAATATGAAAGCATTCCCGAGAATGATACCCAGAAAAGATTCGGGAGCTGTCTGACCACCAGCGTGACCCGCATGCAAACGGAGCCGGATCACGAAATCACAACCCGCTCGGGGTATTGTAATAGTGCATGTAGCTTAGGTTAGGCGACCTCTTCTTCCACAACTCATATGGAGAAGAGTCGATGTTCTTAGTTGGTACACTATTGAGGATGTGAACCGCACAAAGCAGTGCAACACACCAATAGATAATGTCCAAGTTAGCCATAGCCATCATGGACCTTACCATATCCATTAGAGTTCTATTCTTCCTTTCAGACACTCCATTTTGTTGGGGTGTCCAAGAAAGAGTGAACTCCCTCTGGATTCCTTTCATGTCACAAAAGGCTTTAAAGGCATTTGAATTATACTCTCCACCTCTATCCGTTCTCAAGGATTTTATTTTCTTACCCAATTGGTTCTCAACCAAATGCACATACTTCTCAAAGTATGATAAAGCCTCACTTTGTACTTGAGTAAGAAAACATGTGTGAATCGAGTATAATCATCGGTAAATGTAATGAAATATCTATAGCCATTTCTAGATGTCACTCTCATAGGTCCACACAAGTCAGAATGAACTAAATCTAATGCTTCTTCTCTTCTAGTTCCACGCCCAAAAGGCTTTCTCGTTGCCTTTCCGTCAAGGCATGCTTGGCAACTTGGCAACACAATTTTGGTCAAGGATCCAAGCAAGCCATTTTTGGCTAACTTATTCATCCTATCTTGACCCACATGTCTAAGCATTTCATGCCAAGTCATTTCACTTGTAACCTCGGTCACATGGCAACTAGACGAAGCATTAGTGTGGCTACTCGGTCTAAGTTCATACAAGCCGTTATTTACTAAACATGCACACACAACTTGATTATCTTTGAAGATAGTAACACTATCATTCGAAAAAGACAAGCTATATTTGTACTTCAACAAACTACTTATAGAAATCAAATTTCTACAAATATCCGGTACATATAATGTATCAATTAGATATAATGATCCATTACAAGTGGGGACTTTACATGTCCCAATTCCTACTACTTCTATTACAACGTTATTTCCCACCGAGACACACTTTGCACCTCTTGGAAGCTTTTTGTAAGCCACGAACCAAGACTTGTCTCGGACTATGTGGTCCGTTGCTCCTGAGTCTACAATCCACAAAGAATTGCTTTCAGTTAGCAAAGAACAAGATGCAACATATACATCAGAAGAAGTAGTAGGTATATGTACCTTGGAAGGACTTTTGCAATCTTTTGCAAAGTGCCCCTTCTTTCCACAGTTGAAGCATTTGAGCTTAGAAACGTCCCTTTTCTTTTTGAACTTATTCAAATTGGGACCGTTTCCACCTCCTTTACCTTTGCCATTGCCGCCCTTGTTCTTTCCACATTTACCAAACCATTTCCCTTTTCCTTTGTTTCCTCCCCTTTTGTTGGAAGAAGTAGAAGCAACATATGCTTTGGAGTGGTTTTTGAGGGCCATTACTTTGGCCTCAAGTAAAAGGTGGCGGGCTATGTCATCAAACATTTTGATCTGAGGATCGTGGCGCAAGTTGACCTTCATCAACTGCCAATCCTCATCTGGCAAAGATCGGATTATAGCTTGGACCTGTTGTTCATCTGTGAGGTCGTGCCCGACTTGCTTCAACTGGTGGATCATCCGAGACATTTCTCGAAGGTGAGAACTCATGGTGTGATCAGCTCATTTCTGATAGTTCTCAAACCTCAGAATCATTGATCTTTGTTTCTCCACAGAAACATCACCATATTTGGTCTTGACAGTGTCCCAAATTTCTTTGGCACTTTATCAAGGGTTGAAAACTCAACCATGATCTCATCCACCATTGTCGAAAGAAGGGTCACTCGGCAAAGACGATTCTTTTTCAGATAAGCCACATAGGCTGTCTCGTCTTGCCCTTCTTCCGGTTGGGCAACCTGACCTCCATCAGATAAAATCTCAAGTGTGTTCTGCTCAGTAAGAATGAACTTGACCTTTTGCTGCCAAATCGGACAGTTGTAACCATCCAATTTGAGGTCCTTGTTCAATTCAGCAACAATATTCTTACATGTCATCTACATGATGCAAATCACATGTATCAAGTTCAATCAATCACAACAAGACTCAACCAAGCAACAAATACATGCAACAACATCAAACATGTCCATATATGGCAAAAGGAGTGCATATAGCATCCAATTAGAAACACACAAACATGTTTCCATAGCTTCACATACATGTTCTAATTGAGCCTTCAAGAAGGTTCAAATATCTCACTTTAAGGTTTCATGTACACATACATGAATAGCTTATGTAACGTTACATATGATATTTCTCCAAAACCTTAGTCTCATCACCCATAAGTCTCATTGATACAATTCCCGGGGAAAGGTGGAGGGTCACATCAATCCCGCTTAAAACCCACATCCTTAGACAGAATTATAATCAATTTGACAGGTCCCTAGAAACTTTAGCTTTTAGAAATATCATATCCTCCTTAAACCAAGTCTCATTTCCCTCAAGTCCATCATAGTTGATAGTCTCGTTCCTTAACAAGGCCCGGACTCTCGGTTGAGGTGGTGGAGAAGATGATGTTCTTGAGACTCCAAGCTTGCTGTTTAGAGTAATCTGTAAAAGATAGGAAGAATACTTGAAGCAGCAAGAGGGGAGTGGGGGCGTGTAGTAGCTTACCCGGTTTAAGGTGGACATCACCCTATTTATAGAGTGATGCCGGAGAAGAAACCTCCCAGGTTGAAGCCTTTAGACAATTTGTTTGAGATAAGTCTGTGTCAGACTGATTGGAGATAAGGCGGCTGTGATGATGAAGATCTCAGCAAACCGCCTTAGGTGATTCGTTTGTCAGAGAATGTCTGGCGTATGAATCTGGTGAAGATCTCCCAGGCTCGTGCTGTCCTCCTTATTGGCCGGTTGATGTCAGACGACCAAGTGGTCAATCTCCAAGTGGAGCAAGTGGCGGGCGAAGGCCTGTAAGGACGAAGGCCCAGATAGAATATAGCCAAATAAGGAGTGAGGGTTGCACGAACACAGGTGTAAGAGTCCTATCAGGCGGGGCCAGCATAGGCGGGAGAGTCTCGCGAAGGCGAGCTGAGGCTGGGAGTAAAACCCATGAAGGCGAGTGAGGTCGCAAGGGAAGACACGAGACCGCGAGGGTGACCCGCGAAGGCCCAAGAGACGCAAAGGTGAGTATGAGACATCGCCCATGCGAGACTTGAGGCCCGCGAGGGCAAGACCTCGCGTCAGTGAGACCGGAGACCACAAGGATGAGACCTTGTGAAGGCGATCTTGGAGACCACAAGGATGAGACCTTGCGAAGGCCTTGTATGATTATGATACTATGCGAGGCGCGATTGCTTGGGTAGTGTACCAAGATGCCTCCTCACGAGAGCGGAGTATGGGCGGGGTCACGTACTCTGCTTTTCAACAGCACTTGGCTGAGGACCGATGTAGTAGCCATAAGTGAAGATCTTTCATGATCTGATAGTTTGTGTTGGATCCTTCCTGACCCTTTACTCTGTGTTGAACATACTATTGAAAATACCATGTTGAGGGCAGTAGCAGCCACAGAACTGAGTTTGTGTGGAGCGCGGTGACCTTTTATGGTCTGATATTCCGTGTTGGGTCCTTCATGATCCTTGTGAGCTTTTGAGGAGGCATTTGCTTGGGTAGTGTACCAAGATGCCTCCTCCTGAGAGCGGAGTATGGGCAGGGCCCCGTACTCTGTTCAAATTCCAAGTCTCTGGAGTTGGCGAAGGCGCTTGGGCCGTTTGCGGACCGTTTGATTGTGAAGGCAGCGAAGAGTCCCTTCAGCATTTAATGCAGGAGAGATAAAGGAAGATGAGAGGTTTACTGACCGTTATGGGACGCAACACGTGGCGCCGTAGGGTCGATTACGCTTTGTAAAAGTGTTTCTTCTTTTTATGCGGCGGGGAGAGGTTTAATAACCGCTGGATCTTGACACGCGGCGCCTTAGGAGCCGATCACGCTTTAAAAAGCGCTTTTTCATTTTGGCGGGCTTATAAAAGCGTACCCGAGAAGATTGAAGCCTTTCTTCGCCACTCTTGCATTTGTTCGCTCTGCTCTGAGAAACCCTTTCGTATTCTTGCGTTTCTTGAATATTTCATCGGCAGTTGAGGGGTGATTTGCGGTGGTTCCTCCTTTTCGTTTGAGATTCCGCCGGTCAACTGTTCGTTTGCCAACCGCTTAAATGCATTCGACTTCGCTGTCTAACGATTCGAGTAAGGTTTTGATTTTTGGCACCGAGTGCCGCAAGTTTTCTGGTCGCACCGGCGTCGATGAAATGCGTCTGCAAGGCTGTGTTTATTTATCTGCTGTTGTTCTTCTTTTTGTAGAGATGGATTCCGGGAAGCCGTTCGCCCGATGGTTGCTCCTCTAGACAAAACCACGGTGAAGTTTGAAAAGATCCATCGAGGATCTAGTGGAGCGTTACGGCTGTGAAGGCGGCGCCGGTTTTCCTCCCGTTACGGCGTCTGCCGGCGATGGGTTGGCCCGTGACCGAGGAGAATATGGAGAATCGGGTATTGTGCTGTGCAGGCGCGGCTTACGGCGGGGTTGCGGTTTCCTATTCCATGGCGGTGCAAGATCTATGCGGCTGGGGAATGCCCCTACTCAGTTGGCGCCCAACACCTTCCTGAGCATTGCGGGTTTTATCGTTGCCTGTCACATGGCCGGCGTGAAGCCCTTTGCCGATGTCTTCAACCGCTTTTACCGGTTGGAGTTGAGGAGCGGGGGTGAATTTTTCTACGTTACTCCCATAAACGTTGGGGGTAACCACTCTATTTCTTTCACCGCTTCGCCCCGATCCTATCATAAGCGGCATGGATCCTTTTTCTTCTTGCCGCGAAGGCACGTGGGACTTTCTGTGGCGAGGACTTGGCAATCTTTGCAATCCATCGTGCGGAGACCTGATCTGACCCATGGGTGGGCGCGGTGGCAAGCATACTTCCAAATACTGTGTTGGTTGTATGACGTTTTCTCAAGTTGCGCGTTTGACGCGTTCTTCCCCTTTCTGCTGCCCAATGGATGAGACCACCACGAGGTGGGCGGAATGCTGCGGGTTTCGTGTTGGACCCCGAGATGCCTCCGCCGTACAAGGGATGGGCCCCGTCCACCGTGGGACGTTGATAGACTCTTTCCATGCCGCATGGCGGCGCCCAAAGGTACATACATATAATCAAATTGTAGAATTTGTAAGAGGTCTAGTGGAACACAGTGCGAAGACTTCTTTTTGCTGCAGATGCCTCAGAGTCTGGTGAAGTCGAGGCAAGAAAGCGTCTATGCGCGCTGCTCAGCGAGTGCACACGGCTTGTGCTTTTGGGAAGGATGCCCCGCCGTAGCCGTCAAAATGTTGGGACGTATTGTCCCTAAGGTGTCCCACAAGAGGACCGGCACCCGGTCCTTAGCGTCTTCTCGGCCGGAGAAGAAAAAAAGGAAAGTGGCTGCCACGCGGCTTTGAAGAAGAGAGGCCCTGCCGGTCTTGAGGGCCACTGGCTGAAGAGCCGGGGGAGGCTGAGAATCCCGGCTGGAGCAGAGGGCCTACTCCAGGTTATTTTAATCGAAGAGGCCGGGAGCTCTTTGGGGAAGAGGGCCCTACTCCGGTCATTTCAGTGAAGAGGCCGGGGAGCCCGGGAAGAAGTTCCCATAGCGTAGAGGAGGTTGGAGAGCACTGTGCTTGAGGAAGCCGAAGAGAGGAGATTGGAGTACCCCTTGCTGTTAAAGAGGTCGCGGCCCCCTCGAGGGCCCGAAGGGAGTGCGGGAAGATAGTGCCACTCCCATGAGGCTGTGCCCATCTCGGTGGTGCAGCCTATTTCCTCCGAGGAGGCTGCCGAAAGCCTTTGTGTCTGGGCTCTTTGCAAGCCCCTTGCCAGCCCAAGGCGAGGACTTGCACAGGCACGTGGTCGCCGCAGAGATTCTTTCTGGGGAAGAGCGCCCCTTCCTAAAGGCAAGATGTCGGTGGCTGATATCCTTATCTCCATGAGAAGGAGGGGTATCCAAGTTTCCAAGGCCATTGGGAGTTCTAGCCAACGGGAGGTACCGGTCATCCCTACGGGGATGCGGAGACCACTAATGCAAGGAGGAGATCCCTACAGCCATCCCTTACGGAGAGGGGATCCTGAGGCGGCTCCTTCGGGGAGAAGGCCCCTGCAACAAAGGGAAGAGGATCCTTGTGGTTGAGGAGACTTCTTCCTCTTCGATAGCGAGCCCCGGAGGAAGGGGGTGCAGTCACACGGTCCTCTGCGAGGACAAGTGGTTGGGAGATTACCCAACCTTCCAGCGATCAGTGGAAGTTAGTGAATGGGGGCGTCCTTACATTGGTAAGTCCCTTGGCTTAATAGCGTTTTCCTTGTTCTTGAATTCACATTCTTGCCTCCTGTTTGCTAACGCCCGTAACTTCACAGTGCGGGCCCTTGAGGCAAGGGCGGTCCTTCAAAGCCCGGTGGACCAAGGGGCCCTAACGAGAGATCCCAGCCGAGTTAGGGACCGGGGCCGAGGTCCTTGAGGAATCGGGGTCTGGCACCATTACTTGGAACGGAGCGTCTTGCTGCGAAGTCGAACCCTAAGTGGTCGAGGAGCCGGACCTTTTAAGGGTTCGAGAGGCACCGAGGCTAAGCTCAATTTGTTCAAGGAGGAGCGGTGGCTTCTAAAAGACGCATGGGATCCAGTCTTCCTTCTTAGGAACCGTAGTTCCTTGTTAACGGGGCGGCTGACCCTCCAATCTTGCACTGGAGGGTTGCGCACTCCTTTGGATAGGGAGGTGGTAGAGCGGGTCTGGACTCCCTGCTAAGTATATGCGTGAAGCAGCTCAACGAGTTTGCGGGTAAGTCCGCTTCTGATTTTTATGTATAACTTCAACATGGCCCCTTTCTCGTCCTTACTAAATTTGAAGCTAGGGTGCAGGCAGCCGTCAAAGGACATGCGGCCACTGGAGCAATGGCACGACTTTCAAGTATGCCAATAAGCGGGACGGCGTCAAGTAGCGAGATTGCCTCACTCGGGAGAGGCTGGAGGCCTCAAAAAGAGGGAGGAGGAGCTCAAAGAGGAGCATGCCAAGCGTGTGGCCCAACTAGAGAGTTGGTGCGATTACGGCAATAAAGAGCGGGCAGCTGGTATGCGACACCGGTGGGAGCAGGCACTGCTTACTTGATGTTGCGAAGCAACGCTTCCTTCAAAGCAGCAGCAATGTTAGAAGCCAAGCGGCTTGAAAATGCTGTTTTGAAGGAGTCCCTCCTTTCTTTGGAGGCGGAAACCAAAGCTGCCATTGCAAAGGTGAAGGCCCAAGTTGAGCGGCGAGGCCGCTGCGAGGAGGTGAGGCGCCAAGCTCTGCCCGAGCTCAATTGGCGAGAGAAGAAGGTGGAGGAGGGCAGGCTTGCTGCTGAAGCTGCCATGAAGGCTCGCACGGAGGTCGCCACGACACGGAGAAGGCAATGGCCTCTGTGCGGGAGATGGAGAAGGCTCAGGCCTTCCCCTTTTGAAGGTGAGGATCTTGAGTCCTCTTCCTCCATCAAGGTGCCCATCCACTGAGCGGATGCCTCGGCCGGTGGAGAAATTTGGCGAGATCCAAGCCTTAGGTGAAGCGGGGGTGCGAGGCCTACGAGGAGGGCTGGCTGCGATGCCGTTTCCAAGTGGAAAAGGCGTTCCCGAGCTAAGTCTTGGGGCCACTGGATGCTGCTAACACCCGGTGAGCCAACAGTAGAGGCTCTGCTCCACTGGGGGAGCAAGGAAGGAAGATGGGCGAAGCCTGGTATGCCCTTCTGGACTAGGGCGGAGGCTCCAACATGTGGATGCCCCCCCTCTTTTTGCATAAAGACACCTGCATTTATGCATACCTTTTGGAAACAGTAGAAGTAAAATTTCACTTTACCTTCACTGTCTTGTAATCCCGTCATGTTTTGCGATAGCCGTGTAGGCTAAGTCGTGTTTGTGGAGAGGAGTCTTTCTGGGGCTCACAACGGTGAAACCGCAGAGATCACTTATCAGGGAGCTGGAGACTCGGTTTGAGTTCATAGTGACGAGGCGCTTAGGATCCGCAGCAGGCGGAGCCACAATTATCTTTCTTAGATAATTTGTGGGTTCACTTCTGAGACAAGCTGAGATGGAGACCACTTGTTTGAGACAAGTATAGGGCCCTTTTAGGGCTCGAAGAGGAGGTACCCTTGAAGACCATTGGTAATTCTTTTAAGGGTGAGCCCTTGGGTAGTGTACAGTGTACCAAGTAGAAGACCTCTGCAGATCTCGCAGCATTCATATGATAAGAATGAAGTAAAAGATTTAGTTTTACAGGGCCTGACGTCGCGCGCTTGGCGAAGGCGGTAGGATACGTTGTTGAGACAAGTGGAGAACCGTCGAGGTTACGGGAGTAAGACCCCGTCTTGTGTTTGGGAAGCCGCGCGGGTCTGCTGTGGCGTGCGAGGGCGACTTACACATAGACCTCCCCGAAGGAGCAAAAGGGGGTTACCCTTCCGCAGCGCAAGGATTACCCTTGGGGCGGGGCGAGTTGAAGGTCGGTTGGGGAATGAGACCCGCAACCACTGTGTGGAGAAGTCCGAGCGGAAGGTCTGCTGTGGCGTGCGAGGGCGACTTACACATAGACCTCCTGAAGGAGCCAAAGGGGTTACCCTTCCGCAGCGCAAGGGGATTACCCTTGGGGCGGGGCGAGTTGAAGGTCGGTTGGGAATGAGACCCGCAACCACCGTGTGGAGAAGTCCGAGCGGAAGGTCTGTGTGGCGTGCGAGGGCGACTTACACATAGACCTCCCTGAAGGAGCCAAAGGGGTTACCCTTCCGCAGCGCAAGGGGATTACCCTTGGGGCGGGTCGAGTTGAAGGTCGGTTGGGGAATGAGACCCGCAACCACCTGTGTGGAGATGTCCGAGCGGAAGGTCTGCTGTGGCGTGCGAGGGCGATTTACACATAGACCTTCCTGAAAGAGCCAAAAGGGGGTTACCCTTCCGCAGCGCAAGGGGATTACCCTTGGGGCGGGGCGAGTTGAAGGTCAGTTGGGGACGAGACCCGCAACTACCTGTCTGGAGGAGTCCGTGAGGGAGGTCTGCTGTGGCGCGCGCGGACGACTTACACATAGACCTCCCTGAAGGAGCCAACAGGGGGTTACCCTTCCGCGGTGCAAGGGGGTTACCCTTGGGGCGGGGCGAGTTGAAGGTCGGTTGGGAATGAGACCCGCAACCACTGTGTGGAGAAGTCCGAGCGGAAGGTCTGCTGTGGCGTGCGAGGGCGACTTACACATAGACCTCCCTAAAGGAGCCAAAAGGGGTTACCCTTCCGCAGCGCAAGGGGATTACCCTTGGGGCGGGGCGAGTTGAAGGTCAGTTGGGGAATGAGACCCGCAACCACCTGTGTGGAGAAGTGAGACCTGACAAGGTCTGATGCCATAATCGAGGCGGTAGCCGATCGACCGATCGGGTGCGAGATGGCGATGAAGAGGGCATTTGAAATGCCATGTAAGTCAGTGACAGGAAGAAATACATATGTATTTTATTGAATCTGTAAGACTAAAGACTTACACGTAATATGGGCGCAGGTCGTCCGCATGAAAGTTGCGGGGAAGAAGGCGACCATCATGGTCTTGTAGTTCATAGACTCCTGGGCGGATTTGTTTATGAACAATGTAAGGCCCGTCGCGGTTGGGTCGCAAGACACCTGTTTGGGGTCGCGAGCGATGAGGGCTGACTTAAGCAAGGCAAGGCCCCCTTGTTGTAGCGCCTTGGGCTTTACCGGGCATTATGGTGAAGGCCCAGCCTTTGTTTGAGGCGGTCATGCGAAGGCGAGCGCCCTCACGCAATTCTTCGATTAAGTCAAGTTTGGCGCGAGTCCTTGAGCATTGGCCTTATCGGTGAAGTTGATCATACGGATCGTGGGTAGATCTGCCTCAATAGGCGGAGCGCATCCGCGCCATATACCGAGAGAAAGGCGTTTCGCTGTTGGGGTTCGCGTTGTGGTGCGATAGTCCCATAAGACACTTGGGAGTTCATCAACCCAGCGGCCTTTGGCTCCCTCCAGGCGATTCTTGAGGCCTTCCTTGAGGGTTCGGTTGGTGACCTCAACCTGCCCATTAGACTGGGGGTGCGCTACCGGAGCAAAAAGCATGCGGACATTATTGTCCTGAGCCCATTGTTGGACACCTTGTGGTGGCAAACTGAGTGCCATTATGCATGTAATGATAGCACGAGGGCTGCCGTGCCGTGAACAAGATTCTTCCAAAGAAACTTGATAATCTTGGCGGAAGTGATGGAGACCGGGGTTCTACTTGACCCATTTAGAAAAATAATCAACCGCTACAACACGAAGCAGTGCGGCACAGGCGGTCGGCATTGGACCAATGAGGTCGAGGCCCCATAGGGCGAAAGGTACTTGGATTTGTCATATTTGGAGATTCCGTAGATGGTAGCCGTTGGATGCGAGAATTGATTTGGCACTTGGTGGCATGTTTTGACAGTCGGCGGCATCCTTTTTCAAGGTAGGCCGGTAATACCCTTGACGAAGGGCTTTGTGGGCAAGTGCCTCCGCAGCGATGTGAGCGCCACGGTTGCCTTGGTGGAGAGTGTCCAAGACAGAGTGTCCCTCGAGGTGCTAAGGCACCGTTGTAAAGGCGCCGAAAACCCGCGATGCCATAATTGGTCATCAATGAGGACGAAGCGGAGGGCTTGCTTGCGAACACGGAGATCTGTGGAGCTGGCCTTGAGCGTAGCAATTATAGGGTTTCTCCGATCTGCGGCTGGATCATGTGTTGCTAGAGAGGCAATATCAATATCTTCCGTGATGGAAGGACTGGCCAGCGTGGGTGAGGTGGAGGAGTTTTTCCCTTTGATAGCATGTCTGCTGTAGTGTTCTCGGGCGAGAACATGTATGAAGATGACTTCTTCAAAGTCGGTTCGTAAGGCGTTTACCACCTTAAGGTATTTGATGAGGGTGGCATCCTTGCACTCGGCGCACCCTTGGACACAGTGAATCACCGGTTGCGAGTCATTGTGGACATGGAGGCGGCGAATGCCCGCTCTTTTGGCGAGTTTCAGCCCCACGACGAGGGCCTCATATTCTGCAACATTGTTAGTTACTTGGAATTGAAAAGAGACACGAAGGAATACTTCCATACCTAGGGGTCCACGTAGGTACACACCTCCCGCGGGGGATTCAAGCTTGGATGAGCCATCTACAAATAAGTCCCATTCGGGAGGAGTTGGTCGAGGTGCGGAGTCTGCTCAGGGGCCGAGAGGATATCATGATCCGAGAATTCCGCAATAAAGTCGGCGAGGGCCTGGCCCTTAATTGCCTTTCTGGGCTCATAATTGATGTTAAAACCGCCAAGTTCAATACACCACTTGGCGAGGCGCCCCGAATGCTCGGGGCGCCTTAGGATGTCTGAATTGGCAAGTCTGTTCGGACTATAATGGTGTGCCCTTGGAAGTAGGGCTTGAGCTTCCTTGCTGCATATACAAGAGACAATATAGCCTTTTGGAGGAGGATACCTTGTTTCCGTATCTTGGAGAGTATGGCTGGTGTAATAGACCGGCCATTTGTTTGGCGGCCTCTTCCTTAATAAGGACGAGGCGACACTTTTTTCTGAGGTGGCAAGGTAGAGGACCAGGTCATCGCCTGGCCTAGGGCACTTGAGTGTCGGTAGTTCTTGTAAGTGCTGTTTGATGGAGGCATATGCCTCCTGACATTCCTCCGTCCATTTGCAAGCTTTTTTCTTGCGAATCTGATCGAAGAAACGTTTGCAACGATCACTTAATTTGGAGACGAATCGTCCCAAGGCAACCAGCTTTCCTGCCAGTTGTTGGACTTCTTTGAGTCCCACAGGGTGCGCGGGGTAGTGATTGCCTCAATCTTTTTGGGATTTGCATGGATTCCTCCTTTGGAGATTTGGTACCCGAAACTTCCCTTCACCTACGCCAAAGATACACTTCTTTGGGTTTAATCGCATATTGTATTTGCGGAAGTTGTCGAATGTTTCCTTCAAGTCTGTGAGATGGGTTGAGGTGGCCTTGCTTTTGACCACGATGTCATCCACATAAGCTTCAAGATTTTGGCCAATCGGCCTGCGAAGACTTGATTTACAAGCCTTTGGAAGGTAGCCCCGCGTTCTTTAAGCCGAAGGGCATCGATATAATGATAGGCGGCCTCGCCCGATAGTAAAGGCGGTTTTACCGCATCCTCTGGGTCCATAAAGACTTGGTGGTACCCGCTGTAGGCATCGAGGAAAGAAAAGACCGAGTGATGAGCGGTTGAGTCAACTAGTTGGTCAATAGACGGTAAGGGATAGGGGTCCCTTGGGCAGGCCCTATTAACCCCTTGTAATCCACACAAAGTCGCCACTGACCGCCCTCTTTATCGGCGAGGACAACATTCGCAACCCATTCAGAGTAGTGAACTTCCTTGATTATATTTGCCTTAAGCAATTTCCGCACTTCAGTGCGTACAAAGTCCTTACGGTCAGGGGCCATGCCCCTTGTTTTCTGTCTAACCGGGCTAAAGCCGGGGAGTACACTTAACTTGTGAGAAATAACAGACGGAGCAACTCCTGGTAGGTCCTCAGGGCTCCATGCGAAGCTATCACTTGTTGGCATGGAGGAGATGGATGAGCGCTTGCTGGTCCTTTTCCTCGAGGTCCTTTCCCACCCGAAACTTCTTTCCGGGAGATCTCAACTTCTTCAAAGGCTCCAGGACAAGTCGGGGGCAGCTTCACCCGTGGGACCAGGTTTCTCTGCGGGTGCCTTCCTTTAGGCTCGGATGGCCGGGAAGGCTGTGGGGGCTGGCGAGGCGAGACATAATTGCCTCTGGCCACATTACAGTTGTGAAGATATAGGCATCCCGGCCGCAGTGTGAAAAACTAAAGTCGGGGTTCGTACATCACAGCGGACATGGAACTCTGTTTGAGTATGTCGTCCGATGATGGCATTGTATGGCGTAGGAAGATCCGGGACAATGAAGTCCACATAGCTCGAATGACATACCTGCTTTTTTCCTTGGTGGTTCCCATCATCATGTAGGCGGGGTGATCGACCCCAAGGTTGGGATTTCATCCCGTCCTATTCCAAAGGTGGCCCCCTTTGCGGGTTGAATCGTGACAAAGGCACCTTCGCCTCAACCAGTGTGTTTGTAGATCACGTTGGCATTTGCCCCGTATCCATGTAGATTCTGTCGACGTCCCATCCCGCAATACGGGCGGTGATAACCAAGGGGTCGGCGTGCGGTGCGCCACGAGAGGTGCCATCGCTGCGATGCAAAAACTGAGTAGAGGAGTGGTCTATCTGGTAGATCTGCCTCATATGACGGCGTCTTGCCGAAGCGCCTTCACACTGTGTGATTACGCCTATATGTCCCCTTGCCGGGGGGACCTGAACCAGAATCTCCTGACCTGGGTTTTGATTGGAGCGCCCCCGACGGCGGACCTCAGGCCGGCGCCCTACACGGTCGCCATCTCTTCTACGGTCCTCCTCGGTTTGGAGCAAGTACTCCCGAGCTTGCCTTGAGCCAGCATTTCTCCAATCATGCGCTTGAGCTCAAACAGTCCTCGGTGTCGTGACCTTTGTCACGGTGGTAGCGGCAAAACTTGTTGCTTTGCCTTGTTATTTCTTGGGAGAGGCGAGGCCAAGTGGGGACCTCCTCTTTTGTTCCAAGGCATGGAGGATGTTGGTACGAGATTCCCTCGGCGGGGAAGAGAAATGTATGCCCTCTCCCTCTTGGGGCGTGAGTCTTGCCTTTGAGACCTAGGGTCCGGTCGCGAGGCTGTCCCTTGGCGTCCGCCGTGGCGGCTCTGGCGAGTGGTCGAGTGACCTCTTCCGTGTTCATAAACCGCGATGCTGTACTTAAGAATTGTTCCATATTGGTGGGCGGGTTAGTGTGGACATCCACAAAGAAAAGGGACTCCCAACGGAGGCCTTGGATAGCTGCAAGCGAGCTTCTTCTCCCAGTTAGGGACCCGGATAGACTCGGCCCGGAAGTGTTGAATATATTCTCTCGAGGGCTCATCCTTTTTCGCCGTATCTTAAGAAGGTGTCCCGCCGTTTTAGGAGGTGGTTTGGATACCACAAAATGGTTGGAGAAGTTGTGGGATAGATCCTCGAAGGAATCAAACCGTTTGTCCCGGAGAGTGGTATACCAGTTGGCAGCGGCCCCAGTAAGTGTGGAGCTGAAAGCTCTACAGAGCGTGTTGTCGTCTGCCCTTGCTATTGCCATTGCGGAGGCATGTAACGCTGGAGATGAATATCGAGTGCGACAGACCATCATAAGCATCCAGCTTAGGCTGTGGCCCAGTCCGGAAGAGGGGTTTCTAAAACCCTCGAGTAAAGGTTGGAGTCGAGGTGGTCCAGACCCATCACGGAGATATTATGGACACGGCCCTTTCATCTCTTTTTCCACTTCCTCTAATCGTCTAGTAAGCGCGATAAGTAATGACGAAGAAGGATCGGGGTTACTTACTTGCTTTGAGGAGGAGTAGGCTGGCGTTCGAGCTGATTAGTCCGCAGCGTTCAACGCTATCCGAAACGCCCAAGAGTGGTGGCGAGAGTTTCACGTAAGTTGAAAGCAACCGCCTCGGTGATCGTTTGCGGGGCGGCCGGATCCGAGGCTCGTTGGAGGGTGTTTGGAGGTGGAGTGTTACGCTCACGAGGCATGTTACGGTTAACGTGGGAGGAGCTTTCCTCCGTCGAGTGAATAGAGAGTTCTCCCGTTGTGGGGAACGTGGTTCGGGGATGGCTCCGATGGTGGATCATTGTTCGTATTTGTCCCGGGAGGATTCCTCCTTCCTTGACGACTGTTCCTGTTTGCACTCCGGGTGGTTGGCATGACTTATTGCTTGTGGTTTGTACTATGGGTTTATAGTAAGAACTTCGGTTCCCACAGACGGCGCCAAACTGATAGTCTCGTTCCTTAACAAGGCCCGGACTCTCGGTTGAGGTGGTGGAGAAGATGATGTTCTTGAGACTCCAAGCTTGCTGTTTAGAGTAATCTGTAAAAGATAGGAAGAATACTTGAAGCAGCAAGAGGGGAGTGGGGGCGTGTAGTAGCTAACCCAGTTTAAGGTGGACAACACCCTAATTAAAGAGTGATGCCAGGAGAAGAGCCTCCCCCAGTTGAAGCCTTTAGACAGGCTGTTGAGATAAGTCTGTGTCAGACTGATTGGAGATAAGGCGGCTGTGATGATGAAGATCTCAGCAAACCGCCTTAGGTGATTCGTTTGTCAGAGAATGTCTGGCGTATGAATCTGGTGAAGATCTCCCAGGCTCGTGCTGTCCTCCTTATTGGCCGGTTGATGTCAGACGACCAAGTGGTCAATCTCCAAGTGGAGCAAGTGGCGGGCGAAGGCCTGTAAGGGCGAAGGCCCAGATAGAATATAGCCAAATAAGGAGTGAGGTTTGCACGAACCTGGGTGTAAGAGTCCTATTCAGGCGGGGCCAGCATAGGCGGAGAGTCTCGCGAAGGCGAGCCGAGACTGGGAGTAAAACCCATGAAGGCGAGTGAGGTCGCAAGGGGAAGACCTGAGACCGCGAGGGTGACCCGCGAAGGCCCAAGAGACGCAAAGGTGAGTATGAGACATCGCCCATGCGAGACTTGAGGCCCGCGAGGGCAAGACCCCGCGCAGGTGAGACCGGAGACCACAAGGATGAGACCTTGTGAAGGCGATACTGGAGACCACAAGGATGAGACCTTGCGAAGGCCTTGTATGATTATGATACTATGCGAGGCGCGATTGCTTGGGTAGTGTACCAATAGTGGTGAACTAATCACCAGTACTAAGACTCTCTTAGGGCTGAGGTTCTTAGTCTAAGTCGAGGTACAATGTCACATATATGCAACCTATGCATACTAGTAAGAACATGTAGAAAATACACCAAGAACACATCTTGCGTAAAGGCACCACGTCAAGCACTTACCCTTGGACTCACTCTGAAGGTGGATCTTGTTGTCATGGGTTTGTTGTTGGGCTAAAGGCACCACAGCGAACGTTCTGTCAACAGGTTGAGCTGTGTATTGATTGGTCACACCAATAACACGCGCTCTTGAATGAAGAGGAGTATCTTCTTGAGAAGCTGGAGGATTCGCTTGCAAATGTAGAACTTTTCTTACTGTCATCAAAGTACCTTCAACTGGAATGGCCAATTCTTCTTCGGAAACATGTTGTGCACATTTGTCTTCAACAGGTTGAGAACTTTTACTCTCTTCATTTCTCATGGTCATTACTTGATGTGGACATTCCCCCCATTTCGCCAATAAAGGACAACAATTCCTTCAAAGGGGTTCATGGGCCTTTGGCGAAGGCTTGTCTAAAGAGAATGCGACACTTCAGGCACTGGCGAAGCCCTAAAGCAAAGCCCCACCTGCAAGGTCTCCAGGCGAGGCCCCTGTGCACAGTTTCACAACTAAGGTGAAGCCCCAAGACGGAACCGCCCATGCGAAGCCTCCGGGCAAGGCCTCTATGCGAAGCCTCTAGTCGCACGCGAAGCCGCTCACGCGAGGCCTCTAAGCGAAGCCCCAAGCAAAGCCTTCGTGCGCAGGAGCAGTCACTTAGCGACGCCATCCACGCAAAGCCTCTAGGCGAGGCCCCGTCCGAAACCACCAGATGCAAGCGAAGCTCCAAGACGATGCCATTCTTGCGAAGCCAATCGGTGAAGTTCCTGCTCACGCCTTCCATACGGCGAAGACCCTACGCCACTTCCTGACAAAGGCAAAGCCCCAAGGCGATGCCATTCGTGCGAGGACATACGGCGAAGTCCCTACGCCACTTCCAGACAAAGGCGAAGCCCCAAGGCGATGCCATTCATGCGAGGCCATACATCGAAGACCCTGCGCCAGACTTCCAGACAAAGGTGAAGCCCCAAGGCGATTTCATTCACGCGAGGCCATACGGCGAAGACCCTACGCAAGACTTCCAGACAAGCGAAACCCCAGGGGATCGCCAACCTGGAGAAACCGCCATACGCCACCGTCAGGCAAACCATTTGAATTGTGAAGTGGCTTTCCCTCCCATCTCCCGCCAGACATAATTTCTGGGAAAATGGAAGAGACAAGAGCATGTAGCCTACAATGTCATCCATCATCTGCCTCCTCTCACTTCCCCCACCATAATTCCAGGAAAATGGTTCCCTGGTCAAAGTCAAGCTTTTCCCTTCACCATTTTCATCCTATATAAAGGAAACTTGTAACATTTGAAGGATAGAACATATTTTAAGAAATCAGAAACTCTTCAAGAGAGATTTGGTTTTCGTGTTCTCATTTCTTGCAATTCCATTTCCTTTGTGATCCATGCAAGAGGATTCAAATATAATATCTAGTATTGCTTGATCTTGTAATCAAGAGGTGCTAGATCCCTTCTCCTTTCCCAGACAATATCAAGTGCATTGCCTCACCTCGTAGTGAGGAGGTTCACTTGGCCGAATTTGTATCCTCTGTTCCAGTACGCCTCCGCCAAGCTAGATCCGCGATAGCGTGATCGCGAGTTAAAGAACCGTGATCATATCAATTGGTATCAGAGCCAAAGTGCTTGTTGGAGGTACTGTGTTAGTTGTTGAATTTCTTCAAGTAAAACTCTTTGATTTCTTTTCGAAACTTGAAGAAAAATTTCGGTTAATGATCTTTTGTTGAAACCGAATAGTTGTTATCCTTTATTAGTAGTGTTCTTGAAAGGTTTATGAAACGGTGAGTTGATTTCGGATTTGAAAAGAAAGAGTTCTCCTGTGTGCAAAAGAACAAGTAGTTGCGAAAAAGAAACTGACGAACCAGTTTATAATTTCGGGAAAAATTCATAAGCTGTGATGATGAAGATCTCAGACCCCCAAACCACCTTATGTGATTCGCTTGTCGAGAATGTCCGTGATGATGAAGATAAATTATGTGATTCGCTTGTCAGAGAATGTCTGGTGTATAAATCTGGTGAAGATCACTTAGGCTCGTGATGACCTCCTCATTGGTTTCTTAATGTCAGATGACCAAGTGGCCTATCAAGTAGCGGCGAAGGCCAGCAGAGGGGCGAAGGCCAAGATAAAGCGAAGCAAATAAAGGTGTAACGGTCGCACGAACCTGGGTGCAAGGGCCTTATCTGGCGGGACCAGTATAGGCATGAGAGTCCTCGCGAAGGCGAGCTGAGACTGCGGGAGTGAGACCCGCGAAGGTTTAGGAGACTCGCGAAGGCGAGTGGGACCGCAAGGGCGAGACCTGAGACCGCGAGGGTGACCCGCGAAGGCCTAATAGGCTCGCGAGGGCGAGTGAGACCGCAAGGGCGAGACCTGCGATCTGGCGAGGGTGAGACCTCGCGAAGGCGAGCTGGAAGACCGTGAGGGCGAGACCTCGCGTAGGCGAGACTTGACAGCGAGGGTGATACCTCGCGCAGGCGAGCTAGGAGACCAGGAGGGTGAGATCTCGCGAAGGCGAGCTGGAAGACCACGAGGGTGAGACCTCGCGATGGCGAGCTGGAAGACCGTGAGGGCAAGACCTTGCGCAGGCGAGACTTGCGAAGGTTTGTCTGATTCTAATACTATGCGAGGGCGCATTTACTTGGGTAGTGTACCAAGATGCCTCCTCCTGAGAGTGGAGTATGGGCAGGGTCCTGTACTCCGTGTTTGAAAATATCGTGTTGAGGGCAGTAGTAGCCACAGAACCGAGTTTGCTCGGAGTGCGATGACCTTTTATGGTATGACACTCCATGTGTTGGATTCCTCATGATCCTTGTGAGCTTTTGAGGGGGCATTTGCTAGGGTAGTGTACCAACCTTGGCGAACCCAAAGAAGAAAATCGCTCAAGATAGAGCACAAGCAAAGGCCTATCTCGAGAGAGACCTTGAAGAAGTGGAAGAAATGGAAAGAGGGCATGCTCATCGAGGGTTCAACCGACACCTCGGATTAAGGGAGCAAGCGCTGCACCAACATGTCCTCAACAACTTGAAGCTCAAAATACCCCCATTCTGCGGTTCTAGTGACCCGGAGGAGTACCTCGCTTGGGTAGCTAAAACCGAGAGGATCATTGACATGATAGGTTACAGTGACGCAACCGCGTTGAAACTTGTTGTCATTGAGTTCCACGACTACGCTCTCACTTAGTGGGAGCAAGAGCATTATAGAAGAGCCATGGAACGGGATCACCCCATCTCCACTTGGGAGGAGATTAAAAGAGCAATGCGAAAGCAGTTTGTGCCAAGCTACCATGATCGGGACTGTGCTCAGAAGTTACAACACCTCACTCAAGGCAACCGAAGAGTGGAAGATTACCAGAAGGATCTTGAGAAGGTGTTGATGAGAGCTAATGTTCGGGAAAATGATGAGGCCAAGTTGGCACGATTTTTATACGGTCTAAGGTAGGACATCGCCAAAACGGTAGAACTGTGTGATTATAAGGATTACTAAGATCTGGTGCAGAAGGCGATAAGGGTGGAGAAACAATTTAAGAAGGGAAGTTCTTATCATTCTTTCTTCACCCCTCAGCGAAGCTCAGGAAGCAGCCCTACCCCCTGCGCCAAGGTGACGCCTTCAAAACCATACCAGTCACGCCGCAATACCCTCCCGCCAAAACCAATGGTACACTACCCAAGCAAACGCGCCCTCGCGTCATATTATAATCGTACAAGGCCTTTGAGGAAATCTCATCCTTGTGGTCTCCAGCCTCACCTGCGCAGGGTCCTGCCCTCGTGGGCCTCAAGTCTCGCATAGGCGACGTCCCATACTCACCCTTGCGTTTCTAAGGCCTTCGCAGGCCACCTCGCGGTCTCAAGTCTCGCCCTTGCGATCTCGCTCGCCAAGGGTCTTACTCCCGCAGCCTCAGCTCGCCTTCGCGAGAAATCTCTTGCCTATACTGTACCTGCCCAGATAAGGACCTCACGATCATGTTCGTGCGACCCTCAATCCTTATTTGTCTGTACTCTCTGGGCCTACGCCCCTTGCAGGCCTTCGCCGCCACTTGGTCCACTTGGAAATAGGCCACTTGGTCACCCGACATCAACCAGCCAATAAGGAGGGCAGCACGAGCCTGGGAGATCTTCACTGATTCATACGCCAGACATTCTCTGACAAACGAATCACTTAAGGCGGTTTGCTGAGATCTTCATCATCATAGCCGCCTTATCTCCAATCAGTCTGACACAGACTTATCTCAACAGCCTGTCTAAGGGCTTCAACTGGGGGAGGCTCATCTCCTGGCATCACTCTATAAATAGGGTGATGTCCACCCTAAATCGGGTAAGCTACTTCACGCCCCCCCACTCCTCTCTTGCTACTTCTGAGTATTCTCTTTATCTTCCGCAGATTACTCTGAACAGCAAGCTTGGAGTCTCAAGAACCTCATCTTCTCCACCACTTCAACTGAGAGTCCGGGCCTTCCTTAGGAACGAGACTATCAGTTTGGCGCCACTCTGTGGGAACGAAAAGTTCTTACCATAAACCCATATTACAAACCACAAGTAGCAAGTCATGCCAACCACCCGGAGTGCAAACAGGAACAGTCGTCAGGGAAGGAGGAATCCCCCCGAGACGAATACGAACAATGATCCACCATCGAGCCATCTCCGAACAATGTTCCCCACAACAGGAGAACTCTGTCCACTCGACGGAGGAAAGCTCCTCCGCGTTAACCGTAACGTGCCCCAAGAGCGTAACATTCCACCTCCGAACACCACCCCAACGAGCCTTGATCCGGCCGTTCTGCAAACAATCACTAAGGCGGTTGCTTTCAACTTACGTGAAACACTCGCCACCACTCTTCGGGCGTTACGATAGCGTGGGAACGCTACGGACTAATCAGCCGAACGCCCAGCCTACTCCTCCTCAACAAGTAAGTAATCCCGACCCTTCTTCGCCGTTACTTATTGTACTTACTAGACGATTAGAGGAAGTGGAAAAAGGGACGAAAGGGCTAGTGTTCATAATACCACCAGATGGGTCCTGACCACCTCTGGACCCAACCCTTCACTCGGGTCTTAGAAACCCCTCTTCCAGATCGGGCCAGCCTAAGCCGACGCTTAAGATGGTCTTTCGCACTCGATATTCACCTCCAGCGTTACGCTTTCCGCGATGGCAATCGCAAGGGCGGATGACAACACGCTCTGCCGAGCCAGCTCCACACTCACCGGGCCGCCGCCAATCGGTATACCACCTTCGGGATAAACGGTTTGATTCCTTCGAGGAACTCTCCCGTAACTTCTCCAATCACTTTGTGGTGTCAAAACCTCCCTAAAACGGCGGGACATCTTCTTAAAATACGGCGTAAAAGGATGAGCCGCTCCGGGAGTATATTCAGCGCTTCAGTGAGTCTATCCAGTCCCTAACCCGGGAGAGGAAGCTCGCTGCAGCTATCCAGGGCCTCCGTTGGGAGTCTCTTTTCTTTGTGGATGTCCACACCAACCCCCCCACAAATATGGAACAATTCTTGAGCACGGCGTCTCGATTTATGAATACGGAAGAGGTCACTCGACCACTTGCCAGAGTCACCGCGACGGACGCTAAGGGACAACCCTCGCGACTGCACCCTGTGTCTCGAGGCGGTACCTACGCCCCCGGTAGGGAGAAGGCGTACTTTTCCCTTCCTCCACTGAGGGAATCTCGCACCAACATCCTCCACGCCTTGGAACAAGAGGGAGGTCACTACTTGGCCTCATCCTCTCTCCAGAAATAACAAGGCAAAGCAACAAGTTCTGCCGTTATCATCGTGACAAAGGTCACGACACTGAGGACTGTTTTGAGCTCAAGCGCATGATCGGGGAAATGTTGGCTCAAGGCAAGCTCAGGGAATACTTGCTCCATAATGAGGGGGCTGTCACAGCCACCCCGCCCGGTTGCGGAGGCGGAGCCGGCCGCGACGTCGGAAACAGGAATTACGGCGGAAAACGCGGCAGCGGAGCATCGAGCTCAAATACATAACAAACGAGTATCGACTAGCAACCTACGTAACCCATACATGGCAAGTATACATGATAACTCGACAAAATACCAACCAAGCAGCTTCATGATATACCAAACATTGCTCATCGCAACAACCACGTAAACACCGAATTCATATCATAACAAATCCAATATAGGCAAGTCGGCTCCGCCTCGACTCGAAGGCATCAATGGCAGAATATATTTCCGATCATATGGCATATACAAATTCATGATCTCGATCTACATGCATGCAGCTACAGCTACAGAGCCATTAAACAAAATCCTATAAATATATACCTAAGTGCGGAATCAGAAGCCTCTCGCTCAAGAATTCCCGCACGTGGTATCGCCGCTATGTAACCCAAAATGTCGGGAAGCACCGCGGATCTCTATTCCGCTGGTTGCTTATCGATCGCTGAAAGATGGTAAACAAATAAAAGGGTGAGTCCTCGAAAGGACCCGGTAAGGGCTTAAGGTAAAAGTGCGGTTTGCCCCCAGGCAACAATCGAACTCGCAAAATGAATATCACAAAGATATGCATGTACATATGAACATAAAGCATAACGTAAATCGAGAATCCAACATATGCGGTCCAACCGCCGAGCGACCAGTAACGGCGGCCCTCAGCAGAGGTCGAATATCTGGTCGTAGCGTAGTATAGCACGGTATCGGGCCGGGGTCGCGAGCCCCAAACCGTCGTAGGTCAGTAACGGCAAGTATCGGCACTCCCGGTGCGGATACACGCAGTAATGTCGGCACCCCTCAAAGCGGACACGTAATGAATGTATCGGCACTCCCGGTGCGGATACGCAGAATGTCGGCACCCCTTCGGTGCGGACACGCAATGCAAGTATCGGCACTCTGGTGCGGATACGCAGAATGTAATCAAGGAGCACCTGCGGCCTCTTCGACCATTCGGGTCTCTGTAATAGAACATATAATAATAATAAGAATACATAAACATAAACAGAAATAACATTACCTGATAACCATATACAGAACAGAATAGGAACCCGGGCCTCTAAGGTCATCCGGGCCTTGAACGAAACAAACATACATTTTACCAATTAAGCCCTTACCTCGGAAACGCCGCCCTGCAGCCCAACACTCGGAAAATCCCAACTCCCGACCCGAAATGCACAACTTGGCTCCTACGGGTCCGCGCTACTCCACCAACGCAGAATCAAGTCACAACCATAGTTGGATCGTAACACATCCAAACAAACCCCGAGAAAACAATTTCCGCACAAACCCGCACTTTCCTAAAATTCCACGTAAAGGTCGGTTTTACGAACCGAGCTAGAACCTTGTTATTCCAACTCCCACAAACGTATTCCAACCCTTAAACCCGCATTCCAGACACTTTCACCGATAAACTCGTATAAAACTAACTTTCTCATTTCTAATCCGAAAATGGTATTTCAAACACCATAACGCACCTACTTCCACTCACATTACCAATTTAGCATCCAATTCAATCAACACACACCACCAACATAGAAAAAGAATCACTTTAACAATTTGATCCTTAACCAATTTTTCACCACACTTCCAATTCAAACCGTTCAAGCTTCCAATTAATCCCACTAATCACCAATTTCATTTCCTAACCAACATTACTAACCAATTGCATCAACACAACAAACCCCCAATTTTGAACAATTCGGCCTAAATGGGGATTTCTCACCCAACTTCCATTTCAATCCAAACAAAGTTCCATTAGCTCTCTTTAATCACCAATTACAATTATTAAGCAAGATTACTAACCAATTGCTTCAAAATCAATAAAACCTATTCATTCCACATTTCGGCCTTAATGGGGGTTTTCAACCCAACTTATTTCCCATCAAATTGAATCCACACATAAGCTTAGAATCATGCTAGGATTAACATACTTGAAGCATGAAGCAAGATAACAAACACACATTATTTTGGAATTTTCCCAAAAATTCGGCCAAAGAGGGTTTCTCATCCAAGGAGTTTTTCCAAAATCTAACACTTGATTATCACCCCCTCAAGCCCAAGAACAACATACTAAAAGATGGGAGAGAGAGAATCACTCTAGCTTATAGTGAAGAACAACCATGAATTCTCAAATTTGCTCTCTTTTCTTCACCATATCATGTTATCAACTTGAAAAGAGAAGAAGGATGGAAGCTTACCATTGTTTGGAGCCAATTCCTTGTTGAATTCCAGCAAGAAATGATGAAGCACTTGGAGCTTGGGAAGGAGATTCAATGGCGGCAGAGAAGGAAGAAAGAAGAAGAAAGAAGAAGAAATGAAAAAGAGATGAATTAATAAGATTTTTATACTATATATATCCCATACTTCTCATCTTAAATTGAAATAGGACATGTGTCCCTTCCTCCTTCCCAAAAAATCTGCTGAATTAATCAGCTGCTGCAGCCCATACGTTTTTTATTAATTTTGCACCCATTTGCAAATTAACTCCCAATTTTTCCGAAAGTTCCAATTCTTTTTGCCCAAAATAATTACCGAATTCCAAAATTAACGAAACTCGGAACCAATCTTCAGAATATTATAACATGCACAGAACATTTTTCAGAAATTCATTTGCCTTTCCGGAGTGTCCTACCGAGCTCGCTGAACCCGAACCAAAACCCGACGTGCGAGCGTGACAACCATAACCGAATTTCCGACACTCCAAAATTCTATAAAAATTCCCATAAATTCCATCTTAAATCCAAACACAACTTACCCCAAAGCCGTCAGAAAATTTCCATCCCGAGCCCCGGGATTCCCGTCCCGAGCCCCGGGAGTCGCCCGAACCGAACGTCCCCGCCCCAAATATTAAACTCCACAAACACCTCCGGACGTCACCACGACTCCAAAACTACAAACGGCTTTCCAAACTGAGATCTCGAGAGTGCTACCGAGCCCGCTATACGTCCCGAGGCGACCCCGACAACCCCCCGGCGCCAGAAAAATATTTTCGGCGGAAACGTCCGGGGGACCCACACGACCTCAAATACGGAGGGGTTCGTCAAAATGATACTCGGATAGGGCTCGGGAGCCGTCTGAACGCCGAAAAACGTGACCCGCAGGCTAAAACCGGAGCCCCGGGTCACCCGGTCGCAACCCGCTCGGGGTGACCGTAACATTCTCCCCCCCTTAGAACTCTTGGTCCTCCAAGAGTAGCCCGAACCAACCAGACAGGTGTCGCTACCAACCGAAAATATAACCATTCCTCTAATCCGTAACAATCGGACCACCGTATCGTGCGGCGGGAGTGGTAGTTTAGACTACCATACAGAGCCTCACGGCGTCCCACCCTCCGGTGCATCTTATTGCACCCGAGACAGTTGCCAGTATTTCTACCAGACAACCCTGCATAAGATCAACCTAAATCTAACCGATCCACAACAAAGCTATCCTGGAAGATACCACATAAAATGTAAACAGCTTGGTGGGGGAAAACCCAACCTAACATCTTACTGAAACTCGTGAGAGCCGATAAAATTGGGTAACTTGCCCCGCCTACCAAATCTTACTGTTCCTCCGCACGGTACTACCTCCACCAAATTCTCGCCACCAAATTCAGATTCCAGAGCCTACGGCGACGGTTCGTACAAACAGCAGTGCGCTCATTCGCGGTTTTAATCCGCGCCTTTAACGATCTGATCTTCGCCGTAGTCTCCTCAAAAGCTCGGGTCCCGGCTTAACCCTATCGACGATCTGTCCAACAAAGATGGTGTCATACACCCCTGCATAACACCTCATATGGTGCCATGTCAAACGTAGTCTGAAAACAATTGTTGTATGGGAACTCTATCAAAGTAACTGCTGGTCTCAATCTCCTCCAAAATCCAAAGTACAGATTCGCAACATATCTTCCAATATCTGAATCACCCGCTCCGACTGCCCGTCCGTCTCAGGGTGGTAAGTCGCACATGATGGAGTCGCGTGCCCGCTTCATGAAAAGTAATCGTAACCGTCTTGTAAAACGCGGATCACGGTCAGATTCAATGGAGTCTGGCGCTCCAGGTAAACGTACAATCTCCCTGATGTAAAGCCGGGCAAGCTTCTCCAGAGGGTCTGTGACCCGAATAGGCAGAAGGTGTACGCACTTTATCAGCTGATCCACAGAAATCCAGATAACATCATGGCGAGACCGTGTCAGGGGCAGTGCAGTCAGAAAGTCCATAGTAACATTGCCCCACTCCCGAACTGGAATGGGCAAAGTCTGCAGTGTCCTCGCCGGTTTTCTCGATGGTCAAACCGCTCGAGTGTGCCTCTCGAAAATCTCATTCCGTAACTCCCGATAATTCTGCTCACACTTATCGACCGGATATACAGCTTGACCCTTCTTAGTCACCGCATAAGCGAAATGCCGAATAGAAAATCCCAAGACAAACCTCCGATAAAATCCTCGCTAACCCTGTGGAGCTCTTGATCTCCCGTGCCGTGGTAAGTTGTTTCCAATCCCGAACCGCCCTCACCTTCTCTGGATCCACTGCATGACCATGCTCAGATATAATGTGTCCCGGAAAGGTGACTTCCCGAATCCGAACTCACATTTTGAGAATTTAGTATAAAGCTGATATTCCCAAAGTGTCTGCAGATCTACCTCGGATGCTCCCGATGCGAGTCCTCATCCCGAGAATATATCGAATATCATCAATAAAACCACCGTAAATGAGTCCAAGTACGGTCGGAACACCCGATGCATCGATCCATGAATGCCACCGGAACATTGGTCAGCCCGAACGGCATGACCGTAAACTCAAAGTATCCAAACCGGGTGCAAAAGCAGTCTTAGGTATGTCCTCTACCTTCACCCTAAGCTGAAAATACCTGGATCGTAGATCAATCTTTGAGAAAACCCTCAAACCCCGAAGTTGATCAAAAAGATCGTTAATCCTCGGTAACGGATACTTATTCTTCCCAATAAGAGCATTCAACCGTCTGTAATCAATACAAAGTCGAGTGTCCCATCATTCTTCTTAACAAATGTAACCGCAGCACCCCACGCCAAGTGCTCGGTCGGACGAAACTCTTTTGCTGTAATTCCTCCAGCTTACTTCTTCTACTCCCGCATCTCGTAAATAGGCATCCGATAAGGAGGAATAGATATCGGAGCAAAGACCCACCGCAGTGGATCTCAAACACAATTTCCCGCGACCAAACCCGGGAACCTTTCTTTTCAACCTTCCGGACCTCGAAATCTGTCCATTCAAGCAGAATTAGCGACTTAACCAACCACACTACCAAACTACACCCCCCACCCATAATCGAAAAACAGGCAGAATTGCGGTAAAATTCCAGTATTCCGCAGAAACATCGAATTCGTAGAACCGATTCGTAACATGCAAGAATTCACTTCAATAATCACAAATCAATGCACAGAACCCATCACATGCAACAGAAATTCCCAACATAATCTGTCAACAATTCGACCAAAAGGTGAGTTCTCACCCGTGTTGTGTTTCCAACGATCCAACGTTATTTCCCTAATCCTTACCTACCCAACATCAACATATATGAACCACACAACGATCCAACGGTTCAATTCCATCAAAACTCAGATCTAAGCCAAGAACATCAACTTTTCAATATTGCCAAATACTCAACATAATCGAACCATACCTCGACAGACGTAGTACTCGAGTTGCCGATCAACTTCCCGCTTGAACTCTCGGACCAAGAAGCAATCTAGAGCAAGCCTTGGAAGCTTGTAAAACACAACAATGGTGGCTTTAGAGAGAGGAAGAATTCGGCGGTGAAGAAGGAAGAAGAATACGTTTGCATTCTTGCAAGACTTGCCAAAACTTAAGTCTTGTAATAATAAGTCATGTGCTTTGCACATGACATCCTTTTTGACATCATAGTGAATCATAATCACTGAAAATAACAAGAGACCAAGTCCAATACTTCCCACTAATCACATTTCGCCAAGTGTCACAGCTTGGCTCGCCCTGAGCCCGAAAACTGCCCGAAACCGTAATTTCCGAGCCGTAACATTTTTCTTCACGTAAAAATGTAAATTATATCCCGACTCCAGATCTTCCTCAAAACCGCAAATCTGAGTCCCGGTCACTCCCGAGCCGCTTTCTCCGCCTGTAATCCCGAAAATCATCCGACGGCAACCCCGGCCCCAAAAATATTTTCCGCGAAATGTCCTAGACATCGCCAGACACTAGAAATCGATATCGGGTCAATCCGAACTCCGGTTCGAACCGGAAGCAATCGACCGAGTAGCCGCTGGCCCCCGGCCAACCGCTCGAATAGCCTCCTCCAGGAATTTGTCAATTCCTCGCAAACTAAGTCTCTAATACCTCCGGCCCTCCTCGGCCGCCGAACCTCGGGGGATTCAAACTCAAACCTCTCCAAAAGTCCAACCTCGTCGATCGGTGTCTCGATCTCCCGTCGTTGATAGGACCGACGAGAAGTCTAGGTGTCGAGTGACCACGCTCCTGAGTCACTCACTTACCAATTCCAAAGTCAGAGCGAGCAAAGTGGCTAAAGTCTCGCTATCACCACTCGATCAAAATGCCCTTACCGTGGCATAAACAGATTTTCCCCGCCATCGCCGCCCGAACCAGCCTAGGCTGGCGGTAATACCAAATCGTAGAGGGGTCCCTACGACGCCTAAGCCTCGGGGTGGTGAGTGTGGTTGTTCGCACTCGGGTCACGCCGAACCCGTATCCTATTCCACGGAGGTGTGGGATCCCATCCCGCCTCCGTACTCAAATCACGCTATCAACGCGTGTTAACCATATCTCAAAAATTTCAGACCAAACATAATCCAGACAAAAGTCGGTCTCTCCTACTCTCTACAGAAGCTAGCTTCAGTTTTCTATGGCTCTGTAGTGTTATGCAATGCATGATGCAAGGATTCTTTTCGAGAATCCCAAACTAAATAATAAACCTTAACATAGAATCGATCATGCTTATAATCACGGAATCACTTCATATAACACCCACACCTTCCATAATGCTCCAAAGAACCGCCACCGCTCCACACGCATTCCGAAATGGTTCAAATAAGGAGTTGATCAGGCTCCGTGCGAACCACCTGAATGAGGTGTAAACCAAGAGCTTGCCCTTCAAGTCATCTTCCGCAGTACTTAACCATGAACAGACTTATCTTACTCCAAAAGTCCACCTCGGACTTGTATACTTGCCTTCCACATTTCATATCAAAACCAAACATACTTTACCTTTTGGGTCAATCCGACCCTACCTGCTCGATACCAACTTGTCACAGCCACCCCGCCCGGTTGCGGAGGCGGAGCCGGCCGCGACGCCGGAAACAGGAATTACGGCGGAAAACGCGGCGAGCATCGAGCTCAAATACGTAACAAACGAGTATCGACTAGCAACCTACGTAACCCATACATGGCAAGTATACATGATAACTCGACAAAATACCAACCAAGCGCTTCATGATATACCAAACATTGCTCATCGCAACAACCACGTAAACACCGAATTCATATCATAACAAATCCAATATAGGCAAGTCGGGCTCCGCCTCGACTCGAAGGCATCAAAGGCGAAATATATTTCCGATCATATGGCATATACAAATTCATGATCTGATCTACATGCATGCAGCTACAGCTACAGAGCCATTAAACAAAATCCTATAAATATATACCTAAGTGCGGAATCAGAAGCCTCTCGCTCAAGAATTCCCGCACGTGGTACCGCCGCTCTGTAACCCAAAATGTCAGAAGCACCGCGGATCTCTATTCCGCTGGTTGCTTATCGATCGCTGAAAGATGGTAAACAAATAAAAGGGTGAGTCCTCGAAAGGACCCGAGAAGGGCTTAAGGTAAAGTGCGGTTTGCCCCTGTGGCAACAATCAACTCGCAAAAGCGAATATCACAAAGATATGCATGTACATATGAACATAAAGCATAACGTAAATCGAATCCAACATATGCGGTCCAACCGCCGAGCGACCATGTAACGGCCCTCAACAGAGGTCGAATATACTGATCGAATGAGCATGTATAGCACGGTACCGGCCGGGGTCGCGAGCCCCAAACTGCCGTAGGTCACGTAATGTATCGGCACTCCGGTGCGGATACACGCAGAATGTCGGCACCCCTTCGGTGCGGACACGTAACAAGTATCGGCACTCCGGTGCGGATACGCGAGAATGTCGGCACCCTTCAAAGGCGGACACGTAATGGGCATCGGCACTCCCGGTGCGGATACGCGGAATGTAATCAAGGAGCACCCGTGGCCTCTTCGACCATTCGGTCTCGTCACAATAGAACATATAATAATAATAAGAATACATAAACATAAACGAAGTAACATTACCGATAACCATATACGTAATGAATAGGAACCCGGGCCTCTAAGGTCATCCGGGCCTTGAACGGAACAAACATACATTTTACCAAATTAAGCCCTTACCTCGGAAACGCCGCCCCGCAGCCCAACACTCGGAAAATCCCAACTCCCGACCCGAAATGCACAACTTGGCTCCTACGGGTCCGCGCTACTCCACCAACGCAATTGTTGTACAACCATAGTTGGATCGTAACACATCCAAACAAACCCCGAGAAAACAATTTCCGCACAAACCCGCACTTTCCCGGAAAATTCCACGAAAGGTCGGTTTTACGAACCGAGCTAGAACCTTGTTATTCCAACTCCCACAAACGTATTCCAACCCTTAAACCCGCATTCCAGGACACTTTCCCGATAAACTCGTATAAAACCAACTTTCTCATTTCTAATCCGAAAATGGTATTTCAAACACCATAACGCACCTACTTCCACTCACATTACCAATTTAGCATCCAATTCAATCAACACACACCACCAACATAGAAAAAGAATCACTTTAACAATTTGATCCTTAACCAATTTTTCACCACACTTCCAATTCAAACCGTTCAAGCTTCCAATTAATCCCACTAATCACCAATTTCATTTCCTAACCAACATTACTAACCAATTGCATCAACACAACAAACCCCCAATTTTGAACAATTCGGCCTAAATGGGGATTTCTCACCCAACCTTCATTTCAATCCAAACAAAGTTCCATTAGCACTCTTTTATCACCAATTGCAATTATTAAACAAGATTACTAACCAATTGCTTCAAAATCAATAAAACCTATTCATTCCACATTTCGGCCAAAGAGGGGTTTTTAACCCAACTTATTTTCCATCAAATTGAATCCACACATAAGCTTAGAATCATGCTAGGATTAACATACTTGAAGCATGAAGCAAGATAACAAACACACATTATTTTGGAATTTTCCCAAAAATTCGGCCAAAGAGGGTTTCTCATCCAAGGAGTTTTTCCAAAATCTAACACTTGATTATCACTCCCCTCAAGCCCAAGAACAACATACTAAAAGATGGGAGAGAGAGAATCACTCTAGCTTATAGTGAAGAACAACCATGAATTCTCAAATTTGCTCTCTTTTCTTCACCATATCATGTTATCAACTTGAAAAGAGAAGAAGGATGGAAGCTTACCATTGTTTGGAGCCAATTCCTTGTTGAATTCCAGCAAGAAATGATGAAGCACTTGGAGCTTGGGAAGGAGATTCAATGGCGGCAGAGAAGGAAGAAAGAAGAAGAAAGAAGAAGAAATGAAAAAGAGATGAATTAATAAGATTTTTATACTATATATATCCCATACTTCTCATCTTAAATTGAAATAGGACATGTGTCCCTTCCTCCTTCCCAAAAAATCTGCTGAATTAATCAGCTGCTGCAGCCCATACGTTTTTTATTAATTTTGCACCCATTTGCAAATTAACTCCCAATTTTTCCGAAAGTTCCAATTCTTTTTGCCCAAAAATAATTACCGAATTCCAAAATTAATGAAACTCGGACCCAATCTTCAGAATATTATAACATGCACAGAACATTTTTCAGAAATTCATTTGCCTTTCCGGAGTGTCCTACCGAGCTCGCTGAACCCGAACCAAAACCCGACGTGCGAGCGTGACAACCATAACCGAAATTCCGTCACTCCAAAATTCTATAAAAATACCCATAAATTCCATCTTAAATTCAAACACAACTTACCCCAAAGCCGTCAGAAAATTTCCATCCCGAGCCCCGGGATTCCCGTCCCGAGCCCCGGGAGTCGCCGAACCGAACGTCCAGTCCCAATTATTAAACTCCCCAAACACCTACGGGACGTCACCACGACTCCAAAACTCCAACCGGCATCCCAAACTGAAATCTCGAGCGTGCTACCGAGCCCGCTGTACGTCCCGAGTCGACCCCGACAACCCCCCCGGCGCCAGAAAAATATTTTCGGCGGAAACGTCCGGGGGACCCACACGACCTCAAATACGGAGGGGTTCGTCAAAATGATACTCGGATAGGGCTCGGGAGCCGTCTGAACGCCGAAAAATGTGACCCGCAGGCTAAAACCGGAGCCCCGGGTCACCCGGTCGCAACCCGCTCGGGGTGACCGTAACAGTGCCGGCCGGAGGACCGCCGGCGGGGGCGCTCCCAACAAAACCCAGGTCAGGAGAATCTAGTTCAGATCCCCCCGGCAAGGGGACATATCGGCGTAATCACACAGTGTGAAGGCGCTTCGGCAAGACGCCGTCATATGAGGCAGATCTACCGAGATCAACCACTCCGCCACCCGGTTACGCATCGCAGCGATGGCACCTCGTGGCGTGCCGCACGCCGATCCCTTGGTTATCACCGCCCATATTGCGGGATGGGACGTTGACAGGATCTACATGGATACGGGGCAAACGCCAACGTGATCTACAAGCACACTTTGGTTGAGGCCAAAGTGCCTTTGTCAAAAATTCAACCCGCAAAGGGGGCCACTTTTGGAGTAGGACGGGATGAAATCCCAACTTTAGGGTCGATCACCCTACCCTACATGATGATGGGAACCACCAAGGAAAAGAAGCAGGTATGCCACTCAAGCTTTGTGGACTTTATTGTCCTGGATCTTCCTACGCCATACAACGCCATCATTGGGCGACATACTCAGACTGAGTTCCACGTCCGCTATGATGTGCGGACCCTGACTTTGATCTTTCACACGGTGGCTGGAGATGCCTATATCTTCGTCAACCAGAATGTGGCCAGAGGCAATTATGTCTCCGCCCTCGCTGGACCTCCTCAGCTTCCTCGACCATCTGAGCCTAAGAGAAAGGCACCCTTGGAAGAAACCGGGCCTACAGGTGAGGCCGCTCCTGACTTGTCTGGATCCTTTGAAGAGGTTGAAATCTCCCCCGGGAAGAAATTCCGGGTGGGAAAAGACCTCGAGGAAAAGACCAGCAAGCACTCATCCATCTCCTCCATGCCAATAGCGACGTCTTCGCATGGAGCCCTGAGGACCTACCAGGGGTTGACCCTACTATTATCTCTCACAAGTTGAGTGTACTCCCCGGCTTTAGTCCGGTTAGGCAGAAAACAAGGGGCATGGCCCCTGACTGTAAAGACTTTGTACGCACTGAAGTGCAGAAATTGCTTAAGGCAAATATAATCAAGGAGGTTCACTACTCTGAGTGGGTTGCGAATATTGTCCTCACCGATAAAGAGGGCGGCCAGTGGCGACTTTGCGTGGACTACAAAGAGGTTAATAGGGCCTATCCAAGGGACCCCTATCCCCTACCTTCCATTGACCAACTGGTTGACTCAACGGTTCATCATTCTGTCTTCTCCTTTCTCGACGCAGACAACGGGTACCATCAAGTCTTTATGGACCCAGAAGACGCGGTAAAAACCGCCTTCACTACTGGCGAAGCTGTCTATCATTATATCAGAATGCCCTTTGGCTTAAAAAATGCGGGGGCTACCTTCCAAAGACTTGTAAATCAAGTCTTCGCAGGCCAAATTGGCCGAAATCTTGAGGCTTACGTCGATGACATTGTAGTCAAAAGCAAGGCCACTTCAACACATCTCACAGACTTGGAGGAAACATTCGCCAACTTCCGCAAATACAATATGCGGTTAAACCCAAAGAAATGTATCTTTGGCGTAGGAGAAGGGAAGTTTCTAGGGTACCGGATCTCCAAAGGAGGAATCCACGCAAATCCCAAAAAGATTGAGGCAATCACTACCTGCGCACCCCTAGAGGACTTAAGGAAGTTCAACAGCTACCGGAAAGCTAGTCGCCTTGGGACGATTCGTCTCTAAACTAAGCGATCGCTGCAGACCTTTCTTCGATCAAATACGCAAGAAAAAGCTTGCTCGTGGACGGAGGAGTGCAAGGAGGCATATGCCTCCATCAAACAGCATTTACAGAAGCTGCCAGCACTCAAGTGCCCCAGGCCGGGCGATGACTTGGTCCTCTACCTCGCCACCTCAGAAAAGAGTGTTGCTTCTGTCCTTATTAAGGAAGAGGCTGCTAAACAATGGCCGGTATATTACACCAGCCATACTCTCCAGGATACAGAAACAAGGTATCCTCCTCTCCAAAAGGCTATATTGTCTCTTGTGTATGCAGCAAGGAAGCTCAAGCCCTACTTCCAAGGGCACACTATTATAGTCCGAACGGACTTACCGACTGAGATATCCTGAGGCGGCCCGAACATTCAGGGCGCCTCGCCAAGTGGTGTATCGAACTTGACGGTTTTAACATCAACTATGAGCCCAGGAAGGCAATCAAGGGCCAGGCCCTCGCCGACTTCATTGCGGAGTTCTCAGATGCTAATATCCTCTGCACCTCCACCCATTCCTCCCGAATGGGACTTATTTGTGGACGGCTCATCCAAGCTGGAGTCCCCCGCAGGGGGTGTATCTACGCGGACCCCTAGGTATGGAAGTATCCTTCGTGTCTCTTTTCAATTTCAAGTAACTAACAATGTCGCAGAATATGAGGCCCTAGTCGCGGGGCTAAAACTCGCCAAAAGGGCAGGCATCCACCGCTTCCATGTCCATAGCGACTCGCAACTGATGATTCACCAGGTCCAAGGGTGCGCTGAATGCAAGGACATCACCCTCATCAAATACCTTAAGTTGGTAAACGCCTTGCGGACCGACTTCGAAGAGGTCATCTTCATACATGTTCCTCGCTCTGAGAACACTACAGCAGACATGCTGTCAAAGGGGAAGACTCCCTCCACCTCGGCCACCCTGGCCAGCCCTTCCATCGCGAAAGATATTGATATTGCTTCTCTGGCAACACGGGATCCGGTCACAGACTGGAGAGACCCTATTATTGCTGAGCTAAAGGCCAGCACTACAGATCTTCAGGCTCGCAAACGGGCCATCCGCTTCGTCCTCATTGATGACCAATTATGGCATCGCGGGTTTGCGGCGCCTTTACAACGGTGTCTCAGCACCCTCGAGGGACACTCTGTCTTGGATACTCTTCACCAAGGCAACTGTGGCGCACACATTGTTGCGGAGGCGCTTGCCCACAAAGCCCTTCGTCAAGGGTACTCTTGGCCTACCTTGAAAAAGGACGCGCCGCCTTGGTCAAAACGTGCCACCAAGCCAAATCAATTCTCGCATCCGGCGATCGCCATCTACGGAATCTCCAAAGATCGACAAACCCGGTGCCCTTCGCCTGTGGGGCCTTGACCTCATTGGTCCAATGCCGACCGCTCCAGTCCGCACCGCTTTGTGTTGTTGCGGTTGATTATTTTTCTAAGTGCGTCGAGGTAGAACCCCTGGTCTCCATCACTTCGCGAAAATTATCAAGTTTCTTTGGAAGAACCTTGTCTGCCGGCACGGCAGTCCTCGTGCTATTATTACAGACAATGGCACACGGTTTGCGATCCACAAGGTGTCCAACAGGTGGGCTCGGACAATAATGTCCGCATGCTTTTCGCCCAAGTGGCGCACCCCCAATGGGCAGGTTGAAGTCACCAACCGCACCCTCAAGGAAGGCCTCAAGAAGCGCCTTGAGGGGGCCAAAGGCCGCTGGGTAGATGAACTCCCAAGTGTCTTATGGGACTATCGCACCACAACGCGAACCCCAACAGGCGAGACGCCTTTCTCCTTGGTATATGGCGCAGATGCGCTCCTGCCTATTGAGGCAGACCTTCCCACGATCCGTATGATCAATTTCACTGATGAGGCCAATGCTCAAGGGCTCCGCGCCAAACTTGACTTAATCGAAGAATTGCGCGAGGCGCTCGCCTCCGCATGACCGCACTCAAACAGAGGCTCAGTCTTTACCACAATGCCAGGGTAAAACCCAAAGCGCTGTAACAAGGGGGCCTTGCCCTGCTCAAATCTGCCCTCACCGCACGCGACCCCAAACAGGGTGTCTTGCGACCCAACTGGGACGGACCATATATTGTTCATAAACAAGTCCGCCTGTGAGTCTATGAACTACAAGACCATGATGGTCGTCTTCTTCCCGCAACTTTCATCTGGATGACTTGCGCCCATATTATGTGTAAGTCCCTAAGTTTTACGTCTTCAAATTCAATAAAAATACGGGTGTATTTCCTTCTTGTCTTACAACCGTACATGGCACAACAAATACCCTTTCCATCGCCTTCGCACCCAACCGGTCGATCAAGGCTACTTGCCCGAACTATGGCATCGGACCTTGTTAGGTCTCCCTCGCGCACCCGCACAAGGGGAAGCCCCGGAGGTCGCGCCACGGTAGTTGCGGGTCTCATTCCCCAACTCGACCTTCAACTCGCCCCGCCCCAAGGGTAATCCCCTTGCGCTGCGGAAGGGTAACCCCCTTTTGGCTCCTTCAGGACGGACTATGGGGAAGTCGTCCTCGCACGACACAGCTGACCTTCCGCTCGGGCGTCTCCCCACAGGTGGTTGCGGGTCTCATTCCCCAACCGACCTTCAACTCGCCCCGCCCCAAGGGTAATCCCCTTGCGCTGCGGAAGGGTAACCCCCTTTTGGCTCCTTCAGGAAGGTCTATGTGTAAGTCGTCCTCGCACGCCACAGCAGACCTTCCGCTCGGACTTCTCCACACAGGTGGTTGCGGGTCTCATTCCCCAACCGACCTTCAACTCGCCCCGCCCCAAGGGTAATACCCTTGCGCTGCGGAAGGGTAACCCCCTTTTGGCTCCTTCAGGAAGGTCTATGTGTAAGTCGTCCTCGCACGCCACAGCAGACCTTCCGCTCGGACTTCTCCTCACTGGTGGTTGCGGGTCTCATTCCCCAACCGACCTTCAACTCGCCCCGCCCCAAGGGTAATCCCCTTGCGCTGCGGAAGGGTAACCCCCTTTTGGCTCCTTCAGATAGGTCTATGTGTAAGACGTCCTCGCACGCCACAGCAGACCTTCCGCTCTGACTTCTCCACCCACCCGCTAGCGGGTATCACGCCCCAACCGACCTTCAACTCGCCCCGCCCCAAGGGTAATCCCCTTGCGCTGCGGAAGGGTAACCCCCTTTTTGGCTCCTTCAGATAGGTCTATGTGTAAGACGTCCTCGCACGCCACAGACCTTCCGCTCGGACTTCTCCCATAGGTGGTTGCGGGTTTCATTCCCAACCGACCTTCAACTCGCCCGCCCCAAGGGTAATCCTCACCGTGGGACCAGACCCCGGTTTCCTCAAGGACCTCAGTTCTGGTCCCCAAATCTGCAGGGATCTCTGTTAGGACCCCTTGGTCCACGGGAGCCTCACAGGGACCAACCCTCTGGCCTGAAGGGCCCGCACCTACAAAGTACAGGCATCAGCAATTGAATAGCAAAAATACGAACTCAAACTAAAGAAAGCACTTTCAAGTCAGGAAAACTCACCAGCAGGAGGACGCCCCCATTCATTGATTTCCAGCTGGCTGCTGGAAGGTTGGGCAATCTCCCAACCACTAGTCCTCGTAGAGGACCGCGTTACTGCACACCCCTCCCCGGGGGCCTCACCGTCGAGAGGAAGAAGAAGTCTCCTCAACCTCGTAATCCTTTTCCCCTTTGTGGCGAGGGCCCGCTCCCGAGAGAACCACTTGTGGATCCCCTCTCCAGAGGGGTTGCTGCAGGATCACATCCCTGGCATTAGGGGTCTCCACCTCCTCCACAGGAGTGACTGATACCTCCTGTTGGCCAGAACCTCCAATGGCCTTGGCAGCTTGGATGCCCCTCCTTCTCATAGAGATCAGGATGTCAACCGCTGACATTTTGCCCTTGGGAGGGGGCACCTTTCCCCCAGAAAGGATCTCTGCGGCCACCACGTGCCCGGGCAAATCCTCGCCTTGAGCTGGTGAGGGGCTTGCAAAAAGCCCAGACATGAAGGCTTCAGCAGCCTCCTCAGGAGAAATAGGCTGCACCACTGAGATGGGTACAGCCTCTATGGGAGCAGCACTGTCTATCTGCGCCCCCTCTGGGCCCTCCGCAGAGGGCACGACCTCTTCAACAACAAGAGACACCTCGACCTCCACTCTTCTGGCTTCCTCAGCCACAGGCTCTCCAGCCTTCTCCACGGTACAGGGAACTTCTTCCCCAACAGGCTCCCTAGCCTCCGCAGTTGAAAGAGCTGCGGTAGGCCCCTTCACTTCAGCAGGCCTCTCAGCCTCCCGGGCTTGGCTCTTCAGCCTGGCCCCCTCAAAGCAACAATGGGGCACTCTCTTCTCCAGGCTGCGCAGCAGCCACCTTCTTCTTCTTCTTCTCCGGCTGAGAAGACGCCAAGGACTTGGTAGCAGCCCTCTTCTTGGGCGGCTTGGGAGTGATTCGTCCCAACACCTTCACTGCCCTAGAAGGGGCATCCCTCCCGAATGCACAAGCCAGGTGCACTCGCTGGGCAATACGCATGGACGCTTTCTTGCCCCGGGTTTCGCCGACTTCTGCGACGACATCTACAAAACGTAAAGAAAGTCTTCGGACTGAGTTCTACTGCACCTCTTTCAAGTTTTACAAAGATGATTATGTGTATGCAAAGCGTACCTTTGGGCCTCGCCATGCGGCGTAAAAGAATCTATCATCGTCCCGCGGTGGACAGCGCCCATCCCTCGTACGGTGGGGGCACCTTGGGGTCCAACACGAAGCCCTTTCTGATCCCAGCCCACCGCAGGGTGGTTTCATCCAGTTGGGCAGCTGAGAAAGGGAAAAATTCATCGCATGCACTCCTTGACAAAACATCGTCCAACCACCCCAGCAGTTGGACATACGCCTGCCACCGCACTCCCTCATGAGTCAGTTCAGGCCTCCGCACAATGCTTTGCACGGATTGCCGCGTCCTCGCCACGGGAAAGTCCCATGACCCTTCGCGGGGCAAAAAGAAAAAGACCCATGCCGGTCGTGGTAGGATTTGGGCGAGGCGCTGAAGGAGATGGAATGGTTACCTCCAACGTTTATGGGAGTGACGTAGAAGAACGCGCTCCCTCTTCTCACCTCCAGACGGTAAAAACGATTGAAGACATCGGAGAATGGCTGCACACCGGCCATTTGGCAGGCGACGATGAAGCCCGCTATAGACAGAAAAGTATTGGGCGCCAGTGAGTTGGCGGCATCCCCACTCGCGCATAAATCTTGCACCAAACGAGGGAGGGGATACCGCAATCCCGCCGCAAGCTGCGCCGTGTCTGAGCACAGCACCCGGTTCTCCTTGTTCTCCTCGAACGGGCCAACCCATCGCCCGACAAACGCCCGCACGGGATGTATGTGCCGGCGCTTTTTCCACAGGCCAGAAGGCCTCCACCATATCCTGGTGAATTTTCTCGAACTTCACCGTGGTCTTCTCTAGGGGGGCGACCACTGGGCGAACAACTTCCTTGGAACTCATCTCTGCAAAAAAAAAAGGGGAACAACAGACATATAAATCGGAGCGGCCTAGCAAAGGCATTTTGTCAAGCACTCAGTGCGCTCAGAGAACTAGAAACACTCAGTGTGCCGGAGAACGGAATCTTACTTGATCTGTTGCCGGTAGAAGAGACGGACAGAGCAATTGGCAATTTAACGGGTAAACCGACGGAGTCTCAAGCAAAAAGAAGGAATCGCCGCAGAAAACCTCTCCACTACCGATAAACGTCAAGAAACGCAAGAATACGAAAAGGTTACGCAGAGCAAAAACGAGGAAATACGAAAGTGAAGAAGAAAGGCTTCAATCTTCTCGGATACGCTTTTATAAGCCCGCCGAAATGAAAAAACGCTATTTAAGCGTAATTGGCTCTGAGGCGCCACGTGCCAGCATCCAGCGGTTATTAAATCTCTCCCCGCCATACAAAAGGAGAAACGCTTTTGCAAAGCGTAATCGACCCTACAAAGGCCACGTGTCGCGTCCCATAACGGTCAGTAAACCTCCCATCTTCCTTTATCTCTCCTGCATTAAATGCTGAAGGGACTCTTCGTTGCCGTTACACTCAAATGGTCCGCAAACGGCCTAAGTGCCTTCGCCAGCTCCAGAGCCTTGGAATGTAAACAGAGTACGGGACCCTGCCCATACTCTGCCTTCAGGAGGAGGCATCTTGGTACACTACCCAAGCAAATGCCCTCCCTCCCCCTCTCTCAAACTCACAAGGATCACAAAAGATCTTCACTTATGGCTGCTACATCGGTCCTCAGCAAAGTACTTTCGGAAAAGCGGAGTACGGGACCTCGCCCATACTCCGCTCTCGGGAGGAGGCATCTTGGTACACTACCCAAGCAAACGCGCCTCGAGTCATATTATAATCGTACAAGGCCTTTGAGGAAATCTCATCCTTGTGGTTTCCGGCCTCACTGCGCGGGGTCCCGCCTCGCGGGCCTCACGTCTCGCATGGGCGACGTCTCATACTCACCCTTGCGTTTCTAAGGCCTTCGCGGGCCACCCTCGCGGTCTCGGTCTCGCCCTTGCGATCTCGCTCGCATTGGGCGGGTCTTACTCCCGCAGCCTCAGCTCGCCTTCGCGGGTCTTACTCCCGCGATCTCGAGCTCGCCTTCGCGGGTCTTACTCCCGCAGCCTCAGCTCGCCGCGAGAACTCTCTTGCCTATACTGGCCCCGCCCGATAAGGCCCTCACGCTGTGTTCGTGCGTCCCTCACTCCTTATTTGGCTGTACTCTATCTCGGCCTTCGCCCTTGCAGCCTTCGCCCGCCACTTGCTCCACTTGGAAATAGGCCACTTGGTCACCCGACATCAACCAGCCAATAAGGAGGGCAGCACGAGCACAGGAGATCTTCACCAGATTCATACGCCGACATTCTCTGACAAACGAATCAACTAACGCGGTTTGCTTAGATATTCATCATCACAGCCGCCTTATATCCAATCGGGCCTGACATGACTTATCTCAACAGCCTGTCTAAGGGCTTCAACCGGGAGGCTCTTCTCCGGCATCACTCTATAAATAGGGTGATGTCCACCCTAAATCGGGTAAGCTACTTCACGCCCCCCCACTCCTCTCTTGCTACTTCTGAGTATTCTCTTTATCTTCCGCAGATTACTCTGAACAGCAAGCTTGGAGTCTCAAGAACCTCATCTTCTCCACCACTTCAACTGAGAGTCCGGGCCTTCCTTAGGAACGAGACTATCAACCAACTTTTCGCGAGGCCTCCATCCCACCAAACAGCCTCACCCCATTCTCAACCGAGAACCATTACCTATCCTAAACCTTCCGACACTTAGCGCCTAACAAGGAGCATTGAGTGTTTTAAGTGTCACCCCACCGCCCCGGAATCGGCGGAAGCATCTTTCTTGCAGAGGTTGGAGGTATCGGCGGCGGGTGATCGCGAATTTTCTCTTAAAAGGGTTTGGTCCCAAAACCCATCCCTTAAAACGTTATCTTTCGGTTTTAAGGTTGTTACGTGTTTGCAGATTTTTACGACGTCTTACAAGTCCTAAACCCGCACCCGAGACACGTTAGTGGTTCTTACAGATATCGCGCGCGCAAAAACTTAAGCGAATACAGATAATACAGTGTAAGGAGTTCCGCCTCTGCGTAGGGTCGGAAACTCCCACGAATAAACTATACTGCACTGAAATCCGAATGCAGAGATAACTAATATGCATACTACGCCACAGAGCCGAGCCATAGGACGGAATTATACTTCGCCAAACAAAATCTGTCGCCGCTAAACATACAAAGGAGAAATAACGTTAGACAGACGTATAGTCCAAACGCAGATCACAGAGGGATCTAACGAGAAAACCCCTGACATAAACAGATAAATACCTCGTAATGCATGTAATGCGAATCGAACACCGCGGAGGTCTACTCCGCAGTCGCTTGCCCGCATCCCCGAAAATGTTATATATGTGGGGGGTGAGTTCTCGAAAGAACCCAGTAAGGGGGTAGGTACGAGACGGTCAAAACAAAACTTTAAAAACATTTTTTGCCTGCACAAAAGGGTTAGCATGCAATGATCTAGCAGATATCCCAATCCTAAAAAGTATTATGATATGCAGAGTCATGATGCTCCGAAGTCCCGCTTGACCGTGTTAACGACCATGGTTGGCATACCGTAATCACCGGCGTTCCCATCGCCGATAACATGTGGTACATAACCCATACAGTGGTCCCCGACCACCGACAAAGACTCCTACGGCTGCTTGTTAAGCTCACACCGATTATCGGGATCAGAGCGCATGGTACCATCGAAGGGGCGACGCCCCCTAATCACGTAAACGGCCTAAGCCGCATGAACATATAACGGGTCCGTTGTCGACCCCGATATGCAGATCCGATATAGCGTAAGTCCGTAAATAATAACAGAAATGGGTCCGCTGTCGACCCCCGATATGCATATAGTCCGTAAATAAAAACCCCGCAAACCACTACGTACCTTGTGACTAGCCCCGGAGTCACCGGGCCCCACCTCGACCCGAGTACTAGCCCTTAACTAACCTAATACACATAAATGCGCATTAAGAAAGTTAAACCCCTTACCTTGACAGAAACGGATATCTACTGTGGCCCCCTGACGCACAAGCAATATCCCCAGAACGCAGATTTAATCTGCCATAATCAGAGACATACAAATAACTTTAGTTATTTCACTAAAGTTTCAAGTGTTGGGAATTTATTCTTAATTACAACCTAAGTCCTTGAACTTTTCAGAACTTGCAAAAGTACCCCAATTTTCACAATTCCAAATGACTTCCTTCCATTAAAAACAAGTTTACACTTTTACCCAAACTTTTCCATATTTTACACTATGGTCCTCCAATTTTCATAAAAGGTCAACTTTACCCGGTTTGGTCAACTTGGTCAAAAAGTCAACCTTTATCCATTCTTTCCCAAATTTTGGCCCAAGCCCAAATTTTCGGCCCAACTTCCATCTCAACCCAAATCTTTTCTAAACTTCACACTTAACACCCAAACTTTTGGCCAACAACCCAAACTTCTCCAAATCATTCCAAATTTTTATCACAACTTAACAACATGTCATAAAGGCTTAAAACATGCTTCTTTTTCATATTCCTTCAACAAAACATCACCAAAAATCTCTCCAAATTTTCGGCCTCAACTTGAACATTCCAACCATTCATTTTTCCATACTACCTCAAGAACAAAACTTGTTCAATAAACATCCAACAACAACATACTCGAATATCACAACCCACCATCAACATAAACCATAAAACTTGTCAAAAGTGATCCTCACCTTGAAGAACTTCCACTCAAACCTTGATTGAGCTGCTGGAATTTGAGACACCACCACCACCAAAGTTTCCTTCAAAGATTTGGCCATGAACCAACAAGAGTAAGCACAAATCTTCCATACATGTTTAACTTCAAACATGATGATTAGCCCAAAACAAACTCAAATTTACCTTGATTGGCACTGATTTGTGAGGTTAAGAAAGTGGTAGAACCAAGCTTGTTGAACCTCAAAACTCGAAACTTCAAGTTTGAGTTTTCAGCACCAACATCACAGCAGACCCGTTTTCGTGCAACTCAGATCTGGAGGTCTTCCCGACGTTTTTGGACCATGACCCCTTCAGCAAAGTTGAAGCCAAGAGGTTAAGGAAGATTTCTTCTAACTACCACCAAAGCCAATTCGAACTCCAGACGAGCAGAATCAGCCACGAACAGAGGAGAAATATTCTGGCCAGCAAAGGAGAGAGTGTTCAAAAGTTGTTTCTCTTTCTAAGTGTTTGAGTGAGAGAGAGGAATGAGATAAGTGATTCTGAAATGCTAAAAGGGCTGAATAAATGGTGAGTGAGAGGAAAAATTAATTGGTTTTATGGAGAAAGTAAAAGAAATAAAATGGTGGTGGAATGAATGGGTGACATGTGTGGGTATGGGCAAGGTATGGGTTACCATACTTTGACCAAGGGCCAAAAATATCTCCTCCCCTATCTTAATTACTGCAGAAATTACCAAGGGAGATAATCCTTGTGATTATCTCCTAATTTTTCCCGTCGGTGACCATTTTGCCCCCCAAAACCGATTTTCCGCAAAACGTCCCGGAACTCGATAAATGTCATCCAACACATAAAACACTTATAAATATCACCAAATTCACTTCCAAACATTGAATTTCAATAATTTATCATAATCCAATATTGTTCTGATACTTTACAGAATTCACGTTTTCAGAAGATATTCGCCGGAAAATTCCAAAACATCGGGGTGGGTGTAACAAGAGAAGGTTCAAGAAACCTCGAGCGGAAAGAAAGAGTGTGCATTCATGGGAAACACTGTGAGTGAACAAGAGAGAAAACAAGGGTGCATCCCTTCTCCAAGCAAAAAGAGTGAGAGAGTGATCAACATGCTTCCCACCAGTCGCAGTTCTCCCCTAACTACCGTTTTGGATCAACCAACTCTTTCCTCCTTGAGTGTGCAGGTCACTGTGGAAAGAGGAACTAAAGATTGCCTTGAAGAATTTGAGAAGAAAGTGCCACACACTCTCAGCCAAGAAGAAAAATGCAAGAGGAAGGGAGCGAACATGGGTAACTGTGCTTCTAATCTCTCATCTCTTAACATAGAATCTGAATTGGATGAGCAGAGGCATGCGCATATTGAAAAATTGAATGATCTGATGTCTTTGAATAGAAAACAGAATGAGAAAATGCATGATCATGACTTTAAGATTGACGTGGAACAGGCCCAACCCAAGCCCAAACATCAAGATCTGCTCATTGGCCTTGGTGGACCTATGACAAGGAGCCGGACTAAGAAGGCTAAAGACGCTCTCAATCTGTTGATGCACAGTTTTACAAAGTGTGAGGAGCAAAGTGAAGATATCCACAAAGATGAAGGAAAAGTGCAAGCACTCCTCAATTTGGGCCAACCCAATTCCCAAATGGTGCAAACTATTTTAAACATTTCTGTTTGGGCTATACCAAATGACAATTTGGCCCAAGTGCATGGTTCACGAATATCTCAACCTGTTGAGACAGCAGCTGGCGCATTCAATGCTTTCCCAAAGCTTCCAACCGTTCACTTCTCTTCAAGGACGAACTTCAGCAGCCTTGAGGACTCAAGAGTCATCCAAAATCATCCAGGAACCATTGGTGAGGAAGGAGTTACAAGCCTTGAAGCCCCTCCATCAAGAGCACTTAAATGAGGATCATTTACTCCACATTTATTGGCCAAAACTCATCCCTCATCTTCCAACTCGAATTTCTATCATTTTATTTCAGTTTTTAGATATATATATTGGCTAGTTCTACCCCTTAGCTAGCCTAGAATAAATTTAGAAATAATTGTTTTAAATTCTCACATTTACATTTCCTTTTAATTTCCATCATTAAGAGTGGAGATGAAGGGACTTGTAAATTGATTTGAATGCCTAGCTTCCTTGTCCTATAAAAGGAGGTCTAGGTTAGTTTGGAAGACACAATTCAATCATCAAATATATTTCTCCTTTTCCTTGAAATTGAGAGTGATTCTCTTTTCAACCTATCTACCTTTTTCCACTCAATTCTTGTTAAGTTTTCTTTACAAGTCTACTAAGACCAATATTGCCTTCTCATTGGAAGAAGGAGGTGTTGGCCTCATCATCATTCCTCTCAATTTTGGCAACAAAGGCTTTCTTTGTCTTGGACCTTTTTCGGTATCAAGGAGGAGTCGTCAAAGGCATAACACCATCTTTGCCTGGCCAAGGATCCGGGAGGAGTTGGCGGCCATATCCGTTCGTTTCACAAGCTTCGCATCGTTTTGCTTTGTGCATTTCGGATCTGTCAATCTGTTTACATTTCCGCCTCATCAATCATACCTACCCCGTGTTGCTCCTTTGTTGGCTAGATCTGCTCCTCGTGTTTCAGGATACCCTCCCGGAATCACATCAAAGATGGTGTTATGCCTTTGGCGACTCCTCCTTCTTCATACCGAAAAGGTCCAAGACAAAGAAAGCCTTCGTTGCTAAAATTGTGGGGGAATGTAGATGGGGCCAACACCTCCTTCTTCCAATGAGAAGACAATATTGGTCTTAGTACAATTGTAAAGAAAACTTAACAAGAATTGAGTGGAAAAGGTAGATATGTTGAAAAGAGAATCACTCTCAATTTAAAGGTAAAAATGTGAAATATATTTAATGAATTAATTGTGTAGTACAAACTCACCTAGACATCCTTTTATAGGACAAGGAAGTTAGACATCCAAATCAATTTACAAGTCCCTTCATCTCCACTTTTAATGATGAAAATTAAAATGAAATGTAAATATGAGAATTTAAAACAATTATTTCTAAACTTATTCTAGGCTAGCTAAGGGGTAGAACTAGCCAAAATATATCTAAAAACTGAAATAAATTGATGGAAATTCGAGTTGGAAGATGAGGGATGAGTTTTGGCCAAATAAATGAGGAGTAAATGATCCTCATTTAAGTGCTCTTGATGGAGGGGCTTCAAGTCTTGTAACTCCTTTTTCACCAATGGTTTCTAGATGATTTTGGATGACTCTTTAGTCCTCAAGGCTGTGAAGTTCGTCCTTCATGAGAAGTGAACGGTTGGAAGCCTTTGAAGTGCAATGAATGCGCCAGCTGGAAACTCAACAGGTTGAGAAATTCGTGAACCATGCACTTGGGCCAAATTGTCATTTGGTTGAGCCCAAACTGAAATGTTGATAATTGTTTGCACAATTTGAGAATTGGGTTTGCCCAAATTGAGGATTGTTTGCACTTTTCCTTCATGTCCAAGAATATATTCATTTTGCTCCTCAAGATTTCAAAACTGTCCATCAACAGGTTGAGAATGTTCTTTGCCTTCTTGGTTTGACTTTTTGTAGTTGATCCTCCAAGAACAATGAATGGATCTTGATATTTGGCTCTATTATCATTTGATTAATTGAAGGTGGAAGTGTCACAAAAGCCAATGACCTCTTATTTTGGCATGTGAGCTCTTAGATCCTCAAGGTTGCACATAGGTGCATCTAGATCACTTGTCGGTTTCGCGTCATTCCCTCCCTCTTGAAAATGATTCGACCTCGAATCATAATGTTCTGTAACATAAAAATATAGGAGGTTAGATGAAGCAATTTCGAACATGTTCATCCAATGCATAAAGAAGTTGAGAAACAAATTACTTCCCTTGGTAGCCCTCTTGAAAATTTTAAGGGGCTTATGTCTTGAAAATTTTTGAAGTAATTTCTCATGAATGTGGACATCTTTTTGGAAGCTCAGGACTTCAAATACGAATCCTTTGAATCTGCAAAAGAAATGTAGCCCTTTCTCTTTGGCTATATTATAAACTTTATGGGCAAAAATATCAACACATAAAATGTATGAGAACAAGATATGTAATTGCTTGGAAAAGTCAATGTGATGAACCAAGTGATTGGAAGTGACAATTTCACATGATATGGTACCTAGTTCATCCTTTACATCACATGATTGCTTTAGGGATGATTCATTAACATGAACATATATAGAACATATAGCCAACAAATATGTAAAAATTGATACCACCAGATATTCAAGATTTAGCATACATACGACAAGTTCAATGCACAAATTATGACCAATTAATTCAGCATGTGTCCCTAAACACATAAATTTACCCAAAGCATGCTTTTCAAAGATCAGGACATGCTTACATTGTTACGGTCACCCCGAGCGGGTTGTGACAAGGTGACCCGGGCTCGGTTTTGGCCTGCGGGTCACGGTTTTGGGCGTTGACAGCTCCGGGACTTATCTGAGTTTTATTTTTGGGAATCCTTCGGTTTTGAGGTCGTGTGAGTTCCCCGGACATTTCCGCCGAAAATATTTTTCCGGGCCCGGGACTTGTCTCAGGACGTACAGCGGGCTCGGTAACGCTCCCGGGACCTCGGATTGGAAAACCGTTTGCATATTCGGAATCGTGGAACGTCCCAATCTTTTTACTGAGTATAATTTTTGGGGTGGGGACGTTCGGTCCCGGGCCACTCCCGGGGCTCGGGACAGGAATCCCGATGCTCGGGATGGAAATTCTCCGACGGCTTTGGTGTAAAGTATGTTGTATTTTAAGACGGATTTTATGGTAATATTTGTGGAATTTTGGCATGACGGGATTCTGGTTCAGGTCGACACACGCACACGTCGGGATTTGCGCAGGTTCAGCGGGCATGGTAGGACACTCTGGATTTGCAATTTGACTTGGGGAACAGGTTTTGGGTGTGTTATGATATTCTGAGGGTTGTGTTCAGTTTTGGTTTCATTTGGGGTTAGGAAGTTGCGTTGGGGCGAAATTGCAAGGATTTGGAGAGTTGGAGGACTAAGTTGTTATTTAGCCTAAAGTCAGTAATTAGTTTGGTCAGAATTGGAGAAGGTCAGCTGATAAGGGAAGGGATAGGACACTTGTCATTGTGTGGTGAGAGATGGAAAGAAAAGAGGTATAAAGGGAAGGCTTTATGGAAAAAACAAAACATAAGTGTTCTCTTCTTCTTCTTCATTCCTTCCGTTGCCGCCATTGTCTTCAACTTCTCCAAGCTTGGAGTTCTTCTTTTCTTGGCTGATTCATCAAGGATTTGGGCTCCATAAATTGGTAAGCTTCTCCTCTCCATGATTCTAGAAAGTTGGAAGCTTGATTTTGGTTGGAAAGGGGAGTTAGAATCCGATTTGTGTTTGTTCTTGGCTATGTTTTGTTATGATCTTCTTGCTTCCATTTTTTAGTATGTTGTTGGTGGTATGGAGAAGAGTAGGAATTAGGGTTCAGATTGTGGAAGAACACCATGGATGGGGAAAACATAATTAGCCAAATTATTGCTTGATTTTCTAAAATGGTGTGTAGTGATGTTCTTGAATCATTCTTTGGATATATCGTTCCTAGCATGATTCTAAGGCTTTCTATGGTTTCAATTTGATGGAAAATAGGTTGTGTGGAAAAGCCCCAAATTGGGTGAATAGTATAATTAGGGTTCATGTGTGATTTTGGTATTTAAGGTGTAATTGGATAGGAATCAAGCTTAAGAAGTGAAATTGGTGGTTAAAGTAGGCTTATGGAACCTTGAATGGTTTGATTTGGAAGTTTGGTGGAATTTGGAATTTGGATAATTTGGATGGTGAATTGGTATCGGGGATAGATTTAGGTGCATTATGGTGGTTAAAATGTTGTTTTCGGGCAATGGATGAAAAAGTTACCTTTATGCGGGTTTACCGGTAAAGTGTCGGGAATGAAGGGTTTAAAGGTTGGGAAACGTTTGTGGGTGTTTGAATAAGGATGTTCTAGCTCGGTTCGTAAAACCGAGCTTTCTGTGGATTTTTGCGGGAAAGTGCGGGATTGTGCGGGTTTGGTTTCTGGGGGTCTGTTTTGGTGAGTTCTGACTGGTTTGTGGTTGTTCAGTGTGTTTCTGCGTTGGTGGAGTTGTGCGGGACCTTAAAAGGCGCGTTGTCACATTTCGGGCCGGGAGCCGGGATTTCCCGGGGTTTGTACTGCGGAGCTGTTTTCTGAGGTAAGGGCTCAACTTCTCTCGTTATACATTCTGGAATGAGACTTTATGTATATCGGGTCTAGTTGAGGCAGGATTCCGGGTTGAGGACGGTGATCCGATGATCCCGGGAACTGTCATATGGTAGGGTACATGTTTGTACTTGTTCTGTTTCAAGTCCCGGATTGTCTTGGAGGCCACGGTGTATATGTTGCTCGTATATCCGCGCTAGGCACCGATATTTCTGCTTATACATTTTGGTATATTATATTCTGTTTTGCATATGCATGGTGATACGTTCTGTTCTGAGACGAGACCCGGATGGTCTTAGAGGCCACGGGTACTCCTTGGTTCTGTTCTGTTGGTATCCGCACCTGGGGTGCCGATACTTCTGTTCTGTTGTGTCCGCACTGAGGGTGCCGACATTCTGTTGGTATCCGCACCTGGAGTGCCGATACTTCTGTTCTGTGTGTCCGCACTGGAGGGTGCCGACACTTTATGTATATCCGCACCGGGAGTGCCGATATACCTCGTGACCTGCGGCAGTTTGGGGCTCGCGACCCCGGCCGATACAGTGCTTCTGTTCTGTATATTCTGACCTCTTAGAGAGGGCTGTCGCTCTGTGATTTTATTGGTTATTCTGGCGGTTGGACCGCGTATGATGGATTCCGGCTCACCTCTGACTTTGCATTCATGTGTATATATATATATATATGTTTGTGCTCATATCATTACGTATTTGCGAGTTCGGTTCGGCAGACTTGTACAAACTGTATCTTACCTCAGTCCTTACTGGGTCCTCCCGAGGACTCACCCCTTTCTTTTTACCACCTTTCAGGTCGGTCTGACAAGCAGCCGACGGATTAGAGATCCGTGGTGCTTTTGGTTGTTGGTTTCAGGTATCGACAGTTCCTTTGAGGAACTTCTGTTGATTCAGTTCGTTACATTACATTATAAGGGATAGTCTCGGTAGAGGTTTCGGTTGGTGTACCTTGTTTCTGATTTGTTGAATATTGAGTTTAAATAACTCTCTTTTCTCTCTTTGGTGGTGGTTTAGCAGCAGCAGCAGTACTACGTGCGAGAATCTTCTGGGCGAGAGGTTTTCTTGATTCCGCACCTAGGTATTCTAGAGTTCTGCGTTGATGGCTCTATAGTTGTAGTTGCATGTATGTAGATCAGATCATGAAGTTTGTATTTGGTGCATACTGGAATATGTTCGACTCAGACTGTCTTCGAGTCGAGGCGGAGCCCCGACTTGCCTATATTGGATTTGTGTATGAAATGGTTTCGTGGTTTGCTCATCGGTGGTATTGTATGGTATTCCATTAACTGCATGTTTGGGAATGGTTGAGATATGTTGTATACTTACCATGTAATGTGAGGTTGTACGTTGCATAGCAAAATGCTCAGTTACCGCGCTTTCCGCCGTAACTTCCGTTTACGACGTCGCGGCTGGCTCCGCCTCCGCAACCGGGCGGGGTGGTCGTGACATACATACACATTGTTCAATGAAGACGCTCATAACACATATCATCATATGGTGAACTTAAACTGAAACAAGTACATTGTAAATCATCACCATTTTTAATCAACTCAATTCGAAACATGGTAGTAGGTAAAATTTCACCACTTTCAAGCAATGGACTTTGAAAGAAATTTTGCTTATGCTTACTCAACAGGTTGAATGGATGCAAACATACTCCCGGATCAAACACGAATATGGATCTTTCATTCATTTCATTCAACAACAAAATGTATGTATCATCCATCTTAACACATAAGAACAATTCGTGAACAAAGTTGAAATCAACACTAATTCTAGAATTGTCCAATTTATTTCCGGAATATTCAACATGTTTAACATCAGCATGTGACCAATTGAATGGTGCAATTTTCAAATCACAGTCAACACGTTGATAATTTGTTAGACAGGAATTAGCAAACAAATTTGCTTTCAGAAATAGTAAGAATAGATGGTGAAAATAATGCATGCTTAAGAATAATTTTCCAATCAATCTTAGGCAATAACAATGAAGCATACGAGTCAACATATTTAACACGTTGAGAAGACAGAACCAATCCTAAACTAGAGCACAAATCATTCAATAGAATAATTTCATGCACAGTTTCAGATTTTCCAACATCAAGCAAATTAATACTCAAAGAATCATTTTTATCAAATAATTTATTTGAGTAAACAGAAAAGTTACCATCCCTCAAAACTGATGTTTCCTCTTGATGTGGTTCTTCTTCCTTTCTAGATAATGCTTCAAACAATGAGTTTTCACTTTGACTTTCAACATGTTGGACAATTGTAAACACAATTTCCAAAGGTGGCACAAGTGGTACTTCAATCTCAACTTCTTGCTCTTCCTTAAGGTTGATGTTCTTGCCTTCTTGAACATCATCATTCTCCTGCACAAACATCAAATAAGAACAAACTTGCAATTCATTAGACGTTGGAGGCAAGGTGCTCTCTGGTTCAACACGTTGAGAAAATGGAGGTGGCTCTTGTATTCTCTCAAACTCATTATTTTTCCACTCGAAGCACTCTACTCTCTCTTTTGATAAGACAGCTTGGGTCTTTTGCTCACCATTTTCTCTCAAGCACTCATCTCTCTTTTTCCTAGTTATTCTCTCATCATCCCAAAAGACACTTGACTCTTGCAAATCCACTTGGGACTTCATTTTATTTTCAGTATTTCCCATGTATTTACCCATCTTACCCTTGGACTCACTCTGAAGGTGGATCTTGTTGTCATGGGTTTGTTGTTGGGCTAAAGGCACCACAGTGAACGTTCGCCAACAAAGTTGAGCTGTGTATTGATTGGTCACACCAATAACACGCGCTCTTGAATGAAGAGGAGTATCCTCTTGAGAAGTTGGAGGATTCGCTTGCACAAGTAGAACTTTTCTTGCTGTCATCAAAGTACCTTCAACTGGAAAGGCCAATTCTTCTTCGGAAACATGTTGTGCACATTTGTCTTCAACAGGTTGAGAACTTTTACTCTCTTCATTTCTCATGGTCATTACTTCTTTTGGTGGTGATGGTCGGGATCTTTGTGGAGCTTTTGGTAAAGTGTTGCATAGTCGAACCTCGGCGGAAGTGTTGCCTCTCTCAAGCTTTCTTTCAATTCTGATGGCTTTTTGCAACAACTCATGAAAATTATTGTACTCACATAATTGCAAAATCTTCACAATTTCAGGTCTAAGTCCTTGGATGAACCTAGACATTTTCACTTCACCTTTCTCAACCATACCTGCCTTAAGAAGGGCTGCCTCCATCTCTTTATGGTAGTTTTCAACACATTTAGTGCCTTGGACAATGGTTTGAAGGCGTTTTAGACATCCTCGGCCATGAGGCTTTTCTGCTTTTTGACCATTCTCGAATCGAGTAAGCCTTTCATTTATTGGCGCAACTTCTTCCTGCAACATTTTTTTGAATTGTGCTAACAATCTTTCGTTAGCCATTTTCACTCAGAAACTCACAAAATTCTCTTTAAAAACCTAGCAACTTTTTCTGGCTCAAAATTCTTGAAAAGTGATTCAGAACAAGACACCAAAAGACACAATAAAATAAAACCTCAAACAAACCTCAACAGGTTGAAGGAAGTGTTGTTACTTTTTCCAAAATGGTTCTTTTGTAGGTTTTGGAGAAGGATATTCCGCAACTTTTGAAAGAACGGGTTTGAAAAGGCTCTGAGGTTGTTCTTTTTCTTGCCCTTTGTTTGAAATTGTTCCAAGAATTCTTCAAATTATCTTTTCTGCAATCTGTCAACAGGTTGAATCAATGTCAGATTTTTTTTCAATGCAAATAAGATGTGCTTTTTTTCTTTTTTTTCTATGCAGATTGCACAACACTGGAACAAGAAATTAATAATGGCAAGAACAACCGAGAAAAACACAATAATAAAAAAATGATATATGTTGCGGAATAGAAAGAAAAGGGTAGAAAACTTCTCCTTGTTGAGCAAGTGGTTCTGATACCAATTGATGTGGTTGTCAGAATGCTCTGATACCAATTGATGTGATTCCGGGAGGGTATCCTGGAACACGAGGAGCAGATCTAGCCAACAAAGGAGCAACACGGGGTAGGTATGATTGATGAGGCGAAAATGTCAACAAGTTGACAGATCCGGAATGCACAAAAACAAAACGATGCAGAAGCTTGTGAAATGAGTGGATATGGCCGCCAACTCCTCCTGGATCCTTGCCTAGGCAAAGATGGTGTTTATGCCTTTGCCGAAATTGAGGGGGAATGATGATGGGGCCAACACCTCCTTCTTCCAATGAGAAGGCAATATTGGTCTTAGTAGACTTGTCAAGAAAACTCAACAAGAATTGAGTGGAATGGTAGATAGGTTGAAAAGAGAATCACTCTCAATTTCAAGGAAAAAAGGTGAAATATATTTAATGATTGAATTGTGTCTTCCAAACTCACCTAGACCTCCTTTTATAGGACAAGGAAGCTAGACATCCAAATCAATTTACAAGTCCCTTCATCTCCACTTTTAATGATGGAAATTAAAATGAAATGTAAATATGAGAATTTAAAACAATTATTTCTAAACTTATTCTAGGCTAGCTAAAGGTAGAACTAGCCAAAATATATCTAAAAACTGAAATAAAATGATGGAAATTCGAGTTGGAAGATGATGGATGAGTTTTGGCCAAATAAATGAGGAGTAAATGATCCTCATTTAAGTGCTCTTGATGGAGGGGCTTCAAGGCTTGTAACTCCTTCTTCACCAATGGTTTCTGGATGATTTTTGATGACTCTTGAGTCATCAAGGCTGTTGAAGTTCATCCTTCATGAGAAGTGAACGGTTGGAAGCCTTTGAAGTGCATTGAATGCGCCAGCTGGAAACTCAACAGGTTGAGAAATTCGTGAACCATGCACTTGGGCCAAATTGTCATTTGGTTGAGCCCAAACTGAAATGTTGATAATTGTTTGCACAATTTGAGAATTGGGTTTGCCCAAATTGAGGATTGTTTGCACTTTTCCTTCATCTCCAAGAATATATTCATTTTGCTCCTCAAGCTTTCAAAACTGTCCATCAACAGGTTGAGAATGTTCTTTGCCTTCTTGGTTTGAGTTTTTGTAGTTGATCCTCCAAGAACAATGAATTGATATTGATACTTGGCTCTAGGCTGCTGCTTATCATTAGATTAATTGAAGGTGGAAGTGTCACAAAAGCCAATGACCTCTTCTTTTGGCATGTGAGCTCTTGGATCCTCAAGGTTGCACATAGGTGCATCTAGATCACTTGTTGGTTTCGCGTCAACATACATGTTCTAATTGAGCCTTCAAGATGGTTCAAATATCTCACTTTAAGGTTTCATGTACACATACATGAATAGCGTATGTAACATTACATATGATATTTCTCCAAAACCTTAGTCTCATCACCCATAAGTCTCCCTGATACAATTCCCAGGAAAGGTGGAGGGGTCACATCGGTCCCGCTTAAAACCCACCTCCTTAGACAGAATTATAATCAATTTGACAGGGTCCCTAGAAACTTTAGCTTTTAGAAATATCACATCCTCCTTAAACCAAGTCTCATTTCCCTCAAGTCCATCATAGTGGTGAACAAATCACCAGTACTAAGACTCTCTTAGGGCTGAGGTTCTTAGTCTAAGTCGAGGTACAATGTCACATATATGCAACTTATGCATACTAGTAAGAACATGTAGAAAATACACCAAGAACACATCTTGGTTTATTCCTCCTTGAATTAAGTCTCTCATCCCTCAAGTCACTATAGTGATAATTCCCAAGAAGGAGGGACACAATGGTACCGCTTAAGTTCCTTCCTAGATAGAATTACCATCTAATTAAGACTATCTCCGAGTAAAGCCAATAACTCAAGTGAAGAATTACACCAAGAACTTATCTTGTGCATTTCATGCCATAATCACAATTATATCATGTTCTAACATTCATATAGATATACATGTGAATCACAAAGAAGCAACATACATGCTTTCATTCAATTATACTCATGAACACATACATAAGCATACAATGATTCACATATTCGATCATAACCCATGCTATCACATGCCTATCGCGGAACAAATGCCTATCGCGGAACACATGCCTATCACGGAACACATGTCTATCGCGGAACACATGCCTATCGCGGAACACATGCTATCACACATGTTACAGTCGCCGTGAGCCGGACTACTTTCGAGATAGCTCTGTAAGATTTCCAGTCTGTTTTCTGATTTCTGTGGAATCGGGAATTGTGTTTATACATGTTGGACATGTTTTTCTTATATTATGGAGTCTCGGAGTTAGTGTCAGAGTTTTGGTTCCGTAGGATTTTCCGTTTGGAAGTTATGCGAGTTGCGGTTGGATGAAATCGCAACTTTGCAAAGGTTGAGGACCAACTTGTAAATGTAGGAAGTTTGGAGAGGTTTCCTCCCCTACAAGGTAAAGAAGTCGGTTAAAAGGTATAGCAAGGGAGAGAAAGCTTCACTTCTTCATTTCTGTTACTCTCACCCGCGACTCCTCTCCGACATCTCAAGATTTGAGCTCCAAGTGATTTTCTTCAAAACTAATCTGATTTCTGTGGTAAGGAGGTATGTTGTTTATAGTGAGGAATTATATGTTTTCCACGGATCAGAATCTGAATTTGCATGTTCTGTGATCAGTTGTGAGGGAGAAAGAATCTGAAAATCTGCAGAAACGACATTGCGCACGCTCCTCTCCGCCGCGGTTTCGTGAATTCCGTTCTTCGTGCATGGGACGATTCGGCTGCGTGGAAATCTTCAGTGTTTGAGGTAAGGGTTCAGTTCTTCTGTAATTCTGCGATTTCTGGGTTTCGTATAACCTGAAATTGGAATGATCTGGGGTTAAGTTTGGCAAGGGGTGTGTGTCTGAGGGTCATCGCCGTTCTGGGGATAAGGCTTCGCATGAATCTGGATAAGACTTCGCATGAATCTGGGTAAGGCTTCGCATGAATCTGGGAAAGGCTTCGCATGAGTTTCGAAAAGGCTTCGCATGAGTCTGGGACAGGCTTCGCATGAACCTATAGAGAGGCCTTCGCCTCCGCACTGCAAGTCTGCTTCCGCCAGGAAGCCTTCACTTTCGTACTGAAGGTCTGCCTTCTCTGAGAGGCCTTCGCCTCCGCACTGCAATTCTGCCTCCGCCAAGAAGAGGCCTTCGCCTTCGCACTGAAGGTCTGCTTCCACTAAGAGGCCTTCGCCAAGAAGCCTTCGCCTTCGCACTGAAGGTCTGTTTCCGCCAAGAAGGCTTTCTCCTTCGCACTGAAAGTCTCCTTCCGCCAAGAAGCCTTCGCCTTCGTACTGAAGGTCTGCTTCCGCCGAGAGGCCTTCGCCTTCGCATAGAAGTTCTACCTTCGCCAAAAAGGCTTCGGCTTCGCAAAGGGGTTCTCCTCCCCGCATTTCAGTATCGCGATGCGACCCTCAGCACTCCCCTCTAGCCTTCGCAACGCTAAACTTAACCCATGGCATAGGTTAGGAATATGTGTGTGAATTCTGTTATCTGTTTCAGAATAACTTGGTTGACAAGTTATCTTCTGTATTAGTTATCTGAATCTGATCTGTTCGGCAGCGGGGATTCCGGACCCCGGGCTGGTACCATGCCTCTGATAAATTCTGATATTATGATACTCTGAAATTCTGAAATCCGTCTGCCGAATCCGTCTGACTAATGAATGTTATTATTATTATTGTTTGTTTGTATCTGTATTTTCTGTGCAGGTGTTTCAATTCTGAATATTCTGTATTTCTGAGATACCCTACCCTATGCCAACCCTTACTGAGTTCTCGTAGAGGACTCACCCTTATTCTGTTCACTATTTCAGGCTCATCTGATAAGAAGCCCGAAGAGTAAAGGCTCTCGGCACTTTCTGGTGTTTGTGTTTCAGGTACTAATGAGTTCGGAGTCTGTTTTTCCGGTTCAGTGGTTGTGATATCTGTAAGATCTGATTCTAATTCTGGACACATTGTGAGATGTCTGATAGTTGTCTTCTGTACTGTGTTTCAGCAGCAGCGGTAACCTACGTGGAGTTTTGCCTAAGGATCTTGGTGTTCCAGATCCCTCCACACCCATAGGTATTTTGTTCAGTAGAAGGTTATGGCTCTGTAAATGTAAATGCTAACACGTTTAGTTTTGCATCACACTTGTATCGGTTTGAGAATGTGTATAAGCATTTTAAACTCGTGTGATTCTCGTTACTTGTACTAAAAGCTTATTTCATGGAAAAAAGTTTTAATGGGGTGGGTTTGGACCATCACACCTTAGGGAACACTCCGCGACGGCTGTTACCCCCTGGCTCCATGTCCCGCCTCCGCATTGCCCCGACTTCCACGCCGCGCACGACAGGGGGTGTAACAGTAGAGTTGGTATCAGAGCAGGTTTAGTCAAGTACGAGAATCTGGCAAGGTTGTGTTCTGAGTTTAGTTTAGTCCAGAGGTGGACTTCTGTTCTGTGTACGGGCTTGATGGGACGTGCCACTGCGCTGCCATTCGATTCCAGGGATGTTCGGTAGGAGGTTTGGCCACCCTCTTACTTGAACATTTTTGGAAGGGATGTCGGGCGAGACGTACTATATGGATTGAATCTCTCAGAGAGGTTGATGTTGAGTCGGAATCTCGTGTCTGTGTGAATTGGAGGGTGTGATTGCATCATGCATTACATTTACATTACAGAGCCAATAGGAAAACCGCTGCTAGCTTCTGTTAGACACTTACCATCCTGTAGCTGTTTCTGGTATTTGTGAATTTCAGGAATTATGGTTAATACCCGCCGTCAGGAGGAACAAGATCAGGATGAGCAGGGCAGGGACCCAGATACTCTGAGAGTTGTTCCAGAGGATCAGGATCCGGAACAACAATGCATCCTCAGCAACACACTGATCTTGCGCAAACTCTGATACAGATCCGGGATATAGTTACGACGATACTGCCTGTTTTGGCTCAGGTCACTCCAAGGGTTCAGCAAGGTCCGAATGAGGAGAATATTGTCACTCGTACCACAGTTCATACTGATACTCCGCTGCAAGAAGGAGACTCTGAGAGACCCCCTCGACTTGGAAGGGTGCGTCCTGAAGTTTACCGTGAGATCAGATCTGATCAGTCTGAGGATGAGCATTACCATCTCCGGCGACGTCGAGGTGATGAGTATGATGAGTCAGAGAGTTCCCGCAGGCCTCGTAGATGACTTGTTCAGCAGGAACCCCGATCTGGGAGTGTTAGACTGCTTTAACGGTTTTTACGTCTGAATTCGATGAAGTTTGATGGCAAGGGAGGACCGAAAGCCGCCGAGACATGGATTTCCGATATGGAGAAGACGCTCGGGATGTTACACTTGTCTTCCCCTACCATGTTGTCCCTGGCTGCTTATAATCTGACGGGCCAGGCAGATCATTGGTGGAGGAGTGTACAAAGTGGCAGGAGAGTGCGGTTCGAGCGTAGAGATGAGCGGGACCTGTATGGGTTGGGAAGAGTTTTCCCGAGTATTTCTGGAGTATTATATCGGTGATGCCGTTCGAGATCTTCGTCAGAGGCAGTTCAATAGCCTACAGCAGGGCGACAAGACCGTGCAGGACTATGAACAAGAGTTTGGTCGGTTGGTCCGTTTTGTTCCTCAGTATTACGAGTTTGAGGAGCAGAAGGCCAAGCAATTTGTGTGGGGACTGCGCCCTGATATCCGGTGGGCGTTGCGACCTCTGGGTATCACTACTTAACGTGAAGCAGTTCAGAAGGCTCAGCTTTTGGAGCAGGAGGAGTCCCCTTATCGGCCTCGTGAGAACGTATCAGGTTCTGGATTTCAAAGAACACAAAGACCATTCAGGGGTTCTGGGCAGAAGTCCAGGGCCAGACCGAGCGACAGAGGTAAAGGCGTTGTTGTAGCACCATCTGGACCACCTTGTCGCAGTTGTGGGACGTTTCATGCCGGACGACCATGTTATCGGGAGTTTGGCCAGTGTCTTAGATGTGGATCCACGGAGCATTGGATTCATGACTATCCTCTGATGCCAAGACAGGAGTCTGGTAGCTGTTCTCGTGCACCGCCTCCACAGAAGCCTAGTGCACGCAGGGGGTGGGAAACATTTCAGAGAGGTTCGCGACAACCAGCGCGACCACCACTTCCACCAACACAGCCGCCTCGAGCTGGTAGAGTCTTTCAGATTGAGCAGGGCGAGTCAGCTCAGCAGGGAGCGTTGAAAGGTACACTACTACTGAACGATATCTCTGTTAATGTACCGGTGCCTCTACATCGATTGTAGCACAGAGATGTGCTCAATCTATGCAATTATCTGTCTGTCAGTTATCTGATGTTTTTCTAATTAAAACTACTAGGAGTCAATATCTGTTCTCGAATGAGATGGCTTGAGATTGTTCCTGACAGTGGGAGGGCACAAATTTCTGTCTGATCTGTTAGTTCTGAATGTTCCGAAATATGATGTGATTCTTGGGATGGATTGGATATCCAAGAATTCTGTTCAGATTGACTGTGCCCAGCGGCAGGTTAGGATATCGGGAGAGGTAGTGCCTCTGTCTGTTGCACCGGATGGGGAGGTTGTGGAACACAGTATGGAGCTTCAGGTGCTGGATCGGGTCCCAGTGGTGAACGAGGAAGAATATTCTGAATTGAATCCAGCTGATACCCGAATGGAGTTGGAAAAGATCCCGATCGTGCGGCACTTTCCGCAAGTCTTTCCGGAGGATCTTCCAGTGCTACCACCGGAGGGAGAGGTCACGTTTGAGATTCGGCTCCAACCAGGCTCTACTCCTATTTCTGTCCCTCCTTATCGCATGCCTATAATTGAGATAAATGAGTTAAAGAAACAATTAGATGAGATGCTTGCGAAAGGATTTATCAGACCGAGCACTTCTCCGTGGGGTGCTCCGGTTCTGTTTGTGAGAAAGAATGATGGAACCCTCAGGTTGTGCATTGATTATCGAAAAGGAAACCGTTTGCATATTTGGAATCATGGAAACGTTCCGCATCTGTTTACAGAGTGTATTTTTTGGGACGGGATGTTCGGTCCCGGGCGACTCCTGGGGCTCGGGATGAAAATTTTGCGACGGCTTTGGTGTGAGGTATGTTATGGCTCGAGACGGATTTTATGGTGATAACCGAGGATTTTTGGCATTGCGGGATTTTGGTTCGGGTTAACACGCGCGTGCGTCGGGAATGGCTCGGGTGGAGTTGGCGCGGGTTGGTGCGCCAACACTTAGTCATTTCAGATTTTTGGATTGGATGACTCATGGTGATGACTAAGGTGTTGAGTCATGGGGAAGGGACAAGTGTCCCCATGAATCATTAAAGAGAGAAGTATAAAAAGAGGCATTTTATGTGAAAATGCCATTTGTTCATCATCTTCTTCTTCTCTCATGCAATCCGCCATTTTCTTCTTCTTCAAGCTCTCAAGTGTTCTTCATTTGGCAAGGAATCAACAAGGTGTTGGGTTCAATTTATTGGTAAGCTTCTCTTCTTCATGTTTTTACAAGTTGAAGCATGAGATTTGGTTGGAAAAGAAGGTTTAGAAACCGATTTGTGTTAACTCCTTGCTACTAGTTGTGATGATCTTCTTGCTTCCATCTCTAAGTATGTTGTTATTGGTGTGGAGAAGGGTAGGAATCAAGTTTTAAATGATGGAAGAACACCATGGTTAAGAAAACCCTAAATTGCCGAATTTATGATTAAATTCTAAACTTGGTGTGTAGTTGTGTTTTTGAATCATGCTTGGGATATGTTGTTCCTAACATGGTTCTAAGGTGTTGTGTGGATTCAATTTGAGGATAAACATGTTGGGTGAGAAATATCCAAATGGCCGAATTGAACAATTAGGGTTTATGGTTGATTTTGGGTGATTAAGGTGAATTGGGTTAGTAAGCATGCCTAAGTTGTGAAATTGGTGTACTAAGCATGTATTTGGAACCTTAAATGGATTGAATTGAAGGTTGGTGTGAAATTGAAGTTAAGGGCCGAAACTAAAGGGAAGGTTTACGCTATGTTTGTGGTGTGTTTTGGATTAATTGGATAGTGTTTTGGTATCGGGGATGGAAGTAGGATAGTAACGATGTTCAGAACGTCATTCTCGGGTATTAGGAACAATACCGACCTACTTCCTTGTTTGCGGGAAAAATGAAAGTGAGGTTTAATGGTTTGGTTGTGCTTATGGATGTATGAATAACAATGTTCTAGCTCGGTTTGAGAAACCGAGCTTTCTATGAACTTTTGCGGGAAAGTGCGGGATTGTGCGAGATTGGTTTCCGGGGACCTTAAAAGTCACACTACCACGGTTCGGGCCAGGAGCCGGGATTTCCTGAGATTTTTGCTGCGGAGCGGTTTTTCTGAGGTAAGGGCTCAACTTCTCTAGTTATGCATTCCAGGAGGGATTACATGTATGTCGGGTTTAGTTGAGGCGGGTTCCGGGTTGAGGACGGTGGTTCGGTGATCCCGGGACCTGTCATATGGTAAGATATAGTTTGTAGTTTGTTCTACTTTAAGGCCCAGATGGTCTTGGAGGCCACGGGTTCCTTATCTGTTCTGTATATCCGTACTGAGTGCCGATATACAGCATATACCTTTTGGTATATTTTGGTTTTGTGACGAGACCCGGGATGGTCTTGGAGACCACGGGTGCTCCTTGGTTTGGTTGTGTCTGCACTGGGTGTCGACATTCTGTGTATACCTGGGGTGTGCTTCTGCAGATGACCCTACGACAGTTTAGGGATCGCGACCCCAGCCGGTACCGTGCTTCTGTTTCTGACCTCTTGGAGAGGGCTGTCTTTCTGATGATTTTTATTTTAAGGGTCATTCTGGCGGTCCGCACCGCATCCTTCGGGATTCTGTCTAACCCCGTCTTGCGGGAACGTCCTTCGGGACCCTGACTTTATATCTGTATATTATCCTTACGTTTGTTTTGCAGGTACAGCTCAGTAGCACCTTTGCAAACTGTATCTTACCTTAGCCCTTACTGGGTCCTCCCGAGTTCTCACCCCTTTCTGTCTACCACATTTCAGGTTGACCTGACAAGCAGCCGGTGGACTAGAGATCCGCGGTGCTTTCTGATTTTGGGTTTTAGGTATTGACAGTTCCATTTTGGAACTTCTGTTTTGTTAAGTTAAGGGGTTAGTCTCGGTAGAGGTTTTGGTTGGTGTACAAGACTTCTGTTCTGTTGGTTTTGAGGTTAACTGACTCTTTTCCCTCTTTTGGTTGTGTTTTAGTAGCAGCAGCAGTACTACGTGCGGGAATCTTCTGAGCGAGAAGTTTCCGGATTCCGCACCTTGTATTCTAGGGTTTACTTTGGCGGCTCTGTAGATGTATTTGCATGCATGTAGATCAGATCATGATGTTGTATATTCTGCAAATTCTGGAATGATCTCTGAGTCTGTATGTGGATAAGTACATATTGGATATATATATCAAATGCTTTATGTGTTCTGGTTATTATGACCAATGAATGATATTTCCATGAACTGCCTGTTTGGTGATGGTCGAGTGCTCGCCTATTTCAGTGGGGCGGGACTCACCATGGATAGGATTATTTTGAATACTTGCTGTGTTTGAGTCTTGTAGGTTGCGGGTCGTAGTACGACCAATCTGTTCAGTGAGCAAAGTGTTCTTAGGCGTCGGGCCTTCGAGAACGATACTTTGCGGGCCGGGTCATGGGGCCACTGCACGCAGCGGGTTTCGGTAGTACCATTTCCGCGCTTGCCACCGTAGCTTCCGCTTCCGACGTCGCGGGTGACTCCGCCTCCGCAACCGGGCGAGGTGGTCTTACCTGTACACAAATCTTTAAGAACTTTTGCATATGTAGGAACTTGTTTAATCACATGTAAGAGAGGAAGATTAATTTTTATCTGCCTTAAGTTCTCAAGAATTTCATTGTTAAAATCAGAAGGTCGCTTACCTGATTTCAAAGCTTGGGGTAATGGTACCTTAATGTGTCTCTGAGTTACCTCTTATTTCATCATTTTCAACCTCTTTTTGGTTAGATCCCTCTTCTGATGTGTTCATTGTTGGATCATTGAAAGGCTTACCACTCCGTGTCACAATAGCATTTACATCCTTCAGGTTCTTCTGGTTCATGTGTGAACCTTGAGGTGCGGACTGAGATTGAGAAGAAAACTTACCTCTCTCAGTCACACTTAATGAACTTGTCAATTTAGACACCTGATTCTTTATCTCCTTGTTTTCTTCAATAACCTGTGTAATCAAAGATTCAAATTTCTGATTAGTTTTACCTTGTGCTTCAATAAAAGCATGTAAAGTACCTTCTAATGGGCTCCTAGATGATGGTGCCTGATATGGTGCAGAATATTGTCTAGGATGTTGTGCATGTTGCTGATTTTCAGATTTCCAACTTAAATTGGGGAAAGTGAGGTTTAATCATTTGGTTGTGCTTATGGATGTATGAATAACAATGTTCTAGCTCGGTTTGAGAAACCGAGCTTTCTGTGGATTTTTGCGGGAAAGTGCGGGATTGTGCGAGATTGGTTTCCGGGGGTCTGTTTAGGTGAGTTCTGACTTGTGTGTGGTTGTTCAGCTTGATTTTGCAGTGGTGGAGTAGTGCGGGACCTTAAAAGTCACACTACCACGGTTCGGGCCGGGAGCCGGGATTTCCCGAGATTTTTGCTGCGGAGCAGTTTTTCTAAGGTAAGGGCTCAATTTCTCTCGTTATGCATTCCAAGAGGGATTACATGTATATCGGGTTTAGTTGAGGCGGGTTCCGGTTTGAGGACGGTGGTTCGGTGATCCCGGGACCTGTCATATGGTAAGATATAGTTTGTAGTTTGTTCTGCTTCAAGGCCCAGATGGTCTTGGAGGCCACGGGTTCCTTATACATTACGTATATCCGCACTGGGTGACGATATTCTGCATATACCTTTTGGTATATTTTGGTTACGTGTGAGACCGGGATGGTCTTGGAGACCACGGGTGCTCCTTGGTTTGGTTGTGTCCGCCTTTGGTGCCGACATTACATGTATACAGGGTATACTTCTGCAGATGACCCTACGACAGTTTAGGGATCGCGACCCCAGCCAGTACCGTGCTTCTGTTTCTGACCTCTTGGAGAGGGCTATCTTTCTGATGATTTTTATTTTAAGGGTCATTCTGGCGGTCCGGACCGCATCCTTCGGGATTCTGTCTAACCCCGTCTTGCGGGAACGTCCTTCGGGACCCTGACTTTATATCTGTATATTATCCTTACGTTTGTTTTGCAGGTACAGCTCAGTAGCTCCTTTGCAAACTGTATCTTACCTCAGCCCTTACCGGGTCCTCCCGAGGACTCACCCCTTTCTGTTTACCACATTTCAGGTCGACCTGACAAGCAGCCGGTGGACTAGAGATCCGCGGTGCTTTCTGATTTTGGGTTTCTGGTTTCGCCAGTTCCATTTTGGAACTTCTGTCCTGTTAAGTTAAGGGGTTAGTCTCGGTAGAGGTTTTGGTTGGTGTACCAGAATTCTGTTCTGTTGGTTTTGAGGTTAACTGACTCTTTTCTCTCTTTTGGTTGTGTTTTAGTAGCAGCAGCAGTACTACGTGCGGGAATCTTCTGAGTGAGAAGTTTCAAGATTCCGCACCTAGGTATTCTAGTGTTTACTTTGGCTGCTCTGTAGATGTATTTGCATGCATGTAGATCAGATCATGATGTTGTATATTCTTTCTGCAAATTCTGGAATGATCTCTGAGTCTGTATGTGGATATGTACATATTGGATATGTATATCAGATGCTTTATGTGTTCTGGTTATTATGACCAATGAATGATATTTCCATGAACTGTCTGTTTGGTGATGGTCGAGTGCTCGCCTATTTCAGTGGGGCGGGGCTCACCATGGATAGTTAGGATTATTTTGTATACTTGTTGTGTTTGAGTCTTATAGGTTGTGGGTCGTAGTACGACCAATCTGTTTAGTGAGCAAAGTGTTCTTATGGCGTCGGGCCTTCAAGAACGAGACTTTGCGGGCCGGGTCATGGGGCCACTGCACGCAGCGAGTTTCGGTAGTACCATTTCCGCGCTTTCCGTCGTAGCTTTCGCTTCCGACGTCGCGGGCGACTCCGCCTCCGCAACCGGGCGGGGTGGTCTTAACTGTACACAAATCTTGAAGAACTTTTGCATATGTAGGAACTTGTTTAATCACATGTAAGAGGGAAGAATAATTTTTACCTGCCTTAAGTTCTCAAGAGTTTCATTGTTAAAATCAGAAGGTCGCTTACCTGATTTCATAGCTTAGGGGAACGGTACCTGATTTCAACCTCTTTTTGGTTAGATCCCTCTTCTGATGTGTTCATTGTTGGATCATTGAAAGGCTTACCACTCCGTGTCACAATAGCATTTACATCCTTCAGGTTCTTTTGGTTCATGTGTGAACCTTAAGGTGCGGACTGAGATTGAGAAGGGAACTTACCTCTCTCAGTCACACTTAATGAACTTGTCAATTTAGACACCTGATTCTTTATCTCCTTGTTTTCTTCAACAACCTGTGTAATCAAAGATTCAAATTTCTGATTAGTTTTACCTTGTGCTTCAATAAAAGCATGTAAAGTACCTTCTAATGGGCTCCTAGATGATGATGGTGCATGATATGGTGCAGAATATTGTCTAGGATGTTGTGCATGTTGCTGATTTTCAGATTTCCAACTTAAATTGGGGTGATTTCTCCATCCAGGATTATAAGTCTCAGAAAAAGGTGCAAATGGTTTCTTGTACACACCTGATGGCCGCTAGGCCCAATCATCCAAACAGGCCTACCAAAAGGCCCAAATTAATAGCCCACCTTAAGGGCCCCATTAAAAACTCAAGTGGTAACTAGAACTTAAGTAACATTCCCGGACTTAATAAACGTTTACCCGGACAAGGCATTGGACATTCCCGGAGAAACATTACCTGGACATATAGAACACGTGTACAATAACGTTATATTGACATATTACGATTTTGCCACCAATAATACCAGCTATATAACGACATTTATGGCATAAGTCAAAGGATCGATCTCTTTCAGTCACTTCATTGACAAGACAGGAAAAACGCACTATCAACCCAACCCCCATTCCTCGAATTCCGAGAATCACGCAACACGCGAATCCCAATGGCATCCAGCAATATCAACACGCGTCAATTGCGTAGACACGTGGCGGCTGCACAAACCGACCCGCCACCAAATGGCGCCGTCTGTGGGAACCGTGGAGGCCCGAATAGACCAGTCCTTTCAGTAGGACCAGAGGACCATTCACAGTCCCACCCACCCATACCGGAAGGAGGTGGCTCCACTGACGGTCGAACGGCCGATCCGAGTTATAGGAGCTCCTCTGAAGAGACATCCTACGGAGCGACTTCCTTGCTACCAACTTCCAGCTCCCGCCGAAGCAACAGTCGATTTGATCCGGACCTAGTCCAAACGGTGCGAGCGGTACTCCGGGAAGAACGCAGCAACAGACACAAGTCTGAAAGATCCCGGAGGTTACAGAATGATCAACAACAACAAACTAACACCCTGGACCGGCGAGGCCGACAAAGGTCCAGGTCTCCTCGACACAGCCAAAGAGAGCGGTCCCCAAGGCCCGAAAGGTTGACCATCGGGGATCCACGGGATGAGATTATCAGGCAGGTGTTGCATCGCCTGGAACAAGTCGAAAGAAGTACAATCAGGCCCGAAGCCAAGTATGAATCAGCGGCGGAGGATGGACCGTTCACTAGTCGAATCCGGGAAAGCCCGATGCCCCGCTCTTTCAATTTACCACACCCACTGGAGATCTATAACGGTGTGGGAGATCCTGATGGTTTCATTCGAAAGTATAAACGGACGATGGAACTGAAGGGTGCCAACGAAGCAGCCTTATGCAAATGTTTCGAGGTGGCCCTGGGAGGTCCGGCCTCTTCCTGGTACAACTCCCTCCTCCCGGAATGTGTAAACACCTTCGGGGATTTGGCCATCAAGTTCTCCACCCACTTCATCGGGTGCAAGAGATCTACGAAGAGGGCCATCCAGATGTTCGACATCAAACAAAGGCCGAATGAGGGCATTCGGGAATTCGTCGAACGATTCAACAGGGAGGCAGTACATGCATCAGATTTAACGGATAATATCCGGATAATGGCATTCACAAAGGCCCTGCTCCCGAACTCCAGATTGGCCTACGAGCTGTCCCGGAAGAACATCACCGATGTAGAAGAGATGTACGCAATAACTGAGGAGCACATGATCACCCATGAGATGTTGTCCCAAAGAGAAGGAAAGCCTGATAACCGGGACAACCGGGAACAGAGGAGGGACAACTCCAAGCCAACAGCTGTCAGGGAGCAAGGAGGCTGGGGAGGGCAGAAAAAACCCTTTGAAAGGAGTCCGAACTTCACCCCTCTCAATTCCACCCGAACCAGCATCCTTGCGGCCTTACAAAGGCAAGGAAGCCGAATGATCAGTTGGCCGAGGGCCATGGCGGAGGAAGGAAAACGGAATACATCCAAGTATTGCCAATTCCATCGGGACATCGGCCACGATACCGAACAGTGCTACCAATTGAAAAGGTACATTGAATCTCTTATCAAGAAGGGTTCTTTGAGAGAATACCTGAAGATGCCTTCAGAAGAGGGGCTCTCCCGAGGGAAGGCGAAAGTCCAGGGGGACACCTCAGGGCAAGAGAAGAACAAAGGGAGGAAGTCCCCTCCTCAGGTGACCGGAACCTTACATACCATAACCGCAACCCTCGGGTCGAATGCAAGGAAGAGGAAGGCGAGAGAGATAGCATCGATGAACTACGGGGATCCAGCTTCCAGAATTAAATGAGTAGATGGAACAGAGGTACGTTTCCCGCACTATGACCTGCTCATCATCACCCTTAGAATAGGGACTATAGATGTGAGGAGAGTGCTCTGCGACGATGGCTCGAATGCCGATGTATTGTTCACCGAGGCGTACCGAGGTTTGAAGTTGAAGGCAAGCAGGCTGATCCCAGTTAGGACCACAACATACGGAGTTGGTCCAGACGACTTGCCAGTGCTCGGGTGTATCGAGCTCCCAGCTATGTTCATTGGAACCGGGCCCGAAGGGAAATCCCGATATACAACCATCATGGTAAAATGGCTGGTTGTGGACCTACCTTCGGCTTACAATGCAATCATCGGGAGAGAGACTCGGGGTGCAATCCACATGAGGAGTGACGTCAAGTACCTCACTATCATCTTTGAGAGCGATGAAGGCGATGCTTCTATCTATGTAAACCAGAAGGAAGCCAAGGATGTCATGGCATTGGCCCAGAGGGGTCCGGGACCGAAGTCCTCGAAAGAGGAAGATGAAGAGACGACAGCCACCGAAGAAGTTTCCCTGGAGGGAGAACGAACTACAAGGATAGCGAAAGATATGCCTGAAGGTAGTAAGGCGAAACTTGTAAATCTCCTTCAAACGAATAAAGATCTTTTCGCCTACTCTCCAAGTGATATGCCCGGGATCGACCCAAAAGTAATCCGACATAGCTTGCACGTCGACCCGAACATTAGACCTGTAAAGCAGAAGAAGAGGAACAACGCGCTCATCAAAAGAACTTTCATCAGGGAACAGATTTCGAAGTTACTCGGTGCGGGAGTAATAAGAGAGCTATCTTATCCCGAATGGCTGAGTAATCCAGTAGTAGCCTCTCGAGAAGATAGCGACAAACTGCGCATGTGCATTGACCTCACTAATGTGAACGACGCCTGCCCGAAGAATTCATATCTTACACCTCCGGTCGATAGGTTGGTAGATTCAACAGTCGGGCATGCACGACTTAGTTTCCTTGATGCTTACAGTGGGTACCACCAGATTCGGATGAATCCAGCTGATGAGGAGAAGACCTCCTTCATAAGTGACTCCGACATACATTGCTACATCAGGATGCCGTTCGGCCTCAAAAATGCCGGAGCCACTTACTAGAGGCTAATGGATAAAATCTTCTCCGTTTAGATTGGAAGGTTTCTCGAAGTATACGTCGATGACATCATCATAAAGAGCAAAGAGGAGGATGATCTTATCTGGGATATCAAAGAAGTCTTCGGCCATATCCGGAAGTACGGACTCCCCGGATAAATGTGTGGGGTTCATGGTATCCGAATGTGGAATCGATGCAAATCCGGCCAAGATCAAAGCCTTGCTCGACTCCAAGACACCTGCTTCAATCAAAGATGTACAAAGGTTGCTCGGTAAAATCACGGCCCTCAGCCATTTCATATCTCGGTACGGGGATAAGTGTCGCCCGTTCTTCAAACTTCTAATCAAAGAGGGTGCGGAACCCGGACGGGTAGGAGTGAAGAAGCGGGAAAAGAAGTCGAAGGAAGAAAACGCAGCTGTCCGAGCAAGATTCGAATGGAATCCCAATTGCGAGAAGGCATGGGAGGAGATCAAATCCTATCTCTTGGAGATGCCCACTCTACGGCATCCGACCAAAGACAGGCCCCTGATCGTGTAACTAGCAGTGGGAGAGAAGGCCGTAAGTTCGGTTCTTGTCCAGGAAGATGACCAGGGAAAACAGTGGCCAGTCTACTACGTCAGCAAATCTTTGCACGGAGCCGAACTCAACTACCCGGTGATCCAAAAATTAGTCTACGCCTTGGTCCTCTCTGCCCGGAGATTAAAACCCTACTTCCTCGGGTTTTCTATCATAGTCCGAAGCAACGTCCCGGTAAAGGATATCCTGAAGCGAGTTGACCATTCGGGAAGACTGTCGAAATGGTGTATCGAGCTCAGCGAATATGAAATACGGTACGAACCAAGGAGATCAATCAAGGCGCAGGCCCTGGCGGATTTCATAGCCGAACTACCCCAGGAATCCGAAGGCGACTTTACAGAGGTTGAGAGTAATCCCGTATGGACTCTTCACGTAGACGGAGCTTCGGGAACAGAAAGACAAGGAGCGGGATTAGTGCTCGCAGGACCCGAAGGTATGAAAGCAACCCGGTCCATCAAGTTTACTTTCCCGGTGACGAATAATGCAGCCGAATACGAAGCCTTGATCGCCGGACTAGAATTAGCTCAGAAAGCCGGAATTCGATCTCTGCGAGCATGCAGTGATTCGAACCTTCTCGTTCAACAAAGAAACGGGGAATACAAGGTCAAGGAGCCAAGCCTCAAGAAGTATGCTGACGTTGTCAAAATGTTGGCGGCACAGTTCGACAAGTTGACTATCGAAAAGATTCCACGGGCTCTTAATTCAGAAGCTGACTTACTCTCCAAGTCGTCATCCTATGACGAAGAAACAGAAAGCCCAAGCATCAGTTATCTTCGGATATTGAGCATTACTTCGGGATGGAGAGCGCCATACTAGAAGTTCATCACCGAAGGAATACTCCCGGAGGATCCGGTCGCAGCCAAGCAAGTAAAGAGAAAATCCACCAAGTTCGTAATAGTAGGAAGCCATCTGTACCACATGGGCTTTTCTTCGCCCCTCCAGAAGTGCATCGGCGAAGAAGAGACGGAAGGAGTCCTACGGGAAGTCCATGAAGGTACCTGCGGGTCCCACATCAAGTCAGATGCTCTCGCAGCAGTCATACTCCGGCAAGGCTACTTCTGGCCGAACCTGAAAGAAGATGTGAAGAAGTTGGTCAACAAGTGCAAGAAGTGCCGGGAGCACGCCCAGATACAAAGTGTTCCCTCAGAGTATGTATCATCCTCGGATTACCCAATTCCTTTTGCCGTATGGGGAATAGACCTGATCGGGGCATTGCCAAAAACTCCCGGGGGAGTAAAATACTGCGTTGTCGCCGTAGATTATTTCACTAGGTGGATCGAAGCCGAACCATTGGCTTCCATCACAGCAGACATTATCCGGGAGTTTGTTTGGAAGAACATCGTCTGCAGGTTCGGATGCCCGAGGGTGCTTGTCGCAGACAATGGGACACAATTCACAGATGGAGGTTTCCAAGATTTCGCCGAAGAATTCGGCATTAAGCTTCACTTTGCTCCGGTCGCACACCCGCAAAGCAACGGACAAATCGAAATATCAAACCAAACGGTGAAGGACGGTTTGAAGAAAAGACTTAGGAGTGCTAAGGGAAAATGGCCCGAGGAACTTCCGCACGTGTTATGGAGCTACCGGACCACTCCCCGCAGATCAACAGGGGAAACCCCATTTTCCTTAGCCTACGGGACTGAAGCCCTCATCCCGATTGAAGTAACAAACCCATCACTTCGGGCTAAAGTTTTCGAAGAGAGTGCCAATGAGGAAGGATTAAGGGCCAACTTGGATTTTCTCGAAGGCAAAAGAGAAGAAGCAGAAATCAGGAGGAAGGCCTTCCAGCAAAGGACTGCGACCTCGGCCAACTTAAGAGTAAAGACCAAAAATATCAAGGTTGGAGACCTAGTCCTACGACAAACGAAACTGGGTTCCTGAAGACCACAAGGTGGGTCTTTCGCCCTGAACTAGGAAGGTCCGTTTCGGGTAACTACCGAAGAAAGAAAAGGAGTCTACAAGTTATCATATTCTGAAGGGAGAGAGTTTTCCAACTCATTTCATTCGGAAGCATTGTGAAAGTACTATGTGTAACCCGAAGACAGTTATGTATATATGTACGGGAAATAGTTTGACGATCAATACTTGACAAAAAACATGGGAGTTCCATTAACAAAACCCAAAGGGTTCATTTACATTCCCCGGAACAACATCTAAAGGGACAAAAAGAGGAAAAAGACAAAATACTATGGGAAGCTGAATTGGTCCGGATGGACTGGCTCCGGAGCTTTCAAAAACTCCTCCCTGCACCATGAAGGATCCCTCTCACGTTCATCCAAGTAGTCCAGCCCGGAGAGGTCCGCGTGAGGGTTCCTGTCCAAAATTTGTCGCCGGGCGAGGCAGAAGCCTTCATCGTATTTATCAGAAGCCATCTGGAGCGCTTCATTCACAGCTTCCTCCCAAGCTTCCTTCTCCTCCCGAACGGTAGCCGTTGTTTCTTCGGCAGACTTGAGCTTCTCCCGGAGGTCTTTGAGGTCCTGGTCAGTATGATTCTTGAGATTCTCAAGATCTACCGCCAGATCCTTCTTCTCCTTCCGAAGAGCTTCCACCTCTCTCCGGAGCTCTTCCTCAGAATCTCTCTGAGCAGCTACAGTGCTCAGAAAAGAGGCCTCAACTGCAGTGAGTTGGGACGCAATGGAAGGATCGGGGAGATCACCCTGGACATCCTCCGGGAGCACCAAGGCTGAAGAACTCGACGTCCGGGAGGCCCGCAGAAGTTTCTCGTAGTAGGAAACCCTTTGGATGAGTTTCGCCACTACGGCGACCGCCTTAGTAGCCCGGTGTTCGGCACTACTTCGGGCCTCGTCCATTTTCTTGACAACTTGGGAAGCCCAACCAGTCAGACAAGCGGCCTGTAGCAAGTACGGAAGGATATTAGTGTCAACATTGTAATGACTTAGTAAAAAAAAGAGCATTCAAGTTTACTTGCATGAGTGGTCATGACGTGCGGCCGGGCCAGTGTAACATCTAGATCCGGGAACTGGTGCTCAAGGCAGTCCATGGTCCGGGCGGTAGAGATACCTTTCCAGATCTCCGGGGCCATTTCCTTGGCATCCTCGTCATCCATGAGGTTCCGGTCCTCATGGATGAGCCACTTCGGCTCCCGCGGGATCAAGTCTGATCCATATTGGGCTAGCTCGGCATCCCGATCTTGCTTGGCCTTTTCCTGGGCCTCCCTCCAGCCTGGACCTATACAGCAGAAATTCGCCTGAATAACTTCGTGAAATGGGTCATCTCCAAACATCCGGGTTAGATTCCCGAAGATGTTCCAGAAACACTTATTTTCTAAAGCCAATCGCTGGTTACCTAAGTTGAAGTCTGAAGGCAAGACTCCCGGAGCACTCTCCTCCGCAACCGGAGTAGCCTTGTACTTTCCCTAGAGACACCTCCTCTTGTCCGGGGAAGGACCAGCCTGGTCGTACGCGTCCAGGAGATCTTCAAAGGTGGTGTCCGTGTCCTCGAGACCAACCAGAGAAGGAAAATCGTGAGGGCCGGACTCAGTGGCCACCGGGACTTCGGCAGAGTTCCTCTTTCTCTTCTATTGATATTCGCGTCCCCAGAATAGGAGCGAAATCCCAGTTGATTGGTTGATGATGATGGTGTTCTTGAGGCTCCAAGCTTGCTTGTTATGAGTAATCTGTAAAAGATAGAGAGAATACTCAGAAGTAGCAAGAGAGGAGTGGGGGGCGTGTAGTAGCTTACCCAATTTAGGGTGGACATCACTCTATTTATAGAGTGATGCCAGGAGAAGAGCCTCCCCCAGTTGAAGCCTTTGGACAGGCTGTTGTGATGATGAAGATCTCAGCAAACCGCCTTAAGTGATTCGTTTGTCAGAGAATGTCTGGCGTATGAATCTGGTGAAGATCTCCCAGGCTCGTGCTGACCTCCTTATTGGCTGCTTGATGTCAGATGACCAAGTGGTCTGTCTCCCAGAGGAGTAAGTGGCAGGCGAAGGCCTGCAAGGGGCGAAGGCCCAGATAGAATATAGCCAAATAAGGAGTGAGGGTTGCACGAACCTGAGTAATAAGGGCCTTATCTGGGTGGGACCAGTATAGGCGTGAGAGTCCTCGCGAAGACGAGTTGGGACCGCGGGAGTAAGATCCGCGAAGGCGAGTGAGATCGCAAGGGCGAGACTTGAGACCGCGAGGGCAACCCGCGCAGGCCTAAGAGACGCAAAGGCGAGTGTGAGACATCGCCAAGGCGAGACTTAAGGCCTGCGAGGGCAAGACCTTGCGCAGGTGAGACTGGAGACCTCGCGAAGGCGAGACTGGAGACCTTGCGAAGGCGAGACTGGAGACCTCGCGAAGGCGAGACTGGAGACCGTAAGGGCGAGACCTTGCGAAGGCGGTACTGGAGACCACAAGGGTGAGACATACGGGGCCTTGTATGATTCTGATGCGACGCGAGGACGCGTTTGCTTGGGTAGTGTACCAAGATGCCTCCTCCTGAGAGCGGAGTATGGGCGGGGTCCTGTACTCCGTTTTTGGAGGTATTGTGTTAAGGACAATAGTAGTCATAAGTCTGGACTCGTGCGGAGTGTGAAGACCTTTTACGATCTGATTTAAAATGTCAGATTCTTCACGATCCTTGTGGCTTTTGAAGGGGCATTCGCTTGGGTAGTGTACCAAGACGCCTCCTCCTAAGAGCGGAGTATGGGTAGGGTCCCGTACTGTTAAAATCCCAAGTCTTGAGCTGGCGAAGGCGCTATGCTGCTTGTGTACCGTTTGGAGTGCAATGGCAGTGAAGGGTCCCTTCAGCATTTAAAGCAGGAGAGATAAGAGGAGGTGAAAGGTTTACTAACCGTTATGGGGCACGGCACGTGGTGCGTTAGGAGTCGATTACGCTTTAAAAAGCGATTTTCCATTTCTGCAAGGGAGGCACCTCAGGAGCTGATTTCGCCTAAAAGCGCTTTTTCATTTTGGCGGGCTTATAAAAGCGTATCTGAGAAGATTGAAGTTTTCCATCTTCATTCTCGTATTTCCTCACTTTTGCTCTGAGTAGTCTTTTCGCATTTCTTGCGTTTTTCGAACCGTTCATCGGCTGTTGGGAGCTTTCTTGTGGTGGTTCTCTACTTTTCGTTCGAGATTTCACCGTTCATCCATTCATTTGCCGACTGTCCCTTCCGCTTCACTCACCGGTAACGAATCAGGTAAGATCTCGTTTTCCGGCACAGTGAGTGCTTCCAATTTTCTGAGCACCCTGAGTGCTTGATGAAATGCCCCTGTTTGGGCTGTTCCGATTTATATGCCTGTTTCTCTATTTTTTGCAGAAATGGAGTCCAAAGAAGCTGTCCGTCCAGTGCTTGCCACCGTGGAGAAGACCATGGTGAAATTTGACAAGATCCATCAGGATATGGTGGAGGCTTTCTGGCCTGTGGAGAAAGTGCCGGTATATTCGTCCCGCTCGGGCGTCTGCCGGGCGATGGGTTGGCCCGTTACTGCAGAGAATATGGAGAATCGGGTGCTGTGTCTGTACACAGCACAGCTTGCGGCGGGGTTGCGGTTTCCCCTTCCGCAGTTGGTGCAAGATTTGTGCGCTGAGTGGGGGATGCCACCAACACAGTTGGCGCCCAACACCTTCCTGACCATAGCGGGCTTCATTGTTGCCTGCCATATGGCCGGCGTGAAGCCTTTTGCTGATGTCTTCAACCGTTTCTACCGGCTGGAGCTGAGAAGTGGGAGTGCTTTTTTCTACGTTACTCCCATAAATGTCGGGGGCAACCATTCCATTTCCTTCACTGCCTCGCCCAAATCCTACCACAACTGGCACGGCTCCTTTTTCTTCCTGCCTCGTGACAATGCGTGGGACTTTCCCTGCGCGAGGACGCATCTATCCGTGCAAAGTATCGCGCGGAGGCCTGAATTGTCTTCTGAAGGACTGCGGTGGCGGGCATACGTCCAACTACTGGGGTGGTTGGACGATGTTTTTTCAAGGAGCGTTTGTGACGAGCTCTTCCCCTTCTCGGCCGCCCAACTGGATGAGACCACTCTAAGGTGGGCTGGGATCAGCACGGGCTTCGTGCTGGACCCTGAGGTGCCCCCGCCATATGAGGGATGGGCTCCCGCCCATCGTGGGACGGTGGTAGATTCTCTTTACGCCGCGCTGGCAGGGCCCAAAGGTATGCTTGCATATATATAAGTGTATTGCATAAGTGTAAGAGGTTTAGTAAAACCTGGTCTGAAGCTTTCCTTTTGTTTGTAGATGCCTCTATGGCATCTGGCGAAGGCCGGGGCAAGAGAGCGTCCATGCGCATTGCCCGGCAAGTGCACCTGGCATGCGCCTTTGGTAAGGATGCCCCTGCTGGGGCTGTCAAGGCGTTGGGGAGCATTACCCGGCAAGTGCACCTGGCATGCGCCTTTGGGAAGGATGCCCCTGCTGGGGCTGTCAAGGCGTTGGGGCGCATTACCCCTAAGCCGCATAAGAAGAGGGCTGGCGCCTAGCCGTCGGCGTCCTCACAAAAAGAGAAGAGGAGGAGGGTGATCGCCGCGAGGCGCAGCTGGAGAGGGAGTGCCTCCGCTGTCGTTGAGGAGACCAGAGGGCCTACAGAGGCCGAGGGGTCTGCAACAGTCCCTTCTACTGAAGAGGCAGCGAGGCCGGTTGGAGAGGCCAAGGGGCTCGCCGGCAGAGGATCTGCAGCAGCCTCTCTTGGGGAGGAGGCCCCCATCATTGTGGAAAAGGCCGGAGAGCCTGCTGAGGAGGCCAGGGGAGCGGAAGCGGAGGCCCCTTCTACCGTTGAAGAGGCCATAAAGGCTGTGCCCATATCAGTGGTGCAGCCAATCTCTTCTGAGGATGCTGCTGCTGAAGACTTCGTGTCTGGGCTTTTTGCGAGCCCTTCTCCAGCCCAAGGCGAAGATTTTCCTGGGCATGTGGTCGCCGCAGGGATCATTGCCAAGGGGAGTATTCTCCCTAAGAGAGGTAGGATGTCAGCAGGGGAAGTCCTGCTGTTCATGAGGAGGAAGGGCCAACAGGCTGCTGAGGCCATAAGCAGTCCTGGCCAGCAGGAGGCAGTGATCACTCCTATGGAGGAGGAGGTGGTGATCACACCTGCAGTTGAGGAAGTGGCGGCCACAATTGCAAGGGAGGACCCCGCAGCGATCCCTTCTGGGGAGGAGGCCCCTGCAGTGACTCCTTCAAGGGAGGAGGCCTTTGCGGTGAAGGGGAAGGGGATCTTGCGAACTCAAGAGACTCCTTCTTCTGATAGTGAGGCCCCAGAGGAGGGGGGTCTGGTAGCACGGTCCTCTGCGAGGACAAGTGGTTGGGAGATAGCCCAACCTTTCAGCAGTCAACCAGAGGCCAGTGGATGGGTGCGCCCCTCTGGCTGTAAGTTTACTCAACTGTACTGATACTTTTCAGTGTGCTTTTCTTGCTTTGAGTTTGAGTCTCAGTTTTCTCAACTGTACTGATACTTGTAACTTCTGCAGATGCGGGGCCCTCTGGGCAAGAGCTTGGCCCCCGCGAGGTCCCCGCAAACCTAGGGACCAGAACTGAGGTCCTTGAGGAGGCTGGGGTGTGATCCCACTACTTGGAGCGAAGGCGAGTCGCTGCCAAGTCAGTCCCCAAGTGGTCTGAAGAGCCGGCCACCCTGAGGGTCAAGAGGCAGGACCTCAGGGCCAAGACGTATAGGGAGAAGGGCTATCTCTTGCGCGATGCGTGGGACCCAGTCTTCTTTCTTAGGAACAGCAGTTCACTGCTGAGGGGAGGAGAGCAAACTCTCCAATCATGCCTGGAGGGGCTACGCACCCCTTATGACAGGGAGGTGACAGAGCGGAGCCTTGACTCTCCTGCCGAGTTCATGAGGGAGGCAGCCCAACAGAGCCTGCAGGTAAGACAGCTTCTGGTCTTTATGTACAAGTCTAGCTTGCTTTCTTTCTGCCTTGGTCTTAATAAACTTGGATGCAGGCCGCCGTCAAAGGACATGCTGCCATGGAGCAGTGGCATGACTTCTTGAAGTATGCCAACAGGCGGGACGATGCCCAAGTAGCGGAAATTGCCTCCCTCAGGAAGGAGCTGCAAGCCTCCAAGAAAAGGGAGGAGGAACGCCAAGAGGAGCAGGCCAAACGTGTGGCCCAACTGGAGAGTTGGTGCGACTACGTCAACAAGGAGTGGACAGCTAGCAGGCTGTACCGGTGCGAGCAGGCCAGCCTAATTGATGCTGCAAAGCATCGCTTCCTTCAACAGGCAGCAGTGTTGGAAGCCCAGCAGCTTGAGAATGCTGTTCTGAAGGAGTCCCTCCTTTCTCTGGAGGCAGAAACCAAGGCTGCCCTTGCAACGGTGAAGGCTGAAGTCGAGCAGGCGAGGGCTGCAACTGAGGAGGCGGAGCGCCGGGCTACTACCCAGGCTCAATTGGCTAAGGAGGAAGCTGAAGTGAGCAGGCTTGCTGCTAAGGATGCCTCAAGGCACAAACCGAGATCACTACGCTTTTGAAAAGGCGGTGGCCTCGGTGTGGGAGATGGAGAAGGCCCCGAGCCTTCCTGCTTTTGCAGTGAGGACCCCGAGTCCTTTTCTTCCATCAAGGTTTCCATTCCTCGAGGGATGCCTCGACTGATGGCGAAGCTTGGTGAGATCCAAGCTCAAGGCGAAGCAGGGGCGCAAGCCTACGAGGAGGGCTGGCTGCGATGCTGCTTTCAAGTGGAGATGGCATTCCCAGAGCTGAGTCTTGGGATTCTGGATGCTGCTAACACCAGCGATCCAACAGTAGAGGCCCTGCTCGACTGGGGGGAGCAGGGGAAGAAGATGGGGGAAGCATGGTATGCCCTGCTCGGCTAGGGTGGAGGCTCCGAAATGTGGATGCCCCCCTCTTTTGTGTAAAAAGGACACCTGCACTTATGCATAATTTTGATAACAGTAGATGAAGTAAAATTTCATTTTACCTTCATTGTTTTGTAGCCTTGTTTTCGTCTTGCGATAGCGGTGTAGGGTACGTTAGCTAGGTTAACAACCATAAGCTAAGTCCTGCTTGTGGCGAGAAGTCTGCTGGGGTTCGCAAGAAGCCACAAAGATCACTTGTCAAATTTTCATAGTGGCAATGCACTTGAAATCCGCAACGGCGGGGCCACAAATATCTTTCCAGACAATTTGTGGGTTCACTTGTTGAGACAAGTTGAGGACCCGTCTAGGGCTCGCAGAGGCGATGCCTTTGAAGACCATGGATGAGATTTTTCCATGTTGGAAGGTCTGCTGGCTCACACAGAGACCTTCCTGGCGATTTTTCAGGGAGTAAGCCCTTGGGTAGTGTACAGTGTACCAAGTAGAGGACACCTGCAGAATGCTCATCATTTATATGATAAGAATGAAGTAAAACTCAGTTTTACCTTGAGCCTGAAGCTGGACGACGGCGAAGGCGCTGGAACACTTGTTGAGGCAAGTGAAGAGCCAGTTGGAGTTCCGGGAGTTGAGACCCGTAGCGGCGTTGAGGAGCCCGTGCGGAAGGTCTGCTGTGGCGCGGGAGGGAGACTTACACATAGTGATGTGATCACAGTGGGGGGTAAGTGATCACGCGCTCAGATCTAGCTCGAAGGAGGCAGTTTCCAGCAGGAATGGGAAACGAAAACAGAGGAAGAACACGAAGGAAACAGAGTCGGCCAAGGGAACCTCCTCACTACGAGGTGAGGCAATGCCCTTGAAAATGCCTGGGGAAGGAAGATGGGACCTAGAACCTTTTGACTACGAGATCAAACAATGCTAGGTATTATATTGGATCCTCTTGCAATGGATCACTAATGGATTGGTGGAGCAAGATTTGAGACCCAAGAAGAACAATATGGCCGATTCGCGGCGGATATGTGTTCTTACAATATATGAGTTCTGAGGTTTACAATAGTTACAGCTCCCTTATATAGAAGGAGCAAGAAGAAGGAAATAATAAAGAATATCTTGACAAGGGAACATCGTCCTGGATCTATGGTGGGCGAAAAGAGAGGCAGCTGATGTGACATTGTAGGCTACCTGCTTTTGCGGCTCCCAATTCCCCAGGAATTGCATTTGGCGGGAAAAGGGAAGAAGAGGGCCTCTGCACAAGTTGAAGGGTTCGCCTGACTTGTGTATGGAAGCCTCTTCTGCTTGGCGAACACCTGGGCTTCGCTTGTTTCTGGGAATGAGGCACAGGGTCTTCGCCAACGACTATGGGGGTCGCAAAGAGTCTTGGCTTCGCAAATGGCCTTGAGTTCGCCCAAAAGGACCATGGGTTCGCCAGTCAATTGGCTAGCCAATAGCCACGGGTTCGCAGTTGATTCTTGTCCTCTCCAAAGGCCAATGTTTTTCCAATGGGGTATGGGTGATCCAAGAACATTGCGTCCACGGACTTGCCTTGGGGCCTCGCCGGTGCTCAGAGGGTGGCTTTCTCCTCATCCGAGCCTTCGCCAAGGCCCCTTTAGACCCTCTGGAAGAAAGGTCGCGCCTTATCACAAAAATGGGGCTGATGTCCACATCACATAGACCTCCTCGAAGGAGCCAAAAGGGGTTTACCCTTCCGCATCGCAAGGGGGTTACCCTTGGGGCGGGGCGAGTTGAAGGTCAGTTGGGGATGAGACCCGCAACTACCTATGTGGAGGAGTCCGTGCGGAAGGTCTGCTGTGGCGCACGAGGGCGACTTACACATAGACCTCCCTGAAGGATCCAAAAAGGGGGTTACCCTTCCGCAGCGCAAGGGGGTTACCCTTGGGGCGGGGCGAGTTGAAGGTCAGTTGGGGATGAGACCCGCAACTACCTGGCGCGACCGCAGGGGGCTGCCCTTTGTGTGGGTGCGCAAGCGAGACCTGACAAGGCCTGATACCGTGATTTAGGCGAGTGGCCAGTCTGACCGGTCGGGTGTAGAGGGCGATTTGAGAGGGCATTTATAATGCCACGTAATACTGCAAGAGAGGGAGGAATACACATGTATTTTATTGAATTGAAGACGTAAGACTGAGGACTTACACGTAATATGGGCGCAAGTCATCCGCATGATAGTTACGGGGAAGAAGACGACCATCATGGTCTTGTAGTTCGACTCGGGGTGGACTTGTTTATGAACAATGTTTGATCCGTCCCAGTTGGGTCGCAAGACACCCTGTTTGGGGTCGCGAGTGGTGAGGGCAGATTTGAGTAAGGTAAGGCCCCCTTGTTATAGTGCTTTGGGTTTTACCCTGGCATTGTGGTGAAGACTGAGCCTCTGTTTGAGGGCAAACATGCGAAGGCGAGCGCACTCGCGCAATTTCTCGATTAAGTCGAGTTTGGCGCGAAGGCCTTGAGCATTGGCTTCGTCAGTGAAGTTGATCATGCGGATCGTAGGGAGGTCTGCCTCAAGAGACAGTGCATCTGCGCCATATACCGCAGAGAAAAGGCGTTTCGCTGTTGGGGTTCGCGTTGTGGTGCGGTAGTCCCACAGACACTTGGGAGTTCATCTACCCAGCGACCTTTAGCCCCCTCAAGGCGCTTCTTGAGTCCCTCCTTGAGGGTGCGGTTGGTGACCTCAACCTGCCCATTAGACTGGGGGTGCGCCACTGGGGCGAAAAGCATGCGGACATTGTTGTCCTGGGCCCATTGTTGGACGCTGTGGCTGGCAAACTGAGTGCCATTATCTATAATAATAGCACGAGGGCTGCCGTACCGGCAGACAAGATTTTTTCACAGGAATTTGATGATCTTGGCGAAAGTTGTGGAGACCAGGGGTTCTACTTCGACCCGTTTAGAAAAATAATCAACTGCAACCACACAGAAGCGGTACTGACCTGGAGCGGTCGGCATCGGACCAATGAGGTCAAGGCCCCACAGGGCGAAGGGCACTGGGTTTGTCAGTGCCGGAGATTCCGTAGATGGCAGTCGCTGGATGCGAGAATTGATCTGGCATTGGTGGCATGTTTTAACTAGTACAGCGGCGTCCTTTTTCAAGGTAGGCCAGTAGTACCCTTGACGATGGGCTTTGGGGGCAAGTGCCTCCACAGCAATGTGTGCGCCACAGTTGCCTTGGTGGAGAGTACCCAAGACAGAGTGTCCCTCAAGGGTGATGCAAACCCGCGATGCCATAATTGGTCATCAATGAGAACAAAGCGGATGGCCCGTTTGCGAGCGTGGGGGTCCATGGCGCTGGCTTTCAGCTAAGCGATAATAGAGTCTCTCCAGTCTGCAACCGGATCATGTGTTGCTAGTGAGGCAATATCGATAGCCTCCGCAATGGAAGGGCTGGTCAGGGTGGCCATGGCGGAGGGAGTCTTTCCCTTGGACAGCATGTCTGCTGTGGTGTTCTCAGAACGAGGAACGTGGATAAAGATAGCCTCCTCAAAGTTGGTCCGCAAGGCGTTCACCAATTTGAGGTATTTGGTCAGGGTGGCGTCTTTGCATTCAGCGCACCCTTGGATCTGGTGAATCACCAGTTGCGAGTCGCTGTGGACATGAAGGCGGCGAATGCCTGCCCTCATGGCGAGCTTGAGCCCCGCGATGAGGGCCTCATATTCTGCAACATTATTAGTTACTTGGAATTGGAAAGAGACACGAAGGGATACTTCCATACCTAGGGGTCCGCGCAGATATACGCCCCTTGCGGGGGATCCGAGTTTGGATGATCCATCTACGAACATGTCCCACTCTAGGGGAATGGGTTGTGGTGCGGGGCCCTACTCAGGGGCCGGGATGATGTCAACATCCGAGAATTCCGCAATGAAGTCGGCGAGGGCCTGGCCCTTAATTGCCTTTCTGGGCTCATAGTTGATGTTAAAGCCACCAAGCTTGATACACCATTTGGCAAGGCGCCCTGAATGTTCGGGCCGCCTCAGAATATCCTGAATTGGCAAGTCCGTTCGGACTATGATTGTGTGCCCTTGGAAGTAGGGCTTGAGCTTCCTTGCTGCATACACAAGGGATAAGATAGCTTTTTGGAGAGGAGGATACCTTGTTTCCGTATCCTAGAGAGTGTGACTGGTGTAGTAGACTGGCCATTGTTTGGCAGCCTCTTCCTTTATAAGGACAGAGGCGACGCTCCTGTCAGAGGTGGCGAGGTAGAGGACCAGGTCATCGCCTGGTCTAGGGCACTTGAGTGCAGGAAACTCTTGTAAGAGTTGCTTGATTGAGTCATATGCCTCCTGGCATTCCTCTGTCCACTTGCAAGCTTTTTTCTTGCGAATTTGATTGAAGAAAGGTCTGCAGCGATCGCTGAGTTTAGAGACAAATCGCCCCAAGGCAACTAGCTTTCCTGCCAGCTGCTGAACGTCTTTGAGCCCTCTAGGGGTGCGCAAAGTGGTGATAGCTTCAATCTTTTTGGGATTCGCATGAATCCCTCCTTTGGAGATCTGGTAACACAGAAAATTGCCCTCGTCCACGCCAAAGATACACTTCTTTGGGTTCAACCGCATATTATATTTGTGGAAGTTGGCGAACGTTTCCTCTAAGTCCGCGAGGTGTGTGGAGGTGGCCTTGCTTTTGACCACAATGTCAACGACATAAGCCTCAAGATTTCGGCCGATTTGGTCTGCGAAGACTTGATTCACAAGCCTTTGGAAAGTAGCCCCCGCATTTTTTAAGCCGAAGGGCATTCTGATATAATGGTAGACGGCTTCACCAGTAGTGAAGGCGGTTTTTACCTAGTCCTCTGGGTCCATAAAAACTTGATGGTATCCGCTGTATGCGTCGATGAAGGAGAAAACAGAGTGATGAACGGTTGAGTCAACCAGTTGGTCGATAGAAGGCAGGGGATGGGGATCCCTTGGGCAGACCCTATTAACCCCTTTGTAGTCTACGCAAAGTCGCCACTGACCGCCCTCTTTATAGGCGAGGACTATATTTGCGACCCACTCAGAGTAGTGAACCTCCTTGATTATATTTTCCTTAAGCAATTTCTGCACTTCTGTGCGTACAAAGTCCTTTCGATCAGGGGCCATGCCCCTTGTTTTTTGTCTAACCGGGCTAAAGCCGGGGAGTACACTCAATTTGTGGGAAATGATAGCAGGATCCAGACCTGGTAAGTCCTCAGGGGTCCATGCGAAGACATCGTTGTTGGCATGGAGGAGATGGATGAGTGCTTGCTGGTCTTTTTCCTCAAGGTCCTTTCCCACCCGGAATTTCTTGCCGGGGGAGATTTCAACCTCTTCAAAGGCCCCAGACAAGTCAGGAGCGACCTCGCCCGTGTGTCCAGTTTCCTCCATGGGCGCCATTCTTTTAGGCTCAGATGGCTTGGGGAGCAGGGGAGGTCCTGCGAGGGCAGAGACATAATTGCCCCTGGCTACATTTTGGTTGACAAAGATATAGGCATCCCCTGCCGTAGTGTGAAAAACCAAAGTCAGAGCCCGCACATCACAGCGGACGTGGAACTCAGTATGAGTGTGACGCCCAATGATGGCTGTCACAGCCACCCCGCCCGGTTGCGGAGGCGAGGCCGACCGCGATGTTCGGAAACCAATAACTACGACGGAAAGCGCGAGAACGTTACTACAACACGCAACCTACAATATCCATACACGACAAGTATACAAACACGCAGTTCATGGTGAAACAAGCATAAATCTCAACAACTGAACACAGAGTCACAGAAGCCATTTCATATCATATATCCAGTCTATACAATATAGGCAAGTCGGGGCTCCGCCCTCGACTCAGAAGACAGTTCAAAAATCAGCAGATATCCAGAGTATGAACCATATACAACTCATGATTCACTATACATGCATGCAACTACAGCTACAGAGCCATCAAACTAAAACCTAGATATACCTATGTGCGGAATCGGAAACCTTCTCGCTCAGGAGATTTTCCGCACGTGGTACTGCTGCTGCTGCTGAAACCCAGAAAAACAGAAAGCACCGCGGATCTCTCTTCCGCCGGTTGCCTTTCAGAACAACCTGAAAAGTGGGAAACATATAAGGGGTGAGTCCTCAGAAGGACCCATTAAGGGCTGAGGTAAAATACGGTTGTACAAGTGGTGCTGAACCGAACCTGCAAAACAGAACAAGCACCAACACAAATATACATATATATGAATGTATGCAAGGTCAGAGGTAAGCCGGAACCCAACAACTGACCACGCACGACAGCCCTCTCTAAGATGTCGAATATACAGTAAATGTAATGTAATAGAAAGCACGGTACCGGCTGGGGTCGCGATCCCCAAACTGTCGTAGGGTCACGTATATATCGGCACCCCAAGTGCGGATACAAACAGATTGTCGGCACCCTCTCGGCATACTACGCACGTAACCACATAATAATAATGCATATGCAAAATGTAATATAATATACCAAAACATATAAATAGAAATAACAGCGCCTAGCGCGGATAAGGTAATAAAGATATAAACCCGTGGCCTTCAAGACCATCCGGGCCTTGAAGCAGAACAAGCTACAAATAGTACCCTACCTTGTGACTGGTCCGGGGATCACTGAACCACCGTCCTCAACCCGGAACCCGCCTCAACTAAACCCGGTATACATAATGTCCCATTCCAGAATGCATAACGAGAGAAGTTGAACCCTTACCTCAAAGAACACCGCTCCGTAGCACAATTCCGGAAATCCGGCCCCGGCCCGAAAAGTCGCAACTTGCCTTTTACGGTCCCACGCTACTCCACCTACGCAGAATTAAGCTGAACAACCACAATTGAGTCAGAACGCACCCAAACAAACCCCCGAAAATCAATCCCGCACAATCCCACACTTTCCCGCAAAAATCCATAGAAAGCTCGGTTTCACAAACCGAGCTAGAACATTGTAATTCACACACCCACAAACACAATCCAACCTTTAAACCCACATTCCAGACACTTTTACCCTTAATCCCACATAAAATTGAACTTTGCTCTCATTGCCCGAAAACAACGTTTCAAACATCAATACGAACCTACTTCCATCCACGATACCAGATTACTATCCAAAACAATCATAACACAACTCTAACATGGAAAAAAATCCATCTTAAGTTTCGGCCTTAACCCCATTTTCCACCAAGCTTCCAAATCAAATCTTTCAAAGTTCCATTTGCACGCTTTATTCACCAATTACATAACTTAAGCAAGAAAGCTAACCAATTGCACCTAAATCAACCAAATTCAACCATGAACCCTAATCCACTATTCACTCAAATTGGGGCTATCCTACTCAACCAATTTTCCACCAAATTGAAACCATAGAATGCCTTAGAATCATGCTAGGAACAACATACTAAGAGCATGATTCAAGAACACCAACATACACCATTTTTAGAATCAACCCTAATTTTTGCCATAATATGTTTCTTCCTTCCATGATGTTTTTCTAAAATCTAACCATAGATTCTTACTCCTCGCCTTCCCAAGATCAACATACTTAAATTTGGAAGCAAAAGAATCATCCTAGGTGGTAGTCAAGAACAAACTCAAATTCCAAAAATCCCTCTCTTTTTCTAATCATATCTTGTTTCTAACTTGGAAAGAGAGCAAGGGAGGAAGCTTACCACTTTTTGGAGTCCACCCTTGGTGAATTTCAACCAAGATTTGAAGAACTTGAAGCTCCATGAATAGTGAAAATGGCGCCTTGGAAGGGAGAAGGAAGAAGAAGGAGAAAAGTGATGAAAAGAAATTATAACCCTTTATATAATTCCTTCCCTTTTTCCCATCCCTTTTCATCTTCAATGAAAAAATGCCAAGTGTCCCTTATTTCCCTCCCATTTCCTACCGAAACTAGTTGCTGCTCATACTTCATTAAAACCTCTTTCCTTTCCATCTTTAATATGGACATGACAAGTGTCCTTCCCCTTTGGTCAACACTTATGACTCACCCTTATCCACCAAAAATCTGAAATTTGGCTAAGTCATGCCCTCTTTGGGAGAGGGCCTCCTGCCTTCTTTGGGAGAGGGCCTCCTGCCTTCTTTGGGAGAGGGTCTCCTACCTTCTTTGGGAGAGGGCCTCCTGCCTCCTTTGGGAGAGGGCCTCCTGCCTTCTTTGGGAGAGGGCCTCCTGCCCCTTTGGGAGAGGGCCTCCTGCCTCCTTTGGGAGAGGGGCCTCCTTTGGGAGAGGGCCCTTTGCCTTCTTTGGGAACGTCCCACCCCAAAAGTATTCTCCATAAAAAATGGCGTTGTATGGTGTAGGAGATCCAGGACAATAAAGTCCACAAAGCCGGAGTGGCATACTTGCTTCTTTTCTTTGGTGGTCCCCATCATCATGTTGGGGAGCGTGATTGACCCTATAGTTGGGTTTTCATCAAGCCCCACTCCACAGGTGGCCCCCTTGGCAGGTTGAATTTGTGACAAAGGCACCTTGGCCTCAACCAGAGTGTGCTTGTAGATTACGTTGGCATTTGCCCCAGTGTCCATGTAGACTCTGTCAATGTCCCATCCCGCGATACGGGCAGTGATAACCAAAGGGTCCGCGTGCGGTACTGCCACCGAGGTGCCATCACGGCGATGCAGTAAGTGAGTAGAGGAGTGGTTGACCTGGTAGATCTGTCTCATATGACGGCGTCTCGCCGATGCGCCCTCACATTGTGTGATTACGCTGATGTGCCCCCTTGGTGGGGGAATTTCGACCAGACCTTCTCGATCTGGGTTCTGCTGGGAGCGACCCCGTCTGCGGTCCCCCTGACGGCGGTCCTCCTGGTTACTTTCCCGCCTGCGACCCCCATCGTCGTGGAGTAAGAACTCTCTGAGTTTGCCTTGAGCGAGCATTTCCCCAATCATGCGTTTAAGCTCAAAACAATCCTCAGTGTCGTGTCCCTTGTCGCGATGGTAACGACAATATTTGGTACTAGACCTGACGACCTCCTGGGAGAGGGGGCGGGGCCACTTGGGGACCTCCCTCTTTTGTTCCAGGGCCTGAAGGATGTTGGTGCGAGATTCCCTTAGTGGGGGAAGAGTGAAATACGCCCCCTCCCTGTTGGATGGCGTAGGGTACTGCCTCTGGGACCTGGAGTCCGCTCGCGAGGGCTGTCCCTTCGCATCTGCCGTGGCGGTCCTGGCGAGGGGACGAGTGACCTCCTCCGTGTTCATAAACCGTGATGCCGTGCTCAAGAACTGTTCCATGTTGGTGGGAGGGTTGGTGTGTACATCTATAAAGAAAAGGGACTCCCAGCGAAGGCCCTGAATGGCCGCAAGTAAGCGGGCTTCCTCCCCCAAATTAGGGACCTGGATAGATTCCGCCTGGAAGCGCTGAATATACTCCCTAAGGGGCTCATCTTTCTTTTGCCGTATCTTGAGGAGGTGTCCCGCCATTTTGGGGGGAGGTTTAGATACCACAAAGTGGTTGGAGAAGTTGCGGGAGAGCTCCTCAAAGGAGTTAAATCGTTTGTCACGGAGGGTGGTATACCAGTTGGCGGCGGCTCCCGTGAGTGTGGAGCTGAAGGCTCTACAGAGCGTGTTATCGTCCGCTCTTGCGATGGCCATCGCAGAAACGTAGCGCTGGAGATGAATATCAGGGTCCGAGAGACCGTCATAAGCGTCCAGCTTAGGCTGGCGAAACTGTTCTGGAAGAGGGGTCTCTAAAACCCGCTGAGTAAAAGGTTGGGTCCAGAGGTGGTCCAGACCCATTCTGGAAACATTATGAACACTGGCCCTTTCATCCCTTTTTTCCACTTCCTCTAATCGTCTAGTAAGTGCGACAAGTAACGACGAAGAAGGGTCAGGGTTACTTACTTGTTGAGGCGGAGTAGCAGGGCGTTCAGGCTGATTAGTCCGCAGCGTTCCAACGCTATCCAGAACGCCCCTGAGAGTGGTGGCGAGTGTTTCGCGCAAGTTGAGAGCAACCGCCTCAGTGATTGTTTGCAGAACGGCCGGATCAAGGCTCGTTGGTGGAGTGTTTGGTGGTGGAGTGTTGCGCTCCTGAGGCACGTTACGGTTAACGTGGGAGGAGCTTTCCTCCGTTGAGTGAACAGAGAGTTCTCCCCGTTGTGGGGGAACGTTATTTGGAGATGGTTCCGATCGTGGATCGTTGTTCGTGTTCGTCGCGGGAGGATTCCTCCGTCCCTGACGGCTGTGCCTACTTGCACTCCGGGTAGTTGGCATGACTTACTACTTGTGGTTTGTAATATGGGTTTACGAGAAGAACTTTTTTGTTTCTTTCGTTCCCACAGACGGCGCCAAACTGATATTCGCGTCCCCAGAATAGGAGCGGAATCCCAGTTGAGTGGTTGATGATGATGGTGTTCTTGAGGCTCCAAGCTTGCTTGTTATGAGTAATCTGTAAAAGATAGAGAGAATACTCAGAAGTAGCAAGAGAGGAGTGGGGGGCGTGTAGTAGCTTACCCAATTTAGGGTGGACATCACTCTATTTATAGAGTGATGCCAGGAGAAGAGCCTCCCCCAGTTGAAGCCTTTGGACAGGCTGTTTGAGATAAGTCTGTGTCAGACTGATTGGAGATAAGGCGGCTGTGATGATGAAGATCTCAGCAAACCGCCTTAAGTGATTCGTTTGTCAGAGAATGTCTGGCGTATGGATCTGGTGAAGATCTCCCAGACTCGTGCTGACCTCCTTATTGGCTGCTCGATGTCAGATGACCAAGTGGTCTGTCTCCCAGTGGAGTAAGTGGTAGGTGAAGGCCTGCAAGGGGCGAAGGCCCAGATAGAATATAGCCAAATAAGGAGTGAGGGTTGCACGAACCTGAGTAATAAGGGCCTTATCTGGGCGGGACCAGTATAGGCGTGAGAGTCCTCGCGAAGACGAGTTGGGACCGCGGGAGTAAGATCCGCGAAGGCGAGTGAGATCGCAAGGGCGAGACCTGAGACCGCGAGGGCAACCCGCGCAGGCCTAAGAGACGCAAAGGCGAGTGTGAGACATCGCCAAGGCGAGACTTAAGGCCTGCGAGGGCAAGACCTTGCGCAGGTGAGACTGGAGACCTCGCGAAGGCGAGACTGGAGACCTTGCGAAGGCGAGACTGGAGACCTCGCGAAGGCGAGACTGGAGACCGTAAGGGCGAGACCTTGCGAAGGCGGTACTGGAGACCACAAGGGTGAGACATACGGGGCCTTGTATGATTCTGATGCGACGCGAGGACGCGTTTGCTTGGGTAGTGTACTGCAAAACTCCCCATGCCACCCCTTTCTGCTCAAAGGCAGGTCCCAAATAAGGTTGAACCTAAGCTTCTTTATGGGATTCCCCCTAGCCCCGAAGTAGTAAAAACAGTTTCTTGGGTTTGGGACAATTTTATAAAATTGCATAAAGGTGGAAGTTTTTGGTTCTATCACGAACACTTTGCAAGGCACGAGGAATGCGTTTAGATGGCAAAAGGTGTTCGGGCTAAGTTGGTTGATCCCCAGCCCGTGGGATTCAGCCAATTCCTGAACAAAAGGGTGCGGGGGAAATCTAAGCCCGCACTCTAGCTGAGTCTTAAAAATAACAAGGCTTCCAGCCCTCGGTTCGTATACACGACACTCCGGCGTTGGCACCCTAATAGCTACGGTTCCAGGGAGGAAGAAATCGCGTTGCCAACTCTTTACAAGTTCGGGAGTGGCTTTGCTACGGAAGTGGTCAACCTCGGACCACCATCCTTCGGGTACAGGCTCACTCGTTTCTAACAAGCTTCCCGAAGGACGAACAGAAGAAGGAAGTGGAAAGGAAGAGACCATTTATAAATACCTCAGGAAACAGGACGGAGAAAAGAACGGCGGTTGGACGACCTAAGGGTTTCCGGCGAGACTTCTGCAGCTACGTCGACGACAGAGTGATATCGGTAGTAGAATTTATCAACGGCGGAAGCATCCCCTTGGCTGCCTAAAGCTACTGATTCATGGCTGAGGAAAGGTACAAGGAATTCCTCCGGAGCTACTTTCTCAACGCTTCTCCACCGTTGGAAAAAACTGATCGCCTCTTTGAGCGACGGATTGTCCGTCGTGAAAAGAGAGAGAAGCTAGAGAAAGGAAGAAGAGAAGAGAGCAAGAATGAAGCAAGAATGAGGAGTGAATAGCAACTGTGAGATTATTCCTTATTTAAGGATGTCCGGGAAGACGAACCGCCAAAAAGCAATCCATACCAACCGTCGATCAAAAAGTAGCCGTTACGCCATTTCGAAAGTCTCGAACAATAAGTTGTTCGGGAAATTCAAAGGATGCAAATCCTAGTTCAGAAATCTCGAACAATTGTTGTTCGGGAGATTCAAAGGAGGATGCAAATCCTATTTCAAGTCTCGAACAAAAACTTGTTCGGGAAATTCAAAGGATGCAAATCCTATTTCAAATCTCGAACAATTGTTGTTCGGGAAATTCAAAGGAGGATGCAAATCCTATTTCAAATCTCGAACAATTGTTGTTCGGGAAATTCAAAGAAGGATGCAAATCCTATTTCAAGTCTCGAACAATAAGATGTTCGTGAAATTCAAAGGATGCAAATCCTATTTCAAATCTCGAACAATTGTTGTTCGGGAAATTCAAAGGAGGATGCAAATCCTATTTCAAATCTCGAACAATTGTTGTTCGGAAAATTCAAAGGAGGATGGTCGAGTGCTCGCCTATTTCAGTGGGACGGGGCTCACCATGGATAGTTAGGATTATTTTGTATACTTGCTGTGTTTGAGTCTTGTAGGTTGCGTGTCGCAGTACGACCAATCTGTTCAGTGAACAAAGTGTTCTTAGGCATCGGTCCTTCAAGAACGAGACTTTGCGGGCCGGGTCATGGGGCCACTGCACGCAGCGGATTTCGGTAGTACCATTTTCGCGCTTTCCGCCGTAGCTTCCGCTTCCGACGGCGCGGGCGACTCCGCCTCCGCAACCGGGCGGGGTGGTCTTAACTGTACACAAATCTTTAAGAAATTTTGCATATGTAGGAACTTGTTTAATCACATGTAAGAGAGGAAGATTAATTTTTACCTGCCTTAAGTTCTCAAGAATTTCATTGTTAAAATCAGAAGGTCGCTTACCTGATTTCAAAGTTTGGGGAATGGTACCTTAATGTGGCTGAGTTACCTCTGGCTCATTGGGTATTTCATCATTTTCAACCTCTTTTTGGTTAGATCCCTCTTCTGATGTGTTCATTGTTGGATCATTGAAAGGCTTACCACTCCGTGTCACAACAGCATTTACATCCTTCAGGTTCTTCTGGTTCATGTGTGAACCTTGAGGTGCGGACTGAGATTGTGAAGGGAACTTACCTCTCTCACCACACTTAATGAACTTGTCAATTTAGACACCGATTCTTTATCTCCTTGTTTTCTTCAACAACTGTGTAATCAAAGATTCAAATTTTTGATTAGTTTTCCTCTTCCTATGATGATAAATTCCACCACTACTTGAATTTCCTAGAGGTCGTGATCTATTTGTGCTCTCGGTAGCACCGGGTCCATCCAAGTATGAGCTTTTCAGCAAGCTCATTAAGGTAGTCAATAGCCTCATCAGGATCTTTCTGTAAAAACTCACCATTACACATCATTTCCACAAATTGACGCTCCCTAGAAGTAAGACCCTCATAAAAGTAACTCACTAGACGCCAACTTTCATAACCATGGTGAGGATACATACTCAACAACTCCTTAAATCTTTTCCAAGACTGATATAAGGTTTCACTATTTTTTTGTGCAAAAGTAGAGATTTGACTTTTTAAAGCATTAGCCTTATGTTGGGGAAAATATTTATTATAGAAAACTTTAGTCATTTCAACCCATGATCCAATAGAACGTGATCTCAATGAATACAACCAATTCTTAGCTTTGTCCTTTAGTGAGAAAGGAAACAATTTAAGTCTGATAACATAATTAGCTGCATTAACATGAAAAACTGTAACTACTTCCTCAAACTCTCTAATATGCACATATGGATTTTTATTTTCCATGCCATGAAAAGTAGGAAGTAATCGTATCTTTTCAGGTTTAAAATCCAATTGAGGAGTATTAGCAGGAAACATGATGCATGATAGTGTAGCTACTCGTGTAGGATGAAGATACTCCTGAAGAGTTCTAACCTCTTGCTCTTCGTGTTGACTCATTGTGAATGATGAATGAGATGCAAAACAAGATGAATCCGAATTATGATGTGAAACAACAGAATCAGAACAAATATCAAGTTTTTTTTGCAAGTCTACCTGATTCGTCTCTATACCAGAGCATAAACCAGGTAAAATAAAGTAAAAGAAAAAGGAACGAGATTACCAGTATTGGAGAACCAAATCAGTAAAATTAATTCCTTACTGTACTTCTTGTAACGTCTCCCCGACAACGGCGCCAAAATTTGATTACGCCCAAAGAATAACGTGGTAGTTGTAGCACAGCTTTGGGGTGTCGATTCCACAAAGAGACAAAATAAAGAAAATACTAGAAAGAACAATTAAACTGAAAGAAAATATTTAGTGATTTTTGGAAATAAGAATTGAATTTTAAAGAGAATAAAAACAACTAAACAATTAACTGGAGAAAGTACTCAAATCTGATCAACAGTAAAGCGTCGAGAATCCCTTGCACAAGTCTGATATTTTAATTATTCCAATTTCAATGAAGTCCAAATTCCACAAAATGTCCAAGATAAATATTGATGGCCGTCAGGCCCAATCACCCAAAAAGGCCTACCAAAAGGCCCAAAATTAATAGTCCACCATAAGGGCCCCATTAAAAAAACCACTAATAAATACGAAATATTCTCGGACTAAATGAAACTTTTACCCGGACAAGATGTTGGATATTCCTGAAGGAGCATCACCCGAACATACAAAGCACGTGCAAAACACGATATATTGACTTATTACGATAATGCCACCATTAATACCTACTATATAACAAACGTTGGCAGCATAAGTCAAGTCTCTCGCTTCTTCAAGTCACTTCATTAACAAGACAAACAGTGAACACACTACCAAGAACCCCTATTCCTCGAATCCCGAGAAACGCGTTACGCACACGTACCAATAGCATCAAGCAACGTCAACACGCGTCAATTGCATAGACACGTGGCGGCAGCTGCCCAATCAGCGCCGCCATCAAATATATATAAACCAAAGTGGATTAACTACAACTCTCTGCTAAATTATTCTCAACCTTTAAAGCACAGAAATTATTATCACTATTGAGAAAATCCAGTGACGACAATATACCTAGAGGCAATACCGCAGCAGAGAACTGAATCAATATAGATAATAATCAATCCAAACATAATTATAGAATCAACAGCTCTATGGGAAAAGCATGACTGAACCCATGAATAATATAAACCTACAATTATTCGGAGAAAAAAACCAATACAAATATGAGAATAATAAATCAAGGAATTATAGTTTTTCAAATATGTTTAAGAATCTAGAATAAATAAAATATCATCCATGTGCAAGCTCATTCCTAGCTTTACAGGAAAATTAGTTACCCATAAACATGAGTGAAGAAAATCCAATAATGATGAGTACAAAACCGGCATCCATGGTACAACGCTCTCCGATTCGTCAAATTTTTGTTCCTCCAATTTGATTCGTGGCTTTCTTCTCTGTAGCTTGCTCCTATTTGTTTTTTGTCTGCCGCCACAAGCCTTCTTTTTTCACGAATTGTTCTCCAATTTTTTTGTCCGCTTCAGCCTTTGTTTATCTCCCTTTTATATTCTTCCTTCAAACCTATTACCAATAGGTTTTTATGTTGCTGCCTCCTCGGCTCCTCATTTCTTTTCTCTTCAGCCCATCAACATATGTGTCCACTAAGTCTCCTCTTCGTCCATGTGGTCATTCCATTAACTTGTCCATTCCTGTCTTTTCTTGCTTTAATTTAACAAATTGATCCAATTATTTCTCCACCATTGAATTTTCTCCTCAGTAAATCTGCAATTAAACATAAAAAGACACTTAGAAAAGTCCAATAATAAATAATAACCCAAAATAATTTATGCATTAACCTCAATGGTTCTTACTTATATTTATTAATTTTTAAGCCAAAAAATAGGATAGTGAGAGTGTATTTTCACACACTCATCACTTTCCGACCTAAAATCTGCTTTTAGCTCTGGGGTAATTTAACTAAAAGAGTAGCTAACTTTTACTAAAATTGCTCTAGAACTTTAGGAAGATTTAGGATTGGTTAGTTTGCACCATAACCTAGCATAACCTATGAAACTCAAAGGAAAGTGGTTAATGAATATCGCGCTAGATGATCCACGAAGGATGTGGATTATCTGATCTTTTCAAAGTAGGCAAGCAAAGGAATTGCTGCCGAAATTCTCTGTTTTAGTTGCATGCATATCATTTACACTACAGAGCCAATAGGAAATTGTTGGTTGCTAACTTGGAGAATTAATTGTCTTTCTGTCGATTCGTGGAATTCCAGATGGTCCACACGAGGCGAGACCGCGTTATTCGTTCAGACATTTCGGACCCCTCTCGGTAGAGTGACCCCGAGTGGAGAGTGCATCGTCAGGCTAGACAGCCCACACCGCGATCTTCGTCTCAGTCCCGACAAAGTTCTGCGCGACGCCAGGAGCGCGTCCGTCTGGTTGAGGTTATGGGACAGATACGCACCGTTCTGGATGGTGTGCTGGCACGGGGGGATTTATTGTCTGACGGGGAGAGTGACATCGAGTATTCCGCACCGACTGTTACACCCACGGACACGGAGACCACATGCACCGACTCCACTCGACCTAGTTCTACTCTGATTTCTGAGGACTAGAGTGAGTCGCGGGGTCATACTCACTCCCGGAGGTCCAAGGCAACGGCCAGTACCGCTCGCACCTCACACTATGCCCGTAGGGATCGGAGGGGGCGATCACCGACACATCGTCGCCGACCGAGGACGACTGCTTCAGATTCCGGGGATACCCGAGGGACCCCGAGACCGCGCAGAGAGGGCACTGCCGGTTACGATGAGGTCAGGATGACGCTTCAACCCGCCCAAGTTCTCGGGCAAGACCGGGCCAGACACAGCCGAGAGTTGGTTGACCGATATGGAGCGGCTGGTGACCAGATTGGGGCTGCCATCCGAGGCGATGGTGTCTCTTGCTACCTTTTACCTTCGTGACGCAGCTCACAACTGGTGGCAAGGGATAGTCCAGGACCGGGCGACACAGTACCGGGATATGAGACGTGTCGACCCGGGGATGACTTGGGAGGAGTTCTCTCGCCTATACCACGAGAGGTGGTTGGGGTATGCGATCAGAGAGCGCTGACAGGCTGAGTTCGACGCACTCACCCAGGGCAGCCGATCAGTCATAGAGTATGAGCTGGAGTTCAGCCGATTGATCCGCTACTCCTCCCAGTCTGACTCCTCAGAGCGAGAGAGGACGAGGAGGTTCATCCGGGGCCTGCGCCCCCAGATCAGGGAGCACCTGATTGCTCTCAGTATTCCTGTCTACCATGAGGCCATCCTCGGATAGTAGCCACACCTTCCCAGCCTCAGAGTGGCGGGAAGCCATCGGGCCAGCAGTGCCAAGGGCAGCAGCGTGGACCGAGCAAGCCGGAAAGATTTGGCCAGGGCACGAGCAGGACTCCCTTTGCACAGCTGCCAGTATGCCGAGACTGTGGCAGACGTCATGAGGTGCTTGCTTGAGCAGAGGCCAGTGCACGAAGTGCGAGGCCACGGATCACCGGTCGTGGACTGCCCGCAGACACGGGCTCGGGCGTCGAGACCTCCGCCGAGAGGACCACCGACCAGGGCCATCCAGGGCCGCGGCATAGCGCAGGGAGGTTTGAGAGCTCCACCTCAGAGACCACTGATTGCGCCACCCCCAGTACAGCGGACTACTCAGCCAGCACGGGTCTATCAGATCGAGCAGGCCGGCACGTCTCAGCAGGGAGCGTTAGCAGGTATTATCCTTTTAAATAATGTACTAGTTAATGCATTATTTGATACCGGCGCTTCCATTTCTGCTATATCTGGGAGATGTGCGACATCTCTAGTTCTGCCTATCACCTACACGGCGAGTGTAGTCGTAGTACGCACTGCTGGTAGGACGTGTCTGTACTCGAACGAGGTTGCTCAGGAATGTATCCTGAGTATTGGGCGTCATCAGATCGCGTCTCAGCTACTGATCTTGGATACGTCCAAGTACGATATTATTCTGGGGATGGATTTGTTGTCGCAGCACGATGTGAAGATCGACTGCGCCAAGCGTTAGATTTGAGTTTTCGGGGAGGTCGTACCGATTGGCTATCCACCGGAGCCAGTGGAGCAGAGTATGGAGCTGAGCGTATTGGAGCCCATCCCGGTTGTTGGTGAGGAGGACTACTTCGACCTCAACACTACAGGTACACGCTCAGACTTAGATCAGATTCCTGTAGTCCGTTATTTTCTGCATGTCTTTCCAGAGGAGTTACCAGGTATGCCACCTAGGCGAGAGATCACTTTCGAGATTCAGTTGCAGCCACGGTCGACTCCGATCTCCATCCCTCTTTCCCCACATTTACACCGCAAACAAGCAAGTAGGTCGGGATTGTCCACAATTCCTGAAAACGACGTTTCGAACATCGTTAGCTACCTACATCCATTCCCGATACCCAAACGCTACCAACACAATTCCAAAACACAACACAAACATACCCAAAACCTTCCTTTCAATTCGGCCTCTACATCTCTTTTTCACCAAACTTTAATCCAAACCAATTAAGGTTCCAAACACATACTTAATTCACCAATTACACAATTCAAGCATGCTTACCAACACTTCTCACCTTAATCACCCAAAATCAAACTCAAACCCTAATGAACAATTCGGCCAAATTGGGTACTTTTTATCCAACATGTTTACCTTCAAATTAAATCCATACAACACCTTAGAATCATGCTAGGAACCACATATCACAAGCATAGTTCAAGAACACAACCACACACTAGGTTTAGAAATCAACCTCAAATTCAACCATTTAGGGTTAGAAATCAACCTCAAATTCAAGAACACAACATACTTAAATCTTGAAGCAAGAAGATCAACACAACATGTAGCAAGGACTACCACCAAATTCGGTTCTAAACCTCACTTTCATCCACAAATCATGCTTCAAACTTACAATACCATAAAGAGAAGAAGCTTACCACAAATCCAAGCCAAACAACAAGATGAATCCTTGCAAGTTGAAGAACACATGAGAGGAAGAGTTGAGAGCAAAGTGGCGGATGGAAGAGAGGAAGAAGAAAGAAATGAACAAATGCCATTTTCATCATAAAATCAACCCTTTTATACCTCCTCCTTTAATGAGTCACCTAGGACACTTGTCCTCTCACCATGACTCACCACCTTAGTCACCCTTGTGACTCACACCCAAGGCCAAAAAATCTGAAAATTGGTTAAGTGTTGGCGCGTAATCCCGCGCCAACTCCACCCGAGTAACTCCCGACGTGTGCGCGTGCTAGCCCGAGCCAAAAATCCCGTCATGTATGCTTGCTCGGTTATCACCATATTACCGTCTTGAGCCATAACACATCTCCTACCCAAGTCGTCACAAAACTCATCCCGAGCCTCGGGTGTCGCCCGGGAACGAACATCCCGTCCCAAAAAATATACTCCGTAAAAAGATGCGGAATATCCGTACGATCCCAAATATGCTGACGGTTCCCTTTTCCGAGGTCCCGGTAGAGCTACCGAGCCTGCTGAACGTCCCGAAACAAGTCCCGCTCCCGAAAAAATATTTTCCGCGGAAATGTCCGGGGAACCCGTGTGACCCCAAATATGAAAGGATTCCCGAAGATGAAACCTAGAAAAGACTCGGGAGCTGTCTGACCACCCGAAGACATGACCCGCAAGCCTGAAAGGGAGCCCCGAGTCACCAAAGTCACAACCCGCTCGGGGTGACCGTAACATCGGGAGGAAAGCTTTGTGACGACATTAGTGGGAGGCATGTTGTGGCTTGGGATGAGTATTGTGGACGGGATTTTTGGCTCAGGCAAGCAAGCGCACACGTCGGGAGTTACTCGGGTGAAGTTGGCGCGGGATTACATCTCAACACTTATGATTTTCGGATTTGGCTTGGTGGGTGAGTCACCATGGTGACTAGGGTGGTGACTAAGGAGCTATAAGGGACACTTGTCCTAATATGAAAAGAGATGGAAAAGAAAGAAAATGGAAAGAAGGAAAGGAAGGGATAATGGTAAAAGAAAAGAAAGGAAGAAAAGAAAATGAAGGATTAAACGTGGGAAAGGGAAGAAAGAGGAAGAAAAGGAAAAGAAAAGGAAAGGAAGTGGACACTTGGAAGGAAATGAGAAGGAAAGAAAAAGAAATGAAAAAGAAATGGAAGAAATGGAAAATATATAAAGAAAGAAAAGTTCATTTTCTTCATTTTCTTCTTCTTCTTCTTCTTCTTCTTCTTTATTCGTAAGCTTTCATGGAAAGAACACCATTAATGGCCAAAGGTGAACTTGGTGAAAACTTGAAGGAGCTTCGAGGAGTGTATGAAGAAACTTTCTAGAAACGCTGCCGAAATCCGTTTTTGATTTCCTGCACGGAAACCCATCTTCAGTTTCAGTGGAAGGGAGTGGGCAGAAACGCAGCTGAAACTCTGATGAAACTTGTACCGGGACGGCTGAACAAGAATTTCAATTCGGACTTGTGTGAATGCTTGAATCAACAGTTGTGGAGTAGTGCGGAACTTCGGAAGTCACACTGAAGATTTAAAGTTCTTCAAAACTTCAATCATGTTACATGCACGTTTAGATATAGTGATTCTAATTAACAGCGCATGATGTGTTTTATTCATAATCATGTCGTTCTTCACCATTCATCATCGGAAGAAGGGGAAGAACGAAGAAGAAGAAGAAGAGCGTACCTTGTTCTTCGAGAAACCGGATGAAGTTGAAGTATTTCGGATTCGATCTTCCGCAATCTTGATTTCATCAACTGCTCTATAATGACGAATTGAGGATGCATGCAGAAGAGGCGGATTGTGTTGATAGAAACACAATTAGTTCCACCCGAAATCTCTAACAAATGTGCTTAGGAATTTCGGCCAAGAAGATTAATTTCGGATTGATGATGTCTATGTAATGTGGTGCCTCTCCCTTTATTTATAGATAAGGGAGAGGTGCCAAGGGGTGGTTGGGACACCCCTTTGACCGAAAATACATGTACTTTCGGCCAAGGGTGATAACCAACACCTCTTGGTCACAAAAGGAGGGAAGGTTCATGGTAACCTCCCTCCAACTTCCATTTTGGCGAATGGGTGGCTCCTTAGAGGCACCTCTTCGCCTAAATCACCCTTTCTAGGTGTAGCTACTCATATGTAACCACCTAGGAAGTATTCCCATGTAGCAAGGTGCATACACCATGCACCTAGGATGCCCCTTTTACCAAAATACCCTTTATTTTGTCCAAAATGTGCAAATGGAAGTAATTACTTGTGAATCAATATGAAACATCCCAAAGATGTTCCAAATGATCATATCACACACATTTGAGCTCCTACGAGCTCCTTTTAGTTCGTCGTGAGCTAAAAGTTACTTCTCCATCAAGACTAGCTCACTAGAGCTGAAGTTAGCTACCTTTAGCTAACTTGAGCTATGTCCAGCTGCCGTGAGCTGGATATAAGCTGAGTTGAGCTGGAGTTAGCTACATATAGCTAATTCTGAGCTCCCACTTAGCATCATGAGCTCAAGTGTCATGTCAAATGATCTTGGTGCGTCAAAAGTACTAACACACACTACCTCATTTCGGGCCGAGCGTCGAGATTCTATCGGGATTCTTCTACGGGTCAGTTATAGTGCGGTAAGGGTTTCAGTATTGCTTTCGATTCTGCATTTCAGAGTATTTTATGAAATGCGTACCGAGTCTGAGTTTGGATTGAGGGTGACTCGAGGATACCCAAACTTTGTCAGTCGGGATAAGCATTGGTGTGCAAAGTGCGAGGACTTGAAGATGTGGTGTTCGATTCAACTCCTACGGGGTGGTGTTATTCAACTCCTACGAGGGTGGTGTTCTAATTCAACTCCTACGGGGTGGTGTTCTGATTCAACTCCTACGGGGGTGGTGTTCTGATTCAATTCCTTTGGGGGTGGTGTTCTGATTCAATTCCTACGGGGGTGGTGTTCTGATGGGGTTAGCTACCTCGAGCTGGTACCAGTCTCATGTGTCTGCGGTAGTTCATTACGTTGCTAGACCAGAATGGAATATCGTTTCAGAGCGTGTCTGTTTGCTATACTAACAATTCTGCTTATGTGCATTGCATATGTTTGTTTTGCATTAGTTGAGCATATGTTGGTTATCTGGTGCGTATTTGCATTTTCTTTGTCTTTGTTGTGCAGGTTGTTACGTGAAGATAAACCGTGCCTATCGCCAAGCCCTTACTAAGTTCTCAAAAGAGGACTTACCCCCTTTCTTTTACCGTTTCAGGAGTACCTGACCAACAGCCCGTAGAGTGAGTCTGGGGTGTGTTGTCTGATTCTGTTTCAGGTACTCTTCTGTTCTGTCTGATTTTTTTCTGTTTGTAAGGGGAAGTCTCTTTGAGTAACTATAGTCTGGGATCTGATATCTGAAGTCTGAATCTGAATCTGTAGTCTGAATCTGAGTCTGTAGTCTGAATCTAAATCTGTTGTCTGAAATCTGGAATTGATATCTGAAATCTGAAACTGATATCTGAAATCTGTATTTGTATCTGGGTCTGAATCTATAGTCTGTTTTATGACTTCTAGATTTATGCTAACGGATAGCATATGGGTTAACTCAAAGTTAACTTATCTCTCTCTTATGTTGGTTTGTTAGCAGCAGCAGCGGTACTTGCGGGGATCTTCTGATCTCGGAGTTTCAGCTAGATCCCGCACTTGGGTATTTTAAGGTTTTCCTTGGTCGGCTCTGTAGGTGTATATGCATGCATGTCATCTGTCTGATCACGTTATGTATCTTAGATACATTCTTCTTCTGTATAGATGTTTTGGATACTATGTAGGACCGGGGACTCGACCATGACAGTGGAGGGCGGGACCCGAGGAATGATCATATTCTGATGTGTTAAGACACATTCTGTATCTGTATGATTATGTGGATTTTATGAAATGATGTTATCCATGAACTGCATGTTTGGTGATGGTAGAGTGCTCGCCTATTTCAGTGGGGCGGGACTCGCCATGGATAGTTAGGGTTTATACTGTATACTTGCATTGTTTAGGAGTTGTAGGTTGCGAGTCGAATCACGACCGAAGGTTATAAGCGCATAACTCTGTCTGCATACTCCGTGAGCAAAGTGTTCTCAGGCACCGGGCCTTTAAGAACGAGACTTTGCGGGCCGGGTCATGGGACCACTACACGCAACGGATCTCGGTTGGACGGACCGCTTCCGTGTCTTCCGCAGCTTCAGCTTCAGCAGTCGCGGGACGGCCCCGCCTCCGCAACCGGGCGCGGGCGCACTTGTGACAGTTTGGTTTCCTGTAGCACATTTGTGTAATTTATGTATTTCTTATAATGTTTGGAACTGAGTGCCACCAATTCTACTTCTGCAGGGTCACTCGGAACGAAAAGGGATCTGGATGATTGGCGAACTCCCATCATCGCCCAACTTAACGGGATCCCCACAGATCCGCACACCCGCATTTGAGTGACAAGATTCGCCCTCATAAACGGGCTGCTATGGCATCGTGGATTCTCTTCACCCCTCCAACGTTGCCTCACCACCAAGGAGGGAATCACTGTACTGGAGACCATCCATCAGGACAGCTGTGGCACTCACATAGCCGCGAAGGCACTGGCACACAAAGCCCTTCGTCGGGGGTACTATTGGCCTACCTTGAAGAAGGACGCGGCCTCACTTGTCAAAACATGCCATCAATACCAGGTCAACTTGCGCGTCCAACGACTCCTATCCACGGAATCTCCCGCACTCACAAACCCTGTGCCATTCGCCCTTTGGGGTCTCGACCTCATCGGACCAATGCCAAAGGCGACAGGTCAGTACCGGTTCTTTGTTAGTCTCCGTGGACTATTTCAAAAAGTGGATTGAAGTCGAGCCCTTAGTGAAGATAACATCCCCCCAAGATCATCGGATTCCTGTGGAAAAACATCGTCTGTCGATATGGCAGCCCTCGCGCCATTATCACAGACAACGGAAACCAGTTCGCTAGCCTCAGCGTCTAGTAATGGGCTGACGACAATAGGATCCGCATGCTCTATGCCCCAGTGGCACACCCCCAATCCAACGGCCAAGTTGAGGTCACCAACCGCACAATCAAGGAGGGACTCAAGAAGCGCCTGGCTGGCGCAAAGGGGCGATGGGTCGATGAGCTCCCAAGCATCCTATGGGACTACAGAACAACAACGAGAACGCTAGCAGGCGAGACACCGTTCTCCCTGGTCTATGGCATTGACGCACTCCTTTCCATTGATGCGGACTTCCCAACAATCAGGATGATCAATTTCATTGATGAGGCCAACAATCGAGGACTTCATGCCAAACTGGACCTACTCGAGGAACTTCGCGAAGGGGCACTCCTTCGCTTGTTCGCCCTCAAACAGCCACTCAATTTGCATCATGACGCCAAAGTCAAGCCCAAGGAACTCAAACCAGGTGGCCTCGCACTACTCAGGTCTGTCCTCACTGCTCGTGACCCCAAACAGGGCGTCCTAAGGCCCAACTTGGAAGGCCCCTATATCATTCACAAGCAAGTCCTGCCAGGCGTCTATGAGTTACAGGACCAAGATGGGAAACCTCTCCCTCGCAACTTCCTTGCATACGACCTTCGCCCGTACTATGTGTAAATCATGGTACTCCCATGGCTCAAATCAATGAAATACTTCTCCACTTCTCAACACTATTGCAAAGCAATCTCGTCGACAATCGCCCAAAGCATTCTGCAGCCGACCGGTCAGAAAGGCTAAACGCCTGACCTATTAAGGTCACGGCATCAGACCTTGTCAGGTCACTCTTACACGCGAACATGCGTACACTACCCAAGGGAATCGCGTATGCGAACCTTACAGAACAATCGAAAGATCTTTGGGACCCCGCGATGCGAATCCCAACAGATCCTCAATCTTGAAAATATCTTCTTTGCAGAGCTCTTTGACGGTTTCGCCCATGCGAAACTCAAAAAATCCCTCGAAAGATTTTTGGGACCCCGCGATGCAAATCTTAACATATCCCCAAGCTTGAAAACAGCTTCTTTACGGAGGTCTTTGATGGTTTCGCCCATGTAACCTCAAACAATCCGTCAAAAGATCTTTGGGGCCCCGTGATGCGAACCCTAACAGATACTCAACGACTTAGCCTAGCAATTAGCTAACGTCCCCTACAAACCTATCGCAAGAACGAAAGGAAATAAGGACAAGGTAAACTGATTTGTTCATTTATACTGTTAGAACTGTGTATTCATTACATATACAAAATTACAACGGCTCAAGGGCCAGCCTAACTGAGGGGAGTCATATGTATGACCTAAGACCCCTTCCTACTCTAGCATGGCGTGCCACCCCGCACCCATCTTTTTCCCTTGCTCGCCCCAGTCAAGCAGGGCACTCGCCTTATGATCAGTGGTCTTCGAGGCATCCAGGGCATCTAGTAGACGTCCGAATCTGCTCTTAGGATCTTCAGTGAAAGTCTTCATCAAGGTCTTTTCTACAGGTTTACTGAAGGAGACAAGAGCCAAAAGTGAAAGGAGGGTCCCCAAAACATTGGTGCAATCCGACGGGTCCAGCAGCACTTTTGGTGCCAAAAACCATTCCTTGAAGTTTTGAGCTTAGATCTTCAACAAGCTTAGTCCTACCACTTCCTAGGCTTCCTAAATCAGTAGTATTCAAGGTATGGTTGAGTTATTTTGGTTGAATCTTCATGTTCTTGAAATTAAAACATGAAGAAAACTCATCCATTTCCTTAGTTCTTCTTTGGCCGAATTCTTCAAGGATCTTTGGTGGTGGATTTGTCTCAACTCCTACTCATCCTAAGCTAAGCTACAAGTATTATCAAGGTGAGGATCCTCCTTGGTGATTTTTTATGGATTTGGTTCATGGATGTGTTTGTGTTACACCCACCCCCGACGTTCTGTAATTTTTCTGTAAATTTCGACCGTAATATAAATTCTGTAATTATCAGATCACAAACGGCTTGTGATTAATTTATGGAATTCAGTATTTGGGAGTTAATTTGGTGATAATTATAAGTGTTTTACGTGTTGGACAACATTTATCGAGTTCCGAGATGTTTTGCCAAAATTTGGTTTCAGAGGGCAAAATGGTCACCGATGGGAAAAAAATTAGAAAATCACAAGTTGGGCTATTTCACAATAGGGCCGGCGCATATTGGGCTTAAGTGGGAAGGAATTTTGTTGAGTGGAAGATATTTTGGTATTTATTAAAGGAATTGGATAAATTTTGAGATATTATCTACTCTCTTTAACCCATCCCTCTCTTACGCTAACCCATACCCTTCCTTTTTACCCATTCCCCTTCAATTATTATCACCAGTCATCCATTATCAGCCCTCCCTATTTCCTGACCATTTACTCTCTCCTTACCTCTCATTCTTCACTCAACCCCATTCTACACTTAGAAGAAAATGAAGAACATCACTCTCCTTGCTGCCCATAAACTTCTACCGTCTTCCACAACCTTTCTTCCCTAGCAAACGAGCGAATCAGCTCTTAGTGTCTTCAGAGCAAATCTGCTCCAAGGTCTTGGCTACAACTTTTTTGGAGAAAGAAAGAGCCAAAAGGGAGAGGAAGGTTTTCAAAACTCTGGTGCAAGCCTTCGGATCTAGCAGTAATTTCTGGTTTCCAAAGTTCATTACTTGACGTTTTGAGCTTGGATCTTTAACAAACCAAGCTCTACTACTTCCTAGGCTCCTAAATCTGTAACTTCAATGTATGGTTGAGTTCTTTTTAGTTGGATCTTCATGTTCTTGAAGTTTAAACATGGAAGAAAAAATCATCCACCTTTGTTCTTCATGGCCGATTTTTTGAAGGATTTTGGTGATGGATTTGTCTCAACAAAAACTCATCCTAGGTTGATCTACATGATTCAGCAAGGTGAGGATCATCCTTGGTAATTTTTACGAAGTTTGGTTGTTGGATGATTCTGATCTTCAACTATGTTGAAGTTGGTTGCCTGATGAACATGTTCTGTTCTTGAGAAATCATGAAAAAGCATGGTGTTAAAGTTTTAGGGTGAAGGCCGAATCTATTGGTATAGTTTGAAGGATGTTTTGTTGAAGGAAGTTCGCAAAAAACATGTTTTAAGTATGTTTGACACGTTTTTAAGTTGTGGGAAAAGTTGGAAATTATTTGGTGAATTTTGAGGAGAAGGCTGAAACTTTGATGACGATTTTGTTGTGATTTTGTAAAGTTAAAGTGTTGAAGAAAGTATTAAATCATGTTTTGGTAAAGAAAATATGATTTAAGTGGCTAAAATGTAAGTTTTTAAAGTTTTGGGTCAGAAGTGAAACATGGCCGAAACTTTGGGCCTTGTGCCGAAATATTGGGTTGAAAAGATACTTGGGTTGAAAAGTTGAGAAAATTGGATATTTTGTAACTTTGTGAAAGTTAAGTGCTAAAATGCACTTTATGGAAAAGTTTGGGTAAAAAGTGCAAACTTGGAAAAGTTTAAGGAAATTCGCTAAGAAATGTGAAAATAAGGATTTCCATAATTTTTGGATGATTCTGACACTTTGTGAAACATAAGGGCTATTTTGAAAGTTCTTAAAACGTTTAAGGACTAAAGGTGTAATTATGGAAAAGTTAAAGGAAAGCTAGCCACTTTAAGTTATGGAAGTAACTTTGGACACTTTAAGTATAAAGTTGTCACTTTATGCAATTTTGCAAAGTTTTGGGCAAGTTTGCAAATTTCTGAAAAGTTGAGGGACTTAAGTTGTAATTTTGGATAAATTCCCAGAGTAAGGAACTTTAGTTAATTAACTAGAGTATTCTGTGTTTCTGATTCTGGCAGATTAAATCTGCATTTCTGGGATACTGCTTGTGAGCTTCAGGGGCCACAGTAGATATCCGTTTCTGTCGAGGTAAGGGGTTTAGCTTTCTTAATACACAATGCATGTGTATTAGGTTAGTTAAGGGCTAGTACTCGGGTCGAGGGTGGGGCCCAGTGACTCCCAAGGCTAGTCACATGGTACATAGCGGTTTGCAGGTTTTATTATTTTTCTGGACTTATGCTATATCGGATCTGCTTATCGGGGGTCGACAACGGACTCGTTTTCTGTACTGCGTCGGCTTTATGCCGCCTTTTATTCTGACAGTTAGGGGCAGATCACCCCTCGCTGGTACCATGCGTTCTGATCCCGATAATCGGCGTGAGCTTAACAAGCCGCCGTAGGGTGCTGTCAGTGGTCGGGGACCACCTGTATGGGAAAGTACCACCAGTCCGACGGGACTTCTGAGCATCACGACATTTGCATATCATATTCCTGTTTATACTTAGGATTGTATTATCTGCTAGTTCATTGCACGCTAACCTTTTATGCAGGGAAAAACGTTTTTTTAAAAAGTTTTCCCGTTACTGTACCTGCCCCCTTACTGGGTTCTTTCGAGAACTCACCCCCCACATACTAAATATTTTCAGGGAATCCGGGCAAACGACCTGCGGAGTAGACCTCCCGCGGTGTTCGTTCTGCATTCTGTATATTCTGAGCAGCAACAGCTTTTGTTTAGCGAGGTATAATTCCGCTTTTTGGCTTGACTCTATAGGTGTAGACTGCATATTAGACACTTTTAGTATTCGGACCTAAACTGTATATTATTCGTGGGGAGTTTCCGACCCTACGAAGAGGGCGGAACTCCTTCTGCCTGTATGACTTATTATCTGCTTATGTTTTCTGCGCGCGCGATATTCTGTAAAACCACTAACGTGTCTCGGGTGCAGGTTTAGGACTAGTAAGACGTCTTAAAATCTGCAAGCATGTAATAACCTTAAAACTTGAAGGAAAATGTTTTAAGGGACGGGTTCCATGTCCACACCCCTTTTTAGAGGAAATTCCGTATTCACCAACCGCCGATACCTCCAACCTTCACAAGTAAGACGCTTCCGCCTGTTTCCAGGGGCGGTGGGGTGACAATTTGGTATCAGAGCCTAAGGTTAGAGTTAGGAATGGTTAGACTTTCCGACCTAAACTACACTACTAGTTTTGGGGTAATTTAACTAAAAGAGTAGCTAACTTTTACTAAAATTATTCAAGAACTTTAGGTAGATTTAGGGTTGGTTAGTTGACACCAAAACCTAGCATAATCTGGAAACTCAAGTAAGTGGTTAAAACAGATATCGCGCTAGGATAATCCACGAAGGATATGGATTATCTGGGTCTTTTCAAAGTAAGCAGGCAAAGGAATTGATGCTGAAATGTTATGTTTAAGTTAGTATGCATATCATCTACACTACAGAGCCATTAGGAAACTGCTGTTTGCTAACATGGAGATTAATTGTCTTTTCTGTCTGTCTCGTTGGGAATTTCAGATGGTCAACACGAGACGCGACCCCGCTCCTCGTACTGACATTTCGGACCCCTCTATTCGTAGTGACCCCGAGAGGAGGGTACACCCTCAGGCTCGACAGCCCTCACCACGACCTTCACCTCAGCCCCGACCAAGATCTGCTCGACGCCAGGAGCGCGTCAACCTTGTGGAGGTTTTGGGACAGATACGCACCGTTTTGAACGGTGTCTTTGATTCTGGGGATCTGTTGTCTGATCGGGAGAGCGACACCGATCACTCCGCACCGACTGGTACACCGTTTGATACCGAGTCACGGGGTCGCTCTTACTCCAGCACCGCCAACACTAGCCGTACTGCCCGCAGAGCTCAGAGAGAGCGATCACCGATTCTGATACCGAGTCACGGGATCACTCAGATTCTGATTCCGGGGATATTCGCGGGACTCCGAGGCCGCGTAGTGAGAGCGTCATGGGGTACGATGAGGTCAAGATGATGGAGCGCCTGTAGTGCTTCAACCCGCCCAAGTTTTCGGGCAGATCAGGGCCAGATGCAGCCGAGAGCTGGCTGTCAGATATTGAGCGACTCTTGCTGAGACTCCACCTACCATCCGAGCAGATGGTTTCTCTTGCCACTTTCTACCTACGTGACGCTGCACACAACTGGTGGCAGGGAGTGGCCAGAGACAGGGTGACAGAGTACAGGGAGATAAGGCGGACCGACCCGGGGATGACTTGGGAGGAGTTCTCCCATTTGTTTCATGAAAGGTGGTTGGGGTAAGCCACTCAGGAGAGCCGACAGTTAGAGTTTGATGCGCTCAATCAAGGTAGCTGGACAGTTACTGAGTATCAGCTGGAGTTTAGCCGGCTCATCCATTACTCCTCCCATTTCGATTCCTCCGAGTGGGAGAAGACGAGGCGGTTTATCAGGGGCTTGCTGCCGCTGATCAGAGTGCACCAGATTGCGCTTAGCATCTCTGTCTATCACGAGGCCATTCTGCTAGAGATAGAGATGACCGGATCAGCAGCCACATCTTCCCGACCCCAGAGTGTCAGGAGGTCTTCAGGCCAGCAAGGCCAAAGACAACATCAGGGACCGAGCAGGTCAGGCAGGTTCGACCGGGGCAAAGGTAAGACCCCCACTCCTGAGATGCCAGTTTGCCGGCATTGTGGCAAGCGCCACGAGGGTCGGGCTTGCTACAGGACATCAGGCCAGTGCCTAAGATGTGAGGCCTCAGATCAATGGATCAAGGATTGCCCGCAGACTCAGACACAGGGCGTTCGGATTTAGCCGATGGGACATCTGCAGGGACAGACCAGGGCTATTCAGGGCCGTGGCATAGCACAGGGGGGCTTCAGAGCTCCACCGTAGAGACTACTGATTGCACCACCACCAGTTAAGCTGACCAGCTAGCCAGCTCGGGTTTTCCAGATCGAGCAGGCCGGCAAGTCATAGCAGGGAGCATTGGCAGGTATCATCCCTTTAAATAATGTACCTGTTAATGCATTATTCGATACTGGAGCTTCCATTTCTGCTATTTCTGCGAGATGTGCGACATCTCGAGTTTTGCCTATCGCCTACACGGCGAATGTAGTCATGGTATACATTGCTGGTGGGACGCGTTTGTATTCGAATGAGATTGCTCGAGAGTGCATTTTGAGTAACGGGCGCCATCAGATTGAGTCTGAGTTGCTAATCCTGGATACGTCCAAGTACAATATCATTCTGGGAATGGACTGGTTTTCGCAGCATGATGTGAGGATCGACTGTGCCAGGCGACAGATTCTATTTTCTGGAGAAGTCGTACCGATTGGCTTTCCATCAGAACCAGTGGAGCTGAGTATGGAGCTGAGCATTCTGGAGCACATTCCAGTGGTAGATGAGGAGGAGTATTTTGTCCTTAACGCTACAGGTATGCACACAGAGTTAGACAAGATTCTTGTAGATCGTTACTTTCCTCATGTGTTTTTGGAGCAGCTACCGGGAATACCACTAGAGTGGGAGATTACCTTTGAGATTCAGTTACAGCTGGGATCAGCTCCGATCTCCATCCCTCCCTAACGGATGCCAATCATGGAGCTAGCTTAATTTAAGAAGCAGCTCGAGGAGCTTTTAGAGAAGGGATTTATCCGCCAGAGCAATTCACCTTGGGGAGCCCCAGTTTTGTTTGTTAGGAAGAAGGACTGGAATTTCCGACTCTATATCGACTTCAGGCAATTGAATGCCATCACCATTAAGAACAAGTATCCGATACCCAGGATCGATGATTTGTTTGACCAGCTCAGGGGAGCTAAGGTATTCTCGAAGATCGACCTGCGGTCGGGCTACTTTCAACTCCGCATCAGGGAAGAGGACATTCCCAAGACAGCCTTTCGTACTCGGTATGGGCATTACGAGTGTACAGTAATGCCATTTGGTTTGACGAATGCACCAGCTACATTTATGGATTTGATGCACCGAGTGTTCTGCCCGTATCTGGATTCCTTTGTGATAGTTTTCATCAACTACATTCTTGTCTACTCTCCCGATGAGGAATCACATCAGGAACATCTGAGGACTGTACTGGAGACACTTGTAGACAACTAGCTGTACGCTAAGTTCTCTAAATGTGACTTCTGGATGCGGGAAGTGGCTTTTCTGGGTAACATTGTTGGAGAACACGGTATTTCGGTGGACCCAGAGAAGACCAAGTCAGTTGAGGAGTGGAGGCAGCCACGGAAAGTCAAGGATATACGAAGCTTCCTGGGTTTGGCAGGGTAATACCACAGATTCGTACCAGGATTCTCCATACTAGCATCGCCACTCACTCAGTTGACCAAGAAGGGTCAACCGTTTGTTTGGTCCTCAGCCTGCGAGGACAGCTTTCGGGAAATCAAGCGGTTGCTGACACACGCACCGATCCTGAACCAACCGGACCCGGCACTACCTTACGTTATCTACACTGATTCGTCGAGGACGGGACTCGGCTGTGTGTTGATGCAGGGGCAACATGTCACTGCGTATGGGTCGAGGAAAATTTGACCGTACAAGCAGAACTACCCGACGCATGACCTGGAATTAGCTGTGATCATCTATGCTCTCAAGCAATGGAGGCACTACCTACTCGGTAACAGGTTCCAGATTTTCACCGATCACAAGAGCTTGAAGTATCTGTTTACGCAGAAGGATATGAACATGAGACAGTGACGGTGGCTCGAGTACAGGAAGGATTACGACTGTACCATCTAGTACACCGCCGGTAAGGGGAACTCAGTAGCAGATGCTTTGAGCAGGAAGTACACGGGTATTGTCAATGGTGGAAATTCTGGGGACAAGGCCGAAGGATCAGATCTGATGATGTTATGGCATCAGTGGGAACAGTGGGAGCAAGCTCAGGATAACACTTTGACTATTCAGTCTGATTGGTTGACCGAGATCTGAGAGGCACAGACCAGGGACACAGGGTTGAAGAAACTCTCGGGTGAGAAGAAAGGAGCCTTGTGACCATTCTTTGAGTACAAGCAGAGATTTTTGTACTTCAGAAGTCGCCTCTATGTACCGGATGAATCGTCAATTCGAGACCGACTTCTGGAAGAGGCGCACTCCATTAGTTTGAGCATCCAGCCCGGAGGTGAGAAAATGTACCATGACCGTCGATCTCACTTCTGGTGGCCAGGGATGCGGAGACATATAGCTGCCTACGTGGCGAGGTGTGCGACTTGTCAGTGTGTCAAGGTAGAGCATCAGAAGCCAGCTGGTACACTACAAACTCTACCTATTCCTATCAGAAAGTGGGGTAATATTACGATGGATTTCCTGACTGGTATACCTCCGACTAGAGGGCATCATGATGCTATCTGGGTTATAGTCGACCAACTGACCAAGTGCGCACACTTTATACCGATGCGAGTGACGGACTCGCTGGAGAAGCTTGCCCAGTTGTATATTCGGGAGATCGTGCGATTACATGGAGTAATGGACTCTATTGTATCCGACAGGGACCCACGATTTACCGCGAGATTCTGGAGTGCCTTTCACAAAGCTCTCGGCACGTGACTAAGTATAGGCGTGGCACCATCGTGGAGCCAAGGTGGCGCCGCGTGAGCTCTCAGCCTCAAAGCAACAAGCTCGTGGCACCATCGCGGAGCCAAGCTGGCGCCGCGTGAGCTCTCAGTCTCAAGTGACATATTCGCGGCGCCATCGTGGCACCATTGTGGCGCCACCACCTGCACTTAAATATTTCGGGACCTTTGCGATAGTTCTCGCTTCAAACACTCACAGCACCGGTTTTTCTGGACTATTTTGCCCTCAATTAACACCCTAAAGGTGTCCAACATGTCTAGGGACCCTTTAGTCATTATGATACTCTATATATAGTCTTTTAGGGTGAGTTTTAGGGGATTAGGAGAAAGGAGACTAGAACACATTTTTTTGGAGATTTTGGTAGAGAACTTCAAGAGGAGCTTAGGGTTTTCTTCCATGGAGGACCCAACTCCGAATTTTCTACTCTATTGGTGATTTATATCCTTATCTAATATTTCTATCCATTCTATCTCTTCTTTTATGTGTAGTTTTCTTTATTATTTGCTAATTTCGTAGGTCCTTTTGTAGAGGACCCAAACCACTTAGGGTTTGGGTCTATTGTGGAAGTAATGCTTGATTCTTGACTCTTATGATGTGTTGATTGTATATGAGGCTTGTTTGAGTGTATGCTTAGATTACAAGCTTGTCTTGCATATGCCTACAAGGTGTTCGAGGAAATGCTCAAGAGAGCTTTTCATGAAACTTAGACCATCAAACTAGCATGAGTGTCTTGCCTTTTGCTTGAGAAAGAAGAGGGATTCACTTAGGAGTATAGGTTAGCTCTTAATGGTCTTGGTCTTAATGCTTTGGTAAGAGATTGCCATAGGTTAAGATACAAGAACAAGTTTCATACTCGAAAGGGGTGGAACATATGATTGAATCCTCTCCTCTTATATCATCATCCGTCTAGTTAAGATCATGCATTATGGAAGCAATAGACCCAACTCTTGGTGGTTATTTTTCTATTAATTATTTCTTGTTTAATTCCTAGTTGTTAGTTTTAGCTAGTCTTAATTCATATTCAAACATCATTTCCTCATTCCATCACTTACATCACTAATCTTCTAAGTAGTTTAATTTGCATAGTAGATAACTTTCTCAATAGCATATCATACATCTAGTCTTCGTGGGATCGACCCCTACTCACCTCTTTATTATAAAACGATCCTTACACTTGAGGGTGAGTTGGGCATATAAAAACTTTGATGCGTGCAAAGGGTATCACTTTCTAGCACAAGTTTTATATTTATAACTACCCTTTTAAGCCCTCAAGTGTAAGGATCGCGAGTAATATAGCAAGTAAGAGCAAAGGGTGTCGAACCCAAAGGAACTAAAGCGTTGATCACCTAAAAGGATTAAAAGTGCAATCTAAACTAAGATGAAGGGTAATGAGTCATGAGTTAGGTACGAATTAATCTAATGTTGGAATGAAGGTAGCTCTACGAAATAGACTATGACTTAACAAGACATGCAATAATGACTTAACAAACAAGAAATACACAAATAGCAAGACTTTGGGGTTTTCAATTATAAAAAGCTCCCGGGGTTTGCTTGGGTTTAAGGGGTCCTCTACGAGTTCATCACATGATTTGATTTGGAGGTGAGTTACTACATCTAACATGCTTCTTTCTCAAGCAAACATGTTAATCTCTCAACAAATCAACCTAGTCCTTCTCTTGATCTAGCATTGACTCTCAAGGCATTAATAGATCCTAACTTAACCACCACTCCACTCCTAAAAGCTATCTCTAACTAGAAGCAAGTAAAGCTATTGATTCCCAAAAGTCTAGTTCATGCAAATCCCACTTAGGCATTTCATCGAACACCTTGATGCATATGAATAGATATGGCCATACCCACTCATAATAGAAACATCCAAGCACAAGAATCAATATCCAAATCAAAATAGAGAAGATGAACACATAAAGAATCACCCTAGACAAGCAAACCCCAAGACACAAGTGACTACTCACTCATGCTCATATCACATAAACACATCAACATGTAATGATCAAACGATAAAAGTAAAAGAGGAGAAGAGAGGAGAATAAAACTCTATTGCAAATGAATCTTTAACCCAAGATCATGAAGACTTCAATCCCAATAGTGTGGAGAGCTCAAAACCCTAGGTGGAAGAGTATTGATGGTTGCCAAGAGAACAAAAACTCTTAAATTCGTAACTCCCATCTAATCTTCCTAAAACTCACCCTAAAAGACTATATATAGCGTATCATAATGACTAAAGGGTCCCTAGACATGTTGGACACCTTTAGGGTGTTAATTGAGGGCAAAATAGTCCAAAAACCGGTGCAACAATGTTTGAAACAAGAACTATCGCAAAGGTCCCAAATATTTAAGTGCAGGTGGTGGCGCCACGATGGCGCCACGATGACGCCGCGAGTGTGTCACTTTGAGGCCGAGAGCTCCCGTGACGCCAGCTTGGCTCCGCCATGGTGCCGTGAGTGTGTCACTTGAGACTGAGAGCTCACGCGGCGCCAGCTTGGCTCCGCGATGGTGCCGCGAGCTTGTCACTTGAGATCGAGAGCTCACGCGGCGCCAGCCTTGGCTCGCGATGGTGCCACGAGCTTGTTGCACCAAGAACTTCCTATTCCAAGCCCGAGAGGTTGCCGGTACATAGCTTTCAGGTCTGAGCCTTCATTTCCACCCTCACATTTGAGATTCCCCCTTTTCCTCTTCCGCAAACTTCATTTCGCTATTCGAATGTGCACCTACAAATAAACCAACTTACTAAATAACATGTACAATTATGATCAAATTCGCTCAAATGTATGATGGAAATGATTTGAAACACTTAGAAATGTGATATGTGTATGCTACACATCACACCCCCAAACTCAAAATGTTGCTAGTCCCTAGCAACGCAAGCATCTACAATCTCAATACTAAACATGCAATCCACCAATGCCCACTCAAGATAGACTACAATCCGTAACCGTTCATCAACAAGCATGCAAGTGATCAAAGAAGTTTTAAAACTTTGGTCTCAACATAAGAAATAGAGGGTCACTCCCTAAGTGTTTCACTCCGAGATCGGGAAGTGTACGTGTGCATTGTGATCTTACCATGCGTTGTCAATCCATAAGCTTGCAAGCGAACCAAAACTCCTCCACTGAAGTCCCAAAGGACGTTGCATGTCTTGCCGGTCGGATGGTCTTTCATTCGGGTTGTAATGAGGCTAGGCTTGGTGAAAGTGGTATTCGGTTGAAGGTTTTCTATAGGTGGAGCTTATATGAAACAACTTAAGCTTACAAGAATATGGGCATCTAAAGATAGAACAAAAGTTACAACATCAAAACCCACACTTGCACTTTTTTCAAGCATCACACCCATTCTCACAATTTTGAACTCTTTCAACACAAAATGCAATCCTGACATGCACAATAAATTCAAGTGCCTTTCTTTCTTTCTTTTTTCATTCTTTCTATTTTCCTTTTTTATTGAACTTAGGCACACTTTTTACAAGAATTGTGATTGCATCACTTACTATCACCTTAAAGCACAACAATTGATGATCCCCCCAAACTCACATCTTTATAACACTAAAAGTTATTTTTTTTCACCTAATGCCCAAAATAACATGCTCAAGAAGTTTCATGGACGAAAAGGTAATACAAGAGACGGGATATGGCTTAAGATGTGGTTAATCAAAGGATCCACTTAAGGCTCAAAGGGGCTTATCTAATGAGTTAACGTACAGGTTGGCTATTTAATTGACTGGCTCATCCTAAATTGTCATCGTCTTCCCAGTTCAACACACAACAAATGTGGACTTGAAAAGGTTTCAAGCAAGCAAGTTCTAGCTCAAACGCACAGTAAGATACTCTCAAAGAAAGATTATGTCACACACAAGTCATATCATTGAAAAATTTGGCACAAAAACTCACACGGTAAAATTCTCTATTTAAAATATTGAGGACAAAATTCTACCACTTCAGTGATCACAAGCATAAAAGTCGACAAAGGTTCTAGACAATAATCAAACTTATTGGGGCAAAGGAATCATGCTAAAGTATGAGACAAAACTAGCTGCTTGCATGGTGTTTCAATCAAATCCATCATACATAAAAGTACAACCTCACTTCTCATCATCAACATAAGCACACATCCCCCCAAACTCAAAACAAGCAATGTCCTCATGCTAACAAAGGGATGAAAAAGAGAGGGAACGTGAGATCATACCTGGGGGGCCAAGTTAGGCCCCCTACTCTTTCCTAACAGTGAGATTGGCCTCTGTACCAATCTCACATTCCTTTACAAAACCATTGCTTCCTAATGAATTTCAAGCTCCGCTTAGTTGGTCAACCACCTGAAAATGAAGATCACACATCACTGCACCGATTTTCTTATTGAAACATGAATTTAAAAAAAATAAAGGAACTAAAATATGAAAGTTGGAACCGTTGGGTTGCCTCCCAATAAGCGCTACGTTTCACGCCCTTAGCTAGGCATGGATGGTGATCATTTTCATGGAGGAGTAGAGAGAGCCTTGAATGATCCAAGCAAGTTTGCCTCCTTGAAAGGCATTGAATCCTTCACTTTCACTTTTAAGGCCGAGTTGACCTTAGGCACATATACTTGCTTCAACTTCTTGATGCATTCATGTAGAGACTTTTGGCTTGCTCTTCACCCTCTTTTCCTTCTCTTTTACTCTTGTAGGTGCTTCGTCCTTCAATCATTTCCTTCTCACGTTCAGCATTTTTCATTGCCACTATTTTTCCATAATGACTTGGTTGAGGTTCATTCCACTCTTGAATTGGAGGCTTGTCCATATTCTTGTGTACCACCACAGAGGTAAGCACACTATAACAGCCTTGACTTCCTCAACCTTAGGTGTTGAAACCACCTTATTTCTCATCATGTCAAAATCCACCTTGACATCTTCAACTTGGAAGGAGATTTTTCCATTCTTGACATCAAAAATAGCTCCAACTGTGGCTAGGAATGGTTGACCAAATATCAATGGCACTCTATTGTCCTCCTCAATGTCCAAGACCACAAAATCAGTAGAACCACCAAATCCCCTACTCTTACCAACACATCTTCTAAGGCACCCCAAGCTTGGTGAAATGACCTATCCGCCATTCTGAGAGTTATCATTGCCGGATTTACTTCTAAACCCTATTTTTCACCACATATAATGGGATCATATTCACGGCGGAACCCAAATCACATAAAACATTATCAAACTCTTCTATACCAATAGTGCAAGGGATAGTGAACGAGCCGGGTCTTTCACCTTAGCCGGAAATTTCCTTTGAATAACCGAGCTCACTTGTTCCGGAAGACCAACTTGAACCCATTCATCTTTTACGAATCCTCTTTTGTTTCCATGACTTCTTTGATGAAATTCTCCCATTTTTCCATAAGTGAGGTGGCCTTCAAAACCGGTAAGTTGACATGCAACTTTTGAACACATTCATGTAATTGTGAGCCTTCCTGTTTTCTTGTGGTTGTGTCACTTCATCTTGTCCTTCTTTATTCAACAATTGAATGAAATTGCAATCTTTCCTTGAATTTCCCTCATCCACAACTTTTGTGAATTTCTCTTTTTGGATTCGTGTCACCGAATTTGCAATATGCGTGACTTGAGTCTCCAAGTTGTGGATTGATGTTCCAAATCTATTCTCAATTCCATCCATCCTCTTCTCCATTTCCACAAACTTTCTTGTGTTGAGGGCATTGGCATCCCTTACTTCTTGCACTAATGCTTCGATAGTAGATTGCATTTTCACAACCGGATCATTGGCTTGAGATGTCTCAATTTGATGTTGAGTTCCTTGCCCTTGATTGTCTGTAGATTTGACCGAGAATGATCTTGGCTTGTTGTAGAAATTCTCACTTTGCCTTAGTTGGCGTTGCTTTGATTGGCCGGATAATTCACAAAATTACATTCTTCAAGTTCATCCAAGTCTTCCGCCAAAATAGGTTGTTTCAAATTTTTGCCTCTTTCTTGATTCTTTATCATTCCACCCACCATACTAGTCAATGCAGACATTTGAGCTTGTAGAGAAGTCTCATTATCCAACTCATATATGCCTCTCCTTCTTTGTTGAGTCCTCGAATAATCTCTCGCCTCGATGCTCCTCACTCTTCTCTAAAAGATCCAAATGGTCCCATGCCTCATCAAGGCTCTTTTGCATAAAGAAACCACCGGCTGTAGCATCCAATTTCTCTTGAGATCTTGAAGAAAGACCATCAAAGAAGAGGTAGATTTGATGCTCCCTAGGTAATGCCGCTTGAGGACATCTCTTGTTCAATTCCTTGAACCTCAACCAAGCTTGAGCAATAGTTTCACCTGCTTCTTCATGAAATTTATACAAATCATTCTTAGCCTCAAATACTTTTGTGGAGAGAAATACTTCTTAAGAAAAGCTTGCTTCAACTCTTCCCAAGTCTGAATTTTCGGGTCCAAACTTCTATACCATTTCCTTGCATGACTCTTCAAAGAAAAGGGAAAGAGTCGCATCTTCTTCGCTTCATCGGAAACACCTCTTGTTTCCAGGATGTCACTTATCATGATGAAGTGATCCAAGTGTTCATTAGGATCCTCATTAGCCAACCCATTAAAAGCTTGATTCTCAAGATAAGTAAGCACATGTCCCGGGATAGCATAATCACCTTGAGTGGGAGGAGGTCGAATTCTTCTCTCATCATCCGCCAAGAACCTTGGGCCATACATCTCGGCTAATGGTACGCCTCTTCTATTGTCTTCATTGTTGGCATTCCTTCCATTAACACCGTTGTTCACATTCCGATTGTTGTCATTAACATGCTCTTCATTATCATCATCTCTATTGTGGAGATTAATGCAAGGCGGAACTAGACCCGCCATATTAACCGAAGAGGAAGATGAGCTACTAGAATCCTCTTGAAGTTGCTTTCCTTGTAGTCTTAGGTTCCGTAGAGTCTTTTCAATCTCCGGATCACAAGCAATGATAAGCCCGTGAGAACTTCTAGTCATGCACCAAAACCAATCCTAAAATGAGGACAAAAACACTACAAAAAATAAGTAACACAATACTAACTAAGACAAAACAATATCACTCTCAATACCAAAAAGTCAATCAACATACACTCAAGCTCCCTGGCAACGGCGCCAAAAACTTTGATGCATGGAAAGGGTATCACTTTCTAGCACAAGTTTTATATTTATAACTACCCTTTTTAAGCCCTCAAGTGTAAGGATCGCGAGTAATATAGCAAGTAAGAGCAAAGGGTGTCGAACCCAAAGGAACTAAAGCGTTGATCAACTAAAAGGATTAAAAGTGCAATCTAAACTAAGATGAAGGGTAATGAGTCATGAGTTAGGTACGAATTAATCTAATGTTGGAATGAAGGTAGCTCTACGAAATAGACTATGACTTAACAAGACATGCAATAATGACTTAACAAACAAGAAATACACAAATAGCAAGACTTTGGGGTTTTCAATTATAAAAAGCTCCCGGGGTTTGCTTGGGTTTAAGGGGTCCTCTACGAGTTCATCACATGATTTGATTTGGAGGTGAGTTACTACATCTAACATGCTTCTTTCTCAAGCAAACATGTTAATCTCTCAACAAATCAACCTAGTCCTTCTCTTGATCTAGCATTGACTCTCAAGGCATTAATAGATCCTAACTTAACCACCACTCCACTCCTAAAAGCTATCTCTAACTAGAAGCAAGTAAAGCTATTGATTCCCAAAAGTCTAGTTCATGCAAATCCCACTTAGGCATTTCATCGAACACCTTGATGCATATGAATAGATATGGCCATACCCACTCATAATAGAAACATCCAAGCACAAGAATCAATATCCAAATCAAAATAGAGAAGATGAACACATAAAGAATCACCCTAGACAAGCAAACCCCAAGACACAAGTGACTACTCACTCATGCTCATATCACATAAACACATCAACATGTAATGATCAAACGATAAAAGTAAAAGAGGAGAAGAGAGGAGAATAAAACTCTATTGCAAATGAATCTTTAACCCAAGATCATGAAGACTTCAATCCCAATAGTGTGGAGAGCTCAAAACCCTAGGTGGAAGAGTATTGATGGTTGCCAAGAGAACAAAAACTCTTAAATTCGTAACTCCCATCTAATCTTCCTAAAACTCACCCTAAAAGACTATATATAGCGTATCATAATGACTAAAGGGTCCCTAGACATGTTGGACACCTTTAGGGTGTTAATTGAGGGCAAAATAGTCCAAAAACCGATGCAACAATGTTTTAAACGAGAACTATCGCAAAGGTCCCGAAATATTTAAGTGCAGGTGGTGGCACCACGATGGCACCGCGAGTGTGCACTTTGAGGCCGAGAGCTCCCGCGGCGCCAGCTTGGCTCCGCCATGGTGCCGCGAGTGTGTCACTTGAGACTGAGAGCTCACGCGGCGCCAGCTTGGCTCCGCGATGGTGCCGCGAGTGTGTCACTTGAGATCGAGAGCTCACGCGGCGCCAGCCTTGGCTCCGCGATGGTGCCACGAGCTTGTTGCACCAAGAACTTCCTATTCCAAGCCCGAGAGGTTGCCGGTACATAGCTTTCAGGTCTGAGCCTTCATTTCCACCCTCACATTTGAGATTCCCCTTTTCCTCTTCCGCAAACTTCATTTCTGCTATTCGAATGTGCACCTACAAATAAACCAACTTACTAAATAACATGTACAATTATGATCAAATTCGCTCAAATGTATGATGGAAATGATTTGAAACACTTAGAAATGTGATATGTGTATGCTACACATCACACCCCCAAACTCAAAATGTTGCTAGTCCCTAGCAACGCAAGCATCTACAATCTCAATACTAAACATGCAATCCACCAATGCCCACTCAAGATAGACTACAATCCAGAACCGCTCATCAACAAGCATGCAGGTGATCAAAGAAGTTTTAAAACTTTGGTCTCAACATAAGAAATAGAGGGTCACTCCCTAAGTGTTTCACTCCGAGATCGGGAAGTGTACGTGTGCATTGTGATCTTACCATGCGTTGTCAATCCATAAGCTTGCAAGCGAACCAAAACTCCTCCACTGAAGTCCCAAAGGACGTTGCATGTCTTGCCGGTCGGATGGTCTTTCATTCGGGTTGTAATGAGGCTAGGCTTGGTGAAAGTGGTATTCGGTTGAAGGTTTTCTATAGGTGGAGCTTATATGAAACAACTTAAGCTTACAAGAATATGGGCATCTAAAGATAGAACAAAAGTTACAACATCAAAACCCACACTTGCACTTTTTTCAAGCATCACACCCATTCTCACAATTTTGAACTCTTTCAACACAAAATGCAATCCCGACATGCACAATAAATTCAAGTGCCTTTCTTTTTTTTCATTCTTTCTATTTTCCTTTTTTATTGAACTTAGGCACACTTTTTACAAGAATTGTGATTGCATCACTTACTATCACCTTAAAGCACAACAATTGATGATCCCCCCAAACTCACATCTTTATAACACTAAAAGTTATTTTTTTTCACCTAATGCCCAAAATAACATGCTCAAGAAGTTTCATGGACGAAAAGGTAATACAAGAGACGGGATATGGCTTAAGATGTGGTTAATCAAAGGATCCACTTAAGGCTCAAAGGGGCTTATCTAATGAGTTAACGTACAGTTGGCTATTTAATTGACTGGCTCATCCTAAATTGCCATCGTCTTCCCGATTCAACACACAACAAATGTGGACTTGAAAAGGTTTCAAGCAAGCAAGTTCTAGCTCAAACGCACAAGAAGATACTCTCAAAGAAAGATTATGTCACACACAAGTCATATCATTGAAAAATTTGGCACAAAAACTCACACGGTAAAATTCTCTATTTAAAATATTGAGGACAAAATTCTACCACTTCAGTGATCACAAGCATAAAAGTTGACAAAGGTTCTAGACAATAATCAAACTTATTGAGGCAAAGGAATCATGCTAAAGTATGAGACAAAACTAGCTTGCATGGTGTTTCAATCAAATCCATCATACATAAAAGTACAACCTCACTTCTCATCATCAACATAAGCACACATCCCCCCAAACTCAAAACAAGCAATGTCCTCATGCTAACAAAGGGATGAAAAAGAGAGGGAACGTGAGATCATACCTGGGGGCCAAGTTAGGCCCCCTACTCTTTCCTAACAGTGAGATTGGCCTCTATACCAATCTCACATTCCTTTACGAAAACCATTGATTCCTAATGACTTTCAAGCTCCGCTTAGTTGGTCAACCACCTGAAAATGAAGATCACACATCACCGCACCGATTTTCTTATTGAAACATGAATTTAAAAAAAATAAAGGAACTAAAATATGAAAGTTGGAACCGTTGGGTTGCCTCCCAATAAGCGCTACGTTTCACGCCCTTAGCTAGGCATGGATGGTGATCATTTTCATGGAGGAGTAGAGAGAGCCTTGAATGATCCAAGCAAGTTTGCCTCCTTGAAAGGCATTGAATCCTTCACTTTCACTTTTAAGGCCGAGTTGACCTTAGGCACATATACTTGCTTCAACTTCTTGATGCATTCATGTAGGGACTTTTTGGCTTGCTCTTCACCCTCTTTTTCCTTCTCTTTTACTCTTGTAGGTGCTTCGTCCTTCAATCATTTCCTTCTCACGTTCAGCATTTTCATTGCCACTATTTTTCCATAATGACTTGGTTGAGGTTCATTCCACTCTTGAATTGGAGGCTTGTCCATATTCTTGTGTACCACCACAGAGGTAAGCACACTATAACAGCCTTGACTTCTCAACCTTAGGTGTTGAAACCACCTTATTTCTCATCATGTCAAAATCCACCTTGACATCTTCAACTTGGAAGGAGATTTTTCCATTCTTGACATCAAAATAGCTCCAATCGTGGCTAGGAATGGTCGACCAAATATCAATGGCACTCTATTGTCCTCCTCAATGTCCAAGACCACAAAATCAGTAGGAACCACCAAATCCCCTACTCTTACCAACACATCTTCTAAGGCACCCCAAGCTTGGTGTAATGACCTATCCGCCATTCCGAGAGTTATCATTGCCGGTTTTACTTCTAAACCCTATTTTTTCACCACATATAATGGGATCATATTCACGGCGAACCCAAATCACATAAAACATTATCAAACTCTTCTATACCAATAGTGCAAGGGATAGTGAACGAGCCGGGTCTTTCACCTTAGCCGAAATTTCCTTTGAATAACCGAGCTCACTTGTTCCGAAGACCAACTTGAACCCATTCATCTTTACGAATCCTCTTTTTGTTTCCATGACTTCTTTGATGAAATTCTCCCATTTTTCCATAAGTGAGGTGGCCTTCAAAACCGGTAAGTTGACATGCAACTTTTGAACACATTCATGTAATTGTGAGCCTTCCTGTTTTCTTGTGGGTGTGTCACTTCATCTTGTCCTTCTTCATTCAACAATTGAATGAAATTGCAATCTTTCCTTGAATTTTCCTCATCCACAACTTTTGTGAATTTCTCTTTGGATTCGTGTCACCGAATTTGCAATATGCGCGACTTGAGTCTCCAAGTTGTGGATTGATGTTCCAAATCTATTCTCAATTCCATCCATCCTCTTCTCCATTTCCACAAACTTTCTTGTGTTGAGGGCATTGGCATCCCTTACTTCTTGCACTAATGCTTCGATAGTAGATTGCATTTTCACAACCGGATCATTGGCTTGAGATGTCTCAATTTGATGTTGAGTTCCTTGCCCTTGATTGCTGTAGATTTGACCTGAGAATGATCTTGGCTTGTTGTTGAATTTCCCACTTTGCATTAGTTGGAAGTTGCTTTGATTGGCCTGATAATTCACAAAATTACATTCTTAAAGTTCATCCAAGTCTTCCGCCAAAATAGGTTGTTTCAAATTTTTGCCTCTTTCTTGATTCTTTATCATTCCACCCACCATACTAGTCAATGCAGACATTTGAGCTTGTAGAGAAGTCTCATTATCCAACTCATATATGCCTCTCCTTCTTTGTTGAGTCCTCGAATAATCTCGCCTCGATGCTCCTCACTCTTCTCTAAAAGATCCAAATGGTCCCATGCCTCATCAAGGCTCTTTTGCATAAAGAAACCACCGGCTGTAGCATCCAATTTCTCTTGAGATCTTGAAGAAAGACCATCAAAGAAGAGGTAGATTTGATGCTCCCTAGGTAATGCCGCTGAGGACATCTCTTGTTCAATTCCTTGAACCTCAACCAAGCTTGAGCAATAGTTTCACCGCTTCTTCATGAAATTTATACAAATCATTCTTAGCCTCAAATACTTTTGTGGAGAGAAATACTTCTTAAGAAAAGCTTGCTTCAACTCTTCCCAAGTCTGAATTTTCACGGTCCAAACTTCTATACCATTTCCTTGCATGACTCTTCAAAGAAAATGGAAAGAGTCGCATCTTCTTCGCTTCATCGGAAACACCTCTTGTTTCCGTGGATGTCACTTATCATGATGAAGTGATCCAAGTGTTCATTAGGATCCTCATTAGCCAACCCATTAAAAGCTTGATTCTCAAGATAAGTAAGCACATGTCCCGGGATAGCATAATCACCTTGAGTGGGAGGAGGTCGAATTCTTCTCTCATCATCCACCAAGAACCTTGGGCCATACATCTCGGCTAATGGTACGCCTCTTCTATTGTCTTCATTGTTGGCATTCCTTCCATTAACACCGTTGTTCACATTCCGATTGTTGTCATTAACATGCTCTTCATTATGATCATCTCCATTGTTGAGATTAATGCAAGGCGGAACTAGACCCGCCATATTAACCGAAGAGGAAGATGAGCTACTAGAATCCTCTTGAAGTTGCTTTCCTTGTAGTCTTAGGTTCCGTAGAGTCTTTTCAATCTCCGGATCACAAGCAATGATAAGCCCGTGAGAACTTCTAGTCATGCACCAAAACCAATCCTAAAATGAGGACAAAAACACTACAAAAAATAAGTAACACAATACTAACTAAGACAAAACAATATCACTCTCAATACCAAAGAGTCAATCAACATACACTCAAGCTCCCGGCAACGGCGCCAAAAACTTTGATGCGTGCAAAGGGTATCACTTTCTAGCACAAGTTTTATATTTATAACTACCCTTTTTAAGCCCTCAAGTGTAAGGATCGCGAGTAATATAGCAAGTAAGAGCAAAGGGTGTCGAACCCAAAGGAACTAAAGCGTTGATCAACTAAAAGGATTAAAAGTGCAATCTAAACTAAGATGAAGGGTAATGAGTCATGAGTTAGGTACGAATTAATCTAATGTTGGAATGAAGGTAGCTCTACGAAATAGACTATGACTTAACAAGACATGCAATAATGACTTAACAAACAAGAAATACACAAATAGCAAGACTTTGGGGTTTTCAATTATAAAAAGCTCCCGGGTTTGCTTGGGTTTAAGGGGTCCTCTACGAGTTCATCACATGATTTGATTTGGAGGTGAGTTACTACATCTAACATGCTTCTTTCTCAAGCAAACATGTTAATCTCTCAACAAATCAACCTAGTCCTTCTCTTGATCTAGCATTGACTCTCAAGGCATTAATAGATCCTAACTTAACCACCACTCCACTCCTAAAAGCTATCTCTAACTAGAAGCAAGTAAAGCTATTGATTCCCAAAAGTCTAGTTCATGCAAATCCCACTTAGGCATTTCATCGAACACCTTGATGCATATGAATAGATATGGCCATACCCACTCATAATAGAAACATCCAAGCACAAGAATCAATATCCAAATCAAAATAGAGAAGATGAACACATAAAGAATCACCCTAGACAAGCAAACCCCAAGACACAAGTGACTACTCACTCATGCTCATATCACATAAACACATCAACATGTAATGATCAAACGATAAAAGTAAAAGAGGAGAAGAGAGGAGAATAAAACTCTATTGCAAATGAATCTTTAACCCAAGATCATGAAGACTTCAATCCCAATAGTGTGGAGAGCTCAAAACCCTAGGTGGAAGAGTATTGATGGTTGCCAAGAGAACAAAAACTCTTAAATTCGTAACTCCCATCTAATCTTCCTAAAACTCACCCTAAAAGACTATATATAGCGTATCATAATGACTAAAGGGTCCCTAGACATGTTGGACACCTTTAGGGTGTTAATTGAGGGCAAAATAGTCCAAAAACCGTGCAACAATGTTTGAAACAAGAACTATCGCAAAGGTCCCGAAATATTTAAGTGCAGGTGGTGGCGCCACGATGGCGCCGCGAGTGTGTCACTTTGAGGCCGAGAGCTCGCGGCGCCAGCCTGGCTCCGCCATGGTGCCGCGAGTGTGTCACTTGAGATCGAGAGCTCACGCGGCGCCAGCTTGGCTCGCGATGGTGCCGCGAGCTTGTCACTTGAGATCGAGAGCTCACGCGGCGCCAGCTTGGCTCCGCGATGGTGCCGCGAGCTTGTTGCACCAAGAACTTCCTATTCCAAGCCCGAGAGGTTGCCGGTACATAGCTTTCAGGTCTGAGCCTTCATTTCCACCCTCACATTCGAGATTCCCCCTTTTCCTCTTCCGCAAACTTCATTTCTGCTATTCGAATGTGCACCTACAAATAAACCAACTTACTAAATAACATGTACAATTATGATCAAATTCGCTCAAATGTATGATGGAAATGATTTGAAACACTTAGAAATGTGATATGTGTATGCTACACATCACACCCCAACTCAAAATGTTGCTAGTCCCTAGCAACGCAAGCATCTACAATCTCAATACTAAACATGCAATCCACCAATGCCCACTCAAGATAGACTACAATCCAGAACCGTTCATCAACAAGCATGCAGTGATCAAAGAAGTTTTAAAACTTTGGTCTCAACATAAGAAATAGAGGTCACTCCTAAATGTTTCACTCCGAGATCGGGAAGTGTACGTGTGCATTGTGATCTTACCATGCGTTGTCAATCCATAAGCTTGCAAGCGAACCAAAACTCCTCCACCGAAGTCCCAAAGGACGTTGCATGTCTTGCCGGTCGGATGGTCTTTCATTCGGGTTGTAATGAGGCTAGGCTTGGTGAAAGTGGTATTCGGTTGAAGGTTTTCTATAGGTGGAGCTTATATGAAACAACTTAAGCTTACAAGAATATGGGCATCTAAAGATAGAACAAAAGTTACAACATCAAAACCCACACTTGCACTTTTTTCAAGCATCACACCCATTCTCACAATTTTGAACTCTTTCAACACAAAATGCAATCCCGACATGCACAATAAATTCAAGTGCCTTTCTTTTTTTTCATTCTTTCTATTTTCCTTTTTTATTGAACTTAGGCACACTTTTTACAAGAATTGTGATTGCATCACTTACTATCACCTTAAAGCACAACAATTGATGATCCCCCCAAACTCACATCTTTATAACACTAAAAGTTATTTTTTTTCACCTAATGCCCAAAATAACATGCTCAAGAAGTTTCATGGACGAAAAGGTAATACAAGAGACGGATATGGCTTAAGATGTGGTTAATCAAAGGATCCACTTAAGGCTCAAAGGGGCTTATCTAATGAGTTAACGACAAAGTTGGCTATTTAATTGACTGGCTCATCCTAAATTGTCATCGTCTTCCCAGTTCAACACACAACAAATGTGGACTTGAAAAGGTTTCAAGCAAGCAAGTTCTAGCTCAAACGCACAGTAAGATACTCTCAGCAAAGATTATGTCACACACAAGTCATATCATTGAAAAATTTGGCACAAAAACTCACACGGTAAAATTCTCTATTTAAAATATTGAGGACAAAATTCTACCACTTCAGTGATCACAAGCATAAAAGTTGACAAAGGTTCTAGACAATAATCAAACTTATTGGGGCAAAGGAATCATGCTAAAGTATGAGACAAAACTAGCTGCTTGCATGGTGTTTCAATCAAATCCATCATACATAAAAGTACAACCTCACTTCTCATCATCAACATAAGCACACATCCCCCCAAACTCAAAACAAGCAATGTCCTCATGCTAACAAAGGGATGAAAAAGAGAGGGAACGTGAGATCATACATGGGGGCCAAGTTAGGCCCCCTACTATTTTCTAACAAAGTGAGATTGGCCTCTGTACCAATCTCACATTCCTTTACGTAAAACCATTGCTTCCTAATGAATTTCAAGCTCCGCTAGTTGGTCAACCACCTGAAAATGAAGATCACACATCACCGCACCGATTTTCTTATTGAAACATGAATTTAAAAAAATTAAAGGAACTAAAATATGAAAGTTGGAACTGCTGGGTTGCCTCCCAATAAGCGCTACGTTTCACGCCCTTAGCTAGGCATGGATGGTGATCATTTTCATGGAGGAGTAGAGAGAGCCTTGAATGATCCAAGCAAGTTTGCCTCCTTGAAAGGCATTGAATCCTTCACTTTCACTTTTAAGGCCGAGTTGACCTTAGGCACATATACTTGCTTCAACTTCTTGATGCATTCATGTAGAGACTTTTGGCTTGCTCTTCACCCTCTTTTTCCTTCTCTTTTACTCTTGGAGGTGCTTCGTCCTTTAATCATTTCCTTCTCACGTTCAGCATTTTTCATTGCCACTATTTTTCCATAATGACTTGGTTGAGGTTCATTCCACTCTTGAATTGGAGGCTTGTCCATATTCTTGTGTACCACCACAGGAGGTAAGCACACTATAGCAGCCTTGACTTCCTCAACCTTAGGTGTTGAAACCACCTTATTTCTCATCATGTCAAAATCCACCTTGACATCTTCAACTTGGAAGGAGATTTTTCCATTCTTGACATCAAAAATAGCTCCAATCAGTGGCTAGCAATGGTCGACCAAATATCAATGGCACTCTATTGTCCTCCTCAATGTCCAAGACCACAAAATCAGTAGGAACCACCAAATCCCCTACTCTTACCAACACATCTTCTAAGGCACCCCAAGCTTGGTGTAATGACCTATCCGCCATTTCGAGAGTTATCATTGCCGGTTTTACTTCTAAACCCTATTTTTCACCACATATAATGGGATCATATTCACGGCGGAACCCAAATCACATAAAACATTATCAAACTCTTCTATACCAATAGTGCAAGGGATAGTGAACGAGCCGGGTCTTTCACCTTAGCCGGAAATTTCCTTTGAATAACCGAGCTCACTTGTTCCGTAAGACCAACTTGAACCCATTCATCTTTTACGAATCCTCTTTTGTTTCCATGACTTCTTTGATGAAATTCTCCCATTTTTCCATAAGTGAGGTGGCCTTCAAAACCGGTAAGTTGACATGCAACTTTTGAACACATTCATGTAATTGTGAGCCTTCCTGTTTTCTTGTGGGTGTGTCACTTCATCTTGTCCTTCTTCATTCAACAATTGAATGAAATTGCAATCTTTCCTTGAATTTTCCTCATCCACAACTTTTGTGAATTTCTCTTTTGGATTCGTGTCACCGAATTTGCAATATGCGCGACTTGAGTCTCCAAGTTGTGGATTGATGTTCCAAATCTATTCTCAATTCCATCCATCCTCTTCTCCATTTCCACAAACTTTCTTGTGTTGAGGGCATTGGCATCCCTTACTTCTTGCACTAATGCTTCGATAGTAGATTGCATTTTCACAACCGGATCATTGGCTTGAGATGTCTCAATTTGATGTTGAGTTCCTTGCCCTTGATTGCTGTAGATTTGACCGAGAATGATCTTGGCTTGTTGTAGAAATTCTCACTTTGCCTTAGTTGGCGCTTGCTTTGATTGGCCGGATAATTCACAAAATTACATTCTTCAAGTTCATCCAAGTCTTCCGCCAAAATAGGTTGTTTCAAATTTTTGCCTCTTTCTTGATTCTTTATCATTCCACCCACCATACTAGTCAATGCAGACATTTGAGCTTGTAGAGAAGTCTCATTATCCAACTCATATATGCCTCTCCTTCTTTGTTGAGTCCTCGAATAATCTCTGCCTCGATGCTCCTCACTCTTCTCTAAAAGATCCAAATGGTCCCATGCCTCATCAAGGCTCTTTTGCATAAAGAAACCACCGGCTGTAGCATCCAATTTCTCTTGAGATCTTGAAGAAAGACCATCAAAGAAGAGGTAGATTTGATGCTCCCTAGGTAATGCCGCTTGAGGACATCTCTTGTTCAATTCCTTGAACCTCAACCAAGCTTGAGCAATAGTTTCACCCGCTTCTTCATGAAATTTATACAAATCATTCTTAGCCTCAAATACTTTTTGTGGAGAGAAATACTTCTTAAGAAAAGCTTGCTTCAATTCTTCCCAAGTCTGAATTTTCGCCGGGTCCAAACTTCTATACCATTTCCTTGCATGACTCTTCAAAGAAAAGGGAAAGAGTCGCATCTTCTTCGCTTCATCGGAAACACCTCTTGTTTCCAGGATGTCACTTATCATGATGAAGTGATCCAAGTGTTCATTAGGATCCTCATTAGCCAACCCATTAAAAGCTTGATTCTCAAGATAAGTAAGCACATGTCCCGGGATAGCATAATCACCTTGAGTGGGAGGAGGTCGAATTCTTCTCTCATCATCCGCCAAGAACCTTGGGCCATACATCTCGGCTAATGGTACGCCTCTTCTATTGTCTTCATTGTTGGCATTCCTTCCATTAACACCGTTGTTCACATTCCGATTGTTGTCATTAACATGCTCTTCATTATCATCATCTCTATTGTTGAGATTAATGCAAGGCGGAACTAGACCCGCCATATTAACCGAAGAGGAAGATGATCTACTAGAATCCTCTTGAAGTTGCTTTCCTTGTAGTCTTAGGTTCCGTAGAGTCTTTTCAATCTCCGGATCACAAGCAATGATAAGCCCGTGAGAACTTCTAGTCATGCACCAAAACCAATCCTAAAATGAGGACAAAAACACTACAAAAAATAAGTAACACAATACTAACTAAGACAAAACAATATCACTCTCAATACCAAAAAGTCAATCAACATACACTCAAGCTCCCGGCAACGGCGCCTAAAACTTTGATGCGTGCAAAGGGTATCACTTTCTAGCACAAGTTTTATATTTATAACTACCCTTTTTAAGCCCTCAAGTGTAAGGATCGCGAGTAATATAGCAAGTAAGAGCAAAGGGTGTCGAACCCAAAGGAACTAAAGCGTTGATCAACTAAAAGGATTAAAAGTGCAATCTAAACTAAGATGAAGGGTAATGAGTCATGAGTTAGGTATGAATTAATCTAATGTTGGAATGAAGGTAGCTCTACGAAATAGACTATGACTTAACAAGACATGCAATAATGACTTAACAAACAAGAAATACACAAATAGCAAGACTTTGGGGTTTTCAATTATAAAAAGCTCCGGGGTTTGCTTGGGTTTAAGGGGTCCTCTACGAGTTCATCACATGATTTGATTTGGAGGTGAGTTACTACATCTAACATGCTTCTTTCTCAAGCAAACATGTTAATCTCTCAACAAATCAACCTAGTCCTTCTCTTGATCTAGCATTGACTCTCAAGGCATTAATAGATCCTAACTTAACCACCACTCCACTCCTAAAAGCTATCTCTAACTAGAAGCAAGTAAAGCTATTGATTCCCAAAAGTCTAGTTCATGCAAATCCCACTTAGGCATTTCATCGAACACCTTGATGCATATGAATAGATATGGCCATACCCACTCATAATAGAAACATCCAAGCACAAGAATCAATATCCAAATCAAAATAGAGAAGATGAACACATAAAGAATCACCCTAGACAAGAAAACCCCAAGACACAAGTGACTACTCACTCATGCTCATATCACATAAACACATCAACATGTAATGATCAAACGATAAAAGTAAAAGAGGAGAAGAGAGGAGAATAAAACTCTATTGCAAATGAATCTTTAACCCAAGATCATGAAGACTTCAATCCCAATAGTGTGGAGAGCTCAAAACCCTAGGTGGAAGAGTATTGATGGTTGCCAAGAGAACAAAAACTCTTAAATTCGTAACTCCCATCTAATCTTCCTAAAACACACCCTAAAAGACTATATATAGCGTATCATAATGACTAAAGGGTCCCTAGACATGTTGGACACCTTTAGTGTGTTAATTGAGGTCAAAATAGTCCAAAAAACCGGTGCAACAATGTTTGAAACGAGAACTATCGCAAAGGTCCCGAAATATTTAAGTGCAGGTGGTGGCGCCACGATGGCGCCACGATGACGCCGCGAGTGTGTCACTTTGAGGCCGAGAGCTCCCGTGACGCCAGCTTGGCTCCGCCATGGTGCCGTGAGTGTGTCACTTGAGACTGAGAGCTCACGCGGCGCCAGCCTTGGCTCGCGATGGTGCCGCGAGTTAGTCACTTGAGACTGAGAGCTCACGCGGCGCCAGCTTTGCTACGCGATGGTGCCGCGAGCGTGTTGCACCAATAGCTTGCTATTCCAAGACCGAGAGGTTGCCGGTAAATAGATTTAAGGTCCGAGCCTTCATTTCCACCCTCACATTCGAGATTCCCCCTTTTCCTCTTCCGCAAACTTCATTTCGCTATTCGAATGTGCACCTACAAATAAACCAACTTACTAAATAACATGTACAATTATGATCAAATTCGCTCAAATGTATGATGGAAATTGATCTAATGTTGGAATGAAGGTAGCTCTATAATATGGACTATGACTTAACAAAACATGCAACAATAACTTAACAAACAATAAATACACAAATAGCAAGACTTTGGGGTTTTCAATTATAAAAAGCTCCCGGGGGTTGCTTGGGTTTAAGGGGTCCTCTACGAGTTCATCACATGATTTGGAGGTGAGTTACGAATTTAAGAGTTTTTAATCTCTTGGCAACCATCAATACTCTTCCACCTAGGGTTTTGAGCTCTCCACACTATTGGGATTGAAGTCTTCATGATCTTGGGTTAAAGATTCATTTGCAATAGAGTTTTATTCTCCTCTCTTCTCCTCGTTTACTTTTATCTTTGGATCATTACATGTTGATGTGTTTATGTGATATGAGCATGAGTGAGTAGTCACTTGTGTCTTGGGGTTTGCTTGTCTAGGGTGATTCTCTATGTGTTCATCTTCTCTAATTTGATTTGGATATTGATTCTTGTGCTTGGATATTTCTATTATTAGTGGGTATGGCCATATCTATTCATATGCATCAAGGTGTTCGATGAAATGCCTAAGTGGGATTTGCATGAATTAGACTTTTGGGAATCAATAGCTTTACTTGCTTCTAGTTAGAGATAACTTTTAAGAGTGGAGTGGTGGTTAAGTTAGGATCTATTAATGCCTTGAGTCTCGTTTAAAACATTGTTGCACCATTTTTTTGGACTATTTTGCCCTCAATTGACACCCTAAAGGTGTCCAACATGTCTAGGGACCCTTTAGTCATTATGATACTCTATATATAGTCTTTTTCTCTGAATGTTGTTTTCCTCATCTCATTCACAAGGTCATCTAATGTTTGAGACATGGAAAGTCACTTGAAGATTGGAACTTGGAAGAGAAAAGTGGTCACTTGGAACAAAACATTAGGGATAATTGTGATGAAGAGTCCGAGTGGGGTGAAAAGACCATTGAAAATATCAAGCTACTTTTAGGAGCAACACCTTCTCCTTGTCCTCAAGTGCCCCAAGATGAATATGTGGAGATCTTCAAGTTGGATAAGTGTTATGAAGGTTGGGTGAAAAATTTGAGATGCATGCCATGGAAACCTCCAAGAAAGATGAGTTTGGTGGATCTTGGAAGGACTCAACCTCTTGATCTTCATGTTGTGGATGATAGACGTCCAAAAGGGGTTACTTGACCCCTTTACCACTTGATAGGCGCCTAGCTAAAGGCGAAAAACTTAGCTAAATAGTAGTACTTTTCATTTTCTATATTTTTGCTATTAGTATGAATAAGAGCTTATAATGTGATTGTAGGTGTTTGTGGCCTTGGTGTGAAGCCTTCTACACGTTCTCATGCCACCTATGCAAAAATCTTCATCTTTGACTCTCGGAATGTTGAGGGACCTAACTTGGTCCCCTAGGTATGATTCCTCATTACTTTTGTTTTCTCTCCTTTGAGCATTATTGATTATGTTTCATTCTAAGTTGGGGGGAAAATGGGCTTATTTATTTATTGAGGGTACCGACTTCTTTACATGTGCATTGCTTGCTCGATTTACAAGTTAACTTGAGGCTTTTTTATTTTGTTTGCTTGTATATAAAATGTGGAAGTGGACTAATTCTTTGTTCTTGATCGACTGAGGTAGAGATTTGCCATGTGAGAATTTGAGCCAATTCTTTTCATTCCCACTTATGTGTGACTTGTTCTTCATGAGAGAGTCTCTTTTGCACTTGAGCTAGAACTTGCATGATATTTACCATTGTGAGCCCACATGTGTTGTATATGAATTTTTGATGACGATGGCAAATTAGGTGGTGCCACTTTACCAAATCGCCAACCGGAGACAATATTTCCATTAGATGAACCCCTTTGAGCTTTTATATAGCCTTGATTTCTTTCATGACCCTCATAATGAGCTTATCCTTTTTTCTATCCTACTCTTGTCCATGGAACTTGTTGAGCATATTTTGTTATGGGCGTAGGAAGAGTTTGGTTACTTGATGTATGAGAGTTTCATTGAAAAGTAAGTTGGGTGAAATACCATGTGTTGGTTATACTTGTTTACAAGTAAAGTGTTGGAGTTAGAGTGAAGATTTATGGTTTAGAGCTATGTTTGTACACTACTCTTGGTCAGTTATTGTGTTGTCTGTCTCTCAAGAAAAGGCAAGAATAGATGTGATGAAAAGCCCCTATAAAAAGAATGAAAAGCGAAAAGAAGAGAAAAAAATGTGTATGAAGAAATAAGAGAGAATGCAATTGTACCTATTTGTTAAGATCGTGTGTAAGTGTTGACTCCATTTGAGGGATTTTTGGGTGTTGGCCTCATCCGGAGATATGGAAATTGCCTTGTTGATTAAGCACATATTGGGTGATGTGCTTATCGGATACATGTTTGTTGCCCATAATCGGATGCTTGATTCGCTCCATTTAGCTCCACCATCAAAATAGCCTTCAACCGATAACTTTGTCTCACCTAGCCAAGCCATATTACAACCAAAGTAAAGACCATTGTCACAAAGTTTATATGCAACCCCCTTAGGGGAATTTTAGTGGGGAAGCTTTAGGTTATCATGCAAGCCTATGGACGAGAGTGTTTTAATGGAGACCACATCACACACCGACACACCCATTCTCTTGAAATATTTGAGTGTAAACACTAAGGGAGTGATCATCTACCTCATCATTAAGAGGTCCTACTTCTTTGTGCTTAATTTTTACATTCAAGCAAACTTAATCGATTTTTGCCTCATGTTACAAAGTAGTTGAGTAAGCCATGTCTACATGACTGGAGAGTTGCATTGCTCGGGACTAGCAATGATTTAAGTTGGGGGGTGTGATGTATGACATACACATGTCATATTTCTTATGATGTTTTGAGCCATTTCCATCAATATTTGTTGTTAACTCCTTTAGAATTACGTGTTTTGTACTTATAATATATTTTCAATGTAGGCACGTAACTTCTATGGAAATAGAGTGGAAATGCACCAAACATGAGCCTAAAGGATAAAGCATGAAGAGATGGACGTTTCACGATAAATTTCGGGTTAATCGGAGCTCAAACGAAGAAGATATGGCCCTGATAAGTTAACAAGTATAGCTGTGGCACCATCGTGGAGCCAAGCTGGCGCCGCGTGAGCTCTCAGTCTCAAAGCAACAAGCTCGCGGCACCATCGTGGAGCCAAGCTGGCGCCGCGTGACCTCTCAGCCTCAAAGTGACACATTCGCGGCGCCATCGCGGCGCCATCGTGGCGCCACCACCTGCACTTAAATATTTCGGGACCTTTGCGATAGTTCTCGCTTCAAACACTGTTGCACCGGTTTTTCTGGACTATTTTGCCCTCAATTAACACCCTAAAGGTGTCCAACATGTCTAGGGACCCTTTAGTCATTATGATACTCTATATATAGTCTTTTAGGGTGAGTTTTAGGAGATTAAGAGAAAGGAGACTAGAACACATTTTTTGGAGATTTTGGTAGAGAACTTCAAAAGGAGCTTACGGTTTTCTTCCATGGATGACCCAACTCCTAATTTTCTACTCTATTGGTGATTTCTATCCTTATCTAATATTTCTATCCATTCTATCTCTTCTTTTATGTGTAGTTTTCTTTATTATTTGCTAATTTCGTAGGTCCTTTTGTAGAGGACCCAAACCACTTAGGGTTTGGGTCTATTGTGGAAGTAATGCTTGATTCTTGACTCTTATGATGTGTTGATTGTATATGAGGCTTGTTTGAGTGCTTAAAAATAGTGTATGCTTAGATTACAAGCTTGTCTTGCATATGCCTACAAGGTGTTCGAGGAAATGCTCAAGAGAGCTTTTCATGAAACTTAGACCATCAAACTAGCATGAGTGTCTTGCCTTTTGCTTGAGAAAGAAGAGGGATTCACTTAGGAGTATAGGTTAGCTCTTAATGGTCTTGGTCTTAATGCTTTGGTAAGAGATTGCCATAGGTTAAGATACAAGAACAAGTTTCATACTCGAAAGGGGTGGAACATATGATTGAATCCTCTCCTCTTATATCATCATCCGTCTAGTTAAGATCATGCATTATGGAAGCAATAGACCCAACTCTTGGTGGTTATTTTTCTATTAATTATTTCTTGTTTAATTCCTAGTTGTTAGTTTTAGCTAGTCTTAATTCATATTCAAACATCATTTCCTCATTCCATCACTTACATCACTAATCTTCTAAGTAGTTTAATTTGCATAGTAGATAACTTTCTCAATAGCATATCATACATCTAGTCTTCGTGGGATCGACCCTACTCACCTTTTATTATAAAACGATCCTTACACTTGAGGGTGAGTTGGGCATATAAATTTATTTGTCTTGTCCAATTCGCGACATAGCAGTGACTTCACCTGAGCACGGCATACCATCCTCAGACAGACGGGCAGTCAGAGAGAGTTATTCAGATTGTCGAGGATATGCTTAGGAGTTGTGTTTTGGACTTCGGGGGACATTGGGATCAGCACTTGCCGTTAGTAGAGTTCTCCTACAACAACAGCTATCAGACTACTATCGGCATGGCACCGTTTGAGGCACTGTATGGTCGGAGATACATGACACCGCAGTGTTGTACAGATGCCTCAGACAGGGTGACTATCGGTCCCGAGCATTTAGAGGAGACGACGGAGAAGATCCGTCTGATTCAGATGCGGATGAAGGCCGCAAACGACAGGACCACCTCATACGTCAACAAGAGATGACGATTTCTGGAGTTTGAGGTGGGAGATAGAGTTTGGTTGAAGGTTGCACCGACTCGTGGGACAGTTCAATTTGGCAGACGGGGCAAGTTAGCCCTGAGATATATTGGTCCTTACGAGATTCTGGAGCGTATAGGCAGGGTTGCATACAGATTGGCCTTGCCTTCGAGCATGTCAGTTGTGCATAATGTTTTCCACGTAAGCATGATCAAGAAGTGCATCTTCAACGCCAGTCAAACCATTCCGGTGGAGGAAATTGAGCTAGAGCCGGATCTATCCTACCGAGAGGTACCGATAGCTTTTCTGGCCAGATATATTCGGAGGCTCCGCAACAAGTCGATTCCGATGATCAAGGTTTAGTGGTCACATTATTCTTATCGGGAGGCAACTTGGGAGACGGAACAGGATTTGATGAGTAAGTATCCGGATGAGTACGGATTGTTGAGACCACTCTTGGAGGACCAAGAGTCCTAGGGGGGAGGTTGTTACACCCACCCCCAATGTTCTGTAATTTTTCTGTAACTTTCGGCCGTAAGCTTAAATTCTGTAATTATCAGATCACAAACGGCTTGTGATTAATTTATGGAATTCAATATTTGGGAGATAATTTGGTGATAATTATAAGTGTTTTACGTGTTGGACAACATTTATCGAGTTCCGGGACGTTTTGGCAAAATTTGGTTTCAAGCGGGCAAAATGGTCACTGATGGGAAAAAATTGGAAAATCACAAGTTGGGCTATTTCACAATTGGGCTGGTGCATATTGGGCTTAAGTGGGAAGGAATTTTGGTGAGTGGAAGATATTTTGGTATTTATTCAAGGAATTGGATAAATATTGAGGTATTATCTCTTCTCTTTAACCCATCCCTCTCTTACACTAACCCATACCCTTCCTTTTTACCCATTACCCTTAAATTATTATCACCAATCAGCCATATCAGCCCTCCCTATTTCCTGACCATTTACTCTCTCATTACCTCTCATTCTTCACTCAACCCCATTCTACACTTAGAAGAAAAAGAACATCACTCTCCTTGCTGCCCAAAAACTTCTTCCATCTTCCAAAGCCTTTCTGCCCTAGAAAACGACCGAATCAGCTCTTTGTGTCTTCAGAGAAAGTCTTCATCAATGTCTTGGCTACAACTCTTCAGAAGGAAGAAAGAGCCAAATATGAGAGGAAGCTCCTCCAAACTCTGGTGCAAGCCGTCGGCTCCAGCAGTAATTTCTGGTTTCAAAAGTTCATTTCTTGAAGTTTTGAGCTTGGATCTTCAACAAACCAAGCTCTACTACTTCCTAGGCTCCTAAATCTGTAACTTCAAGGTATGGTTGAGTTCGTTTTGGTTGGATCTTCATGTTCTTGAAGTTTAAACATGGAAGAAAAACTCATCCACCTTTGTTGTTCTTCATGGCCGAATTTTTGAAGGATTTTGGTGATGGATTTGTCTCAACAACAGCTCATCCTAGGTTGATCTACAAGTTTCAGCAAGGTGAGGAACATCATTGGTAATTTTTGTGAAGTTTGGTTGTTGGATGATTCTGATCTTCAACTATGTTGAAGTTGGTTACATGATGAACATGTTTAGTTCCTGAGAAATCATGAAAACGCATGGTGTTAAAGTTTTAGGGTGAAGGCCAAATCTGTTGGGTATAGTTTGAAGGATGTTTTGTTGATGGAAGTTCGTAAAAAATATGTTTTAACTATGTTTGACATGTTTCTAAGTTGTGAGAAAAGTTGGAAATTATTTGGTGAATTTTGAGGAGAAGCCCGAAACTTTGATGACGATTTTGTGGTGATTTGGTAAAGTTAAAGTGTTGAAGAAAGTATTAAATCATGTTTTGGTAAAGGAAATATGATTTCAGTGGCTAAAATGTAACCTTTTAAAGTTTTGGGTCAAAAGTGAAACTTGGCCGAAACTTTGGGCCTTGAGCCGAAATATTGGGTTGAAAAGATACTTTTGTTGAAAAGTTGACAAAATTGGATATTTTGTAACTTTGTGAAAGTTAAGTGCTAAAATGCACTTTATGGAAAAGTTTGGGTAAAAAGTGCAAACTTGGAAAAGTTTAAGGTAATTCACTAAGAAATGTGAAAATAAGGAGTTCCATAATTTTTGGATGATTCTAACACTTTGTGAAACATAAGGGCTATTTTGAAAGTTCTTAAAAAGTTTAAGGACTAAAGGTATAATTATGGAAAATTAAAGGAAAGCTAACCACTTTAAGTTATGGAAGTAACTTTGGACACTTTAAGTATAAAGTTGTCACTTTTTGCAACTTTGCGAAGTTTTGGCCAAGTTTGCAAATTTATGAAAAGTTGGGGGACTTAAGTGGTAATTTTGGATAAATTCCCAAAGTAAGGAACTTTAGTTAATTAACTAGAGTATTCTGTGTTTCTGATTCTGGCAGATTAAATATGCATGTCTGGGATACTGCTTGTGAGCTTCATGGCAGATTAAATATCTGTTTCTGTCGAGGTAAGGGGTTTAACTTTATTAATACGCAATACATGTGTATTGCGTTAGTTAACGGCTTGTACTCGGGTCGAGGGTGGGGCCCAGTGACTCCCGGGGCTAGTCACATGGTACATAGCAGTATTAGGTTTTATTATGCTAGTTAACAACAGACAGTTAGGGGCAGATCACCCCTCGCTGGTACCATGCGTTCTGATCCTTATAATCGGCGTGAGCTTAACAAGCCGCTGTAAGGTGCTGTCAGTGGTCGGGGATCACCTGTATGGGAAAGTACCTGCCCCCTTACTGGGTTCTTTCGAGAACTCACCCCCCACATACTAAAAATTTTAATGGAATCCGGGCAAACGACATGCGGAGTAGACCTCCCGCGGTGTTCGTTCTGCATTATGTATATTCTGAGCAGCAGTTGTCACGACCACCCCGCCCGGTTGCGGAGGCGGAGCCGGCCGCGACGTTCGGAAGCGGAAGCTACGGCAGAAAGCACGGAATCTGTACTACCGAAACCCGCTGCGTGCAGTGGTCCCATGACCTTGGCCGCAATAACATAATGGTCGTACGACGACCTGCAACCTACAGAACACATACATGGCAAGTATACAAAACAACTTAACAATCAAACATGCAGTTCATGGAATACCATTCATTACTCGAACCAAACAGAACACAGAATCCATACTATAACATATCCAGTATGTGCAAGTCGGGGCTCCGCCCTCGACTCAGAAGACAGATACAGAACCAACACATATTCCAGAATATACACCATATACAAAATCATGATCTAATATACATGCATGCAACTACAGCTACAGAGCCGCCAACAAAACCTAGAAATACCTAAGTGCGGAATCCGGAAACTTCTCGCTCAGAAGGTTCCCGCACGTGGTACTGCTGCTGCTAAAACCCAACCAAAAGAGAGAGAAAAGAGTTCGTTAACTGTGTACCAACAGAATATAAATCAGATACACCAACCAGAAACCTCTACCGGGACTACCCCTTAAGCCAACTAGAACAGAACAGAACAGAACAAATCAGAGGTTCCACCATGGAACTGTCATTGCCTGAAACCAAAAACCAAAAGCACCGCGGATCTCTAGTCCGCCGGCTGCTTGTCATATCGACCTGAAAGGTGGTAAACAGAAAGGGGTGAATCCTCGAGAGGACCCAGTAAGGGCTGAGGTAAGGTACAGTTTGTACAAGGACTGCTGAACCGAACCTGCAAAACAGAACGAACACAAACACAAATATACATATATATGAATGTATGCAAAGTCAGAGGTGAGCCGGAACCCATCACATGCGGTCCAACTGCTGACCCACAGAACGACAGCCCTCTCCAAGAGGTCAAAATATACGTAATGTAAGCACGGTACCGGCTGGGGTCGCGATCCCCAAATTATCGTAGGGTCACAGAAGTATATCGGCACCCCCAGTGCGGATATACACAGACTGTCGGCACCCTCCAGTGTGGACACAACAGAACAGAAGTATCGGCACCCCAGGTGCGGATACCCAGAACAGAACCAAAGAGCACCCGTGGCCTCCAAGACCATCCGGGTCTCGTCATAGAACAGAACATATCATAATAATGCATATGCAAAACATAACAGAATATAACCAGAAGTATACCAAAAGGTATACACAGAATATCGGCACCTAGTGCGGATATACCGAGCAGAACATAAACCCGTGGCCTCCAAGACCATCCTTGCCTTGAACAGAACAAACATGCATCTTACCATATGACGGGTCTCCGAATCACCGAACCACCGCCCTCACCCGGAACCCGACTCAACTAGACCCGATATACATGCAAATACTCCCAGAATGCATAACGAGAGAAGTTAAGCCCTAACCTCGAAAAACTGCTCCGCAGTACAAATCCCGGGAAATCCCGGCTCCTGGCCCGAAAAGTGACAACTTGACTTTTATGGTCCCGCACAACTCCACCAATGAAGAAACACACTGAACAACCACAAACAAATCAGAACTCACCAAAATAACCAACAAAACCCAAACCCGCACATTTCCGCACTTTCCCGCAAAAATACATAGAAAGCTCGGTTTCTCAAACCGAGCTAGAACATTGTTACTTATACATCCATAAACACAACCAAACCTTTAAAACATACCTTCTTCCCAAATCGTTCACACAAGTCCGAATCGAAATTCTCGCTCACTTATCCCGCACAAAATTCGGCAGAGTTTCACCCCTGACAAATGATCCACGATACGTAATATATGTTCAGAATTCACAGAATCACCAATATCATTGACGCCAAAACCGAGGCTCGGGCCGGAAAACGCCTTTCACATCGAGCCTTTTCTCGACAAAACCAATTACACCATCTCAGAACTTCGCTCTAATCACAAATATATCCTTACCTTTCACTGAAAGCAAAGTTGATTTTTCGCACCAAATCTTTGAACGGATTTTTGGAACACTTCCGGCGCGTTTCTGCTCACCCTCATGTTACCAAACATACACAAGAAAGCGCCAGGAACGCGTTTAGAAACCAATAAATCAAGCAGAGAAGGTGGTTCCATAATTACTCTCAAATTTCAGCAGCTCACGGTTTACAAACCGGGCTGAAACTTCACAAACCGACCTCAGATTATTCACTTACACAACACAAGGATCGTTTTGGTAACCTTACCTCAAAGGTTCCTCAAGAAATCTCCAACTTTATTTCTTTTATTACAAGAGAGGGACATGTGTCCCTCACTTTTTAAGCCCATTCCTCACCTTGCCGCCTCTTGTCTCTTTTTTTTCCAAATATTACCCATTTTCCCAATTTTTTTCACTTCATTTCCTTTATTACATTTTCCTTTCTTTTTTTTTCTATTTTCCCATCTTTAACCAAGAAGGGGCAAAGTGTCCCTTCTTTCTTTCTCTAGCTGATTTCCTCTCCTTTTCCTTTCCAAATAATTTCTAATTTTATGCCAATTACAATTTTGGCCCCCAACATATCAAAAGTTGCAATTTAATCCAACCCGAAATTTGCAACTTTCAACGTAACTCCGAACGGAACGAAAACTGAGACACATTCTCGAGACTTCATATCACCGGAACCCGACTCAACTAGACCCGATATACATGCAAATACTCCCGAGAATGCATAACGAGAGAAGTTAAGCCCTAACCTCGAAAAACTGCTCCGCAGTACAAATCCCGGGAAATCCCGGCTCCTGGCCCGAAAAGTGACAACTTGACTTTTATGGTCCCGCACAACTCCACCAATGAAGAAACACACTGAACAACCACAAACAAATCAGAACTCACCAAAATAACCAACAAAACCCAAACCCGCACATTTCCGCACTTTCCCGCAAAAATACATCCTTCTTCCCAAATCGTTCACACAAGTCCGAATCGAAATTCTCGCTCACTATCCCGCACAAAATTCGGCAGAGTTTCACTGCTTTCGACTACCCTGTTCACAAATGATCCACAGATACAGAATATATGTTCAGAATTCACAGAATCAGCCAATATCATTGGCGCCAAAACCGAGGCTCGGGCCGGAAAAAACGGCTTTCACACCGAGCCTTTTCTGACAAAACCAATTACACCATCAGAATCAGAACTTCGCTCTGATCACAAATATATCCTTACCTTTCACTGAAAGCAAAGTTGATTTTTCGCACCAAATCTTTGAACGGATTTTTGGAACACTTCCGGCGCGTTTCTGCTCACCCTCATGTTACCAAACATACACAAGAAAGCGCCAGGAACGTTTAGAAACCAATAAATCAAGCAGAGGAGGTGGTTCCATAATTACTCCCAAATTTCAGCAGCTCACGGTTTACAAACCGGGCTGAAACTTCACAAACCGACCTCAGATTATTCACTTACACAACACAAGGATCGTTTTGGTAACCTTACCTCAAAGGTTCCTCAAGAAATCTCCAACTTTATTTCTTTTATTACAAGAGAGGGACATGTGTCCCTCACTTTTTAAGCCCATTCCTCACCTTGCCGCCTCTTGTCTCTTTTTTTTCCAAATATTACCCATTTTCCCAATTTTTTTCACTTCATTTCCTTTATTACATTTTCCTTTCTTTTTTTTTCTATTTTCCCATCTTTAACCAAGAAGGGGCAAAGTGTCCCTTCTTTCTTTCTCTAGCCGATTTCATCTCCTTTTCCTTTCCAAATAATTGCTAATTTTATGCCAATTACAATTTTGGCCCCCAACATATCAAAAGTTGCAATTTAATCCAACCCGAAATTTGCAACTTTCAACGTAACTCCGAACGGAACGAAAACTGAGACACATTCTCGAGACTTCATATCACCCACAAAACATACTTCATATGTTTAATTATAAGTCCCGAGTGTCATACCGCGCCAGCTTAACCCGAACAAATACCGACGTGCACGCGTGCTAACCCGAACCAAAAAATCACACTGTACATAATTCCTCACCATAATATACGTCTCGAGTCATAACATACTTCACATCAAAGCCGTCGCACAATTTTCATCCCGAGCCCCGGGTTTTTCGTCCCGAGCCCCGGGAGTCGCCCTGGACCGAACGTCTCGTCCCAAAAAACATACTCCGTAAAATGATGTGGGAGGTTCCCACGATTCCAAATATGCAAACGGTTTCCTTTTCCGAGGTCCCGGGAGCTCTACCGAGCCCGCTGTACGTCCCGAGACAAGTCCCGGCCCCGGAAAAATATTTTCGGTGGAAATGTCCGGGGGACTCATAGGACCTCAAATCCAGAAGGATTCCAAAAACTAATACCCAAATAAGTCTCGGGAGCTGTCTGACCGCCCAAAAACATGACCCGCAGGCCAAAATCAGAGCCTCGGGTCATCCGGGTCGCAACCCGCTCGGGGTGACCGTAACAACAGTAGTAGCAACTCTTGTTTAGCGAGGTATATTCTGCCTGTATATTAGACACTTTTAGTATTCGGACCTAAACTGTATATTATTCGTGGGGAGTTTCCGACCCTACGAAGAGGGCGGAACTCCTTCTGCCTGTATAACTTATTATCTGCTTATAATTTTTGTACGCGCGATATTCTTTAAAACCACTAACGTGTCTCGGGTGCAAGTTTAGAACTAGTAAGACGTCTTAAAATCTGCAAGCACGTAATAACTTTAAAACTCGAAGGAAAATGTTTTAAGGGACGGGTTCCGGGTCCACACCCCTTTTTAGAGGAAATTCCATATTCACCCGCCGCCGATACTTCAACCTCCGCAAGTAAGACGCTTCCGCCAGTTTCCGGGGACGGTGGGTATTTTGTAACTTTGCAAAACATAAAGGCTAATATGAAAGTTCTTAAAAAGTTTAAGGATTAAAGGTGTAATTATAGAGAAGTTAAAGGAAAGTTGGCCACTATAAGTTATGGAATTAATTATGGACACTATAAGTATAAAGTTGTCAATTTCTGCAACTTTGTGAAGTTTTGGGCAAGATTGTAAATTTCTGAAAAGTTGGAGTACTTAAGTGGTAATTTTGGATAAATTCCCAAACTAAAGAACTTTATTTAATTATCTAGAGTTATTCTGTGTTTCTGATTCTGGTAGATTAAATATGCGTTTCTGGGATATTGCTCGTGTGCATCGTGAGCCACAGTAGATATCCGATTCTGTTAAGGTGTCACGGGTGCGCCCGCGACCGGTTGCGGAGGCAGGGCCGTCCCGCGACGGCATAAGCGGAAGCTGCGGAAGACATGGAAGCGTTCCAACCGAGACCCGCTGAGTGTGGTGGTCCCGTGACCCGGCCTGCAAAGTCTCGTTCTCAAAGGCCTGGTGCCTGAGAACACTTTGCTCATGGAGTATGCAGAAAAAGTTATGCGCTTATAACCTTCGGTCGTGATTCGACCCGCAACCTACAATTCCCAAATATGGCAAGCATACAGTATAAACCCTAACTATCCATGGCGAGCCCCGCCCCACTGAAATAGGCGAGCACTCCACCATCACCAAGCATGCAGTTCATGGATAACATCATTCAAAAATCCACGTAATCATACAGATACGTAATGTGTTAACACATCGAATATGATCATACCTCGGGTCCCGCCTCCACTCAGTCATGGGCGAGTCCTTTATATATAATGGGTTGTTATTATTATTATTATTACATGTAAATATATTTCATTTCTTCCTTCTTCTCTTCTTCTTCTGCCTTTGTTCTTGCTGCCGACTCCATGGATGAACTTCACCCAAGCTTGAACTTCTTCTTTTTGGTAGAAATCAAAGAGGAATTGGTTGCTACTTGAGGTAAGCACCCTCCTAACTCCTCTTTTCTCATTAGTTTGGAAGATTAGTGGTGAAAAGAAGAGTTTTTGCATTTGATGGGTTTGTTCTTAGCTATAAGCTAGGATGATTTTCTTCCTCCCATCTTTTAGTATGTTGTTCTTGGGTTGTAGGAGAGTGTTAATCAAGTGTTGGATTTTGGAAAACACATCTTGGATGAAGATTTCTTCTTTGGCGAATTTTGGATAATTTTCCAAAATGATGTGTGTTTGTTATCTTGTTTCATGCTTCAAGTATGTTGGTCCTAGCATGATTCTAAGCTTGTGTATGGATTCAATTTGATGGAAAACAAGTTGGTTTAAAAGCCCCAATTTTTAGGTTGGTGTCCATTGTGCATTTTGTTGTTTTGGATGCAATTGGATAGCATTCATGGTTTAGAAATGTAATTGGTGATTAAAGAGTGCAAATGGAACTTTGTTTGGATTGAAATGGAGGTTGGGTGAGAAAACCCCTCTTTGGCCGAATTGATAAGTGAAGGGGTTTTATTGATTTTGGTGTAATTGGTTAGTAAGCATGCTTAGGAAGTGGAATTGGTGATTAATATGATTATTTGGAAGCTTGAATGGATTGAATTGAAAGTTGGATGAAAAGTTGATTAAGAACCGAAATCTTGGAATGATTCTTTTTCAATGTTGGAGGTTCATTTTGGTTAAATTGGAGGTTAATATGGTGTTGGGTTTGAATTTAGGAGTGGATGGAAGTTTGAAATGTTGAATTCGGTTAAGAAATGGAAAAGTTACAATTAAGCGGGATTATCGGAAAATGGCGGGTAATGAAGGGTTTAAGGTTGGATTTGATCAGTTACGCTTATTGTATGATGTTTGTCAATGTGAAATCTTGCATTGTCTAGGTTGGTTCTGAATTCGGCGTTTACGTGAAAATGCGGAATTTTACGGAAATGCAGCCGATTTTCGGTTTTGGGGTCGGGGTTGTAATTTGGTAGTGTGGTTGATAAGGATGCTAAATCAACTTGGTTTGGCAGATTCTGAGTTTCGGTGGTTAGGAAAAGAGGAGTGCCAAGTTTCGGGGCACGGTGTAGGCGTTATCCAGAATCGGTCCAATACTCTGGATTTTGAGGTAAGGGTTTGGTTCTGCTATTTTTGGTAAGATAGGTGTATGTTTAGTTTCATTTTCTGTTCTGCAGGTATTTCAGTATTATATGCCTAGAGCATATTCTGTAGTCTGTAGGTATATGTATTGTAGCACTTCTGTTTTGCAGGTATTTCGGAAATTTCTGCTTTAAGGTAAGTTCTGTGATCTGTAGGTGTATGCCTTGTAGCATACTCTGTATGTTAATCCTACGTTTGTAGGAGTATGCCTTATGGCATACTGCATGCAGTAACACTACGGCAGGTTGTGGGTTCGCTACCCAGTGGTGCACCATGCTTCGTAATAGCTTCGGCTTCGACTCCCCTTAGTGGGAGGCTGTCGTTCGATCTGTTATAAGGTTTATGGCGACTTGGAATCGCACATCCTTCGGGATTCCGATTTGTTTCGTACATGTATGTTATTCGTATTACATTGCGTATATTGCTATCTTTCTGTTTTGCGGGGTTGCATATACTTATCTTACCCCAAATCCCTTACGGGGTCCTTTTAGGACTCACCCTTCTTTGGGTTCTGTTTTTGGGTTTCGAGTAGACGATAAGCGGCTGCGGAGTAGGGTTCCGTGAGGTTCTGCCTTGGGTGTGTTTTGCAGCAGTTGCACCTTGCGGTCCGGGATTGTGTACTTGGTGTGAATCCCGCGCAAGGTATTTTGTTACTAAGATTCTAAGGTTGGCTCTGTAGTTGCATATGCACACTTTCTGTATTGCTATGATGGTTGTATGTCTGTATATACATTTGTATATTCTGTTCTATATCTGTTCTCAGCGCTTGGCGCTTGCTAGACATTTTAGGTTCTGTGAATTCTGTATGTATATGTGTTTTGGTGCGTAAGCACTCGTCCACGGAGGGCGGGGCTTACTCTGTTATTAGTGCATGAATTGTATGGTTGCATCTTATTTTTGGTTATACACATGAAATTTCCGTTAGTCTGCTTCCACAATCCTTCCGTTCTCGGGTCCGCTACGCGCGGCGGTCCCGATGGACTGCCACTCCTTTCCATTCCGGCTTCCGCTTCCGGCGTCCGGCGCCCCGCCTCCGCAACCGGGCTCGGGCGGCGTGCGGTGACAAGTTGGTATCGAGCGCGGTAAGTGACCATATTGGTCGTCGGTGGTGACTTGTAGTATCGACTATTGTTGCACATTTTATTTTAGAATGGTTTGGTACGGAGATTGGCCACCTCCTTACTCGAACCACTTCAAAATAAAATTGTGGAACAAAGTTGATCCTTCAGGTTATCCTGATAGTTGCAGATTTTGGAACTCGGGATTTCTGGATTCTGGAAAGATTATTACGAGTAAAGGATTGTGGAAAAGTTTCAGGTACGTAAAATTGTGTGTTAGGAAAAGATTTGATGAAATAAGCATGAATTGCTTCTGTGATTCTGTGAAATGCATGATTTTATCATTTTGCAAAATAACCGAGTTAAATCTTGCATTGCACTACAGAGCCTTAGAAAACTGCTGCTAGCTTCTGTAGGGATTAGGAGTGACAGATTTGTCTGGACTCTGTTTGGTCTGAAATGTCTCAGGTTTGGTTAAAACGCGTAGACAGCGTGTTTTGGTACCGGAGGGGCGGGACTGAGATCCCACACCTCCGTGGAATAGGATACGGGTTCAGCGTAACCCGAGTCCGAACAACCACACTTTCCGCCCGAGGTTTAGTGGTCGTAAGGACCCCCCTCTGATTTGGTATTACCGCCAGCCTAGCTGGTTCAGGGGCGGCAGTAGGCAGGGGAAAATCTGTTTATGCCACGGTAAGGGCATTTTGATCAGGTGGTGATAGCAAGACTTAAGCCACTGCTCGCCATAGTTTTGGGATCAGTAAGTGAGCGACTCTGACAAGGGTGGTCACTACGACACCTAGACTTCTCGTCGGTCCTATCAACGACGGGGAGATCTGAGACACCGGTCAGCGAGGTTGGACTTTTGGAGAGGTTTGAGTTTGAATCCCCGAGGTTCGGCGGCCGAGGAGGGCCGGAGGTAGTAGAGACTTGGTTTGCAGGAATTGACAAACTCACGGAGGAGACTATTCGAGCCGGTTGGCCAGGAACGGCTACTCGGTCGATTGCTTCAGTTACGAACCGGAGTTCGGATTGACCCGATATCTGATTTCTAGTGTCTGGCGATGTAGGACATTTCCGCGGAAAATATTTTTGAGGCCGGGGTTGCCGTCGGACGATTTTCGGGATTACAGGCGGAGAACGGCTCCGGGAGTGACCGGGACTCAGTTGCGGTTTTGAGGAAGATCTGGAGTCGGGGATATAATTTACATTTTTCCGTGAAGAAAAATGTTAGGTCGAAGTTACGGTTTGAGGCGGTTTTCGGGCTCGGGCGAGCCAAGGCGTGACACTTGGCGAAATGTGATTAGTGGAAAGTATTGGACTTGGTCTCTTGTTATTTCTAGTGATTATGATTCACTATGATGTCAAAAAGGATGTCATGTGCAAAGCACATGACTTATTATTACAAGACTTAAGTTTTGGCAGTCTTCAGCGTCCATAGTCTCGGACGCAACCCAACGCGCCGCGGCGTGGGTTTCAGCAGGTGGCCCGAGACCTCGGTAGCGGCAGCGGCTTCAGCCACCCCTCCACCATAGCAGCTCGAGCAGACAAGTTTTTCGTAGAGAGGAGGCCCTAGTTATTAGGGAGGACCTAGTCGGTCAGTGCACCGGCCAGGGAGGCTCGAGTCGGCGGGGAGTTACTGCAGGTACTTTATTTCGAATGAGATATCGGTTCGGGCGGTCCCATTGTAACACCGAAATGTGTTACATTTACGCATCTGTCCGTTAGTACTTTGTCTCAAACGTATTTAGTAAAAAAGCTGCGGGAAGTCGGTTCTGTTTTCCAATGGGATGGTTCGGGGTTGTACGATATCTGTAGGCGGACATGATAGTATCGGATCTGTTGGTTTTAGACACGCCGGACTATGATGTTATTCTTGGGATGGACTGGCCATCCAAGAACTCTGTGCACGTTGATTGTGCAACCCATACTATTATGGTTTCTGGAGAGGTACTACCTCTCACGACTCCGACTGGTTTGACTATCGCACAGCACAGTAAGGAGCTACAGATTCTGGATCAGCTGTCGATAGTTGGTGTAGGGGAATGCTATGATCTGAATGAAGCTGGTATTAGGTTGAAGTTGGATGGTTTACCATTGGTTCGAGATTTTCCGCGGGTATTTCCGGAGGAGTTGCCCGGATTACCATAAGAGCGGGGAATTGTGTTTACCATCCACTTGCAGTCGGGTACTGCTCCGATATCTATTCCTCCTTATCGGATGCCCATTTCTGAGGTACAGGAGTAGAAGAAGCGACTGGAGGAATTACAGCAAAAGAGTTTCATCTGACCGAGCACTTCGGCGTAGGGTGCTCTGGTTGTTCTGTTTGTTAAGAAGAATGATGGGACACTCTGACTTGGTATTGATTATAGACGGTTGAATGCTCTTGTTGGGAAGAATAAGTATCTGTTACCGAGGATTAACGATCTTTTTGATCAACTTCAGGGTTCGAGAGTTTTCTCAAAGATTAATCTCCGATCTGGGTACTTTCAGCTTAGGATGAGGGTAGAGGACATACCTAAGACTGCTTTTCGCACCCGATTTAGACACTTTGAGTTTACGGTCATGCCATTTGGGCTGACCAATGCTCCGGCAGCATTCATGGATCTGATGCATCGGGTGTTCCGGCTGTACTGGGACTCTTTTGTAGTGGTCTTTATTGATGATATTCTGATATATTCTCGGGATGCGGACTTGCATCGGAAGCATCTGAGGGTAGTTCTGCAGACACTTTGGGAACATCAGCTTTATGCTAAATTCTCAAAGTGTGAGTTCTGGATTCGGGAAGTCACCTTTCTGGGACACATTATATCTGAGCATGGTGCATGCAGCAGGTCCAGAGAAAGTGAGGGCGGTTCGGGATTGGGAACAACTTACCACGTGCAGGAGATCAAGAGCTCCACGGGGTTAGTAGGATATTATCGGAGGTTTGTACTGGGATTTTCTATTACGGCATCTCCGCTTATGCGATTGACTAAGAAGGGTCAACCTGTATATCTGGTCCGATAAGTGTGAGCAGGATTTTGAAGTTTAGGCGGTAGTTGACTAACGCTCGATTACGACTCTTTCAGATCCGATCTTACCGTATGTGAATTATACGGATGCTTCCACGTCTGGTTTGGGATGTGTGTTGGTGCGGGAGCGTTTTGTGGTAGCTTCGGGTCGAGGCATTGCGACCGCATGAGCTGAACTAAGCGACACATGATCTGGAGTTGACTATAATAATTTATGCGCTGAAACATTGGAATCAATATCTGTTTGGTAATAAATTTCAGATTCTTACCGACCATAAGTCTGAAATATCTGTTTAAACAGAAGGAGCTTAGCATGAGGCAGCGCAGATATCTCGAATACATTAAGGACTATGATTGTAGTATCGGGTACATCTCTGGCAAGGGCAACGCGGTTGCCGATGCTCTGAGCATGAGGTATACCGGCTTAATTAAGAGAGGAAATGTTGGTGACCGATCTGAGGAGAGTAATCTGACGTGCCTTTGGCACAGGTGGCAGCTCTGGGAGCGTGCTCAGGTTATTACACTTATTATACATTCTGAGTGGCTTGATAGGATGCGCGAAGCGCAAGGTAGAGATTTGGTATTGAAGAAGTTGTGCAGGGAAGATAAGGGTTTATTTGTTACCGACGTTTCGGTATAGGCGAGGATTGCTATACTTCGAGATCGCCTATATGTACACGAGGATCGGGAGTTACGGAATGGGATTTTCGAGAGGGCACACTCGGCGGTTTGACCATCGAAACCGGCGGGGACACTGCAGACTTTGCCCATTCCGGTTCGGGAGTGGGGCAATGTTACTATGGACTTTCTGCCTTTGCCACGACACGGTCTCGCCATGAGGCGATCTCGGGTTGTGTGAATCGGTGACAAAGTGCGCACAATTTACGCTTATTCGGTCCGAGACCCTTTGGAGAAGCTTGCCCGGCTTTACATCGGGGAGATTGTATGCGTTTACATGGAGTACCAGACTCCATTGAATCGACCGTGATCCGCGTTTTACACAGACGGTTCGATTGCTTTTCATGAAGCATTGGGCACGCGACTCCATCGAATACAGCTTATCACCCACGAGACGGACGGACAGTCGGGCGGGTGATTCGATATCGGAGGATATGTTGCGAATCTGTATTTTGGATTTTGGAGGAGTTTGGGACTAGCAGTTGCGTTGATAGAGTTCTCGTACAATAACAGCTTTCAGACTACGACTGGCATGATACCATTTGAGGCGTTGTACGGGAGGAGGTGCATGACACCATACTGTTGGACAGATGCGTCTGATCGGGTTAAGCTGGGACCCGAGCTTTTTGAGGAGTCTACGGCAAAGATCAGATTGTTACAGGCGCGGATTAAAACCGCGAATGACTACACCACTGTTTGTACGAACCGTCGCCGTAGGTCTCTTGAATCTGAGTTTGGTGATAGAATTTAACTGGAGGTAGCACCGTTCAGAGAGACAGTAAGATTTGATAGGCGGGGCAAGTTACCCCGAATTTTATCGGTTCTCATGAGTTTCTAGAGTAAGTTGTTAGGTTGATCTTTCCCCCCCCAACTATTTCTGTTTTATGTGGTATCTTCCAGGATAGCCTGTTGTGGATCGGTTAGATTTAGGTTCGGTACTGTCTGGGGTTGTCTGGTAGAAATACCGACAACTGACTCGGGGTGCAATAAGATGCACCCGGAGGGTGGGACGCCGTGAGGCTCTGTATGGTAGTCTAAACTACCACTCCCGCCGCACCAGTACGGTGGTCCGATTGTTTTGGGTTAGAGGAATGTCTATATTTTCTGGTTGGTAGCGACACCTGTCTGGTTGGTTCGAGCTACTCTTGGAGGACCAAGAGTTCTAAGGGGAGGATGTTACGGTCACCCCGAGCGGGTTGCGACCGGGTGACCCGGGCTCGGTTTTGGCTGCGGGTCACGTTTTCGGCGTTGACGGCTCCCGAGCCCTATCCGAGTATCATTTTGGCGAACCCTTCCGTATTTGAGGTCGTGTGGGTCCCCGGACGTTTCCGCCGAAAATATTTTTCCGGCGCCGGGGTTGTCGGGGTCGCCTCGGGACGTCTGGCCAGGCTCGGTAGCACTCTTGAGGTCTCAGTTTGGGAAGGCTTTCGCAGTTTTGGAGTCGTGGAGACGTCCCGGTGATGGTTGTGGAGTTTAATATTTGGGGCGGGACGTTCGGTTCCGGGCGACTCCCGGGGCTCGGGACGGGAATCCCGGGGCTCGGGATGGAAATTTTCTGACGGCTTTGGGATAAGTTGTGTTTGAATTTAAGATGGAATTTATGGGAATTTTTATAGAATTTTGGAGTGACGGAATTTCGGTTCAGGTTGTCACGCTCGCACGCGTCGGAGTTTTGGTTCGGGTTCAGCGAGCTCGGTAGGACACTCCGGAAGGGCAAATGAATTTCTGAAAAATGTTCTGTGCATGTTATAATATTCTGAAGATTGTGTCCGAGTTTCATTAATTTTGGAATTCGGTAATTATTTTGGGCAAAAGAATTGGAACTTTCGGAAAAATTGGGAATTAATTTGCAAAGGGTGCAAAATTAATAAAAGAACGTATGGGCAGCAGCAGGCCATTTCGGCAGCATGTGTGTGTGTGTGAGTGATAAGGGACACTTGTCCCTTATTGATTTAAGAGTAAGAGGGAAAAAAAAAAAGAAAGGATATTATATATAATGGGTTATTATTATTATTATTATTACATGTAAATATATTTCATTTTCTTTCTTCTTCTCTTCTTCTTCTGCCTTTGTTCTTGCTGCCGACTCCATGGATGAGCTTCACCCAAGCTTGAACTTCTTCTTTTTGGTAGAAATCAAAGAGGAATTGGTTGCTACTTGAGGTAAGCACCCTCCTAACTCCTCTTTTCTCATTAGTTTGGAAGATTAGTGGTGAAAAGAAGAGTTTTTGTATTTGATGGGTTTGTTCTTAGCTATAAGCTAGGATGATTCTCTTCCTCCCATGTTTTAGTATGTTGTTCTTGGGTGGTAGGAGAGTGTTAATCAAGTGTTGGATTTTGGAAAACACATCTTGGATGAAGATTTCTTCTTTGGCGAATTTTGGATAATTTTCCAAAATGATGTGTGTTTGTTATCTTGTTTCATGCTTCAAGTATGTTGGTCCTAGCATGATTCTAAGCTTGTGTATGGATTCAATTTGATGGAAAACAAGTTGGTTTAAAAGCCCCAATTTTTAGGTTGGTGTCCATTGTGCATTTTGTTGTTTTGGATGCAATTGGATAGCATTCATGGTTTAGAAATGTAATTGGTGATTAAAGAGTGCAAATGGAACTTTGTTTGGATTGAAATGGAGGTTGGGTGAGAAAACCCCTCTTTGGCCGAATTGATAAGTGAAGGGGTTTTATTGATTTTGGTGTAATTGGTTAGTAAGCATGCTTAGGAAGTGGAATTGGTGATTAATATGATTATTTGGAAGCTTGAATGGATTGAATTGAAAGTTGGATGAAAAGTTGATTAAGAACCGAAATCTTGGAATGATTCTTTTTCAATGTTGGAGGTTCATTTTGGTTAAATTGGAGGTTAATATGGTGTTGGGTTTGAATTTAGGAGTGGATGGAAGTTTGAAATGTTGAATTCGGTTAAGAAATGGAAAAGTTACAATTAAGCGGGATTATCGGAAAATGGCGGGTAATGAAGGGTTTAAGGTTGGATTTGATCAGTTCTGCTTATTGTATGATGTTTGTCAATGTGAAATCTTGCATTGTCTAGGTTGGTTCTGAATTCTGACGTTTCTGTGAAAATCTGGAATTTTACGGAAATTCTGTCGGTTTTCGGTTTTGGGGTCGGGGGTTGTAATTTGGTAGTGTGGTTGATAAGGATGCTAAATCAACTTGGTTTGGCAGATTCTGAGTTTCGGTGGTTAGGAAAAGAGGAGTGCCAAGTTTCGGGGCACGGTGTAGGCGTTATCCAGAATCGGTCCAATACTCTGGATTTTGAGGTAAGGGTTTGGTTCTGCTATTTTTGGTAAGATAGGTGTATGTTTAGTTTCATTTTCTGTTCTGCAGGTATTTCAGTATTATATGCCTAGAGCATATTCTGTAGTCTGTAGGTATATGTATTGTAGCACTTCTGTTTTGCAGGTATTTCGGAAATTTCTGCTTTAAGGTAAGTTCTGTGATCTGTAGGTGTATGCATTGTAGCATACTCTGTCTGTTAATCATACGTTTGTAGGAGTATTCCTTATGGCATACTGCATGCAGTAACACTACGACGGTTGTGGGTTCGCTACCCAGTGGTGCACCATGCTTCGTAATAGCTTCGCTTGACTCCCCTTAGTGGGAGGTGTCGTTCGATCTGTTATAAGGTTTATGGCGACTTGGAATCGCACATCCTTCGGGATTCCGATTTGTTTCTCGGTACATGTATGTTATTACGTATTCATTGCGTATATTGCTATCTTCTGTTTTGCAGGGTTGCATATACTTATCTTACCCCAAATCCCTTACGGGGTCCTTTTAGGACTCACCCTTCTTTGGGTTCTGTTTTTGGGTTTCAGGTAGACCTGATAAGCGGCCTGCGGAGTAGGGTTCCGTGAGGTTCTACCTCGGTTGTGTTTTGCAGCAGTTGCACCTTGCGGTCCGGGATTGTGTACTTGGTGTGAATCCCGCGCAAGGTATTTTGTTACTAAGATTCTAAGGTTGGCTCTGTAGTTGCATATGCACACTTTCGTATTGCTATGATGGTTGTATGTCTGTATATACATTTGTATATTCTGTTCTATATCTGTTCTCGGCGCTTGGCGCTTGCTAGACATTTTAGGTTACGTGAATTCTGTATGTATATGTGTTTTGGTGCGTAAGCACTCGTCCCACGGAGGGCGGGGCTTACTCGTTATTAGTGCATGAATTGTATGGTTGCATCTTATTTTTGGTTATACACAAGAAATTAACGATAGTATGCTTCCACAATCATTCCTTTCTCTGGACCGCTACGCGCGGCGGGTCCCGATGGACCTGCCATTCCTTTCCATTCCGGCTTCCGCTTCCGGCGTCCCGGCGCCCCCGCCTCCGCAACCGGGCTCGGGCGGCGTGCGGTGACACTCGGTCCTACATAGTATCCAAAACATCTATATAGAAGCAGAATGTATCTAAGATACATAGCATGATCAGACAGATGACATGCATGCATATACACGTACAAAACCGACCAAGGAAAACCTTAGAATACCCAAGTGCGGGATCTAGCTGAAACTCCGAGATCAGAAGATCCCCGCAAGTACCGCTGCTGCTGCTAACACACCAACAGAAGAGAGATGTAAGTTAACTATGAGAAACTCATATGCTATCCTTAGCATAAATCCAGAAGTCAGAAAACAGACTATAGATTCAGACCCAGATACAGATACAGATTCAGATTTCAGATATCAGATCCAGATTTCAGACAACAGATTCGGATTCAGACTACAGACTCAGATTCAAACTACAGATTCAGATTCAGACTACAGATTCATATTCAGACTTCAGATATCAGATCCCAGACTATAGTTACTCAAAGAGACTGCCCCTTACAGCAGAAAAATCAGACAGAAAGGGGTACAAAATGTAATCGGACAACACACCCCGGACTCACTATGCGGGTTGTTGGTCAAGTACTCCTGAATCGGTAAATAGAAAGGGGGTAAGTCCTCTTTTGAGAACTTAGTAAGGGCTTGGGGATAGACACGGTTTATCTTTACGTAAACAACCTGCACAACAAAGACAAAGAAAATGCACACAAGCAGTAGATAACCAACATATGCTCAACCAATGCAAAACAAACATATGCAATGCACATAAGCAGAATTGTTAGTATAGCAAACAGACACGCTCTGAAATGATAGTTGATAGTCTCGTTCCTAAGGAAGGCCCGGACTCTCAGTTGAAGTGGTGGAGAAGATGAGGTTCTTGAGACTCCAAGCTTGCTGTTCAGAGTAATCTGTGAAAGATAAAGAGAATACTCAGAAGTAGCAAGAGAGGAGTGGGGGGGCGTGAAGTAGCTTACCCGATTTAGGGTGGACATCACCCTATTTATAGAGTGATGCCAAGAGAAGAGCCTCCCCCAGTTGAAGCCCTTAGACAGGCTGTTGAGATAAGTCTGTGTCAGACTGATTGGAGATAAGGCGGCTGTGATGATGAAGATCTCAGCAAACCGCCTTAGGTGATTCGCTTGTCAGAGAATGTCTGGCGTATGAATCTGGTGAAGATCTCCCAGGCTCGTGCTGCCCTCCTTATTGGCCGGTTGATGTCAGACGACCAAGTGGTCTATCTCCAAGTGGAGCAAGTGGTGGGCGAAGGCCTGTAAGGGCGAAGGCCCAGATAGAATATAGCCAAATAAGGAGTGAGGGTTGCACGAACCTGGGTACAAGGGCCTTATCTGGGCGGGGCCAGTATAGGCAGGAGACTGGGAGTAAGACCCATGGAGGCGAAAGAGATCGCAAGGGCTCGCCCTAAGACCGCGAGGGTGGCCCGCGAAGGCCTCAGAAACGCAAGGGTGAGTATGAGACGTCGCCCATGCGAGACTTGAGGCCCGCGAGGGCAGGACCCCGCGCAGGTGAGGCTGGAGACCACAAGGATGAGATCTTGCGAAGGCTATACTGGAGACCACAAGGATGAGACTTCCTCAAAGGCCTTGTACGATTATAATACGACGCGAGGGCGCGTTTGCTTGGGTAGTGTACCAAGATGCCTCCTCCTGAGAGCGGAGTATGGACAGGGTCCCTGTACTCCGTTTTTGAAAGTACTTTGTCACCCCTCCCCGCACCCTCACACCCCGCACTCGCGAAGCGTGCAGAGAACGGAACCAAAACAAACATGGAATCGATCCATCGAAACCAGACTTCCGCCGCCTCGAGTCCACCCTTTCCGTTGAAACGGGGTGGGTTCGGGCGTTGGAATCGTTCGAGCATCCTACTAGGCGCTCATTCTCTTCCCGTTACCTCTTAGGTCGATGTGACCCTTCGGCTTCCTCAGTTGCCGACGGTGGCGTTGACCACTAACACTTCCTTGAAACGGGCCATGATCAACATGACTCCGTCTTGCAGTGAATCAATCCTCGTTGCACCCTCCTACCTCTTGGGTGTCTCTGCTCTTCATCGGTACTAGCCTCCTCCTCCGATGAGGATGGGCTGTTGTCGATCCACGGTAAAGGGGTCCATGACGCCCGATTCACTTCCACTTACACCTTGAAGTGGTTGTACGGTCCTTTGTCACCCCACCCCCAATTGCACCCTCACACCCCGCACTCGCGGAAGCGTGCAGAGAACGGAACCAAACCGGGAAAGGGGAAGGTGGCGGTGACGGTTCGCTCACAACCTTAACATAAATCCTTAAACCCAAGCATTAGCGTTCAACCAAGCCCCAAGGCACTTACCTACGCGAACGGGGTTGAAAAGAACCAAGAATAACGACAACAGGTCCAGCGACCGCCCGGCCCCAAGCCCGGTCGCCCGAACCAACGCCCGACTCGCTGCCCGGTTCTTTGAGTGGCCTGTGCGACCGCCTGACCTGAGGAGAGGGGTCGCCTGGCCTCTCGCCTGACCCAGGCGACCGCCTGCTCCAAAGGCTGGGTCGCCTGGCCTGTCGCCTGGCTGCCTGCCTTCAAAACCCAGGGGGGTCCAGGCGACCGCCTGTTCCAAGAAAGGGGTCGCCCGGCCCTCGCCTGATCCCCTGCCTACTACGAAAGTGGTCCAGGCGACCGCCCACTCCAAGGGAGGGGTCGCCTGACCCTCCGACTGAACCGAAAACCTGCAGAACTTAACGCCAAACCTTAACGGTTCTGAATCTGAACTTTGACACTTAAACCATCTTACCATATATATACAACCAAGCCTTCCAAAAGTAAACATGCATGTTATGTACGTTATACAGAGCCAGAAATAAGTTCGGAATACAAGAAAACCAACCAAGTGGTGAACACGCGGAATTCAACCGCACCACTTGGAGCTACTGCTGCTGCACCCCAAATCCTAGCAACCTCGCCTCTGCTCGGCGACTTGCTTCTCCTTTCCTTTTCTGAAACAAGTAGATATAAGGGTAAGTTCTCGAAAGAACTTAGTAAGGGAACAGTAAAGACATGGTGCGATTACTAAAACGGTAGATACAATAAACCTGTAATCGGAAGCAGAACGAAAACGAAACACAAAGCATCTCACCAATCAATCTTATGCTCAATCAATGCAACCGGTCAGTCACAATCACGGTCAATTCACAAACGAAACGGTTAAGCACAGTGTTATGGACCATGGCGAGATCTTCCCCGGTCCAACCGGCATTGCCATGCGTCTCATAAACCACAATCGGTCAATCACAAACACAATCAATACTCACTCGACCCGGTAAATGCAACACAATCAAACATATGCAATGTAGTCGGTCAATGACAATCACATTCAGTTCACAATCATAACGATAACAATCTTTGTGATGGACCATGGCGAGATCTGCCCCGGTCCAACCGGCAATGGCCATGCGTCCATTCACAATCGGTCGGTAGAGCATGGTACCAGCTCGGGGGCGACCCCATCGGTCAATCAATATGAATCATCGATAACCATCGTAGGTATATCGAATTCCAATCGGTTCTGCACAACAATGTCTATACCAGAACTAGGTCGGTGTCATCGGGCACTCCCTCTTCCAAACCTAGCCTCAGTCTATATCCGAGTATGCTTGCTACGCAAAGCAATACTCCTAAACACACACTGAACCCTTACCTCCGAATGTAGTCCAAAATCCGAATTCTCGATCGACGGTCCCGGTAGGAATTTCGGCAGAGTTTCTGCCCAATTTCAAAGCAACTCCCTGTTCACAATCAATCACAGATACACAATTTCAATTCAAAATCCACAGAATCAATCACTAACAGTGGCGCCAAAAACGAGGCTCGGCCGAAAAAAAAACGACTTTCACGCCGAGCCTTTTCTAACTGAACCGAGTATACTAACAGAATCAGAATTCCATTCTGAACACAGAAACATCCTTACCTTTCGCTAATTCTTCCGTGAAAATTCCACCCAAATTTTCAGACGCGAATCGGCACAACCTCGGTGCGTTTCTTCCTACGTTCTGTTATCAAACATGCACCAGAAGTGCCGAGAACGCTTAGGAACCAAAAATCAAACCAAGGAGCATATGACACTATTCACTCCAAAATTCAAATGCTCCTAACTTACAAACTATACTGATTCTTCCAAAACAGACTTCAGATTATCGATCTATACAACCCAATGAACGATTTAAGTGGTTTACCTCGAAGTTTGGTCGCGAATTGACGGAAAACAGTTGTGAGCTCAAGCTCTCCAATAATGGCGGATGCAAGAGAAGTGAGGGAGAGAGATACGCAAGTGGAGAAGAAGAAGTTGAAAATGTTGACCACTTAAAATCCTTTTCCCATATATATATATATATATATATGTATTATTCTCATAAATACATATATTTTCTTCCAAAATCATTTCTTTTCTTTTCCTTCTTCACTCACAAGTGGACACATGTCCAATCTCCTCCCTCTCTCATCCGCCCCATCCCTCATTTCCTACCAAAATACCAATTTCCATTTCTTTACTTATTCACATTTATGTAATATTACACAAATACACAAACAATTCTCCAAAAATCCCTTCCTTTTCATTTCTCCTTCAACCAAGAAGGGACACATGTCCCTTCTCCCATCTCTCCCATCCGCCCAACATCTCCTTTCCTTCCAAAAATTACCAATTTTCCAATAACTCACACACAAACAAAACTGCATTTTCGCTCAGCCCGAAAATGCAACTTTTTACAAAACTTACTCCAATCAGAACGAAACTTTAACCAATTACTCGAGACATCCTAAAACCCATAAAACACATTTTTCTTATCCATTTATAAGTCCCGAGTCACTCGGAATTGCAACTCCCGGGAATTACGCGCACCCGCGTAACAAATTCTAAATTCGTCCGGGTTGCCCCAAAATCACCAAATCAAATCCACAATTACCAAACATGCGATACGAGTCCCAAAACAAAAATTATCGAAAATCTGGTAATTAAACTTAAATACGTAATTAGCTTAATTACGTACCGGGTGTTGGTAACAATTCTCCCCCCCTTAAGACCCTTGGTCCTCCACGGCAGTCTTAAGGCATTCGTACTCTTGGGGTACCGATCCTGTATATCCCGCTCGACCTCCCACGTTGCCTCTCGATCGGTATGATGAGACCATTGCACTCGATCATCGGTATTAGCTTACTACGAAGCTTTCGCACATCGTGCCCTAGGATGGCCACCGGCACCTCTCTCGTATGAAAGATCCGGTTCTATCTCGTATATCTTCTGCGGTAACCGATGCGGACCGGATCCAGGATACACTTCTTCAGCATACTCACATGAAACACGTTATGCACTGCTGACATATGCGGGGGTAAAGCCAACCGGTAGGCTACTCTACCAACCCGCTCCAGAATCTCATACGGTCCCACATAACGCGGTGCCAACTTTCCCTTCTTACCAAACTCCTCTGGTTGGTGCTACCTTGAGCCATACTTTGTCACCAACCTCGAGTTCTAAATCCCGCCTCCTTTTATTCACATAGGAGGTGGTCCGATCATTAGCAACCTTCAATCGATCCTGAATCTTCTTACCTTTCGCGGTTGTTTCCTCAAGTATTTCATTTCGAAGAGTCGGTTCCTTCGGTACATACAGTCGATTTCTGAAATATAACAATCCCTTCTTATAACCAAATGACGGGTGAAGTGATCCTTTCGCTTCTCCCGATAACTTCTTCATTGACGCATCTACCTTCTGAGCGTCTCGTACCTTGTCCAGCCATTCTGACTGGATTGTCAAAGTAAACAGTTGCTATCGCTCTCGATGCTCCCACAAACTCCACAAACAAACCAAGTCATTCTCTTCATTAACATCATACCGATCTCCACCTTTCACCAAGCCGGTGTACTTCCGACTCAGTGCGTCAGCTACCAAATTCCCCTTTACCAGTATACTCAATACTACAATCGTAATCCTTCATGTACTCAAGCCACCTTCGTTATCTCATATTCAAATCCTTCTGGGTAAACAAATATTTCAAACTCTTATGATCCGTAAAGATTTGAAATTTGCTACCCAGCAGATAATGTCGCCATTGCTTGAGTGCATAAATTACCGCTGCCAATTCCAAATCGTGAGTCGGGTAGTTTTGCTCATGCGGTCGAAGCTGTCTCGACCCATAAGATATCACATTCCTATCCTGCATGAGTACACAACCCAAACCCGACCTGGAAGCGTCCGTGTAAATCGTAAAAGCTGCACTTGGATCAGGCAATATCAGAATAGGTGCGTGAGTCAGCCTATCCTTTAGTTCCTGAAAGCTGCGCTCACACGCCTCAGACCACACAAATGCTCGCCCCTTCTGCGTAAGCTGAGTAAGGGGTAGAGCCAACGTCGAAAATCCCGTTACAAACCTCCGATAATAACCTGCCAGTCCGAGGAAACTCCTGATTCCTCGTACTGTAGTCGGTTGCTTCCAGTCCATTACTGCCTTAATCTTTTCAGGATCCACCGACAAACCATTCTCTCCAATAACGTGCCCCAAGAAGGACACTTCCCTGATCCAAAACTGACACTTGGAGAGTTTGGCATACAACTGATGATCACTCAGAGTTTTCAATACAATTCGCAGGTGATCCTGATGTTCACCTTCATCTTTGGAGTAAACCAAGATATCGTCAATGAAAACCATTACAAACCGATCTAGGTATGGATGGAACACTCGGTTCATCATGTCCATAAATGCTGCAGGCGCATTCGTCAAACCGAATGGCATGACGGTATACTCATAATGTCCATACCGGGTTCGGAAAGCCGTTTTGGGGATATCCTCTTCCTTTACTCGAAGCTGGAAGTATCCCAATCTCAAATCAATCTTCGAAAATACCTTTGCTCCTTTCAACTGATCAAACAAATCATCAATCCGTGGGAGGGTATTTATTCTTCACAGTTATCGCATTCAGTTTGCAATAGTCGATACACAGTCGTAACGTTCCATCCTTCTTTTTCACAAACAACACTGGAGCACCCCACGGGGACGTGCTCGGCCGAATGAATCCTTTAGCAAGCAATTCATCCAGTTGCTTCTTAAGCTCATTCATTTCTGGGATAGCCATTCGGTAAGGGGGAGCAAATACGGGTACTGATCCCTGCTGAAGTAAAATCTCGAAAACAATTTCACGTTCCGGAGGCATCCCCGGTAAATCTTCGGGAAATACCTGCGGAAACTCACTTACTACCGATATCCGATCTATCTCATCCCTGATCTCCGAAGAGTTCAACCCACAATAATCATCCTCATCGATCACTTCAAACTCGTCTAGAATTTGCAATTCTAGACTCCTCATTTCCGATTCTGCTCGGAAGAAGCGGAGGACAGAAATACCTTCCCGGTAGCTAGTGTCACCTCCCGCTTCGCACATTCATTCTGTACACCATTCTTAGCCAACCAGTCCATTCCCAAAACCACATCGTACCCCGAAATATCTAGAACCAGTAAATCACACAGAATCTGATGTTTCCCCAAATCGATCACACAATCTCGATCCATATCATTAGAGAGCAACCACTGGCTCCCTGCAGTCTTAACTAAAGCTACGTGTAGCATGGAATTCACAGATAGATGTTGGGTCAGAACAAACTTCTGAGCCACTATGGACACAGAAGCACCAGTATCGAACAATACAGGAGCAGGAATATTATTTAACAGTATGGTACCTTTAAGGGCACCCTGCCGTGCCGTCTCTCCTTCCTTTTGCTGAGTCGCCTCCCCGCGTTCAATCCGAAATACCCTACCCAATCTCGGTTGAGGTGGCGGAGGAGGTGCTTGCGGTAGCGGAAATTGCTGCCTGGCACCACTTCGTGGTACCCCCGGTCCGAAACAGTAACCCAAATGGAGGCCTCGGACCATGGCCGACCTCCCTTCTCGCACAACTTGGGGACAATCTCGATCCAAAGGTCCGAAGAACCACATCCCAACCACCGACTTGTCTCCCGATAGCATGCTCTGCTGGGTGAGAACGTAGACAGTCGAACAAACAATCGTGGAGGGTGAAGCCAATCCCTTCCTCTAGCGCTCGGGTTAGACAGGTGCCCTCCCGGCGTTTCGAGAGAAGCCACGGAAACCAGCACCCTTTCCACGTCCAACGGTCTGCCGAGGCATGAGTCCACTCTCAACATCCTCTTGCTCAATTAGTTGAGCCTTTTGTGTTGCTTCGATAATATCGATATCCAACGGTCGGAGTGCTAATCGAATATCAGGTCGCAATCCTCGATAAATCTCTTTGCCTTTTGCTCTTCCATCCCTTGATACCGTGGGGCGTGGCGAATCAATCGATCAAACTCGTGCTCGTAGTCCAAAGACGCTCATAGTCCCTTGAGTCGATTGTCTAAGCGCTCGCCGCAAGTCCCGGACAGCATCACTCATATAATGATCGTGGAACAAGCGAGTAAACTCATTCCACGCCATATCGCACGCTCTCCCGGGCGAACTGCTCCGCTCGGTGCCTGTTTCTCACACTCTCCCACCAAAACAAAGCTCGGTCATCCAAGTTGTACGTTGTCAACGATACCATTGTGGTAGGTGAGAATTCCAACCTTTCAAACATGGAATCGATCCATCGAAACCAGACTTCCGCCGCCTCAGGTCCACCCTTTCCGTTGAAACGGGGTGGGTTCAGGCGTTGGAATCGTTCGAGCATCCTACTAGGGCGCTCATTCTCTTCCCGTTACCTCTTAGGTCGATGTGACCCTTCGGCTTCCTCAGATTGCCGACGGTGACGTCGACCACTAACACTTCCTTGAAACGGGCCATGATCAACATGACTCCGTCTTGCACCGAATCAATCCTCGTTGCACCCTCCTACCTCTTGGGTGTCTCTGCTCTTCATCGCACTAGCCTCCTCCTCCGATGAGGATGGGCTGTTGTCGATCCACGATAAGGGTCCATGACGCCCGATTCACTTCCACTTACACCTTGAAGTGGTTGTACGGTCCTTGAGTCTGCCGGTTCCGGTAGTATCAGTGCCAAACTATCTCGGATCTGTTCTAAGACCCGCACTACTAGAGACCACGGCGAGATCTTCCCCGACCATGGCTAGATCTTTCCCGGTCCAACCGGCATCGCCATGCGTCGGCATTGCCATGCGTCCCATCTCACGGTCTTTTCCACACCCGGTTGTGAAATTCTTGCCTTCCCCGGTCTCGAACTCGGGACTCCGGGCTTAATGTCCCGTTTCATAGGAGACCGAGTACCACTCGCACTAGCTCAGGGGAAACTTGTGGTGCCCGTCCCCCTACCGCTCGTACCACCTGTTGAGGTTCGGGACCTTCGTCCCGCCTCTGCTGTTCATTCGGTCCCGGTCTTTCCCGGGTGTTTACCATTCTAAGAGTCATTATAAACACAATATTACGGTAACAATCAAACTTAGCAGCAGCAGTATTCCAATTGGCTCTGTATATGTACATGCATGATGCAATGAAATGCAACCTTACTATCACACAGACCATTCGCAACTAGGTAAGCCTGCTCTGATACCAACTTGTCACCCCACCCCCGCACCCTCACACCCCGCACTCGCGGAAGCGTGCAGAGAACGGAACCAAACCGGGGAAAGGGGGAAGGTGGCGGTGACGGTTCGCTCACAACCTTAACATAAATCCTTAAACCCAAGCATTAGCGTTCAACCAAGCCCCAAGGCACTTACCTACGCGAACGGGGTTGAAAAGAACCAAGAATAACGACAACAGGGTCCAGGCGACCGCCCGGCCCCAAGCCCGGGTCGCCTGAACCAACGCCTGACTCGCTGCCCAGTTTGCTGAGTGGCCCAGGCGACCGCCTGACCTGAGGAGAGGGGTCGCCTGGCCTCTCGCCTGACCCAGGCGACCGCCTGCTCCAAAGGCTGGGTCGCCTGGCCTGTCGCCTGGCTGCCTGCCTTCAAAACCCAGGGGGGTCAGGCGACCGCCTGTTCCAAGAAAGGGGTCGCCCGGCCCTCGCCGATCTCGCCTACTCCGTAAGTGGTCCAGGCGACCGCCCACTCCTAGGGAGGGGTCGACTGACCCTCCGTCTGAACCGAAAACCTGCAGAACTTAACGCCAAACATTAACGGTTCTGAACCCGAACTTTGACACTTAAACCATCTTACCATATATATACAACCAAGCCTTCCAAAAGTAAACATGCATGTTATGTACGTTATACGAGCCAGAAATAAGTTCGAATACAAGAAAACCAACCAAGTGGTGAACACGCGGAATTCAACCGCACCACTTGGAGCTACCTTCTTTGCACCCCAAATCCTAGCAACCTCGCCTCTGCTCGGCGACTTGCTTCTCCTTTCCTTTTCTGAAACAGTAGATATAAGGGTAAGTTCTCGAAAGAACTTAGTAAGGGAACAGGTATAGACATGGTGCAGTTACTAAAACGGTAGATACAATAAACCTGTAATCGGAAACAGAACGAAAACGAAACACAAAGCATCTCACCAATCAATCTTATGCTCAATCAATGCAACCGGTCAGTCACAATCACGGTCAATTCACAAACGAAACGGTTAAGCACCGTGTTATGGACCATGGCGAGATCTTCCCGGTCCAACCGGCATTGCCATGCGTCTCATAAACCACAATCGGTCAATCACAAACACAATCAATACTCAATCGAAGCGGTAAATGCAACACAATCAAACATATGCAATGTAGTCGGTCAATGACAATCACATTCAGTTCACAATCATAACGATAACAATCTTTGTGATGGACCATGGCGAGATCTGCCCCGGTCCAACCGGCAATGGCCATGCGTCCATTCACAATCGGTCGGTAGAGCATGGTACCAGCTCGGGGGAGCGACCCCCATCGGTCAATCAATATGAATCATCGATAACCATCGTAGGTATATCGAAATCCCGAATTCCAATCGGTTCTCGCACAACAATGTCTATACCAGAACTAGGTCGGTGTCATCGGGCACTCCCTCTTCCAAACCTAGCCTCGCCTATATCCGAGTATGCTTGCTACGCAAAGCAATACTCCTAAACACACACTGAACCCTTACCTCCGAATGTAGTCCAAAATCCGAATTCTCGATCGACGGTCCCGGTAGGAATTTCGGTAGAGTTTCTGCCCAATTTCAAAGCAACTCCATGTTCACAATCAATCACAGATACACAATTTCAATTCAAAATCCACAGAATCAATCACTAACAGTGGCGCCAAAAACGAGGCTCGGCCGAAAAAGCGACTTTCACGCCGAGCCTTTTCTAATCGAACCGAGTATACTAACAGAATCAGAATTCCATTCGAACACGAAACATCCTTACCTTTCGCTAATTCTTCCGTCGAAAATTCCACCCAAATTTTCAGACGCGAATCGCACAACCTCGGGTGCGTTTCTTCCTACGTTCTGTTATCAAACATGCACCAGAAGTGCCGAGAACGCTTAGGAACCAAAAATCAAACCAAGGAGCATATGACACTATTCACTCCAAAATTCAAATGCTCCTAACTTACAAACTATACTGATTCTTCCAAAACAGACTTCAGATTATCGATCTATACAACCCAATGAACGATTTAAGTGGTTTACCTCGAAGTTTGGTCGCGAATTGACGGAAAACAGTTGTGAGCTCAAGCTCTCCAATAATGGCGGATGCAAGAGAAGTGAGGGAGAGAGAGATACGCAAGTGGAGAAGAAGAAGTTGAAAATGTTGACCACTTAAAATCCTTTTCCCATATATATATATATATGTATTATTCTCATAAATACATATATTTTCTTCCAAAATCATTTCTTTTCTTTTCCTTCTTCACTCACAAGTGGACACATGTCCAATCTCCTCCCTCTCTCATCCGCCCCATCCCTCATTTCCTACCAAAATACCAATTTCCATTTCTTTACTTATTCACATTTATGTAATATTACACAAATACACAAACAATTCTCCAAAAATCCCTTCCTTTTCATTTCTCCTTCAACCAAGAAGGGACACATGTCCCTTCTCCCATCTCTCCCATCCGCCCAACATCTCCTTTCCTTCCAAAAATTACCAATTTTCCAATAACTCACACACAAACAAAAGCGCATTTTCGCTCGGCCGAAAATGCAACTTTTACCAAACTTACTCCAATCAGAACGAAACTTTAACCAATTACTCGAGACATCCTAAAACCCATAAAACACATTTTTCTTATCCATTTATAAGTCCCGAGTCACTCGGAATTGCAACTCCCGGGAATTACGCGCACCCGCGTAACAAATTCTAAATTCGTCCCGGGTTGCCCCAAAAATCACCAAATCAAATCCACAATTACCAAACATGCAGTACGAGTCCCAAAACAGAAATTATCGAAAATCCGATAATTAAACTTAAATACGTAATTAGCTTAATTACGTACCGGGTGTTGGTAACATATGTTGTTCTTGGTATGGAGAATGATAGTCTCGTTCCTAAGGAAGGCCCAGACTCTCAGTTGAAGTGGTGGAGAAGAATGATGTTCTTGAGACTCCAAGCTTGAGTCCCTTCAGCAGTAATGCTGGAGAGATAAAGAGAATACTCGAAGTAGCAATGAGCCAACACGTGGGGGCGTGAAGTAGCTTACCCAATTTAGGGTGGACATCACCCTATTTATAGAGTGATGCCAGGAGGAGAGCCTCCCCCAGTTGAAGCTTAATAACCGCTGGATGCTGGCACGTGGAGCCTCAGGAGCCGATCACGCTTAAACAGCGCTTTTTCATTTTGGCGGGCTTATGAAAGCGTATCCGAGAAGATTGAAGCCTTTCTTCTTCACTATCGTATTTCCTCGCTCTGCTCTGAGTAACCTTTTGACATTCTTGCGTTTCTTGAACATTCATCGGCAGTTGAGAGGTTTTCTGCGGTGGTTCCTTCTTTTCGCTTGAGACTCCGTCGGTTACCCGTTCGTTTGCCAACTGCTTTGTCCACCTTTCCTACCGGTAACGAATCAGGTAAGATTTCGTTCTCCGGCACACTGAGTGTTTCAAGTTCTCTGAGCGCACTGAGCTTTTGACGAAATGCCTTTGCTAGGCTGTTCCGATTTATATGTCTGTTGTTCTCCTTTTTGCAGAGATGGATTCCAAGGAAGCTGTTCGCCCAGTGGTCGCCCCTCTAGAGAAGACCACGGTGAAGTTCGAGAAAATTCACCAAGATATGGTGGAGGCCTTCTGGCCTGTGGAGAAAACACCGGCATATACGTCCCGTGCGGGCGTTTGTCGGGTGATGGGTTGGCCCATCACCGAGGAGAACAAGGAGAACCGGGTGTTGTGCTCAGCCACAGCGCGGCTTGCGGCGGGATTGCGGTATCCCCTTCCTCGTTTGGTGCAAGATTTATGCGCCGAGTGGGGGATGCCGCCAACTCAGTTGGCTCCCAATACCTTTCTGACTATAGCGGGCTTCGTCGTTGCCTGCCACATGGCCGGTGTGCAGCCATTTGCCGATGTCTTCAACCGTTTTTACCGGCTGGAGCTGAGAAGCGGGAGCGCGTTCTTCTACGTCACTCCCATAAACGTTGGAGGTAACCACTCCATCTCTTTCACCGCCTCACCAAGATCCTACCACAACTGGCATGGGTCCTTTTTCTTCTTGCCTCGTGAAGGCTCATGGGACTTTCCCGTGGCGAGGACGCGACAGTCCGTGCAAAGCATTGTGCGGAGGCCTGAGCTAACTCATGAGGGAGTGCGGTGGCAGGCATATGTCCAACTGCTGGGGTGGTTGGACGATGTTTTGTCAAGGAGTGCATGCGATGAGTTTTTCCCCTTCTCAGCTGCCCAAATGGATGAAACCACCACGAGGTGGGCTGGGATCGCACGGGCTTCGTGTTGGACCACGAGGTGCCCCCGCCGTACGAGGATGGGCGCCGTCCACCGTGGGACGATGATAGATTCTTTCTACGCCGCATTGGCGAGGCCCAAAGGTACGCTTTGCATACACATAATCATCTTGTAAAACTTGAAAGAGGTGCAGTAGAACACAGTGCGAAGACTTTCTTTATGTTTGTAGATGTCGTCGCAGAGTCTGGCGAAGCCCAGGGCAAGAAAGCGTCCATGCGCATTGCCCAGCGAGTGCACCTGGCTTGTGCATTCGGGAGGGATGCCCCTGTTGGGGCAGTGAAGGTGTTGGGACGTATCGTCCCTAAGCTGCCCAAGAAGAGGGCTGCTACCAAGTCCTTGGCGTCTTCTCAGCCAGAGAAGAAGAAGAAGGTGGCTGCTGCGCAGCCTGGAGAAGAGAGTGCCCCCGCTGTTGCTTTGAGGGCCGGGGCTGAAGAGCCAACCGGGAGGCTGAGAGGCCTGCTGAAGCGGAAGGGCCTGCCGCAGTTCTTTTAAGCTGCGGAGGCTACGGAGCTCTTGGGGAAGAAGTTCCCGTGGAGGAGGCTGAAGAGCTGGAGGAAGCCCCGTGGCCGAGGAAGCGGAAGAGCGGAGGTTGAGGTGCCTCTCGAGTTGAAGAGGCCGTGCCCCCTGCGGAGGGCGCAGAGGGAGCGCAGATAGACAGCGCTACTCCCATAGAGGCTGTACCCATCTCAGTGGTGCAGCCTGTTTCTCCTGAGGAGGCTGCTGCTGAAGCCTTCGTGTCTGGGCTTTTTGCAAGCCCCTCACCAGCCCAAGGCGAGGATTTGCCCGGGTACGTGGTGGCTGCAAAGATCCTCTGGGGGAAAGGTGCCCCCTCCCAAGGGCAAAATGTCAGCGGCTGATATCCTGATCTCCATGAGAAGGAGGGGCATCCAAGCTGCCAAGGCTATTGGGAGTTCTGGCCAACAGGAGGTATCAGTCACTCCTGTGGAGGAGGTGGAGACCCCCAATGCAAGGGATGTGATCCCTGCACCGACCCCTCCTGGAGAGGGGATCCCTGAAGTGGTTCTTTCAGGGGAGCAGGCCCCCGCAATGAAGGGAAGGGGATTCTGAGTGTTGAGGAAACTTCCTCTTCCTCTGACAGCGAGGCCCCAGGGGAGGGGGGTCTGGTAACACGGTCCTCTACGAGGACAAGTGGTTGGGAGATTGCCCAACCTTCCAGCAATCAGGCGAAATCAATGAATGGGGCGTCCTCCTGCCGGTGAGTTTTTTGACTTGAAAGTGCTTTCTTTGCTTTGAATTCACATTTCTGTCTCCACTTGCTGATGCCCGTACTTTGTAGGCGCGGGCCCTTCGAGGCAAAGGGTTGGTCCCGCGAGGCCCTAGTGGACCAAGGGGTCCTAACGAGATCCCTGCAGACTTGGGGACCAGAGGTCCTTGAGGAGACCGGGGTCTGGGCCCATTATTAGGAGCGGAGGCGCGTTGCTGCCCAGTCGACCCCTAAGTGGTCTGAGGTGCCGGACCTTCTGAGGGTCCAAAGGCACCAGGCCGGGCTTGGGGTGTACAAGGAGCAAGGGAGGCTCTGAAAGATGCATGGGATCCAGTCTTCCTTCTCGGGAATAGCAGCTCTGCTGATGGGAGGAGCAGACTCTCTATCTTGCACTGGAGGGCTGCGTACCCCTTTGACCGAGAGGTGACAGAGCGGAGTTTAGACTCCCTGCCAAGTTTATGCGGGGCGCAGCCCAACAGAGTCTTCAGGTGAGACCCACTTTTGATCTCTTATGTATAAGTTTAGTCTGGCCTCTTTTGCCTTTGTTAAAATTGAACTGGGGTGCAGGCGGCCGTCAAAGGATACGCTGCCTTGGAGCAATGGCATGACTTCCTGAAGTATGCCAACAAGCGGGACAACGCCCAGATAACAGAGATTGCCTCTCTCAGGAGGGAGCTGGAGGCCTCAAAAAAGAGGGAGGAGGAGCTCAAAGAGGAGCACGCCAAGCGTGTGGCCCAACTAGAGAGTTGGTGCGACTACGTTAACAAGGAGCGGGCAGCCGGCAGGCTCTACCGGTATGAGCGAGGCCAGCCTCATTGGTGCGCTCAAGCAACGCTTCCTCCAGCAGTAGCGAGGCTTGGAAGCCCAGCGAGGAGAGATTGCTGCTTTGAAGGAGTCTCTCTAATCAGCGAAGGCTGAAGCTGAACAGGCGAAGGCTGCAACCAAGGAAGTGGAGCGCCAGGCCATCGCTCAAGCTCATCTGGCAGACCAGAAGATAGAAGAAAGCAGGCTCGCTGCTGAGGCTGCTACGAAGGCACGCCTAGAGGTCGCCACTAACCTTGAGAAGGCGGTGGCCTCAGTAAAGGAGATGGAGAAGGCTTTGGGCCTTTCTCCCTTTGCAGGTGAGGATCCTGAGTCCTCTTCTTCTATCAAGATGCCCATCCCTGAGCGGATGCCAAGACTGATGGAGAAGTTTGGTGAGATTCAAGCCTTAGGCGAAGCGGGGGCGCAGGCCTACGAGGAGGGCTGGCTGCGATGCCGCTTCCAAGTGGAGAAGGCATTCCCAGAGCTAAGTCTTGGGATCCTGGATGCTGCCAATACCAATGAGCCAACAGTAATGGCGCTGCTCCATTGGGGGGAGCAGGGGAGGAAGATGGGCGATGCCTGGTATGCCCTCTTGGACTAGGGTGGAGGCTCCAACATGTGGATGCCCCCCTATTTCTGTATAAAGACCTGCATTCATGCATATTTTTGGGAACAGTAGATGAAGTAAAATTTCCTTTTACCTTCACTGTCTTGTAGTCTCGCTTTATTTTGCGATAGTAATGTAGAACACGTTAGCTAGGTTAACAACCATAGGCTAAGTCCCGTTTGTGGAGAGAAGCCCTTCTGAGGTTCGCAACGATGAAGCCACAGAGATCACTTGTCAAGGAGCTGGAGACTTGGTTTGAGTTCCTGGTGACAAGGCACATAAAATCCGCAACGGCGGAGCCACATATATCTTTCTAGATAATTTGTGGGTTCACTTGATGAGACAAGCTGAGATGGAGACCACTTGTTTGAGATAAGTTAAGGGCCCTTTTAGGACTTGCAGAGAAGGTACCCTTGAAGACCATGGGTAATTTTTTAGGGAGCGAGCCCTTGGGTACTGTACAGTGTACCAAGTAGAAGATTCTTGCAGATTACTCATCATTTATATGATAGGAATGAAGTAAAGACTCGGTTTACCTCGAGTGCGAAGTCGCGCGTTGGCGAAGGTAGTAGGGCACTTGTTGAGACAAGTGGAGAACCATCTGAGGTTACGGGAGTGAGACCCGTTCTTTGTGTTTGAGGAGCCCGTGCGGAAGGTCTGCTGTGGCGTGCGAGGACAACTTACACATAGACCTTCCTGAAGGAGCCAAAAGGGGGTTACCCTTCCGCAACGCAAGGGGATTACCCTTGGGGCGGGGCGAGTTGAAGGTCAGTTGGGGAATGAGACCCGCCACCACCTGTGTGGAGAAGTCCGAGCGGAAGGTCTGCTGTGGCGTGCGAGGACGTCTTACACATAGACCTTCCTGAAGGAGCCAAAAGGGGGTTACCCTTCCGCAGCGCAAGGGGATTACCCTTGGGGCGGGGCGAGTTGAAGGTCGGTTGGGGAATGAGACCCGCAACCACTGTGTGGAGAAGTCCGAGCGGAAGGTCTGCTGTGGCGTGCGAGGGCGACTTACACATAGACCTTCCTGAAAGAGCCAAAAGGGGTTACCCTTCCGCAGCGCAAGGGGATTACCCTTGGGGCGGGGCGAGTTGAAGGTCGGTTGGGGAATGAGACCCGCAACCACCTGTGTGGAGAAGTCCGAGCGGAAGGTCTGCTGTGGCGTGCGAGGACGACTTACACATAGACCTTCCTGAAGGAGCCAAAAGGGGGTTACCCTTCCGCAACGCAAGGGGATTACCCTTGGGGCGGGCGAGTTGAAGGTCGGTTGGGAATGAAGACCCGCAACCACCGTGGCGCGACCTCAGTTGGGGAATGAGACCCGCAACCACCTGTGTGGAGAAGTCCGAGCGGAAGGGGCTTCCCCTTGTGTGGGTGCGCAAGAGAGACCTAACAAGGTCTGAGGCCATAGTTCAGGCAAGTAGCCAATCTGACCGGTTGGGTGCAGAAGGCGATGGAAAGGGTATTTGTTGTGCCATGTACAGCTGTAAGACAAGAAGAAAATACACCCGTATTTTTATTGAATTTGAAGACGTAAGACTTAGGGACTTACACGTACTATGGGTGCATGTCATCCATTTGAATGTGGCGGGGAAGAAGACGACCTTCATGGTCTTGTAGTTCATTGACTCCTGGGCGGACTTGTTGTTGATCAATATAAGGCCCATCCCAGTTGGGTCGCAAGACACCCTGTTTGGGGTCGCGAGCGGTGAGGGCTGATTTGAGTAATGCAAGGCCCCCTTGTTGTAGTGTCTTGGGTTTTAGCCGGGCATTATGGAGAAGATTGAGCCTCTGTTTGAGGGCGGTCATGCGAAGGCGAGCGCCCTCACGTAATTCTTCGATTAAGTCAAGTTTGGCGCGGAGCCCTTGGGCATTGGCTTCATCAGTGAAATTGATCATACGGATCGTGGGGAGGTCTGCCTCAATGGGTAGGAGGGCATCTGCGCCATATACAAGGGAGAAAGGCGTTTCGCATGTTGGGGTTCGCGTTGTGGTGCGATAGTCCCATAGGACACTTGGGAGCTCATCTACCCAGCGGCCTTTGGCCCCCTCAAGGCGCTTCTTGAGGCCCTCTTTGAGGTGCGGTTGGTGACCTCAACCTGCCCATTAGGCGGGGGTGCGCCACTTTGGGCCGAAAAGTATGCGGACATTATTGTCTGAGCCCATTGTTGGACACCGTGATCGCAAACCGAGTGCTATTATGCGTAATAATAGCACGAGGGCTGCCATACCGGCATACAAGATTCTTCCAAAGAAACTTGATAATCTTGGCGGAAGTGATGGAGACCAAGGGTTCCACTTCGACCCACTTAGAAAAATAATCAAGCTGAACAACACAAAAGCGGTATCGACTGGAGCGGTCGGCATTGGACCAATGAGGTCAAGGCCCCACAGGGCGAAGGGCATTGGGTTTGTCAGTGCTGGAGATTCCGTAGATGGCAGTCGCTGGATGCGAGAATTGATTTGGCACTGGTGGCACGTTTTGACCAGTGCGGCGGCGTCCTTTTTCAAGGTAGGCCAGTAGTACCCTTGACGAAGGGCTTTGTGGGCAAGTGCCTCCGCAGCAATGTGTGCGCCACAGTTGCCTTGGTGGAGAGTATCCAAGACAGTGTCCCTCGAGGGTCTTTGAGACACCGTTGTAAAGGCGCCCCAAACCCGCGATGCCATAATTGGTCATCAATGAGGACGAAGCGGATGGCCCGTTTTGAGCACGAAGATCTGTAGTGCTGGCTTTTAGCTCGGCAATAATAGGGTCTCTCCAGTCTGTGACCGGATCACGTGTTGCCAGAGAAGCAATATCAATATCTTTCGCGATGGAAGGGCTGGCGAGTGGCCGAGGTGGATGGAGTCTTTCCCTTTGACAAAGATGTCTGCTGTAGTGTTCTCGGAGCGAGGAACATGTATGAAGATGACCTCTTCAAGTCGGTTCGCAAGGCGTTTACCAACTTAAGGTATTTGATCGGGGTGGTGTTCTTGCATTCGGTGCACCCTTAGACACAGTGAATCACTAGTTGCGAGTCGCTATGGACTTGGAGGCGGCGAGTGCCTGCCCTTTTGGCGAGCTTTAGCCCCGCGACTAGGGCCTCATATTCTGCAACATTGTTAGTTACTTGAAATTGAAAAGAGACACGAAGGAATACTTCCATACCTAGGGGTCCGCGTAGATACACACCCCTGGGGATTCCGATTTGGATGAGCCATCCACAAATAAGTCCCATTCGGGAGGAATGGGTGGAGGTGCGAGGCCACTGTTCGGGGGCCGAGAGGATATCGGCATCGAGAACTCCGCAATGAAGTCGGCGAGGGCACGGCCCTTGATTGCCTTCTGGGCTCATAGTTGATGTTAAAACCGTCAAGTTCGATACACCACTTGGCGGCGCCACAGAATGTTCGGGCCGCCTCAGGATATCCTGTATCGGTAAGTCCGTTCGGACTATAATAGTGTGCCCTTGGAAGTAGGGCTTGAGCTTCCTTGCTGCATATACAAGAGACAATATAGCCTTTTGGAGAGGAGGATACCTTGTTTCTGTATCTGGAGAGTATGGCTGGTGTAATATACCGGCCATTGTTTAGCAGCCTCTTCCTTAATAAGGACGAAGCAACACTCTTTTACGAGGTGGCGAGGTAGAGGACCAGGTCATCGCCCGGTGCAGGGCACTTGAGTCTTTGGCAGCTCCTGTAAATCTTTGTTTGATGGAGGCATATGCCTCCTGGCACTCCTCCGTCCACTTGCAAGCTTTTTCTTGCGTATTTGATCGAAGAAAGGTCTGCAGCGATCGCTTAGTTTAGAGACGAATCGTCCCAAGGCAACTAGCTTTCCCGCTAGCCGTTGAACTTCCTTGAGTCCTCTAGGGGCGCGCCGGGTAGTGATTGCCTCAATCTTTTTGGGATTTGCGTGGATTCCTCCTTTGGAGATCTGGTACCCCAGAAACTTCCCTTCTCCTACGCCAAAGATACACTTCTTTGGGTTTAACCGCATATTGTACTTGCGGAAGTTGGCGAATGTTTCCTCCAAGTCTGTAAGATGGGTTGAAGTGGCCTTGCTTTTGACTACAATGTCATCGACATAAGCCTCAAGATTTCGGCCAATTTGGTCTGCGAAGACTTGATTTACAAGTCTTTGGAAGGTAGCCCCGCATTTTTAAGCCGAAGGGCATTACGATATAATGATAGGCGGCCGCCCGATGGTGAAGGCGGTTTTTACCGCGTCCTCGGGTCATAAAGACTTGATGGTACCCGCTGTACGCATCGAGAAAGGAGAAGACAGAATGATGAGCGGTTGAGTCAACCAGTTGGTCAATGGAAGGTAGGGATAGGGGTCCCTTGGACAGGCCCTATTAACCCCTTTGTAGTCCACGCAAAGTCGCCACCGACCGCCCTCTTTATCGGCGAGGACAATATCCGCAACCCACTCGAGTAGTGAACCTCCTTGATTATATTTGCCTTAAGCAATTTCTGCACTTCGGTGCGTACAAAGTCACTTACGGTCAGGGGCCATGCCCCTTGTTTTCTGCCTAACCGGGCTAAAGCCGGGGAGTACACTCAACTTGTGAGAGATAATAGTAGGGTCAACCCCTGGTAGGTCCTCAGGGCTCCATGCGAAGACGTCGCTGTTGGCATGGAGGAGATGGATGAGCGCTTGCTGGTCTTTTTCTTTGAGGTCTTTTCCCACCCGGAATTTCTTTCTGGGGGAGATCTCAACCTCTTCGAAGGCTCCAGATAAGTCGGGAGCGGCCTCGCCCGCCGGCCCGGCTTCCTCTACGGGTGCCTTTCTCTTAGGCTCAGATGGTCGGGGAAATTGAGGAGGTCCAGCGAGGGCGGAGACATAATTGCCTCTGGCCACATTCTGGTTGACGAAGATATAGGCATCTCCAGCCACCGTGTGAAAGACCAAAGTCAGGGTCCGCACATCACAGCGGACATGGAAGCAAACGCGCCCTCGCGTCGTATTATAATCGTACAAGGCCTTTGAGGAAGTCTCATCCTTGTGGTCTCCAGTATAGCCTTCGCAAGATCTCATCCTTGTGGTCTCCAGCCTCACCTGCGCGGGGTCCTGCCCTCGCGGGCCTCAAGTCTCGCATGGGCGACGTCTCATACTCACCCTTGCGTTTCTGAGGCCTTCGCGGGCCACCCTCGCGGTCTTAGGGCGAGCCCTTGCGATCTCTTTCGCCTCCATGGGTCTTACTCCCAGTCTCCTGCCTATACTGGCCCCGCCCAGATAAGGCCCTTGTACCCAGGTTCGTGCAACCCTCACTCCTTATTTGGCTATATTCTATCTGGGCCTTCGCCCTTACAGGCCTTCGCCCGCCACTTGCTCCACTTGGAGATAGACCACTTGGTCGTCTGACATCAACCGGCCAATAAGGAGGGCAGCACAAGCCTGGGAGATCTTCACTGAGTCATACGCCGGACATTCTCGACAAGCGAATCACCTAAGGCGGTTTGCTGAGATCTTCATCATCACAGCCGCCTTATCTCCAATCGGGCCTCGACACGGACTATCTCAACAGCCTGTCTAAGGGCTTCAACTGGGAGGCTCTTCTCCTGGCATCACTCTATAAATAGGGTGATGTCCACCCTAAATCGGGTAAGCTACTTCACGCCCCCCCCACTCCTCTCTTGCTACTTCTGAGTATTCTCTTTATCTTTCACAGATTACTCTGAACAGCAAGCTTGGAGTCTCAAGAACCTCATCTTCTCCACCACTTCAACTGAGAGTCCGGGCCTTCCTTAGGAACGAGACTATCAATAGTCCATTCTGGCCCAGCCACGTAATGAACTACCGCAGACACATGAGACTGGTACCAGCTCGAGGTAGTTAACCCCATCAGAACACCACCCCCGTAGGAGTTGAATCAGAACACCACCCCCGAAGGAGTTGAATCAGAACACCACCCCCGTAGGAGTTGAATCAGAACATCAGCATCTTCGAGTCCTCCCCTCAATCCAAACTTAGACTCGGTACACCCAGACACGCATTTCATAAAGTAATCCGAAATGCAGAATCGAGAAACCCTTACCGCACTATTACCGACTCGTAGAAGAATCCCGGAAAAATCCCGACGCTTGTCCCGAAACTCAGTAGTGTGACTTCCGAAGTCCCGTACTACTCCACAACTGTTGATTCAAGCTGAACAACCACACACAAGTCAGAAATCACCAATCCAGACCCCCGGTAACTAATCCCGCAAATTTCCGCACTTTCCCGCAAAATTCCACAGAAAGCTCAGTTTCTAAAACCGAGCTAGAACATTGTTATCTACACACCCATGAACACGACCAAACATTCAAATCACACTTCCCCAACATTCACCCCGCAAACAAGCAAGTAGGTCGGTATTGTCCACAATTCCCGAAAATGACGTTCCGAACATCCTTAGTTACCTACTTCCATTCCCGATACCAAATCACTACCAAAACAATCTGAAAACACAACACAAACATAACCAAAACCTTCCTTTAATTTCGGCCTCAACCTCCCCTTTTATGCCAAACTTCAATCCAAACCAATCAAGGTTCCAATCACATGCTTACTTTACCAATTAAACATTTCAAGCATGCTTACTAACACACTTCACCCTAATTACCCAAAATCATACCAACCTCCTTAATTCCTACACCACATCATGCCAAGAACAACATACTTGAAGCTTGAAGCAAGAAGATGAACACAACATCACAGATTCAACATGATCTTTCTCCCATAAATCATGCTCCAAACATACTAATTCATGAAGAACACAACCTTACCTCAAGCTTAGCACCAAGATCAAACCTTCCTTAAACCCTTGAGCAAAATCGGCCTTGTAAGGAAACTACTAGTGTATGTGTTTGTTCTTAGGAAATGAAGAACATGTGAGAGGAAGATGGTGAAACTCTTACTAACTCTCCTCCTTATATACTCTTCACCACATGGCAGACCTCATGCTTGCTATCTATTACTCACCACCATACTCAGCACCATAATCACCAAGCACACACCTTAGTCACCACCTTAATCACCAAGCACACACCTTAGTCACCACCTTAATCACCAAGCACACACCTTAGTCACCACCTTAGTCACCAAGCACACACCTTAGTCACCACCTTAGTCACCATGGTGACTAACCTACCTAGCCCAAATCCGAAAATCCTAAGTGTTGGGGTGTAATCCCGCGCCAACTTCACCCGAGTAAATCCCGACGTGTGCGCTTGCTTGCCCGAGCCAAAATTCCAGTCATGTGTGCTTGCTCGGTTATCTCCACATTACTCCTCTCGAGTCATAACACACCTCACACCATTTCCGTCACAAAACTTTCATCCCGAGCCCCGGGCATCGCCTGGGAACGAACATTCCGACCTTGAAAATATACTCCGTAGAAAGATGCGGAATGCTTGTACAATCCCAAATATGCTGACGGTTTCCTTTTCCGAGGTACCGGAAAAGCTACCGAGCTTACTGATCGCCAAGAAACAAGTCCCGCTCTCGAAAAAATATTTTCAGGAAATGTCCGGGGGACCCGTGCGACTTCAAATATGAAAGCATTCCCGAGAATGTTACCTAGAAAAGGTCCGGGAGCTGTCTGACCAACCGAAAACATGACCCGCATGTTTGAAACGGAGCCCCGGAACACCAAAGTCACAACTCGCTCGGGGTGACTGTAACACAAGGTAAGGTGTTTAGCTTTCTTAATACACAATGCAGTTCAACTCATGTGTATTAGGCTAATTAAGGGCTAGTACTCGTGTCAAGGGTGGGGCCCCCTGACTCCCGGGGCAAGACACATGGTACATAGCGGTATGCAGATTTTTATTATTTCTGGACTTTATGCGTATCGGGGGGTCGATGACGGACCCACTCTCTGTTGAAATCTTTGGACTTATGCTATATCTGATATGCTTATCGGGGGTCGACGACGAACCCATTTTCTGTTCTGTGTCGGCTTTATGGTGCTTTCCGTTCTGACAGTTAGGGGCAGATCACCCCTCGCCGGTACCATGCGTTCTGATCCGGTTAATCGCCATGAGCTTAACAAGCTGCCGTAGCGTGCTGTCTGTGGTCGGGGACCATCTCTATTGGAAAGTACCACCAGTCAGAAGGGACTTCTGAGCATCATGACATGTGCATACCATATTCCTGTTTATACTTAGGGTTGTATTATCTGCTAGTTCATTGCATACTAACCTTTTATGCAGGAAAAACGTTTTTAAAAATTTTTCCGGTATCGTACCTACCCCCTTACAGGTTCTTTCGAGAACTAACCCCCACATATTAAACATTTTCAAGGGATCCTGGCAAACGACCTGCGGAGTAAATCTCCCGCAGTGATCATTCTGCATTCTGTTTCTGAGAGGTATATTTCTGATTATGTTTGGTTGTTATTCTCGTTAGATCCTTTCTGTGATCTGTCGTATGAAATCAGTGATTAGTCTGACGTTAATTTCTCCTGTTTATGTTTAGCAGCAGTAGCAGCAATAGTTAGCAAGGTATAATCCGTTTTATGACTCGGCTCTGTAGGCGTAGTATGCATATTAGTTACATTGGATATTTTGATGTTCTGGACTGTATTAGTTATTCTTGGGGAGTTTCCAACCCTACGAAGAGGGCGGAACTCCTTCTACTTGTATTACTTATTTTCTGCTTTCCGCGCGCGTGATATTCTGTAAAACCACTAACGTGTTTTGGGTGCAGGTTTAGGACTAGTAAGACGTCTCAAAAACTGCAAAGACGTGTTAACCTTAAAACTTGAAGGAAAACATTTTAAGGGACGTGTTTCGGGTCCACAACCCTTTTTAAGAGAAACTCCTCATTCACCCGCCGTCGATACTTTCGGCTTCCGCAACAACAACGCTTCCGCCAGCTTCCGGGGCCGGTGGGGTGATAGCCGCCGTCAAGATAGCAACCTCAACTTCCTTCTCCACGAGCTCATCCTCCCTCTTTGCTAGCTCCTCCTTATGACGGGGATACCAAACTTGGAGCCTCTTCAGAAGAACGTCCTTCTTCAAGTGCTCCAAGCGAGACTCCGCTTTCTCCTTGGTGAGGATAGCACACCAGGACTACAGCTCAGCTACTCTTCGATTCGCCCTCTCAGCCTCAGCCTTGGCAGCAAGGGCAGCCTCTGCCTCCTTCTTCAGGCGGGCAATTTCAGTGATTTGGGCGCTGTCCCTCTTGTCGCGTTGTTACCGACACCCGGTACGTATTTCAGTTAGTTACGCAATTAAGTGTCAAAACCGGGATTGGTGAATTTTGTGTGACTCAGGACTTATAATTAAGTATATTCAGTGTGGTTTGTGTCAAATATGAAGTCCTGAGGATGTGTTTCAGTTTCCGTTACTGTTATTGACACCCGGTGTGGATTTGAGTAAATTACGTGATTAAGCGTAATTACCAGGATTAGCGATTTTTTATGGCTCGGGACTCATAATTAGTTATATGAAGCATGTTTTGTGTGTGATATGAAGTCCTGAGAATATGTCTCAGATTTCGTTCCGATCGGAGAAGCGGTTTGGAAGTTGCAATTTTCGGGTTGGACTAAATTGCAACTTTTGAAAGTTTAGGGGCTAAAGTGTAAAAAGGAATAAAAAATGCACAATGGTGGGAAAAGACAAGAAATAGGCGGCTATTTGGTGAGGAAATGGGACACTTGTCCCATTTCCATAAAATGGGAAAAAAGAAAAGAAGAGAGTATCAAAGGAAAAAAATTGCCAAAAGACATAAAAATCTTCTTCTTCTTCTTCCTTCTCTTCTCTTTCTCTCCCGAAACAAGGCAGCCATGGGTGCGCCACTTTGTGTCTAAAATTGATCTTCTCCGATTCTTGAAGAAGCTTCGAGGTAAGGTTACCAAAACGATCCTTGTGTTGTGTAAGTGAATAATCTGAGGTCGGTTTGTGAAGATTCAGCCCGGTTTGTAAACCGTGAGCTGCTGAAGTTTGGAAGTATTTATGGAACCACCTTCTCTGCTTGATTTATTGGTTTCTAAACGTTCCCGGCACCTTCTTGTGTATGTTTGATAACAGGAGTGTGAGCAGAAACGCGCCGGAAGTGTTGCAAAAATCCGTTCTAAGATTTGGTGCGAAAAATCAACTTTGCTTTCAGTGAAAGGTAAGGATATATTTGTGATCAAAGTGAGGAGATGAGTCTTTTGTGCTATTTGGTTTTGTCAGAAAATGCTCGCTGATTCTGTGAATTATGAACATATATTTTGCATCTGTGGGTTGTTTGTGAAAAGAGAGTAATCAGAAATTCAGCTGAAACTCTCCCGAAATTTTTACCGGGACCGTCGATCGGGAATTCTGGTTCAGACTCTATTGTGAGGTAAGGGTTTAGTGTATGTTCTGGCGTAGCATTATTCAGCATGCTTGCTAGAATGTGTATTGAGGCTACCTTTGGTCCGAGGGGTGGCCCGGTGACGCCAAACCTAGTCCCATGGTATATATGTACATTTCTGTTTTTCTTTGGATGCAGGTTCAGTGTTGTGATAGTGATACCATACTTATACCCGCGCCCTTACTAAGTTCTTTCGAGAACTTACCCCCTTATTTCCCCTATTTCAGGAAAGAGAGCTGATAAGCAACCCACCGAGTAGATCCGGGGGTTTGCCTTAGTGTTGTAGTTTTCAGGTACCTATTGTTGTCTCTGTACAGTGTATTCAGTGTGCGTGCGGGGAAAGGGGTAAGGTCCAATGTGTGGATGATTGAGTATCATCAGTGTTCAGTGTTGTGATAGTGTGTGATGTGAGTCCCTGGAAAATCGGCAAATGTGTGAGTGGTATAAGTGAGTGATTGTGCAAGTGTAGTGATGGTATGATTTCGGCAAGATGTGAGTGAAGCGTGGAAGTGAGTGATGTGTGAATTGAAATGTTAAGGTTCTTGTGAGACTTTGGCCGGTAAGAGCTTAGGCAGAGTAACGATGTTCTTCCGACAAACCTGCAAAGACAGATCGGAGAGCGAGATATACATACGACAGCAATATACGAATCAGCACATATACGTAAATAAATGATGTGTGATGTGTGCACAACATCCGAATGTAACGGGTCATGGCTAGACCTTCCCGACCATGGCTAGATCTTCCCCGGGCGCACCGGCATTCGCCATGCGTCGGCATTCGCCATGCACCCAAAGAAACCCCGTATGTCATGGACCATGGCTAGGTCTTCCCCGACCATGGCTAGATCTTCCCCGGTCGCGCCGGCATTCGCCATGCGTCGGCATTCGCCATGCATCCAACAAACATCATAATTCACGGACCATGGCTAGATCTTCCCCGGACGCACCGGCATTCGCCATGCGTCCACACACAGAACAGAACCTGCGCACCGATACTCCTACCATGGGACTAGCCTTGGGGCTCCACAATCCCGATCTAAGACCGAAGTCAGAGACCGAGGCCCAAGACTTGCCTCAACCATCCTACATTATACTAATATAGGTAGGTCGAACCCTTACCTTGAAACGCAAGCAAACGCAGCCGTAGAGGGTAGCAGGCAAGCACCACACACCAAACTTCTTCCTTATGCAACCTCAAACCTTGCTTCACATAACACCTAAACAATTCACACACTTTCCACATTACACTTTTATTCAACACATCAATATCCATTGACAATTGGACCTCACTCCAAGACTTAAAGTTGCTAAAAACATTGTCTAAACATGCTTGAAGCCTTAAACCACACAAAACACATGCTTCTACAATCCACCAAAAATCCGGATGAACATTGCCTTAGGTATATAATCGGAGCATATTTGGACAATGTTCCAATTATCAATATTGCTCTAAACATACCCAATAACAACAATTTGGATTGAATTCAACAAAACAACACACTTCAATTCTCCACCTTAAACCCTATGAGTTTTCTCTTAGCTCATAGATTAAGCCATTGTTGGACCTTTCACCAAGTATTAATGTTGTTCCAAAACTACCCAACAACACTAATTTGAGGTTAATTTAAGATTCCCCAAAATTTGTTCATCCTAGGTCATGAACCCTAAATCCGAAATTCCTCAATTCAAGCTCAATTCGTGTTATAAAGTGTGTTTCTATCTCTAATCCAACATAGAAATACTACAACTAACTCAAATGCATCAAGAAATCATGAAAATTCAAACCTCACAATTTGGGCAATTTCCCAAATTCATCCACCAAGTGTTGTTGGAGTGAATCCTTTGTTGATTCGCTGCTCTTGTAGTGATTCCCGCACGAATCCACCGCTTCCACGCACCAAAGAGTCCAAAATCACTTGGATAGGAGCAAAACCGAGTTGGGAGAGAGTTTGGCGATTTTCGAACTGAAAACGCGAAAATGAGGCGTAAAACGAGCTGCTCGGCTTAAATAGCCAGCCCAGCGGCAGTCGGGCGCACCCGATTCTCCAATCAAGCGATCGCCGACTTCAAGAACACCGAGGCAGGTGTCCGAGGCGAAGACCAGCGACCCGGTTCCTCGAGCGGGCGATCGCTGGTCCAAGAAACTTCCAAGCCGGCCAGGCATCCAGTGGGAGAGCCAGCGAGCCTCTCCTGCTCAGCGATCGCCTGGTTCGTGGAAAACACCAACTCGGCTTGTGTCCAGCGAGCGCGGGCGAACCAATTCCTCGTTCGAGCGATCGCCTGGACCCAGAACTCACAAAATTCAGCCTTAAAGTGAACTTAACCAAAACCATACCAAAACAATTCCACTCCCAACAACAACAACAACAACAAAACAACAAATATCAAACTCCACAATTTACAGATTTAAACATACCTTCAGAACTCTATTCACCGGAGATTGTTGCCGGAAAAGGTGGGGTGTAACATCCTCCCCCCCTTAAGACTCTTGGCCCTCCAAGAGTTCCTTAAGGCGTTGGTACTCCTGAGGGTAGCGTTCAATCATATCCTTCTCCGTCTCCCAGGTTGCCTCTTTGTCAGAATGGTGCGACCATTGCACCTTCACCATGGGAATTAGCTTGCTCCTCAATTTGCGAGTATCCCTCGCTAACAAAGCAATTGGCACTTCTTTATAAGACAAGTCAGGTTCCAATTGCACTTCCTCAATTGGAATCGTTTGCGTCGGATCCATGATACACTTTTGAGCATGCTTACATGAAACACATTATGCACAAATGACAAGCTCTCCGGTAGTGCCAAACGATAAGCCACCTTTCCAATTCTTTCTAGAACATCGAATGGGCCAATATACCTCGGAGCTAACTTCCCTTTCTGACCAAATCTCATTATTCCCTTCATTGGTGCCACCTTCAACCATACTTTGCCGCCGACTTCAAACTCCAAGTCGCGACGCCTTCATTCACATAAGCCGTGGTTCTATCATTTGCCGCTTCCAATCTTGCCTGAATTGTTTTGATCTTTTCGTGGTCTCCTCAATCAATTCCGGACCAAGTTCAATCTTATCTGACGGTTCAGACCAACAGTGAGGTGTCATACACCTCCGTCCATAAAGAGCCTCGTAGGTGCCATCTTGATTGTACTGCAACTATTGTTATACGAGAACTCTATGAGCGGTAGATGTTGATCCCAATCACCTCCGAAATCAATCGCACAGCTCCTCAAAGATGTCCTCAAGTACTGTATCACCCTCTCGGATTGCCCATCAGTTTGCGGGTGATACGCGGTACCGAGGTGTAACCGGTACCAAAAGCTCGATGGAAAGCATTCCAGAAATGGGCTGTAAACCTTGGATCCCGATCTGAAACTATAGAATCCGGTACATCAGTGCAACCGCACGATCTCTTTAATGTAGAGTCGTGCTAACTTGTCCAACGGATCGGTGACTTTAATGGGCAAGAAATGCGCACACTTAGTCAAACGGTCCACAATTACCCAAATGGCATCATGACGTGCTCTCGTAGTGGGTAATCCGGTAAGAAAATCCATAGTCACGTTTCCCCACTTACGAACCGGGATAGGTAACGCTCAAGTGTGCCCGCGGGCTTCTGATGCTCAACCTTTACCTGTTGGCAAGTGGTGCACTTTGCCACGCACTTTGCAATATGCCTCCTCATATTTGGCCACCAGAAGTGTGACCTCAAATCGTGATACATCTTTTCACCGCCCGGATGAAAACTCAAACTGTTGTTGTGAGCTTGATCCAAAATCTCATCTCTAAGAGCCACATCATTCGGCACGTACAAACGTCCCTTGAAGTATAGCAATCCTTGCCTATACTCAAAGAATTGACGCAATGCTCCTTTAGCTTCTCCAGAAACCTGTTTCAAACTCTGATCTCTCATCTGAAATTCTCGGATCCCGTCGATCCAAGAAGATTGAACTCTCAACACAAATATCCGCTCCCGCTCCTGTAGCTGCCAACGGTGCCACAAGGCGCCAGTCCGTAAGCTCTGTTCGGTTTCCGTGTTCTCCACCTCTAACTATCCCGGTGTATGCCCTACTTAAGGCATCAGCCACCGTATTCCCTTTGCATGCGGTGTACTCGATACTACGCGTAGTCTTTCATGTACTCGAGCCACCTTCTTGGCGCATATTCAGATCTTTCTGCGTGAACAAGTACCTTAAGCTCTTATGATCAAGAAAGATTTGAAATTTGTTTCCCAACAAATAATGCCGCCATTGCTTGAGTGCATACATAACCGCAGCAAGCTCCAAATCATGAGTGGGATAGTTTTCCTCATGTGGTCGCAATGGCTATCGCGACCCATAAGCAATTACCTGCTGGTTTTGCATAAGCACACACCCTGCACTGTTCGTGAGGCATCGGTATAAATGACATAAGGCTGAGACGGGTCGGGTAGAACCAGAATCGATGCTGTGTCGGTCTACACTTGAGCTCTTGAAAGCTCTTCTCACATTCATCCGACCATACAAACGCCTTACCCTTCTTGGTCGGTTGCGTGAGTGGAGAGGCAAGAACCGAGAAGGCTGGTACGAACTTACGATAGTAACCAGCTAACCCGAGAAAACTACGGACATCCTTGACTTATCGGGGTTGCCTCCACTCTTGAACAGACTTGACCTTCTCTTGTTCGACAGAAATTCCGTTCTCCTTGATGATATGCCCGAGAAATGCTACCTCGCGCAGCCAGAAATCACACTTCGAAAACTTTGCATACGCTGGTTGTTAGACAAAGTTTCCAAGGCAATTCTCAAGTGCTCTTGATGTGCATCCTCATCCGGAGAATAGATGAGTATATCATCAATGAAGACAACAATAAAATTGTCCAAGTAGGGACGAAAAACCTCATTCATCAAATTCATGAAAGCTGCCGGGCATTTGTCAGCCCAAAAGGCATGACAGTGTACTTATAGTGACCATAATGCGTGCGCAGTTTTGAATGTCCTCTTCCTTCACACGCATTTGGAAATAACCCGATCGGAGATCAATCTTTGAGAACACTTTAGCTCCTGAGCTGGTCGAACAGATCGTCAATCCGTGGTAACGGATATTTGTTCTTAAGCGTCACCGCATTCAACCTTCGTAATCAATACGAGTCTAAGCGTTCCATCCTTCTTCTTAACAAATAACACCGGGCTCCCCACGGTGATCCGCTCGATCGGATAAACCCCTTATCCAATAACTCATCCAATCGCTTCTTCAATTCCTTCATCTCTACTATCGGCATGCGATACGGAGGAATGGAGATAGGTGTAGCTCGGTCTGCAACACTATCTCAAAACCACCTCCCGCTCGGGTGGCATACAGCAACTCTTCGAAACACTGCGGAAAGTATCTAACAATCGGAATTTTATCAAGTTCCATCCGCGTACTGCATCATTGAGTCCAAAGTACTCGCCTTCATCCGTCACGTAATTTCTCCATTACGAAGCTCCATGCTATTCGAACAATCTCTACATCGAGGGGGAACAAGTGGTAATACTTGATCCGACACCACCAACTGCCGCACAAGACAATCTATCCGTATGGAATGCTCCAAGAGCCAATCCATACCCAGAATCACATCATAATGTGATGTATCCAACACCAACAAATCAGAAGAAATCTGTCGCTCACCAACAGTTAACATGCAACCCTTGATAAGCTCATTACTGAACAGATACTGACTCCCGGCGGTTCGTACCAGGAATACTTGAGACAGATGAGTCACAGGAAGTTGCAAAGACTTTGCACACTTCTGTGACACTATAGAAATCGAAGCACCTGTGTCAAAAAGAGCACGAACAGAAATACCATTCAGAAGCACCATACCTGCTAGTGCTCCTTTCTGAGCCGCGTCACCACGCTCAATCTGAAACACTCAACCCCGCCTTGCTCGCCGTGCGGCTGGCGGCGGGGCTTGCTGTAGTAGTGGCCGCATCTGCGGTGGTCGGGTCGTGATCCAAACCGAGGAACACCACGCCCACGAGGAGCATAACTCTGAAATCCTTGTGGCCTTGCAACTCCACGAGTTGCCATCCGAGGGCAATCCTAATCATGTGGTCAGAGACCCACATCGGTAACACATACCCCTCTCCTTATAACAAACCGAGCCGGTGTGACTCGGTCACATGTCCGATACCAAGGCTCGCTACCTTTGCCTTCCCTTTGCCCTTATCCTTCGATCCAAACCCACGAGTTACCGCCGGTTACTGCGGTGTTGTGCGAGTCCACCACGTCCGGATCCTCTAACTTCACCAATGACAATCCTCGTAGATCTCGGTGGTCGTGTCACCAAGCTGTATCCAAGTCCTCATTCTCAATCTTCAGGCTTTCTGCATGCCTCATGGTACCTATCAATGTTCAACGGTGCCAAGTACTTCCTGATGTCATGCTTCAACCCTCTCATGAATCTCTTTGCCTTGGCCTCCTCACTGGTGTTGTAATGAGGCACATAACGCACCAAGCGTTCAAACTCGTGCCCATATTCCGCAACAGTCTTGCTTCCCTGAGTCAAGGTATCAAACTCCGATTGCCGCCTATCTCGTAGCGGCATAACCAATCCACTTCTCATGAAACAAGTGAGAAAATTCATCCCACGTCATACCCGGGTCCTTCAACTTCCTACGCACAAAGTCGGCCTTCCGAGTGGCCATAGTGGTCTCCCACCAGTCATATGCCCAGTCACGCAAATAAAAGGTAGCCAAAGACACCATCTCATTTGCCGGGAAACCAAGTCTGCCGAGCAACCGGTCCATGTCCTTATACCACGTCTCCGCCGAATCCATTCCACCCTTGCCCGAAAAACCGCTCCATCAAAGAAAGCTTATCAGAGCTGGTTGAACTATCGATTTGAGCCGCTGGGCTCTGGGTATCTCAACAACAGAATCGGGCCTAGCCCGCACTCTCCTCGACGGGGCTGTGGGTCGACTTCGCGCCTAGATTCAGATTCCCCTCTTCGTATCCACATGCTCTTCAAATTGCACATCATCCGCCTCAACGTCCTCCTCATGAGCTCGATAGCTAGGATCGGTCGATCCTCGCCGCAGAGGCTGAGAACTCATAACATGTGTACTTCCTTGCTCTTCAACTCCTGTTCCTGCCCACATGTTATTGAGCAAGATGTCATTTGCCCCAACACTTGGGCCATCTGCTCCGGATCGGGTATCAAATGCAATGAACTGGTGCCGCTCTTGGCGAGGTCTCCTCGACCTCTACCTCTTCCTCTATTCACATTCGAGCAGGATTTCCTCCTCCGCTTCATCATCCAACGCTTGAGTTCGTCAGTGTTGACCATTTACTGAAATTCCAGAACATAAAGGGTTCACTAAACGGTTAGCATTACCTATGTCGGTAATCCTATCAGCTCTGTAGCATGAATGCAATGCATGATGCACATCAATTCTCAAAATTACTTATACAAAACAATCTCTTATAACCCGTGGTACTGCTTAGGACTAACACACTTCTCACTCGGCATCCACCGTCTGTTTTTAATGAGAGAGGTAATTTAAATTACCATCATGCACCTTACGGCATCTCATCCCCCAGGCACCTCTTGATGCACCCAGAGTCAATTACTGGTGTCCTACGCAGTAACCACGCATGCACCAAGTCACAAACTACCGCACCAAAGAAATCATCTCTTGGTTGTTATCAAGTGTGATTAGACAAACCGCCTACTGTACCACTTACCATTCCAATATGGTTCTTGTGACGAGGTGGCCAGTCTCACCACACAACCATACTGGAATCGATCAGTCGACCAGGTCTGTCAGTCCTAACACACCATCGACCCAACCAATTAACCGGGGCTCTGATACCAAATTGTCACCACCTCCCCCGTCAGACACCTTCCGGACCCGGCGGGAAGCGGTCGCCGGCCGGTGGGGCGGTGGTGAGCAAGGTGGGACCAGGATCGCGCAGCTAATGTAAGATTATTTCGCGGGCCTTTAACTAACCCAGTAGGTCCCTTTCTAACAACAGATCAAGTATAACAATTCATGCACAGAAACAGATCACGACAACAGAAACAATGGGCTCCGCCCATAAACAGAATATCAGAAGCAGAATATCGAAATCAGATTATCAAAAAGGAAGTCTGTTCTTTCACTACCGAACAGAGGCTTCCGCACATATCAGCATACTCATCCAATCGATTGAGCGTAACGCATATATATACATAACCACAATCAATCTCGGATGAGCAGACAGACCTACGATAACATGCTATCGTAATACTACATGCCAACAGAGTATCATGCTACAGAGCTATCTACGGGCAGAAGGTGCAACCGTACAAAAGTCGGGCGTCGGATACAGAAACCGACGAGGAACCCACAGTCTAGATCCAAATGCCGCTAAACCCTCAAAATAGCTACCAGACAGCCTTGCGGAAATCCTACTCCGCCGCCCAATCCTTATCTCCTGAAAAATGTTAAGTAAGGGAGTGAGTTTTTCTTAAAGAAAACCCAGTAAGAGCTTAGCGAGTAACGATGTTCTTCCGACAAACTGCAAAGACAGATCAGAGCAGATATACATACAGACAGACAATATACAGATCAGCACATATACGAAATAAATGATGTGTGATGTGTGCACAACATCCGAATGTAACGGGTCATGGCTAGACCTTCCCGACCATGGCTAGATCTTCCCGACGCACCGGCATTCGCCATGCGTCGGCATTCGCCATGCACCCAAAGAAACCCCGTATGTCACGGACCATGGCTAGGTCTTCCCCGACCATGGCTAGATCTTCCCCGGTCGCGCCGGCATTCGCCATGCGTCGGCATTCGCCATGCATCCAACAAACATCATAATTCACGGACCATGGCTAGATCTTCCCCGGACGCACCGGCATTCGCCATGCGTCCACACACGTAATGTAACCTCGCGCACCGATACTCCTACCATGGGACTAGCCTGGGGCTCCACAATCCCGATCTAAGACCGAAGTCGAGACCGAGGCCCAAGACTTGCCTCAACCATCCTACATTATACTAATATAGGTAGGTCGAACCCTTACCTTGAAACGCAAGCAAACGCAGCCGTAGAGGGTAGCAGCAAGCACCACACACCAAACTTCTTCCTTATGCAACCTCAAACCTTGCTTCACATAACACCTAAACAATTCACACACTTTCCACATTACACTTTTATTCAACACATCAATATCCATTGACAATTGGACCTCACTCCAAGACTTAAAGTTGCTCAAAATCATTGTCTAAACATGCTTGAAACCTTAAACCACACAAAACACATGCTTCTACAATCCACCAAAAATCCGGATGAACATTGCCTTAGGTATATAATCGGAGCATATTTGGACAATGTTCCAATTATCAATATTGCTCTAAACATACCCAATAACAACAATTTGGATTGAATTCAACAAAACAACACACTTCATTTCTCCATCTTAAACCCTATGAGTTTTCTCTTAGCTCATAGATTAAGCCATTGTTGGAAATTTAACCAATTATTTATGTTGTTCCAATTCTACCCAACATCTCTAATTTGAGGTCAATTTAAATTTCCCCAAAATTCGCTCATCCTAGGTCATGAACCCTAAATCCGAAATTCCTCAATTCATGCTCAATTCGTGTTATAAAGTGTGTTTCTATCTCTAATCCAACATAGAAATACTACAACTAACTCAAATGCATCAAGAAATCACGAAAATTCGAACCTCACAATTTGGGCAATTTCCCAAATTCATCCACCAAGTGTTGTTGGAGTGAATCCTTTGTTGATTCGTCGTTCTTGTAGTGATTCCCGCACGAATCCACCGTTTCCACGCACCAAAGAGTCCAAAATCACTTGGATAGGAGCAAAAACCGATTTGGGAGAGAGTTTGGCGTATTTTGAATCAAAACGCGAAAATGAGGCTGAAAACGAGCTCGGCTTAAATAGCCAGCCTGTGCGACAGTCGGGCGACCCGATTCTCCAATCAGGCGATCGCCGACTTCGAAGAACACCGAGGCAGTGTCCGGGCGAAGACCAGGCGACCCGGTTCCTCGAGTGGGCGATCGCTGGTCCAAGAAACTTCCAATCGGCCAGGCATCTAGGCGAGAGCCAAAGGCGAGCCCTCCCTGTTCAGGCGATCGCTGGTTCCGTGAAAACACCAACTCGGCTGGTGTCCAGCGGCGCGGCGAACCAATTCCTCGCTCAGCGATCGCCTCGACCTTAACTCACAAAATTCAGCCTTAAAGTGAACTTAACCAAAACCATACCAAAGCAATTCCACTCCCAACAACAACAACAACAACAAAACAACAAATATCAAACTCCACAATTTCTGATTTAAACATACATTCGAACTCTATTCACCGAAGATTGTTGCGGAAAAGGTGGGGTGTAACATTGGCTATAGTGTGTGATACAAATGATAGTGCATATTCAAATGATAAGTGTTCGTGCATAGTGTGTAAAGTGAAGTGTTATGGCTGTGTGGTGTGTGAATCGGATTGTGTTATTGGTGGTTAAGTGTGGATAATGGGTATGTGAATTAGGGTTCTTTTCTGAATTTGTATGTCAGTTTTCAGTGTTGAGTTCAGATTATATGGATGAGCATCATTCTTCACTCACGGTTAAACTTTCTTGTGTATGTAGTGACAGCAGCACCAAGTATGTCGAGGACTGTGGTCGGATCCTGAGAAGCCACCACATCGCACGTCATTGTATGTATTCCAATCAGATTTTGTTTGGCTATGTATAGTGTAAATGACATGCATAATTGTAGTAGTATCATATCAGGGTTCGGTGCCGTTTTTCTGTTGTGAAATGTATGTTGTGAACATAATTTTTAGTGCCAGGGTTTTGATAGCCCACCTGTGTATGTGTGATTGAGTGTAGTGTGTGTGCGCTGTTACCCCAAGTGTGTGTGTTATTCGGACGATTAGCTTAATCGCGATCGTCCGTACGCTTCCGTGGTAAGGGGGGTAACAAAAGGTGGTATCAGAGCATGGTTATCTGTTCGGTTATGGTTTTTTGTTTTGTTGAATCTGAAATCTAGTATGAAATCTGAATTGTCATCTGAGTTGGTATTGGATTGGTATTTAGTTTGCTATCTGGAATTCAGTGTGATATAAAAATTGTGGTTGGGATATTTAGAATTGGACGCTATTACATCATGCATTTGCATATACAGAGCCAATTGGAATACTGGTGCTTGCTAGTTTGGGATGTTTACAGTGACATTTGTGCTCTTGTGATTTATGTGATATCTTCAGGAAGATGGTAAATACCCGCAGAGGACGGGAATAGAGAGAGCATGAGAGGCGGGACAGAGATCCCGAGTCTCCACAGACTTTACCACAAACAGGAGCACCACAGGTCTCCCCTAATTTAGTATGGGTCCTGGAGCAAATCCAAGACAGTCTAGCGCAGTTGCTTCCAGCTGCATCACAGGAAGGGCAAACAACGCCAAGACCTGTTTAACAGCCTCATGAGACTGAAGAGAGTGATGAGGGGCACAATGAGCCCCATACTGTGACGGATGGCAGTTCTTCCACACACAAAAATGTGGAAGTGCAGATGATTCGTGAGGGGGTTAGTACCGATGAGGAGTGGCCGTCACCCTACCGCCCCTTGGCTAAAACTGGCGGAAGCTGGAAGCGTCGGTGGCGGGTGAACGAGGAGTTTTCTCTTAAAGGGTGTGAACCTGAAACCTGTCCCTTAAAACATTTTCTTCCAGTTTTAAGGTTACTACGTGTCTGCAGATTTTAAGATGTCTTACTAGTCCTAAACTCTTACTAGCACCCGAGACACGTTAGTGGTTTACAGGATATCGCGCGTGCAGAAATTAAAGCAGAATGTGAATAATATAGGCAGAAGGAGTTCCGCCCTCTGCGTAGGGTCGGGAACTCCCACAATAATAAACAGACCAGAAATACCCAAATGCTAAAGTGTCTACATGCAGACTACTCCTACAGAGCCGAGCCACAGTGCGGAATTTATACCTCGCTACTAGCTGCTGCTGCTAAACATACACAGAGAAATAACGTCAGACTTATTATAGATAAATACTGACAGATCACAGAAGGGATCTAACGAGAATACCCCCAGTCAGAACTCTACCTCAGACAAAACAGAAATGCAGAACGAGCACCGCGGGAGATCTACTCCGCAGGTCGTTTGCCCGGATTCCCTGAAAATATTATAAACATGGGGGTGAGTTCTCGAAAGAACCCAGTAAGGGGGTAGGTACGATAACGGGAAAATATTTAAAACATTTTTGCCTGCACAAAAAGGGTTAGCGTGCAATGATCTAGCAGATAACATAATCCTAAACATATAAACATGATATGCAAAGTCATGATGCTCAGAAGTCCCGTCGGACTATGTTAACTACCATGGTTGGCATACCAGAATCACTGGCGTTCCCATCAGTAGATAACAGGTGGTACAACCCATACAGGTGGTCCCCGACCACTGACAGCACCCTACGGCGGCTTGTTAAGCTCACGCCGATTATCGGGATCAGAGCGCATGGTACCAGCGAAGGGGTGATCATCCCCTAACTGTCACAGAAGCGGCATAAGCCGGCACAGAACAGAATACGGGTCCGTCGTCGACCCCCGATAAGCATAACCGATATAGCAGAGGTCCAGAAAGCATAGCAGATAATGGGTCCGTCATCGACCCCCGATACATAATAGGTCCAGAAACATAAAACCCTGCAAACCGCTACGTACCTTGTGACTAGCCCCGGGAGTCACTGGGCCCCACCCTCGACCCGAGTACTAGCCCTTAACTAACCTAATACACATAAATGCGCATTAAGAAAGTTAAACCCCTTACCTCGACAGAAACGGATACTCTACTGGGGTCCCCTGACGCTCCACAGTAGTATCCCAGAAATGCAGATCTAATCTGCCAGAATCAGAAACACAGAATACTTTAGTTATTTTACTAAAGTTCCTTAAACATCACCAAATACACCCTCATATTTTCGGCCATCTTCCACAAATTACCCAAATAAATTCCAACTTTTTCCTACAACTTCCAAACATGTTAAACATACTTAAAACATGCTTTTCAACACTTCCCTTCAACACAAATTCACCCAAAATTTCACCAACAATTCAGCCTCAACATGAACTCACCAAGAACAGATTTTTCTCATGGTTTTCCAAGAACAAAACATGTTTATTATGCATCAATCTTCAACATAGTTGAAGATCAGAACCATCCATCAACAAAATTTCATCAACTAAACCAAGGAGAGGTCCTCACCTTGCTGAACTTCCACACAAACTTTGAGTGAGTGTTTGTTGAACCAAAACAGCCTCCTTGAACCCCTAAAGAATTCGGCCTCCACACAAGAACAAAAGGATGATGAGTTTCTTCATAATTTCTTCCAAAAAGGTATGACGATTAAACCAAGAAATCACCCAACCAAAGCTTGGGAGGGTAGGAAGTGACAGAGCTTGGTTGGTTGAAGATCCCAGCTCAAAATCTTGAAAGATGGAACTTTTGGTGTTGAACACACAGGAAGACCCGTTTTCTTCCACCAAGGATTTGGAGGCGTTCCCATCACTTTTGGCTTTGACTTCCTTCTACAAAGTTGTAGCCAAGCGGTTGAGGACAATTTTCTCTAACTACCACAAGAGCTGATTCGGCCTCTAAATGGAGCAGAAATCGTTGGAACAGAGGGGTAGAAGTTTTGGCAGCAAAGGGAGATAGGTTGAGGTTTTCTTGAAACAAGCTAAGTGTTGAGTGAGAGAGATGAAATGAGATGAATGATCTGATATGAGATAAGATACATGTCTGAATTATAGAGAGAGGGCCGAATTTTTGAGATATTTTAGGCATTTTTATTTAATTAAAAGAGGAAAAGAAATGGTGGTGAAATGTGATTGGTGGAGGGTGACTTGGTGAAAGGGTATGGGTTGCCATACCCTTGACCAAGCACCAAAAATCAGCTAAAATCTTATCCCTTTGGCCGAATTTTACAAGGGAGATAATCCGGGATTATCTCCTAATCTTTCCCGTCGGTGACCATTTTGCCGCCTGAAACCCTAATTTTGCAAAACGTCCCGGAAAGCGATAAATGTCGCCCGATATGCAAAACACTAACAATTATCACCAAAAACAACTTTCAAATACTGAATTCCATTAATCAATCACAAGTCGTGTGTGATCGAAAAATTACAGTATTTGAACTTTCGGCCAAAAACTTACAGAAACAGTACAGAACGTCGGGAGGTGGGTGTAACCACCGGGAAGGCCCCGCAGCCAAGCTCGAGTGCAAAAGAGAAGGGAGTAGCATCATCTCCCTCTACAGTGTGTCCGACCTGCAGAATATCACATCTAGGCAGGCAGTGTTATCGGGAGTTAGGGCAGTGTTTGAAATGTGGTTCTCTGGACCACTGGATTCAGAATTGCCCTCAGATTGTACAGAGAAGGGATGTCGACAACTGGCCGAGACCCCCGTTTGGATCATCATCATTCCGACGGGGAGCACCACGAGGAGCAGCCAGGCAGCGACCCCCTCCTCCGCTGCCGTAGCAGACAACTGGACGGGTGTTCCAGATTAAGAAAAAGGACTCAGCACAGCAAGGTGCGCTTAAAGGTAAAGTGTTATTGAATAATATGCCTGCTACAGTACTTTTCGATACAGGTGCTTCTATATCTATAGTAGCATAGAGATTTTTTGTATCCCAGCATCTTCCTGTGTGTTTCATGCATCATATTGCATTGGTTAAAATTGCCGGGGATCAGTGTTTGTTTTCTGATGAAGTGGTCAAGGGTTGTGTGTATGGTATGGGAAAATATCAAATTTCTGCTGATCTGCTTGTTCTTGATATATCGGGTTATGATGTGGTTTTGGGGATGGATTGGTTATCTCAGAATAATGTGCAGATTAATTGTGCTAAACGGGAGGTTGTGTTATCCTCCGGGGAGGTATATCCTCTTTCAACCTCTTCTGAGTGTGTTTCTGAGATGTGCAGTTTAGAATTGCAAATTCTAGACGAGATTTGTGTGGTTGATGAAGAAGTGTATTATGGACTGAATTCTGCTGATATTAGGAACGAGTTAGATCAGATACCCGTAGTGAGGGATTCTCCGTAGGTATTCCTCGAGGAATTTCCGGTTATGCCACCAGGGCGGGAAATAGTGTTTGAGATTTTGCTTCAGCCGGGATCAGTTGTCACCCCACCGCCCCCGGAAACTAGTGGAAGCGTCTTACTTGCGGAGCTTGGAGGTATCGGCGGCGGGTGAATACGAAATTTCCTATAAAAAGGGGTGTGGACCCGAAACCCGTCCCTTAAAACAATTTCCTTCAAGTTTTAAGGTTATTACGTGTTTGCAGATTTTAAGACGTCTTACTAGTCCTAAACCTGCACCCGAGACACGTTAGTGGTTTTACAGAATATCGCGCGGGCAAAAAACATAAGCAGATAATAAGTCATACAGGCAGAAGGAGTTCCGCCCTCTTTGTAGGGTCGGAAACGCCCCACGAATAATATACAGTTTAGGTCCGAACACTAAGAGTGTCCTAATATGCAATCTACATCTACAGAGCAGAGCCAAAAAGAAAAATTATACCTTGCTAAACAAATACTGCTGTTGCTGCTCAGAATATACAGAATGCAGAACGAACACTGCGGGAGGTCTACTCCGCAGGTCGTTTGCCCGGATTCCCTGAAAATATATAGTATGTGGGGGGTGAGTTCTCGAAAGAACCCAGTAAGGGGGCAGGTACAATAACGAGAAAACTTTTTTTAAAAACAAACGTTTTCCCTGCATAAAAGGTTAGCGTGCAATGAACTAGCAAATAATACAACCCTAAGTATAAACAGGAATATGATATGCAAATGTCGTGATGCTCAGAAGTCTCGTTGGACTGGTGGTACTTTCCCATACAGATGGTCCCCGACTGACAACACCCTACGGCGGCTTGTTAAGCTCACGCCGATTATCGGGATCAGAACGCATGGTACCAGCGAGGGGTGATCTGCCCTTAACTGTCAGAATAAATGCGGCATAAAGCCGACACAGAACAGAAAATGGGTCAGTCGCTGACCCCCGATAAGCATAACCGATATAGCATAAGTCCAGAAATCTCAACAGAGAGTGGGTCCGTCATCGACCCCTGATAAGTATAAAGTCCAAAAATATAATAAAACCCTGCTAACCGCTATGTACCATATGACTACCCCCGAGAGTCACTGGGCCCCACTCTCGACCCAAGTACTAGCCCTTAACTAACCTAATACACAGACATTGCGTATTAAGGAAGTAGTATCCTCAACAGAAACGAATATCTACTGTGGCCCCCTAAAGCTCACAAGTAGTATCCCGTAAATGCATTTAATCGCCGTAATCAAACACAGAATACTCTAGTTAATTAACTAAAGTTCCTTACTTTGGGAATTTATCCAAAAATACCACTTAAGTCCCCTAACTATTCAGAAAATGAAAACTTGCCCAAAACTTTACAAAGTTGTAGAAAGTGAGAACTTTATACTTAAAGTGTCCAAAGTTACTTCCATAACTTAAAGTGGCTAGCTTTCCTTTAACTTTTCCAAGTTTGCACTTTTTACCCAAACTTTTCCATAAAGTGCATTTTGGTACTTAACTTTTACTAAGTTACAAAATATCCAATTTTGTCAACTTTTCAACACAAATAACTTTTCCACAAGTCAACCTAAATTTTCGGCCCAAGGCCCATAATTTCGGCCCAACCTCCTTTTTAACCCTAAACTTTATAAACTTACATTTTAACCACACAAATCAAACTTTCTTCACCCAAACACCATTAAACAATTTTCACAACACTTAAACTTCACAAAATCATCAAAACAACATCACCCACAATTCGGTTTTCACCAAACTTTACCAAATAATTTCCAACTTTTTCCAACAACTTCAAAACATGTTAAACATACTTATAACATACTTTCTACCAACTTTCCTCAACAAATATTCACCAAAAAATTCATCCAACAAATCGGCCTCTCCAAGAAAATACAACCAACATGCTTTTTCATGGTTTCTTAAGAACAAAACATGTTCATCATGCAACCAACTTTAACATAGTTGAAAATCAGAATCATCCAACAACCAAACTTCATAAATATTACCAAGGATGTTCCTCACCTTGCTGAAACTTGTAGATCAACCTAAGATGAGCTGTGGTTGAGACAAATCCATCACCAAAATCATTCAAAAATTCGGCCATGAAGAACAACAAAGATGGATGAGTTTTTCTTCCATGTTTAAACTTCAAGACCATGACGATCCATCCAAAAAGAACTCAACCATACCTTGAAGTTACAGCTTCAGGAGCCTAGGAAGTAGTAGAGCTTGGTTTGTTGAAGATCCAAGCTCAAAACTTCAAGAAATGAACTTTGGAAACCAGAAATTACTGCTGCACCCGAAATCTTGCACTAGAGTTTTGAGGACCTTCCTCTCACTTTTGGCTCTTGCTTCCTTCAGCAATGTTGTAGCCAAGACTTTTATGAAGATCTTCTCTCTCTGAAGACACCAAGAGCTGATTCGGTCGTTTCCTAGGGCGGAAAGGCTGTGGAAGTCGGACGAAATTTCTGGGCAACAAGGAGGAGAAGGTGTTCTTGCTTGCTTGCTTTTTCTTTCAAGTGTTGGAAGAAATGAGATGAAATGAAATGAATGGTAGAGAGAGGGAGAGGTGATGTCTGAAATATGGAAGGGGATGGGTGTGTAAGAAGGGCATGGGCTTAAAGTGAAGAGATAAGAATTAAAAGTAAAATTGTTTTTACTAAAACCATAAAACAAAATATCTCCCTCCACTCAACTAAAAATAAAAAATAACTATCCTCCCTCCACACACTCACAAAGAGCCGGCCCATAAGAAAATAGCCCAACAAGATTTTTCCAATTTTTTTTCCTTTCTCGGTGACCATTTTGTCCTCCAAAACCGATTTTCGGCAAAACGTCCTGGAACTCTGTAAATGTTGTCCAACACGTAAAACCCTTATAATTATCACCAAAATAACTCCCAAATACTGAATTCCATTAATTAATCAAATTCCAATAATTACAGAATTTGAATTTCCGACCGAAATACAACAGAAAATTACAGAACGTCGGGGGTGGGTGTAACAAACTCCCCCACTAGGACTCTTGGTCCTCCAAGTATGGTCTTAACATCCCTTACTCATCCGGATACTTACTCATCCTGCTCCGTTTCCCAAGTCGCCTCCCGATCAGAATGATCTGACCATTGAACCTTGATCATCGGAATCGACTTGTTGCGGAGCCATCGAGTATCTCTGTCCAGAAAAGCTATTGGTACCTCTCGGTAGGATAGATCCGGCTCTAGCTCAATTTCCTCCACCGGAATGGTCTGACTGGCGTCCAAGATGCACTTCTTAAGCATGCTGACCTGGAAAACATTATGCACAACAAACTTGCTCGAAGGCAAGGCCAATTTGTATGCAACCCTGCCTATACGCTCCATAATCTCGTAAGGACCAATATATCTCAGGGCTAACTTGCCCTGTCTGCCAAATGGAACTATCCCACGAGACGGTGCAACCTTCAACCAAACTCTATCTCCCACCTCAAACTCCAGATCTCGTCGTCTCTTGTTGACGTATGAGGTGGTCCTACCGTTTGCAGCCTTCATCCGCATTTGAATCAGACGGATCTTCTCCGTCGTCTTCTCTAAAAGCTCGGGACCGATAGTCATCCTGTCTGAGGCATCTGTCCAACAATACGGTGTCATGCATCTCCGACCATACAGTGCCTCAAACGGTGCCATGCCGATAGTAGTCTGATAGCTAATGTTGTAAGAGAACTCTACTAACAGCAAGTGCTGATCCCAATGTCCCCTGAAGTCCAAAACACAACCCCTGAGCATTTCCTTGACAATCTGAATAACTCTCTCTGACTGCCCGTCTATCTAAGGATGGTATTCTGTGCTCAGGTGAAGTTCCTCATGTGATTCCTCATCGGGAGAGTAGACAAGAATATCATCGATGAAGACTATCACAAAATAATCCAGATACGGGCGGAACACTCGGTGCATCAAATCCATAAATGCAGCTGGTGCATTCGTCAAACCAAATGGCATTACTGTACACTCGTAATGCCCATACTGAGTACGAAAGGTTGTCTTGGGAATGTCCTCTTCCCTGATGCGGAGTTGAAAGTAGCCTGACCGCAGGTCGATCTTCGAGAATACCTTAGCTCCCCTAAGCTGGTCAAACAAATTATCGATCCGAGGTATCGGATACTTGTTCTTAATGTTGATGACATTCAGCTGCCTGAAGTCGATACAGAGTCGGAGAGTCCCGTTCTTCTTCATAACAAACAAAATTGGGGCTCCCCAAGGTGAAGTGCTCTGGCGGATAAATCCCTTCTCTAAATGCTCCTCGAGCTGCTTCTTCAGTTCAGCTAGCTCCACGATCGGCATCCGATAGGGAGGGATGGAGATCAGAGCTGATCCCGGCTGTAACTGAATCTCAAAGGTAATCTCCTGCACTGGTGGCATCCCTGGTAGCTCCTCTAGAAAAACATGAGGATAGTAACAAACTATAGGAATCTTGTCTAACTCTATGCGCGTACCTGTAGCGTTAAGGCCGAAATACTCCTCCTCATCTACCACTGGAATGTGCTCCAGAATGCTCGACTCCATACTCTGCTCCACTGTTTCTGCTGGATAGCCAATCGGTACGACTTCCCCGGAAAATAGAATATATCGCCTGGCACAGTGGATCCTCACAACATGCTGCGACAGCCAGTCCATTCCCAGAATGATATCGTACTTGGACGTATCCAAGATTAGCAACTCAGATTCAATCTGATAGCGCCCAATACTCAACATGCACTCCTGAGCAATCTCATTCGAATAAAAATGCATCCCACCAGCAGTGCGTACCATGACTACATTCGCCGTGTAGGCGATAGGCCAAACTCGAGATGTCGCACATCTCGTAAAAATAGAAGAAATGAATGCACCAGTATCGAATAATGCATTAGCAGGTACATTATTTAAAAGGATGATACCTGGCAACGCTCCCTGCTGCGACGTGCCGGCCTTCTTGATCTGGAAAACCCGAGCTGGTTGGGTGGTCCGCTGAACTGGTGGTGGTGCAATCGGTAGTCTCTGTGGTGGAGCTCTCAAACCCCCCTGCGTTATGCCAAGGCCTTGGATAGCCTTGGTTTGTCCCTGCTAATGTCCCAGCGGCTGAATCTGAACATCTTGTGTCTGAGTCTGTGGGCAATCCTTGATCCAATGATCTGACGCCCCGCATCTCAGGCACTGGCCCGATGTCCTGTAGCAAGTCCAACCCTCGTGGCGCCTGCCACACTGCCGGCAAACTGGCACCTCAGTAGTGGGGGTCTCGCCCCTGCCCCGATTGAACTTGCCTGACCTGCTCGGTTCTTGATGCTGTCATTAGCCCTGCTGGCCTGAAGACCTCCCGACACTCTGAGGTCGGGAAGATGTGGCTTCTGATCCGGTCATCTCTGTCTCTAATAGAAGGCCCCTGATAAACTGCCTTGTCTTCTCCCGCTCGGAGGAATCGAAATGGGGGTAGTAACGGATGAGCCGGCTGAACTCCAGCTCATACTCTGTAACTGTCCGACTGCCCTGAGTGAGCGCATCAAACTCTACCTGTCGGCGCTCCTAAATGGCGTAGCCTAACCACCTCTCATGAAACAAATGGGAGAACTCCTCCCAAGTCATCCCCGGGTAGGTGCGCCTCATCTCCCTGTACTGTGTCACCCTGTCTCTGTCCACTCCCTGCCACCAGTTGTGTGCAGTGTCACGTAGGTAGAAAGTGGCAAGAGAAACCATCTGCTCGGATGGTAGGTGGAGTCTCAGCAAGAGTCGCTCAATATCTGACAGCCAGCTCTTGGCTGCATTTGGCCCTGATCTGCCTGAAAACTTGGGCGGGTTGAAGCGTTGCAGGCGCTCCATCATCCTGACCTCATCGTACCCCACGACGCTCTCACTACGCGGCCTCGGAGTCCCGCGAATATCCCCAGAATCAGAATCTGAGTCATCCCTAAGTCGGCGACGACGAATCGGTGATCGCTCTCTCTGAGCCCTGCAGGCAGTACGGGTAGTGCGGACGGTACTGGCCGCTACCCGGGACCTCCTGGAGTAAGAGTGACCCCGTGACTCGGTGTTAGAGGGTGTACCAGTCGTTGCGGAGTAATCGGTGTCGGTCCCCCGATCAGACAACAGATCCCCGGAATCAAAGACACCGTTCAGAACGGTTCGTATCTGTCCCAAAACCTCCACAAGGTTGACGCGCTCCTGGCGTCGTGCAGATCTAGGTCGGGGCTGAGGTGAAGGTCGTGGTGAGGGCTGTTGAGCCTGAGGGTGTACCCTCCTCTCAGGGTCACTACGTATAGAGGGGTCCGAAATGTCAGTACGAGTAGCGCGGTCGCGTCTCGTGTTGACCATCTGAAATTCCCAACGAAAGAGACAGAAAAGACAATTAACCTCCTAGTTAGCAAACAGCAGTTTCCTAATGGCTCTATAGTGTAGATGATATGCATACTAACTTAAACAGAAAATTTTAGCAGCAATTCCTTTGCTTGCTTACTTTGAAAAGACCCAGATAATCCATTTCCTTCGTGGATTATCCTGGCGCGATATCTGTTTTAACCACTTACTTGAGTTTCCAGATTATGCTAGGTTCTGGTGTCAACTAACCAACCCTAAACCTAACCTTAAGTTCTTGAATAATTTTAGTAAAAGTTGGCCATTCTTTTAGTTAAATTACCCCAGAACTAGAAGCGGAGTTTAGGTCGGAAAGTCTAACCATTCCTAACTCTAACCTTAAGCTCTGATACCAAATTTGTTACCCCCCTTATCACGGAAGCGTATGGGTGATTAGAGTTATCGCTAATCATCCCGATCACACGTTCCAAGGTCCAACCACAATCCTCGACGTAACAGATGCTGCTGCTGCTGCTACACACATAAGAAAGTTTAACCGTGAGTAACCTTTGGTGCTTATTTATATAATCCAACTTCAAAGCTGAACACTTATACACACAATTCCAAACTAAACCCATAACACTGAAATCTGAACATACTAAGCCATTCATTTAACCAATCGCATTACAGAATACCCAGAACTGAATACACATGCTAGAAAGCCCATAACATGCAAATTTTACCGATTCACACGAAGTAACCATTTCAACCAAATTTCCCAGAATTCACTAATCACACTCACGAAACTCCATCCGAACATACAGAATCACACACGTAACACAAACCGAGCCAAATTACCAAAATGCCCTTGGCATGCCGATTCACACACAACACACATACACATGACTGAACTTGCAGAATCACACATACACATACACTTGCCGAAATCCCGGAACACAAAGCACATACACATGACTGACAACTGATCATGCGGAATCACACACACTGCAAACACTAGCCGAAATTCCGGGACCAAATTCACACACATTCACAACAGAAATTTGATCATACGGAATCACACACAATACGGATCTTACCCCTTATCCCGCACACACAATCACACAACACACTGATCGGAATGTACAATTAGTACCTGAAATAGCACAACACAAAAGCTAACCCCCGGATTTACTCAGCGGGTTGCTTGTCAGCGCTTTTTCCTGAAATAGAGGAAATAAAGGGGTAAGTCCTCGAAAGTACTTAGTAAGGGCGCAGGTATAAGCATGGTATCACTATCACAACACTGAACCTGCATCTAAAGAAAAACACAAATACACACACACACACACATATATATATATATATATATATATATATATATATATATATATATATATATATTTGCAGATATATAATGCAAACACATGCTCAACCAATGCAATTTCAATACAAATGCAATGCAATTCAATCAATAATGTAGAATGAAGTTAGACAATTAACGGTCTTCCCGACATTTCGCCGGGGCACAAACTTATCACACACTACAGAATGGCCAGCTCGGGGTCTCGATCCCCATCGTCATATCACTTACACCACGAAGGTGTATCACACACTTAGCACCATTAGGTGCGATAAAAGCTCCCACTCACTGATAAGACCATCGTAGGTGTATCGAATTCCCACTACCTGCAAAAACCGATGCTTATACCATGGGACTAGGTTTGGTGTCACTGGGCCACCCCTCAGACCAAACCTAGTCTCAATACACATTCTAGCAAGCATGCTGAATAATGCTACGCCAGAACATACACTGAACCCTTACCTCACACTGGAGTCCGAACTGAATTCCCGATCGACGATCCCGGTAGAAATTTTGGCAGAGTTTTAGCTGAATTTCTGATTCTCCTGTTCACAAACAATCCACGATACGTAATATATGTTCAGAATTCACAGAATCAGCCAATATCATTGGCACCAAAACCGAGGCTTGGGCCGGGAAAAATGGCTTTCACACCGAGCCTTTTCTGACAAAACCAAATAGCACAAAGGACTCATCTCTTCACTCTGATTACAAATATACTATTACCTTTCACTGAAACTAAAGATGGGTTTCCGTGCAGGAAATCAGAAACAGATTTCGGCAACATTTCTGGAAGGTTTCTGCTCACACTCCTGTTATCAAACATACACAAGAAGGTGCTGGGAACGTTTAGAAACCAATAAATCAAGCATAGAAGGTGATTCCATAGTCACTTCCAAACTTCAACAGCTCACGGTTTACAAACCATGCCAAATCTTCACAAACCGACCTCAGATTATTCACTTACACAACACAACGATCATTTTGGTAACCTTACCTCGAAGGTTATTCAAGTTTTTGAGAAGATCAACTTTGGGAGCTCAAGGGCGCATCCATGGCTGAAGAGTTACGGTAGAGAAGGAGAAGAGAAGGAAGAAGAAGACTTAATGCCTTTTTGGCATTTTTGGTTTTCCTTTTATACTTTCTTTTTCCTTTCTTTTCTTTTCCATTTTAAGGAAATGGGACAAGTGTCCCATTTCCCTCACATAGCCGCCTCACTCTTGTCTTTTCTTCCCATTATTTTGCTATTTTTTCCTTTTTCTACTTTAGCCCTCAAACTTTCAAAAGTTGCAATTTAGTCCAACCCGAAAATTGCAACTTTCAAACCGTAACTCCGAACGGAATGAAATCTGAACCACATTCTCGGGACTTCATATCACACACAAATCATGCTTCACATGTTTAATTATAAGTCTCGAGCGTCCAATGTTACTTCCATAACTTAAAGTGGCTAGCTTTCCTTTAACTTTTACAAGTTTGCACTTTTTACACAAACTTTTCAACACAAATATCCAATTTTGTCAACTTTTCAACACAAATAACTTTTCCACAAGTCAACCTAAATTTTCGGCCCAAGACCCATAATTTCGGCCCAACCTCCTTTTTGACCCTACACTTTTTAAACTTGCATTTTAACCACACAAATCAAACTTTCTTCACCAAACACCATTAAACAACTTTCACAACACTTAAACTACACAAAATCATCAAAACAACATCACCCACAATTCGGTTTTCACCCAAACTTTACCAAATAATTTCCTACTTTTTCCAACAACTTCAAAACATGTTAAACATACTTACAACATGCTTTCTACAAACTTTCTTCAACAAAACTTCACCCAAAAATTCATCCACAAATCGGCCTTTCCAAGAAAATACAACCAACATGCTTTTTCATGATTTCTCAAGAACAAAACATGTTCATCATGCAACCAACTTCAACATAGTTGAAGGTCAGAATCATCCAACAACCAAACTTCATAAAATTTACCAAGGATGTTCCTCACCTTGCTGAAACTTGTAGATCAACCTAGGATGAGCTGTGGTTGAGACAAATCCATCACCAAAATCCTTCAAAAATTCGGCCATGAAGAACAACAAAGATGGATGAGTTTTTATTCCATGTTTAAACTTCAAGAACATGAAGATCCATCAAAAAGGAACTCAACCATACCTTAAAGTTACAGCTTCAGGAGCCTAGGAAGTAGTAGAGCTTGGTTTGTTGAAGATCCAAGCTCAAAACTTCAAGAAATGAACTTTGGAAACCAGAAATTACTGCTGCACCCGAAATCTTGCACTAGAGTTTTGAGGACCTTCCTCTCACTTTTGGCTCTTGCTTCCTTCAGCAATGTTGTAGCCAAGACTTTTATGAAGATCTTCTCTCTCTGAAGACACCAAGAGCTGATTCGGTCGTTTCCTAGGGCAGAAAGGCTGTGGAAGTTGGACAAAATTTCTGGGCAACAAGGAGGAGAAGGTGTTCTTGCTTGCTTGCTTTTTCTTTCAAGTGTTGGAAGAAATGAGATGAAATGAAATGAATGGTAGAGAGAGGGAGAGGTGATGTCTGAAATATGGAAGGGGATGGGTGTGTAAGAAGGGCATGGGCTTAAAGTGAAGAGATAAGAATTAAAAGTAAAATTGTTTTTACTAAAACCATAAAACAAAATATCTCCCTCCACTCAACTAAAAAGAAAAAAATAACTATCCTCCCTCCACACTCTCACAAAGAGCTGGCCCATAAGAAAATAGCCCAACAAGATTTTTCCAATTTTTTTTCCTTCCTCGGTGACCATTTTGCCCTCCAAAACCGATTTTCGGCAAAACGTCCCGGAACTCCGTAAATGTTGTCCAACACGTAAAACACTTATAATTATCACCAAAATAACTCCCAAATACTGAATTCCATTAATTAATCACATTCCAATAATAATCCGATAATTACAGAATTTGAATTTCCGACAACATTTAACAGAAAATTACAGAACGTCGGGGGTCGGTATAACATCAGTGCCCTCTGTTCCCCCTATCATATGCCTATTTCAGAGATGAATGAACTCAAGAAGCAGCTTGATGAGTTGCTTGCTAAAGGGTTCATTCGACCGAGCACGTCCCCGTGTGGTGCTCTTGTGTTATTTGTGAGAAAGAAAGATGGGACCTTACGGTTGTGTATCGACTATCGGAAGCTGAATGCTATTACTATGAAGAACAGGTATCCTTTACCCAGGATTGATGATTTGTTTGATCAGTTAAGGGGAGTGAAGATATTCTCGAAGATTGATCTGAGATCGGGATATTTTCAGCTCCGGGTAAAGGAAGAGGATATTCCAAAGACAGCTTTCCGAACTAGGTTTGGACATTATGAATATACAGTGATGCCATTCAGTTTGACTAATGCTCCTGCAGCTTTTATGGATATGATGAACCGAGTGTTCCGGCCCATACCTTGGTGTTTATTGATGACATCATACTAGATTGAGCATCGAGATCATCTGCGGATTGTGTTGTAGATTTTGAGTGATCATGAGTTGTACGCCAAACTCTCCAAGTGTCAATTCTGGATTCGGGAGGTGTCTTTTCTTGGACACATTATTGGGGAAAATGGCATTTCTGTGGATCCCGAAAAGATTAAGGCAGTGGAGGACTGGAAGCAACCAACTACAGTGCGAGAGATTCGTGCCAGGGTTTTCTACGTTGGCTCTACCCCTTAATCAGCTTACACAAAAGGGGTGAGCGTTTGTGTGGTCCGAGGCTTGTGATCGCAGCTTTCAGGAATTAAAGAATAGGTTGACACATGCACCTATTCTGATATTGCCTGACTCGAGTGCGCCTTATTCTATCTATACAGATGCTTCCAGATCCGGATTGGGATGTGTGCTGATGCAGGACCGGAATGTGATTGCTTATGGATATAGACAACTCCGGTCGCATGAGTAGAATTACCGAATGCATGATTTGGAGTTGGCAGCGGTGATCTATGCACTCAGGCAGTGGCGACATTATCTACTGGGTAACAAATTTCAAATTTTCACTGATCATAAGAGTTTGAAATATTTGTTCACCCAGAAGGATATGAATATGAGGCAGCGTAGATGGCTTGAGTATATGAAGGACTACGATTGCAGCATCGAATACACCACTGGCAAGGGAAATTCAGTGGCAGATGCACTAAGTCAGAAATATACCGGCTTAATGATGGTTGGAGATCAAGATGACAGAGCTGAGGAAACTGATGTGATGGCCTTGTGGAACGAGTGGGAGCAGTGGGAACACACTCAACTATATACTTTGACCATCTAGTCGGAATGGCTGGATAAGGTGCGGGATGCGCAAAGGACAGATTTTTCATTGAAGAACTTATCTGGAGAGATAGAGGGAGCCCCTTCACCCATCTTTCAAGTATAAGCAAGGACTTTTGTATTTCAGGGATCGACTGTATGTGCCGAATTGTCACGAGCACCCGCGCCCGGTTGTGGAGACAGGGCCGCCCGCGACGTCGGAAGCAGAAGCTGTGACGGAAACCGCGGAAATGGTCCAACCGAAACCCGCTGCGTGCAGTGGTCCCATGACCCGGCCCGTAAAGTCTCGTTCTCGAAGGCCCGGTGCCTGAGAACACTTTGCTCACTTGTAAACTTATTGGTCGTGTTACGACCCGCAACCTACAAAACGCAAAGATGGCAAGTATACGATATGTTCTTAACTATCCATGGTGATCCCCGCCCCACTGAAATAGGCGAGCACCCGACCATCACCAAACATGCCGTTCATGGAAATATCATTCACAACTCACAAAACATCCAGATACAGAAACTATCCGATTTATACCAACATGAACACATTTTGGGTCCCGCCCTCAACTGATATGGCGAACCCTCCAGTCAAACAGAAGTACAGAATCAGAATGTATCCCAAAATACATAACATTAAACATGATCTTATCTAAACATGCATGCAAGTACATCTACAGAGCCGCCAAAGTAAAACCCTAGAATACCTAGGTGCGGAATCTGGAAAACTTCGAGAATGAAAGATTCCCGCACGTAGTACAGCTGCTGCTGCTAAACCACAAACAGAAGAGATAACGTCAGATTACCCAAACAGATCACAAAAGGGATCTAACGAGAATACCCCCAATCATAAAATGACCAATACCTCAAACAAACAGAAATCCAGAACGAGTACCGCGGGAGATCTACTCCGCAGGTCGTTTGCCCGGATCCCCTGAAAATGTTTAATATTTGGGGTGAGTTCTCGAAAGAACCCAGTAAGGGGGTAGGTACGATAACGGACAGAAACATTAGAAACGTTTTTACCTACATGAAAGGGTTAGCGTGCAATGATCTAGCAGATAATACAATCCTAAATATATAAACAGAAATATGATATGCAAGGTCATGATACTCAGAAGTCCCGTCAGACTGGTGATGTTATCGACCATGGTTGGCATACCAGTCCAACTGGTGTCTCCATCAGCCGATAAACAGATTCAATAACTTAGCGACCATGGTTGGCATACCAGTCCAACTGGCGTCCCCATCAGCCGATAAACAGATCCAATAACTTAGGGACCATGGTTGGCATACCAGTCCAACTGGCGTCCCCATCAGCCGATTAACAGATCCAATAACTTAGCGACCATGGTTGGCATACCAGTCCAACTGGAGTCCCCATCAGCCGATAAACAGATCCAATAACTTAGCGACCATGGTTGGCATACCAGTCCAACTGGCGTCCCCATCAGCCTTTAAACAGATCCAATAACTTAGCGAATATGGTTGGCATACCAGTCCAACTGGCGTTCCCATCAGCCAGTAAGCAGATCCGATATAAAAGTTAACGACCATGGTTGGCATACTAGTCCAACTGGCGTCCCCATCAGTCGATAACAGGTGGTACATAACCCATACAGGTGGTCCCCGACCACTGACAGCTCCCTACGGCGGCTTGTTAGGCTCACGCCGATTATTGGGATCAGAGCGCATGGTACCAGCGAAGGGATATCGCCCCTAACTGTCAGACATAAAGCGGCACAATGCCGGCACACGTTCTCCAGCACTTAGCAAGAACATCAAAGACTGAGGAAAGGAAGCTGGGAACGGTTATCTCATGACCTACCCACGTTCTCCATCACACCTCTGGTCTTCCACTACTCCAGAACGTGGGAAAGCACTCCACTACTCTGGATCATGGGACAACTGCCACCTCAACGCCTCCTATAAAAGGATGGCTTGGGAAAGGTACACCCTATCTACACACCCCCACTCCTCTTTTTACTCCTGAGTATTCTGTTTCGCATCTTGCAGATTACTTTGGAGCTTCAGATCGTCGCTCTCACCATCACTTCAACCGTTCAAGTATCTGGAAGCCAGTCCCTTCAAGGATTCAAACACCCAAAAGCACAACCAAGCATTCAAATCCCAGTTTCCCCACATTTTCACCGCAAACAAGCAAGTAGGTTGGGATTGTCCACAATTCCCAAGAATGACGTTTAAAACATCGTTAGTTACCTACTTCCATTCCCGATACCAAATCATTACCAAAACCATTCCAAAACACAACACAAGCATCACCAAACCTTCCTTTCAAATTCGGCCTACACATGCTTAGTTCACCAATTACATAATTCAACCATGCTTACCAACATTTCTTACCCTAATCACCCAAAATCAAACTCAAACCCTAATGAACAATTCGGCCAAATTGGGTACTTTTTACCCAACATGTTTACCTTCAAATTGAATCCATACAACACCTTAGAATCATGCTAGGAACAACATATCTCAAGCATGATTCAAGAACACAACCAACCATTAGGTTTAGAATTCAACCTAGATTTCGGCCAATTAGGGTTTCTTAATTCATGGTGTTCTTCCATAAATCAAACCTTAAATCCTACACCACTTCATGCCAAGAACAACATACTAGAAGATTGAAGCAAGAAGATCAACACATCACATAGCCAAGGCTTACACAAAATCGGTTCTAACATGTTCTTTCTCCCACAAATCATGCTCCAAACTTACTAAACCAAGAAGGGAAGAAGCTACCTCAAGCTTGACAATAAGATTCAACCTTCCTTAAGCCCTTGCATGAAGAACACTTGAGAGGTAGAAGATGAAGATGGTGGCGGATGGAAGAGAGAAGGGAGAAAATGAGCATAAATGGCATTTTCTTCCTAAATTACATCCTTTTATACCTCCTCCTTTAATTAGTCACCTAGGACACTTGTCCTCTCACCCGGACCCAAAGAGCGAAAGGATTATGGAAGCAACCTAACAAAATTTCGTGCTTATAATCGAAAGTAAAATCCAAACATACAATTCATGCTTTAACAACAGAGTAAGCCCCGCCTCCGTGGACGAGTGCTTACGCACCAAAACATAAATACATACAGAGTTCACGTAACCTAAAGTGTCTAGCAAGCGCCAAGCGATCGTAACATATACGTAATGTAATATATAAATATATACAGACATACAATCATCACAAAGAAACCGTAAAAATATGCACATGCAGCTACAGAGCCAAGCCTAGACCTAAGCATCAAAATACCTCGCGCGGGATTCACCAAGTAGATAAAATCCCGGCCCGCAAGGTGCAACTGCAAAACACAACCTAGGTAGAACCTCACGGAACCCTACTCCACAAAGCCGCTTATCGTGTCTACTCAAAACCCAAAACAGTAACCCGAAAAGGGTGAGTCCTAAAAGGACCCGTAAGGGATATGGGGTAAGGTAAGTATATGTAACCTGCAAAACAGAAAGATAGCAATATATGCAATGTAATCACGGAATAACATGCATGTACAAAAATAGATCGGAGTCCCAAGGACGTGCGATTCTACATCGCCATAACCCTTATAACAAATCGAACAGCGGCCTCCACTAAGGGAGTCGGAAGCCGAAGCTAATTCGAAGCATGGTGCACCACTGGGGTAGCGAACCCACAACCTGTCGTAAGGTTAATGACGAGTATGCCATAAGGCATACTCCTACAAACTACGTAATATGCCCAAAGGCATAAAATTCCGAAATACTAACAATGTAAAATGAAACCAAAACATATACTTATCTTACCAAAATGACAGTAACCAAACCCTTACCTCAAAATCCAGAGTATCGACCGATTCTGGACAACTCCTACACCGTGCCTCGAAACTTAGAACTTCTCTTTTCCTAACCTCCGAACCTCAAAATCTGTCAAACCAAGTTGAATTAGCATCCTTATCGACCACACTACCAAACTACAACCCCGACCCCAAAACCGAAATCCTAGAATTTCCGTAAAATTCCAGATTTCCACGTAAACGCCGTAATTCGTAACCAACTTAGGCAATGCAAGATTATACATTGACAAACATAATACAACAAGCGTAACTGATCAAATCCAACCTTAAACCCTTCATTACCCAACATTTTCCGATAATCCCGCTTAATTGCAACTTTTCCATTTCTTAACCGAATTCAACGTTTCAAACTTCCATCCACTCCTAAATTCAACCCCAACACCATATTAACATCCAATTTAACCAAAATGAAACTCCAACATTGAAAAAGAATCATTCCAAAATTCGGTTCTTAACCAACTTTTTATCCAACTTCCAATTCAATCCATTCAATCTTCCAATTAATCATTCTAACCACCAATTTCACTTCTAAACCATGAATGCTATCCAATTGCATCCAAAACAACAAAATCCAACATTGAACAACAACTCATAATTTCGGCCAAAAGGGGGTTTTTACCTCAACTTGTTTTCCATCAAATTGAATCCATACATAAGCTTAGAATCATGCTAGGACTAACATACTTGAAGCATGAAACAAGATAACAAACACACACCATTTTGGAATTTTCCCAAAAATTCGGCCATAATAGGGATTTTCATCCAAGATGTGTTTTCCAAAATCCAACACTTGATTAACACTCTCCTACAACCCAAGAACAACATACTAAAAGATGGGAGGAAGAAAATCATCCTAGCTTATAGCTAAGAACAAACTCATCATTTGCAAAAACTCCTCTTTCTTCACTAATCTTCAAAACTAATGAGTAAAGAGAAGTTTGGGAGGTACTTACCACTCAAAGTGTTACGGTCACCCCGAGCGGGTTGCGACCGGGTGACCTGGGGCTCCGGTTTTGGCCTGCGGGTCACGTTTTTCGGCGTTCAGACGGCTCCCGAGCCCTATCCGAGTATCATTTTGGCGAACCCTTCCGTATTTGAGGTCGTGTGGGTCCCCCGGACGTTTCCGCCGAAAATATTTTTCTGGGCCGGGGGGTTGTCGGGGTCGCCTCGGGACGTACAGCGGGCTCGGTAGCACTCTCGAGACCTCAGTTTGGGAAGCCGTTTGCAGTTTTGGAGTCGTGGAGACGTCCCGGTGTTGGTTGTGGAGTTTAATATTTGGGGCGGGACGTTCGGTTCCGGGCGACTCCCGGGGCTCGGGACGGGAATCCCGGGGCTCGGGATGGAAATTTTCTGACGGCTTTGGGGTGAGTTGTGTTTTAATTTAAGATGGAATTTATGGGTATTTTTATAGAATTTTGGAGTGACGGAATTTCGGTTCAGGTTGTCACGCTCGCACGTCGGGTTTTGGTTCGGGTTCAGCGAGCTCGGTAGGACACTCTGAAATTGCAAATGAATTTCTGAAAAATGTTCTGTGAATGTTATAATATTCTGAAGATTGTGTCCGAGTTTCGTTAATTTTGGAATCCGATAATTATTTTTGGGCAAAAAGAATTGGAACTTTCGGAAAAATTGGGAGTTAATTTGCAATTGGGTGCAAATTAATAAAAATTCAGCATGGGTGCAGCTGAATTCAGCAGATTTGGGGACAAGTTGAGGACACTTGTCTATATTCTATTTAAGAAGAGAATGGTGATGCAATAAAGGAAGGCATGTGCTTGGCACATGTCTTACTTATTTGTATAAGTGATGATATTGGAAAGAAATGGAAAGAAAAAACATTAAGTCTTCTTCTTCTCCATGGCCGAGGCGTTCTCTCCCTCTCTACCACCATTGTTGGATTTTTCAAGCTTCCAATCCATGCTCTAGATTGCTCCTTTGCCCGAGAGTTCATCTGGAAAGTTGATCGTTGAACTCGAGTACTACGTCTGTCTCGAGATTCGAGGTTCAAGGTTGAAAAGAAAGGTTTCGGGGTTTCGGGTCGCGGATTGGAAATTGTCCAGAATCGGTCAAATACACTGGATTTGTGAGGTAATTGTTTGGTTCTGCTGTTTTTGGTAAGATAGGTGTATGTTTAGTTTCATTTTCTGTTCGGCAGTTATTTCAGTATTATATGCCTAGAGCATATTCTGTAGTCTGTAGGTGTATGTATTGTAGCATACTTTTTGCGGGTATTTCGGAAATTTCGCTTTAAGGTAAGTTCTGTGATCTCGTAGGTGTATGCCTTGTAGCATACCCGTCTGCTAACCCTACGTTTGTAGGTGTATGCCTTGTGGCATACTTTGTCTGCAGTAACCCTACGACAGGTTGTGGGTTCGCTACCCAGTGGTGCACCATGCTTCTGTAATAGCTTCGGCTTCTGACTCCCCTTAGTGGGAGGCTGTCGTTCTGATTTGTTATAAGGTTTATGGCGATTTGGAATCGCACATCCTTCGGGATTCCGATTTGTTTCTGGTACGTGTATGTTATTCTGTATTCTGTTGCGTATATTGCTATCTTTCTGTTTTGCAGGGTTGCATATACTTATCTTACCCCAAATCCCTTACGGGGTCCTTTTAGGACTCACCCTTCTTTGGGTTCTGTTTTTGGGTTTCAGGTAGACCTGATAAGTGGCCTGCGGAGTAGGATTCCGTGAGGGTTCTACCTTGGGTATGCTTTGCAGCAGTTGCACCTTGCGGTCCGGGATTGTGTACTTGGTGTGAATCCCGCGCAAGGTATTTTGCTACTTAGATTCTAAGGTTGGCTCTGTAGTTGCATATGCACACTTTCTGTATTGCTATGATGGTTGTATGTCTGTATATACATTTGTATATTCTGTTCTATATCTGTTTCTCGGCGCTTGGCGCTTGCTAGATATTTTAGGTTCTGTGAATTCTGTATGTATATGTGTTTTGGTGCGTAAGCACTCGTCCCACGGAGGGCGGGGCTTACTCGTTATTAGTGCATGAATTGTATGGTTGCATTTTATTTTGGTTATACGCATGAAATTTCCGTTAGTTTGTTTCCACAATCCTTCCGCTGGGTCCGCTACGCGCGGCGGGTCTCGATGGACCTGCCACCCCTTTCCATTCCGGCTTCCGCTTCCGGCGTCCCGGCGCCCCCGCCTCCGCAACCGGGCTCGGGCGGCGTGCGGTGACAAGTTGGTATCAGAGCAGGTAAGTGACCATATTGGTCGTCAGTGGTGACTTGTAGTGACGACTATTGTTGTACATTTTATTTTAGAATGGTTTGGTACGGAGATTGGCCACCTCCTTACTCGAACCACTTCAAAATAAAATTGTGGAGCAAAGTTGATCCTTCAAGTTATCCTGATAGTTGCAGATTTCGGCACTTGGGATTTCTGGAATTCGTAAGATTATTACGAATAAGGGGATTGTGGAAAAGCTTCGTGTACATAAAATTGTGTGTTAGGAAAAGATTTGGTGAAATAAGCATGAACTGCTTCTGTGATTCTGTGAGATGCATGATTTTATCATTCTGAGAAGTAACTTCTGTGTCAAGTACTGCATTGCACTACAGAGCCTTAGAAAACTGCTGCTAGCTTCTGTAGAGATTAGGAATGACCGATTTTTGTCTGGACTCGCTTTGGTCTGAAATTTTGGAGATATGGTTAACACGCGTTGACAACGTGTTTTGATACCGGAGGGTGGGACTGGGATCCCACACCTCCGTGGAATAGGATACGGGTTCAGTGTAACCCAGGGTCTGAACAACCACACTCACCGCCCCGAGGTTTAGTGGTCGTAGAGACCCCTCTCTGATTTGGTATTACCGCCAGCCTAGCTGGTTCGGAGGCGGCGATGGCGTGGGAAAATCTGTTTATGCCACGGTGAGGGCATTTTGATTAGGTGGTGATAGCGAGGTTTAAGCCACCGCTCGCCACAACTTTGGGTTTGGTAAATGAGTGACTCGAGGAGGATGGTCACTACGACATCTGGACTTCTCGTCGGTCCTATTAACGACGGGGAGATCTGAGGCACCAGTCTGACGAGGTCAGACTTCTGGAGAGGTTTTAGAGTTTGAACCCCCCGAGGTTCAATGACCGAGAAGGGTCTGGGGTAGTAGAGATTTGGTTTGCAGGAGTTGACAAACTCCTGGGGGAGGCTACATTTTTCCCAAAGAAGGCAGCGGGATGTAGCCGTGATCTGCGTTAGGCACGGATTCGATGAGCTTCATCGGGAGACAAGATTGTCGGAAAGTTCGAGTGAGAGTTTGATGCTGGTTTACTATGTACCGTAGTATCAAGGTATGGAAGAGGAGAAGACCAAGAGGTTTATTCGCCGATCGCGCCCGAGTACAGTGGGCTTTGAGACCTTTAGACATTACTTTGTATCGGGAGGCGGTTCTTAAGGCTCAACTCCTCGAGCAAGAGGAGGTTGAGAGTCACCTCACCTCGTAGCGAGGTCGGGAAGTACGAGGGCTCCACATAGCCGGGACCCCGGTAGATTTCTGGACGGCCGAGCAGGCCAGGTAGTCTAGTAGAGGCAGAGTGGGAGCACCACCGGCACGATCTTATCCGATTTGCAGTAGGGTTTTAGCAGTCTTCAGCGTCCACAGTCTCGGACACAGCCCAACGCGCCGCGAGGGCGTGGGTTTCAGCAGAGTGGCCCGAGACCTCAGCAGCGACAGCAGCTTCAGCCACCCCCTCCACCATAGCAGCTCAGCGCAGGACAAGTTTTTCGTAGTGAGGGGGAGGCCCTAGTTATCGTGGAGGACCTAGTCGGCGGTCGGTACCAGCCACAGGAGGCTCGAGTCGGCAGGAGTTCTGCAGGTACTTTATTTCGAATGAGGTGTCGGTTCATGTATTACTTGATACAGAGCATCTGTTTCCATTGTAACATAGAAAAGTGTTACATTTCGCATCTGTCTGTTAGTACCTTGCCTCAAACGTAGTTAGTAAAAAAAAAAAAAAAAAAAAGCTGTTGGGAGTCGGTTTGTTTTCTAATGAGATGGTTCGGGGTTGTACGACATCTGATAGTATCGGATTTGTTGGTTTTTGACACGCAGAACTATGATATTATTCTTGGGATGGACTGGCTATCCAAGAATTCTGTGCACATTGGTTGTGCAACCCGTACCATTATGGTTTTACGGAGAGGTACTACCTCTCACGACTCCGACCGGGTTTGACTATCGCACAAAGACAGAGGAGCTACAGATTCGGATCATCTGTCGATAGTTGGTGTAGGGAATGCTATGATCTGAATGAAGCTGGTATTAGGATGAAGTTGGATGGGTTACCGTTCGTTCGAGATTTTCCGCAGTATTTCCGGTGGAGTTGCCCTGATTAACATAAGAGAGTGGAATTGTGTTTGACATCCACTTGCAGTCAGGTACTGCTCCGATTTCTATTGCTCCTTTTCGGTTGCCTTTTTCTTAGATGCAGGAGTAGAAGAAGCAAGCTGGAGGAATTACAAAGAAAAGAGTTTCGTCCGACCGAGCACTTCAGCGTGGGGTGCTGCAGTTCTGCTTTGTTAAGAAGAATGATGGGACATTCTGACTTTGTATTGATTACAGACGGTTGAATGCTCTTATTGGGAGGAATAAGTATCCGTTATTGGGAATTGACGATCTTTTTGATCAACGTTAGGGTTCGAGAGTTTTCTCAAAGATTAATCTCCGATCTGGGTATTTTCAGCTTAGGGTGAAGGATGAGGATATATCTAAGACTGCTTTCCGCACCCGATTTGGACACTTAGAGATTACGGTCATGCCATTTGGGCTGACCAATGCTCCAGCGGCATTCATGGATCTGATGCATCGGGTGTTTCGACCGTACTTGGACTCATTTCTGGTGGTTTTATTGATGATATTCTGATATATTTTCGGGATGCGGACTCGCATCGGGAGCATCTGAGGGTAGTTCTGCAGACACTTTGGGAACATCAGCTTTATGCTAAATTCTCAAAGTGTGAGTTCTGGATTCGGGAAGTCACCTTTCTGGGACACATTATGTCTGAGCATGGTCTGTCTGTGGATTCAGAGTAGGTGAGGGCAGTTCGGGATTGGAAACAACCTACCACGGTACGGGAGATTAGGAGCTTCCTGGGGTTAGCAGGATTTTATCAGAGGTTTGTACCAGGGTGTTCTATCCTAGCATCTCCGCTTACGCAGTTGACCAAGAAGGGTCAACCGTATATCCGGTCCGATAGGTGTGAGCAGAATTTTCGGAGTTGAAGCGGCGGTTGATTAACGCTCCGATTCTCGACTCTTCCAGATCCGATCTTACCGTATGTTAATTATACGGATGCTTCTAAGTCTGGCTTGGGTTGTGTGTTGGTGCAGGATCGTTTTGTGGTAGCTTATGGTTCGAGGCACTGCGACCGCATGAGCTGAACTGACCGACACATGATCTGGAGTTGGCTGCAGTAAATTATGCGCTGAAACATTGGAAGTAATATCTGTTTGGTAATAAATTTCAGATTCTTACCGACCATAAGAGTCTGAAATATCTGTTTACGCAAAAGGAGCTTAATTTGAGGCAGCATAGATGGCTCGAATACATTAAGGACTATGGTTGCTGTATCGAGTACATCTCTGGCAAGGGCAACACGGTTGCCGATGCACTGAGCAGGAAGTATACCGGGTTAGTTAAGGGAGGAAATGTTGGGGACTGATCTGAGGAGAGTGATCTGACGTGCCTTTGGCACAGGTGGCAGCTCTGGGAGCGTGCTCAGGTTATTACACTTATTATACATTCTGAGTGGCTTGATAGGATGCGCGAAGCGCAAGGTAGAGATTTGGTATTGAAGAAGTTATCTGGGGAAGATAAGGGTTTATGTGTTACCGACGTTTCAGTATAGGCAAGGATTGCTATACTTCTGAGATCGCCTTTATGTACCTGAGGATCAGGAGTTCTGGAATGATATTTCAGAGGGGGCACACTCGGCGGTGTGAGCATCGAGGAACCGGCAGGGGACACTGCAGACTTTGCCCATTCCGATGCGGAAGTGGGGTAATGTTATGATGGACTTTACCGCACCGCCCGACACGGTTTCATCATGATACTATCTGGGTTTTTGTGGATCGGCTGACAAAGTGCGTACACTTTACGCCTATTCGGTCATAGACCCTCCGAGAAGCTTGCCCGGCTTTACCTCGGGGAGATTGTGCGTTTACATGGAGCACCGGACTCCATTGAATCGACCGTGATCCGCGTTTTACAAAGACGGTTCGGATTGCTTTTCATGAAGCATTGGGCACGCGACTCCATCCGAATACAGCTTATCACCCACAGACGGACGGAAAGTCGGAGCGGGTGATTCTGATATCGGAGGATATGTTGCGAATCTGTATTTTGAATTTTGGAGGAGTTTGGGACTAGCAGTTTCGTTGAGAGAGTTCTCGTACAACAACGGCTTTCGGACTACGATTGGCATGATACCATTTGAGGCGTTGTACGGGAGGAGGTGTATGACACCATACTGTTGGACAGATGCGTCTGATGGGGTTAAGCTGGGACCCGAGCTTCTTGAGGAGTCTGCGGCAAAGATCAGATTGTTATAGGCGCGGATTAAAACCGCGAACGACTGCACCACTGTTTATACGAACCGCCGCCGTAGGGCTCTTGAATACGAGTTTGGTAATAGAATTTGGTGGAGGTAGCACCGTTCGGAGAAACAAGATAAGATGTGATAGGCGGGCGAGTTACCCCGAGTTGTATCGGTTATTATGGGTTTCCAGAGTAAGTTGTTAGGTTGGGTTTCCCCCCCCAACTGTTTCTGTTTTATGTGGTACCTTCCAGGATAGCCTGTTGTGGATCGGTTAGATTTAGGTTCGGTCTTCTGCAGGGTTGTCTGGTAGAAATACCGGCAAGCGACTCGGGTGCAATAAGATGCACCGGAGGGTGGGGCGCCGTGAGGCTCTGTATGGTAGTCCAAACTACCACTCCCGCCGCACCATACGGTGGTCCGATTGTTCAGGTTAGAGGAATGTTTATATTTTCTCGGTTGGTAGCGACACTGTCTGGTTGGTTCGAGCTACTCTTGGAGGACCAAGAGTTCTAAGCGGGAGAATGTTACGGTCACCTCGAGCGGGTTGCGGCCAAGGTGACCGGGGCTCGGTTTTGGCTGCGGGTCACGTTTTCGGCGTTCAGACGGCTCCCGAGCCCTATCCGAGTATCATTTTGGCGAACCCTTCCGTATTTGAGGTCGTGTGGGTCCCCGGACGTTTCCGCCGAAAATATTTTTCTCGCGCCGGGGTTGTCGGGAGTCGCCTCGGGGCGTACAGCGGGCTCGGTAGCACTCTCGAGACCTCAGTTTGGGAAGCCGTTTGCAGTTTTGGAGTCGTGGAGACGTCCGGTGTTGGTTGTGGAGTTTAATATTTGGGGCGGGACGTTCGGTTCCGGGCGACTCCCGGGGCTCGGGACGGGAATCCCGGGGCTCGGGATGGAAATTTTCTGACGGCTTTGGGGTGAGTTGTGTTTTAATTTAAGATGGAATTTATGGGTATTTTTATAGAATTTTGGAGTGACGGAATTTCGGTTCAGGTTGTCACGCTCGCACGTCGGGTTCTGGTTCGGGTTCAGCGAGCTCGGTAGGACACTCTGTTTTTGTAAATGAATTTATGAAAAATGTTCTGTGAATTTTATAATATTCTGAAGATTGTGTCCGAGTTTCGTTAATTTTGGAATTCGGTAATTATTTTTGGGAAAAAATAATTGGAACTTTCGGAAAAATTTGGAGTTAATTTGCAATTGGGTGCAAATTAATAAAAATTCAGCATGGGTGCAGCTGAATTCAGCAGATTTGGGGACAAGTTGAGGACACTTGTCTATATTCTATTTAAGAAGAGAATGGTGATGCAATAAAGGAAGGCATGTGCTTGGCACATGTCTTACTTATTTGTATAAGTGATGATATTGGAAAGAAATGGAAAGAAAAAAAAAAAAAAAACGTTAAGTCTGCTTCTTCTTCTCCATGGCCGAGGCGTTCTCTCCCTCTCTACCACCATTGTTGGATTTTCAAGCTTCCAATCCATGCTCTAGATTGCTCCTTTGCCCGAGAGTTCATCTGGAAAGTTGATCGGCAACTCGAGTACTACGTGCATCGAGATTCCGAGGTTCAAGGTTGAAAAAGAAAGGTTTCCGGGTTTCGGTCGCGGATTGGAAATTGTCCAGAATCGGTCAAATACTCTGGAATTGTGAGGTAAGGTTTTGGTTCTGCTATTTATGGTAAGTTAGTTGTATGGGTAGTTTCATTTTAAGTTCTTAAGGTATTTCAGTATTATATGCCTAGAGCATATTCTGTAGTCTGTAGGTATATGTATTGTAGCACTTCTGTTTTGCAGGTATTTCGGAAATTTCTGCTTTAAGGTAAGTTCTGTGATCTGTAGGTGTATGCCTTGTAGCATACTCTGTCTGTTAATCCTACGTTTGTAGGTGTATGCCTTGTGGCATACTTTGTGCATTAACCTACGACGGTTGTGGGTTCGCTACCCATTGGTGCACCATGCTTCGTAATAGCTTGGCTTCGACTCCCCTTAGTGGGAGGCTGTCGTTCGATTTGTTATAAGGTTTATGGCGATTTGGAATCGCACATCCATCGGGATTCCGATTTGTTTCTGTTACATGTATGTTATTCTGTATTCTGTTGCGTATATTGCTATCTTTCTGTTTTGCAGGGTTGCATATACTTATCTTACCCCAAATCCCTTACGGGGTCCTTTTAGGACTCACCCTTCTTTGGGTTCTGTTTTTGGGTTTCAGGTAGACCTGATAAGCGGCCTGCGGAGTAGGATTCCGTGAGGGTTCTACCTTGGGTATGCTTGGCAGCAGTTGCACCTTGCGGTCCGGGATTGTGTACTTGGTGTGAATCCCGCGCAAGGTATTTTGTTACTTAGATTCTAAGGTTGGCTCTGTAGTTGCATATGCACACTTTCTGTATTGCTATGATGGTTGTATGTCTGTATATACATTTGTATATTCTGTTCTATATCTGTTCTCAGCGCTTGGCGCTTGCTAGATATTTTAGGTTACGTGAATTCTGTATGTATATGTGTTTTGGTGCGTAAGCACTCGTCCCACGGAGGCGGGGCTTACTCTGTTATTAGTGCATGAATTGTATGGTTGCATTTTATTTTGGTTATACGCATGAAATTTCCGTTAGCTTGCTCCCACAATCCTTCCGTTTTCGGGTCCGCTATGCGCGGCGGGTCTCGATGGACCTGCCACCCCTTTCCATTCCGGCTTCCGCTTCCGGCGTCCCGGCGCCCCCGCCTCCGCAACCGGGCTCGGGCGGCGTGCGGTGACACAAAGTACCCAATTTCTCTTTTATTCCAAGCAAGGAGAAGAAATTCAAGCTTAAGGTGAGCTTCAATGGTGGCGTCGGCGAAGACCAAAGGAAGAAGAAGAAGAAGAAAGGAGATGAAAATGAGATAAACTCATTTTATGAAGATATTAGCTAATATATATCTCTTCCACTTTATAACCCATACCTCCCAACTTTAAATAAGAAATAGCCATGTGTCCTCTCCTCCCTCCCAATTCTGCCGAAAAATACTTGCTGCCCATACTCAATTTATTAATTTTGCAACCAAATGCAAATTAACTCCCAATTTTTCAGAAATTTCCAATTCTTTTTGCCCAAAAATTATTACCGAATTCCAAAATTTTCGAAACTTGGACACAACATTCAGAATCTAAAAACATTCACAAAACACTTTTCAGAAATTCATTTACCATTCCGGAGTGTCCTAACGAGCTCGCTGAACCCGAACCAAAACCCGACGTGCGAGCGTGTCAACCTGAACAGAAATTTCGTCACTCCAAAATTCTATAAAAATACCCATAAATTCCATCTTAAATTATAACACAACTTACCCCAAAGCCGTCAGCAAATTTCCATCCCGAGCCCCGGGATTCCCGTCCCGAGCCCCGGGAGTCGCCCGGAACCGAACGTCCCGCCCCAAATATTAAACTCCACAACCACCTCCGGACGTCTCCACGACTCCAAAACTGCAAACGGCTTCCCAAACTGAGATCTCGAGAGTGCTACCGAGCCCGCTGTACGTCCCGAGGCGACCCGACAACCCCGGTGCGGAAAAATATTTTCGGCGGAAACGTCCGGGGACCCACACGACCTCAAATACGGAAGGGTTTGCCAAAATGATACTCGGATAGGGCTCGGGAGCCGCCTGAACGCCGAAAAACGTGACCCGCAGGCCAAAACCGGAGCCCCGGGTCACCCGGTCGCAACCCGCTCGGGGTGACCGTAACATCCTCCCCCAGGACTCTTGGTCCTCCAAGAGTTGTATCAACCGACATCTTGCTGGGTATCGGTCCTGGATGTCCTTCTCCGTTTCCCAAGTTGCTTCCCGGTCGGTATGATGTGACCACTGAACCTTGACCATGGGAATCAACTTACTGCGAAGTCTCCTGACATCCCTATCCAGAAAGGCTACTGGTTCCTCCTGATAAGAAAGATCGGGTTCAGTGTACCTCCTCCACCGGAATCGTGCAGTCGGATCCGTAATGCACTTCTTCAACATGCGACATGGAAGACATTGTGCACGACAGCAGACTAGGAGGTAACGCCAACCGGTATGCCACCCTACCGACCCGCTCGAGAATCTCATATGGGCCGATATACCGTGGGGCCAACTTGCCCTTCTTCCCGAATCGGCTGTCCCGCGGATAGGTGCTACCTTGAGCCAAACCCTATCCCCAACCTCAAACTCCGAGCCTACGGCGGCGGTTCGCATAAGTAGTGGTGCGGTCGTTCGCGGCTTTGATACGCGCCAGAATCAATCTGATATTAGCCGTAGTCTCCACAATAAGCTCGGGTCCCAACTCAACCCTAACCGACGCATCGGTCCAGCAATGTGGTGTCATACACCACCACCCCTACAACGCCTCATATGGTGCCATACCACCGTAGTCACGGAAGTTGTTGTTGTACGAGAACTCAACCAAACGCAACTGCTGGTCCCGATCTCCTCCAAAATCCATAGTACAGCTTCGAAGCATGTCCTCCAATATCTTAATCACCCGCTCCATTGCCCGTCATGCATGGGTGATAAGTTGTACTCGGATGGAGTCGCGTGCCCGGCGCTTCATGAAAAGCCCTCGAACCGTGCGTAAAACGCGGATCACGGTCGAGATACAATGGAGTCTGGTACTCCATGTAATCGTCACGATCTCCCCGATGTAAAGCCGGGCAAGCTTCTCCGGAGGGTCCGTGACCCGAATAGGCGAAAAGTGTGCGCACTTTGTCGGCCGATCCACAATAACCCGAGATAGCATCATGGCGGGACCGTGTCGAGGCGGTGCGGTCGAGAAAATCCATAGTAACATTGCCCCACTTCCGGTGGAATGGGCAAAGTCTGCGATGTCCTGCCGGTTTACGGTGCTCAATCTTCACCTGTGACAAACGGCACACCTAGACACATGTGTGGCAATGTGCCTCCTCATACTAGGCCACCGAAGTGAGTACGCAGATCTGATACATCTTCTCACTTCCGGGATGAATACTCAATCTGCTCAGTGCGCCTCCTCTAAAATCTCATTCCGGAGCTCCCTGATCCTCCGGTACATAAAGCGGTCTCGGAAGTATAGCAATCCTGCCTATCTTGAAATGCCGGTAACAAAGACCCCTTATCCTCCCAGATAACTTCTTCAGCCCCGGATCTCTACCTTGCGCCTCGCGCACTCTATCAAGCCATTCGAATGTATAGTAAGTGTGTATACACAGAGCACGCTCCCAGGCTGCCACTGTGCCAAAGGCACGTCGAGATCACTCTCCTCGGATCGGTCACCAACATCTCCTCCCTTGACCAACCCGGTATACTTCACCTCGGTGCATCGGCAACCGTGTTGCCCTTGCGAAGATGTACTCGATACTACAATCATAGTCCTTAATGTATTCGAGCCATCTGCGCTGCCTCATGTTAAGCTCCTTCTGCGTAAACAGATATTTCAGACTCTTATGGTGGTAAGAATCTGAAATTTGTTACCAAGCGAGATAATGCCTCCATTGTTTCAGCGCATAGATCACTGCAGCCAACTCCGGATCGTGTGTCGGATAGTTCAGCTCATGCGGTCGCACTGCCTCGACCCATAAGCTATCACATTACGATCCTGCATCGGCACACACCCCAAACCGGATGTGGAAGCATCCGTATAGATCACATACGGTAAGCTCGGATGCGGAAGAGTCGAGAATCGGAGCATTAGTCAACTGCCGCTTCAACTCCTGAAAATTCTGCTCACACCTATCAGACCAGATATACGGCTGACCCTTCTTGGTCAAGCTGCGTGGCGGAGATGCGAGAATAGAAAACCCCAGTGCGAACCTCAGATAATATCCTGCTAATCCCGGAAGCTCCCGATCTCCGTACCGTGGTAGGTTGTTTCGATCTGAACTGCCCTCACCTTCTCTGGGTCCACAGACAGACCATGTTCGAAATAACGTGCCCCGAGAAAGGTCACCTCCCGGATCAGAACTCACACTTTGAGAACTTAGCATAAAGCTGATGTTCCCAAAGTGTCTGAACTACCCTCGGATGCTCCCGATGCGAGTCCGCATCCCGAGAATATATCGAATATCATCAATGAAGACCACCACAAACGAGTCCAAGTGCGGCGGAACACCCGATGCATCGAGATCCATGAATGCTGCCGGAGCATTGGTCAGCCCAAATGGCATGACCGTAAACTCAAAGTGTCCATACCGGGTGCGGAAAGCAGTCTTAGGTATATCCTCCTCCTTCACCCTAATCTGAAAGTATACAGATCGTAGATCAATCATCGATAAAACTCTCGAATCCCGAAGTTGAACAAAAAGATCGTCAATCCTCGGCAACGGATACTTATTCTTCACAGTAATGGCATTCAACCGTCTGTAGTCTATACAAAGTCGGAGCGTCCCATCTTTCTTCTTTACAAACAGAACCGGAGCACCCCACGGCGAAGTGCTCGGTCGGATGAAGCCCTTCTGCTGTAATTCTTCCAACTGCTTCTTTAACTCCTGCATCTCAGAAATGGGCATCCGATAAGGAGGAATAGATATCGGAGCAGTGCCATTGCGAGTATATCTCAAACACAATTTCCCGCTCTGGTGGTAATCCGGGCAACTCCTCCGGAAATACTGCGGAAAATCCCGAACCACCGGTATACTAGCTAGCTTCGACCTAGTATCCGCCTCATTCGAATCAAAACATTCCCTACACCAACTACCGACAGCTGGTCGAGAATGCAACTCTGTACTATGTGCGATAGTCAAACGATCTGTCGTGAGAGGTAGTACCTCTCCAGATACCATAATGGTACGGGCTGCACAATCAATGTGCACAGAATTCTTGGATAGCCAATCCATCCCAAGAATAACATCATAGTTCGGCGTGTCCAAAACCAACAAGTCCGATACTATCTGATGCCCGCCTACGGATATCGTACAACCCCGAACCATCCCATTAGAAAACGGCCGACTCCCGGCGGTTTTACTAAATACATCTGCGGCAAAGTACTAACAGACAGTGCGGAGATGTAACACATTTACGTGCTACAATAGAAATGGATGCTCCCGTATCAAATAACGCATGAACAGATGTATTGTTCGAAATACAGTACCTTACAAGACTCCTGCTGAGTCGAGCCTCCCTCTGGCTGGGGCCCTTTCTTGGCCCGGGTCCTCCACGATGACTAGGGCCTCCTCGCCGACTAGGACCTCCTGCTCTATCTCGAAAAACTCGCCCTGCTCTAGGCTGCTGCGGTGGAGGGTGGCTGAAGGCTGTGGTCGCCGAGGTCTCGAGCCACCCGCTGAAACCCACGCCCTCGCGGCGCGTTGGGCGGTGCCGAGACTGCGGACGCTGAAAACTACGAAACCTGCCCCACCGTCGAGGGCAGTCCATTACCAGTGAGTATCCGACCCGCATCGCAAACATCGACCCTCACTGCCGGTAACAAGGTCGACCGGGTGATACCCACCACAAGTCGGACAAGGTCGTGAGGTGGTGCTCCCCCCTGCCTCCACTAGGCGCCGGAGTGCATTGCGCCGTCGAGAACTCTGCCGGGTCCTGCTGTGTGGAGCCCCTCGTACTTCCCTGACCTCGTTGCAAGGTGAGACGACTCTCAACCTCCTCTTGCTCGAGGAGTTGAGCCTTGTGAACTGCCTCCCCGTAAGTAGTAATGTCCAACGACCTCAGAGCCCATCTGTACTCGGGCGCGATCGACGGATAAACCTCTTCGCCTTCTCCTCCTCCATACCGTGTAGTGCTGCAGTGCGTAGTGGATAAGCCTATCAAACTCACGCTCATACTGCGACAGTCCTGTCTCCCTGCTGAAGCTCATCAAAGCTGTGCACATCGCAGATCCCTAGCTGCAGCCCCGATAAACCTCCGATGGAACAGCTGTGTAAACTGCTCCCAGGTAACCTCCAACTCCTGATCGGGTGCTAGCCTCGCATTCGCCCTCAGATTGCCCTGAAGGCTCCTCCACCAATGATCTACTCCCTCCTGCCCAGTTGAACGTGGCAAGGGATACCATCACTGTGGAAGGTAAGTGTAACCTCCCGAGGAGTTTATCAATCTCCATGAACCAGTCTCCGCTGCCTCGGGACCTCCCTTGCCATCAAACTTCCTAGGGTTCAACCGGAACCTCTCCAACAACCGGACATCATCGAATCGAGTGATGCCCGAACCTCCCGTCATCGGTGGGTCCGGCGGGTGGTATCGAATCCAGCTCAATAACCCTCCGTCGCTGTCGAGGGGCTGATAAGTCTCTGGTCGAGCGATCGAGCGAGCTGCGGAGCTACGCTGCAGTCGTATCCTCCGTGATCGCGGATTCCTGCGCTCGCGTCCTCCTCGAACTCACTCTCGAGATCGTGCCCGTACACGAGTGTGGTTTGTAGTCCGGGTGTGGCTACTCACCCTCCCATCGAATGCACGAGACGGTGCCACGGCCGAATCCTCCCTTTTTGTGGATGTACCGGAACCTGTTCCGGTACTAGTGTCCTCAACAACTGCTGGACCTGCTCCAGCACATGAACCAAAGCAGTGGTAGACCCCTGACCCTGCTGTACAACCGGTGGCGGGGTATGTACCTGCTCGGCCCCGAAATCCCCCTGCCTCTGCTCCCCTATCCCTCGGAGGCGTGGGATTACGGTCCCCTCCCCGGTCGCAAATCACGCTGTCGGCGCGTGTTAACCATTCTGAAACATTTCGGACCAAACGAGTCCAAAACAATCGATTACCTCTAATCCCTACGAAACTAGCGGCGGACTTTCTAAGGCTCGTAGTGCAATGCGATTTAACTCGAAGTTATTTTGCAAAATGATAAAATCATGCATTTCACAGAATCACAGAAGCAATTCATGCTTATTTCACCAAATCTTTTCCTAACACACAATTTTACGTACCTGAAACTTTTCCACAATCCTTTACTTGTAATACTTTTACCAAAATTCAGAAATTCTGGATTCCACACTCTGCAACTACCAGGATAACTTGAAGGACCAAACTTTGCTCCACAATTTTATTTTGAAGTGGTTCGAGTAAGGAGGTGGCCAATCTCCGTACCAAACCATTCTAAAATAAAATGTACAACAATAGTTGTCACTTCAAGTCACCACCGACGACCAATATGGTCACTTACTCGCTCGATACCAACTTGTCACCGCACGCCACCCGAGCCCGGTTGCGGAGGCGGGGCGCCGGGACGCCGGAGCGGAAGCCGGAATGGAAAGGAATGGCAGGTCCATCGAGACCCGCCGCGCGTAGCGGACCCAAGGAGCGAAAGGATTATGGAAGCAACCTAACAAAATTTCGTGCTTATAACTGAAAGTAAAACCAAACATACAATTCATGCTTTAACAACAGAGTAAGCCCCGCCCTCGTGGGACGAGTGCTTACGCACCAAAACATAAATACATACGAGTTCACAGAACCTAAAGTGTCTAGCAAGCGCCAAGCGCTGGAACATATACGAGACAGAATATATAAATATATACGGACATACAATCATCACAAGAAACCAGAAAAATATGCACATGCAGCTACAGAGCCAAGCCTAGACCTAAGCATCAAATACCTCGCGCGGGATTCCGACCAAGTAGATAAAATCCCGGCCCGCAAGGTGCAGCTGCTGCAAAACACAACCTAGGTAGAACCTCACGGAACCCTACTCCACAGGCCGCTTATCAGGTCTACCTGAAACCCAGCAGAACCCGAAAAGGGTGAGTCCTAAAAGGACCCGTAAGGGATATGGGGTAAGGTAAGTATATGTAACCCTGCAAAAGCAGAAAGATAGCAATATATGCAACGAGAATACGGAATAACATGCATGTACGAGAAAATAGATCGGAGTCCCGAAGGACGTGCGATTCTAAATCGCCATAACCCTTATAACAAATCGGAGCAGCGGCCTCCACTAAGGGAGTCGGAAGCCAAGCTATCTGAAGCATGGTGCACCGGTGGGGTAGCGAACCCACAAGCGTCGTAAGGTTAACAGACAGTATGCCATAAGGCATACTCCTACAAACTACAGAATATGCCCAAAGGCATAAAATTCCGAAATACTAGCAGAACAGAAAATGAAACCAAAACATATACTTATCTTACCAAAATAACAGAACCAAACCCTTACCTCAAAATCCAGATCGGACCGATTCTGGACGACTCCTACACCGTGCCTCGAAACTTAGAACTTCTCTTTTCCTAACCTCCGAACCTCGGAATCTGTCAAACCAAGTTGAATTAGCATCCTTATCGACCACACTACCAAACTACACCCCCGACCCCAAAACTGAAAATCCGGCAGAATTTCTGTAAAATTCCAGATTTCCACAGAAACGTCAGAATTCAGAACCAACTTAGGCAATGCAAGATTATACATTGATAAACGTAATTCAATAAGCAGAACTGACCAAACCAACCTTAAAACCCTTCATTACCCAACATTTTCCGATAATCCCGCTTAATTGCAACTTTTCCATTTCTTAACCGAATTCAACGTTTCAAACTTCCATCCACTCCTAAATTCAACCCCAACACCATATTAACATCCAATTTAACCAAAATGAAACTCCAACATTGAAAAAGAATCATTCCAAAATTCGGTTCTTAACCAACTTTTTATCCAACTTCCAATTCAATCCATTCAATCTTCCAATTAATCATTCTAACCACCAATTACACTTCTAAACCAAGAATGCTATCCAATTGCATCCAAAACAACAAAATCCAACATTGAACAACAACTCATAATTTCGGCCATTTGGGGGTTTTTACCTCAACTTGTTTTCCATCAAATTGAATCCATACATAAGCTTAGAATCATGCTAGGACTAACATACTTGAAGCATGAAACAAGATAACAAACACACACCATTTTGGAATTTTCCCAAAAATTCGGCCATAATAGGGATTTTCATCCAAGATGTGTTTTCCAAAATCCAACACTTGATTAACACTCTCCTACAACCCAAGAACAACATACTAAAAGATGGGAGGAAGAAAATCATCCTAGCTTATAGCTAAGAACAACCTCATCATTTGCAAAAACTCCTCTTTTCTTCACTAATCTTCAAAACTAATGAGTAAAGAGAAGTTTGGGAGGTACTTACCACTCAAAGCACCCAATTTCTCTTTGATTCCAAGCAAGGAGAAGAAATTCAAGCTTAAGGTGAGCTTCAATGGTGGCGTCGGCAGCAGCAACCAAAGGAAGAAGAAGAAGAAGAAAGGAGATGAAAATGAGATAAACTCATTTTATGAAGATATTAGCTAATATATATCTCTTCCACTTTATAACCCATACCTCCCAACTTTAAATAAGAAATAGCCATGTGTCCTCTCCTCCCTCCCAATTCTGCCGAAAAATACTTGCTGCCCATACCCATTTTATTAATTTTGCAACCAAATGCAAATTAACTCCCAATTTTTCCGAAAGTTCCAATTCTTTTTGCCCAAAAATAATTACCGAATTCCAAAATTAACGAAACTTGGACACAATCCTCAGAATATTATAACATTCACAAAACATATTTCAAAAGTTCATTTACCATTCCGGAGTGTCCTACCGAGCTCGCTGAACCCGAACCAAAACCCGACGTGCGAGCGTGTCAACCTGAACCGAAATTCCGTCACTCCAAAATTCTACAAAAATACCCATAAATTCCATCTTAAATTATAACACAACTTACCCCAAAGCCGTCAGAAAATTTCCATCCCGAGCCCCGGGAGTCGCCCGGAACCGAACGTCCCGCCCCAAATATTAAACTCCACAACCACCTCCGGGACGTCTCCACGACTCCAAAACTGCAAACGGCTTCCCAAACTGAGATCTCGAGAGTGCTACCGAGCCCGCTGTACGTCCCGAGGCGACCACGACAACCCCCCGGCGCCAGAAAAATATTTTCGGCGGAAACGTCCGGGGGACCCACACGACCTCAAATACGGAAGGGTTCGCCAAAATGATACTCGGATAGGGCTCGGGAGCCGTCTGAACAGCCAGCGTGACCGCGAGGCCAAGCCGGAGCCCCGGTCACCGGTCGCAACCCGCTCGGGGTGGCCGTAACATGTCCTCTCACCATGACTCACCACCTTAGTCACCCTTGTGACTCACACCCAAGCCAAAAATCTGAAATGCTGAAGTGTTTGCGTGTAATCCCAGGCTAACTTCACCCGAGTAACTCCCGACATGTGCGCGTGCTAGCCCGAACCAAAAATTCCCGTCGTGTGTGCTTGCTCAGTTATCACCGTATTACCCGTCCCGACCTCTCACACCAAAACCGTCACAAAACCTCATCCCGAGCCCCGGGTGTCGCCCGGGAACGAACATCCCGTCCCAAAAAATATACTCTGTAGAAAGATGCGGGATGTTCATACGATCCCAAATATGCTGACGGTTTCCTTTTCCGTGGTCCCGGTAGAGCTACCGAGCCTGCTGAACATCCCGAAACAAGTCTCGCTCCTGAAAAAAATATTTTCCGCGGAAATGTCCTGGGGCCCCGTGCGACCTTAAATATGAAAGGATTTCTGAAGATGAAACCCAGAAAAGATTCGGGAGCTGTCTGACCACCCGAAGACATGAGCTCCGAGTCACCAAGTCACAACCCGCTCGGGGTGATGGTAACATGAATGATCTGATACTCCGTAATGAGCTACTTGAGGAGGCACATGGGGGTCGAATGAGTGTACACTCGGGAAGTGAGAAGATGTACTATGATTTGAAATCTCACTTCTGGTGGCCGGGTATGCGAAGAGACATCACTACATATGTCTCTAAGTGTGCTACATGTCAGAGGGTGAAGGCAGAGCATCAAAGGCCGGCAGGTACCTTACAGACAGTGCTGATTCCGGTCAAGAAGTGGAGCAACATTACGATGGACTTTCTGACGGGATTACCTATGATCTGAGCGCATCATGATACCATTTGGGTCATAGTGGATCGGTTGACAAACTGTGACAATTTTCTACCCATGAAGATCACGAATTCCTTAGAAAAGCTGGCCCAATTGTATATTCGGGAGATAGTGCGGCTACATGGCGTGCCTAACTCCATTGTATCCGATCAAAATCTGCGATTCACAGCGCGGTTTTAAGGAACTTTTCACAAGGCTTTGGGCACACGACTCCATTTGAGCACAGCATATCATCCACAGACAGACGGACAGTCTGAGCGGGTGATTCAGATTCTAGAAGATATGCTGCGCAGTTCTGCACTGGACTTTGGCGGTGAGTGGGATCAGCATTTGCCATTAGTAGAATTCTCTTACAACAACAGTTATCAAACTACTATTAGCATGGCACCATATGAAGCTCTGTATGGATGGTGTTGTGTGACACTGCATTGCTGGGTAGAGGCTTTAGATAGAATTGAGTTGGGTCCTGAACTGATTGAAGAAACCACAGCTAAGATTAAGAAGATTCAGGACCGATTGAAGGCCGCCAATGACCGGACCACTTCCTATGTGAACAAAAGGAGACGAGATCTGAAGTTCGAGGTTGGCGACAAAGTGTGGCTGAACGTAGCACCAACCAGGGGAACTATTAGATTTGGTAAGAGAGGGAAGTTGGCTCCGCGATATGTGGGACCTTATGAGATTCTGGAGCAGGTTGGCAAGGTAGCTTACAGATTGGCCTTGCCACCGAGTATGTCTGCAGTGCACAACGTATTCCATGTGAGTATGCTGAAGAAGTGCATCCTGGATCCGACTCAGACAATAGGAGTAGAGGATGTACAGCTAGAGCCGGATTTGACATATCGAGAGGTACCTATAGCCATTTTGGGACGGGACGTACGGAAGCTTCGCAGTAAGCTCATTCCGATGATCCGAGTGTAGTGGTCCCACCACTCCGAACGGGAAGCGACCTGGGAAGTCAAGCGGGATGTGAGAGATCGGTACCCCGACGAGTATCAGAGACTTAAGACAGCCTTGGAGGACCAAGGGTCTTAAGGGGGGATTGTTACCGACACCCGGTACGTATTTCAGTTAGTTACGCAATTAAGTGTCAAAACCGGGATTAGTGAATTTTGTGTGACTCGGGACTTATAATTAAGTATATGAAGTGTGGTTTGTGTGAAATTTGAAGTCCCGAGGATGTGTTTCAGTTTTCGTTCCTGTTATAGACATCCGGTGTGGATTTGAGTAAATTACGTGATTAAGCGTAATTATCGGGATTAGCAATTTTTGTGTGGCTCGGGACTCATAATTAGTCATATGAAGCATGTTCTAAGTGTGATATGAAGTCTCGAGAATGTGTCTCAGATTTCGTTCCGATCGGAGAAGCGATTTGGAAGTTGCATCACACTACTCACATCCACGGGCTGTTGTTGCTCAGCCAAACGTCCCTGAGCTGACGGCCCCGACAGTGATGTGCCTGGTAGCAGCACTGCCAAAGTATCCCTGATCTGCTCAAGGACCTGCATCAAATTCAGAGGAACCTGTGCCGGAGGAATCTGTGGTGCTGGACCCGTTACCTGCTGCACAATCTGCTGAGGCTTAGGATCTCTGTCCCGCCTCTCCTGATCCTGTTCTCTTCTTCTGCGTCTATTCACCATATTTCTGAATAATTCAAAAGAAAACCAAGTAGCACATATATAACGGTTAAACACCCAAAACTAGAAATTGGCTCTGTATATGTAAATTCAAATGCATCATGTAACAACATCCAATGACAGAAAAGATAATCCAGATCACATGAACAACCAGAATGCCAAAATTCCAGACCAGATACCAGATCAGAACACCACATGCAGGACACATATACACTAATCACTTAACATAAGAGAAATCCATGACTGAACAATAACCATGCTCTGATACCACCTTCTATCACCCCATGGCGGAAGCACACTGGCGATTACGATGCATATTAACACCGTAGCCACACTCAGTTGGGGTAACAGATCACACACATCAAATTTGACAAGTGGGCCCTGTGGGCCCCACAGTTCATTTTAAGCTTCCTACTCAGAAATTTTCCACACAAATCATGTATCACGCACATATGCTTACACATATAAACATACAGGTGATTTCTGACAAAAATCTCGAAACCCGGGGAGTAGGCCCCACGGGGCGATTTACACCTTTTCGGACGTACAAGTCCCAAAACTGATAAAAACATGCATTCCACACTCAGAATCACAAACATGCACATAATCTTCTCAGAATGCTTCCCAGTAGAAAATCCAGCACAAATTTGACTTTTGACGAAAACCCGAATTTTACTAATTCTACGTGCATACATGTCATCTACAATATACAGAGCCACAAAAAATGTTACTAGAATACATACAGAACGTGCGAGGTGGTGACACTCCGGGGTCCAACCAACGTCCTCGACGTGCAAAATACTGCTGCTGCTACATACATAAGAAAGTTTGACCGTTAGAAACCCACAGTGCTCAATAACATAATCTGAACTCCAGAACTGAATATCACCCAACACATCCCAAAAAAGTTGATCACACAGATATCGTAAATCCCGAAACGATATACACACACATTAGATTCCCCCTTATTTTTCAATGTGAATCACAACAGATCGGAACACACAGAATGGTACCTGAAATATCACACACAAAAGCAACCCCCGACTCTACTCAGCGGGTTGCGGGTCAGATCCTCCCGAAATGAAGAAATAAGGGGTAAGTTCTCGAAAGAACTTCGTAAGGGTTGAGGTATAAGCAAAGATTTTCTTGGAGCACAAGGAACCTGAAACCAAAGAAAAACGCAGATATACAAGAATTCACATACTCATGTAATTATATACACATGCTCAACCAATGCAGATTCAACCAAATGCAATGCAAGTCAAACAATGGATAATGATGTAGTTAGACACAATGACGGTCTTTCTGGCCTTAGTCGAGGCACAAATACAATTACACACAAGAGCATGGCCAGCTCGGGGTCATGATCCCCACCGTTATATCACAAACACCTTAAAGGTGTATCACACAGACTTACACCATTTAGGTGTAGATACACAGATACACACCCTCAATGTTGATCCCGTGACCTGCACACCAATGCTTATACCATTTGACCAAGTTTGGCATCACCAAGCCAACCTCTCAAAGCAAACCTAGCCTCAATATACTCTGATACGCATTTTATAATGTACTCCAAAATGCAGTACCTAGAGACACACTGAACCCTTACCTTAAGTAGAAGACCGAATGGAATTTTTCGATCAGCTGTCCCGGTACGAATTTCGGAAGAGTTCCGGCTGCGTTTCCAACTACTCCCTGTTCACAGTTGATCCACAGATCCGGAATATACATTCCGGATTCACAAAATTGACCCACAACAATGACGCCAAAAATGGGACTCGGGCAGGAAAAAACGGCTTTCACATACGGCTTTTTCAACGAAATCTAAACCGTACAAAATGTATAATTCTTCGCTCTGATCAATAATATACCCTTACCTTTCATCAAATCACGCATGAAGTTGAGTTTCTATTCAAAATTTTAGAACAAATTCGGCAACACTTCTGCAAAGATTCAGCTTAAACTCCTGACACAAAAGACGTAATAGAAGGTGCAAGGAATGCTTAGGAACCATAAAATCAACCATAGGAGAAGTTCCATAATTATGTAGCAATTTTCAAAGGCTCACGGTTTCCAAACGGAGCTGAATTAGCAAAAACTGATCCATAGAAAGTCAACTACTCACAAGGAACAATTTAATATCCTTACCTCGAAGCTTGGCCGAGTAATTGTCGAGATCCCACTTTCACGGTGGATGCGTCTGAAGGAGGAAGAGGTTGAAGATGAGAGAATGAGACAAAGCTTAATCTTCTTTTCCATATATATATATATATATATATTAATAACATTATTATTATTATTATTTCTTTTTCCCCACCACTTGACAGACTTTACCTCTTCCTCTTTCTCAATTATATATGCAATTTTCCTTCTTTTCCACTTTTGCCCCAATACTTTGTAAAGTTGCAATTTAGTCAAACCCGGAAATTGTAACTTTCAAACCGCTTCTCCGATAGAAACGAAATCTGAACATAACTCTCGGGACATCATATCACACACAAATCATGCTTCACGTATTTAATTATAATCCCCGAGCCACGCAAAATTCACTAATCCCGATATTTGCACTTAAGCGCGTAATTAACTTATGCACTTACCGGGCGTTGGTAACATAGAGTGCATACCTTTGCGTCTTCCCAACGCCTCCAATTGTGCCATAAGCACACCAGATCATCCTCCTTGGCCCTATGATCCGGGTCTCTACCCCTGACCAATCCAGTGTACTTCCTGCTCAAAGCATCCGGCACAGAGTTTCCTTTACCCGCGGTGTACTTAATGTTGCAGTTATAATCCTTAATGTACTCAAGCCACCGACGCTGCCTCATGTTCAACTCCTTCTGAGTGAACAAATACTTCAAACTCTTATGGTCGGTATAAATATGAAATTTGCTCCTGAGAAAGTAATGTCTCCACTGCTTCAGAGTGTATATCACTGCAGCTAGCTCCAGATCATGTGTCGGATAATTTTGCTCTTGCGGTAGAAATTGTGTCGACCCATAAGCAATGACTTTATTCCCCTGCATTAGAACACATCCTAATCCAACTCGTGACGCATCTATTTAGATCACATAAGGAGCACTAGGATCCAGTAATATCAGAATTGGAGCATTCGTCAACCTCTGCTTAAGCTCCTGCAAACTACGCCCGCACTCGTCAGACAAAATAAAGGCACGCCCCTTCTAAATTAGTTGAGTAAGAGGTGAAGCCAGAATGGAAAAATCCTAAACAAACCTCCGATAGTACCCAACCAATCCTAGAAAACTCCTGATCTCACGCACATTCGTGGGTTGCTTCCAATCTCGTACAACCCTAATCTTCTCGGGATCCACAGATAAGCCATGTTCACAGATAACATGACCCAGAAAAGCAACCTCACGAATCTAGAACTCACACTTGAAGAACTTCGCATATAGTCAGTGTTCCCACAGTGTTTGTAGCACTATCCTCGGATGATCCTAATGTGCATTATCATCCTTGGAATAAACCAGGATGTCAGACCGAACGGCATAACCGTGTATTCGTAGTGTCAATACCGAGTCCGAAAAGTAGTCTTCGGAATGTCTTCCTCCTTAACCCATAACTGAAAGTATCCGTACCACAAGTCAATCTTTGAAAAGACCTTTGCTCCTTTCAACTGATCAAACAGATCATCGATCCTGGGTAACAGATACATGTTATTCACTGTGATGGTGTTTATTTTTCGATAATCGATGCACAACTCGAGGATTCCATCCTTCTTTCTCACAAACAGAACCAGAGCACCCCATAGAGACATGCTCGGTCTAATAAACCCTTTCGCAAGCAATTCATCCAGTTGTTTCTTTAACTCATTCATTTCAACTATAGGCATGTGATAAGGGGGAACATAAATAGGAGTAAAACCTGGTTGGAGATGAATCTCAAACATGATCTCCCACTCCGGTGGTAGCCCTGGAAGATCCTCTAGAAAAACCTGCGGAAACTATCGTACAATCGGGATCTTCTCCAGCTCCATTCTAGTATCAGCTGGATTCAATCCGTAATATTCCTCCTCATTTACCACCGGCACCTGATCCAGAACCTGCAGCTCCATACCGTGTTCCACAACTTAGACATTCGACACTACAAATAGAGGTATTACCTCTCCAGATACTCAAATCTGCTGCTAGGCACAATTAATCTGAATAAAATTATTGGATAGCAAATTCATCCCAAGAATAACATCATAAGTTAGAACATCCAGAACTAACAGATCAGACTGAAAATTGTGTCCTCCCACTTCAGGACACAAAATCAAGCCATCTCATTCAAAAAAATATTGACTTCCAGCAGTTTTAATCAGAAACACATCAGACAACTAACAAACATATAATTGCAGAGATTGAGCACATTACTGTGCTACAATTAATGTGGAAGCACCAGTGTCGAAAAGCACATTAACAAATATATCATTCAGAAACAATGCACCTTTCAGCGCTCCCTACCGAGCTGACTCGCCCTGCTCAATCTGAAAAACTCTGCCGGCACGAAGCTGTTGTGCTGGCGTAACTGGTGGTCGCGCTGGCTGTTGCGGACCTCACTGAAGTGCCTCCCGCCCCTGCGTGAACTAGGCTGTTATGGAGGCGGTGCCCGAGGAAAGCTGGTGGACTCTTTTCTGGGCATCAGAGGACAGTCACGGATCTAGTGCTCCGTGGACCCGCATCTTAGACATCGGCCGGACTCTCGATAACATTGTCGACCAGTGTGAAATGTCCCACAACTGCGACAAGGAGGTCTTGATGGTGCTGCTACCGTGCCCTTTACTCTGTCACTCGGCTCGGCCCCAAACGTCTGCCCAGTACTCCTGAAAGTTCTCCTTGATCTTTGAAATCCAGAACCTCGTACACTCTCACAAGGTCGATAAGGAGACTACTCCTGCTCCAGAAGCTGAGCCTTTTGAACTACCTGGTGGTAAGTAGTGATGCCAAGGGGTCGCAACGCCCATCTGATATCGGGGCGCAATCCCCATATAAACTGCTTGGCCTTCTGCTCTTCAAACCTATAGTACTGTGATACAAAACGGACCAACCAATCGAACTCCTGCTCATAGTCCTGCACAGTCTTCTCGCCCTGCTGCAGACTATTGTACTGCCTCTAACGAAGATCCCGGATGGAATCATTGATATAGTACTCTAAGAACACTCGGGAAAACTCCTCCCAGCCCATACCAGGGTCCTGCTCCTCTCGACGCTCAAATTGTACTCTTCTGCCACTCTGTACACTCCTCCACCAGTGATCCACCTGCCTGGCCAAGTTATATGTAGCCAGGGATACCATTGTAGTGGAAGGTAAGTGTAACATCCTGAGCGTCTTCTCCTTGTCAGAAAGCCATGTCTCAGCCACTTCCGGTCCTCCTTTGCCATCAAACTTCGTCGGATTCAAACGCAGAAATCTATCCAACAAATTGACATCCACTGATCGGGACTCCTGCTGCCCATATCGCCTACGAGACCGGTGAGAGCTCTCTGACTCATCATACTCATTATCTCTGTGTCGTCTGCGATGTCGATGACTTCGATCACCCCGTTGACGCTCGTCCTTAGAATAATCAGATCTGACCTCACGATGAACCTCTGACTGTACCCTCCTAGATCGAGGGTGTCGTCTCTCTGAATCCTCCTCGTCAGTACTCTCTCTCTGCTCCTCCTGCAGTGGAGTACCGGTATGAGTTGTGGCGAGAGTAACAATATTCCCTCGCTCTGAACCTGCTGAACCCCCGGAGTAACCTGAGGCAACACAGGCAATAATGCTGTGACTACATCCCGGATCTACTCCAGGGTCTGTACAAGGTCAATGGGAGGCTAGTACTGGGGATGCAACTGCTGTCCCAGAACCCGAGGTTCTCGGACATCTCTTGGAGAGTCGGGATCCTTGTCCCGCTCACCCTGATCTCACTCTCGCTAACGGGGAGTATTAACCATTGCTCTTGAAATTCACAGATGCACGAGCACATACAAGATGGTAAGTGTCTAACAGAAGCTAGCAGCGGTATTTCTATAAACTCTGCAATGTAAATGCAATGCATGATGCAATAACCCCAAATCTCATAATCACATATGCATATCAGAAATCTAATTCTGAGCGTTCGCCCTTTCTGACATCCACATCTGATTCTGTTTAGTACGTCTCGAAGAACCGACCCTGCTCTGAAACCCCTTCCAAAACTATTCAAGTAAGGAGTGGCCAGACCCCTTACAAAACATCCCTGGAATAAGCGGTAGAACAACGGCTCGCCCTACCAAGCCCGCACACAGAACATAGATTCACTTATGGACTACACTAGGCTCAAAACAGAACTTCACCTGATCCTCGTACTTCACAAAACCTGCTCTGATACCACCTTTACTGTTACCCACTTCAGTGGAAGCACATGTAATGCAAAACGCCCGGTGGCGTCGGCGGGAACTGGAATCGGGGAAACAGTAAAACAAAGTTCCCTCGGTGTGGTGGCCCAGAAGATTAATTTTTTTCCTTTACTCTACTCATGCTATTAACTTGTAATGCAAGTAACGAGGATTGTCTGAACTCAAACACACCTATGCACATAGATACAAATATGACAATATGAGTTTGGCCCAACAGGCTCCAGAATGTACTAGAGCATGGAAATCCTCATATCATTTTGTTAGAGACCAGGTTGGCATACCAATCCAACTGGCGTTCCCTGCATCCCTAACTCACGGACTTCTCGTACCTGGTTACGAGTTTCATGCCTCCCCAAGACTCAAACATGGGACTCCGGGCTTAATGTCCCATTACACATTAGTCTGAGTACACTTGGGCTACTGGCTCAAGTGGTACTCAGACTCATGAGCAATGGGACATAAAGCCCGGAGTCCCATGTTCGCGTCCTGGGGAAGGCATGAAACTCGTAACCGGGTACGAGAAGTCCGTGAGTTAGGGATGCAGGGAACGCCGACTGGTATGCCAACTGTCTCTAACATTAGGGATGTAGGGAACGCCAGTTGGACTAGTATGCCAACCTGGTCTCTAACAGATACATATGTGATGCAACATAACTTTACATGCATGCGTTCACATATACAGACCCAGAACCTAGTATCCAGAATACCTACGTGTGTGGAGGGATCTAGTGCACCAAGATCCTCAGAAAGCAACTCCACGTAGGTCACCGCTGTTGCTAAATAGATAACAGAAGTAACCTTAGAATGTCCTCAAATCAGAATCGGATATTGCAGAATAGCAGAAAATCTCAAACGGGACTATCCTTTTTCCAAATCAGAAGTCAGGCTCGGAATTAATTATACCTGAAAATCAAACACCGGAAAAGAACCGAGAGACTCTACTCCTCGGGCTTCTTATCAGACGAGCTTGAAAACGTGTAAATATATAAGGGTGAGCACTCGTTGAGAATTCAGTAAGGGTCAGGCATAGGATATGGTATCTCAGAATCCAGAATACTCGGAACTAATATACCTGCACAGAAAACACAGATACAAACACAGAAAACACAGATAATAATAACGATGTCCGAAATGTTAGTAGTCAGACAGAATCGGCAGACCTCTATGGCTTTTAGCCTTACAGAAGAGGTTTTCAGAAATAACAGAAGGCGGGCTATGTCATCAAATGTTTTGATCTGACGATTGTGATGCACGTTGACCTTCATCAACTGTCAATCCTCATCTGGAAAAGATCTTATTATAGCTTGGACCTGTTGTTCATCTGTGAGGTTGTGCCTGGCTTGCTTCAATTGGTGGATCATCAGAGACATCTCTCAAAGGTGAGAATTCATGGTGTGATCAGCTCGTTTAATAGTGGTACACTACCCAAGCAAATGCCTCTCGCGTCATCATCAGCAGCAACTAAGGATACGCACCGCGATGTCACCGCATCTCGCGAAGGTGTTACCAGAAGAGCTTCGCACCTACTGGCTTCGCCAGGACCTCGCGCATTTGCATCTCCTGGCTTCGCCAGGAATGGCCTTCGCATCTCCTAGTCTCCACCATCCAACACTTAGCAAGAACATCAAAGACTGAGGAAAGGAAGCTGGGAACAGTTATCTCATGACCTACCCACGTTCTCCATCACACCTCTGGTCTTCCACTACTCCAGAACGTGGGGAAGCACTCCACTACTCTGGATCATGGGACAACTTCCACCTTAACGCCTCCTATAAAAGGATGGCTTGGGGAAGGTACACCCTATCTACACACCCCCACTCCTCTTTCTGCTCCTGAGTATTCTGTTCCGCATCTTGCAGATTACTTTGGAGCTTTAGATCGTCGCTCTCACCATCACTTCAACTGTTCAAGTATCTGGAAGCCAGTCCCTTCAAGGAACCAGGCTATCAGATTGGCGCTGTCTGTGGGAACTGTCACAAATCCCAGGAAGAAAACCACTCAAGAACAGAAGCCATGCCTACCACAATGAACGCAAGCCAGCAGAACTGCCGTGGAAGGAGGAATCCACCCGCCGCCGCTGCAAACCGTGGGGCTTCAGTCCACTCAACGGGGGAAACCTACTCCTATGGTGACCGCAATTGCCCCCCCTTGAGGGAAGTCGTTCACACGACAGGGGCAGACATCGCCATGAGATCTGGACATGTTGTCCTCTCGACGAATCACAACCGATCAGCCGGTGTGGTGGGAGCGCCACACAATGTGGTCATTCAGAATTCGGAGGTGGCCGGTCTCGACCCCGCAATCCTCGCAGCAATCACTGAGGCTGTCGTCCAGAATATGCGCGGCACTATGGCCACAGGAGGTTTCCAAACGATCCAGCAGCCACAAAACCACCAGGAGCCTCCTCTTCCTCCACCACAGCAGGAAGCCTATCCTAATCCATCCCACTCCGCCGCACTCGCCAGACGCCTGGAGCAAATTGAGAAGAGAGAAGTAAGGGCAAACACGCCCTACTCCACCAGCCTGGGTCTGGACCACCTCTGGACCCAGCCTTTCACCCAAAGGATCTTGGAGGCTCCACTGCTGGAGAAATTTCGCCAGCCCAGGCTGGACTCCTATGACGGTCTCTCAGACCCGGATATCCACCTCCAACGCTACATACCTACAACAAAGATTCCTTTCTTTTGCAATTGAAAATATGAAGTTAGTAGTATAAAACCCTCTCTTTGTATTTCACTCAAGGAGGATTCTCTTATGGTGTATCACTCTTGATCGGCTTCAACCTCTCAAGTCCACAATCTCTTTCAACCTTGTTCAAGGAAGACACAATAATGGACACAAGAAAAAACTAGTAAAACCGAAAATAAGTAGAAAATGAAAGCACTAGTTACTTGAAACTAGGTTTTGGGAAAAGTTTAAGGTAGATGGGGGTTGAAAAAAGAAGGGTGTGGTGTAAGAAAGGTCTTTTGCAAACAACCAACACTTTTTTATGCAAGATGTTAAGAACTTTTGGATCAAATGTACATTTATGATGAACTTTGTATGAACACAAGATGAACTTGATGAACTTGCAAGAACACTTGATGAACACAACTTTTCTCTCTTCAAAAGTTGCACTTTTCTTGATCCTTTTTTTCAATAATAACAAACTTTTTCACTTCACAACATCATAACATCGTACAAACAACAACTTTTTCACTTTCACTTTGTAAGAAATGGCCATGAACTTTCGGCCACACTTAGGAAAGGTAGAAAGTAGTTTCTTGAAATTTTGCAAATCAAAACAAAGGGTTCTTTGAAGAAACTTACAACATAAACATCAACCAAGCAACAAAGCTCTGATACCACTTGATGTGATCATGGAAATGATCAACTCTTGAAAGGATCTAGCTTGGAAGATGAACACCAAACAAGATGATAATTTCGGCTAGACAAAGAACCTCTTCACTACAAGGTGAAGCAATGCTTTGATTGCCAAGGAAAGAAGATGGATCTAGCACCTCTCAATTACTTGATTGAGCAATACTAGATATGATTCTTGAACCAAAATTATGGAACAAGGGAATGGATTGAAGAAGTGAGAAACCAAAGCCAAAATGCTCTCAAAATGGAGACTACAATTTCGGAAATAAGAGTTCTAAGGGATGAAATGTGAGTTGTCTAACCCAAATACATGAATGGTGGTAGTGGAGGTTATTACCCAAAGTGTGGCTAACACTTTTGGTAACAACCCCTTAAGTCTTCCAACCATTTTCATGCATAAAGAAAAAGGCATGATGATACTACTTAAAATGGTTGGGAGAGTGGGAGGATTCCACCATTTTTGGTAATGGAGGGTAAGGACCAACCATTACTTCAAATTAGTGAGTAAGGACCTCCACTATCTCACTTTCCCTCCCATTTCCTAAATAACACAAATAACATTCAAATATAAGTCAAATATGCTGAAATCTGATGGAGAAGTGAAATATCCGAATTACCTATGGGGGAGAGTGATCCACACGCGCTTGGAAGAGGTGGCGCGTCCAAGCTATGGCCCGGTTTCTCCAAGGCTTGGGAATAGGATTGATGTGATCACGGTTAATGAACTCGCGATCAAGCCAATCGCGGATCTAGCTTGGGGGAGGCGAACATGAACTATTGCACAGATTTCGGCCAAGTGAACCTCCTCACTACGAGATGAGGCAATGCACTTGATAATGCCTGGGAAAGAAGATGGGATCTAGCACCTCTTGACTACAAGATCAAGCAATACTAGATATTATATTTGGATCCTCTTGCATGGATCACTAGGGAGATGGAAATGCAAGAAAAGGGAACACAAAAGCCAAGGTCTCACTTGGAGAGTTTTGGCAAAATTCTTGATTCAAAATTATGTTCTAGTTACAAATGTGTTGGAAGCTAGCTTAAAAGGGTGAGGAGTGATGTGAGGGGCAAAACGGCTCTTGCATCTGTGCATGCATGCAGAAAGCATGAAGTGCTTTTGCATGCATGCCATCTAAAAAGCTTCCAAAAAGGTAAAAAGGCAAAAGCTGGCCTAAAAGTCTTCCTATGTCTTTTGCATGTAAAGTGAGTATTTGTTTTCCCGAGTGTATTCAGAGATGGGACATTTCAGGTTGGATTGGTCGGCCAGTTGATTAAGTATGGAGGCTTCGTGGGGCGCCTTCTCCTGTGGGCTTCGCCTTCGCCTGGGATTCTCGCGCTGGGGTCTCACCTGCTGGCTTCGCATGAAGGTCTTCTCCTTGGGGCTTCGCCTGTGACTCAAAGTCTCGCATGAGGGTTTCGCCACTGCCACCTTACTTGAGTGTACTTACGTTCCAAGCTCCAAAGGGTTTCACGTGCTCTTCCTCCAATATGATACCGAGTTGGCAAATTGTAAGGTCCTTTCTCGAGCCTCCTCTTGTTCTTCTCCCTGTGCCATGAGTCTCATGAATGCATTGAGACTGGATTGGACTTGTTTGAATCGGGACCTTGTCATAGGTCCGCCGAGTCCTTGGAGAGGAGTTGGGTCCGCGTGCGCTTGAGGTTGAGCGTTACCTTGAGCTTGGGGAGTCCTTGGGGCGATGTCCACATCATACTCTCCCTCTTCAAAAGAATCCGTCCGCAGATTCTCATAATCTTCATCACCTTCAAAAGGTGCCAAATCACACACGTTAAATGTTGCATGTACGTTATAAGATCCATCACAAGGCAAGTCAAGTACATATGCATTTTCACCAATTTTATTAGTGATTTGGAAAGGGCCATCGCCTCTTGGCGCAAGTTTATTTTTCCTAGCTTGGGGAAACCGGTCCTTCCTCAAGTGCAACCACACCCAGTCCCCAACTTGAAAACTTCTAAACTTTCTACCCTTATTGACCCTTTTTGCATAAGATTCATTAACTTTTTCTAATTGCTTGTGAACCTTAGCATGCAAGTCCTTCATGTGTTGGGCTTTCTTTCTCCCATCTACATCCATTTGTTCAGTATGATTTAGTGCTACCAAGTCCAAAGGAGCTAAAGGGTTGAAACCATATACGATCTCAAATGGACTATAAGATGTAAAGGAATGGTAGGCTTGGTTATAAGCAAATTCAACATGGGGTAAGCACTTTTCCCATTCCTTTAAATTCTTCCTAAGGAGGGTTCTCAAGATAGTGGTTAGAGTTCTATTGGTCACTTCGGTTTGGCCATCGGTTTGAGGATGGCTTGATGTCGAGTACATCAAACTAGTGCCTAACCTAGACCAAAGGGTTCGCCAGAAATGACTTAGGAACCTAGAATCTCTATCGCTAACAATAGACCGAGGGAGACCATGGTATTTCACAATGTCTCTAAAAAATAAGTCGGCTACATGCGATGCATCATCAGTTTTATGGCATGGAATGAAATGTGCCATTTTTTAGAATCTATCTACTACAACAAATATGGCATCATGCCCATGGGATGTTCTAGGTAAACCACTTATGAAATCCATGCTTATATCAACCCAAGGAAGTGAAGGTGTAGGGAGAGGAGTGTACTTCCCTTTTGGTTGGAGAGTGGACTTGGCTTGGTGGCATGTTACACATCTTGCACAGACCTTGGTAACATCCTTCTTCATGCCTGGCCAAAAGAAGTTTTCTTTCGCGGCTTCAAGGGTCTTTTGGACACCGAAATGTCCCATGGGGCTGCCACCATGGGCCTCTTTGATGATGACTTCCCGCATCGATCCTCTTGGGACGCACAACCTTTTGAACTTAAACAGGAAGCCATCAAACACATAGTAGCCATTTTGGCTTCCTTTAGCACAATTAGCAAATATTTCTCCAAAGTCCACATCATGTTTATACATGCTTTTCAAACAATCAAAACCAACAATTTTTGTGTCAAGGGTCATGAGTAAAGCATATCTCCTAGAAAGCGCATCAGTAACAACATTTTCTTTGCCCTTCTTATACCTGATTACATAGGAGAAAGACTCGATGAACTCTACCAATCTAACATGTCTCTTGCTCAAGTTTCCTTGCCCTTGAAGATACTTCAAAGACAAGTGGTCTGTGTGGATGACAAATTCTCTTGGCAGTAGATAATGACTCCATGTTTGCAATGACCTCACAAGAGCGTATAGCTCTTTATCATATGTGGAGTAATTCAAGGTTGCTCCACCTAGCTTTCACTAAAGAAGGCGATGGGGCGGCCCTCTTGGTGCAAAACAGCACCAATGCCTATCCCACTCGCATCGCACTCTACTTCAAAAACTTTGCCAAAATTAGGTAAAGTAAGCAAAGGTGCATTTGTTAACCGAGATTTCAATTCCTTAAAGGACTCCTCTTGCAACTTGCCCCATTCAAATACTACATTCTTCTTAGCTAGTTCATGCAAAGGGGCGGCTATGGAAGAGAAATCTCTAACAAATCTTCTATAAAAAGCTAGCAAGTCCTAGAAAGGATCTTACTTCAGTTAATGATTTAGGAGTAAACCAATCTCGAATTGCATTTACTTTACTTTCCATTCGCACCAACTACGTATCCAAGAAAGTTAACCTCATTTGATGCAAAGACACACTTCTCAAATTTAGCATACAATTTTTCTAACCTAAGTGTGTCGAGGACTTGCCTCAAATGCTCAACATGCTCATCATGATTCTTGGAATATACAAGTATATCATCAAAGTATACGACCACAAATTTTCCAATTAATCGCCTTAAGACATGATTCATTAGACGCATGAAGGTACTAGGTGCATTAGATAATCCGAAGGGCATGACATTCCACTCATATAAACTAATTTTAGTTTTGAATGCAGTTTTCCACTCATCACCCTTCTTCATCCTAATCTGGTGATAGCCACTTCTAAGATTAATTTTAGAAAACACACAAGCACCACTCAATTCATCTAGCATGTCATCAAATCTAGGTATAGGGTGGCGATACTTTACAGTGATTGAGTTGATGGGGTGGCAGTCCATGCACATTCGCCAAGTGCCATCGCTTTTGGGCACAAGTATAACTGGCACCGCGCATGGCGAGAGGCTCTCGCGGATGAATCCCTTGTCAAGCAGCTCTTGCACTTGCGACTGGATCTCTTTGGATTCTTGAGGGTTGGTTCGGTAGGCGGCCTTGTTGGGCAAAGGCGCACCCGGAAGTAAGTCTATCTGATGCTCTATGCCGCGATAGAGTGGAAGGCTTCGCGGCTCGTTGAATACTTCATCGAAGTCCTTCAAAACTTCCTGCACATACGAAGGAAGAGAAGCTATGTTTTCAAGAGTTAGCATGCAATGAGTTGGAATCATGAGGAAACAAATCTTGTTTCCCAAAAGTGCTCTTTTGAAGTCTCTCTCTTTGGCCATTGGAGGTATGCACTCTTGTTTTCTCGTTTGTTCACTCATGGTGTTTCCCATCAATGCGCACTCTTTCTTTTCACACAAGGTTCCTTGAACCTTCTCTCCACTCCTCTTTCAGCCCTTGCTCTTTCTTTTCCTTTCAAACTTACTTGCCAGGTGAACTTGGTCTTGGAGGGCTTGGGTTGGCGTGAGGGGAAGCAAGGTGTAGGGTCGACTGAGATGGGTGAGGGTATATTTGTTAGTCTTGCCATAGTGTATAGCCTCCTTATCATATTGCCAAGGTCGTCCCAAGAGAATGTGTGTGGCCTACATTCGCACCACATCGCAAGTGATAGAATCTTCATATTTGCCAATCTTGATTAGCACATCAACTTGTTTCATGACCTTCACAAAGGTCCTATCATCAACCCATTGGAGTTGGTATGGCTTAGGGTGCGCGATGGTGTGAAGACCCAATTCGGCAACCATGTCTTCGCTTGCCGCGTTTACACAACTTCCACTGTCAATTATGAGACTACAAAGAGTCCCATTGACCAAGGCTCTGGATTGAAACAAGTTTTCCCGCTGAGTGCTTTCAGTAACACTTGGGGAGCTTTGCAGAACTCTCTTGGTGACCAAGATCAGGCCTTCCATAGGCAATTCTCCTTCCGCTTCGCTCTCTGGGTTTTGGGGTTCAAGAGGAATCTCCTCTTCATCTTCGCTAGATAATTCCCCATTTGGTCGAATGACCATGGCCCTCTTGTTGGGGCAGTCCCTCGCATAATGTCCCTTACCCAAACACTTACCTCGCATTAGGATAGTCGCGACGAGATGGGGGTATTGCCGTGGGCGGTTGATAGGGCTTTGAAGATGTCTGTTTGGGGAAGGGGGTAGACTTGCTCCCTGAACCTCAGAGAGGCGTATGGGATGAAGAATAGGAGTTTCCCTTCTTCAGTTGCTTCTCTACTCGTATAGCCTTGTGCACAAGATCTTGATAATCTTAATAATCACATAGCTCCACCGTTTTGGCGATGTCCTCTTTTAGCCCGTATAGAAATCTTGCCAATTTGGCCTCATCGTCTTCTTTGACGTTGGCTCTCATCAGGGCTTTCTCAAGATCCTTTTGGTAGTCCTCCACACTTCGATTGCCTTGAATGAGGCGCTGCAATTTTTGGGCACAATCCCTATCATAATAGCTCGCCACAAACCGATTTCTCATTGCTTGTTTAAGCTCTTCCCAAGTGGCGATAGAATGGTCACGGTCCCTTGCCCTCGCATAATGCTCTTGTTCCCACCAAGTGAGAGCGTTGTCATGGAACTCAATGACGATCTTTAATGCGGTCGCATCATTGTATCCCATCATGTCAATGATCCTCTCGGTTTTGGCCATCCAAGCAAGATATTCTTCCGGATCACTGGAGCCATAAAATGGCGGTATCTGAAGCTTTAAATTGTTGAGGGCTTGTTGATCCTGGGTTGGTTCTCTTCCTCCAAGGTTTCGGTTAAAACCTCGATGGACACGCCCTCTCTCAGCTTCTTCTTCTTCTTCTTCTTCAAGGTCTCTCTCAAGATAAGCTCGGGCTTGAGCTCGATCTGGAAAGACTTTTCTCCTTGCGGGTTTCGGCGGTGGCTCCGCATAGTATGCCTGATCATCACTATCCAAAATATCAACATCTTGGTCTACTCTCGTAGAGGGAACTGGCCGACTATGAGGAGTGGCTTGTGGCTTCGCCGATGGCGGATTAAGAGTAGTATGGGTGACCCCGCCTTGAGCCCGCGATGCATGGGCATCATCGTGGACTTGCGAACCTTCCAGTTGCTTTCCTTGTGCTATCTCCACTCTTGTTAGTCGCTCATTTGTAGTAGCGACTTGAGCTCCCAAGTCATCCAACCTTTGCAATATTTTTGCAAGCGTGTCATGCATTCCTAGTTGGGATGGATGAGGAGGAGTGGAGTCTGAAGAAGCCATTTGTAATCAAAGTACAGTTGAAAATAGGTAGTTAGTAAGAAAAACCTCACCACTCCCTGAGTGTTTACACTCACTCTCGTGTTTCGCTCAAAGGTTTCTTTCGGGGAGATTTCACCCTTGCCTTCTCTTACTAGATGACTTTCACAAGTTCTCTTAACTTGATACCGACTTCAACCTTAGATCAAATGCGAACATACAAATAGGCACAAACAATAACACTAGTAAAACCGTAACTTGAAACACAAGAAAATGACTAGTTACTCGAAACTAGTTTTGTTGAGATTTTATGGTTTTAGTTGGGGGTCGAAAGAAGTAGGGGTATGTCTTAGAGTATGCCTTTTTCAACCACAAACACTTTTTGTTGGAGTTCAGAAACTATTTTCGGATTTAAAAGAACTATTCACTTGTGTTTTGATAAGAACACTCAAGAACGCTTAGAACTTTTCAAGAACACTTGTTCAACACTTTTTCTTCAGGCACTTCGCTTTTGCTCTTTTGCACACAAGATGACACTTTCCTTCTTATATCCGAAAATAACGCTCTTTTACAAACTTTTCAAGAACACCTCGAACAAAGAACAACAACACTTCGGTCTCAACAAAAGATCATCAACCGAAATTTTCTTCAAGTGTAAGAAAGACAACAAAGGGTTTTACTTGAAGAAAATCAAACAAATAACACAATACCTCCAACAAGCGCTTTGGCTCTGATACCACTTGATGTGATCACGGTTAATGAACTCGCGATCAAGCCAATCGCGGATCTAGCTTGGCGGAGGCGGACACGAACTAGCGAACAGATTTCGGCCAAGTGAACCTCCTCACTACGAGGTGAGGCAATGCACTTGATAATGCCTGGGAAAGGAGATGGGATCTAGCACCTCTTGACTACAAGATCAAGCAATACTAGATATTATGTTTGGATCCTCTTGCATGGATCACTAGGGAGATGGAAATGCAAGAAAAGAGAACACAAAAGCCAAGGTCTCACTTGGAGAGTTTTGGCCGAATTCTTGATTCAAAATTATGTTCTCCTTACAAATGTGTTGGAAGCTAGCTTAAAAGGGTGAGGAGTGATGTGAGGGGCAAAGCGGCTCTTACACCTGTGCATGCATGCAGAAAGCATGAAGTGCTTTTGCATGCATGCCATCTAAAAAGCTTCCAAAAGGTAAAAAGGCAAAAGCTGGCCTAAAAGTCTTCCTGTGTCTTTTGCATGTAAAGTGAGTATTTGTCTTCCCGAGTGTCTTCAGAGAAGGGACATTTCGGGTTGGATTGGTCGGCCAGTTGATTAAGTATGGAGGCTTCGCCTGTGGGTTTCGTGAGGCGGCTTTGCCTGTGGTCTTCGCCTTCGTCAGGGATTCTCGCGCTGGGGTCTCGCCTGGTGGCTTCGCATGAAGGGCTTCTCCTTGGGGCTTCGCCTGCGACTCGAAGTCTCGCATGAGGGTTTCGCCGCTGCCACCTTCCTTGAGTGTACTTACGTTCCAGGCTCCAAAGGGTTTCGCGTGCTCTTCCTCCAATATGATGCCGAGTTGGCGAAGTTGTAAGGTCCTTTCTCGAGCCTCCTCTTGTTCTTCTCCCTGCGCCATGAGTCTCATGAACGCATTGAGACTGGATTGGACTTGTTTGAACCGGGACCTTGTCATAGGTCCGCCGAGACCTTGGAGTGGATTTGGGGCCGCGCGCACTTGAGGTTGAGCGTTACCTTGAGCTTGGGGAGTTCTTAGGGTGATGTCCACATCAATGTGTGTGAGTTGGGTGGATGTCCACATCATTCCCTCCCTCTTGAAAATAATCCAACCTCGGATTTAGTTCTTCCATGTCACCTTCAAAAGGAAGTAAATCACAAACATTAAAAGATGCAAGTCAAGAACATATGCATTATCATTTATCTTCTTTGTTATTTGAAAAGGTCCATCCCCTCTTGGTGAAAGTTTGTTCTTCCTAGCTTGTGGGAACCTTTCTGTCCTAAGGTGCAACCAAACCCAATCTCCTTCCTCAAATGTCCGAAACTTCTTCCCTTTATTTACCCTTCTTGCATAAGCCTCATTGATTTTGTTAAGTTGTTCATGTACCTTAGCATGCAAGTCTTTCATTTGTTGATCTTTCTTTTGACCACTTACATCCATTTGATCATCGTGATTTAGAGCAATTAAGTCCAAAGGGGTTAAAGGATTGAAACCATACACAACCTCAAATGTACTAAATGATGTGGATGAATGGTATGCGCGGTTGTAAGAAAACTCAACATGTGGTAAACATTTCTCCCATTCTTTCAAATTCTTCCTAAGTATGGTTCTCAAGATAGTGATTAAGGTTCTATTAGTAACCTCGGTTTGTCCATCGGTTTGAGGGTGACTAGATGTAGAAAAATTAAGCTAGTTCCTAACCGAGACCATAAGGTCCTCCAAAAATGTCCAAGGAACCTAGAATCCCTATCACTCACAATTGACCTAGGAAGTCCATGATACTTAACAACATGCTTAAAAAATAATTCGGCCACTTTAGATGCATCATCACTCTTACGACATGGAATGAAATGTGCCATTTTAGAAAATCTATCAAGAACTACAAAAATAGCATCATGTCCATGTGAAGTTGTGGCCAAGCCACTAACAAAGTCCATACTAATGTCAACCCCAGGGAGATTAGGAGAAGGGAGAGGGGTGTAATTCCCTTTCGGTTGAAGAGTGACCATTGCCTTGCCAATAAAAGTTCTCCTTCAATGCCTCAAGTGTCTTTTGGACACTAAAATGGCCCATTAGGCCGCCACCATGTGCTTCCTTGGTGATGACTTCTCTCATGGAACTCCTTGGTACACAAAGCCTTTTAAACTTAAACAAGAAGCCATCAAATATGTAGTAGCCATTTCGGCCACCCTTAGCACATGAAGCATAGATATCACCAAAATCAAGGTCATGCTCATACATATCTCTTAAGCACTCAAATCCAACAATCTTAGCATCAAGAGAAGAAAGAAGTACATATCTACTAGACAAGGCATCGACTATAACGTTTTCTTTCCCCTTCTTTTACTTAATCACATAAGAGAATGATTCAATGAATTCTATCCATCTAACATGCCTTTTGTTCAAGTTGCCTTGACCTTGAAGGTACTTCAAAGAGAGGTGATCCGTGTGAATCACAAACTCCCTTGGCAACAAATAATGACTCCACACTTGTAGTGACCTCAAAAGAGCATAAAGCTCTTTGACATAAGTGGAGTAGTTCAATGTGGCACCACTCAATTTTTCACTAAAGAAAGCAATGGGTCGGCCTTCTTGGTGCAAAACGGCACCAATGCCAATCCCACTTGCATCACATTCAACCTCAAATACTTTCTCAAAGTTAGGCAAAGCAAGCAAGGGAGCATTCAGCAATTTAGACTTCAAAGCAAGAAAAGACTCCTCTTGGGCTTTACCCCATGCAAACACAACTTTCGTTTTAGTTAACTCATGTAAGGGGGCGGCAATAGAGGAAAAGTCCTTGATAAACCTCCTATAAAAACTAGCAAGACCAAGGAATGATCTTATTTCGGTTATGGACTTAGGAGTGGGCCATTCCCTTATTGCTACCACTTTACTTTCATCAACTCTAACTCCATGCTTTCCCACAACAAATCCAAGAAAATTAACTTCACTTATAGGAAAGACACATTTTTCAAACTTAGCATACAACTTCTCAAGCTTAAGTGTATCTAAAACATGCTTAAGTGATCAATATGCTCAACATGGTTCTTGGAATACACCAAAATGTCATCAAAGTAGACAACCACAAACTTTCCAATGAAATGCCTCAAAACATGGTTCATTAATCTCATGAAAGTTCTAGGTACATTAGTTAATCCAAAAGGCATGACATTCCATTCATACAAGCCAATCTTAGTTTTAAACGCCATTTTACATTCATCACCCTTTTTCATTCTAATTTGATGATAGCCACTTTTCAAGTCAATCTTAGAGAAAACACATGAACCACTCAATTCATCAAGCATATCATCAAGTCTAGGGATACGATGTCTATACTTTACAGTGATGGTGTTGATGGGTCGGCAATCCATGCACATCCTCCAAGTGCCACCACTTTTGGGCACTAAGAAGACCGGCATGGCACATGGTGAAAGGCTCTCTTTGATGAAACCCTTTTGAATCAATTCTTGCACTTGTGCTTGAATCTCCTTGGACTCTTGGGTGTTAGTCCTATAGGCGGCCTTGTTGGGAAGGGGAGAACCTGGAACCAAGTCGATTTGGTGCCCAATCCTTCTATATGGAGAAAGGCCGTAAGGATCTTCAAATACATCATCATAGGCTTTCAAGAGATCCTGCACATCCAAAGAAAGAGAAGATACTTGCTCAAGTGTTAGCATGCATGAAGTTGGAACCATGAGAAAACAAGTTTTGTTTTGCAAAAGTGCTCTTTTGAAATCTCTCTTTGGCCAAGTGGGGTATGCACTCTTGTTTTCTCTCATGCTCTCTTGAAGTGTTTCCCACATATGCACTATTTTCTTTCTCTCAAGGATCCTTGATCCTTCTCACCATTTTGTCTCTTCTCACTTCCCGATTTCCTTCTTGAAGTCTCGGCCTTGTGACAAATGATCTATCATCCACCCATTGGAGTTGGTAGGGTTTTGGATGCAACTTGGCGAGAAGATGCAACTCATTCACCATGTCTTCGCTTGCAGCATTCACACAACTACCACTATCAACGATGAGGCTACATAGTGTGCCATTCACCAAAGCTCTTGTTTGGAAAAGGTTCTCCATTTGTGAAGTTTCGGTTAGCTTTGGAGAACTTTGGAGAACTCTCTTTGTGACCAAGATATGCCCCTCAAGAGGCAACTCCCCCTCTTCTTCTTCAATGTCGTCATTAGGAAGCTCATGTGTAGCTTCCTCTTCATCCTCACTTTATAGATCACCATTGGGCTGAATCACAATGACTCTTTTGTTAGGACAATCTCTTGCATAGTGCCCTTTGCCAAGGCACTTGAAACACTCAACGGTTCTAGTTGGAGGTGGTGGATTTGTAGGTTTGGGAGGGTAGGTTGGTCTCGGTTGTGTGGTGGAATAGGGAGTGTGGTGAGATGGTGGTTTCGGTTGTGGGTGGGATTGATATGGAGGCTTGGAGGTGGCGGGTTGGTAGGGTTTGGAGGTGGAGGGCTTGCTTGTGGAGGGTGGTTTACTCCATGAGTTTCGGTTGGAGGTGTGGTAGGAAGTGTAGGAACTTCCTCTCTTCAATTGCTTCTCCACTCTTATAGCTTTGTGCACTAGCTCTTGGTAGTTGCCATAGTCATAAAGCTCCACCGCACGAGAGATGTCATCTCTCAAACCATACAAGAACCTTGTCATCTTTGCCTCATTGTTCTCTTTGACATTTGCTCTCATCAAAGCACTCTCAAGCTCCTTTTGGTAGTCTTCAACACTTCGATTGCCTTGGGTGAGATGTTGCAACTTTTGAGGACACTCTCTTTCATAGTAGCATGGGATGAACGGAGCTCTCATGGCATGTTTGAGCTCCTCCCAAGTGTCAATGGGAGCCATCCGGTTCCTAGCTCTTGCTTGGTGCTCTTGCTCCCACCAAATGATGGCATAGTCATGAAGTTTAATGATAGCTAGTTTGAGTTTGGTAGCATCATTGCACCCCATGACATCAAAGACTCTTTCGGTTTTGTTCACCCAAGTGAGGTACTCCGCCGGATCACTTGAGCCATAGAAAGGTGGAACTTGAAGCTTTACATTGTTGAGGGTGTGTTGATCTTGAACTTGGCCTCTTTCTCCTAGGTTTCGGTTAAACCCTCGATGAAAGTGGCCTCTTTCATTTTCTTCTTCTTCTTGTTCGTCAAAGTCTCTTTCAAGATAGGCTCTTGCTTGCACCCTATCTTGAAAGATTCTTCTTCTAGGGTTTCGGTTGGGTGGTGCTTCATGGTATTCTTCATCACTACTCTCCAAAACCTCCTTAACAATTCGGCCCCTCCTTGGTAGAACAAGAGGCCGAAGTTTAGGAGCATACTGAGGCGTCTTTTGGGGCGGTTCCATGTTGTCATCCTCCCTCCTAGGGAGTTTGGTTACTCCTTGTACATGAGAGCTCTCCGGTAGCTTGCCTTGAGCAACCTCAAGCCTTATAACCTTCTCATTTGTAGTGACCATTTGAACCTTGATCTCCTTAAGTTCTTGCATAAGGTTGGCAAGAGTTTCCTCCAACTTTGACTTGGGAGGAGGTGATGGAGAAGAATCGGTTGACATACCTACAACAAAGATTCCTTTCTTTTGTAATTGAAAATATGAAGTTAGTAGTATAAAACCCTCTCTTTGTGTTTGTATTCTCTCTTGTGTTTCACTCATGGAGGATTCTCTTATGGTGTATCACTCTTGATTGGCTTCAACCTCTCAAGTCCACAACCTCTTTCAACCTTGTTCAAGGAAGACACGATAATGGACACAAGAACAAACTAGTAAAACCGAAAACAAGTAGAAAAAGAAAGAACTAGTTACTTGAAACTAGGTTTTGGGAAAAGTTTAAGGTAGATGGGGGTTGAAAGAAAAAGGGTGTGGTGTAAGAAAGGTCTTTTGCAAACAACCAACACTTTTTGATGCAAGATGTTTAGAACTTTTGGATCAAATGTACTTTTATGATGAACTTTGTATGAACACAAGATGAACTTGATGAACTTGCAAGAACACTTGATGAACACAACTTTTCTCTCTCTTCAAAAGTTGCACTTTTCTTGATCCTTTTTTTTCAATAATAACAAACTTTTTCACTTCACAACATCATAGCATCATACAAACAACAACTTTTGAACATTCACTTTGTAAGAAATGGCCATGAACTTTCGGCCACACTTAGGAAAGGTAGAAAGTAGTTTCTTCAAATTTTACAAATCAAAACAAAGGGTTCTTTGAAGAAACTTACAACATAAACATCAACCAAGCAACAAATGTTACCCACACCCGGTACGTAATTAAATTAATTACGCGTTTAAGTTTAATTACTGGGTTTTTGATAATCTTGTTTTGGGACTCGCTTTGCACGTTTGGTAATTGTGGATTTGATTTGGTGAATTTTGGGGCAACCCGGGACAGATTTAGAATTTATCTGTGGATCCTGAAAAGATTAAGGCAGTAATGGATTGGAAGCAACCGACTACAGTAAGAGAGATCAGGAGTTTCCTCGGACTAGCAGGTTATTATCGGAGGTTCGTATCTGGATTTTGACTCTGGCTCTACCCCTTACTCAGCTTACACAGAATGGGCGAGCATTCGTATGGTCTGAGACGTGTGAGCGCAGCTTCCAGGAACTAAAGGACAGGCTGACTCACGCACCTATTTTGATATTGCCAGATCCGAGTGCAGCATATACGATTTACACGGACGCTTGCAGGTCAGGTTTGGGTTGTGTACTCATGCAAGATAGGAATGTGATAGCTTATGGGTCCAGACAACTTCGACCGCATGAGCAAAACTAACCGACTCACGATTTGGAATTGGCAGTGGTTATATATGCACTCAAGCAATGGCGACACTACCTGCTGGGTAGCAAATTTCAAATCTTTACGGATCATAAGAGTTTGAAATATTTGTTTACCCAGAAGGATTTGAATATGAGACAACGGAGGTGGCTTGAGTATATGAAGGACTACGATTGTAGTATCGAATATACCGCCGGTAAGGGAAATTCGGTAGCTGACGCACTGAGTCGGAAGTACACCGGCTTGGTGAAAGGTGGAGATCGGGATGGTGATGATGAAGAGAATGATTTGGTATGTTTGTGGAGTTTGTGGGAGCATCGAGAACGGGAGCAACTGTTTACTTTAACGATCCAGTCAGAATGGCTGGACAAGGTACGAGACGCTCAGAGTGTAGATGCGTCACTGAAGAAGGTATCGGGAGAAGCGAAAGGATCCCTTCACCCGTCATTTGATTACAAGCAGGGATTGTTATATTTCAGAGATCGACTGTATGTACCGAAGGAACCGACTCTTCGCAATGAAATACTTGAAGAGGCACATACGAGTCGATTGAGCGTACACCCGGGAGGTGAGAAAATGTATCACGATTTGAAATCTCATTTCTGGTGGCCAGGTATGCGCAAAGACGTTGCTACTTATGTTTCCAAGTGTGCAACATGTCAACGGGTGAAGGCGGAGCATCAGAAACCAGCAGGTACCTTACAGACATTGCCCATTCCGGTCAGGAAATGGGGCAATATTGCTATGGACTTTCTGACAGGATTACCTATGACCCGAGCACACCATGACACTATATGGGTCATAGTGGATCGATTGACCAAGTGTGCCCATCTTCTGCCAATGCGGATCGCAGATTCTTTGGAGAAGTTAGCTCAACTATACATCAAAGAGATTATACGGTTACATGGAGTACCAGACTCCATTGTGTCTGATCGAGATCCGCGGTTTACAGCACGGTTTTGGAAAGCTTTCCATAAAGCTTTGGGTACACATTGCATATGAGTTCAGCGTATCACCCATGCATGATGGACAATCGAGCGGGTGATCCAAATTTTGGAAGATATGTTACGGAGTTGTGCACTAGACTTTGGTGGTGAGTGGGATTATCACCGCCATTGGTGGAATTTTCGTATAATAACAGTTGTTACCCACACCCGTGGCCATCTTAGGGCACGATGTGCGGACGTAATTAAATTAATCACGCGTTTAAGTTTAATTACCGGGTTTTTGATAATCTTATTTTGGGACTCGCTTTGCATGTTTGGTAATTGTGGAGTTAATTTGGTGATTTTTGGGGCAACCCAGGACGGATTTAGAATTTATTACGCGGCTACGCTTAATTCCCGGGAATTGCAATTCTGGGTGACTCGGGACTTAGAATTGGAGAAGAAAAATATGTTTTATGGGTTTTATGATGTTCTGAGTATGTGGTTAAAGTTTTGTTCCAATTGGAGAAAGTTTGATAAAAAGTTGCATTTTCGGGCTGAACGAAATTGCAATTTTGTAATGTGTGTGAGATAGTGGAAATTGGCACTTTTTGGTTAAAAAGAGAGGATGGGGCGGATTGGTGAAGGGAGAGAAGGGACACTTGTCCCTTCTTGGTTGAAGGAGAAAAGAAAAGAAAAGAATTTTGGAGATATATATGTATATAGGTAAATAATACATATATATATATAGGTAAAGAAAGGAGCATTACTTTGGTCAACTTCATCTTCTCCATCCGTATATCTCTCTCTCCCTCTCTGCGCCATTTTTGAAGCTTAAAGCTCCACAACTGATCTTTGTCGTTTTGCGATTAAACTTTGAGGTAAGGTACTCAAATCGTTCTTTGAGTTGTGTAGATCAATAATCTGAAGTCTGTTTTGGAAGAATCAGTGTAGTTTGCAAATTATGAGCATTTGAATTTTGGAGTGAATAGTGTAATGTGCTCCTTTGTGTGATTCTTTGGTTCCTAAGCGTTCTCGGCACTTCCTTGTGCGTGTTTGATAACAGGAACATAGGAAGAAACGCACCCGAGGTAGTGCCGATTCGCGTCTGAAAAACCGGGTGTAATTTTCATCGGAGGATTTAGTGAAAGGTAAGGGTAGTTTTGTGTTCAGAGTGGAATTCTGATTCTGTTAGTGTAATTGGTTCTGTTAGAAAAGGCTTGGTGTGAAAGCCGTTTTTCCCGGCCCGAGCCTCGGTTTTGGCGCCATTGTTAATGGCTATTTCTGTGAATTCTGAATATGTTTTCCTGTATCTGGGATTGTTTCTGAACAGGGAGTTGTTTGGAGTTTGGGCTGAAACTCTGCCGAAATTTCTACCGGGACCGTCGATCGAGAATTCTGATTCGGACTACAACCCGAGGTAAGGGTTCAGTGTGTGTTAGGAGTATTATCTTGCGTAGCAAGCATACTCGGATATAGACTGAGGCTAGGTTTGGAAGAAGGGAGTGCCCCGATGACGCCGATCTAGTTCCGTGGTATAGACATGGTTTGTGCAGAACTTATTGGGATTCCGATATACCTACGATGGTTATCGATGAATTGACCGGGATTCCGATATACCTACAATGGTTATCGATGATTCGTATTGATTGATTGATGGGGGTCGCACCCCCGAGCTGGTACCATGCTCTACTGACCGTTTGTGACCGATATGCCTTGGCTAGGCTAAGGGCATTACCGTTTCGATTGTCTTATTGATTGTGATTGACCGATTTGCATTGCATATGGTTGTGTTGCATTGATTGAGCATATGATTGGTTAGTTGCTTTGTGTATCTTGTGTTCGTTCTGTTTTCGATTGCATGTACATTGTATCGAATGACATTGTTTATTGAACCATGTCTATACATGTACTCTTACTAAGTTCTTGCGAGAACTTACCCTTATATCTACCATTTCAGGAAAAGGAAAAAAAAGCAAGCCGCCGAGTAGCGGCGGGGTTGCTAGTTTGAAGGTTTTGGACTTGAGGCAGCAGCAGCAGAAGTTTCTTCTTGTAGCGCGGTTGAATCCCGCGAGACCGCCGCTTGGTTAGTTTCTTTGTATTCCGAATCTGTTTCTGGCTCTGTATAATGTTCATAACATGCATGTTTCTGTTTTGTAAGGTTTGGGGTTTTGTGTATGGTAAGGATTTCATAGGTGTTAAGTACAAGTTCGGAACTGTTTGGTTTTGCGTTGGAACTTTGGTTTTGGGTTCAGTCGGAGGGTCAGGCGACCCGTTTCTTGGAGCAGGCGGTCGCCTGGTCTCCTTTCGTTGGATACAGGTGGTCGGGCGAGATCCAGGCGACCCCTTTCCTGAAGCAGGCGGTCGCCTGGGCCCAGGAGGAAGATTTGGTAGTCCGGGCAGAAGGCCAGGCGACCCCTTCCTTGGATCAGGCGATCGCCTGGACCTCCCCTTTCATAGGGTACAGGCTGTTGGGCGAAGACCAGGCGATCCCTCCTTTGGAGCAGGAGAGAGACCAGGCGACCCCTCTCCTCAGGTCAGGCGGTCGCCTGGGCTCCTCGGTTTTCTGGGCAGCAGGTCGGGCGAAGGTTCAGGCGACCCTGGCTTCAACCGGGCGGTCGCCTGGACCCTGAGTTTGGAGTTTTTGGTTCTTTTGAACCCCATTCGTGTAGGTAAGTATCTTGGGACTTGGTTGAGCGTTAATGCTATGGTTTAAGGAATTTTTCGGGTGACTAGCACCTCTCAACTACTTGATTGAGCAATACTAGATATGATTCTTGAACCAAAATTATAGAACAAGGGAATGGATTGAAGAAGTGAGAAACCAAAGCCAAAATGCTCTCAAAATGGAGACTACAATTTCGGCAATAAGAGTTCTAAGGGCTAAAATGTGAGTTGTCTAACCTACATACATGAATGGTGGTAGTGGAGGTTATTACCAAAAGTGTGACTAACACTTTTGGTAACAACCCCTTAAATCTTCCTACCATTTTCATGCATAAAGCAAAAGGCATGATGATACTACTTAAAATGGTGAGGGAGAGTGGGAGGATTCCACCATTTTTGGTAATGGAGGGTAAGGACCAACTATTACTTCAAACTAGTGAGTAAGGACCTCCACTATCTCACTTCCCTCCCATTTCCTAAATAACACAAATAACATTCAAATACAAGTCAAATATGCTGAAAATCTGATGGAGAAGTGAAATGTCCGAATTGCAAATGGGGGAGAGTGATCCACACGCGCTTGGAAGAGGTGGCGCGTGAAGGTGCGTTTTCGGGTGTGGTGGCGCATCCAAGCTACTCCCCGGTTTCTCCAAGGCTTGGGAACAGGATGCAGCATTCCAAGGGTGGCGGGGCATCTTCCGAGATTTGGTGGAGGCGCGTGGGGTGCGTGGGTGAAGTAAGGTATATGGGATGCTTCCCAAAGGGTTTGGGGTCTTCTCCATTTGAATCCCCATGTGTTGAAGCTTGAGGTCTTGATCTTGATCTTCATTCCGCTCCTCTCCTTGTGCCATGATCTTCATAAAGGCTTGGAGCTTCTCTTGCACCTTCTTTAACCTAGACCGAGTCATGGGTCCATTGAGGCCTTGGAAGGGACTTGGAGCCTCTTGTGTGTGATTTGGGTTGATGTCCACATCAAGTTCCTTGATAGGGCAACCAGGTTCATGCATACCGAGGAAGTCACTAGGCTCTATCTCAAGGGCTCCTTAGCTGACGCGAGGGGGCAACCCTCAGGGACAATGGTACACTACCCAAGCTAACGCATCCTCGCGTCACATCAGAATCATACAAAGCCTTCGCAAGGTCTCGTCCTTATGGTCTCCAGTATCGCCTTCGCAAGGTCTCGCCCTTGTGATCTCCAGTATCGCCTAAGCAAGGTCTCATCCTTGCGGTCCCCAGTCTCGCCTTCGCGAGGTCTCCAGTCTCACCAGCGAGAGGTCTTGCCCTCGCGGGCCTCAAGTCTCGCCTTGGCGATGTCTCATACTCGCCTTCGCGTCTCTTAGGCCTTCACGGGTCACCCTCGCGATCTCAGGTATCATCCTTGCGACCTCACTCGCCTTTGCGGGTCTTACTCCCGCAGTCTCAACTCGCCTTCGCGAGGACTCTCTTGCCTATACTGGCCCCGCCCAGATAAGGCCCTTACACTCAGGTTCGTGCGACCCTCACTCCTTATTTGGCTATATTCTATATGGGCCTTCGCCCCTTGCAGGCCTTCGCCTACCACTTGCTCCACTTGGAGATAGGCCACTTGGTCATCTGACATCAAGCAGCCAATAAGGAGGTCAGCACGAGCCTGGGAGATCTTCACCAGATTCATACGCCAGACATTCTCTGACAAGCGAATCACTTAAGGCGGTTTGCTGAGATCTTCATCATCACAGCCGCCTTATCTCCAATCAGTCTGACACAGACTTATCTCCTTACATCCGATGAGACTTGTCGGTCTTGTCTCACACTGTCCAAGGCTTCAACCTGGGAGGCTCCTCCTGGCATCTCCCTATAAATAGAGGGATGTCCACCCTAAACTGGTAAGCTACTACACCCCCCACTCCTCTCTTGCTACTTCTGAGTATTCCTCTTATCTTTTACAGATTACTCTGAACAGCAAGCTTGGAGTCTCAAGAACACCATCATCATCAACCACTCAACTGGGATTCCGCTCCTATCTCAGGAACGAGAATATCAGTTTGGCGCCGTCTGTGGGAACGAAAGAAACGAAAGTTCTTATCGTAAACCCATATCACAAACCACAAGTAGCAAGTCATGCCAACTACCCGGAGTGCAAGTAGGCACAGCCGTCAGGGAAGGAGGAATCCTCCCGCGACGAACACAAACAACGATCCACGATCGGAACCATCTCCAACCAACGTTCCCCCACAACGGGGAGAACTTTCTGTTCATTCCACAGAGGAGAGCTCCTCCCACGTGAACCGTAACGCACTCTGAGCGCAACACTCCACCTCCAAACACTCCACCAACGGGCCTTGATCCGGCCGTTCTGCAAACAATCACTGAGGCGGTTGCTCACAACTTACGTGAAACTCTCGCCACCACTCTCAGGGGCGTTCTGGATAGCGTGGGAACGCTACGGACTAGTCAGCCTGAACGCCCAGCTACTCCTCCTCAACAAGTAAGTCACCCTGACCCTCCTTCGTCTATACTTATCGCGCTTACTAGACGATTAGAGGAAGTGGAAAAGAGGGAGGAAAGGGCCAGTGTTCATAATATCACTAGGATGGGTCTGGACCACCTCTGGACCCAACCTTTCACTCAACGGGTTTTGGAGACCCCTCTTCCAGAGCAGTTTCGCCAGCCTAAACTGGACGCCTATGACGGCCTCTCGGACCCCGATATTCATCTCCAGCGTTACGTTTCTGCGATGGCCATCGCCAGGGCGGACGATAACACGCTTTGTAGAGCCTTCAGCTCCACACTCACGGGAGCCGCCGCCAACTGGTATACCACCCTCCGCGATAAGCGGTTTGACTCCTTTGAGGAGCTCTCTCGCAACTTCTCTAACCACTTTGTGGTGTCTAAACCTCCCCCTAAAACGGCGGGACATCTCCTCAAGATACGGCAAAAGAAAGATGAGCCCCTTAGGGAGTATATTCAGCGCTTCCAGGCGGAATCCATCCAGGTCCCTAATTTAGGGGAAGAAGCCCGCCTACTTGCGGCCATACAGGGTCTTCGCTGGGAGTCCCTTTTCTTCGTAGATGTACAAACCAACCCTCCAACCAATATAGAACAGTTCTTGAGCACGGCCTCACGGTTTATGAACACGGAGGAGGTCACTCGACCACTCGCCAGGGCTGCCATGACAGATGCAAAGGGACAGCCCTCGCGAGCGGACCCCAGGTCCCAGAGGCAGTACCCCACGCCGTCCAATAGGGAGGGGGCGTATTTCACTCTTCCCCCACTAAGGGAGTCTCGCACTAACATCCTTCATGCCCTGGAACAAAAGAGGGACGTCCCCAAGTGGCCCCTCCCCCTCTCCCAGGAGGTCGTCAGGTCTAGTACCAAATATTGTCGTTACCATCGCGACAAGGGACACGACACTGAGGATTGTTTTGAGCTTAAACGCATGATTGGGGAAATGCTCGCTCAAGGCAAACTCAGAGAGTTCTTACTTCACAACGATGGGGGTCGCAGGCGGGAGAATAACCAGGAGGATCGCCGTCAGGAGGACCGCAGACGGGGTCGCTCCCAGCAGAACCCAGATCGAGAGGGTCTGGTCGAAATTCCCCCACCAAGGGGGCACATCAGCGTAATCACACAATGATAGGGTGCAGCGGCGAGACCTCGTGGCAATACCTCACGACGACCCTTTGGTTATAACTGCCCGTATCGCGGGATGGGACATTGACAGAGTCTACATGGACACTGGGGCAAATGCCAACGTGATCTACAAACACACTCTGGTTGTGGCCAAGGTGCCTTTATCGCAAATCCAACCCGCAAAGGGGGCCACCTTTGGAGTGGGACGCGATGAAATCCCAACTTTGGGGTCAATCACGCTCCCCTACATGATGATGGGGACCACCAAGGAAAAGAAGCAAGTTTGCCACTCCAGCTTTGTGGACTTTATTGTCCTGGATCTCCCTACACCATACAACGCCATCATCGGGCGTCACACTCAAACTGAGTTCCACGTCCGCTGTGATGTGCGGGCCCTGACTTTGGTTTTTCACACTGCGGTAGGGGATGCCTATATCTTTGTCAATCAGAATGTGGCCAGGGGCAATTATGTCTCTGCCCTCGCGGGACCCCCTCAGCTTCCCAAGCCGTCTGAACCTAAAAGAAAGGCGCCCATTGAGGAGACTGGGCCCACGGGCGAGGTCGCTCCTGACTTATCTGGGGACTTTGAAGAGGTTGAAATCTCCCCTGGCAAGAAGTTCCGGGTAGGAAAGGACCTCGAGGAAAAAGAAAAGAAAGCCCTCATCCATCTCCTCCATGCCAACGGTGATGTCTTCGCATGGACCCCTGAGGACTTGCCAGGTGTGGATCCTGCTATCATTTCTCACAAGCTGAGTGTACTCCCCGGCTTTAGCCCGGTTAGACAGAAAACAAGGGGCACGGCCCCTGACCGTAAGGACTTTGTACGCACAGAAGTGCAGAAATTACTTAAGGCAAATATAATCAAGGAGGTTCACTACTCTGAGTGGGTCGCGAATATAGTCCTCGCCGATAAAGAGGGCGGTAAGTGGCGACTTTGTGTAGACTACAAAGGGGTTAATAGGGCCTGCCCAAGAGATCCCTTTCCCCTGCCTTCTATCGATCAACTGGTTGACTCGACCGTTCATCACTCTGTTTTCTCCTTCCTCGACGCATACAACGGGTACCATCAAGTCTTTATGGACCCAGAGGATGCGTTAAAAACTGCCTTCACTACTGGCGAAGCCGTCTATCACTATATCAGAATGCCCTTTAGCTTAAAGAATGCGGGGGCTACTTTCCAAAGGCTCGTGAATCAAGTCTTCGCGGATCAAATTGGCCAAAATCTTGAGGCTTATGTCGATGATATTGTGGTCAAAAGCAAGGCCACCTCCACACACCTCGCGGACTTAGAGGAAACGTTCGCCAACTTCCGCAAATATAATATGCGGTTGAACCCAAAGAAGTGTATCTTTGGCGTGGCGAGGCAAATTTCTGGGTTACCAGATCTCAAAGGAGGGATTCATGCGAATCCCAAAAAGATTGAAGCTATCACCACTTTGCGCACCCCTAGAGGGCTCAAAGACGTTCAACAGCTGGCAGGGAAGCTAGTTGCCTTGGGGCGATTTATCTCTAAACTCAGCGATCGTTGCAGACCTTTCTTCAACCAAATCCGCAAGAAAAAAGCTTGCAAGTGGACAGAGGAATGCCAGGAGGCATACGACTCAATCAAGCAACACTTACAAGAGTTGCCTGCACTCAAGTGCCCTAGACCAGGCGATGACCTGGTCCTCTACCTCGCCACCTCTGACAGGAGCGTCGCCTCTGTCCTTATCAAGGAAGAGGCTGCCAAACAATGGCCAGTCTACTACACCAGTCACACTCTCCAGGATACGGAAACAAGGATATTCTGAGGCGGCCCGAACATTCAGGGCGCCTCGCCAAATGGTGTATCGAGCTTGGTGGCTTTAACATCAACTATGAGCCCAGAAAGGCAATTAAGGGCAAGGCCCTCGCCGACTTCATTGCGGAATTCTCGGATGTTGACACCATCCCGGCCCTGAACAGGCCCCGCACCACAGCCCATTCCCAGGAATGGGACATGTTTGTGGATGGCTCATCCAAACTCGGATCCCCCGCAGGGGGCGTGTATCTCCGCGGACCCCTAGGTATGGAAGTATCCCTTCGTGTCTCTTTCCAATTTCAAGTAACTAATAATGTTGCAGAATATGAGGCCCTCATCGCAGGGCTCAAGCTCGCCATAAGGGCAGGCATTCGCCGCCTCCATGTCCACAGCGACTCGCAACTGGTGGTTCACCAGGTCCAAGGGTGCGCTGAATGCAAAGACTCCACCCTGATCAAGTACCTCAAATTGGTAAACGCCTTGCAGACCAACTTTGAAGAGGCCATCTTTGTCCATGTTCCTCGTTCTGAGAACACCACAGCAGATATGCTATCCAAGGGAAAGACTCCCTCCACTACGGCCACCCTGGCCAGCCCTTCCTGATATTCTCGTCCACAGAGTAGGAGCGGAATCCCAGTTGAGTGGTTGATGAAGATGGTGTTCCTGAGACTCCAAGCTTGCTGTTCAGAGTAATCTGTAAAAGATAAGAAGAATACTCAGAAGTAGCAAGAGAGGAGTGGGGGGCGTGTAGTAGCTTACCCAGTTTAGGGTGGACATCCCCCTATTTATAGAGAGATGCCAGGAGAAGAGCCTCCCCCAGTTGAAGCCTTGGACAGGCTGTGAGACAAGACTGACAAGTTTGTCAGATGTAAGGAGATAAGTCTGTGTCGATCGATCGGTGATAAGGCGGCTGTGATGATGAAGATCTCAGCAAACCGCCTTAGAAGATTCATCTGTAAGGGAATGTTTGGCGTACAAATCTGGTGAAGATCACTCAGGCTCGTGCTGGCCTCCTTATTGGCTGATTGATGTCAGATGACCAAGTGGTCTATCTCCAAGTGGAGCAAGTGGCAGGCGAAGGCCCAGATAGAATATAGCCAAATAAGGAGTGAGGGTCGCACGAACCTGAGTATAAGGGCCTTATCTGGGCGAGGCCAGTATAGGCAAGAGAGTCCTCGCGAAGGCGAGTTGAGGCTGTGGGAGTAAGACCCGCGAAGGCGAGTGAGATCGCACGGGCGATACCTGAGACCGTGAGGGCAACCCGCGCAGGCCTAAGAGACGCAAAGGCGAGTGTGAGACATCGTCAAGGCGAGGCTTAAAGCCCGCGAGGGCAAGACCTCCCGCAGGTGAGACTAGAGACCTCGCGAACCTCGCGAAGGCGAGACTGGAGGCCGCAAGGGTGAGACCTCTGTGTCCTTGTATAGTTCTGATGCGACGCGAGGACGCGTTTGCTTGGGTAGTGTACCACTTCCATTGCGGAGGCTATTGATATTGCCTCACTGACAACACAAGACCCAGTTGCAGACTAGAGAGACCCTAATATTGCTGAGCTAAAAGCCAGCACCGCGGACCCCCAAGCTTGCAAATGGGCCATCCGCTTTGTTCTCATTGATGACCAATTATGGCATCGCGGGTTTGCAGCACCCCTCCAACGATGCCTCAGCAACATTGAGGGACACTCTGTCTTGGATACTCTCCACCAAGGCAACTGTGGCGCACACATTGCTGCAGAAGCACTTACCCACAAAACCCTTCGTCAAGGGTACTACTGGCCTTGAAAAAGGACGCCGCCGCACTGGTCAAAACGTGCCACCAGTGCCAGATCAATTCTCACATCCAGCGACTGCCATCTACGGAATCTCCAGCACTGACAAACCCAGTGCCCTTCGCCCTGTGGGGCCTTGACCTCATTGGTCCGATGCCGACCGCTCCAGGTCAGTACCGCTTCTGTGTGGTTGCAGTTGATTACTTCTCTAAATGGGTCGAAGTAGAACCCCTGGTCTCCATCACTTCCGCCAAGATCATCAAATTCCCGTGGAAAAATCTTGTCTGCCGGTACGGCAGCCCTCGTGCTATTATTACAGATAATGGCACTCAGTTTGCCAGTCACAGCGTCCAACAATGGGCCCAGGACAACAATGTCCGCATGCTTTTCACCCCAGTGGCGCACCCCAATCTAATGGGCAGGTCGAGGTCACCAACCGCACCCTCAAGGAGGGCCTCAAGAAGCGCCTTGAGGGGGCCAAAGGTCGCTGGGTAGATGAACTCCCAAGTGTCCTGTGGGACTACCGCACCACAACGCGAACCCCAACAGGCGAAACGCCTTTTTCTCTGGTATATGGCGCAGACGCGCTTCTGCCTATTCAGGCAGACCTCCCTACGATCCGCATGATCAACTTCACTACCGAAGCCAATGCTCAAGGGCTTCGCGCCAAACTCGACTTAATCGAGGAATTGCGCGAGGGCGCTCGCCTTCGCATGTTCGCCCTCAAACAGAGGCTCAGTCTTCACCACAATGCTAGGGTAAAACCCAAAGCACTACAACAAGGGGGCCTTGCCCTGCTCAAATCTGCCCTCACCGCTCGCGACCCCAAACAGGGTGTCTTGCGACCCAACTGGGACGGACCCTATATTGTTCATAAACAAATCTGCCCAGGAGTCTATGAAGTACAAGACCATGATGGTCGTCTTCTTCCCCACAACTTTCATGCGGATGACTTACGCCCATATTACGTGTAAGTCCTCCAACTTACGTCTTCAATTCAATAAAATACATGTGTATTTCTCCCTCTCTTGCAGCATTACGTGACATTATAAATGCCCTCTCAATCGCCCTCTGCACCCGATCGGTCAGACTGGCCACTTGCCTAAAATCACGGCATCAGACCTTGTTAGGTCCCACTTGCGCACCCACACCAAGGGCAGCCCCCTGTGGTCGCGCCGGGTAGTTGCGGGTCTCATCCCCAACTGACCTTCAACTCACCCCGCCCCAAGGGTAACCCCTTTGCGCTGCAGAAGGGTAACCCCCTTTTGGCTCCTTCAGGGAGGTCTATGTGTAAGTCGCCCTTACTCGCTGCAGCAGACCTCCCGCATGGACTCCTCCACCTAGGTAGTTGCGGGTCTCATCCCTAACTGACCTTCAACTCGCCCCGCCCCAAGGGTAACCCCCTTGCGCCACGGAAGGGTAACCCCCTTTTTGGCTCCTTCAGGGAGGTCCCTGTGTAAGTCGCCCTCGCGCGCCTCACCGGACCTTCCGCACCAACTCCCAAGCACAGTTGCGGGTCTCACTCCCCAGAACTCCAGCTGTCTCTTCACTTGTTTCAACAAGTGTTTCGCTGCCTTCGCCATCGCGCGACTTCAGGCTCAAGGTAAACTGAGCTTTACTTCATTCTTATCATATAAAGGATGAGCACTCTGCAGGTATCTTCTACTTGGTACACTGTACACTACCCAAGGGCTTACTCCCTGAAAAATCACCATGAAGGTCTCTGTGTGAGCCGCCTTCGCGTGCCCCTGCAGACCTTCCAACATGGAAAAATCTCATCCATGGTCTTCAAAGGCATCGCCTCTACGAACCCTGGACGGGTCCCCAACTTGTCTCAACAAGTGAACCCACAAATTGTCTGGAAAGATATTTGTGGCCCCGCCGTTGCGGATATCAAGTGCATTGCCACTATGAACTCAAGCTGAATCTTCAGCATCTTGACAAATTATCTTTGTGGCTTCGCCGTTGCGAACCCCAGCAGACTTCTCGCCACAAGCAGGACTTAGCTTACGGTTGTTAACCTAGCTAACGTATCCTACACTGCTATCGCAAGATAAAAGCGAGGCTACAAGACAATGAAGGTAAAATGAAATTTTACTTCACCTACTGTTATCAAAATTATGCATAAATGCAGGTATCCCTTGTACACAAAAGAGGGAGGGTCATCCACAGACTGGAGCCTCTACCCTACTCAAGCATGGCATACCATGCTTCCCCTATCTTCCTCCCCTGCTCCCCCCAGTCGAGCAGGGCCTCTGCTGTTGGATCGCTGGTGTTCGCAGCATCTAGAATCCCAAGACTCAGCTCTGGGAATGCCTTCTCTACTTGAAAGCGGCATCGCAGCCAGCCCTCCTCGTAGGCTTGCACCCTCGCTTCGCCTTGAGCTTGGATCTCACCAAGCTTCGCCATCAGTCGAGGCATCCTCTGAGGAATGGATACCTTGATGGAAGAAGAGGACTCAGGGTCCTCATCTGCAAAAAAGGGGAGGCCCAGGGCCTTCTCCATTTCCCACACTGAGGCCACCGCTTTCGCAAAAGCAGTAGTGACCTCAGCTTGTGCCTTCAGGGCATCCTTAGCAGCAAGCCTGCTCACTAGATTTCCTCCCTAGCCGCTTGAGCACAGGCGTGGCCCGGCGCCGCCTCCTCAGTTGCAGCTCTCGCCTGCTCGACTTGGGCCTTCGCCACTGCAAGGGTAGCCTGGGTTTCTGCCTCCAGAGAAAGGAGGGACTCCTTCAGAACAGCATTCTCAAACTGCTTGGCTTCCAACCCTGCTGCCTGTTGAAGGAAGCGATGCTTTGCAGCATCAATTAGGCTGGCCTGCTCCCACCAGTACAGCCTGCTAGCCGTCCGCTCCTTGTTGATGTAGTCGCACCAACTCTCCAGTTGGGCCACACGTTTGGCCTGCTCCTCTTGGCGCTCCTCTTCCCTTTTCTTGGAAGCTTCCAGCTCCTTCCTGAGGGAGGCAATTTCCGCTACTTGGGCGTCGTCCCGCTTGTTGGCATACTTCAGAAAGTCATGCCATTGCTCCATGGCAGCGTATCCTTTGACGGCGCTCTGCATCCAAGTTTATTTAAAACAAAGACAGAAAGAAAGCAAGCCAGGCTTATGTTTAAAGACCAGAAGTTGTCTTACCTACAGACTCTGTTGGGATGCCTCCCTCATGAACTCAGCAGGGGAGTCTAGTCTACGCTCTGTCACCTCCCTGTCGTAGGGGGTGCGCAGCCCCTCCAAGCATGATAGGAGGGTTTGCTCCCCTCCCCTCAGCAGTAGCTGCTGTTCCTGAGAAGGAAGACTGGGTCCCACGCATCGTGCAGAAGCATCCCTTCCTCCCTGTACACCTTGGCCCTGACTTCCTGCCTCTTGACCCTTAGGGTGGCTGGCTCTTCAAACCACTTGGGGATGGACTTGGTAGCAATTCGCCTTCGCTCCAAGTAGTGGGACCACACCCTGGCCTCCTTAAGGACCTTAGTCCTGGTCCCCAGGTCCGCTGGGACCTCAGTCATGGCCCCTTGGTCCACTGGGACCTCGCAGGGCCGAGCTCTTGCCCAGAAGGCTCCGCACCTACAACAGTTAAGGGCAGTGCAACTGAGAAAACTGGAACATAATCTCAAAACAAGAGAAATAAACTTTCAAATTCAAGAGACTTACCAGCAGAGGGCGGTGCCCATCCACTTGCCTCTGGTTGGCTGCTGGAGGGTTGGCCTGCATCCCAGCCACTCGTCCTCACAAGGGACCGTGCCACCAGCGCCCCCTCCTCAGGGGCCTCGCCATCAGAAGAGGAAGAAGTTTCCTCAATCCTCAGGATCCCCTTCCCCTTTGCTGTAGGGGCCTCCTCCCTTGCGATTGTGGCCTCCACACCCTCTCCTGCAGGTGTGATCACCACCTCCTCCTCCACAGGAGTGACCACGGCCTCCTGCTGGCCAGAACTGCCAATGGCCTTAGCAGCCTGTTGGCCCCTCCTCCTCATGGACAGCAGGATTTCCCCCGCTGACATCTTGCCCTTTGGGGGAAGCATCCTTCCTTTGGCAAGGATCACTGCCGCAACCACGTGCCCAGGCAGATCTTCGCCTTGGGCTGGAGAAGGGCTCGCAAAGAGCCCAGACACAAAGTCCTCAAGTTGGACAGCAGCATCCTCAAGGGGAACTGGCTGCACCGCTGATACTGGCACAGCTTTTATGGGCGTGGCCTCTTCAGCAGTGGAAGGAACCTCCACCTCCACTCCCCCGGCCTCCTCAGCAGGGGGCCTCGTGGTCTCCCTGCTCCTCTACTTCAGCAGGCCCCTTGGCCTCGCCGCCCCTTCAGTAGAAGGGAATGCTGCAGAACCCTCGGCCTCTGCAGGCCCTCTGGTCTCCTCAACGACAGCGGAGGCACTCCCCTCTCCAGGCTGCGCCTCGCCAGCAGTCACCCTCCTCCTCTTCTCTTTTTGTGAGGACGGCGACGGCTTAGCACCAGCCATTTTCTTCTGCGGCTTAGGGGTAATGCGCCCCAACGCCTTGACAGCCCCAGCAGGGGCATCCTTCCCAAATGCACATGCCAGGTGCACTTGCTGGGCGCTCTCTTGCCCCGGCCTTCGCCAGACTCCACAGAGGCATCTACAAACATAAGGAAAACTTCAGACTAGGTTTTACTAAACCTCTTACACTTATGCAATACGTTTATATATGCAAAACATACCTTTTGGCCCTGCCAACGCTGCGTAGAGGGAATCTACCACCGTCCCGTGATGGGCTGGGGCCCACCCCTCGTATGGCGAGGGCACCTCAGGGTCTAACACGAAGCCCGTGCTGATCCCAGCCCACCTCAGGGTTGTCTCATCTAGTTGGGCGGCTGAGAAAGGAAAGAGCTCATCACAAGCGCTCCTTGAAAAAACATCGTCCAACCACCCCAGTAGTTGGACGTATGCCCGCCACCGCACTCCTTCAGAGGACAATTCAGGCCTCCGCGCGATGCTTTGCACGGGTAGCTGCGTCCTCGCCACGGGAAAGTCCCATGAACTGTTGCGGGGCAGGAAGAAGAAGGACCCATGCCAGTTGTGGTAGGATTTGGGCGAAGCGGTGAAGGAAATGGAATGGTTGCCCCCAACATTTATGGGAGTGACGTAGAAAAACGCACTCCCGCTCCTCAGCTCCAGCCGATAGAAACGGTTGAAGACATCGGCAAAAGGCTTCACACCGGCCATGTGGCAGGCAACAATAAAGCCCGCTATATTCAGGAATGTGTTGGGTGCCAACTGTGTTGGTGGCAGCCCCCACCCGACGCACAAATCTTGCACCAACTGCGGAAGGGGAAACCGCAACCCCGCCGCAAGTTGTGCCGTGTACAGACACAGCACCCGATTCTCCATATTCTCTGCAGTAACGGGCCAACCCATCGCCCGGCAGACGCCCGAGCGGGACGTATATACCGGCACTTTCTCCACAGGCCAGAAGGCCTCCACCATATCCTGATGGATCTTGTCAAATTTCACCATGGTCTTCTCCACGGTGGCAAGCACTGGACGAACAGCTTCTTTGGACTCCATTTCTGCAAAAAGTAGAGCAACAGGCATATAAATCGAAATAGCCCAAACAGGGGCATTTCATCAAGCACTCAGTGTGCTCAGAAAAATTTGAAGCACTCATTGTGCCGAAAAACGAGATCTTACCTGATTCGTTACCGGTGAGTAGAGCGAAAGGAACAGTCGGCAAACGAACGGGTGAACGGAGAAATCTCGAACGAAAAGTAGAGAACCACCACAAGAAAACTCCCAACAGCCGATGAACGGTTCAAATACGCAAGAATGCAAACAGTCTACTCAGAGCAAAAGTGAGGAAGTACGAGAATGAAGATAGAAAGCTTCAATCTTCTCAGATACGCTTTTATAAGCCCGCCAAAATGAAAAAGCGCTTTTTAAGCGAAATCAGCTCCTGAGGCGCCACGTGCTAACATCTAGCGGTTAGTAAACCTTTTGCCTCCCGTGCAGAAATGGAAAAGCGCTTCTTAAAGTGTAATCGACTCCTGACGCGCCACGTTAGTAACCTTCCAAACGGTCTCCTGCTTTAAATGCTGAAGGGACCCTTCACCGCCGTTGCACTCCAAACGCCCACAAGCAGCAACGCCTTCGCCAATCTCCAAGACTTGGAATATCAGAGTACGGGACCCTCCCCATACTCTGCCTTCAGGAGGAGGCATCTTGGTACACTACCCAAGCAAATGCCCCCTCAAAGGCTCACAAGGATCATGAACGATCCGACATCTGAAGACAGACCTTTTAAAGTCTTCGCACTCCACGCGAGCCCAGTCTTGTGGCTACTACTGTCCTCAACACAGTATTTTCAAAACGGAGTACAGGACCCTGCCCATACTCCGCTCTCAGGAGGAGGCATCTTGGTACACTACCCAAGCTAACGCATCCTCGCGTCACATCAGAATCATACAAAGCCTTCGCAAGGTCTCGTCCTTGCGGTCTCCAGTATCGCCTTCGCAAGGTCTCGCCCTTGTGGTCTCCAATCTCGCCTTCGCGAGGTCTCCAGTCTCGCCTTCGCGAGGTCTCCAGTCTCACCAGCAAGAGGTCTTGCCCTCGCGGGCCTCAAGTCTCGCCTTGGCGATGTCTCATACTCGCCTTCGCGTCTCTTAGGCCTTCGCGGGTCACCCTCGCGATCTCAGGTATCACCCTTGCGACCTCACTCGCCTTCGCGGGTCTTACTCCCGCAGTCTCAACTCGCCTTCGCGAGGACTCTCTTGCCTATACTGGCCCCGCCCAGATAAGGCCCTTACACTCAGGTTCGTGCGACCCTCACTCCTTATTTGGCTATATTCTATATGGGCCTTCGCCCTTGCAGGCCTTCGCCTGCCACTTGCTCCACTTGGAGATAGGCCACTTGGTCATCTGACATCAAGCAGCCAATAAGGAGGTTAGCACGAGCCTGGGAGATCTTCACCAGATTCATACGCCAGACATTCTCTGACAAAGCGAATCACTTAAGGCGGTTTGCTGAGATCTTCATCATCACAGCCGCCTTATCTCCAATCAGTCTGACACAGACTTATCTCCTTACATCTGACAGACTTGTCAGTCTTGTCTCACAGCCTGTCCAAGGCTTCAACTGGGGGAGGCTCTTCTCCTGGCATCTCCCTATAAATAGGGGGATGTCCACCCTAAACTGGGTAAGCTACTACACGCCCCCCCACTCCTCTCTTGCTACTTCTGAGTATTCCTCTTATCTTTTACAGATTACTCTGAATAGCAAGCTTGGAGTCTCAAGAACACCATCATCATCAATCACTCAACTGGGATTCCGCTCCTATCTCAGGAACGAGAATATCAGTACGCACCGAGGTGCGAAGTTCTTTGGAGGCTAATATAATTAAGGAAGTTCATTACTCTAAGTGGGTCGCTAATATTGTGCTTGATGACAAAGAAAATGGAGAATGGAGCCTGTGTGTGGACTACAAGAGGGTCAACAGGGCTTGCCCTAGAGATCCATACCCCTTGCCTCCCATAGACCAACTAGTGGACTCAACTGCGCGATACCCAGTCCTTTCTTTCCTTGATGCGTAGAGTGGCTACCATCAAATCTTCAAGGATCCTGAAGATACCATGAAAACTACCTTCACAACCGGTGAAGAGGTCTACCACTACATTTGCATGCCTTTTGGCTTGAGGAATGAAGGGGCGACTTTTCAAAGGTTGGTGAACAGGGTCTTCGCAAATCAGATTGGGAGGAATTTTGAGGCCTATGTTGATAACATAATAGTAAAGAGCAAAGCCACCACCAAACACCTGGAGGATCTAGAGGAAACCTTCACCAACTTCCGCGCGTACAACATGCGCCTGAATCCAAAGAAGTGCATCTTTGGCGTTGGCGAAGGGAAATTTCTCGGTTACCAAGTCTCAAGAGGAGGGATTCGTGCCAATCCCAAGAAGATCGAGGCCATCGCCAACCTCCGCATCCCAAGAGGCCTAAAAGATGTCCAACAACTAACAAGAAGGTTAGTAGCCCTGGGGCGATTCATATCTAAGCTCAGTGACCGTTGCAAGCCTTTCTTCAACCAAATCCGGAAGAAGAAGTCTTGCAAGTGGACGGAGGGTTGCCAAGTGGCCTACGACACCATCAAGCAGCACCTTCAGGAGCTACCCACCCTCAAGTGCCCTAGGCCTGGCGATGACCTTGTCCTGTATCTCTCCATAACGAGAAACAGTGTCGCATCAGTTCTCATCAAGGAGGAAGCTGACAAGCAGTGGCCGATCTACTACACCAGCCATACCCTACAATCCGCGGAAACAAGGTACCCTCCTTTACAAAAAGCTATCCTATCACTAGTCTATGCAGCCAGGAAGCTCAAGCCCTACTTCCAAGGGCACACCATCACAGTGCGAACGGACCTGCCAATCAAGGAAATCCTTCAAAGACCGGAGCACTCAGGCCACCTCACCAAATGGTGCATCGAACTGAGCGGGTACGAAATCAACTATGAACCCCGCAAAGCAATAAAGGGTCAAGCACTCGCGGATTTCCTGGCATAATTCTCCATAGCGGAGTGTTGCACGCCGCAGGAACAAGTCCCAACGCCTGAACCCCGCCTCTAGAATGGGTAATATATGTTGATGGCGCATCCAGAGCGGCATCTCTAGCAGGGGGTGTCTACTTGCGTGGACCACTAGGTATGGAAACTACTCTGCATGTATCTTTTCAGTTCCCAGTAACGAATAACGTTGCAGAATATGAAGCCCTCATCGCAGGCCTTAAACTGGCCATCAGAGTGGGTATTCGCCAGATACACATCCACAGTGATTCCCAACTAGTGATACACCAGGTTCAGGGGTGCTCAGAGTTCAAGGATGCCACTTTGATCAAGTACCTCAAGCTTGTCAACTCCCTGCGGATGAACTTCAAGGAAGCAGTCTTCATTCATATCCCTCATTCTGAGAACACCATCCCAGATATCCTCTCCAAGGGAAAGACACCTTCCACATTGGAGACTAGCTCGACCATCGATCGACGGGGCAATGGACATTGGCTCACTCCCATCATCGCCCAACTCAAGAGGATCCCCACTGATCCGCGCACCCGCACTCGAGTGACGAGATTCATCCTCATAAACGAGCTGTTGTGGAATCGTGGATTCTCTTCACCCCTCCAACGTTGCCTCACCGCCATGGAGGGACTCACTGTACTGGAGACCATCCACCAAGGCAGCTGTGGTGCTCACATTGCCGCGGAGGCACTAGCGCACAAAGCCATTTGCCAGGGATATTACTGGCCTACCTTGAAGAAGGACGCGGCCTCACTTGTCAGAACGTGCCATCAATGCCAGATCAACTCGAACGTCCAATGACTCCCATCCATGGAATCTCCCGCACTCACAAACACTGCGCCCTTCGCCCTTTGGTGTCTTGACCTCATCTGACCAATGCCAAAGGCGACAAGTCAGTACCGGTTCTGTGTGGTCGCCGTGGACTATTTCATAAAGTGGATTGAAGTCAAGCCATTGGTAAAGATAACATCTTCCAAAATCATCAAGTTCCTGTGGAAGAACATTATTTATCGATATGGCAGCCCCCGCGCCATCATCACAGACAAAGGCAGCCAGTTCGCCAGCCACAGCGTCCAGCAATGGGCTGAGGACAACAGGATCCGCATGTTGTATGCCCCAGTGGCACACTTCCAATCCAACGGCCAAGTTGAGGTCACCAACCGTACAATCAAGGAGGGACTCAAGAAGCGCCTGACTAGCGCAAAGGGGCTATGGGTTGATGAACTCCCAAGTGTCCTATGGGATTACATAACAACAACGAGAACGCCAACAGGTGAGACACCGTTCTCCCTGGTCTATGGCACTGACGCACTTCTTCCCATTGAGGCAGATTTCCCAACAAAAAGGATGATCAATTTCAATGATGAAGCCAACACTCGAGGACTTCGCGCCAACCTGGACTTGCTCGAGGAACTGCGAGAAGGGGCACATCTTCGCTTGTTTGCTCTCAAACAGCGTCTCAACTTGCAGCATGACGCCAAAGTCAAGCCCAAAGCACTCAATCCAGGAGGCCTTGCACTACTAAGGTCTGTCCTCACTACTCGCGACCCCAAACAGGGTGTCCTGCGACCCAACTGGAAAGGCCCCTATATCATCCACAAGCAAGTGCGGCCAGCCGTCTATGAGTTGCAGGACCGAGATGGGAAACCACTCCCTCGCAACTTCCATGCAAACGTCCTTCATCCATACTATGTATAAATCATGGTAACCCCATGGCTCGAATCAATGAAATAATTCTCCACTTCTTAACACTATTACGGAGCAATCTCGTCGATAAACATTACCGGACATGATAAGAATTGGCCCAAACATATTGAGGACATTCTCGGACCATACATACTCAAACCTACTAAGGACACTTGTCCTTTGACACGCCGCCATTCTAAATTGGGATATTACAATATTGCCACTCCATGACTATGGACCATAAAAGTACAAATTATTCACACCTTTCAGGGTAACCATTAACTTCGTTCTCTTGCTACTATCATCCGACTTTCCCAATATTCGCTAATTACAAGCAGAGTGCCCCCTTCTATTTCCTTTTCTCGAATTTCGAATCCGTCGTACATTACACAGATCTCTATGGTGTCCAGCAACCTCAGAACCAGATAGCACAGGAGGATGTGGCGGCAGGCCACACAGATCCGCCACCAGCAACGAATTTTCATGTTGTCCAAAATAGCTGAATAAATGATTTATCATGTGAGCTTAAATGAGAATTCAAATGGTAGTATTGGAATTCCAAGCCAATCTGGGACATGGAAACATTTTGATAACGTTTATCTAGAATTGGCGGAAGATGTTAGAAATGTATGGTTAGGGTTATGTACTAATGGATTCTACCTAATGGCATATACAGGCACCCATATTCGATGTGGCCGGTATTTATCACGGTATACAATTTGCCACCTAATATATGCATGAAGGAGGCATACATTTTCATGGCATTGTTAATTCTAGGTCCACGATCACCAGGTCGTAACATTGATGTCTTCTTGCGGCCGTTGATCGAAGAATTAAAAGATCTGTTGAATAAAGGTGTAATAACTTGGGACGCACACCGTGAACAAAACTTTATAATGCGAGCTTGTCTACTCTAGATGATCAGTGACTAGGTTGCTAGTTGCCACTTGGCTGTGTGTTACTTGAGCTCGATGAATAAATGATTTATCATGTGAGTTTAAATGAGAATTCAAATGGTAGTATTGGAATTCCAAGCCAAGGCGGTATTTATCACGGTATACAATTTGCCACCTAATATATGCATGAAGGAGGCATACATTTTCATGACATTGTTAATTCTAGGTCCACGATCACCAGGTCGTAACATTGATGTCTTCTTGCGGCCGTTGATCGAAGAATTAAAATATCTGTTGAATAAAGGTGTAATAACTTGGGACGCACACCGTGAACAAAACTTTATAATGCGAGCTTGTCTACTCTAGATGATCAGTGACTTTATACATATCTTGACACTTTATGTTGTGTGTTGGTATTTATCTCATACTTTGTTGACAGTAAATAAACATTTATGTGTCATAAAATTACATTATTCAATTTTTGCTAACAAATCATGTTTTTTGTGTTAGCAAATGTTTATGTGTAAAGCATGTAGAACATATGTTGTTCTTGGAACTATGAGAAAAAGCATGTTGGTGGATCAGAGACTTACGGAAAGAAAATAAAGGGGAAAGGTCCCTTTTTGCAATCAACGTTTGGTAAAAAGACTTTTTTGTAATTATTTTGAAAATTGGTTCGTGTTTGCAATTTTTTTAGTTAACCGTCCCAAGATTGCCACTGAAATTGTTTTTTGGACCCATTTTACCATTACTTTGACTGACGGCGAGAATATTCGTGGAATATTCTGTCACGGACGATTACGTGGAATGTGTGTGCAAACGTGGCGACTTTTTACCATCAAAGTTTGGATTACGTGGAATGTGTGTGCAAGAAACGTGGCCGGTGGAAACCGGCGATAGGTGGAGGAAAAATGTTTTTAAAAAAATTAAAATTTTTATTTTACATTTTTAATGCTCATTGTAATTTTAAAACATATATGTGCTAAAAGGTCTTTTTTTACCATCAAAGTTTGGAAAAGGACCCCTTTTACCACTTAATACGCTGACATGGAAGAGCTGACTTGGCTCTGTCGTTTCTGCTCTCCTCCGCGTTATACCCAAACTCCAGCATCGTCTCATTCGTGCCATTGAGGTTGAAACCGACCCAAATGACCAGAATTGGAACCCCAACAACAAATTTTTGCTTTCTTTCTCCGGATTGAAGAAAAAAGCAACCAAAAAAAGAAGAAGACCCATATGTCCCTCCACCATTTCTTTATCTAACCTCTAGGATCTTCAAAACCCTGTCGGCGTACAACATCTATGTTTGTCATGGCTACCGTTTGTGGGTGAAAATCCATTTTTATTCTGAAGTTTCAATGTTTTGGGATATAGGGATTTAAGATTGAAATTGTCAGATCGAATACCAGAGATGAACTTCCCCCAGGCAATTAAAACCAGTTCACAAAGGTCTCTGATCGTTCACAAGGCGGCAGTGGCAACACGAACTTCCGGCTAACAGAGGGCTGGTGGTCGCGCGGCTCGGAGGTTATGAATATGAATGATAGAGGAGCCGAAGATAGAGGCTGGGGTGATGGAGGAGGCGGAGATGCGGGGAAGAAAGCGATATTGCCATATCATCAAGTACAACAAATCCATTTTTTGAAATAATTGAAAAAGGGCCAATTTTCCAAAACGTTGATGGTAAAAATGGACCTTTTCTTTGCCACGTATGTGACAGTGACTCATCGCAAGTGTACGGTGGTCACAAGTAATAAAACCGGGAGTACCAGGTCGAACCACAAGGACTTGTATTTATTTGTGTTTTGTGTGTGAATTACGAATAAACTACGCTAACAAATTGATTGGATGGTTGGTGAGGATTACACTAACATGCAAGAACAAGAATTAAAGTGACTAAACAACTAAATCAATGATTACAATAATTAAATTGTGCCATTGAACTAAATTATCTCCTAGGAATTTGCGCTCCACTTGTATCATGGGTACATAGATAATAATTTGGTTCATATATATTGATGGATATTGTTCGGATTTATGTAGGAAAATATATTGGGTCTAAATCTCTCTCTCAAGAGTATTTAGAGATAAGTTAGCCACAATGCCTTGTATTCTAACTTATTGTGAATTAATCAATTTTCCTCCTAGGTTAATTATGAACTCTCGTCCTATAATTAACCTAACATGCATTTCTCTACGATCTAACATAATTAGCTTATGTCTAAGTCTAATCATGCCAAGATTAATCCTCTTTCAAGGTATTTAATCAATAAATTCAGGAAAACACAAACATAAATCATCAAACCATATTCACTCATCAAAAATATCACATACCCATAATCCATGTTTCACTAATTCCTAAGAGATAATAGGAATTTAGCTACTCATCAAGATAAAATCCATAAATAGAGTGTAATAGAGAAAACCCATGTTCATGGTGGAGATAAGCTCAAGTTGACAAAATCCCAAAGATGGAGAGGAAAATGTGAGAACTAGGAAAATCTGAGTTTAGAAATGTAATCTACTCAGAAAATGGAAGAAAACCCTAGAATTAATCTCAAAATGATGAAGAAATCAAGCCTTGATCTCCATGAAGATGAAAATGGTGATGTGCGTGCGTGTTGCTCCTCTCCAAATATCTTCTGCTCCAAAGTCACGATCCCTTTTTGCTGAAATGGAGCTTCCCATTTACGTAGGGCTTTTCTTCAACCAATGGTCAAGATTAATTCATTAAAAGATCAATGGCTTGTGTTGATTCTCGATGCCAATTGATCACCGGTTGATCACCTGGCGTGATGATCACCAGGTGATCAACAACTTCAGAATCCTGCAGCTTCACACACCCTGGATTCTAGTCGATCATCAGGCGATCGACTCGCTTCAGCTACCACCAGACTTGTTGATCACCATGCGATTGACTGATTCAACTCTAGGATGGCTTGAGCTCCTTGGGGTCTAGATGATCAACAAGCGATCAACTCACTTCAACTACCACCAGATTTGTTGATCACTAGGAGATCGACTGATTCAATTCCATGATGGCTTGAGCTCCCTGGATTCTAGATGACCACCCGATGATCATCTGAATAAGAAGTTTTCCCTTTTTGACTTATCCTTTTGTAACATTATGCTCCAAAGTAACCTGCATTGCCAAATTGAATAACTTTATGAGGAAAAATAACTCCATTTTCAATCAAATTCATTAAATACTTCACTTTATTTCAAGTATAAAATATCCTCATCAGTATGATTGCCACATGGAAAATAAATTACCACATTGAAAATTATGACGACCAATGACAAACAAAGTCCCAAAATATTAACGATAGTGGTAATCACGAACCAAAAAAAATAAATAAATGTAAAAAAGAACCTTTTACCAAACGTTGGTGGTAAGAAAGACCTTTTCCTGGATTGGTACGTGCAGTACATATACTTGTATCATATAAGAACTCCGCTAGTCAGCTACCCAATTTACCTGTGGACCTGTGGTAACTGGTAACAAGACAACTGCTTCTCTGAACCTTGTTACCGCCGACGATGGCTGAAAGTGAAGGCACGACTGAAGCCAAGGGGGAGTGGGGCCCATCGGGTCTCGCTCGCCTTCCCACTATCAAATACTATATATTTCTCTCTTTTTTCTTATATAGTATCACTTATCAACGCAAAAACAAATTCTTATCTTCCATTTCATCTTCCCGTTGCAACATAGCAGGTGGAACCACAACTTCATCTCATGTAAGTCCTCAAAACCCTCTGGCTCTTCGCTATTAGAAGGGTCTCCGTCAAGTTTTAGTTTTTTCTCTTAAATCATCTTCATTTGCTTATTCTTTCTCTTCCATGCATGTTAAAGTTTATAGGACAGCATTGGAATGCTTTAGCTTTAGCTTTGTTTTTTTTTTTTGAGAAAGATTTACTTATCTCAAGCAACTTCCCATTTTTTGCTATTGCTTGAAGTTGTTTTAGTTCACCACTCTGATCTATAGTTACTTTTTTCACCAATTACTTTCTTGTTCAAACAATGCCTGTAACTGAATCTGGGTTTTGATTATTTTTGATGCCTGCATCTTACGTTTGTAGGTTAATTGCTGGAAACAGATCTAGCCATACCTTTGTACAGCAAGTTATCTGTAAGGCTAGCCCCAGATGTATGGCAAAGCTCTCCTCTGATGGTGTTTCTATTGAAAAATGGAAACGCGATGGCATTTATATTGACAAGCGTGGCAAATTGAGAACATTTAATCACAAGAAACTATCTAGAAAGAGATGTAATCAACTAGCTTAGTTCTATTTGGTGAAGTTGACTGCCTTTGACTCATCGGTATGCACGGTTATTCTCAAGTTTCGATCCTGTAGGTGGTTCTTTGAGAGGCCAAGGATGGAAATATGGATCTGGCTTTGTGGATGGTATTTTCCCAGTTCTGAGCCCCATTGCTCAGCAGATTCTGAATTTCATGCAGAGAGAAGAAGATCCTGACAAGATATGGGGATGTTTTGAAGAGCTTGCTCACACACATGCTATATGGGATGATCTCATTAATGTAGCAGTTCAACTACGTTTCAAGAAAAAATGGCACGAGATAGTACTGGTGAGAAAGTTAAACTGTTGAATTAGTTCCTTACATTTTGCATTGCAGCCCTTTGGGTGGAGCTAGCTACATTGTCTATGCTTTACTGAGTAGAGTAGGACAATATAAGTTCCGTCTGTTACTGGATTTTTGGCATGTAATGCTATAACCTTGTCCAGATTTGTGAATGGATATTGAGGAAGAGCTCCTTTAAACCCGACGTCATCTGCTTCAATTTGCTTATTGATGCTTACGGGAACAAATCTCTGTGCGTAAAAGCTGAACTTACATACATGAAGCTTCTTGAAGCTCATTGCATACCTAGCGAAGATACATATGCCCTTCTTCTGAAGGCATACTGCACAGCTGGCTTGCTTACCAAAGCTGAAGCTGTGTTTGCTGAGATGCGAAATTATGGTCTTGCCTCAAGTATGTTCGTTACTAGTATCTCAACTTCCATTCCTTCCTTCTTATTTTTAATATGTTTGGGTGAATAGGTATTATGCACTCTTCAAGCAAGAAAAATTTTGCGAAAAAGTGAGTGTCTTTTGCTGTTGACAGAGCTGCAAGAAGGATATTTAAGAATGAAAACAAGAGAGAAACAATCCGAAACTAAAAAGACTATATCTTAGGCTTGTGCAAAATGTTAGTTAAGACTAGTGAGCTTTTGTCTGTGCTTGATTTCATTCTTGTTACGTTGCCTCAAGAAAATTTGATGTATAAGTAAAAAAATGGCCTGAAAGCTGTTGTTTCTAATCATGGTAGTTTTGATTTTTCAAGATTCTTTTTTTCTACTTTCCCCTTCATTACATTTATGTCACCATTGTTTTGTCTGTCCACATAATGAGCATAAAACTGGGGGAGAAAAACAAGGTATAGGTACCATGTCTATGTCTTTATGGTGGGGCAGAAAATTATGATAGTAAGTCTTTCTTTAAATGATAGAAATAATCCTCTTGAGTCCTCTGGTGAAACCAATATTTTCTTTCTAATTTTCTGAGCATTTTCAGTTTGGCACCGAGTAGGGTCATTGTTTCATCGCAAGTACTAGGTTAGTAAGAAGACGACATGATTCTTGGAATGGAGTATGGAGTATAAAACATTTTCTGCCACGGAGTCTGGATGCAAATTCTCTCTGGTATGCCGTGCTCCATCTGTATATATGAAAAATTAATAGAAGCAATTCACTGTACAAAAGGAAAACAATTACTAGATCATCTCTGTGAGTCATATGTCATTTGGGTGCTGATTAGTTTTCCTCTATTCTATCTAATTTTTTTCTGCTGATATCATGGCAGCATTTCGTTGTTCTAAGTTGGATATTGGGCATAATGTGAATTTATGAAAATGTTCGTTAGGTGCGACTGTGTACAATGCTTACATTGATGGATTGATGAAGATGGGGAACACCCAGAAAGCAATTGATGTCTTTCAAAGGATGAAGAAAGATCACTGTCAACCCTCTACAGAAACCTATACATTAATGATCAATCTATATGGGAAGGTGATATAATTAGGTCCCAACTTTCATTTTGTCTTTCACAAATGTGCTTTTCCATAGAATTGTTATGTTCCATAGGTACAATTCGTACCTTGATATGTAAAAGGAATGGTGTAAGAGTTTTGTTTGCACCGTCTGACTACCAGGTCATCATAAACTTGATCATGGTGCTTATTTGTTATCTGCCTCACTTGCGATTTTGGTGATGGATTATTTATCATTCCATCAGTTAACCATGAGAAGTACTTTCCATTCACAGGCAAGAAAATCCTACATGGCCTTGAGGTTATTTGATGAAATGAGAATTCGGAGGTGCAAACGTAATATCTGCACATATACTGCTCTAATAAATGCATTTGCTAGGGAGGGATTGTGTGAGAAGGCCGAAGAGATTTTCGAACAGCTTCAAGAAGCTAGGCTTGAGCCTGATGTGTATGCTTATAATGCTCTCATGGAAGCCTATGGGTTTGTGACTTATTTCACTGCTTAAAATCCTCGGTTTAGAGAGCTTTTTTTCCGACTCTTTTCTGGACAGTCGTGCAGGCTATCCTTACGGCGCTGCTGAAATATTTTCACTCATGCAACACATGGGCTGTGAGCCTGACAGAGCTTCATTTAATATCATGGTCGATGCATATGGTAGAGCTGGTCTTAGTGAAGGTAATTCTATGTCCCGTAAAACTTGCAGCTTTTGCTATTGTGGGTCATCCTAAATTAATTGTGGCATTTACATATAAGGAAACTTTTTTTTTTGATAGAGAAAGGGATCCCCAGAGGGGGAAACTTTCTACTAACAGTTTTACTACTTTATCCTCTCCTTTAAAAGTTTGGGCTCACAAGACATTCTATTTCTTTCCATCATCTTAGATTGGGTCACACTCTTTCTCTTTCTTTCTTTTCAAGTAGGGACGAAATTGTCAAAACATACACTTTCAGTTACTCACCTCAATCTCCGCACTCAATCAAACACTTCTATTATAATGGAACGAGTGGGGTATCTTACTTGAATCGATGTGTTCTTGTATTATGCTTTGAATGAGAGGAACTACAACTTTCTGTCAGCATACCTTACACAGTTATACTTTATGGAACTTAAGCATAACTCACCATGAAGTCACAAATTTAGGCTAGTTGTCCAAAATTCTTGACACTGGATATGTAATACCCCAAAAAGCTTGAGTAGGGATGTCATTTGCTTAAGATCGGGCTGAGTCAGGTTTGGGTTTGAGTTGAAATTGGGTCAAGACGATTTTATTTTCGGGTTGAAAGCGGTTAATTCGGATCAGATTATGTACCAGTATTCTATATATGCATGATTTTTGTTTAAATATTACATGAGCAAAATAATAAGCTAAAATATTAGTAAATCTAAACAATAGAAAAATTTGATTAAAAAAGGGAATATATCTAAATAAAGTGAAAGAAAATATAGTAATCAAACTCAAGAATGTTGAACTGTTCCCCTCAAAAATAAAAAAAGAATGTTGAATTGTTGATACTCAAACCATATTGTCCGGGTTATTTTTATGTTCGGTTATTTCAAGTCTTTTTGGGTTCATGTATCACGAGTTCGTCTTATTTGGGCTTGGATCATCTCTGTTTCAACCTATTGAGGTGGTAGACTTAGTTCAAATCAGGTCAAGTCGGCTTATTTGGGCTTGTCTAGAATTCGAGAAACACCAACCAACCATTTCAAATAGGATTTGTCCCATGACACACAAGCAACATCATTTTTTTTTGGGTTTCGGTGGCTCATAATGTTCATAGTCCTCACCTGAGACATCTGATTGTCATTTCAGATGCAGAATCCATGTTCAAACAGATGAAGGTACTGGGAATAACACCGACGATGAAATCTCACATGGTACTTCTATCTGCATATTCCCGAACAGGCAGTGTAGTGAGATGTGAAGACATTGTAAACCAGATGCACAAATCTGGACTCCAACCTGACACCTTCGTCCTCAACAGCATGTTGAACTTGTATGGCCGTATAGGGCAGTTTGAGAAAATGGAGGAAGTCCTTGCTGCAATGGAGAATGGCCCTTATGAGACTGATATCAGCACGTACAACATCTTGCTGAACGTCTATGGACGGGCTGGATTTATGGAGAGAACTGAGGAGCTATTTCGATCACTTCCAGCGAAGAATCTTACTCCAGATGTTGTGACATGGACGTCGCTGATATCGGCCTTCTCTAGGAAGAAACTGTACATGAAATGCTTGGAGATTTTCGAGGAGATGATAGATTCAGGATGTTACCCGGACGGCGCGACAGCTAAGGTGCTTCTGTCAGCTTGTTCAAACGAAGATCAAACAGAGCAGGTCACTAATGTGATCAGAACAATGCACAAGGATATGAAGACCACCGTTTTGCCTGTATGATGTTTATATCCATATGGTATTTACCTGCTATCAATTGCTTGTGTAGCAGTTTACGACCGTCAAAATGTTTCATGGTCGCCTTGATGTGATTACAAATTACTACTATTTAGCAATTAATGTAAATAAATTTGTATTTACCTCTTCCTTGGGTAAGTTTTAGAACGAGTTTTTCCTCCTATCTGGCTAGGAGAAAACTCTTCTTCATGCACACGTGTTGTGATAATAATGATTGGAGCCATCATCATTAATTACGGGACTTACTATTAATTTTGGGTGGTAGATCCGTAATTATATGTGGTGACACTAACCAATAATAACATGACACATGTGCAAGAATGAGGAGTTTTCTCCTAATTGGGTAAGTGGAAATTTTTTTATTAAAACAAGGGAAACATGACATTTTTTTTTGCCTTTAACGAGATAACTAGTTTATACCCCTCCTACGAAATAAGTTTAATTAGAATGATACAAATATAACTGATTACTTTTTTCAACATACAAATATTATATTGTAATAATTTCCAAGGTACATCGATTAAGTAAACTATGTAAATGTAATTGAAATAACACATGCATTAACATGAAAATCAATTTTAATTGTTTCTCTCATGTATAAATATTACTCTCAACATCTCAAATATAATGTAACATTTTGACTTGACACAGAGATTAAGGTGAGAAACTTTTGGTGTTGACATTTCCTTTGTACCATTTTCTCTATATTGAAAGATGTAATCAAACACAAAAATAGAGGGAAAATAATAAAATAAAATTAAACTATAACGATAAATATTTCAAGAATAAAAATTAAAGAATTATATTATTGAATATAAATTTTATTTAGAGAGAAAGATATCCATATTGACTATTTTTTGGTGTTTTATTTCTTAAACTTTAGTGGTAAGGATGATTTGGTAAATTAGTATGTTAAAAGTAACCAAAAAGGAAGCTACGTAGAAGAAACAACTTTTACCACGGCCTCTACCGCGCAAATGGCCGCGGTAAAAAGCAACTCTCGGTAAACGGCCGCTGCCGCCGGCGCTGCCATCTTACCGCGGCCATTTGCGCGGTAGAGGCCGCGGTAAGACCTTGTTTCCCACAAGGCCTCATACCGTGACCGTTTACTGCAAATTTGGCAACGGTAAATATCTTTTATATATACCTCACTGAGCAAAGCAACCCATCCATTTTCACACCCTTAACAATTTTTTTCTCTTCAACTATCTCTTCTTCTTACTAATCTCACGAGAGATTTCGGGGAACTTAGACATCATCTTTTGCTAGATTTATTTGCGATAATAAATGCTTTATTTTTAATTAATTTATGTTTATTTATTGAGCAATATGAGTTGTTTAATTTTTTTAATTTACGTATTTGATTTGCTTATGTGGTTAAATTAAATTAGTTGAGCTATATTACCTATCTATGAAACGTTGTAGCACTTTATTTCAAAATATTGGAATAACGTTGTAAAATTATATATTTTACAAAGTTTTCATGGATTGTCCGATTGGACAGTTTGTAAAAGTATACTATCGGTTAATTAATTTTTTATAATTGTGTATGGAGAAATGATGAGAATTACATAAATTTCCGATTCAATATTTGGTCTTGTTCCTCGTTATACCTGCTCTAGGCGTTACGCTGGAGAAATGGTATAATGGGGAACTAAGACGAATTGCTGTCGAAATCTATGTAATTATATCATCAGTTTCTACATACACAAGATAAAAGTTTGATTAACTTATAGTACTTTATGAATAGAGTAGGACCCATGCACCCTGAATTAGGAAAAACGGTACTGAGAATTTTAGATTTAAGTTGTGTGCTAAATATATATTAATTGTTATGCTTTGTCATATTGTTTTATTGATACAATTATAGGAATTGTACAATTGGCCAAAGGACATGATTGGATGTATCAGCGTATTCAGGAGGGGACTCGCGATATTAGTCAGAGGTTTTGGAATGGGTTTCTAGAATTCTTGGATTATGCTTTTGTTATTGCTCGGGAAAATGGAGAACAATTTGTGAAATGTCCTTGTAGAAAATGTAAAAATAGATATTATCATGATCGAGAAACAATTGGCAATCATTTACTGTTAGATGGATTTCAACCGAATTATCATGTGTGGGATTGTCATGGTTAACGGCGTCAGATAAATCCATGTGTTTATCGAGGTTATCAATTTGATGAGGCATCGTTGTCATCATCGAATATTGCAAGTACGAGCAGTGCACTTGATAATTCAATTGAGTGTAATGAAGAAAGGCCGGGTGATTACCGTGAAATGGTGAAGATTCGAAGTTCTCTAGGACTTCTATCATGTTACATGCGTTACTAGATATAGTGATTCTAATTAACAGTGCATGATGTGTTTTATTCATAATCATGCCGTTCTTCACCATTCATCATCGAAAGAAGAAAGGGAAGAACGAAGAAGAAGAAGAAGAGCGTACCTTGTTCTTCAAGTAACCAGACGTTGAAGATGAAGTGTATGTTCTGTCTTCTGCAATCTTCAACTTCAGCAACTGCTCAATGAGGACGAATTGAGGATGCATCCAAGGGGCGAGATTGTGTTGATATGAACACAATATTAGTCCACCCGAAACCTCTAATAGATATGCTCACTAATTTCGGCCAAGAGAATGAGAGGGAAAAACAAGTGTTTCCGGTTTTGTGTGTTTGTAATGTGGTACCTCTCCCTCTATTTATAGATAAGGGAGAGGTGCCAAGTGGTGGTTGGGACACCCCTTTGGCCGAAAATACATGTACTTTCGGTCACCTTTCTAGGTGTAGCTACTCATATGTAACCACCTAGGAAGTATCCCATGTAGTAAGGTGCATACACCATGCACCTAGGATGCCCCTTTACCAAAATACCCTTTATTTTGTCCAATAGGTGCAAATGGAAGTAATAACTTGTGAATCAATATGAAACATCCTAAAGATGTTCCAAATGATCATACCACATACATTTGAGCTCCCACGAGCTAACATGAGTTGGTGTTAGCTACTTTTAGCTAACTTGAGCCGACTTGAGCCGGAGTTAGCTACATATAGCTAATTCGGAGCTCCCACTTAGCATCACAAGCTTAAGTGTCATGTCAAATGATCTTGCGAGGCATTTGGGATTCGTGATCATAATAATAATTTTAAGGGTGATGATATTCATCAGATGGATGAGGACGACATCACACCCGAAAAGCCAAAGCAAAGGGCTCAAAAGTTTTTCGATTTATTACGTGATGTTTCGCAACCTTTATATGAGGGATGTATTGATAAGCACACGAAATTGTCGATTATTTCCAAGTTTTTGAGCATGAAAAGTCAACATAATGTATCTTACGCTTTTTTCTTGGAGTTGATTGAATTTATCAATGAAATACTACCTGGAGAAGACGCGACCTTGCCTAGAAGCATGTGTAGTACAAAAACTATGATGAAAGAGTTGGGGTTACCGTACAGAAAGATTCATGCATGCGAGAACAACTGTATGTTGTTTGATGGTAGATATGAAAAGTTAAACAATTGTAGAGTATGTGGTGTGGAACGGTTCAAAGAACGTGAGGCGAATCAGAAACCAAAAGTTAAAAAGATTTTACGTTATCTACCAATCACTGAACAGCTCCAACGGCTTTACCGCTAAATTTATGACGTATCATCTTAGAGCTATTGAAAATTCGATGGGTATTATTGGACATCCATCCCAAGCCGAGGTATGGAAACATGTCGATAAGTGTTATCCTGATGTTGCATGTGACTATAGAAATGTCTGATTGGGTTTATGTACGGATGGTTTTAACCTGTTGTGAAACTCAGGACAATCATATTCTATGTGGTCTGTATTCATCATGGTTTACAACTTGCCTCCTGATTTATGCATGAAGGAAGCTTACACTTTCATGCCGTTGCTAATCCCTGGCCCAAAGTCACTGGGCCGTAACCTTGATGTGTTTTTACGTCCGTTGATCGACGAGTTGAAGTATCTATGGAATACAGGCATGGAAACTTGGGATGCACATCGTAATCAGAACATTAACATGCGGGCATGTCTGCTTTAGACAATTAGTGATTTCCCGGTGTACGGAATGTTATCAGGGTGGAGCATGCACGCACGGAAGACTTGCATGCTCATACTGTATGGAGGATGTTCATAGTTTTCAGCCGACTCACGGGAAGAAAACGAGTTGGTTTGGTTGTCATAGAAGATTTTTACTGCAACGACATGCTCTCTGTAACAACAAGCAATCACGGAAATGCACAGATCGTATGCCGAGATGTGAGTTTAAATCTGGCCACTAGATATTAAGCGAGATCCAAAATATCGTGTTCCCACCATTCAGGAGCATAATTGGATTAAGAAATCGATTTTCTGGGAATTACCTTACTGGGCAGATTTGAAAGTTAGACATTGTCTCGATGTGATGCATATTGAGAAAAATTGTTTTGACAATGTTTTCTACACAGTTGTCAATCAGAAAGGGAAAACTAAGGACAACGCAAATTTGAGACTTGATCTAGAAGAGCTAAGACCGCGCCCCAAATTGCATTTGGTGACCGATCCTCGTAAGAAAGAACCGTTTAAACCAAAGGCGGCATATACTTTAAATGTAGATCAGATTGCGAGTAGTTGAAGCATACCGTCAAACTTCCAGACGGTTACGCTTCTAACATTGGGAGGTGTGTTAATACGTCTAGTAACACGTTCAACAATATGAAAACCCATGATTGTCATGTCTTCATGCAAAAGTTGCTTCTAATTGCTTTGCAGGGCCATCTCGATGACGGTATTTGGACTACAATATTCGAATTCAGAAAATTCTTTAGGCTAATTTGTTCAAAGGATATTCTATTGGAAGACGTCAAGAAGTTGGATGAATTTATCGTCGTTACACTGTGCAAACTTGAGAAAATATTCCCTCCATCGTTGTTTGATTCGATGGAGCATCTCACCATACATCTGCCTTGGCATCTTCAAACTTGTGGGTCTGTGTCATATTGGTGGATGTATAGTTTCGAAAGGAACATGAAAAGATTGAAAGCAAAAGCCGTAAACAAAAGATTTTTGGAGTGCTTCATCATTGAAAAGTTTCTGATACAGGAGGTTGGTGTTGTGAGAAGAAAGAAGGAAGAAATGTAAAGTTTTGTTAAAGAAATGGCAGCCGGAACAAAAAAAACAAAAAAGAAAACAACCGCCTGTTTTGATAGAAAGCTTCAAGTTGTTCTTGGTATCTTGATGAAAGTTCATCCATGTTCAAGCCTTTCATGTCTAGATTTATGGGGATGTTATTTGATCCAAAAATGGGCTGCTTTAGGATGCCTAAATTGTCTAAATCTGAATTGTTTGGTAGTAGGAAGTGGTCCCCCATTGTGTAAGGGACTTGTGCTAGTTTTGGAGCTCACACTTCTACTTACTTCCAAAGTGTTTAGGTTTGCTTCCAAATCTGTTCAAGACCTTTTCGAACTGTTATCTAGTTTTTTTAAACTCCAAAATCGAACATTTGATCTGCACACCCACCAAAGTTGAAACCGAAAGTTCTTTCAAGCAACTAACATTTCTTTTCGAACGGTTTTAAAAGGTGATCTTGTTTGTGCTTCTTGTTTTCCAATGTGGCTCCTCAAGGTTCAAAGAATATTTACATGTTGGGAATGATTGTTTGCGGACTTGGTAAAGAGGATTGAGCGTATGGCTGAGTGTTCCTTGATCCACAAAAGGGACTAACTTTGTTGTTCAAGTGTGTAGGTGCAAATGACACTACGTGGAGGGGAGGGCCGTTATTGCGGCTCTCAACGCAGTTAGGCCGTGGTAATCACCACGGCGAGTGCCGGAGTGAACGCCGTGGTAAAAATGACCACAGTTTCTCACGCACTGCGGCCTCACCACGAAATACGCCGTAGTACGTCTGGCAGCCACTTGTCAGACATCTGATGGCGCCACCAATATACACTACGGTCTCTACTGCGTGTGTGACCGCAGTAGATATATGATTTTTGAAAAAAATAAATTGTATATATAATTACTAACTATTATTTAAATTACTAAATATAACTTAATAATAATGTTAATTAAGAAAGTAATTATTAATTTAAATAAATGCAAATAGAATATATATTTAAGATAATAAAAAAATTACATCCTAAAAATGTTTATACTAATTCTAATTGTTCGGAGGATTATTGTTGTTCAGATGAACTCCGTCCATAAACGCATCGAACTCCTGATCATCCATCCCGAACAGGTAGAAGAGGTTGAACTGTGGCACTATGGGCTGCGGCCCTGTGGGCAGCAGGGTCTGTTGCTCCGAAGTCTGTGGCGGGTTCGGCTGATAACTATTTAGGGCGGAGTTGAGGGTGAGGTTGGGTTGTGGAAAAGAAGGTGGCATCGGAGGATGCTCGTGACGTGGGGTGATCTGAGGGGGAAAAGGGTGGGATGTTCTAGCGACCAAAGTCGCTGGCAAGTCGAAAAGTCGGACATGTCCCCCCTTACGTAGCTCCGACCACATGCTGCTGATAGCAGCTTCTGTTGAACGCATCACCTTGTTCACCCGGGCCTCCACTCAGGCTTCCACTTGGGCTTCAATCTCAGCATGCCCACGAGCATCTTTTGATGTGGACATCACTCTAAGGACTCCCCAAGCTCAAGGTGGTACTCAACCTCAAGCGTGCGCGTCCCCAAATTCGCTCCAAGATATAGGGGGACTTATGACAAGGTCCTAGCTCAAACAAGTCCAAGCGAGTCTCAATGCCTTCATGAGGCTCATGGCGCAACCAAAAGAACAAGCAGGAGTTCAAGAAAGGACCTTACAGCTTCGTCGTCCTGGCAACCCCTTGGAGGGAGAGCACGCGAAGCCCTTCGGAGTCTTGAACGTAAGCACGATTGAGGAAGGAGGCGGTGGCGAGGCCCCCGCATGAGACTTCCAATCGCAGGTGAAGCCCCAAGGCGATGCCATCCATGCGAAGCCTCTCGGCGAAGCCCCAACGCGAGACTTCCAGTCACAGGCGAAGCCCCAAGGCGACGCCACCCATGCGAAGCCTTTTGGCGAGGCCCCCGTGAGAGACTTCCAGGTGCAGGTGAAGCCCCAAGGCGATGCCATCCATGCAAAGCCCCTGTGCGTAGCCTCCAGGCACAGGTGAAGCCCACAGGCGAAACTGCCCTTGCAAAGCCTCCATACTTCACCATCTGGCCAACCATTTGAATTATGTAGTTTGATTTTCCCCCCATTTCTCATAAAATACAATTTATGGAGAAATGGAAGAGATAGGAGTAGGTAGCCTACAATGTCATCCATCACCTTCCCCGTTTCACCACACCCACCATAATTTCAGGATCATGGTTCCCTAGTCATGTCCTAGCCAATTCCCCTCACCATCTCACCCCTTTTAGTGGGAAGCTTGTAACATTTGAAAGGTAGAACATAATTTTGAATCAAGAATTCGGCCGAAACTCTCCAAGTGAGAATTGGCTTTTATGTTCTATTTTCTTGCATTTCCATCTCCCTTGTGATCAATGCAAGAGGATCCAAACATAATATCTAGTATTGCTTGATCTTGTAATCAAGAGGTGCTAGATCCCATCTCCTTTCCTAGGCATTATCAAGTGCATTGCCTCACCCAGTAGTGAGGAGGTTCACTTGGCCGAAACCTGTTTGAATGTTCGTGTCCGCCTCCGCCAAGCTAGATCTGTGATCGGCTTGATCACGTACCCTTTCGCCGTGATCACATCAAGTGGTATCAAAGCCAAAGTGCTTGTTGGAGGTATTGTGTTATTTGTTGATTTTCTTCAAGTGAAATCCTTTGTTTTTCTTTCAATACTTGAAGAAAATTTCGGTTGATGATCTCTTGTTGAAACTGAATTGTTGTTGTTATTTGTTCATGGTGTTCTTGAGAAGTTTACGAAAAAGTGAGTTGTTTTTGGATTTGAAGAAGAAAGTGTCATCTTGTGTGCAAACGAGCAAAAAGAAAAGTGTTTGAAGAAAGAGAAAGTGAAGAACAAGTTCATATGTTCTTGAGGAGTTCATAAGTGTTCTTGAGTGTTCATACCAAAACTACAGTGAATAGTGCTTTTAATCCGAAAATAGTTTATTAACTTGAACAAAAAGTGTTGTGTTTGCAAAAGGCCTACTCTAAGACATACCCCTACTTCTTTCAACCCCAACTAAACCTTAAAATCTTTAAAGCTAGTTTCTAGTAACTAGTCATTTTCTTGGGTTTCAAGTTTCAGTTTTGCTAGAGTTATTGTTTGTGCCTATTTGTATGTTCGCCTATTGATCTATGGTTGAAGTCGGTATCAAGTTAAGAGAACTTGTGAAAGTCATCCAGTGGGAAAAAGGCAAGAGTGAAATCATCACAAAAGAGCCCTTTTGAGCGAAACACGAGAGTGAGTGTAAACACTAAGGGAGTGGTGATGTTCTTCTTGTTACATATTTTCAACTGCGCTTTGATTGTAGATGGCTTCCTCGGATTCCACTCCTCCTCATCCATCCTAACTAGGAATACATGACACGCTCGCGAAAATCTTACAAAGGTTGGATGAGTTGGGAACTCAAGTCATTGCCACAAATGAGAGACTTGCAAAGGTGGAAGTAGCACAAGGGAAGCAGCCAGAGAGTTCGCAAGTCCATGACGATGTCCATGCATCGCGGGCTCAAGGCGGAGTCACACATACTACTCTAAACCCACCAACGGCGAAGCCACAAGCCACTCCTCATAGTCGGCCAACTCCCTCTACAAGAGTTGGCTGAGATGTGGATGTTTTGGATAGTGATGACGAGGCATACTATGCGGAGCCACCGCCGAGACACGCAAGACGAAAAGTCTTTCCAGATCGGGCACAAGCACGAGCCTATCTTGAGACGGAGCTTGAAGAAGAAGACCACCATTTTATGGCTCAAGTGACCTAGAGGAATATCTTGCTTGGATGGTCAAAACTGAGAGGATCATTGACATGATGGGATACAATGATGTGACCGCCTTAAAACTCGTAGTCATTGAGTTCCATGACTATGCTCTCACTTGGTGGGAGCAAGAGCATTACGCGAGCGCAAGGGACTGCGGCCGTCCCATCACCACTTGGGAGGAACTTAAACGAGCAATGAGAAGTCGGTTTGTACCAAGCTACTACAATAGAGATTGTGCCCAAAAATTGCAACGCCTAATTCAAAGCAACCAAAGTGTGAAGGACTATCAAAAGGACCTTGAGAGAGCTTTGATGAGGACTAATGTCAAAGAGGATGATGAGGTCAAGTTGGCAAGAGTTTTGTACGGGTTAAGGGAAGACATCGCCAAAATAGTGGAGCTTTGTGATTATAGAGATTATCAAGATCTCGTGCATAAGGCTATAAGGGTGGAGAAGCAAATGAAGAAGGGGAGCTCCTACCACTCATCCCGTATGCCTATCCGAGGCTCAGGAAGCAAACCTACTCCCTTCGCCAAGCCAACACCTTCAAAACCCTACCAACCTGCCACTGCGATACCCCCCATCGCCAAAATTTTCCTGACGCGAGGCCTCCACCCCACCCTCAACCCAGAACCAACACCTATCCTAAACCTTATTACACCCCTTGCCAAACAAGAAGCAATGACTGTGTTAAGTATTTGGGTAAGAGACATTATGCAAGGGATTGTCCCAACAAAAGGGCCACGGTCATCCTACCAAATGGGGAAGTTTCTAGTGAAGACGAAGAAGAGGCTTTTCTTCAGCCTCCAGTTCAAACGAGCGAAGAAGAAGGAGAATTGCCTTTGGAAGGCATGATCTTGGTCACTAAGAGTTTTGCAAAGCTCCCTAAGTGTTACCGAAAGCACTCAACGGGAAAACTTGTTTCAATCGAGAGCTTTGGTCAATGGGACTCTTTGTAGTCTCATAATTGATAGCGGAAGTTGTGTAAATGCGGCAAGCGAAGACATGGTTTCTGTCACCCCACCGCCCGGGATGTTGGAAGCGCGGTTGTCGAGTTGTTGCGGAAGCTTGCTGAGTTGGCGGCGGGTGAAAACGGAGTTCTCTTAAAACGGTTTTTAGTGTGGACCCGAAACCCAACCCTTAAAACGTTTTCCTTTCAGTTTTAAGGTTAAGTCGTGTTGCAGATTTTACGACATCTTTCTAGTCCTAAACCTGCACCCGAGACAAGTTAGTGGTTTTGCAAAATATCGCGCGCGCAGGAAAAAGCAGATAGTAAAGAATACAGGCAGAAGAAGTTCCGCCCTCTTCGTAGGGCCGGAAACTTCCTACGAATAATATACAGACCCAAGTGCCGAAAACATCCTATATGCAAAATTACCTACAGAGCCAAGTCCAAAATTAGTGTTACCTTGCTAGCTACAACTGCTGCGTGCTGAACATAAACAGGAGAATACATGTCAGACAAACTCAGAAAGAACACACCCAAAAGTATCTAACGAGAACACCCCCGAACTTAACGAATAAGTACCTTAAAGCTAAAAATGCACAACGATCACTGCGGGAGATCTACACCGCGGGTCGTTTGCCCGGATCCCCTGAAAACATAATAAGTTGGGCCGTAAGGGGGTAGGTACGGTAGCGGAAAACTTTGAAAATGTTTCCCTGCATAAAAGGATTAGAATGCAATGAACTAAATAATACAGCCCTAAGTATATCAGGATTATGTTATGCATATGTGATAATGCTAATAAGTCCCGTCGGACTGGTGGTACACCAATACAGAGGTTCCCCGAACCCTCGACAGCACCCTACAGCGGCTTGTTAAGCTCACACCGATGATCGGGTCATAACGCGTGGTACCAGCGAGGGGGATATCACCCCTAACTGTCGGACCCAAAATGGCACAAAGTCAGCACATAACATCGTGAGTTATCGACCACGGTTGGCATACCGGCTTAGGTCCCGGCGTTCCCGTCAGCCGAACTCACGGACTTCTCACGTACAGAACATAAATATGGGTTCGTTGTCGACCCCCGATAAGCAAGTCCGATATGATATATGTCCATAACCCATATTTAAGCAAAAACCCTGTAGACCACTACGTACCATGTGACTAGACCCGGGAGTCACCGGGCCCCACCCTCGACCCAAGTACTAGCCCTTAACTACGAGCCAAGTCCAAAATTACCTACAGAGCCAAGTCCAAAATTAGTGTTACCTTGCTAGCTACAACTGCTGCGTGCTGAACATAAACAGGAGAATACATGTCAGACAAACTCAGAAAGAACACACCCAAAAAGTATCTAACGAGAACACCCCCGAACTTAACGAATAAGTACCTTAAAGCTAAAAATGCACAACGATCATCATGGAGATCTACACCGCAGGTCGTTTGCCCGGATCCCCTGAAAACATAATAAGTGGGGGGGTGAGTTCTCGAAAGAACTCCGTAAGGGGGTAGGTACGGTAGCGGAAAACATTGAAAATGTTTCCCTGCATAAAAGGATTATGTTATGCATATGTGATAATGCTCATAAGTCCCGTCGGACTGGTGGTACACCAATACAGAGGTTCCCGAACCCTCGACAAAGACCCTACAGCCGCTTGTTAAGCTCACACCGATGATCGGGTCATAACGCGTGGTACCAGCCGAGGGGATATCACCCCAAACCGCCGGACCCAAAACACAAAGCCAGCACATAACATCGTGAGTTATCGATCACGGTTGGCATACCGGCTTAGGTCCCGGCGTTCCCGTCAGCCGAACTCACGGACTTCTCACGTACAGAACATAAATATGGGTCCGTTGTCGACCCCCGATAAGCAAGTCCGATATGATATATGTCCATAACCCATATTTAAGCAAAAACCCTGCAGACCACTACGTACCATGTGACTAGACCCAGGAGTCACCGGGCCCCACCCTCGACCCAAGTACTAGCCCTTAACTAACCTAATACACATAAAATGCGCATTAAGGAAGTTAAACCCCTTACCTTGGCCAAACGGAAACTCTACTGAGGCCACCTACTTTCCACAGCAAAACCCCGGGAAAAAACTCGACTCCCGGCCCGAAAAGTGGTAGTGTGACTTTTGAAGTTCCGCATTACTGCACCAACGCTGAATCAAGCTGAACAACCAAACACCAGTCAGAAATCACCAAAACCAATCCCCGGAAACCAAACCCGCACAATCCCGCACTTTCCAGCAAAATTCCACAGAAATCTCGGTTTCTCAAACCGAGCTAGAACATCGTTATTCATACACCCACTAACACATCCAAGCCATTAAATCCCAGATTCCAGACAAATCACCTGTAATCCCTCATAAAGGTAACTTTTTCTCCTATTGTCCGAAAATGACGTTCCAAACATCATTACGAACCTACTTCCATCCACGATTCCAAATTACCAACCAAACCATTCCAATTACACACAAACACAATCAAACCCTTCCCTTAACCATTTCGGCCTAAACCCCAATTTCCAACCAAACTTCAATTCAATCCATTCAAGGTTCCAATTACACACTTTAACCATCAATTTCACTTCTTAAGCATGCTTACTAACTAATTCCACCTTAAACACCCAAAATCAACCAAAACCCAAACCAAAACAATTCGGCCAAAAGGGGAATTTTTCACCAACATGCTTACTTCCAAATTGAATCCATACAACACCTTAGAATCATGCTAGGAACAACATACCAAAAGCATGATTCAAGAACACCACTAATCACCAAGTTAGAAATTTCAACTTAATTTCGGCAATTTAGGGTTTTCTAACCCATGGTGTTCTTTCAAAATTTAAACCTTGATTCCTACCCTTCTCCATACCAAGAACAACATACTAAAACATGGAATCAAGAGAATCATCACAACACATAGCAAGGAGTAAACTCAAATCGGTTCTAACTCTTCTTTTCCAACCAAAACTCATGCTTCAATCTTGCTAAAACATGAAGAAGAGAAGCTTACCAAGAGATTGAACCCAACACCTTGTTGATTGCTTGCCAAATGAAGAACACATGAGAGGTTTATGGTGATGAAGATGGCGGATGCAAAGGGAGAAGAAGAAGAAAATGAGCAAATGTCTCATTTTCACATAAAAGGCTCTCTTTTATATTTTGTCAAGTGGTGAGTCATGGGACACTTGTCCCATGAAAAATTAGTCACACCCATGACTCACCACTTAGCCAAAAAAATCTGAAATGGCTAAGTGTTGGTGCGCCTAACCCGCGCCAATGCCAACCGCGTAATTCCCGACGTACGCGCGTGAAAACCCGAACCAAAATCCCGCCATGCCAAAAATCCACAATTATTACTATAAAATCATTCTCGTGATAAAACATGTCTCACGCCGAAGCCATCGGAAAATTTCCATCTCGAGCCCCGGGATTCCTGTCCCGAGCCCCGGGAGTCACCCGGGACCTAACATCCCGTCCCAAAAAGTATACTCCGTAAAAAGATGTGGAATGTTCCCATGATCCCAAATATGCAAACAGTTTCCTTTTCCGAGGTCCCGGGAGCGCTACCGAGCCTGCTGTACGTCCCGAGACAAGTTCCGGCCCCAGAAAAAATATTTTTCGCGGAAATGTCCGGGGGACCCATATGACCTCAAATCCAGAAGGATTCCCAAAAATAATACCCAGATAAGACTCGGGAGCTGTCTAACCACCCGGAACCATGACCCGTAGGCCAAAACCGGAGCCCCGGGTCACCCAGGTCACATCTCGCTTGGGGTGACCGTAACAGTTTGCCCATTATGCAAAACACTTAATATAACCACATAATTAACATTCAAATACTGATTCCATAAAATAATCACAAGTCATATATGATCTGAAAATTACAGTATTTGACCTTCCGGCCGAGATTTACAGAAAAGAGCAAAACATCGGGGGTGGGTGTAACAACGCTCAAGTGGTACTTAGACTCATGTGAAATGGGACATTAAGCCCGGAGTCCCATGTTCGAGTCCTGGGGGAGGCATGAAACTCGTAACCGGGTACGAGAAGTCCGTGAGTTAGGGATGCAGGGAACGCCAGTTGGACTGGTATGCCAACCTGGTCTCTAACAAAAAAGGCGCCTTTTTTGTTAGAGACCATGGGTGGCATACCAGTCCAACTGGCGTCCCCATGCGTCCCAACTCACGGACTTCTCGTACCCGGTTACGAGTTTCATGCCTTCCCCATGACTCGAACATGGGACTCCAGGCTTAATGTCCCATTTCACATGAGTCTGAGTACCACTTGGGCTAGTAGCTCAAGTGGTACTCAGACTCATGTGAAATGGGACATTAAGCCCGGAGTCCCATGTTCGAGTCCTGGGGAAGGCATGAAACTCGTAACCGGGTACGAGAAGTCCGTGAGTTGGGACGCATGGGGACGCCAGTTGGACTGGTATGCCACCCATGGTCTCTAACAGTTTCCGAATTGGATCTTCGCACCATCGCGCATCTAAAGCCTTACCAACTTCAATGGTTTGATGATAGAACCTTTGTGAAGGTTTTAAAACAAGTTGAGGTGCCAATAAAGATTGGCAAGTACGAAGATACAATCACTTGCGATGTGGTGCGAATGCAAGCAACACGCATTCTCTTGGGAAGACCTTAGCAATATGATAAGGAGTCCATGCATTATGGAAAGAGTCAAAAAATATGCCATCACCCATCTTGGTCGACCTTATACTTTGCTACCTCTCACCCCAACCCAAGCCTTTCAAGATCAAGTTCATTTGGCCAGTAAGGCCGAGAAGAAAAAGAGGGAAGAGGGAAGAGAAAAGAGAGAAAATAGTGAGAAGGTTCAAGGAACCTTGAGTGAAAATAAAGAGTGTGCATTGATGGGAAGCACTATGAGTGAGCAACTGAGAAAACAAGAGTGTATCCCTTCCATGGCCAAAGCAAAACATCTTAAGAGAGCACTTTTTGGAAACAAAACTTGTTTTCTCATGGTTCCAACTCACTGCATGCTAACTCTTGAAAATATAGCTTCTCTCCCTTTGTATATGCAGGAAGTGTTGAAGGAATTTGATGAAGTATTCAATGAGCTGTGAAGCCTCCCCACTACCGCGGCATAGAGAATCAAATAGACTTACTTCCGGGTGCGCCTTTGCCTAACAAGGCTGCATACCGAACCAATCCCCAAGAGTCCAAAGAGATCCAATCTCAAGTGCAAGAGTTGCTTGACAAGGGTTTCATCCGTGAAAGCCTCTCGCCTTGCGCGGTGCCAGTCATACTCGTGCCCAAGAGCGATGGCACTTGGCGAATGTGTATGGACTACCTCCCCATAAACTCTATCACTGTAAAGTATCGCCACCCTATACCTAGACTTGATGACATGTTGGATGAATTGAGTGGTGCCTGTGTGTTTTCAAAAATTGATCTTAGAAGTGGCTATCACCAAATTAGGATGAAGAAGGTAATGAGTGGAAAACAACATTCAAAACTAAAATTGATTTATATGAATGGAATGTCACGCCCTTCGGATTATCTAATGCGTCTAGTACCTTCATGCGCCTAATGAATCATGTCTTTAGGCAATTGATTGGAAAATTTGTGGTAGTATACTTTGATGATATACTTGTGTACTCTAAGAATCATGATGAGCATGTTGAGCATTTGAGGTAAGTCCTTGATACACTTAGGCTAGAAAATTGTATGATAAATTTGAGAAGTGTGTCTTTGCATCAAATGAGGTTAACTTTCTTGGGTTTGTTGTTGGTGCAAATGGTGTCAAAGTGGATGAAAGAAAAGTAAGTGCAATCCGAGATTGGCCTACCCCTAAGTCATTAACGGAAGTGAGATCCTTTTTAGGACTTGCTAGCTTTTATAGGAGATTTGTTAGGGATTTCTCTTCCATCGCCGACCCTTTGCATGATTTGGCTATGAAGAATGTGGCATTTGAATGGGGTAGATCACAAGAGGAGTCTTTTAATGAATTAAAATCTTGATTGACCAATTCACCTTTGCTTACTTTACCAAACTTTGATAAGATCTTTGAAGTGGAATGCGATGCAAGTGGGATAGGCATTGGTGCCGTTTTGCACCAAGAAGGCCACCCCATCCCCCCTTCTTTAGTGAGAAACTAGGTGGAGCAACTATGAATTACTCTACATATGACAAAGAGCTATACGCTCTAGTGAGATCATTGAAAACATGGAGTCATTACTTATTGCCTAGAGAATTTATCAGTCACACGGACCACTTGTCTTTGAAGTACCTTCAAGGGCAAAGAGATTTGAGCAAGAGACATGTTAGGTGGGTAGAGTTCATTGAGTCTTTCTCCTATGTAATCAAGTATAAAAAAGGCAAAGAGAATGTTGTTGCTGATGCACTTTCTAGGAGATATGCCTTACTCATGACTCTTGATACCAAAATTGTTGGTTTTGATTAATGTTTGAAAGGCATGTATGAGCATGATGTGGATTTTGGTGAAATATTTGCTAATTGTGCTAAAGGAAGCCAAAATGGCTACTATGTGTTTGATGGCTTTTTGTTTAAGCTCAAAAGGTTGTGCATCCCAAGGGGCTCAATGAGAGAAGTCATCATCAAAGAGGCACATGGTGGCGGGCTCATGGGACATTTTGGTGTCTAAAAGACACTTGAGGCCGTGAAAGAGAACTTCTTTTGGCCAGGCATGAAGAAAGATGTCACCAAGGTTTGCACAAGATGTGTGACATGCCACCAAGCCAAATCCACTCTCCAACCGAAAGGAAAGTATACTCCTCTCCATACGCCTTCGCTTCCTTGGGTTGATATAAGTATGGATTTCATAAGTGGTTTGCCTAGAACATCACATGGTCATGATGCTATATTTGTTGTAGTGGATAGATTTTCAAAGATGGCACATTTCATTCCATGCCATAAAACCGATGATGCACCGCATGTGGCCAACTTGTTCTTTAGAGACATTATGAAATACCATGGTCTTCCTCGGTCCATTGTGAGTGATAGAGATTCAAGGTTCTTAAGTCACTTTTGGAGAACCCTTTGGTCTCGGTTGGGCACAAGCTTGATGTATTCTACATCAAGCCACCCTCAAACTGATGGCCAAACCGAGGTGACCAATAGAACCTTGACCACTATCTTAAGGACCCTCCTTAGGAAGAATTTAAAAGAATGGGAGAAGTGTCTACCACATGTTAAATTTGCTTATAACCGAGCATACCATTCATCTACATCCCACAATCCATCTTAGGTCGTATATGGTTTTAATCCTTTAGTTCCTTTGGATTTGGTTGCACTGAATCATGTTGAACAAATAGATGTTGGTGGGAAAAAGAAGGCCCAACACATGAAAGACTTGCATGCTAAGGTTCACAAGCAACTTGAGAAAATTAATGAATCTTATGCAGAAAGGGTCAATAAGGGTAGAAAGTTTAGAAGTTTTCAAGTTGGGGACTGGGTGTGGTTGCACTTAAGAAAGGAACAGTTTCCCCAAGCTAGGAAAAATAAACTTGTGCCAAGAGGCGATGGCCCTTTCCAAATCACTAAGAAAATTGGTGATAATGCATATGTACTTGACTTACCTTTGGATGGATCTTATAATGTACACGCAACATTTAACGTGTGTGATTTGGCACCTTTTGAAGGTGATGAAGATTTCGAGAATCCCCGGAGGGATTCTTTCGAAGAGGGAGAGTATGATGTGGACATCACTCCAAGGACTCCCCAACCTCAAGGTGGTGCTCAATCTCAAGCGCGCGCCTCTCCAAATCCGCTCCAAGATATAGGGGGACCTATGACAAGGTCCCGGCTCAAACAAGTCCAAGTGAGTTTCATTGACTTCATGAGACTCATGGCACAAGCAGAAGAACAAGTAGGAGTTCAAGAAAGGACCTTACAGCTTCTCCGTCTCGGCATCCCCTAGGAGGGAGAGCACGCGAAGCCCTTCAAGTCTTGAAAGTAAGCACGATTGAGGAAGGAGGCGCAGGCGAGGACCCCGCGCGAGACTTCCAGTGGCAGGCGAAGCCCCAAGGCGATGCCATCCATGCGAAGCCGTTTGGCGAGGCCCCCATGAGAGACTTCCAGGTGCAGGCGAAGCCCCAAGGCGACGCCATCCATCCGTAGACTCCAGGCACAGGTGAAGCCCACAAGCGAAGCCGCCCCTTCAAAGCCTCCATACTCCACCATCTGGCCAACCATTTGAATTATGTAGTTTGATTTTCCCTCCCATTTCCCATAAAATACAATTTATGGAGAAATGGAAGCGATAGCAGTAGGTTGCCTACAATGTCATCCATCACCTTCCCCCTTTCACCTCACCCACCATAATTTTAGGATCATGGTTCCCTAGTCATGTCCTAGCCCATTCCCCTTACCATCTCACCCCTTTTAATGGGAAGCTTGTAACATTTGAAAGGTAGAACATAATTTTGAATTAAGAATTCAGCCGAAACTCTCCAAGTGAGAATTGACTTTTGTGTTCTCTTTTCTTGCATTTTCATCTCCTTTGTGATCCATGCAAGAGGATCCAAACATAATATCTAGTATTACTTGATCTTGTAATCAAGAGGTGCTAGATCTCATCTCCTTTCCTAGGCATTATCAAGTGCATTGCCTCACCCAGTAGTGAAGAGGTTCACTTGGCCGAAAACTGTTTGAATGTTTGTGTCTGCCTTGCCAAGTTAGATCCGTGATCGGCTTGATCACGTACCCCATCGCCGTGATCATATCACCTTGGTCCTCCAGCACGGCGACCTTGCATCTGAGGTCATAGATCTCATCCATGTCGCTCCGATGCTGCTCCTCCAGCTTGATCTCGTGCTAAAATTAAAATTTATTTTGAAAAAGTTGAACTTATGATCAATCGCCAAAGTACCGTAAAGGTATGGAATTGATAAAATTTCAATTTTATTACCAGCGATGGTCTAGGTTGCTCGAATAGTTCGGGCTGGGAAAGCTAGGGCGGGATACCGACCCATTGCCTTTGCGTGGGCGAGCCCATGACATCCCTGTAGATGTCGTTATCGATCTCAGGGAATGGTCCGTCCGCCCCTTACTTCTCAATCAGGCGCTTCTTGTACACCTCCTTATTAAGATGAAGAAATTTATGTTAATGAATAATAAATTAAATAATTTAAATATATAAATGATTGAGAAACTACTCATACTTACTAGGCCGCATTTTCCTTGCCCAGCCTGTCCTCCCAAAATTCTTCCAACCGCAGCCTTTGTCCCGCCTTTTTGCACTGTCCATTTAATTACATTAGGTATTCATAAATACTACATATACATACATAATTGAACATAAATACTTTTTAAAAATTAACACTTCTTCATAAATAGTCACCTTTGACTTGTTGCCATGCGACTTGATTTTTGGGCATTTGTCACTCGAGGCATTCTTCTTGTTCTGGATGAAGTTCCCATTAAACCCTTCACTTTTGTAATGCTCTAGTAGCAGCTTCCACTTTGAAGGGTCGATTCTTGTCGGAGGCATGTCGAGCCAGTCCATGTAGTTTGGACTTCGGCGATCCAATGGACGTCTTTTCTGGGCCCAGTCCCGGTTGTTGTCCTACATGTTTTGGTAGAATTCCGCGAACCAGGAATGGAGCTTTTCCTTAAAATTGTGCTCCATCCATGAATATTCATTCTATTCCAGAAAACATAATAACATTTAATACTATAAAATTATATAAAACAATTATATAGAAATAGTAAAATAAGTATTTCTATTACCGCGAATTGATTCGCATAGTCTGCTTGCTCATCCGCTGGAGGTCGGTGTATGTTGGCGAAAGCCTTTGAACTTGCTTGCAACGATGAGACCGATCACTTTTGGCACCCCCGATGATTGTTGCTTCAAACTGCATAAGAATTGAAATATGGTAATTAGTTTAATTATAATCACATGCAAAAATAAATTATAAAAATTAATAAATTTATCAAAACTTAAAAGACTTACTGGCCGATGCGAGCGACCATTCTACCATTAAGGCCCCTCTCAAGTCGGCTCAAGTCAGCTCACTCCAGCTCATGGGAGCTAGGTGCTGATAGACTTCAGCTCACTCCAGCTAAAAGTAGCGAGACTCAGCTCACTCCAGCTCATGGGAGTTGGGTGTAGCTCAACTCAGCTCAAGTGTAGCTCACTCCAACTAGAAGTAGCTAGACTCAGCTCAAGTTAGCTCACTCCAGCTAGAAGTAGCTGTAGTCAACTGGACTTTAGCTCATGTTAGCTAAATGTAGCTAACTCCAGCTCATTGGAGCTAAATGAGTAGAGGAGCAACTCTTAGCTCATTGTGAGCTGAATTTGAGCTCAATGGAGCTTAAATTGGATGAATGGCCAATTGAGCTAGTTTTGTACTAGCTCAAGGTATTCCTTGCTGAAAATGTGTGTTACACATTTTGGCCAAAAGTTGTGACTTATGGGCCAAAAGACATGTCTCTTATGTAGGGATGTGACTCCTCACCCCAAGGGAAACAACCCTTGGCCAAGGGAAATGTCATTTCGACATTAATGGCCGAATTGGTGTGAGGGAGGGACACCTATTTTTGGCATTTGAAGGCTTAAAGAAGGCCTTAATGGCCGAAAGGGTGGGTGCCCCTTGATGGCACTATTTCAGCATTGTAAAGGGGTCACAACCCTTCCCCTCACCTCCTTTCGCCATCTATAAATAGGGGTGAGGGGGCTGGCCGTTTCTCTGATCCCTTGGCAGCATTGCCCTCTCTCTTCTCTCCCTCTCAAAGCTGAAGTAGTTGGCTATTCTTTAGAGCATTGTAGGTGAAGTCTTGAAGAGACTTTCTAGCCTCTTCCAAGCCCTTTAGTGGCCGCCCAAGTCAGCCCTCTTCCAAGGAGTTTCGGCCTCAACTTGGAGCAAGGAACTTAGTTCCTTAAGCTGTTTTCTTAAGGTGTAAGGTATGCTTCTTATCTAGTACTATTACATACTTAGTACCATGCTAGGATATACCTTTGTGGTGCTTATGTAGCATAGATAAGTAGCATGATATACCGAGACATCGTGTTAACACTTAGAATAAGTATGTATGCAATATGTTTGCACATGTATGACATGATATCATGTGATATGGTTGTGATGCATATATGATATGTTAACATGAAAGCATGTTAATGATGATCTTAAAATCTACAAATGGTATCAGAGTTATGGTTCTAGTATGTTCTTGTATGTGTTGCAAGCATGAACTATATGATATAATGTGTGTATATCGTTTTGGCGAAAAATGTTCTATACACCACATGTGTGACTAGTTTTAGATCATATCATACCTTAGTGTCACATTGAGTGCATTCTGTCTAAGGAGGTGGTTTTTAACCAAGACTGTCTGTGACTCCACCATCTTTCTTGGGTATTGTATCAAGGAGACTTATGGGTGATGAAACTAAGGCTTAGGTGAAGTGCTCGTGGTTGTCACATTCTAATTTCATGTATGTGTACATGAAACCATTAAGGTACATAAGTTGTACCCATGTATACATGTTTTGGTGAAAACCTATGTATATAATTGGATGCTTGTTTGCTTGAATAAAGTTACATGTAGGCTTATTAAGGGCATTTGTATGAAATAATTGAGACACTTATATATTTCTGATTGGATGCTATATGCATCTCTTTCGCCATATATGGGTATGTTCTTAAGTTACTTCATTCAAATGTTACTTGAATGAGTCTAGTTGTGATAATTGAAACTAAAACATGTGAATTGCATCTATGTAGATGGCTACTAAGAATATTGTTGCTGAACTGAATCGTGACATCAAGTTAGATGGTGAGAACTATCTAATTTGGCAAGAGAAGGTCAAATTCATTTTAACTGAGCAAGAGACACTTGATGTCCTCATCAATGTGGTTGAGGAACTAGCTGAGGGGGGAGATAGGACTGCCTATGAGGCATTTCTGAATAAGAACTCTATGTGTAGGGTCACCATGCTATCCACTATTGGTAAGTGAGTGAGTTAATTTGTGTAATTAAGTGCTAATGCTGGGATTCGTAAATTTTATGAAGTTCGGGGCTTGATTTTAAACATGTTAAACATTGTTTGTGTGTCTTATGAAGTCCCGGGGATGGTATTAAGATTTCATTTCGGTTGGTGGAGCGGTTTGAAAGTTATGCAAGTTACGGTTGGAATAAATTGCAACTTTGCAAAGTTTGGGGTCAAAGTGTAAAACAAGAAATATTGAAACAAAAATAATTGAAGAGAGAGAGAGGTGGGGGAAGAAGAAGGGAAAAAGAAAAGAAAGAAAAAAGAATGAAAAAGAGAAGGAAGGAAAAAGACAAGGAGAAAGAAAAAGTGGAAAAAGACAAGAAAGAACAAGAGTGGAAAAAGAAAGGAAAGAAAGAAAAGTGGAAAAAGACAAGAAAAGAAAAAAACATCAAAGTAAAAGGGAATGGAAAATAAAGATGAAAAAGAAAAGTGAAAAGAAAGAAAGGGAAAATAAAAAAGAAAAAGAAAGGTACATTATTTTTTAATGATATATTTGTTAATGTACTTTTCGATACTGGTGCTTCCATATCGGTTGTGACACCGAAATGTGCTAAATCTCTGGAATTATCTAATTGTTATTTGCCTAATATTTTCTTGTTAAAAACTGTTGGAAGTCAAGACACAAATTTTTGTCTGATCTGTTAGTTTTCGATATAGCGAAGTATGATGTGATTATTGGGATGGATTAGCTATCCAAGAATTCTGTGCAGATTGATGTGCCCAGTGGCAGATTATGATATCTTGGGAGGTATTACCTCTATCTATTGCGCTGGACATAGAAGTCGTGAAGCATATCAGGTGTCGGTGGTGAGTGAAGAAGAATATTATGAATTGAATCTGGCAGAAACCAGAATGGAGTTGGAGAAAATTCCGATCGTGAGATATTTTCCGCAGGTGTTTCCTGAGGATCTTCCAGGGATACCACTGGAGCGGGAAATGGTGTTTGAGATTTGACTTCAACCAGGTTCTACTACGATTTCTGTCCCCCCTTATCGCATGTCAATAGTTGAGATGAACGAGTTGAAAAAGCAACTTGATGAATTGCTTGCGAAAGGGTTCATTAGACCGAGCACTTCTCCATGGGGTGCTCCGGTTCTATTTGTGAAGTTGAAGGACGGAACCCTCAGGTTGTGCATCGATTATAGGAAGAAAAACGCAATTACGGTGAAGAACAAGTATCTGTTACCCAAGATCGACGATCTGTTTGATTAGATAAAGGGAGCGGGGATCTTTTCAAAGATCGACCTGCGGTCAGGATACTTTTATTTACGGGTTAAGGAGGAAGACATACTGAAGACTGCTTTTCGAACTCGTTATGGACACTATCCGACACATGATCTAGAACAGGCCGCAGTGATATATGCTCTAAAGCAGTGGAGACATTATTTGCTCGGGAGCAGATTTCAGATATACACCGACCATAAGAGTCTGAAGTACTTGTTCACTCAGAAGGAGTTGAACATGAGGCAGCGTAGGTTGCTCGAGTATATTAAGGATTACGATTGTAGCATCGAGTACACCATGGGTAAAGGTAACTCTGTGGCGGATGGTCTGAGCAGAAAATGTACAGATACTATGGAGTCTGGTACTCCATGTAACCGCACAATTTCCTAGATATATTGATGTGATCATGGAAATGATCAACTCTTGAAAGGATCTAGCTTGGAAGATGAACAATAAACAAGTTGATACTTTCGGCCTAACCAAGAACCTCTTCACTACAAGATGAAGCAATGCTTGGAATGCCAAGGAAAGAAGATGGATCTAGCACCTCTCAACTACTTGATTGAGCAATACTAGATATAATTCTTGAACCAAAATTATGGAACAAGGGAATGGATTGAAGAAGTGAGAAACCAAAGCAAAAATGCTCTCAAATGGAGTCAATATTTTCGGCAATATGAGTTCTAAAATGGCTGAAATGTGGGTTGCTAACCTAAATACATGGAATGGTGGTAGTGGAGGTTATTACCCAAAGTGTGGCTAACACTTTTGGTAACAACCCCTTAAGTCTTCCTACCATTTTCATGCATAAAACAAAGGCGTTATGACACTACCTAAAATGGTGAGAGAGAGTGGGAGGATTCCACCATTTTTGGTAATGGAGGGTAAGGACCAACCATTACTTCAAACTAGTGAGTAAGGACCTCTACTAACTCACTTTCCCTCCCATTTCCTAAATATCACAAATAACATTCAAATACAAGTCAATTAAGCTGAAATCTGATAAAAAAGGTGAAATATCCGAATTGCCCATGGTGGGGCGTGTCACACAAGCGCTTGGAGGGAGGTGGCGCGTGGAGGAGCGTTGCGGGCTTGGCCGGCGCGTCAGAGTTACCTTCCAGCTTCTCCAAGGCTTGGGAATGTGGTGACGCATTCCAAGGGTGGTGGGGCATCTTCCGGGAGGTGGTGGAGGTGCGTGGGGCGCGTGGTTGAAGTGTGGGGGCGCGTGGGGCGCGTGGAAACCTTCTCGGCTTCAAGGGAGGTAAAGGTGATGCTTCCCAAAAGGGTTGGGGTCTTTTCCACTTGAATTCCCATGCGTAGGAGCTTGAGGTCTTGATCTTGATCTTTATTCCGCTCCTCACCTTGTGCCATGATTTTCATAAAAGCTTGGAGTTTCTCTTGCACCTTCTTTAACCTAGATCGTGTCATGGGTCCATTGAGGCCTTGGAAGGGACTTGGAGTCTCTTGTATGGAAGTTGGGTGGATGTCCACATCATTCCCTCCCCCTTGAGAAGAATCCGACCTCGGATTTAGTTCTTCCATATCACCTTCAAAAGGAAGTAAATCACAAACATTAAATGTTGCATGAACATTATATGATCCATCACATGGCAAGTCAAGAACATATGCGTTATTACATCTCCTCTAGGTGAAAGTTTGCTCTTCCTAGCTTGTGGAAACCTTTCTTTCCTAAGGTGCAACCAAACCCAATCCCCTACCTCAAAAGTCCGAAACTTCTTGCCTTTATTTACCCTTTTTGCATACGCTTCATTGATCTTGTTAAGTTGTTCATGAACCTTAGCATCCAAGTCTTTCATGTGTTGAGCTTTCTTTTGACCACTTACAACAATTTGATCATCATGATTTAAAGCAATCAAGTCCAAAGGGGTTAAAGGATTAAAACCATATACAACTTCAAATGGACTAAATGAGGTGGAAGAATGGTATGCACGGTTATAAGCAAACTCAACATGTGGCAAACATTTCTCCCATTCTTTCAAATTCTTCCTTAGTATGGTTCTCAAGATAGTGATTAGGGTTCTATTAGTAACCTCTGTTTGACCATCGGTTTGTGGATGACTAGATGTAGAAAACATTAAGCTAGTTCCTAACCGAGACCACAAGGTCCTCCAAAAATGTCCAAGAAACCTAGAATCCCTATCACTCACAATTGACCTAGGAAGTCCATGATATTTAACAACATGCTTGAAAAAAAATTCGGCCACTTTAGATGCATCATCACTCTTATGACATGGAATGAAATGTGCCATTTTAGAGAATCTATCAACAACCACAAAATTAGCGTCATGTCCATGTGAGGTTGTAGGAAAACCACTAACAAAGTCCATGCTAATATCAACCCAAGGGAGAGTAGAAGGAAGAGGAGTGTACTTCCCTTTAGGTTGGAGAGTGACTTTTGCCTTGTGACAAGTGATGCATCTTGCACACATCCTTGTGACATCTTTCTTCATGCCCGGCCAATAGAATTTTTCCTTCAAAGTCTCTAGTGTCTTTTGGACACCAAAATGGCCCATTAGGCCGCCACCATGTGCTTCTTTAGTGATGACTTCTCTTATGGAACTCCTTGGTATGAATAGCCTTTTAAACTTAAACAAGAAGCCATTAAATATGTAGTAGCCATTTCGGTCACCCTTAGCACAAGAAGCATATATCTCACCAAAATCAAGGTCATGCTCATACATATCCTTCAAACAATCAAATCCTACAATCTTAGCATCAAGAGAAGAAAGAACCACATATCTCCTAGATAAGGCATCGGCTACAACATTTTCTTTTCCTTTATTGTACTTAATCACATAGGAAAATGATTCAATGAATTCTATCCATTTAGCATGCTTTTTGTTTAAGTTGCCTTGACCTTGAAGGTACTTCAAGGAGAGGTGATCCGTATGAATCACAAACTCCTTAGGCAACAAGTAATGACTCCACACTTGCAAGGATCTCACAAGAGCATAAAGCTCTTTATCATAAGTGGAGTAGTTCAATGTAGCACCATTCAATTTCTCACTAAAATAGGCAATGGGGCGGCCCTCTTGGTGCAAAACGGCATCAATGCAAATCCCACTTGCATCACATTCAATTTCAAAGACCTTCTCAAAATTAGGCAAAGCAAGCAAGGGAGCACTCATCAATTTGGACTTTAAAGCACGAAAAGACTCCTCTTGGGTTTTACCCCATGCAAACACAACATTTTTCTTAGTTAACTCATGTAAAGGGGCGGGCAATAGAGGAAACGTCCTTGATAAACCTCCTATAAAAACTAGCAAGACCAAGAAATGATCTCATTTCGGTTATGGACTTAAGAATGGGCCATTCCTTTATTGCTACCACTTTACTTTCATCAACTCTAACTCCATGCTTCCCCGCAACAAATCCAAGAAAATTAACTTCACTTGTAGCAAAGACACATTTTTCAAACTTAGCATACGACTTCTCAAGTCTAAGTGTATCTAAAACATGCATCAAGTGGTCAATATGCTCAATATGATTCTTGGAATACACCAAAATGTCATCAAAGTAAACAATCACAAACTTTCCAATGAAATGCCTCAAAACATGGTTCATTAAGCTCATGAAAGTACTAGGTGCATTGGTTAATCCAAAGGGCATATGTCACGGGTGCGCTTGCCCCAGGTTGCGGAGGCGGGGCCGTCCTGCGACGGCGGAAGCTGCGGCGGAATTGGAAGCGGTCGGTCACCCCACCGCCCCGGAACTGGCGGAAGCATCGAAGTTGCGGAGGTTGGAGGTGTTGGCGGCGGGTGATCGCGGATTTTTCTCTTAAAAGGGTGTGGACCCGAAACCCTTCCCTTAAAACGTTTTTCTTTCAGTTTTAAGGTTATTACGTGTTTGCAGATTTTAAGACGTCTTACTAGTCCTAAACCTGCACCCGAGACACGTTAGTGGTTTTTTACAGGATATCGCGCGTAAAACAAATGAAGCAGGAAAATAAAGATACAAGCCGAGGAAGTTCCGCCCTCTGCGTAGGGTCGGAAACTCCCACAAAATATACAGACCGAAAGTATGAATGTACTAATGTAACTACATGCACTACTTCTACAGAGCCGAGCCACAGTGCGGAATTATACCTCGCAACTAGACGCTGCCGCTAAACACACACACAGAGAAGAACGCCGACTTAACGAAAGATAACAACACGTATGGGATTTTAACGAGAAATTCCCCCAACACAAATATACCTCAAAATAACAGAAGTGCATAACGAGCACCGCGGAAATCTAGTCCGCAGTCGTTTGCCCGGATCCCCTGAAAATATTGTAAACATGGGGGGTGAGTTCTCGAAAGAACCCGTAAGGGGTAGGTACGAAAAGGTCAAACCAAAAGTTTGAAAACGTTTTTGCCTGCACAAAGGGTTAGCGTGCAATGTTCTAGCAGAAATAGCAATTCTAATAAATGCTATGATATGCGAAACATGATACTATGTCCTCGAACTTTTCAGAACTTGCAAAAGTACCCCAATTTTCACAATTCTAGCAACTTCCTTCCATTAATAACAAGTTTACACTTTTACCCAAACTTTTCCATATTACACACTTTGGTCCTCCAATTTCCATAAAATGGTCAACTTTACCCGGTTTGGTCAACTTGGTCAAAAAGTCAACCTTTATCCATTCTTTCCCAAATTTCGACCCAAGCCCATATTTTCGGCCCAACTTCCATCTCAACGCAAATCTTTTCTAAACTTCAAACTTTAGTCACTTTCTTTTAATCCTTTATGTTAAACCATTTTTAACATGTTTTAACCAACTTTTCATCACCAAAACACTATTCACAGCAAACAAAATTTTCTTCCAAATCCTTGATTTTCGGTTTTCCTTCCAATCTTCACCCAAACTTTAAAACTTAACACTTCCATGCATAAACCTTTATATACTTCCATTTTTCAACACTTTAACACATAAATCTTCAACAAAACATCATCAATCACACAAGCTTATTTTCGGCCCTAAGTAGATCAACAAGAAACTTATGCTTTCTCATGCTCAACACAACACAACATACTTTCTTCATAAACATGCTTCCAAATCTTTCCATAAATTCAAAGATCACCTTACCTTTGCAAGATGACTTGAGAGATTGTCCAAATCTCTTCTCAAAATTTCGCCAACCTAAGAAAAGAGGGAAAGATAGGTTATTTTCAAAGTTCTTTTCCATAGAACTTAAACACACAACTAAGTAGTGTCCTTACCACTTAGATCTCTTCAAGAACTTGATGTTTGTACACTTGATCCTTGATGAACACTTGAAGAAAATCCCTTCCAAGAAGCTCCTCTAAAATCGGCCTTGACAAGAAAAGAAGGAAAGAATTAGTGCTTGAAGTTGAACACTAATCATCTTTGATTAGTGATGAACAAACACCATTATCTTGCTTAATCTTCCTTGATTAAGGATCTAGGAAAGGATTAGTTCTTGATTAGTGAAGAACACTCAAGAACACTTGAAGAACACTCAAGAACTCAAGCAAAGTTCATGAGGAGAGAGAGAGAAAAGAGAGAAAGCTTTCTTTCAATTTTTACAAGACTTGAATTGTGAGTAAGAAATGAAAATGAAATTTTAGCCAAAAATGAGAGAGAATTCGGCCCAAATGGTGAGGGAAGAGAGAGATGTGTGATTATGACACAAGCATGATGAATGTGTAAGAGAGGTATGGGCATAAGGAAGCCTTTCTACTCCATCTTCCATTATTGCCTCTTTTCTTCCTATTTCTTTCCTTTTAATCCTTTTCCCATAAAACAAAATAAATGGGCTAACAAAATCTGAAAAATAGAAGTCTCAAATGGGCTTAATTTCCAAGAATTTTCGGAAGCCCAAAGATAGCCCAACCACATTCTTCTTCAACCTTCTCCAATTACACTTGGCAGATTTTGTACCAACTTGTAAAAATACACTTCACCAAACCACCAGCCCTAAAATTATGAAAATTTACATGAAGGTATCCCTGTGTGTCTAGTTTAAGTAGAAATTTACAGATCTCGATTTGGATTCCTGTAAAATTTACTAAAAATGTTTGACTGAACACTGGTCAAACCGATCTTTTGGAACTTCGAATTTTTTCCAAAATTAACAGTTATCACCGAAAATTGTCCGACACTTGTAACACTCATAAGCAACACCAAAATCACATCCAATAGTGAATTTTCATAAATTATCATAACCCAATGTTATTCCGATAATTTACAGAATTCGCAAATTCCGATCGACACTCGCCGGAAAGTTACAGAACGTCGGGGTGGGTGGGTGTAACAGAGTCCTCGGTCCTACATAGTAGCCATAACATATATACATAAACAGAATGTATCTAAGATACATAGTGTCACAGCCACTCCGCCCGGTTGTGGAGGCGGAGCCGGCCGTGACGCTGAACGGAAATATGGCAGAAGCGCGGCAACAGAGCATCGAGCTCAAATAATGTAATAGTCGAGTAACAATCGGCAACCTACAAACTCAAACAAGGCAAGCATACATAATAGTCTAACTTCTACCAAACATGCAGTTCATGGTGTGTCAACCATCAATCAATGCCACAAACACCGAAACACCGAGTCTGAAATATAACAATTCCAATATAGGCAAGTCGGGGCTCCGCCCACGACTCAGAAGACAAACAAGTGCAAGATATAACTGATTATACATCATACACGTATACATGATCTCGAACTACATGCATGCAAACACTACAGAGCCTTTAAACAAAATCCTATAAATACCTAAGCGCGGAATCGAAGCCTCTCACTCGAGGATTTCCGCACATGGTATGCTGTCAGCAAATGGACTCCAAAAATGACCGAAGCACCGCGGATCTCTACTCCGCCGGTTGCTTGTCGACGGCCTTTGAAAGGTGGTAAACAAATGAAAGGGTGAGTCCTCGGAAGGACCCAAGTGGCAACATGCTGAACCTGCAAGACAGATATCACAAGCATATACATATACAAATGAACATAAAACATAAGGTGAGTCGGAATCCCATCACATGCGGTCCAACCGTCAGAATGACCCAAAACGACAGTCCTCTCTAAGAGGTCAGAATATACAGAACATGTTACGGTCACCCCGAGCGGGTTGTGACCGGGTGACCCGGAACTCCGGTTTTGGCCTGCGGGTCACGTTTTTCGGCGTTCAGACGGCTCCCGAGCCCTATCCGAGTATCATTTTGGCGAACCCTTCCGTATTTGAGGTCGTGTGGGTCCCCCGGACGTTTCCGCCGAAAATATTTTTCTGGCGCCGGGGGGTTGTCGGGGTCGCCTCGGGACGTACAGCGGGCTAGGTAGCACTCTCGAGATCTCAGTTTGGGAAGCCGTTTGCAGTTTTGGAGTCGTGGAAACGTCCCGGAAGTGGTTGTGGAGTTTAATATTTGGGGCGGGACGTTCGGTTCCGAGCGACTCCCGGGGCTCGGGATGGAAATTTTCTGACGGCTTTGGGGTAAGTTGTGTTATAATTTAAGATGGAATTTATGGGTATTTTTATAGAATTTTGGAGTGACGGAATTTCGGTTGGGGTTGACACGCTCGCACGTCGGGTTTTGGTTCGGGTTCAGCGAGCTCGGTAGGACACTCCGGAATGGTAAATGAACTTTTGAAATATGTTTTGCGAATGTTATAATATTCTGAGGGTTGTGTCCAAGTTTCGTTAATTTTGGAATTCGGTAATTATTTTTGGGCAAAAAGAATTGGAACTTTCGGAAAAGTCGGTAGATTAATTGGAAATTGGTTGCAAAATAAATAAAAATCAGCATGGGCAGTAGCAGATTTGTTCGGCAGCAACTTGGGAGACATAAGGGACACTTGGCTATTTTTCATTTAAGTGTAGAAGCATGGGTTAAAGAGAAGGAAAAGATATATACTTGGCTATTATTTTCTTAAGTGAAATACATTTCATTTTATTTCTTTTCTTCTTCTTCTTCTTCTTCTTCCTCTTGCTGCCGCCTCCATTGAAGAACTCACCTCAAGCTTGAAATTCTTCTCCTTGCTTGGAATCAAAGAAGAATTGGGTGCTTTGTGTGGTAAGCATCATTCTTTCTTCTCTTTACCCTTTAGAATTGAAGATTAGTGTTGAAATGAGGATTTTTGGAGAATTATGAGTTTGTTCATAGCTACTAGCTAGGATGATTCTCTTCCTCCCATCTTTTAGTATGATGTTCTTGGGTAGTAGGGGAGTGTTAATCAAGTGTTGGATTTTGGAAAACACACCTTGGGTAAAAATCCCTTTTATGGCCGAATTTTTGGAAAATTCTATGTTGATGTGTGTTTGTTATCTTGATTCATGCTTCAAGTATGTTAATCCTAGCATGATTCTAAGCTTATGTATGGATTCAATTTGATGGAAAACAAGTTGAGTCAAAAACCCCCAAATGGCCGATTATGTAGGTTGATGATCATTGTGGATTTTGTTGTTTTGGATGCAATTGGATAGCATTCTTGGTTTAGAAGTGAAATTGGTGATTAGTATGATTAATTGGAAGTTTGAATGGATTGATTTGGAAGTTAGATAAAAATTGGCAAAGAAGCCGAATTTTTGGATAATTCTTTTTCCATGTTGGGGTTTGATTTTGGTTGGATTGGATGCTAAGATGGTATTGGGGTTGAATTTAGGAGTGGTTTGAAATTTGAAACGTTGAATTCGGATAAGAAATGGAAAAGTCACTATTAAGCGGGTTTATCGGAAAATGTCGGGTAATGAAGGGTTTTAAGGTTGGATTTGATCAGTTCTGCTTGTGGGATGATGTTTGTCGATGTATAATCTTGCATTGTCTAGGTTGGTTCTGAATTCTGAAGTTTCTGTGGAAATCTGGAATTTTACGAAAATTCTGCCGGATTTTTGATTTTGGGGTCGGGGGTGTAGTTTGGTAGAGTGGTCGATAAGGATGCTAATTCAACTTAGTTTGACAGATTCTGAGGTCCAGAGGGTAGAAAAAGAGAGGTTTCTGAGTTTCGGGTCCTGGTGTGGAAGTCGTCAGAATCGGTCTAATACTGGAATTGTGAGGTAAGGGTTTGGTTCTGCTATTTTTGGTAAGATAGGTGTATGTTTAGTTTCACTTTCTGCAAGTATTTCAGTATTATATGCCTAGGGCATATTCTCGTAGTCCGTAGGTGTATGTATTGTTGCACTTCGCTTTTGCAGTATTTCGAAATTTCGCTTTAAGGTACGTTCAGTAATTTGTAGGAGTATGCCTTATGGCATACTGTCTGCATAACCCTACGACAGTTGAGGGTTCGCTACCCCACTGGTGCACCATGCTTCGTAATAGCTTGGCTTCGACTCCCTTAGAGGGAGGTCAGCTCGATTTGTTATATGGGTTTATGGCGATTTAGTATCGCATATTTTTTTTCGGGATTCTGATCTGTTTTTATTACATGCACGATATTCTGTTTTCTGTCGTATATATTCTGTATATTATTATCTTTCTGTTTTGCAGGGTTACATATGCTTATCTTACCCCAAATCCCTTACGGGTCCTTTTAGGACTCACCCTTTTTGGGTTCTGTTTTTGGATTTCAGGTAGGTCTGGTAAGCAGCCAGCGAGGTAGGTTTCCGCGAGGCTTCTGCCTTGGTTGTGTTGAGCAGCAGACCTTGCAGCTGGGATTTTGTCTACTTGGTCTGAATCCCGCGCGAGGTATTTTGATGTTTAGGCCTAGGGTTGGCTCTGTAGCCGCATGTGCATATTTTCCGGTTTCTTTGTGATGATTGTATATTTGTATATACTTATATATTCTGCTCGTGCATGTTCTCGAGCGCTTGGCGCTTGCTAGACACCTTAGGTTACGTGAACTCGTATGTATCTATGTTTGGTGCGTAAGCACTCGTCCACGGAGGGCGAGGCTTACTCGTTGCTGATGCATGAATTGTATGTTTTTATTTTATTTTAGTTATATGTATGAAATTTTTGTTAGGTTGCTTCCACAATCGTTTCGCTCTCTGGGTCCGCTACGCGCGGCGAGTCTCGATGGACCTGCCATTCCATATCACTCCGGCTTCCGCTTCCGGCGTCCCGGCGCCACCGCCTCCGCAACCGGGCTCGGGTGGCGTGCGGTGACAAGTGTCAACCATCAATCAACGCCACAAACACCGAAACACCGAGTCTGAAATATAACAATTCCAATATAGGCAAGTCGGGCTACGTGGCAAGCACGGTACTCAAGGCCGGGGTCGCGATCCCCAAACTGTCGTAGGGTCACGTTACGGTTATATCGGCACCCCAAGTGCGGATATACACGTAATGTCGGCACCCTCCAAAGGCGGACACTACGAACGGATCCGAGGAGTACCCGTGGCCTCTAAGACCATCCGGGTCTCGTCACGTAATGTAACCATACAATAATAATGCACAAATATAAACAAGTATCATCACCCGATATACATATACATAATGTAATAGGAACCCGGGCCTCCAAGGCCATCCGGGCTTTGAGACAGTAACAAACATACATCTTACCATGTGACGGGTCTCGGGATCACCGAACCACCGGGTGAGCGCCTCAACTAAACCCGATACACATCAAATAACTCCCAGAATGTATAACGAGAGAAGTTGAGCCCTTACCTCAGAAACACTGCCCCGCAGCACAAAACTCGGGAAATCCCGGCTCCCGGCCCGAAAAGTCGCAACTTGCCTTTTACGGTCCCACGCTACTCCACCAACGCAGAATCAAGCTGAACAACCATAATTAAGTCAGAACACACCCAGACAAACCCTAGAAACCAATCCCCGCACTTTCCCGCAAAAATCCACAGAAAGCTCGGTTTCACGAACCGAGCCTGAACATTGTTATTCATACACCCACAAACACCTTCCAACCTTTAAACCCACAATCCAGACACTTTCACCCGCTATTAGGCATAAAGGTGAATTTTGCTACCATTGTCCGAAAACGACGTTTCAAACATCAATACGAACCTACTTCCATCCACAATGCCGAATTACCAACAAACACAACCAAAACACAACCCTAACATGGAAAAAGAATCATCCAACAATTCGGCTCCTTTACCAAATTTTACCCAACTTCCATTTCAATCCAAACAAGGTTCCATTTGCACTCTTTAATCACCAATTACATAACTTAAGCAAGATTACTAACCAATTTCACCTAAACAACCAAAATCAACCATGAACTCTAACATGAAGAATTCGGCCAAAGAGGGGTTTTTCACCCAACTTGTTTTCCATCAAATTGAAACCATAGATAGTCTTAGAATCATGCTAGGAACAACATACTTGAAGCATGATTCAAGAACACAAACACACACAATTTTGGAAAATTCACCATAATTTCGGCACCTCTAGGGTTCCACCATCCATGGAGTTTTTCCAACATCCAACCCTAGATTCCTACTCCCCCTAACCCAAGAACAACATACTAAAAGATGGGAGGGAGAGGATCACTCAAACTTGTAGACAAGAGTAAACCCTTAGCTTGAAATTTCTTCTCTTTATCCACCCAAATCATGCTTTCAACATGGAAAGAAGATGAAAGGGAGAAGCTTACCAATTTTGGAGCTTAAATCCTTGTAGTTTCAGCAAAGAAAGATGATGAACATGGAGCTTGAAGGTTGAAGATGGTGGCAGCGAGAAGAAGGAAGAAGAAGAAGAAAATGAATTAATGTTTTCATGAAATATACTCTGTAGAAAGATGCAGGACGTTCTCACGATCCCAAATATGCGAACGGTTTCCCAATATGAGGTCCCGGGAGCGCTACCGAGCCCGCTGTACGTCCCGAGACAACCCCCCGGCCCCGAAAAATATTTTCGGCGAAAATGTCCGGGGGACCCACACGACCTCAAATCCCGAAGGATTCCCAGAAATACTGCTCAGATAAGTCCCGGGAGCCGTTAAACCGCCCAAAAACGTGACCCGCAGGCCAAAACCGGAGCCCCGGGTCACCCGGTCGCAACCCGCTCGGGGTGACCGTAACATAGGCACGGTTACGGTCACCTCGCACAACAAAGACAAAGAAAATGCAGCGGGTTGCGGCCGGGTGACCGGGGCTCCGGTTTTGGCTGCGGAGTCACGGTTTTGGACGTTCAGACGGCTCCCGAGCCTTATCCGAGCATCATTCTGGTGAGTCCTTTCATATTTGAGGTCGTGTGGGTTCCCCGGACGTTTCCGCCGAAAATATTTTTCTGGCGCCGGGGGGTTGTCGGGGTTGGCTCGGGGCGTCTGGCCAGGCCGGTAGCGCTCCCAGGACCTCAGATTGAGGAACCGTTTGCGGATTTGGAATCGTGGGAGCGTCCCGGAGATTTTTACGGAGCATATGTTTCGGGACGGGACGTGCGGTCCCGGGCGACTCCCGGGGCTCTGGGCGGAATCCCGGGGCTCGGGATGGAATTTCTCCGGCGGCTCAGGGTAAGTCATGTAATATTTAAAGGTGGATTTTATGGACATTTTTTTGGAAATTTGTCTTGACGTGATGTGCATCATGATATTATTCGTCCACGCCGGGATTTGTTCGGGATCAGATAGCTCGGTAGGACGCTACGGAAGGGTAAATAAATATTTGATAAATGTTTTATAAATGTTATGATATTCTGAGGATTCTGGTCAGTTTTGGGTTCATTTGGAGTTCGTTACCTATATTTGGGGTTTAATTGCAAAGATTTGGAGAATTAGGGGGTTAAATTGCAATTAACCCAAAAGTATTGATATTTCTGGGCCAGAGTTGGGCCTAAGTCGGCAGCAGCCTTGGGCTGGGACACTTGTCCCATTTTTATTAATTGTGGAAAAGGGAAGTAATATAAAAGACTAATAAATCAATTAAACTTCACTTAGAAATTACATTTCTTTTCTTCTTCTTCTTCTTCTTCCTTTCTCTGCCGCCATTCTTCTTTCTCTTCAAGCTTCATGTTCTTCATCTCCCTTTGCTGAAACTTCAAGGTTTTGAGCTCCAAGTTTGGTAAGCTTCTCTCTTTCTTCTTCTTTCCAAGTTGAGGACATGAATTGGGTGGATAAAGAAGGTGTTTTCAAAGTAAGAGTTTGTTCTTGTCTACTTGAAAGAGTGATCCTCTCCCTTCCATCTTTTAGTATGTTGATCTTGGGCTTGAGGGGAGTGGGAATCTATGGTTAGATGTGGGAAAACTTCATGGATGGTGAAACCCTAGGGGGTGCCGAAATCATGCTTAATTTTCCAAAATTGTGTGTGTTTGTGTTCTTGGATCATGCTTCAAGTATGTTGTTCCTAGCATGATTCTAAGACTATCCATGGTTTTAATTTTGATGGAAAACAAGTTGAGTAAAAATCCCCCATATGGCCGAATTTACCAAGCTAGGGTTTATGTTGATTTTGGTTGATTTAAGTGAAATTGGTTAGTAATCTTGGTTAAGCATTGTAATTGGTGACTAAAGAATGCAAATGGAACTTTGTTTGGATTGAAATGAAAGTTGGGTGAGAAATCCCCATTAAGGCCGAATTGTACATGAAAGGGGTTTGTTGATTTTGATGCAATTGGTTAGTAATGTTGGTTAAGAAGTGAAATTGGTGATTAATATGATTAATTGGAAGCTTGAATGGGTTGATTTGGAAGTGTGGTAAAAAATAGTAAAGGGTCGAATTGTTGAAGTGGTTCTTTTTCCATGTTGGTGATGTGTTTTGTTTAAATTGGTTGGTAAAGTGGTGTTGTGAATAAAAGTAGGTGCGATAATGGTGTTTGAAATATTGTTTTCGGGTTAGAAATGAGAAAGTTAGGTTTATGCGGGTTTTAGGGAAAAGTGTCGGAATGCGGGTTTAAAGGTTGGAATATGTCTGTGGTGTTGGAATAACAGGGTTCTAGCTCGGTTCGTAAAACCGAGCTTTCTGTGGAATTTTGCGGAAAAGTGCGGGTTTGTGCGAAATTTCTATCTGGGGTTTTTGGATGTGTTACGACCCAACTACGGTTATCGACTTGATTACTGCGTTGGTGGGGTAGCGTGGAACCGTAGGAGCCAAGTTGTGCATTTCGGATCGGGAGCTGGGGTTTCCCGAGCTTTGGTGTTGCGGGGCAGCGTTTCTGAGGTAAGGGCTTAATTTGGTAAAATGTACGTTTGTTCTGCTCCGTATATGTTATCAGGTATGATATTTATGTTGTATTTGTATATTTTATTATATGTTCTGATTCTGTGACGAGACCCGTATGGTTGGAGAGACCACGGGTACTCTTTGGTTACATTACGTATCCGCACCGGAGTGCCGATACCTGCTTACGTGACCTACGGCGGTTTGGGGATCGCGACCCCCGATGCCGTGCTATACATTACATTACGATACTGTATATTCGACCTCTATTGAGGGCTGTCGTTAAGGGTCGTTCTGGCGGTTGGACCGCATATGATGAGTTCCGATTTACTTTATACAATATGTTCATAAGTGTATGTCTATGTTGTGGTATTCCATTTTGCGAGTTCGAGATCGTTGCCATATGGGCAAACTACACTTTTACCTTAGCCCTTACTGGGTCCTTTCGAGGACTCACCCTTTTATCTGTTTACCAATTTCAGGCCGCTCCGATAAGCAACCGACGGAGTAGAAATCCGCGGTGTTTCCTACATTTTGAGGTTGTGGTTGCAGCAGCAGTACCACGTGCGGAGGTCGCTTGATTCGCGCTAGGTATTTATAGGATTTTGTTTATTGGCTCTGTAGCTGTAACTGCATGCATATAGGTCAGATCATGGTTTTGTATATGTGTATATATATCTGAGGTATACTCTGCTTTGTCTGTCTTCTGAGTCGTGGGCGGAGCCCCGACTTGCCTATAGTAGAATTGGTAGCGATGATTGATATTGATACACCATGAACTGCATGTACGGTAGAAGTTGGATAGTTATGCGTGCTTGCCTCGTGTGAATTTATAGGTTGCTAGTCGTTATACGACTGTTCTGTTATTGAGCTCGATGCTCGGTTGCCGCGCTTCCTGCTATATTTCCGTTCCGACGTCGCGGCTGGCTCCGCCTCCGCGAACGGGCGGGGTGGCTGTGACAAGTTGGTATCAGAGCAGGTCGGGTCGAAGTGACCCAAGAGGTAAAGTATGGTTAGTTCGATGCGGGTTGAGGAAGGCAAGCATACAAGTCCAAAGATGGACTTTTGAAGTAAGGCATGCTAGTTCATGGGTAAGCTCTACAAGTAATGACTTGAAGGGCGAGCTCTTGGTTTACACGTCATTGCAGGGCGGTTCGATGCAGGAGCACGATCAACTCCTTATTTGAACCGTTTCGGAATGCGTGTGGAGCGGCGGCGGTTCTTTGGAGCATTTTGGAAGGTGTGGGGTGTTATATGAAGTGATTCCGTGATTATAAGCATGATCGATTCTATGTTTAAGGTTTATTATTTAGTTTGGGATTCTAAAAGAATCCTTGCATCATGCATTGCATTACACTCTGAGCCATAGAATGCTGCTGCTAGCTTTAGAAAGAGAAAGTTAGTTGTTTGGTTACATGGTTTTGGGGTTTGATTCATTTTCAGGTATGGCTAGAACACGCCGTCAGCGTGAGCAGGAACCGGAGGGTCGGGACCGGGATCCCACACCTCCGAGGGCTAGAAGGCGGGTTCGAGAGGAACCGGGACTCGAGCGATCACACTCACCCCCGAGTGATCAGCGGTCTGCGGGACCCGCTCACGATGTACTACAGTGTTGGGTCGAGTTCAGCGATTCTTGAGTACCTTAGTGCCAGCCCAGAGGATTCAGGTGCGGCAGCAGGCACAGGGAGGTCCGGACAGGCCACAGCGGAGACAGCCAGTTCAGGAGGTGGACAGCAGCCACCTCAGTGTGCAGGATAGTGATTCTGAGGAGGATGATCAGCATGGTACTGAGAGTTCTCATCGGTCCCATCACCGACGGGAAGAGCTGAGACGCCAGTCTGACGAGATCAGACTCCTGGAGCGGTTTCAGCGTTTGAACCCCCCGAGGTTCAACGGCCGTGGAGGACCTGAGGCGGCTGAGGCATGGTTTGCGGGAGTTGACAAGCTCCTTGGGAGGCTACACCTTCCATCTGAGGTGAGAGTATCATTGGCTACGTTTAATCTGCATGACAGTGCAGATCATTGGTGGAGGAGCCTCCAGGGCCGTCTGAGAGCCGAGGCAGCACAGGACGGGGGGCAGGATCCGGACCTGACCTGGGAGCAGTTCGCCTACTACTTTCACCAGCAGTATATTGGGGATGCCGTCAGGGACTTCCGACAGGCACAGTTTGATGACCTGGAGCAGGGCACCAGGACTGTTGGTGAGTACGAGCGGGAGTTTGACCGATTGGTCCGCTACGTGCCGCAGTATTATGGCATGGAGCGAGAGAAGGCCAAGCGGTTCATTCGCCGCTTGCGTCTGAGTATCGGTGGGCTTTGAGACCTCTGGACATCACTTCCTACCACGAGGCTGTGCGAAGGCCCAACTCCTCGGCGGGAGGAGGTTGAGAGTCGGTACCTACCGCACCGACCCGGTGATAGGGGAGGGCTCTGCACGGCGAGTTCAGCGAGGTCTTCGGGGAGGTCGAGGCAGTGCAGGCAGAGCGGCGAGGCAGCAGGACTACGCCAGTGTCACCGGTATGTGCGAGTTGTGGTGGACAGCACCCCGGCCGGCCATGTTACAGGCAGTCGGGGCAGTGTCTGCGATGCGGGTCTAGCGATCATTGGATTCGTGATTGTCCTCTGACACTTTGGGCGAGGGTCAGCGGTGCTACACGTCCGCAGCCTCGGTTTCAGCCTAACGCACCCGGGCGCGGTGCACGCGGGCGGACCGAGGCCATCACGGCGGCCGAGGCAGCCGTTCAGCCACCCCCTCCGCCACGGCGGCACTGGAGTAGGGCGTGTGTTCCAGTGGAGCGGGGTGAGACATCGCGGCGTGAGCCTCCACCACAGCCCGGAGCGGGGCGGGTATTTCAGATTGAGCGTGGAGAGACTTCGCGGCGCGAGGCACTCAAGGTACATTACTTCGAACGATACACCTATTCGTGCATTGTTTGATCTTGGGCGTCTGTTTGATAGTGGCACAAAAGTGTGTCGAGTCTCTTCACACGACTACCGGTGGGCTTCCGAGCGTCTTCACGGTGACAGGCGGTGGGAGTCGATTTTGTTCACCAATGAGATGGCACGAGGCTGCGTGCTATCCATTGGTAGGCATCGGATTGATGTCTGATCTGCTGGTGTTGAATACACCGAAGTATGCGATGTGATTCTTGGGATGGATTGGCTATCCAAGAATGCTGTGCACATCGGTGTGCTAACCGTAGTGTTACGGTTTACGGAAGTGTTACCCCTCTCAGCTTCTGATGGGTTAGAGGCAGTTAATAGCAGCATGGAGCTGCAAGTTCTGGATCAGGTTCCGATAGTGGACTCGGAGGAGTGCTATGACCTGAATCCAGCAGATACTCGGCAGGAGTTGGATAGGATCCCTGTTGTTCAGGATTTTCCGCGAGTATTTCCGGAGGATTTGCCGAGATGCCACCAGAGCGGGAAATCGTGTTTGAGATCCATTTGCAGCCGGGTTCTACCCCCATCTCTATTCCTCCCTATCGGATGCCGATAGTAGAGATGGTTGAGCTGAAGAAGCAGTTGGAGGAACTGCAGGAGAAGGGGTTTATCCGTCCGAGCACTTCTCCGTGGGGTGCTCCAGTCTTGTTCGTTAGGAAGAAGGACGGATCTCTCAGGCTGTGTATTGACTACAGACGGCTGAACGCCATCACCATCAAGAACAGGTACCCACTGCCGAGGATCGATGATCTCTTGACCGATTGAGAGGTGCGAGAATCTTTTCGAAGATCGACTTACGGTCGGGTACTTTCAGCTTTGGGTCAGAGAAGAGGACATACCGAAGACTGCTTTCCGGACTCGGTATGGACATTTTGAGTATACGGTGATGCCGTTTGGGTTGACCAACGCACCAGCGGCGTTCATGGACATGATGAACCGGGTGTTTCGGCCGTATCTGGACACTTTCGTGGTAGTGTTCATCGATGATATTCTGATTTACTCTCGGGATGAGGACTCTCACCGGGAGCATCTGAGGATTGTTTTGCAGACACTATGGGAGCATCGGCTTTATGCCAAGTTCTCAAAGTGTGATTTTTGGATTCGGGAGGTATCGTTTCTGGGACATATCATCGGTGAGCACGGTTTGTCTGTGGATCCTGCGAAGGTCAAGGCAGTACAGGATTGGAACCAGCCTACCTCGGTACGTGAGATCGGGAGTTTCACAGGTTTAGCAGGTTACTACCGGAGGTTTGTGCCGGGATTCTCCATCTTGGCTTCCCCGCTTACGCAGCTGACCAAGAAGGGGCAGCCGTTTGTATGGACAGAGAAGTGCGAGGAGAGTTTCCAGGAACTGAAGCGGCGGCTGACCAGTGCGCCGATCTTGACTCTACCCGACCCGAGCTTACCGTATGTGATCTATACTGACGCATCTAGGTCGGGGTTGGGATGTGTGTTGATGCGGGAGCGGAGTGTGATAGCTTATGGGTCGAGGCAGTGCGACCGCATGAGCGAGAACTACCCGACACACGATCTGGAGTTGGCCGCGATGATCTACGCGTTGAAAGCAGTGGAGGCATTACCTACTCGGCAGCAAATTTCAGATTTTCACAGATCATAAGAGTCTGAAGTATCTGTTCACTCAGAAGGAGTTGAACATGAGGCAGCGCAGGTGGCTCGAGTACATCAAGGATTATGACTGCGATGCTCAGTACACCACGGGCAAGGGCAATACAGTTGCCGACGCTCTGAGTAGGAGGTACACTGGGGTTTTCCGAGGAGGCAGTGCCGAGAATCGGACCGAGGAGAATGACTTGGTGTGCCTGTGGCACAAGTGGGAGCATTGGGAGCAGGCTCAGTGTACACTTTGACTATTCATTCGGAGTGGCTGGGCCCAGTGCGAGAGGCACGGGAGAGGGATCGAGCTGAAGAAGCTGTCCGGAGAGGACAAAGGGGCACTACTACCAACATTTCGATGCAGGCGGGGACTCACGTACTTGAGGATCGGTTGTATGTGCCAGAGGATCGAGCACTACGGGATGAGATTACAGCGGAGGCACATTCGAGCCGATTGAGCATCCACCCGGTAGTGAGAAGATGTATCAGGACTTGCGTACCCATTTCTGGTGGCCAGGTATGCGGAGACACATTGCCACACATGTGTCTAAGTGTGCCACTTGTCAGCGGGTGAAGGTAGAGCATCAGAAACCGGCAGGGACGTTACAGACTTTGCCCATTCCGGTCAGGAAGTGGGGCAACATCACGATGGATTTTCTGACTGCACTACCCCTGACCCGGTCTCACCACGATGCCATCTGGGTTATCGTGGATCGTTTGACGAAGTGTGCTCACTTTACGCGATTCGGATAGCGGACTCCCTGAGAAGTTTGCCCGATTGTACATTAGAGATTGTGCGGTTACATGGAGTGCGGACTCCATTGTGTCGATCGTGATCCGCGTTTCACCGCCGCAGTTCTAGGGTGCCTTTCACAAGGCCACAGGCACGCGACTCCATCTGAGTACAGACTTACCATCCCCAAACCGGCGGTCGATCGGGCGGGTGATTCAGATCTGGAAGATATGTTGCGGAGCTGTATTTTGGATTTCGGAGGAATGGGATAGGCGATTTGCCGTTGGTAGAGTTTTCATATAACAACGATTATCGAGTACCATCGGCATGGCACCGTTTGAGGCATTGTATGGCGCACGGTGCATGACGCCGCACCGTTGGGCGGAGGCATCAGCGAGATTGGTGGGTCCCGAGCTCATTGAGAGACCACCGCAAAGATCAAGATGATTCGGGCGCGGTTGAAGAGCGCGAATGACCGCACCACCTCATATGCGAGCAGGCAGCGCAGGACTTGGAGTTTGAGGTGGGCGGCAGTTTTGGCTGAAGGTAGCGCCGATTCGAGGGACGATCGGTTCGGCGAGACGGGTAAGTTAGCCCCAAGGTATATCGGACCGTACGAGATTACGGAGCGGATAGGCGGGTTGGCCTACAGGTTGGCTTTACCTCCGAGTATGTCTACGGTGCACAACGTCTTTCATGTCAGTATGCTGAAGAAGTGCATCTTGGATCCCGTGCAGACGATCCCGGTGGAGGAGGTTCATCTGGAGCCTGATTTGTCATATCAGGAGGTACCAATTGCCTTTCTGGGGCGCGATACTCGGAAACTCCGGAGTAGGTTGATTCCCATGGTCAAAGTTCAGTGGTCACATCATCTTGGCCAAGAAGCGACACAGGAGACAGCGAGGATATCGAGGAGCGATACCCCGAGCGATATCAGCGTTTGATGCCCCTCTTGGAGGACCAAGAGTCCTAAGGGGGAGGATGTTACGGTCACCACAGGCGGGTTGCGGCCGGGTGACCGGGGCTCGGTTTTGGCTGCGGAGTCACGGTTTTGGGCGTTGACGGCTCCCGAGCCTTATCCGAGCATCATTCTGGTGAGTCCTTTCATATTTGAGGTCGTGTGGGTTCCCGGACGTTTCCGCCGAAAATATTTTTCCGCCGGGGTTGTCGGGGTTGGCTCGGGGCGTCTGGCCAGGCCGGTAGCGCTCCCAGGACCTCAGATTGAGGAACCGTTTGCGGATTTGGAATCGTGGGAGCGTCCCGGAGATTTTTACGAGCATATTTTCGGGGCGGGGCGTGCGGTCTTGGGCGACTCCCGGGGCTCTGGGCGGAATCCCGGGGCTCGGGATGGAATTTCTCCGACGGCTCTGGGGTAAGTCATGTTATATTTTAAGGTGGATTTTATGGACATTTTTGTGGAATTTTGTCGTGACGGGTTGTGGCTCAGGTTATTATGCGGCCACGCCGGGATTTGTTCGGGATCAGCGAGCTCGGGAGGTCGCTTCTGAAGGGTATATAAATATTTGATATATGTTTTATTTATGTTATGTTATTCTGATTATTGTGGTCAGTTTTTTTTTCATTTGTAGTTCGTTACCTATATTTGGGGTTTTAATTGCAAAGATTTGGAGAATTAGGGGTTAAATTGCAATTAACCCAAAGGATATTAATATTTTTGGGCCTGAGATGGGCTTAAGTCGGCAGCAAGGGCTGGGGCTGGACACTTGTCCATTTATCATTTAACTTGGAAAAGAAAGAAGTATAAAAGGCAAACAATTACATAATAATTCAAGTTAATTCATTTCATTTTCTTCTTCTTCTTCTTCCTCTTCTCTGCCGCCATTAAACTTTCTCTTCAAGCTTCATGTTCTTCATCTCCCTTTGCTGAAACTTCAAGGTTTTGAGCTCCAAGTTTGGTAAGCTTCCTCTTTCTTCTCTTTTTAAGTTGAGGACAAGAATTAGAGAAGGATAAAGAAGCAAAATTCAAATTATGGTTTGTTCTTGGCTACATGAATGAGTGATCCTCTCCCTCCCAAATTTTAGTATGTTGTTCTTGGGCTTGAGAGGAGTAAGAATCTATGGTTAAATGTGGGAAAACTTCATGGATGGTGAAACCCTAGGGGGTGCCGAAATCATGCTTAATTTTCCAAAATTGTGTGTGTTTGTGTTCTTGAATCATGCTTTAAGTATGTTGTTCCTAGCATGATTCTAAGACTATCCATGGTTTTAATTTGATGGAAAACAAGTTGAGTAAAAATCCCCAAATTGGCCGAATTTACCAAGCTAGGGTTTATGTTGATTTTGGTTGATTTAAGTGAAATTGGTTAGTAATCTTGGTTAAGAATTGTAATTGGTGATTAAAGAATGCAAATGGAACTTTGTTTGGATTGAAATGAAAGTTGGGTGAGAAATCCCCATTAAGGCCGAATTGTACATGAAAGGGGTTTGTTGATTTTGATGCAATTGGTTAGTAATGTTGGTTAAGAAGTGAAATTGGTGATTAATATGATTAATTGGAAGCTTGAATGGGTTGATTTGGAAGTGTGGTAAAAAAATAGTAAAGGGTCGAATTGTTGAAGTGGTTCTTTTTCCATGTTGGTGATGTGTTTTGTTTAAATTGGTTGGTAAAGTGGTGTTGTGAATAAAAGTAGGTGCGATAATGGTGTTTGAAATATTGTTTTCGGGTTAGAAATGAGAAAGTTAGGTTTATGCGGGTTTTAGGAAAAGTGTCCGGAATGCGGGTTTAAGGGTTGGAATATGTTTGGTGTGTTGGAATAACAAGGTTCTAGCTCGGTTCGTAAAACCGAGCTTTACGTGGAATTTTGCGGGAAAGTGCGGGTTTGTGCGAAATTTCTATCCGGGGTTTTTGGATGTGTTACGACCCAACTACGGTTATCTAGCTTGATTACGCGTTGGTGGGGTAGCGTGGAACCGTAGGAGCCAAGTTGTGCATTTCGGATCGGGAGGCCGGGATTTCACGAGCTTTGGTGTTGCGGGCGGCGTTTACGAGGTAAGGGCTTAATTTGGTAAAATGTACGTTTGTTACGCTCCGTATATGTTATCGGGTATGATATTTCATTGTATTTGTATATTTTATTATATGTTCGATTACGTGACGAGACCCGTATGGTTGGAGAGACCACGGGTACTCCTTGGTTACATTACGTATCCGCACCGGAGTGCCGATACCTGCTTACGTGACCTACGGCAGTTTGGGGATCGCGACCCGGCGGTACCGTGCTATACATTACATTACGATCAGTATATTCTGACCTCTGTTGAGGGCTGTCGTTACGGGTCGTTCTGGCGGTTGGACCGCATATGATGGATTCTGGTTTACTTTAAGTTTTATGTTCATATGTATATGTATATGTTGTGGTATTACTGTTTTGCGAGTTCGGATTCGTTGCCACATGGGCAAACCGCACTTTTACCTTAAGCCCTTACTGGGTCCTTTCGAGGACTCACCCTTTTATCTGTTTACCAATTTCAGGCCGCTCCGATAAGCAACCGGCGGAGTAGAGATCCGCGGTGTTTCCTACATTTTGAGGTTGTGGTTGCAGCAGCAGTACCACGTGCGGAGGTCGCTTCAGATTCCGCGCTAGGTATTTTCAGGATTTTGTTATTTGGCTCTGTAGCTGTAACTGCATGCATATAGGTCAGATCATGGTTTTGTATATGTATATATATATCTGAGGTATATTCAGCTTGATCTGTCTTCTGAGTCGTGGGCGGAGCCCTGACTTGCCTATAGTAGAATTGGTAGCGATGATTGATGTTGATACACCATGAACTGCATGTACGGTAGAAGTTGGATAGTTATGCGTGCTTGCCTCGTATGAATTTATAGGTTGCTAGTCGTTACTTGCTTACATTATTGAGCTCGATGCTCTGTTGCCGCGCTTCTGCTATATTTCCGTTCGGCGTCGCGGCTGGCTCCGCCTCATGAAGCGGGCGGGGTGGCTGTGACAGATCGGTACTAGCTCGAGGTAGCTAACCCCATCAGAACACCACCCCCGTAGGAGTTGAATCAGAACACCACCCCCGTAGGAGTTGAATCAGAACATCAGCATCTTCGAGTCCTCGCACCTGCACACCAATGCCTATCCCGACTGACCAAGTTTGGGTATCCTCGGGCCACCCTCAATCCAAACTCAGACTCGGTACACCCAGACACGCATTTCATAAAGTAATCCGAAATGCAGAATCGAGAGCAATACTGAAACCCTTAGCGCACTATTACCGACCCGTAGAAGAATCCCGGCTAAATCCCGACGCTCGGCCCGAAACGCGGTAGTGTGACTTCCGAAGTCCCGCACTACTCCACAACTGTTGATTCAAACTGAACAACCACACACAAGTCAGAAATCACCATTCTAGACCCCCGGGAACTAATCCCGAACATTCCCGCACTTTCCCGCAAAATTCCACAGAAAGCTCGGATTCTCAAACTGAGTTACAACATTGATATTTATACTTGCACATGCACAACTAAGCATCCAAATCATATTTTCCCCCCAAATCTACGCAAGCAAGCAAGTAGGTCGGTTACGTTCACAATTTCAAAAAATGATGTTTCGAACATCGTTTGCTACCTACTTCCATTCCCGATACCAAATCACTACCAAAACATTCTCAAAACTCAACACAACCATAACCATATTCTTCTTCCAATTTCGGCCTCAACCCTTCCTTTTATACCAAACTTCAATCCCAACCAATTAAGGTTCCAATCACATGCTTAATTCAACAATTAACCATTTCAAGCATGCTTACTAACATACTTCACCTTAATCACCCAAAATCATACCAAAACCAATTTGAACATTTCGGCAAATTGGGTACTTTTTACCCAACATGTTCATCTTCAAATTGAACTCACACATCAACTTAGAATCATGCTAGGATCAACATATCTCAAGCATGAATCAAAGAGACAACCAAACATCAAGTTTAGAATTCAACAAGAATTCGGCTAAATTAGGGTTTTCCAAACCATGGTGTTCTTCCATAAACCAAACCTTAATTCCTACACCACATCATGCCAAGAACAACATACTTGAATCTTGAAGCAAGAAGATGAACACAACATCAAGCCAAGGCTAATCATGAATTCGGTTTTACCCTTGTAAAACAACCACAAACCATGCTTCAACATACCAAACTCATGAAGAAATCAAGCTTACCTCAAGCTCAAGCTTACACCAAGATCAAACCTTCCTTAAACCCTTGAGCAAAATCGGCCTTGTAAGGGAACTACTAGTGTGTGTGTGTGTGTGTTTGTTCTTAGGAAATGAAGAACATGTGAGAGGAAGATGGTGAAACTCTTACTAACTCTCCTCCTTATATACTCTTCACCACATGGCACACCTCATGCTTGCTATCTATGATTCACCACCATACTCACCACCTTAATTACCAAGCATACACCTTAGTCACCACCTTAGTCACCATGGTGACTAACCTACTAGCCCAAATCTGAAAATCCTAAGTGTTGGGGTGTAATCCCACTCTAACTTCACCCGAGTAAATCCCGACGTGTGCGCTTGCTTGCCCGAGCTAAAATTCCAGTCATGTGTGCTTGCTTGGTTATCTCCACATTACTCCTCTCGAGTCATAACACACCTCACACCATTTCCATCACAAAACTTTTGTCCCGAGCCCCGGGTTTTCCATCCCTTACTCCTCTCGAGTCATAACACACCTCACACCATTTCCATCACAAAACTTTTGTCCCGAGCCCCGGGCATCGCCCGGGAACGAACATCCCGACCCTGAAAAATATACTCCGTAGAAAGATGCGGAATGCTTGTACGATCCCAAATATGCTGAAAGTTCAATTTTTCGAGGTCCCGATAAAGCTACCGAGCTTACTGACCGACCCGAAACAAGTCCCGCACCCGAAAAAAATATTTTCCGCGGAAATATGAGGGGGACCCGTGTGACCTCAAATATGAAAGCATTCCCAAGAATGTTACCTAGAAAAGATCCGAGAGCTGTCTGACCAACCGAAAACATGACCCGCATGTTTGAAACGGAGCCCCGGAACACCAAAGTCACAACCCGCTCGGGGTGACTTTAACAGCATAACATTCCATTCATACAAGCCAATTTTAGTCTTAAATGTTGTTTTCCATTCATCACCATTTTCATTCAAATTCGATGATAACCACTTTTCAAGTCAATCTTAGAGAAAACACATGAACCACTCAATTCATCAAGCATATCATCAAGTCTAGGGATAGGATGTCTATACTTTACAGTGATGGTGTTGATGGGTCGGCAATCCATACACATCCGCCAAGTGCCATCACTTTTGGGCACTAAGATGACCAGCACAGCACATGGAGAAAGGCTTTCTTTGATGAAACACTTTTGGAGCACTTCTTGCACTTGTGCTTGAATTTCCTTGGACTCTTGAGGGTTAGTTCGATAGGCGGCCTTGTTGGGAAAGGCAGCACCCGGAACCAAGTCAATTTGGTGCTCAATCCCTCTATATGGAGGAAGGCCGCAAGGGTCTTCAAATACATCATCATAAGCTTTCAAGAGGTCCTGCACGTCCAAAGAAAGAGAAGATACTTGCTCAAGTGTTAGCATGCATGAAGTTGGAACCATGAAAAAACAAGTTTTATTTTGCAAAAGTGCTCTTTTGAAATCTTTTTCTTTAGCCAAGTGGAGGATGCACTCTTGTTTTCTCTCATTCTCTTTTGAAGTGTTTCCCACAAATGCACTCTCTTTCTTCTCTCTCAAGGATCCTTGATCCTTCTCATTCTTTCCTCCCTTCCCATTTCCCTCTTTCCTTCTTGAAGCTTTGGCCTTGGAGGCTAGATGGACTTGATCTTGCAAGGCTTGGGTAGGTGTAAGGGGAAGGAGTATTAGGTTTCGGCCTTCATGGGTGATGACAAACTTGTTGGCATTTCCATGGTGAATGGAATGTTTGTCAAATTGCCAAGGTCTCCCAAGCAAGATGTGAGTTGCTTGCATTCTCACCACATCACATGTGATGGTATCTTCATACTTGCCGATTTGGATGGGAACTTCAACGTGCTTGACCACTTTGACAAATGATCTATCATATACCCATTGGAGTTGGTAGGGTTTCGGATGGAGCTTGGTGGGGAGGTTGAGCTCATTCACCGTGTCTTCACTAGCGGCATTGTCACAACTTCCACTATCCATAATGAGACTACAAAGAGTCCCATTCACCAATGCCCTTATTTGGAAGAGGTTTTCTCTTTGGGAAGATTCGGCCACTCTAGGAGAACTTTGAAGAACTCTCTTTGTCACCAACATGTGACCTTCAAGAGGGAACTCCCCCTCTTCTTCTTCTTCTTCATTTGGAAGCTCATGTGGGACTTCCTCCTCATCTTCACTTGAAATGTCACCATTAGTTCTAGTCACCATAACTCTCTTGTTGGGACATTCTCTTGCATAGTGTCCTTTGCCAAGACACTTGAAACATTCAACTGTTCTTGATTGAGGTGGCGGGTTTGTGGGTTTGGAGGGGTAGGTTGGTTTCGGTTGTGGGTTGGAATAGGGAGTGGGGTGAGATGGTGGTTTCTGTTATGTGTGGGATTGATAAGGAGGCTTGGAGGTGGCGGTTTGGTAGGGTTTGGAGGTGGAGGGCTTGCTTGTGGAGGTCGGTTTGCTCCATGTGTTTCGGTTGGAGGTGTGGTAGGAAGTGTAGGAACTTCCTCTCTTCAATTGTTTCTCCACTCTTATGGCCTTGTGCACTAACTCTTGATAACTTCCATAGTCACAAAGCTCCACCGCTCGAGAGATGTCATCTCTCAAACCATACAAAAACAGAGCCATCTTTGCTTCATGGTTCTCCTTGACATTAGCTCTCATCAAGGTGCTTTCAAGCTCCTTTTGGTAGTCTTCAACACTTTGGTTGCCTTGGGTGAGGTGTTGCAACCTTTGAGCACATTCTCTTTCGTAGTAGCATGGGATGAACCGAGCTCTCATGGCGTGCTTGAGCTCCTCCCAAGTGTCAATGGGAGCTTGGCGGTTTCTAGCTCTTGCTTGGTGTTCTTGCTCCCACCAAATGATGGCATAGTCATGAAGTTCAATGATAGCTAGTTTGAGTTTGGTAGCATCATTGTACCCCATGACATCAAAGACTCTCTTGGTTTTGTTCACCCAAGTGAGGTACTCCTCCGGATCACTTGAGCCATAGAAAGGTGGAACTTGAAGCTTCACGTTGTTGAGAGCATGTTGATCTTGAACTTGGCCTCTCTCTCCTAGGTTTCGGTTAAACCCTCGATGGAAGTGGCCTCTTTCATGCTCTTCTTCTTCTTCATCTAGGTCTCTTTCAAGATAGGCTCTTACCTGCACCCTATCTTGACAGATTCTTCTTCTAGGGTTTCGGTTTGGTGGTGCTCCATGGTGTTCTTAATCACTACTCTCCAAAACCTCCTCAACTATTCGGCCCTTCCTTGGTGGAACAAGAGGCCGAAGTTTAGAAGCATTTTGAGGCGTCTTTTGGGGCGGTTCCATGTTGCCATCCTCCCTCCTAGGGAGTTCGGTTACTCCTTGTGGATGGGAGCTCTCTGGTAGCTTGCCTTGAGCAACCTCAAGTCTTGTAACCTTCTCATTGGTAGTGACCATTTGAACCTTGATCTCCTTAAGTTCTTGCATAAGGTTTGCAAGAGTTTCTTCCAAACTCAACTTGGGGGGAGGTGATGAAGAAGAATCGACATACCTACAACAAAGAATCCTTTCTTTTGCAATTGAAAATATGAAGTTAGTAGTAAAAAACCCTCTCTTTATGTTTGTATTCTCTCTTGTGTTTCACTCAAGGAGGATTATCTTATGGTGTATCACTCTTGATCGGCTTCAACCTCTCAAGTCCACAACCTCTTTCAACCTTGTTCAAGGAAGACATAAAAATGGACACAAGAACAAACTAGTAAAACCGAAAACAAGTAGAAAAAGAAGAGCACTAGTTACTTGAAACTAGGTTTTGGAAAAGTTTAAGGTAGATGGGGGTCGAAAGAAGAAGGGTGTGGAGTAAGAAAGGTCTTTTGCAAACAACCAACACTTTTTGATGCAAGATGTTTAGAACTTTTGGATCAAATGTACTTTTATGATGAACTTTGTATAAACACAAGATGAACTTGATGAACTTGCAAGAACACTTGATGAACACAACTTTTCTCTCTCTCCAAAAGTTGCACTTTTCTTGATCCTTTTTCAATAACAAACTTTTTCACTTCACAACATCATAGCATCATACAAGCAACAACTTTTGCACTTTCACTTTGTAAGAAATTGCCATGAACTTTTCGGCCAAACTTAAGAAAGGTAGATAGTAGTTTCTTCAAATTTTGCAAATCAAAACAAAGGGCTCTTTGAAGAAACTTACAACATAAACATCAACCAAGCAACAATGCTCTGATACCACTTGATGTAAGAAATGATCAACTCTTGAAAGGATCTAGCTTGGAAGATGAACAATAAACAAGTTGATACTTTCGGCCTAACCAAGAACCTCTTCACTTGTCAAGGAATGCCGCCCGAACCCGGTTGCGGAGACGGGGGCGCCAAGACGTCGGAAACGGAGGTCGGATTAATACAGAATGGCAGGTCCATCGAGACCCGCCATGCGCAGCTTAACTCGCGAAGGGATTGTGGGCGAACCTGAAAGATCTCATACCTGTGCAAACGCTTATCAACAAACATACAATCCATGTAATAACACAAAATAAGCCCCGCCCTCCGTGGACAAGTACTTATGCAATCAGCACCAAACCCCACAGTACCCTCGTAACATGGGGTATCTAGCAAGCGCTAATCGCTCGTAACAAGCAGCAGAGCAGAATATACATAGCCAAAATCAGACACCACAATCAGAAAGTATATACATGCAGCTACAGAGCCAACCTAAGCCCCTAATATCCGGTACCTCGTGCGGGATATCAACCAAGTCCGCAACCTCAACAGAATCCCGAACCACGAAGTGTAGCTGCTAAACACAACACAAACACAGACGTGAGCCGACTAAACCACGAAAACCGAAATCAGTCTCAATATTGCACCGAGCTCATACTTGAGCGCATAATACCTGAAAATATACACAACAAAAACAGAAGCCTCACGGAAACCTACTCCGCTGGCTGCTTATCAGGTCTACCTGAAAACCAAAAATGAAACACTAAAAGGGTGAGTCCTCGAAAGGACCCAGTAAGGAATTTGGGGTAAGATAAACATATGTAACCCTGCAAAACAGAAGGTTAGCCAGAACAAAGTACAGAGTAAAACACAGATCGGAATCCCGAAGGATGTGCGATTTTAAATCGCCGTAAACCCTTATATAAAAACAAAACGACAGCCTCCCTCTAAGGGAGTCAGAAGCCGAAGCTCAGACAAAAGCTTGGTGCACCAGCTGGGGTAGCGAACCCCAACTGTCGTAGGGTTAACAGACAGAGTATGTTCCCAGACATACACCTACAGATCACAGAATGTGCCTTAAGGCACATAATTCCGAAATACCTGCAAAACAGAAAGTGCCCCAAACATATATCTATCTTACCAAAAATGACAGAACCAAACCCTTACCGCTCAATTCCAGAGTAGTTGACCGATTCTGGACAACTTCTGATTCGTGACCCGAAACCCGAAAACCTCTCTTTTTCTAACTTCCGGACCTCAGAATCTGTCAATCAAAGCTGAATTAGCAACTATACCAACCACACTACCATCCTACACCCCTGACCAAAATCTGAAAATCCGGCAGAATTTTGGTAAAATTCCAGATTTCCACCGACAACTCCGAATTCAGAACCGATTCAGAACACACAAGAATTCACCTCAACAAACCCAAATCTATCCACAGAACACAACAAATTCAACAGAAATTCATCACACCAACATCAATAAATTCGGCCAAATGGTGAATTCTCACCCGGGTTTTGTTTTCAACGATCCAAAGTTATTTCCCTAATCCCTACTTACCCAACATCAACATATATGAAGCACACAACGATCCAACGGTTAAATTTCTTCAAAACTCAGATCTAAACTCAAAAATCCAATTTTCCAATCTTGCTAAATAGGCCACAGAATCAAACCATACCTCAGGCAGACGTAGTACTCGAGCTCCTGATCAACTTTCCAGATGAACTCTCGGGCAAAGGAGTAACCTAGACCATGGATTTGAAGCTTGAAAGAAATCAAATGGTGGCAGAGACTAGCGAGAGAGAGTTCGGCTGCTAGCTAAGGAAGAAGAAGACTTGGCTTTTCCAATTTTTTTCCATACGTAACACATATATAATTAGCCAAGTCATGTGCTAAACACATGACTACTAATATGACACAATAATGATGTCATAATGACATCATTACCCCACACACACATGAACAATAAAGCCAAAACACTTACCAACCAATCACCACATGCCATGTGTCGCGGTTCGGCTCGTCCCGAGCCCGAAAACTGCCCGAAACTGAAATTCCCGGCCTAGAACATTTTTCTTCACAGAAAAATGTAAGATATTTCCCCGACTCCAGGACTACCTTCAAACTGCAAATCTAAGTCCCGGGTCGCTCCCGAGAGTCGTTTCTCCGCCCAGAATCCCCGAAAATCGTCCGACGGCAACCCCCCGGCCCCGAAAAATATTTTCCGCGGAAATGTCCGGTACACTACCAGGACACCAAAAATCAAATATCGGGTCCATCCGAACTCCGGTACAGAATCTGGAAGCAATCTGACCGGAGTAGCCGTTGGCCCCGGCGGCCAACCGGCTCAGAATGGCCTCCCTCCGGGGCGGCCATAACATTCCCCCCTCCTTAGAACTCTTGGTCCTCCAAGAGCTCTCTCAAACGAGCATACTGCTCGGGATATCGGTCCTGAATGTCCTTCTCCGTCTCCCAAGTCGCTTCCCTGTCGGTATGATGTGACCACTGAACCTTGACCATGGGGATCAACTTGCTACGAAGTTTCCTGACATCTCTATCCAGAAAGGCTACCGGTTCTTCCTGATAGGAAAGATCGGGTTCCAGTTGTACCTCCTCCACTGAAACCGTCTGAGTCGGATCCAGAATGCACTTCTTCAACATGCTAACATGGAAGACATTGTGCACAGCAGACAGACTTGGAGGTAATGCTAACCGGTATGCTACCTTACCGACCCTTCCTAGAATCTCATATGGACCAATATATCGTGGGGCCAACTTGCCCTTCTTCCCAAATCTGACTGTCCTTCGGATAGGTGCTACCTTGAGCCAAACCCTATCCCCAACCTCAAACTCCAGAGTCCTACGGCGGCGGTTCGCATAAGCAGTGGTGCGGTCGTTCGCGGTTTTGATCCGCGCCTGTATCAATCTGATCTTTGCCGTAGTCTCCTCAATAAGCTCGGGTCCCAGCTCAACTCTATCAGACGCATCTGTCCAACAGTGTGGTGTCATACACCTCCTCCCGCATAACGCCTCATATGGTGCCATGCCAATCGTAGTCTGGAAGCTGTTGTTGTACGAGAACTCTATCAAAGGCAACTGCTGGTCCCAATCTCCTCCAAAATCCAAAGTACAGCTTCGCAGCATATCCTCCAGTATCTGAATCACCCGCTCCGACTGCCCGTCCGTCTGTGGGTGATAAGTTGTACTCAGATGGAGTCGCGTGCCCAGTGCTTCATGAAAAGCTCTCCAGAACCGTGCTGTAAAACGCGGATCACGGTCAGATACAATGGAGTCTGGTACTCCATGTAATCGTACAATCTCTCTGATGTAAAGCCGGGCAAGCTTCTCCAGAGGGTCTATCACCCGAATAGGCAGAAAGTGTGCGCACTTCGTCAGCCGATCCACAATAACCCAGATAGCATCGTGATGAGACCGAGTCAGGGGCAGTGCAGTCAGAAAGTCCATAGTAACATTGCCCCACTTCCGGACTGGAATGGGCAAAGTCTGCAGTGTCCCTGCCGGTTTCTGGTGCTCAATCTTCACCTGCTGACAAACGGCACACCTAGAAACATGTGTGGCAATGTGTCTCCTCATACCAGGCCACCAGAAGTGTGTACGCAGATCCTGATACATCTTCTCGCTCCCGGGATGGATACTCAGTCTGCTCGAGTGTGCCTCTCCCAGAATCTCATCCCGGAGCTCCTGATCCCCTGGTACATAAAGTCTATCCCGGAAGTATAGCAATCCCTGCCTATACTGGAATGTCGATAACAAGGATCCCTTGTCCTCCCCAGAAATCCTCCTCAACTCTGGATCTCTACCCTGCGCCTCGCGCACTCTGTCCAACCACTCAGAATGTATAGTAAGTGTGTATACCTGAGCACGCTCCCAGAGCTGCCACCTGTGCCAAAGGCATGTCAAATCACTCTCCTCGGATCGGTCACCAACATCTCCTCCCTTGATCAACCCGGTATACTTCCTGCTCAGTGCATCGGCAACCGTGTTGCCCTTGCCAGAGATGTACTCGATACTACAATCATAGTCCTTAATGTATTCGAGCCATCTGCGCTGCCTCATGTTAAGCTCCTTCAGCGTAAACAGATATTTCAGACTCTTATGGTCGGTAAGAATCTGAAATTTGTTACCAAGCAGATAATGCCTCCATTGTTTCAGCGCGTAAATCACTGCAGCCAACTCCAGATCATGTGTCGGATAGTTCAGCTCATGCGGTCGCAGCTGCCTCGACCCATAAGCTATCACATTACGCTCCTGCATCAACACACACCCCAAACCTGATGTGGAAGCATCCGTATAAATCACATATGGTAAGCTCGGATCTGGAAGAGTCAGAATCGGAGCATTAGTCAACTGCCGCTTCAACTCCTGAAAATTCTGCTCACACCTATCAGACCAGATATACGGTTGACCCTTCTTGGTCAACTGCGTAAGCGGAGATGCCAGAATAGAAAACCCCGGTACGAACCTCCGATAATACCCTGCTAATCCCAAGAAGCTCCTGATCTCTCGTACCGTAGTAGGCTGCTTCCAATCCCTAACTGCCCTCACCTTCTCTGGGTCTACAGACAGACCATGCTCAGAAATAACGTGTCCCAGAAAGGTGACCTCCCGGATCCAGAACTCACACTTTGAGAATTTAGCATAAAGCTGATGTTCCCAAAGTGTCTGCAGAACTACCCTCAGGTGCTCCCGATGTGAGTCCTCATCCCTAGAGTATATCAGAATATCATCGATGAAGACCACTACAAATGAATCCAAGTACGGTCGGAACACCCGGTGCATCAGATCCATGAATGCTGCCGGAGCATTGGTCAGCCCGAATGGCATGACCGTAAACTCAAAGTGTCCATATCGGGTGCGGAAAGCAGTCTTAGGGATGTCCTCGTCCTTCACCCTAAGCTGAAAGTATCCAGATCGTAGATCAATCTTCGAGAAAACTCTCGAATCCCGAAGTTGATCAAAAAGATCGTCAATCCTCGGCAACGGATACTTATTCTTCACAGTAAGGGCATTCAACCGTCTGTAATCAATGCAAAGTCGGAGCGTCCCATCTTTCTTCTTAACAAACAGAACCGGAGCACCCCACGGTGAAGTGCTCGGTCGGATGAAGCCCTTCTGCTGTAATTCCTCCAACTGCTTCTTCAACTCCTGCATCTCAGAAATAGGCATCCGATAAGGAGGAATAGATATCGGAGCAGTACCCGACTGCAGGTGGATCTCAAACACAATTTCCCGCTCTGGTGGTAATCCGGGCAACTCCTCCGGAAATACCTGCGGAAAATCCCGAACCACTGGTATACTATCTATCTCTAACCTAGTACCAGCCTCATTCAGATCATAGCACTCCCCTACACCAACTATCGACAGTTGATCCAGAATCTGCAACTCTGTACTGTGCTGTGCGATAGTCAAACCAATCGGAGCCGTGAGAGGTAACACCTCTCCATAAACCATAATGCTACGGGTTGCACAATCAATGTGCACAGAATTCTTGGATAGCCAGTCCATCCCAAGAATAATATCATACTTCGCGTGTCTAAAACCAACAAATCTGATACTATCTCGATGTCCGCCTACGAGATATTGTACAACCCCGAACCATCTCATTGGAAAATGCAAACCGACTCCCAGCAGTTTTTACTAAATACATTTGAGGCAAAGTACTAACAGACAGATGCGAAATGTAACACATTTCTGTGTTACAATTGAAATAGATGCTCCTGTATCAAACAATGCATGAACAGTATATCATTCAGAAATAAAGTACCTTGCAAAACTCCTGCTGACTCGAGCCTCCCTGCTGGCTGGTGCCTGCCTGCTGGCTAGGTCCTCCCTGCTGACTAGGGCCTCCCCTCTCAATATGAAAACTCGTCCTGCTCTGGGCTGCTGTGGTGGAGGGGGTGGCTGAAGCTGCTGTCGCTGCTGAGGTCTCGGGCCACCCTGCTGAAACCCACGCCCTCTTGGCACGTTGGGCTGTGCCCGAGCCTGTGGACGCTGAAGACTGCCAAAACCCTGTCCCGCAGTCATAGGGCAATCGCGTACCCAGTGACTGTCGGACCCACAACGTAAACATCGGCCCTCCAGTCGGTAACAAGGTTGGCCAGGGTGATACCTGCTGCAAGTCGGACAAGGTCGTGCCGGTGGTGCTCCTCCCCTGCCTCTACTAGACTGCCCGGGCCTGTTCGGGCGTCCCGAAATCTGCCGGGGTCCCTGCTGTGTGGAACCCCTCGAACTCCCCTGACCTCGCTGTGAGATGAGGCGACTCTCAACCTCCTCTTGCTCGAGGAGTTGAGCCTTCTGAACCGCCTCCCGATACAAAGTAATATCTAATGGTCTCAAAGCCCACCTGTACTCGGGGCGCAGTCGACGAATAAACCTCTTGGCCTTCTCCTCCTCCATACCATGGTACTGCGGTACGTAGTGGATAAGCCTGTCAAACTCCCGCTCATACTCTGCGACAGTCCTGTCTCCCTGATAAAGCTCATCAAACTGTGCCTGACGCAGATCTCTAGCTGCAGCCCCGATAAATCTCTGATGGAACAGTTGTGTAAATTGCTCCCAGGTAACGTCCACATCCTGATCGGGTGCTAGTCCCGCATTCGCCCTCGATTACCACTCAAGGCTCCTCCACCAATGATCTGCTCCCTCCCGTAAATTAAACGTGGCAAGGGATACCATCACCGTAGATGGTAGGTGTAACCTCCCTAGGAGCTTGTCAATCTCCATAAACCACGTCTCCGCTGCCTCAGGACCTCCCCTGCCATCGAACTTCTTAGGGTTCAAGCGCTGAAACCTCTCCAACAATCGGACATCATCAAAATCAGAGTGGTGCTTCGAACCTCCCCGTCGTCGGTGGGTCCGACGGGTGGTATCAGAATCTAGCTCGATAATCCTCCGTCGCTGTCGGGGTGGCTGATGTGTCTCCTGGTCAGAACGATCGGAGCGAGCTGCGGAGCTGCTCTCCGGTCGTACCCTCCGTGATCGCGGATTCCTGCGATCCTCGTCCTCCTCAGAATCACTCTCGGATCGTGACCGTACATGAGTGTGGGTGGTAGTCCGGGTGTGGCTACTCACCCCTCCGTCAGAATGTACAGATGGTGCCACGACTAAGTCCTCCTGCACCTGTGGCTGTATTGGAACTTGTTCCGGGACTAATGTCCTCAACAACTGCTGAACCTGTTCCAGCACATGAACCAAAGCAGTAGTAGACCCCTGACCCTGCTGTGCAACCGGTGGCGGGGTATGTATCTGCTCTACCCCAGAATCCCTTTGCCTCTCATCCCTATCTCTTGGAGGCGTGGGATTACGGTCCCCCTCCTCCGGTCGCAGATCACGCTGTCTGCGCGTGTTAACCATACCTGAAAACATTTCAGACCAAACAGAGTCCAGACAAATCAGTCACTTCTAATCCATGCAGAAGCTAGCAGCAGTTTTCTAAGGCTCTGTAGTGCAATGCAACACTTGACACAGAAGTTATTTCTCAGAATGATAAAATCATGTATTTCACAAAATCACAGAAGCAGTTCATGCTTATTTCACCAAATCTTTTTCCTAACACACAATTTTACGTACCTGGACCTTTTCCACAATCCCTTGCTCATAATAATTTTACCAAAATCCAGAAATCCCGAGTTTCGAAATCTGCAACTACCAGGATAACTTGAAGGATCTAACTTTACTCCACAATTTTATTTTAAAGTGGTTCAAGTAAGGAGGTGGCCAATCTCCGTACCAAACCATTCTAAAATAAAATGTGCAGCAATAGTTGCCACTACAAGTCACCACTGGCGACCAATATGGTCACTTACCTGCTCTGATACCAACTTGTCAAGGAACGCCGCCCGAACCCGGTTGCGGAGACCGGGGCGCCAAGACGTCGGAAACGGAGGTCGGATTAATACAGAATGGCAGGTCCATCGAGACCCGCCATGCGCAGCTTAACTCGCGAAGGGATTGTGGGCGAACCTGAAAGATCTCATACACTGTGCAAACGCTTATCAACAAACATACAATCCATGTAATAACACAAAATAAGCCCCGCCTCCGTGGACAAGTACTTATGCAATCAGCACCAAAACACACAGTACCCTCGTAACATGGGGTATCTAGCAAGCGCTAATCGCTCGTAACAAGCAGCAGAGCATAATATACATAGCCAAAATCAGACACCACAATCAGAAAGTATATACATGCAGCTACAGAGCCAACCTAAGCCCCTAATATCCGGTACCTCGTGCGGGATATCAACCAAGTCCGCAACCTCAACAGAATCCCGAACCACGAAGTGTAGCTGCTGCTAAACACAACACAAACACAGACGTGAGCCGACTAAACCCTGAAAACCGAAATCAGTCTCAATATTGCACCGAGCTCATACTTGAGCGCATAATACCTGAAAATATACACAACAAAAACAGAAGCCTCACGGAAACCTACTCATTGGCTGCTTATCAGGTCTACCTGAAAACCAAAAATGAAACACTAAAAGGGTGAGTCCTCGAAAGGACCCAGTAAGGAATTTGGGGTAAGATAAACATATGTAACCCTGCAAAACAGAAGGTTAGCCAGAACAAAGTACAGAGTAAAACACAGATCGGAATCCCGAAGGATGTGCGATTTTAAATCGCCGTAAACCCTTATATAAAAACAAAACGACAGCCTCCCTCTAAGGGAGTCAGAAGCCGAAGCTCAGACAAAAGCTTGGTGCACCAGCTGGGGTAGCGAACCCCAACTGTCGTAGGGTTAATGCATGCAGTATGTTCCCGGACATACACCTACAGATCACGAATGTGCCTTAAGGCACATAATTCAAATACCTGCAAAATGTAAAGTGCCCCAAACATATATCTATCTTACCAAAAATGACAGAACCAAACCCTTACCGCTCAATTCCGAGTAGTTGACCGATTCTGGACAACTTCTGATTCGTGACCCGAAACCCGAAAACCTCTCTTTTTCTAACTTCCGGACCTCAGAATCTGTCAATCAAAGCTGAATTAGCAACTATACCAACCACACTACCATCCTACACCCCTGACCAAAATCTGAAAATCCGGCAGAATTTTGGTAAAATTCCAGATTTCCACCGACAACTCCGAATTCAGAACCGATTCAGAACACACAAGAATTCACCTCAACAAACCCAAATCTATCCACGTAACACAACAAATTCAACAGAAATTCATCACACCAACATCAATAAATTCGGCCAAATGGTGAATTCTCACCCGGTTTTGTTTTCAACGATCCAAAGTTATTTCCTAATCCCTACTTACCCAACATCAACATATATGAAGCACACAACGATCCAACGGTTAAATTTCTTCAAAACTCAGATCTAAACTCAAAAATCCAATTTTCCAATCTTGCTAAATAGGCCACAGAATCAAACCATACCTCAGGCAGACGTAGTACTCGAGCTCCTGATCAACTTTCCAGATGAACTCTCGGGCAAAGGAGTAACCTAGACCATGGATTTGAAGCTTGAAAGAAATCAAATGGTGGCAGAGACTAGCGAGAGAGAGTTCGGCTGCTAGCTAAGGAAGAAGAAGACTTGGCTTTTCCAATTTTTTTCCATACGTAACACATATATAATTAGCCAAGTCATGTGCTAAACACATGACTACTAATATGACACAATAATGATGTCATAATGACATCATTACCCCACACACATGAACAATAAAGCCAAAAGACTTACCAACCAATCACCACATGCCATGTGTCGCGGTTCGGCTCGTCCCGAGCCCGAAAACTGCCCGAAACTGAAATTCCCGGCCCAGAACATTTTTCTTCACAGAAAAATGTAAGATATTTCCCCGACTCCAGAACTACCTTCAAACTGCAAATCTGAGTCCCGGGTCGCTCCCGAGAGTCGTTTCTCCGCCCAGAATCCCCGAAAATCGTCCGACGGCAACCCCCCGGCCCCGAAAAATATTTTCCGCGGAAATGTCCGGTACACTACCAGGACACCAAAAAATCAAATATCGGGTCCATCCGAACTCCGGTACAGAATCTGGAAGCAATCTGACCGGAGTAGCCGTTGGCCCTGGCGGCCAACCGGCTCAGAATGGCCTCCCTCCGGGGCGGCCATAACAAACCTAGACCTCCTTTTATAGGACAAGGAAGCTAGGCATCCAAATCAATTTACAAGTCCCTTCATCTCCACACTTAATGATGGAAATTAAAAGGAAATGTAAATGTGAGAATTTAAAACAATTATTTCTAAATTTATTCTAGGCTAGCTAAGGGGTAGAACTAGCCAAAATATATCTAAAAACTGAAATAAAATGATAGAAATTCGAGTTGGAAGATGAGGGATGAGTTTTGGCCAATAAATGAGAAGTAAATGACCCTCATTTAAGTGCTCTTGATGGAGGGGCTTCAAGGCTTGTAACTCCTTCTTCACCAATGGTTTCTGGATGATTTTGGATGACTCTTGAGTCCTCAAGGCTGCTGAAGGTCGCCATTGATGATGAGTGAATGCTTGGAAACCTTTGAAGTGCATTGAATGCGCCAGCTGGAATCTCAACAGGTTGAGAACTTCGTGAACTATGGCTTTCCTTGGCATTTGATATGGCCAATTGAATCCGGGCTTCTGAATCTTGAACCATAGTATTGGAATGGGCTTTAGTCCAAGAATTGAGTGTATGAACATTTCCTTCATCTCCAAGAATATGTTCATTTTGCTCCTCAAGCTTTCAAAACTGTCCATCAACAAAGTTGAGAATGTTCTTTGCCTTCTTGGTTTGCCTTTTTGTAGTTGATCCTCCAAGAACAATGAATGGATCTTGATATTTGGCTCTGGGCTGATCCTTATCATTTGATTCATTGAAGGTGGAAGTGTCACAAAAGCCAATGACCTCTTCTTTTGGCATGTGAGCTCTTGGATCCTCAAAGTTGCACATGGGTGCATCTAGATCACTTGTCGGTTTCGCGTCATTCCCTCCCTCTTGAAAATGATTCGACCTCGAATCATAATGTTCTGTAACAGAAAAATATAGGAGGTTAGATGAAGCAATTCCGAACATGTACATCCAATAGATAAAGAAGTTGAGAAACAAATTACTTCCCTTGATAGCCCTCTTGAAATTTTCAAGGGGCTTATGTCTTGAAATTTTCAAAAGTAATTTCTCATGAATGTTGACTTCTTTTTGGAAGTTCATGATTTCAAAGACGAATCCTTTGAACCTACAAAACAAATGTTGCCCTTTCTCTTTGGCTAGATTAGAAACTTTATGGGTAAAAATATCAACACATAAAATGTATGAGAACAAGATATGTAATTGCTTGGAAAAGTCGATGTGATGAACCAAGTGATTGGAAGTGACAATTTCACATGATATGGTACCTAGTTCATCTTTTACATCACACGATTGCTTTAGGGATGATTCATTAACATGAACATATATAGAACTTATAGCCAACAAATATGCAAAAATTGATACCACCAGATATTCAAGATTTAGCATACATACGACAAGTTCAATGCACAAATTTTGACCAATTAATTTAGCATGTGTCCCTAAACACATAAATTCATCCAAAGCATGCTTTTTCAAAGATCAAGACATGCTTACATACACATTGTTCAATGAAGACGTCATAACACAAATCATCATATGGTGAACTTAAACTGAAACAAGTACATTGTAAATCAACTCTCGGATAAAAAACAAATATTGTTCGTTCAATCATTTCATTCAACTTCATCAAGTATGCGCCATCAAGTTTGACACATAAAAAGAATTCATGACCAAATTTAAATTGAACACTGAATCTAGCATTGAGAAATTTCCCTTCAGAAAATTCGGCATGTTCAACACGTTTAGCATCTTTATATGCACCTGATCCAATGAATTTTACAATTTTCAAATCACTGTCAACACGTTGAGAAACAGCTTCCCAGGAATTAATTGCAAATTCGCTTTCTACTCTAGCAAGAATAGAAGGTGAAAATGAAATATTCTTGACAATATTTCTCCAATTTACAGAAGGCAGTGAAAATGAAGCATAAGGGTCAACATATTCTACAGGTTGAATAAAAGACTGAACAATCTTAAACTAGAACATAAATCATTCAATGGAATAAATTCATGAATAGTTCCAAATGTTCAACACCAAGTAATTCTATACTCAAAGAATTATTTTTAACAGATAAATCATTTAAGTAAGGAGAATAACTACCATCATTCAAAACTAATGTTTCCTCTTGCTGTGGTTTTTCGTCCTTCATGGAAGATGCTTCTAAACATGATTTTTCACCTTGACTTTTTGTTCTTTGGAAAACTATAGATACAACTTCCAAAGGTGGCACATGTGGTACTTCAACCAGAACTTTCTGCTCTTCTTTAAGGTTGATGTTCTTACCTTCTTGAACATCATCATTCTCCTGCACAAACATCAAAGAAGAATAGACTTGCATTTCATTAGATGTTAGTAAATCATTTGGGACTGTTGGAGGCAAGATGCTCTCTGGTTCAACACGTTGAGAAAGTGGAGGTGACTCTTGTTTTCTCTCAAACTCATTATTTTTCCACTCGAAACACTCAACTCTTTCGTTTGATAAGACCACTTGGAATTTCTTTTTATTTTCACTACTTCCCATGTGTTTACCCACCTTACCCTCGACCTCACTTTGAACATGGACTTGATCAGCATGGGCGTGTTTGGGGGTTACAGAAGCTGAAGTGATGTTTCTGTCAACAGGTTGAGTTGTGTATTTACTGGTCACACCAATAACACGTGCTCTTGAATGGATAAGATTCTTTTGTTGACAAACTGGAGGAAATTGTTGAACATGTAAAATTTCACTTGCTGCCATTAAAGTACCTTCGACTGGAAAGGCATATTCATCTTTTGGCGGTGATGGTCGGGATCTTTGTGGAGCTTTCGGTAAAGTGTTGCATCGTTGAACATTGGCGGAAGTGTTGCCTTTCTCAAGCTTTCTTTCAATTCTGATGGCTTTTGCAACAACTCATGAAAACTATTACTCACATAATTTCAAGATCTCCACAATCTCGGGTCTAAGTCCTTGAATGAATCTAGACATTTTCACTTCACCTTTCTCAATCACACTTGCCTTAAAAAGGGATGTCTCCATATCTTTATGATAATCCTCAACGCGTTTAGTGCCTTGGACTATGCTTTGAAGACGTTTGAGACATCCTTGGCCATGAGGATTTTCATCTTTTTGACTATTCTCGAATCGGGCAAGCCTTTCATTTATTGGAGCAACTTGTTCCTGCAACATTATTTTGAATTGTACTAACAATCTTTCGTTAGTCATTTTCACTCAGAAACTCACAAGATTCTCTTTATAAACCTAGCAACTTTTTCTGGCTCAAAAATTCTTGAAAAAGTGATTCAAAACAAGACACAAAAGACACAATAAAATAAAACCTCAACAGACCTCAACAAACAGGTTGAAGGAAGTGTTGTTACATTTTGGCAAAACGGTTCTTTGTGGGTTTTGGAAAAGGATATTCTGCAACTTTTGAAAGAACAGGTTTGAAAAGGCTTTGAGGTTGTTCTATTCCTTGCCCTTTGTTTGAAGTTGTTCCAAGAATTCTTCAAATTAGCTTTTCTGCAATCTGTAAACAGGTTGAATCAGTAGCAGTTTTTTTCTTTTTTTTACCAATGCAAATAAGATGCAATTTTTTTTCAATTTTTTTTTTCAATGCAGATAGCAGAACACTGGAACAAGAAATTAAAAATGGCAAGAACAACCGAGAAAAACACAATGATAACAAAAATGATATATGTTGCGGAATAAAAAGAAAAGGGTAGAAAAACTTCTCCTTGTTGAGCAAGTGGTTCTGATACCAATTGATGTGATTACGGGAGGGTATCCTGGAACACGAGGAGCAGATCTAGCCAACAAAGGAGCAACACGGGGTAGGTATGATTGATGAGGCGAAAATGTAAACAGGTTGACAGATCCGAAATGCACAAAGCAAAACGATGCGGAAGCTTGTGAGACGAAAGTATATGGCCTCCAAATCCTCCTGGATCCTTGCACATGCAAAGATGGTGTTATGCCTTTGGCGACTCCTCCTTCTTGATACCGAAAAAGGTCCAAGACAAAGAAAGCCTTCGTTGCCAAAATTGAGGGGGAATGATGATGGGGCCAACACCTCCTTCTTCCAATGAGAAGGCAATATTGGTCTTAGTAGACTTGTCAAGAAAACTCAACAAGAATTGAGTGGAAAAAGGTAGATAGGTTGAAAAGAGAATCACTCTCAATTTCAAGGAAAAAGATGAAATATATTAGATGATTGAATTGTCTCTTGCAAACTAACCTAGACCTCCTTTTATAGGATAAGGAAGCTAGGCATCCAAATCAATTTACAAGTCCCTTCATCTCCACACTTAATGATGGGAATTAAAAGGAAATGTAAATGTGAGAATTTAAAACAATTATTTCTAAATTTATTCTAGGCTAGCTAAGGGGTAGAACTAGCCAAAAGATATCTAAAAACTGAAATAAAATGATAGAAATTCGAGTTGGAAGATGAGGGATGAGTTTTGGCCAATAAATGAGAAGTAAATGACCCTCATTTAAGTGGTCTTGATGGAGGGGCTTCAAGGCTTGTAACTCCTTCACCAATGGTTTCGGATGATTTTGGATGACTCTTGAGTCCTCAAGGCTGCTGAAGGTCGCCATTGATGATGTGTGAATTGTTACGGCCACCCCGAGCGGGTTGCGACCGGGTGACCCGGGGCTCCGGTTTTGGCCTGCGGGTCACGTTTTTCGGCGTTCAGACGGCTCCCGAGCCCTATCCGAGTATCATTTTGGCGAACCCTTCCGTATTTGAGGTCGTGTGGGTCCCCCGGACGTTTCCGCCAGGCGAAAATATTTTTCTGGCGCCGGGGGGTTGTCGGGGTCGTCTCGGGACGTACAGCGGGCTCGGTAGCACTCTCGAGATCTCAGTTTGGGAAGCCGTTTGCAGTTTTGGAGTCGTGGAGACGTCCCGGAGGTGGTTGTGGAGTTTAATATTTGGGGCGGGACGTTCGGTTCCGGGCGACTCCCGGGGCTCGGGATGGAAATTTTCTGACGGCTTTGGGGTAAGTTGTGTTATAATTTAAGAAGGAATTTGTGGGTATTTTTATAGAATTTTGGAGTGACGGAATTCCGGTTCAGGTTGACACGCTCGCACGTCGGGTTTTGGTTCGGGTTCAGCGAGCTCGGTAGGACACTCCGGAATGGTATATGAACTTTTGAAATATGTTTTGTGAATGTTATAATATTCTGAGGGTTGTGTCCAAGTTTGGTTAATTTTGGAATTCGGTAATTATTTTTGGGCAAAAAGAATTGGAACTTTCGGAAAAATTTGGAGTTAATTTGCAATTGGTTGCAAATTTATTAAATTGGGTATGGGCAGCAATCTGTTTTTTCGGCAGCAAGTGTGTGTGTGTGATTAATAGGACACTTGGCTTGTTTCTATTTAAGGTAGAGAAGTATGGGCTTAAAGTGAGGAAAATATATATGGGTTAATATTTCATAAAAATGAGACTTATCTCATTTTCATTTCTTCTCCTTCTTCTTCCTTTGGTTGCTGCTGCCGACGCCATGGTTGAAGCTCACCTCCAAGCTTGAACTTCTTATTCTTGGGAGAAATCAAAGAGAAATTGGATGCTACTTGAGGTAAGCATCCTCCCTACTCCTCTTTTCTTGTTAGAAGTGAAGATTAGTGAAGAAAAATGGAGTTTTGGCAAATGTTGGGTTTGTTCTTAGCTATAAGCTAGGATGATTCTCTCCCTCCCATGTTTTAGTATGTTGTTCTTGGGTTGTAGGAGAGTGTTAATCAAGTGTTGGATTTTGGAAAACACAACTTGGATGGAAACCCTATTATGGCCGAATTTTTGGAGATTTTTCCAAAATGGTGTGTGTTTGTTATCTTGTTTCATGCTTCAAGTATGTTAGTCCTAGCATGATTCTAAGCTTATGTATGGATTCAATTTGATGGAAAACAAGTTGAGGTGAAAACCCCCTTTTGGCCGATTTATTTAGGTGTATGTTCATGTTGGATTTTGTTGTTTGGATGCAATTGGATAGCATGCTTGGTTTAAAAGTGAAATTGGTGGTTAGAATGATTGTTTGGTAGCTTGAATGGATTGAATTGGAAGTTGGATGGAATGTTGGTTAGGAACCGAAATCTTGGAATGATTCTTTTTCAATGTTGGAGGTTCATTTTGGTTAAATTGGATGTTAATATGGTGTTGGGGTTGAATTTAGGAGTGGATGGAAGTTTGAAACGTTGAATTCGGTTAAGAAATGAAAAAGTTACAATTAAGCGGGATTATCGGAAAATGGCGGGTAATGAAGGGTTTAAGGTTGGATTTGATCAGTTCTGCTTATTGTATGATGTTTGTCAATGAATAATCTTGCATTGTCTAGGTTGGTTCTGAATTCTGACGTTTCTGTGAAAATCTGGAATTTTACGGAAATTCTGCCGGATTTTCAGTTTTGGGGTCGGGGATGTAGTTGGGTAGTGTGGTTGATAAGGATGCTAATTCAACTTGGTTTGGCAGATTCTGAGTTTCGGAGGTTAGGAAAAGAGAAGTTCTAAGTTTCGGGGCACGGTGTAGGAGTTGTCCAGAATCGGTCAAATACTCTGGATTTTGAGGTAAGGGTTTGGTTCCATTGTTTTGGTAAGCTAAGTATATGTTTTGGTATCATTTACTTTTCTGCTAGTATTTCAGAATATTATGACTTTGGGCATAATCTGTAGTTTGTAGGAGTATTACTTATTGAATACTCTGTCTGTTAAAATTACGACATTTGTGGGTTCGCTACCCACCGGTGCACCATGCTTCAGTATTAGCTTCGGCTTCCGACTCCCTTATTGGAGGCTGTCGTTCCGATTTATTATAAAGGTTGTGGCGATTTAGAATCGCACGTCCTTCGGGACTCCGATCTATTTTCTGTACATACATGTTATTCCGTATTCTGTTGCATATATTGCTATCTTTCTGTTTTGCAGGGTTACATATACTTACCTTACCCCATATCCCTTACGGGGTCCTTTTAGGACTCACCCTTCTTTGGGTTTTGTTTTTGGGTTTCGTAGACTGATAAGCGGCTGCGGAGTAGGTTTCCGTGAGGTTCTACCTCGGTTGTGTTTTGCAGCAGTTTCACCTTGCGGCCCGGGATTGTCTTTTGGATCTGAATCCCGCGCGAGGTATTTGACGCTTAGTCCTAGGCTTGGCTCTGTAGCTGCATGTGCATATTTTCTGGTTTGCTGTGATGATTGTATTTATGTATATATTTGTATATTCTGTTCTGTATATGTTACAGCGCTTGGCGCTTGCTAGACACTTTAGGTTACTGTGAATTCTGTATGTATATATGTTTTGGTGCGTAAGCACTCGTCCCACGGAGGGCGGGGCTTACTCATTACTAATGCATGAATTGTATGGTTGCATTTTATTTTGGTTATACGCATGAAATTTCCGTTAGTTTGCTTCCACAATCTTTCCGCTGGGTCCGCTACGCGCGCGGGTCTCGATGGACCTGCCATTCCTTTCCATTCCGGTTTCCGCTTAGGCGTCCCGGCGCCCCGCCTCCGCAACCGGGCTCGGGTGGCGTGCGGTGACATGAATGCTTGGAAACCTTTGAAGTGCATTGAATGCGCCAGCTGGAATCTCAACAGGTTGAGAACTTCGTGAACTATGGCTTTCCTTGGCATTTGATATGGCCACTTGAATCCGGGCTTCTGAATCTTGAACCATAGTATTGGAATGGGCTTTAGTCCAAGAATTGAGTGTATGAACATTTCCTTCATCTCCAAGAATATGTTCATTTTGCTCCTCAAGCTTTCAAAGCTGTCCATCAACAAAGTTGAGAATGTTCCTTGCCTTCTTGGTTTGCCTTTTTGTAGTTGATCCTCCAAGAACAATGAATGGATCTTGATATTTGGCTCTGGGCTGCTTCATATCATTTGGTTCATTGAAGGTGTGGCTGTTATAAAAACCAATGACCTATTTTTTTGACATGTGAGTTCTTGGATCCATAAAGTTACACATGGGTGCATCTAGATCACTTGTCTGTTTCACGTCATTGTGTGGATGTCCACATCATATATAGATGGGCACGCTTCTCCAAAGGATCTCACTCGGATGGGCAGAAAGTGAGCACACTTAGTCAATTGGTCTACAATAACACAGATGTCACGGGCGCCCAAGCCCGATTGCGAGGTGGGGCCGTCCCGCGGCGGCGGCGAAGCTGCGTAAAAGGAGGCGGTCCGTCCAAACGAGACCCGCTACGTGTAGTGGTCCCATGACCCAGCCCGCAAACTCTCGTTCTCGAAGGCCCGATGCCCGAGAACGCTTTGCTCTCGGAGTATGCAGATAGGGCTATGTGCTTATACCTTACGGTCGTTTTCCGACCCGCAACCTGCAAATCTCATATATTACAAGTATACTGTATAACCCTAACTATCCATGGCGAGCCCCGCCCCACTGAAATAGGCGAGCACTCCACCATCACCAAACATACAGTTCATGGATAACATCATTCATAAGATCCACAGAATCATACAGATACGAATGTGTCTAACACATCGAATATGATCATACCCGTGTCCCGCCATCCACTATTATGGGCAAGTTCCCAGTCTACGGAGTATCCGAACATATATACGAAGCAAAATGTATCTAAGATATATAGCACGATCAGACAGATGACATGCATGCATATACACCTACAGAGCCAACCGAGAAAGGAACCTCAGAATACCTACGTGCGGGATCTAAGAGAACTTCCGAAATCAGAAGATCCCCGTAAGTACCGCTGCTACTGCTAACACACTGAAAGAAGAGAGGAGTAAGTTAACTGTGAGGAAACCCATAATCCTGAAATCAGAAAGCAGACTAAAACCTCTACCGAGACTACCCCTATAACTTAACAGAAGTTCTGTGTCGGAACTGTCGATGCCTGATCACAAAACCGAAAGCACCACGGATCTCTAGTCCGCTGGCTGCTTGTCAGGTCGACCTGAAAGGTGGTAAACAGAAAGGGGTGAGTCCTCGGGAGGACCCAGTAAGGGCTGAGGTAAGATACAGGTTGCAATAAGCAAGCTAAGTGCACGGTTACCTGCAAAACAGAGAAAACACAAAACACATATTTGCCAGTAGATATAAGTAATAAACAGAGTTAGACGGAATTCCGAAAGACGGGGTTAAAAAGAGTCCCGAAGGACTCGGTGCACCGCCCGAAAGACCCATAAAAACAAAAATCAACTGAACAACAACCTTCTCCAAGTGGTCAAAAGCCGAAGCTATCGGAGGCATGGTACCAGCCGGGGTCACGATCCCCATAATCACATGGGTCACAGAATATACCGCAGGTATATACAGAATATCAGCACCTAGTGCGATATATAGTACCGAAGAAGAACCTGAGGTCTCAAGACCATCTCGGGCCTTAAAGAAAAACAAAATATACCGTAAGGTATATGCAGAATATCGGCACCCAGTGCGGATATACAGAACAGATAAGTAGCCCGAGGTCTCCAAGACCATCACGGGCCTTGAAGCAAAAATGAATATACCTTGCGGTATATACGAATATCACTACCAGTGTAGATATATTGTCACGAGCGCCCGTTCTAAAAGCGGTTGCGGAGGCGGGCCCGCCCGCGGCGTCGAAGCGGAAGGCTGCGACGGAAAGCTGCGAAAGCATTACAAAATCCGCTATGTGCGGTGGTCCCATGACCCGGCCCGTAAAGTCTCATTCTTGAAGGCCCGGTGCTCGATAACATTTTGCTCACTTAACAACTTGGTCGTGTTACGAACCGCAACCTACAAAACTCAAACACGGCAAGTATACAATATGTTCTTAACTATCCATGGTGAGCCCCGCCCCACCGAAATAGGCGAGCACCCGACCATCACCAAACATGAACTTCATGGAAATATCATTCATCGATCACAAACAAACCATAATACGTAATCCATCCGAATGTATCCCAAAATCAGAATGTATCCCAAAATGCATAACATACAACATGATCTCGATCTAAACATGCATGCAAGTAAATCTACAGAGCCGCCAAAGTAAAACCCTAGAATACCTATGTGCGAGAATCTGGAAAACTTCGAGAACGAAAGATTCCCGCACGTAGTACTCTTCCGCTAAACAACAATCAAGAGATAACGTCGATTACCCAAACAGATCACAAAAGGGATCTAACGAGAATACCCCCAATCATAAGCACCGCGGGAGATCTACTCCGCAAGTCGTTTGCCCGGATCCCCTGAAAATGTTTAATATTTGGGGGTGAGTTTTCGAAAGAACCCAGTAAGGGGGTAGGTACGATAACGGACGGAAACTTTAAAACGTTTTTACCGCATGAAAGGATTAGCGTGCAATGATCTAGGAGATGATACAATCCTAAATATATAAACAGAAATATTATATGCAAGGTCATGATACTCAGACGTCCGTTGGACTAGTGATGTTATCGACCATGGTTGGCATACCACCAATCAAGGGCGTCCCCATCAGCCGATAAACAGATCCAATAACTTAGCGACCATGGTTGGCATACCAGTCAATCAAGGCGTCCCCATCAGCCGATAAACAGATCCAATAACTTAGACCATGGTTAGCATACCAGTCCAACCGGAGTCCCCATCACCGATAAATGCAGATCCAATAACTTAGCGACCATGGTTGGCATACCACCAATTGGCGTTCCCATCAGCCGTAGCGATCCGATATATAAGTTAACGACCATGGTTGGCATACCGGTCCAACTAGCGTCCCCATCGATCGATAACAGGTGGTACATAACCCATAGAGGTGGTCCCCGACCACTGACAGCTCCCTACGGTGGCTTGTTAGGCTCACGCCGATTATCGGGATTAGAGCGCATGGTACCAGAGAAGGGATATCGCCCATAAATGTCAGACATAAAGCGGCACAATGCCGGCACATAACATCGTGAGTTATCGACCACGGTTGGCATACCGGCTTAGGTCCCGGCGTTCCGTCGGCCGTAACTCACAGAATTCTCACGTAGATAACATAAATATGGGTCCGTTGTCGTCCCCCGATAAGCAAGACCGATATGATATTGTAGAGGTCCATATAGCATAGAAGATAATGGGTCCGTCATCGACCCGGATATGTAATTAGTCCAAACATAAAACCATGCAAACCGCTACGTACCTTGTGACTAGCCCCGGGAGTCACCGGGCCCCACCCTCGACACGAGTACTAGCCCTTAACTAACCTAATACACATAAATGCGCATTAAGAAAGTTAAACCCCTTACCTCAGAAAAACCGATTCGCAGCCAAATCCCGAGAAATTCCGGGCTCCCGGCCCGAAACGCGGTAGTGTGACTTCCGAAGTCCCGCACTACTCCACCACCGCCGCTTCAAGCTGAACAAACACAGACAAGTCAGAAATCACCAAAAGAGACCCCCGGAATCCATTCCCGCACAATCCCGCACTTTCCCGCAAAATTCCCACGAAAGCTCGGTTTTTCAAACCGTGCTATAACCTTTTTATTCAAACACCCAAAAGCACAACCAAGCATTCAAATCCCACATTCCCTACATTTTAACCGCAAACAAGCAAGTAGGTCGGGATTGTCCACAATTCCCGAAAACGACGTTCGAACATCGTTAGTTACCTACTTCCATTCTCGATACCAAATCATTGTCAAAACCATTCCAAAACACAACACAAGCATCACCAAACCTTTCTTTCAAATTCGGCCTACACCTCTCATTTTATACCAAACTTTATTCCAAACCAATTAAGGTTCCAAACAGATGCTTAATTCACCAATTACACAATTCAAGCATTCTTACCAACACTTCTCACCCTAATCACCCAAAATCAAACTCAAACCCTAATGAAAAATGTCACCGTCGCCACCCGAGCCCGGTTGCGGAGGTGGGGGCGCCGGGCGTCGGAAGCGGAAGCCGGAATAATACAAGATGGCAGGTCCATCGAGACTGCCGCGCGTAGCGGACCCAGCGAAGCGATTATGGAAGCAACCTGCAAATTTCATACATGTAGTAAAATAAAAATCCATGGTGAGTCTCGCCTCGGGAACGGACGAGGACATCACCATCACCATACAAACAGTTCATGCATTAGCAACATAGTAAGCACCGCCCTCCATGGACGAGTACTTACGCACACAACATAGATACACACGAGTTTCTCGAACCTAGGGTATCTAGCAAGCGCCAAGAGCTCGGAACATGCAATGAATGTAATATATATACACATATATACAATCATCACAACAATCCAGAAAAATATGCACATGCAGCTACAGAGCCAAACCTAGGCCTAAGCGTCAAAATACCTCGCGCGGGATTCAGACCAAGTAGACAAAATCCCGGCCCGCAAGGTGCAGCTGCTGCTCAACACAACCAAGGCAGAAGCCTCACGGAAACCTACTCCGGGCTGCTTACCAGTCTACTTGAAACCCAAAACAGAACCCAAAAAGGGTGAGTCCTAGAAAGGACTGTCACCGCACGCCACCCGAACCCGGTTGCGGAGGCGGGGGCGCCGGGACGCCGGAAGCGGAAGCCGGAAAACAAGAGGTGGCAGGTCCATCGAGACCCGCCGCGCGTAGCGGACCCAAAGAGCGAAAGGATTATGGAAGCAACCTACAAATATTTCGCGCATATAACTGAAAATAAAATCCAAACACACAATTCATGCACTAATAACAGAGTAAGCCCCGCCCTCCGTGGACGAGTGCTTACGCACCAAAACACATATACATACAGAATTCACAGAACCTAAAATGTCTAGCAAGCGCCAAGCGCTCAGAACATATACAGAGCAGAATATATAAATATATACGAAATACAATCATCACAAAGAAACTGAAAATATGCACATGCAGCTACAGAGCCGAGGCTAGGACTCAGCGTCAAAGACCTCGCTCGGGATTCAGATACAAAAGACAATCCCGGGCCGCAAGGTGAAGCTGCTGCAAAACACAACCGAGGTATAACCTCACGGAACCCTACTCCGCAGCCCGCTTATCAGGACTACCAGAAACCCAAAAACAGAACCCAAAGAATGGTGAGTCCTAAAAGGACCCCGTAAGGGATAACGGGTAAGGTAAGTATATGTAACCCCGCAAAATGAGAAGGATAGCAATATATGCAGCGAATACGGAATAACATGCATGTACGAAAATAAATCGGAATCCCGAAGGACGTGCGATTCTAAATCGCCATAACCCTTATAATAAATCGGAACGCAGCCTCCACTAAGGAGTCGGAAGCGAAGCTATCTGAAGCATGGTGCACCAGTGGGGTAGCGAACCCACAACCTGTCGTAATATTAATGCATGCAGTATGCCATAAGGCATACTCCTACAACCTACGAATATGCCCAAAGGCATAATATTCCGAAATACTAGCGAATGCAAACTGAAACCAAAACATATACTTAGCTTACCAAAACAATGTAACCAAACCCTTACCTCAAAATCCAGAGTATTGGACCGATTCTGGACAACACCTACACCGTGCCCCGAAACTTAGAACTCCTCTTTTCCTAACCACCGAAACTCAGAATCTGCCAAACCAAGTTGAATTAGCATCCTTATCAACCACACTACCAAATTACAACCCCCGACCCCAAAACCGAAAATCCGACAGAATTTCCGTAAAATTCCAGATTTTCACAGAAACGTCAGAATTCAGAACCAACCTAGACAATGCAAGATTTCACATTGACAAACATCATACAATAAGCGGAACTGATCAAATCCAACCTTAAACCCTTCATTACCCGCCATTTTCCGATAATCCCGATTAATTGTAACTTTTTCATTTCTTAACCGAATTCAACATTTCAAACTTCCATCCACTCCTAAATTCAAGCCCAACACCATATTAACATCCAATTTAACCAAAATGAACCTCCAACATTGAAAAAGAACCATTCCAAGATTTCGGTTCCTAACCAACTTTTCATCCAACTTCCAATTCAATCCATTCAAGCTACCAAACAACCATTCTAACCACCAATTCCATTTCTAAACCAAGCATGCTATCCAATTGCATCCAAACAACAAAATCCATCATGAACATACACTTAACCAATTCGGCCAAAGGGGTTTTCACCTCAACTTGTTTTCCATCAAATTGAATCCATACATAAGCTTAGAATCATGCTAGAACTAACATACTTGAAGCATGAAACAAGATAACAACCACACACCATTTTGGAAAATCTTCCATAAATTCGGCCATAACAAGTTCTTCACCCAAGATGTGTTTTCCAAAATCCAACACTTGATTAACACTCTCCTACAACCCAAGAACAACATACTAAAACATGGGAGGAAGAGAATCATCCTAGCTTATAGCTAAGAACAAACCCAACATTTGTCAAAACTTCTCTTTTCACCACTAATCTTCAAAACTAACAAGAAAAGAGGAGTAGGGAGGATGCTTACCTCAAGTAGCAACCAATTCCTCTTTGATTTCTACCAAAAGAAGAAGTTCAAGCTTGGAGGTTAGCATCCATGGAGGCGGCAGAACTTGGAGAAGAAGAAGAAATGAAGAAGAAGAAATGAGATGAAAATGAGATAAGTCTCATTTTATGAAATAATAACTTAACATATAATTCCCCTTCACTTTAGCCCATCCCTCTCTTCCTTAAATAAAATTTGGCCAAGTGTCCCAAAAGCCTCCCCACTTGCTGCCGAAAATGGGCTGCTGCTGCCCATGCTGAATACTTTTATTTTTGTGGCCAATTACTAATTAACTCCCAATTTTTCCGAAAGTTCCAATTCTTTTGCCCAAAAATAATTACCGAATTCCAAAATTAACGAAACTCGGACACAATCTTCAGAATATTATAACATTCACAGAACATTTTTCAGAAATTCATTTACCTTTCCGGAGTGTCCTACCGAGCTCGCTGAACCCGAACCAAAACCCGACGTGCGAGCGTGTCAACCTGAACCGAAATTCCGTCACTCCAAAATTCTATAAAAATACCCATAAATTCCATCTTAAATTAAAACACAACTTACCCCAAAGCCGTCAGAAAATTTCCATCCCGAGCCCCGGGATTCCCGTCCGAGCCCCGGAGTCGCCGAGAACCGAGCGTCCGTCCCAAATATTAAACTCCACAACCACCTCCGGGACGTCACCACGACTCCAAAACTGCAAACGGCTTCCCAAACTGAGATCTCGAGAGTGCTACCGAGCCCGCTGTACGTCCCGAGACGACCCCGACAACCCCCCGGCGCCAGAAAAATATTTTCGGCGGAAACGTCCGAGGACCCACACGACCTCAAATACGGAGGGTTCGCCAAAATGATACTCGGATAGGGCTCGGGAGCCGCTGAACGCCGAAAACCGTGACCCGCAGGCTAAAACCGGAGCCCCGGGTCACCTGGTCGCAATCCGCTCGGGGTGACCGTAACATTCTCCCCCCTTAGGACTCTTGGTCCTCCAAGAGTTGTATCAACCGCTGATACTGCTCGGGGTATCGATCACGAATGTCTGCTCTGTCTCCCAAGTCGCCTCCCGGTCAGTATGATGTGACCACTGAACCTTTACCATCGGAATCAACTTGCTACGGAGTCTCATGACATCCCTATCCAGAAATGCTACCGGTACCTCCTGATAATAAAGATCGGGTTCAGTGTACCTCCTCCACCGGAATAAATGCAGTCGGATCCGAATGCACTTCTTCAACATGCAGACCTGGAAGACATACTGCACAGCACAAAGACTAGGAGGAAATACCAAACGGAATCACACCCTACCGACCCGCTCGAGAATCTCATATGGGCCGATATACCGTGGGGCCAACTTGCCCTTCTTCCCGAATCTGGCCGTCCCTCGGATAGGTGCTACCTTGAGCCAAACCCTATCCCCAACCTCAAACTCCAGAGCCCTACGGCGACGGTTCGCATAAGTAGTGGTGCGGTCATTCGCGGCTTTGATCCGCGTCTGAATCAATCTGATCTTCGCCGTAGTCTCTTCAATAAGCTCGGGTCCCAACTCAACCCTATCTGACGCATCGGTCCAGCAATGCGGTGTCATACACCTCCTCCCGTACAACGCCTCATATGGTGCCATACCAATCGTAGTCTGGAAGCTGTTGTTGTACGAGAACTCAATCAAAGGCAACTGCTGGTCCCAATCTCCTCCAAAGTCTAAAGTACAGCTCCGTAGCATATCCTCCAATATCGAATCACCCGCTCCATTGCCCGTGCATGCATGGGTGATAAGTGTACTCGGATGGAGTCGCGTGCCCAGCGCTTCATGAAAAGCCCTCCGTAACCGTGCCGTGAAACGCGGATCACGGTCGAGATACAATGGAGTCTCGGTACTCCATGTAATCGTACAATCTCACTGATGTTAAGCCGGGCAAGCTTCTCCATAGGGTCCGTGATCCGAATAGGCTGAAAGTGTGCGCACTTTGTCAGCCGATCCTCAATAACACAGATAGCATCATGGCGGGACAGTGTCAGGGGCAGTGCAGTCAGAATATCCATAGTAACTTTGCCCCACTTCCGGTGGAATGGGCAAAGTCTGCGATGTCCACTGCCGGTTTACGGTGCTCAATCTTCACTGTGACAAGCGGCACACCTAGACACATGTGTGGCAATGTGCCTCCTCATCCCGAGCCACCGAAGTGAGTACGCAGATCATGATACATCTTCTCACTCCCGGGATGAACACTCAATCTGCTCGAGTGCGCCTCCTCTAAAATCTCACTCCGGAGCTCTTGATCCTCCGGTACATAAAGCGGTCTCGGAAGTATAGCAATCCTGCCTATCTTGAAATGCCGGTAACAAAGACCCCTTATCCTCCCAGATAACCTCTTCAGCCCCGGATCTCTACCTTGCGCCTCGCGCACTCTATCAAGCCACTCGGAATGTATAGTAAGTGTGTATACACGAGCACGCTCCCAGGCTGCCACTGTGCCAAAGGCACGTCGAGATCACTCTCCTCGGATCGGTCACCAACATCTCCTCCCTTGACCAACCCGGTATACTTCACCTTTCGGTGCATCGGCAACCGTGTTGCCCTTACCGAGAGATGTACTCGATCTGCAATCATAGTCCTTAATGTATTCGAGCCATCTGCGCTGCCTCATGTTAAGCTCCTTCACAGTAAGCAGATATTTCAGACTCTTATGGTGGTAAGAATCTGAAATTTGTTACCAAGCGATAATGCCTCCATTGTTTCAGCGCATAGATCACTGCAGCCAACTCCAGACCATGTGTCGGATAGTTCAGCTCATGCGGTCGTAGCTGCCTCGACCCATAAGCTATCACATTCCGATCCTGCATCAGCACACACCCCAAACCGGATGTGGAAGCATCCGTATAGATCACATACGGCAAGCTCGGATGCGGAAGAGTCGAGAATCGGAGCGTTAGTCAACCGCCGCTTCAACTCCTGAAAATTCTGCTCACACCTTTCGGACCGGATAAGCGGTTGACCCTTCTTGGTCAAGCTGCGTGAGCGGAGATGCGAATAGAAAACCCCGATGCGAACCTCCGATAATATCCTGCTAACCCCGGAAGCTCCCGATCTCCCGTACCGTGGTAGGTTGTTTCGATCTGAAGCTGCTCTCACCTTCTCTGGGTCCACAGACAGACCATGCTCGAAATGACGTGTCCCGAGAAGGTGACCTCCCGGATCCAGAACTCACACTTTGAGAACTTAGCGTAGAGCTGATGTTCCCAAAGTATCTGCAGAACTACCCTCAGATGCTCCCGATGCGAGTCCGCATCCCGAGAATATATCAGAATATCATCAATGAAGACCACCACAAAGAGTCCAAGTACGGCCGGAACACCCGATGCATCAGATCCATGAATGCTGCCGAAGCATTGGTCAGCCCAAATGGCATGACCGTAAACTCAAAGTGTCCATATCGGGTGCGGAAAGCAGTCTTAGGTATATCCTCCTCCTTCACCCTAAGCTGAAAGTATCTAGATCGCAGATCAATCTTCGAGAAAACTCTCGAATCCCGAAGTTGATCAAAAGATCGTCAATCCTCGGCAACGGATACTTATTCTTCACAAGTAAGGGCATTCAACCGTCTGTAGTCTATGCAAAGTCGGAGTGTCCCATCTTTCTTCTTTACAAATGTAACCGGAGCACCCCACGGCGAAGTGCTCGGTCGGATGAAGCCCTTCTGCTGTAATTCCTCCAACTGCTTCTTTAACTCCTGCATCTCAGAAATGGGCATCCGATAAGGGGGAATAGATATCGGAGCAGTGCCCGACTGCAGGTAGATCTCAAACACAATTTCCCGCTCTGGTGGTAATCCGGGCAACTCCTCCGGAAATACCTGCGGAAAATCTCGAACTACCGGTATACTAGCTAGCTTCAACCTAGTATCCGCCTCATTCAGATCAAAACATTCCCCTACACCAACTACCGACAGCTGGTCCAGAATCTGCAACTCTGTACTATGCTGTGCGATAGTCAAACCAGTCGGAGTCGTGAGAGGTAGTACCTCTCCAGATACCATAATAGTACGGGCTGCACAATCAATGTGCACAGAATTCTTGGATAGCCAATCCATCCCAAGAATAACATCATAGTTCGGCGTGTCCGAACCAACAAGTCGATACTATCTGATGCCCGCCTACGGATATAGTACAACCCCGAACCATCCCATTGGAAAACAGAAACTGACTCCCAGCAGTTTTTACTAAATACATCTGCGGCAAAGTACTAACAGGCAGGTGCAGAGATGTAACACATTTCTGTGCTACAATAGAAATAGACGCTCCTGTATCAAATAACGCATGAACAGATGTATCGTTCAGAAATACAGTACCTTGCAAGACTCCCTGCTGGCTGGGGCCCGCCTGCTGACTGGGTCCTCCCTGATGACTAGGGCCTCCTCGCTGACTCGGACCTCCCTGCTCTATCTGAAAAATGCGTCCTGCCCTAGGCTGCTGCGGTGGAGGGGGTGGCTGAAGCTGTGGTCGCTGCTGAGGTCTCGGGCCACCCCGCTGAAACCCACGCCCTCGCGGCGCGTTGGGCGGTGCCCGAGACTGCGGACGCTGAAAACTACCAGAACCCTGCCCCACCGTCTGAGGGCAGTCCCGTACCCAGTGAGTATCAGACCCGCATCGCAAACATCGGCCCTCCTGCCGATAACAAGGTCTACCCGGGTGATACCCACCACAAGTCGGACAAGGTCGTGAGGGTGGTGCTCCCCCCTGCCACCACTAGGCGCCGGAGTGCATTGCCGTCCAGAACTCTGCCGGGGTCCCTGCTGTGTGGAACCCCTCGAAGTCCCCTGACCCCTCTGCGAGGTGAGGCGACTCTCAACGTCCTCCTGCTCGAGGAGTTGAGCCTTGTGAACTGCCTCCCCGTAAGTAGTAATATCCAACGGCCTCAGAGCCCATCTGTACTCGGGGCGCAGTCGACGGATAAACCTCTTCGCCTTCTCCTCCTCCATACCGTGGTACTGCGGTACGTAGTGGATAAGCCTGTCAAACTCCCTCTCATACTCTGCGGCAGTCTGTCTCCCTGCTGAAGCTCATCAAACCGTGCTGTCGCAGATCCCTAGCTGCAGCCCCGATGAACCTCCGATGGAACAGTGTGTAAGCGCTCCCGGGTAACATCCAACTCCTGATCGGGTGCCAGCCCGCATTCGCCCTCGATTGCCACGAAGGCTCCTCCACCAATGATCTGCTCCCTCCTGCCCAGTTGAGCGTGGCAAGGGATACCATCACCGTGGAAGGTAAGTGTAACCTCCCGGGAGCTTGTCAATCTCCATAAACCAGTCTCCGCTGCCTCGGGACCTCCCTTGCCATCAAACTTCCTAGGGTTCAACCGCTGGAACCTCTCCAACAAGCGGACATCATCGAGTCGAATGATGCCCCGAACCTTCCCGTCGTCGGTGGGTCCGACGGGTGGTATCAGAATCCAGCTCAATAATCCTCCGTCGCTGTCGAGGGGGCTGATGTGTCTCCTGGTCAGAACGATCGGAGCGAGCTGTGGAGCTACGCTCTGGTCGTACCCTCCGAGATCGCGGGTTCCTGCGCTCCGCGTCCTCCTCAGACTCACTCTCAGATCGGGCCCGTACATGAGTGTGGGTGGTAGTCCGGTGTGGCTACTCACTCTCCCATCAGTATGCACAGACGGTGCCACGGCCGAATCCTCCTGCACTGTGGATGTACGGAACTGTTCCGGTACTAGTGTCTCAACAAGCTGCTGGACTGCTCCAAAGACATGAACCAAAGCGGTGGTAGACCCGTGACCTGCTGTACAACCGTGGCGGGGTATGTACCCGCTCGGCTCAAATGCCCTGTCTCTGCTCTCTACCTCTCGGAGGTGTGGGATTACGGTCCCCTCCCTCCGGTCGCGAGATCACGCGTCGGCGCGTGTTAACCATTCCTGAAACATTTCGGACCAAACAGAGTCCAAAACAATCAGTTACCTCTAATCCCTACAGAAACTAGCAGCAGCTTTCTAAGGCTCTGTAGTGCAATGCAGTACTTAACTCAGAAGTTATTTTGCAAAACGATAGAATCATGCATTTCACAGAATCACAGAAGCAATTCATGCTTATTTCACCAAATCTTTTCCTAACACACAATTTTACGTACCTGAAACTTTTCCACAATCCTTTACTTGTAACACTTTTACCAAAGTCCCGAAGTTACGGATTCCGTACTCTGCAACCACCGAGGATAACTTGAAGGACCAAACTTTGCTCCACAATTTTATTTTGAAGTGGTTTAAGTAAGGAGGTGGCCAATCTCCGTACCAAACCATTCTAAAATAAAATGTAGAACAATAGTTGTCACTACAAGTCACCACTGACGACCAATATGGTCACTTACCTGCTCTGATACCAACTTGTCACCGCACGCCACCCGAACCCGGTTGCGGAGGCGGGGGCGCCGGGACGCCGGAAGCGGAAGCCGGAAAACAAGAGGTGGCAGGTCCATCGAGACCCGCCGCGCGTAGCGGACCCAAAGAGCGAAAGGATTATGGAAGCAACCTACAAATATTTCGCGCATATAACTGAAAATAAAATCCAAACACACAATTCATGCACTAATAACAGAGTAAGCCCCGCCCTCCGTGGACGAGTGCTTACGCACCAAAACACATATACATACAGAATTCACAGAACCTAAAATGTCTAGCAAGCGCCAAGCGCTCAGAACATATACGAGCAGAATATATAAATATATACGAAATACAATCATCACAAAGAAACCGAGAAAATATGCACATGCAGCTACGAGCCAAGCCTAGGACTAGCGTCAAATACCTCGCGGGATTCGGATCCAAAAGACAATCCCGGGCCGCAAGGTGAAGCTGCAAAACACAACCGAGGTAGAACCTCACGGAACCCTACTCCATGGGCCGCTTATCAGGTCTACAGAAACCCAAAAACAGAACCCAAAGAAGGGTGAGTCCTAAAAGGACCCGTAAGGGATAAGGGGTAAGGTAAGTATATGTAACCTGCAAAATGAAGGATAGCAATATATGCAGCAGAATACGGAATAACATGCATGTACGAGAAAATAAATCGGAATCCCGAAGGACGTGCGATTCTAAATCGCCATAACCCTTATAATAAATCGGAGCAGCAGACCTCCACTAAGGAGTCGGAAGCCGAAGCTATCTGAAGCATGGTGCACCAGTGGGGTAGCGAACCCACAAGCTGTCGTAATATTAACAGACAGAGTACGCGATAAGGCATACTCCTACAACCTACAGAATATGACCAAAGGCACAATATTCGAAATACTAGCGAGCAGAAAACTGAAACCAAAACATATACTTAGCTTACCAAAACAACAGAACCAAACCCTTACCTCAAAATCCAGAGTATTGGACCGATTCTGGACAACACCTACACCGTGCCCCGAAACTTAGAACTCCTCTTTTCCTAACCACCGAAACTCAGAATCTGCCAAACCAAGTTGAATTAGCATCCTTATCAACCACACTACCAAATTACAACCCCCGACCCCAAAACCGAAAATCCGATGCAATTTCCGTAAAATTCCAGATTTTCACAGAAACGTCAGAATTAAGAACCGACCTAGACAATGCAAGATTTCACATTGACAAACATCATACAATAAGCAGAACTGATCAAATCCAACCTTAAACCCATCATTACCCGCCATATTCCGATAAACCCGATTAATAGTAACAAATCCATTTCTTAAACGAATTCAACATTTCAAACTTCCATCCACTCCCAAATTCAAGCCCAACACCATATTAACATCCAACTCAACCAAAATGAACCTCCAACATTGAAAAAGAACCATTCCAAGATTCGGTTCTTCACCAACATTTTTCTCAACTTCCAATTCAATCCATTCAAGCTACCAAACAACCATTCTAATCACCAATTCCACTTCTAAACCAAGCATGCTATCCAATTGCATCCAAACAACAAAATCCATCATGAACATACACTTAACCAATTCGGCCAAAAGGGGGTTTTCACCTCAACTTGTTTTCCATCAAATTGAATCCATACATAAGCTTAGAATCATGCTAGAACTAACATACTTGAAGCATGAAACAAGATAACAACCACACACCATTTTGGAAAATCTTCCATAAATTCGGCCATAACAAGTTCTTCACCCAAGATGTGTTTTCCAAAATCCAACACTTGATTAACACTCTCCTACAACCCAAGAACAACATACTAAAACATGGGAGGAAGAGAATCATCCTAGCTTATAGCTAAGAACAAACCCAACATTTGTCAAAACTCCTCTTTTCACCACTAATCTTCCAAACTAATGAGAAAAGAGGAGTTAGGAGGATGCTTACCTCAAGTAGCAACCAATTCCTCTTTGATTTCTACCAAAAAGAAGAAGTTCAAGCTTGGAGGTTGGTATCCATGGAGGCGGCAGCAACTTGGAGAAGATGAAGAAGAAGAAATGAGATGAAAATGAGATAAGTCTCATTTTATGAAATAATAACTTAACATATAATTCCCCTTCACTTTAGCCCATCCCTCTCTTCCTTAAATAAAATTTGGCCAAGTGTCCCAAAACGCCTCCCCACTTGCTGCCGAAAAAGGTCTGCTTCTGCCCATGCTGAATACTTTTTTTTTGTGTGGCCAGTTACTAATTAATTCCCAATTTTTCCGAAAGTTCCAATTCTTTTTGCCCAAAAATAATTACCGAATTCCAAAATTAATGAAACTCGGACACAATCTTCAGAATATTATAACATTCACAGAACATTTTTCAGAAATTTATTTACCTTTCCGGAGTGTCCTACCGAGCTCGCTGAACCCGAACCAAAACCCGACGTGCGAGCGTGTCAACCTGAACCGAAATTCCGTCACTCCAAAATTCTATAAAAATACCCATAAATTCCATCTTAAATTAAAACACAACTTACCCCAAAGCCGTCAGAAAATTTCCATCCCGAGCCCCGGGATTCCCGTCCCGAGCCCCGGGAGTCGCCCGGAACCGAACGTCCCGTCCCAAATATTAAACTCCACAACCACCTCCGGGACGTCACCACGACTCCAAAACTGCAAACGGCTTCCCAAACTGAGATCTCGAGAGTGCTACCGAGCCCGCTGTACGTCCCGAGGCGACCCCGGCAACCCCCCGGCGCCAGAAAAATATTTTCGGCGGAAACGTCCGGGGGACCCACACGACCTCAAATACGGAGGGGTTCGCCAAAATGATACTCGGATAGGGCTCGGGAGCCGTCTGATCGCCCACAAACGTGACCCGCAGGCTAAAGCCGAGCCCGGGTCACCGTCCGCAACCCGCTGGGGTGACCAGTAACAGACCGTAAGGGATTTGGGGTAAGATAAGCATATGAAACCCTGCAAAAGCAGAAAGATAGCAATATACGAATATATGCAACAGTACGAATATCGTGCATGTAAAGAAAAGCGGTCAGAATCCCGAAGGATGTGCGATTCTAAATCGCATAAACCCTTATAACAAATCGGGCAATGACCTCCCTTTAAGGAGTCAAGCCGGCTATTACGAAGCATGGTGCACCAGTGGGGTAGCGAACCCACAAGCGTCGTAGGGTTAATGACAGTATGCCACAAGGCATGTTACGGTCACCCCGAGCGGGTTGCGGCCAAGGTGACCGAGGCTCGGTTTTGGCTGCGGAGTCACGATTTTGGGCGTTCAGACGGCTCCAGCCTTATCCGAGCATCATTTTAGCGAGCCCTTTCATATTTGAGGTCGTGTGGGTCCCGGACGTTTTGTGAAAAATATTTTTCCGGCCGGGGTTGTCGGGGTTGGCTCGGGGCGTCTGGCCAGGCTCGGTAGCGCTCCCAGGACCTCAGATTGAGGAACCGTTTGCGGATTTGGAATCGTGGGAGCGACCGGAGATTTTTACAGAGCATATTTTCGGGGACGTGGCGTGCGGTCCCGGTGCTCTGGGCGGAATCCCGGGGCTCGGGATGGAATTTCTCCGACGGCTCCAGGGTAAGTCATGTTATATTTTAAGGTGGATTTTATGGTTATTTTTGTGGAATTTTGTCGTGACGGGTTGTGGTTCAGGTTATTATGCGGCCACGCCGGGATTCGGTTGGGTTCAGCGAGCTCGGTAGGACACTACGGGATGGTAAATAAATATTTGAAAAATGTTTTGTGAATGTTATGATATTCTGAGTATTCTGGTCAGTTTTGGTGAGGGTGTAAAGGAGCCGAGCCGAGCCCGAGCCGGGCCGGTTCGAGCTCGAGCTCGTGAAATTCGGGCTCGGCTCGAGCTCGGCTCGAGTTGAGCGAGCCGAAAATTCGAGCTCGAGCTCGAGCTCGGCTCGAGACAGGCTCGAGCTCGGCTCGAAGGTTCGTGAAGCTCGAGCTCGTTAGGCTCGCGAGCTCATTAGGCTCAGTCGGCCCCAAACGAGCTCGCGAGCTCGAGCTCGTTAGGCTCGATTCGGCCCCAAGCGAGCTCGCGAGCTCGCGAACCTTACGAGCCGAACTCGTCGGGCTCGAGCTCGGCTCGTATATTATTCGAGCCTCGAAAGCGGCTCGAGCTCGAGCTCGAGGCTCAAAAGCTTCGGCTCGGCAGGCTCGTTTGAGCTCGAGCTCGAGCCGAGCTCGAACGGGCTCGATTCGTTTAACAGCCCTAGTTTTGGTTTCATTTGGAGTTCGTTACCTATATTTGGGGTTTAATTACAAAGATTTGGAGAATTGGGGGGTTAAGTTGTTATTAACCCAAAAGTTAAAAATATTTTGGGCCAGATTGGACCTTAAGTCGGCAGCAGCAGGTTGGGCTGGACACTTGTCCAATTTAATTATGGAAAAGGGAAGAAGTATAAAGGCTAGAAAATCAACTAAAATTCATTTAAATTACATTTCTTTTCTTCTCTTCTTCTTCCTCTCTTCTTCACGCCATTTCCACTGTTCACAAAAGCTCCAAGTGCTGCAATCTTGGCTGAAACTTCATGGTTTTAGGCTCCAAAAATTGGTAAGCTTCCTTCTTTCTTCTCTTTTCAAGTTGAAAACAAAGTTGGGTAGAGAAAAGAGAAGGAAAACAGAAAATTGATTTGTTCTTGGCTATGTGCTAGAGTGATCCTCTCCCTCCCATCTTTTAGTATGTTGTTCTTGGGCTTGAGGGGAGTAGGAATCTATGGTTGGATGTTGGAAAACTCCATGGATGGTGAAACCCTAGGGGGTGCTGAATTGATGCTTGATTTTCTAAAATTGTGTGTGTTTGTGTTCTTGAATCATGCTTAAGGCATTTTGTTCCTTGCATGATTCTAAGACATTCTATGGATTCAATTTGAAGGAAAACAAGTTGGGTGAAAAACCCCTCTTTGGCCGAAATGTTAAGTGATGAGGTTTTGTTGATTTTGGTGCAATTGGTTAGTAATGTTGGTTAGAAAGTGTAATTGGTGATTAGTATGATTGATTGGAAGCTTGAATGGTTTGATTTGGAAGTGTGGCGAAAAATTGGTTAAGGACCGAAATGCTCAAGTGATTCTTTTTCCATGTTAGTGTTGCATTTTGATTAAATTGGATGGTAAATTGGTATTGTGGATGAAAGTAGATGCGTTATGGCGTTTGAAATATCATTTTCGGGTTAGAAATGAGAAAGTTAGGTTTATGCGGGTTTACCGGGAGAAATGCCTGGAATGTGGGTTTAAGGGTTGGAATGTGTTTGTGGGTGTTGGAATAACAAGGTTCTAGCTCGGTTCGTAAAACCGAGCTTTCTGTGGATTTTTGCGGGAAAGTGCGGGTTTGTGTAGAAACTTCTTTCTGGGGTTATTTGGATGTATTCTCACTCAACTATGGTTATCGACTTGATTACGCATTGGTGGAGTAGCGTGGAACTGTAGGAGCCAAGTTGTGCATTACGGGTCGGGGGCTGGGATTTCCCGAGTTTTGTGCTGCGGGGTAGCGTTTCTGAGGTAAGGGCTTAATTTGGTAAAATGTACGTTTGTTCTGTTCCGTATATGTTTATCAGGTAACGATACTTCTGTTTATGTTTATGTATTATTATTATTATATGTTGTGTTCTGTGACGAGGCCCGAATGGTTGTAGAGGCCACGGGTGCTCCTTGATTACATTACTGCGTATCCGCACTGCGAGTGCCGATACTTGATCTGTGTCCGCCGGAGGGTGCCGACATTTCTGCGTATATCCGCACTTGGGGTGCCGATATACTTCTGTGACCCTACGACAGTTTGGGGATCGCGACCCCAGCCGGTACCGTGCTTTCTGTTTTGTTCTGTTATGTATATTCTGACCTCTGATTGAGGGCTGTCGTTACGGGTCGTTCTGGCGGTTGGACCGCACATGATGGATTCTGATTTACTTTATGTTTTATATTCATGTGTACATGTATATGTGTTTGTGATATTCTGTTTTGCAGGTTCAGTTTGCGCCATATGGGCAAACTACATTTTTACCTTAGCCCTTACTGGGTCCTTTCGAGGACTCACCCTTTTATTGTTTACCACTTTCAGGCCGTTCTGACAAGCAACCGGCGGAGTAGAGATCCGCGGTGCTTCCTACATTTTTGACGTATCAGTTGCAGCAGCAGTACCACGTGCGGAAATCCTCGTGTGAGAGGTTTCTGATTCCGCGCTTAGGTATATTTAGAATTTTGTTTATCGGCTCTGTAGCTGTAATTGCATGCATTTAGAGATCAGATCATGGTTTTGAGTATGTTGTATATATCTGAAATATATTCTGCTTGATTGTTTTCTGAGTCGCGGGCGGAGCCCCGACTTGCCTATATTGAGATTGGTATGTTGCAGACTTGGGTTTCGATGGTGGTAGTAAGGATTGATGTTTGACACACCATGAACTGCATGTATGGTAGAAGTAGGATTGTTAAGCATGCTTGCCTTGTATGAGTTATAGGTTGCTAGTCGTTACTCGACAATTCTGTGGTTTGAGCTCGATGCTCTGTTACTGCGCTTCCGGTTATATTTCCGTTCCGACGTCGCAGCCGGCTCCGCCTCCGCAACCGGGCGGGGTGGTTGTGACAAGGCATACTCCTCTGAGACTACGAGAATATGCCTTAAGGCATATAATCCCGAAATACTAGCGAGCAGAAAGTGAAACCAAAACATATACCTATCTTACCAAAATAACGAACCAAACCCTTACCTCACAAATCCAGTATTTGACCGATTCTGGGCGACTTCCACACCGCGACCCAAAACTCGAAACCTCTCTTTTTCTAGCCTCCGAACCTCGAATCCAAGATTGAAGCTAAGCTCTTGATGATTCACCAAGGAGAAGAACTTCAAAGCTTGAAAATGAGCTCTAATGGTGGCGGCACGAGCTTGCTGAACCCGAACGAATCCCGGCGTGCGGCGTGTCAACCCCAAAGCCGTCGGAAGATTTTCATCCCGAGCCCGGATTCCGTCCCGAGCCTAAGGAGTCGCCGGAACCGAAAGTCCCGCCCCAAATATTATTCTCCATAAAAACCTCGGGGCGTTCCCACGACTCCAAAACTACAAACGGCTTCCCAAACCGAGGTCTCGAGAGCACTACCGAGCCCGCTGTACATCCTGAGACGACCCCGACAGCCCCCCGTCGCCGGAAAAATATTTTCGGCGTAAACGTCAGGGGGACACACACGACCTCTAATACGAAAGGGTTCGCCAAAATGATACTCGGATAAGGCTCGGGAGCTGCTCGAACGCCGAAAACGTGACCGCGAGGCCAAAACCGAGCCCCGGGTCACCGGTCGCAACCCGCTCGGGGTGGCCGTAACATCCTCCCCCTTAGGACTCTTGGTACTCCAAGAGGGTATGCCACCTTACCGACCCGCTCCGGAATCTCATATGGGCCGATATACCGTGGGGCCAACTTGCCCTTCTTCCCAAACTCCGACTGTCCCTCGGATAGGTGCTACCTTGAGCCAAACCCTATCCCCAACCTCAAACTCCGAGCCTACGGCGGCGGTTCGCATAAGCGGTGGTGCGGTCGTTCGCGGTCTTGATCCGCGCTGTATCAATCTGATCTTCGCCGTAGTCTCCTCAATAAGCTCGGGTCCCAGGCTCAACCTTATCGACGCATCATCCCAGCGGTGTGGTGTCATACACCTCCTCCCGTACAACGCCTCAAATGGTGCCATGCCAATCGTAGTCTGAAGGCTGTTGTTGTGCGAGAACTCTATCAAAGGCAATCTGCTGGTCCCAATCCCCTCCAAAATCCAAAGTACGGCTTCGCAGATATCCTCCAATGTCTGAATCACCCGCTCCGATCCCGTCCGTCTGTGAGTGATAAGGCGTACTCGGATGGAGTCGCGTGCCCGAGTGCTTCATGAAAAGCTCTCGAACCGTGCCGTAAACGCGGATCACGGTCGAGACACAATGGAGTCTGGTACTCCATGTGATCGCACGATCTCTCGATGTAAAGCCGGGCAAGCTTCTCCGGAGGGTGCAGCTGACCGAATAGGCAGAAAGTGTGCGCACTTTGTCAGCCGATCCACAATAACCCAGATAGCATCATGGCGAGACCGTGTCAGGGGCAGTGCAGTCAGAAAGTCCATGGTAACATTGCCCCACTTCCGGACTGGAATGGGCAAAGTCTGCAGTGTCCCTGCCGGTTTCTGATGCTCAATCTTCACCTGCTGACATACGGCACACCTAGACACATGTGTGGCAATGTGTCTCCTCATACTAGGCCACCAAGTGAGTACGCAGATCCCGATACATCTTCTCACTCCCGGGATGAATACTCAATCTGCTCGAGTGTGCCTCCTCTAAAATCTCATTCCGGAGCTCCCGATCCTCTCGGTACATAAAGGCGGTTTCAAGTATAGCAATCCTGCCTATCTTGAAACGTTGGTAACAAAGACCCCTTATCTTCCCCAGATAACTTCTTCAACCCCGGATCTCTACCTTGCGCCTCGCGCACCCTGTCAAGCCACTCAGAATGTATGGTAAGTGTGTACACCTGAGCACGCTCCCAGAGCTGCCACCTGTGCCAAAGGCATGTCAAATCACTCTCCTCGGATCGGTCACCAACATCTCCTCCCTTGACCAACCCGGTATACTTCCTGCTCAGTGCATCGGCAACCGTGTTGCCCTTGCCAGAGATGTACTCGATACTACAATCATAGTCCTTAATGTATTCGAGCCATCTGCGCTGCCTCATGTTAAGCTCCTTCTGCGTAAACAGATATTTCAGACTCTTATGGTCGGTAAGAATCTGAAATTTGTTACCAAGCAGATAATGCCTCCATTGTTTCAGCGCATAAATCACTGCAGCCAACTCCAGATCATGCGTCGGGTAGTTCAGCTCATGCGGTCGCAAATGCCTCGACCCATAAGCTACCACATTACGCTCCTGCATCAACACACACCCCAAACCGGACGTGGAAGCATCCGTATAAATCACATACGGTAAGCTCGGATCTGGAAGAGTCAGAATCGGAGCGTTAGTCAACTGCCGCTTCAACTCCTGGAAATTCTGCTCACACTTCTCTGTCCAGATAAACGGCTGACCCTTCTTGGTCAACTGTGTAAGTGGAGATGCCAGAATAGAAAACCCCGTGCGAACCTCCGATAGTATCCTGCTAACCCCGTGAAGCTCACGATCTCTCGTACTGCGTGGTAGGTTGTTTCCAATCCCGAACTGTCCTCACCTTTTCTCGGATCCACAGACAAACCATGCTCGGATATAATGTGTCCCGAGAAAGGTGACTTCCCGAATCAGAACTCACACTTTGAGAACTTAGCATAAAGCTGATGTTCCCAAAGTGTCTGCAGTAACTACCCTCGGATGCTCCCGATGCGAGTCCTCATCCCTGGAATAAATCGAATATCATCGATAAAAACCACCGAAATGAGTCCAAGTGCGGTCGGAACACCCGATGCATCGATCCATGAATGCCGCTGAGCATTGGTCAGCCCGAATGGCATGACCATAAACTCAAAGTGTCCATATCGGGTGCGGAAAGCAGTCTTAGGTATGTCCTCTTCCTTCACCCTAAGCTGAAAGTATCCAGATCGGAGATCAATCTTCGAGAAAACTCTCGAACCCCGAAGTTGATCAAAAAGATCATCAATCCTTGGTAACGGATACTTATTCTTCACAGTAAGGGCATTCAACCGTCTGTAATATATACAAAGTCGAGCGTCCCATCTTTCTTCTTTACAAAGCGAACCGGAGCACCCCACGGTGAAGTGCTCGGTCGGATGAAGCCCTTCTGCTGTAATTCCTCCAATTGCTTTTTCAACTCCTGCATCTCAGAAATAGGCATCCGATAGGGAGGAATAGATATCGGAGCAATACCCGCAGTGGATCTCAAACACAATTTCCCGCTCTGGTGGTAATCCGGGCAACTCCTCCGGAAATACCTGCGAAAAATCTCGAACCACTGGTATACTATCTAACTTTAACCTAATACGAGCCTCATTCAGATCATAACATTCCCCTACACCAACTATCGACAGCCGATCCAGAATCTACAACTCGTCCGTGTGATGTGCGATAGTCAAACCAAGATCGAGCCGTGAGAGGTAGTACCTCTCCGTAAACCATAATGGTACGGGTTGCACAATCAATGTGCACAGAATTCTTGGATAGCCAGTCCATCCCAAGAATAATATCATAGTTCGGAGTATCAAAAACCAACAAATCCGATACTATCTGATGCCCGCCTACGGATATCGTACAACCCCGAACCATCTCATTGGAAAACAGAACTGACTCCCAGCGGTTTTACTAAGTACATATGAGGCAAAGCACTAACAGACAGATGCAGAGATGTAACACATTTCTGTGCTACAATGGAAATAGATGCTCCCGTATCGAATAATGCATGAACAGGTATACCATTCAGAAATACAGTACCTTGCAGAACTCCCTGCTGAGTCGAGCCTCCCTGCTGGCTGGTGTCTGCCTGCCGACTAGGTCCTCCCTGATGACTAGGGCCTCCCCTCTCAATATGGAAAACTCGCCCTGCTCTGGGCTGCTGTGGTGGGGGGTGGCTGAAGCTGCTGTCGCTGCTGAGGTCTCGGGCCACCCCGCTGAAACCCACGCCCTCGCGGCGCGTTGGGCTGTGCCCGAGACTGCGGACGCTGAAGACTGCAAAAACCCTGCGCTACGGTCGGGGGCAATCCCGTACCCGGTGAGTATCGGACCCGCATCGCAAACATCGGCCCTCCCCGCTGTAACAAGGTCGACCGGGGTGATACCCACCACAAGTCGGACAAGGTCGTGGGGTGGTGCTCCCCACGCCTCTGCTAGGCGCCCGGGCCTGTTCGGCCGTCCAGAAATCTGTCGGGGTCCTGCTATGTGGAACCCCTCGAACTCCCCGACCTCGGCTGCGAGATGAGGCGACTCTCAACCTCCTCCTGCTCGAGGAGTTGAGCCTTATGAACTGCCTCCCGATATGTAGTAATGTCTAACGGCCTCAGAGCCCACCTGTACTCGGGGCGCAGTCGACGAATAAACCTCTTTGCCTTCTCCTCCTCCATACCATTGTACTGCGGTATGCAAGTGGATAAGCCTATCAAACTCCCGCTCATACTCTGCGGCAGTCTGTCTCACGATGAAGCTCATCAAACCGTGTGCAGACGCAGATCTCTAGCTGCAGCCCCGATAAACCTACGATGGAACAGTTGTGTAAACTGCTACCAGGTAACATCCACCTCCAGATCGGGTGCTAGCCACGCATTCGCCCTCAGGTTCCCCTGAAGGCTCCTCCACCAATGATCTGCTCCCTCCTGCAAGTTAAACGTGGCAAGGGATACCATCACTGTAGAAGGTAGGTGTAACCTCCCAAGGAGCTTGTCAATCTCCATAAACCACGTCTCCGCTGCCTCGGGACCTCCCCTGCCATCGAACTTCTTAGGGTTCAAACGCTGGAACCTCTCCAACAATCGGACATCATCAGAGTCAGAGTGATGCCCCGAACCTCCCCGTCGTCGGTGGGGTGGTATCAGAATCCAGCTCAATAATCCTCCGTCGCTGTCGAGGGGGCTGATGTGTCTCCTGGTCAGAACGATCGGAGCGAGCTGCGGAGCTACGCTCTGGTCGTACCCTCCGAGATCGCGGATTCCTGCGCTCCTCGTCCTCCTCAGACTCACTCTCAGATCGTGCCCGTACATGAGTGTGGGTGGTAGTCCGGGTGTGGCTACTCACTCCTCTGCTAGAATGTACAGATGGTGCCACGACCAAGTCCTCCTGTACCTGTGGCTGTACTGGATCCTGTGCCGGAACTAATGTCCTCAACAACTGCTGTACTTGTTCCAGCACCTGAACCAAAGTAGTAGAAGACCCCTGACCCTGCTGTGCAACCGGTGGCGGGGTATGTATCTGCTCTGCCCCAGAATCCCTCTGCCTCCCATCCCTATCTCTCGGAGGCGTGGGATTACGGTCCCCTCCCTCCGGTCGCAAATCACGCTGTCTACGCGTGTTAACCATTCCTGAAACATTTCAGACCAAACAGAGTCCAGAAAAATCGGTCACTTCTAATCCCTACAGAAACTAGCAGCAGCTTTCTAAGGCTCTGTAGTGCAATGCAGTACTTGACACAGAAGTTATTTCTCAAAATAATAAAATCATGTATTTCACAAAATCACAGAAGCAGTTCATGCTTATTTCACCAAATCTTTTCTTAACACACAATTTTACGTACCTGGATCTTTTCCACAATCCCTTTCTCGTAATAGTTTTACCAAAATCCAGAAATCCTGAGCTCCGTAAACTGCAACTACCAGGATAACTTGAAGGACCAAACTTTGTTCCACAATTTTATTTTAAAGTGGTTCAAGTAAGGAGGTGGCCAATCTCCGTACCAAACCATTCTAAAATAAAATGTACAACAATAGTTGTCACCACAAGTCACCACTGACGACCGATATGGTCACTTACCTGCTCTGATACCAACTTGTCACCGTACGCCACCCGAGCCCGGTTGCGGAGGCGGGGGCGCCGGGACGTCGGAAGCGGAAGCCGGAATAATACAAGATGGCAGGTCCATCGAGACCTGCCGCGCGTAGCGGACCCGAAAAGCGAAGCGATTGTGGAAGCAACCTGCAAATTTCATACATGTACTAAAATAAAAATCCATGGTGAGTCTCGCCCCTCGGGAACGGACGAGCACATCACCATCACCAAACAAACAGTTCATGCATTAGCAACATAGTAAGCCCCGCCCTCCATGGACGAGTACTTACGCACACAACATAGATACACACAGAGTTTCTCGAACCTAGGGTATCTAGCAAGCGCCAAGCGCTCAGAACATGCAACAGAACAGAATATATATACACATATATACAATCATCACAACAATCCAGAAAAATATGCACATGCAGCTACAGAGCCAAACCTAGGCCTAAGCGTCAAAATACCTCGCGCGGGATTCAGACCAAGTAGACAAAATCCCGGCCCGCAAGGTGCATGTTGCTCAACACAACCAAGGCGAAGCCTCACGGAAACCTACTACGCTGGCTACTTACCAGTCTACCAAACCCAAAAATAGAACCCAAAGCGGGTGAGTCCTAGAAAGGACCCGTAAGGAATTTGGGGTAAGATAAGCATATGAAACCCTGCAAAAGCAGAAAGATAGCAATATACGAGAATATATGCAACAGTACGAATATCGTGCATGTAAAGAAAACAGATCGAGAATCCCGAAGGATGTGCGATTCTAAATCGCATAAACCCTTATAACAAATCGGACGACAGCCTCCCTTTAAGGGAGTCAAGCGAAGCTATTACGAAGCATGGTGCACCAGGGGTAGCGAACCCACAACTTTCGTAAGGTTAATGCAGACAGTATGCCACAAGGCATACTCCTACAGATTCTGAGAATATGCCTTAAGGCATATAATCCCGAAATACTAGTAGGCAGAAAGTGAAACCAAAACATATACCTTTCTTACCAAAATAACAGAACCAAACACTTACCTCACAAATCCAGAGTATTTGACCGATTCTGACGACTTCCACACCGTGACCCAAAACTCGAAACCTCTCTTTTCTAACCTCCGAACCTCATAATCCAAGATTGAAGCTAAGCTCTTGATGATTAAGTCCAAGGAGAAGAACTTCAAAGCTTGAAAATGAGCTCTAATGGTGGCGGCACGAGCTCGTTGAACCCGAGCGAATCCCGACGTGCGAGCTGTCAACCCCAAAGCCGTCGGAAGATTTTCATCCCGAGCCCCGGATTCCCGTCCGAGCCGGAGTCGCCCGAACCGAACGTCCCGCCCCAAATATTATTCTCCATAAAAACCTCTGGGACGTTCCCACGACTCCAAAACTACAAACGGCTTCCCAAACTGAGGTCTCGAGAGCGCTACCGAGCCCAGTACATCCCGAGACGACCCGACAACCCCGGCGCCGGAAAAATATTTTCGGCGGAAACGTCCGGGACCCACACGACCTCAAATACGAAAGGGTTCGCCAAAATGATACTCGGATAAGGCTCGAGCTGCCAAAACCGGAGCCGGGTCACCCCGCATGACCGCTCGGGGTGGCCGTAACAAAAAATTCGGCAATTTGGGTACTTTTACCCAACATATTTACCATCAAATTGAATCCATACAACACCTTAGAATCATGCTAGGAACAACATATCACAAGCATGATTCAAGAACACAACCACACACTAGGTTTATAAATCAACCTAGATTTCGGCTAATTAGGGTTTCTTAATCCATGGTGTTCTTCCACAAATTAAACCTTGATTCCTACACTACTCCATGCCAAGAACAACATACTTAAATCTTGAAGCAAGAAGATGAACATAACACATAGCTATGCCTTACACCAAAATCGGTTTCAACATGTTCTTTCTCCCACAAATCATGCTCCAAACTTACTAAATCAAGAAGGAAGTAATCTTACCTCAAGCTTGACACCAAGATTCAACCTTCCTTAAGCCCTTGCATGAAGAACACTTGAGAGGTAAGGGAGAAGAAGAAGATGGCGGATGGTATGAGAGAAGGAAGAAATGAGAGTAAAATGCCATTTTCTTCCTAAATCACACCCTTTTATACCTCCTTCTTTATGACACACACACCTTACTCACCACCTTACTCACCTAGCACACACCTTACTCACCTAGCACACACCTTAGTCACCTAGGTGAATCACACACCAAGCCCAAATCCGAAATTGCTAAGTGTTGGGGTGTAATCCCGCGCCAACTTCACCCGAGTAACTCCCGACGTATGTGCTTGCTTGCCCGAGCCAACAATCCTGTCGTGTATGCTTGCTCGCTTATCACCATATCACCCGTCCCGAGCCATAACACACCTCACACCAAGCCGTCACAAAACTTTCATCCCGAGCCCGGGTGTCGTCGAAACGAACATCTCGTCCCAAAAATTATACTTCGTAAAAAGATGCGGGATGTTCATACGAGGTCCCGTAAGAGTTACCGAGCTGTTGAGCGTCCGAGACAAGTCCCGCTACCGAAAAAGTATTTTCCGCTAAAATGTCCAGGGACCCGTGTGACCCCAAATATGAAAGGATTCCCGAAGATGAAACCGAGAAAAGACTGGGAGTGTCGACCACCCGAAGACATGACCCGCATGCCCGAAACGGAGCCGGATAAAAAAGTCACCACCCGCTCGGTGATCAGAATATATATAGTACAGATAAGGAACCCGAGGTCACAGAGACCGTCCGGGCCATGAACTCGCATACCAGCCTTACCATATAATCGGTCCCGAGGATCATCGGACCACTTTGTCCTCAACCCGAACCCGCTTCAACTTACCCGGATATACATGATATCCCTACCGGAATGTATAACGAGAGAAGTTGAACCCTTACCGTACTATTGTCGATCCGCGAAGAATCCGGGAAAATTCCGGCGCTCGGCCGAAACGCGGTAGTGTGACTTTCGAAGTCCCGCACTACTCCACCACTGTTGATTCAAGCTGAACAATCACACACAAATCAGAAATCACCATCCCAGACCCCCTGGTACTAATCCCGCACATTCCCGCATTTTCCCGCAAAATTCCACATAAAACTCAGATTCTCAAACCGAGCTAGAACATTGTTATTTACACTTAAACATACACAACCAAGCATTTAAATCATACTTTTCCCAAATTTACGCAAATAAGCAAGTAGGTCGGTTATGTTCACAATTTTAGAAAATGACATTCCGAACATCGCTTATTACCTACTTCACAACCCAATACCATTTCATTATCAAAACATCGCCGAAACACACCACAACCATAACCATAGCCTTCCTTACTTCGGCCTTAACCCACTTTTTATACCAAATTCCATTTCAATCCAATTAGGGTTCCATTCTTATGCTTAATTCAACAATTAAACATTCTAAGCATTCTTACTAACATACTTCACCATAATCACCCAAAATCATACCACTTCTCATAAGAACAATTCGGCCCATTTGGGCACTTTTCACCCAACATGCTCACCTTTAAATTGAACCATAATATCAACTCCTAATCATGCTAGGAACAACATATCCAAAGCATGAACCAAGATGACATCAATTCAACATACTTAGAATTTAGGCAACAATTCGGCCATTTAGGGTTTTTCAATCCATGATGTTCTTTCATAATCCAAACCTTGATTCCTACACCAAATCATGCCAAGAACAACATACTCAAAGCTTGAAGCAAAATATGAACATAACATATAGCTAAGGCTTATCATGACTTCGGTTTCAACATGTGTTTTCAACCAAAAATCTTGCTTCAACACACCAACCTCATGAAGAAATCAACCTTACCTCAAGCTCAACCCCAAGATCAATCATTCCTTAAACCCTTGCAAGATGAAGAACACTTGAGAGGTAGAGAGGAAGAAGTGTTGGCGGTTTCAGAGAAGAAAGAAATGAGCCAAAATTGCTTTTCTTCCTAATTCATACCTTATATACTTTCCAACTTTATGACTCACTAGGACAAGTGCACAAGTAGCTCCTTAGTCACCATGGTGAGTCACAAGCCTAGCACACACCTAGCTACCTAGTCACCAAGTCCAAAATCGAAAAGTTACTAAGTGTTGAAATATCATCCCGCGCTAACTTAACCGAGCAAATCCTGACGTGTGTGCTTGCTTTTCCGAGCCAATAATCCCGTCATGTGTGCTTGCTTATCACCACATTAATCATCCTGAGTCATAACACACCCAACCCCATTGGCGCCACAAATGTTTCATCTCGAGCCCCGAGTGTTTCATCCTAAGCCCCGAGCGTCGCCCTAGAACGAATGTCACGACCCCGAAAATTATTTTTCGCTGAAAGGTGCGGGGGACTCATGCGACCTAAAATATAAAAGCATTCCCAAAAATATTACTCATAAAAGATCTGGGACATGTCTGACCAACCGAAGACATGGCCCGCATGTTTGAAACGGAGCCCCGGAACACCAAAGTCACCACCCGCTTGGGGTGACTGTAACACCATATATCACCGTGATGAGATCGTGTCATAGGTAAGCCTGTCGAGAAAATCCATCGTGATATTTCTCCATTTCCTAACTAGAATGGACAACGTTGCAACGCATTCTTGCCGGTTTCGATGCTCAACTTTCACCCTCGACACGTAGCACACTCCGAAATATAGGTGGCAATGTCTGTCCTCATGCTAGGCCACCAAGTGCATCTTCGAGATCTGGTACATCTTCTCGCCTCCGGGTTGTATACTCAATCTATTCGAATTAGCATCTGCCATAATTTCATCCCGGAGTGCACGAATGCCGGGCACATATAATCGATTTCTGAAGTATAACAACCCTTGTGCGTACTCAAGCGATGAATTTAACGCTCCCTTACTCTCGCCCGATAGCTTCCTCGGTTCGGATCCTTTCCCTGCGTATCTCGAACAACTGTTCTAACCACCCGGGCTAAATAGTCGGCATAAACACCTGCGCGTCTTCCCAACGCCTCCATTTGTGCCATAAGCACGCTAGATCATCCTCCTTATCCCGGTGATTGGTGTCTCCACCTCGACCAATCCGACTCTAACCTCTACCGAGACCACCCCTATAAAACTTAACAGAAGTTCCATATTGGAACTGTCAATACCTAATTCCCAAACAGAAAGCACCGCGGATCTCTAGTCCGCCGGCTGCTTGTCAGGCCGACCTGAAAGGTGGTTAACAGAAAGGGGATGAGTCCTCGGGAGGACCCAGTAAAGGCTGAGGTAAGATACAGTTCGCATAAAGTGCTTGTTACGGTCACCCCGAGCGGGTTGCGGCCAAGGTGACCGAGAACTCGGTTTTAGCTGCGGGTCACGTTTTTCGGCGTTCAGACGGCTCCCGAGCCCTATCCGAGTATCATTTTGGCGAACCCTTCCGTATTTGAGGTCGTGTGGGTCCCCGGACGTTTCCACCGAAAATATTTTTCTGGCGCCGGGGGGTTGTCGGGGTCGTCTCAGGACGTCTGGCGGGCTCGGTAGCACTCTCGAGATCTCAGTTTGGGAAGCCGTTCGCAGTTTTGGAGTCGTGGAGACGTCCGGAGGTGGTTGTGGAGTTTAATGTTTGAGGCGGGACGTTCGGTTCAGGCGACTCCGGGGCTCGGGGCGGGAATCCCGGGGCTCGGGATGGAAATTTTCTGACGGCTTTGGGGTAAGTTGTGTTATAATTTAAGATGGAATTTATGGGAATTTTATAGAATTTTGGAGTGACGGAATTTCGGTTCGGAGTTGCCACGCTCGCACGTCGGGTTTTGGTTCGGGTTCAGCGAGCTCGGTAGGACACTCTGGATTGGTAAATGAATTTCTGAAAAATGTTCTGTGAATGTTATAATATTCTGAAGGTTGTGTCCAAGTTTCGTTAATTTTGGAATTCGGTAATTATTTTTGGGCAAAAAGAATTGGAACTTTCGGAAAAATTGGGAGTTAATTTGCAATGGGGTGCAAATTAAATAAAAATCAGCATGGGTACAGCAGCTGATATTTTCGGCTGCAAGTGGGGGAGGCTTTTGGGACACTTGGTCAATTTTAATTAAAAGAAGAGAAGCATGGGCAAAAAGTGGAAAAATATAAAAGGATTAGTAATTGCATAAAATGAAACTCATTTCATTTCTTCTTCTTCATCTCCTCCAAGCTTCTGCCGCCATTCTTCCTCTTCTTCAAGCTCCAAGTTCTTCATCTTTTCTTGCTGAAATCACAAGGATTAAAGCTCCTAAATTGCTTGATTCTGCGTTGGTGGAGTAGCGCGGACCCGTAGGAGCCAAGTTGTGCATTTCGGGTCGGGAGTCGGGATCTTCCGAGTGTTGGGCTGCGGGGCAGCGTTTCTGAGGTAAGGGCTTAATTTGGTAAAATGTACGTTTGTTCTGTTTCAAGGCCCGGATGACCTTAGAGGCCCGGGTTCCTATTCTGTTCTGTATATGGTTATCAGGTAATGTTACTTCTGTTTATGTTTATGTATTCTTATTATTATTATATGTTCTGTTCTGTGACGAGACCCGAATGGTCGAAGAGGCCACGGGTGCTCTTTGATTCTGTTCTGCGTATCCGCACCGGGAGTGCCGATACTTCTGATCTGTGTCCGCACTGGAGGGTGCCGACATTATGTGTATATCCGCACCAGGGTGCCGATATACTACGTGACCGTCTGACGGATTTGGGGCTCGCGACCCCGGTACCGTGCTATACATTGCATTACGATCTGTATATTCTGACCTCTGTTGAGGGCTGTCGTTACGGGTCGTTCTGGCGGTTGGACCGCATATGTTGGATTCTGATTTACGTTATGCTTTATGTTTATATGTACATGCATATCTTTGTGATATTACATTTTGCGAGTTGATTGTTGCCTTGTGGGCAAGCGCACTTTTACCTTAAGCCCTTACTGGGTCCTTTCGAGGACTCACCCTTTTATTTGTTTACCATCTTTCAGGCAGTCTGATAAGCAACCAGCGGAATAGAGATCCGCGGTGCTTCCTGACATTTTGGGTTCTGTAGCAGCAGCAGTACCACGTGCGGGAATTCTTGAGCGAGAGGCTTCTGATTCCGCACTTAGGTATATATTTATAGGATTTTGTTTAATGGCTCTGTAGCTGTAGCTGCATGCATGTAGATCAGATCATGAATTTGTATATGCCATATGATCGGAAATATGTTCTGCCTTTGATGCCTTCTGAGTCGAGGGCGGAGCCGACTTGCCTATATTGGATTTGTTATGATATGAATTCGGTATTTACGTGGTTGTTGCGATGAGCAATGTTTGGTATACCATGAACCGCTTGGTTGGTATTTTGTCGAGTTATCATGTGTACTTGCCATGTATGGGTTACGTAGGTTGCTAGTCGATACTCGTTTGTTACGTATTTGAGCTCGATGCTCATTGCTGCGTTTTCCGCCGTAATTCCTGTTTCGGCGTCGCGGCCGGCTCCGCCTCCGCAACCGGGCGGGGTGGCTGTGACAAGTTGGTATCGAGCAGGTCGGGTCGGATTGACCCAAAAGGTAAAGTATTTTTGGTTTTGATATGAAATGTGGAAGGCAAGTCATGCTAGTTCATGGGTAAGCTTTACAAGTAATGACTTCGAAGGGCAAGCTACTGGTTTACACTTCATTCAAGTGGTTGATGCGGGCACGATCAACTCCTTATTTGAACCATTTCGGAATGCGTGTGGAGCGGTGGCGGTTCTTTGGAGCATTATGGAAGGTGTGGGTGTTATATGAAGTGATTCCGTGATTATAAGCATGATCGATTCTATGTTAAGGTTTATTATTTAGTTTCGGGATTACGAAAAGAATCCTTGCATCATGCATTGCATTACACTACTGAGCCTTAGAATCTGCTGCTGGCTTTTGGATAGATGGGGAAAAGTTAGTTGATTTGGACTTTTGGATATGGGATAAGTTGGCTTTGGTTGGACTTGGTTTAAGGGAATGTTTACTACACGCGAATAGCGTGATTTGGTACTCGGAGGCGGGGTGGGATCCCACACCTCCGTGGAATAGGATACTGGTTCAGCGTAACCCAGGGTCTGAACAACCACACTCACCGCCCCCGACGCTTAGCTGTCGAAGGGACCCCTCCCGATTTGGTATTACCGCCACCTAGCCGGTTCGGGCGGCGATGGCGGGGAAAATCTGTTTATGCCACGGTAAGGGCATTTTGATCAGTGGTGATAGCGAGACTTTAGCCACCTTGCTCGCTCTGACTTTGGATTTGTTAAGTGAGTGACTCGGAGGAGCGTGGTCAGTACGACACCTAGACTTCTCGTCGGTCCTATCAACGACGGGGAGATCGAGACACCCGGTCGACGAGGTTGGACTTTTGGAGAGGTTTGAGTTTGAATCCCCGAGGTTCGCGGCCGAGGAGGGCCGGAGGTATTAGAGACTTGGTTTGCGGAATTGACAAACTCACGGAGGAGGCTATTACAGGCCGGTTGGCCGCCGGTTAACGGCTACTCGGTCGATGCTTCCAGATTCTGAACCGGAGTTGGATTGACCCGATATCGATTTCTAGTGTCTGGCGGTGTAGGACATTTCCGCGGAAAATATTTTTCGGGGCGGGGGTTGCCGTCGGACGGTTTTCGGGATTCAGGCGGAGAAACGGCTCGGGAGTGACCCGGGACTCAGATTTGCAGTTTTGAGGAAGATGCAGAGTCGGGGATATAATTTACATTTTTGTGAAGAAAAATGTTAGGTCGAAATTACGGTTTGGGCGGTTTTCGGGCTCGGGCGAGCCAAGCTGTGACGCTTGGCGAAATGTGATTAGTGGAAAGTATTGGACTTGGTCCTTGTTATTTCTAGTGATTATGATTCACTATGATGTCAAAGGATGTCATGTGCAAAGCACATGACTTATTATTACAAGACTTAAGTTTTGGCAAGTCTTGCAAAAATGCAAACGTATTCTTCTTCCTTCTTCACCGCCGAATTCTTCCTCTCTCTAAAGCCACCATTGTTGTGTTTTACAAGCTTCCAAAGCTTGCTCTAGATTGCTTCTTGGTCGAGAGTTCAATGGGAAGTTGATCGGCAACTCAGTACTACGTCTGTCGAGGTATGGTTCGATTCATGAGTATTTGGCAATATTGGAAAGTTGATGTTCTTGGCTTAGATCTGAGTTTTGATGGAATTGAACCGTTGGATCGTTGTGTGGTTCATATATGTTGATGTTGGGTAGGTAAGGATTAGGAAATAACGTTGGATCGTTGGAAACACAACACGGGTGAGAACTCACCTTTTGGTCGAATTTTGGTGATTATGTTGGGAGTTTCTTGAATTTGATGTGTTACGTGGATTGATTTGTGATTATTGAAGTGAATCCTTGCATGTTCTGAATCGGTTCTGAATTCTGATGTTTACTGCGGAAAAGCTGGAATTTTACCGAATTCTGCGGATTTTCGATTTTGGGTCGGGGTGTAGTTTGGTAGTGTGGTTGGTAAAGTTGCTAATTCAGCTTGAATTGACAGATTCGAGGTCGAGAAGGTTGAAAAAGAAAGGTTTCCGGGTTTGGTCGCGGGAAATTGTGTTTGAGATACACTGCGGTGGGCATCTTGCTCCGATATCTATTCCTCCTTATCGGATGCCTATTTACGAGATGCGGGAGTAGAAGAAATGCTGGAGGAATTACAGACAAAGAGTTTCGTCCGACCGAGCACTTCAGCGTGGGGTGCTCTGGTATTGTTTGTTAAGGAGAATGATGGGACACTCGACTTTGTATTGATTACGAGACGGTTGAATGCTCTTATTGGGAAGAATAAGTATCCGTTACCGAGGATTAACGATCTTTTTGATCAACTTCGGGGTTTGAGGGTTTTCTCAAAGATCGATCTCTGATCTGGGTATTTTCAGCTTAGGATGAAGGTAGAGGACATACCTAAGACTGCTTTTCGCACCCGATTTAGACACTTTGAGTTTACGGTCATGCCATTCGGGATGACCAATGATACGGTGACATTCATGGATCTGATGCATCGGGTGTTCTGACCGTACTTGGACTCATTTCTGGTGGTTCTATTGATGATATTCTGATATATTCTCGGGATGAGGATTCGCATCGGGATCATCTGAGAGTGGTTCTGCGGACACTTTGGGAATATCAGCTGTATGCTAAATTCTCAAGTGTGAGTTCTGGATTCGGGAAGTCACTTTTCTGGGACACATTATATCTGAGCATGGTCTGTCTGTGAATCCAGAGAAGGTGAGGGCAGTTCGGGATTGGAAACAACCTACAACTGTACGGAAGATTAGGAGCTTCATGGGGTTAGTAGGATTTTTATCGAGGTTTGTCTTGGGATTTTCTGTTCTGGCATCTCCGCTTATGCAGTTGACTAAGAAGGGTCAACTGTATATCTGGTCTGATAAGTGTGAGCAGAATTTTCAGGAGTTGAAACGGCAGTTGACTAACGCTCCGATTCTGACTCTTCCAGATCCGAACTTACCGTATGTGATTTATTCGGATGCTTCCACATCCAGTTTGGGGTGTGTTGGCGCAGGAGCGTTTTGTGGTAGCTTATGGGTCGAGGCAGCTGCGACCGCATGAGCTGAACTGACTGATACATGATCTGGAGTTGGCTATAGTAGTTTATACGCTGAAACATTGGAATCAATATCTGTTTGGTAATAAATTTCAGATTCTTACCGACCATAAGAGTCTGAAATATCTGTTTCCGTAGAAGGAGCTTAACATGAGGCATTGCAGATGGCTCGAATACATTAAGGACTATGGTTGTTGTATCGAGTACATCTCTGGCACGGGCAACGCGGTTGCCGATGCTCTGAGCAGGAGGTATACCGGCTTAATTAAGGGAGGGAATGTTGGTGACCGATCTGAGGAGAGTGATTTGACATGCCTTTGGCACAGGGGGCAGCTGCGGGAGTGTGCTCGGGATATTACACTTACCATACTTTCTGAGTGGCTTGACAGGGTGCGCGAGGCGCAGGGTAGAAATCCGGGGTTGAAAGAATTATCTGGGGTGGATAAGAGTTCTTTGTTACCGACGTTTCAGTATGGCAGGGATTGCTTTACTTCCGAGATTGCCTTTATGTACCTGAGGATCAGAAGTTCTGGAATGATATTTTAGAGGGGGCACACTCGAGCAGTGTGAGCATCAGGAACCGGCAGGGACACTGCAGACTTTGCCCATTCCATGCAGAAGTGGGGTAATGTTATGATGGACTTTCCATTGCACCGCCACGACACGGTTTCATCATGATGCTATCTGGGTTTTTGTGGATCGGTGACAAAGTGCGTACACTTTACGCCTATTCGGTCCTGAGACCCTGAGAAGCTTGCCCGGCTTTACATCGGGGGAATTGTACGTTTGCATGGAGTACTAGACTCCATTGAATCTGACCGTGATCCGCGTTTTACAGCACGATTCTGGATTGCTTTTCATGAAGCATTGGGCACGCGACTCCATCTGAATACAGCTTATCACCCACAGACGGACGGGCAGTCGGAGCGGGTGATTCTGATATTGGAGGATGTGTTGCAAATCTGTACTTTGGATTTCGGAGGAGTTTGGGACTAGCAGTTACTTTGATAGAGTTCTCATACAACAATTGCTTTCAGACTACGTTTGACATGGCACCCTATGAGGTGTTGTACGGGAGGTGTATGACACCATACTGTTGGACAGATGCGTCGATCGGGTTAAGTTGGGACCCGAGCTTTTGAGAGTCTACGGCAAAGATCAGTTATTACAGCGCGGATTAAAACCGCATGACAGCTGCTGTTTATACGAACCGTCGCCGTAGGGTTCTTGAATCTGAGTTTGGTGACAGAATTTGGTGGAGGTAGCACCGTTCGAGAGACGAGAAGATTTGATAGGCGGGACGAGTTACCCCGAGGTATATCGGTTTTTATGAGTTTCCAGAGTAAGTTGTTAGGTTTGTTTTCCCCCCCCCCCCAACTGTTTCTGTTTTATGTGGTACCTTCCAGGATAGCCTGTTGTGGATCGGTTAGATTTAGGTTCGATCTTTATGCAGGGTTGTCTGGTAGAAATACCGGCAAGCGACTCGGGTGCAATAAGATGCACCCGGAGGGTGGGACGCCGTGAGGCTCTGTATGGTAGTCTAAACTACCACTCCCGCCGCACCAGTACGGTGGTCCGATTGTTCGGGGTTAGAGGAATGTTTATATTCTCTGGTTGGTAGCGACACCTGTCTGGTTGGTTCAGGCTACTCTTGGAGGACCAAGAGTTCTAAGGGGGGGAGAATGTTACGGTCACCCCGAGCGGGTTGCGACCGGGTGACCCGGGGCTCCGGTTTTGGCCTGCGGGTCACGTTTTTCGGCGTTCGGACGGCTCCCGAGCCCTATCCGAGTATCATTTTGGCGAACCCTTCCGTATTTGAGGTCGTGTGGGTCCCCCGGACGTTTCCACCGAAAATATTTTTCTGGCGCCGGGGGGTTGTCGGGGTTGTCTCAGGACGTACAGCGGGCTCGGTAGCACTCTCTTGATCTCATTTTTGGAAGCAGTTTGTAGTTTTGGTGTCGTGGAGTCGTCCCGGAGGTTGTTGTGGAGTTTAATGTTTGAGACGGGTCGTTCGGTTCGGGCGACTCCGGGGCTCGGGGCGGGAATCCCGGGGCTCGGGATGGAAATTTTCTGACGGCTTTGGGGTAAGTTGTGTTATAATTTAAGATGGAATTTATGGGAATTTTTATAGAATTTTGGAGTGAGCGGAATTTCGGTTCGAGTTGCCACGCTCGCACGTCGGGTTTTGGTTCGGGTTCAGCGAGCTCGGTAGGACACTCTGGATTGGTAAATGAATTTCTGAAAAATGTTCTGTGAATGTTATAATATTCTGAAGGTTGTGTCCAAGTTTCGTTAATTTTGGAATTCGGTAATTATTTTTGGGCAAAAAGAATTGGAACTTTCGGAAAATTGGGAGTTAATTTGCAATGGGGTGCAAATTAAATAAAAATCAGCATGGGTACAGCAGCTGATATTTTCGGCTGCAAGTGGGGAGGCTTTTGGGACACTTGGTCAATTTTAATTAAAGAAGAGAAGCATGGGCAAAAGTGGAAAAATATAAAAGGATTAGTAATTGCATAAAATGAAACTCATTTCATTTCTTCTTCTTCATCTTCTCCAAGCTTCGCGCGCCATTCTTCCTCTTCTTCAAGCTCCAAGTTCTTCATCTTTTCTTGCTGAAATTACAAGGATTAAAGCTCCTAAATTGCTTGATTCTGCGTTGGTGGAGTAGCGCGGACCCGTAGGAGCCAAGTTGTGCATTTCGGGTCGGGAGTCGGGATTTTCTGAGTGTTGGGCTGCGGCGGCGTTTACGAGGTAAGGGCTTAATTTGGTAAAATGTACGTTTGTTCTGCTTTCAAGGCCGGATGACCTTAGAGGCCCGGGTTCCTATTACATTACGTATATGGTTACCAGGTAATGTTACTTCTGTTTATGTTTATGTATTCTTATTATTATTATATGTTCTGTTCTGTGACGAGACCCGAATGGTCGAAGAGGCCACGGGTGCTCTTTGATTCTGTTCTGCGTATCCGCACCGGGAGTGCCGATACTTCTGATCTGTGTCCGCACTGGAGGGTGCCGACATTCTGTGTATATCCGCACTTGGGTGCCGATATATACGTGACCGTCTGACAGTTTGGGGCTCGCGACCCCGCCCGTACCGTGCTATACATTGCATTACGATCAGTATATTCGACCTCTGTTGAGGGCTGTCGTTACGGGTCGTTCTGGCGGTTGGACCGCATATGTTGGATTCTGATTTACGTTATGCTTTATGTTTATATGTACATGCATATCTTTGTGATATTCTGTTTTGCGAGTTGATTGTTGCCTTGTGGGCAAACCGCACTTTACCTTAAGCCCTTACTGGGTCCTATCGAGGACTCACCCTTTTATTTGTTTACAATCTTTCAGCGATCGATAAGCAACCAGCGGAATAGAGATCCGCGGTGCTTCCTGACATTTTGGGTTCTGTAGCAGCAGCAGTACCACGTGCGGGAATTCTTGAGCGAGAGGCTTCTGATTCCGCACTTAGGTATATATTTATAGGATTTTGTTTAATGGCTCTGTAGCTGTAGCTGCATGCATGTAGATCAGATCATGAATTTGTATATGCCATATGATCGGAAATATGTTACGCCTTTGATGCCTTCGAGTCGAGGCGGAGCCGACTTGCCTATATTGGATTTGTTATGATATGAATTCGGTATTTACGTGGTTGTTGCGATGAGCAATGTTTGGTATACCATGAATCGCTTGGTTGGTATTTTGTCGAGTTATCATGTGTACTTGCCATGTATGGGTTACGTAGGTTGCTAGTCGATACTCGTTTGTTACGTATTTGAGCTCGATGCTCACGCTGCGTTTTCCGCCGTAATTCTTGTTTCCGACGTCGCGGCCGGCTCCGCCTCCGCAACCGGGCGGGGTGGCTGTGATGCTAAAACACATAACACAAGCATATATATATATAAACAGAGTCCCGCAGAAAAGTATCTCACCAAATCCCGTAGGAAAGTATCACACCAAATCCCGTAGGAAAGTACCACACCAAATCCCGTAGGAAAGTACCACACCAAATCCCGTAGGAAAGTACCACACCAAATCCCGTAGGAAAGTACCAAACCAATTCCCGTAGGAAAGTACCACACCAAATCCCGTAGGAAAGTACCACACCAAATCCCGTAGGAAAGTACCACACCAAATCCAGTAGGAAAGTACCACACCAAATCCCGTACAATCCCGCACTTTCTTGCAAAATTCCACAGAAAGCTCGGTTTCTCAAACTGAGCTAGAACATTGTTATTTATACACCCATAAACATAACCAAACCTTCAAATGCCACTTTCCCAACATTTATCCCGCAACCAAGGAAGTAGGTCGGTATTGTTCAAAATTCCCAAAAACGACGTTCCAAACATCGTTAGTTTCCTACTTCCATTCCCGATACCAAATCACTATCAAACCAATCCAAAACACAACACAAACATACCTAAAACCCTTCCTTTCAATTCGGCCTCTACCTCTCTTTTCCACCAAACTTTAATCCAAACCAATTAAGGTTCCAAACACATGCTTAATTCACCAATTACACAATTTAAGCATGCTTACCAACACACCTCACCCTAATCACCCAAAATCAACCTCAAACCCTAATGACCAATTCGGCAATTTGGGTACTTTTTACCCAACATGTTTACCATCAAATTGAATCCATACAACACCTTAGAATCATGCTAGAAACAACATATCACAAGCATGATTCAAGAACACAACCACACATTAGGTTTAGAAATCAACCTAATTTTCGGCTAATTAGGGTTTCTTAATCCATGGTGTTCTTCCATAAATTAAACCTTGATTCCTACACTTCTTCTTACCAAGAACAACATACTAGAAGATTGAAGCAAGAAGATCAACATAGCATGTAGCAAAGACAAACACCAATTCGGATTCAAAGCTCTCTTTCACCCATCAAACATGCTCCAAACTTATTAAACCAGGAAGGAAGGAAGCTTACCTCAAGCATAGTATCAAGATTCAGCCTTCCTTAAACCCTTGCATGAAGAAAACTAGAGAGGTAGAAGATGAAGATGGTGGCGGATGGAAGGGAGAGAAGGAAGAAATGAGAGAAAATGCCATTCTCTTCATAAAAGCCTTCCTTTTATACTTCCCCTTGTATGAGTCATGGGGACACTTGTCCCTCCACCATGACTCACCACCTTAGTCACCCTTGTGACTCACACCCAAGCCCAAAAATCTGAAATTGGCTAAGTGTTGGCGTGTAATCCCGCGCCAACTCCACCCGAGTAACTCCCGACGTGCGCGCGCTAGCCTGAACCAAAACTCCCGCCTTGCATACTTGCTCGGTTATCACCATAATACTCGTCCCGAGCCATAACATAACTCACACCAAAGCCGTCGCAAAATTTTCATCCCGGGCCCTGGGTTTTTCGCCCTAAGCCCTGGGTGTCGTCCGGAAATGAACATCCCGTCCCAAAAATTATACTCTGTAAAAAGATGCGGAATGTTCATACGATCCCAAATATGCTGACGGTTTCTTTTTCCGAGGTCCCGGTAGAGCTACCGAGCCTGCTGAATGTCCCGAAACAAGTCTCGATCCCGAAAAAAATATTTTCCGCGGAAATGTCTGGGGCACCCGTGTGACCCCAAATACGGAAGGATTCCCAAAGATGATACCCAGAAAAGACTCGGGAGATATCTAACCACCCAAAGACATGACCCGCATGCCTGAAACGAAGCCCCGGATCACCAAAGTCACCACCCGCTCGGGGTGACTGTAACACGCCCTACTCCGCCAGCCTGGGTCTAGACCACCTCTGGACCCAGCCTTTCACCCAGAGGATCATGGAAGCTCTACTGCCGGAGCAGTTTCACCAGCCCAAGCTGGACTCCTATGATGGTCTCTCAGACCCGGACATCCACCTCCAACGCTACATCTTTACGATGGCAATCGCAAGGGCTGATGACAGCACCCTCTGTAGGCCTTTTAGCTCTACCCTTACTGGAGCCGCCGCAATTGGTACACCACCCTCCGCGGTAAGCAATTCGACTCCTTTGAGGAACTCTCCCGTGTTTTCTCTAACCACTTTGTCGTCACCAAGCCCCCGCCAAAAACTGCAGGGCACCTGCTTAAGGTGCTTCAGAGGAAGGATGAGTCCTTGAGGGACTACATCCAACGGTTCCAGAGGGAATCTATCCAGGTTCCAAACCTGGGGGAGGAGACTCATCTCCTGACAGCCATACAAGGTCTTCAGTGGGATTCCCTGTTCTTCATTGACGTACACACGAACCCTCCTCGCAACATGGAGCAGTTCCTCGACAGGGCAACTAGGTTCATGCATACTGAGGAAGTCACCAGGCCCTATCTCAAGGGCTCAACAACTGACGCGAGGGGACAACCCTCACGCATGCCATACTCCAGGGGCCATGGATAGCGGAGGCAACAGCCTCCACAGGGCAATAGGGACAGGGCATATCCAACCCTTCCCCCGCTCAGAGACTCTCGCACCAACATCTTCCATGCCCTGGAGCAGAGAAGGGAGATCACCAAATGGCCTCGCCCACTTCCCAAAGGAGCTGTGAGGCCAAACAAAAAATACTGTCGCTACCATCGCGACAAGGGCCACAACACTGAGGAGTGCGTGGAACTCAAGCACATGCTGGCGGAGATGATTGCTCAGAGGAAGCTCACAGAGTTCCTTGTTCGCAATCCCTCCCCGCGAAGAGGTTCTCCCAGGGGATACAAGCGCGAAGGCGATCAGGAGGATCGCGGATGGGACCACCACAGACAGAACAGGGCCCATGGGGGAGCTGATCAGATACCACCTACCAGGGGCCACATCAGTGTGATCACACAGCTAGCCACCTCATCCACCGCCACGACGGGACCTCTGTGGCGATCCCTCACTCAGATCCACTCATCATCACAGCTCGCATCGCCGAATGGGATATTGGCCGGATCTACATGGATATAGGAGCCAATGCCAACGTCATTTACAAGCACACAATTGTTGAGACGAAGGTACCCCTATCTCAAATCAAGCCGGCGAAGGGAGCAACTTTTGGGATCGGAAGGGAAGAGATCTCAACCTTGGGTACCCCTATCTCAAATCAAGTCTGCCACTCCAGTTTTGTGGACTTCATAGTCCTCGACCTCCCTTCGCCCTACAACGTTGTGACGTGCGTACCTTAACACTGGTGTTCCGCAGCTCTGCCGGCGATGCCTACATCTACGTCAACCAGAACGTGGCTAGGGGCAACTATCTCAACGCGCTTGCTGGCCCCTCTCAGCTGCCTCAATGCATGGAGCCAAAGAGGAAGAAACTAGCTGAGGAGCCTGTGCTAGAGAGCGAAGTGGCCCCGGACATATCTGGTGACTTTGAGGAGGTTAAGATATCTCTAGGCAAGAAGTTCCGCATTGGGAAGGACCTCCCAGAAAAGGACAATGAAACCCTCATTCACCTCCTCTAGCCAACATGGACGTCTTCGCATGGAGTCCAGCTGACCTCCCTGGCGTAGATCCTTCTGTTATCTCCCACAAACTCAATGTACTCCCTGGCTGTAAGCCAGTTAGGCAGAAAACAAGGGGCATGGCCCCAGATCGAAAAGAGTTTTTACGCACTGAGGTGCAGAAGTTGTTGGATGCTAATATAATTAAGGAAGTTCACTACTCTAAGTGGGTTGCTATTATTGTGCTTGCGGACAAAGAAAATGGAGAATGGCGCCTGTGTGTGGACTACAAGGGGCCTGCCCTAGAGATCCATAACCCTTACCTCCTATAGACCAACTGGTGGACTCAACTGTGCAATACCCGGTCCTCTCTTTCCTTGATGCGTACAGTGGCTACCATCAAATCGTCATGGAACCTGAAGATGCCATGAAAACCGCCTTCACAACTGGCGAAGCGGTCTACCACTACATTCGCATGCCTTTTGGCTTGAGGAATGCATGGGTGACTTTTCAAAGGTTGGTGAACAGGGTCTTCGCAGATCAGATAGGGAGGAATCTTGAGGCCTATGTTGACGACATAGTGGTGAAGAGCAAGGCCACCACCAAGCACCTGGAGGATCTAGAAGAGACCTTCGCCAACTTCCACGCATACAACATGCGCCTGAATCCAAAGAAGTGCATCTTTGGCGTTGGTGAAGGGAAGTTTCTCGGTTACCAAGTCTCAAAAGGAGGGATTCGCGCCAATCCCAAGAAGATCGAGGCCACCGCCAACCTCCACATCCCCATAGGCCTAAAAGACGTCCAACAACTGACATGAAGGTTAGTAGCCCTGGGGCGATTCATATCTAAGCTCAGTGACCGTTGCAAGCCTTTCTTCAACCAAATTCGGAAGAAGAAAGCTTGCAAGTTGACAGAGGATTTCCAAGCGGCCTATAACACCATCAAGCAGCACCTACAGGAGCTGTCCACCCTCAAGTGCCCCAGGCCTGGCGATGACCTTGTCCTGTATCTCTCCACAACGAGCAACAATGTGGCCTCAATTCTCATCAAGGAGGAAGCTGACAAGCAGTGGCCGGTCTACTACACCAGCCACACCTTACAATCCGCGAAAACAAGGTACCCTCCTCTACAAAAAGCTATTCGATCGTAGTCTACGCAACCAGGAAGCTCAAGCCCTACTTCCAAGGGCACACTATCACAGTGCGAATGGACCTGCCAATCAAGGAGATCCTTCAAAGACCGGAGCACTCAGGCCGCCTCGCAAAATGGTACATTGAACTGAGCGGATACGACATCAACTATGAACCCCGAAAGGCAATAAAGGGTCAAGCCCTCGCAGATTTCATGGCAGAATTCTCGGTAGCTGAGTGTTGCACACCTCAGGAACAAGTCCCGCGCCTGAGCCTCCACCTCCAGAATGGGAAATGTACGTTGATGGAGCATCCAAAGTGGCATCTCCAGCAGGGGGCGTCTACTTGCGTGGACCACTAGGTATGGAAACTACCCTCCGTATGTCTTTTCAGTTCCCAGTAACTAATAACGTTGCAGAGTATGAAGCCCTTATCGCGGGCCTCAAACTGGCCATCAGAGTGGGTATTCGCCGAATACACATTCACAGTGATTTCCAACTGGTGATACACCAAGTACAGGGGTGCTCATAGTGCAAGGATGCCACTTTGATCAAGTACCTCAAGCTTGTCAACTCCGTGCGATCGAACTTAGAGGAGGCAGTCTTCATTCATATCCCTCGTTCCGAGAACACCATAGCGGATATGCTCTCCAAGGGAAAGAAACCTTCTGCATTGGAGACTCTGGCTCGACCGTCGATCGACGGAACATTGGACATTGGCTCACTCGGAGCGGAAGAAGATCCGGATGACTGGCGAGTCCCAATCATCACCCAACTCAAGGGGATCCCCAAAGATCCGCGCATCCGCACTCGTGTGACGAGATTCGTCCTCATAAAGGGGCTGTTGTGGCATCGTGGATTCTCTTCACCCCTCCAACGTTGCCTCACCACCAAGGAGGGACTCACTGTATTGGAGACCATCCACCAGGGCAGTTGTGGTGCTCACATAGCTGCGGAGGCACTGGCACACAAAGCCCTTCACCAAGGATACTATTGGCCTACCTTGAAGAAAGACGCGGCCGCACTTGTCAAGACATGCCATCAATGCCAGGTCAACTCGCACGTCTAACGACTCCCATCTACGGAATCTCCCGCACTCACAAACCCTGTGCCCTTCACCTCATCGGACCAATGCCAAAGGCAACAGGTCAGTACCGGTTTTGTGTTGTCGCCGTGGACTATTTCACAAAGTGGATTGAAGTCGAGCCCTTGGTGAAGATAACATCCTCCAAGATCATCAGGTTCCCGTGAAAAAACATCGTCTGTCGATATTGCAGCCCTCGCGCCATCATCACAGACAACAGCAGCCAGTTCGCCAGCCACAGTGTCCAGTAATGGGCTGAGGACAACAGGATCCGCACGCTGTATGCCCCAGTGGCACACCTCCAATCCAACGGCCAAGTTGAGGTCACCAACTGCACAATCAAGGAGGGACTCAAGGAGCGCCTGACTGGCGCAAATGGGCGATGGGTTGATGAGCTTCCAAGCGTCATATGGGACTATAGAACAACAACAAGAACACAACAGGCGAGACACCGTTCTCCCTGGTCTATGGCACTGACGCACTCCTTCCCATTAAGGCAGACTTCCCAACAATAAGGATGATAAATTTCAATGATAAAGCCAACACTCGAGGACTTCGCGCTAAACTGGACATGATCGAGGAACTGCGTGAAGGGGCACGCCTTCGCTTATTTGCCCTCAAACAGCGTTTCAACTTGCAACATGACGCGAAAGTCAAGCCCAAGGCACTCAAACCAGGAGGCCTCGCACTACTCAGGTCTGTCCTCACTCGCGACTGTCGCGACTCCCAAACAGGCTTCTATGAGTTGCGGGAAACCACTCTCTCGCACCCAACCGCCCATACTATGTATAAATCATGGTAGGGCCCCTATATCATCCACAAGCAAGTCCGGCCGGGCTTCTATGAGTTGCATCGCTAGTGCAAACCTTGCGGTACAGAAACCCCAACAGATCTTGAGCGACTTGGTAACGGCGACGGTGGTGGCTGCAGACACCCCTTGTCTGGATGACTTTGTCTCTGGGCTGCTGGCGAGCCCCCTAGGGCAGGTGGTGAAAGTGCCCTGAGAATGCTGCGGTGGAAACCTCTCCGCAGGTGGAGGCTTCTCCCCAGGTGGAGGTTGCTCCCCAGGTGGTTGCCCCGTCACCAAAGGAGATAACCCGGGTGATCTCCTGCTATCTATGAGAAGAAAGGCCAAGGCTGCGAAGGCTAGCGATTCTGTTAGAGAGAAGACGCCAGCCCCCCGCAGGAGTTGTTAGTATATTTGACGCACCAAGATCATTTGATATTACACTTAAGCTTATGATGCTAAGTGGGAGCTCCGAATTAGCTATATGTAGCTAACTCCAGCTCAAGTCAGCTCAAGTTAGCTAGAAGTAGCTAACACCAACTCATGTTAGCTCGTGAGAGCTCAAATGTGTGTGATGTGATCATTTGGAACATCTTTGGGATGTTTCATATTGATTCACAAGTTATTACTTCCATTTGCACCTTTTGGACAAAATAAAGGGTATTTTGGTAAAGGGGCATCCTAGGTGCATGGTGTATGCACCTTACTACATGGGATACTTCCTAGGTGGTTACATATGAGTAGCTACACCTAGAAAGGCTGTTTTAGGCGAAGAGGTGCCTCTAAGGAGGCACCCATTCGCCAAAATGGAAGTTGGAGGGAGGTTACCATGAACCTTCCCTCCTTTTGTGACCAAGAGGTGTTGGTTATCACCCTTGGCCGAAAGTACATGTATTTTCGGCCAAAGGGGTGTCCTAACCACCACTTGGCATCTCTCCCTTGTCTATAAATAAAGGGAGAGATACCACATTAAAGGACACACTTGCAAATTTGAAACACCCCCTTCTCCTTCTCATTTCTTGGCCGAAATTAGTAAGCATATTTCTTAGAGTTTTCGGGTGGATTAAACATTGTGTTCATTTCAACACAATTTCGCCTCTTGGATGCATCATCAATTCGTCCTCATCAAGCAATTGCTGAAATTGAAGATCGCGAAGACAGCGTACACTCTTCATCTTCAACATATCCCTTGGGCGCAAGGTACGCCTTCGTCTCCTTCTCCTTCTTCGTCTTCTTCGTTTTCCCTTTCTTCTTTCGATGATGAATGGTGAAGAACGGCATGATTATGAATAAAACACATCATGCGCTGTTAATTAGAATCACTATATCTAGTAACGCATGTAACATGATAGAAGTCTGGAGAACTTGAATCTTCGAGATGGTATCGAGCTTGGTCTCGGAATTCATGTTATATGCTTCTGTAATAATGATTTCGGTTTGTTAAATTGTTCATAGTAACACTTGTAACCGAAATATGTTTGAAAACTATCTGTAAATGCGAAAAGTTGTGATGCTTCATTATATAACCGCTGATTGTTCATCATGTTGAGTAACTCGACTGTATGTTGATTTCGGCCTTGATGATATATGTGTTGCATCTGTGATAAATGTTTAAGGATGAATATTCGCGAGACAGTGTTCGCGAATCTGTGTTCGCGATGGCATGTGTTCGCTGACTGTTCGCGATGGCATGTGTTCGCTGACTGTTCGCGATGGCATGTTCGCCAAACTGTTACTGCGATGGCATGTGTTCGCCAGACCGTGTTCGCGAAGGCATGTGTTCGCCATTCGCGGGGACTGGGTTCGCGAAGGCTGGGGTTCGCAAGCCGTGTTCTGCGAGTGGCAGGATTCGCGCTCGCGAAGGGGAAGGCATGTGTTCGCCTGGTTTTCGGGGGCGTTGCCCCCGAACCCCCATCGGGGACCACCCCGATGAAGTTATTCGAAGGGGTGATAATTATAATTATTTGAATCATGTTTGTATATGATTGAACAAAATGTTAAATTGTTGTATGATCCATGATTGTATCTTTGAACATGTAAATGTTGTTGAAACTTGTGATACATGTTCTTACTTGGTGTGCTTTTGTAGCATACATGTGACATTAATCCTTGACTTAGACTAAGAACTTCAGCCCCTTGATGGTCTTAGTACTGGTGTATGTCACCACTATGATGGACTTGAGGGAATTGAAACTTAGTTTAAGAAGGAACATGACATTCGTTATATCAAGATACTCTACCCTATGATGATTCAAGTACTAATGTTTCGACATTACTATGGTGAATCTAAGGAGTTGAGACTTGATTTAATGGATGAGTCACTTCAAATAAGTTAAGGATCCTAGGGACCTGTCAAGTTGGTATGATCTTGTCTAAGGAGGTGGTACTTAAGTGAGACCGTTTGTGACTCCACCATCTTTCCTGGGTATTGTATTGATGAGACTTATGGGTGATGGAACTAAGGCTTGGATGAAGTGCTCATGGTTGTTACATTAGGATTTCACGTATGTGAACTTGAAATTATAAAGTAAGTGGGATTGAACCTTCTTGGAGGCTCAAAAACGAACATGTATGTGAAATTATGCAAACTTGTTTATGTGTTTCTAATTGGATGCTATAAGCACTCCTTTTGCCACATATGAACATGTTTGTGTGGTTTCATGTGTTTGTAGCTTGTTTTGAGTCTTGTTGTGATTGATTGAACTTTGATACATGTGATTTGCATCATGTAGATGGCATGTAAAAGTATTGTTGCTGAACTTAACAAAGACCTGAAATTGGATGGTGAGAACTATCCTATTTGGGATCAGAAAGTCAAGTTCATCTTGTCGGCTCAGGAGACATTAGATGTCCTGAATAATGAGATTGGCCAACCACCGGCTGATCAAGATCAATCTGCATATTTGTCACTCTTGAAAAAGAATAGTAATTGACGGGTTACTATTTTTTCAACTATGTTATATGTAATCATGGTTGAGTTCTCGACCCTTGATAGTGCCAAAGAGATTTGGGACCGAGTCAAGGCAAAGTATGGTGATGTCTCGGTTGAAAAGCAGAGCCATGATTACGAGGTTTGAGGACTACCGAGCGTGCTGACCATACCATGAGTGCTCACCTAAGGGAGATGTCCCGAATGATCTACCCGATTGAGGAAGGCTGGACATGAGCTCACGGACGAACAACGAGTCCAGGCTATTATCAGATCCTTGCCGGATGAGGATTGGCGGTTGATGAAGGTCAACTTGCGTCACAATGCTCAAATCAAAACATTTGATGATATTGCACGTCACCTAATACTTGAGGCCGAGGTGTTGGCACTCAAGAACCATTCCGTGCATATGTTGCATCTTCCTCTTCCTCCAAAAAGGGAGGATTCAAAAGAAGGGTAAATGGTTTAACAAAGGAGGTAAGAAGGGTGGCGGCAATGGCAAGGAAAAGGGTGGTGGAAATGGCCCGAACTTGAAGAAATTCAAGAAGAAAAGGGACGTTTCCAAACTCAAGTGCTTCAATTGCGGGACTAAGGGTCATTTTGCTAAGGATTGCAAGAACCCTCCCAAGGTACATTTTCCTACTTCTATTTCTGATGTATTTGTTACATCTTGTACAATGCTAACTGAGAGCAGTTCTTTGTGGTGTAGACTCGGGGCAACGGACCACATAGTCCGTGATAAGTCATGGTTCGTGGCATACGAAACTTCCCAAAGGCGCAAAGTGTGTTGCAGTTGGGAATAATGATGTAATAGAAGTATTAGGAATGGGGACTTGTAAAGTCCCGAGTGTGTAATGGATATTTGTATCTTATTGACACTTTATATGTACCTAATATTAGTAGGAATTTAATTTCTATTAGTAGTTTGTTGAAGTATCGATGTAGCTTGAACTTTACTAATAGTAGTGTAACTATTTATAAAGATGACCTATTTGTTCATGAATGCTTCGTTAACAATGGTTTGTATGAACTTAGACCGAGTTGCGATTTTAACGCATCTTCTAGTTGTCATGTGACCGAGGTCACAACTGAAATGACTTGGCATGAAAGGTTGGGACATGTGGGTCGAGATCAGTTGAAAAAGTTAGCCAAGCAAGGGCTACTTGGATCCTTGACCAAAGTTGTTCTACCAAGTTGTCAAGCATGCCTTGAAGGCAAGATGACAAGAAAGCCCTTCGGGCGTGGAGCTAGAAGGGAAGAAGCGTTAGAATTGGTCCATTCCGATTTGTGTGGACCATTGAGAGTTGAATCCAGAAATGGATTCAGATACTTCATCACATTTACGGATGACTATACACGATTCACTCACGTTTTCTTACTCGGAACAAAGCGGAGGCTTTCACTTACTTTCAAAGTATGTACATTTGGTTGAGAACCACATGGGTAAGAAAATCAAGTCCTTGATAACGGACCGTGGTGGAGAGTATAGTTCAAATGTCTTTAAGGCATTTTGTGACATGAAGGGGATTGCCGGAGAGTTTACTCTTGCTTGGACACCTCAACAAAATGGTGTGTCGAAAGGAAGAATAGGACTCTTATGGACATGGTTAGGTCCATGATGGCGAAGGCCAATTTGGACACCATCTATTGGAGTGGCCTTTGCTTTGTGCAGTTCACATTCTCAATAGAATCCCAACCAAGAGCATTAATTCTTCTCCATATGAGTTATGGAAGAAGAAGACGCCTAATTTTAGCTATATGCACCCATGGGGTTGCTTGGCTTATGTGCATGTAACGGACCACCCTTTGGGGAAATTAGGTCCCCGAGGCAAGAAATGTGCATTTCTTGGTTACTGCTTGAATCTAGGGGTTATGTGTTCTTGGATCTCGTCACAAGAATGGTCTTGTATTTGATGCAAGAAAGCAGCAGTGGTACTTGAAGTTTCATCATGCAGTCACAAACTATGGATTTGTGATGATGCACGAAGACCATTGTGTGTACTTGTACTCAGGATCCCATTATGCCATAATGACTCTTTATGTTGATGACATTTTGATTGCCAGCAATGGAGTTGGTTTGATGACAACCATTAAAGAATGGTTATCCTCCACTTTCGACATGAAAGATATGGGGGAAGCTTCCTTTATTCTAGGTGTCAAAATCCACCGAAAAAGAAAGGAACGCTTGTTAGGCTTATCTCAAGAACCTTATGTAGATAAGATTGGATAGGTTTAACCTAACCAACTCAAAACCCATGAATACGCCACTTGCATATGGATGCAAGATTGGAGGATATGTGTCCCACAACTCCAAAAGAAGAGGAAGAAATGGCTCAAATCCCATACTTAAGTGCGATTGGTTCCCTTATGTACGCGATGTTGTGTACCGGGCCTGATATTAGCCAAGCGGTTGGCTTGTTAGCACGGTACTCTTCAAACCGGGAATTCAGCATTGGAAGAGTGTAAAGAGGGTTCTCCGGTACCTCAAAGGTACGAAGGATTATTGGCTATGCTATCAAGGAAAGAATCTTGATTTGCATGGCTATTCGATCTTGATTGGGGTGGTGATCGAGATTCATGCAAATCTACTTACGGTTATGTTTTCATGCTTAACGGAGGGGCAACTACATGGTGTAGCAAAAACAGACACATGCGGCATTATCAACCATGGAGGCTGAGTTTATCTCATGTGCCTCGGTGTGCGAGAGGCCCTGCGGCTTGGTTATTTCCTTAAAAATTGGAATCTAGGATTACGGTGGATAGGCCTATTACTATCTACGGTGATAGCATGGCGGCCATGGCTTACACCAAGGATCCCAAGTATCACGGGAAAACCAAACATATAAGCATGAAATATCATTTCGTCCGGGATGCAATTGAAGAAGGTGAAGTTAAGATAGAGTACATATCTACGAGACCTCATGGTGGCTGATCCTCTAACTAAACCACTTCCACCGACTGTATTTGCCCGTCATGTTAAGGCAATGGGTCTACGTAGATTGTAGTTTGTTGGATGATATATTTCACCATCTTCGGTGTCACACATGTAATATGAATGATTGTTTAATGTAACTTATTTCATTCATTTCTTTTGGTTCAAATCTACTTATGTTCACAACGAAAATTGGAACATGTCAAGTATAGACATTGGAGAGGGCTTTCACATGAGCCTCTCGCCCTCTGTCTTGAGTAGATTTGAGGATGAGACAAGTTAAGGACTTAGAATATGGAGTTCTATCCAAAGAACTTGTGACTCATTGTCATATTTCTAAGTGGGAGACATGTCCAACACCTGTCACCTTAACTATTTGTCGTCTTGGTTTCCTAAAATCAGGTAAGATGAACTGATTCATCGAGTTTGTATGATCTACATACATCCTAGTCTATATTTTTAGTAGTAAGCGATGCTTACTTGTTAACAAATTCATGGATTTGACATGTCCTCCTATTATTTGATAAGTGGAGAACACTATGGTGTTTTAAGAGGGAGAAATGACACACTCCCAAATCGATCAGTGGACATCACTCCAAGTGGGAGTGGTGTATGTAAAACACCCACTAGTGTTATTTGAGAACTTACAAGTTCCATATCCATGAAAATACGACTATATAAAGAACTTAAACAAGTTGTCTTTATTCTTGTTTAATGTGAGGTTCTTTAATCCAGACTCTTAGTGACTTTAGTTTGCTATTAGTACTTTACACTTACAACACTGCTTTGATTGGATGTTGAAGGTCTTAGTTTGAAGACTGGAATATCTTCCTTTTGGGTAGTTGAGTTTGTGTAATGTGTTAAGTAGTTTAAAACCGATAGGAAAGACACGGTTTGTATGATACACTTACTCTAAATTCAATCTTGGGCCCACATACTATTAGTAGTATGATTTAGATTGAATTCTGAGAGTTTGTAAATGAGTACTCAATGGCTTAATACAATCATGGGTTTCAATAAGTTGAAATTCATAAAAGAGACTGGTTGTGATTAAGTAGCGTGTATCGTGTGTCTGGGGTCTGTAAGGCTTCATTTGATGTGATCAGATGAGCTTGATGAGTTCAATCTATTTTTAAGAAGTTCAAACAACACTCCGTTGCTATATGAGTTCTAGCATGTTGTTCTATAGAGGATAAGCTTTCATTGTGAGTCTAACAACCGCAATGGAGGTGATTGAGTGTGTATGCCTTGGGGTCGCACCCTTAACTCTACTTGTGTGAATGTGCTTTGTATTTTCGGCTTATTCGTGGTTTGAGATTATATATTTGAGTGGGAGCTGATTCACAAATGTATCGTTGGTGCAGTGGGAGTTTGTTAGTATATTTGGCCAAGATCATTTGATATGACACTTAAGCTTATGATGCTAAGTGGGAGCTCCGAATTAGCTATATGTAGCTAACTCCAGCTCAAGTCAGCTCAAGTTAACTAGAAGTAGCTAACACCAACTCATGTTAGCTCGTGAGAGCTCAAATGTGTGTGATGTGATCATTTGGAACATCTTTGGGATGTTTCATATTGATTCACAAGTGATTACTTCCATTTGCACCTTTTGAACAAAATAAAGGGTATTTTGGTAAAAGGGGCATCCTATGTCACCCCCTTACACCCGCACTTTCAGCGAAGCGTACGGAGAACGGAGCCAAACCGGGGAAAGGGGGAAGGTGGCGGTGACGGTTCACTCACAACCTTAACATAAATCCTTAAACCCAAGCATTAGCGTTCAACCAAGCCCCAAGGCACTTACCTACGCGAACGGGGTTGAAAAGAACCAAGAATAACAGCAGGGTCAGGCGACCGCCCGGCCCCAAGCCGGGTCGCTGAACCAATGCGACTCGCTGCCCGGTTCTTTGAGTGGCCCAGCGACCGCTGACTGAGGAGAGGGTCGCTGGCCTCTCGCCCGACCGGCGACCGCTTTGCTCCAAATGCTAGGTCGCCTGGCCTGTCGCCTGGCTGCCTGCCTTCAAAACCCAGGGGGGTCCAGGCGACCGCCTGTTCCAAGAAAGGGATCGCCCGGCCCTCGCCTGATCCCCTGCCTACTACGAAAGTGGTCCAGGCGACCGCCCACTCCAAGGGAGGGTCGCCTGACCCTCCGACTGAACCGAACACTGCAGAACTTAACGCCAAACCTTAACGGTTCGAACACGAACTTTGACACTTAAACCATCTTACCATATATATATATAACCAAGCCTTCCAAAAGTAAACATGCATGTTATGTACGTTATACGAGCCGAGAAAAAAGTTCGAATACAAGAAAACCAACCAAGTGGTGAACACGCGGAATTCAACCGCACCACTTGGAGCTCTGCTTGCACCCCAAATCCTAGCAACCTCGCCTCTACACGGCGACTTGCTTCTCCTTTCCTTTTCTGAAACAGTAGATATAAGGGTAAGTTCTCGAAAGAACTTAGTAAGGGAACAGTAAAGACATGGTGCGATTACTAAAGCGGTAGATACAATAAACTGTAATCGGAAGCAGGCGAAAACGAAACACAAAGCATCTCACCAATCAATCTTATGCTCAATCAATGCAACCGGTCAGTCACAATCACGGTCAATTCACAAAGCGAAGCAGTTAAGCACGGTGTTATGGACCATGGCGAGATCTTCCCGGTCCAACCGGCATTGCCATGCGTCTCATAAACCACAATCGGTCAATCACAAACACAATCAATACTCAATCGAAGCGGTAAATGCAACACAATCAAACATATGCAATGTAGTCGGTCAATGACAATCACATTCAGTTCACAATCATAACGATAACAATCTTTGTGATGGACCATGGCGAGATCTGCCCCGGTCCAACCGGCAATGGCCATGCGTCCATTCACAATCGGTCGGTAGAGCATGGTACCCGGCTCGGGAGCGACCCCCATCAGTCAATCAATATGAATCATCGATAACCATCGTAGGTATATCGGAATCCCAATCGGTTCCTGCACAACAATGCCTATACTCCTAAACACACCTTTGAACCCTTACCTCAGAATGTAGTCCAAAATCCGAATTCTCGATCGACGGTCCCGGTAGGAATTTGGCAGAGTTTCTGCCCAATTTCAAAGCAACTCCTGTTCACAATCAATCACGGATACACAATTTCAATTCAAAATCCACAGAATCAATCACTAACGGTGGCGCCAAAACGAGGCTCGGCGGAAGAAATGACTTTCACGCCGAGCCTTTTCTAAGCGAACCGAGTATACTAACAGAATCAGAATTCCATTCTGAACACAGAAACATCCTTACCTTTCGCTAATTCTTCCGTCGAAAATTCCACCCAAATTTTCAGACGCGAATCGGCACAACCTCGGGTGCGTTTCTTCCTACGTTCCTGTTATCAAACATGCACCGGAAGTGCCGAGAACGCTTAGGAACCGAAAAATTAAACAAAGGAGCATATGACACTATTCACTCAAACATTCAAATGCTCCTAACTTGAAAAATACACTAATTCTTCCAAAACAGACTTCAGATTATCGATCTATACAACCCAATGAACAATTTAAGCGGTTTACCTCGAAGTTTGATCGCGAAACGACGAAGAACAGTTGTGAGCTCAAGCTCTCAAAAATGGCGCAATGGTGAGGGAGAGAGAGAGAGAATCGGATGGAGGAAGAAGAAGAATGGGTAAGTGTTGACCAAATAAATCCCTTTTCCCTTTATATACATATATGTATTAATTACCTAAATATATATACATATTCACTTATTACTCTTTTCTTCCCTTTTTCACATTCAACCAAGAAGGGACATGTGTCCCTTCTCTCCCTCTCCCATACGCCTCATGCCCTCTTTTCTTCCAAAAATATCCAAATTTTACCATTTTCTTTACTACACATATATATATATATATATGTATTATAGCATAAATACACACATATATATATATAACTCTTCCATAAACCTTTCTTTTCTTTTCTTCTTCCACCACAAAGTGACACTTGTCCTTTTCTTTTCTCTCCCATGCGTCCCACTACCTTACCTTTTAGCCAAAATGTCCAATTTTCAATTACTCACACACAAACAAAGCGCATTTTAGCTCGGCCAAAATGCAACTTTTACCAAACTTACTCCGATCGGAACGAAACTTTAACCACTTACTCAGGACATCACAAAACCCATAAAACCTATTTTTCTTATCCAATTATATGTCCCGAGTCACTCGGAATTGCAACTCCGGGAATTATGCGCACCGCGTAATTAATTCTAAACTCATCCTGGTTGCCCCAAAATCACCAAATTAAATCCGTAATTACCAAACATGCGATCGAGTCCCAAAACAGAAATTATCGAAAATTCCGATAATTAAACTTAAATACGTAATTAACTTAATTACGTCGGGTGTTAGTAACAATTCTCCCCCTTAAGACCCTTGGTCCTCAAGGCGATCTTAAGGCGTTCGTACTCTTAGGGTACCGATCCACGTAAATCATGCTCGACCTCCCATGTTGCCTCTCGGTTGGTATGATGAGACCATTGTACTCGATCATCGGTAATAGCTTACTACGAAGCTTTCGCACATCGTGCCCTAAAATGGCCACTAGCACCACTGTGTAGAAAGATCCGGTTCTATCTGTATGTCTTCCGTGGTAGCTATGCAACCGGATCCAGGATACACTTCTTGACATACTCACATGAAACACGTTATGCACTACTGACATATGCGGGGTAAAGCCAACCGGTAGGCCACCCTACCAACCCGCTCCAGAATCTCATACGGTCCCACATAACGCGGTGCCATCTTTCCCTTCTTACCAAATCTGATAACTCCTCCGGTTGGTGCTACCTTGAGCCATACTTTGTCACCAACCTCGAATTCCAAACCCCGCCTCCTTTTATTCACATAGGAGGTGGTCCGATCATTAGACCTTCAATCAATCCTGAATCTTCTTAACCTTCGCTGTTGTTTCCTCAAGTATTTCATTGCGAAGAGTCGGTTCCTTCGGTACATACAGTCGATTTCTGAAATATAACAATCCCTTCTTATAACCAAATGACGGGTGAAGTGATCCTTTCGCTTCTCCCGATAACTTCTTCATTGACGCATCTACCTTCGAGCGTCTGCACCTTATCCGGCCATTACATTTGGATTGTCAAAATGTGATTGCTCTCGCTCTCGATGCTCCCACAAACTCCACAAACAAACCAAGTCATTCTCTTTATTAACATCATACCGATCTCCATCTTTCACCAAGCCGGTGTACTTCCGACTCAGTGCGTCAACTACCAAATTCCCCTTTACCAGCTGTATACTCAATACTACAATCGTAATCCTTCATGTACTCAAGCCACCTCCGTTATCTCATATTCAAATCCTTCTGGGTAAACAAACATTTCAAACTCTTATGATCCGTAAAGATTTGAAATTTGCTACCCAGTAGATAGTGTCGCCATTGCTTGAGTGCATAAATAACCGCTGCCAGTTCCAAATCGTGAGTCGGATAGTTTTGCTCATGCGGTCGAAGTTGCCTCGACCCATAAGCTATCACACTCCTATCCTGCATGAGTACACATCCCAAACCCGACCCGGAAGCGTCCGTATAAATCGTAAAAGCTGCACTCGGATCGGCAAAATCAGAATAGGTGCATGAGTCAGCCTGTCCTTTAGTTCACGAAAGTTGCGCTCACACGCCTCAGACCATACAAATGCTCGCCCCTTCTGCGTAAGCTGAGTAAGGGGTAAGGCCAAAGTCGAACATCCAGATAAAAACCTCCTGATCTCTCGTACTGTAGTCGGTTGCTCCCAGTCCATTACTGCCTTAATCTTTTCAGGATCTACCGATAAACCATTCTCTCCAATAACGTGCCCCAAAAAGGACACTTCCCTAATCCAAAACTGACACTTGGAGAGTTTGGCATACAGTTGATGATCACCCAGTCTTCAGTACAATTCGCAAGTGATCCTGATGTTCACCTTCATTCTTGGAGTAAAGCAAGATATCATCAATGAAAACCACAACAAACCGACCCAGGTATGGACGGAACACTCGGTTCATCATATCCATAAACGCTGCAGGCGCATTCGTCAAACCAAATGGCATGACGGTATACTCATAATGCCCATACCGGGTTCGGAAAGCTGTTTTGGGGATATCCTCTTCTTTCACTCGAAGCTGGAAATACCCCGATCTCAAATCAATCTTGAAAATATCTTTGCCCCTTCAGCTGATGAAATAAATCATCCATCCGTGGGACGGGGTATTAGTTCTTCACAGTTATCGCATTCAGTTTGCGATATTCGATACACAATCATAACGTTCAATCCTTCTTTTTCACAAACAACACCGGAGCATCCCACGGGGATGTGCTCGGCCGATTGAATTCTTTAGCAAGAAATTCATCCAGCTGCTTCTTAAGCTCATTCATTTCAGGGATAGCCATTCGGTAAGGGAGAGCAGATATGGGTACTGATCCCGGCTGATGCAAAATCTCGAAACCAATTTCTCGTTCCGGAGGCATTCCCGGTAAATCTTCGTGAAATACCTGCGGAAACTCACTTACTACCGATATCCGATCTATCTCATCCCTGATCTCCGAAGAGTTCAACCCACAATAATCATCCTCATCGATCACTTCAAACTCGTCTAGAATTTGCAATTCTAGACTCCTCATTCCGATTCTGCTCGGAAGAAGCGGAGGACAGAAGTACCTTCCCGGTAGCTAGTGTCACCTCCCGCTTCGCACAATCAATCATACACCAGTCTTAGCCAACCAGTCCATTCCCAAAACCACATCGTACCCCGAAATATCTAAAACCAGTAAATCACACAGAATCTGATGTTTCCCCCAAATCGATCACACAATCTCGAACCATATCATTAGAGAGCAACCACTGGCTCCCTGCAGTCTTAACTAAAGCTACGTGTAGCATGGAATTCACAGATAGATGTTGGGTCAGAACAAACTTCTGAGCCACTATGGACACAGAAGCACCAGTATCGAACAATACAGTAGCAGGAATATTATTTAACAGTATGGTACCTTTAAGGGCACCTTGTCGTGCCGTTTCACCTTCCTTTTGCTGATTTTCCTCCCCGCGTTCGAACTGAAAAACTCTTCCCATTCTCGGTTGCGGTGGCGGTGGAGGTGTTTGCGGTCGTGGGAACTGTGGCCTGGAACCACCTCGTGGTGCCCCCGGTCAAAACAGCGGTAACCCAAATGGAGGCCTCGGACCTTGGCCGACCTCCCTCCTCGGTGCAGCTTGAGGACAATTCCGGACCCAGTGGTCCGATGAACCACATCCCAAACACGGCTGTCTCCCGATAGCATGCTCTGCACAGGGTGAGAACGTTGTGGTCGGACAAAGCGATGGCGGAGGGTGAAGCCACTCCCTTCCCTCTAGCGCTTGGGTTAGGCTGGGGTGCCCTCCCGACATTTCGAGAGAAGCCACGGAAGCCAGTACCCTTTCCACATACAGCGGTCTGCTGAGGTATGAGTCTACTCTCAACATGCTCTTGCTCAATCAGTTGAGCCTTCTGTGTTGCTTCCTAATAATACTTGATATCCAACGGTCGGAGTGCCAATCGAATATCAGGTCGCAACCCTCTAATAAATCTCTTTGCCTTCTGCTCTTCCATCCCATGATACCGTGGGGCGTGGCGAATCAATCGATCAAACTCGTGCTCGTAGTCCGGCCACGCGCATAGTCCCTTGAGTCAAATTGTCAAAGCGTGCTTGTCGCAAGTCTCGGACAGCATCACTCACATAATGATCGTGGAACAAGCGAGTAAACTCATTCCACTTCATATCGGTATCGAGGCTCTCCCGGGCGAACTGCTCCGCTCGGTGCTGTTCCTCACACTCTCCCACCATATCAAAGCTCGGTCATCCAGTTATGCGTTGCCAACGATACCATTGCGGTAGATGAGAATTCCAATCTTTCAAACATGGAGTCGATCCGTCGAAACCGGACTTCCGCCGCCTCGGGCCCACCCTTTCCGTTGAAGCGGGGTGGGTTCGGGCGTTGGAATCGCTCGAGCATCCTACTAGGCGCTCATTCTCTTCCCGCTGCCATTTGGGTCGATGTGACCCTTGGCTTCCTCAGATTGCCGACGGCGGCGTCGACCACTAACACTTCCACTGTGACGGGCCATGATCATCATGACTCCGTCTTGCAAGCTGAGTCAATCCTTCGTTGGACCCTCCTACCTCTTGGGTGTCTCCGCTCTACATCAGTACTAGCCTCCTCCTCCGAAGAGGATGGGCTGCTATCGGTCACAGTATGGGGTCCATGACGCCCCGATCCACTTCCACTTACACCTTAAAGCGGTTGCACGGTTCTTGAATCTGTCGGTTTCGGTAATATCTGTGCCAAACTATCTCGGATCTGTTCTAAGACCCGCACTAATAGAGACCATGGCGAGATCTTCCCCGACCATGGCTAGATCTTCCCCGGTCCAACCGGCATCGCCATGCGTCGGCATTGCCATGCGTCCCATCTCACGGTCTTTTCCACACCCGGTTGTGGACGAGCTCGGGACTCCGGGCTTAATGTCCCGTTTCATAGGAGACCGAGTACCACTCGCACTAGCTCGGGAAACTTGTGGTGCCCGTCCCCCGCCACTCATACTATCTGTTGAGATTCGGGACCTTCATCCCGCCTCTCTTGCTCACTCACTCCCGGTCTTCCCGGGTAATAACCATTTTCTAGGAACCACTATAAACACAACATTACGGTATCAATCAAAACTTAGCAGCGTGATATTCCAATTGGCTCTGTATATGTACATGCATGATGCAATGAAATGCAACCTTACTATCACATAAACCATTCGCAACTAGGTAAACCTGCTCGATACCAACTTGTCACCCCCTTACACCCCGCACTCGCGAAGCGTGCGAGAACGGAACCAAACCGGGGGAAGGGGAAGGTGGCGGTGACGGTTCACTCACAACCTTAACATAAATCCTTAAACCCAAGCATTAGCGTTCAACCAAGCCCCAAGGCACTTACCTACGCGAACGGGGTTGAAAAGAACCAAGAATAACGAAACAGGTCAGTGACCGCGCCGGCCCCAAGCCCGGGTCGCTGAACCAATGCGACTCGCTGCCCGGTTCTTTGAGTGGCCCGAGCGACCGCCTGACCCGAGGAGAGGGGTCGCTGGCCTCGCGACCAGGCGACCGCTGCTCCAAAGGCTGGCCGCCCGGCTGTCGCTGCTGCTGCCTTCAAAACCCGGGGGTCCAGGCGACCGCTGTTCCAAGAAAGGGCCGCCCGGCCTCGCACGATCCTGCCTCTACGAAAGTGGTCAGGCGACCGCCACTCCAAGGGAGGGTCGCGACCCTCCGACTGAACCGAAAACCTGCAGAACTTAACGCCAAACCTTAACGGTTCAACACGAACTTTGACACTTAAACCATCTTACCTTATATATATATAACCAAGCCTTCCAAAAGTAAACATGCATGTTATGTACGTTATACGAGCCGAGAAAAAGTTCGAATACAAGAAAACCAACCAAGTGGTGAACACGCGGAATTCAACCGCACCACTTGGAGCTCTGCCGCACCCCAAATCCTAGCAACCTCGCCTCTGCACGGCGACTTGCTTCTCCTTTCCTTTTCCTGAAACGGTAGATATAAGGGTAAGTTCTCGAAAGAACTTAGTAAGGGAACAGTAAAGACATGGTGCGATTACTAAAGCGGTAGATACAATAAACTGTAATCGGAAGCAGGCACTAAAACGAAACACAAAGCATCTCACCAATCAATCTTATGCTCAATCAATGCAACCGGTCAGTCACAATCACGGTCAATTCACAAACGAAACGGTTAAGCACAGTGTTATGGACCATGGCGAGATCTTCCCCGGTCCAACCGGCATTGCCATGCGTCTCATAAACCACAATCGGTCAATCACAAACACAATCAATACTCAATCGAAACGGTAAATGCAACACAATCAAACATATGCAATGTAGTCGGTCAATGACAATCACATTCAGTTCACAATCATAACGATAACAATCTTTGTGATGGACCATGGCGAGATCTGCCCCGGTCCAACCGGCAATGGCCATGCGTCCATTCACAATCGGTCGGTAGAGCATGGTACCAGCTCGGGGGAGCGACCCCCATCAGTCAATCAATATGAATCATCGATAACCATCGTAGGTATATCGGAATCCCAATCGGTTCCTGCACCACAATGCCTATACTCCTAAACACACACTGAACCCTTACCTCCGAATGTAGTCCAAAATCCGAATTCTCGATCGACGGTCCCGGTAGGAATTTCGGCAGAGTTTCTGCCCAGTTTCAAAGCAACTCCCTGTTCACAATCAATCACAGATACACAATTTCAATTCAAAATCCACAGAATCAATCACTAACGGTGGCGCCAAAACGAGGCTCGGCCGGAAGAAACGACTTTCACGCCGAGCCTTTTCTAACTGAACCGAGTATACTAACCGAATCAGAATTCCATTCGAACACGAAACATCCTTACCTTTCGCTAATTCTTAGTCGAAAATTCCACCCAAATTTTCAGACGCGAATCGGCACAACCTCGGGTGCGTTTCTTCCTACGTTCTGTTATCAAACATGCACCAGGAAGTGCCGAGAACGCTTAGGAACCGAAAAATTAAACAAAGGAGCATATGACACTATTCACTCAAACATTCAAATGCTCCTAACTTGAAAAATACACTAATTCTTCCAAAAGCAGACTTCAGATTATCGATCTATACAACCCAATGAACAATTTAAGCGGTTTACCTCGAAGTTTGATCGCGAAACGACGAAGAACAGTTGTGAGCTCAAGCTCTCAAAAATGGCGCAATGGTGAGGGAGAGAGAGAGAGAATCGGATGGAGGAAGAAGAAGAATGGGTAAGTGTTGACCAAATAAATCCCTTTTCCCTTTATATACATATATGTATTAATTACCTAAATATATATACATATTCACTTATTACTCTTTTCTTCCCTTTTTCACATTCAACCAAGAAGGGACATGTGTCCCTTCTCTCCCTCTCCCATACGCCTCATGCCCTCTTTTCTTCCAAAAATATCCAAATTTTACCATTTTCTTTACTACACATATATATATATATGTATTATAGCATAAATACACACATATATATATATAACTCTTCCATAAACCTTTCTTTTCTTTTCTTCTTCCACCACAAAGTGACACTTGTCCTTTTCTTTTCTCTCCCATGCGTCCCACTACCTTACCTTTTAGCCAAAATGTCCAATTTTCAATTACTCACACACAAACAAAACTGCATTTTAAGCTCGGCCGAAAATGCAACTTTTTACCAAACTTACTCCGATCGGAACGAAACTTTAACCACTTACTCAGGACATCACAAAACCCATAAAACCTATTTTCTTATCCAATTATATGACCCGAGTCACACGGAATTGCAACTCCTGGGAATTATGCGCACCGCGTAATTAATTCTAAACTCATCCTGGTTGCCCCAAAATCACCAAATCAAATCCACAATTACCAAACATGCAGTACGAGTCCCAAAACAGAAATTATCGAAAATCTGGTAATTAAACTTAAATACGTAATTAACTTAATTACGTACCGGGTGTTGGTAACATCCTAGGTGCATGGTGTATGCACCTTACTACATTGGATACTTCTTAGGTGGTTACATATGAGTAGCTACACCTAGAAAGGCTGTTTTAGGCGAAGAGGTGCCTCTAAGGAGGCACCCATTCGCCAAAATGGAAGTTGGAGGAGGTTACCATGAACCTTCCTTCCTTTTGTGACCAAGAGGTGTTGGTTATCACCCTTGGCCGAAAGTACATGTATTTTCGGCCAAAGGGGTGTCCTAACCACCACTTGGCATCTCTCCCTTGTCTATAAATAAAGGGAGAGATACCACATTAAATCACACACTTGCAAATTTGAAACACCCCTTCTCCCTCTCATTTCTTGGCCGAAATTAGTAAGCATATTTCTTAGAGTTTTCGGGTGGATTAAACATTGTGTTCATTTCAACACAATTTCGCCTCTTGGATGCATCATCAATTCGTCCTCATCGAGCAATTGCTGAAATTGAAGATCGCGAAAGACAGCGTACACTCTTCATCTTCAACATATCCCTTGGGCGCAAGGTACGCCTTCGTCTCCTTCTCCTTCTTCGTCTTCTTCGTTCTTCCCTTTCTTCTTTCGATGATGAATGGTGAAGAACGGCATGATTATGAATAAAACACATCATGCGCTGTTAATTAGAATCACTATATCTAGTAACGCATGTAACATGATAGAAGTCTGGAGAACTTGAATCTTGAGTGTAGCGCCCATGTTGGCTGACACCCAGCCAGAGGTGAGAGGTGATGTTGGGGGCGCTTCCCCAACAAGTAGCCAGGCTTCCCAAGGGAAAGGGGCTCCAGAGGGGGTACCCCCAAGCACCCCAGTTATCGTTGTCAGTGATGCCTTGGTGGCGAAGGAGGTCACGGAGAAGCAACCCTTCCTGCGAACCATCTGGGAGTGGCATCTGGGCGAAGCCACAGTGCCAGCCACCGACTGGCGAGACCATTCTCACCTTGAACCAGGGCCCCTCACCGGGTAAGTGCTTTCCTCGTGTGCGTTTGTGTTCAAGCTTTTCTTTGTTGTGCTAATAAGTCTAGCCTAGCAATTTGCTAATGTCCCTTACAAAGCTATCGTGGGAATGAAGGAAAATATGGACGATCGAGGTAAACTGATTTGTTTATTTATACTGTTAGAACCGTGTATTCTTTACAGGTACAAAATTACAACGGCTCAAGGGCCAGCCTAACTGAGGGGGGTCATACACATGACCTAAAACCCCTTCCTAATCTAGCACGGCGTGCTACCCAGCACCCATCGTTTTCCCTTGCTCACCCCAGTCAAGCAGGGCACTCGCCTCAAGATCATTGGTCTTTGACGCATCCAGGGCATCTAAGTTCAACCCAGGATGCAGCCTTTCCAGCTGGAAGCGGCATCGCAGCCAGCCTTCCTCATACCCTTGTGCTCCAACTTCACTCTGGGTCTTGAGCTCATCAATCTTCTGCCTCAGGTGAGGCATTCTCTCATGGATTTTCACCGTGTAGGTTGATTCATGTTCAGGGTCCTCCCCAGGAAACAGTTCCAGCCCAAGGTCCTGCTCGAGTTGGAAGACGTCCCCCAGCGCACACATAAGGTCTGTGACCAGATCGATGTGCTCGTTTGCAATCTCCAGTCCACCGAGCTCTGCATCCAAGATTTTCTCCGCAGCATCTTCCAGGCGGGCCTCTGCCTCTGACTTCAGAGAAGAAAGTGTCGCCGTCAAAACAGCAACCTCAACTTCCTTCTCCACGAGCTCATCCTCCCTCTTCGCCAGCTCCTCCTTATGACGGGGATGCCAAACTTGGAGCCTCTTCAGAAGAACATCCCTCTTCAAGTGCTCCAAGAGAGACTCCACTTTCTCCTTGGTGAGGACAGCACACCAAGACTCCAGCTCAGCCACTCTTCGGTTCGCCCTCTCAGCCTCAGCCTTGGCAGCTTGTGCAGCCTCTGCCTCCTTCTTTAGGCGGGCAATTTCAGCGATCTGGGCGTTGTCCCTCGCATTCGCGTAACTCGGGAACTTGTGTCACTGGCTGAGACCGGCGTACTCGTGGATGGCAGCCTGCATCAAAAGGAGTTAGTACAAAAATCAGACAACAGAAAACAGAGAGTAGGGGAGATGCCTCACCTGAAGGTTGTGCTTGGCAGCCTCCTTCATGAACTCAACTGGAGAGTCCAAGCTGCGGTCCATCAACTCCCTATCAAAGGGGGTGCGAAGCCCCTCCAAGCAGGACATCAGCGTATGCTCCCCTTCCAACAACAAGGAGGACTTGTTGTTCAACAGGAAGACAGGGTCTCAGGCCCCCTCCAGGGGCAAGCCCTCCTACTTGTACACCTTCGCCCTGAGCTCCTCCCTCAAGGATTTCAACGCAGCAGGGTCCTCAGACCATTTGGGGGCCTTCTGGGTAGCAACACGCTTCCCCTCAAGGAAGTGCGACCAAACCCCGGTCTCCTCAAGCACGGTCGCTGCTGCGCCCAAGTCCACCACACTTTGGCGAATGCTACCATGCAGTCAAGACTCTGTCCCACTGCATCAGCGCTGATCGAGATCCGTGCTTCACCGCATGATTCTAGAATGCTTTTCATAAAGCATTGGGCACGCATATCCATCTGAGTACGGTGTATCACCCTCAGACTGATGGACAGTCAGAGCGAGTTATCCAGATTCTGGAGGATATGCTACGAAGTTGTGCATTAGATTTCGGAGGGTTGAGGATCGGCAATTTCTGTTGGCGAGTTCTTGGTACCCTACCCAAGCAAATGCCCCCTCACATCTCGCCCTCGCGTTATCGTCAGCAGCAACCAAGGAAACACATGGAGATGCCACCATATCGCGCGAAGGCGCTACCAGGGGGCTTCGCACCTGCTGGCTTCGCCAGGACCTCACGGATTCGCATCTCCTGGCCTCGCCAGACAAGGTCTTCCACCTTCTGGTCTTCGCCATCCACCACTTGGCGACGTCACGGACTAGGGAAGGAAGCGGGAAACGGTCGTCCCCACGACCTACCCACGTTCTCCATTATGTCCTCAGTCTGCCGCAACTCTGGAACGTGGGGAAGCACTCCACTACTCCAAACACGGGACAACCGCCACCTCAACGCCTCCTATAAAAGGATGGCTTGGGAAAGGTACACCATATCTACACACCTCCACTCCTCTTTCTGCTCCTGAGTATTCCGTTTTACACCTTTTACTCCGGAGCTCAAGATCGTCGTTCCGATCACTCCAACACCATTCAAGTATCTGGGAGCCCGATCAGTAAAGGAACCAGCAATCAGATTGGCGCCGTATGTGGGAAACTCAAACAGTCCCACGAAGAAAACCACCGAGAACGAAGCCGTGCCTACCACGAGGAGCGCGAGTCATCGAACGACCGTGGGAGGAGAAGTCCCCCGATGCCGCCGCAAACCGTGGAGCGTCATACAACTCTACTTGTGAGAGCTCATCCCATAGTGAGCGTAATGCCCCTCCTCAAGAGAAATCTTCCAAACATTTGGGATGGATGCCACCGTAGAGTCGGGATGAATAGCCCTCTCGACCAACCACAACCAACCAGCCGGTGTGGTGGGGGCACCGCACAATGTCATCGTTCAGAACTCAGCGGTTGCCAGTCTTGATCCCACAATTCTTGCTGTGATCACCAAGGCTGTTGTGCGAGAATCTGCGCGGCGTCCCGACCACGGGAGGTTTCCAAACCATCCGGCAGCCGGCCGAGTCACGAGGACCTCCCCTTCCTCCACCGTAACGGGAGGCCCACCTCGACCCGGCTCGCTCCGCCGCACTCGCCGCCATCGCGGGCGCCTTGAACAAATAGAGAAAAGGGAGGCGAGGTGAACACACCCTACTATACCAGCTTGGGGTGGATCACCTTTGGACCCAACCTTTCACCCAGAGAATCTGGAGGCTCCGCTGCCGAACATTTCCGCCAGCCCAAGATGGACGCCTATGACGGTCTTTCGGACAATGACATTCATCTCGGCCACTACATCTCTGCGATGGCGATTGCAAGGGCTGATGACAAGCACTCTCTGTAGAGCCTTTAGCTCTACCCTCACCGGAGCTGCCGTAAATTGGTACACCACCCTTCGCGATGCGGTTTGACTCCTTTGAGGAACTCTCCCGTGTCTTCTCTAATCACTTTGTCGTCTCCAAACCTCCACCGAAAACTGCGGTGCACTGCTGAAGGTGCGACAGAGGAAGGATGAGTCCCTAAGGGACTACATCCAATGTTTCGTGGGAATCCATCCAGTCCCAAACTGGGTGAGGAGGGTTCCCTGTTCTTCGAGATGTGCACACCAACCCTCCCCACAACATGCGGTTCCTAGATAGGGCAACTAGGTTCATGCATACGGAGGAGATTACCAGACCCTACCTCGAAAGGATCAGCAATCGACATGAGGGGACAACCCTCGCACGCGCAAGACTCCAGGGGCCAGGGTCCGCGGAGACAGCCACCTCCACAGGGCAACAGAGACAAGACTTATCCAACCCTGCCCCCACTTAGGGACTCCCGCACGAACATCTTCCTTGCCCTGGAGCAAAGAAGGGAGGTTCCCAAATGGCCTCGCCCACTTCCCAAGGACGACACTGAGGAATGCGTGGAACTTAAGCTCATGCTGGCAGAGATGATTGCCCAAGGAAAGCTCACTGAGATCCTTGTTCACAACCCCTCCCCGCGAATGGGCTCCCGGGGTACAAGCGTGAAGGCGATCTCGGAGGATCGCGGTCGAGATCACCACGCAGAATAGAGCCCCCGGGGCGCCGATCAGATCCCACCGCCGGGGTCACATCAATGTGATTACACGGTGCGAAGGCGCTGCTACGAGGCGCCGCGACATGAGGAAAATCTATGAGCTGGACCACACGGCCAGCCATCTCATTAATCGCCGCGATGGGACTTCCATGGCGATCCCACACTCAGATCCACTCATCATCACGGCTCGCATCGCTGGATGGGACATTGGCCGGATCTACATGGATACAGGGCCAACGACAACGTCGTTTACAAGCACACACTTGTTGAGGCGAAGGTACCCTGTCCCCGAGATCAAACCGGCAAAGGGTGCCACCTTTGGGATTGGGAGGGACAAAATCCCGACCTTAGGGGCCATCACGCTCCGTTCATGATGGTGGGCACCACCGGGGACAACAGACAAGTCTGTTACTCAAGCTTCGTGGACTTCATCGTCCTCGATCTACCTTCGCCTTATAATTCCATTGTTGGGCGCGCCACACGCACCGAATTCCATATCCGTTGTGACGTGCGCACCCTAACATTGGTGTTTCGCACCTCACCCGGTAACGCCTACATCTATGTCAACCAGAATGTGACGAGGGCACCACGTCAACGCGCTCGCTGGCCCTCTCACCGCCTCAATGCATGGAGCCCAAGAGGAAGAAACCAGGTGAGGAGCTGTGCCGAGGGCGATGTAGCCTGAGATGTCACCAGACGCCACCCGAGCCCGGTTGCGGAGGCGGGGGCACCGGACGTCGGAAGTGGAAGCCGAAATGAATACGAGAATGGCAGTCCATCGAGACTGCCGCGCGTAGCGGACCCAAAGCGAAGCGATTGTGGAAGCAACCTGAAAATTTCATACATATACTAAATAAAAACCATGGTGAGTCTCACCCTTCGGAAGCAGACGAGCACATCACCATCACCATACATATAGTTCATGCATTAGCAACAAAGTAAGCCACACTTCGTGGACCGGTACTTACGCACACAACAAAGATACATACAGAGTTCCCGAACCTAGGGTTTCTAGCAAGCGCCGAGCGCCGTAACATGCAAATGTAACATGCAATGTAACAGAATATATACATATATACAATCATCACAACCAATCCAGAAAGTATGCACATGCAGCTACAGAGCCAACCCTAGGCCTAAACGTCAAAATACCTCGCGCGGGACTCAGACCAAGTCTGCTACCCCCAACAAAATCCCGGCCCGCAAGGTAAAGCTGCTGCTGTGTCTACCGAAACCCAAAGACAGAACCCAAAAGGGTGAGTCCTCGAAAGGACAAAAACCGTAAGGGATTTGGGGTAAGATAAGCATATGTAACCTGCAAAACAGAAGATAGCAATATACGGGATATATTCAACAGTACGAATATCATGCATATAAAGAAAATAGATCAGAATCCCGTAGGATGTGCGATTCAAAATCGCCATAAACCCTTATAACAAATCGGAACGACAGCCTCCCTCTAAGGGAGTCAGAAGCCGAAGCTATTACAGAAGCATGGTGCACCAGCTGGGGTAGCGAACCCACAACTGTCGTAGGGTTAACAGACAGAGTATGCCACAAGGCATACACCTACAAACGTAGGGTTAACAGACAGAGTATGCCACAAGGCATACACCTACAGATTACAGAACGTACCTTAAGGCACAAATTTCCGAAATACCTGCAAAACAGAAGTGCAACAACACATACACCTACAGACTACAGAATATGCCCTAAGGCATATAATCCCGAAATACTTGCAGAACAGAAAGTGAAACAAAACATATACCTATCTTACCAAAATAACAGAACCAAACCCTTACCTCACAAATCCAGAGTATTTGACCGATTCTGGACGATTTCCAAACCACGACCCGAAACCCGAAAACCTCTCTTTTTCTAACTTCCGGACCTCAGAATCAAAGATTGATGCCAAAGCCTTGATAATTTCAGCCAAGATGAAGAACTTCAAGCTTGGAGCAAGCTTCCATGGTGGCGGAAGAAGAAGAAGAAGAAGAAGAAGAAGAAGAAATGAAATAATAAGCCTTATTTGAAATATATAAGCTATTTATATATATTTCCTTTCTTTTTCCCATCCATTCTCATCTTAAATAGAATAGAGACAAGTGTCCTTATTTTGTCCCCAATTCTGCCGAATTTAGGCTGCTGCCCATGCTGAATTATTGCTGTTTTGTGACCAATTGCCAATTAATCTCCCAACTCTTTCAAAAGTTCCAAATTTGGCCCAACGCATCTACCGAACTCCAAATTAAACGAAACTTGGACACAATCCTCAGAATATTATAACATTCATAAAACATGTTCCAAACGTTTATTTACCAATCCAGAGTGTCCTACCGAGCTCGCTGAACCCGAACGAATCCCGACGTGCGAGCGTGTCAAACTGAACCAAAATCCCGTCACTCCAAAATTCTACAAAAATACTCATAAACTCCACCTTAAATTATAACATGATTTACCCCAAAGCCGTTAGAAGATTTCCATCCCGAGCCCCGGGAGTCGCCCGAGACCGAACGTCCCGCCCCAAATATTATTCTCCATAGAAACCTCCGCGACATTCCCACGACTCCAAAACTGCAAACGGCTTCTCAATCTGAGGTCTCGGGAGCGCTACCGAACCCGCTGTACGTCCCGAGACGACCCCGACAACCCCCCGGCGCCGAAATAATATTTTCGGCGGAAATGTCCGGGGGACCCACACGATCTCAAAAACGGAGGGGTTCGCCAAAATGATACTCGGATAAGGCTTGGGAGCCGCCTGAACGCCGAAACGTGACCCGCAGGCCAAAACCGAGCCCCGGTCACCCGGCCGCAAGCCGCTCGGGGTGGCCGTAACACCGAACCTATCTGGTGACTTTGAGGAGGTCGAAATATCGTCGGTGAAGAAGTTCCGCATCGGGAAGGACCTCCCAAAGGAAGACAAGGAAGCCCTCATCCACCTCCTCCGTGGCCAACATTGACGTCTTCGCATGTAGCCCGGTGATCTCCTAGGCGTAGACACTTCATTATCTCCCACAAACGCAATGTACTCCCGGCTTCAAACTAGTTTGGCAGAGAACAAGGGCATGGCCCCAGTTGAAAAGAGTTTGTACGCACCGAGGTGCGAGAAGTTGCTTGAGGCTAATATAATTAAGGAAGTTCATTACTCGAGTGGGTCGCTAACATTGTTCTTGTGACAAGGAGAATGGCGAATGGCACCTATGTGTGGACTACAAGGGGTCAACCATAAAGGAACCAGGCTATCGGTTCTCGTATAACAATAGTTATCAGTACCATCGGCATGGTGCCTTAAGAGGCTCTGTATGGACGGAGGTGTATGACGCCTCATTCACGGGCATAGGCGTCGAGATAGACTTGAGTTAGGTCCTAAAATTATCGAGGAAACTACACAGAATATTAAGAAGATTCAGACACGTTTGAAGGCTGCAATCGATGTAACCACCTCGTATGTGAACAAGCGTCGGAAAGATCTGGAGTTCGAGTTAGGTTATAAGGTATGGCTTAAGGTGGCGCCGGTCTGGGGAATAGTCAGATTTGGTAGACGAAGCAAGTTAGCTCCAAAGTATATCGGTCCATATGAGATTCTTGAGCGGGTTGGCAAAGTAGCTTACCGTCTGGCATATTGTTACAGACGCCACGTGCGGGGGTGACTTCTGATGTACATTTGTACATATGTCGGCCGTTTGTTGATTCTCGTAAAGACCGGAGCTCGATTTTAAACATTTGAGGCATATTTTTTGTGGATCAGGACGTCCTAGAATTTTATCTAGACATCATTTTTTAGAGTTTTGAGCACTTTTGATGACGTACGTGCATTACGGACCATTTTACAAATTTTCGTTTTCGGGGGTAAAATGGTCATTTTGCTCGAATTATTGGAAAAAGGTGAAAATTTGAAAGCGGCAGGAGTAAGGTGGTGAAGTTAAAGTGGACGTACGGTGAAAGGGTAGGGTATACAGATATATGTTAGTGGTAAAGTGGATTATTATTGTATACTATTATTATTATTATTATTATTATTATTATTATATACATATATGTACATATAAGAGTAATCATAAAAGAAAGAAGTTGTATCAGATAGCAAACCTTCTTCTTTCTTCTCTAGAGGCGTCCATGGCAGATGGAATAAGGAGCAACTTGGGCCCTTTCATTTCTCAGCAAAATCTTGAAGGTAAGTTGGTTAAATTGATCCTTAGGAGAAATAATTAACTCTTTATAGATCAGTTTTTGTGATTGTGGCTCCAGTTGGAAACCGTGAGCGTTCGAAATTCGGATAAATTTGGGATACTTTCGTCGGTCAATTATTTTGGGTTCTAAGTGTTGTTTGGATGTTCAGCTGCGTAAGTTTTCTTTAAATTTTGTTATGTTGTTCTGCTCTGACAGCAGCGGGGAATCCGGACCCCGGGCTGGTACCACGCCTCAAGAAATATACTTTATTGGTTAGTTTTGTTTCGATTAAGGTTTCGCCCATTTGCATGGTCCGACCCTTATTTAAGCACATTATGAATTTACTAACGGTTTTGTTTTCTGTTACTGTCTAGCAGCCCTCCCAACCACGTTACGGCACACCCTCCCATATCAACAAAGCTTAAAAAAGGGTTTGGACCACCACACCAGGGGACTCCGTTTACATCACGTGAGCTTCCGTAGAGGGTAACACCATTGATCCAATCCTTGAAAGGGATCAACTAGGTGCTTAAGAAGCATCGGTTGCACAAGGTGCACATACTTGAGGAGTGTCTCAACCATTTGGAGATGTGGCTACAAATGATGCTCCAATTGAAATGGAACATGATGGACAAGATCCTCAAGTGGATGAGCTTGTTTAAGAGGGAGTTGAGGTTAATCAAGAGCTTGATGAAGTTCCTCATGAAATTGAGCATGTGTCACCTCCACATGAGGATGATCATGAAGTTCCTCAAAATGTGGAACATGAGTTGGATCCACAAGAGGATGTTCATGATGCACCTCCGCCCATGTTGAGAAGATCAACTAGAGAATCGAGACAACCTAAAAGATGGTGTCTCTCGAGAGGATGGAACTTATTTGGTGTCATCTGAAATAGATGAACCAAGTAATATTAAAGAAGCTCTTGATAGTGCACATAGGAAAGAGTGGCTAATAGCCATGCATGATGAGTTGCATTCGATGCAACTCAATGGCATGTGGGAGCTAACTGACCATCCTCCTGGCCGAAAGGCAATTGGGAACAAGTGGATTCTCAAGGTGAAGTTAAATTCTGATGGAAGTATCGAAAGATACAAGGCCCGATTGGTGGCCAAGGGCTTCACATAGAAAAAAGGTATTGATTTCAAAGATAGTTTATCTCCTGTGGTGAAATTCAAGTCCTTCAGATTACTACTTGCCATTGTGGCAAATCTAGACCTGGAGTTACATCAAATGGATGTAAAGACCGCCTTTCTCAATGATGATTTGAGTGAGAAAATTTACATGAAACATCCCAAGGGGTTTGTTTAAAAGGGTCTTGAGGACAAGGTATGTAGACTGAAGAAGTCTATATATGGTCTTAAAAAGCTTCAAGACAATGGTACTTGAAGTTCCACCATGCGATCACAAGCTATGGTTTTGTGATGATGCATGAAGACCATTGTGTATACTTGTTTAATTCGGGTTCTAGCTTTGTTGTAATGACTTTATATGTAGATAACATACTTATTGCAAGTAGTGGACTTGAGTTGTTATCAGCCATTAAAGAATGGTTGTCCTCCACCTTCGATATGAAGGATATGGGAGATGCCTCCTTTATCTTAGTTGTTAAGATACGCCGGGATAGAAACGAAAGGTTGTTGGCCCTTTCACAAGAACCTTATATTGATAAGATTCTAGAAAGGTTCAACTTAACAAACTCTAAGCCCATGAACACACCACTTGCATATGGTAGCAAGATTGGAGGGGACATGTGTCCCAAGACTCCACAGAGAAAGGTGAAATGTCTCACATTCCTTGTCTTAGTGCAATAGGAAATCTTATGTATGCCATGTTATGCACAAGGCCGGACATAAGCCAAGCGGTTGGTTTGTTGGTGGTGGCGGATCTATGTGGGCAGCCACCATGATCCTCCTATGCTATCGTGTTCGGCGTTGTTGGATGCCATGGGAATCAGGTAACGTCGACAAACTCGAAATGCAAGAAATGGAAACAGAGGGGGCCCTCTACGTGTATTTAGTGAATATTGGGAAAGTGAGATGACAGCAACAAGAGAATAGAGTGAATAGTTAGCTTAAAAGATGTGAATGATTAGTGCTTTTATAGTCCAGAGTCATAGAGTGGCAATATTGTAATATCTCAATATAGAATGGCGGCGTGTTAGAGGACACGTGTCCTTAATATGTTCGGGTATGCATGGTCCGGAAATGTCCTCAATATATTCGGGTCAATTCTTATCATGTTCGGTAATGTCCTTGTCTTGTTTAGGTTATGAGTTATTTAAAATTTTAATAGGGTCCTTATTTTGGCTACTGATTAGGCATTTTGTTAGGCCTTTTTGGGCCTTTTAAGTAGATTGGAGTCAGCAGTCATCAAGTCCCACCCAAGAATTTGGCTCTGCAAGGAGTCCGAATTTTTCAAGTAGATTTTGGTTTCCGAATAACAACGTTCGAGCGTTGAACCTTTTCTTGGATGATAATGTTCGGGCTTTTGACAGCCTCCTTTTGTCTCGAACAGCGTTCGGCGTTCGAGCTTGAGCTATTTCCCGGATGATAATGTCCGAGAAACTAAGATTGTGGGGATGTTTATCCCGTTGGATTTTCTCGGACCATCATTGTTACAGTCACCCCAAGTGGGTGGTGACTTCTTGGTATCCCGGGGTTCCGTTCCAAACATGCGGGGCATGTTTTCTATTGGTCAGATATCCCCCGGATCTTTAAGTAACATTCTCGAGAATCCTTTACATATTCGAAGTCGCACGAGTTCCCCGTACCTTTCCGCGGAAAATATTTTTCGGGGTCGGGATGTTCGTTCTTGGGCGACACTCGAGGCTCGAGATGAACAATTTGATGGCGCCAATGGTGTGTGGTATTTTATGACTCGGGATGATTATTGTGGTGATAACCAAGCAAGCACACATGACGGGATTACTTGGTTAAGCTAGCAAGCACACACGTCGGGATTTGCTCGGGTTAAGTTGGCGCGGGATGACACTTAAACACTTAGGCATATTTTCGGCTTGGACTTGGTGACTAAGGTGCCTGGGTGTGTGCTTGTCATGTGACTCATTATGGTGCCTAGGTGTGTGCTTGTCATGTGACTCATTATGGTAAGGAGTACTTAAGGTGTAAGGTTAGTAAGAGTTTCATTTCTTCACCTCACCATTCTCTCTCAAAACCGCCACTTCACCATCTTCCTCTCACATGTTCTTCATCTTCTCAAGAACAACCATACACACAAGTAGCTCTCCTTGATTCCTAGACAAGGTCGATTTGTTCAAGGGCTTAAGGAAGGTTGTTCATGGTGCTAATCTTGAGGTGAGCATGTCTCCTTCATGATTTTGGTATATTTGAAGCATGGTTTGTGGTTGAAACGCCTTAAGGCCGAATTTATGTCAAACCTTAGCTAGCCGTTTTGTTCATCTTCTTGCTTCAAGCTTGGGATATGTTGTTAATGGTGTGATTTGGTGTAGGAATTAAGGTTTGAAATGTTGAAGAACATCTTGGGTTGAAAAACCCTAACTTGGCCGAAACTTTAGTGATGAAATTGATGGGATTGTTGGGTGAATGTTGAGTAATATGTTGATATTCATGCTTAGAATGTTTAAGTGATTGATTATGCATGAATTGGAAGCCTTAAATTGATTGGAAAGGATATTGGTACAAAGATCATGTTAAGGCCGAATTGAAGGGAAGGGTATTTTGGTAATTATGGTGTGTTCGGGGGAGAGGTCTAGATTGGTGATTTCTGATTTGTAAGTGGTGGTTCAGCTTGAATCAGCAGTTGCGGAGTAGTGCGGGACTTCGGAGGTCACACTACCGCGCTTCGGCCCGAGCGTCGGGATTTTCCCGGGATTCTTCTGCGGATCGGTAATAGTACGGTAAGGGTTCAACTTCTCTCGTCATACATTCTGGGAGGGATATCATGTATATCGGGGTTAGTTGAAGCGGGTTCCGGGTTGAGGACGGGTGTCCGGTGATCCCGGGGCTAGTTATATGGTAAGGTACAGGTGTGCAGGTTCAAGGCCCGGGATGGTCTCGGAGACCTCGGGTTCTTCGGTATTCTATTTCTGCATTCAGTTCTGATATTCTGTGTATACCTTGCGGTATACTCTGTCTGTTGTATACCCTGCGGTATACTCTGTCTGTGACCCTACGACAGTTGGGGATCGTGACCCCGGCTGGTACCATGCCTCTGTCAGCTTCGGCTTCTGACCTCTTGGAGAGGGCTATCGTTCTGTCTGTATGCTTTCATGGGTCTTCGGCGGTTCTAACCGCGTCCTTCGGGACTCTGTCTGTTATTTATGTTTATATCTGTTTACTAATCCTTAGCATGATGATAGCATGATTTCAATGTTTGATACATGATGTTTGTTGTTTGCTGATATGTTGCGGTGTTTGGTTGCATATGTCTCGGTACTCGTTATATTTGCATATATTCTTCTGTTTTTGTGTTTTCTTTGTTTTGCAGGTACCCGCGCACTTAGCTTTATACAACTGTACCTTACCTCAGCCCTTACTGGGTCCTCCCGAGGACTCACCCCTTATGTTTACCACCTTTCAGGTCTACCTGACAAGCAGCCAGCAGACTAGAGTTTCGCGGTGCTTTCTGTATTTTGGATTAGGTATCTGCAGTTCTGACATGGAACTTCTGTTAAGTTATAGGGGTAGTCTCGGTAGAGGTTAGAGTCTACTATCTGATTTTTGGATTTATGCTAAGCATAGTATATGGGTCTTCTTACAGTTAACTTGTCTCTCTCTTCTGTTTGTGTGTTAGCAGCAGCAGTAGCAGTACTTGCAGGAATCTTCTGATCTCGGAGTTTCTCCTAGATCCCGTAGTTAGGTATTCTAAGGTTTTCCCTTTGTCGGTTCTATAGATGTATATGCATGCATGTCATTTGTCCACTACTAGAAAATGGTACAAAATCAACGGTCGAGTACTAACGGAAAACCGTTGGTATAACTAACCACCGGTGACTATTCACTAACCACCGGTTTAACTACACCAACGCACAAACCATTGGTATAGCCGAAAAATATATCACCAACGGATTGCCCGTTGGTATAATAAAAACTAAATAATTTTACTTGAAAAAAGGAAAATCTCTCTTACCAACAAAGGTTGCACGTTGGAACTAGTCATGCTAGGAATTTTATTTCCAACGGGTTGCGCGTTGGTAAGATCAATGTTCCAACGTGTGAGCCGTTGGAAACAGACAAATTCCAACGTGCGAACCGTTGGAAAACTTAGCGTCCCAACGAGTTGCACATTGGAACCTCTTCTATTTCCATATTAAAATTTTACTTAACAATTGAAAATTTAATGATGCAAATGTATTCTAAAAATAAAAGGTAATTACATGCATGCTTTAAAACATGATGCTGATCTAACAAGGTATTGATGTCGATCTAACAAGGTATTGATGTCGATCTAACAAGGTATTGATGTCAATTGATGTCGATCTAACAAGGTATTGATGCTGATCTAACAAGGTATTGATGTCGATCTAACAAGGTATTGATACTGATCTAACAAGTTATTAATGCTGATCTAACAAGGTATTGATGTCTAACAGGGTATTGATGTCGATCTAATAACGTATTGATTTCGATCTAACAAGTTATTGATGCTGATCTAACAGAGTTTTGATGCTTATCTAACAGGGTTTTGATGTCAATCTAATAATGTATTTATGTCGATCTAACAAGGTATTGTTGTCAATCTAATGATGTCAATCTAACAATGTATTGATGTCTATCTAATGATGTCGATCTAACAAGGTATTGATGTCGATCTAACAAGGTATTGATGTCGATCTAACAAGGTATTGATGCTGATCTAACAAGGTATTGATGCAGATCTAACAAGGTATTGATGTCGATCTAACAAGGTATTGATGTCGATCTAACAAGTATTGATGTCGATCTAACAAGGTATTGATGTCGATCTAGCAAGGTATTGATGTCGATCGAACAAGGTATTTATGTCGATCTAACAAGGTATTGATATGGATCTAACAAGGTATTGATGTAGATCTAACAAGGTATTGATGCAGATCTAACAAGGTCTTGATGCGGATCTAACAAGGTATTGATGTCGATCTAAAAAGGTATTGATGCTGATCTAATAAGGTATTGACGTCGATCTAACAGGTATTGATGCGGATCTAACAAGGTATTGATGCTGATCTAACAAGGTATTGATGTCGATCTAACAAGGTATTGATGCTGATCTAACAAGGTATTGATGCTGATCTAACAAGGTATTGATGCTGATCTAACAAGGTATTGATGTCGATCTAACAGGTTATTGATGTTGATCTAACAGGGTATTAGTGTCGATCTAACAGAGTATTGATGCTGATCTAACAGGTATTGATGCTAATCTAACAAGGTATTGATTATGATCTAACAGGTATTGATGCGAGATCTAACACGGTATTGATGTCGATCTAACAGATATTGATGTCGATCTAATAGGGTATTGATGCTGATCTAACAAGGTATTGATCTGAGCTAAGATGTTTAAGAATTCCAAAGTGTGAGCCGTTGAAACATATAAATTCCAACATGTTGCTCGTTGGAAGCTACTCAAAATGTAAAGCACGTTACAAATAGAATTTTGCTTCCCGCATAACAACGATGGGCCTAGCGCTCGGGTGGTTGTGATACGTGTTTTCCTCGGAGAAGGCTGGGGTTCGAGTCTTGGTGGGGATTGTTTTTTTTAAGATTAATCGTCTTTACAACGAGCTGACCGTTGGAAGGTTTAGGGTTCCAACGCGTCGCGCGTTGCTACACCGTGGTCCCGCTGCCCGTTAGTGAAACATGCGTTGGGCACGTGACTGCGATTTCCAACGAGTCAACGCGTTGGAATATGCATGTTGGTACTCTCCAAATAAATATTTGGCTCGTCCCTCCCAACTCGACGTGCCGCAGTTCGCGTATTTCGGAGGAGACGCGTTTTTTTCGCAGTACGCGTTTTCTTCATTTCTTCTTCATTTGTTCATGGTTTGTGTGAAATTTGTCCCATTTTACTCTTATTTTAAAGGGGATTCGAGAACTTTACTTTTTTCTCATTATTATGTGTTAGTTTTGACGATTTTCTTAGTTTTGTGGAAGTTCAATTTTTTTAATTTGTATGAATTTTCTTGACTTATTTGAAATATCTTTGGTTGTTTAGTTTAGGTTTAAATAGTTGCATGTAAGGAGAGTAAATTTTTTCATTTTTTTGATAATTTGTTTCGTAATTTCAAATTTTTTATTTAGTATAATCCCAATTTTAGTGTTTTTTTAATTAATAAATAGTTTGTTACTAACTCTAAACCTAGATAACATGGGTTGTTGAATTTGAGCATTTTTAATCCAAAAATTGTTTGCTAATTGTTCTATACTCAAATAATTTGGGTTCTTTTAATTAACTAATTGTCCTTAGCTAAGTAATAATTTTTAATTTCGAGGGGTTTAGTGTATTTTTAGTTAATTAAATGTCCTTAACTAAGTAATATTCTTTTGATTAACATGGGTTCTTTTGATTAACTAATTGTACTTAACCAAGTAATATTCTTAAATTTTTACGAAGTTTAGTGTATTTGTTTTAGTTAATTAAATGTTATTAGCTAAGTGTCTTTAAGTTAATGTTTTTAATGAATATTTCTTTATTTATGTAGGCTTCTTTCACTTGTTGAATTGAAGAGATGTCACCGCACGCCGCCCGAGCCCGGTTGCGGAGGCGGGGGCGCCGGACGCCGGAAGCGGAAGCCGGAATGGAAAGGGGTGGCAGTCCATCGAGACCCGCCGCGCGTAGCGGACCCGAAAACGGAAAGATTGTGGAAGTAAACTAACGGAAATTTCATGCATATAATCAAATAAAGTGCAACCATACAATTCATGCACTAATAACAGAGTAAGCCACGCCTCCGTGGACGTGTGCTTACGCACCAAAACTCATGTACATACGAAATTCACAGAACCTAAAATGTCTAGCAAGCGCCAAGCGCCGAGAACAGATATAGAACAGAATATACAAATATGTATATACGGACATACAACCATCGTAGCAATACGTAAAGTATGCATATGCAACTACAGAGCCAACCTTAGAATCTAAGTAACAAAATACCTTGCGCGGGATTCACACCAAGTACACAACCCCGGACCGCAAGGTGCAATCTGCAAAACACACCCAAGGTAGGACCCTCACGGAATCCTACTCCGCAGCCGCTTATCGTGTCTACCAAACCCAAAAATGTAACCCAAAAAGGGTGAGTCCTAAAAGGACCCCGTAAGGGATTTGGGGTAAGATAAGTATATGCAACCCCGCAAAACAGAAAGATAGCAATATACGCAATGTAATACGTAATAACATACATGTACCGTAAACAAATCGGAACCCCGAAGGATGTGCGATTCCAAATCGCCATAAACCTTATAACAGATCGAACGAGCGACCTCCCACTAAGGGGAGTCGGCCGAAGCTATTACGAAGCATGGTGCACCACTGGGGTAGCGAACCCACAACTGCCGTAGTGTCACTGCATGCAGTATGCCATAAGGCATACTCCTACAAACGTAGGATTAATGCATGCAGTATGCTACAAGGCATACACCTACGAATCACGTAACTTACCTTAAAGCGAAATTTCCGAAATACCGCAAAATGTAGTGCTACAATACATATACCTACAGACTACGTAATATGCTCTAGGCATATAATACCGAAATACTGCAGTAATGTAAAATGAAACTAAACATATACCTATCTTACCAAAAACAGCAGAACCAAACCCTTACCTCAAAATCCAGTATTGGACCGATTCTCGGATAACACCTACACCGTGCCCCGAAACTTAGAACTCCTCTTTCCTAACCACCGAAACTCAGAATCTGCCAAACCAAGTTGAATTAGCATCCTCATCAACCACACTACCTAACTACAACCCCGACCCCAAAACCGAAAATCCGGCTGCAATTTCCGTAAAATTCCGCATTTTCACGTAAACGCCGAATTGAGAACCAACCTAGACAATGCAAGATTTCACATTGACAAACATCATACAATAGGCAGAACTGATCAAATCCAACCTTAAACCCTTCATTACCCGCCATTTTCCGATAATCTCGATTAATTGTAACTTTTTCATTCCTTAACCGAATTCAACATTTCAAACTTCCATCCACTCCTAAATTCAACCCCAACACCATATTAACATCCAACTCAACCAAAATGAACCTCCAACATTGAAAAAGAATCATTCAAAGATTCGGTTTTCAACCAACTTTTATCCAACTTCCAATTCAATCCATTCAAGCTACCAAACAACCATTCTAACCACCAATTTCATTTCTAAACCATGAATGCTATCCAATTGCACCCAAACAACAAAATTCATCATGAACATACACTTACACAATTCGGCCACAAGGGGTTTTCACCTCAACTTGTTTTCCATCAAATTAAATCCACACACAAGCTTAGAATCATGCTAGGATTAACATACTTGAAGCATGAAACAAGATAACAAACACACATCATTTTGGAAATTATCCCAAAAATTCGGCCAAACAAGAGTTCCTCTTCCAAGATGTGTTTTCCAAAATCCAACACTTGATTAACACTCTCCTACCACCCAAGAACAACATACTAAAAGATGGGAGGAAGAAAATCATCCTAGCTTATAGCTAAGAACAAACCCATCAAATGCAAAAACTCTTCTTTTCACCACTAATCTTCCAAACTAATGAGAAAAGAGGAGTTAGGAGGATGCTTACCTCAAGTAGCAACCAATTCCTCTTTGATTTCTACCAAAAGAAGAAGTTCAAGCTTGGGTGGAGTTCATCCATGGAGTCGGCAGCAAGAACAGCAAGAAGAAGAAGATGAAGAAAAGAAAAGGAAGAAATGAAATGAGACCCATTTTATGAAAATAATATGCCTTTTATATTTCCATCACCCTTGCCCATCCCTCTCTTCTTTTAATTCAAAAATAGGACATGTGTCTCATATAAATCACACACTCACACACTTGCTGCCGAAAGTAGCTGCTGCACCCATGCTGAAATACTTTAATTTTGTGGCCAATTACAATTTAACTCCCAATTTTTCCGAAAGTTCCAATTCTTTTTGCCCAAAAATAATTACCGAATTCCAAAATTAATGAAATTCGGACACAGTCTTCAGAATATTATAACATGCACAGAACATTTTTCAGAAATTCATTTGCCTTTCCGGAGTGTCCTACCGAGCTCGCTGAACCCGAACCAAAACCCGACGCGCGAGCGTGACAACCCGAATCAAATTCCGTCACTCCAAAATTCTATAAAATTACCCATGAATTCCATCTTAAATTATAACACAACTTACCCCAAAGCCGTCAGAAAATTTCCATCCCGAGCCCCGGGATTCCCGCCCCGAGCCCCGGAGTCGCCCGAACCGAACGTCCCGCCCCAAATATTAAACTCCACAACCATCACCGGGACGTCTCCACGACTCCAAAACTGCAAACGGCTTCCCAATCTGAGATCTCGAGAGTGCTACCGAGCCCGCTGTACGTCCCGAGGCGACCCCGACAACCCCCCGGCGCCAGAAAAATATTTTCGGCGGAAACGTCCGGGGGACCCACACGACCTCAAATACGGAAGGGTTCGCCAAAATGATACTCGGATAGGGCTCGGGAGCCATCTGAACGCCGAAAAACGTGACCCGCAGGCCAAAACCGGAGCCCCGGGTCACCCGGTCGCAACCCGCTCGGGGTGACCGTAACATTCTCCCCCCCTTAGAACTCTTGGTCCTCCAAGAGTGGCTCGAATCAACCAGACAGTGTCGCTACCAACCGTAAAATATGAACACCCCTCTAACCTGTAACAATCGGACCACCGTATCAGTGCGGCGGGAGTGGTAGTTTAGACTACCATACGAGCCTCACGGCGTCCCACCCTCCGGGTGCATCTTATTGCACCCGAGTCGGTTGCCGGTATTTCTACCAGCATAACCCTGCATAAGATCAACCTAAGTCTAACCGATCCACAACATGCTATCCTGGAAGACATCACGTAAAACAGAAATAGTTGGGGGGTAAGGCCAACCTAACAACTTACTCTGGAAACTCATGATAACCGATATAACTCGGGGTAACTCGCCCCGCCTATCAAATCTTACTGTCCCTCTAAACGGTGCTACCTCCAGTCAAATTCTATCACCAAACTCGGATTCCAGAGCCCTACGGTGGCGGTTCGTATAAGCAGTGGCGCGCTGTTCGCGGTTTTGATCCGTGCCTGTAATAATCTGATCTTTGCCGTAGTCTCCTCAAAAGCTCGGGTCCTAGCTCAACCCCATCGACGCATCTGTCCAACAAGATGGTGTCATACACCTCCTCCCGCATAACGCCTCAAATGGTGTCATGCCAATCGTAGCACGAAAGCCGTTGTTGTACGAGAACTCTATTAACGCAACTACTAGTCCCAAACTCCTCCAAAATCCAAGGCATGATTCGCAACATATCCTCCGATATCGAATCACCCGCCCGACCGTCCGTCCGTCTGTGGGTGATAAGCGGTATTCAGATGAAGTCGCGTGCCCAATGCTTCATGAAAAGCAATCCAGAACCGTGCTGTAAAACGCGGATCACGGTCAGATTCAATGGAGTCTGGTGCTCCATGTAAATATACAATCTTCCTGATGTAAAGCCGGCAAGCTTCTCCAGAGGGTCTAGCGACCGAATAGGCGAAAGTGTACACACTTTGTCAGCCGATCCACAATAACCCGAGATAGCATCATGATGAAACCGTGTCGTGGCAAGGCAGAAAGTCCATCATAACATTACCCCACTTCCGAACCGGAATGGGCAAAGTCTGCAGTGTCCTGCCGGTTCCTGATGCTCACACTGCTCGAGTGTGCCCCCTCTAAAATATCATTCCAGAACTCCTGATCCTCTGGTACACAAAGGCGGTCTCGGAAGTATAGCAATCCCTGCCATACTGAAACGTCGGTAACACATAAACCCTTATCTTCCCCAGATAACTTCTTCAATACCAAATCTCTACCTTGCGCTTCGCGCATCCTATCAAGCCACTCAGAATGTATAATAAGTGTAATAACTCGAGTACGCTCCCAAAGCCGCCACTGTGCCAAAGGCACGCGGACCACTCTTCTCGCACTACCACCGACATTTCCTCTCTTAATTAAGCCGGTATACTTCTGCCAGAGCATCGGCAACCGTGTTGCCCTTGCCGAGATGTACTGATACAAAGAACCATAGTCCTTAATGTATTCGAGCCATCTATGCTGCCTCAAATTAAGCTCCATCTGTGCAAACAGATATTTCAGACTCTTATGGTCGGTAAGAATCTGAAATTTATTACCAAACAGATATTGATTCCAATGTTTCAGCGTATAAACTACTATAGCCAACTTCAGATCATGTGTCGGATAGTTCAGCTCATGCGGTCGTAGCTGCCTCGATCCATAAGCTACCACAAAACGCTCTCGCACCAACACACATCCCAAACCAGATGTGGAAGCATCCGTATAATTCACATACGGTAAGATCGGATCTCGAAAGAGTCGAGAATCGGAGCGTTAGTCAACTACCGCCTCAACTTCTGAAAATCCTGCTCACACTTGTCAGACCAGATATACAGTTGACCCTTCTTAGTCAACTGCATAAGCGGAGATGCCAGAATAGAAAATCCCAGTACAACCCTCTGATAATATCCTACTAACCCCAGGAAGCTCCTGAACTCCCGTACTGTGGCAGGTTGTTTCCAATCCCGAATCGCCCTCACCTTCTCTGGATCCACAAACAGACCATGCTCGAAATAACATGTCCTGGAAAGGTGACCTCCGGATCGTAACTCACACTTTAAGAACTTAGCGTAAAGCTGATGTTCCCAAAGTGTCTGCAGAACTACCCTCAGATGCTCCCGATGCGAGTCCGCATCCCGATAATATATCAGAATATCATCAATAAAGACCACTACAAATGAATCCAAGTATGGTCGGAACACCCGATGCATCAGATCCATGAACGCTGCTGAGCATTGGTCAGCCCAAATGGCATGACCGTAAACTCAAGGTGTCCATACCGGTGCGTAAAGCGCTTAGGTATGTTCTCATCCTTCACCCTAAGCTGAAAATACCCGGATCGGAAATTAATCTTAGAGGAAACTCTTGAACCCGAAGTTGATCAAAAGATCGTCAATCCTTAGCAACGGATACTTATTCTTCACAATAAGTGCATTCAACCGTCTGTAATCAATACAAAGTCGAGTGTCCCATCATTCTTCTTAACAAATGTAACTGCAGCACCCCACGCTGAAGTGCTCGGTCGATGAAACTCTTTTCTGTAATTCCTCCAGCTTGCTTCTTCTACTCCCGCATCTCGAAATGGACATCCGATAAGGAGGAATAGATATCGGAGCAAGACTCCGACCGCAGTAAATCTCAAGCACAATTTCCCGCTCCGTGGTAATCCGGCAACTCCTCCGGAAATACTGCGGACAATCTCGAACCCATGGTAAACCATCCAACTTCAACCTAGTATCAGCCTCATTCAGATCATAGCATTCCCTACACCAACTATCGACGGCTGATCCGTAATCTGTAGCTCCTCATCGTGGCCGTGCGATAGTCAAACCGCCGGAGTCGTGAGAGGTAGTACCTCTCCGTAAACCATAATGGTTCGGGTTGCACAATCAATGTGCACAGAATTCTTGGATAGCCAGTCCATCCCAAGAATAATATCATAGTTCGGCGTGTCTAAAACCAATAAATCCGATACCATCCGATGTCCGCTTACAGATATCGTACAACCCCGAACCATCTCATTGGAAAATAGAAACTGACTTCCTGCAGTTTTTACTAAATACGTTTGAGGCAAAGTACTAACAGACAGATACAGAAATGTAACACATTTCGGTGTTATAATGGGAACAAATGCTCCTGTATCAAATAACGCATGAACCGGTACCTCATTCAGAAATAAAGTACCCTACAGAAGTCCCTGCTAGCTAGTACATGACCGCTGACTAAGTCCTCCCCGATAACTAGTGCCCCCCCGTCAAAATGAAAACTTATCCTACTCGAGCTGCTTTGTGACGGAGGGGGCTGAAGCCGCTGCCGCTACCGAGGTCTCGGGCCACCTGCTGAAACCCACGCCCTCGCGGCGCGTTGGGTTGCGTCCGAGACTATGGACGCCAAGACCGCCAAAACTTAAGTCTTGTAATAATAAGTCATGTGCTTTGCACATGACATCCTGACATCATAGTGAATCATAATCACTAGAAATAACAAGAGACCAAGTCCAATACTTTCCACTAATCACATTTCGCCAAGTGTCACAAACTTGCTCTCCTCTTCTAAACCGCCCAAACCGTAATTTCGACCAGAACATTTTTCTTCACAGAAAAATGTAAATTATATCCCCGACTCCAGATCTTCCTCAAAACNGCAAATCTGAGTCCCGGGTCACNCCCGGGAGCCGTTTCTCCGNCCAAAATCCCCGAAAATCGTCCGACGGCAACCCCGCCCCAAAAATATTTTCCGCGGAAATGTCCGGTACACTGCCAGACACTAGAAATCGATATCGGGTCAATCCGAACTCCGGTTCGAATCTGGAAGCAATCGACCGAGTAGCCGTTAACCCCGGCCCAACCGGCTCGAATAGCCTCCCTCCAGGAGTTTGTCAATTCCTGCAAACCAAGTCTCTAATACCTCCGGCCCTCCTCGGCCGCTGAACCTCGGGGGGGATTCAAACTCTGAAACCTCTCCAAGAATCTGACCTCGCCAGACTGGTGCCCCAGATCCCCTCGTCGTTAATAGGACCGATGAGGAGTCTAGGTGTCGTAGTGACCACCCTTGTCAGAGTCACTCACTTACCGATCCCAAACTATGGCGAGCAGTGGCTTAAGTCTTGCTATCACCACCTGATCAAAATGCCCTTACCGTGGCATAAACAGATTTTCCCCTGCCTACTGCCGCCTCTGAACCAGCTAAGCTGGCGGTAATACCAAATCAGAGAGGGGTCCTTACGACCACTAAACCTCGGGGTGGTGAGTGTGGTTGTTCAGACCCTGGGTTACACTGAACCCGTATCCTATTCCACGGAGGTGTGGGATCCCGCCCCGCCTCCGGTACCAAATCACGCTATTCGCGTGTAGTACACATTTCCTTAAACCCACCCAACCGGAAAAACAACTTATCCCAAACCAAATTTCCAAACCATATACCAACTCAACCCAGAACCAACAGTTCAAACCCTATCTCTCGGAGGTGTGGGATTACAATCCTCCTCCGGCCGCAAACACACCGCCTACGCGTGTGAATCCAACTCGAGACATTTCAGACCAAACAGAGTCCGCACAAATCGGTCACTCCTAATCCCTACGAAGCTAGCAGCAGCTTTTCTAAGGCTCAGAGTGCAATGCAAGACTTAACACGAAGTTATTTCGCAAAATGATAAAATCATGCATTTCACAGAATCACAGAAGCAGTTCATGCTTATTTCACCAAATCTTTTCCTAACACACAATTTTACGTACCTGAAACTTTTCCACAATCCCCTTACACATAATAATCTTACCAGAATTCCAGAATTCCCGAGTGCCGAAATCTGCAACTATCATGATATCTTGATGTATCAAATTTGTTCCAAATTTTTTTTTTGAAGTTTTTAATGTAAGGTGGTGGAAAATCTCCGTACCAAACCATTCTAAAATAAAATGTAAAACAATAGTTGTCACTACAAGTCACCACCGACGACCAATATGGTCACTTACCCGCTCCGATACCAACTTGTCACCGCACGCCGCCCGAGCCCGGTTGCGGAGGCGGGGCGCCGGACGCCGGAAGCGGAAGCCGGAATGGAAAGGGGTGGCAGTCCATCGAGACCCGCCGCGCGTAGCGGACCCAAAACGGAAAGATTGTGGAAGTAAACTAACGGAAATTTCATGCATATAACCAAATAAAATGCAACCATACAATTCATGCACTAATAACAGAGTAAGCCACGCCCTCCGTGGACGTGTGCTTACGCACCAAAACTCATGTACATACAGAATTCACAGAACCTAAAATGTCTAGCAAGCGCCAAGCGCTGAGAACAGATATAGAACAGAATATACAAATATGTATATACAGACATACAACCATCGTAGCAATACAGAAAGTATGCATATGCAACTACAGAGCCAACCTTAGAATCTAAGTAACAAAATACCTTGCGCGGGATTCACACCAAGTACACAACCCCGGACCGCAAGGTGCAATCACAAAAACACACCCAAGGTAGGACCCTCACGGAATCCTACTCCGCAGGCCGCTTATCGCACCACTACCGAAATCCAAAAACAGAACCCAAAAAGGGTGAGTCCTAAAAGGACCCCGTAAGGGATTTGGGGTAAGATAAGTATATGCAACCCCGCAAAACAGAAAGATAGCAATATACGCAATGTAATACGAATAACATACATGTACCGAAACAAATCGGAACCTCGAAGGATGTGCGATTCCAAATCGCCATAAACCTTATAACAGATCGAACGACAGCCTCCCACTAAGGGGAGTCGGAAGCCAAGCTATTACGAAGCATGGTGCACCACTGGGTAGCGAACCCACAACCGCCGTAGTGTCACTGCATGCAGTATGCCATAAGGCATACTCCTACAAACGTAGGATTAATGCATGCAGTATGCTACAAGGCATACACCTACGAGATCACGTAACTTACCTTAAAGCGTAAATTTCCGAAATACCCGCAAAATGTAAGTGCTACAATACATATACCTACAGACTACGTAATATGCTCTAGGCATATAATACCGAAATACCCAGCAATGTAAAATGAAACTAAACATATACCTATCTTACCAAAAACAGCAGTAACCAAACCCTTACCTCAAAATCCAGTATTGGACCGATTCTGGATAACACCTACACCGTGCCCCAAACTTAGAACTCCTCTTTCCCTAACCACCGAAACTCGACCGCCAAACCAAGTTGAATTAGCATCCTCATCAACCACACTACCTAACTACAACCCCGACCCCAAAACCGAAAATCCGGCTGCAATTTCCGTAAAATTCCGCATTTTCACGTAAACGCTCGAATTCGAACCAACCTAGACAATGCAAGATTTCACATTGACAAACATCATACAATAGGCGTAACTGATCAAATCCAACCTTAAACCCTTCATTACCCGCCATTTTCCGATAATCCCGATTACTTGTAACTTTTTCATTCCTTAACCGAATTCAACATTTCAAACTTCCATCCACTCCTAAATTCAACCCCAACATCATATTAACATCCAACTCAACCAAAATGAACCTCCAACATTGAAAAAGAATCATTCAAAGATTCGGTTTTCAACCAACTTTTTATCCAACTTCCAATTCAATCCATTCAAGCTACCAAACAACCATTCTAACCACCAATTTCATTTCTAAACCATGAATGCTATCCAATTGCACCCAAACAACAAAATTCATCATGAACATACACTTACACAATTCGGCCACAAGGGGTTTTCACCTCAACTTGTTTTCCATCAAATTAAATCCACACACAAGCTTAGAATCATGCTAGGATTAACATACTTGAAGCATGAAGCAAGATAACAAACACACATTATTTTGGAAAATTATCCAAAATTTCGCCAAACAAGAGTTCCTCTTCCAAGATGTGTTTTCCAAAATCCAACACTTGATTAACACTCTCCTACCACCCAAGAACAACATACTAAAAGATGGGAGGAAGAAAATCATCCTAGCTTATAGCTAAGAACAAACCCATCAAATGCAAAAACTCTTCTTTTCACCACTAATCTTCCAAACTAATGAGAAAAGAGGAGTTAGGAGGATGCTTACCTCAAGTAGCAACCAATTCCTCTTTGATTTCTACCAAAAGAAGAAGTTCAAGCTTGGGTGGAGTTCATCCATGGAGTCGGCAGCAAGAACAGCAAGAAGAAGAAGATGAAGAAAAGAAAAGGAAGAAATGAAATGAGACCCATTTTATGAAAATAATATGCCTTTTATATTTCCATCACCCTTGCCCATCCCTCTCTTCTTTTAATTCAAAAATAGGACATGTGTCTCATATAAATCACACACTCACACACTTGCTGCCGAAAGTAGCTGCTGCACCCATGCTGAAATACTTTAATTTTGTGGCCAATTACAATTTAACTCCCAATTTTTCCGAAAGTTCCAATTCTTTTTGCCCAAAAATAATTACCGAATTCCAAAATTAATGAAATTCGGACACAGTCTTCAGAATATTATAACATGCACAGAACATTTTTCAGAAATTCATTTGCCTTTCCGGAGTGTCCTACCGAGCTCACGAACCCGAACCAAAACCCGACGTGCGAGCGTGACAACCTGAATCGAAATTCCGCTCACTCCAAAATTCTATAAAAATACCCATAAATTCCATCTTAAATTAAAACACAACTCATCCCAAAGCCGTCAGAAAATTTCCATCCCGAGCCCCGGGATTCCCGTCCCGAGCCTCGGGAGTCGCCCGGAACCGAACGTCCCGTCCCAAATATTAAACTCCACAACCATCACCGGGACGTCTCCACGACTCCAAAACTGCAAACGGCTTCCCAATCTGAGATCTCGAGAGTGCTACCGAGCCCGCTGTATGTCCCGAGGCGACCCCCGACAACCCCGGCGCAAAAATATTTTCGGCGGAAACGTCCGGGGACCCACACGACCTCAAATACGGAAGGGTTCGCCAAAATGATACTCGGATAGGGCTCGGGAGCCATCTGAACGCCGAAAACGTGACCCGCAGCTAAAACCGAGCCCTGGGTCACCCGGCCGCAACCCGCTCGGGGTGACCGTAATAAGAGATCTACCAACACTTTTGAGATAATTGTATCATGTTTTCTTAGTTAATATTGATGATATGATTCATGTTTACACGTAATGTAATTATTATGTTGCCTTTATTGTAAATACATGTTCTTTTGCAATAAATTATTAGGTTACCTTTATTGTTTTATTTGGTAAGTTCTGTGATTGTATTTTGTTAACTAAGTAATTTTATCATTTAATTATCATGTTAGTAAAACCTTTTCACTTAATTAATATACATACATGTTACTTACAATATATATATATACATGTTTAGCTAGTGAAATGGAAAGCGATCGTACTTGGATGTATGGTCATCGGTTTCATCCAAAAGGTGGGTTACAAGAACATTGGGCCATCGTTTGGATATGTTCATTAATTTTGCACTCAACCATCCTTCATTTATGAGCGGGGGTAAAATCAAATGTCATTGTTCTAGATGTGAGAATATGAGATACCGAGATATTGATGTAGCTAAAGTGCATTTGTGGAAGTGGGGATTTATGCCTAGACACTATCATTGGTCTTCACATGGAGAACCATATCCCGATGTGCATCCCAGGCATTAAATCATGGAGGTGCACAACCTCAATGGCAAGAAAGATCGAATACGGAATGGGTTGAAAGGATGGTTGTTGATGGATTTGGTAGAATTAAAGTTGAGAACATGCGGATGTCTGCTGACGAGCCTAATGCCGGTGCACAATCGCTTTTATGCATTGCTTAATACGACCTCTAAGCCATTGTGGGATGATTGTCGGCATTCTCAACTATCCGCTGTTGTTCGCTTACTAAATATTAAGTCACCCCGAGCGGGTGGTGACTTTAGTCATCCGAGATTCCGCTTCGGGCATGCGGGTCATGTCTTCAGTGGTCGGGATGAAAGTTATGTGACGGCTTTGGTGTGAGGTGTCACCCCACCCCGCACCCTCACTCCCTGCACTCGCGGAAGCGTGCAGAGAACGGAACCAAACCGGGGAAAGGGTGAAGGTGGCGGTGACGGTTCACTCACTCACAACCTTCACGTACACCTTAAACTCAAGCGAAAGTGTTCAACCAAGCCCCCAAGACACTTTCCTACGCGAACGGGGTTGAAAAGAACCAAGGATTTCGAACGGGTCCAGCGACCGCCCGGCCCAAGCCCGGTCGCCCGAACCATCGCCAACTCGCTGCCCACAAAGCCGAGTGGACCAGGCGACCGCCGACCTCTGGAGAGGGGTCGCCTGGCCTCTCGCCCGACCCAGCGACCGCCGCTCCAGGCCGGGTCGCCCGGCTGTCACCCGACCGCCGCCTCCAAAACCCGGGGTCCAGCGACCGCCGCTCCAAGAAAGGGTCGCCCGGCCTCGCCCGATCTCGCCTACTACGGAAGTGGTCCAGCGACCGCCCACTCCAAGGGAGGGTCGCCCGACCCTCCGACCGAACCGAAACCTCGAAAAACCTACGCCGAACTTAACAATTCCGAGCCCGAACTTTAACACCTATAAATTCTTACCATTTACACAACCAAAACCTACGAAACTAAACATGCAAGTTATGTACATTATACGAGCCAAAACCAAGTTCGAATACAAAAGGAACCCACCGGTCGGCGGTCTCACGGAATCCAACCGCGCAAAGGTGAAAGCTGCTGCTGCTCTCTAGACCAAACCTTTCAAACAAGCAACCTCGCCTCTGCTCGGCGACTTGCTTTTCCTTGCCTTTTCCTGAAACAAGAGATATAATGTTAAGTTCTCGAATGATCTTAGTAAGGGAACAGGTATAGACATGGTGCAGATTACTAAAACGGTAGATACAATAAAACTGCACACGGAAACATAACGAATGCGATACACAACGCATCTCACAATCAAACCTACGCAATGCAATCGATCTCACACAATCACTTCCAATTCACATTCATACGATAACATTTTTCGTGATGGACCATGGCGAGATCTGCCCGGTCCAACCGGCAATGGCCATGCGTCCATTCACAATCGGTCGGTAGAGCGTGGTACCCGGCTCGGGAGCGACCCCATCGGTCAATCAATACGAATCATCGATAACCATCGTAGGTGTATCGGAGTCCCAATCGGTTCTGCACAACAATGCCTATACTCCTAGACACACACCGAACCCTTACCTCTAATCAAAGCCCGAATCCAATTTCTTGATCGACGGTCCCGGTAGGAATTTGGCAGAGTTTCGCCCAAATTCAAAGCAACTCCTGTTCACAATCAATCACAAATACACAATTCAATTCAGAATTCACGAAACAGCTTATTGGCATTGGCGCCAAAACCGAGGCTCGGCCGGGAAAAGCGACTTTCACACCGAGCCTCTTCTAATTGAACCGATCACACTATCGTAACCAGAATTCTACTCAATTCAAAATGTCCTTACCTTTCACTAATTCTTCCGTCAAAAATTCCACCCAAAATTTCAGACGCGAATCGGCACAACCTCGGTGCGTTTCTTCCTACGTTCTGTTATCAAACATGCACCAGGAAGTGCCGAGAACGCTTAGGAACCGAAAAATTAAACAAAGGAGCATATGACACTATTCACTCAAACATTCAAATGCTCCTAACTTGAAAAATACACTGATTCTTCCAAAACAGACTTCAGATTATCGATCTATACAACCCAATGAACAATTTAAGCGGTTTACCTCGGAGTTTGATCGCGGATTGACGAAGAACAGTTGTGAGCTCAAGCTCTCAAAATGGCGCAATGGTGAGGGAGAGAGAGAGAGGAGGTTACGGAAGAAGAAGAAGAAAAGGGTGAAGTGTTGACTAAAATGTTTTCTTTTCATATATGTATATATGTATTATTACTTATACATTTATATAAATATATATAATTCCATAATTTTCTTCTTTTCTTATCTTCTTCAATTGAGAGGGGACATGTGTCCCCTCTCACATCTCTCCCATGCGCCCCATACCCTTCCTTTCTACCAAAAATAACCAATGATAACCCTTTTCCTTTACTTTCACATATATATGTATTAATTGCGAAAATACAACTTAATTCCTATCTTTTTCCTTCCTTCCTTTTTCTCCTTTAACAAAGAAGGGACAAGTGTCCCTTCTCTCACTTGCCCATCCGCCTCCTTCTCTCTTTTTCTTCCAAAATCCAATTTTCCAATTATCTCTCACATAACCAGAACTGCATTTTCGCTCAGCCCGAAAATGCAACTTTTTACCAAACTTACTCCGATTGGTACCAAACTTTAACCACTTACTCGGGACATCCCAAAACCCATAAAACACATTTTCTTATCCATTTATAAGTCCCGAGTCACTCGGAAATGCAACTCCCGGGAATTACGTGCAGCCGCGTAATTAATTCTAAATCCTTCCCGGGTTGCCCCAAAATTTACCAAATCAAATCCACAATTACCAAACATGCAAAACAAGTCCCGAAATTATCGAAAATCCGGTAATCCGGTAATTAAATCCGGTAATTAAATTTAAATACGTAATTAACTTAATTACGTCGGTATTGGTAACAATTCTCCCCCTTAAGACCCTTGGTCCTCCAAGGCGATCTTAAGGCGTTAAATACTCTTGGGGTACCGATCTCTGTATATCCTGCTCAACCTCCCACGTTGCCTCTCGATCGGTATGATGAGACCATTGTACTCTGATCATCGGTATTAGCTTACTACGAAGCTTCCGCACATCGTGCCCTAGGATGGCCACTGGCACCTCTTTGTAGGAAAGATCCGGTTCTATCTGTATATCTTCCGCGGTAACTGTCTGAACCGGATCCAGGATACACTTCTTCAGCATACTCACATGAAATACGTTATGCACTGCTGACATATGCGGGGGTAAAGCCAACCGGTAGGCTACTCTACCAACCCGCCCCAGAATCTCATACGGTCCCACATAACGCGGTGCCAACTTTCCCTTCTTACCAAATCTGATAACCCCTCGGTCGGTGCTACCTTAAGCCATACTGTCACCAACCTCGAATTCCAAATCCCGCCTCCTTTTATTCACATAGGAGGTGGTCCGATCATTTGCAGCCTTCAACCGTTCCTGAATCTTCTTAACCTTCGCTGTCGTCTCCTCAATCAATTGAGGACCCAATTCCACTCGATCGGAAGCTTCTGCCCAACAGTGTGGTGTTACACAACGCCGCCCATACAACGCCTCATACGGTGTCATGCCAACGGTGGACTGATAACTGTTATTATACGAGAATTCCACCAATGGTAGGTGAAAATCCCACTCACCACCGAAGTCCAGCACAACTCCGTAACATGTCTTCCAATATTTGGATCACCCGTTCTGACTGTTCATCTGTCTGTGGATGATACGCTGAACTCATGTGCAACTGTGTACCCAAAGCTATGTGGAAAGCCTTCCAAAACCGTGATGTAAACCGCGGATCTCGATCGGACACTATGGAGTCTGGTACTCCATGTAACCGCATAATCTCCTTGATGTACAGTTGAGCTAACTTCTCCAAAGAGTCTGTAATCCGTATTGGGAGAAAATGGGCACACTTTGTCAATCGATCCACTACAACCCATATAGCGTCGTGGTGCGCTCGGGTCATAGGTAATCCTGTCAGAAAGTCCATAGTAATATTGCCCCATTTCCTGACCGGAATGGGCAATGTCTGTAAAGTGCCTGCTGGTTTTTGATGCTCCGCCTTCACCCGTTGACACGTTGCACACTTAGAAACATAAGTGGCAATGTTCTTCCGCATACCCGGCCACCAAAAATGAGACCTCAAATCATGATCCATTTTCTCACCTCCCGGTGTACACTCAATCGACTCGTATGCGCCTCCTCAAGTATTTCCCTGCGAAGGGTCGGTTCCATCGGTACATACAACGATCTTTGAAATACAACAATCCTGTTTGTAACCGAATGATGGGTGAAGGGATCCTTTCGCTTCTCCCGATACCTTCTTCAGTGATGCATCTGCATTCTGAGCATCTCGCACCCTGTCCAGCCACCCTGACTGGATCGTCAAAGTAAACAGTTGCTCACGCTCTCGGTGCTCCCACAAACTCCACAACCGAACCAAGTCATTCTCTTCATCATCACCATCCCGATCTCCACCTTTCACCATGCCGGTATACTTCCGACTCGGACGTCAGCCTACCGAATTCCCTTTGCCAGCGATATACTCGATACTACAATCGTAATCCTTCATGTACTCAAGCCACCTTCGTTGCCTCATATTCAAATCCTTCTGGGTAAACAAATATTTCAAACTCTTATGATCCGTAAAGATTTGAAATTTGCTACCAAGCAGATAATGTCGCCATTGCTTGAGTGCATAAATTACGCGCCAGCTTCCAAATCGTGAGTCGGGTAGTTTTGCTCATGCGGTCGAAGCTGTCTCGACCCATAAGCTATCACATTCCTATCCTGCATGAGTACACAACCCAAACCCGACCTGGAAGCGTCCGTGTAAATCGTAAAAGCTGCACTTGGATCTGGCAATACCAGAATAGGTGCGTGAGTCAGCCTATCCTTTAGTTCCTGAAAGCTGCGCTCACACGCCTCAGACCATACAAATGCTCGCCCCTTCGCGTAAGCTGAGTAAGGGGTAGAGCCAAAGTCGAAAATCGATACGAACCTCCGGTAATAACCTCGCCACCCGAGGAAACTCGATCTCTCGCATCAGTAGTCGGTTGCTTCCAGTCCATTCGCCTTAATCTTTTCGTGATCCACCGATAAACCATTCTCTCCAATAACGTGCCCCGGGAAGGACACTTCGATCCAAAACCGACACTTGGAGAGTTTGGCATACAACCGATGATCACTCAAAGTCTTCGATACAATTCGCAGATGATCCTCGGTGTTCACCTTCATTCTTGGAGTAAACCAAGATATCATCAATGAATACCACCACAAACTGATCCGGTATGGACGGAACACTCGGTTCATCATATCCATAAATGCCGCAGCGCATTTGTCAAACCGAATGGCATGACGGTATACTCGTAATGTCCATACCGGGTTCGAAAGCTGTTTTGGGAATATCTTCTTCCTTCACCCGAAGTTGGAAGTACCCCGATCTCAAGTCAATCTTGAAAATACCTTTGCCCCCTTCACCGATCAAACAAATCATCAATCCGTGGGAGGGTATTTATTCTTCACGATTATCGCTTTCGGTTTGCGATAATCGATACACAATCGTAACGTTCCATCCTTCTTTTTCACAAACAACACGGAGCACCCCACGGGGGCGTGCTCGGCCGAATGAATCCTTTAGAAAGCAATTCATCCACCGCTTCTTAAGCTCATTCATTTCGGGGATAGCCATTCGGTAAGGGGAGCAGATACGGTGCGATCCCCGAGCAAAATCTCAAAACAATTTCACGTTAGGAGGCATCCCCGTAAATCTTCAGAAATACCGCGGAAATTCCCTTACAACCAATACCCGATCTATCTCATCCCCGATCTCTCAAGAGTTCATCCCACAGTAATCATCCTCATCTATCACTTCAAACTCGTCTAGAATTTGCAATTCTAGACTCCCCATTTCTGATTCCTGCTCAGAGGAAGAAGCGGAGGATTGAAGTACCTTCCCAGTAGGTAAAGTCACCTCCCGCTTCCCACAATCAATCAGACTCCATTCTTAGCTAACCAGTCCATTCCCGTAACCACATCATACCCCGAAATATCTAAAACCAGTAAATCACTCAAGATCCGGTGTTTTCCCAAATCAATCATACAATCCCGAACCATATCATTAGAGAGCAACCACTGGCTCCCTGCAGTCTTAACTAAAGCCACTCGTGGCATAGAACTCACAGATAAACGTTGCGCCATAGCAAATTTCTGAGCCACAATGGACACAGAAGCACCAAGATGTCGAACAACACAAAGGCAGGAATGTTATTTAACAAAGATGGTACCTTTAAGGGCACCTTGTCGTGCCGTTTCACCTTCCTTTTGCTGGTTTGCCTCCCGCGTTCGATCTGAAAAACTCTTCCCAATCTCGGTTGCGGTGGCGGTGGAGGTGCTGCGGTCGTGGAAACCGTGGTGCAGCACCACCTCGTGGTGCCCCGGTCCGAAACAACGGTAACCCCAATGGAGGCCTCGGACCTTGGCCGACCTCCCTCCTCGGTGCAACTTGAGGACAATCTCGGACCAGTGGTCCGATGAACCACATCCCAAACACCGACTGTCTCCCGATAGCATGCTCGCTGGGTGAGAACGTTGACAGTCGGACAAACAATAGCGGAGGGTGAAGCTACTCCCTTCCCTCTAGCGCTTGGGTTAGGGCTGGAGTGCCATCCCGGCGTTTCGAGGGAAGCCACGGAAGCTTGTACCTTCCACGTCCAACGGCCTGTTGAGGTATGAATCTACTCTCAACATCCTCCTGTTCAATCAGTTGAGCCTTTTGTGTTGCTTCTGATAATATTTGATATCCAACGGTCGGAGTGCCAATCGAATATCAGGTCGCAACCTCTCGATAAATCTCTTTGCCTTCTCGTTCTTCCATCCCATGATATCGTGGAACATAACGAATCAATCGATCAAACTCGTGCTCATATTCCAGCACGCTCATAGTCCCTTGAGTCAAATTGTCAAACCGTGCTTGTCGCAAGTCTCGACAGCATCACTCACATAATGATCGTGGAACAAGCGAGTAAACTCATTCCACGTCATATCGGTATCGAGCTCTCCCGGGCGAACTGCTCCGCTCGGTGCCTGTTCTCACACTCTCCCACCATATCAAAGCTCGGTCCTCCAGTTGTGCGTTGCCAACGATACCATTGCAAAGAGATGAGAATTCCAATCTTTCAAACATGGAGTCGATCCGTGAAACCAGACTTCCGCCGCCTCGGGCCCACCCTTTCCGTTGAAACGGGGTGGGTTCGGGCGTTGGAATCGCTCGAGCATCCTACTAGGGCGCTCATTCTCTTCCCGCTGCCTTTTGGGTCGATGTGACCCTTCGGCTTCTCAGATTGCCGACGGCGGCGTCGACCACTAGCACTTCCCCGAGACGGGCCATGATCATCATGACTCCGTCTGCGGCGAAATCAATCTCTCGGTGCACCCTCCTACCTCTTGGGTGTCTCCGCTCTTCATCGATACTAGCCTCCTCTTGAGATGAGGACGGGCTGTTATCGATCCACAAGATGGGGTCCATGACGCCCGATCCACTACCACTCATATCTCGAAGTTGTTGCCTTTGTCCTCGAGTCCGTTGGTTCCGGTAGTATCTGCCAAACTATCCCGGATCTGTTCTAAGACTCGCACTAGTTCGGGGGACTTGTGGTGCCCGTCCCCCGCCGGTTGTACAATCGGTCGAGGTTCGGGATCTTCGCCCCGCCTCTCTTGTTCATTCGGTCCCGGTCTTCCCGGTGTTAACCATTTTCGAGAATCAATATAAACACAACATTACGGTAACAATCAATCAAAACTTAGCAGCAGTGATTCCAATTGGCTCAGATACGTACATGCATGATGCAATGAAATGCAACCTTACTATCACATAAACCATTCACAACTAGGTAAGCCTGCTCTGATACCAACTTGTCACCCCACCCCTGCACCCTCACACCCCGCACTCGCGGAAGAGTACGGAGAACGAAACTAAACCGGGGAAAGGGGGAAGGTGGCGGTGACGGTTCACTCACTCACAACCTTAACGTAAACCTTAAACTCAAGCGAAAGTGTTCAACCAAGCCCCCAAGACACTTACCTACGCGAACGGGGTTGAAAAGAACCAAGGATTTCGAAAACGGGGTCCAGCGACCGCCCGGCCCAAGCCCGGTCGCCCGAACCATCGACTAACTCGCTGCCCACAAAGCTGAGTGGACCAGGCGACCGCCTGACCTCTGGAGAGGGGTCGCCTGGCCTCTCGCCCGACCTGTGCGACCGCCGCTCCAGGCCGGGCCGCCCGGCCTGTCACCCGACCGCCGCCTCCAAAACCTGGGGGTCCAGCGACCGCCGCTCAAGAAAGGGGCCGCCCGGCCCTCGCCTCGATCTCGCCTACTACGGAAGTGGTCCAGCGACCGCCCACTCCAAGGGAGGGGTCGCCCGACCCTCCGACCGAACCGAAAAACTGAAAAACCTACGCCGAACTAAACAATACTGAGCCAGAACTTTAACACTTATAAATTCTTACCATTTACACAACCAAAACCTACGAAACTAAACATGCAAGTTATGTACATTATACAGAGCCAAAACCAAGTTCGGAATACAAAAGGAACCCACCAGGCGGCGGTCTCACGGAATCCAACCGCGCAAAGGTGAAACTGCTGCTGCTGCTGCTCTAGACCAAACCTTTCAAACAAGCAACCTCGCCTCTACTCGGCGACTTGCTTTTCCTTGCCTTTTCCTGAAACAATAGATATAAGGGTAAGTTCTCGAAAGAACTTAGTAAGGGAACAGGTATAGACATGGTGCGCTTTACTAAAACGGTAGATACAATAAACCGCAAACGGAAACATAACGAATACGATACACAACGCATCTCACAATCAAACCTACGCAATGCGATCGATCTCACACAATCACTTCCAATTCACATTCATACGATAACATTTTTCGTGATGGACCATGGCGAGATCTCGCCGGTCCAACCGGCAATGGCCATGCGTCCATTCACAATCGGTCGGTAGGCGTGGTACCAGCTCGGGAGCGACCCCATCGGTCAATCAATACGAATCATCGATAACCATCGTAGGTGTATCGGAGTCCCAATCGGTTCTGCACAACAATGCCTATACTCCTAGACACACATCGAACCCTTACCTCTAATCAAAGCCCGAATCCAATTTCTTGATCGACGGTCCCGGTAGGAATTTCGGCAGAGTTTCGCCCAAATTCAAAGCAACTCCTGCTCACAATCAATCACAGATACACAATTCAATTCAGAATTCACAGAAACAGTTATTGGCATTGGCGCCAAAACCGAGGCTCGGCCGGGAAAACGACTTTCACACCGAGCCTCTTCTAATTGAACCGATCACACTATCGTAACCAGAATTCTACTCAATTCAAAAATGCCCTTACCTTTCACTAATTCTTCCGTCAAAAATTCCACCCAAAATTTCAGACGCGAATCGGCACAACCTCAGGTGCGTTTCTTCCTACGTTCCTGTTATCAAACATGCACCAGGAAGTGCCGAGAACGCTTAGGAACCGAAAATTAAACAAAGGATCATATGACACTATTCACTCAAACATTCAAATGCTCCTAACTTGAAAAATACACTGATTCTTCCAAAACAGACTTCAGATTATCGATCTATACAACCCAATGAACAATTTAATCGGTTTACCTCGGAGTTTGATCGCGAAACGACGAAGAACAGCTTGTGAGCTCAAGCTCTCAAAAATGGCGCAATGGTGAGGGAGAGAGAGAGAGGAGGTTACGGGAAGAAGAAGAAGAAAAGGGTGAAGTGTTGACTAAAATGTTTTCTTTTCATATATGTATATATGTATTATTACTTATACATTTATATAAATATATATAATTCCATAATTTTCTTCTTTTCTTCTCTTCTTCAATTGAGAGGGGACATGTGTCCCCTCTCCCATCTCTCCCATGCGCCCCATACCCTTCCTTTCTACCAAAAATAACCAATTATAATGAGGTGTGTTATGGCTCGGGGCGGGTATTATGGTGATAATCGAGCAAGCACACACGACGGGTATTTTAGCTCGGGATAGCACGCGCACACGTCGGGAGTTACTCGGGTGAAGTTGGCGCGGGATTACGCTCCAATACTTCGCACTTTCGGTTTTGGCTTATGTGTGAGTCATTAGGGTGAGTGGTGACTAAGGTGCTAGGGACACTTGTCCCCATGACTCACCACTTGGAAAGTATAAAAGGGTGTAATTTTTGGAAAGAAATGGCATTTTGCTCTCATCTCTTCTTCCTATCTTCCATTCGCCAACTTCATCTTCTTCTACCTCTCAAAGTGTTCTTCATCTTGCAAGGATTGATCATGGTTTTAAGCGTGGATTTGTGGTAAGATTCTTCTCTTCATGGTTTAGTAAGTTTGAAGCATGGTTTTTGGAGGGAAACAAGGGTTAGAACCGATTTTGGTGTATGCATTTGCTACATGTTATGTTCATCTTCTTGCTTCAATATTTTGGTATGTTGTTCTTGGCAAGAAGTAGTGTAGGAATCAAGGTTTAATTTATGGAAGAACACCATGGAGTGAAAAATCCTAAATGGCCGAAAATTAGGTTGAATTCTAAACCTATTGATTGGTTGTGTTCTTGAATCATGCTTGAGGTATGTTGTTCCTAGCATGAATCTAAGTTGTTGTGTGAATTCAATTTGAAGGTAAACATGTTGGGTAAAAAGTACCCAATTTGCCGAAATTGTTCATTAGGGTTTGAGTTTGATTTTGGGTGATTAGGGTGAGATGTGTTGGTAAGCATGCTTGAAATGTGTAATTGCTGAATTAATCATGTGTTTGGAACCTTAATTGGTTTGGATTAAAGTTTGGTGTAAAAGGGAGGTTGAGGCCGAAATTAAAGGAAGGTTTTGGTTATATTTGTGTTGTGTTTTGGGATTGTTTTGGTAGTGATTTGGTATCGGGAATGGAAGTAGGTAACTAACAATGTTCGGAACGTCGTTTCGGGAATTGTGGACAATGTTGGGGAAGTGTGATTTGAATGTTTGGTTGTGTTCATGGGTGTGTAGATAACAATGTTCTAGCTCGGTTTGAGAAACCGAACTTTCTGTGGAATTTTACGGGAAAGTGCGGGATTGTGCGGGATTGGTTTCCGGGGGTCTATTTTGGTGATTTCTAACTTGTGTGTGGTTGTTCAGCTTGATTCAGCAGTGGTGGAGTAGTGCGGGACTTCAGAAGTCACACTACCACATTTCGGGCCGGACACTGGGATTTTCCCGGGATTTTGCTGCGGATTGGTTTTTGTGAGGTAAGGGTTCAACTTCTCTCGTTATGCATTCTAGGAGGGATTACATGTATATTGGGGTTAGTTGAGGCGGGTTTCGGGTTGAGGACGATGGTCCGATGATCCCGGGACCAGTCATATGGTAAGATATAGTTTGTTCTGCTTCAAGGCCCAGAATGGTCTTGGAGACCTCGGGCTCCTTATATGTTCTGTTTATCTGCACCGAGTGCTGATATTCTGCATATACCTTACGGTATATTCTGTTCTGTGACGAGACTCGGGATGGTCTTGGAGACCATGGGTGCTCCTGGGATTGTTGTGTCTGCACTGGGTGCTGACATTCTGTATATACCCTGCGGTATATTCTGTGACCCTACGACAGTTAAGGGGATCGCGACCCCAGCTGGTACCATGCTTCTGTTTCTGACCTCTTAGAGAGGGCTGTCGTTCTGTTGATTTTTATTTTAAGGGTCATTCTGGCGGTCTGCACCGCATCCTACGGGATTCTGTCTAACCCAGTCCTGCGGGACTCTGTTTATATGTATATATGCTTGTGTTTTCTTTGTTTTGCAGGTACGGCACACTAGCACTTCTTGCAAACTGTATCTTACCTCAGCCCTTACTGGGTCCTCCCGAGGACTCACCCCTTTCTGTTTACCACCTTTCAGGTCGACCTGACAGCAGCGGACTAGAGATCCGCGGTGCTTTCTGTTTTGGGATTCAGGTATCGACAGTTCCAATTTGGAACTTCTGTTAAGTTTATAAGGGTGGTCTCTGTAGAGGTTACAGTCTGTTTTACTGCTAAGTATAGCATATGGGTTTACAGTTAACTAACTTCTCTCTCTTCTGTTTGTGTTTTAGCAGCAGCAGCAGTACTACGTGCGGGAATCTTCTGATCTCGAAGTTTTCCAGATTCCGCACCTAGGTATTCTAGGGTTTTACTTTGGCTGCTCTGTAGATGTATGTGCATGCATGTTTAGATCAGATCATGTTGTGTATTTTGGATACATTGGTTCTATACTTCTGTGTGACTGGAGGGCTCGCTCATTTCGGTTGAGGGCGAGACCCGGGGTATGTTCATGTTGCTTATATATCGGATGGGTTTTGTATTTTGGATGTTCGTTAAATCATGAATGATATTTCCATGAACTGCATGTTTGGTGATGGTCGGGTGCTCGCCTATTTCAGTGGGGCGGGGCTCACCATGGATAGTTAAGAATATATCGTATACTTGCCATCTTTGAGTTTTGTAGGTTGCGGGTCGTAGTACGACCAATAAGTTTACAAGTGAGCAAAGTGTTCTCAGGCACCGGGCCTTCGAGAACGAGACTTTGCGGGCCGGGTCATGGGACCACTACACGCAGCGGATTTCGGTTGGACCGTTTCCGTGGTTTCCGTCGCAGCTTCCGCTTCTGACGTCGCGGGCGGCCCTGTCTCCGCAACCGGGCGCGGGCACTCGTGACAGAGATGCAGCCGGAAGATAGTAAAATGTCAAATAGTTGGTATGACAAAAACAATGGTCTCACGGTTGGGATTATCATATAGAAAGATCTCTTGTTGTGTGAATGATTGCATGTTATTCGGAATGGAGATAGTGAGGGAGAACGTGTAAGTTTTGTGAAGCTCCACGTTTCAAGCCACAGAGAAGTAACACCGCTAGAGATATTCCGAACAAAACTTTATACTATTTACTGTTGACTCCACGTCTGCAGTGACTTTATGTATCAACTGTAACTGCATCGCATATGTGATGGCATGCCGACCATAGCGTTGAGCTAGGTGTTATGAGACACCCATATGATGTTGAAGCTTGGAAGCATTTTGATAGAACATATCCATGGTTTGCATCTGATCCTCGGAATATAAGACTCGGTTTATGTTCTGATGGTTTCACTCCATTTGGTGTCACTGGGAAACAATATTCTTGTTGGCCAGTGATTGTGACGCCATATAATCTCCCACCATGGATGTGTATGAAAACACCATACATGTTTTTGACTCTCCTAATCCTGTGGCCGCGTAGTCCAAGGAAAAACATTGATGTTTATTTGCAGTCATTAATTGAAGAGTTGAAAGTTTTCTGGGAGGATGGCTGTGAGACATGGGATGTATTGTTTAGGCAAAACTTCACACTCAAAGCAGCTTTAATGTGGACGATTAATGATTTTCCTGCTTATGGTATGCTATCGCATTGGATGACCCATGACATATTATCTTGTCCTATTTGCATGGAAAAAACTAAAGCTTTTCAACTTCAATATGGTCAAAAACAATAATTCTTCGATTGTCATCGACAATTTCTTGATCATGATCATCCATACAGAAGAAATCGGACCGACTTCTTAAAAGGGAGAGTTGAGAACAGTCCTCCCCCAGTTCGTTTGATTGGAGAAGAAATTTGGGATCGAGTTACAGAAATTCCATCTGTTATTGATCACAATTGGAAGGGTAAATTTTCTGGGTATGGTACCGAGCATAATTGGATGAAACGATCAATTTTCTGTGATTTGCCGTATTGGAAGACCAATCTCATTAGACACAATCTTGACATAATGCATATCGAGAAGAACATTTTTGAAAATGTTTTCAATACCGTCATGGATGACTCAAAGAAGACGAAGGATAATGTCAAGGCTAGGAGAGATCTAGAAATTTATTGCAATCGATGTGTTTTGAACATGATACCACTTGAAGGTGGTGGTTGCTTCAAACCGAAGGCTGCATATACACTTAATAATGCACAGAGCAAAGATGTTATAAGTTGGATAAAATCATTGAAGCTACCTAATGGGTATGCATCAAATCTTGCTAGGTGTATTGACGGTGCAGGGCTAAAATATTTGGTATGAAAAGTCATGACTGTCATGTTTTTCTACAAAAGTTTCGCCAATTGCATTTCAAGCTCTTCCATTGAATATATAGAAAGCATTGACAGAGTTGAGTCTGTTCTTTAGAGATTTGTGTATGAAGGAGTTACATTTAGAGAGACTCAACGCATGGAAACAGATATAGCGATAATCCTTTGTAAGTTGGAAAACAATTTCCTCCGGGTTCTTTGATTCCATGGAGCATTTGCCAATACATTTGCCATATGAAGCCAAAGTTGGTGGACCGGCTCCTTATCGATGGATGTTCAAATTTGAGTGGTAAAGTTGGTGGACCGGTTCTTTGATTCCATGGAGCAAGATTGCGGAGACCCCTCTTGGAGGACCAAGAGTCCTAATGGGGGGAGGATGTTACAGTCACCCCGAGCGGGTGGTGACTTCTGTGTATCCTGGGGCTCCGTTCCAAGCATGCGGGGCATGTTTTCTGTTGGTCAGATAGCTCCCGGATCTTTTCTAGGTAACATTCTCGAGAATGCTTACATATTCGAGGTCCCCGCACCTTTCCGCGAAAAATGGGAAGTTCGTTCTCGGGCGACACTCGGGGCTCGGGATGAATAATTTGATGGCGCCAATGGTGTGTGGTATGTTATGACTCGGGATGAGTAATGTGGTGATAACCAAGCAAGTACACATAACGGGATTACTTGGTTAAGCTAGCAAGCACATACGTTGGGATTTGCTAGGGTTAAGTTGGCGCGGGATGACACTTAAACACTTAGGCATATTTTGGCTAGGATTCGATGACTAAGGTGCCTAAGTGTGTGCTTGTTAGGTGACTCATATGGTGACTAAGGTGTCTAGTGGTGTGCTTGTTAGGTGACTCACATGGTGACTAAGGTGCCTAAGTGTGTGCTTGTAAGGTGACTCATCACGACAAGGAGTATATAAGGTGTAGAATTACAGAGAGATTCATTTTTCGTCACATAAATCTCTCTCTCAAATCTGCCACTCTCTCTCCCTCTCATATGTTCTTCATTTGCTTAAGAACATTCATACACACAAGTAGCTCTCCTTGATCCCTTACAAGACCGATTTGTTCAAGAGTTTAAGGGAGGTTGTTCTTGGTGTTAATCTTGAGGTAAGCATGTCTCCTTCATGATTTTGGTATGTTTGAAGCATGGTTGTGGTTGAAGCACCTTATGGCCGAATTCATGGCAAACCCTAGCTAGCCATTTTGTTCATCTTCTTGCTTCAAGCTTGGGATATGTTGTTATTGGTGTGATTTGGTGTAGGAATCAAGGTTTGAAATATTGAAGAACATCTTGGGATGAAAACCCTATCTTGGACGAAATTTTGGTGATGGAATTGATGGGATTGTTGGGTGAATGTTGAGTAATATGTTGATATTCATGCTTAGAATGTTTAAGTGCTTGATTATGCATGAATTGGAAGCTTTAAATTGATTGGAAAGGATATTGGTACAAAGTGCATGTTGAGGCCGAATTGTAGGGAAGGAGAAAAGTATGTTATAAATCCTTAGCTGTTCATGTTTGTATATAAACAACGATGTTCTAGCTCGGTTTAAAAATCCGAGCTTTCTGTGAAGGTTTGCGGGAAAGTGCGGGATTAGTGTGTCACAGCCACCCCGCCCGGTTGCGGAGGCGGAGCCGGCCGCGACGTCGGAGAACAGGAACTTACGGCGGAAAACGCGGCAATGGAGCATCGAGCTCAAATACGTAACAAATGAGTATCGACTAGCAACCTACGTAACCCATACATGGCAAGTATACATGATAACTCGACAAAATACCAACCAAGCAGCTTCATGGTATACCAAACATTGCTCATCGCAACAACCACGTAAACACTGAATTCATATCATAACAAATCCAATATAGGCAAGTCGGGCTCCGCCCTCGACTCAGAAGGCATCAAAGGCAGAATATATTTCCGATCATATGGCATATACAAATTCATGATCTGACCTACATGCATGCAGCTACAACTACAGAGCCATTAAACAAAATCCTATATATATATATACCTAAGTGCGGAATCAGAAGCCTCTCGCTCAAGAATTCCCGCACGTGGTACCGCCGCCGCATGTAACCTGAATGTCCGGAAGCACCGCGGATCTCTATTCCGCTGGTTGCTTGTCGATCGCCTGAAAGATGGTAAACAAATAAAAGGGTGAGTCCTCGAAAGGACCCAGAAGGGCTTAAGGTAAAAGTGCGCTTTGCCCATGGGCAACAATCTGAACCTGCAAAACAGAATATCACAGCATATGCATGTACATATAAACATAAAGCATAACGTAAATCAGAATCCAACACATGCGGTCCAACCGCCAGAACGACCCGTAACGACAGCCCTCAACAGAGGTCAGAATATACAGATCAGAACAGAACAGATAGCACGGTACCGGCTGGGGTCGCGAGCCCCAAACCGCCGTAGGGTCACGTAATGTAAGTATCGGCACTCCGGTGCGGATACACGCAGAATGTCGGCACCCTTCAAAGCGGACACGTAATGTAAGTATCGGCACTCATGGTGCGGATACGCAGAATGTCGGCACCCCTTCAGTGCGGACACAGAACAGAACATATAATAATAATAAGAATAAATAAAAATAAACAGAAATAACATTACCTGATAACAATATACGTAATGTAATAGGAACCCGGGCCTCTAAGGTCATCCGGCCTTGAAACAACAAACGTACATTTTACCAAATTAAGCCCTTACCTCAGAAACGCCGCCCCGCAGCCCAACACTCGGAAGATCCCAACTCCCGACCCGAAATGCACAACTTGGCTCCTACGGGTCCGCGCTACTCCACCAACGCAGAATCAAGTCAGACAACCATAGTTGGATCGAACATATCCAAACAAACCCCGTAAAACAATTTCCGCACAAACCCGCACTTTCCCGGAAAATTCCACGTAAAGCTCGGTTTCACGAACCGAGCTAGAACCTTGTTATTCCAACTCCCACAAACATATTCCAACCCTTAAACCCGCATTCCAGCATACACTTTTCCCGGTAAACTCGTATAAAACTAACTTTCTTATTTCTAACCCGAAAATGGTATTTCAAACGTCATAACACACCTACTTTCACCCACATTACCAATTTAGCATCCAATTCAATCAACACACACCACCAAGATTGAAAAAGAATCACTTCAACAATTTGATCCTTAACCAATTTTTCACCACACTTCCAATTCAAACCATACTAGCTTCTAATTAATCCCACTAATCACCAATTTCACTTCCTAACCCAACTTACTAACCAATTGCATCAACACAACAAACCCCCAATTTTGAACAATTCGGCCTTAATGGGGATTTCTCAACCAACCTTCATTTCAATCCAAACAAAGTTCCATTAGCACTCTTTATCACCAATTGCAATTATTAAACAAGATTACTAACCAATTGCTTCAAAATCAATAAAACCTATTCATTCCACATTTCGCCAAAGAGGGATTTTTAACCCAACTTGTTTTCTTTCAAATTGAAACCATAGATTGTCTTAGAATCATGCTAGGAACAACATATCTCAAGCATGATTCAAGAACACAAACATACACAATTTTAGAATTTCCCATTCAAATTTCAGCACCCTAGGTTTCCATCTTCCATGGAGTTTTTCCAACATTCAACCATAGATTCCTACTCCTCAAGCCCAAGAACAACATACTAAAAGATGGAAGGGAGAGGATCACTCTTTCAAGTAGACAAGAACAAACACATAGCTTGAAAACTCCCTCTTTTCTTGCCCAAAACATGTTCTCAACTTGGAAAGATGATGGAAGTGAGAAGCTTACCAAGCTTGGAGCTCAAAACCTTGAAGAAATCAGCAAGAAATGATGAAGCACTTGGAGCTTGGGAAGCTCATTCATGGCGGCAGAGAAGAAGAAGTAGGAAGAAGAAGAAAGATGAAATGAATTAATTTCCAATATTATGTAATTTCTTGCCTTTTTATACTTCTTCTTTTTTCTAGTTAAATGGCAAATGGACAAGTGTCCCAAAACCTCTCCTCTTGCTGCCGAAAATCTGCTGCAGCCCATACTCTCTATTATTAATTTTGCACCCATTTGCAAATTAACTCCCAATTTTTCCGAAAGTTCCAATTCTTTTTGCCCAAAAATAATTACCGAATTCCAAAATTAATGAAACTTGGACACAATCTTCAGAATATTATAACATGCACAGAACATTTTTCAGAAATTCATTTGCCTTTCCGGAGTGTCCTACCGAGCTCGCTGAACCCGAACCAAAACCCGACGCGCGAGCGTGACAACCCGAACCGAAATTCCGTCACTCCAAAATTCTATAAAAATTCCCATAAATTCCATCTTAAATTCAAACACAACTTACCCCAAAGCCGTCAGAAAATTTCCATCCCGAGCCCCGGGATTCCCGTCCCGAGCCCCGGGAGTCGCCCGGAACCGAACGTCCCGCCCCAAATATTAAACTCCACAACCACCTCCGGGACGTTTCCACGACTCCAAAACTACAAACGGCTTCTCAAACTGAGATCTCGAGAGCGCTACCGAGCCCGCTGACGCCCCGAGGCGACCCCGACAACCCCCGCGCGCAAAAATATTTTCGGCGGAAACGTCCGGGGACCCACACGACCTCAAATACGGAAGGGTTCGCCAAAATGATACTCGGATAGGGCTCGGGAGCCGTCTCGAACGCCGAAAACGTGACCCGCAGCTAAAACCGGACCCCCGGGTCACCCGGTCGCAACCCGCGCGGGGTTACCGTAACATTCTCCGCCCACGCTTAGTACTCTTGGTCCTCCAAGAGAAGCCTGAACCAACCAGACAGGTGTCGCTACCAACCAGAAAATATAACCATTCCTCTAATCCAGAACAATCGGACCACCGTACTGGTGCGGCGGGAGTGGTAGTTTAGACTACCATACCGAGCCTCACGGCGTCCCACCCTCCGGGTGCATCTTATTGCACCCCGAGTCAGTTGCCGGTATTTCTACCAGACAACCCCACACCGTACCGAACCTAAGTCTAACCCATCCACAACAGGCTATCCTGGAAGACAGCACGTAAAACATAAATAGTTGGGGGAAAACCAACCTAACAACTTACTCGAAACTCATGATAACCGATAAAACTCGGGTAACTCGCCCGCCTATCAAATCTTACTGTCCCTCCGATCGGTGCTACCTCCACCTAATTCTATTACCAAACTCAGATTCCAGAGCCCTACGGCGACGGTTCGTATAAACAGCAGGTGTAGTCATTCGCGGTTTTAATCCGCGCCTATAATAACTGATCTTTGCCGTAGACTCCTCAAAAGCTCGGGTCCTGGCTTAACCCGATCGACGCATCTGTCCAACAAGATGGTGTCATACACCTCCTCTCGCATAACACCTCATATGGTGCCATGTCAAACGTAGTCCGAAAGCAATTGTTGTATGAGAACTCTATCAAAGTAATCGCTAGTCCCAAACTCCTCCAAAATCCAAAGTACAGATTCGCAACATATCCTCCAATATCGTAATCACCCGCTCCGACCGCCCGTCCGTCTGGGGTGATAAGTCGTATTCGATGGAGTCGCGTGCCCAATGCTTCATGAAAAGCAATCCAGAACCGTGCTGTAAAACGCGGATCACGGTCAGATTCAATGGAGTCTGGTACTCCATGTAAACGTACAATCTCCCTGATGTAAAGCCGGGCAAGCTTCTCCAAAGGGTCTGTGACCCGAATAAGCAGAAAGTGTGCGCACTTTATCAGCTGATCCACAATAACCCAGATAACATCATGGCGAGACCGTGTCGGGGCAAGGCAAATGAAAGTCCATAGTAACATTACCCCACTTCCAGCATCGGAATGGGCAAAGTCTGCAGTGTCCCCGCCGGTTCCGATGCTCAAACCGCTCGAGTGTGCCTCCTCGAAAATCTCATTCCGTAACTCCCGATCCTCGATACATAAAGGCGATCTCGAAGTATAGCAATCCTCGCCTATACCGAAACGTCGGTAACACATAAACCCTTATCTTCCCGATAACTTCTTCAATACCAAATTCTACCTTGCGCTTCGCGCATCCTATCAAGCCACTCGTAATGTATAATAAGTGTAATAACCCGAGCACGCTCCCGTAGCCGCCACTGTGCCAAAGGCACGTCGATCACTCTCCTCGATCGGTCACCAACATTTCCTCTCTTAATTAAGCCGGTATACTTCATGCCAGAGCATCGGCAACCGTGTTGCCCTTGCCGAGATGTACCCGATACTACAATCATAGTCCTTAATGTATTCGAGATATCTGCGCTGCCTCATGCTAAGCTCCTTCTGTGTAAACAGATATTTCAGACTTATGGTCGGTAAGAATCTGAAATTTATTACCAAACAGATATTGCTTCCAATGTTTCAGCGCATAAATCACTGCAGCCAACTCCAGATCATGTGTCGGTTAGTTCAGCTCATGCGGTCGCAGCTGCCTCGACCCATAAGCTACCACAAAACGCTCCTGCGCCAACACACCCCAAACCGGATGTGGAAGCATCCGTATAAATCACATACGGTAAGATCGGATCTGAAAGAGTCAGGATCAGAGCGTTAGTCAACTACCGCCTCAACTCCTGAAAATTCTGCTTACACCTATCAGACCAGATACACGGTTGACCCTTCTTAGTCAACTGCATAAGCGGAGATGCCAGAATAGAAAATCCCAGTACAAACCTCCGATAAAATCCTGCTAACCCTGTGGAGCTCTTGATCTCCTGCATCGTGGTAGGTTGTTTCCAATCCCGAACCGCCTCACCTTCTCTCGGATCCACAGCAGCCCATGCTCGATATAATGTGTCCTTAAAGGTGACTTCCCGAATCCAGTAACTCACACTTTGAGAATTTAGCATAAAGCTGATGTTCCCAAAGTGTCTGCAGAACTACCTCGATGATCCCGATGCGAATCCTCATCCCGAGAATATATCGAATATCATCAATAAAACCACCGAAATGAGTCCAAGTACGGTCGGAACACCCGATGCATCAGATCCATGAATGCCACCGAACATTGGTCAGCCCGAACGGCATGACCGTAAACTCAAAGTGTCTAAATCGGGTGCGAAAAGCAGTCTTAGGTATGTCCTCTACCTTCATCCTAAGCTGAAAATACCCAGATCAGAGATCGATCTTTGAGAAAACCCTCAAACCCCGAAGTTGATCAAAAAGATCGTTAATCCTCGGTAACGGATACTTATTCTTCCCAATAAGAGCATTCAACCGTCTGTAATCAATACAAAGTCAGAGTGTCCCATCATTCTTCTTAACAAACAATACCAGAGCACCCCACGCCGAAGTGCTCGGTCGGACGAAACTCTTTTGCTGTAATTCCTCCAGTTACTTCTTCTACTCCCGCATCTCGTAAATAGGCATCCGATAAGGAGGAATAGATATCGAGCAAGACTCGACCGCAGTGGATCTCAAACACAATTTCCCGCGACCCGAAACCCGGAAACCTTTCTTTTCAACCTTCTGGACCTCAGAATCTGTCAATTCAAGCTGAATTAGCAACTTTACCAACCACACTACCAAACTACACCCCCGACCCAAAATCGAAAATCCGGCAGAATTTCGGTAAAATTCCAGTTTTCCGCAGAAACATCAGAATTCAGAACCGATTCAGAACATGCAAGATTTCACTTCAATAATCACAAATCAATCCACATAACTCATCAAATTCAACAGAAATTCCCAACATAATCACCAAAAATTCGCCAAAAGGTGAGTTCTCACCCGTGTTGTGTTTCCAACGATCCAACGTTATTTCCTAATCCTTACCTACCCTACATCATCATATATGAACCACACAACGATCCAACGGTTCAATTCCATCACAACTCAGATCTAAGCCAAGAACATCAACTTTCCAATATTGCCAAATACTCAACAGAATCGAACCATACCTCAGGCAGACGTAGTACTCGAGTTGCTGATCAGCTTCCCAGCTTGAACTCTCGACCAAGAAGCAATCTAGAGCAAGCTTTGGAAGCTTGTAAAACACAAAAATGGTGGATTTAGAGAGAGGAAGAATTCGGCATAGAAGAAGGAAGAAGAATACGTTTGCATTTTTGCAAGACTTGCCAAAACTTAAGTCTTGTAATAATAAGTCATGTACTTTGCACATGACATCCTTTTTGACATCATAGTGAATCATAATCACTAGAAATAACAAGAGACCAAGTCCAATACTTTCCACTAATCACATTTCGCCAAGTGTCACGGCTTGGCTCGCCCCGAGCCCGAAAACTGCCCGAAACCGTAATTTCGACCGTAACATTTTTCTTCACGTAAAAATGTAAATTATATCCCCGACTCCAGATCTTCCTCAAAACCGCAAATCTGAGTCCCGGGTCACTCCCGAGCCGCTTTCTCCGCCTGTAATCCCCGAAAATCGTCCGACGGCAACCCCCGCCCCAAAAATATTTTCCGCGGAAATGTCCTAGACATCGCCAGACACTAGAAATCGATATCGGGTCAATCCGAACTCCGGTTCGTAACTGAAGCACTCGACCGAGTAGCCGCTGCCCCGGCGGCCAACCGGCTCGAATAGCCTCCTCCGTGAGTTTGTCAACTCCTGCAAACCTACTCTCTACTACAGCCGGCCCTCCTCGGCCGCCGAACCTCGGGGGGGATTCAAACTCTGAAACCTCTCCAAAAGTCCAACCTCGTCAGACTGGTGTCTCAGATCTCCCCGTCGTTGATAGGGCCGACGAGAAGTCTAGGTGTCGTAGTGACCACACTCCTCGGAGTCACTCACTTACCAATTCCAAAGCTGTAGCGAGCAGTGGCTAAAGTCTCGCTATCACCACCTGATCAAAATGCCCTTACCGTGGCATAAACAGATTTTCCCCTGCCTACTGCCGCCCCTGAACCAGCTAGGCTGGCGGTAATACCAAATCAGAGAGGGGTCCCTACGACGCCTAAGCCTCGGGGTGGTGAGTGTGGTTGTTCGCACTCGGGTCACGCTGAACCCGTATCCTATTCCACGGAGGTGTGGGATCCCAGTCCCGCCTCCGGTACCAAATCACGCTATCAACGCGTGTTAACCATATCTCAAAAATTTCAGACCAAACAGAGTCCGCATAAAAGTCGGTCACTCCTAATCTCTACGAAGCTAGCAGCAGTTTTCTAAGGCTCAGTAGTGTAATGCAATGCATGATGCAAGGATTCTTTCGTAATCCCAAACTAAATAATAATCCTTAACATAGAATCGATCATGCTTATAATCACGGAATCACTTCATATAACACCCACACCTTCCATAATGCTCCAAAGAACCGCCACCGCTCCACACGCATTCCGAAATGGTTCAAATAAGGAGTTGATCAGGCTCCGCATCAACCACCTGCAATGTGGTGTAAACCAGTAGCTTGCCCTTCGAAGTCATCTTCCGCAGGTACTTAACCATGAACAGACTTATCTTACTCCAAAAGTCCACCCTCGGACTTGTATACTTGCCTTCCACATTTCATATCAAAACCAAACATACTTTACCTTTTGGTCAATCCGACCCAACCTGCTCGATACCAACTTGTCACAGCCACCCCGCCCGGTTGCGGAGGCGGAGCCGGCCGCGACGCCGGAGAACCGGAACTTACGGCGGAAAACGCGGCAGCGAGCATCGAGCTCAAATACGTAACAAACGAGTATCGACTAGCAACCTACGTAACCCATACATGGCAAGTATACATGATAACTCGACAAAATACCAACCAAGCAGTTCATGGTATACCAAACATTGCTCATCGCAACAACCACGTAAACACCGAATTCATATCATAACAAATCCAATATAGGCAAGTCGGGCTCCGCCTCGACTCGTAAGGCATCAAAGGCAGAATATATTTCCGATCATATGGCATATACAAATTCATGATCTGACCTACATGCATGCAGCTACAACTACAGAGCCATTAAACAAAATCCTATAAATATATACCTAAGTGCGGAATCAGAAGCCTCTCGCTCAAGAATTCCCGCACGTGGTACTGCTGCTGCTACAGAACCCAGAATGTCCGGAAGCACCGCGGATCTCTATTCCGCTGGTTGCTTGTCAGACTGCCTGAAAGATGGTAAACAAATAAAAGGGTGAGTCCTCGAAAGGACCCGAAAGGGCTTAAGGTAAAGTGCGCTTTGCCCATAGTGGCAACAATCCGAACTCGCAAAATGAATATCACAAAGATATGCATGTACATATAAACATAAAGCATAACGTAAATCAGAATCCAACATATGCGGTCCAACCGCCGTAACGACTCAGAACGACAGCCCTCAACAGAGGTCGAATATACAGATCGTAATGTAATGTATAGCACGGTACCGGCCGGGGTCGCGAGCCCCAAACCGCCGTAGGTCACGTAACGTATCGGCACTCCCGGTGCGGATACACGCAGAATGTCGGCACCCTTCGGCGGACACGTAATGTATCGGCACTCGGTGCGGATACGCAGAATGTCGGCACCCCTTCAAAGGCGGACACGTAATGTAACATATAATAATAATAAGAATACATAAACATAAACAGTAAATAACATTACCCGATAACCATATACGTAATGTAATAGGAACCCGGGCCTCTAAGGTCATCCGGCCTTGAAACAAACAAACGTACATTTTACCAAATTAAGCCCTTACCTCGTAAACGCCGCCCGCAGCCCAACACTTAAGATCCCAACTCCCGACCCGAAATGCACAACTTGGCTCCTACGGGTCCGCGCTACTCCACCAACGCAGTAATCAAGTCAGGTAACCATAGTTGGATCAGAACATATCCATACAAACCCCAGAAAACAATTTCCGCACAAACCCGCACTTTCCCGGAAAATTCCACAGAAAGCTCGGTTTCACAAACCGAGCTTGAACATTGTTATTCCAACACCCATAAACATATTCCAACCCTTAAACCCGCATTCCAGACACTTTTCCCGGTAAACTCGTATAAAACTAACTTTCTTATTTCTAACCCGAAAATGGTATTTCAAACGTCATAACACACCTACTTTCACCCACATTACCAATTTAGCATCCAATTCAATCAACACACACCACCAAGATTGAAAAAGAATCACTTCAACAATTTGATCCTTAACCAATTTTTCACCACACTTCCAATTCAAACCGTTCAAGCTTCCAATTAATCCCACTAATCACCAATTTCACTTCCTAACCCAACTTACTAACCAATTGCATCAACACAACAAACCCCCAATTTTGAACAATTCGGCCTTAATGGGGATTTCTCAACCAACCTTCATTTCAATCCAAACAAAGTTCCATTAGCACTCTTTTATCACCAATTGCAATTATTAAACAAGATTACTAACCAATTGCTTCAAAATCAATAAAACCTATTCATTCCACATTTCGCCAAAGAGGGTTTTTAACCCAACTTGTTTTCTTTCAAATTGAAACCATAGATTGTCTTAGAATCATGCTAGGAACAACATATCTCAAGCATGATTCAAGAACACAAACATACACAATTTTAGAATTTCCCATTCAAATTTCAGCACCCTAGGTTTCCATCTTCCATGGAGTTTTTCCAACATTCAACCATAGATTCCTACTCCTCAAGCCCAAGAACAACATACTAAAAGATGGAAGGGAGAGGATCACTCTTTCAAGTAGACAAGAACAAACACATAGCTTGAAAACTCCCTCTTTTCTTGCCCAAAACATGTTCTCAACTTGGAAAGATGATGGAAGTGAGAAGCTTACCAAGCTTGGAGCTCAAAACCTTGAAGAAATCAGCAAGAAATGATGAAGCACTTGGAGCTTGGGAAGCTCATTCATGGCGGCAGAGAAGAAGAAGTAGGAAGAAGAAGAAAGATGAAATGAATTAATTTCCAATATTATGTAATTTCTTGCCTTTTTATACTTCTTCTTTTTTCTAGTTAAATGGCAAATGGACAAGTGTCCCAAAACCTCTCCTCTTGCTGCCGAAAATCTGCTGCAGCCCATACTCTCTATTATTAATTTTGCACCCATTTGCAAATTAACTCCCAATTTTTCCGAAAGTTCCAATTCTTTTTGCCCAAAAATAATTACCGAATTCCAAAATTAATGAAACTTGGACACAATCTTCAGAATATTATAACATGCACAGAACATTTTTCAGAAATTCATTTGCCTTTCCGGAGTGTCCTACCGAGCTCGCTGAACCCGAACCAAAACCCGACGCGCGAGCGTGACAACCTGAACCGAAATTCCGTCACTCCAAAATTCTATAAAAATTCCCATAAATTCCATCTTAAATTCAAACACAACTTACCCCAAAGCCGTCAGAAAATTTCCATCCCGAGCCCCGGGATTCCCGCCCCGAGCCTCGGAGTCGCCGAACCGAACGTCCCGCCCCAAATATTAAACTCCACAACCACCTCCGGACGTTTCCACGACTCCAAAACTACAAACGGCTTCTCAAACTGAGATCTCGAGAGCGCTACCGAGCCCGCTGTACGCCCCGAGGCGACCCGACAACCCCGGCGCCAAAAATATTTTCGGCGGAAACGTCCGGGGGACCCACACGACCTCAAATACGGAAGGGTTCGCCAAAATGATACTCGGATAGGGCTCGGGAGCCGTCTGAACGCCGAAAAACGTGACCCGCAGGCCAAAACCGAAGCCCCGGGTCACCCGGTCGCAACCCGCTCGGGTGACCGTAACACCATTTACGATATCTGAGCGAAATATTCAATTGGAATACATACGTGAAGTGCGAGGGGGCAACGCTCCAAGGTCCAACCACAATCCTCGACGTAACAGATATTGCTGCTGCTACACACATAAGAGAGTTTAACCATGAGTAAACCGAAGTGCTCATATATATATATATATATATAGAAATCCGGAACTGAGCACAACTTGCAGAATTCTGATCACGCAGAATCACACGGAACCGACATATATCACAGAAAACCCAAAACAGAATACGCACCTATATCATAATCCCCAAAACTGACTATACACATCAGAAAATCCCGAACACACTTATCACACTAATTCACACACTTTCACAACAGAAAGCTGATCATACGGAATCACACACAATACGGATCTTACCCCTTATCCTGCACACACAACACACTGATCGGAATGTACAATCGGTACCTGAAATAGCACAACACAAAAGCCAACTCCGGTTTCTACTCGAGGGGTTGCTTGTCAGCACTCTTTCCTGAAATGAGAGAATAAGGGGTAAGTCCTCGAAAGAACTTAGTAAGTGATATGAATCCACTCCAAGGAGATGGATTATTCACCTTTGGCGGATCTAGCTTGTTGTAGGTGACAGATTTAGAACGAAACCGAGTCGGCTCCTAACCACCTCAATCCTCAAATGGAGAGCAATGGAAAGGTTAATTGCCTAGGAGTGAGGGATCTAGCACCTCACTTCTCAAATGAAGAGCAACACTAGATGTCAAGCTCGAATCCACTTCAATGGAAACAAGGGGATGATGGAGATAAAAGGAAGAGTTCAAAGTTGAACCAACACTCTCACAATGGGAGATAATTTCTGATATTCAAAAGCTGTAATTCAAGTTGTTCTACAATTGTGTAAAAAACTAGCTTAAATGGGGAGGGGTGGTGAGAAGGAAAAACGGCGCCTCCTTCCTGGCATGCATGCGAAAAGCATAAAGTACTTTTGCATGCATGTCGTGCCAAAAGGTTCCGAAAAGGCCTGTTACACCCCATCTTTTTCCGGCAACAATTTCCGGTGGAAATCAACCGGTGATCGACAATTCACCATTTGGGATTGGAAAGAGACTTTGAAGGTATGTTTAATTACTAAGTATGAGTTTAATTTTTCAGTTCAAATTCATATTGTAGTGTGGGAGTGGTATGACGTAATTTGGTAAAGGTTCGCCGCAAGGTTGATCAAGAACAGAAGTAAAAGGAGTGTATTGGAGAAGACAGTAATTTTAGGTCATTTTGTATTAAATACTGCTTGCAATTGGAAATCAGTTTGGGCATGAATATTTTTGTGAGCGTAGCCCCGAGTGTCTAGTTTAACCAGAATTTTTCGGATCTTCGTTTGGACTTCTGTACAATTTTTAATAATTGTTTTAGTGAAGGGGATTCAGCTGTCTCCGGGCGATCGCCTGATTAAGGAATCGGGTCGCCTGGATTTCGCCCGGACGCCTGTTTTCGAATATTTCTGGGCCAGGCGATCGCCTGTCTCCGAGATTGGGTCGCCCGGATTTCGCCTGAGGCCTGCTATTTAAGTCGAATTTATCCGGATTCAACTCATTTTCGCCATTTTCTCTTCCAACTCTCTCCCAACTCTCTCCCAACTCGATTTTGCACCAATCTAAGTGATTTTTGGCTTCTTGGTGCGTGGAAACGAAGGATTCGTGCGGAAATCACTACAAGAACATCGATTCAACAAGGTTTTCGTTCCAACAACGCGTTGTGGGTGGATTCCGGAAATTGCCCAAGTTGTGAGGTTGGTATTTTCGTGATCTCTTGGTTTATTTGAGTTAGTAGTAGTGTTTCTATGTTGGATTAGAGATAGAAACACACTTCATATCACGAATTAAGCTTGAATCGAAGAAAATGGAAGTTAGGGTTCATCACCCGGAATGAACGAATTTTGGGGGAAAGTTAAATTGACCTCAAATTAGTGTTGTTGGGTAGTTTTGGAACAACATTAATACTTGGTAAAAGGTCCAACAATGGTTTGGTTTATGAGCTAAGAGAAAACTCATAGGTTTCGGGTGAAGAATTGAAGTATGTTGTTTTGTTGAATTGAACCCAAATTGTTGCTCTTGGGTATGTTTAGAGCAATATTGATAACCGGAACATTGTCCAAATTTGCTCCGATTATAGACGTTAGGCAATGTTCATCCGGGTTAATTTGGTGGAGCGTAAAAGTTTGTATTTTGGATGGTTTAAGGTTTCAAGCATGTTTAGACAATGGAATTGAGCAACATTAAGTCTTGAAGTGAGGTCCAATTGTCAACGGATAATGTTTTGTTATTGGAAGTGTAATGTGGAAAGTGTGTAATGTGTATAGGTTTTTGGAAGCAAGAATTGAAGTTGTTTGAGGAAGGAGATTATGTGCTTTAGTGCTTTGCTGCTACCCTCTACGTCTGTTATCTGCTTCTAATTCGAGGTAAGGGTTCGACCTACCTATATTAATATTATGTAGGATGGTTGAGGCAAGTCTTGGGCCTCGATCTCTGACGTTGGTCTTAGATCGGGATAGTGGAGCCCCAAGGCTAGTCCCATGGTAGGAGTGACGGTGCATGTGCATGCTCGCTCGGGTGCCGGGTTCGTGTGTCTGTGTGACCCGAACTATCTGGGATACGGCACAACGGATGGCGTTCACATAGGGGACCAGTCCGAGATAGGGTTACAAACCCTTGAGGACCGTACGGCCTATGGTTCGCATAATTCCGGTATGCTCTGCTCTATATGTCTAGTCGCATAACCTGTCTCGTTATGGACTAGGGTCGCATAACCTGTCTTGTTATGGACCAACGGATGCATGACCTGTTTCGTCTTGATCCGTCATATTCTGTTCTGCTCTACTCTGTATGTCTAGTCGCATAACCTGTCTCGTTATGGACTAGGGTCGCATAACCTGTCTCGTTATGGACCAACGGACGCATGGCCTGTCTCGTCTTGGTCCGTTTCATACAGAGGTTCTGGATGTTGTGCACACATCATATATTTCTGTTTATGTTCTGATCTATATATCCGATATCTGTATATATCTGTTCTGACTTGTCTTTGCAGGTCTGTCGGAAGAAACACCGTTATTACTGCCTAAGCTCTTACTGGGTTTTTCTTTAAGAAAAACTCACCCTCCCTTACTTATCATTTTCAGGAAACAGGAATTCTGAGCCAGCGGAGTAGGATTTCCGCAGGGCTACCTGGTTGGCTAGTTTTTGAGGGTTTAGCAGCATCTGGACTTGAGTTCGGGTTCCTCGTCGGTTACTTTCTTTCCGACTCCCGACTTTTGTACGGTTAAACCTTTTGCCTGTAGACAGCTCTGTAGCATGATACTTTGTTGGCATATAGTTCTGAGGCTGCATGTTAGCATGGATCTGTTTGAGTATCTGAATGTTTCGGTTATGGTTATGTATATATGTTCTGTGTTGGACTGAATGTATAAGTATGTTCATCTATGCGGAAGACTTTGTTCGGTAGTGAAAGAACAGACTTCCTTCTGATATTCTGATATTCTGTTTATGGGCGGAGCCCACTTATTCTGCTGTTGTGATCTGCTTTCTGTGCTTTTGTAGTTACGTTTGTTCTGTTTTGAGAGGGACCTACTGGGTTATTTAAAGGCCCGCGAAATAATCTCATATTAGCTGCGCAACTCTGGGGTCCCACCTTGCTCACCACCGCCCCACCGGCCGGTGACTGCTTCCCGCCGAGTCCAGTAGGTGTCCGACGGGCTTTGCAGGGGCAGGTGGTGACAAACGGGCATCTTCATGTTCCTCATTTGGCCTGTTAGGTTGATTCATGGCGATGTCCTCATCATACTCCCCCTCTTGAAAAGAATCCGTCCTCGGATTCTTACCTTCAAGGTCGCCCGCATAGGGAATCGATCACACACATTAAAAGTGGCATGGACACCATAAGATCCATCACAAGGTAGGTCAAGCACGTATGCATTATTACCAATTTTCTTTATAATTTGGAAAGGCCCATCCCCTTTAGGTGCAAGTTTATCCTTTCTAGCTTGGGAGTCGTTCCTTTCTCAAATGCAACCATACCCAATATCCTACTTCAAAACTCCTATAATTTCTCCCCTTATTGGCCCTCCTCGCATAAGATTCACTAGCTTTTTCTAACTGTTTTTAGACCTTTTCATGCAATTCCTTCATGTTACGAGCTTTCTTCTTTCCTTCTACATCTAGTTGGTCCGCATAAGTTAATGCAACTAAATCCAATGGGGTGATAGGAGTAAAACCATACACAGCCTCAAATGGACTACAGGATGTAGATGAATGGTATGACCGATTATATGCAAACTCAACATGAGGCAGACACTTCTCCCATTCCTTCAAATTCTTTATTAGTATGGTTCTCAGGATAGCGATGAGTGTCCTATTAGTCACCTCAGTTTGACCATCTGTTTGGGGGTGACTTGAAGTGGAGAACACTAAGCTAGTACCCAACCGTGACCACAGAGTCCTCCAAAAGTGACCCAAGAACCTAGAATCTCGATCACTCACTATGGTTCTAGGGATGCCATGATATTTTACAATGTTATTGAAAAACAACTCAGCTACATGTGATGCATCATCCGTCTTATGACATGGAATGAAAAGAGCCATTTTTGAGAATCTATCTACCACAACAAAGATAGCATCATGCCCGTGAGATGTTCTAGGCAAACCACTAATAAAGTCCATACTAATATCAACCCATGAGAGAGAAGGAATTGGAAGAGGAGAGTACTTCCCTTTCGGTTGCAAGGCGCGCCTTGGCTTTGTGGCAGGTCACGCATCGCGCACACACCTTGGCCACATCTTTTTGGAGTTCGGCCAAAAGAAATTTTCTTTAACGTTCTCATAGGTTTTGGCGACGCCAAAGTGTCCCATGAGGCCTCCGCCATGTACTTCCTTGATGATCACCTCTCGAATGGACCCCTTTGGCACACACAACCTTTTCATCTTAAACAGAATCTTAAACAGAAAACCGTCAAATACATAATAGTCTTCGCGGCTACCCTTGGTACAGTCCGCATATATATCCCCGAAATCATCATCACCTTGATACATATCGCGAATGCATTCAAACCCCACAATTTTAGCATCAAAAGTTACAAGCAAAGCATACCTCCGGGACAAAGCATTAGCAACAATGTTTTCCTTGTCTTTCTTGTATTTTATCACATAAGAGAATGACTCTATAAATTCTACCCACTTAGCATGCCTCCTATTCAAATTCCCTTGCCCTTGTAAGTATTTCAATGGTGATGGTCGGTATGGATAACAAATTCTTTGGGTAGTAAGTAGTGAGACCACACTTGTAATGATCTTACAAGAGCGTAAAGCTCTTTGTCATAGGTAGAGTAGTTAAGTGTGGGTCCACTTAACTTCTCACTGAAGTATGCGATGGGGCGACCCTCTTGGTGCAGCACCGCACCAATACCCACTCCACTAGCATCGCATTCAACTTCAAACACCTTTTTGAAGTTGGGTAAGCATAGCAAGGGTGCGCTGATCAACCGAGACTTGAGTTCAACAAATGCATTCTCTTGGGCTTCGCCCCACTCAAAGACAGTGTTCTTTTTAGTCAGTTCATGCAAAGGTGATGTAATTGTTGAAAAATCTTTCACAAACCTCCTATAGAATCCGGCTAGTCCTAGGAATGATCTTACTTGATTAAAGTCTTGGGATTTTTCCATTCTTTAATCGCATGTACCTTGCTTTCATCCACTCTTATCCCATCCTTTCCCACGCAATAACCTTAAAATTCACTTCATCTGTAGCGAACACACATTTTTCCAATTTAGCATATAAGTTTTCCAACCTAAGTGTGTCAAGCACTTGTTTCAAATGGTCTACATGCTCATCATGGGATTTGGAATAGATATCATCAAAATACACAACAACAAACTTCCCAATCAATTTTCTTAAGATATGATTCATTAACCTCATGAATGTGCTAGGTGTGTTAGACAAACCGAAAGGCATGACGTTCCATTCATATAATCGAATTTTAGTTTTGAATGCCGTTTTCCATTCATCTCCTTCCTTCATCCTAATATGATGATTCCTGCTTTTCAAATCAATTTTAGAGAATACGCATGCACCACATAATTCATCAAGCATATCATCTAGTCTAGGAATGGGATGTCGATACTTTACGTGATTTTGTTGATCGGGCGGCAATCCATGCACATCCGCCATGTCCCATCGCTCTTGGGCACCAACAAAACCGGCACCGCACATGGGGAGAGGCTCTCCTTGATGTATCCCTTGGATATCAATTCCTGCACTTGTGCTTGAATTTCTTTGGATTCTTCAGGATTGGTTCTATAGGCGGCCCTATTTGGCAAAGGGGCGCCCGACACCAAGTCTATCTGGTGCTCAATGCCGCGATAGGGTGGAAGTCCTCGCGGTTCCTCGAACACATCGCTGTATTCTTGAACTACCTGCTGCACATGCAAAGGGAGAGAAGAATTATTGTAAAGTGTTAGCATGCGATTGAAGGGAACCATGAGAAAACAAATTTTATTCCCAGTAAAGCCTTTTTGATGTCTCTCTCTTTGGCGATGGGGGGTATCCTTTCTTGTTTTCTCTCATGTTCTCTCCCAGTGTTTCCCTTTGATGCACTCTCATTTTTTTCACTCAAGGCCCCTTGGGCCCTTTCTCCTGATCCTCTCTTCTCACTTCCCTCTTTTCCCTTGTGTTTGTCGTCTGTGTTTGCCGTCTTGGCAGATCAAGTTACAAGAATTATTGTAAAGTGTTAGCATGCATTGAAGGGAACCATGAGAAAACAAATTTTATTCCCGAGTAAAGCCTTTTGATGTCTCTCTCTTTAGCGATGGGGGTATCCTTTCTTGTTTTCTCTCATGTTCTCTCCCAGTGTTTCCCTTTGATGCACTCTCATTTTTTTCACTCAAGGCCCCTTGGGCCCTTTCTCCTGATCCTCTCTTCTCACTTCCCTCTTTTCCCTTGTGTTTGCCATCCTGGGTGGCCAAATGGATTTGGTCTTGCAGGGCCTGCGCTGAGTTAAAGGGAGTAGAGTGTAGGGTCGAGTTTGGTGAATGAGGGTGTACTTGTTGGTTCTCCCATAGTGGACCGCCTCCTTATCATATTGCCATGGGCGGCTGAGAAGGATGTGAGTGGATTGCATCTTCACAATGTCACATAACACTTCATTTTCATACTTCCCAATGGTACCACAGTTTGGTATTCCACCTTAACACATAAATTGTCATCCACCCATTGAAGTTGATACGGTTTGGGGTGAGGGGTGGACTTGAGCTTGAGTTTCTTAACCATGTTGTGGTTGGCCACATTCACGCTGCTACCGCTATCCACGATGAGACTATAGAGGTGCCCATTGAACACCGCTCGGTCTGGAAGTGATTTTCCCTTTGCGAAGTGTCAATGATCTTGGGCGTAGTCTATAAGACTCTCTTGGAAACTAGAAGCATCCCCTTCTTCTTCTTCCTCCTCCGAGGGCATCGCCAAAGCTTCGATGCCTTCATCTTCTTCGCTAGAGATATTCCCGTTGGGTCTCACAACCATGGTCTTCTTGTTTGGACAGTCCCTGGCATAATGGCCTTTACCCAAACATTTGAAGCACTCTATACTCCTTGTCTGGCTTGAAGCGACAAAAGGTTTGGAGGATGCGGGGGCTCGCGGCTGAAGATGGGATGGCTTCGCCACGGGGAAAGTTTGGCGAGGGGTAGATCTCGCTTCGGGGTAGTTCTGGCGAGGGGTAGGTTTCGCTTAGGCAGACTGTTGGAAGGTAGGCCTCCTCCCTTGTCGTTCAATCTTTATGGCTTTGTGCACTAACTCGGTGTAGCTCCTTACTTCGCACAATTCAAGCAGTTTGGTTATCTCCGGTTTTAAACCAAAATTGAATCGGGCCATCTTGGCATCTTCTCGTTCTCGAACATTTGCTCTCATCGAACCTCTTTCAAGCTCCTTCGCATAGTCCTCAATCGACTTGTTGCCTTGGGTTAATTGTTGTAACCTTTGGCAGCTTTCTTGGACATAATATGGGGGAATGAACTTCCTTCGCATGAGAGCCTTAAGTTGCTCCCACGACGTGATCGGTGGTCTCCCCACCCTCGCTTCTTCAAATGTCAGAGACTCCCACCAAGTCATCTCATAGCCCGAAAACTCAATGGTGGCTAGCTTGAGTCTCAGGTGGTCCGGATAATCATAGCAATCAAAAATCATGTCTACCTTCTTGACCCACTCAATAAACTCTTCTGGGTCGCTTCTGCCATAAAATGTAGGAACTTGAAGCTTGATACCTTGCATGACTTGCTGCTCAAGAGTTTGAGGCCTTCACCTAAATTGATCTTGCGGGGACCTATTTCATCCTCGCGGTGGAGGCGATTCCTCATTCCTGGTGTGTGGACCCCTTGGTTTCCTCCTTGATCCTTCGTAGTATGGATCCCTCCAAGGTTGGCTAGTTTCTCCCTGACCAACCCACTCCGCATCTCTTTCATCTTCACCAATAGGTTCATAAAATACTTCCCTTTGGGGGGTTTTATGAACATTATTGTGACCTTGCTTGCTAAGAGGCGTGGGTGGCGGTAGAGTAGAGGCATGATCTCTACTACCATCCTCTTCTTCCTTTCTCTTGCCAAGTCTCTTACTTTCCATTTCCAGCTTGGATACCCTCTCGCGATCCGAGGAGGTCATGGCTTGGAGATTTTGTAACATAGCCATCAGGGCTTCCATCTGTTTTTCATTTTTCTCCATGTACCTTTGAAACCCGAGAGTAGAGGGGTGAGGGGGGGTGGAATCTGAAGCGCCTTCTTGTGCCATCGCTTCACAACTGTACCTAGATTTCCTCACGTGTTTACACTCGTGTTTGCACTCAAATATGGCTCTTATCAAGATGTTCTCTCGATGCCTTTTTCCTCTCAAGATTCAACTAAAGACTCTGACTTGTATCCCACTCTCAACCCGAGAATGTTCCTCGCATCAAAGTGAAAACGAGCTAGAAATGAGCAAGATACCCCTTTGAAAAGAAGAGATACTAGTTAGTTGAAAATAGATAAGTGTTTAGAACGTAGATGGGGGATGAAAGAAATAAAGGGTGAGTTTCGAAAAAGGGTTTAAGCTGCAAAAACACTTTTGTGCAAGTTTAGCGACCGATCTTCGGATTAAAAGTACTGCTCACTTGAGTTTTGTCAAGAACACTCAAGAACACGTATGAACACACAGGAACTTGTCCTTCGTTCTTTCTTTTCCTCTTTTGGTCTTTGACAATAATAAACACTTCTCTTTTGATTTCTGAATCCGAAAACACAAACCTTTCATCCAGAACTTTTGCACAAACAACTTTGAACGTAAATGTTTTGAACATTTCAGTTTTGAACAAAGCTTTCCGGAAAAACGTATTCTTCAAGATTTTAAAGATAACAAAGGGCTTACTTAAAGAAAACAATAATAACAAATCTGTCAACAAGCGCCAAGGCTCTGATACCACTTGATACGAATCCACTCCAAGGAGATGGATTGTTCACCTTTGGCGGATCTAGCTTGTTGTAGGTGACAGAGTTAGAACGTAACCGGGTCGGCTCCTAACCACCTCAATCCTCAAATGGAGAGCAATGGAAAGGTTAATTACCTAGGAGTGAGGGATCTAGCACCTCACTTCTCAAATGAAGAGCAACACTAGATGTCAAGCTCGAATCCACTTCAATGGAAACAAGGGGATGATGGAGATAAAAGGAAGAGTTCAAAGTGAACCAACACTCTCACAATGGGAGATAATTTCTGATATTCAAAAGTGTAATTCAAGTTGTTTTACAATTGTGTGAAAAACTAGCTTAAATGGGGAGGGGTGGTGAGAAGGCAAAACGGCGCCTCCTTCCTGGCATGCATGCGAAAAGCATAAAGTACTTTTGCATGCATGTCAGGCCAAAAAGCTTCCGAAAAGGTAAAAGTTATCCCAAAAGTAGACTTATGTCTTTAGCTCGTAAAAACTGACATTTGTCTTCCCGAGTATCTTCGTGAGAAAGGGGGGTCTTCGCGGGAGGCCTAGGTAGCCGAATAGTCTGCGGGATGCGAAGGCTTTGCAGGGGCAGCTGCGCTGGGGAGGGGGCTTTTGCTGAGGCTTCGCGGAAACGACTTCGCTTATATCTGGTAATCCCTCCCAGGGTCCCCGCCGAGAGGCTTCGCGTTTCCAGGGTCCCCGCCGAGAGGCTTCGCGTTTCCAGGGTCCCCGCCGAAAGGCTTCGCACTGATGACTTCGCTTTGGGGCTTCGCCCGTGTGTGGCAAGTTTGCATGTGGCCTTCGCCATTGCCCTCTCCTTCAAATATACTTATATTCAAGGACCCAAAGGCCTTCGCGTTATCTTCCTCCATGGTGATGCCGAGTTGGCGAAGCCGTAGAACCTGCTCTCGAGCTTCCTCTTGATCGTTCTGGGCCATGAGTCTCATGAAAGTGTTGAGACTTGCTTGAACTTGTTTCGATCGGGACCTTGTCATAGGTCTGCCAATGCCTTCTAGAGGGTTGGGAGGCTTGCGAGCTTGAGCTGGGGCATCTTCATGTTCCTCGTTTGGCCTGTTAGGTTGATTCTTGGCGATGTCCTCATCGGTAAGGGTGCAGGTATAGACATGGTGCAGTCAATCTCTATCGCTTATTACAATGTACCTGCAACCAAAGATCAAACACAGTATCTATCTATATAGCAACCACATGCTCAACCGATGCAATATCATCCAAATGCAATGCAGTTCAATCAATGATGGTAATATGCAGTCAGTTGGAATGACAGTCCTCTTGGCTTTGCCAAGGTATATCCAGTCTCAGTCACAGTCACACAGTAGAGCATGATATATATACATGTATATAGCAAACACATGCTCAACCAATGCAATATCAGCCAAATGCAATGCAGTTCAATCAATGATGGTAGTATGCAGTCAGTTGGAATGATAGTCCTCTTGGCTTTGCCAAGGTATACCCAGTCTCAGTCACAATCACACAGTAGAGCATGGTACCAGCTCGGGGTCGCGAGCCCCAAAAGTCCTATCAATTACACCACTAGGGTGTTTCACACAGTTCATCGATAACCATTGTAGGTATATCGGAATCCCAGTCAGTTCATCGATAACCATCGTAGGCATATCGAAATCCCAGTACCTGCACAGTCAATGACTATACCACAGAGCTAGGTTTGGCGTTATCGAGCCCCCTCAATCAAACCTAACCTCGCCTATACCCGAGTAAGCATGCCATGCAATGCTACACCTGAAACATACATCGAACCCTTACCTCTCACCGGAGTCCGAACTGTAACTCCCGATCGACGATCCCGGTAGAAATTTCGCAGAGTTTCGCTGAATTTCTGATTACCCTGTTCACAAACAATCCACAGATACATAATATATGTTCGAATTCACAGAATCAACCAAGATATCATTGGCGCCAAGACCGAGGCTCGGGTCGGGAAAACGGCTTTCACACTTAGCCTTTTCTCGACAAAACCAAATAGCACAAAAGACTCATCTCTTCACTCGATCACAAATATATCCTTACCTTTCACCGAAATCAAGATGGGTTTCCGTGCAGAAATCGTAAACGATTTCGGCAGCGTTTCTAGAAGGTTTCTGCTTACACCCCTGTTACAAAACATGCACAAGAAGGTGCCGGAAACATTTAGAGACCAATACACCAAGCGAGAAGGTGGTTCCATAATTACTTCCAAACTTCAGCAACTCACGGTGTCACGACCACCCGGCCCGGTTGGGAAGGCGAGCCGGCCGCGACGTTCGAAGCGAAAGCTACGGCGGAAAGCGCGGTAACGGTACTACCGAAACCCGCTACGTGCGGTGGTCCCATGACCCCGCCCGCAAATTCTCGCTCTCGAAGGCCCGGTGCACGAGAGTACTTTGCTCACTTAGCAGATGGTCGTACTCGACCCGCATTGTCACGACAATCCCGCCCGGTTGCGGAGGCGGAGCCGGCCGCGGCGTTTGGAAGTGGAAGCTACGGCGGAAAGCGTGGTAACGGTACTACCAAACCCGCTACGTGCGGTGTCACAGCCACCCCGCCCGGTTGCGGAGGCGGGGCCGACTGCGACGTCGGAAACGGAAGTTACGGCGGAAAACACGGTGGCGGAGCATTTTGCTCAATTAATGATTAGTCGAAACTCAACATGCAACCCTCCAAACCCGTACATGGCAAGTATACAAGTAATTTAACAATCATCAACTCCACACAAGCCAAACAGAAACACGAAAAATCCATTTCATATACCAATTCAATATAGGCTAGTCGGGCTCCGCCACGACTCAAGACAACCAAGATCAGAATATATTCCAAAAACTTACATCATATAAAAATCTCATGATCTGATATACATGCATGCAACTACAGCTACAGAGCCGTCAAAAAATAAGACTAAGTATACCTAAGTGCGGAATCTGAAACCTCTCGCTCAAACGATTCCCGCACGTGGTACTGCTGCTGCTGCTAAACACACTAAAGAGAGAGAAAAGAGTTAGTCAACTGCCGAACCAAAATACCAGAAATCTAATACACCACTTGAAACCCTCTACCGGGACCACCCCTTATAGCCGAACAAGCAGAAACAAAGTTCCATAAAGGAACGATCCTTACCTGCAACCAAAACAACAAAAAGCACCGGGGATCTCTACTCTGCCGGTTGCTTGTCAGGACGACCTGAAAGGTGTAAACAAATAAGGGGTGAGTCCTCGGGAGGACCCAGTAAGGGCTGAGGTAAGGTATAGCTTGCTTAGGAAGCAACGGGCTGAACCTGCAAAACAGAATGGTACAAGCATATACATGTATTTATAAACATCAAACATAAAGTGAGTCAGAAATCCCATCACATGCGGTCCAACCGCAAAAGTAGTCCCATCACACGCGGTCCAACCGCCAGAATGACCCTTATAAAAGCACAGAACGACAGCCCTCTCCAAGAGGTCAGAAACATACAGAAGCACGGTACCGGCTGGGGTCGCAATCCCCAAACTGTCGTAGGGTCATAAACTTATATCAGCAGTCCCGGTGCGGATATACAGAAATGTCGGCACCCTCCAAAGTGCGGACATATCAATGTATATCGGCACCCCAAGTGCGGATACTAACAGTAATGTAATCATATAGTATCACATAAGCCAAATAACAGAACATACCAGAAAAGTATAAACAGAATATCGGCACCTAGTGCGGATATATAAAGCAGAGCATGAAACCCGTGGCCTCAGAGACCACTCGGGCCTTGAACGGAAGGCAAGCACTACCTTACCATGTGACGGGTCTCGGGATCACCGAACCACCGCCCTCACCCGGAACCCGCCCCAACTAAACCCGATATACATGCAACTACTCCCAGAATGCATAACGAGAGAAGTTGAGCCCTTACCTCAAAGAACACCGCTCCGTAGCACAATTCCCGGAAATCCGGCTCCGCCCGAAAAGTTGCAACTTGCCTTTACGGTCCCACACAGCTCCACCAATGCGTAATCAAGTCAACAACCACAATTAAGTCGAACTCAACAAAACCAACCCCGGAAACCAAACCCGCATAATCCCGCACTTTCCCGCAAAAATCCACGTAAAGCTCGGTTTCATGAACCGAGCTAGAACATAGCTATTCATACACCCACAAACACATTCCAACCTTTAAACCCACATTCCAGACACTTTCACCCTTAATCCCGCATAAAAGTGAACTTTGCTCCCATTGCCCGAAAACAACGTTTCCAACATCAATACGAACCGACTTCCATCCACAATACCAAATTACCATCCAAAACAACCATAACATAACTCTAACATGGATAAAGATTCATCCAAAGTTTCGGCCTTACACCCAAATTCCACCAAACCTTCAAATAAAACCATTCAAGGTTCCATTTGCACTCTTTAATCACCAATTACACAACTTAAGCAAGATTACTAACCAATTTCACCTTTAACCAAGAAAAATCAAACAAAAACCCTTGCTTAAGTTTCGGCCAAAAGGGGGTTTTCTACCCAACAAGTTTTCCATCAAATTAAAACCATATATAGTCTTAGAATCATGCTAGGAACAACATACTTAAAGCATGATTCAAGAACACAAACACACAAGACTTTGGAAAATGCTTCAACATTTCGGCACCCCTAGGGTTTGGCCATCCATGGAGTTTTTCCAACATCCAACCCTAGATTCCTACTCCCCTCCAACCCAAGAACAACATACCAAAAGATGGGAGGAAGAAGATCACTCAAACATGTAGACAAGAGTAAACCCTAACTTGAAACTTCTCCTCTTTTTCCAACCAAAACAAGTTTCCAACTTGTAAAACTTGAAGAGAATGAACTTACCAATTTCTTGAACCCAAATCCTTGAAGAATCAGCCAAAAAAATGAAGAACAAGGAGCTTGGAGGAGGCAAGAATGGCGGATGGCAAGAGGTAGAAGAAGAAGAAGAAGAAGAGACAAAATGTTTTTCATGTAATAATACCCCTTTTATACTTCTTTCCTTTTCCTTCTTTAATAAAAAATTGGACAAGTGTCCTATACCTTATCCTTTCAGCCGACTTACACCAATTCTGACCAAAAATATTATTAACTTTAGGGTTAATAACAACTTAGCCCCCAACTCTCCAAATATTTGCAATTTAACCCCAAACGCAAGTAGCAAGTCACAAATGAAACCAAACTCGACCACAATCCTCGATTATCATAAAATATCCAAATCTTGTTCCCAAAGTCCATTTGGAAAATCGTAGTGTCCTACCGGGCCCGTTGAACCCGAGTAAGTCCCGACGTGCTTGTGTGCTAACCCGAACCGAAAACCACACCACAACCAAAAATCCATAAATATTACCATAAAATCCGTCTTAAAATATAACGTACCTCACACCAAGGTCCCAAATATGCAAACGGACCGCACGTCCCGCCCCTTAAAATATTCTCCGTAAAAAGATGCGGGGACGCCCTCACGATCCCAAATATGCAAACGGTTCCCCATTCCGAGGTCCCGGAGCGCTACCGAGCCCGGCCAGACGCCCCGAGACAACCCCGACCGAAAAATATTTCCTACGAAAATGTCCGGGGACCCACACGACCTCAAAACCCGAAGGATTCCGAAATAATGCTCGATAAGTCTCGGGAGCTATTTAACCGCCCACAACCGTGACCCGCAGCCAAAACCGGAGCCCCGGGTCACCCGGTCGCAACCCGCTCGGGGTGACCGTAACATGCGATGATCCCACGACCCGGCCCGCACAATGTAATAGTCGTACTACGATCTGCAACCTACGAGAACACATACATGGCAAGTATACACAACAACTCGAAACAAAATCCTAGAATACCTAGGTGCGGAATCTGGAATCGAAATCTCCCGCACGAGGTACTGCTTCTTCGCTAAACACAACCAAACAGAGGAGAGTTAGTTAACCGTAAATCCAATGTAATCAAATCAGATACACCAACCAGTAACCTCTACCGGGACAACCCCTTAACCCGAACAGAACAGAACAGAACGGAAGTTCCACAATGGAACAGTCGATACCCGAAAACCAAAACAGAAAGCACCGCGGATCTTTAGTCCGCCAGCTGCTTGTCAGGTAAACCTGAAAGGTGGTAAACAATAAGGGGTGAGTCCTCAGGAGGACCCAGTAAGGGCTGAGGTAAGATACAGTTTGCTTAAGCAATCGTGAGCTAAACTCGCAAAACGTAATGTAACAAACACAAATATATATACATATGCAAATATAAAGTACAAGGTGAGCCGAACCCAACACATGCGGTCACGTAGTATATCGGCACCCCCAAAGGCGGATATACACGTAATGTCGGCACCCTCCAAAGGCGGACACGAGCAGAATGTCGGCACTCTCGGTGCGGACACGTAATGTAACGCCGGCACTCTCGGTGCGGACAGAGCCAAACCGAACCGAACCAAGCAAAGACCGTGGCCTCTAAGACCATCCCGGGTCTCGTCACGTAACAAAACATATATATACACATATCTAAGGATAAACAAATATCGGCACTGGTGCGGATATACAGAGCGTAACATGAAACCGTGGCCTCTAAGACCATCCGTGCCATGAAACAGAACAAACGTGCATCTTACCATACGACGGGTCTCGGGATCACCGAACCACCGCCCTCACCCGGAACCCGCCTCAACCGAACCCGATATACATGCATATACTCGCAGAATGCATATCGAGAGAAGTTGAGCCCTTACCTCATAAAAGCTGCCCCGCAGTACAAATCCCGGGAAATCCTGCCACTGCCCGAAAAGTGAAATCGTGCCTTTAAAGGTCCCGTATAACTCCACCAACGCAGAAACACACTGAACAACCACAAACCAATCAGAACTTACCAACACAAACCCCCAGAAACCAAACCCGCACCATCCCGCACTTTCCCGCAAAAATCCACAGAAAGCTCGGTTTTACGAACCGAGCTAGAACATCGTTATTCACACACCCACAAACATATTCCAACCTTTAAACCTCACATTCCAAACACTTTTCCCGTAATTAAGCATAAAGGTGAATTTTGCTTCTAATACCCGAAACGACGCTTCAAACACCATTACGAACCTACTTCCACCCACGATACCAAATTACCATCCAAATCATTCAAAACACAAGCCAAACATAGGTAAAGATTCACTTAAAGTTTCGGCCTCTCACCCATTTTTCACCAAACTTCCATTTCAATCCATTCAAGGTTCATTTACACACTTTAACCACCAATTACACATCTTAAGCAAGATTACTAACCAATTCCACCTTAATCAACCAAAACCATTCACAAACCCTAACTATTGAATTCGGCCAAAGAGGGGTTTTCCATCCAACATGTTTTCCATCAAATTGAAACCATAGAAAGTCTTAGAATCATGCTAGGAACAACATATCCAAAGCATGATCCAAGAACACAACTACACAATATTTTAGAAATTCACCCTTAATTTCGGCATTTCTAGGGTTTTGCCTCCAAGATGTTTTTCCAAAATCCAACCCCTGATTCTCACTCCTCCAACCCAAGAAGAACATACTAAAAGATGGGAGGAAGAAGATCATCCAAACACCTAGCAAGGAACAAACTCTAACTTGAAACTTCCTCTCTTTTCCTACCAAAACCAAGCTTTCCACTTGCAAATCCATGGAGAAAAGGAACTTAACAATTTTTGGAGCCCAAATCCTTGATGAATCGGCCAAGAAAAGAAGAACTCCAAGCTTGGAGAGGAGCAGCTATGGCGACAAGGGAAGGAAGAAGAAGAAGAAAAAAGAAAACTTATGTTTTTCCATAAAGCCTCCTTTTATACCTCATTTCTTTCCATCTTCCACCACAATTGGACAAGTGTCCTACCCTTCCCTTTCAGACGACCTTCAGCCTTCCCTTTACCAAAATAGTTGCTGACTTTAGGCTAAATTGCAACTTAGTCCTCAAACTCTACAAGTCTTTGCAATTTAGCCCCAACCGCAACTTTCAAACCCCAAATGGAACAAGAACTGAACACAACCCTCGGAACATCATATTGAACACAGATCCTGTTTCACAATTTCAATTATAAGTCCAGAGTGTCGTACCGTGCCCGCCGAACCCGAGCAAAACCCGACGTGCGCATGTGCTAACCCGGACCAAAAGTAATACCATGCCCAAAAATTGAAAAATATTACCATAAAATCCGCCTCATGATATATCATACCTCACACCAAAGCCGTCAGGAAATTTCAATCCCGGGCCCCGAGATTCCCGTCCCGAGCCCCGGGAGTCACCCGAGACCGAACGTCCCGCTCCAATTAATATACACCGTAAAAAGATCCGGGATGTTTCCACGATTTCAAATATGCAAACGGTTTCTCATTCAGAGGTCCCGGAGCGCTACCGAGCCCGTTGTACGTCCCGAGGCAAGTCCCGCCCCACACGACCTCAAAACCAGAAGGATTCCCAGAAATAAAGCTCAGATAAGTCTCGGGAGCCGTTTAATCACCCAAAAACATGACCCGCAAGCCAAAACCGGAGCCCCGGGTCACCCGGGTCACAACCCGTTCGGGGTGACCGTAACATTCTCCCCCCCAAGACTCTTGGTCCTCCAAGAGTCACCTGCACCATATAGGTGTCGCTACCAACCAGAATATATATATATACTTTCCATTTACTAAGTATAATCGGACCACCGTTACTGGTGCGGCGGGAGTGGTAGTTTAGACTACCATCCAGAGCCTCTCAGCGGCGTCCCATCCTCCGGGTGCATCTTGTTGCGCCCGAGTCGGGCTTGCCGGTATTTCTACCCGACAACCCTGCATAGCATCGAATCTATACCTAACTGACCTTCAACATGCCAATCCCTGTCACCAACCTCAAACTCCAAGTCCCTGCGACGCTTATTCACATATGAGGTGGTGCGGTCATTCGCGGTTTCCATCCGCGCCCAAATCGTCCTGATCTTAGCTGTGGTCTCCTCAATGAGCTCGGGACCCAGCTCAATCCTGTCGGATGTCTCAGTCTAACAGTGTGGTGCCATGCACTGTCGTCTATACAGTGCCTCATAAGGCGTCATGCCAATAGTACTCCTCTGAATCCACTATCGTAACCCGATCCATAACTCGCAGCTCCATGCCGCTCCTTACCGCCTCCATCTCCTCGTAACCCATGAGAGATAACATCTCTCCGAAACCGTAATTCTACAGTTAGTACAACCAATGTGCGCAGAATTCTTCAACGGCCAACCCATCCCAATACCTATAACAAATTGGGAGGGGGTCCTGGTCGCTAAAAACTCGGGGTGGTGAGTGTGGTTGTTCAGATCCTGGGTTACACCGAACCCAACTCCTAAACCTCGGAGGTGTGGGGTCCCGATCTCGGCCCTCCGGTACCCAATCACGCTATCTGCGTGTGGTAACCATTTCCTTAAACCAATCCAACCAAATACCAACTTACCCCATAACCAACAAAGTCCAGAACAGTTAACTCTCTCTCTCTCTCTCTACCAAAAGCTAGCAGCAGTATTCTAAGGCTCTGTAGTGTAATGCAATGCATGATGCAAAGATTCTTTCCAGAATCACAAAACCAAGTATCAAAACCTTAAACACAGAATCAAATCATGTTTATATCACAGAATCACATCATAATACCATCCAACAAAATAAAGGTACCCGGATATGTCAGAAGCCCGCACTCGAGCTTTGCACTTCACTACGTGCCCCGAAGTCCAAAATCCCAAAACCTGCCTGGAGTACCCCGAACCTTCAAGAATGCTTCAAGGTACCACCCACTGCTTCACACGCATTCCGAGGTGGTTCAAATAAAGAGTTGATCAGGCTCCGTATATAACCGCCCTAGAATGGAACGTAGAACGGTGGCTTGCACTTCAAGTCATCTCCCACGATGTCCTTCAATGAACTAGCATAACTTACTCTAAAATTCCACTCCACGGACTTGTATACTTGCCTCCGAAACCCATACTCAGAATCGATCATACTCTGTCTCTCGAGTCACAACGACCCGACCTGCTCTGATACCAACTTGTCACGACCACCCCGCCCGGTTGCGGAGGCAGAGCCGGCCGCGACGTTCGGAAGCGGAAGCTACGGCGGAAAGCGCGGTAACGGTACTACCGAAACCCGCTACGTGCAGTGGTCCCATGACCCTGCCCGCAAAGTCTCGCTTAACAGAATGGTCGTACTACGACCCGCAATGTCACGATCACCCCGCCCGGTTGCAGAGGCGGAGCCGGCCGCGACGTTCGGAAGCGGAAGCTACGGCGGAAAGCGCGGTAACGGTACTACCGAAACCCGCTATGTGCATTGGTCCCACAACCCAGCCCGCAAAAACAGAATGGTCGTACTACGACTTGCAACCTACAGAACACATACATGGCAAGTATACACAACAACTTAACAATCAAACATGCAGTTCATGGGATTCCATTTATTACTCATGACAGCCAAATCACAGAAACCGTCTCATACATACAGCCAATATACGCAAGTCGGGGCTCCGCCCTCGACTCAGAAGACAGATACAGAACCAACACATACTCCAGAATATACGTCATATACAATATCATGATCCAATATACATGCATGCAACTACACCTACAAAGCCGCCAAAACAAAACCCTAGAATACCTAGGTGCGGAATCTGGAAATCTCTCGCCCAGAAGATTCCAGCACGAGATACTGCTGCTGCTGCTAAACACAACCAAAGAGAGGAGAGTTAGTTAACCGTAAGTCCAACAGAATTGAAATCAGACACACCAATCAGAAACCTCTACCGGGACCACCCCTTAACCCAAACAGTAATGTACTGTAACGGAAGTTCCACAATGGAACAATGATACTTGAAAACCAAAACAGAAAGCACCGCGGATCTCTAGTCCACCGGCTGCTTGTCAGGTAGACCTGAAAGGTGGTAAACATATAAGGGGTGAGTCCTCGGGAGGACCCGAAGGGCTGAGGTAAGATACGCTTTGCTTAAGCATTCGTGAGCTGAACCTCCACAATGTAACAAACACAAGCAAATATATACATATGCATGTATGCAGAGTCAGAGGTGAGCCGGAACCCATCATACGCGGTCCAACCGCCAAAACGACCCAAAACGACAGTCCTCTCTAAGAGGTCGAAAATACAGAATCAAGCACGGTACGGGCTGGGGTCGCGATCCCCAAACTGTCGTAGGGTCACAGTATATCGGCACCCCGGCGGATATACACGTAATGTCGGCACCCTCCGGTGTGGACACATACTGTAATCTCGGCACTCTCGGTGCGGACACGTAATGTAACGTCGGCACTCTCAGTGCGGACCTAGCCAAACCGAACCAAACCAAGGAGCACCCGTGGTCTCTAAGACCATCCCGGTCTCGTCACAGAACAGAACATATATATACATATATCTAAGGATAAACGAAATATCGGCACTGTGCGGATATACGAACCATCCGTGCCATGAAATGTAACAAACGTGCATCTTACCATATGACGGGTCTCGGGATCACCGAACCACCGCCTCACCCGGAACCCGCCTCAACTAAACCCGATATACATGCAAATACTCCCAGAATGCATAACGAGAGAAGTTGAGACCTTACCTCAGAAAAGCTGCCCCGCAGTACAAATCCCGAGAAATCCTGCCACTGCCCGAAAAGTGAAATCGTGCCTTTAAAGGACCCGCATAACTCCACCAACGCAGAAACACACTGAACAACCACACACAAGTTAGAACTTACCAAAACAGACCCCCAGAAACCAAACCCACACAATCCCGCACTTTCCCGCAAAAATCCACAGAAAGCTCAGTTTCACAAACCGAGCTAGAACATCGTTATTCACACACCCACAAACATATTCCAACCTTTAATCCTCACAGTCCAAACACTTTTCCCGTAATTAAGCATAAAGGTGAATTTTGCTTCTAAAACCCGAAAACGACGTTTCAAACATCATTACGGACCTACTTCCATCCACGATACCAAATTACTATCCAAATCAACCAAAACATAACCCAAACATAGATAAAGATTCACTTATAGTTTTGGCCTCTCACCCATTTTTCACCAAACTTCCATGTCAAACCATTCAAGGTTCCATTTACACACTTTAACCACCAATTACACATCTTAAGAAAGATTACTAACGAATTCCACCTTAATCTACCAAAACCATTCACAAACCCTAACTATTGAATTCGGCCAAAGAGGGGTTTTCCATCCAACATGTTTTCCATCAAATTGAAACCATAGAAAGTCTTAGAATCATGCTAGGAACAACATATCCAAAGCATGATCCAAGAACACAACTACACAATATTTTAGAAATTCACCCTTAATTTCGGCATTTCTAGGGTTTTGCCTCCAAGATGTTTTTCCAAAATCCAACCCCGATACTCACTCCTCCAACCCAAGAAGAACATACTAAAAGATGGGAGGAAGAAGATCATCCAAAGACCTAGCAATGAACAAACTCTAACTTGAAACTTCCTCTCTTTTCCTACCAAAACCAAGCTTTCCACTTGCAAATCCATGGAGAAAAGGAACTTACCAATTTATGGAGCTCAACCTTGAAGAATCCAGCCAAGAAAATGAAGAACACCAAGCTTGGAAGGAGCAAGAATGGCGGAAAGGAAAGGAAGAAGAAGAAGAAGAAGAAGAACACTTGTATTTTTCCATGAAATATCTCCCTTTTATACCTCTTTTCTTTCCATCTCTCACTACAAATGGACAAGTGTCCAAGCCTCCCCTTTCAGCCGACCTTCAGCCTTCCCTTTACCAAAATAATTGCTGACTTTAGGCTAAATTGCAACTTAGTCCTTTAACTCTCCAAATCTTTGCAATTTAGCCCCAACCACAACTTTCAAACCCCAAATGGAACAAGAACTGAACACAACCCTCGGAACATCATATTACACACAGATCCTGTTTCCCAAGTTCAATTATAAATCCAGAGTGTCGTACCGTGCCCGCTGAACCCGAGCAAAACCCGACGTGCGCATGTGCTAACCCGGGCCCAAAGTCATACCATGCCCAAAAATCGAAAAATATTACCATAAAATCCGCCTCATGATATAGCATACCTCACACCAAAGCCGTCGGGAAATTTCCATCCCGGGCCCCGAGTCACCCGGACCGAACGTCCCGCCGCAAATAATATATTCCGTAAACGATCCGGACGTCCCACGATTCCAAATTTGCAAACGGTTTCTCATTCCGAGGTCCCGGAGCGCTATCGAACTCCTGTATATCCCGAGACAAGTCCCGCCCGGAAAAATATTTTCCGTGGAAATGTCCGGGGACCAACAGGACCTCAAAACACGATGGATTCCAAGAAATAAAGCTCAGATAAGTCTCGGAGCCGTTTAATCAGCCAAAAACATGACCCATGCCAAAACCGAGCTCGGTCACCCGGTCACAACTCGCTCGGGTGATCAGAATACACACGGTTTACAAATCGGGTAGAATTTTCACAAACCGAACTCGATTATTCACTTACGCATCACAAGGATCGGTTTGACATGCTTACCTCGAAGGTTCTTCAATTTTTGAAGGAAATCAGTTTTGAGCTTGAAGAGGCGCATCCATGGTGAACTTACGGTAGAGAAGGAGAAGGAAGAGGAAGAAGAAGAAAATAATCCTTTTTGGCATTTTCTTCTCTTTATATTTTTCTTTTTCCTTCTTTTTCTTTATTTCATTAAAATGGGACAATTGTCCCACTTCCATTCACATAAGCCGCCTCACTCCTTTGTCCTTTTCCAATTATTGTGCAATTTTTCCCTTTTTACACTTTAGCCCCCAAACTCTCAAAAGCCGCAATTTAGTCCAACCGTAACTTCCACACCGTAGCTCCGAACGGAACAAAATCTGAACACCACCCTCGGGACATCATATCACACACAAATCATGCTTCACATGTTTAATTATAAGTTCCGAGTGTCATCTCGTGCCAACTTAACCCGAGCAAATCTCGACGTATATGCTCGCTAGCCTAACTGAGTAATCCCGTCACGTGTGCTTGGCTCGGTTATCATTACAATACTCTTCCCGAGTCATATCACACCGCATACCATTGTCGTCAAAAATCTTTCATCCCGAGCCCTGAGTTTTTCAACCCGAGCCGGGTGTCGCCGAACGAACATCCCGACCCCGAGAAATAGTTTCTGAAAGGTGCGAAATGCTCGTATGACCCCAAATATGTTGAAAGTTCACTTTTATGAGGTCCCGATAATACTCCCAGCTTATCGATCAACAGAAAATTTGTCACGCGCCCGGAAAAATATTTTCCGCGGAAAGGTGCGGGGACTCGTGCGACCTTACGGATAAAAGCATTCCCAAAATAATACTCGAAAAGATCCGGAGCTGTCGACCAACAGAAAACATGCCCCGCATGTTTGAAACGGAGCCCGGAATACCAAAGTCACTATCCGCCGAGGTGACCGTGAATCGTGACGGATCTGTTTGGGCAGTTGCCGCCACGTGTCTACGCAATTGACGTGTGCCATTGGTGCGTGTGTTACGCGATTCTCAGAATTCGAGGAATGAGGTCTGTTGATAGTGCGTTAGTTGCTTGTCTTGTCAATGAAGTGACTGAAATCGCGAGAGATTTGACTTATGCCACCAGTGTTTGTTATATAGCTGGTATTAATGGTGGCAATATCGTAATATGTCAATATACTGTTATTTGCACATGATCTGTATTGTTCGGGTAACGCTTTCTCCGGAATGCTTTGTCCGGGTAAACGCTTTATTAAGTCCGGGAATATCACTTAGGTCCTTGTTGTCCATTGAGTTTTTAATGGGCCCTTATGGTGGGTTATTAATTTTGACCTTTTGGTAGGCCTGTTTGGATGATTGGGCCTAGCGGCCATCAAGTCCCCCCTTTGTCATGCGGTCGACTGTAAGGAGTCCGAATAATTTCGAGCGTCTCCCCAGATGACTCAATGTGCGGATGGTCTTTGGAATTTTCGAAACGACTTTACACCCCAATTGAATTTCCCAAACAACTAATGTTTGAGATTCTTTTTGAAACAAGATTTGCATCCTCTGATTTTCCCGAACAACTAATGTTCAAGAATTATTGAAATAGGATTTGCATCCTCTGATTTCCCGAACAACTACTGTTCGAGAATTCTCTGAAATAGGATTTGCATCCTCTGATTTCCCGAACAACTAATGTTTGAGAATTCTTGAAATAGGATTTGCATCCTCTGATTTCCCGAACAACTAATGTTCGAGAATTCTTGAAATAGGATTTGCATCCTCTGATTTCCCGAACAACTAAGGTTCGGGATTCTTTGAAATAGGATTTGCATCCTCTGATTTCCCGAACAACTCATGTTCGAGATTCTTTTGAAATAGGTTTGCATCCTTTGATTTCCCGAACAACTAAGGTTCAGGATTCTTTGAAATAGGTTTGCATCCTTTGATTTCCCGAACAACTAAGGTTCAGGATTCTTTGAAATAGTATTTGTATCCTCCTCTGATTTTCCCGAACAACTTATTTTCGAGAATCTTTTGAAATAGGATTTGTACCATCCTTTGATTCCCGAACGACTATTGTTCGAGAATTCTTGAAATAGGATTTGCATCCTCTCATTTTCCCGAACAACTAAGGTTCGAGATTCTTTGAAATAGGATTTTCATCCTCTGATTTCCCGAACAACTAATGTTCGAGAATTCTCTGAAATAGGATTTGCATCCTCTGATTTCCCGAACAACTAAGGTTCGAGAATTCTTGAAATAGGATTTGCATCCTCTGATTTCCCGAACAACTACTGTTCGAGAATTCTTGAAATAGGATTTGCATCCTCTGATTTCCCGAACAACTAAGGTTCGGGATTCTTTGAAATAGGATTTTTATCCTCTGATTTCCCGAATAACTAAGGTTGACCGTGTACAAGTGCCAAGATATTTTTCGCTTTGGGGTTACGGCCCAGCCATTTCCCCCTCACGGTTTTGTTTCTAACGGAATGGATGGTCTTGGGGTTCCGCCCAACCTTTTCCCCCTCAATCCAACATCCGTTAAAAGGCCTCTTGAAGGGAAGGAGGGTGATGTACATTATATACACCATAATCCCCCTTTAAACCTTCCATGTGGGATATAACATGTCACGGACCATGGCTAGATCTTCCCCGACCATGGCTAGATCTTCCCCGGTCCAACCGGCATCGCCATGCATCCGGACTCATCCACCCCCCCAGGGAGCCCAGCGTCCTCGCTGGCACATGTGCACTGTACTACCTGGGCTCTGATACCAATTGTCACAGACCGTGTACAGTGCCAAGATATTGTCCGCTTTGGGGTTACGGCCCAGCCTTTTCCCCCTCACGGTTTTGTTTCTAACGGAATGGATGGTCTTGGGGTTACGGCCCAATCCAACATCCGTTAAAAGGCCTCTTGAAGGGAAGGAGGGTGATGTACATTATATACACCATAATCCCCCTTTAAACCTTCCATGTGGGATATAACATGTCATGGACCATGGCTATCTTCCCCGACCATGGCTAGATCTTCCCCGGTCCAACCGGCATCGCCATGCGTCGGCATCGCCATGCATCCGGACTCATCCACCACCCTAGGAGCCCAAAGCGTCCTCGCTGGCACATGTGCACCGTACTACCCGGCTCGATACCAATTGTCACAGACCATGTACAGTGCCAAGATATTGTCCGCTTTGGGGTTACGGCCCAGCCTTTTCCCCCTCACGGTTTTGTTTCTAACGGAATGGATGGTCTTGGGGTTACGGCCCAGCCTTTTCCCCCTCAATCCAACATCCATTAAAAGGCCTCTTGAAGGGAAGGAGGGTGATGTACATTATATACACCATAATCCCCCTTTAAACCTTCCATGTGGGATATAACATCCACCCCCCCAGGGAGCCCAGCGTCCTCGCTGGCACATGTGCACTGTACTACCCGGGCTCTGATACCAATTGTCACAGACCATGTACAGTGCCAAGATATTGTCCGCTTTGGGGTTACGGCCCAGTCATTTCCCCTCACGGTTTTGTTTCTAACGGAATGGATGGTCCTCAATCCAACATCCGTTAAAAGGCCTCTTGAAGGGACGGAGGGTGGTGTAAAATATATACACCATAATACCCCTTTAAACCTTCCATGTGGGATATAACATGTCACGGACCATGGCTAGATCTTCCCGACCATGGCTAGATCTTCCCGGTCTAACCTGCATCGCCATGTGTCGGCATCGCCATGCATCCGGACTCCATCCAGCCCATAGTGCAACTGCCGGCACATTACCAATTGTCACATGTGCATGCAGTGCCAATATATTGTCCGCTGGGGTTACGGCCCAGCCATTTCCCCATACGGTTTTGTTTCTAACGGAATGGATGGTCTTGGGGTTACGGCCCAGCCTTTTCCTGGATGTTATATCCCACAAGGAAGGTTTAAAGGGGGATTATGGTGTATATAATGTACACCACCCACCTTCCCTTCAAGAGGCCTTTTAACGGATGTTGGATTGAGGGGAGAAGGTCGGGCAGTAACCCCAAGACCATCCATTCCATTAGAAACAAAACCGTGAGGGGGAAAAGGCTGGGCCGTAACCCCAAAGCGGACAATATCTTGGCACTGCATACGCCTGTGACAATTGGTATCGAGCCTGTAGTAGTACAGGCACATATGCGCCGAGGACGCCGAGCTCCCCGGTGGGGTGGATGTTATATCCCACATGGAAGGTTTAAAGGGGATTATGGTGTATATAATGCACACCACCCTCCTTCCTTCAAGAGGCCTTTTAACGGATGTTGGATTGAGGGGGAAAAGGCTGGGACGTAACCCCAAGACCATCCATTCCGTTAGAAACAAAACCGTGAGGGGGAAAAGGTCGGGCCGTAACCCCATAGCGGATAATATCTTCGCACTGCATACACGATCTGTGACAAGCCATTTCACCATGATGGTGGTATACCGGGATTGCCCTTCGGGCCCGATTCTGATGAACATGGCGGGGAGCTCGATACATCCGAGCACTGGCAACTCGTCCAGACCAACTCCATATGTTGCGGTCCTGAGCGGGATCAGCCTACTTGCCTTCAACTTTAAACCTCGGTATGCCTCGGTGAACAGCACATCGGCGTTCGAGCCATCGTCGCAGAGCACTCTCCTCACATCTATAGTCCTTATTCTGAGGGTGATGATGAGCGGGTCATAGTGCGGGAAACGTACCTCTGTCCCGTTTGCTCGTTTAATTCTGGAGACGGGATCCCCGTAGTTCATCGATGCTATCTCCCTCGCCTTCCTCTTTCTTGCATTCGACCCGAGGGTTGCGGTTATGGTTTGTAAGGTTTCAGTCGCCTGAGGGGGAGATTTCCTCCCTTTGTTCTCTTGCCACGATATGTCCCCTGGACCTTTGCCTTCCCGCGGGAGAGCCCTTCTGAAGGCATCTTCAGGTATTCTCCCAAAGAACCTTTCTTGATAAGAGATTCAATGTACCTTTTCAACTGGTAGCATTGTTCGGTATCGTGGCCGACGTCCCGGTGGAATTGGCAGTACTTGGATGTATTTCGTTTGGCTTCCTCCGGCATGGCCCTTGGCCAACTGATCGTTCGGGTTCCTTGCCTTTGTAAGGCCGCAAGGATGTTAGTTCGGGTGGAGTTGAGAGGGGTGAAGTTCGGATTCCTTTCGAAGGGTTTCTTCTGTCCTCCCCAGCCTCCTTGCTCCCTAACAGGTGTTGGTTTGGAGTTGTCCCTCCTCTGTTCCCGGTTGTCCCGGTTATCAAGCTTCCCCTCTCTTTGAGACAACATCTCATGGGCGATCATATGCTCCTCAGTTATTGCGTACATCTCTTCTACATTGGTGATGTTCTTTCGGGATAACTCGTAGGCCAACCTGGAGTTCGGGAGCAGGGCCTTTGTGAAGGCCATTATCCGGATATTATCCGTTAGATCTGATGCATGCACGGTCTCCTATTGAATCGCTTCGACGAATTCCCGAATGCCTTCATTCGGCCTCTGTTTGATGTCGAACATCTGGATGGCCCTTTTCGTGGATCTCTTGCACCCTATGAAGTGGGTGGAGAATTTGACGGCGAAATCCCCGAAGGTGTTTACACACTCCGGGAGGAGGGAGTTGTACCAAGCTGATGTCGGACCTCCTAGGGCCACCTCGAAACATTTGCATAAGGCTGCTTCGTTGGCACCCTTCGCCCATCGCTCATTTATACTTTCGAATGAAAGCGTCCGATCTCCCACACCGTTGTAGATTTCCAACGGGTGTGGTAAGTTAAACAAGCGGGGCATCGGGCTTTCCAGATTCGGACAGAGAATGGACAGTTCTGTTATCGACTCATATTTGGCATCGGGCCCGATTGTACTCCTTTCGACTTGTTCCGTGCGATGTAACATCTACTCCGATAATCTAATCCCGTGGATCCCCGATGGTCAACCTTTCGGGCCTCGGGGACCGCTCTCTTTGGCTGTGTCGAGGGGACCGGGACCTGTGCCGGCCTCGCCGGTCTGTCGTGTTAGCTTGTTGTTGATTGTTCTGACCCCTCCGGGATCTCCCAGACTTGTGTCTGTTGCTACGTTCTTCCCGGAGTACTGCTCGCACCATTTGGACTAAGTCCGGGTTTGATCGACTGTACTCCCGGTGTGAGCTGGAAGTTGGTAGTAAGGAAATTGCTCCATAGGAAGTCTCTTCAGAAGAGCTTGCAATCGGGATCGCAGTTCGACCGTCAAGAGAGCCACCTCCTTCCGGTATTGATGGGTGGGACTGTGAATGGTCTTTCAGTCCTACGAAAGGACTGGTCTACTTAGGCCTCCACGCTTTCCCACGACGGCGCCATTTGGTGGCGGATCTGTTTGGGTAGTTGCCGCCACGTGTCTACGCAGTTGACGCGTGTTGACGTTACTTGATGCCATTGGTGCGTGTGTTACGCGATTCTTGGAATTTGAGGAATGGGGTGCATTGATAGTGCGTTAGTCGTTTGTCTTGTCAATGATGTTATTGATATCGCGAGAGTTTGACTTATGCCATCAGTGTTTGTTATATAGCTTGTATTAATTGTGGCTATATCTTAATATGTCAATATACCGTTATTTTCACGTGTTCTGTATTGTTCGGGTAACGCTTTCTCCGTAATGCCTTGTCCGGGTAAATGCTTTATTAAGTCCGGGAATATCACTTAGGTCCTTGTTATCCGTTGAGTTTTTAATGGGACCCTTATGGTGGACTATTAATTTGGGCCTTTGGTAGGCCTGTTTGGATGATTGGGCCTAGCGGCCATCGATAACATTACTAATCCTTAGCATAATGATGACATGATTTCAATGTTTGATACATGATGTTTGCTGTTTGCTGATATGTTGCGGTGTTTGGTTGCATATGTCTCGGTACTCGTCATATTTGCATATATTCTTGTGTTTTTGTGTTTTCCTTGTTTTGCAGGTACTCGCGCACTTAGCTTGCTATATGCAAACTGTATCTTACCTCAGCCCTTACTGGGTCCTCCCGAGGACTTACCCCTTCTGTTTACCACCTTTCAGGTCTACCTGACAAGCAGCCAGCGAACTAGAGTTTTGACATATGCTTTCTATACTTTGATCGTATCTGCAGTTCCACACGGAACTTCTGTTAAGTTATAGGGGTAGTCTCGGTAGAGGTTATAGTCTACATTCTGATTTCTGGAATTATGCTAAGTATAGCGTATAGGTTTTCTCACAGTTAACTTATCTCCCTCTTCTGTTTGTGTGTTAGCAGCAGCAGCAGCGGTACTTGCGGGTATCTTCTAATCTCAGAGTTTCTCCTAGATCCCGCATTTTGGTATTCTGGGGTTTTCCTTTATCGGCTCTGTAGGTGTATATGCATGCATGTCATTGGTTGGATCATGCTATGTATCTTAGATACATTCTGATTTTGTATATATTTTCTGGATATTCTGTATGACCGGGGACTCCAGTGGAGGGCGGGACCCGTGATGTGATCATATTGTGATGGATCAGACATATTCTGTATCGGTATGATTCTGTTGAGCTTATGTATGATGTTATCCATGAAATGTATGTTTGGTGATGGTAGAGTGCTCGCCTATTTCGGTGGGGCGGAGCTCGCTATGGATAGTTAGGGTTTACACAGTATACTTGCCATGTTTAAGAATTGTAGGTTGTGGGTTGAAACACGACCAAAACATATGAGCGCATAACTCTGTCTGCATACTCCGAGAGCAAAGCGTTCTCAGGCACCGAGCCTTCGAGAACGAGACTTTGCGGGCCGAGTCATGGGACCACCACACTTAGCGAGTCTCGGTTGGACCGACCGCCTGCTTCCACAGTTCATGCAGCTTCCATCGCGGCTTCCGCTTCCGCCACCGCGGGCGGCCCCATCTCGCAACCAGCGCGGGCGCACCCATGACAAGTTGGTATCAGAGTAGGTCTGGTTTGACCACATTGGTCACCCGAGAGGGCAGAGTATGACCAGTCCCGGTGTGGACTTCTGAGGCAAGTATACTAGTCCCGGTGTGGACTTCATGGAAGAAACAACTAGTTCGGGATGAACTGCGGCGGACGACTTTGAGGGGCGAAGCTCTTGCTTTGCGTTCGGTTCCGGGCGGTTCTCAGACGCAGTCCTGCCACCTCCTTATTTGAACCACTTTGGAACGTGCGGTGGAGGCAGCGGGCGGTCCTTCAAGGCATTCTGTCAAGATCAAGCTCTAGTGTCGTGGTAGCACTTCGGGATGTTCGTGGTACATCGAGCGATTTGGGAAATTTGGACATCGGGGCACGTAGTGACGCGTGGGTCGATTCCGCTCGTGTACAAAGCTTCCGACATAATCCGGATATCTTTATGTTTTGCTTGGTTGATCTTACGATGTGATTCTGTAATATGGTCATGATCTGATTCTGTGATTTAGTATCCAACATATGTGATTCTGAAAAGAATCTCTGCATCATGCATTGCAATGCACTACAGAACCTTAGAATACTGCTGCTAGCTTCTGTAGGGAGAAAGTTAACTGCTCTGTATACTTTGTTATATGGATTGGACTATTTTTAGGAAATGGTTAACACGCGTAGACAGTGTGATCAGTTGCCGGAAGGTAGGGACCGGGATCCCCACCTTCGAGAGTTAGAAGATGGGCTCAGCAGAATCCGGGGCTTGAATAACCATAGTCACCACCATCGAACCTTTAGCAACCGTAGGAACCCCCTCCCGATTTGGTACAGGTGTTGGGACAGTATAGTCATCGAGTACCTTCTTGCCAGCGCAGTATCTGGGACAGCAGCAGCTACAGGGAGACCCGATTATGCCGCAACAGGGGCATTCTCACTGTGGAGTGAACAATGAGACTCGGACCACCGCTCACCTCGGTGTTCGGGAATGACAAGGGATGTGCACAAAGGGGCTTTATCTTTAGAATTTGATGGTGAAGTTGTGACATTTAATATTTTTGTTGCTATGAAATATCCCCATGATTCAATCAGTTTTTAGTGCCGATATTGTTGAGCCAAGTGTGCAGGATTTTTTTGAAATGAATTTTGCTAATGATGAGTTGGATTTTGTGGTAACACATAGCCTGATGATATGGATGCAAGGGAAGAAACGAGCGAGGAAATTAAAGAAGCAATCATGTCCCTACATTCTTTGTTTGAAATTCCGAACAGGTCACTTAATTCTACTTTTCCCATACCAAACACTAATGAGAGAATGTTACCTTCATTGAACAGGCACCCAAGTTAGAATTGAGGACGTTACTGTAAAATCTAAAGTATGCCTACTTGGGAGAGGATGAAACTTTACCTGTAATAATTGCCAATAACTTGACAAAGAACTCAACAAGAGAAACTCTTAAGAGTTTTGAAGGAATATAAGACCGCAATTGGCTGGACATTAGCGACATCAAGGTAATCAGCCCTCGGTTTGTATGCATCGTATTCTACTTGAAAACGATGTGAAACCGGTTAGAGAGCCACTACGAAATTAAATCTAGCACTCAAGTAAGTGGTTCAAGGAAATTTTGAAGCTTTTGGAGCAAGGAATTATTTACCCTATATCCGATAGTCGGTGGGTAAGTCCTATACATGTTGTACCTAAGAAAACTGGACTAACTCTTGTTCCTAATGCGCAGGATGAGTTGATTCCTATGCGAGTCCAAAATGGGTGGCGAATATGCATTGATTTCCGGAATTAAATGCAGCCACAAGGAAGGATCACTTCCCCTTCCATTCATCGATCAAATGCTTGAGAGATTGGCGGTAAGTCCTTCTTTTGTTTTCTTGATGGATTTTCTGGTTATTACCAAATAGTGGTGGCTCACGAAGATCAAGATAAAACAACTTTTACCTGTCCTTTTGGAACATATGCTTATCGTAGGATGCCCTTTGGTTTATGTAATGCCCCGAACTTTTCAAAGATACATGATGAGCATTTTTCCGATTTGATTGAGAATTGCATTGAGATTTTCATGGATGATTTCACAATTTATGGGGATTCTTTTTATCATTGTTTAGACCATTTGACTAAGGTTTTAAGGCGGTGTGTTGACACCAACTTGGTTCTCAATTATGAAAAGTGTCATTTCATGGTTCAACAAGGGATAGTCTTGGGTCATGTAGTTTCTGCTAAGGGTATCGAAGTAGATAAGGCGAAAGTGGACCTAATTGCAAATTTACCTTATCCTACTAATAAGCGTGGAATTCGTAGCTTTCTTGGTCATGCAGGTTTTTATAGGCATTTCATCAAAGATTTCTCAAGTTTTCACAACCGTTATGAAGATTGCTACAAAAGGATGTTCCATTTGACTTTGGAGAAGATTGTAAGTCCTGGATTTGACAAGTCAAGGAGTTGCCGACATCTACACCAATTATACAGCCTCCAATTTGGGATTTTCCCTTCGAGATCATGTGTGATGCAAGTAAATATGCTGTTGGAGCAATACTTGGACAAAGAGTGGGAAAGAGTAGCCATGTTATCTACTATGCATCACGGACACTAATGCTGCCCAAAGGCAATTATTCCACCACGTAAAAGAGCTTTTAGCTATTGTTTTTGCTTTGGATAAATTTCGCTCATATTTGTTGGGATCTAAAGTTATTGTTTATTCCGATCATGCGGCTCTCGTGTACTTGTTAGCAAAGAAGGAGTCTAAGCCAAGGTTGATATGTTAAGTACTCTTATTACAAGAGTTCAACTTAGAGATAAAGGACTAGAGAGGAGCTAATAATTTTGTGGCTGATCACTTGAGCAGCTGGTGCGTGAAGAAGATGCACTACCGATTTCAGAGTTGTTTCCCGACGAACAACTCATGCAGGTGGAAGGTAAGGAGCCTTGGTTTGCTGATATTGTTAATTTCTTAGTTGCTGGAATTTTACCTAAAGATTCGACAAAAGCAAAGAGAAACAAAATAAAAATGACTCTAGGTATTACTTATGGGATGAGCCGTATCTTTGGAAAATAGGGTCATATCAAATTATTCGTAAATGCGTTCGATGATGAAATTCATTTCATTCTTAGCTATTGTCATAGTTATGCATGTGGATGGCATTTTGGCCCAAAACGAACAACTAGGAAAATTATTGACATTGGGTTTTCTTGGTAGACTTTTTTACCGGGAGACTTTATTTAGGGATGCCGGAATGATGTGGACATCGACCAAGTGATCCCCGAGCCTCCAAAAGAAGCGTCAAATCCTTTCCAAGGACTCGGAGGTCCCATGACAAGGGCTCGATCCAAGAAGCTACAAGAGAAGCTCCAAACATTCATGAGGATCGTGGCTCAAGGAGAGGAGCGGGAGGAAGACCGAGCACGGGCCAACAAGCTGCAAGACTTGGGCGTTCGAATGGAGAGGCATCCCAACACCTTGGAGAGCATCACCCTTACAATCCTCTCGGGCAACAGTCCAAGCGACCCCAACCCCTGGATCAGGCGGTCGCCCGATCAGGCGAAGGATCCAGGCGACCAGCCCTCCAGCGGTCGCCTGGGCAGGCGAAGGATCCAGGCGACCCCTTTCACCAGCCAGGCGGACGCCTGACCCCCATCTACAGTGATTGGCAGGCGGTCGGGCGAAATCCAAGCGAGCCAGCCCCTGGATCAGGCGGTCGCCCGGCCCTGGCGAGCAAAACCAGGCGACCCCTTTCTCCAGCCAGGCGGTCGCCTGGCTTGTCTACAGTGATGGGCAGGCGACCAGGCGAGATCCAGGCGACCCAATCCCTGGATCAGGCGGTCGCCTGGCTCTCGGGAAAAGCTTTCCCTCCACTTTTTGAAACCTAGCTATTTTTGTTGACTTTTCAATACTTGTATTTTATGCATTTTATGCCTATTTGTAATTCCCTTTTAATTATCCATAAATCAATTTATAACTAAATGAATTGATTTATGAAGAATTAAAAGGAAGAGAGGGAGTTTACAATTGTTGACTTTCCAATCCCCTCCCATTTTGAAGTCTAGAGAAGTGTGAGATGGAAGTGAAGGGAATGAAGTGAAGGCTCCTCTCCCATCAGCCCCATCTCTCTCCCTTCACTCACTTGGATTTAACCTAGCAACACACCATTGTAACACTTAGAACTCATTTGTAAAAGAACATATTTAGCCAAAAATACAAGGCCAATTTGTTCGTCATTTGTTCTCAAATCTTGCTTCATCAATCCATTAGTGATCCATGCAAGAGGGTCCAATTAAATACCTAGCATTGTTTGATCAAGTAGTCAAAAGGTTCTAGGTTCCATTCTCATCATCCCTTGGTTCGAATTCAAGCTCCATTTCTTTGGAGGTTCTCCTCACTCAAGCTAGATCAAAGCTCTTGATCATACACTCCCTTGTGTAATCATATCAAGTGGTATGAGAGCCAACTTGTTTGAATGAGGTAAATGTTGTTTTGCATGATTTTCTTCAAGTTATTCTCTTGAATTCCTTTTCAAAACTTGAAGAAAATTTTGGTTTGTATCTCTTGTGAGAGGCCGAAAATTTGTGAGTGGTTCATGTGCCTAGGACAAGTTTGCTTGGTTCATGTGATTAGGGCAAAGTTTATGATTGAATGTGATTGTTGAAGTTGTTGTGAAAAGAATTTTCGGATTTGAAGAGAGAGAAAGTGTTGAACATAACATTTTTTGAAAAGAAATTCAAAAGTGTTCTTGGTTTTCTTGAGTGTTCTTGCAAAGTTCATATGAATTTCATGTCAAACACATGTGAATAATAACTTTGATCCAAAATATTTTATGAACTTGCACAAAAGGTGTTTGTGTTTATAAAAGAACCTTTCTACTTCACACCTAATTTCTTTCAACCACCAACAAACCTCAATTCTCAAAACCCTAGTTCAAGTAACTAGAACTTTTGCATTACTCATTTCGAATTTTGCTAAGTTTTCATTGAACTCTCCTTGTGTGTTTGCATTTGATCTTAATAGAAGATTGGTGACTAGAATTGAGATTTGTGAAGATCATTGAGTTCCAAACACGAAAGACGAGTGTAAATACTTAGGGAGTGTGAAAGGATTGTGTGCAAAACATATACTTGTTGTGAATTGCCACAGAGGCAATCTTCTTTGTTGTAGGAATGGCTTCACCCACGGATTCAACATCACCTCCTCATCCATCCCAACTTCCTCTTTTGGAAGCCCTCAACCGAATTAATAGAAGGTTGGATGATATTGATCAAAGGTTTGAGAATTCGAAAGCTCAACAAGCCACCTTGGGAGCCAAGCTAACTAAGCTTGAGGTGGCTCAAGGGAACAACCATCTTAGCTCCAAGCTTGCTATTCGAGTAATTTGTGGAAAGATAAAGAGAATACTCGAAGTAGCAAGAGAGTAGTGGGGGCGTGTAGTAGCTTACCCGGTTTAAGGTGGACATCCCCTATTTATAGGGAGATGCTAGGAGGAGCCTCCCAGGTTGAAGCCTTGGGCAGGTGTGAGACAAGACTCGACAAGTCTCAGCCGATTTGGAGAGATAAGTCTCGTGTCGACTGATTGGAGATAAGGCGGCTGTGATGATGAAGATCTCAGCAAACCGCCTTAGAAGATTCACCTGTCAGGGAATGCTTAGCATACAAATCTGGTGAAGATCACTCAGACTCGTGCTGACCTCGTTATTGGCTGCTTAATGTCAGATGACAAAGTGGCACTATCTCCAAGTGGAGCAAGTGGCAGGCGAAGGCCCAGATAGGATATAGCCAAATAAGGAGTGGGGGTCACACGAACCTGAGTGTAAGGGCCTTATCTGGGCGGGGCCAGTATAGGCATGAGTCCTCGCGCAGGCGAGTTGAGACCACGGGAGCAAGATCTGCGAAGGCGAGTGAGATCGCAAGGGCGAGACACAGGACCGCAAGGGTGAGACCTTGCGCAGGCGAGGCTGGAGACCTCGCGAAGGCGAGACTGGAGACTGCAAGGGTGAGACCTTGCGATGGTGAGATTGGAGACCGCGAGGGCGAGACCTGCGGGGCCTTGTGTGATTCTGAAGCGACGCGAGGACGCGCTTTGCTTGGGCAGTGTACCACCCATCTTGAGAGAGACCTAGAAGAAGAAGAAGAAGAAGAAGAAGAAGAAGCCGAAATTGGCACTGTCCATAGGGGTTTCAACCGAAACCTTGGGGCAAGAGGGCAAGGACAAGACCAAAAAGCTCTCAACAATGTCAAGCTTTAAATACCTTCGTTTTATGGATCAAGTGACCCGGAAGAGTTCTTCACTTGGATTGCCAAAACCGAACGGGTCATAGATGTGATGGGTACAATGAATCCACTACCTTGAAGCTTGTTGTAATCGAGTTCCAAGACTATGCCCTCACTTGGTGGGAGCAAGAGCACCATGAGAGGGCTAGGAACTGAGAGCTTCCCATCTCCTCTTGGGAAGAATTGAAGAGAGCCATGAGAAGAAGATTTGTGCCAAGCTACTACAATCGGGATTGAGCACAAAAGTTGCAACATTTGACTCAAGGTAATAGAAGTGTGGAGGACTACCAAAAAGACCTAGAGAGTGCCTTGATGAGGGCAAATGTCAAAAAGGGTCTTGAGGCCAAAATGGCAAGGTTCTTATATGGGTTGAAGGAGGATATTGTCAAGACGGTGGAGCTTTGTGATTACCGGGACTACCAAGACCTAGTTCACAAGGCTATGAAAGTGGAAAAGCAAATGAGAAGAGGAGGTTCATACCACTCCTATTATACACCCACCCGGAGTTCATGGAGTAAACCTAACCCCTCTCCCAAACCTACCTCAACCAAGCCATACCAAGCTTCCACTACAAAACCCACACCTCACCCAAGTCAAGCAAACCCGCGGCCTCCACCCTACCAAACTTCATCTTCCACCCAACACCCGCGGCCAAACACTTATCCAAAGTCCCAAAACCCACCTCAACATACAAGGAGCATCGAATGCTTCAAATGCTTGGGCAAGGGGCATTATGCAAGAGAGTGCCCAAACAAAAGAGCCATGGTGATTCGGCCTAATGGGGACATTTCGAGTGAGGATGAAGAGGAGGCTCAACTTGAGCTTCCACATGAAGAAGAAGAGGAGGAAGAAGGGGAGTTGCCCCTTGAAGGTCACATCTTGGTAACAAAGAGGGTTTTGCAAAGTGTGCCAAGTGTGACCGAAATTAGCCAAAGAGAGAACCTTTTCAATCAAGGGCTTTGGTTAAGGGAACTTTGTGTAGTCTCATCATAGATGGAGAGAGTCGTGTCAACGCGGAAAGTGAAGATATGGTCAATGAAATGGGTCTTCCAACACTCCCTCATCCGAAACCATACCAACTTCAATGGGTTGATGATAGATCCCATGTGAAGGTGGTAAAGCAAGTGGAAGTGCCTATCAAAATAGGCAAGTATGAAGATGTGATCATGTGTGATGTGGTGAGAATGCAAGCAACCCACATCCTCCTTGGAAGACCATGGCAATTCGACAAGGAGGCCATACATTATGGCAAGGCCAACAAGTACTCCCTCACCCATCTTGGCCGACCCTTCACACTACTTCCCCTCACCCCCACCCAAGCCCTCCAAGACCAAATCCATTTGGCCAACAAAGCCGCAAGCAAGAGGAAGGGAAAGGGAAGTGAGAAGAGAGAAAATGAAGAGAAGGTTCAAGCAACCTTGAGAGAAGAAAAAGAGAGTGCACATAAGGGAAACACTATGAGAGAAGAGAGAAAACAAGAGAGTAACCTTCCAATGGCCAAAGAGAGAGATTTGAAAAGAGCATTGGTTTCAAACAAAACTTGTTTTCTCATGATTCCAAAACAGTGCATGCTAACCCTTGATAACATTTCTTCTCTTCCTTTGTATGTGCAGGAAGTCCTCAAGGAGTTTGATGATGTTTTCAATGAGCCTCAAAGCCTTCCCCCATACCGAGGTATTGAGCACCAAATCGACCTCCTTCCCCGGGCTCCCTTGCCCAACAAGGCAGCTTACAGAACCAACCCCCAAGAATCCAAAGAGATCCAAGCTCAAGTGCAAGAGCTACTTGAGAAGGAGTTCATTCGGGAGAGTCTCTCCCCTTGTGTGCAGTGTCGTTCTTGTCCCAAAGAGTGATGGAACGTGGAGGATGTGCATGGACTGCCAGCCCATAAATACAATTACTGTAAAGTATCGCCACCCTATACCTCGTTTAGATGACATGTTATATGAATTGAATGGTTCATGTGTGTTTTCTAAGATAGACATTAGGAATGGTTACCACCAAATAAGAATGAAACAAGGAGATGAGTGGAAAACTGCTTGGGAGTGGTTACCACCAAATAAGACTAAAATTGGTTTGTATGAGTGGAATGTCATGCCATTTGGTCTATCTAATGCACTTACTACTTTCATGTGCCTAATGAACCATGTCTTGAGAAAATTGATAGGTAGGTTTGTGGTTGTGTACTTTGATGACATATTAGTATACTCCAAGAATCATGTTGATCATGTTGAGCATCTGAGGCAAGTCCTTGATACACTTAGGTTAGAGAAGTTGTATGCTAAATATGAAAAGTGTGTCTTTGCATCGGATGAGGTTAACTTTCTTGGGTATGTTGTTGGGAAGGATGGAGTTAAAGTGGATGAGAGTAAAGTGAGTGCAATTAGAGATTGGCCTACTCCTAGTTCTTTAATTAAAGTGAGATCCTTTTTAGGAATTGCTAGATTCTATAGGAGGTTTGTTAGAGACTTTTCAATCATAGCCGCCCTATGCATGCTTTGGCTAAAAAGAATGTAGTCTTTGAATGGGGTGAATCACAAGAGATGTCTTTTAACGAATTGAAGTCTAGGTTAACCAACGCACCCTTGCTTGCTCTTCCAAATTTTGATAAAGTGTTTGAAGTGGAGTGTGATGCAAGTGGGATAGGCATTGGTGCGGTTTTGCATCAAGAAGGCCGTCCCATTGCATTTTTCAGTGAGAAGCTAGGTGGAGCTACTTTGAATTACTCTACCTATGACAAAGAGCTTTATGCTCTTGTAAGATCATTGAGGGTATGGAGTCATTATTTGCTACCTAGGGAGTTTGTGATCCACACGGATCATTTGTCCTTGAAGTATCTTCAAGGGCAAGGTAATTTGAGCAAGAGACATGTGAGATGGGTAGAATTCATTGAATCTTTCTCCTATGTTATTAAATATAAGAAGGGCAAAGAGAAAAAGCATGTATGAGCATGATGTAGACTTTGGTGAAATTTTTGTTGATTGTGCTAAAGAAGGCCGAAATGGCTTCTATGTGTTTGATGGTTTCTTGTTCAAGTATAAGAGGTTGTGTGTTCCGAGGAGCTCAATGCGGGAAGTCATCCTCAAGGAGGCGCATGGTGGAGGACTCATGGGGCACTTTGGTGTCCAAAAGACACTTGAGGCCGCCAAGGAGAACTTCTATTGGCCGGGCATGAAGAAGGACGTTGCCAAGCTTTGTGCCAAGTGTGTGACATGCCACCGCGCCAAGGCCACTCTACAACCGAAAGGGAAGTACACCCCTCTCCCTACTCCTTCCATTCCTTGGGTTGATATTAGCATGGACTTTATCAGTGGCTTGCCTAGAACTTCTAAGGGTCATGATGCAATTTTTGTGGTAGTGGATAGGTTTTCTAAGATGGCACATTTTATTCCATGTCACAAAACTGATGATGCATCTCATGTGGCCGAATTATTTTTCAAAGATGTTGTGAAGTATCATGGCTTGCCTAGATCTATTGTGAGTGATAGGGACTCAAGGTTCCTTAGTCACTTTTGGAGGACTCTTTGGAATCGGTTGGGAATGAGCTTGATGTATTCTACATCAAGCCATCCTCAAACCGATGGCCAAACGGAAGTGACTAACCGAACCTTGACAACCATCTTGAGGACTCTCCTTATAAGTAATTTGAAAGAGTGGGAGAAATGCTTGCCTCATGTAGAATTTGCATATAACCGAGCATTCCATTCATCTACATCTCATAGTCCATTTGAGGTAGTATATGGTTTCAACCCTTTAGCTCCTTTGGACATGATTGCATTGGAACATGTTGAACAACTTGATGTAGATGGTAAAAGAAAGGCCCAACAAATGAGAGACTTGCATGCTAAGGTTCACAAACAATTAGAGAAAATCAATGAATCTTATGCAAGGAGGGTCAATAAGGGTAGGAAGTTTCGGTCATTTGAGGAAGGGGATTGGGTGTGGTTGCACCTAAGGAAAGAGAGGTTTCCCCAAGCTCGAAAGAGCAAGTTGTCACCTAGAGGGGATGGACCTTTTAGGATTGCAAGAAAAATTAATGATAATGCATACATGCTTGAGTTGCCTAGTGATGGTTCATACAATGTGCATGCCACTTTTAATATTTGTGATCTTATTCCCTATGAAGGTGAACTTGACGAAATGAATCCGAGGTCGGATTCCTTCCAAGTGGGAGGGAATGATGTGGACATCGACCAAGTAATCCCCGAGCCTCCAAAAGAAGCGTCAAATCCTTTCCAAGGACTCGGAGGTCCCATGACAAGGGCTCGATCCAAGAAGCTACAAGAGAAGCTCCAAACGTTCATGAGGATCGTGGCTCAAGGAGAGGAGCGGGAGGAAGACCAAGCACGGGCCAACAAGCTGCAAGACTTGGGAGTTCGAATGGAGGGGCATCCCAACACCTTGGAGAGCATCACCCTTACAATCCTCTCAGGCGACAGTTCAGGCGACCCCAACACCTGGATCAGGCGGTCGCCCGTTCAGGCGAGGGATCCAGGCGACCAACCCTCCAACCAGGCGGTCGCCTGGGCAGGCAAAGGATCCAGGTGACCCGATTCACCAGCCAGGCGGTCGCCTGACCCCCATCTACAGTGATTGGCAGGCGGTCGGGAAAAAACCAGGCAAGCCAACCCTTGGATCAGGCGGTCGCCCGGCCCAGGCGAGCAGAACCAGGCGACCCCTTTCTCCGGCGGGACGTTCGGTTCCGGGCGACTCCCGGGGCTCGGGACGGGAATCCCGGGGCTCGGGATGGAAATTTTCTGACGGCTTTGGGGTAAGTTGTGTTATAATTTAAGATGGAATTTATGGGTATTTTTGTAGAATTTTGGAGTGACGGAATTTCGGTTCAGGTTGACACGCTCGCACGTCGGGTTTTGGTTCGGGTTCAGCGAGCTCGGTAGGACACTCCGGAATGGTAAATGAACTTTTGAAAAATGTTCTGTGAATGTTATAATATTCTGAGGGTTGTGTCCAAGTTTCGTTAATTTTGGAATTCGGTAATTATTTTTGGGCAAAAAGAATTGGAACTTTCGGAAAAATTGGGAGTTAAATTGTATTTGGTTACAAAATGAAATTAAAAACAGTATGGGCAGCAAGTTTTTCGGCAGAATTGGGAAGGAGGAAGGGACACTTGGCTTGTTTTAATTTAAGTTGGGAGGTATGGGTTTAAAGTGAGGGAAATATATATTATGGTTTAATATTTCCTAAAAGGAGATAAGTCTCATTTTCACTTCTTTTCTTCTCCATCTTCTCCTTCTTGCTGCTACTGCCGACGCCACCATGGGAGCTCAACCTCCAAGCTTGAAGTTCTTCTCCTTGGGTGAAATCAAAGAGGAATTGGGTGCTACTTGTGGTAAGCATCATCCCTTCTCCTCTTTTCTCATTAGTTTTGAAGTTTAGTGGTGAAAAGAGGAGTTTTGGCAAATGTTGGGTTTGTTCTTAGCTATAAGCTAGGATGATTCTCTTCCTCCCATGTTTTAGTATGTTGTTCTTGGGTTGTAGGAGAGTGTTAATCAAGTGTTGGATTTTGGAAAACACATCTTGGATGAAGAACCTAGCTTGGCCGAATTTATGGGATATTTTCCAAAATGGTGTGTGTTTGTTATCTTGTTTCATGCTTCAAGTATGTTAGTCCTAGCATGATTCTAAGCTTGTGTATGGATTCAATTTGATGGAAAACAAGTTGAGGTAAAAACCCCAAATGGCCGATTTATTTAGGTGTATGTTCATGTTGGATTTTGTTGTTTGGATGCAATTGGATAGCATGCTTGGTTTAGAAGTGAAATTGGTGGTTGGAATGGTTGTTTGGTAGCTTGAATGGATTGAATTGGAAGTTGGATAAAAAGTTAGTTAAGAACCGAATTTTGGAATGATTCTTTTTCAATGTTGGAGTTTCATTTTGGTTAAATTGGATGTTAATATGGTGTTGGGGTTGAATTTAGGAGTGGATGGAAGTTTGAAACGTTGAATTCGGTTAAGAAATGGAAAAGTTACAATTAAGCGGGATTATCGGAAAATGGCGGGTAATGAAGGGTTTAAGGTTGGATTTGATCAGTTCGCTTATTGTATGATGTTTGTCAATGTATAATCTTGCATTGTCTAGGTTGGTTCTGAATTCGGCGTTTCGTGGAAATCTGGAATTTTACGGAAGTGCGGGATTTTCGGTTTTGGGGTCGGGGTTGTAGTTTGGTAGTGTGGTTGATAAGGATTCTAATTCAACTTGGTTTGGCAGATTCGAGGTTCGGAGGTTAGGAAAAGAGAAGTTCTAAGTTTCGGGGCACGGTGTAGGAGTTGTCAGAATCGGTCCAATACTGGATTTTGAGGTAAGGGTTTGGTTCGTTGTTTTGGTAAGCTAAGTATATGTTTTGGTTTCATTTTACATTACTGTTAGTATTTCGGAATTTTATGCCTTTGGGCATATTCTCAGAGTTTGTAGGAGTATGCCTTATGGCATACTCGTCGCATTAATATTACGGCAGTTGTGGGTTCGCTACCCAGTGGTGCACCATGCTTCAGTATAGCTTCGGCTTCCGACTCCCTTAGTGGAGGTCATCGTTCCGATTTATTATAAGGGTTATGGCGATTTAGAATCGCACGTCCTTCGGGACTCCGATCTATTTTCTGTACATGCATGTTATTCTGTATTCTGTTGCATATATTGCTATCTTTCTGTTTTGCAGGGTTACATATACTTACCTTACCCCATATCCCTTACGGGTCCTTTTAGGACTCACCCTTCTTTGGGTTTTGTTTTTGGGTTTCAGGTAGACCTGATAAGCGGCCTGCGGAGTAGGTTTCCGTGAGGGTTCTAACTTGGTAGTGTTTTGCAGCGGCTGCACCTTGCGGTCCGGGATTGTCTACTTGGTCTGAATCCCGCGCAAGGTATTTTTGATTCATAGATCTAAGGCTGGCTCTGTAGTTGCATATGCACACTTTCTGTATTGCTATGATGATTGTATGTCTGTATATATTTGTATATTCTGTTCTGTTGCATATTCTGAGCGCTTGGCGCTTGCTAGACACTTTAGGTTCTGTGAATTCTGTATGTATATATGTTTTGGTGCGTAAGCACTCGTCCCACGGAGGCGGGACTCATTGTTAATGCATGAATACGATTATATGCGTGTTTGTTAATAATCCTTTCGCTCTTTGGGTCCGCTATCTCGATGGACTGCCATTCCTATTCATTCCGGCTTCCGCTTAACCGGGCTCGGGTGGCGTGCGGTGACACCCCGATGAGCCAAACGTCGGTGGTGACTTGTAGTGACAACTATTGTTCGGGTTGCGAAATGTTACAGTCACCCGAGCGGGTTGCGGTGACCCGGGGCTCCGGTTTTGGCCTGCGGGTCACGTTTTTCGGCGTTCAGACGGCTCCCGAGCCCTATCCGAGTATCATTTTGGCGAACCCTTCCGTATTTGAGGTCGTGTGGGTCCCCCGGACGTTTCCGCCGAAAATATTTTTCTGGCGCCGGGGGGTTGTCGGGGTCGCCTCGGGACGTACAGCGGGCTCGGTAGCGCTCTCGAGACCTCAGTTTGGGAAGCCGTTTGTAGTTTTGGAGTCGTGGAGACGTCCCGGAGGTGGTTGTAGAGTTTAATATTTGGGGCGGGACGTTCGGTTCCGGGCGACTCCCGGGGCTCGGGACGGGAATCCCGGGGCTCGGGATGGAAATTTTCTGACGGCTTTGGGGTAAGTTGTGTTATAATTTAAGATGGAATTTATGGGTATTTTTATAGAATTTTGGAGTGACGGAATTTCGGTTCAGGTTGACACGCTCGCACGTCGGGTTTTGGTTCGGGTTCAGCGAGCTCGGTAGGACACTCCGGAAAGGTAAATGAATTTCTGAAAAATGTTCTGTGAATGTTATAATATTCTGAAGGTTGTGTCCAAGTTTCGTTAATTTTGGAATTCGGTAATTATTTTTGGGCAAAAAGAATTGGAACTTTCGGAAAAATTAGGAGTTAATTTGCAAAGGGGTGCAAAATTAATAATGGAGAGCATGGGCACAGCAGCCTACTTTCGGCAGCATGAGGGGAGGACTTGGGACACATGTCCATTTATCTTTTAACTAGAAAAAGGAAGAAGTATAAAAGCCAAAAAATTACATAATATTACAAGATAAATTCATTTCATCTTTCTTCTTCTTCCTTTCTTCTTCTGCCGCCATGATCTTCAAGCTCCAAGCTCCATGGTCTTCTTCATTTCTGGGCTGTTCCTTCAAGGAGTTGGATCCTAAGTGTGGTAAGTATCCTTCTCATCTCTCTTTCCAAGTTAAAAACAAGATTTGGTGAGAAAAGAGAGGGATTTTTGGAAAGATTGAGTTTGTTCTTGACTACCACCTAGGATGATCCTCTCCCTTCCAAATTTTAGTATGTTGTTCTTGGGCTTGAAGGGAGTAGGAATCTATGGTTGAATGTTGGAAAACTTCATGGATGAGGAAACCCTAGGGGGTGGCGAAATTAATGGGAATTTTCCAAAATTGTGTATGGTTGTGTTCTTGATTCATGCTTAAGATATGTTGTTCCTTGCATGATTCTAAGACAATCTATGGTTTCAATTTGAAGGAAAACATGTTGGGTAGAAAACCCCCAAGTTGGCCGAATTGTTTAGGAAAGGGGTTTTGTTGTTTTGGTGTAATTGGTTAGTAATGTTGGTTAAGAAATGGAATTGGTGATTAAAGAGTACTAATGGAACTTTGTTTGGATTGAAATGGAAGATGGGTGAGGAATACCTCTTTGGGCCGAATTGTAATGTGAAGAGGTTTTGTTGATTTTGATGCAATTGGTTAGTAATGTTGGTTAAGAAATGGAATTGGTGATTAGTGTGATTAATTAGAAGCTTGTATGGTTTGATTTGGAAGTGTGGTGAAAAATTAGTTAAGGATCAAATTGTTGAAGTGATTCTTTTTCAATGTTGGTGGTGTGTGTTGGTTGAATTGGATGCTAAATTGGTAATGTGGGTGAAAGTAGGTGCGTTATGGTGTTTGAAATACCATTTTCGGGTTGGAAATGAGAAAGTTAGTTTTATGCGGGTTTACCGGGAAAAGTGTCTGGAATGCGGGTTTAAGGGTTGGAATACGTTTGTGGGAGTTGGAATAACAAGGTTCTAGCTCGGTTCGTAAAACCGAGCTTTCTGTGGAATTTTCCGGGAAAGTGCGGGTTTATGCGGAAATTTCTTTACGGGGTTTGTTTGGATGTGTTCGATCCAACTATGGTTATACTGACTTGATTACTGCGTTGGTGGAGTAGCGCGGACCCGTAGGAGCCAAGTTGTGCATTTCGGTCGGGAGTCGGGATCTTCCGAGTGTTGGGCTGCGGGCAGCGTTTCGAGGTAAGGGCTTAATTTGGTAAAATGTATGTTTGTTCCGCTTCAAGGCCGGATATGTTATCGGGTATGATACTCTGTATATGTTTAACAGTATTACTTTTGTATATTTTATTATTGTTATTATTGTATCTTACGATTACGTGTCCGCGAGACCCGTATGGTTGGAGAGACCACGGGTGTCTCCTTGGTTGCCGACATTCTGCGTATCCGCACCGGGAGTGCCGATACTGCTACGTGACCCTACGGCGGTTTGGGGCTCGCGACCCCAGCCGTACCGTGCTATCATGCTCGCATTACGATCTGTATATTCTGACCTCTGTTGAGGGCTGTCGTTACGGGTCGTTCTGGCGGTTGGACCGCATATGTTGGATTCTGATTTACGTTATGCTTATTGTTCGTATGTACATGCATATGTTGTGATATTCTGTTTTGCGAGTTGATTGTTGCCACATGGGCAAACCGCACTTTACCTTAAGCCCTTCGGGTCCTTTCGAGGACTCACCCTTTTATCTGTTTACCACTTTCAGGCCGTCGACAAGCAACCGGCGGAGTAGAGATTCCGCGGTGCTTCCTTCATTTTGGGTTGGGTTGCGGCCACGTGCGGGACCACGTGCGCGAGGTCGCTTCGATTCCGCGCTAGGTATTTATAGGATTTTGTTTAATGGCTCTGTAGCTGTAGCGCATGCATATAGATCAGATCATGAATTTGTATATGTTATATGATCGGAGATATATTCTGCCTTTGATGTCTTCGAGTCGAGGCGGAGCCCCGACTTGCCTATATTGGATTTGTTATGATATGAATTCAGGTATTTTGTGGTTGTGGCGATGAGCAATGTTTGGTATACCATGAACCGCTTGGTTGGTATTTTGTCGAGTTATTCGTATGCTTGCCATGTATGAGTTTTAGGTTGCTAGTCGATACTCGTTTGTTACGTATTTGAGCTCGATGCTCACGCTGCCGCGTTTTCCGCCGTAATTCCTGTTTCCGGCGTCGCGGCCGGCTCCGCCTCCGCAACCGGGCGGGGTGGCTGTGACAAGTTGTTACAAGTAAGGGATTGTGGAAAAGTGTCAGGTACGTAAAATTGTGTGTTAGGAAAGGATTTGGTGAAATAAGCATGAATTGCTTCTGTGATTCTGTGAAATACATGATTTTATCATTTTGCAAAAATAACTTCTGAGTTAAGTCGCATTGCACTACTGAGCCTTAGAAAGTCCGCTAGTTTCTATAGGGATTAGAGGTAACCAGTTGGTCCGGACTCTGTTTGGTCCGGAATGTTTCAGAATGGTTAACACGCGCCGACAGCGCGATTTGCGACCGGAGAGAGGGGATCGTAATCCCACACCTCCGAGAGGTAGAGAGCAGAGGCAGGGGATTTCGGGCCGAGCGGGTACATACCCCGCCACGGTTGTACAGCAGGTCGGGGGTCTACCACCGCTTTGGTTCATGTCTTTGGAGCAGTCCAGCGGTTGTTGAGACACTAGTACTGGAACAAGTTCCTGCGATCCACAAAAGTGCGAGAGGATTCGGCCGTGGCACCGTCTGTGCATACCGATGGGAGAGTGAGTAGCCACACCCGGACTACCACCCACACTCATGTACGGGCCCGGTCTGAGAGTGAGTCTGAGGAGGACGCGGAGCGCAGGAATCCGCGATCACGGAGGATACGACCAGAGCGTAGCTCCGCAGCTCGCTCTGATCGTTCTGACCAGGAGACCTATCAGCCCCCTCGACAGCGACGGAGGGTTATTGAGCTGGATTCTGATACCACCCGTCGGACCCACCGACGACGGGGAGGTTCGGGGCATCACTCTGACTCTGATGATGTCCGTTTGTTGGAGAGGTTCCAGCGGTTGAACCCTAGGAAGTTTGATGGCAAGGGAGGTCCCGAGGCAGCGGAGACTGGTTCATGGAGATTGATAAACTCCCCGGGGAGGTTACACTTACCTTCCACAGTGATGGTATCCCTTGCCACGTTCAACTGCAGGAGGGAGCAGATCATTGGTGGAGGAGCCTTGTGGCAATCGAGGGAGAATGAGGGGCTAGAACCCGATCAGGAGGTGGATGTTACCTGGGAGCAGTTTACACAGCTATTCCATCGGAGGTTTATCGGGGCTGCAGCTAGGGATCTGCGACAGGCACAGTTTGATGAGCTTCACAGGGAGACAGGACTATCGCAGAGTATGAGCGTGAGTTTGATAGGCTTATCCACTACGTACCGCAGATACCACGGTATGGAGGAGGAGAAGGCGAAGAGGTTTATCCGTCGACCGCGCCCGAGCAGATGGGCTCGAGGCCGTTGGACATTACTACTTACGGGAGGCAGTTCACAAGGCTCAACTCCTCGAGCAGGGAGGACGTTGAGAGTCGCCTCACCTCGCAGAGAGGTCGGGGACTTCGAGGGGTTCCACACACAGGGGACCCCGGCAGAGTTCCTCGGGACGGCGCAATGCACTCCGGCAGTCTAGTGGAGGCGGGGGAGCACCACCCTCACGACCTTGTCCGACTTGTGGTGGGTATCACCCGGTCGACCTTGTTACCGGCGGGAGGGTCGATGTTTGCGATGCGGGTCGGATACTCACTGGTGCAGGACTGCCCTCGACGGTGGGGCGGTGGTTCTGGTAGTTTTCAGCGTCCGCAGTCTCGGGCACCGCCCAACGCGCCGCGAGGGCGTGGGTTTCAGCGGGGTGGCCCGAGACCTCAGCAGCGACCACAGCTTCAGCCACCCCCTCCACCGCAGCAGCCTAGAGCAGGGCGAGTTTTCGAGACAGAGCATGGAGGTCCTAGTCGGCGAGGAGGCCCTAGTCATCGTGGAGGACCCGGTCGGCGGCGGGCCCAGCCGGCGGGAGGCTCGACTCAGCAGGGAGTCTTGCAAGGTACTGTATTTCTGAACGATACATCTGTTCATGCGTTATTTGATACAGGAGCGTCTATTTCTATTGTAGCACAAAAATGTGTTACATCTCTGCACCTGTCTGTTAGTACTTTGCACAGAGATATATTTAGTAAAAGCTGGGAGTCGGTTTTTGTTTTCTAATGGGATGGTTCGGGGTTGTACGATATCCGTAGGCGGGCATCGATAGTATCGGACTTGTTGGTTTTCGACACGCCGAACTATGATGTTATTCTTGGGATGGATTGGCTATCCAAGAATTCTGCACATTGATTGTGCAGCCCGTACCATTATGGTATCCGGAGAGGTACTACCTCTCACGACTCCGATCGGTTTGACTATCGCACGCATAGTACGAGTTGCATTCTGGACCATGTCGGTAGTTAGTGTAGGGAATGTTTTGATCTGAATGAGGCGGATACTAGGTTGAAGCTAGCTAGTATACCGGTGGTTCGAGATTTTCCGCAGTATTTCGGAGGAGTTGCCCGGATTACCACCAGAGCGGGAAATTGTGTTTGAGATCTACTGCAATGGGCACCGCTCCGATATCTATTCCTCCTTATCGGATGCCCATTTCGAGATGCAGGAGTTAAAGAAGCGATTGGAAGAATTACAGCGAAGGGCTTCATCCGACCGAGCACTTCGCCGTGGGGTGCTCCGGTTACTGTTTGTAAAGAAGAAAGATGGGACGCTCCGACTTTGTATAGACTACGACGGTTGAATGCCCTTACCGTGAAGAATAAGTATCCGTTGCCGAGGATTGACGATCTTTTTGATCAACTTCGGGATTCGAGAGTTTTCGAAGATTGATCTACGATCCGGATACTTTCAGCTTAGGGTGAAGGAGGAGGATATACCTAAGACTCGCTTTCCGCACCCGGTATGGACACTTTGAGTTTACGGTCATGCCATTTGGGCTGACCAATGCTCGGCAGCATTCATGGATCCGATGCATCGGGTGTTCGGCCGTACTTGGACTCGTTTGTGGTGGTCTTCATTGATGATATTCGATATATTCTCGGGATGCGGACTCGCATCGGGAGCATCCGAGGGTAGTTACAGACGCTTTGGGAACATCAGCTTTATGCTAAGTTCTCAAAGTGTGAGTTCTGGATCCGGGAGGTCACCTTTCTGGGGCACGTTATTTCTGAACATGGTCTGTCTGTGGACCCAGAGAAGGTGAGGGCAGTTCAGGATTGGTAACAACCTACCACGGTACGAGAGATCAGGAGCTTCCTGGGATTAGCAGGATATTATCTGAGGTTCGCATCGGGTTTTCTATTCTGCATCTCCGCTCACGCAGCTTGACCAAGAAGGGTCAGCCGCTTATCCGGTCCGATAGATGTGACCAGAATTTTCAGGAGTTCAAGCGGCAGTTGACTAACGCTCAGATTCTGACTCTTCCAGATCCGAGCTTACCGTATGTGATCTATACGGATGCTTCCACATCCGGTTTGGGGTGTGTGCTGATGCAGGATCGTAATGTGATAGCTTATGGGTCGAGGCAGCTGCGACCGCATGAGCTGAACTATCCGACACATGATCTGGAGTTGGCTGCAGTGATCTATGCGCTGAAACAATGGAGGCATTATCTCGCTTGGTAACAAATTTCAGATTCTTACCACCATAAGAGTCTGAAATATCTGTTTACGCAGAAGGAGCTTAATATGAGGCAGCGCAGATGGCTCGAATATATTAAGGACTACGATTGTAGTATCGAGTACATCTCTGGCAAAGGCAACACGGTTGCCGATGCACTGGGCAGGAAGTATACCGGGTTGGTCAAGGGAGGAGATGTTGGTGACCGATCCGAGGAGAGTGATCTGACGTGCCTTTGGCACAGGTGGCAGCTCTGGGAGCGTGCTCAGGTATATACACTTACTATACATTCTGAGTGGCTTGATAGAGTGCGCGAGGCGCAAAGTAGAGATCCGGGGTTGAAGAAATTATCTGGGGAATATAAGGGTTCTTTGTTACCGACATTTCAGTATAGGCAGGGATTGCTATACTTCCGAGACCGCCTTTATGTACCAGAGGATCAGGAGCTCCGGAATGAGATTTTAGAGGAGGCACACTCGAGCAGATTGAGTATTCATCCCGGGAGTGAGAAGATGTATCAGGATCTGCGTACTCACTTCTGGTGGCCTGGGATGAGGAGGCACATTGCCACACATGTGTCTAGGTGTGCCGTTTGTCAGCAGGTGAAGATTGAGCACTTAAACCGGCAGGACATCTGCAGACTTTGCCCATTCCGGTCCGGAAGTGGGGCAATGTTACCATGGATTTTTTTGACTGCACCGCCCGACACGGTCTCGCCATGATGCTATCTCGGGTTATTGTGGATCGGCTGACAAAGTGCGCACACTTTCGCCTATTCGGGTCACGGACCCTCCGGAGAAGCTTGCCGGCTTTACATCGGGAGATCGTATGATTACATGGAGTACCGAGACTCCATTGTATCTCGACCGTGATCCGCGTTTTACGGCACGGTTCGGAGGGCTTTTCATGAAGCGCTGGGCACGCGACTCCATCCGAGTCTGACTTATCACCCACGCATGAGACGGGCGGTCGGAGCGGGTGATTCGGATATTGGAGGATATGCTGCGGAGCTGTACTTTAGACTTTGGAGGAGATTGGGACCAGCAGTTGCCTTTGATTGAGTTCTCGTACAACAACAGCTTCCAGACTACGATTGGCATGGCACCATATGAGGCGTTGTACGGGAGGAGGTGTATGACACCACACTGCTGGACCGATGCGTCTGATAGGGTTGAGTTGGGACCCGAGCTTATTGAGGAGACTACGGTGAAGATCAGATTGATTCAGGCGCGGATCAAAGCCGCGAACGACCGCACCACTACTTATGCGAACCGTCGCCGTAGGGCTCTGGAGTTTGAGGTTGGGGATAGGGTTTGGCTCAAGGTAGCACCTATCCGCGGACAGTCGATTCGGGAAGAAGGGCAAGTTGGCCCCACGGTATATCGGCCCATATGAGATTCTCGGAGCGGGTCGGTAGGGTGGCATACCGGTTGGCGTTACCTCCTAGTCTCTGCTGTGCACAATGTCTTCCATGTTAGCATGTTGAAGAAGTGCATGCTGGATCCGACTCAGATGATTCCAGTGGAGGAGGTACAGCTGGAACCCGATCTTTCTTATCAGGAGGTACCGGTAGCCTTTCTGGATAGAGATGTCAGGAGACTTCGTCGCACGTTGATTCCCATGGTCAAGGGGCAGTGGTCACATCATACTGACCGAGAAGCGACTGGGGAGACAGAGAAGGACAGGCAGGACCGATACCCCGAGCAAGATTGGGCGGTTGATACAACTCTTGGAGGACCAAGAGTCCTAAGGGGGAGGATGTTACGGTCACCCCGAGCGGGTTGACCGGTGACCCGGGCTCGGTTTGGCTGCGGGTCACGTTTTTCGGCGTTCAGGCGGCTCCCGAGCCCTATCCGAGTATCATTTTGGCGAACCCTTCCGTATTTGAGGTCGTGTGGGTCCCCCGGACGTTTCCGCCGAAAATATTTTTCTGGCGCCGGGGGGTTGTCGGGGTCGTCTCGGGACGTACAGCGGGCTCGGTAGCACTCTCGAGATCTCAGTTTGGGAAGCCGTTTGCAGTTTTGGAGTCGTGGAAACGTCCCGGTGGTGGTTGTGGAGTTTAATATTTGGGGCGGGACGTTCGGTTCCGGGCGACTCCCGGGGCTCGGGACGGGAATCCCGGGGCTCGGGATGGAAATTTTCTGACGGCTTTGGGGTAAGTTGTGTTTTAATTTAAGATGGAATTTATGAGTATTTTTATAGAATTTTGGAGTGACGGAATTTCGGTTCGAGTTGACACGCCGCACGTCGTGTTTTGGTTCGGGTTCAGCGAGCTCGGTAGGACACTCCGGAATAGTAAATGAACTTTTGAAAAATGTTCTGTGAATGTTATAATATTCTGAGGGTTGTGTCCAAGTTTCGTTAATTTTGGAATTCGGTAATTATTTTTGGGCAAAAAGAATTGGAACTTTCGGAAAAATTGGGAGTTAAATTGTATTTGGTTACAAAATGAATTATGGGAGTATGGGCAGCAAGTTGATTTCGGCAGATTTGGGAAGGAGGAAGGGACACTTGGCTTGTTTTAATTTAAGTTGGGAGGTCTGGGTCTAAAGTGAAGGGAAATTATATATTTGGTTTAATATTTCCTAAAATGAGATAAGTCTCATTTTCACTTCTTTCTTCTTCATCTTCTTCTTCCCGCTGCTCCCGCCGACGCCTCCATTGAAGATCAACCTCAAGCTTGAACTTCTTCTTCTTGGTAGAAATCAAAGAGGAATTGGATGCTACTTGTGGTAAGCATCATCCCTTCTCCTCTTTTCTCTTTAGTTTTGAAGTTTAGTGGTGAAAAGAGGAGTTTTGGTAAATGTTGGGTTTGTTCTTAGCTATAAGCTAGGATGATTCTCTTCCTCCCATGTTTTAGTATGTTGTTCTTGGGTTGTAGGAGAGTGTTAATCAAGTGTTGGATTTTGGAAAACACATCTTAGATGAAAAACCTAGCTTGGCCGAATTTATGGGATAATTTCTAAAATGATGTGTGTTTGTTATCTTGTTTCATGCTTTAAGTATGTTAGTCCTAGCATGATTCTAAGCTTGTGTGTGGATTCAATTTGATGGAAAACAAGTTGAGGTAAAAACCCCTTTTGGCCGATTTATTTAGGTGTATGTTCATGTTGGATTTTGTTGTTTGGATGCAATTGGATGGCATGCTTGGTTTAGAAGTGAAATTGGTAGTTGGAATGGTTGTTTGGTAGCTTGAATGGATTGAATTGGAAGTTGGATAAAAAGTTGATTAAGAACCGAATTTTGGAATGATTCTTTTTCAATGTTGGAGTTTCAATTTGGTTAAATTGGATGTTAATATGGTGTTGGGGTTGAATTTAGGAGTGGATGGAAGTTTGAAACGTTGAATTCGGTTAAGAAATGAAAAAGTTACAATTAAGCGGGATTATCGGAAAATGGCGGGTAATGAAGGGTTTAAGGTTGGATTTGATCAGTTCTGCTTATTGTATGATGTTTGTCAATGTATAATCTTGCATTGTCTAGGTTGGTTCTGAATTCTGAAGTTTCTGTGGAAATCTGGAATTTTACGGAAATTCTGCCGGATTTTCAGTTTGGGGTCGGGGGTGTAGTTTGGTAGTGTGGTTGATAAGGGTTCTAATTCAACTTGGTTTGGCAGATTCGAGGTTCGGAGGTTAGGAAAAGAGAAGTTCTAAGTTTCGGGGCACGGTGTAGGAGTTGTCGAGAATCGGTCCAATACTGGATTTTTGAGGTAAGGGTTTGGTTACTGTTGTTTTGGTAAGCTAAGTATATGTTTTGGTTTCATTTTCTGCCTGCTAGTATTTGAATTTTATGCCTTTGGGCATATTCGTAGTTTGTGGGAGTATGCCTTATGGCATACTGTCTGCATAATATTACGACAGTTGTGGGTTCGCTACCCCAGCTGGTGCACCATGCTTCTGTATTAGCTTCGGCTTCCGACTCCCTTAGTGGAGGCTGTCGTTCCGATTTATTATAAAGGTTGTGGCGATTTAGAATCGCACGTCCTTCGGGACTCCGATCTATTTTCTGTACATACATGTTATTCCGTATTCATTGCATATATTGCTATCTTTACATTTTGCGAGGTTACATATACTTACCTTACCCCATATCCCTTACGGGGTCCTTTTAGGACTCACCCTTCTTTGGGTTTTGTTTTTGGGTTTGGTGTAGACTGATAAGCGGCCTGCGGAGTAGGTTTCCGTGAGGGTTCTACCTTGGTAGTGTTTTGCGGCTGCACCTTGCGGTCCGGGATTGTTTACTTGGTCGAATCCCGCGCAAGGTATTTTTGATTCATAGATCTAAGGCTGGCTCAGTAGTTGCATATGCGCACTTTCGGTATTGCTCTGATGTTTGTATGTCTGTATATATTTATATATTCTGTTCTATATATGTTCTGAGCGCTTGGCGCTTGCTAGACATTTTAGGTTCTGTGAATTCTGTATGTATATGTGTTTTGGTGCGTAAGCACTCGTCCACGGAGGGCGGGGCTTGTCACAGCCACCCCGCCCGGTTGCGGAGGCGGAGCCGGCCGCGACGTCGGAAACAGGAACTACGGCGGAAAGCGTGGCAACGGAGCATCGAGCTCCAAACAAAACCGTCAAGTAACAACTAGCAACCTAAATACTCATGCAAGGCAAGTATACGAATAATCCAACTTTCGCCACACAAGCAGTTCATGGTATATCCCATTTCAATCATCGCCACAACACAAGAACCGAATCCATAATATAGCAATTCCGACGTAAGCAAGTCAGGACTCCGCCCGCGACACAGAAGACAGATAAAGCAGGAGATATTCCAGATATAGACACATATACAAAACCATGATCTGATCTATATGCATGCAGTTACAGCTACAGAGCCATTAAACAAAATCCTATATATATATACCTAAGTGCGGAATCAGAAGCCTCGCGCTCAAGAATTCCCGCACGTGGTACTGCTGCTGCTACAGAATCCAAGATGTCAGGAAGCACCGCGGATCTCTATGCCGCTGGTTGCTTGTCAGACTGCCTGAAAGATGGTAAACAAATAAAAGGGTGAGTCCTCGAAAGGACTCGAAGGGCTTAAGGTAAAGTGCGGTTTGCCCACGTGGCAACAATCAACTCGCAAAACAGAATATCACAACATATGCATGTACATATAAGCATAAAGTATAACGAAAATCAGAAACCAACATATGCGGTCCAACCGCCGTAACGACCAGAACGACAGCCCTCAGCGGAGGTCGGAATATACAGATCGTAATGCGAATGAAGCACGGTACGGCTGGGGTCGCGAGCCCCAAACCGTCGTAGGGTCACGAATGAAGTATCGGCACTCTGGTGCGGATACGCAGAATGTCGGCACCCCTTCGGCGGACACGTAATGTAAGTATCGGCACTCGGTGCGGATACGCAGAATGTCGGCACCTTCAAAGCGGACACGTAATGAACATATAATAATAATAAGAATACATAAACATAACCGAAGTAACATTACGATGACCATATATAGAATGTAATAGGAACCCGGGCCTCTAAGGTCATCCGGGCCTTGAAACAGAACAAACGTACATTTTACCGAATTAAGCCCTTACCTCAGAAATGCTGCCCCGCAGCCCAACACTCAGAAAATCCCGACTCCCGATCCGAAATGCGCAACTTGGCTCCTACGGGTCCGCGCTACTCCACCAACGCAGAATCAAGTTGCACAACCACGGTTGGATCGAACACATCCAAACAACCCCGTAAAACAATTTCCGCACAAACCCGCACTTTCCCGGAAAATCCCACAGAAAGCTCGGTTTTACAACCCGAGCCTGAACCTTGTTATTCCAACTCCCACAAACGTATTCCAACCCTTAAACCCGCATTCCAGACACTTTTCCCGGTAAACTCGTATAAAACTAACTTTCTCATTTCTAACCCGAAAATGGTATTTCAAACGCCATAACACACCTACTTTCACCCACGTTACCAATTTAGCATCCAATTCAATCAACACACACCACCAACATTGAAAAAGAATCACTTCAACAATTTGATCCTTAACCAATTCTTCACCACACTTCCAATTCAAACCGTTCAAGCTTCCAATTAATCCCACTAATCACCAATTTCATTTCCTAACCAACATTACTAACCAATTGCATCAACATCAACAAACCCCTCTCTTGAATATTTCGGCCAAATTGGGGGTTTCTCACCCAACTTCCATTTCAATCCAAACAAAGTTCCATTAGCTCTCTTTAATTACCAATTACACTTCTTAACCAAGATTACTAACCAATTTCACTTAAATCAATAAAACCCTCCTTTGAACAATTCGCCAATTTGGGAATTCTTCCTAGCATGCTTTTCATCAAATTAAAACCATAGATAATCTTAGAATCATGCTAGGAACAACATACTTAAAGCATGATTCAAGAACACAAACACACACAATTTTGGAAAAATCCTTACAAATTCGGCCTTAATGGGGTTCCCTCTTCCATGGAGTTTTTCCAACATCTAACCATAGATTCTTACTCCTCTCAAGCCCAAGAATAACATACTAAAATTTGGAAGCAAGAAGATCATCACAACTCATAGCAAAGAACAAACCTTTTTTGGTTCTAAACTCCCTTTTCCACCAAAATCCATGCTTCTAACTAGCAAAGAGAAGAAGAGAGGAACCTTACCTATGATTTGCACCAAAAACCTTGTTGATTCCTTGCCAAATATGAAGAAGGAGAAGCTTGGTGAACAGCTCCCATGGCTGCTCATGGTTTCGGCAGAGAGAGGAGAAGGAAGAAAGAAGAAGAAATGAAATAATTTCATTTTGTGTAATTAGTTAACTATATATATATTTTCCCACTTTTTTTGCCCATACTCCTCTCCCTTAAATTAAAATTGACCAAGTGTCCCAAAGCCTCCCAATGCTGCCGAAATAAGCTGCTGTGCCCATGCTGATTCACTTTTGATTTTTGTGTCCAATTACTAATTAGCTCCCAATTTCTCCGAAAGTTCCAATTCTTTTTGCCCAAAAATAATTACCGAATTCCAAAATTAACGAAACTTGGACACAACCCTCAGAATATTATAACATGCACAGAACATTTTTCAGAAATTCATTTGCCTTTCCGGAGTGTCCTACCGAGCTCGCTGAACCCGAACCGAAACCCGACGTGCGAGCGTGACAACCTGAACCGAAATTCCGTCACCCCCAAAATTCTATAAAAATACCCATAAATTCCATCTTAAATTCAAACACAACTTACCCCAAAGCCGACAGAAAATTTCCATCCCGAGCCCCGGGATTCCCGTCCCGAGCCTCGGAGTCGCCGAACCGAACGTCCCGTCCCCAAATATTAAACTCCACAAACACCTCCGGACGTCACCACGACTCCAAAACTACAAACGGCTTCCCAAACTGAGATCTCGAGAGTGCTACCGAGCCCAGACGTCCCCGAGGCGACCCCGACAACCCCGGTGCGAGAAAAATATTTTCGGCGGAAACGTCCGGGACCCACACGACCTCAAATACGAAGGGTTCGCCAAAATGATACTCGGATAGGGCTCGGAAGCCGTCTCGAACGCCGAAAACGTGACCCGCAGCTAAAACCGAGCCCCGGTCACCCGGCCGCAACTCGCTCGGGGTGACCGTAACATTCTCCCCTCTTAGAACTCTTGGTCCTCCAAGAGTAGCCTCGAACCAACCAGACAGTGACACTACCAACGAGAATATACAACCATTCCTCTAACCTGAACAATCGGACCACCGTATCAGTGCGGCGGGAGTGGTAGTTTAGACTACCATACCGAGCCTCACGGCGTCCCACCCTCCGGTGCATCTTATTGCACCCGAGACAGCTTGCCGGTATTTCTACCAGACAACCCTGCATAAGATCGAACCTAAATCTAACCGATCCACAACAGGCTATCCTGAAGGTACCACATAAAACAGAAATAGTTGGGGGTAAGGCCAACCTAACAACTTACTCGAAACTCATGATAACCGATATAACTCGGGGTAACTTGCCCCGCCTATCAAATCTTCTTGTTCCTCCGAACGGTGCTACCTCGATCAAATTCTATTACCAAGCTCGATTCCAGAGCCCTACGGCGACGGTTCGCACAAACAAGCAGTGGTGTAATCATTCGCGGTTTTAATCCGCGCTGTAATAACTGATCTTTGCCGTAGACTCCTCAAAAGCTTGGGTTCCAACTTAACCCGATCGACGCATCATGTCCAACAAGATGGTGTCATACACCTCCCGTACAACACCTCATAGGGTGCCACGTTAAACGTAGTCCGAAAGCAATTGTTGTATGAGAACTCTATCAAAGTAATCGCTAGTCCCCAAACTCCTCCAAAATCCAAAGTACAGATTCGCAACATATCCTCCAATATCGAAACACCCGCTCCGACCGCCCGTCCGTCTATGGGTGATAAGTCAGTATTCGGATGGAGTCGCGTGCCCAGCGCTTCATGAAAAACCCTCGAGAACCGTGCCGTGAAACGCGGATCACGGTCGAGATACAATGGAGTCTGGTACTCCATGTAATCGTACAACCTCACCGATGTAAAGCCGGGCAAGCTTCTCCGAGGGTCTCAGACCCGAATAGGCGAAAGTGTACGCACTTTGTCACCGATCCACAAAACCCAGATAGCATCATGATGAAACCGTGTCGGGCGGTGCGGTCGAGAAAGTCCATAGTAACACTACCCCACTTCCAGACTGGAATGGGCAGAGTCTGCAGTGTCCCTGCCGGTTCCTGATGCTCAAACTGCTCGAGTGTGCCCCCGCTACAATATCATTCCAGAACTCCTAATCCTCTGATACACAAAGGCGGTCTCAGAAGTATAGCAAGCCTTGCCTATACCGAAACGTCGAACACATAAACCCTTATCTTCCCGGATAACTTCTTCAATACCAAATTTCTACCGTGCGCTTCGCGCATCCCATCAAACCACTCAGAATGTATAATAAGTGTAATAACCTGATCACGCTCCCAGAGCTGCCACCTGTGCCAAAGGCAAGTCAGATCACTCTTCTCAGGTCAGTACCCAACATTTCCTCCCTTAATTAAGCCGGTATACTTCTGCTCGAGCATCGGCAACCGCGTTGCCTTGCCAGAGATGTACCCGATACTACAATCATAGTCCTTAATGTATTCGAGACATCTGCGCTGCCTCATGCTAAGCTCCTTCTGTGCAAACAGATATTTCACTCTTATGGTCGGTAAGAATCTGAAATTTATTACCAAGCAGATATTACTTCCAATGATTCAACGCATAATTTACCATAGCCAACTTCCAGATCATGTGTCGGTCAGTTCAGCTCATGCGGTCGCAGCTGCCTTGACCCATAAGCTACCACAAAACGCTCCTGCACCAACACACATCCCAAACCAGACGTGGAAGCATCCGTATAATTCACATACGGTAAGATCGGATCTCTGATAAAATCCTGCTAACCCCAGGGAGCTCTTGATCTCCCGTACCGTGGTAGATTGTTTCCAATCCCAAATTGCCTTCACCTTCTCTGGATCCACAGACAGACCATGCTCAGATATAAGGTGTCCCAGAAAGGTGACGTCCCGAATCCAGAACTCACACTTGGAGAATTTAGCATAACGCTGATGTTTCCCAGAGTGTCTGCAGAACTATCCTCAGAAGCTCCCGATGCGAGTTCGCATCCCGAGAATATATCAGAATATCATCAATAAAGCCACCAGAAATGAGTCCAAGTACGGTCAGAACACCCGATGCATCAGATCCAAGAATGCTACCGGAGCATTGGTCAGCCCAAATGGCATGACCGTAATCTCTAAGTGTCCAAATCGGGTGCGGAAAGCAGTCTTAGGTATATCCTCCTCCTTCACCCCAAGCTGAAAGTATCCAGATCGGAGGTCAACCTTCGAGAAACTCTCGAACCCCGAAGTTGATCAAAAAGATCGTCAATCCTCGGTAACGAATACTTATTCTTCCCAATAAGAGCATTCAACCGTCTGTAATCAACACAAAGTCAGAGTGTCCCATCATTCTTCTTAACAAACAGAACCAGAGCACCCCACGCTGAAGTGCTCGGTCGAACGAAACTCTTTTGCCGTAATTCCTCCAGTTGCTTCTTCTACTCCTGCATCTCAGAAATAGGCATCCGATAAGGAGGAATAGATATCGGAGCAGTACCCGACTGCAGGTGGGTGTCAAACACAATTCCCCGCTCTTATGGTAATCCGGGCAACTCCTCCGGAAATACCTGCGGAAAATCTCGAACCAACGGTAAACCATCCAACTTCAACCTAATGCCAGCTTCATTCAGATCATAGCATTCCCCTACACCAACTATCGACAGCTGATCCAGAATCTGTAGCTCCTTACTGTGCTGTGCGATAGTCAAACCAGTCGGAGTCGTGAGAGGTAGTACCTCTCCAGAAACCATAATGGTACGGGCTGCACAATCAATGTGCACAGAATTCTTGGATAGCCAATCCATCCCAAGAATAACATCATAGTTCGGCGTGTCCAGAACCAACAAGTCCGATACTATCTGATGCCCGCCTACAGATATAGTACAACCACTAACCATCCCATTGGAAAACGAATCGACTTCCTGCAGTTTTACTAAATGCGTTTGAGGCAAAGTACTAACAGACAGATGCAGAGATGTAACACCTTTCTGTGTTACAATGGAAACAGATGCTCCCGTATTAAATAATGCATGAATCGACACCTCATTCAGAAATAAAGTACCCTGCCTTACACTCGAGGGGCAATCCCATTACCCGGTGAGTGTCGGACTGCAACATAAACATCGGCCCTCCCGCCGGTAACAAATTCAACCGGAATGATACCTACTACAAATCGGATAAGATCGTGCGGTGGTGCTCCTCTCTACCACTACTAAACTGCCCAAAACCGTAATTTCCGACCCAGAACATTTTTCTTCACAGAAAAATGTAAATTATATCCCTGACTCCAGATCTTTCTCAAAACTGCAAATCTGAGTCCCGGGTCACTCCCGGGAACCGTTTCTCTGCCCAGAATCCCCGAAAATCGTCCGACGGCAACCCCGGCCGAAAAATATTTTCCGCGGAAATGTCCGGTACATCGCCAGACACCAAATCGATATCGGGTCAATCCGAACTCCGGTTCGAACTGAAGCAATCGGCCGGAGTAGCCGTTCCCGGCGGCCAACCGGCTCAGAATATCCTCCCTCCAGGAGTTTGTCAATTCCTGCAAACCAAGTCTCTAATACCTCCGTCCCTCCTCGGCCGCTGAACCTCGGGGGGGATCCAAACTCTAAAACCTCTCAAAAAGTCCAACCTCGTCAGTTGGTGTCTCGAGATCTCCCGTCGTTGATAGGACCGACGAGAAGTCTAGGTGTCGTAGTGACCACGCTCCTCGGAGTCACTCACTTACCAACTCCAAAGGCTGTGGCGAGTAGTGGCTATAGTCTCGCTATCACCACTGATCAAAATGCCCTTACCGTGGCATAAACAGATTTTCCCCGCCATCATCCGCCCGAACCAGGCTAGGTGGCGGTAATACCAAATCGAGAGGGGTCCCTACGACGGCTAAGCCTCGGGGTGGTGAGTGTGGTTGTTCGACCACAGGTTACGCTGAACCCGTATCCTATTCCACGGAGGTGTGGGATCTCGATCCCGCCTCCGGTACCAAATCACGCTATTCGCGTGTAGTACACAATTCCTCAAACCAAGTCCAACCAGAAAAACAACTTATCCCAAACCAAATTCCCAAACCATATACCAACTCAACCCATAACCAACAGTTCAAACCCTATCTCTCGGAGGCGTGGGATTACAATCCCCCTCCCTCCGGTCGCAAAACACACCGCCACGCGTGTGAATCCAACTGAGACAGTTCAGACCAAACAGAGTCCAGCACAAAAATCGGTCACTCCTAATCTCTACAAGCTAGCGGCTTTTCTAAGGCTCGTAGTGTAATGCAATGCATGATGCGTAGATTCTTTTTCAGAATCTCACAACCAAATATTCAACTTTAAACCACAAAACCAAACCATGCTCATAAATACGAAACACCACACAAATCACCCAAGATTCATCGAGTACCTCAAATTTTTCAAAGTGCTCCAAAGAACCGCCCACGCTCCACATCCATTCCGAAACGGTTCAAATAAGGAGGTGGCCGGTCTCCGTCTGAACCGCCGAATGAAATGTAGAATGGTGGCTTGTACCTCAAGTCACTTCCACGATTACTTACCCATGAACAGACTTAACTTACTCCAAAAGTCCACCCTCGGACTTGTATACTTGCCTTCCACATTCCATACCCAAAACCAACATACTTTACCTTTTGGGTCATTCCGACCCGACCTGCTCTGATACCAACTTGTCACAGCCACCCCGCCCGGTTGCGGAGGCGGAGCCGGCGCGGCGTCGGAAACAGGAACTACGGCGGAAAGCGTGGCAACGAGCATCGAGCTCCAAACAAAACCGTCAAGTAACAACTAGCAACCTAAATACTCATGCAAGGCAAGTATACGAATCACCAATTTCATTTCCTAACCAACATTACTAACCAATTGCATCAACATCAACAAACCCTCTCTTGAATATTTCGGCCAAATTGGGGTTTCTCACCCAACTTCCATTTCAATCCAAACAAAGTTCCATTAGCTCTCTTTAATTACCAATTACACTTCTTAACCAAGATTACTAACCAATTTCACTTAAATCAATAAAACCCTCCTTTGAACAATTCGCCAATTTGGGGAATTCTTCCCTAGCATGCTTTTCATCAAATTAAAACCATAGATAATCTTAGAATCATGCTAGGAACAACATACTTAAAGCATGATTCAAGAACACAAACACACACAATTTTGGAAAAATCCTTACAAATTCGGCCTTAATGGGGTTCCCTCTTCCATGGAGTTTTTCCAACATCTAACCATAGATTCTTACTCCTCTCAAGCCCAAGAATAACATACTAAAATTTGGAAGCAAGAAGATCATCACAACTCATAGCAAAGAACAAACCTTTTTTGGTTCTAAACTCCCTTTTCCACCAAAATCCATGCTTCTAACTAGCAAAGAGAAGAAGAGAGGAACCTTACCTATGATTTGCACCAAAAACCTTGTTGATTCCTTGCCAAATATGAAGAAGGAGAAGCTTGGTGAACAGCTCCCATGGCTGCTCATGGTTTCGGCAGAGAGAGGAGAAGGAAGAAAGAAGAAGAAATGAAATAATTTCATTTTGTGTAATTAGTTAACTATATATATATTTTCCCACTTTTTTTGCCCATACTCCTCTCCCTTAAATTAAAATTGACCAAGTGTCCCAAAGCCTCCCAATGCTGCCGAAATAAGCTGCTGTGCCCATGCTGATTCACTTTTGATTTTTGTGTCCAATTACTAATTAGCTCCCAATTTCTCCGAAAGTTCCAATTCTTTTTGCCCAAAAATAATTACCGAATTCCAAAATTAACGAAACTTGGACACAACCCTCAGAATATTATAACATGCACAGAACATTTTTCAGAAATTCATTTGCCTTTCCGGAGTGTCCTACCGAGCTCGCTGAACCCGAACCGAAACCCGACGTGCGAGCGTGACAACCTGAACCGAAATTCCGTCACCCCAAAATTCTATAAAAATACCCATAAATTCCATCTTAAATTCAAACACAACTTACCCCAAAGCCGACAGAAAATTTCCATCCCGAGCCCCGGGATTCCCGTCCCGAGCCCCGGGAGTCGCCCGGAACCGAACGTCCGTCCCCAAATATTAAACTCCACAAACACCTCCGGACGTCACCACGACTCCAAAACTACAAACGGCTTCCCAAACTGAGATCTCGAGAGTGCTACCGAGCCCGCTGACGTCCCGAGGCGACCCCGACAACCCCGGTGCGGAAAAATATTTTCGGCGGAAACGTCCGGGGACCCACACGACCTCAAATACGAAGGGTTCGCCAAAATGATACTCGGATAGGGCTCGGAAGCCGTCTGAACGCCAAAAACGTGACCCGCAGCTAAAACCGGAGCCCGGGTCACCCGGCCGCAACTGCTCGGGGGTGACCGTAATGCATTTTACTTTCGATTATAAGCACGAAATTTTCGTTAGGTTGCTTCCATAATCCTTTCGCTCTTTGGGTCCGCTACGCGCGGCGGGTCTCGATGGACTGCCATTCCTATTCATTCCGGCTTCCGCTCGGCGTCCGGCGCCCCGCCTCCGCAACCGGGCTCGGGTGGCGTGCGGTGGCAGATGGGCAGGCGACCAGGCGAGATCCATGCGACCCAATCCCTGGATCAGGCGGTCGCCCGGCTCACGGGAAAAGCCTTCCCTCCACTTTTTGAAACCTAGCCATTTTGTTGACTTTTCAATACTTGTGTTTTATGCAATTTATGCCTATTTGTAATTCCCTTTTAATTATCCATAAATCAATTTATAACTACATGAATTGATTTATGAAGAATTAAAAGGAAGAGAGGGAGTTTACAATTGTTGACTTTTCAATTCCCTCCCATTTTTGAACCCTAGAGAAGTGTGAGATGGAAGTGAAGGGAATGAAGTGAAGGCTCCTCTCCCATCACTCCCCTCTCTCTCCCTACTCTTACTTGGTTATAGTCTAGCAAGCCACCATTGTAACATTTAGAACTCATTTGGTAAAAGAACATTTCAGCCGAAATTCAAGGCTCATTGTTCTTCATTGTTTTCAAATTCTTGCTTCATCAATCCATTAGTGATCCATGCAAGAGGGTCCAATTAAATACCTAGCATTGTTTGATCAAGTAGTCAAAAGGTTCTAGGTTCCATTCTCATCATCCCTTGGTTCGAATTTGTTGCTCCATTTCCTTGGAGGTTCTCCTCCCTCAAGCTAGATCAAAGCTCTTGATCATACACTCCCTTGTGTGATCATATCACTCAAGGTACGCATTTTTGCAACCGTACCATTGAGGCATTGATAGGAAGTATAGAGTGCACCATCGGGTAGCTACTGCCTACCACCCGCAGGCTAATGGTCAAGCTGAAGTGTCCAATAGAGAGATAAAAAGCATTCTTGAAAAGATGGTGAATCCTAACCGGAAAGATTGGAGCTTGCGCCTGGAAGATGCACTTTGGGCTTACCGACAGCCTTATAAAACTCCTATTGGAATGTCCCCATATCGGTTAGTTTTTGTTAAGATGTGTCATTTACCTTTGGAAATTGAACATTGTGCATTTTGGGCTATTAAACAATGAAACTTGGACCTGAAAGAAGCTGGAATTGAGAGAAAGTTACTGATTGCAAGAGTTGGAAGAAATTCGTCTAGAGGCGTATGACAATGCCAACATGTACAAAAAGAACAAAGTACCTTCATGACAAGTGGCTGCACCGTAAGGAATTTGTTGTTGGTCAAAAGTAGGATTTAATTGTTTGGAGTTGGAGATGAAGTCGGACTAAAGGCGAGCCTTTGGAAGTCTCAATTTTCAACTTGCACAACACCATCGCATCACTTTTCAGGGAAGTATCTCTCCTTTTCCCATTTATGGTTAATTTTGAACATTGAGGACAATGTTCCATTTAAGTGTGGGGAGGAATTTGCTATGTTGCTGAATTTGAGAAAAAATGTTCTGCTTCTGCTTTACTTTGCTGAAATTTTCAAAAGTAAAGGTGGATTTTGATGCTTTTGAAAGAAAATGTTGGAAATATTTTAGAAAAAATGGTGAAAAAAATGAATGAAAAATTATTTATTTCTACCATAAATTTGGAGGTTTTTTCACAATTAGTATGGTGATTTATGGTCCATTAGTATGGTGGTTTCTTAGCCATTAGTATTAGGGTTAATGGCTAGCTTTATGGTGCATTTAGGTGCCCTAATGGCTAGGCCTACCCTAAACACTATAAAAGGGCACCTTCACCATGCTTATTTCTCATCCCTAGCACTCTTCTTCTTGCTAAATCTTCTTCCTCTCTTCTTGCAAAAAGTCTCTTGCATCATTGTTTTGGTGTTCTTCAAGTTCTTCGGTTCTAGTTCGTCGGCGGAAAAGCTTTAGGTGCGAAGCACTTTTCGCATCTCCGTTGTATCCTGGGAGACAGACGCTTGGTCGATCCTCAAGCACTCGTAGTGGAGGGAGCGAATCTGTTTTAAGGAAATTGCGTGCAACGCAAGCCTCGGAAACCAAATCCCGAAGAACGGTTCTTACTTCTAAACTTTTTCTTGGTTTGATCCGTTAATATTCTTGTTAATTCTAATTTATTCTTAAAATTAGATTTATAATGTCATACCGTTAATTTGTTTAATTTCCGGCATAATTTCTATTTAATTTCATTATAATAATTCTTGTAATTTATATATATTTATATATATAATTTCAAAATTATTTATGAAATTGGTAGAATAATTATATTGTCTTCTCTTTTATATTTTCTGCAATTCTACCCCATTCTTTTGTTTTACCAATTTTGGTACTTACTCCTATTACAATCTTAAAACAGATTCGTGATCTGTGATGACAATCCCGGAAGTTAACGTTGTGGACGGTTCCAAAGTTGTGAACGGGTCCAACGGTAACAACGGTGGCAATGGTGGTTCTGGGGCTATCATGACTATGGTGCCGAACCCCTTGACTGTCCCGACCTCTCATGCGGAGAAACCGGAGAAGTTCAACGGGGGGAACTTCAAAAGGTGGCAACAAAAATGTTGTTCTACTTGACCACCTTGAATCTTGCGAGATTCTTGACTGAGGATGCTCCTGGAGTTCCCGAGGGGAACGTGGATGCTGAGACATCCAGTGCCAATCAAGCGTGGATCCACTCTGACTTCTTGTGTCGTAATTATATTCTAAACTGTTTACATGATTCATTATATACAGTTTATTGTAATTATAAGACGGCAAAAGTGTTGTGGGAATCATTGGACCGGAAATATAAAACGGAGGATGCCGGCGCAAAGAAATTTGTGGTCGGTCGTTTCCTCGATTATATAATGGTGGATTCCAAGACTGTGGTTAGTCAAGTGCAGGAACTTCAGGTTATTTTGCACGAGATCCTCGCTGAAGGCATGGTATTGGCTGAAGCCTTCCAAGTGGCAGCTGTCATTGAGAAGCTACCTCCTGGATGGAAGGAATTCAAAAGCTACCTGAAGCACAAGCGAAAAGAAATGAACTTGGAGGACCTCATTGTTAGACTTCGTATTGAAGAAGACAATAGGAGATCCGAGCGCAAATCATCCCTCTCCATTGGTGCCAAGGCCAACATGATGGAGCATGGTAAGGGGCAAAGCTCAAAGAACCAAAAGGGAAAAGGAAAGCTCGGGTCAATGGGAGGTGTCTCGAAGCTGAAGCCAAAGCCAAAGTTCAACGGCAAATGCTTCAACTGTGGAAGGATTGGCCACAAATCTGGAGATTGCTGACTCCCAAAACGGAATGATCATGAGGCAAACATGATCAATGAAATTGCCCAAGATGTTGAAGATATGAACCTTGCTGTTGTGGTTTCTGAGGTAAACCTTGTTGGGTCTAACCCAAAAGAATGGTGGATTGACACAGGTGCTACTAGGCACGTTTGCACCAACAAGAACCTCTTCTCCTCCTTCGAACCAATTCAAGGGGAGAAGATGTACATGGGCAATTCCGCAACAACGGCAATTGAAGGTCAAAGAAAGGTGCTTCTGAAGATGACCTCTGGCAAGACATCGACTCTGAACAATGTCCTGTATGTGCCAGAAGTGCGCAAGAACCTGGTGTCCGGCTCACTGATGAACAAGTATGGGTTTCGCTTGGTGTTTGAATCGGACAAGGTCATACTGACCAAATCTGGAATGTTTGTGGGAAAGGGGTACGCTTGTAATGGGTTGTTCAAACTCAATGTAATGGCTATTATCAATAAAGAGAGTACTTCTTCCGTTTACTTGCTTGAGTCTTCCAATTTGTGGCATGGTAGACTAGGTCATGTTAATTTTGACTCGATACGTCGATTAATTAACCTGGACCATATTCCGACATTCCAAATTGATCTAAAACATAAATGTGAAATTTGCGTTGAGGCAAAATTGACAAGGTCATCGTTTCAATCAATTGAAAGAAGTACTTGAACCACTTGAATTAATTCATAGTGATGTTTGTGATTTGAAATTCGTTCAAACACGAGGTGGTAATAAGTATTTTATTACCTTTATTGACGATAGCACAAAATAATGTTATGTGTAATTACTGAAAAGTAAAGACGAGGCCTTAGAGAAATTCATTCTCTACAAAAATGAGGTTGAGAATCAACTCAATAAAAAGATCAAAAGATTGAGAAGTGATAGAGGTGGCGAGTATGAAGCACCAATTGGTCAATTTTATGCACAACGCGGAATTGTACAAGAAACCACCGCACCTTATTCACCTCAATCTAACGGTGTTGCTGAACGTAAAAATCGCACATTAAAAGAAATGATGAATGCGATGTTACTAAGTTCAGGCTTACCTCAAAACATGTGGGGTGAAGCTATCTTATCGAGTAATTACCTTTTAAACAGGGTACCTCGAAAGAAGAAAGATAAAACTCCATATGAGTTATGGAAAGGTAGGACACCATCCTACAAACACTTGCGAGTGTGGGGTGTCTTGCAAAGGTAGCGGTGCCAATACCGAAGAGAGTGAAGATAGGTCCAAAAACGGTGGATTGTATCTTTATAGGATATGCACATAACAGTAGTGCCTATCGGTTCCTTGTGCATGATTCTAAAATTTCGGATATTCACAAGAACACAATAATGGAATCAAGGAATGCATCTTTCTTTGAAAATACATTTCCTTGTAGAAACAATCGTGCATCAATTTTGTCAAATCGGGAAGACGAAATAATGGATCGTGAGAATCATGCGATGAAAGTTATGATGATGAGAATCATGATTTGGTTCAAGTAGAACCGAGACGCAGTAAAAGAGCAAGAGTAGAGAAATCATTTGGAGATGATTTTCTTACTTATTTGTTGGAAAAGGAACCTCAAACATATGCAGAAGCTGTGAGTTCTTCTGAGGGACCATTATGGAAGGAAGCCATAAAAAATGAAGTTGATTCTATTTTACAGAATCATACTTGGGAATTGGTAGATCTTCCTCCAGGAAATAAACCTTTAGGATCCAAGTGGATTTTTAAAAGGAAAATGAAACCTGATGGTTCCATTGATAAGTATAAAGCCAGACTTGTGATTAAGGGATACAAACAAAAGGAAGGCTTAGATTACTTTGATACATACTCTCCTGTGACGAGAATCAATTCTATAAGAATGATTCTGGCGATCGCAGCATTGAGAAATTTGGAGGTACATCAAATGGATGTAAAAACTTCTTTCTTAAATGGAGATTTAGATGAAGAAATCTATATGTAGCAACCCGAAGGCTTTATAGCTCCAGGGAATGAAAAGAAAGTCTGTAAATTGGTAAAATCATTATATGGTTTGAAACAAGCACCAAAGAAGTGGCATGAAAAATTTGACTATGCAATGATTACCAATGGGTTTAAAATCAATGAGTGTGACAAGTGCGTTTATGTCAAACAGACGGAAAATGATTATATCATTTTATGTCTTTATGTGGATGACATACTCATTGTTGGTAGTAGTGATAAAATTGTCAAATCTACCAAAAACATGTTGAATTCAAAATTTGACATGAAAGATATGAGACTTGCTGATGTGATTTTAGGAATTAAAATCATAAGAACGACAGAATGTCTAATTTTGAGTCAAGCTCATTATGTAGACAAAATCCTTGAAAAGTTCAACAATGATGATTCTCGAATTGCCAGAACACCATTAGACATTAGTTTCCATCTATCCAAAAATAGAGGAGAAAGTATTTCTCAAGTAGAATACTCTAGAGTTATAGGAAGCCTAATGTATCTATTGAGTTGCACTAGACTTGATATTACTTACACAATAAGCAAGCTCAAGACTACACGAGTAATCCAAGTACGTAACATTGGAAAGCAATAGTAAGAGTACTAAGGTACTTAAGATATACTCGTAATTATGGGTTACATTATACTAGATACCCAGTGTGTTAGAAGGCTACACATATGCAAACTGGATATCTGATATAAATAACTCAAAATCTACAAGCGGTTATGTGTTTACACTAGCTGGAGCTGCTGTATCTTGGAAATCTTCCAAACAAACAATTATAGCCCGATCCACAATGGAATCCGAGTTCATAGCTTTGGATAAATGTGGAGAAGAGGCTGAATGGCTACGCCAGTTCTTGGAAGATATTCCAAAATGGGAAAAACCTGTGCCACCAATCAGTATCCATTGTGATAGTCAATCAGCAATTGGAAGGGCACAGAGTAATATGTATAATGGTAAGTCTAGACACATTCGTCGAAGGCACAATACCATTAGACAACTACTCTCTACTGGGGTTATCACAATTGACTATGTGAGGTCAAAAGATAACATAGCGGATCCGTTGACCAAAGGGTTAAATAGAGAGTTAGTTGAAAAATTGACAAAAGGAATGGGCTTAAAGCCTGTGGATATATAAGTTTTATGAAGGAAAACCCAACCTAGTTGACTGGAGATCCCAAGATCTAGGTTCAAAGGGACAACCTAATTATAAGACTTAGTGTTGTCACTGTGGGGGATAACCTCAAACTCATTCCTATTGTGAAACAGTGATGCGGATAAGGTTAGCAATGTGTTGCTTTAATGATTTTTAATCAGGTTACTTCAGACTTAAGAAATCACCTATGTGAGAGAGAAGTGGGGCCGCTTCAAAGGAGAATTGGTCAGGCTCAATTCTTTAGAAACTCTTGCAGAACCAGGACGTGTTCATGGCCAAAATGAACAAAACCATGAGAACTGAACAAATGAGGAATGATTCCTGTGTAAGATATGTGGGTTCTTTACATAAGAAAGCATGACAGTTCAAGGACATCGTGTCTACTGGATAGCTAGTACAGTAAATGTATTTTACAAGGGAAAAGTTCAAAGGGTAACACCTACTTTTCCTATGCAGGATTCAGTTGATGAATACCACAGTAGAGTCAAAATGAAAACAATTTTCATTCATGTGGGAGATTGTTGGAAATATTTTAGAAAAAATGGTGAAAAAATGAATGAAAAATTATTTATTTCTACCATAAATTTGGAGGTTTTTTCACAATTAGTATGGTGATTTATGGTCCATTAGTATGGTGGTTTCTTAGCCATTAGTATTAGGGTTAATGGCTAGCTTTATGGTGCATTTAGGTGCCCTAATGGCTAGGCCTACCCTAAACACTATAAAAGGGCACCTTCACCATGCTTATTTCTCATCCCTAGCACTCTTCTTCTTGCTAAATCTTCTTCCTCTCTTCTTGCAAAAAGTCTCTTGCATCATTGTTTTGGTGTTCTTCAAGTTCTTCGGTTCTAGTTCGTCGGCGGAAAAGCTTTAGGTGCAAAGTTTTTTTCGCATCTCCGTTGTATCCTGGGAGACAGACGCTTGGTCGATCCTCAAGCACTCGTAGTGGAGGGAGCGAATCTGTTTTAAGGAAATTGCGTGCAACGCAAGCCTCGGAAACCAAATCCCGAAGAACGGTTCTTACTTCTAAACTTTTTCTTGGTTTGATCCGTTAATATTCTTGTTAATTCTAATTTATTCTTAAAATTAGATTTATAATGTCATACCGTTAATTTGTTTAATTTCCGGCATAATTTCTATTTAATTTCATTATAATAATTCTTGTAATTTATATATATATATATATATAATTTCAGAATTATTTATGAAATTGGTAGAATAATTATATTGTCTTCTCTTTTATATTTTCTGCAATTCTACCCCATTCTTTTGTTTTACCAATTTTGGTACTTACTCCTATTACAGTTTTGATTTTATCTTCCTTTATTCTAGGAAAGTTTACGTTGCTTCTGTTTCTTTCAACTTTATCTCTTCTGTGCAAGGCTTATAAAGCTGAGTTGTTATTCATTCAATAAAGTCAGATTAACATCTTCACTTCTTGTAGCTACGTTCTGGTATCCTAATTTCAACAAAGTGGTATCAGAGCCACGCTAAAAGGAAGAAACAGCAGTCTTCTTCCTTGAGGAGAGAACTACCTAAAAGAGAGAGAGAAGAGAGAATGGCCTCAAGTTCTGAGGGCAGTTTTGTGCAGGCAGCCATACCTAAGTTCGATGGCTATTATGATCACTGGGCTATGTTGATGGAAAACTTCCTGAGATCAAAGGAATATTGGTCACTGATAGAAGAAGGGATTCCAGCAACAGGGGCAGAAGCAAGTCTCACAGAAGCTGAACGTAAGGCCATAAGTGACCTTAAACTGAGAGACCTCAAAGTGAAGAACTACCTGTTTCAAGCCATCGATCGAAGCATCTTGGAGACGATTCTTGATAAAGGAACCTCAAAGAGTATTTGGGAATCGATGAAGCAGAAATATCAAGGAACTACACGTGTGAAGAGAGCTCAGTTGCAAGCTTTAAGAAAAGAGTTTGAAACACTCCAGATGAGGGATGGAGAGAAAGTAGAGGAATATTTTTCACGAACACTTGCCATTGCAAGTAAGATGAAGGCACATGGTGATCAGAAGATGGATCAGGTGGCAATCATTGAGAAGATTTTGCGGTCAATGACGTCCAGGTTTGATTATGTAGTATGTTCAGTAGAGGAGTCCAATGATTTGGACAAACTCACAATTGATGAACTGCAAAGTAGCCTTCTAGTTCATGAACAGCGAATGAACAGCCACAAAGTAGCAGATGAGCAGGCCTTAAAGGTCACCTATGATATAAGGGGAAGAGGCAGAGGTGGTAGAGGTGCAGCACGTGGCCGTGGCCGAGGTAGAGGCAGACAAATGTTTGACAGACAAATTTTTGACAAAGCTTTAATAGAGTGCTACAAATGCCATAAATTAGGACATTTTCAGTATGAATGTCCTAGTTGGGAGAAAGTTAATTATGCTGAGCATGAAGAGGAGCAAGAGATGTTACTGATGACTCATGTGGAGATGAACAAACCCAAGGAGGACGGCATCTGGTTCTTAGATTCGGGCTGCAGCAACCATATGACTGGTAACAGACACTGGTTTTTCACGTTTGATGATGCATTTAGACAAGATGTGAAGCTGGGAAATGACTCCAAACTGGCTGTTATGGGCAAAGGCAGCGTCAGACTCCATATTAATGGCATGACACAAGTGGTGAGTGGAGTTTTTTATGTACCCGAGCTTAAAAACAACTTGTTAAGTCTCGGTCAGTTGCAAGAAAAGAGTTTGGCTATTCTTATCCAGCATGGAGTCTGCAAAGTCTACCATCCAGACCAAGGCCTAATCATGCAAACTAAGATGTCTCTCAACAGAATGTTTATTCTACAAGCATCAATGAATGTGCAAGCTCAAAACTCCACCTGCCTCCAAATCACTTCAGACATCCAGACAGACCTATGGCATCGCAGATTTGGACACCTCAACTTCAAAGGCTTGCAAACTCTATCCAACAAAGAAATGGTTAGAGGTCTGCCTTCTCTTGAAGCCTCCACAAAAATCTGCACTGTTTGTATGGTAGGAAAACAACATCGTGCACCCATTCCAAGGAAGAGCAGCTGGAGAGCATCCCAAATACTGCAGCTGATACATGCAGATGTGTGTGGCCCCATCACTCCAGACTCCAATAGTTACAAGAGGTACATCCTTACATTTATTGATGACTACAGTAGAAAGTTATGGGTCTATTTTCTTCATGCTAAGTCTGAAGCATTTGATGCATTCAAAAGATTCAAGAGTTTAGTTGAAAAAGAGACAGGGAAATCAATACGTTGTCTTCGCACTGACCGTGGGGGGGAGTTTACTTCGGTGGAATTCAATGAGTTCTGTAATTCTAACGGAATTTCCAGGCAATTAACAGCTGCCTATACTCCTCAGCAAAACGGAGTTGCTGAGCGAAAGAATCGAACTATAATGAATATGGTTCGATGTATGTTATCTGAACAAGAAGTACCAAAGAAGTTTTGGCCAGAGGCTGTGAATTGGGCTGCTCATTTACTCAATCGCTGTCCTACATTGGCAGTAAAGAACAAGACACCCGAGGAGGCATGGAGTGGACTTAAACCCCAAGTAAGTCACTTTAGAATATTTGGATGTATTGGTCATGTGCATATTCCTGATATTAAAAGGCAGAAATTAGATGATAAAAGCCAAAAGTGTGTGTTTTTGGGGATTAGTGATGAATCGAAAGCTTATAGAATGTATGATCCTGTATCTGGAAAGGTGATTACTAGCAGGGATGTAATCTTTGAGGAAGATAAGAAATGGCACTGGAATAAAGCATCTCAAGTGAACCATAATGATGTTTTGACATGGGAAGATGAAAATGGACAGCTAGAAGAATATGAAGAAGACAGTGATGATGAAGATAGGGATTCTGAGCTATCTTCAAATGCTCCAGATTCTCCAATCCCAGATCAATCATCAAGTGCTTCAGATTCTCCCAGTCCAGTTCAAGGGAGGATTAGAAGGGCACCAAACTGGATGCAAGACTATGTGATGATGGTTGCTGCCAATGAAATTTCTGATCCTGCAACATTTGAAGAAGCCAGCAAGGATCCTCACTGGAGAACAGCTATGGATGAAGAATTACAGGCCATTGAAAGGAATGAAACATGGGAATTAACATCACTACCAGTAGGTGCTAAAAGTCTTGGAGTAAAATGGATATTCAAGACAAAACTCAATGAGAAAGGAGAAATCAACAAGCATAAAGCACGTCTTGTCGTTAAAGGTTATGCGCAACAACATGGGATTGATTATACCGAGGTATTTGCCCCGGTAGCTCGTTGGGATACCATCCGGATGATACTAGCAGTTGCAGCCCACAGAGGCTGGAGTGTCTTCCAACTTGATGTAAAAAGCGCTTTTTTACATGGAGATTTGCAGGAGGCAGTGTTCATAGAACAACCACCAGGATATGAAGTTAAAGGTGAAGAAACAAAGGTATATAAGCTTAAGAAGGCTCTGTATGGGCTCAAGCAAGCCCCAAGAGCCTGGTACAGTAAGCTGGAGTCATACTTCACAAGAGAAGGGTTTGAGAGATGCTCACATGAATACACACTCTTTACAAAGCAGGAAGATGGTGGACTGCTTATCATCAGTGTGTATGTTGATGACTTGATTTTTACAGGAAATAATGAAGAAATGATTGAAGCTTTTAAGCAGTCCATGAAGCAAGAATTTGCAATGTCAGACCTTGGAAAGATGAAATACTTCCTTGGTGTGGAAGTGATACAAAACAGCCAGGGAATATTTATTCATCAAAGGAAATATGCACTGGATATATTGGAGAAATTCAATATGGAACACTGCAATCCCACAAAAAATCCTATTGTGCCAGGACACAAGTTGGGAAAGGATGAAGGAGGGGTTAGAGTTGATGCAACTACCTATAAACAAATGATAGGTAGTCTCATGTACCTGCTGGCTACTAGACCTGACCTGGCATTTGTGATGAGCTTAGTTAGTAGATTCATGGAGAACCCTACTGTTTTGCATCAACAAGCAGTAAAAAGGATTATACGTTATGTGAAGGGCACTGCAGATTTGGGAATATGGTACAAATACAAAAGTGAAGGTAAACTGGTGGCATTTTCTGATAGCGATTATGCAGGAGACATTGAGGATCGAAAAAGTACTTCAGGATATGCCTTTATACTCAGTTCAGGAGCAGTTGCCTGGTCCTCAAAGAAGCAACCAGTGGTGACACTCTCAACTACTGAGGCTGAGTTCATTGCAGCAGCCTCATGTGCATGTCAAGGTGTGTGGATGCGCAGGATACTTGAAGAACTTGGACAAGAGCAGAATGAGCCATTAACTATTTTTTGTGACAATTGTTCAACCATCAAGCTGTCAAAAAATCCAGTTATGCACGGGAAAAGCAAGCATATCGATGTAAGATTTCATTTTCTTCGAGATTTATCTAATGATGGAGTGGTTAAGCTTGAGTATTGTGGCTCAAATGACCAAGTTGCTGATATTATGACAAAGCCTCTGCGTGTGGAAGCATTCATGAAGCTGAGAAGCATGCTGGGAATTTGCTCAGTCACAGAAATAAACTGACAGCTCAACGCATGTCAGTTTAAGGGAGGATTTGTTGGTCTTTGGAGATTAATTCACTTTGACTTAGTCACACTTGTACGTTGCAGCCCTGCAAATAAGGCTCAGGTTGTTGAGCACAAAATCTGTTTTGATTTTATCTTCCTTTATTCTAGGAAAGTTTACGTTGCTTCTGTTTCTTTCAACTTTATCTCTTCTGTGCAAGGCTTATAAAGCTGAGTTGTTATTCATTCAATAAAAATTGGATGATTCAAGATGCATTGGAATGCTAACATCCGGAGCTAAATTTAACATGAAGGACTAAAAACCCATTTTTCAAAATATTGGGGTCGAATTACTCTTCAAAGTAGCGAGCTGCTAATGTTGCAAGGGCTGACGCAGTTCGAATTAAACATTGGGGGCTTAACTGAAAAGAAATGTAATGTTAGAGGCCTTGGATGGAGTTTGAACCGAAGTTATGCCCAACCTAATCTGAACGGTGCGTCCAGGCCTGTATTTCAGAATTGTTTTGCTGAGCAGGAGCCTTCGAGAAGGAAGCCTCGCAAAGCTGATTGAAGCACAACCGATTCAGACCAACTCACTTCACCAACTTCAAATTGAGTAGTGTCTCTTAGAATTCTAACCAATATGGCCAGCAATTGGAAATCAGTTCCAATCACGTTTTTCTTGACAATTGATATTGGTCATTGCTAAGGTGGAAGATTGTCTCCCTGCCCATATTCGTTTTCGGTCAATTTTGATGTTGCAGTTGCAGCTGTGAAGCCTCAGTGTTTTGAAAATATTCATGGAGTAATTTTTACTGGGTTGCAGTGGATTCTAAGCTTAGTAGCGTGCACAAAGTTGTTGAAGAAGTTGATGCCCACAACATGTTTGATAAAATGTCTACAAGAGGAGTGGCTCAATTCATATTTCCTACTCACTCACGTGGAAGACTTCAGTAAGTAAGCATAGCCCAATTATGATTAGAAGACTCAAGAGAGGTTGCAGTTATTGAAAGTCCAAGACGACTCGAAGATGTGGACATCAATTCCAATTTAGTAAGGAGAGGACCTCATGAGATAAAAGTTGCATCAACCTATCTGATCAAGTAAAACAACGGTAAGCTTAGGAATTGCTTTCCTGCTAAGATTAGGACTTGTAGTGCTACTTAAAAGCACGTTCCTGGAACACAAATAAAGACCCGGATAGCTTTTAATTTTCAATTTCTCTGTTGCATTTAATTTTACCATGTCTGAGTAATTTCTTAGTTTAGTCTAGGGTAGATTTCTATCTCCAAACTCTTGGTTGTGAGAATTGATTTTGAGCTATAACTTTCTTGATTTTCAAGTATCTATTTCTTCTTAATTCTAAATTCTTGCAATTGATTTCTAATTCTCACTTGTTGAATTGGTTACGAAATTGTGATTATGCTTGAATCGTTTTAGCCGCTTGTGTGAAAGGATTCATTTAGAAGCAAGTGGATTAATTGGAATTTCGTAAATTTTTGTAAATTCACATGGAAGAAATAAAGCAAGTTAAATCATACTAGCTTCTCTAGATGGTTGTTTGAAATAAACAATTCAATCATTGTTCTTCATGCTAGTTCTAGGTTGATTAGAAATTGCTTCTCAATATCTAGTTGCTTGGGATTAAGGAATTAATTAGTCGCTTGTTCTGGTTAATTTATCAATGAATTATTTTGGGTTCTTTTTAGCTTTAGGAGGAATCCAATTTATTTGCTTGAGTTAAAAAAATATTTATTTCAATGATCAACCATATGTTTGGAGTGGATAATCAATTCTAATTTGAGCGTTTTTAGTATTTTATTCATTCGTTTAATTTACACTGATTTCTTTTAGCATTTGATTCGACAAACCCCCACCTTTTATTTTAGTTAATTCCTTAGAAACTTTAATTCAAAGATTTTTCTTGGGATTCGACTCTAGTTTTCACCACTATACACAAATTAGCTTATTACGAGTTGTTAGTGAGACCGGAAATATTTTTGGCGGTTTGATGCCCGACCACCAACGCACCGACAGCGTTCATGGACATGATGAACCGGGTGTTCCAACCCTACTTGGATTCTTTTGTGGTAGTCTTCATTGACGACATCCCGGTTTATTCCAGAGATGAGGATTCGCACGAAGCATTTGAGGTTGTTCTGCAGACGCTTTGGGAACATCGGCTCTACGCCAAGTTCTTGAAGTGTGACTTGGATTCGAGAAGTTGTCTTTCTGGGACACATCATCGGTGAGCACGTTAGGATGTGTGATGATGTAGGAGCGGATTGTGATAGCTTATGGGTCGAGATAGCTTCGACCGCGTGAGCAGAACTATCCAACACATGATCTGGAATTGGCTGCGGTAATCTATGCTTTGAAGCAGTGGAGACACTATTTGCTAGGCAGAAAATTTCAGATCTTCACCGATCATAAAAGTTTGAAATATTTGTTCACTCAAAAAGAGTTGAACTTGAGGCAGCGCAGGTGGCTCGAGTACATCAAGGACTATGACTGCAGTATCGAGTACACCACCGACAAAGGCAATATAGTTGTCCATGCTCTGAGCAGGAAGTACACCGGTTTGGTCAAGGGAGGCAATACCGAAGACTGGACTGAAGAGAATGATCTGACGTGCCTTTTGCACAAGTGGCAACTCTGGGAGTGTGCTCAAGTATATACTTTGATCATCCACTCTTAATGGCTTGACAGAACTCGCGAAGCACAAGGAAAGGATCCGGGGTTGAAGAAGTTGTGCGCTCGTGACAACGGAGAACTGCTACCGGCATTCCAATACAAGCAGGGACTGCTGTACTTTGGGGACCGCTTATACGTGCCGGGTGATCAGGCACTCCGGGATGAGATTCTGGACGAGGGGCATTCGAGCCGGTTGAGTATACACCCCGGTAGTGAGAAGATGTATCAGGACTTACGCACTCACTTCTGGTGGCTAGGTATGCGGAGGCATATCGCCACACATGTGTCTAAGTGTGCCAATTGTCAGCGGGTGAAGGTGGAGCATCAGAAACCGGCAGGGACTCTGTAGACATTGCCTATTCCGGTCAGGAAGTGGGGAAATGTCACGATGACTTTCTGACCGCATTACCCCTGACTCAGTCTCACCACGATGCCATCTAGGTTATTATGGACCGTCTGACAATGTGTACTCACTTTCTGCCTATACGGGTGACAGACCGGCGCCTTACGAGGCTCAGATGGGGACGGTGCATGACACCGCACTGTTGGACCGAGGGATCCGACAGGATCGAGCTGGGTCCCGAACTCATTGAGGAGACCACAGCAAAGATCCAGACCATACAGACGCGGATGAAAACCGCGAATGACCGCACCACCTCATCTGTGAACAAACGTCGCAGGGATCTGGAGGTAGCACCTATCCGGGGAACGGTCATATTTGGTAGATGGGGCAAGCTAGCCCCAAGGTATATCGGTCCTTACGAGATTCTGGAGCGAGTCAGCAGGGTAGCATACAGTTTAGCTTTACCTCCAAGTATGTTTGTAGTGCACAATGTCTTCCATGTTAGCATGTTGAATAAGTGCATTCTGGACCCGATTCGAGACAATTCCGGTTGAGGAGGTTCAATTGGAACCCAATCTGTCTTATCGGGAGGTACCGGTTGCCTTATTAGCGCACGACACTCGAAACTCACATATTTGAGGTCACACGAGCATTCCGCACATTTCCGCGGAAAATATTTTTCGGGGTCGGGATATTCGTTCTCTGGCGACACTCGGGGCTCGGGATGAATAATTTGATGGCGCCAATGGTGTGTGGCGTGATATGACTCGGGATGAGTAGTGTGGTGATAACCAAGCAAGCACACATGACGAGATTACTTAGTTAAGCTAGCAAGCACACACGTCGGGATTTACTTATGTCACCCCACCGCCCCCGGAAGCTGGCGGAAGCGTCGTTGTTGCGGAAGCCGAAAGTATCGGCGGCGGGTGAATACAGATTTTCTCTTTAAAAGGGTTGTGGACCCGAAACCCGTCCCTTAAAACGTTTTCCTTCAGGTTTTAAGGTTAACACGTGTTTGCAGTTTTTAAGACGTCTTACTAGTCCTAAACCTGCACCCGAAACACGTTAGTGGTTTTACAGAATATCGCGCGCGCGGAAAACAGAAAATAAGTAATACAAGTAGAAGGAGTTCCGCCCTCTTCGTAGGGCCGGAAACTCCCCACGAATAATATACAGACCAGAACATCAGAATACCCAATGCAACTAATATGCATACTACGCCTACAGAATCGATCCAAAAAGCAGATTATACCTCGCTAACTACTGCTGCTGCTAGATATAAACAGGAGAAATTAACGTCCGACTAAACAGATAACTTAAACCAACAGATTACACAAAGGATCTAACGAGAAATAACCCCCAAACTTAATCAGAAGTATACCTATCAGAATAGAATGCAGAATGATCACTGCGGGAGGTCTACTCCGCAGGTCGTTTGCCACGATCCCCTGAAAATGTTTAATATATGGGGGTGAGTTCTCGAAAGAACCCGTAAGGGGGCATGTACGATACCGGGAAAACTTTTTAAAACGTTTTTCCCTGCATAAAAGGTTAGCATGCAATGAACTAGCAGATAATACAACCCTAAGTATAAACATGAATATGGTATGCAAATGTCATGATGCTCAGAAGTCCCGTTGGAATGGTGGTACTTTCCCATATAGATGGTCCCCGACCACGACAAAGACTCCTACGGCGGCTTGTTAAGCTCACGCTGATTATCGGGATTAGAACGCATGGTACCGGCGAGGGGTGATCTACCCAAACTGTCAGAATAGTTAGCGGCATAAAGCCGACACAAAACAGAAAATGGGTCCGTCGTCGACCCCGATAAGCATACCCGATATAGCATAAGTCCAGAAAATCTCAACAGAGAGTGGGTCCGTCATCGACCCCCGATAACCATAAAGTCCAGAAATAATAAAAACCTGCATACCGCTATGTACCATGTGACTAGCCCCGGGAGTCACTGGGCCCCACCCTCGACCCGAGTACTAGCCCTTAACTAACCTAATACACATGAGTTGAACTGCAATGCGTATTAAGAAAGCTAAACCCCTTACCTTGACAGAATCGGATATCTACTGTGGCCCCCGATGCACACGAGCAGTATCCCAGAAACGCAGATTTAATCTGCCAGAATCAGAAACACAGAATAACTCTAGTTAATTAACTAAAGTTTCTTACTTTGGGAATTTATCCAAAATTACCACTTAAGTCCTCCAACTTTTCAAAAATTTGCAATCTTGCCCAAAACTTCACAAAGTTGCAAAAAGTGACAACTTTATACTTAAAGTGTCCAAAATTTATTCCATAACTTAAAGTGGCTATCTTTCCTTTAACTTTTCCATAATTACACCTTTAGTCCTTAAACTTTTTAAGAACTTTCAGATTAGCCCTTAAGTTTTGCAAAGTTACAAAATACTCAACTTTGTCAACTTTTCCACACAAGTATCTTTTCCAACCAAACTTTCAGCCAAGTCCTTAATTTCGGCCAAACTTCCATTTTGACCCTAAACTTTCTAAACTTACACTTTAGCCACTTAAACCATACTTTTTCCACCAAAACATCAATTAAACACTTTCTCCAACACTTTAACTTCACAAAATCATCATAAATCATCATCAACAATTCGGTTTCTTCCCAAAAATTACCAAATAATTTCCAACTTTTTCCAACAACTTCAAAACATGTTAAACATACTTATAACATGCTTTCTACCAACTTTCTTCAACAAAAATCCACCCAAAAATTCATCCAACATTTCGGCCCTAACCCAAAAAATACCAACAACATGTTTTTTCATGATTTCTCAAGAACAAAGTATGTTCATCATACTTCCAACAACAACATACTTGAAAATCAAAAACATCCATGAACAAAATCCATAAAAATTACCAAGGAGGATCCTCACCTTGATAATACTTGTAGCTTAGCTTAGGATGAGCTGTTGTTGAGACAAATCCACCACCAAATAATCCTAGAAGAAATCGGGCAAGGAAGAACAAGAAGATGGATGAGTTTTCTTCATGTTTTAATTCCAAGAACATGAAGATTCAACCAAAATAACTCAACCATACCTTGAGTACTACTGATTTAGGAAGCCTAGGAAGTGGTAGAACTAAGCTTGTTGAAGATCCAAGCTCAAAAACTTCAAGAAATGGTTGCTGGAACCAAAAGTGCTGCTGGACCCGTCTGATTGCACCAAGGTTTTGGGGACCTTCCCTTCACTTTTGGCTCTTGCTTCCTTCAGAAAAGTTGTAGCCAAGACCTTGATGAAGATTTTCTCTGAAGACCCCAAGAGCAGATTCGGACGTCTACTAGGGCAGAAAGGCTGTGGAAGAGAGACGAAAATTTCTGGCAGCAAAGGGAGAGAGGTTCTTCTATCTCTTGCTCAATAATGGAGATGAAAGATGAATGAGAGATAAGAAAAAGAGTGAATGGTCAGAAAATAAGTGGTGAAGTCTGAAATAATGGAAGGGGATGGGTAAAAGAGAAAGCATGGGCTTAAAGGAAGAAGACTTGACTTATGAAGAAAAGAAATGAAATGAAACTAATAACCAAAATAAATATCTCAACTTATAAATGGAAATAGGTAAAATTGGCCCAAAAAAAATCTTCTCCCACTCAACAAATGGGCCGGCCCAATGGGCTTAATCCAACATGTGATTTTTCCAATTGTTTCCTTCCTCCGTGACCATTTTGCCCTCCGAAACCGAATTTTGGCAAAACGTCCCGGAACTCCGTAAATGTTATCCAACATATAAAACACTTGTAAATAACTCCAAATTAACTCCCAAACACTGAATTCCATTAATTAATCACAAGCCGTTTGTGATCCGATAATTACAGAATTTGAACTTACGGCCGAAATTCACAGAAAAATTACAGAACGTCGGGGGTGGGTGTAACAACCTCCCCCCTAGGACTCTTGGTCCTCCAAGAGTGGTCTCAACAACCCGTACTCATCCGGATACTTATTCATCAAGTCCTGCTCCGTCTCCCAAGTCGCCTCCCGATCAGAATGATGTGACCACTGAACCTTGATCATCGGAATCGACTTGTTGCGGAGCCTCCGAATATCTCTGGCCAGAAAAGCTATCGGTACCTCTCGGTAGGATAGATCCGGCTCTAGCTCAATTTCCTCCACCGGAATGGTCTGACTGGCGTCCAAGATGCACTTCTTGAGCATGCTGACGTGGAAAACATTATGCACAACTGACATGCTCGGGGGTAAGGCCAATCTGTATGCAACCCTACCTATACGCTCCAGAATCTCGTAAGGACCAATATATCTCGGGGCTAACTTGCCCCGCCTGCCAAATCGGACTGTCCCACGAGTCGGTGCAACCTTCAACCAAACCCTGTCTCCCACCTCAAACTCCAGATCTCGTCGTCTCTTGTTGACGTATGAGGTGGTCCTGTCGTTTGCGGCCTTCATCCGCATCTGAATCAGACGGATCTTCTCCGTCGTCTCCTCTAAAAGCTCGGGACCGATAGTCATCCTGTCTGAGGCATCTGTCCAACAATGCGGTGTCATGCATCTTCGACCATACAGTGCCTCAAAAGGTGCCATGCCGATAGTAGTCTGATAGCTGTTGTTGTAGGAGAACTCTACTAACGGCAAGTGCTGATCCCAATGTCCCCCGAAGTCCAAAACACAACTCCTGAGCATATCCTCGACAATCTGAATAACTCTCTCTGACTGCCCGTCTGTCTGAGGATGGTATGTCGTGCTCAGGTGAAGTCGCGTGCCCAGAGCCTTGTGAAAGGCACCCCAGAACCTCGCGGTAAATCGTGGGTCTCTGTCGGATACAATGGAGTCCGGTTCTCCATGTAATCGCACAATCTCCCAAATATACAACTAGGCAAGTTTTTCCAGTGAGTCCGTCACTCGCAATGGTAGAAAGTGTGCGCACTTGGTCAGTCGGTCGACTATAACCCAGATAGCATCATGATGCGCTCTGGTCGGAGGTAGACCAGTCAGGAAATCCATCGTAATATTACCCCACTTCCTGACAGGAATAGGTAGAGTCTGCAGTGTACCAGCTGGCTTCTGATGCTCTACCTTGACACGCTGACAAGTCGCACATCTCGCCACGTAGGCAGCTATATGTCTCCGCATCCCTGGCCACCAGAAGTGAGATCGAAGGTCATGGTACATTTTCTCACCTCCGGGGTGGATGCTCAAACTACTGGAGTGCGCCTCTCCCAAAAGTCGGTCTCGAATCGACGATTCGTCCGGTACATAGAGGCGACTCCTGAAGTACAACAATCCCTGCTTGTACTCGAAGAATGGTCGCAAGGCTCCTTTGTTCTGATCTCGATCAACCAATCAGATTGAATAGTCAAAGTGTTAACCTGAGCTTGCTCTCACTGATGCCATAACAGCATCAGATTTATTCTCTCGGCCTTGTTCCCAGAATCTCTACCATTGACAATACTCGTGTACTTCCCGCTCAAAGCATCTGCTACTAAGTTCCCCTTGCCGGCGGTGTACTCGATGGTACAGTCGTAATCCTTCATGTACTCGAGCCACCGTCGCTGCCTCATGTTCAGATCCTTCTGCGTAAACAGATACTTCAAGCTCTTGTGGTCGGTGAAAATCTGGAACCTGTTGCCGAGTAGGTAGTGCCTCCACCGTTTGAGGGCATAAATGATCGCAGCCAATTCCAGGTAATGCGTCGGGTAGTTCTGCTCGTGCGGTCGCATTTGCCTCGACCTATACGCAATGACGTGCTGCCCTTGCATCAACACAACGTCGAGTCCCATCCTCAACGCATCAGTGTAGATCACGTAAGGTAGTGTCGGGTCTGGTTGGCTCAGAATCGGTGCGTGTGTCAACAACCGCTTGAGTTCCCAAAAATTGTCCTCGCAGGCTGAGGACCAAACAAACGGCTGACCCTTCTTGGTCAACTGAGTGAGCGGCGATGCCAGTATGGAGAATCCTGGTACGAATCTGCGGTAGTACCCCGCCAAACCCAGGAAGCTCCGTATATCCTTGACTGTCCGTGGCTGCCCCCACTCCTCAACTGACTTGGTTTTCTCTGGGTCCACTGAAATACCGTGTTCTCCAACAATGTGACCCAGAAAAGCTACTTCTCGCATCCAGAAGTCGCATTTAGAGAACTTAGCGTACAGTTGGTTGTTCGTAAGTGTCTCCAGTACAGTCCTCAAATGTGCCGGCCTGCTCGATCTGGAAAACCCGTGCTGGCTGGGTAGTCCGCTGAACTAGTGATGGTGCAATCGGTAGTCTCTGCGGTGGAGATCTTAAACCTCCCTTTGTTATAACTCGGCCCTGAATAGCCCTGGCCTGATCCTGTTGCTGTCCCCCGGTTGAAATCGAACGTCCTATGTCTGAGTCTGGGGGCAATCCTTAATTCAACGATCTGACGCCTCGCATCTCAGGCACTGACCTGATATCCTGTAGCAAGTCCGACCTTCGTGGCGCCTGCCACACTATCAGCAAACTGGCATCTCTGTAGTGGGAGCCTTGCCCTTGCCCCTGTCGAACCTGCCTGACCTACTCGGTCCACGATGATGACCCCGCTACTCTAGGGCCGGGAAGATCCCCGATCATCTCCGTCTCTAACAAGGGCCTTCTGAATGGCCTCGTGATAGACAGAGATACTGAACGCTATCAGGTGCTCTCTTATCTGCGGGCGCATGCCCCTGATGAACCTCCTCGTCTTCTCGAGTTCGGAAGAATCGAACTGAGAGGAGTAACGGATGAGTCGACTGAACTCCAGCACATACTCAGTGACAGTCCTACTACCCTGAGTGAGCGCATCAAATTCTACCTGTCGGCGCTCCCGAATGGCGTACCCCATCCACCTCTCATGATAAAGGCGGGAAAACTCCTCCCAAGTCATCCCCGAGTCGGTACGCCTCATATCCCGGTACTGTGTTGACCGGTCCCTGACTATCCCCTGCCACCAGTTGTGTGCAGCGTCACGCAGATAGAAGGTGGCAAGAGAAACCATCGCCTCGGATGGCAGTCCCAATCTCGGCAGGAGACGCTCCATATCTGACAGTCAGCTCTCGCCTGCATCTGGCCCTGACTTGCCTGAAAACTTGGGCGGGTTGAAACGCTACAGGCGCTCCATCATCCTGTCCTCATCGTAACCCACAATGTTCCCCCTACGAGGCCTCGAGGTCCCTCGAGTATCCTGGAATCTGAATCTGAATAGTCCCTAGGTCGGTGACGACGGATCGGTGATCGCTCCCTCTGAGCCCTGTGGGTAGTCTGTCTAATGTGAACAGTGCTAGCCGCTGCCCGGGTCCTCCTGGTGCGCGAATGACCACGTGACTCAGACCGGTCCTCCTCCTCCTCCTCAGAAATAAGAGTAGGACTGCGTAGTCTGGAGTCAATACGTGTGGTCTCAGTGTCAGAGGGTGTACCAGTCGGTGCGGAATGGTCGCTGTCACTCTCGATCGATCCCCGTGAGCAAAGACACCGTTCAGAACATTGCGTATCTGACCCAATACCTCCACAAGGTTGACGCGCTCCTGTCGTCGAGCAGATCTAGGTCAGGGCTGAGGTGAAGGTCGTGGTGTGGGCTGTCGAGCCCGGCGGTGTGCCCTCCTCTCGGAGTTACCATTGAGAAGAGGGATCAAAAATGTTGGTACGACTAGCGCGGTCGCGTCTCGTATTGACCATCTGAAATTCCCAACGAAAACAGACATAAAAGACAGTTAATCTCCATGTTAGCAAACAACAGTTTCCTAATGGCTTTATAGTGTAGATGATATGCATATTTAACTTAAACATAAAATATAGAATTTCAGGAGCAATTTCCTTCGCTTGCTTACTTTGAAAGGACTCAAATAATCCACATCCTTCGTGGATCATTCTGGCGTGATATCTGATTTAACAACTTCATTTGAGTTTCCAGATTATACTAGATTATGGTATCAACTAACCAACCCTAAATCAACCTAAAGTTCTAGAATAATTTTAGTAAAAGTTGGCCACTCTTTTAGTTAAATTACCCCGGAACTAGAAGCGGAGTCTAGGTCAGAAAATCTAACCATTCCTAACTTTAACCTTAAGCTCTGATACCAAATTGTCACCCCAACGCCCCCGGAAGCTGGCGGAAGCGTCGTTGTTGCGTAAGCCGAAAGTATCGGCGGCGGGTGAATACGGATTTTCTCTTAAAAGGGTTGTGGACCCGAAACCCGTCCCTTAAAACATTTTCCTCAAGTTTTAAGGTTATTACGTGTTTGCAGTTTTTAAGACGCCCTACTAGTCCTAAGCCTGCAACCGAAAACACGTTAGTGGTTTTACTGAATATCGCGCGCGTAGAAAACAGAAAATAAGTAAAACAAGAAGAAGGAGTTTCGCCCTCTTCGTATGGTCGGAAACTCCCCACGAATAATATACAGACCAGAACATCAGAATACCCAATGTAACTAATATGCAAACTACACCTACAGAGCCGAGCCATAAAGTAGATTATACCTCGCTAACTACTGTTGTTGCTGCTAAACATAAAAAGGAGAAATTAACGTCAGACTAAACACAGATTTAAACAAACAGATCATAAAAAGGATCTAACGAGAAATAACCCCAAAACTTAATCAGAAGTATACCTATCAGAACAGAATACAGAACAATCACTACGGGAGGTCTACTCCGCAGGTCGTTTGCCACGATTCCCTGAAAATGTTTAATATATGGGGGTGAGTTCTCGAAAGAACCCGTAAGGGGGCAGGTACAATACCGGGAAAACTTTTTAAAATGTTTATTTTTTCCTGCATAAAAGGTTAGCATGCAATGAACTAGCAGATAATACAATCCTGTATAAACAGGAATATGGTATGCAAATGTCATGATGCTCAGAAGTCCCGTCGGACTGGTGGTACTTTCCCATACAGATGGTCCCCGACCACAGACAGCACCCTATGGCGGCTTGTTAAGCTCACGCCGATTATCGGGATCAGAACGCATGGTACCAGCGAGGGGTGATCTGCCCCTAACTGTCAGAATAATTAGCGGCATAAAGCCGACACAAAACAGAAAATGGGTCCTTCGTCGACCCTCGATAAGCATATCCGATATAGCACAAGTCCATAAAATCTTAACAGAGAGTGGGTCCGTCATCGACCCCCGATAAGCATAAAGTCCAGAAATATAACAAAACCCTGCAAACGGCTATGTACCATGTGACTAGCCCCGGGAGTCACTGGGCCCCACCCTCGACCCGAGTACTAGCCCTTAACTAACATAATACACATGAGTTGAACTGCAATGCGTATTAAGAAAGTTAAACCCCTTACCTTGACAGATCGGATATCTACTGTGGCCCCCCGGTGCACACGAGCAGTATCCCAGAAATGCAGATTTAATCTGCCAAAATCAGAAATACATAATAACTCTAGTTAATTAACTAAAGTTTATTACTTTGGGAATTTATCCAAAATTACCACTTAAGTCCTCCAAATTTTCAGAAATTTGCAATCTTGTCCAAAACAAAGTTGCAAAAAGTGACAACTTTATACTTAAAGTGTCCAAAATTTATTCCATAACTTAAAGTGGCTATCTTTCCTTTAACTTTTCCATAATTACACTTTTAGTCCTTTACTTTTTAAGAACTTTCAGATTAGCCCTTAAGTTTTGCAAAGTTACAAAATACTCACATTTGTCAACTTTTCCACACAAGTATCTTTTCCAACCAAATTTTCAGCCAAGTCCTTAATTTCGGCAAAACTTCCATTTTGACCCTAAACTTTCTAAACTTACACTTTAGCCACTTAAACCATACTTTTTCCACCAAAACATCAATTAAACACTTTCTCCAACACTTTAACTTCACAAAATCATCATCAACAATTCGGTTTCTTCCCAAAAATTACCAAATAATTTCCAACTTTTTCCAACAACTTCAAAACATGTTAAACATACTTATAACATGCTTTCTACCAACTTTCTTCAACAAAAATCCACCCAAAAATTCATCCAACATTTCGGCCCTAACCCAAAAAATACCAACAAATGTTTTTTCACGATTTCTCAAGAACAAAGTATGTTCATCATACTTCCAACAACAACATACTTGAAAATAAAAAACATCCATGAACAAAATCCATAAAAATTACCAAGGAGGATCCTCACCATGATAATACTTGTAGCTTAGCTTAGGATGAGCTGTTGTTGAGACAAATTCACCACCAAAAATCACTGAAGTTTTCGGCCAAGGAAGAACAAGAAGATGGATGAGTTTTCTTCATGTTTTAATTCCAAGAACATGAAGATTCAACCAAAATAACTCAACCATACCTTGAGTACTACTGCTTTAGGAAGCCTAGGAAGTGGTAGAACTAAGCTTGTTAAAGATCCAAGCTCAGAAACTTCAAGAAATGGTTGCTGGAACCAAAAGTGTTGTTGGACCCGTCTGATTGTACCAAGGTTTTGGGGACATTCCCTTCACTTTTGGCTCTTTCTTCCTTCATAAAAGTTGTATCCAAGATCTTTATGAAGATTTTCTCTGAAGACCTCAAGAGCATATTCGGACGTCTACTATGGCAGAAAGGCTGTAGAAGAGAGACGAAAATTTCCGGCAGCAAAGGGAGAGAGGTTCTTCTATCTCTTGCTCAACAATGGATATGAAAGATGAATGAGAGAAAAGAAAAAGAGAGTGAATGGTCATGAATAAGAGAAGGCATGGGCTTAAATGAAGAAGGCTTGACTTATGAAGAAAAGAAAAGAAATGAAACTAATAACCAAAATAAATATCTCAACTTATAAATGGAAATAGGTAAAATTGGCCCCCAAAAAATCTTCTCCCACTCAACAAATGGGCCGGCCCAATGGGCTTAATCCAACATGTCATTTTTTCCAATTTTTTCATTCCTCGGTGACCATTTTGCCCTCCAAAACTGAATTTTGGCAAAACGTCCCGGAACTCCATAAATATTATCCAACATATAAAACACTTGTAATAATCTCCAAATTAACTTCCAAACACTGAATTCCATTAATTAATCACAAGCCATTTGTGATCTGATAATTACAGAATTTGAACTTGCGGCCGAAATTTGACAAAACAATTACAGAACATCGGGGGTGGGTGTAACAATGTTGATATTCATGCTTAGAATGTTTAAGTGGTTGATTATGCATGAATTGGAAGCTTTAAATTGATTGGAAACGATATTGGTACAAAGTGTGTTACAGTCGCCATGTGTCCGGCGACTTCCGAGGTAGTTTCTGTACGATTTTCGATATGTTTTCTGATTTCTTTGGATAGCGAGACTTAAATTTAAACATGTTGATCATGTTTTTTATGTGTTATGTAGTCCCGGAGTTAATATCAAAGTTTCAGTTCAGTTAGAAATTCCGTTTGGGAGTTATGCAAGTTGCGGTTGGACTAAATCGCAATTTTGCAAAGATTGGAGGACCAAATTGTAAATGTGGAAAGTTTGAGAGGTTTCCTCTTCCTTAAGGTAAAGGAAGTCGGTTGCTTGGGATAAAAGGAGAGAGAAAAAGGAAGAAGAAAACGTTTATCATTTCAACATCCTCTTCTTTCTCTCGTCTGCCTCTCCGTGAGTACTCAAGATTGAAGCTCAAAGTGATCTTTACCAATATTGGTCCAAACTCTGAGGTAATGAAATATGTTTTTCACAGAGAAGAGATATATGTTTCCTACGGATCAGAATTCTTATTGCATGTTCTATTGATCAGTTGTGAAGAGAGAAAGGATACTTCTCTCCGTCCCGGTTTCGTGAATTTCGTTGCTTCTTGTGCGTGGAATCGAATGGGTTGGATGGAAGTTATCGGTATATAAGGTAAGGGTTCAGTTTTTCAGTGATTTTGCATTTCTGGGATGCCTATAAAATGCATATCATGGTAAATTGGGGCTAAGTTTGGCTAAAGGGTGTGTCTGAGGGCCATCGCCGATCTGGGAAGGAGACTTCGCATGAATCTGGGAGAGGCTTCGCATGAATCTGGGAGAAACTTCGCATGAATCTGGGAGAAGCTTTGTATGAATCTATGAGGCTTCATATGAATTTGAGAAGGGGCTTTGTACGGGCGCTTCGAGCTGGAAGATTCTATGGGCAGCTTCGCCCTAGAGTCTTCGCATTTACTATGGGAGTCCTCGCATTCGCTTTGAGAGGCTCCGCATTCACTATGGGAGCTCTCGCATTTGTTCTGGGAAGCTTCGCCTTCGCCAGGTGGAACTCCACCTTTACCAAGAGGTTTCCTCACACTTTCAGTATCGCGATGCGACTCTCAACTCCCTCTAGCCTCGACATTGCTAAACTTAGCCTATGGCATAGACTAGGGTTTACGTATAGATTTTGCTATCTGTTTTAGGATAACTTGCTTGACAAGTTTCCTTTTGTATCTGTTATCTGAATCTGCTCTGTTCAGCAGCGGGGATTCCGAACCCCGAGCTGGTACCAAGCCTCTGATATTTTTGAAAACCTCTTCTGTAAGGCTACAAGCCTCAGAGGTCTGCCGAATCTGTCTGACTAATGATATTGTTATTATTATTATCTATTTGTATCTGTATTTTTGGTGCAGGTATTGTTAGTTCAGTATACTTCAGACTTCAGAAACCCTACCCTATGCCTGATCCTTACTGAGTTCTCATCGAGGACTCACCCTTAGTTTGTTCACCTTTTCAGGCTCGTCTGATAAGAAGTCCGAGGAGTAGACTCTCTCGGTGCTTTCTGGTGTTTGAATTTCAGGTAATAAGAATTTCGAGCCTATCCTCTGATTTAGACAAAGGAGTAATTATGTTTGTGATATTCTGCAAGATCTGACTTTGATTTGAACACATTCTGAGATGTCTGACAGTTGTCTTTTGTTCTCTGTTTAGCAGCAGCGGTGACCTACGCGGAATTGCTTCTAAGGATCTTGGTGTACCAGATCTCTCCACACACGTAGGTATTTTTTTGGACAGTAGGTTCTGGCTCTATAAATGTAAACGCAAGCATGTAAAAGTATTTTGCATCACATATGTATCTGCATATGAGTATATAAGTATATTTGAATTCTGGTGATTCTCGTTACTTGTACTACAACTTCATTGCATGAGTAGGGTAAGGTGAGACTTTAATCGGGTGGGTTTGGACCACTACATCTAGGGAACTCTGTGTTCGCTATTTCCCCCCGACTCTGGTTCCTGCCCACGCGTTACGTCAGCTTCCGCGCAACCAAGTAAGGGGGTAACAAAGTGCATGTTGAGGCCCAATTGTAGGGAAGGAGAAAAGTATGTTTTAAATGCTTAGTTGTGCATGTTTGTGTATAAACAACGATGTTCTAGCTCGGTTTGAAAATCTGAGCTTTCTGTGAAGTTTTGCATGAAAGTGCGGGATTAGTTCCCGGGGGTTTGGATTGATGATTTCTGATATGTAAATGGTTTTTCAGCTTGAATCAGCAGTTATGGAGTAGTGCGAGACTTCGGAAGTCACACTACCGCGATCCAGGCCGAGCGTCCAGATTTTCCCGGTATTCTTCTACGGATCGATAATAGTACGGTAAGGGTTCAACTTCTCTCATTATACATTCTGGAGGGATATCATGTATTTCGGGGTTAGTTGAAGCGGGTTTCGAGTTGAGGACGGGTGTCCGGTGATCCCGGGACCAGTTATATGGTCAGGTACAGGTGTGCAGGTTCAAGGCCCGGGATGGTCTCGGAGACCTCGGGTTCTTCGGTATTCTATGTCCGCACTTAGTCCGGATATTCTGTTGTATACCCTGCGGTATACTCTGTCTGTGACCCTACGACAGTTAGGGATCGCGACCCCGGCTGGTACATGCCTCTGTTAGCTTCGGCTTCTGACCTCTTAGAGAGGGCTATCGTTCTGTTTATATGCGATCATGGGTCTCTGGCGGTTCTCACCTTATCCTTCGGGACTCTGTCTGTTATTTATGTTTATATCTGTTTACTAATCCTTAGCATGGTGATAGCATGATTTCAATGTTTGATACATGATTTGTTGTTTGCTGATATGTTGCGGTGTTTGGTTGCATATGTCTCGGTACTCATCATATTTTCATATATTCTTGTGTTTTTGTGTTTTCCTTGTTTTGCAGGTACCCGCGCACTTAGCTTACTATATGAAAACTGTATCTTACCTCAGCCCTTATTAGGTCCTCCCGAGGACTCACCCCTTCTGTTTACCACCTTTCAGGTCTACCTGATAAGCAGCCAGTAGACTAGAGTTATGTGGTGCTTTCTGTACTGTAATCAGGTATCTACAGTTCCGACACGGAACTTCAGTTAAGTTATAGGGGTAGTCTCAGTAGAGGTTATAGTCTACTTTCTGATTTCTGGAATTATGCTAAGTATAGCGTATAGGTTTTCTCACAGTTAACTTATCTATCTCTTCTGTTTGTGTGTTAGCAGCAGTAGCGGTACTTGCGGGAATCTTCTGATCTCGGAGTTTCTCCTAGATCCTGCACTTAGGTATTCTGGGGTTTTCCTTGTCGGCTCTGTAGATGTATATGCATGCATGTCATATGTCGGATCATGCTATGTATCTTAGATACATTCTGATTTTGTATACATTTTATGGATATTCTGTATGACCGGGGACTCGCCCATGTCAGTGGAGGGCGGGACCCGTGATGTGATCATATTGTGATGGATCAGACATATTCTGTATCGGTATGATTCTGTTGAGCTTATGTATGATGTTAACCATGAACTGCATGTTTGGTGATGGTAGAGTGCTCGCCTATTTCAGTGGGGCGGGGCTCGCCATGGATAGTTAGGGTTTATACTGTATACTTGCCATGTTTGAGAATTGTAGGTTGAGGGTCGAAACACGACCGAAAAATATAATCGCATAACTCTGTCTACATACTCCGAGAGCAAAGCGTTCTCAGGCACCGGGCCTTCGAGAACGAGACTTTGCGGGCCGGGTCACGAGACCACCACACTCAGCGGGTCTCGGTTGGACCGACCGCTTCCGTTTCTGCAGCTCACGCAACTTCCGCCGCGTCTTCCGCCGCCGCCGGCCGGCCCCGTCTCCGCAACCGAGCGTGGGCGCCCCGTGACATTTCATGTCCTTATAAATTGCACTGAGGTCGAACTCGGATTCCATTTCTACAAAGGAAAAAACGAATTAGAGTTAATACTAAAGGAATACACGATAAAGCAAAGGAAGAATATAAACCTTTATTGAAATCCTCGAGGGATGTGCGCCCTGAAGACGTTGCACCAAGGCTAAGTCTCGGGACGACGGGGGAGATTCTCGGATGCTCATCTCCCCTAAATCACCCCGAATGATACCCAAGTGGGAAAGGAACCCTTGGTTATCAACCTCCAGTACAGAGGCAACGGGAAAACTACTTCGGGCTCGTCTCCGAACCATGTCCAAGACCCCGAAGCTTATTGTGGAACTTGTCAAAATTTTCCTTGGCCTCAGCTTTCTTGAGCAATCGCAAAGGTTTTTGCACATCCGACAATCCTCTGACTTTCTGGGAAGTTTGCAAACCCCACGAAGCATCGGGCTCTATAAAAACGAACTCCCGATGCCACCCTTTACAACTCGAAGGGCAATTCCAAATAAGATTGTATCTCGAGGTCGGAGGACCCCGGGCACTGAAGTAATAAAAGCAATTCCACGGGCTAACATTAACCTTGTAGTACTAGAGGAAAGTTGTAATGGTTGGCACCGTCCCGAACAGAGCACACAACCTCAAGTAAGCGTTGATGTGGAAATATGTGTTCGGGCTGAACTAGTTAACAACTAACCCGTGGGACTCTACCAGTTACCGGAGGGAAGGGTGCGGTGAAAAGCGAAGGCCACACAACATCTTGTCCTTAAAGATCACTAACCATCCCTTTCTGGGTTTGTATGCTCGGCATTCTGGAGAAGACACTCTGGTTCGAACCGTCATAGGGAAGAAAAATATGGATTGTCATTCCCTTACTAACTCCGGAGTGTCCTTACTCCAGTAATTTTTTATTTCGGACCACCAACCCTCTGGGACATTCCCTTTGGTTTCTAACAAACTACCCGAACGACGAACAATAGAAGGGACAGTTGATCAAAAAGGGGTAGTTAATGAATGGCTGAAGATAAAACGTCAAGAAACTTCCTCAAAGCCCGGAGATATACTACCAAGAAACTGCCTAAAAGCCTGAAGATATACTACCAAGAAACCGCCTCAAAGCCCGGAGATATGCTTCCTAGAAACTGCCTCAAAAGCTCGAACATTTTTTGAGACAAAAAGAGGATATCAAAGTCCTAAATTTCCCAGATATTATCATACGGGAAACGATTCAAGTGCTCGAACATTGTTCGAGACAAAAGGAGGATATGAAATTCCACAATTTCCCGGACATTATCATCCGGGAAATGGTTCAAAAGCTCAAACATTGTTCAAGAAGAGGATATCAAAATCCTCAATTTCTCGGACATTATCATCCGGGAAACGGTTCAAAAGCTTGAACATTGTTTGAGACAAGACAATGTCAAATCCTCAATTTCTCAGACATTATCATCCGAGAAACGGTTCAAAAGCTCGAACATTTTTCGAAACAAAAGGAGGATATCAAAATCCTTAATTTCCCGGACATTATCATTCGGGAAACAGTTCGAAAACTTGAACATTGTTTGAGACAAAAGGAGGATATCAAAGTCCTCAATTTCCCAGACATTATCATCCGGGAAAAGGTTCAAAAGCTTGAACATTGTTCGAGACAAAAGGAGGATGTCAAAGTCCTCAATTTCCCGAACGTTATCATTCGGGAAATGGTTCAAAAGCTCGAATGTTATCATTCGGAAATGGTTCAAAAGCTCAAACGCTATCATTCAGGAAATGTTCAAATACTCGAACATCATTTGGGAAAAGGTTTAAAAGCTCGAACGTTATCATTCGAAAAAAGTTTCAAAAGCTCGAACATTATCATTCAGGAAAATGTTTAAAAGCTCGAACGTTATCATTCGGAAATCAAAATCTACTTAGAAAAATTCAGACTCCTTACAATCAACAAAATTACTAACGTTATCATTCGAAATGAGCCCCGCCCTCACTGAAATGGGCGAGTACTCAATCATCAACATACATATGCTCAACAGAATCATGCCGATACAGAATATGTCTAGCATATCACAATGCACTACTAGAAAATGTGGTAAAACCAACGGGCAATTTAGCCCGTTGGTTTAAACCAAGGGTTGACACGTTGGTATTCTCACCGGTAAGAACTAAACCATCTCCAGTAGGACTTACCAACGAGCGAACCCTTGGTTCTACCGGAATACTAATCATACCAACGAGCAACCCGTTGGTACTATGAAAGCCCATTATATGTTACCAGGCAATCTTAGCCGTACCAACAGGGAGACTCATTAGTATTGTTGTACTATCCTAGTTTCATAATTAATCCATTTTATTCATTTCCAATATAAAATTGAACAAATTTTAATGTGGTTATAATTTTAGTGAAAATATAAATTTTATCATACAATAATTACAATTAATAACATAAAATTGAAAATAAATAAAAGTTAAAATAGAATAAGCGTAACTAATATTGAGATTCAAATTTTGACATTCATGAATTGTTCCAATTTTTATATCAAAATTTGTTGGGTAAGAAAAAATTATTCAACATCATCTATGGATCATATTAAATAGAACAATTCAAAAAAAGATTATGAAATTTTAATGTATAGTGAGTTTTAGTAAAAATAAATAAATTCTATAACAAATTAGTTACAGTAATTAGGAAAATTTATTTTATAAGGAAACATTTATAATATAGTTGAGGAGTTTCTTGAGATTAATTATATGTGTCAAATTATCTTTCAAATTTGGTGGGAGAATTTTTTTAAAAAAATCTTTCCAGTTCCAACCGGTAAGCCGTTGGAACTGGCATGATTCCAACGTGTTAACCGTTGGAACTACAAATTTTCCAACGTGTTGTCCGTTAGAAAATCAACATTTTGTGAAATCTGACTTAGAATTGGATGGTTAATGATGAAAGCATGTATTATAAAAATAGACACTAATTAAATGCATGTTTTGGAACATTAATTTTTTTAACATGAAAATTATGAAATTTTAATGTATGGTGAGTTTTAGTTAAAATAAATAAATTCTATAACAAATTAGTTACAGTAATTAGGAAAATATATTTTATAAGGAAACATTTATAATATAGTTGAGGAGTTTCTTGAGATTAATTATCTGTTTCAAATTATATTTCAAATTTGGTGGGAGAATTTTTTTAAAAAAATCTGTCCAGTTCCAACTGGTAAGCCGTTGGAACTGGCATGATTCCAACGTGTTAACCGTTGGAACTACAAATTTTCCAACGTGTTGTCCGTTGGAAAATCAAAAATTTTGTGCAATCTGACTTAGAATTGGATGGTTAATGATGAAAGCATGTATTATAAGAATAGACACTAATTAAATGCATGTTTTGGAACATAATTTTTTTTTAAACATGAAAATTATGAAATTTTAATGTATGGTGAGTTTTAGTAAAAATAAGTAAATTCTATAACAAATTAGTTACAGTAATTAGGAAAATTTATTTTATAAGGAAACATTTATAATATAGTTGAGGAGTTTCTTGAGATTAATTATCTGCTTCAAATTATCTTTCAAATTTGGTGGGAGAATTTTTTTAAAAGAATCTGTCAGCCTAACCGGTAAGCCGTTGAATCGGCTTGATTCCAACGTGTTAACCGTTGGAACTACAAATTTTTCAACGTGTTGTCCGTTGGAAAATAAAAAATTTTGTGAAATCTGACTTAGAATTGGATGGTTAATGATGAAAGCATGTATTATAAAAATAGACACTAATTAAATGCATGTTTTGGAACATTAATTTTTTTTTAACATGAAAATTATGAAATTTTAATGTATGGTGAGTTTTAGTAAAAATAAATAAATTCTATAACAAATTAGTTACAGTAATTAGGAAAATTTATTTTATAAGGAAACATTTATAATATAGTTGAGGAGTTTCTTGAGATTAATTATCTGTTTCAAATTATCTTTCAAATTTGGTGGGAGAATTTTTTTAAAAAAAATCTATCCAATCCAACTGGTAAGCCGTTGGAACTGGCTTGATTCCAACGTGTTAACCGTTGGAACTACAAATTTTCCAACGTGTTGTCCGTTGGAAAATCAAAAGTTTTGTGAAATCTGACTTAGAATTGGATGGTTAATGATAAAAGCATGTATTATAAAAATAGACACTAATTAAATGCATGTTTTGGAACATTAATTTTTTTTAACATGAAAATTATGAAATTTTAATGTATGGTGAGTTTTAATAAAAATAAATAAATTCTATAACAAATTAGTTACAGTAATTAGGAAAATTTATTTTATAAGGAAACATTTATAATATAGTTGAGGAATTTCTTGAGATTAATTATCTGTTTCAAATTATCTTTCAAATTTGGTGGGAGAATTTTTTTAAAAAAAATTTGTCCAGTTCCAACTGGTAAGTCGTTGGAACTGGCATGATTCCAACGTGTTAACCGTTGGAACTACAAATTTTCCAACGTGTTGTCCGTTGGAAAATCAAAATTTTTGTGCAATTTGACTTAGAATTGGATGGTTAATGATGAAAGCATGTGTTATAAAAATAGACACTAATTAAATGCATGTATGGTGAGTTATAGTAATTAGGAAAATTTATTTTATAAGGAAAATTTATTTTATAAGGAAAATTTATTCTATAACAAAGCATGCATCACTCATGCACTACTTTAGACGAAGCAACATAGGTTGTTAAATGTGAATTAGAAAGTGAAATTAAGAAATAATGATCAACAAAAAAAGCAGCAATCTTGACGGAGGCAAAATTGTTTTAAAAAAAAATTAGCATTTCCAACGTGTTGACCGTTGGAAATGTTCATTTTTCCAACGTGTCAACCGTTGGAAACCTATATTTTCCAACGTGTTGATCGTTGGAAAATCAAAATTTGAGTGCAATTTATCTTAGAATTGGAAAGTTAATAATGAAAACAATTATTCTGAAAAAAAACACTAATTACATGCATGTTTTGAAACATTATTCTTTTAGAACATGAAAATTATAAAAAATTAATGTGGGGTGAGTTAATGATGAAAATTGTAAAAGATAGATTTTGTAGGCCTAGTAATTAGAAAAATATATTTTAGAAGCAAACAATTATAATAATTTAGGAGTTTAAAGTGTGATTAAGAGAGAATGATTAGAATAAAAAATTAGCAATTGAAAAGAATGATATATTCATCTTACCAAATGTGGTTTTTAATGTAAGTAATTGAAATTAATTAATTATAATATAGAATTATAATTTCATCTTGGCAATTAATTATAATAAAAAATGAAGAATGTACAAGTACAGTACAAATGAATTGATTCTTCCTAGTGCATCAGTGATGGGCCTAGCGGTCTGGTGGCACGAGTGTTGCTATCCTCTCTCCAAGGCCTAAGTTCGAATCATAGAGGAGGAAAAATTTCCAAACGCATTACAAATACATTCTCTCCTACTTGTACATCAGTGATAGGCCTAGCGGTCTGGTGGCACGAGTGCCTCCTCCAAGACAAGGGTTCGAATCTCGCCTGAGGTATGTTTTTTTTTTAAATTAATCTGCATTTTCAACGTGTTGGCAGTACCAACTGGCCGACCAGTTGGTCGACCAGTTGGTAACGTTACCAACGTGTAAACTAGTTGGTACCAGTTCCAACTAGCTGACCAGTTGGTAATATTTCCAACAGGTTAACCAGTTGGAAGATATACCAACTAGCACAGCAGTTGCTAACAACACCAACGTGTAGACCAGTTGGTAGTAGTACCAACGCGCGGACCTGTTAGTAGATCTGTTCCAACGTGCTTACACGTTGGTTCCTCAACTCCGGTCACCAGATTTTGACACCAACGAGTATGCCAGTTGGTATAAAATTTTTCAACGAGTTGGCCAGTTGGTAAAAATTATTCCAACGAAGCAAATACCAATGTATCGTTTCCAACGGATACACCAGTTGGTTTTGGCATTTTCCAACGTGTTGGCCTGTTGGTACAGACAGTTGGTTTTGTACAATTTTCTAGTAGTGATGTGATCACATCACGGGTCCCGCCCTCCACTAACATGGGCGAGTTCCGGTCATACAAAATATCCATAATGCATATACAGAGGCAGAATGTATCTAAGATACATAGCATGATCCAACAAATGACATGCATGCACATACATCTACAGAGCCGAACCCCAATAATCGATGACATTATTAATGAAGCATTTTTTTGTTTAGGAGAGTTATGATTGGGTCCCGCGTAGCGGTGATGAAGATGTGCTTAGAGCGCTCATATCCCGGTTTGGTGAGCTGTATCGAACAAAGCTCTCCAAACCCCGAGGTCGGTACAACGACCATCACCCTCTCACCGAGGAGAACCCGAACCACGACCACTGCATCAGCAGAAACCTCCTGAAGTCTCTCAGAAGGTTTGGGACAAGCTGATAGATTTCTGGAACTCCGAGCATTTTCAGAAGACCTCAAAACAGGCGCGAGAGAATGCTAAGAAGGTCAACGAAAAGGCAAAGAAGAAGAGGCACGGGAGGTTGTCGTTGCAGGGAGCATATGAGCACTACGTAATTACTTACCTCTATTTTTTTCCTTATTTTTAATTAAATTCATATAATATATTAACATGTTTGAATTGACAGAGCGAACAACGTGGTCGACCTGTGAGCATTTTGGAGTTTCGACAAGAGTGGGGTGGTGAGGAGGCGGACTTCGAGGTACTCTCCTTTCTCACTTAATACTAATATATCCGCTACATTATAGTATTTTTTTAAAAAAAATTTAAAGTTATTTTTTGATTAATTAGGGAAAATATATCGAGGCTATGCGGGAGAAGTATGAGGACGAGGATGATATGCCACTTTTCGATCCCGACGTCTACATGGAGGTGACCGGGCTAAACCCCACCAAAGGACATCAAAGATCAGCACCCCCGCAGCTGGTCCATCCCGACCAGTTCCATCCTCCGCAGCCATCAGAGGTAACTACAAATATATGTCGTCCACTTTGTAACTTTTTAAAAAATTCAAGGATTAAATTGTTACTTTTACATAACTTACAGCGGGAGATACAGTTGGAGGAGGAGCGTCGGAAGGATAAGGAGCGCATCGACAGAAAGGACGAGGAGATCCATGCTCTGAGGCAGCGCTCAGCCGAGCACGAGATGTTGATCACGCGACAGGCCGAGCTCCTACGCCAGACAAACGCGGCCCTCAGCATCTTATGGGGAGAGCTTTGGAGCATGGGCCGCTTGTCGCATACTGATGTGCCATCACACTTGGTTGCCAGATCATCGAGGCCACAGTCGTCGTCCCCGAGAACCGCCAACTTCTTCATTGGTTTGCTCGATAATGTTTATACCCCTCGCATGGAGGACCCTCCTCCACAGTTCGACATCCCGCCGACTGGTCCTCTTGCTCAGCTCATGTCAATGCCTGAGGTGATGGAGGCTTACATCAGAAGCTTCTTGCAAATCCAGAATCCGCAGCAGCAGCAACGTGGTCCTGGTGGCGCTCGTGATGATACTCCTCCAGCTCCTCCATCTTCATAGGATTTATAGATTATATTTATTTAGGTATTTTTGTTGCAAATATAATATTTTATAAATACTAAATTTCTTAATTTTTAATTAAAAAGTCCTTAAACTGTCTTTTAATTTTATTTTTTCAATAATTATTCATATTAATCCGTTTAGTGAATACAAAATTCCAAAATAAGAATAATAATAATAAAACGGCTGTACCGCTTGGAGGCGCGACAACAACGCTCCAAGTAAATGAGCGTGTTAGCAGCCTACGTGGATGTCTGTAGCGCTAAATGACGGAACAACGGCGCTACGGTGTAGCGACTTGAAGCGCACGTTCTAAAAAAAGCGGCTCCCTACGTAGCGCCAGTAGGAGCGCATGTTAGCGCTACTATAGTAGCGCAAATGGCTCTTAAACGTCGCTACAATGACCCTGTTAAATACGTAGTGTAGGTGTACATGTCAAGCTGGCAGCGGGCTGGAAGGGAGGCCATTACTAGCGGCCTTAAAGACTATCGATACTTGTCGGTTCTTAACGATACTTATCCTTCCTCTTGAAATTTTTACTTATAATTTATGTTAGGTATAGTAATAATTATAATTAGCAAAAAATTATCAATTTAGGTGTTTAAATTGTATAAACTTTGATGGTATTTTAATTTTTTATTATTTTTTTGATAATTAATATTTTTTATTATTTGTTAATTATTATGTAGTTTAGAAAGTTTTAAAACGAGCATATATCAAGCTATTTGAGGCAAGCTCGAACTTACTTCTAGTCAAACTCGAGCCTAACATATTGGGCTTGAGCAATTTCAGCTCGAGCTCGAGGAGTATCAATAACTAACAGGCCGAGCTTGAGCTTAAAGGGCTCGGGCTCGGCCCGGCCCATTAACACCCCTAGGCTGAATGAACAATGAAGGAGATGATGCTGGATGTAGGCTGGTAGCGGGATGGAGGGGGGTAAGACCGTCACCAGCTTGCTAGCGGCCCAATTGGTTACTGGACCATTGCTGGTAGCGAGCCAGGTAATGCCCCGACTACCACGGTCAAACAGGAGCTGACCACCCTGGTAACGGGCTTGGCATTACCAGGCCTGCTACCAGGGTTAGATCAACTATGTCACCCCACCGCCCCCGGAACTGGCGGAAGCATCTTTCTTGCAGAGGTTGGAGGTATCGGCGGCGGGTGATCGCGGAATTTTCTCTTAAAAGGGTTTGGTCCCAAAAACCCATCCCTTAAAACGTTATCTTTCGGTTTTAAGGTTGTTACGTGTTTGCAAATTTTTACGACGTCTTACAAGTCCTAAACCTACACCCGAGACACGTTAGTGGTTCTTACAGTATATCGCACGCGCAGAAAACTTGAGCAGAATACAGATAATACAAGCAGAAGGAGTTCCGCCCTCTGCGTAGGGTCGGAAACTCCCACGAATAAACTATACAGACCAGAATTTCGAATGCAGAGATAACTAATATGCATACTACGCCTATAGAGCCGAGCCATACGACAGAATTATACTTCGCCAAACAAAATCATGCTGCCGCTAAACATACAAAGGAGAAATAACGTCGACAAAGACAGATAGTTCAAACGCAGATCACGAAGGGATCTAACGAGAAAACCCCGACATAAAATGATAAATACCTCGTAATGCATGCAGAATGCGAACGAACACCGCGGAGGTCTACTCCGCAGGTCGTTTGCCCAGATCCCCTGAAAATGTTATATGTGGGGGGTGAGTTCTCGAAAGAACCCAGTAAGGGGGTAGGTACGAAACGGTCAAAACAAAACTTTAAAAACATTTTTGCCTGCACAAAAGGGTTAGCATGCAATGATCTAGCAGATATCCCAATCCTGAAAAGTATTATGATATGCAGTCATGATGCTCAGAAGTCCCGTCGGACTGTGTTAACGACCATGGTTGGCATACCAGAATCACTGGCGTTCCCATCAGTCGATAACAAGTGGTAAGCCCATACAGGTGGTCCCCGACCACTGACAGCACCCTACGGCGGCTTGTTAAGCTCATGCCGATTATCGGGATCAGAGCGCATGGTACCAGCGAAGGGGCGTACGTCCCCTAACTGTCACAGAAACGGCCTAAGCCGGTACATAACATATAACGGGTCCGTTGTCGACCCCCGATATGCGAGATCCGATATAGCGTAAGTCCGTAAATAATAATGAAATGGGTCCGTCGTCGACCCCAATATGCATATAGTCCGTAAATAAAAACCCCGCAAACCACTACGTACTCAAAGAACTAGTCCCGGAGTCACCGGGCCCCACCTCGACCCGAGTACTAGCTCCTTAACTAACCTAATACACATTTAATGCGCATTAAGTAAGTTAAACCCCTTACCTCGATGAAATAGGATATCTAATGGCCCCTCGACGCACAAGCAAAGATCCTAAGACGCAGATTTAATCTGCGTAATCGAGACACATATAACTTTAGTTACTTTACTAAAGTTCCAAATGTTGGGAATTTATTCTTAATTACAACCTAAGTCCCTCAACTTTTCAAACACTTACAAATTTGCCCCAAAATTTACCAAGTATCCAATTTCATCCAAAACTTGATAGAAACCCTTATTTCCACAATTCTTAGTGACATCCTTCCATATTTACCAAGTTTACACTTTTACCCAAACTTCTCCATATTTTACACTCTGGTCCTCCAATTTTCATAAAATTGCCAACTTTACCCGGTTTGGTCAACTTGGTCAAAAAGTCAACTTCTATCCATTTTTACCCCAAATGTTTTTCTAAACTTAACACTTTAGTCATTTTACTTTTAATCCTTCATGTTAAACCATTTTTAACATGTTTTAATCAACTTTTCATCACCAAAAACACTAGTCACAGCAACACTAATTTCTTCCAAGAGCATGATTTTCGGGTTTTCTTCCAAATTTCACCCAAACTTCAAATCTTAACACTTTCATGCATAAACCTTTATGTATTTCCATCTTTCAACACTTTAACACTTAAATCTTCAACAAAACTTCATCAAACACTCATGCTCATTTTCGGCCATAACAAGATCAACATGGATCTCATGCTTTCTCATGCTCAAATTAACATAAACATGTTCATAAACACTTCAACATCAACATACAACAATTTCTTCAACATTTGAACATTCCAAGTTCAAAGTTCATATTTTCCATAAACTTCCTTCATGAACATGCTATTAAATCTTTCCATAAACTCAAATATCACCTTACCTTTGCAAGATGACTTGAGAAATTTCCCAAATCCTTCCTCAAAATTTCGCCAACCCACTTAGATCTCTTCAAGAACTTGATGTTTGTACACTTGATTCTTGATGAAACACTTGAAGAACACCCTTCCAAAAGCTCCTCTAAATTCGGCCTCAACAAGAAAAGAAGGAAAGAATTAGTGTTTGAAGACGAACAACTAATCATCTTTGATTAGTGATGAACAAACACCATTACCTTGTTTAATCTTCCTTGATTAAGGATCTAGGAGAGGATTAGTGGGTGATTAAGGATGAAAACTCAAGAACACTTGAAGAACATGATGAATGCAAGGCAACATTCATAGGAGAGAGAGAGTGATATTTTTGGCCTTAAGGAGAGAGAAGAGAGAGATGTGATTTTTTTCTAATTTTCCAAGACTTAAGTCTAGGTGAAAAGAGAAAATGAAGATATTATCAAAAGAAAGGGATAGGGCTGCTGAAAAGAGGGAGTGGGGAGGGGTATGGAGTGTGTAAGAGAGGTATGGAGTGTGTAAGAGAGGTATGGGCAATTGGAAGAGATAAAATCCCATCTCATAAATAATTTTCATCCTTATCTCCTTTTAATTTCTTTTCTTACAAAAATAAATTGGTTGGGCTACCAATTCACCAAAATGGAAACCCAAATGTGGTTTAGAGGCCCACCAATTTTCGGAACTAAAGAAGGTAGCCCAAGTGCATTATTCCTCCACCTCTTCCATTGGCACTTGGCAGATTTTGTACCAACTTGTACAAATAAACTTTACCAAACCACCAGCCCTAAAATCATCAAATTTTACATAAAGGTAGGCCTGTGTGTCTAGTTTAAGTATAATTTTACAGATCTTGATTTGGACTTCTGTAGAATTTACTAAAAATGTTTGACCGAACATTGGTCAACCCAGACTTCTGAAATTTCCAATTTTCCAAAGTTACCAATTATCACCGAAAATCATCCGACACTTGAAATACTTATATTAAACACCAAAATCACTTCCAAACATTGAATTCCAATAAATTATCATAATCCACTAATATTCCGATAATTTACAGAATTCACAAATTCTGGTCACCACTCGCCGAAAAGTTACAAAACGTCGGGGTGGGTGTAACAAACTACGTAGTGCAGTTAAGAGACAGAAATGAAGAGATAGAGGGGAGAGAAGTCGATAAGAAAGAAAAAGTGAAATGCTAATAAAGATTATATGGAATGTATTTATTAGCATTCAATTGGTTTGATTTGTGTTTGACCATTTTTCAAACCCTTTACATAACCAGAGAGAGATAGAGAGAATGAGTAATTTAATTGCTGTAATTAAGTTAATTGCCTGGTAGAATCTGGATTAGGGATGTAATCCTTGTAATTAAGTAATTAGTCTGACGTGGAGGGTGATGCCCGACCGTATCGTGTTGGTTTTTTGGTAGTTTTGTTGTGGTGTGCGTGCTGATATGGGCCGGATTTCAGGACAAAAGCCCAAATTGTATCATAAACCTTCTTCCCCAACAAGAAAACCTCTTCCCCTTTTCTTCCCCTCTTCTGCGTCCGACTCGGTGTTTCAACGTTCCGTGCAATTCCAATGGGAGACAGCCAATATTCATTCTCTCTCACAACTTTCAGGTTAACTTCTTTTTCTTCTTCTTCCCCTTCTGCTTACTTTTATTTGCTTTATTGCTTTAAATCTCGCTTCATGTTCGTTTGTTCCCGTTTTCGGTCAGTCCTTCGGGCAAACTGGTTCAGATCGAGCATGCTTTGACTGCTGTTGGGTCAGGCCAGACATCCCTCGGTATTAAAGGTACTTATTGTTATAGCCTTAGCTGAAGCAGATCCTTCATTTTCGGCTCGGGAAAAGAGTTCCTATTAAATTTTCGGCGGAGCAAATTTTTTTTCTTGCGACTTCGGTTCGATGCTTTTGTTTCTTCTGATGGCATTTTCTCAAATGTTTCAGCCGCTAATGGGGTTGTCATTGCCACCGAGAAGAAGTTACCTTCGATATTGGTTGATGAAACCTCGGTAGGCTGATTTACACTTAGTCGATGCTCAGTAGTAGCTGTTTCTTTATTAAAGATTTTGTTTAGGAGAGGAGAGTTTAGTGAACAGGAACGACCTGTGATGCTTTATACCTAGATTGTAGGTTTTGGGGAGGTTTTTTTTTTCTTTTGATATAAAATGAATTTGGATCACATTTTCTAGTTTCGGGGAAAAAGATTGTGAAATGGCTCTTTTGTTCTTCTGTTTTCTCATTTTTATTTTATTTTTCCATTTTAATTATTTCTGATATGCCAATTTTGTCGTCTAATTTTGACGATGAACATGTGCCTCTAGGTCAAGAAGATACAATGTCTGACTCCAAATATCGGAGTTGTATACAGGTTTGTCTCCAATGTTTACAGTAAGGCATGTGAACTTGTTTACCGTAGAACTTTCTTTTTTTGCTATTTGTTAGTGATAATGCATTTTGGTTAGCAAAGTTGCATAAAACCTTTAGCAGATGCGATGTTTATTTTTTTGTTGATGGTATCGTGGCTTGCTAACTTTAGGAATACTTATTAAATTATTAAATATGGTTTGAGGATGGTTACAATATGCATCAGCAACTAAGGCTACCTTTTTGCCGCTTTTTGTGGTTTGGTGCTTTCTTGATTCTCTAGTTACAGAACCAAACATTTAGAGATATAGATTTTGGTTTTAATCTTTCAACCTGTCCAGGAGCTTACTCATTTTATTTTCAAATTTTAATTTCCGAATTTGTGACACAAATTTTACACATAATTTCTTTTCTTCTGCAGTGGCATGGGACCTGACTTCCGTGTTTTGGTTCGGAAAAGTAGGAAACAAGCTGAACAATATCATAGATTGTATAAGGTAGAGATATGGTTCTCCATGTGCACTCTGGTTTAGGTTCTGCTTTAGCAGTTAACGCTCTTTAAAGCAGTTGATAAATTCAAATTTTCATTTGAATTTGTGTTAATTGTTCTTATTATTTATTTATTGCTGTACAATATAAAGGCTTTGACTTTCTTCGACTTTGGGCTTGCAGGAACCAATTCCAGTAACACAGCTTGTGAGGGAAACTGCAGCTGTTATGCAGGAGTTCACACAATCTGGGTAAGTAAACTGTCGAGTTCTGCACCCTTTCTTATATCCTGATTATCTACTTACATTTTTGTGGCATGTTTTCTCTTTTTGTTGCTCCATGCTATTTGTTAAAAGGTGACATTGGAATTGCAAAGGTTATATAAATGTTTGTATGTACAATAATGGAGCTGTCTTATTTTTGGAAGTCATAAGATTTTTGAAAACCATAATAGCTACTTCGTAATAAATTTATTAATTATCGGGTTTCAGCATCTGCAATTTTTCTTTTGATGCAAGGATGGCAGTATCGCCAATTCATTTCATCAGAAAACCCCAGCATTCACATTTTCCTACACCCACCCTTGTTCTTTTTGCATCAAATTAGTCAGGAACTTTTTGATCATCTGCCTTCTTTATTTTTACTTAAGCTAACTGCATGGTTCTCAAGTTTGACGTGATGGGAACTTGTTTTTGGTATGGCAGAGGTGTGAGGCCTTTTGGCGTGTCCCTATTGGTTGCTGGATTCGATGACAATGGTCCACAGTTGTATCAGGTATATGTTTCTGCTGACATTTTCTGCCTTCCGTGGCACTAGTGAGCCTTTGTCACCATAAAAGGGTACATTTGCATGTACGTTCTTTAGGAACCTGCTTCAATGCATGTCAAACTGTCTTTTTTGAGTTGTCTTTCAGTAACTTAATTAGAGGAAAGACTTGCTTGTACTCAGAAGCTTGAAATTTGGAAATAATTAAGCTGAATAGAAAATTGGATCAAAGATGAAGTTAATGGTAGAAGTCCACAACCTTCAGTAGCAAAAGACCATTATCTGACAGAAGGCGTAATTTAAAGAGAACAATTCGGCTGCCTTAAGCCTTTTTAAAATGAGTTTAGAAAGCATTGACCATGCCGAAGCACCAGTTGAGATTTCAGGGCACTCAAAAACCTGAAATTGCCAGCCTTGAAGAACTTTCAATTGCACAATAAAGACAATTACTGCCATACGGTCAGCTGTTAACAAGGCTTTCATGGCAGATATTTATATTTTTCTGCAGATTTTCAGAATACAAGTCATCAGTTTGGCAGAATATAACAATAATGCACATGGCTACTAAGTATCTTGTCTAGCAACTAGTTCAAAAGAAAACAAGTTAGTCACTAAGATCTATACCATCAGAATCCGCTTGTTTTCATTGATGTTGAGCTTTTGATGGATCCTATGTAAGGATGAACAATGTTGACAATAGCAAAAATAAAAAATAAATAAAAATCAGTATTACAATTAGCTTAATCACGTCAGTCATAGAACCTGATCATTCTCTTGATACAAGTATCTATTTACACCCTTGTTTCAGTTGTTTCTAGTGGTTTAGATGAGTTACAATGTTATTGAAGTAATCAAGCAACATTTGGTCCCTTCTTTAGCAAGATATACAATATATTGTAGGCTGAATCATCCCAGAACGTGCTGATTGTCATGCTACCTTGGCTATTTCTGATTATGGAACTCATTCATTTAGTTAAGCATAGTTCCTGGCAGTACCTGACCCACATGTTTTACGCATTATTTTGACAGAAATTTGAGCCAGATTCTTGCCTGAACTAGGTTTTCAGAATTTAGTTTCTGTGACTTTCAGAGGGGACTGCAACAATGATTTAAGATGGACCGACTTAAAACTTAAGTTATTTTCCATTCTGAGATGGTTGTTTAAGTCTTTGGGCAGCCCGTCTTCCTAATTTTCTTCTATAATCAACTAGTTGTCCCTCGATCTTTGGTAGCGTTTCAGATGTTAGGAGAGTTGAAAATGGAAATTGAGGCACCGGTAATCACCTTATCAAAAGGGAAGGTCCTGTGTTATGGCGAAACTGATTTCTCAAAGTTTAGCGCATAATTAGCCGTCGCTTTTCAACATAGATTTATCAGTGTAACATTAGCATCTAAAAAACTCTGTACTGGTAACAAAAAGATTCTCAGTCTGAAGTTGGAAGGCACTTTCATCTTTTTTAGAAATATCAAGGTTGAAGTTTTCTCACATGAGCATAGTATGTATGTTTCAGGTGTATTTTTTAACCACCAAACTTTCCAACTTTCTCCCACTTTCTATCAAATCACAATCTTTCCCTTTCACATACATCACATCAATTTTCAAAATTCCACCAACTTTTGCCAAAATTAGCAACAAAGAACAGACCCTTAACCCGAGTAAAGAAAAAAGGTCAACCTAAATGACTATGATTTATCACACAAGTAACAATAGAAGAACAAAAACAAGATTTTACAATTGGGAGAGTTCCATTCATGTTGGGATAGAAGTCCTGCTACAAGAATTTCAGGTATTGAGAGATAGAGGAAGTATTAATTTGTAGTTTGCTCAATCCTTGACTAGCATGCCTTTCTTCGAACTATGTGGTCATTTAGATAATAATACCTTTATCATAGCTAAGCATAGCTCCCAAGTTTCCAACATTTCCAGTTATGCATACTTCATTATTTGTTTTATCTGAATTTTATATTTTCCAACTGCATGCAGTCGCAATCATCTGTGTAATAATTTCTCTGCTCTTACCTCTAGGTTACTTTAGAAGCCATGCCTTCATTGACAGTGGAACGGTGTATTCCCCGCTTTATATAGGTCCAGTTAATTGTTAAATTGCTATTAAGTGAAATCTCTGTGTAATAATTTCTCTGCTCTTACCTCTAGGTTACTTTAGAAGCCATGCCTTCATTGACAGTGGAACGGTGTATTCCCCGCTTTATATAGGTCCAGTTAATTGTTAAATTGCTATTAAGTGAAATCTGTATTCTATATGTTGTTCTAGTTAGTTTTGTCTTCATTGTGTTGTGTCTGTGCACTATTGAGCATTCTATATGTTGTTCTATTTAGTTCTTGTCTTCATTGCCTTCAATGTGTTGTGTCTGTGATATACATTAGAATGTTGGTTCGTCGCTTTCTTTGCACCAGTATCAATATATTCCAACAAGTGGACCTTTTTTCATTAAATTCACTTTCCTTTCCAGGTGGATCCATCTGGTTCGTATTTTTCATGGAAAGCTTCAGCAATGGGGAAGAATGTTTCAAATGCTAAAACATTTCTTGAGAAAAGGTATAGCTTGTAAAAGTTTATGCTAGTTTTTCATATGCTTTATGACATAAAATGTTGTGTTGGATGAATGATATGGTAAGGATTAGAATTAGAAATGGAGGCATCAGAGGCATGGTAGGAGTAGCCCCAATTGAGGGAAAAATTAGCAAGGGTCGACTTAGAAGTCATATCTTAGAAGTCAGATGGTTTTAGTATATTCAAAGAAGACCTATAGATATGCCACTGAATACAAGCGACAGGATAGATTTATGTGGTGATTAACATATGGAAGGAATCACATTTACTTCGACAGGTGTAGTGAAAGAGAGAGGTGGTTCACTGAGGACCTGTAGAGGAGCTAGCTACCAAGTCAAATAGGAGATAGCATTCATATAGCTAACACCAACTATTTAGATTAAGGCTCAGTTCATTTCAGCTGTTTTTTTCATGTGAACTGGTGACTTATGTTCTGGTCTTTTAGAACTAATACTTTTTATAAAGAAGTGTCGTAGTTGAAGCTTATATGTAGCTCAATTTATCCGCATTTTCAGGTTTTGGTTTTCTTATACGCTACTCTATTACGTGCCATGTAACAGATGATATAACTATGTATGTTTGTCGATGTAAAGTAAGCAATGGCAATGCACATTTTGGTGGGTTTTAACTGCTTGATAGCCCCTGTTTCTAATAGCCGGAATTTCATCATTATTGAGAATCCTAACTGTAAGGTGGTCGAATAATTTTAGAATAATGCCCAGGCAGCAGATCAAGGTTAATTAGTCATGATTCTCATGAACTAGTCTTTCAACATGCTGTAATCTGAACCCTGGGCAGTAATTGCTGTGTAAAGACACTTCACCAACTGCTATTCGTTCTTGTTTTTATGGAAACACAGTGCCCTAATGCATTTTGTTCTGGAAAAGTGTGTTGTTACGTCCAGTGATACTATCATGGCCTTTCCATTCAGCCTTGTTTCTACTTGCAAAATGAGATACGTTGAGTACATGGATCATGAGTTGCATGATTAGGTTCACTGTCAGTAGTGGGGTACATTGCTTGGATGACAACTGATTTTAATTGTATAATACTCCTTGTTTCTATTTAGTGGATCATGATATAATATCTGTTCTCTCGACTTACATGTAGATATACTGATGATATGGAGCTTGATGATGCTGTGCACACTGCTATCTTGACACTTAAGGAGGGGTACAGAACCATCTAAAACCAACTTTTTTTTTTCTTCTTTTCTGTTTTTTCATTGTTTCTAGATGACTGAGGTGTTTGCTCTCTGTACATGGTAAGATTAGTAAGAGAGGACTTAAGCAATGATTAATGGTGCTTCCTACATAATGTCATAAGTCTATCTATGAATATGCAGATTCGAAGGTCAAATCTCTGGGAAAAACATTGAGATTGGGATCATTGGAACTGACAGAAAATTCAGGCAAGCATTGGTTTTTTTTTGTTTGTTTATAAGTTGCTGCCTGCCATTTCTCTTGTTTATATGGTATATAAATCTCAGTTGGAGCATTCTGTTATACCGGAAGTGGTAGTAATTCGTCTATGTAGACCCTGAGACATTGACATTGTCAGTCAGACAAGATTAGTTAGTCGGACAAATAATTAGGTAACACTGAAAATGGATTATGGTGGATATTTGCTGTTTTCTTCACAGTTGTCTCATTTGTTCAGTTACTAGATACTCCCTCCGTCCCAAGCGTGTTGTCACTTTTAGCTTTTTTGTGTAGGTTAAGATTGTCTTTGATCATTAACTCATTTCACATGAACTTCCATCTTTACCCCCTCCCAAACCCATTCTCACCCCCTCCCAACCCACTCTCTAGACTCCTTAAATGTGTGCATTTGCAAGTGTAAAAGTGGATTAAAATAAAACACAAGTGGGAAAATGTCATTTCATTTGGGACAAAAATATTTTGATGTTGTGACAACACACTATTCAAATTGAAAGTAGTTACTGACAACACACTTGGAACGGAGGTCAACTTTCCTAAAATGAGTCAAATTGAAAGTAGTTATAACATAGTCCTAGAGTATCCAATCCACTCAGACTAGATACATGATGTAATACTAATGGTAATTGTAGGTTTGTAATATAATATGAAAACTGTTGGGTGTTCCGGCTGTAAAATTCAGCTTGATCCATCAACTTGGGTACTCCCTCCATCCCACATTGATCGATACATATTCCTTTTTGAGATGTCCATAGTAATACGTTTCCTTTTAAGGAAATTTTTATCTATATTCTTTATCTTATTACCCTTAGCTTTCCTTACTCAAATATATCTATTTTACCTTATTACTTTTTAGTTTTCTATATACATTAATTTCTGTGTCAAATCAAAACTTATCAATCAATATATGAGATGAAGTACATACGATATTCTGTGGTGCTTCCAACCATGGTTTCCTGGTACTCATCTCATCTTGTTCAGCATAAAGCTAACATGTGTGTTGACGTTGCAGAGTACTTACCCCAGCTGAAATTGATGACTACTTGGGTGAAGTTGAGTAGAGGTTTAGTGGCTCTCCCTCCAGTTGATGAAAACAGTTTTATGATTTCCATTCGGGACTTTTGATTGAATATTTGCTTGCGTTGTTTAGTGATATCTCTGTATGAACTCTTGAAGCTGCTTTCTTGCACATTTGCTCCTCCTCAATGCCTATACCGTGAATTTTTTGTTGGCTGATGTTACGAGTGAGGCTGATCCACTCCTTTTTTTTTTCTTTTGCTTAAAAAATGAAAGATATATTTCACATGATTAAAAGAACCGAGATGAAATCATTCCAAAAATTCCAAACTTAAATTGTATCACTATTTTTCTTTTTTACTCTGTTTTAGAAAGGTGGTCAAATCTATCATTTGGCTATTCGAGCACTCTCTACTCTCAAATTTATTATCTTTTCCTTATTTTATAAATTTGGTGTAACATGATTTTATGTTTCTTCACTCATCTTAAATTTGGATCTATAGGACCATCCTTTTTCTATTTGCGTAAAATAATTAAAACATTTTCAATTACTTCTCCAATCAATTACCTCTCCAAGCTAAGGCTGAAAAAGAGCTAAAATAGTACCCGGATCATAATCAACAACCTACTTGCGTTAACTTCGAGATTTTCTCAAGTCGTACCTAAAACAATATGAACCATTAGTGAGACTCCCTTCACATTAAAATCTTATCTAGCTTGTATCTCCTCTGTACGGGTTGGGTTTGTAAAAAAACAAGATAAAATATGATAGACTTTTGTCATATACAAGATTATGTACGTTGACAAATTCCAAAAATACGGGTCAGTAAATTAAAGTAATGTTGCTTTTCCAAAAAATAATAAATAAATAAAGTAATGCTATATGTTGACATGAAAACCAATTTTATGATGTGGCCCTGAATTCTATTGTGCAAGTGCGCTCCCCCCTTTCTTGAAAAAAAAAATCAATTTTATGATATGTTATTTTCTAACATTCTTTCAACTTTGTTCATTTCAACTGTACCAAAGAAGAGAAGTATGAGAATAAAACCTAAAAATGTTGGCAACCAGGAGCATAGATTAACATATTTGTTAATTGTACTACTAAAATCATTATGCAATCAACTAAATAAATGAATGCCATAAACCAATTTTCTTAACTTTGCTAATCGCTATTGGTCAGACTCTGGATTAGATGTTGACGAAGCTTTAATTTATATAAAAAAATGAATATCAAATTGCATTATATAACAATAGAATACAAAAAAAGTACGTACAAATCTTCTTCTATTGTTGAACAACAAACCTTTGACATATTGTCAAAAATTCTATCATCTTAGACAATACAGCTACCAACATCTTCAACCAACAAAATCACATAAAAACACTCACTTAAATCAAATGATCAAGTTATTAATGCATGCATTGAAGTGCCCTAGTAACCAAGAGGGAGAGGTGAATTTGTTTTACCCTTATAACTTTTGAAAGTTAAAAACTCAAAACCTTTACGATCAACATTTAAACAATGGGTAAAGTACATTTTCAAGTCCATTCCATTAACTTTAACACATGTCCTATTTTGGTCTCCTTTTAAGAATTCGTCATATTTTTGTTCTAAAATTATGGTTTTCTGTCATATTTTAGTCATTATGAGTTTGACCGTTAAATTGACAGTTAATTAGATTATTTAGACGTAAATATCCCTAAAAATACAGTTTAATTACACATTTAATATATGTATGGCCACTAAACTTTTAATAAATATTCAAACAAGTCCCTAAAGTTTTTCTCCCTTTACCTCCATCTCATCATCATCCGTGTGGGGGGAGGATTTCCTCTATGTTGCTGAATAAAAAAATCTGCTCTGTTGTGCTGAAATTTTCAAAAAATTGAGGTGGATTTTGTTGTTTTGGAAAAAAATAATAATAATTTGGATATGTATACTTGAAATTGATTGGTTTAGCTACTTCCTTAAAAGTGTAGTAACCAAGTGCAAAAAAACTACAAATTGTGAGACTTTGAGCGTTACGACTGAAACATTCATGTCAGTCCTGATTTCTTTCTTGAGTGATATATTCTTCCATGGTTTTGTTTCTCTAGAACTTGCATTGATTCTTTTTTAGGTCACATTGATACATGCATATATGAACATGATTAAGGCATTCTTTCTTATGAAAAGTTTGAAACAAAAAGCCTACCCTACGATTATTATCCGTTGTTAGCCCCTTTGAGCTTATATTTTCTTTCATATGAGCCACACTACAAACCAAAATCTGGAAAAACAAAGTTTATACCCAAACCACTGAGATAGTAGAGTTAAATTCATCATTAATATTGGTGTAAGTATATTAAGATGCAAGTGTGGGGGTATTTAAGTTGAAGGTATGGTTGTTGTGAATGGAAGCAAGTATCATTCATGTTGGAAGAGAAAAATGAAAGAAGAAATAGATACTGAAAGGAAACGAAGGTGTTGAAAAAAAATGAATAGGATAGGCAATGGTCCTGTTGTAAAGGAGAATGAAAAGGAAAAGAGTACAAAACATACAAAACAAGATTTGTTGTTTATCGAAGGTTGTTGTACAGGGAGTGTGCTGAATATTTGAAGAATGACTTTTGAGACATTTTTCCCTTGGTATTTGGTATAGTTCATCCAAGTTGAAATCTGGTGGAGGAATTTTGAGCTGCAATTATACTCCAAGTTTGATATTAGAGATTAAACTGATGAATTTTAACTTTGCTCATTTGATGGCTTATGAGTCACTTTACTAAATATTTTTTACCTTGACCCTAGCCTCATTACAACCTTGAAAAGAACTTATGATTCATGCATGTTTATAATCTAAGTGGTAGAGAAGTAGAAGATATGCAATCCTATGGTAGAGCAATTCTTTGGATTGAAAATGAGTGACAAATTACCCTTAAAACACATGAGAGTGAGTGATTATCCTTGAGAGATGCAAGTTTGGCTACTCCACTTTTAAGGTAGTTTGCTTGTTAATTAATTTGATGCATATTGATTCCGTTCAAGATGATTAGATAGTGATTTGAGTTTTACTCGAGGACGAGCAAAAGCTAAGTGTGGGGGAATTTGATAAGTTGATTTTTGTTATATTTATTTCTCTCATGCTTAAGATATTTTCATGAGTTTTGAGCTATAAAGACCCATTTTAAGTATCTTTAATATCTTAGAGCTTATTTGGACACAATTGATTAAATATGGATTTAATTGTTAATTTTACAAATATTCATGATTGTGTTATTTTCGGATTATGTACAGATTGGAGATCTTTTGGAAGAAAAATCATATCTTGAGCTACAAACATCGGAATTGGATGATTCAAGATGCATTGGAACACTAACATCCGGAGCTAAATTTCACATGAAGGACTTAAAACCCATTTTTCAAGATATTGGGTCGAATTACTCTTCAAAGTAGCGAGCTGCCGCTGTTGCAAGAAGTTCGAATTAAATATTGGGGCTTAATTGAAAAGAAATGTAATGTTATAGGCCTTGGATGGAGTTTGAACTGAAGTTATGCCCCAACCTAATCTCAACGGTGCGTCCAGGCCTGTATTTCAAAATTGTTTTGCTGAGCTGGAGCCTCCGAGAAGGAAGCCTCGCAAAGCTGATTGAAGCACAACCGATTCAGACCAACTCACTTCACCAACTTCAAATTGAGTAGTGTGACTCTTAGAATTCCTAACCAATATGGCCAGCAATTGGAAATCAGTTCCAATCACGTTTTTCTTGTCAATTGATATTTCTCTTTGCTAAGGAGGAAGCTCGTCTCCCAACCCATATTCGTTTTCGGTCAAGTTTGATGTCGCAGTTCTAGCACTAAAGCCTCAGTGTTTTGGAAATATTCATGGAGTAATTTTTATTGGGTTACAGTGGATGCTAAGCTTAGTAGCGTGCACAAAGTTGTTGAAGAAGTTGATGCCCGCAACATGTTTGATAAAATGTCTACAAAAGGAGTGGCTCAATTCAGATTTCCTACTCACGTGGAAGACTTCAGTAAGTAAGCATAACCCAATTATGATTAGAAGACTCAAGAGAGGTTGCAGGTCATCCAAGACAACTCGGAGATGCGGACATCAATTCCAATTTAAGGAGAGGACATCATGAGATAAAAGTTGGATTAACCTATCCGATCAAGTAAAACAAAGGTAAGCTTAGGAATTGTTTTCCTGCTAAGATTAGGATTTGTTGTGCTATTTAAAAGCACGTTCATGGAACACAAAAAAGAACCCCCTAGCTTTTCAATTTTATTTTCTCTGTTGCGTTTGCCTTAACCATGTTTGAGTAATTTTTTTAGTTTTGTCTAGGTAAATTTCTATTTCCAAATTCTTGATTGTGAGAATTGATTTTAAGATATAATTTTATTTAATTTCCAAGTATCTATTCCTTCTTAGTACTTAATTATTGCAATTGATTTTCTAATTCTCGCTTGTTGAATTGGTTCTGAAATTGTGATTATGCTTGAATCTTTTAAGCTGCTTGTGTGAAAGGATTCATTTACAAGCAAGTGGATTAATTGGAATTTCATAAATTTCTTGTTAATTCACATGGAAGAAATAGAGCAAGTTAAATCATACTAGCTTCTCTAGGTGGTTGCTTGGAATAAACAATCCGATCATTGTTCTTCATGCTAGTTCTAGGTTGATTAGAAATTGTTTCTCAATATCAAGTTGTTTGGGATTAAGGAATTAATTAGTCGCTTGTTCTGGTTAATTTATGAATGAATTATTTTGGGTTCTTTCTAGCTTTAGGAGGAATCCGGTTTATTTGCTTGAGTTAAAGAAATATTTGTTTCAATGAGCAACCATATGTTTGGAGTGGATAATCAACCCTAGGCTGAACGTTTTTAGTATTTGATTCATTCGTTTAATTTGTAGCTGATTTCTTTTAGCATTTGTCGCGCCACGGGCCCCGGACAGCGAAGCTGCGGGGCGCGGCGGCCCGGGTGTGACGGTGTGACGACCGGAACGGGAGCGGAAATTGATAACACTCCTGGTGTGGTGGAATCCATAACCCGGCCCATAAAATTTCCTCCGAAGGTGACCTATATGAAGATGACAATCACCCTCAACGCGGCTTGGAAACGGTTCGTTGCCGGTTGTCTTGCTCCGCACTTGAGGTTGTTGACTTCCAGCGCTTATAACTTAACTTGTAGAACTCAGACGGGTCTAGAACCACTTCTAGCCTCTTCCTCGTTTCAGGGGCTACAAAATGGACTATTGGATGACCCCGTTTGGACATGAAACGAGGAAGATATAGCGCATTTGAAGTTGGTGTCCGGTTGCTGCCTGAAATGCTGACAAACGAAAATCCCGTAGATCGCTATCCCGGGACACGTTCTGACGTGTCCGAAAAATATGCACCGGATTCAAACACACAGACGCCAAACAACATATCATACACGGCGGATATCCACAAGTAAGACGAGCCTTGTCCCCACTGAAATGGACAAGTACTCGGTCTACACTAACATCACGAGTTGCGGAGTTGAACACATACATGTACATGCAGTTTGAAACATGGAATCCAAGTATATTTCATCATATGTCAAACCCGCACATACACGCAGACAAAAATAGAATCCAGATAGCATTCCATGTGAGCCTTGCCCCACTGAAATGGGCAAGCACTCAACAGATATAATGTGCCTTATGCACAAGTGTAAGTACTGTATATCCTTATACAGGCAGCAGAGATGCTAACTACATGCGTGCTTGCTATTTACATACAGATCCAACCAGAAAGATAGGAACACCTACGAGACGCGGGATTAGAAGTCCTCAACTTCTCACAGGGTCCTCGCGTAGACAACTGCTGCTGCTATTACAACACAACAGTACAACCGTTAGTAATTTCCGATGTGCTAGACGGCACCGCAGAAAAAGCAGAACTCAGAATTATGCTCAGATTTCAGACATATCGCATAAAACGCAGATATCAGACACAGACTCAGATTCACCTTCAGATTCAGACTCAGATACAAATACAGATTTCAGAATACAGATTCAGACCCAGATTTCAAATATCAGATCCCAACCTATAGTTTCTCAAAGAGACTACCCCTTACAGACAAAAAATCAGACATAACAGAAGGGTACCTGAAACAGAATCAGACAACACACCCCAGACTCACTCTGCGGGTTGTTGGTCAGGTACTCCTGATATGGTAAATAGAAAGGGGGTAAGTCCTCTTTTGAGAACTTAGTAAGGGTTTGGGCATAGGCACGGTTTATCTTTACGTATAACAACCTGCAAAAAGACAAAGAAAATACAAACATGCAGCAGATAACCAACATATGCTCAACCAATGCAAATCAAACATATGCAATGCACATAAGCAGAATTGTTAGTATAACAAATAGACACGCTCTGAAACGATAGTCCATTCTGGCCCAGCTACATAATGAACTACCGCAGACACATGAGTCTGGTACCAGCTCGGGGTAGCTAACCCCATCAGAACATGACCCCTGTAGGAGTTGAATCAGAACACCACCCCCGTAGGAGTTGAATCAGAACATCAGCATCTTCGAGTCCTCGCACCTGCACACCAATGCCTATTCGACTGACCAAGTTTGGGTATCCTCGGGCCACCCTTAATCCAAACTCAGCCTCGGTACACCCAGACACGCATTTCATAACGTAATTCAAAATGCAGAATCGAGAGCAATACTAAAACCCTTACCGAACTGATATAACCTCTCCCAGATGTGTGGGGATCCTAGGTCAAGGATCTAGCTCCAATGGACTTGGAAGATGGGGCGGTTGGTCGATGCACTCCAACCCTCACCTCCGGTCACACCAAGGCGCCGACAACAAGGGTTTTTGGTGGAGTAGGGCGTGATATGGCTCTAGCACCTTCACCTACGGTGGAGTGACAACACTAGAGATGAACCTTGAGGCTTGGATCAAGCCCCAAGAGCTGGAGATGGGAGGTAGAAGTTGAGAGCACAAGCTTTTGTCAAAGGTTCTTCTTTGAAAGCTTCAAATGTGATCTGAAGAGGCTGAGTAACTTTCGGCCCTTTTAGCCTAGGGTTCCCTACTTGCAGCTTCATCCAAGGGTCTAGATTATTCCTAGGATGACCTGTAATGTTTAGGAACTAACCCTAGAACTAAAAACGCTTAAGAGGTCCGATTAGGGCAAAACCGGCCCACACCCTAGCTAACCTTAGTTACAATCCAAAATCAGCAATAAATGAAAGGTAAGTACACTTCTAAGAGTTCCAACAGATTGTATATGAGTTGGAGAGGTGACTTGGAGCTCCCGATGGTGGCCAAAACAGCTGAGAGGCGCCACTTGGAGGAGGAGGTGTCGAATCCGGTACAATGACATTACTTCCTTGGCTGCTTGTGTTCTGATCTTGCAAAACCTCTCTAGAACGCTGTGGTGCTCCAAATTGAGTTAATCCACTTCCATTGGTTAGATCTCTTCCTGAACTACAAAATGGTGTCTTGAAATGACCAATTTGGAGCTCGGACGAGGATGTTAGAGCCATGGAAAGTTGCTGCCCTGTAGGCGCCAACTCGACGGTACGGCTGCCATGTAGGCTGATTGGGCACTGAACTTGTTTCGCTTGTACAGAAGGATGTAGTTGTCCAAATGACTTGAGACCGGTGGCATTGGCTTCCTATCTTCCTGAAATACAGAATGGACCCTTGATTGGCCTCATTTGGACTCCAGACGAGGAAGATATGGCTTGGTGAAGCTGCTGTCCGGTTGGCACCAATCCGTGGGTTTGGGTGCCAAGTGTGCTCGAACCATGGGACACCTCTTCCCTTAGGTGTAGGGTGTATACACCCCAAGGCTTGCCTCCCAAGTCTTCTCCTTGCAGCACCCCTTTGAGCCCCAAATCTTCAAACCTCCTTGTAGCCATTTGCAACTCCTTCTCTTGCTCTTGAGTTTCGGCCATGGTACGCATGAACAAGGTGAGGGCCTCCTTCATCTTCTTTGTCTTGGACCTTGTCATGGGTGCTCCTATGTTGTGCAAAGGCCTTGGAACTTGGCTTGAATGGTCCTTGACTTGGATGCCCTCATCATCCTCTCCCTCTTCGAAAAAATTCGTCCTCGAATTCAACTCTTCATTACCTTCAAAAGGAGACAAATCCGAGACATTAAAAGTGGCATGGACATTATATTGGTCACTAGGTAAATCGAGTTTATAAGCATTCTCCCCTATTCTTTGAACCACTTTGAAAGGTCCATCCCCCCTTGGAGCAAGCTTATTCTTTTGAGCTTGTGGGAACCTCTCCTTCCTCAAATGCAACCATACCCACTCGCCGGGTTCAAAGATCACCATCCTTCTCCCTTGGTTAGCCCTCCTTGCATAAGCCCGTGTGCCGTGCCTGTGTTGCTGGTGCCCAAGAGTGATGGCACATGGAGGATGTGCATGGATTGCAGGCAACCCCTCGGGTGTACCAAACACATCATCATACTCCTGTTACGGTCACCCCTCCCTTCCAAAATGTGTAGCCTCTCGGTCAAATTGTGACCGGGTGACCCGGGGCTCCGGTTTTGGCCTGCGGGTCACGTTTTTGGGCGGTCAGACGGCTCTCGGGACTTATCTGAGTATTATTTTTGGGAATCCTTCGGGTTTTGAGGTTGTGTGGGTCCCCCGGACATTTTCGCGGAAAATATTTTTCCGAGGCCGGGACTTGTCTCGGGACGTACAGCGGGCTCGGTAGCGCTCCCGGGACCTCGGAATGGGAAACCGTTTGCATATTTGGAATCGCGGGAACGTCCTGCACCTTTTTGCGGAGTATATTTTCTGGGGCAGGACGTTCGGTCCCGGGCGACTCCCGGGGCTCGGGACGGGAATCACGGGGCTCGGGTTGGAGATTTCCCGACGGCTTCGGTGTGAGGTATGCTATATTATGAGGCGGAATTTATGGTAATATTTGTGGATTTTTGGGCATGGTGTGACTTTTGGTCCGGGTTAGCACACGCGCACGTCGGGATCTGTGTGGGTTAAGCGGGCACGGTACGACACTCTGGATTTATAATTGAACTTGTGAGAAAGGATTTGGGTGTGATATGATGTTCCGAGGGTTGTGTTCAGTTCTTGTCTCAATTGGGGTTTGAAAGTTGCGGTTGGGGCTAAATTGCAAAGATTTGGAAAGTTAGAGGACCAAATTGCAATTTAACCTAAAATCGGCAATTATTTTGGTCAGAAAGGGAGAAGGTCGGCTGGAAAGGGAGGGGATAGGACACTTGTCCATTTGTGGTTAAAAATGGAAAAGAAAGTAGGTATAGAAGGGGAAGGCTTTTATGAAATGTTGCCATTTGTTCTTCATTTCTTCTTCTTCCTTTGTCCTTGCCGCCATAACCATCACCACCCAAGCTTCTTGTGCTCTTCTTTTCTTGGCTGGAAATCATCAAGGTTGAGCTCCAAAAATTGGTAAGCTTCTCTTCTCTTAGAGTTTGCAAGTTGGGAGTTTGATTTTGGGTGGAAAAGAGAGGTAGTTTCAAGTTAGGGTTTGTTCCTTGCTATGAGATTGGTTGATCTTCTTCCTCCCATCTTTTAGTATGTTCTTCTTGGGTTGGAGAGGAGTAAGAATCATGGTTTAATTTTGGAAAAACTCCATGGATGCTAAAACCCTAGAAGTGCCGAATTGTTGGTGGATTTTCTAAAATATTGTATAGTTGTGTTCTTGGATCATGCTTTGGATATGTTGTTCCTAGCATGATTCTAAGACTTTCTATGGTTTCAATTTAATGGAAAACATGTTGGGTAAGAAACCCCTCTTTGGCCGAAATTAAGGGTTAGGGTTTGTGAATGGTTTTGGTTGTTTAAGGTGGAATTGGTTAGTAATCTTGCTTAAGATGTGAAATTGGTGGTTAAAGTGAGTGGTTGGTAGCTTGAATGGTTTGATTTGGAAGTTTGGTGAAAAATGGGTGAAGGGCCGAAACTTAAAGTGAAACTTTATCTATGTTTGGGTTATGTTTTGGTTGATTTGGATAGTAATTTGGTATCGTGGATGGAAGTAGGTTCGTAATGATATTTGAAACATTGTTTTCGGGTGTTAGGAGCAAAATTCACCTTTATGCTTGATTACGGGTAAAGTGGTTGGAATGTGGGGTTTAAAGGTTGGAATATGTTTGTGGGTATGTGAATAACGATGTTCTAGCACGGTTTGTGAAACTTGTGAAACCGAGCTTTCTATGAATTTTTGCGAGAAAGTGCGGGATTGTGCGGGTTTGATTTCTGGGGGTTTGGTTTGGTGAGTTCTGACTTAATTGTAGTTGTTCAGCTTGATTCTGCATTAGTGGAGTTGTGCGGGACCATAAAAGGCACACTTTCACTTTTCGGGCCGGGAGCCGGGATTTCCCGGGATTTTTACTACGGAGTAGATATGCTGAGGTAAGGGCTCAACTTCTCTCGTTATGCATTCTGGGCGTAATTGCATGTATATCGGGTTTCGTTGGGGCGGGTTCTGGGTGAGGGCGGTGGTTTGGTGATCCGAGACCCGTCACATGGTAAGATATTGTTTGCTTTCGCATCAAGGCCGGATGGTCTTGGAGGCCACGGGTTTCATATTACATTGTGTATATCCGCACTAGGTGCCGATATTACTGTTTATACTTATGTGATATGGTTACGCTCTGTGTGAGACCCGAGACCAAGGGTGCTCTTTGGTTACTGTTGTGTCCACACCGAGAGTGCCGACATTACATTCTGTATGTCCGCCTTTGGAGGGTGCCGACATTCTGTGTATATCCGCACTGGGGGTGCCGATATACTTCTGTGACCCTACGACAGTTTGGGGATCGCGACCCCAGCCGGTACCGTGCTTCTGTATATTCTGACCTCTTGGAGAGGGCTGTCGTTCTGTGATTTATTATAAGGGTCACTCTGGCGGTTGGACCGCATGTGATGGGATTCTGGCTCACCTTATGTTTTATGTTTATATATACATGTATATGCTTGTGTTATTCTGTTTTGCAGGTTCAGCTCGTTGTTTCTTAAGCAAATTGTATCTTACCTCAGCCCTTACTAGGTCCTCCCGAGGACTCACCCCTTATATGTTTACCACCTTTCAGGTCGGCCTGACAAGCAACCAGCAGACTAGAGATCCGCGGTGCTTTCTGTTATTTTGGGTTTCAGGTACCGATTGTTCCATTTCTAGAACCTCTGTTCTGATAAGTTAAGGGGTGGTCTCGGTAGAGGGTTTTGGGTGATGTATCAGACTTCTGTTATTTTGGTTCGTCAGTTGACTAACTCTTTTCTCTCTCTTTGGTGTGTTTAGCAGCAGCAGCAGTACCACGTGCGGGAACCTTTTGAGCGAGAGGTTTCAGATTCCGCACTTAGGTATAACTAGGCTTTTGTTTTGATGGCTCTGTAGTTGTGGTTGCATGCATGTATATCAGATCATGAGATTGTATATGTTGTAAGTTCTGAGATATGTTCTGACCTTGTTTGTCTTCTGAGTCAAGGGCGGAGCCCCAACTTGCTTATTTTGGATTTGTGTATAAAAGGGGTTTTGTGTTCTGCTTATCATGAGTAATGAATGATATTCCATGAATTGCGTGTTTGGTAGTGGTTGAGTGCTCGCCCGTTTTCGTGGGGCGGGGCTCACCATGAATGGTTGAGATATTTTGTATACTTGCCATGTATGTGACTTGTAGGTTACGGGTCGTAGTACCATTACCGCGCTTTCCATCGTAGTTTCCGTCTCCGAACGTCGCGGTCAGCCCCGCCTCCACTTGGTTTGGGCGGGGTGGCTTCCCCATGGATGGTCTCAACCTCTCCTTCACCATTGTCCTCTTCACTTGAAAACTCTCCATTCGGCCGAATCACCACTACTCTCTTGTTTGGGCAATCATAAGCATAGTGCCCCTTCCCAAGGCACTTGAAACACACAACTTCCCGAGAACGTTGCCCTGGTTGATTTGGGTTGGGGTTTGGGTTATTGTGGGGTCTCGGGTTTGGTCTTGGTGGAGGGTTTTGGTCTCTAGGTGGTGGTGCTCTTGGTGGTGGTGGTTGGAGCCGGGTAGTAGGGTTAGGTCTAGGCCAAAGTGTTCGGGTAGGTGCACTTGGTTGGGTGGTATGAGAGGAGTGGGGTGTAACCTTCCTCATTTGCCGATCCAACTTGATAGCCTTGTGCAAGAGGTCATTGAAACCCCGGTACTCATGCAAATCCAAGGTCCTAGCCAGTTCGGGTCTCAAGCCATACAAGAACCTCGCCATCTTGGCTTCTTCCCCTTCTCTCACATTGGCTCTCATTAGTGCTCCCTCTAGGTCCTTGTGATAGTCCTCAACCGACCTAGACCCTTGGGTGAGATGTTGGAGTCTTTGACAACACTCTCGGTCATAGTAGGGAGGCACAAACCTCTCCCTCATAACCAACTTCAATTGCTCCCAAGAATCAATAGGTTGGAGCCTTGTCCTTCTCGGTTCCATATTCACTTGGTCCCACCAAGTGAGGGCATAGCCACTAAACTCAACCACCGCTAGCTTGAGCCTCAAGTAGTACGGATAGTCAAGACAATTAAACACCATCTCGGCCTTTTTGACCCACTCCAAGAATTCTTTTGGATTACTCTTGCCATAGAAGGGTGGTACTTGGAGCCTCAATTGACCCATGGCTTGTTGCTCAAGCAACCCTTCTCTTCTCTGTGGCTCTCCGCCTCTAGCTCTTTGTTCCCCTTCACCTTCTTCATTTGCTGGCCATTCCAACCTCCTAGGGTCCCTTACCCTTGGAGGGTTGTAGTAGGAACCATCTAGGAACCCACAATCCAACTCTCGGCTGATACGATCACGGGTACACGTGAAGCGGCCGCGAGATCGTCTGCGCAGATCTAGCTCGAAGGAGTTGACGAACAAAGAAGGATAGATTCGGCCACAGACACCTCCCAACTACGAGGTTGGGCAATATCTGCGATAAGCCTGGGGAATATGGAAGATCTAGCACCTCTTAACTACGAGATTAAGCAATACTAGATATTAAACTTGATGATAAACAATCAATCAAGGGGGATGTCGGAATATAGCAAGGGGGTGAGAACCGGGGGTAAGGAATTGTCCTTCTTAAGCTTGACATATGTTCTAACTATTCTAGGAGTCTGCCTTTCCTTTTATAGGGAAGGAAGGGAACAACCTCTTACAAAAGGTGCATGCATGCCATAAAGTATACAGTACTTTTGTATGCATGTCTGATGAAAAGATAAAAAGGTAAAAGTAGATAAGTATGCTCCCAAGTGTCGCGTAAAGGCGGGAGGGGCCGAATGGTCGGGAGTGGTTTGGCCGACTTGATAAGCTTAGGTGGCTTTCTTTGGAAGGCTTCGTCCGGAGGCCCGCTCTGAAGGCTTCGCCCGCGTTAGGAAACTTCACGGAGAAGGCTTTGCCTGGTTTGGCCCTGCCTTCTCTTGGAGGCTTCGCCAAGTAGACTCCGCCTTGCTTGGAGGCTTCGCAGTAGGAGAACTCTTCTTTAGCGTCTGAACTGGAAGTCTTCTTGTTGTAGACGTTGCCTTCGCCAAGAGACTTGCTGGGATGACTTCGCCCAGAGGCTTTGCCTTCGCCAGGAAGCTTCACGGGAAGGCCCTGCCTTTTCTCTGAAGACTTCTCGTGGACATTGTTGCATGAGGGCTTCGCCTTAGGGGGTCCGCGAGGATGGCTCCGCCCGAGGCTCTGCCATCGCCGGAACACCTTTGTTTGGGAAGCCTAGCCCTCGCCTTGAGGCTTCGCAGAATGGCTTCGCCGGAGGCTTCGCCGTGTTCTCGGATGCCTTAGCATGATGCAGTTCAACCTTCGCCTTGAGGCTTCACAGGACGGCTTTGCCAAAAAGGCATTGCCTTCACCTGGATACCTTCGTGTGCGTAAGCCTCTCCTACGCCTTGAGGCCTCTCGTAGGGTCCTCGCGTGGAGGCGTTGCTTTTTCCATGTCAGGTGCTAGTCCAGACCATGGATTAGGTCGCCTGGGCCTCTGAACCCACTCGCCGAGGGGTTGCTCCGAGCTTCACTCGACTGCCTCTTCGTCTGGGGCTTCTTGTTGTTGCTTGGGGATCCCATGATCACATCATTCCCTCCCCCTTAAAAAGATTCGTCTCGAATCTTAAGGGAAGAAAACTTCCTACAACGAAAACAAGCACAACAAACTTTGAAGAACATCGAGGTTAGTGGTGAAAACCTAACCGGAGAGGCGGGGGGGTCGCGGTGGCGATGCATATGTATGCGTGAGCATGACAACTCCTATATGCATCGTGAACATGAGCAGTCTATAAAAATTCATGACATGCTTCCTAGAGTATTTTAGACAATTAACAAGAACTTTATACTCAAGGAAAACATGCGGTCTAAAGCCTTTAGACCTCTGCTCATGGAATCAAAGGGTGGGGGTCAACGGAAGCTTTACCTTCGCCAAGCACATGCATATGTGCTTCCCAAGACAATGAAGGAAAAACTAAGCTAGTCATAGAAGGAACATTAGACTGCAGCATGCGGAGACTAGCATTAGTATAAGCAAGAGGTTGAGAGATGAACAGGTCGTCCTCTCCCTCCACCTCAACTGTCACCGCACGCCACCCGAGCCCGGTTGCGGAGGCGGGGGCGCCGGGACGTCGGAAGCGGAAGCCGGAATGATACAGAAAAGGCAGGTCTATCGAGACCTGCCGCGCGTAGCGGACCCGAAAGGCGAAACGATTGTGGAAGCAACCTCACAAAAATTTCATACATATAACTAAAATAAAATCAAAATATACAATTCATGCATCAGCAGAGTAAGCCTCGCCCTCCGTGGACGAGTGCTTACGCACCAAACATAGATACATACAGAGTTCACAGAACCTAAGGTGTCTAGCAAGCGCCAAGCGCTCAGAACATGCACAGAACAGAATATATAAGTATATACAAATATACAATCATCACAGCAAACCAGAAAATATGCACATGCAGCTACAGAGCCAACCCTAGGCCTAAACATCAAAATACCTCGCGCGGGATTCAGACCAAGTAGACAAAATCCCAGCCCACAAGGTACCTGCTGTTGCTCAACACAACCAAGGCGAAGCCTCGCGAAACCTACCCCCGGCCGCTTACTGCACCTACCGAAATCCAAAACAGAACCCGAAAAAGGGTGAGTCCTAAAAGGACCCGTAAGGGATTTGGGGTAAGATAAGCATATGTAACCCTGCAAAACAGAAAGATAATAATATACGAATATATACGACGAAAACAGAATATCGTGCATGTAATAAAAACATATCGAATCCCGAAAAAATATGCGATACCAAATCGCCATAAACCCATATAACAAATCGGGAACGACAGCCTCCCTCTAAGGAGTCAAGCCGGCTATTACGAAGCATGGTGCACCAGTGGGTAGCGAACCCACAACTGTCGTAGGGTTAATGCATGCAGTATGCCACAAGGCATACTCCTACAAATTACGTAACGTACCTTAAAGCGAAATTTCCGAAATACCGCAAAATGTAGTGCAACAACACATACACCTACAGACTACGAGAATATGCCCTAGGCATATAATACCGAAATACTTGCAGAATGTAAAGTGAAACAAAACATATACCTATCTTACCAAAATAACAGAACCAAACCCTTACCTCACAAATCCAGTATTTGATGATTCTGGGCGATTTCCAAACCACGACCCGAAACCCGAAAACCTCTCTTTTCTAACTTCCGGACCTCAGAATCTGTCAATTCAAGCTAAATTAGCAACCTTACCAACCACACTACCAAACTACACCCTGTCCCCAAAATTGAAAATCCGGCAGAATTTCGGTAAAATTCCAGATTTCCACAGAAATGTCAGATTTCAGAACCAACCTAGACAATGCAAGATTATACATTGACAAACATAATACAACAAGCAGAACTGATCAAATCCAACCTTAAACCCTTCATTACCCAACATTTTCCGATAATCCCGCTTAATTGTAACTTTTCCATTTCTTAACCGAATTGAACGCTTCAAACTTCCATCCACACCTAAATTCAACCCCAACACCATATTAACACCCAATTTAACCAAAATGAAACTCCAACATTGAAAAAGAATCATCCAATAATTCGGCTCCTTTGCCAATTTTTATCCAACTTCCAAATCAATCCATTCAAACTTCCAATTAATCATACTAATCACCAATTTCACTTCTAAACCAAGAATGCTATCCAATTGCATCCAAAACAACCAAATTCAACATTGAACAACAACAAACATAATCGGCCATTTGGGGGTTTCCAACCCAACTTGTTTTCCATCAAATTGAATCCATACAAAAGCTTAGAATCATGCTAGGACTAACATACTTGAAGCATGAAACAAGATAACAAACATACACCATTTTGGAAATTATCCCAAAAATTCGGCCATAACAAGTTCTTCATCCAAGATGTGTTTTCCAAAATCCAACACTTGATTAACACTCTCCTACAACCCAAGAACAACATACTAAAACATGGGAGGAAGAGAATCATCCTAGCTTATAGCTAAGAACAAACCCATCATTTGCCAAAACTCCTCTTTTCTTCACTAATCTTCAAAACTAATGAGAAAAGAGAGCTTAGGGAGGTACTTACCACATGAAGGACCCAATTCCTCTTTAATTTGAGCCAAGATGAAGAGCTTCAAGCTTGAGGTTGAGCTCCAACCATGGCGTCGGCAGCAGCAAAGGAAGAAGAAGGAGATGAAAAAGAAAAGAAATGAGTTGAAACTCATTTTATGGAAATAATAGCTAATATATATCTTTTCCACTTTATAACCCATACCTCCCAACTTTAAGTAAGAAATAGCCATGTGTCCTCTCCTCCCTCCCAATTCTGCCGAAAAAATACTTGCTGCCCATACTCATTTTATTAATTTTGCAACCAAATGCAAATTAACTCCCAATTTTTCCGAAAGTTCCAATTCTTTTTGCCCAAAAATAAATACCGAATTCCAAAATTAACGAAACTTGGACACAACCCTCAGAATATTATAACATTCACAAAACATTTTTCAGAAATTCATTTACCATTCCGGAGTGTCCTACCGAGCTCGCTGAACCCGAACCAAAACCCGACGTGCGAGCGTGTCAACCTGAACCGAAATTCCGTCACTCCAAAATTCTATAAAAATACCCATAAATTCCATCTTAAATTATAACACAACTTACCCCAAAGCCGCCAGAAAATTTCCATCCCGAGCCCCGGGATTCCCGTCCCGAGCCCGGGAGTCGCCGAACCGAATGTCCCGCCCCAAATATTAAACTCCAGAACCACCTCCGGACGTCTCCACGACTCCAAAACTGCAAACGGCTTCCCAAACTGAGATCTCGAGAGTGCTACCGAGCCCGCTGTACGTCCCCGAGACGACCCCGACAACCCCGGCGCGGAAAAATATTTTCGGCGAAACGTCCGGGACCCACACGACCTCAAATACGGAAGGGTTCGCCAAAATGATACTCGGATAGGGCTCGGGAGCCGCCCGAACGCCGAAAACGTGACCCGCAGCCAAAACCGAGCTCGGTCACCCGGTCGCAACCCGCTCGGGGTGACCGTAACATCAACCATTAACATGGCTTCAGCCCGATTTATTTTAAGATGCTCATGTTTGCTAGGGAAAGGCATGGATGTTTCTCGTGGAATAAAGTGGCCTTTCCTTAACGCATGCACTCTAAACATGCTAAACATGGCATCTGGGGGGGTCCCATATATAGATTCGAACAATGGGTGTGGCTTCGAACCAATGTCTGATCCATCACCCACGTTCGTAGCATGCAGACTCAAGGAATCCACGGGTTCGCACTCTGGCGTATACCCTTTCTTTGTTAGGAGGAAGAGACAAATTACCTTCTCCCAATCTTGGGAGGCGAAGACCTGTTTCGCATATCATCTTCTCCATGTCCAACAAAAGTGTGGCTTCTTCCTCGAGTGGGGGTCCAGTTGGGGCTCCCGCATGAGCTCTGCCTTCTCCCAAAGCGCCTTCGCTTTCTTCAACTCTTCGCGCGTCCGCGGCCTCTTCTTGTCCCTGCACAGCCAAAGAAGAATAATAAGTTTGAGAAGATGAAACTGTTAGTTCTTCTTGGAGTATGGTAGAAGGCCGGGTGAGTCTTTCTTTTCACTCATTTGGCTTTGGAGAGCTCTTTCTTTCTTCTCTCTTTCCTTTTCTCTCTCGCCCGCTCATATTCTAAGTACTCATCTTTGAGCCTTTTAATCTCTTGGGCGAGAGTCTCTTCTTTTGGATTTTGGTGAGGGTTGGGGTGTGTGGTGTAGGTATGGGCTGCGCAAGTATTGGGCGGTGGGTTGCGCGGCCCAACCAATTGGGTTTGTGGCGATGGGGGTCCTCGCCTCCTCTCCTGGAAGGAAGTTGGTTCGCCTGAGGGCGAAGACCCGTCGAGTGTAGTATGGTGGCGGAGCCTGACTGGGGTACTGTGTGCAGGGCACATGGGAGTCCTCGCCTGGGAGTAGTATGGAGGGGGTGGCTCTTCTTGACAGAGTCCATATCGTCGCCACAAAGAACCTCTTCAACTCACTCCACGACCGGATGGGGGCTTCAGCGGACCGTTCCCTGTCAGAGAACTCTCGGCGACACCATTCCTTGGCCTCTCCTTTTAGGCTTCTTATGGCTTGGCTCAACATTTCTTCACCACGAAGGGGGAAGCACCAAAAGTGGTACTCCCACCTTTCCATCCAATGCCATAAGTCTTTTCCAAGCTGGTACCGCCCCACTGATAGTTCAACCCCATAGAAATATTTATTCGCCATGGAATCTCCTGCACATTTAAATAATAAAATTAGTCCGCTCAAGCTCCTCACGTGTTTGGGGTCTCTCCTGCCGCGAAGGGTTCCGCCCTTTCGCGAGGGGTCACACTCGGCTTTCTTTCTTTCCTCTTGCTCAGCTCTCAGAGCTTGCTCTTTCCAAGGCCAAAACCCGACAATGAATATCACAAGATAATCACTAGCATGCAAAAATCTTTAAACAAGAAGTACTAGTTACTTGAAGCAAGCTAGGTTAAAATGGAGGGTTTCGCAACAGATATACAAGAGGGTTAGAAATAAGGTTTTCAGCGCACAAACACTTTTGGTTCAAATTTGAAATCGAAATTAGATCAAGGTCACTGTTCATATGAGTTGTGGAATGAACAGATATGAACACTCATATGAACACCAAGAACAATAAGAACACAGATTCGATTTCTTCTACGCTTTTCACAACCAAGCCTTATACACCACTTCTCTTCACTTTTCAACTACAACCTCACTCTTTTGAGCGTATAAATCTTTGCACGTTGCGGTTTCGAATAAAACTGAGATTTGCGACTTTCGCAAAACCGCAACTGCTTTCTTTTCTTTTTCTTCTTCTCTGTTTTCTTTTTTTTTTTTGACTTTTTGATTTATGAAGTTGCTAACACCACAACAACTCCTAACACAGAAACAACACAACAGATAAACCGAAATAAAGCGGATAGGGGGTTTTCAGAAAATGGACAGAATATAACACGGTTATAAAATACGCAAAGATAAATCTTTCTTCAAGTAGAAGTTAAAGGTTTTAACCTTGAAGAAATCACAACAACTCCAGCAAGCGATCTGGCTCTGATACCACTTGATACGATCACGGGTACACTTGAAGCGAAGCCGCGAGATCGCAAAAGCGCAGATATAGCTTCGGCCACAGACACGTGATACGATCACGGTACACGTGAAGCGAAGTCGACGAACAAAGAGGATAGATTCGGCCACGACACCTCCCAACTACGAGGTTGGGCAATATCTGCGATAAGCCTGGGAATATGGAAGATCTAGCACCTCTTAACTACGAGATTAAGCAATACTAGATATTAAACTTGATGATAAACAATCAATCAAGGGGGATGGCGGAATATAGCAAGGGGGTGAGAACCGGGCTTAAGGAATTGTCCTTCTTAAGCTTTACATATGTTCTAACTATTCTAGGAGTCTGCCTTTCCTTTTATAGGGAAGGAAGGGAACAGCCTCTTACAAAAGGTGCATGCATGCCATAAAGTGTACAGTACTTTTGCATGCATGTCTGACGAAAAGATAAAAAGGTAAAAGTAGATAAGTATGCTCCCAAGTGTCAGCGTAAAAGGCGGGAGGGGCCAGAATTGGTCGGGAGTGGTTTGGCCGACTTGATAAGCTTAGGTGGCTTTCTTTGGAAGGCTTCGTCATTTGGAGGCCCTGCTCTGAAGGCTTCGCCCGCGTTAGGAAACTTCGCGGAGAAGGCTTTGCCTGGTTTGGCCCCGCCTTCTCTTGGAGGCTTCGCCAAGTAGGCTCCGCCTTGCTTGGAGGCTTCGCAGTAGGAGAACTCTTCTTTAGCGTCTGAACTGGAAGTCTTCTTGTTGTAGACGTTGCCTTCGCGTAGTGTCTTGCTGGGATGACTTCGCCCGCAGGCTTTGCCTTCGCCAGAAGCTTCACGGGAAGGCCCCGCCTTTTCTCTCGAAGACTTCTCGTGGACATTGTTGCATGAGGGCTTCGCCTTAGGGGGTCCGCGAGGATGGCTCCACCGGAGGCTCGCCATCGCCGAACACCTTTGTTTGGGAAGCCTAGCCCTCGCCTTGAGGCTTCGCAGAATGGCTTCGCCCGAGGCTTCGCCGGTGTTCGATGCCTTAGCATGATGCAGTTCAACCTTCGCCTTGAGGCTTCACAGGGGGGCTTTGCCAAAAGGCATTGCCTTCGCCTGGATACCTTCGTGTGCAGAAGCCTCTCCTACGCCTTGAGGCCTCTCGTAGGGTCCTCGCGTGGAGGCGTTGCTTTTTTCCATGTCAGGTGCTAGTCCAGACCATGGATTAGGTCGCCTGGGCCTCTGAACCCACTCGCCGAGGGGTTGCTCCGAGCTTCACTCGACTGCCTCTTCGTCTGGGGCTTCTTGTTGTTGCTTGGGGATCCCATGATCACATCAGGGACCCTAGGTGACTCATACCCGCCTCGGACCCTAGGTGAAGTTTGCACCCACTCACCCTCCTCATCTTCAATGATGGTCTCAATAGGCTTGTAGTAGGATGTGGTAGGTCTGGGCCTAAGTGTAGTGGTAGGATAGGGTGAGTCTTGGTAGGGTGGATAGTGTTTAGGTGGAGGAGGGACTCGCGTAGGTAGTGTTGTGGAAGGTGGTGTGTAGGCTTGGGTAGTGGGGGTGCTTTGTGGCTCTTGTGGTTTGAGAGGGTTGTCTTCGGGTGCAACACCTTCTTGACCCTCCTTCCTCTTTCCCAAAGCCTTAACATCCTTCTTAATTCTGTCCATCCTCTCCCCATAGGAATCAACCTTAGCCTCAATGCCCGAATCTCCTTAACAAGCGCACCGAGTTCACTCTCTTCAAGACTATGCTCCATTGGTCTTCATCCTGTTTTCAAACAGAATGCACACACACAAAAATGGACCTTACTGACCTCTTTCTAGATGTATTCACTCGTGTTTTACTCAGGGTTTAAAGTGTACAAGGTCTCTCGGCCTATTTTCAGCTCACTCAAACACAAAAGCTCGAAAAACTCAACAACACCTCTACCCTCTCAAAGTCCTTGGGTAGGGATGCACTTGACCCGCCACTCAAAGCTAACCTTAGTGCCAAGATTTAAACCAATAGATGAAGGCACTAGTTACTGAAAATAGGTTGAGCTTGGTGGTTGGGGGTTGAAAGAAAACCGAATGGATTTTGAAAAGGTTTGAAGAAAATCGGGTGAACCCTTCTTTCTTTCAAAGTGCCGAAAAAGGTACCACTTTGCTCTGGATTTTGAAAGCTTTAAAGATCTTCCCCAGCTGAGATTTTTCAATATGTTGCAGTTCAATACCCTAACAAAGTATCCTCAAATGGATCGGAGCAGATTCGCACCTTAACTTAACAAAGTTGCAATTTTTTTCTCGGGTCTTGATGACTCGCCGGATGGTCCAGTTTCAAAGAATCGGGTTTTTGAGCAACTTCCGATTCGATTTTGAAACAACTGTCTTCTACAAACTTGTAGATCACAGATTTTCCTAGAAGAACTAGCAAGCTTTTCAGCTCGGATATCACAGAATCAGTACAGAATCGAAACGAAACAGAGACGAAAAACTCTGCTCACTAGCCCGATAGCAAAGCAAAGGGGTTTTCGAGCTAGCAAGTTTTCCTCAAGTCTAATGAGCAGCAAAGCTCGATACCAAGTTGATATGACCTCTCCAGATGTGTGGGGATCCTAGGTCAAGGATCTAGCTCCAATGGACTTGGAAGATGGGGCGGTTGGTCGATGCACTCCAAGTCACCCCAGCGGGTTGCGACCGGGTGACCCGGGGCCCCGGTTTTAGCCTGCGGGTCACGTTTTTCGGCGTTCAGACGGCTCCCGAGCCCTATCCGAGTATCATTATGGCGAACCCTTCCGTATTTGAGGTCGTGTGGGTCCCCCGGACGTTTCCGCGGAAAATATTTTTCTGGCGCCGGGGGGTTGTCGGGGTCGCCTCGGGACGTACAGCGGGCTCGGTAGCGCTCTCGAGATCTCAGTTTGGGAAGCCGTTCGCAGTTTTGGAGTCGTGGAGACGTCCCGGAGGTGGTTGTAGAGTTTAATATTTGGGGTGGGACGTTCGGTTCCGGGCGACTCCCGGGTTCGGGACGGGAATCCCGGGGCTCGGGATGGAAATTTTCTGACGGCTTTGGGGTAAGTTGTGTTTTAATTCAAGATGGAATTTATGGAATTTTTATAGAATTTTTGGAGTGACGGAATTCCGGTTCAGGTCGACACGCTCGCACGTCGGGTTTTGGTTCGGGTTCAGCGAGCTCGGTAGGACACTCCGGAAAGGTAAATGAATTTCTGAAAAATGTTCTGTGAATGTTATAATATTCCGAAGATTGTGTCCGAGTTTCATTAATTTTGGAATTCGGTAATTATTTTTGGGCAAAAAGAATTGGAACTTTCGGAAAATTGGGAGTTAATTTGCAATAGGGTGCAAATTAAATAAAATCAGCATGGGCTGCTGCAGTTGATAATTTCGGCAGATTTTTGGGAGAAGGGAAGGGACACATGGCTATTTTTAATTTAAGGAAGAGAAGGGTATGGGTTATAAAGTGGAAAATTATATAAGTGGCTAATATTTACATAATATTAGACTTACTTTCATTTCTTCTTCTTCTTCCTTCTGTTCTTGCTGCTGCCGAAACTCCATTGGAGAAGCTCCTCCAAGCTTGACTTCCTTCATCTTTGTGGAAATCAAAGAGGAATTGCTTGCCACTTGTGGTAAGTATCATCCTAACTCCTCTTCTCACTTTAGTTTTGAAGTTTAGTGGTTAAAAGAGAAGATTTTGAGAAGTTTGGGTTTGTTCTTCACTACATGATTGAGTGATCCTCTCCCTCCCATCTTTTAGTATGTTGTTCTTGGGTAGTAGGAGAGTGTTAATCAAGTGTTAGATTTTGGAAAACACAATTTGGAAGCAAAACCTATGTTGGCCGATTTTTTGGAGGATTTTCCAAAATGATGTGTGGTTGTTGGCTTGTTTCATGCTTCAAGTATGTTAGTCCTAGCATGATTCTAAGCTTGTGTGTGGATTTAATTTGATGGAAAACAAGTTGAGGTGAAAACCCCTAAATGGCCGAATTGTGCAAGTGTATGTTCTTGGTGGATTTTGTTGTTTGGGTGCAATTGGATAGCATTCATGGTTTAGGAATGTAATTGGTGATTAAAGAGTGCAAATGGAACTTTGTTTGGATTGAAATGGAAGTTGGGTGAGAAACCCCTCTTTGGCCGAATTGAAAAGTGAAGGGGTTTTGTTGATTTTGGTGTAATTGGTTAGTAAGCATGCTTAGGAAGTGGAATTGGTGATTAATATGATTATTTGGAAGCTTGAATGGATTGAATTGGAAGTTGGATAAAAAGTTGGTTGAAAACCGAATCTTTGAATGATTCTTTTTCAATGTTAGAGGTTCATTTTGGTTGAATTGGATGTTAATATGGTGTTGGGGTTGAATTTAGGAGTGGATGGAAGTTTGAAATGTTGAATTCAGTTAAGGAATGAAAAAGTTGCAATTAATCGGGATTATCGGAAAATGGCGGGTAATGAAGGGTTTAAGGCTGGATTTGATCAGTTCTGCTTATTGTATGATGTTTGTCAATGTGAAATCTTGCATTGTCTAGGTTGATTCTGAATTCTGACGTTTCTGTGAAAATCGGGATTTTACGGAAATTGCAGCCGGATTTTCGGTTTTGGGGTCGGGGTTGTAGTTTGGTAGTGTGGTTGATGAGGATGCTAATGCAACTTGGTTTGACAGATTCGAGTTTCGGTGGTTAGGAAAAGAGGAATTCTAAGTTTCGGGGCACGGTGTAGGTGTTATCCAGAATCGGTCCAATACTGGATTTTGAGGTAAGGGTTTGGTTACGTGTTTTGGTAAGCTAAGTATATGTTTTAGTTTCCGTTTACATTACGCTAGTATTTCGAATATTGTGCCGTTGGGCATATTCTCGTAGTTTGTAGGAGTATGCCTTATGGCATACTGCATGCATAATATTACGACAGTTGTGGGTTCGCTACCCCAGCTGGTGCACCATGCTTCCGTATTAGCTTCGGCTTCCGACTCCCATAGTGGAGGCTGTCGTTCCGATTTACTATATGAGTTGTGGCGATTTAGAATCGCACGTCCTTCGGGTCTCCGATCTGTTTTTCTGTTCATGCATGTTATTCCGTATTCTGTTGCATATATTGCTATCTTTCTGTTTTGCAGGGTTTCATATACTTACCTTACCCCTTATCCCTTACGGGGTCCTTTTAGGACTCACCCTTCTTTGGGTTCTGTTTTTGGGTTTCAGGTCGACCTGATAAGCGGCCTGTGGAGTAGGGTTTCGTGAGGTTCTACCTCGGTTGTATTTTGCGGCAGCTTCACCTTGCGGCCCGGGATTGCCTTTTGGATCTGAATCCCGCGCGAGGTATTTGACGCTTAGTCTTAGGCTTGGCTCTGTAGCTGCATGTACAGACTTTCTGATTTGCTATGATGGATGTATGTCTGTATATATATATTTGTATATTCTGTTCTATATCTGTCCTCAGCGCTTGGCGCTTGCTAGACATTTTAGGTTCTGTGAATTCTGTATGTATATGTGTTTTGGTGCGTAAGCACTCGTCCACGGAGGGCGGGGCTTACTCTGTTATTTGTGCATGAATTGTATGGTTGCATTTTATTTTGTTTATATGCATGAAATGTCCGTTAGTTTGCTTCCACAATCCTTCCGTTTTCGGGTCCGCTACGCGCGGCGGGTCTCGATGGACCTGCCACCCCTTCCCATTCCGGCTTCCGCTTCCGGCGTCCCGGCGCCCCCGCCTCCGCAACCGGGCTCGGGCGGCGTGCGGTGACAAGTTGGTATCAGAGCAGGTAAGTGACCATATTGGTCGTCAGTGGTGACTTGTAGTGACAAGCTATTGTTCTACATTTTATTTTAGAATGGTTTGGTACGGAGATTGGCCACCTCCTTACTCAAACCACTTCAAAATAAAATTGTGGAGCAAAGTTTGGTCCTGCAAGTTATCCTGGTGGTTGCAGAGTACGGGATCCAGAATTTTGAGATTTTGGTAAAAGTGTTACAAGTTAAGGATTGTGGAAAAGTTTCAGGTACGTAAAATTGTGTGTTAGGGAAAGATTTGGTGAAATAAGCATGAATTGCTTCTGTGATTCTGTGAAATGCATGATTTTACCGTTTTGCAAAATAACTTCTGAGTTAAGTACTGCATTGCACTACAGAGCCTTAGGAAGCTGCTGCTAGTTTCTATAGGGATTAGAGGTAACTGATTGTTTTGGACTCTGTTTGGTCCGAAATGTTTCAGGAATGGTTAACACGCGCCGACAGCGTGATTTACGACCGGAGGGAGGGGACCGTAATCCCACGCCTCCGAGGGGTAGAGAGCAGACAGGAGCATTCTGAGCCAGAGCGGGTACATACCCCGCCACCGGTTGTGCAGCAGGGTCAGGGGTCTACCACTGCTTTGGTTCATGTGCTGGAGCAGGTCCAGCAGTTGTTGAGGACACTGGTACCGGAGCAGGTTCCGGTACAGTCACAGGTGCAGGAGGATTCGGTCGCGGCACCATCTGTGCATTCTGATGGGAGGGTGAGCAGCCACACCCGGACTACCACCCACACTCATGTACGGGCCCGATCTGAGAGTGATTCGGAGGAGGACGCGGAGCGCAGGAACACTCGATCTCGGAGGATACGACTGCAGCGTAGCCCCGTAGCTCGCTCTGATCGTTCTGACCAGGAGACACATCAGCCCCCTCGACAGCGACGGAGGGTTATTGAGCTGGATTCTGATACCACCCGTCGGACTCACCGACGACTGGGAGGTTTGGGGCATCACTCTGATTCTGATGATGTCCGTTTATTAGAGAGGTTCCAGCGGCTGAACCCTAGGAAGTTTGATGGCAAGGGAGGTCCCGAGGCGGCGGAGACCTGGTTCATGGAGATTGATAAGCTCCTGGGGAGGTTACACTTACCTTCCACAGTGATGGTATCCCTTGCCACGTTCAATCTGCAGGAGGGAGCAGATCATTGGTGGAGGAGCCTTCAGGGCAGTCTGAGGGCGAATGCGGGGCTGGCACCCGGTCAGGAGGTGGAGGTCACTTGGGAGCGATTTTATTCTTTGTTCCATCGGAGGTTCATCGGGGCTGCGGCTAGGGATCTGCGGCAGGCACGGTTTGACGAGCTTCAGCAGGGAGATAGGACTGTCGCAGTATGAGAGGGAGTTTGACAGGCTTATCCACTACGTACCGCAGTACCACGGTATGGAGGAGGAGAAGGCGAAGAGGTTCATTCGTCGACTGCGCCCCGAGTACAGATGGGCTCTGAGGCCATTGGATATTACTACCTACGGGGAGGCAGTTCACAAGGCTCAGCTCCTCGGCGGGAGGATGTTGAGAGTCGCCTCACCTCGCAGAGAGGTCAGGGGACTTCGAGGGGTTCCACGCAGCAGGGACCCCGGCAGGGTTCTGGACGGCAGAACAGACCCGGGCAGTCTAGTGGAGGTAGGGGGGGAGCACCACCCTCACGACCTTGTCCGACTTGTGGTGGGTATCACCCGGGTAGACCTTGTTACCGGCAGGAGGGCCGGTGTTTGCGATGCGGGTCGGATACTCACTGGTACAGGACTGCCCTCGACGGTGGGGCGAGGTTACGGTAGTTTTCAGCGTCGGCGATCTCGGCACCGCCCAACGCACCGCGAGGGCGTGGGTTTCAGCGGGTGGCCCGAGACCTCGGCAGCGACCACAGCTTCAGCCACCCCCTCCACCGCAGCAGCCTAGAGCTGGACGCGTTTTTCAGATAGAGCAGGGAGGTCCTAGTCAGCGAGGAGGCCCTAGTCATCAGGGAGGACCCAGTCAGCAGGCGGGCCCCAGCCAGCAGGGAGGCTCGACTCAGCAGGGAGTCTTGCAAGGTACTGTATTTCTGAACGATACATCTGTTCATGCGTTATTTGATACAGGAGCGTCTATTTCTATTGTAGCACAGAAATGTGTTACATCTCTGCACTACTGTTAGTACTTTGTCGCAGATGTATTTAGTAAAAACTGCTGAGTCGGTTCTGTTTTCCAATGGGATGGTTCGGGGTTGTACTATATACGTAGGCGGGCATCGATAGTATCGGACTTGTTGGTTCTAGACACGCCGAACTATGATGTTATTCTTGGGATGGATTGGCTATCCAAGAATTCATGCACATTGATTGTGCAGCCCGTACCATTATGGTATCCGGAGAGGTACTACCTCTCACGACTCCGATCGGTTTGACTATCGCACAAAGATAGCACAGAGTTGCAGATTCTGGACCAGCTGTCGGTAGTTGGTGTAGGGGAATGCTTCGATCTGAATGAGGCGGATACTAGGTTAAGGCTAGCTGGTATACCGGTAGTTCGAGATTTCCCGCAGGTATTTCCGGAGGAGTTGCCCGGATTACCACCAGAGCGGGAAATTGTATTTGAGATTTACCTGCAGTCGGGCACTGCTCCGATATCTATTCCCCCTTATCGGATGCCCATTTCTGAGATGCAGGAGTTAAAGAAGCAGTTGGAGGAATTACAGCAGAAGGGCTTCATCCGACCGAGCACTTCGCCGTGGGGTGCTCCGGTTCTGTTTGTAAAGAAGAAAGATGGGACACTCCGACTCTGTATAGACTACAGACGGTTGAATGCCCTTACTGTGAAGAATAAGTATCCCTTGCCGAGGATTGACGATCTTTTTGATCAACTTCGGGATTCGAGAGTTTTCTCGAAGATTGATCTACGATCGGGATACTTTCAGCTTAGGGTGAAGGAGGAGGATATACCTAAGACTGCTTTCCGCACCCGATACGGACACTTTGAGTTTACGGTCATGCCATTTGGGCTGACCAATGCTCCGGCAGCATTCATGGATCGATGCATCGGGTGTTCCGTCCATACTTGGACTCTTTTGTGGTGGTCTTCATTGATGATATTCGATATACTCTCGGGATGCGGACTCGCATCGGGAGCATCGAGGGTAGTTACAGACACTTTGGGAACATCAGCTTTACGCTAAGTTCTCAAAGTGTGAGTTCTGATCCGGGAGGTCACCTTTCGGGACATGTTATTTCGAGCATGGTCTGTCTGTGGACCCAGAGAAGGTGAGAGCAGTTCAGATCGGAAACAACCTACCACGGTACGAGAGATCGGGAGCTTCCCGGGATTAGCAGGATATTATCGGAGGTTCGCAGGGTTTTCTATTCTGCATCTCCGCTCACGCAGTTGACCAAGAAGGGTCAACCGTTTGTCTGGTCGGATAGGTGTGAGCAGAATTTTCAGGAGTTGAAGCGACAGTTGACTCATGCCCCGATTCAACCTCTTCCAGATCCGAGCTTGCCGTATGTGATCTATACGGATGCTTCCACATCCGGTTTGGGGTGTGTGCTGATGCAAGATCGGAATGTGATAGCTTATGGGTCGAGGCAGCTGCGACCGCATGAGCTGAACTATCCGACACATGATCTGGAGTTGGCTGCAGTGATCTATGCGCTGAAACAATGGAGGCATTATCTGCTTGGTAACAAATTTCAGATTCTTACCGACCATAAGAGTCTGAAATATCTGTTTACGTAGAAGGAGCTTAACATGAGGCAGCGCCGATGGCTCGAATACATTAAGGACTATGATTGCGATGTCAGTACATCTCTGGTAAGGGCAACACGGTTGCCGATGCACTGAGCAGGAAGTATACCGGGTTGGTCAAGGGAGGAGATGTTGGTGACCGATCCGAGGAGAGCGATCTGACGTGCCTTTGGCACAAGTGGCAGCTCTGGGAGCGTGCTCAGGTATACACACTTACTATACATTCTTAGTGGCGTGTTAGAGTTAGCGAGTCGCAATGTAGCGATCCGGGTCTTTAGAGGTTATCTGGTGTGGATATGGGGTCTTTGTTTCCGGCATTTCAGTATAGGCAGGATTGCTATACTTCCGAGACCGCCTTTATGTACCGGAGGATCAGGAGCTCCGGAGTGAGATTTTAGAGGAGGCGCACTCGAGCAGATTGAGTGTTCATCCCGGGAGTGAGAAGATGTATCATGATCTACGTACTCACTTCTGGTGGCCTGGGATGAGGAGGCACATTGCCACACATGTGTCTAGGTGTGCCGTTTGTCAGCAGGTGAAGATTGAGCACCAGAAACCGGCAGGGACACTGCAGTCTTTGCCCATTCCAGTTCGGAAGTGGGGCAATGTTACTATGGATTTTCTGACCGCACCGCCCGACACGGTCCCGCCATGATGCTATCTCGGGTTATTGTGGATCGGTGACAAAGTGCGCACACTTTCGCCTATTCGGATCACGGACCCTCCGGAGAAGCTTGCCCGGCTTTACATCGGTGAGATTATGCGATTACATGGAGTACCAGACTCCATTGTATCTGACCGTGATCCGCGTTTCACGGCACGGTTCTGGAAGGCTTTTCATGAAGCGCTGGGCACGCGACTCCATCTGAGTACAGCTTATCACCCACAGACTGACGGGCAGTCGGAGCGGGTGATTCAGATATTGGAGGATATGCTACGGAGCTGTACTATAGACTTTGGAGGAGATTGGGACCAGCAATTGCCTTTGATTGAGTTCTCGTACAACAACAGCTTCCAGACTACGATTGGTATGGCACCATATGAGGCGTTATGCGGGAGGAGATGTATGACACCGCATTGCTTTGGACCGATGCGTCGATAGGGTTGAGTTGGGACCCGAGCTTATTGAGGAGACTACGGCGAAGATCAGATTGATTCAGGCGCGGATCAAAGCCGCGAACGACCGCACCACTACTTATGCGAACCGTCGCCGTAGGGCTCTGGAGTTTGAGGTTGGGGATAGGGTTTGGCTCAAGGTAGCACCTATCCGCGGGACAGTCAGATTCGGGAAGAAGGGCAAGTTGGCCCCACGGTATATCGGCCCATATGAGATTCTGGAGCGGATCGGTAGGGTGGCATACCGGTTGGCGTTACCTCACAGTCTGCTGCGGTGCACAATGTCTTCCATGTCGGCATGTTGAAGAAGTGCATTCTGATCCGACTCATTTATTCCGATGAGGAGGTACAGTGGAACCCGATCTTTCTTATCGGGAGGTACCGGTAGCCTTTCCGGATAGGGATGTCGAGACTCGTAGCAAGTTGATTCCCATGGTCAAGGTTCAGTGGTCACATCATACTGACCGGGAAGCGACTTGGGAGACAGAGAAGGACATTCAGGATCGATACCCCGAGCAGTATCAGCGGTTGATACAGCTCTTGGAGGACCAAGAGTCCTAAGGGGGGGAGAATGTTACGGTCACCCCGAGCGGGTTGCGACCGGGTGACCCGGGGCTCCGGTTTTAGCCTGCGGGTCACGTTTTTCGGCGTTCAGACGGCTCCCGAGCCCTATCCGAGTATCATTTTGGCGAACCCTTCCGTATTTGAGGTCGTGTGGGTCCCCCGGACGTTTCCGCGGAAAATATTTTTCTGGCGCCGGGGGGTTGTCGGGGTCGCCTCGGGACGTACAGCGGGCTCGGTAGCGCTCTCGAGATCTCAGTTTGGGAAGCCGTTCGCAGTTTTGGAGTCGTGGAGACGTCCCGGAGGTGGTTGTAGAGTTTAATATTTGGGGTGGGACGTTCGGTTCCGGGCGACTCCCGGGGCTCGGGACGGGAATCCCGGGGCTCGGGATGGAAATTTTCTGACGGCTTTGGGGTAAGTTGTGTTTTAATTCAAGATGGAATTTATGGAATTTTTATAGAATTTTGGAGTGACGGAATTCGGTTCGAGTCGACACGCTCGCACGTCGGGTTTTGGTTCGGGTTCAGCGAGCTCGGTAGGACACTCCGGAAAGGTAAATGAATTTCTGAAAAATGTTCTGTGAATGTTATAATATTCCGAAGATTGTGTCCGAGTTTCATTAATTTTGGAATTCGGTAATTATTTTTGGGCAAAAAGAATTGGAACTTTCGGAAAAATTGGGAGTTAATTTGCAATAGGGTGCAAATTAAATAAAATCAGCATGGGCTGCTGCAGTTGATAATTTCGGCAGATTTTTGGGAGAAGGGAAGGGACACATGGCTATTTTTAATTTAAGGAAGAGAAGGGTATGGGTTATAAAGTGGAAAATTATATAAGTGGCTAATATTTACATAATATTAGACTTACTTTCATTTCTTCTTCTTCTTCCTTCTGTTCTTCTTGCTGCCGAAACTCCATTGGAGAAGCTCCTCCAAGCTTGACTTCCTTCATCTTTGTGGAAATCAAAGAGGAATTGCTTGCCACTTGTGGTAAGTATCATCCTAACTCCTCTTCTCACTTTAGTTTTGAAGTTTAGTGGTTAAAAGAGAAGATTTTGAGAAGTTTGGGTTTGTTCTTCACTACATGATTGAGTGATCCTCTCCCTCCCATCTTTTAGTATGTTGTTCTTGGGTAGTAGGAGAGTGTTAATCAAGTGTTAGATTTTGGAAAACACAATTTGGAAGCAAAACCTATGTTGGCCGATTTTTTGGAGGATTTTCCAAAATGATGTGTGGTTGTTGGCTTGTTTCATGCTTCAAGTATGTTAGTCCTAGCATGATTCTAAGCTTGTGTGTGGATTTAATTTGATGGAAAACAAGTTGAGGTGAAAACCCTAAATGGCCGAATTGTGCAAGTGTATGTTCTTGGTGGATTTTGTTGTTTGGGTGCAATTGGATAGCATTCATGGTTTAGGAATGTAATTGGTGATTAAAGAGTGCAAATGGAACTTTGTTTGGATTGAAATGGAAGTTGGGTGAGAAACCCCTCTTTGGCCGAATTGAAAAGTGAAGGGGTTTTGTTGATTTTGGTGTAATTGGTTAGTAAGCATGCTTAGGAAGTGGAATTGGTGATTAATATGATTATTTGGAAGCTTGAATGGATTGAATTGGAAGTTGGATAAAAAGTTGGTTGAAAACCGAATCTTTGAATGATTCTTTTTCAATGTTAGAGGTTCATTTTGGTTGAATTGGATGTTAATATGGTGTTGGGGTTGAATTTAGGAGTGGATGGAAGTTTGAAATGTTGAATTCAGTTAAGGAATGAAAAAGTTGCAATTAATCGGGATTATCGGAAAATGGCGGGTAATGAAGGGTTTAAGGCTGGATTTGATCAGTTCTGCTTATTGTATGATGTTTGTCAATGTGAAATCTTGCATTGTCTAGGTTGGTTCTGAATTCTGACGTTTCTGTGAAAATCTGGGATTTTACGGAAATTGCAGCCGGATTTTCGGTTTTGGGGTCGGGGTTGTAATTTGGTAGTGTGGTTGATGAGGATGCTAATGCAACTTGGTTTGACAGATTCTGAGTTTCGGTGGTTAGGAAAAGAGGAATTCTAAGTTTCGGGCACGGTGTAGGTGTTATCCAGAATCGGTCCAATACTGGATTTTGAGGTAAGGGTTTGGTTACGTGTTTTGGTAAGCTAAGTATATGTTTTAGTTTCCGTTTCTGTTCTGCTAGTATTTCGGAATATTGTGCCGTTGGGCATATTCCGTAGTTTGTAGGAGTATGCCTTATGGCATACTCTGTCTGTTAATATTACGACAGTTGTGGGTTCGCTACCCCAGCTGGTGCACCATGCTTCCGTATTAGCTTCGGCTTCCGACTCCCATAGTGGAGGCTGTCGTTCCGATTTACTATATGAGTTATGGCGATTTAGAATCGCACGTCCTTCGGGACTCCGATCTGTTTTTCTGTTCATGCATGTTATTCCGTATTCTGTTGCATATATTGCTATCTTTCTGTTTTGCAGGGTTTCATATACTTACCTTACCCCTTATCCCTTACGGGGTCCTTTTAGGACTCACCCTTCTTTGGGTTCTGTTTTTGGGTTTCAGGTCGACCTGATAAGCGGCCTGTGGAGTAGGGTTTCGTGAGGTTCTACCTCGGTTGTATTTTGCGGCAGCTTCACCTTGCGGCCCGGGATTGCCTTTTGGATCTGAATCCCGCGCGAGGTATTTGACGCTTAGTCTTAGGCTTGGCTCTGTAGCTGCATGTACATACTTTCTGATTTGCTATGATGGTTGTATGTCTGTATATATATATTTGTATATTCTGTTCTATATCTGTCCTCAGCGCTTGGCGCTTGCTAGACATTTTAGGTTCTGTGAATTCTGTATGTATATGTGTTTTGGTGCGTAAGCACTCGTCCACGGAGGGCGGGGCTTACTCTGTTATTTGTGCATGAATTGTATGGTTGCATTTTATTTTGTTTATATGCATGAAATGTCCGTTAGTTTGCTTCCACAATCCTTCCGTTTTCGGGTCCGCTACGCGCGGCGGGTCTCGATGGACCTGCCACCCCTTCCCATTCCGGCTTCCGCTTCCGGCGTCCCGGCGCCCCCGCCTCCGCAACCGGGCTCGGGCGGCGTGCGGTGACAAGCCCCCAGTGCTGGAGCTGGGAGGGAGAAGTTGGGAGCACAAGCTTTTGTCAAAGGTTCTTCTTTGAAAGCTTCAAATGTGATCCAAGAGGCTGAGTAACTTTTGGCCCTTTTAGCCTAGGGTTCCCTACTTGCAGCTTCATCCAAGGGTCTAGATTATTCCTAGGATGACCTGTAATGTTTAGGAACTAACCCTAGAACTAAAAACGCTTAAGAGGTCCGATTAGGGCAAAACCGGCCCACACCCTAGCTAACCTTAGTTACAATCCAAAATCAGCAATAAATGAAAGGTAAGTACACTTCTAAGAGTTCCATCAGATTGTATATGAGTTGGAGAGGTGACTTGGAGCTCCCAATGGTGGCCAAAACGGCTGAGAGGCACCACTTGGAGGAGGAGGTGTCGAATCCGGTACAATGAAATCACTTCCTTGGCTGCTTGTGTTCTGATCTTGCAAAACCTCTCCAGAACGCTGTGGTGCTCCAAATTGAGTGAATCCACTTCCATTGGTTAGCTCTCTTCCCGAACTAAAATCCATTTCAATCCAATTAGAATTCCAAAATTCATTTCAATCCAATTAGAATTCCATTCTCATGCTTAATTCAACAATTAAACATTCTAAGCATGTTTACTAACATACTTCACCATAATCACCCAAAATCACACCCACTTTCACATAACCAATTCAGCCATTTAGGCACTTTTCATCCAACATGCTCACCTTCAAATTGAACCCTAATAGCAACTCCTAATCATGCTAGGAACAACATATCCAAAGCATGAACCAAGATGACATCAATTCAACATACTTAAGATTTAGCCAATAATTCGGCCAAATTAGGGTTTCTTAACCCAAGGTGTTCTTCCATAATCCAAACCTTGATTCCTACACCAAATCATGCCAAGAACAACATACTCAAAGCTTGAAGCAAGAAGATGAACATAACATATAGCTAAGGCTTATCATGATTTCGGTTTCAACATATGTTTTCAACCACAAATCTTGCTTCAACACACCAAACTCATGAAGAAATCAAGCTTACCTCAAGCTCAACACCAAGATCAATCCTTCCTTAAACCCTTGCAAGATGAAGAACACTTGAGAGGTAGAGAGGAAGAGAAGTTGGCGGATGGTGGGAGAGAAGAAATGAAGCCAAAATTGTATTTCTTTCTAATTACTCACCTTTATACTTCTTATCTTATGACACATACACCTTAGTCACCATGCCACCTTAGCACACACCTTAGTCACCTTGGTGAGTCACTAGCCAAGCGCACACACACCTCCTTAGTCACCATGCAAAGCCAAATCCGAAATTTCCCAAGTGTTGAAGTATCATCCCGCACCAACTTAACCGAGCAAATCCCGACGTGTGTGCTTGCTTTCCCGACCAAATAATCCCGTCATGCGTGCTTGGTTATTACCACATTACTCATCCTGAGTCATAACACACCCAACACCATTGGCGCCACAAATTTTTCTATTACGATCCCTGAGCATTTCATCCGGAGCCCCGAGCGTCGCCCGAGAACGAACGTCCCGACCCCAAAAAATATTTTCCGCGGAAAGGTGCAGGGGACTTGTGCGACCTAAAATATGTTGACAATTCACTTGTACAAGGTCCCGATAAAATTCCCGAGCTTACTGATCGACAGGAAATGTGTCCTGCACCTTTTAACAAATTCCCGGACCTTCACTGAAATATCCCCGCAACTGAATACAAACCTCGAGACCTCAATTACTCAAAAGAAACACTTGATAGAAACCCTGACCTTTATAATATGTTGTTAAACCCATTTTAACAATTTATCAGATAAAATCATATAAACCCGCAGGGGTGACTGTAACATCCTCCCCCCTTAAGACTCTTGGTCCCCAAGAGTAACCTGAATCATACAGATGTCCCAAAGGACCAGAATATACATATATGCATACATACACACACACACACACACACACACACACACACACATCCCGAAGGACCGGAACAGATGCAGACAAGCAGATCAGAATATTAGAACAGAATTCCAGATACAGGTTAGCAGAACATCAGATACTGAATAGCAGAATAACAGAATACCCTGAACAGATAGAATTACCAGATAGACCATTGATACGGAAATCTCGAGACATAGCATACTTCTTTTGCAACAATAGATGTAGACATACCGTACGGAAAAAGGAACTACCACAAATGTAACGTTAAGAAGTGGTGTACCTTCTCATAACTCACGGACTTCAAATACTCTACCAGCCCTTTGTTGCTGCGGAGGCGTTTCATGCATCCCCAGCCTCGAACATGGGACTCCGGGCTGGTTGCCGTTATGTCCCATTTCACATGAGTCTTTGGAGTACACTTGCCAGTGCCTCGGTAACATGGTCGCCCAAAATGGGACAACCCACACCCTGCAGTCCCATGTTGAAACTCGGGAGGCATGAAACTCTGGGCCCACCCCGAAGTCTGTGAGTTATGAGATGCGGACGCCACCTGATCAGATATAACCTGGTCTCTAACAAAAAAGGCGCCTTTTTTGTTAGAGACCAGGTTGGCATACCAGTCCAACTGGCGTTCCCTGCATCCCTAACTCACGGACTTCTCGTACCCGGTTACGAGTTTTATGCCTCCCTCAAGACTCGAACATGGGACTCCGGGCTTAATGTCCCATTTCACATGAGTCTGAGTACCACTTGAGAGTGTTGGGATATAACATCATCAGTCCGACGGGACTTCTGAGTATCATGACCTTGCATATCATATTTCTGTTTATATATTTAGGATTGTATTATCTGCTAGATCATTGCACGCTAACCCTTTCATGCAGGTAAAAACATTTCTAAAGTTTCCGTCCGTTATCGTACCTACCCCCTTACAGGGTTCTTTCGTGAACTCATCCCCAAATATTATACTTTTTCAGGAGATCCGGGTAAACGACATGCGCAGTAGATCTCCCGCGGTGCTCATTCTGCATTTCTGTTAGTTTGAGGTGTTGGTCTGTTTATGATTCGGGCTATTCTCGTTAGATCCCTTTTGTGATCTGTTTGGGTAATCTGACGTTATCTCTTCTGGTTGTGTTTTAGCAGCAGCAGCAGTACTACGTGCGGGAATCTTTCGTTCTCGAAGTTTTCCAGATTCCGCACCTAGGTATTCTAGGGTTTTACTTTGGCGGCTCTGTAGATGTACTTGCATGCATGTTTAGATTAGATCATGTTGTATGTGATGTATTTTGGGATACATTTTGGTTTTGTACTTCTGTCTGACTAAAGGGCTCGCCCATTTCAGTTGAGGGCGAGACCCGAGCTATGTTCATATTGGTTATATATATCGGATGGATTCTGTATTCTGGTTGTTTGTGATCGATGAATGATATTTCCATGAACTGCATGTTTGGTGATGGTCGGGTGCTCGCCTATTTCAGTGGGGCGGGGCTCACCATGGATAGTTAAGAACATATTGTATACTTGCCGTGTTTGAGTTTTGTAGGTTGCGGGTCGTAACACGACCAAGTTGTTAAGTGAGCAAAGTGTTCTCAGGCACCGGGCCTTCGAGAACGAGACTTTGCGGGCCGGGTCATGGGACCACTGCACATAGCGGATTTCGGTAGTACCGTTTCCGCGCTCTCCGCCGCAGCTTCCGCTTCTGACGTCGCGGGCGGCCCCGCCTCCGCAACCGGGCGCGGGTGCTCGTGACAAGTTGGTATCAGAGCAGGTCGGGTCGGTGCGACCCGAGAAAGGCATCAATGCCCATTTGATGTTCTTCCGCAAACCTCGCATGAATCTCTTCGATTATGTCGCTTTTCCATGCCTGACCGACCCGCGCGTCACTACGGCCCATAGCGGACCCAAATTTGCGATCAAACTCGTGCTCATATTCTAGTATGCCTTGAAGATTGCCCACCGCTCCACCGCACATCAAAGTGGTTCAAATAAGAAGGTGATCTCGGATGGCATCCCCGACATAGTGCTCATGGAACAACTCTGTGAAATCTCCCATGACATTCCCCCATCCTGCTCACCTCTCTGTGCTCGCTCGGCCTAATGGTTGTTCTTGACGCTCCTCCATTAGATATCTGCACGGCCCTCTAGGTTATATATGGCCAAGTGTCACGGTCGTCATGGCCGGTTGCAGACGCGGGCCGTCCCGCGATGGCGGAAGCTGCGTAAACGGAAGCGGTCCAACCGAGACCGCAAAGTTTCGTTCTCGAAGGCCCGATGCCTGAGAACACTTTGCTCACGGAGTATGCGGACAAAGTTATGCGCTTATAACCTTCGGTCGTGTTTCGACCCGCAACCTACAATTTCCAAATATGGCAAGTATACAGTATAAACCCTAACTATCCATGGCGAGCCCCGCCCCACTGAAATAGGTGAGCACTCCACCATCACCAAACATATAGTTCATGGATAACATCATTCATAAGATCCATGGAATCATACAGATATAGAATGTGTCTAGCACATCAGAATATGATCACACTCAGGGTCCTGCCCTCCACTGTCATAGGCAAGTCCCCGGTCCTACAGAGTATCCCGAACATATATACAAAAGCAAAATGTATCTAAGATACATAGCATGATCAGACAGATGACATGCATGCATACACACCTACAGAGCCAACCGAGAAAGACCTCAGAATACCTACGTGCGGGATCTAAGAGAAACTCCGAAATCAGAAGATCCCCGCAAGTACCGCTGCTGCTGATAACACACACACACAAGAGAGGAAACCCATAATCAAATGAAATCAGAAAGCAGACTAAAACCACTACCGAGACTACCCCTATAACTTAACGGAAGTTCCGTGTCGGAACTGTCGATACCTGATCACAAAACTGAAAGCACCACGGATCTCTAGTCCCCTGGCTGCTTGTCAGGTCGACCTGAAAGGTGGTAAACAGAAAAGGGGTGAGTCATCGGGAGGACCCAGTAAGGGCTGGGGTAAGATACAGGTTGCAATAAGCAAGCTAAGTGCGCGGTTACCTGCAAAACAGAGAACACACAAAACACATATATGCAAATCGATATAAGTAATAAATAGAGTTAGACGAAATCCTGAAAGACGAGGTTAGATAGAGTCCCGAAGGACGCGGTGCAGACCGCCCAAAAGACCCATAAAAAAAAAATCAACAGAGCGACAACCCTCTCCAAGAGGACAAAAGCTGAAGTTATCCGAATATACCTCAGGGTATATACAGAATATCAGCACCCAGTGCAGATATATAGTACACAAGAAGAACCCGAGGTCTCCAAGACCATCCCGAGCCTTGAAGCAAAACAGAATATACCGCAAGGTATAGAAAATATCAGCACCCAGTGCAAATATATAGTACCGATAAGGAACCCGAGGTCACAGAGACCGTCCCGGGCCTTGAACCTGCATACTTGTACCTTACCATATAACTGGTCCTCGGATCATCGGACCACTGTCCTCAACCCGGAACCCGCTTCAACTAACCCTGATATACATGATATCCCTCCCAGAATGTATAACGAGAGAAGTTGAACCCTTACCGTACTTTTTCCGATCTGCAGAAGAATCCCGGGAAAATCCCGACACTCGGCCCGAAACGCTGTAGTGTGACTTCCGAAGTCCCGCACTACTCCACAATTGTTGATTCAAGCTGAAAAACCACACACAAATCAGAAATCACCATTCCTGACCCCCGGGAACTAGTCCCGCACATTCCCGCACTTTCCCGCAAAATTCCACAGAAAGCTCGGATTCTCAAACCGAGCTAGAACATAGTTATTTTCACTCACACATGCACAAATAAGCATTCAAATCATACTTTTTTTTCCAAATTTACACAAACAAGCAAGTAGGTCGGTTATGTTTACAATTTCAGAAAATGACTTTTCGAACATCGCTAGTTACCTACTTCAATTACCGATACCATTTCATTATCAAAACATCCCCGAAACACACCACAACCATACCCTTCCTTACTTTCGGCCTTAACATGCTTCTTATACCAAAATCCATTTCAAACCAATTAGGGTTCCATTCTCCTGCTTAATTCAACAATTAAACATTTTAAGCATGCTTACTAGCATGCTTCACCATAATCACCCAAAATCATACCACTTCTCATAAGAACAATTCGGCCAATTTGGGTACTTTTCACCCAACATGCTCACCTTCAAATTGAACCCTAATATCAACTCCTAATTGTCACGGGCGCCCGCGCCCGATTGCGGAGGCGGGGCCGTCTCGTGACGGCAGAAGCCGAAGCTGCCGCGAAAACTGCGGAAACGGTCGGTTTAACCGAAACCCGATGCTCGTAGTGGTCCCATGACCCGGCCTGCAAAGTCTGGTTCTCGAAGGCCCGGTGCCTGAGAACACTTTGCTTGCTTGTAAACTTATTGGTCGTGTTACGACCCGCAACCTACAAAACTAAAAAATGACAAGTATACGATATAATCCTAACTATCCATGGTGAGCCCCGTCCCACTGAAATAGGCACTACGTAGCTAATGGCGTTTTTGTAGCGCCTTAAGAAGCGCGTTGACGCGTTACAAGAGGCGCATTATAAGTTCGCGCTTCAAAGCGCTACAAGGTGGGTCCGTTTTTTACCCAAGCGCCTTTGTAGCGCTTTAGCGCTTCCCAACAAAGTGGAAGCCGACAACATTTTTTTCGAGTCATTGTAGCACCTTTGGAGCGCATTAAAGCGTTACGAAGACGAATTAAATACATCGATGCGTCTCATTCGTCTTCCTCTCCCAATTCTTCACCGACAGAGCTTCCTCTCCCATTTCTTCACCAACAACAGAGTCTTCCTTCACCATTCACCAACAGAGGAGAACAGAGCTCGACCTCGTCTCCACGCATCTTCAACAACAGATCGATCGTGTGGAGTTACTTAAGGTATGATTTAATAAATTTTTTTGAATATCTTTTGGTTGATTTTTGTTTGGTTAAGTGGAGTTTCTTATTTTCAATGTATGTTGTTAATTATTTTATATGTTGAAAGTAGTGAAAGTTCATGTTATAGATTTTAACCATAGTTCCTGTCTATGAGTATTAATTAGAATATTATATGCACGATATTGTTTTCAGTATTGGAAATGATATTGTAAAATATAATATTCAATTTAATATTCATGGATTGTCCAGAGTGGACAGTTTGTAAAACTGCAATCGGTATATTAAAGTTTTATTGTTGTATATGTATAATCGGTACAACGGCATAATTTTCGTTGCATTTCTAGTCTTGTTCCTTATTATACCTGTTTTGGGATTTAAAACCCAAAAAATGGTATAATGAGGAACCGAGACGAAATGTCATGAAATTTATGTAAGTTGTACGAGGTATACTTATACAATCATAAAATTTGTATACCGATTGTACTTTATGAATAGGATAGGACCCATGTCATTACGGTCACCCCGAGCGGGTTGCGACCGGGTGACCCGGGGCTCCGGTTTTAGCCTGCGGGTCACGTTTTTCGGCGTTCAGGCGGCTCCCGGGCCCTATCCGAGTACCATTTTGGCGAACCCCTCCGTATTTGAGGTCGTGTGGGTCCCCCGGACGTTTCCGCCGAAAATATTTTTCGGGCCGCAGTTTTGGAGTCGTGGAGACGTCCCGGAGGTGGTTGTAGAATTTAATATTTGGGGCGGGACGTTCGGTTCCGGGCGACTCCCGGGGCTCGGGACGGGAATCCCGGGGCTCGGGATGGAAATTTTCTGACGGCTTTGGGGTAAGTTGTGTTTTAATTTAAGATGGAATTTATGGGAATTTTTATAGAATTTTTGGAGTGACGGAATTTCGGTTCAGGTTGACACGCTCGCACGTCGGGTTCTGGTTCGGGTTCAGCGAGCTCGGTAGGACACTCCGGAAAGGTAAATGAATTTCTGAAAAATGTTCTGTGAATGTTATAATATTCTGAAGGTTGTGTCCAAGTTTCGTTAATTTTGGAATTCGGTAATTATTTTTGGGCAAAAAGAATTGGAACTTTCGGAAAAATTGGGAGTTAATTTGCAAATGGGTGCAAATTTAAAAGAAATCAGCATGGGCAGCAGCAGCCCTTTCTTTTTCGGCAGCAAGTGTGTGTGTGTGTGATTAATGGGACACATGTCCTATTTTAATTTAGGAAGGGAGGTATGGGTTAAAAGGAAGGAAAATACATAAGGGTTATTATTTCATAAAAGTGGACTTATTTCATTTCTTCTTCTTCTTCATCTTCTCCAAGTCTGCCGAAACCTCCATGGATGCTCATCTCCAAGCTTGACTTTCTTCTTCTTTGTGGAAATCAAAGAGAAATTGGTTGCTAGTTGTGGTAAGCTTCCTTCCTTCTACTCTTTTCATGTTGGAATTAAGGTTTGATGAAGAAAAGAGGAGATTTTGAGAATTTTGGGTTTGTTCTTCACTACATGCTAGGATGATTCTCTTCCTCCCATCTTTTAGTATGTTGTTCTTGGGTGGTAGGAGAGTGTTAATCAAGTGTTAGATTTTGGAAAACACAACTTGGAAGGAAACCCTATGTTGGCGAAATTATGGAAGATTTTCCAAAATGGTGTGTGTTTGTTATCTTGTTTCATGCTTCAAGTATGTTAGTTCTAGCATGATTCTAAGCTTGTGTATGGATTTAATTTGATGGAAAACAAGTTGAGGTGAAAACCCCTTTTGGCCGAATTGGTTAAGTGTATGTTCTTGATGGATTTTGTTGTTTGGGTGCAATTGGATAGCATTCATGGTTTAGGAATGTAATTGGTGGTTAGAATGGTTGTTTGGTAGCTTGAATGGATTGATTTGGAAGTTGGATGAAAAGTTGGTTAAGAACCGAATCTTTGAATGATTCTTTTTCAATGTTAGAGTTTCATTTTGGTTGAATTAGATGTTAATATGGTGTTGGGGTTGAATTTAGGAGTGGATGGAAGTTTGAAATGTTGAATTCGGTTAAGGAATGAAAAAGTTACAATTAATCGGGATTATCGGAAAATGGCGGGTAATGAAGGGTTTAAGGTTGGATTTGATCAGTTCTGCTTATTGTATGATGTTTGTCAATGTGAAATCTTGCATTGTCTAGGTTGGTTCAATTCGACGTTTCGTGAAAATCTGGAATTTTACGGAAATTCCCGGATTTTCGGTTTTGGGGTCGGGGTTGTAATTTGGTAGTGTGGTTGATGAGGATGCTAATTCAACTTGGTTTGGCAGATTCGAGTTTCGGTGGTTAGGAAAAGAGGAGTTCTAAGTTTCGGGGCACGGTGTAGGTGTTATCCAGAATCGGTCCAATACTGGATTTTGAGGTAAGGGTTTGGTTACGTGTTTTGGTAAGCTAAGTATATGTTTTGGTTTCAGTTTCATTACGCTAGTATTTGGAGTATTATGCCTTTGGGCATATTCTCAGAGTTTGCGGGAGTATGCCTTATGGCATACTGCGTCATTAATATTACGACAGCTTGTGGGTTCGCTACCCCACTGGTGCACCATGCTTCAGATAGCTTCGGCTTCCGACTCCCTTAGTGGAGGCCGTGCTCCGATTTATTATAAGGTTTATGGCGATTTAGAATCGCACGTCCTTCGAGACTCTGATCTACTTTCTGTACATACACGTTATTCCGTATTCTGTTGCATATATTGCTATCTTTCTGTTTTGCAGGGTTACATATACTTACCTTACCCCTTATCCCTTACGGGGTCCTTTTAGGACTCACCCTTCTTTGGGTTCTGTTTTTGGGTTTCAGGTAGACCTGATAAGCGGCCTGCGGAGTAGGGTTCCGTGAGGTTCTACCTCGGTTGTATTTTGCGGCAGCTTCACCTTGCGGCCCGGGATTGTCTTTTGGATCTGAATCCCGCGAGGTATTTGATGCTTAGTCCTAGGCTTGGCTCTGTAGCTGCATGTACATACTTTCTGATTTCTTTGTGATGATTGTATGTCTGTATATATATTTGTATATTCTGTTCTATATCTGTTCTCGGCGCTTGGCGCTTGCTAGACATTTTAGGTTCTGTGAATTCGTATGTATGAGTGTTTCGGTGCGTAAGCACTCGTCCCACGGAGGGCGGGGCTTACTCATATTAGTGCATGACTTGTATGGTTGCATTTTATTTTGGTTATACGCATGAAATTTCCGTTAGTTTGCTTCCACAATCTTTCCGTTTCGGGTCCGCTACGCGGCGGGTCTCGATGGACTTGCCACCCCTTTCCATTCCGGCTTCCGCTTGGCGTCCCGGCGCCCCGCCTCCGCAACCGGGCTCGGGCGGCGTGCGGTGACACATGCACCCTTTATGATTAGGAGGAAATAACTTTGAGAAGTTAGATTTACATATGGAGTATTGATGTTTGTTCTATATTTTTATGTTTTGGTACAAACATTGTTGTGTAGGAGCAAAAATATGGCCGGAGAACGTGATTGGATGTATCGGCGGTTAGAGGAGGGAACTCGTGCTATCGATCGAAGATTCTTTGAGGGCTAAATTATTTTTTGGACTTTGCTTTTTCGATTCTTTGAATCGAATGGGATGTCTACTGTGAAATGTCCGTGTACAAAATGTAGAAATAGATTCTATCATGAGAAAGTTACTATTGGAAATCATTTATGCGAGTATGGTTTTAAGCCAAATTATTATTTGTGGGATTGTCATGGTGAGACAGTACAGATTGATCCCACTGTAGACGGAGGTCATGATAGGTTCGTCGATGGATCGTCGTCTAGTAATCCACGTGGAAGTACGCAAACGAACTCAGTGAATCCTGAGTATGAAGATTGGAATGTTCGGCAAATGGTTTATGAAGGTTTGGGAGTTCATCTTAATAATGTTGAACAGACCATTAATGATGAGGACAAAAATGATTATGGTTACAATAATTTTGAAGAGACTCAACCAGACCTGGAAGTCGATGCAGTGGAAACTCCAAATGAAGAGGCGTAAAAGTTTTTTGCTTTGTTGCACGCCGCATCGTAACCTCTTTATAATGGAGCTCGTATAGAACACAAGAAACTATCGGTATTGACAAAGTTTCTGAGTCCAAAAGCCAGCATAATATATTTGATGCCGTCTTCTCGAAAATGATTAAGTATATCAATGAAATATTACTGCGAAAACTTGTTGCCCACGAGCACAATTGAAGCTAAGAAAATGATCGGGGACTTAGGGCTACCGTATATCAAAATTCACGCTTGCGATAACAATTGTATGTTTTTGATGGTGGATTCAGCGATTTGATGAAGTGTGCGGTGTGTGGTTCGGACAGATATACTTTTAAGGGGGCTATGGATCGGCGTGGCTGAGGAAATTGAAACCGAAGAAGGTTTTACGTTATCTCCCAATTACCGAGTGTCTTAAGCGTCTTTACCAATCATCGAAAATGGTTGAATTCATGAGTTATATCATATAAGGGCCAATGTAAATGCAAATGGTACGATCAGACACCCAAGCCAATCACAGGCATGGAAACATGTTGATATGTTGTTTCCTGAATTTTCCACAGAGATCGGGAATGTACGATTAGGGTTATGCACTGATGGATTTAACCCACTTTCAGATATGAGTAACCCGTATTCAATGTGGCCGGTGTTCATCACAGTATACAATTTACCACCTGATTTATGCATGAAGCAGCCGTACATCTACATGGCACTGCTAATCCCGGGTCCACGATCACCGGGCGTAACATTGATGTCTTCTTACGACCATTGGTAGACGAGCTGAATGGTCTATGGAGTGTAGGTGTCCAAACTTGGGATGCGCACCGTAGAAAGAACTTTATAATGCGGGCACATGCGCTTTGGACCATCAGTGACTTTCCAGCTTATGGCATGCTCTCGGGTTGGAGTACACATGGGAAACTCGCATGCCCATACTGTATGGCTGATGTGTCCAGTTTCCAATTAACTTATGGGCGTAAACCTTGTTGCCACAAAAGATTTTTACACGGACGGAAATCGTATCGGAATGACAGTCGAGCTCGGGGTCATCGAGAGCGAACAAAGCATTTTGAATATAAGTCTGACATTGAAATACTAAGGGAGATTGATCAGATTGAATTTCCACCTTTTGGGTCGATCGACAGCGACCTGATGGCTTTGGTGTGATTCATAAGCTGGATTAAGAAATCAATCTTCCGGGAGCTACCGTCGAGACATTTGTTAATAAGACATAACCTCGATATAATGCATATTGAGAAGAATTGTTTCGACAATGTCTTTTACACGGTTATGAATAAAAAGGTAAGACCAAGGACAATGCAAACTCGAGACGTGATCTCCGTAAATTGAACATCCGACATGAGCTGCATTTATTCCCGGACGTGATGGAAGACCATGTCAACCTAAAGCAATTTATACTTTGAGTGAAGATCAGATTGCTAATGTTTGCAAATGGTTGAAGAACACGGTAAAACTTCCTGATGGATATGCATCAAACATTGGAAGTTGTGTGAACACGTCGAACAATACATTTTACAGCATGAAAACGCATGATTGCCATGTTTTTATGCAGAAATTGCTTCCAATCGTCTTACGCGGCAACGTTCCTGATGAGATCTGGAATCCAATAGCTGAATTTAGCAAATTTTTTAGAATAATTTGTGCTAGACAGTTCGATTTACAGGACGTGCAAAAGTTGGATGAATTTATTGCTTTGACGTTGTGCAAGTTAGAAAAATTCATCCCCCATCGTTCTTTGACTCCATGAAACATTTGACCGTGCATTTACCATGGCAACTAAGAATCGTGGTCCTGTCCAGTATTGGTGGATGTATGGATTTGAACGGATGATGAAAACGTTGAAACAGAAATGCTCTAATAAACAGTTCAAGGAAGGATCGATCATCGAAAAATATTTGGTTCAAGAGGTAGCTTTTTTCACCGAGCATTACATGGATGACAATTTCGGAACCCGCATCAACCCTCAAGTGCGTAATGAAGTTTATAACGCAGCGTACGATGCAAACGGTGTATCTATTTTCAACCATGCAGTGAAAAACTTTGGCGAACTACGAAGTAGACAACTGACCGATAAAGAGGTGCACCATGTGCAGACCTATATTCTCCAAAAGCTGTCCCGAGGTTGAGCCTTATAGGAATTTATGAATTTTAGGAATTCTCAATTAATTATAGGAATTTATAATACTTATAGGAATTATAGGAATTAATTCTGAATTAATTATAGGAATTCTAAATTAATTATAGGAATTATTAGGAATTCTAGGAATTTTTGGAAGTTTTATGAATTTTAGGAATTCTGAATTAATTATAGAAATTTATAATACTTATAGGAATTATAGGAATTAATTCTGAATTAATTATAGGAATTCTAATTAATTATAGGAATTATAGGAATTTTTAGGAATTATAGGAATTAACGAAATTTTTAGGAATTTATGAATTTTAGGAATTCTGAATTAATTATAGGAATTTATAATACTTATAGGAATTATAGGAATTAATTCTGAATTAATTATAGGAAAGATTTAATTATAGGAATTATAGGAATTGTTAGGAATTATAGGAATTAACGAAATTTTTAGGAATTTATGAATTTTAGGAATTCTGAATTAATTATAGGAATTTATAATACTTATAGGAATTATAGGAATTAATTCTGAATTAATTATAGGAATTCTGAATTAATTATAGGAATTATAGGAATTGTTAGGAATTTTTAGGAATTATAGGAATTAACGAAATTTTTAGGAATTTATAATAATTACGTACATTACGGAGAAATTGTATAATTCGAAATTATAGGAATTTTAGAAAAGAACGTTAAATTTCGTGAATTTTAGAAAAGAACATTAGGGTGAAGTTGTATAATTCAGAAATTATGAACTTTCTATGAAATTTTAGGAATTATGAATTTTCCGTGAATTTTTAGGAATTTATAATAATTATGTACAATTTCTGTGAATTTTAGAAAAAAAAAGTTAGGGCCAGATTAAAAATTAAAGGGCTAATTTGCAAAAGAATAATAAACTTTCTGATAACGTTATAAACAAATAGTATGTCGAGTTCTCGGATTCTTGCGACCGACTGAGCAAAGAGTCCACCGACATCGAGCCGTGGATCGGCACGTCGTGCGGGTCGTGGCCGAGGTAGGTCCGAGAGCGGCTCTTCTCGCGCATCTCCGGCGCTGCCCACGTCCTCCGTGCCTGTCGAGGGTGATGCACCCAGACCACCGCCGCCCCCGAGACGTAGAGGTCGTCGACCTCATGGCACGTCTCAGGCCACCACTACCGTAGTGCTCCCACCGCCAGAGCTGATGGCGGATGGAAGGAAGTGTATTCTCGTGGGCCAGTACGTATTACGTCTAGACTTTTACAAATTCTATATAATGTTTGATTCCAGAATATGTATAAAGATAGTTATATATAATATGTTCTGTTTTGTAAAATGCAGCCTCAGACAGGCTTCACTATGTCCATCCACCATAAATAGCATTCTTGAGGGCTATTGGACGGGTTGGCCACCATCATTCTTTGATCTCCCTCAAGAGGCTCAGGATGCATACATCACGAAGTTCAAGGTAATGTTTATATATATTTTTTACCATAATTAGACTTCATGTTTTATAGAAATTGTTACATTTTATAATAAATGTTACATTATTAATGCCACATTTTTTTTGTTTAGGAGAGTTATGATTGGGTCCCACGTAGCGGTGATGAGGACGTGCTTAGAGCGCTCATATCTCGGTTTGGTGAGCTGTACCGAACAAAGCTCTCCAAACTCCGAGGTCGGTACAACGACCATCACCCCCTCACCGAGGAGAACCCGAACCACGACCACTGGCGTCAGCAGAAACCTCCTGAAGTGTCTCAGGAGGTTTGGGACAAGCTGATAGATTTCTGGAACTCCGAGCATTTTCAGAAGACCTCGAAACAGGCGCGAGAGAATGCTAAGAAGGTCAACGAAAAGCCAAAGAAGAAGAGGCACGGGAGGTTGTCGTTGCAGGGAGCATATGAGCGCTATGTAATTACTTCCTTACTCTATTTTTTTCCTTATTTTTCATTAAATTCATATAATCTATTAACATGTTTGAATTGACAGAGTGAACAACGTGGTCGACCTGTGAGCATTTTGGAGTTTCGACGGGAGTGGGGTGGTGAGGAGGCGGACTTCGAGGTACTCTCCTTTCTCACTTAATACTAATATATCCGCTACATTATAGTATTTTTTTTAAAAAAAATTAAAGTTATTTGTTTTTATTACGTAGGGAAAATATATCGAGACTATGCGGCGAAGTATGAGGACGAGGATGATATGCCACTTTTCGATCCCGCCGTCTACATGGAGGTGACCGGGCAAAACCCCACCAGAGGGCGTTCGAGATCAGCATCCCCGCAGCTGGTCCATCCGCACCAGTTCCATCCTCCGTAGCCATCGAGAGGTAACTACAAATAGATGTCCACTTTGTAACTTTTTAAAAATTCAGGATTCAATTGTTACTTTTACATGACTTACAGCGGGAGATACAGTTGGAGGAGGAGCGTCGGAAGGATAAGGAGCGCATCGACAGACAGGACGAGGAGATCCATGCTCTGAGGCAGCGCTCAGCCGAGCACGAGATGTTGATCACGCGACAGTCCGAGCTCATACGCCAGACAAATGCGGCCCTGAGCGTCGTCTGGGGAGAGCTTCGGAGCATGGGCCGCTTGTCGCATACTGATGTGCCATCACACTTGGTTGCCGGATCATCGAGGCCACAGTCGTCGTCCTCGAGAACCGCCAAGGCGAGCACCAACCATCACCAAACATGCGGTTCATGGAAATATCATTCACAAGTCACAAAAATCCAGATACGATCAAACCCATCCGATTTATACCAATATGAACACATTTTGGGTCCCGCCCTCAACTGACACAGGCGAACCCTCCAGTCAAACAGAAATACAGAAGCAGAATGTATCTAAGATACATAGCATGATCAGACAGAGGAGATGCATGCATATACACCTACAGAGCCGACCAAGAAAACCTTAGAATACCTACGAGCGGGATCTAGAAGAAACTCCAAGATCAGAAGATCCCCGCAAGTACCGCTGTTGCTGTTAATACACCAACAGAAGAGAGAAATCAGTTAACTGTAAACCCACATGCTATACTTAGCATAAAATCAGAAGTCTGAAAACAGACTATAACCTCTCCCGATACTACCTCAACCGAGACTACCCCTATAACTTAACAGAAGTTCCGTGTTGGAACTACCGATACCTGATTACAGAACAGAAAGCACCACAGAACTCTAGCCCGCTGGCTGCTTGTCAGGTAACCCTGAAACGTGGTAAACATAAGGGGTGAGTCCTCGGGGGGACCCAGTAAGGGCTGAGGTAAGATACAGTTTGCATAAAGTGCTAAGTGCGCAGTACCTGCAAAACAGAGAAAACACAAAACACATATATACAAATAGTTATAAGTATTGATCAGAGTTAGTCAGAGTCCCGAAGGACGTTCCCGAAAGACGGGGTTAGACAGAATCCCGAAGGATGCGGTGCAGACCGCCAGAATGACCCTTAAAATAAAAATCAACAGAACGACAGCCCTCTCCAAGAGGTCAGAAACAGAAGCATGGTACCAGCCGGGGTCGCGATCCCCATAACTTTCGTAGGGTCACAGAATATACCATTAGGTATACACAGAATATCAGCACCCAGTGCCGATACAACAATCCGAAAAGAACCCGTGGTCTCCAAGACCATCCCGGGCCTTGGCGCAAAACAAAATATATACCGCAGGATATATATAGAATATCAGCACCAAAGCGAGATATACGAAATGATAAGGAACCCGAGGTTTCCAAGACCATCCCGGGCCTTGAAGTAGAACAAACTGTAACTTACCATGTGACTGATTCCTGGATTACCGGACCACCGTCCTCAACCCGGAACCCGCCTCAACTAAATCCGATATACATGATATCCCTCCCAGAATGCATAACGAGAGAAGTTGAACCCGTACCTCACTAAAACCGCTCCGCAGCTAAATCCCGGGAAATTCCTGACGTCCGGCCCGAAATATTGTAGTGTGACTTCTGAAGTCCCGCACTACTCCACCACTATTGAAACAAGCTAAACAACTACACACAAGTCAGAAATCACCAATCCAGACCCCCGGGAACTAATCCCGCACTTTTCCGCAAAATTCCACAGAAAGCTCGGTTTCCCAAACCGAGCTAGAACATTGTTATCTAACCACCCATAACCACAACCAAACATTCAGCATCTACCCCGCAAACAAGCAAGTAGGTCGGGATTGTCCACAATTCCCGAAAATGACGTTCCGAACATCGTTAGTTACCTACTTCCATTCCCGATACCCAAAACACTACCAAAACACAACACAATCATAACCAAAACCTTCTTTCAATTTCGGCCTCCACCTCTCTTTTTATACCAAACTTCATCCCAAACCAATTAAGGTTCCAAACACATGCTTAATTCATCAATTACACACTTCAAGCACGCTTTCCAACACACCTCACCCAAAATCATACCCAAACCCTTATGAACAATTCGGCCAAATTGGGTACTTTTTACCCAACATGCTCACCTTCAAATTGAATCCACACATCAACCTAGAATCATGCTAGGAACAACATATCTCAAGCATGATTCAAGAACACAACCAATCAATAGGTTTAGAATTCAACATCAAATTCGGCCAATTAGGGTTTTCCCATCCATGGTGTTCTTCCATAAATCAAACCTTGATTCCTACACTACTCCATGCCAAGAACAACATACTAAAAGATTGAAGCAAGAGGATGAACACATCATGTAGCAAAGGCATACATGAATTCGATTCTAAACCTTGTTTCCACCCAAAAACCATGCTTCAAACTTACTAAACCATGAAGGGAAGAAGCTTACCTCAAGCTCAAGCTCAACACCAAGATCAATCCTTGCAAGATGAAGAACACTTTGAGAGGTAAAAATGAGAGAAGTTGGCGGATGCTTAGGGAGAAAGAAGAAAATGAGCATAAATGGCATTTTCTTCCTAAAATGCTCTCTTTTATACTTCCCCTTTAATGAGTCATAAGGACACTTGTCCCAAGCACCTTAGTCATCACCCTTACTCACCATGGTGACTCACACACAAGCCAAAAATCTGAAAATTGCCAAGTGTTGGGTGTAACTCCCGCGCCAACTTCACCCGAGTAACTCCCAACGTGTGCGCGTGCTTGCCCGAGCCAAAATCCACGTCGTGTGTGCTTGCTCGGTTATCACCATATTACCCATCCCGAGCCATAGCACATCTCACCCAAAAGCCGTCACAAAACTTTCATCCCGAGCCCCGGGTTTTTCATTCCGAGCCCCAGGCGTCGCCCGGGAACGAACATCCCGTCCTCCCAAAATATACTTCGTAAAAAGATGTGGAATGCTCCTTCGATCCCAAATATGCTCGTTCGGTCCCAATAAAGCTACAGAGCTTACTGACCGACCCGAAACAAATATTTTCCGCGGAAATGTCCGGGGGACCCGTGCGACCTCAAATATGAAAGCATTCCCGAGAATGATACCCAGAAAAGATCCGGGAGCTGTCTTACCACCCGAAGACATGACCCGCATGCCTGAAACGGAGCCCCGGAACACCAAAGTCACCACCCGCTCGGGGTGACTGTAACACTAATCATGCTAGGGACAACATATCCAAAGCATGAACCAAGATAACATCAATTCAACATACTTAAAATTTAGGCAATAATTCGGCCATTTAGGGTTTTTCAATCCATGATGTTCTTTCATAATCCAAACCTTGATTCCTACACCAAATTATGCCAAGAACAACATACTCAAAGTTTGAAGCAAGAAGATGAACATAACATATATCTAAGGCTTAACATGAATTCGGTTTCCACAAGTGTTTTCAACCACAAATATTTCTTCAACACACCAAACTCATGAAGAAATCAAGCTTACCTCAAGCTCAACACCAAGAACAATCCTTCCTTAATCCTTGAAAGATGAAGAACACATGAGAGGTAGAAAGGAAGAAGTGTTGGCGGTTTTGAGAGAAACAAGAAATGAGCCAAAATTGCTTTTCTTCCTAATTCTTTACCTTATATACTTTCCAACTTTATGACTCACTAGGACAAGTGCACAAGTAGCTCCTTAGTCACCATGGTGAGTCACTAGCCTAGCACACACCTAGCTACCTAGTCACCAAGTCTAACAACGAAAAGTTACTAAGTGTTGAAATATCATCCCGCGCCAACTTAACTGAGCAGATCCTTACGTGTGTGCTTGCATTCCCGAGCCAATAATCCCGTCATCTGTGCTTTCTTATCACCACATTAATCATCCCGAGTCATAACACACCCAACACCATTGGCGCCATAAATTTTTCATCCCGAGCCCCGAGCGTCGCCCAAGAATGAATGTCTCGATCCCGAAAAATATTTTTTGCGGAAAGGTGCGGGGGACTCGTGCGATCTCAGATATAAAAGCATTCCAAAAAATATTACTCAGAAAAGATCCAGGAGCTTTCTGACCAACCGAAGACATGGCCCGCATGTTTGAAACGGAGCCCCGGAACATCAAAGTCACCATCCGCTTGGGGTGACTGTAACACCAAGGGTACCATGGTGGTAGAAGAAAAAGCTAACCTCTCAAACATGGAGTCGATTCGGTTGAACCATGCTTCAGCTGCTTCGGGTCCTCCCTTACCATCAAATCTCGGTGGAGTCAATCGCTGAAAACGTTCTAGAAGCTCTACCTCATCTGTCTGATGTCTTCTTTCTGTTCTGCGCCTCCTGGATCTGTAAGAGCTTCCAGCATCATCATGATCATCACCACGGTGTCGATGACCCGCATCACCATGTGAGTGATCATGCCCAGAACGATCAGATCATCCGATGTGGCCAATCTCTGATCTTACCCTCCTGGCGCGAGGGTGTCTCTTGTCACTGCTCTCCTGCTCTTCGATAGCTTCCTAAGTTTCTGTGTACCCTGTACTACTTGCAACCACAAGCTGCTGCTCGTTATGTTGTGACGGAACCTGCTGCTCCCCCTGCGACTGACCCGACACTAGTACTGCCAAGGTGTCTCAGATCTGCTCCAGCACTTGCAGAAAAACTGGAGATAGCTGTTGTTGTTGCCCCTCAACCTGCAGCACAACTCTGAGGTTCATGATACCTGTTCTGCTCACCCTGATTCTGTCCCCGCTATCGGCGAGTAACCAGCAAATTCTGAGAATTCCCAACAGAAAACCAAGTGCACACAGATAATGGTTAAGTACTATTGTAAAAGAAAGCAGCAATATTCCCATGGCTCTGTAATGTAAATGCAAATTGCATGATGCAATGGTGTCCTAACCAGATATATAATACATAATTTAAAAAATCACAGATATCGCAGACATAGGTCATATACCGATGACCAATTCAGACAATTCAGTACACATAGATATATCAAATTTAACAGAGCAGACTCAGAAGAGAATACCATTACCGATTAGGAGATCCCGTGCTGAACTGAAATAGACAACCAAATAACTATGCTCCACATATAGAAAACCTTGCTTCAGAAAACCATGATATGATGACCTACTCTGATACCAACTTGTCGTGCCCCGGGCCCCGGAAGGAAAGCGGAAGCCTGCACGGGACAAGGCTGTCGCCCGTGGGCGACGTTGTGATGACTGGAATGGGAGCGAAAATAGAAAACACTCCCGGTGTGGGGGAATCCATAACCCGGCCCATAAAATTTCCTCCGAAGATGACCCATATGAAGATGAGAATCACCCTCGACGCGGCTTGGAAACGGTTCGTTGCCGGTTGTCTTGCTCCGCACTTGAGGTTGTTGACTTCCAACGCTTATAACTTAACTTATAGAACTCAGAAAGGTCTAGAACTGCTTCCATCCTCTTCCTTGTTTCTGGGGCTACGAAACGGACTATTGGATGACCCCGTTTGGATGTGAAACGAGGAAGATATAGTGCGTTTGATGTTGGCGTCCGGTTGCTGCCCAAAATGCTGACAAACGAAAATCCCGTAGATCGCTATCCCGAGAAACGTTCTGACGTGCCTGAAAAATCTGCACCAGATTCAAACACACAGATGCCAAACAACATATCATACACGGCGGATATCCACAAGTAAGACGAGCCCTGTCCCCACTGAAATGGGCAAGTACTCGGTCTACACTAACATCACAGAATAAAGTTGCGGAGTTGAACACATACATGTACATGCAGTTTGAAACATGGAATCCAAGTATATTTCTTCATATGTCAGACCCGCACATACACGCAGACATAAAAAGAATCCAGATAGTGTTACAGTCGCCGTGTGCTGGAAGACTTCCGAGATAGTTTCCGTGTAATTTCTGATATGTTTTCTGAGTTCTGTGAATATCGGGATTTGAAGTTAAACATGTTGGACATGTTTTCTGTATGTTATGAAGTCCCAGAGTTAGTATAAGAGTTTCTGTTCAGTTGGAATTCCGTTTGGAAGTTACGCAAGTTGCGGTTGGATTAAATCGCAACTTTGCAAAGTTTGGGGACCAGTTTGTAAATGTGGAAAATTTGAGAGGTTTCCTCTCCCTTAAGGTAAAGGGAGTCGGTTATTTGGCATAAAAGAGAGAGAGAAAAGAATGGAGCAAACATTTTTCATTTCAATGTCTGCTTCCACTCTCTCGTTCGCCCTCTCCGTAAATGCTCAAGTTTGAAGTTCAAAGTGATTTCCACCAATATTGGTTCAACTTCTGAGGTAATGAATTATGTTATTCACAGTGAGGAATTATACGTTTCCTACAGATCAGAATTCTTATTTGCATATTCTGTTGGTCAGTTGTGAAGAGAGAAAGAATTGAAAATCTGCAAGAACCGGTATCGCGGACGCTTCTCTCCGCCGCGGTTTCACGAACTTTGCGTTGCTTCCTCGTGCATGGAATGAATTGGTTGCGTGGAAGTCTTAAGTACATAAGGTAAGGGTTCAATTTTTGTCACCGCACGCCACCCAAGCCCGGTTGCGGAGGCGGGGACGCCGGGACGTCGGAAGCGGAAGCCGGAATGAATACAGAATGGCAGTTCCATCGAGACCTGCCGCGCGTAGCGGACCCAAAAAGCGAAGCGATTGTGGAAGCAACCTGAAATTTTCATACATACAACTAAAATAAAACCCATGGTGAGTCTCGTCCCTCGGAAACGGACGAGCACATCACCATTACCATACATACAGTTCATGCATTAACAACAAAGTAAGCCCCGCCCTCCGTGGACGAGTACTTACGCACACAACAAAGATACATACAGAATTCACAGAGCCTAAGGTGTCTAGCAAGCGCCAAGCGCTCAGAGCATGCATGTAATGTAATATATAAATATATACAAATATACAATCATCACAGCAATACAGAAAGTATGCATATGCAACTACAGAGCCAGCCCTAGATCTAAGTGTCGAAATACCTCGCGGGATTCAGACCAAATAGACAAATCCCGGACCGCAAGGTGCAGCTGCTGCTAACCTCAACCAAGATAGAAACCTCACGGAAACCTACTCCGCAAGCCGCTTATCAGGTCTACCTGAAACCCAAAAACATAACCCAAAAAGGGTGAGTCCTCGAAAGGACCCGTAAGGGATTTGGGGTAAGATAAGCATATGTAACCCTGCAAAACAGAAAGATAGCAATATACAGAATATATGAAACATAATACAGAATATCGTGCATGTAAAGATAATGATCATAATCCCGAAGGATGTGCGATTCTAAATCGCCATAAACCCTTATAACAAATCGAACGACAGCCTCCTCTAAGGGAGTCAAGCCAAGCTATTACGAAGCATGGTGCACCACTGGGTAGCGAACCCACAACCGTCCGTAGGGTTAATGCACAAAGTATGCCACAAGGCATACACCTACAAATCACGTAACGTACCTTAAAGCGTAAATTTCCAAATACCGCAAAATGTATGCAACAACACATACACCTACAGACTACAGAATATGCCCTAGGCATATAATACCGAAATACTTGCAGAACAGAAAGTGAAACTAAACATACACCTATCTTACCAAAAATAGCAGAACCAAACCCTTACCTCACAAATCCAGAGTATTTGACTGATTCTGTACGACTTCCACACCACGACCCGAAACTTAGAAACCTCTCTTTTCCTACCCTCCGAACCTCAGAATCTGTCAATTCAAGCTGAATTAGCAACCTTACCAACCACCCTACCAAACTACACCCCCGATCCCAAAATCGAAAATCCAAAGAGACTTCGGTAAAATTCCAGATTTCCACGTAAACGCCGTAATTCGTAACCAACTTAGACAATGCAAGATTATACACTAACAAACATAATCCAACAAGCAGAACTGATCAAATCCAACCTTAAAACCCTTCATCCCCGACATTTTCCGATGAACCCGCATATTGATAACTTTTCCATTCCATACCCGAAATCAATGTTTCAAACATCAAACCACACCTAAATCCAACCCCAATACCACTTTAGCATCCAATTCAACCAACATCAAACCCCAACATGGAAAAAGAATCATTCCAACAATTCGGTTCTTAACCAACATTTTACCCAACTTCCATTTCAATCCATTCAAGCTTCCAATTAATCTTTCTAACCACCAATTACACTTTTAAACCAAGAATGCTAACCAATTGCATCCAAAACAACCAAATTCAACATTGAACATCAACATACAATTCGGCCAAATTGGGGTTTTCTTACCCAACTTGTTCTCCATCAAATTGAATCCATACATAAGCTTAGAATCATGCTAGGAACAATATACTAGAAGCATGATTCAAGAAACCAAACACACACCATTTTAGAATAATTCCCAAAATTTCGCCACTTTAGGTTTCTAGCATCCAAGGATATTTTCCAAAATCTAACACTTGATTATCACTCCCCTACAACCCAAGAACAACATACTAAAAGATGGGAGGAAGAGAATCATCCTAGCTAGTAGCTAAGAACAAACCCATAATTTGCAAAATCTCCTCTTTTTCTTCACTAAATCATGTTTCCAACATGAAAAGAGAAGAAAGAAGGAAGCTTACCAAAGATTGATGCCAAAGCCTTGATAATTTCAGCCAAGATGAAGCACTTCAAGCTTGGAGCAAGCTTCCATGGTGGCGGCAAAGCAAGTGAGAAGAAGAAGAAGAAGAAGAAGAAGAAATAATAAGCTTTTATGAAATATAGCCTAAGATATATATGAAATAATAAGCTTTTATGAAATATATATGCTATATATATATATATATTTCCTTTCTTTTTCCCATCACTTCTCATCTTAAATAAGAGTAAGACATGTGTCCCTTATCCCTTCCCCATTCCAGCCGAACAAACCTGCTGCCCATGCTCCATAATTTTTATTTTGTGGCCAAACGCAAATTAATCTCCCAACTTTTCCGAAAGTTCCAATTCTTTTTGCCCAAAAATAACTACCGAACTCCAAATTAAATGAAACTTGGACACAACCCTCAGAATATTATAACATTCGTAAAACATATTTCAAAAGTTCATTTACCCCGGACTGTCCTACCGAGCTCGCTGAACCCGAACAAATCCCAACGTGCGAGCGTGTCCAATAGAACCAAAATCCCATCACACCAAAAATCCACAAAAATACTCATAAATCCAACTTGAATTATAACATGACTTACCCCAAAGCCGTCAGAAGATTTCCATCCCGAGCCCCGGGATTCCCGACCCGAGCCCCGGGAGTCGCCTGGAACCGAACGTCCCGCCCCAAATATTATATTCCATAAAAACCTCCGGGACATTCACGACCCCAAAACTGCAAACGGCATCTCAATCAGAGGTCTCGGGAGCGCTACCGAGCCCGCTGTACGTCCCGAGACAACCCCGACAACCCCCCGGCGCCGGAAAAATATTTTCGGCGGAAACGTCCGGGGGACCCACACGACCTCAAAAACGAAAGGGTTCGCCAAAATGATACTCGGATAAGGCTCGGGAGCCGCCTGAACGCCAAAAAACGTGACCCGCAGGCCAAAACCGAGCCCCGGTCACCCGGTCGCAACCCGCTCGGGGTGACCGTAACATTCTCCCCCCCTTAGAACTCTTGGTCCTCCAAGAGTAGCCTGAACCAACCATACAGGTGTCGCTACCAACCGTAATATATAAATATTCTCCTTACTAAGAACAATCGACCACCGTATCGGGGGGCGGGAGTGGTAGTTTAGACTACCATACAGAGCCTCTCAACGGCGTCCCCACCCTCCGGTGCATCTTATTGCACCCCGAGTCAGCTTGCCGGTATTTCTACCAGACAACCCTGCATAAGATCGAACCTAAATCTACTGATCCTCAACAGGCTATCCTGGAAGACATCACGTAATACAGAAACAGTTGGGGGGGGGAAAAGACCAACCTAACAACTTACTCTAGAAACTCATGAGAACTGATAAAACTCGGGGTAACTTGCCCCGCCTACCAAATCTTACCGTCCCTCTGATCGGTGCTACCTCCACCAAACTCGTCACCAATCTCAAATTCTAAGTCCCGGTGACATCTGCTCACACATGAGGTGGTGCGGTCATTCGCGGTTTTGATCCGCGCTCAGAATAATCTGATCTTTGCCGTAAACTCCTCAAAGCTCAGTCCCAGCTTCAACCCTATCGACGCATCTGTCCAACAAACGTAGTCCTGAAGGTGTTGTGTCATACACCTACTCCCGCAAAACGCCTCAAACCCAGTGCTTCATGAATAGCTCTCCAGAACCGTGCTGTGAAACGCGGATCACGGTCAGATACAACGGAGTCTGGTACTCCGTGTAAACGTACCATCTCCCTGATGTAAAGCCGGGCAAGCTTCTCCAGAGGGTCTGTGACCCGAATAAGCAGAAAGTGTGCGCACTTGGTCAACCGATCCACAATAACCCAGATAGCATCATGGCGAGACCGTGTCAGGGGCAGTGCAGTCAGAAAGTCCATAGTAACATTGCCCCACTTCCGAACTGGAATGGGCAAAGTCTGCAGTGTCCCCGCCGGTTTCGATGCTCAAACCGCTCAAGTGTGCCTCCTCTAAAATCTCATTCCGTAACTCCCGATCCTCTCGGTACATAAAGGCGGTCTCGAAGTATAGCAATCCTCGCCTATACCGAAACGTCGGTAACAAATAAACCCTTATCTTCCCCAGATAACTTCTTCAACCCCGGATCTCTACCTTGCGCCTCGCGCACCCTGTCAAGCCACTCATAATGTATAGTAAACCTGAGCACGCTCCCAGAGCTGCCACCTGTGCCAAAGGCATGTCAAAACACTCTCCTCGTATCGATCCCCAACATTTCCTCCCTTAACTAAGCCGGTATACTTCCTGCTCAGAGCATCGGCAACCGTGTTGCCCTTGCCAGAGATGTACTCGATACTACAATCATAGTCCTTAATGTATTCGAGCCATCTGCGCTGCCTCAAATTAAGCTTCTTCAGAGGAAACAGATATTTCAGACTCTTATGGTCGGTAAGAATAAGAAATTTATTACCAAACAGATAATGCCTCCATTAAATCAGCGCATAAATCACTACAGCCAACTCCGCATCATGTGTCGGTTAGTTCAGCTCATGCGGTCGCAGCTGCCTCGACCCATAAGCTACCACATTACACTCCCGCACCAACACACACCCCAAACCGGACGTGGAAGCATCCGTATACATCACATACGGTAAGCTCGGATCTGGAAGAATCGAATCGGAGCGTTAGTCAACCGCCGCTTCAACTCCCGAAAATTCTGCTCACACCTATCGGACTGAAATACGGATGACCCTTCTTGGTCAATCACAAGCGGAAATGCCGTAATAGAAAACCCTAGTACAAACCTCCGATAAAATCCTACTAACCCTGTGAAGCTCCCGAACTCCCGCATCGTGGCAGGTTGTTTCCAATCCCGAATCGCCCTCACCTTCTCTCGGATCCACGCATGCACAATGCTCGGGATATAAAGTGTCCCGTAAAAGTAACTTCCCGAATCAGTAACTCACACTTTGAGAATTTAGCATAAAGCTGATGTTCCCAAAGTGTCTCGCAGAACTACCTCGATGCTCCCGATGCGAGTCCTCATCCCGAGAATATATCAAAATATCATCAATAAAGACCACCACAAATGAATCCAAGTACGGCCGGAACACCCGATGCATCAGACCCATGAATGCCGCCGAAACATTGGTCAGCCCGTATGGCATGACCGTAAACTCAAAATGTCCATATCGGGTGCGGAAAGCAGTTTTAGGTATGTCCTTATCCTTCACCCTAAGCTGAAAGTACCCATTCGGAGATCAATCTTTGAGAAAATTCTCGAACCCCGAAGTTGATCAAAAAGATCGTCAATCCTCGGCAATGGATACTTATTCTTTCCAGTAAGTGCATTCAACCGCCTGTAATCAATACAAAGTCGGAGCGTCCCATGTTCCTTCTTAGCAAACAGAACCGGAGTACCCCACGGTGAAGTGCTCGGTCGGATGAAGCCCTTCGCTGTAATTCCTCCACCGCTTCTTCTACTCCCGCCTCTCGTAAATAAGCATCCGATAAGGAGGAATAGATATCGGAGCAAGACTCCGACCGCAGGTGGATCTCAAACACAATTTCCCGCTCCGGTGGTAATCCGGCAACTCCTCCGGAAATACTGCGGAAAATCTCGAACCAATGGTAAACCATCCAACTTCAACCTAATACCAGCTTCATTCAGATCATAGCATTCCCCTACACCAGCTATCGACAGCTGATCCAGAATCTGTAACTCTTTACTGTGCTGTGCGATAGTTAAACCAGTCGGAGCCATGAGAGGTAGTACCTCTCTAGAAACCATAATGGTACGGGTTGCACAATCAATGTGCACAGAATTCTTGAATAGCCAGTCCATCCCAAGTATAATATCATTGTTCGGCGTGTCTAAAACCAACAAATCCGATACTATCAGATGTCCGCCTACAGATGTCGTACAACCCCGAACCATCTCATTAGAAAACAGAAACTGACTCCCAGCAGTTTTTACTAAGTACATTTGAGGCAAGGTACTGACAGACAGATACAGAAATGTAACACATTTCGGTGTTACAATGGAAATAGATGCTCCTATATCCAATACTGCATGAACCGGTATCTCATTCAGAAATAAAGTACCCTGCAGAATTCCCTGCTGACTCGAGCCTCCCTGCTGACTGGTACCTGACCGCTGACTAGGTCCTCCCTGATAACTAAGGCCTCCCCCCGCTATGAAAAACTTATCCTGCTCTGAGCTGCTGTGGTAGAGGGGGTGGCTGAAGCTGCTGTCGCTGTTGAGGTCTCGGGTCACCCCGCTGAAACCCACGCCCCCACGGCGCGTTGGCTGTGCCCGAGACTGTGGACGCTGAAGACTGCCAAAACCCTGCCCTACAACCAGAGGGCAATCCCGTATCCAGTGAGTGTCAGAACCGCAACGTAAACATCGGCCCTCCTACCGGTAACTAAGTCAACCGGGGTGATACCTACTGTAAATCAGACAAGATCGTGTCGGTGGTGCTCCCTCTACCTCTACTAAACCGCCTGCACTGCTCGGCCGCCCGTAAATCTGCCGGGTCCCAGCCGTGGAGCCCTCGTACTCCCCTAACCTCGCCGCGAGGTGAGGCGACTCTCAACCTCCTCTTCCATACCATGGTACTGCGGTACGTAGTGAATAAGCCTGTCAAACTCCCGCTCAAACTCTACAACAGTCCTGTCTCCCTGATGATGCTCATCGAACCATGCCTGACGCAGATTCCTGGCTACATACCCGCTGCACTGCTGGTGGAAAATGTAGCCTCCCCCAGGAGTTTGTCAACTCCTGCAAACCAAGTCTCTACTACCTCTGGCCCTTCTCGGTCATTGAACCTCGGGGGGTTCAAACTCAAACCTCTCCGTAAGTCTGACCTCGCCGATCGGGTGCCTCGATCTCCCCGTCGTTGATAGGACCGACGAGAAGTCTAGGTGTCGAGTGACCATCCTCCTCGGAGTCACTCACTTACCAATCCCAAAGCTGTGGCGAGCAGTGGCTTAAGTCTCGCTATCACCACCTAATCAAAATGCCCTTACTGTGGCATAATCAGATCTTCCCCTGCCTATTGCCGCCCCTGAACCAGCTAGGCTGGCGGGTAATACCAAATCAGAGAGGGGTCCCTACGACCGCTAAACCTCAGGGGCGGTGAGTGTGGTTGTTCAGACTCGGGTTACGCCGAACCCGTATCCTATTCCACGGAGGTGTGGGATCTCGCCCCACCCTCCGGTACCAAATCACGCTATTCGCGTGTAGTACACAATTCCTCAAACCAAGTCCAACCAGAAAACAACTTATCCCAAACCAAATTTCCAAACCATATACCAACTCAACCCATAACCAACAGTTCAAACCCTATCTCTCTGAGGCGTGGGATTACAGTCCCCTCCCTCCGGTCGCAAAACACGCTGTTTACGCGTGTTAACCAAACCTGAGACATTTCAGACCAAACAGAGTCCAGACAAATCGGTCACTCCTAATCCCTACAGAAGCTAGCAGCAGCTTTCTAAGGCTCAGAGTGCAATGCAGTACTTGACACAGAAATTATTTCTCAGAATGATCAAATCATATATTTCACAAAATCACAGATGCAGTTCATGCTTATTTCACCAAATCTTTTCCTAACACACAATTTTTTACGTACCTGGATCTTTTCCACAATCCCTCGATCGTAATAATCTTACCGTAATCCGTAAATCCCGAGTTCAAATCTGCAACTATCGTGATAACTTGAAGGATCAACTTTGTTCCACAATTTTATTTTAAAGTGGTTCAAGTAAGGAGGTGGCCAATCTCCGTACCAAACCATTCTAAAACAAAATGTACAACATTAATTGTCACTACAAGTCACCACTGACGACCAATACGGTCACTTACCTACTCTGATACCAACTTGTCACCGCACGCCACCCAAGCCCGGTTGCGGAGGCGGGGGCGCCGGGACGTCGGAAGCGGAAGCCGGAATGAATACAGAATGGCAGGTCCATCGAGACCTGCCGCACGTAGCGGACCCAAAAAACGAAGCGATTGTGGAAGCAACCTGAAATTTTCATACATACAACTAAAATAAAACCCATGGTGAGTCTCGTCCCTCGGAAACGGACGAGCACATCACCATTACCATACATACAGTTCATGCATTATCATCAAAGTTATCCCCGGCCTCCGTGGACGAGTACTTACGCACACTACATAGCTACATACCGAATTCACAGAGCCTAAGGTGTCTAGCAAGCGCCAAGCGCTCAGAGCATGCACAGAACATAATATATAAATATATACAAATATACAATCATCACAAAGAATACGTAAAGTGTGCATATGCAACTACAGAGCCAGCCCTAGATCTAAGTATCAAAATACCTCGCGGGATTCAGAACAAATAGACAAATCCCGGACCGCAAGGTGCGGCTGCTGCTAACCACAACCAAGAAAGAAACCTCACGGAAACCTACTCCGCAAGCCGCTTATCAGGTCTACCTGAAACCCAAAAACATAACCCAAAAAGGGTGAGTCCTCGAAAGGACCCGTAAGGGATTTGGGGTAAGATAAGCATATGTAACCCTGCAAAACAGAAAGATAGCAATATACAGAATATATGAAACAGAATACAGAATATCGTGCATGTAAAGATAACAGATCATAATCCCGAAGGATGTGCGATTCTAAATCGCCATAAACCCTTATAACAAATCGGAACGACAGCCTCCCTCTAAGGGAGTCAGAAGCCGAAGCTATTACAGAAGCATGGTGCACCAGCTGGGGTAGCGAACCCACAACTGTCGTAGGGTTAACCGACAAAGTATGCCACAAGGCATACACCTACAGAATCACGTAACGTACCTTAAAGCGAAATTTCCGAAATACCGCAAAATGTAAGTGCAACAACACATACACCTACAGACTACAGAATATGCCCTAGGCATATAATACCGAAATACTTGCAGAACAGAAAGTGAAACTAAACATACACCTATCTTACCAAAAATAGCAGAACCAAACCCTTACCTCACAAATCCAGAGTATTTGACTGATTCTGGACGACTTCCACACCACGACCCGAAACTTAGAAACCTCTCTTTTCCTACCCTCCGAACCTCAGAATCTGTCAATTCAAGCTGAATTAGCAACCTTACCAACCACACTACCAAACTACACCCCCGACCCCAAAACCGAAAATCCAGCAGAATTTCGGTAAAATTCCAGATTTCCACAGAAACGTCAGAATTCAGAACCAACTTAGACAATGCAAGATTATACACTAACAAACATAATCCAACAAGCAGAACTGATCAAATCCAACCTTAAAACCCTTCATCCCCGACATTTTCCGATGAACCCGCATATTGATAACTTTTCCATTCCATACCCGAAATCAATGTTTCAAACATCAAACCACACCTAAATCCAACCCCAATACCACTTTAGCATCCAATTCAACCAACATCAAACCCCAACATGGAAAAAGAATCATTCCAACAATTCGGTTCTTAACCAACATTTTACCCAACTTCCATTTCAATCCATTCAAGCTTCCAATTAATCTTTCTAACCACCAATTACACTTTTAAACCAAGAATGCTAACCAATTGCATCCAAAACAACCAAATTCAACATTGAACATCAACATACAATTCGGCCAAATTGGGGTTTTCTTACCCAACTTGTTCTCCATCAAATTGAATCCATACATAAGCTTAGAATCATGCTAGGAACAATATACTAGAAGCATGATTCAAGAAACCAAACACACACCATTTTAGAATAATTCCCAAAATTTCGCCACTTTAGGTTTCTAGCATCCAAGGATATTTTCCAAAATCTAACACTTGATTATCACTCCACTACAACCCAAGAACAACATACTAAAAGATGGGAGGAAGAGAATCATCCTAGCTAGTAGCTAAGAACAAACCCATAATTTGCAAAATCTCCTCTTTTTCTTCACTAAATCATGTTTCCAACATGAAAAGAGAAGAAAGAAGGAAGCTTACCAAAGATTGATGCCAAAGCCTTGATAATTTCAGCCAAGATGAAGAACTTCAAGCTTGGAGCAAGCTTCCATGGTGGCGGCAGCAAGTGAGGAAGAAGAAGAAGAAGAAGAAGTATGAAATAATAAGCTTTTTATGAAATATATATGCTATATATATATATTTCCTTTCTTTTTCCCATCACTTCTCATCTTAAATAAGAGTAAGACATGTGTCCCTTATCCCTTCCCCATTCCAGCCGAACAAACCTGCTGCCCATGCTCCATAATTTTTATTTTGTGGCCAAACGCAAATTAATCTCCCAACTTTTCCGAAAGTTCCAATTCTTTTTGCCCAAAAATAACTACCGAACTCCAAATTAAATGAAACTTGGACACAACCCTCAGAATATTATAACATTCGTAAAACATATTTCAAAAGTTCATTTACCATTCCGGAATGCCCTACCGAGCTCGCTGAACCCGAACAAATCCCGACGTGCGAGCGTGTCCAACAGAACCAAAATCCCATCACACCAAAATTCCACAAAAATACTCATAAATCCAACTTGAATTATAACATGACTTACCCCAAAGCCGTCAGAAGATTTCCATCCCGAGCCCCGGGATTCCCGTCCCGAGCCCCGGGAGTCGCCCGGAACCGAACGTCCCGCCCCAAATATTATATTCCATAAAAACCTCCGGGACATTTCCACGACCCCAAAACTGCAAACGGCATCTCAATCAGAGGTCTCGGGAGCGCTACCGAGCCCGCTGTACGTCCCGAGACAACCCCGACAACCCCCCGGCGCCGGAAAAAATATTTTCGGCGGAAACGTCCGGGGGACCCACACGACCTCAAAAACGAAAGGGTTCGCCAAAATGATACTCGGATAAGGCTCGGGAGCCACCTGAACACCGAAAAACGTGACCCGCAGGCCAAAACCGGAGCCCCGGGTCACCCGGTCACAACCCGCTCGGGGTGACCGTAACAGGACCACCGTCTTGGTGCGGGGGGAGTGGTAGTTTAGAGTACCTTACAGAGCCTCTCAACGGCGTCCCACCCTCCGGGTGCATCTTATTGCACCCGAGTCGATTGCCGTATTTCTACCAGACAACCCCAGACAGATGCGAACCTAAATCTAACCGATCCTCAACAGGCTATCACAGGAAGACATCACGTAATACGAAGCTTGATTGGGGGAAAAGACCAACCTAACAACTTACTCTAGAAACTCATGAGAACCGATAAAACTCGGGGTAACTTGCCCCGCCTACCAAATCTTACCGTCCCTCTGATCGGTGCTACCTCCAGTCAAACTCTGTCACCAATCTCAAATTCTAAGTCCCAGTGACATCTGTTCACACATGAGGTGGTGCGGTCATTCGCGGTTTTGATCCGCGCCTGTAACAATCTGATCTTTGCCGTAAACTCCTCAAAGCTCAGGTCCCAGTTCAACCCTATCAGACGCATCTGTCCAACAGTGTGGTGTCATACACCTACTCCCGTACAACGCCTCAAACCCAGTGCTTCATGAATAGCTCTCCAGAACCGTGCTGTGAAACGCGGATCACGGTCAGATACAACGGAGTCTGGTACTCCGTGTAAACGTACCATCTCCCTGATGTAAAGCCGGGCAAGCTTCTCCAGAGGGTCTGTGACCCGAATAAGCAGAAAGTGTGCGCACTTGGTCAACCGATCCACAATAACCCAGATAGCATCATGGCGAGACCGTGTCAGGGGCAGTGCAGTCAGAAAGTCCATAGTAACATTGCCCCACTTCCGAACTGGAATGGGCAAAGTCTGCAGTGTCCCTGCCGGTTTCTGATGCTCAAACTGCTCAAGTGTGCCTCCTCTAAAATCTCATTCCAGAACTCCTGATCCTCTGGTACATAAAGGCGGTCTCGGAAGTATAGCAATCCCTGCCTATACTGAAACGTCGGTAACAAATAAACCCTTATCTTCCCCAGATAATTTCTTCAACCCCGGATCTCTACCTTGCGCCTCGCGCACCCTGTCAAGCCACTCAGAATGTATAGTAAGTGTATAAACCTGAGCACGCTCCCAGAGCTGCCACCTGTGCCAAAGGCATGTCAAAACACTCTCCTCGGATCGATCCCCAACATTTCCTCCCTTAACTAAGCCGGTATACTTCCTGCTCAGAGCATCGGCAACCGTGTTGCCCTTGCCAGAGATGTACTCGATACTACAATCATAGTCCTTAATGTATTCGAGCCATCTGCGCTGCCTCAAATTAAGCTTCTTCTGCGTAAACAGATATTTCAGACTCTTATGGTCGGTAAGAATCTGAAATTTATTACCAAACAGATAATGCCTCCATTAAATCAGCGCATAAATCACTACAGCCAACTCCAGATCATGTGTCGGTTAGTTCAGCTCATGCGGTCGCAGCTGCCTCGACCCATAAGCTACCACATTACACTCCTGCACCAACACACACCCCAAACCGGACGTGGAAGCATCCGTATACATCACATACGGTAAGCTCGGATCTGGAAGAATCAGAATCGGAGCGTTAGTCAACTGCCGCTTCAACTCCTGAAAATTCTGCTCACACCTATCAGACCAGAAATACGGATGACCCTTCTTGGTCAACTGCGCAAGCGGAAATGCCAGAATAGAAAACCCTAGTACAAACCTCTGATAAAATCCTACTAACCCCAGGAAGCTCCTGAACTCCCGTACTGTGGCAGGTTGTTTCCAATCCCGAACTGCCCTCACCTTCTCTGGATCCACAGACAGACAATGCTCAGATATAAAGTGTCCCAGAAAAGTAACTTCCCGAATCCAGAACTCACACTTTGAGAATTTAGCATAAAGCTGATGTTCCCAAAGTGTCTGCAGAACTACCCTCAGATGCTCCCGATGCGAGTCCTCATCCCTAGAATATATCAGAATATCATCAATAAAGACCACCACAAATGAGTCCAAGTACGGTCGGAACACCCGATGCATCAGATCCAAGAATGCCACCGAAACATTGGTCAGCCCGTATGGCATGACCGTAAACTCAAAATGTCCATATCGGGTGCGGAAAGCAGTTTTAGGTATGTCCTCATCCTTCACCCTAAGCTGAAAGTACCCATTCGGAGATCAATCTTTGAGAAAATTCTCGAACCTCGAAGTTGATCAAAAAGATCGTCAATCCTCGGCAACGGATACTTATTCTTTCCAGTAAGTGCATTCAACCGCCTGTAATCAATACAAAGTCGGAGCGTCCCATGTTCCTTCTTAGCAAACAGAACCGGAGTACCCCACGGTGAAGTGCTCGGTCGGATGAAGCCCTTCTGCTGTAATTCCTCCAGCTGCTTCTTCTACTCCTGCCTCTCAGAAATAAGCATCCGATAAGGAGGAATAGATATCGGAGCAGTACCCGACTGTAGGTGGATCTCAAACACAATTTCCCGCTCTGGTGGTAATCCGGGCAACTCCTCCGGAAATACCTGCGGAAAATCTCGAACCAATGGTAAACCATCCAACTTCAACCTAATACCAGCTTCATTCAGATCATAGCATTCCCCTACACCAGCTATCGACAGCTGATCCAGAATCTGTAACTCTTTACTGTGCTGTGCGATAGTTAAACCAGTCGGAGCCATGAGAGGTAGTACCTCTCTAGAAACCATAATGGTACGGGTTGCACAATCAATGTGCACAGAATTCTTGAATAGCCAGTCCATCCCAAGTATAATATCATAGTTCGGCGTGTCAAAAACCAACAAATCCGATACTATCAGATGTCCGTCTACAGATGTCGTACAACCCCGAACCATCTCATTAGAAAACAGAAACTGACTCCCAGCAGTTTTTACTAAGTACATTTGAGGCAAGGTACTGTGAGACAGATACAGAGATGTAACACATTTCGGTGTTACAATGGAAATAGATGCTCCTATATCCAATACTGCATGAACCGGTATCTCATTCAGAAATAAAGTACCCTGCAGAATTCCCTGCTGACTCGAGCCTCCCTGCTGACTGGTACCTGACCGCTGACTAGGTCCTCCCTGATAACTAAGGCCTCCCCCCTCGCTATGAAAAACTTATCCTGCTCTGAGCTGCTGTGGTAGAGGGGGTGGCTGAAGCTGCTGTCGCTGTTGAGGTCTCGGGTCACCCCGCTGAAACCCACGCCCCCACGGCGCGTTGGCTGTGCCCGAGACTGTGGACGCTGAAGACTGCCAAAACCCTGCCCTACAACCAGAGGGCAATCCCGTATCCAGTGAGTGTCAGAACCGCAACGTAAACATCGGCCCTCCTGCCGGTAACTAAGTCAACCGGGGTGATACCTACTGCAAATCGGACAAGATCGTGTCGGTGGTGCTCCCTCTCTACCTCTACTAAACTGCCCAGACCTGTTCGGCCGTCCAGAAATCTGCCGGGGTCCCAGCTGTGTGGAGCCCCTCGTACTCCCCTAACCTCGCTGCGAGGTGAGGCGACTCTCAACCTCCTCTTCCATACCATGGTACTGCGGTACGTAGTGAATAAGCCTGTCAAACTCCCGCTCAAACTCTACAACAGTCCTGTCTCCCTGATGATGCTCATCGAACCATGCCTGACGCAGATTCCTGGCTACATACCCGCTCCACTGCTGGTGGACAATGTAGCCTCCCCCAGGAGTTTGTCAACTCCTGCAAACCAAGTCTCTACTACCTCTGGCCCTTCTCGGTCATTGAACCTCGGGGGGTTCAAACTCTGAAACCTCTCCAGAAGTCTGACCTCGTCAGACTGGTGCCTCAGATCTCCCCGTCGTTAATAGGACCGACGAGAAGTCTAGGTGTCGTAGTGACCATCCTCCTCGGAGTCACTCACTTACCAATCCCAAAGCTGTGGCGAGCAGTGGCTTAAGTCTCGCTATCACCACCTAATCAAAATGCCCTTACTATGGCATAATCAGATCTTCCCCTGCCTATTGCCGCCCCTGAACCAGCTAGGCTGGCGGGTAATACCAAATCAGAGAGGGGTCCCTACGACCGCTAAACCTCGGGGCGGTGAGTGTGGTTGTTCAGACCCTGGGTTACGCTGAACCCGTATCCTATTCCACGGAGGTGTGGGATCTCAGTCCCACCCCTCCGGTACCAAATCACGCTATTCGCGTGTAGTACACAATTCCTCAAACCAAGTCCAACCAGAAAAACAACTTATCCCAAACCAAATTTCCAAACCATATACCAACTCAACCCATAACCAACAGTTCAAACCCTATCTCTCGGAGGCGTGGGATTACAGTCCCCTCCCTCCGGTCGCAAAACACGCTGTTTACGCGTGTTAACCAAACCTGAGACATTTCAGACCAAACAGAGTCCAGACAAATCGGTCACTCCTAATCCCTACAGAAGCTAGCAGCAGTTTCCTAAGGCTCTGTAGTGCAATGCAGTACTTGACACAGAAATTATTTCTCAGAATGATCAAATCATATATTTCACAAAATCACAGATGCAGTTCATGCTTATTTCACCAAATCTTTTCCTAACACACAATTTTTTACGTACCTGGATCTTTTCCACAATCCCTCGATCGTAATAATCTTACCAGAATCCAGAAATCCCGAGTTCCGAAATCTGCAACTATCAGGATAACTTGAAGGATCAACTTTGTTCCACAATTTTATTTTAAAGTGGTTCAAGTAAGGAGGTGGCCAATCTCCGTACCAAACCATTCTAAAACAAAATGTACAACATTAATTGTCACTACAAGTCACCACTGACGACCAATACGGTCACTTACCTGCTCTGATACCAACTTGTCACCGCACGCCACCCGAGCCCGGTTGCGGAGGCGGGGGCGCCGGGACGTCGGAAGCGGAAGCCGGAATGAATACAGAATGGCAGGTCCATCGAGACCTGCCGCGCGTAGCGGACCCAAAAAGCGAAGCGATTGTGGAAGCAACCTGAAATTTTCATACATACAACTAAAATAAAACCCATGGTGAGTCTCGTCCCTCGGAAACGGACGAGCACATCACCATTACCATACATACAGTTCATGCATTAACAACAAAGTAAGCCCCGCCCTCCGTGGACGAGTACTTACGCACACAACAAAGATACATACAGAATTCACAGAGCCTAAGGTGTCTAGCAAGCGCCAAGCGCTCAGAGCATGCACAGAACAGAATATATAAATATATACAAATATACAATCATCACAGCAATACAGAAAGTGTGCATATGCAACTACAGAGCCAGCCCTAGATCTGAGTATCAAAATACCTCGCGCGGGATTCAGACCAAATAGACAAATCCCGGACCGCAAGGTGCAGCTGCTGCTAACCTCAACCAAGATAGAAACCTCACGGAAACCTACTCCGCAAGCCGCTTATCAGGTCTACCTGAAACCCAAAAACATAACCCAAAACGGGTGAGTCCTCGAAAGGACCCGTAAGGGATTTGGGGTAAGATAAGCATATGTAACCCTGCAAAACAGAAAGATAGCAATATACAGAATATATGCAACAGAATACTGAATATCGTGCATGTAAAGATAACAGATCATAATCCCGAAGGATGTGCGATTCTAAATCGCCATAAACCCTTATAACAAATCGGAACGACAGCCTCCCTCTAAGGGAGTCAGAAGCCGAAGCTATTACAGAAGCATGGTGCACCAGCTGGGGTAGCGAACCCACAACTGTCGTAGGGTTAACCGACAAAGTATGCCACAAGGCATACACCTACAAATCACGAAACGTACCTTAAAGCGAAATTTCCGAAATACCTGCAAAACAGAAGTGCAACAACACATACACCTACAGACTACAGAATATGCCCTAGGCATATAATACCGAAATACTTGCAGAACAGAAAGTGAAACTAAACATACACCTATCTTACCAAAAATAGCAGAACCAAACCCTTACCTCACAAATCCAGAGTAATAGACCGATTCTGGACGACTTCCACACCACGACCCAAAACTCAGAAACCTCTCTTTTCCTACCCTCCGAACCTCAGAATCTGTCAAACCAAGTTGAATTAGCATCCTTATCGACCACTCTACCAAACTACACCCCCGACCCCAAAACCGAAAATCCGGCAGAATATCCGTAAAATTCCAGATTCCCACAGAAACATCAGAATTCAGAACCGACATAGACAATGCAAGATTATACATTGACAAACATAATCCAACAAGCAGAACTGATCAAATCCAACCTTAAAACCCTTCATCCCGACATTTTCTGATAAACCCGCATATTGGTAACTTTTCCATTCCATACCCGAAATCAATGTTTCAAACATCAAACCACACCTAAATCCAACCCCAATACCACTTTAGCATCCAATTCAACCAACATCAAACCCCAACATGGAAAAAGAATCATTCCAACAATTCGGTTCTTAACCAACATTTTACCCAACTTCCATTTCAATCCATTCAAGCTTCCAATTAATCTTTCTAACCACCAATTACACTTTTAAACCAAGAATGCTAACCAATTGCATCCAAAACAACCAAATTCAACATTGAACATCAACATACAATTCGGCCAAATTGGGGTTTTCTTACCCAACTTGTTCTCCATCAAATTGAATCCATACATAAGCTTAGAATCATGCTAGGAACAATATACTAGAAGCATGATTCAAGAAACCAAACACACACCATTTTAGAATAATTCCCAAAATTTCGCCACTTTAGGTTTCTAGCATCCAAGGATATTTTCCAAAATCTAACACTTGATTATCACTCCCCTACAACCCAAGAACAACATACTAAAAGATGGGAGGAAGAGAATCATCCTAGCTAGTAGCTAAGAACAAACCCATAATTTGCAAAATCTCCTCTTTTTCTTCACTAAATCATGTTTCCAACATGAAAAGAGAAGAAAGAAGGAAGCTTACCAAAGATTGATGCCAAAGCCTTGATAATTTCAGCCAAGATGAAGAACTTCAAGCTTGGAGCAAGCTTCCATGGTGGCGGCAGCAAGTGAGGAAGAAGAAGAAGAAGAAGAAGAAGAAGAAGAAGTATGAAATAATAAGCTTTTTATGAAATATATATGCTATATATATATTTCCTTTCTTTTTCCCATCACTTCTCATCTTAAATAAGAGTAAGACATGTGTCCCTTATCCCTTCCCCATTCCAGCCGAACAAACCTGCTGCCCATGCTCCATAATTTTTATTTTGTGGCCAAACGCAAATTAATCTCCCAACTTTTCCGAAAGTTCCAATTCTTTTTGCCCAAAAATAACTACCGAACTCCAAATTAAATGAAACTTGGACACAACCCTCAGAATATTATAACATTCGTAAAACATATTTCAAAAGTTCATTTACCATTCCGGAGTGTCCTACCGAGCTCGCTGAACCCGAACAAATCCCGACGTGCGAGCGTGTCCAACGGAACCAAAATCCCATCACACCAAAATTCCACAAAAATACTCATAAATCCAACTTGAATTATAACATGACTTACCCCAAAGCCGTCAGAAGATTTCCATCCCGAGCCCCGGGAGTCGCCCGGAACCGAACGTCCCGCCCCAAATATTATATTCCATAAAAACCTCCGGGACATTTCCACGACTCCAAAACTGCAAACGGCATCTCAATCTGAGGTCTCGGGAGCGCTACCGAGCCCGCTGTACGTCCCGAGACGACCCCGACAACCCCCCGGCGCCGGAAAAATATTTTCGGCGGAAACGTCCGGGGGACCCACACGACCTCAAAAATGGAAGGGTTCGCCAAAATGATACTCGGATAAGGCTCGGGAGCCGCCTGAACGCCGAAAAACGTGACCCGCAGGTCAAAACCGGAGCCTCGGGTCACCCGGTCGCAACCCGCTCGGGGTGACCGTAACAAATAGTTCTTCTTGTGATATCTGCAAGATCTGATTCTGGTTCTGAACACATTCTGAGATGTCTGAGAATTGTCTTATGTTCTCTGTCTAGCAGCAGTGGTGACCTACGTGGTGTTCTTTTTGAGGATCTTGGCGTTCCAAATCCCTCCACACACGTAGGTATTTTGGATAGTAGGTTCTGGCTCTGTAAATGTAAATGCAAGCATGTTTACTAGGTTGCATCACATATGTATCGGTTTGGATGTGTATAAGTATGTTTGAACTCAGATGATTCTCGTTACTTGTACTACAAGTCTATTATATAAGAACGTTAAGGTGAAGTTTTAAATCGGGTGGGTTGGACCACTACACTAAAGGAACTCCGTATTCGCTGTTACCCCCGGCTCCGGTTCCCGCCGCCGTATAACCTCGGCTTCCGCGCTCGGCCATGCGAATAACAGCATACCAAGTGAGCCTTGCCCCACTGAAATGGGCAAGCACTCAAAAGATATAATCTGCCTTATGCACAAGTGTAATTATTGTATATCTTTATACAGGCAGTAGAGATGCTAACTACATGCGTGCTTGCTATTTACATACAGAGCCAACTAGAAAGATAGGAACACCTACGAGACGCGGGATTAGAAGTCCTCAACTTCTCAGAGGGTCCTCGCGTAGACAACTGCTGCTGCTATTACAACACAACAGTACAACCGTTAGTAATTCCCGATGTGCTAGACGACACCGCAGAAAAAGCAGAACTCAGAATTATGCTCAGATTTCAGACATATCGCAGAAAACGCAGATTACGCAGATATCAGACACGGACTCAGATTCACCTTCAGATTCAGACTATAGATTCAGACTCAGATACAGATACAGATTTCAGAATACAGATTCAGACCCATATTTCAAATATCAGATCGCAGATTATAGTTACTCAAAGAGACTACCCCTTACGATGCAGTAATGTATGGGTACCTGAAAAGAATCGACAACCCACCCCGCACTCGCGGGTTGTTGGTCGGTACTAGACAAAGAAAATACACCATCGATAACACCATCTCAACCAATGTAGGAGTTGAATCGTAACACCACCTCGTAGTCAGTTGAATCGAACTATCAGCATCTTCGAGTCCTCGCACCTGCACAACAATGTCTATCCCGACTGACCAAGTTTGGGTATCCTCGGGCCACCCTCAATCCAAACTCAGCCTCGGTACACCCAGACACACATTTCATAACGTAATCCAAAATGCAGAATCGAGAGCCATACTAAAACCCTTAACGAACTTTACTGACTTTGCGGAAGTATCGCGGGGAAATCCCGACACTCGCCCCGAAATGCGGTAGTGTGACTTCCAAAGTCCCGCACTACTCCACAACTACTAATTCAAACTAAACAACCACATACAAATCAGAAATCACCAATCCAGACCCCCGGGAAATAATCGCAGACATTCCCGCACTTGCCCGCAAAATTACACAGAAAACTCGGATTCTCAAACCGAGCTAGAACAATGATATTTACACTCAAAATGCACAACCCAGTATTTAAATCAAACTTTCCCCAAATTTAAGCAAGCAAGCAAGTAGGTCGGTTACATTCACAATTTCAGAAAACGATGTTCCTTAACCCTAATAGAAACTTCTAATCATGCTAGGAACAACATATCCAAAGCATGAACCAAGATGACATCAATTCAACATACTTAAGATTTAGCCAATAATTCAGCCAAATTAGGGTTTCTTAACCCAAGGTATTCTTCCATAATCCAAACCTTGATTCCTACACCAAATCATGCCAAGAACAACATACCCAAAGCTTGAAGCAAGAAGATGAACATAACATATAGCTAAGGCTTATCATGATTTCGGTTTCAACATGTGTTTTCAACCACAAATCTTGCTTCAACACACCAAACTCATGAAGAAATCAAGCTTACCTCAAGCTCAACACCAAGATCAATCCTTCCTTAAACCCTTGCAAGATGAAGAACACTTGAGAGGTAGAGAGGAAGAGAAGTTGGCGGATGGTGGGAGAGAAGAAATGAAGCCAAAATTGTATTTCTTTCTAATTACTCACCTTTTATACTTCTTATCTAATTGTATTTACTTGTACAAGGCCCCGATAAAATTTCGAGCTTATTGATCAACAGAAATGTGACTGCACATTTTAACAAAATCCCGGGCCTTCATTGAAATATCCCGGCAACTGAATACAAACCCCGAGACCTCAATTACTCAAGAGAACACTTGAGAGAAACCCCGATCTTCATAATATGTTGTTAAACCCGATTTAGCAATTTATTAGATAAAATTATATAAACCCGCAGGGGTGACTGTAACAAGTTACATGCATGCTTTAAAACATTCTTTTTTAGAATGTGAAAATGATGAAAATTTGTTGTGCTTAGAGTTTTTATTTTAAAACCAAATTATATAACAGAACATTAATATTAATTAAGAAAATGATATTGAAGATAGACACAAATGTAAATAGAATTGGATTAACTAGTTAAATAAGATCACACTTTATACTGTAATTAATTAATTTATTCAATTTTTATTTCAAAGGTTGGACAACAAGTGGTTGTTTAACAAAGCATGCATCACTTATGCATGACATTAGATGAAGAGACATAGATTGTTAATCGTGAATTAGCAAGTGGAATTAAGAAATAGTGATAAAAAATGTAGGATTTTTTAAGAGTTGTAACTTTATCTTATTAATTGCGGTCTTTAAAGGTGTCGTGAAGAATTTATAAGAAATAAGTATTGGTTAGGAAATTTTATTTCCAACGGGTTGCGTGTTGATAAGATCAATGTTCTAACGTGTGAGCTGTTGGAAACAGAAAAATTCCAACTTTTGCACGTTAGAAGCCACTCAAAATATCAAGCACGTTACAAATAAAATTTTGCTTCCCTGCATAACAGTGATGGGCCTAGCGGTCTGGTGGTTGTGAGGCATGTTTGCCTCGGAGAAGGCTGGGGTTCGATTCTTGGTGGGGGATGGGTTTTTTTAAGATTAATCATCTTTCCAACGTGCGAACCGTTGGAAAACATAGCATACCAACGAGTTGCACGTTGGAACTAGGGGTGAGTTTGAGCTAATCTGACAAGGTAGTCATGCTGATCTAACAAGGTAGTCATGCTGATCTAACAAGGTAGTCATGCTGATCTGACAATGTAGTGATGTCGATCTAACTAGGTATTGATTTCGATCTAACAAGGTATTGATGCTGATCTAACAAGGTATTGATGCTGATCTAACAAGGTATTGATGCTGATCTAACAAGGTATTGATGCTGATCTAACAAGGTATTGATGTCGATCTAACAAGGTATTGATGTCGATCTAACAAGGTGTTGATGTCGATCTAACATGGTATTGATGTCGATCTAACAAGGTATTGATGGCGATCTAACAAGGTATTGATGCTGATCTAACAAGGTATTGATGTCGATCTAACCAGGTATTGATGTCGATCTAACAAGGTATTAATGCGGATCTAACAAGGTATTGATGTTGATCTAACAAGGTATTAATGATGCTGATCTAACAGGTATTGATGCTGATCTAACAGGTATTTTTACACCCACCCCGACGCTCGTAATTTGTTTCGTAAATTTTGGCCGTAGCTTAAATTCTCAGAATTATCGAATCACAAACGGCTTGTGATTAATTAATGGAATTCAGAGTTTGGGAGTTAATTATAAGTGTTTTACATGTTGGATAACATTAACGGAGTTCCGGGACGTTTTGCCAAAATTCGATTTCGGAGGGCAAAATGGTCACCGAGGAAGGGAAAAAATGGAAAAATCACATGTTGGGCTCTTACCATTTTGGGCCGGACCATGTGAGAGTGTGAGTGGGAGGAGATATTTGTTTTGGTTTTAGGAAACAAATTCATTTTTCTTCATAAGTCTTACATTTCTTTTTAACCCATGCCTTCCTTTAGCTCATGCTTTCTCTTTTACCCATCCCCTTCCATTATTTTAGACTTCACCACTTATTTTCTAAACATTCACTCTCTTCCTTATCTCTCATTCATCTTTCATCTCTATTATTGAGAAAGAGATAGAAGAACCTCTCTTCGCTTGTGCCGTAAATTTTCATCTCTCTTCCACAGCCTTTCGGCCCTAGTAATCGTCCGAATATGCTCTTGGGGTCTTCAGAGAAACTCTTCATCATGGTCTTGGCTACAAAATATCTGAAGGAAACAAGAGCCAAAAGTGAAAGGAAGGTCCCCAAAACTTCATGCAATAAGACGGGTCCAGAAGACCTTTGGTTCCAAAGAACCATTTCTTGAAGTTTTGAGCTTGGATCTTGTACAAAGCTTAGTCCTACCACTTCCTAGACTTCCTAAATCAGTAACATTCAAGGTATGGTTAATTAATTTTGGTTGAATCTTCATGTTCTTGGAATTAAAACATGAAGAAAACTCATCCACTTCCTTTGTTCTTCTTTGGCGAATTTTTCAAGGACTTTTGGTGGTGGATTTGTCTCAACAACAGCTCATCCTAAGCTAAGCTACAAGTATTATCAAGGTGAGGATCCTCCTTGGTAATTTTTTATGGATTTGGTTCATGGATGTGTTTGATTTTCAAGTATGTTGTTGTGTGAAGCATGTAGAACATATGTTGTTCTTGGAAGTATGAGAAAAAGCATGTTGGTTGATTTTTCTTGGTTAGGCTGAAACTTTGATGAATTTTGTGGGTGGATTTTTGTTGAAGAAATTTGTTGGAAAGCATGTTATAAGTATGTTTAACATGATTTGAAGTTGTTGGAAAAAGTTGGAAATTTTTGGTAATTTTTTGGAAGAAACCAAATTGTTGATGATGATTTATGATGATTTTGTGAAGTTAAAGTGTTGGACAAAGTGTTTAAATGATGTTTTGGAGGAAAAAGTATGGTTTAAGTGGCTAAAGTGTAAGTTAGAAAGTTTAGGGTCAAAATGGAAGTTTGGCCAAATTAAGGACATGGTGAAAGTAGTTTGGTTTGAAAATATACTTGTGCGGAAAAGTTGACAAAGTTGAGTATTTTGTAACTTTGCAAAACTTAAGGGCTAATCTGAAAGTTCTTAAAAAGTTTAAGGACTAAAGGTGTAATTATGGGAAAGTTAAAGGAAAGAGCCACTTTAAGTTATGGAATAAATTTTGGACACTTTAAGTATAAAGTTTTCCCTTTTTGCAACTTTGTGAAGTTTTGGGCAAGATTGCAAATTTCGAAAAGTTTGAGGACTTAAGTGGTAATTTTGGATAAATTCCCAAAGTAAGAAACTTTAGTTAATTAACTAGAGTTATTCTGTGTTTCTGATTCTGGCAGATTAAATCTGCAATACAGTTCAACTCATGTGTATTAGGTTAGTTAAGGGCTAGTACTCGGTTGAGGGTGGGGCCCAGTGATGTGATCACACCGGGGGTGTTTGATCACGAGCTCGGATCTAGCTTGGTGGAGGCGGTTTTCCAGAAAAAGGGAAACGAAAACAGAGGAGGAAACGAAGAACACAAAGTTCGGCCAAGGGAACCTCCTCACTACGAGGTGAGGCAATGCCCTTGAAAATGCCTGGGAAAGAGATGGGATCTAGCACCTCTTGACTACAAGGTCAAGCAATACTAGATATTATGTTTGGATCCTCTTGCCCGGATCACTAGGGAAACAGAAATGCAAGATTAGAGAACACAAAAGCCGATGTCTAACTGTGGAGAGTTTCAGCTGAATTGATTTAATTCAATAATATGTTTTGGGTTAAAATGGTGGCTGCCATTTAACTTAAATAGCGAAGAGAAATGGAAGAAGCAAAATGAGTATTTCGGTTGTGCATGAGTGCAGAAAGCATAAAGTGCTTTTGCATGCATGCGATCTAAAAGCTTCCAAAAAGGTAAAAAGGTGGGGCTAGCCTAAAAGTATTCAGATGTCCTTTGTGTAAAGCGGTTATTTGTCTTCCCAAGCATCAGCAGAGAAAGGACACCGTGTGTCGGGCTTGGTCGGTCAACTGGCTAAGGCTGGAGGCTTCGCGGAGTGCCTTTGCCAGGGGCCTTCGCGAGAATGCCTTCGCCGGGCGCCTTCGCGGGATTGCCTTTGGCGGAGGCCTTCGCCTTGTGTCAAGTGTCCGCGTTTCAAGGCCTTGCTGCTTCCTTCCTCAAGAACGCTTATGCTCAAGACTCCAAAGGGCTTCGCACACTGCTCGTCCCAATGCGATACCGAGTTGTCGGGTTGTAAGGCCTTCGTTGGAGACTCCTCTTGATCGTCCTGCGCCATGAGCCTCATGAAAGCGTTAAGGTTCGCTTGGACTTGTTTCAGCCGGGACCTGGTCATGGGTCCGCCAAGGCCTTGGAGTGGATCGGGGGTCGCGCGCGCTTGAGGTTGTGGACCATCTGGAACTTGAGGGTCTTTTGGGACTTTGTCCTCATCATACTCTCCCTCTTCGAAAGAATCCGTCCGCGGATTCTCAAAATCTGCTTGTCCTTCAAAGGGAGCCAAATCACAAACTTTAAAAGTTGCATGTTCTACAATTTTCTTATTGATTTGGAAAGGGCCATCACCTCTTGGCGCCAGATTGCTTTTCCTAGCCTGGGGAAATCGGTCCTTTCTTAAATGTAACAATACCCAATCCCCGACTTGAAAACTCCTAAATTTTCTGCCCTTATTAACCCTTCTTGCGTAAGATTCATTAATTTTCTCAAGTTGCTTGTGAACCTTAGCATGCAAGTCCTTCATGTGTTGGGCCTTCTCTTTCCCATCTACATCCACCTGTTCAGTATAGTCTAATGCGACTAAGTCCAAAGGAGTTAAAGGGTTGAAGCCATATACGATCTCAAAAGGACTATGGGATGTAGAGGAATGGTAGGCTCGGTTATACGCAAACTCTACATGGGGCAAGCACTTTTCCCATTCTTTCAGATTTTTCCTAAGGAGGGTGCGCAGGATAGTGGTGAGGGTCCTATTAGTCACTTCAGTTTGGCCATCTGTTTGAGGGTGACTGGATGTGGAGTACATCAGACTTGTGCCTAACCTAGACCAAAGGGTTCGCCAAAAATGACTTAGGAACCTCGAATCCCTATCGCTAACAATGGATCGCGGAGGCCATGATATTTAACAATGTTACTAAAGAATAATTCAGCCACATGAGATGCATCTTCGGTTTATGACATGGAATGAAATGGGCCATTTTGGAGAACCTATCGTCTACCACAAATATAGCATCATGACCATGCGATGTCTTACGTAAACCACTTATAAAATCCATGCTTATTTCAACCCCAAGGAATATAAGGCGTAGGAAGAGGGCTTGCCGCTTCCTTCCTCAAGTGTCAAGTGTCCGCGTTTCAAGGCCTTGCTGCCTCCTTCCTCAAGAACGCTTATGCTCAAGACTCCAAAGGGCTTTGCACACTCTTCGTCCAATGCGATACCGAGCTGTCGAAGCTGTAAGGCCTTCGCTCGAGACTCCTCTTGAACGTCCTGCGCCATGAGCCTCATGAAAGCGTTAAGGTTCGCTTGGACTTGTTTCAGTCGGGACCTGGTCATGGGTCCGCCAAGGCCTTGGAGTGGATCGGGGGTCGCGCGCGCTTGAGGTTGTGGACCTTCTGGAACCTGAGGGTCTTTTGGGGCGATGTCCTCATCACAGAGTGACTCCGGGCTAGTCACATGGTACAATATCGGTTTGCATGTTTTTTAATACTTTTATGGACTTCATGATTATCGGGGTCAATGACGGACCCACTCTGCTTTTGGTTTCGGACTTATGCTATATCGGATATGCTTATCGGGGTCGACGACCGACCCATTTTCTGTTCTATGTCGGCTTTATGCCGCTAACTATTCTCGAGCGATTAGGGCAGATCACCCCTCGCTGGTACCATGCGTTCTGATCCCGATAATCGGCGTGAGCTTAACAAGCCGCCGTAGGCTGTTGTCTGTGGTCGGAGACCATCTGTATGGGAAAGTATCACCAGTCTGACGGGACTTCTGAGCATCATGACATTTGCATACCATATTCTTGTTTATACTTAGGATTGTATTATCTGCTAGTTCATTGCATACTAACCTTTTATGCAGGGAAAACGTTTTTTAAAGGTTTTTCCGTTATCGTACATGCCCCCCTTACGGGTTCTTTCGAGAACTCACCCCCACATATTAAACATTTTCAGGAGTTCATGGCAAACGACATGCGGAGTAGACCTCCCGTAGTGATCGTTCTGCATTATGTGTTATGATAGGTATACTTCTGATTAAGTTTGGGGGTTATTTCTCGTTACATCCTTTCTGTGATTTGTTGGTTTAAATCTGTGTTTAGTCTGACGTTAATTTCTCCTGTTTATGTTTAGCAGCAACAGCAGTGGTAGTTAGCGAGGTATAATCCGCTTTATGGCTCGGCTCTGTAGGCGTAGTATGCATATTAGATACATTTGGTATTATGATATTCTGGACTGTATTAGTTATTTGTGGGGAGTTTCCGACCCTCGAAGAAGGCGGAACTCCTTCTGCCTGTACTACTTATTATCTGCTTTCCGCGGGTGCGATATTCTGTAAAACCACTAACGTGTTTCGGGTGCAGGCTTAGGACTAGTAAGACGTCTTAAAAGCTGAAAACACGTATAAACCTTAAAACATGAAGGAAAACGTTTTAAGGGACGAGTTTCGGGTCCACAACCCTTTTTAAGAGAAACTCCGCATTCACCCGTCGCCGATACTTCCGGCTTCGCAACAAAGACGCTTCGCCAGCTTTCCCGGTCGGTGGGGTGACAATTTGGTATCGAGCTTAAGGTTAGAGTTAGGAATGGTTAGACTGTCCGACCTAAAACTCGCTTCTAGTTCTGCGGTAATTTAACTAAAAGAGTAGCTAACTTTTACTAAAATTATTCAAGAACTTAAGGTTAGGTTTAGGGTTGGTTAGTTGACACCATAAATGCATATTTAATCTGTCGAATCGGAAACACATAATAACTCTAGTTAATTAACTAAAGTGTCTCACTTTGGATTTATCCAAAATTACCACTTAAGTTCTCCAACTTTTCAAATTTGCAATCTTGCCCAAAACATCACAAAGTTACATAAAGGGATAACTTTATACTTAAAGTGTCCAAAATTTATTCCATAACTTAAAGTGGCTATCTTTCCTTTAACTTTTCCAAAATTACACCTTTAGTCCTTAAACGCTTTTAAGAACTTTCAGATTAGCCCTTAAGTTTTGCAAAGTTACAAAGTACTCAACTTTGTCAACTTTTTCCACACAAGTAATCTTTTCCCAAAATCCCCAAACATTCGGCAATGGTCCAAACTTTCGACCAAAAATTCATTTTGACCCTAAACTTTAAAAACGTACACTTTAGCCACTAAACCATACTTTTCCATCCAAGCATCATTTAATCACTTTCTCCAACACTTTAACTTCACAAACACATCATCAAACCATCATCAACATTTCGGTTCTCATCAAAACTTCACCAAATAAACTCCAACTTTTTCCAACAATTTAAAAACATGTTAAACATACTTATAACATGCTTTCTACCAACTTTCTTCAACAAAAATCCACCCAAAAATTCATCAAAGTTTCGGCCTCCACCCTAAATTTCAACCAACATACTTCCAAGAACAACATATCTTCTACATGCTTCACACAACAACATACTTGAAAATACCATGAACAAAATCCATAAAAATTACCGAGGAGGATCCTCACCTTGATAATACTTGTAGCTTAGCTTAGGATGAGCTGTTGTTGAGACAAATCCACCATCAAAAATCCCTGAAGTTTTCGGCCAAGGAAGAACAAGAAGATGGATGAGTTTTCTTCATGTTTTAATTCCAAGAACATGAAGAATAAACCAAAATAACTCAACCATACCTTGAGTACTACTGATTTAGGAAGCCTAGGAAGTGGTAAGACTAAGGTTTGTTGAAGATACATGCTCAACTCTTCAAGAAATGGTTTTTGGAACCAAAAGTGCTGCTGGACCCGTCAGATTGCACCAAAATTTGGGGACCTTCCCTTCACTTTTGGCTCTTGATTCCTTCAGCAAAGTTGTAGCGAAGACCTTGATGAAGAGTTTCTCTGAAGTCCTCAAGAGCATATTCAGACGTCTACTAGGGCAGAAAAAGGCTGTGGAAGAGAGACGAATTTTCTGGCAACAAAGAGAGAGAGGTTCTTCTATCTCTTGCTCAATAATGGAGATGAATGATGAATGATAGAGATAAAAGAGAGTGAATGGTTACAAAGAGAGTCTTGCAAAGAGAGTCTTGCAAAGCACACCAAGAGTGACCGACAAAACCAATGGGAGAACTTGTTTCAATCCAGAGCATTGGTAAATGGGACTCTTTGTAGTCTCATAATCGATGGAGGAAGTTGTGTAAATGCGGCTTGTAAAGACACGGTAGTCAACTTGGGACTTCTTACTCTAGCCCATCCTAAGCCTTATCAACTTCAATGGTTTGATAATAGGTCATTAGTGAAAGTTGTCAAGCAAGTGCTGGTACTAATCAAGATTGGAAAATATGAAGATTCGTTCACTTGTGATGTGGTCTGAATGCAAGCCACCCATATCCTTTTGGGAAGACCTTGGCAATTTGACAAGGATGCCATACACTATGGCAAGGTCAACAAATACACACTTACTCACCTTGGCCAACCCCTCACCTTGCTACCCCTTACCCCAGCACAAGCACTACAAGATCAGACGCACTTGGCAAGTAAGGCCGAGGAAAAAAGGAAACAATCGGGAAGAGAAAAGAGAGAAAAAAGTGAGAAGGTTCAAGGAACCTTAAGTGAAAAGAAAGGGGGTGTATTTGTGGGAAACACCATGTGTCACCATAATGAATCACCTACTAGGCACCTTGTCACCGCACGCCCCGAGCCCGGTTGCGGAGGCGGGGCGCCGGACGCCGGAAGCGGAAGCCGGAATGGAAAGGAGTGGCAGTCCATCGAGACCCGCCGCGCGTAGCGGACCCGAAAACGGAAGGATTGCGGAAGCAAACTAACGGAAATTTCATGCGTATAACCAAAATAAAATGCAACCATACAATTCATGCACTAATAACAGAGTAAGCCCCGCCCTCCGTGGACGAGTGCTTACGCACCAAAACACATATATATACAGAATTCACAGAACCTAAAATGTCTAGCAAGCGCCAAGCGCTGAGGACAGATATAGAATGTAATATACAAATATATATACAGACATACAACCATCATAGCAAATCAGAAAGTATGTACATGCAAATACAGAGCCAAGCCTAGGACTAAGCATCAAATACCTCGCGGGATTCAGATCCAAAAGACAATCCCGGGCCGCAAGGTGAAGCCGCCGCAAAATACAACCGAGGTAGAACCTCACGGAACCCTACTCCGCAGCCGCTTATCAGGTCTACCAAACCCAAAAACAGAACCCAAAGAAGGGTGAGTCCTAAAAGGACCCCGTAAGGGATAAGGGGTAAGGTAAGTATATGTAACCCCGCAAAATGTAAAGATAGCAATATATGCAATGATCTACGGAAGAACATGCATGAACAGAAAATAGATCGGAGTCCCGAAGGACGTGCGATTCTAAATCGCCATAGCCCATATAGTAAATCGGAACGACAGCCTCCACTAAGGGAGTCAGAAGCCGAAGCTAATACAGAAGCATGGTGCACCAGCTGGGGTAGCGAACCCACAACTGTCGTAATATTAATGCATGCAGTATGCCATAAGGCATACTCCTACAACTACGAGAATATGCCCAAAGGCATAATACTCCGAAATACTAGCGTAATGTAAACTGAAACCAAAACATATACTTAGCTTACCAAAACACGTAACCAAACCCTTACCTCAAAATCCAGTATTGGACCGATTCTGTAACACCTACACCGTGCCCCGAAACTTAGAACTCCTCTTTTCCTAACCACCGAAACTCAGAATCTGCCAAACCAAGTTGAATTAGCATCCTCATCAACCACACTACCAAATTACAACCCCGACCCCAAAACCGAAAATCCGGCTGCACTTTCCGTAAAATTCCAGATTTTCACGTAAACGCCGAATTCGTAACCAACCTAGACAATGCAAGATTTCACATTGACAAACATCATACAATAAGCGTAACTGATCAAATCCACCCTTAAACCCTTCATTACCCGCCATTTCCGATAATCCCGATTAATTATAACTTTTTCATTCCTTAACCGAATCCAACATTTCAAACTTCCATCCACTCCTAAATTCAACCCCAACACCATATTAACATCCAATTCAACCAAAATGAACCTCCAACATTGAAAAAGAATCATTCAAAGATTCGGTTCTTAACCAAATTTTCATCCAACTTCCAATTCAATCCATTCAAGCTACCAAACAACCATTCTAACCACCAATTTCATTCCTAAACCATGAATGCTATCCAATTGCATCCAAAACAACAAAATCCACTTTTGAAAATCAACCCATAATTCGGCCATTTGGGGATTTTTCCCTCAACTTGTTTTCCATCAAATTAAATCCATACACAAGCTTAGAATCATGCTAGGACTAACATACTTGAAGCATGAAACAAGATAACAACCACACACCATTTTGGAAAATCTTCCAAAAAATCGGCTAACATAGGGTTTCTTCTCAAGTTGTGTTTTCCAAAATCTAACACTTGATTAACACTCTCCTACCACCCAAGAACAACATACTAAAAGATGGGAGGAAGAAAATCATCCTAGCTTATAGCTAAGAACAAACCCATCAAATGCAAAAACTCCTCTTTTCACCACTAATCTTCCAAACTAATGAGAAAAGAGGAGTTAGGGAGGTACTTACCACAAGTAGCAAGCAATTCCTCTTTGATTTCTCCCAAGAATAAGAAGTTCAAGCTTGAAGGTTGCTCTTCAATGGAGGTTTCGGCAGAGGCAGCAGCAAGGAGAAGAAGAAGAGAAGAAAGAAAGAAATGAGATAAGTCTAATATTATGTAATAATATGCCTTATATAATTTCCATCCCTTTTTGCCCATCCCTCTCTTCCTTTAAATAAAAATAAGACATGTGTCCCAAATAATCACACACACACACTTCTGCCGAAAAGAGAAAGGGCTGCTGCTGCCCATGCTGATTTCTTTTTTAAATTTGCACCCATTTGCAAATTAACTCCCAATTTTTCCGAAAGTTCCAATTCTTTTTGCCCAAAAATAATTACCGAATTCCAAAATTAATGAAACTTGGACACAACCTTCAGAATATTATAACATTCACAGAACATTTTTCAGAAATTCATTTACCTTTCCGGAGTGTCCTACCGAGCTCGCTGAACCCGAACCAAAACCCGACGTGTGAGCGTGTCAACCTGAACCGAAATTCCGTCACTCCAAAAATTCTATAAAAATTCCCATAAATTCCATCTTAAATTAAAACACAACTTACCCCAAAGCCGTCAGAAAACTTCCATCCCGAGCCCCGGGATTCCCGTCCCGAGCCCCGGGAGTCGCCCGGAACCGAACGTCCCGCCCCAAATATTAAACTCTACAACCTCCTCCGGGACGTCTCCACGACTCCAAAACTGCGAACGGCTTCCCAAACTGAGATCTCGAGAGTGCTACCGAGCCCGCTGTACGTCCCGAGACGACCCCGACAACCCCCCGGCGCCAGAAAAATATTTTCGGCGAAACGTCCGGGACCCACACGACCTCAAATACGGAGGGGTTCGCCAAAATGATACTCGGATAGGGCTCGGGAGCCGCCTGAACGCCGAAAACGTGACCGCAGGCTAAAACCGAGCCGGGTCACCCGGCCGCAACCCGCTCGGGGTGACCGTAACACACCTTAGTCACCATAGTGAATCACCTACTAGACACCTTAGTCACCATGCCAAGTCCAGGCCAAAAAATGTGTCTTAAGTGTCATCCCGCTCCAACTTAACACGAACAAATCCCGACGTGTGTGCTTGCTAGCTTAACCGAGTAATTCCGTCATGTGTGCCTGCTTGGTTATCACCAAATTACTTATCCTGAGTCATATCACACCACACATTATTGGCGCCACCACATTTTCTGTGGAAAGGTGCGGGGGACTTTTGCGACCTCGAATATGTAAGCATTCTCGAAAATGTTACCTAGAAAAGATCCGGGAGCCATCTGACCAACAGAAAACATGCCCCGCATGCTTGGAATGGAGCCCAGGATACACAGGAGTCACCACCCGCTCGGGGTGACTGTAACACTATGAGTGACAAAAAAAGAAAACAAGAGTGCATCCTTTCCATGGCCAGAGAGAAAGATTTGAAAAGAGCACTTTTTGGAAACAAAACTTGTTTTCTCATGATTCCAACTCATTGCATGTTAACTCTTGACCATATATCTTCTCTCCCTTTGTATGTGTAGGAAGTCTTGAAAGAATTTGATGAGCCTCAAAGCCTCCCACCATACCGAGGCATTGAGCATCAAATAGACTTGCTTCCGGGTGCGCCTTTACCCAACAAGGCCGCATACCGAACCAACCCCCAAGAGTTCAAAGAAATCCAAACTCAAGTACAAGAATTGCTTGACAAAGGATAAATCAAGAAGAGCCTTTCTCTTTGTGCAGTGCCGGTCATACTTGTGCCCAAGAGTGACGGCACATGGATTGCCGCCCCATTAACACCATCACTGTAAAGTATTGCCATCCTATACCTAGACTTGATGACATGTTGGATGAATTGAGTGGTGCTTGTGTATTCTAAGATTGATCTTAGAAGTGGATATCACCAAATTAGGATGAAGAAAGGCGATGAATGAAAAACCTCATTTAAAACTAAAATTGGTTTATATGAGTGGAATGTCATGCCCTTTGGTTTATCCAATGCACCTAGCACTTTCATGCGTTTAATGAATCATGTCTTAAGGAAATTGATTGGGAAATTTGTGGTAGTATACTTTGATGATATCCTTGTATATTCCAAGAATCATGATGAGCATATTAATCATTTGAGACAAGTCCTTGACACACTTAGATTAGAAAAGTTATATGCTAAATTTGAAAAGTCTGTTGTCACCCCACCCCCGCCCCTTAGACCTCGCACTCGCGGAAGCGCACGGAGAACGGACCAAACCGGGGAAAAGGGGGGAAGTGGGGGCGACGGTTCACTCACAACCCTAACACAAATCTTTAAACCAAAGCATTAATGCTCGGCCATGCCCCAAGATACTTACCTACGCGAACGGGGTTCAAAGAAACCAAGAATCCCAAATTCAGGGTCCAGGCGACCGCCCGGCTCAAGCCCGGGTCGCCCGACCTCCCGCCGTAAAACCGAGAAGCTTAGGCGACCGCCCGACCTAAGGAGAGGGCCGCCCGGCCTCACGCCCGCCTAGGCGACCGCCTGCCCAAGGGAGGGTCGCCCGGCCTTCGCCCGACCGCCCGTACCTAAAACCTAGGGGTCCAGCGACCGCCGCTCCAAGGGAAGGGTCGCCCGGCCCTCCACCCGCACTTACCGAATTTCCCTATCGGGCCAGTGCGATCGCTCGCTTCAAGAAAGGGGCCGCCTGGATCTCGCCCGTCCTCCCGTATCCAACGAAAGGGTCCAGCATCGCTGCTCCAAGAAACGGGTCGCCTGACCCTCCGACTGCACCCAAAACCTAAAGTTTCAACGCGACAACAAACAGTTCTGAACCTGAACTTAACACTTATGCAATCCAAACCATATACACCCAAACCTTACAAAACGAAACATGCATGTTATGAACAATATACAGAGCCAGAAACAGATTCGGAATACAAAAAGGAACCAACCAAGTGGCGGTCTCGCGGGATCCAACCGCGCCACTCGAAGATACTGCTGCTGCTTCTGCCTCAAGTCCACTCGAGGTATGTGCCGAATGGCTTCCTTCTTTATTCCCCATGAGGAAAAGAGGAAGAAGGGGTCTGTGCGCCTCATGGATCCACTCCGGCTTGTGCAAACAGGGAAAATGTCCCCTCTTACGCAAAAAGGCGTTGGGCCCCATTGAACCTTTGTGGAAGAAGTGGTCTCGCCACAAGCCGCTTGGCATCCCTCCAATGTGCGGTGTCACGACCACCCCGCCCGGTTGCAGAGGCGGAGCCGGCTGCTACGTTCGAAGCGAAGCTATCATGCGGAAGCGCGTAACGGTACTACCGAAACCCGCTACTTGCAGTGGTCCCATGACCCGGCCCGCAAAGTCTTGTTCTCGAAGGCCCGGTGCACGAGAGCACTTTGCTCACTTAATGTAATGGTCGTACTACGACCCGCAACCTACAAAACACATACATGGCAAGTATACAAAATAACTTAACAATCCATGGTGAGCCCCGCCCCATTGAAATAGGCGAGCACTCGACCATCACCAAACATGCAGTTCATGGAATAACATTTATTACTCATAAAAAACAGAACGCTGAATCCATTCCATAACATATTTAATATACGCAAGTCAGGGCTCCGCCCTCGACTCAGAAGGAGGTACAGAATCAACAAGTATTCCAGAGTATGCACCATATACAAAATCATGATCTGATCTACATGCATGCAACTACACCTACAGAGCCATCAAAGCAGAAACCCTAGAATACCTAGGTGCGGAATCTGGAAACCTCTCGCTCAGAAGATTCCCGCACGTAGTACTGCTGCTGCTGCTAAACCACAACCAAAGAGAGAGAAAAGAGTTAGTCAACCGTATACCAACAGAACAGAACTCAGATATACCAACCAAAAGCCTCTACCGAGACTACCCCTTAAACAGAGCAATGCAAGCAGATCGGAGGATCCACCATGGAACTCAATACCGAAACCAAAACCAAAAGCACCGTGAATCTCTAGTCCGCCGGCTGCTTGTCGATCGACTGAAAGGTGGTAAATAGAAAGGGGTGAGTCCTCGGGAGGACCCAGTAAGAGCTGAGGTAAGATACAGTTTGCAAATGTGCTACTGAGCCGAACCTGCAAAACAGAACAAACACAAGCAAATATATATATATATATATATATGCATGTATGCAGAGTCAGAGGTGAGCCGGAACCCATCATACGCGGTCCAACCGCCAGAATGACACTTAAAATAACAGAACGACAGCCCTCTCTAAGAGGTCATAAATATACAGAACAGAAGCACGGTACCGGCTGGGGTCGCGATCCCCAAACTGTCGTAGGGTCACAGAAGTATACCTGCACTCCCGGTGCGGATATACATAAAGTGTCGGCACCCTCCAGTGCGGACACACAGAACAGAAGTACCTGCACTCCCGGTGCGGATACACAGAACAGAATGTCGGCACCCTCAGTGCGGACACAACCAAACCAAACCAAACCAAGGACCATCTCAGTCTCGTCACAGAACATAAACATATCGTAATGCATATGCCAAACAGAACAGAATATACCAAAAGGTATACGCAGAATTTCGGCACCTAGTGCGGATATACAGAACTTATAAGTAACCCGTGGCCTCGAAGACCAACCGGCCCTTGAAGCGTAACAAACTACAAACAAGTATCTTACCATATGACAGTCCCGGATCACCGAACCACCGTCCTCAACCCGGAACCCGCCTCAACTAAACCCGATATACATAAAGTCCCATTCCGAATGCATAACGAGAGAAGTTGAGCCCTTACCTCGAAAACCTGCTCCGCAAAGACAAACCCCGGGAAAACCCGGCTCGCGGCCCGAAATGTAATCTCGTGCTGTAAGATCCCGCATGTTACACCCCACCTTTTCTGGCAACAATCTCCGGTGAATAGAGTTCTGAAGGTATGTTTAAATCTGTAATTTGTGGAGTTTGATATTTGTTGTTTTGTTGTTGATGTTGTTGTGGGAGTGGAATAGTTTGGTATGGTTTTGGTTAAGTTCTTTTTTAAGGTTGAATTTTGTGAGTTTTGGGTCCAGGCGATCGCCCGAACGAGGAAACGGTTCGCCTGCGTTTCGCCTGGACACTTGCCGAGTTTGAGTCTTCCTGGAGCCAGGCGATCGCCTGAACTGGGGGATGGCTTCGCCTGGATCTCGCCTGGGTGCCTGGCTAGTTGGAGATTTACTGGACCAGGCGATCGCCTGCTTGAGTAAACGGGTCGCCTGGTTTTCGCCTGGGCACCTGTATCGGTGTTCTTCGGGGTTAGGCGATCGCTGATTGAGGGAATCGGTCGCCCGACCGTCGCTGGACCAGCTATTTAAGTCGAGCAGCTCATTTTCAACCACAGTTTTGCGTTTTCAACTCCGAAAATACTCCCAACTCTCTCCCAACTCGGTTTTGTTCCTATCCAAGTGATTTTGGACTCTTTGGTGTGTGGAAACGGAGGATTCGTGCGGGAATAACTACAAGAACAACGAATCAACAAAGGTTTCACTCCAACAACACTTTGTGGGTGAATTTGGGAAATTGCCCAAGTTGTGAGGTTGGTATTTTCGTGATCTCTTGATTCATTTGAGTTAGTAGTAGTGTTTCTATGTTGGATTAGAGATAGAAACACACTTTACAACACGAATTGAGCATGAATCGAAGAAATTCGAATTTAGGGTTCTTCACCCGGGATGACCGAATTTTGGGGGTTTGTTAAATTGACCTCAAATTAGTGTTATTGGGTAGTTTTAGAATAACATTAATACTTGGTAAAAGGTCCAACAATGGCTTAATCTATGAGCTAAGAGAAAACTCATAGGGTTTAGGGTGGAGAAATGAAGTGTGATGTTTTGTTGAATTGAATTCAAATTGTTGTTATTGGGTATGTTTAGAGCAATATTGATAATTGGAACATTGCCCAAATATGCTCCGATTATATACCTAAGGCAATGTTCATCCGGATTTTTGGTGGATAGTGGAAGCATGTGTTTTATGTGGTTTAAGGTTTCAAGCATGTTTAAACAATGAATTTGAGCAACTTTAAGTCTTGGAGTGAGGTCCAATTGTCAATGGTTATTGATGTGTTCAATGAAAGTGTAATGTGGAAAGTGTGTGAAATGTTTAGGTGGTATGTGAAGCAAGGTTTGAGGTTGGATAAGGAAGAAGATTGGTGTGTTGGTGCTTGTGCTACCCTCTACGGTTGCGTCTGCTTTCGTTTCGAGGTAAGGGTTCGACCTACCTATATTATTGTAATGTAGGATGGTTGAGGCAAGTTTTGGGCCTCGGTCTCTGACTTCGGTCTTAGATCGGGATAGTGGAGCCCCAAAGCTAGTCCCATGGTAGGAGTAACGGTGTGCAGGTACAGCTTTGCTTCGGTGTCGTGGTTCGTGCGTCTGTGTGACCCGAACTATCTGGGATACGGCACAACGGATGGCGTTCGCATAGGGGACCAGTCCGAGATAGGGTTACAATCCCTTGAGGACCGTACGGCCTATGGTTCGCATCGTTCCGGTATGTTCTGTTCTGTGAGTGGATGCATGGCGAATGCCGACGCATGGCGAATGCCGGTTGGACCGGGGAAGATCTAGCCATGGTCGGGGAAGACCTAGCCATGGTCCGTGACATAGGGGGTTTGCTGGGTGCATGGCGAATGCCGACGCATGGCGAATGCCGGTTGGACCGGGGAAGATCTAGCCATGGTCGGGGAAGATCTAGCCATGATCCGTTACATTCGGATGTTGTGCACACATCATTTATTTCTGCATATGTTCTGATCTGTATATTTGCTATCTGTATGTATATCTGCTCTGATCTGTTTTTGCAGGTTTGTCGGAAGAAACATCGTTACTACTGCCTAAGCTCTTACTGGGTTTTTCTTTCAGAAAACTCACACCCCTTACTTAACATTTTTCAGGAGATAAGGATTCTGGGCCAGCGGAGTAGGATTTCCGCAAGGCTGTCTGGTTAGCTATTTTGAGGGTTTAGCAGCATCTGGACTTAGACTTCGGGTTCCTCGTCGGTTTCTTTATCCGACGCCCGACTTTTGTACGGTTGCACCTTCTGCCTGTAGTTAGCTCTGTAGCATGATACTCTGTTGGCATGTAGTATTACGATAGCATGTTATCGTAGGTCTGTCTGTTCATCTGAGATTGATTGTGGTTATGTATATATATGCGTTCTGCTCTGAACTGATTGAATGAGTATGCTGATCTGTGCGGAAGCCTCTGTTCGGTAGTGAAAGAACAGACTTCCTTTTGATAATCTGATTTCGATGTTCTGCTTCTGATATTCTGTTTATGGGCGGAGCCCGTTGTTTCTGTTGTCGTGATCTGTTCCTGTGCATGAATTGTTATAGTTGATCTGTTGTTAGAAAGGGACCTACTGGGTTAGTTAAAGGCCTGCGAAATAATCTCAAATTAGCTGCGCGATCCTGGTCCCACCTTGCTCACCACCGCCCCTTCGGCCGGCGACCGCTTCCCGCCGGGTCCGGAAGGTGTCTGACGGGGGAGGTGGTGACAATTTGGTATCAGAGCACCGGTTAATTGGTTGGGTCAAGGGTGTGTTAGGACGGACAGCCCTGGTCGACTGATTGATTCCAGGATGGTTGTGTGATGAGATTGGCCACCTCATCACAAGAACCATGTTGGAATGGTAAGTGGAACAGTAGGCGGTTTGTCTAAACACACTTGAGAACAACCAAGAGATGATTTCATTGGTACTGGTAGTTTGTGACTTGGTACTGTCTGTGGTTACTGCGTAGGACACCAGTAATTGACTCCGGGTGCAACAAGAGGTGCCTGGGGGATGAGATGCCGTAAGGTGCATGATGGTAATTTAAATTACCTCTCTCGTTAAAAACAGACGGTGGATGCCGAGTGAGAAATGTGTTATTCCTAAGCAGTACCACGGGTTATAAGGGATTGTTTGGTATAAGTAATTTTGAGAATTGATTTGCATCATGCATTGCATTCATGCTACAGAGCTGATAGGATTACCGATGTAGGTAATGCTAACCGTTAAGTGAACCCTTTTATGTTCTGGAATTTCAGTAAATGGTCAACACTCGACGGACTCGAGCGTTGAATGATGAAGCAGGAGGAGGAAATCCTGCTCAGGATGTGAATAGAGGAAGAGGTAGAGGTCGAGGAGACCTCAGCGAAGAGCGGCACCAGTTCAGTCGATATTGAGACCTGATCCAGATCAGATGGCCCAAGTGTTGGGGCAAATGACTGTACTGCTCAATAACATGTGGGCAGGAACAGGAGTTGAAGAGCAAGGAAGTACACATGTTATGAGTTCTCAGCCTACTGCGGTAGGATCGACCGATCCTAGCTATCAGGCTCATGAGGAGGACGTTGAGGCGGATGATGTGCAATTTGAAGAGCATGTGGATACGAAGATAGGAATCTGAATCTAGGTGCGGAAGTCGACCCACACCCCGTCGAGGAGAGTGCGGGCTAGGCCCGATTCTGTTGTTGAGGTACCGAGAGCCCAGAGGCACAAATCGAGAGTGCGACCAGCTCGATAAGCTTTCTTTGATGGAGCGGTTCGAGCGCTTCAAACCACCCGTTTTCGGGCAAGGGTGGAATGGATTCGGCGGAGACTTGGTATAAGGACATGGACAGTTGCTTGGGAGACTTGGTTTCCGGCAAATGAGATGGTATCTTTGGCTACCTTTTATTTGCGAGACTGGGCGTATGATTGGTGGGAGACCACTATGGCCACTCGGAAGGCCGACTTTGTGCGTAGGAAGTTGAAGGACCCGGGTATGACGTGGGATGAATTTTCTCACTTGTTTCATGAGAAGTGGATTGGTTATGCCGCGACAGATAGGCGGCAAATCGGAGTTTGATACCTTGACTCGGGAAGTAAGACATTGCGGAGTATGGGCACGAGTTTGAACGCTTAGTGCGTTATGTGCCTCATTACAACACCAATGAGGAGGCCAAGACAAAGAGATTCATGAGAGGGTTGAAGCATGACATCAGGAAGTACTTGGCACCGTTGAACATTGATAGGTACCATGAGGCTGTGCAGAAAGCACAGAAGATTGAGAATGAGGACATGGATACAGCTTCGGTGACACAGCCACCGAGATCGACGGGGATTGTCATTGGTGGAGTTAGAGGATCTGGACGTGCTGGACCTGCACGACACCACAGACCGGCGGTAACTCGGTGGGCTTGGATCGAAGGATAAGGGCAAGGGAAGGCAAAGGTAGCGAGCCACAGTGCTGTCAGACATGTGAACGGAATCACACCGGTCCGGTGTGTTATAAATAGTCAGGCATGTGTTTCCGGTGTGGATCAACCGACCACATGATTAGGGATTGCCCACAGATGGCAACTCAGGGAGTTGCAAGGCCACAAGGATTTCAGAGTTATGCTCCTCGTGCGCGCGGTGTTCCTCAGTTTGGACCACGACCCCGACCACCGCAAATGCGACCACCACTACAAGAGCCCCGCCGCCGGCGTACTCAGCAGGCAAGGCAGGGACGAGTGTTTCAGATTGAGCGTGGTGGTGCGGCTCAGAAAGGAGCATTAGCAGGTATGGTGTTTCTGAATGGTATTTCCGTTCGTGCTCTTTTTGACACAGGTGCTTCGATTTCTATAGTGTCACAGAAGTGTGCAAAGTTTTTGCAACTTCCTGTGACTCATCTGTCTCAAGTATTCCTGGTACGAACCGCCGGGAGTCAGTATCTGTTCAGCAATGAGCTTATCAAGGGTTGCATGTTAACTATTGGTGAGCGACAGATTTCTTCTGATTTGTTGGTGTTGGATACATCACATTATGATGTGATTCAGGTATGGATTGGCTCTCGGAGCATTCCATACGGATAAATTGTCTTGCGGCAGTTGGTGGTGTCGGATCAAGTATTACCACTTGTTCCCCCTCGAGATGTAGAGATTGTTCAGAATAGCATGGAGCTTGGGTAATGGAGAAATTACATGACGGATGAAGGTGAGTACTTTGGACTCAATGATGCAGTACGCGGATGGAACTTGATAAAATTCCGATTGTTAGATACTTTCCGCAGTGTTTCTGAAGAGTTGCAGGTATGCCACCCGAGTGGGAGGTGATTTTGAGATAGTGTTACAGACCGGAGCTACACCTATCTCCATTCCTCCGTATCGCATGCCGATAGTTGAGATGAAGGAATTGAAGAAGCGGTTGGATGAGTTGTTGGATAAGGGGTTTATCCGACCGAGCGAGATCACCGTGGGGAGCCCGGTGTTATTTGTTAAGAAGAAGGATGGAACCCTCAGACTCTGTATAGACTATAGAAGGTTGAACGCGGTGACAGTTAAGAACAAATATCCGTTACCACGGATTGACGATTTGTTCGACCAACTCCGAGGAGCTAAAGTGTTCTCAAAGATTGATCTCCGATCAGGTTATTTCCAAATGCGTGTGAAGGAAGAGGACATCCCGAAAACTGCTTTTCGCACGCGTTATGGTCACTATGAGTACACTGTCATGCCTTTTGGGCTGACAAATGCCCGGCATCTTTCATGAATTTGATGAATGAGGTTTTTCGTCCCTACTTGGACAATTTTATTGTTGTCTTCATTGATGATATACTCATCTATTCTCTGGATGAGGACACACATCAAGAGCACTTGAGAATTGCTTTGGAAACTTTGTCTAACAACCAGTATGCAAAGTTTTGAAGTGTGATTTCTGGTTGCGCGAGGTAGCATTTCTCGGGCATATCATCAATGAGAACGGAATTTACGTCGACCCGGAGAAGGTCAAGTCTGTACAAGAGTGGAGGCAACCCCGATCAGTAAAGGATGTCCGTAGTTTTCTCGGGTTAGCTGGTTACTATCGTAAGTTCGTACCAGCCTTCTCGGTTCTTGCCTCTCCACTCACGCAACTGACCAAGAAGGGTAAGGCGTTTGTATGGTCGGATGAATGTGAGAAGAGCTTTCAAGAGCTCAAGTGTAGACTGACACAGGCACCGATTCTGGTTCTACCTGACCCGTCTCAGCCTTATGTCATTTATACTGATGCCTCACGGACAGGTCTGGGGTGTGTGCTTATGCAAAACCAGCAGGTAATTGCTTATGGGTCGCGACGATTGCGACCACATGAGGAAAACTATCCCACTCATGATTTGGAGCTTGCTGCGGTTATGTATGCACTCAATCAATGGCGGCAATATTTTTGGGGAAACAAATTTCAAATCTTTAATGATCATAAGAGCTTGAAGAAATTGTTCACGCAGAAGGATCTGACTATGCGTCAAATAAGGTGGCTCGAGTACATGAAAGACTACGACTGTAGTATCGAGTACACCGCAGTAAAGGGAATACGGTGGCAGACGCCTTCAGCAGGCATACACCGGGATAGTTAGAGGTGGAGAACCCGAAACCGAACAGAGCATACGGACTGACTGCCTTGTTGCACCGTTGGCAGCTACACGAGCAGTAGCCCATATTTGTGTTGAGAGTTCAGTCTTCTTGGATCGACAGGATCCGAGAATTTCAGATGAGAGATCAGAGTTTGAAACAGGTTTCTGGAGAAGCTAAAGGAGCATTGCGTCCATTCTTTGAGTATAGGCAAGGATTGCTATACTTCAAAGGGCGTTTGTACGTGCCGAATGATGTGGCTCTTAGAGATGAGATTTTGGATCAAGCTCATAATAATAGCTTTAAGTTTTCACCCGGGCGGTGAAAAGATGTATCACGACTTAAGGTCACACTTGGTGGCCAAGTATGAGGAGGCATATTGCGAGCGTGTGGCAAAGTGTACCACTTGCCAACAGTAAAGGTTGAACATCGAAACCCGCGGGCACACTTCGACGTTACCTATCCCATTCGTAAGTGGGAAACGTGACTATGGATTTTCTTACCGGATTACCCACTACGAGAGCACGTCACGATGCCATTTGGGTGATTGTGGATCGTTTGACTAAGTGTGCACATTTCTTGCCCATTAAAGTCACCGACCCGTTGGACAAGTTAGCACGACTCTACATCAAAGATATCTTGCGGTTGCACGGTGTACCGGATTCTATAGTTTCAGATCGGTATCCAAGGTTTACAGCACATTTCTGGAATGCTTTCCATCGAGCTTTTGGGACCCGGTTACAACTCAGTACCTAGTATAACCCGCAAACTGATGGGCAATCGGAGAGGGTGATACAGGTACTTGAGGACATGCCGAGGAGTCTGTGCGATTGATTTCGGAGGTGATTGGGATCAACATCTACCGCTCATAGAGTTCTCGTATAACAATAGTTACCAGAGTACAATCAAGATGGCACCTTACGAGGCTCTTTATGGACGGAGGTGTATGACACCTCACTGTTGGTCTGAACAGTCAAATAAGGTTGAACTTGGTCCGGAGTTGATTGAGGAGACCACAAAAAAGATCAAAACAATTCAGGCAAGATTGAAAGCGGCAAATGATAGAACCACGACTTATGTGAGCAGAAGGCACCGCGACTTGGAGTTTGAAGTCGGTGACAAAGTATGGTTGAAGGTGGCACCAATGAAGGGAATAATGAGATTTGGTCGAAAGGGAAGTTAGCTCCGAGGTATATTGGCCCATTCGATATTTTAGAAAGAATTGGGAAGGTGGCTTATCGTTTGGCACTACCGGAGAGCTTATCAGTGTGCATAATGTGTTTCATGTAAGCATGCTCAAAAAAGTGTATCATGGATCCGGCGCAAACGATTCCAGTTGAGGAGGTGCAATTGGAACATGACTTGTCTTATAAAGAAGTGCCAATTGCTTTGTTAGCGAGGATACTCGTAAATTGAGGAGCAAGTTAATACCCATGGTGAAGGTGCAATGGTCGCACCATTCCGATAAGGAGGCAACAGGGAAACGGAAAAGGTTTCAAGCATGTTTATACAATGAATTTGAGCAACTTTAAGTCTTGGAGTGAGGTCCAATTGTCAATGGTTATTGATGTGTTCAATGAAAGTGTAATGTGGTAAGTGTGTGAAATGTTTAGGTGGTATGTGAAGCAAGGTTTGAGGTTGGATAAGGAAGAAGATTGGTGTGTTGGTGCTTGGCTGCTACCCTCTACGGTTGCGTCTGCTTTCGTTTCGAGGTAAGGGTTCGACCTACCTATGTTATTGTAATGTAGGATGGTTGAGGAAAGTTTTGGGCCTCGGTTTCGACTTCGGTCTTAGATCGGGATAGTGGAGCCCCAAAGCTAGTCTCATGGTAGGAGTAACGGTGTGCAGTACAGCCTTGCTTCGGTGTCATGGTTTGTGCGTCTGTGTGACCCGAACTATCTGGGATACGGCACAATGGATGGCGTTCGCATAGGGGACCAGTCCGAGATAGGGTTACAATCCCTTGAGGACCGTACGGCCTATGGTTCGCATCGTTCGGTATGTTACATTACGTGAGTGGATGCATGGCGAATGCCGACGCATGGCGAATGCCGGTTGGACCGGGGAAGATCTAGCCATGGTCGGGGAAGACCTAGCCATGGTCCGTGACATAGGGGGTTTGCTGGGTGCATGGCGAATGCCGGTTGGACCGGGGAAGATCTAGCCATGGTCGGGGAAGATCTAGCCATGATCCGTTACATTCGGATGTTGTGCACACATCATTTATTTCTGCATATGTTCTGATCTGTATATTTGCTATCTGTATGTATATCTGCTCTGATCTGTTTTTTCAGGTTTGTCGGATGAAAGATCGTTACTCTGCCTAAGCTCTTCTTGGGTTTTTCTTTAAGAAAAACTCACACCCCTTACTTAACATTTTTCAGGAGATAAGGATTCTGGGCCAGCGGAGTAGGATTTCCGCAAGGCTGTCTGGTTAGCTATTTTGAGGGTTTGGCAGCATCTGGACTTAGACTTCGGGTTCCTCGTCGGTTTCTTTATCCGACGCCCGACTTTTGTACGGTTGCACCTTCTGACTGTAGTTAGCTCTGTAGCATGATACTCTGTTGGCATGTAGTATTACGATAGCATGTTATCGTAGGTCTGTCTGTTCATCTGAGATTGATTGTGGTTATGTATATATATGCGTTCTGCTCTGAACTGATTGAATGAGTATGCTGATGCATGCGGAAGCCTCATTCGTAGTGAAAGAACAGACTTCCTATTGATAAGCTGATTTCGATGTTACGCTTCGATATTCTGTTTATGGGCGGAGCCCGTTGTTTCTGTTGTCGTGATCTGTTCCTGTGCATGAACTGTTTTAGTTGATCTGTTGTTAGAAGGGGACCTACTGGGTTAGTTAAAGGCCTGCGAAATAATCTCAAATTAGCTGCGCGATCCTGGTCCCACCTTGCTCACCACCGCCCCTTCGGCCGGCGACCGCTTCCCGCCGGGTCCGGAAGGTGTCGGCGGGGAGGTGGTGACACCGCACAACTCCGCCAATGCAGAAACACACTGAACAACCACAAACAAGTCAGAACTCACCCCAATAAACCCCGAAACCAAACCCGCATAATACCGCACCTTCCGGACACTTTACCCACGAAGCTCGGTTTCACGAACCAAGCTAGAACATCGTTATTCATACACCCTCAAACACATCCAAGCCATTAAACCCCACATTCCGGACACTTTACCAACCAACCAAGCATAAAGGTGAATTTTGCTGCCATTACCCGAAAACGACGTTCGAACATTATTACGCACCTAATTCCATCCCGATACCAAATCACTATCCAACCCAATCCAATTCAACCCAAACATACACCAAATCCTCCCTTTACCAATTCGGCCTCTTGCCAAATTTTCACCCAAACTTCAAATCAATCCAATTAAGGTTCCAATTACACACTTTAACCACCAATTACACTTCTTAAGCTTGATTACTAACCAATTACACCTTAATCACCAAGAATCAAACATAAACCCTAGCTTCCCATTTCGGCGAATTGGTGTTTTATTACCCAACATTTTTTCCATCTAATTGAAACCACACAACGCCTTAGAGTCATGCTTGGAACCACATTTCCAAAGCATGATTCAAGAACACAACAATCACCAACTTTAGAAAACAACCAATAATTCGCCAAATTAGGGTTTCTTCAACCTTATGTTTTTCCATCATTTAAACCATAATTCCTACTCTTCTCCATACCACAAACAACATACTTAAAAATGGAAGCAAGAAGATCATCACAACTCATATCAAAGAACAAATCAAATTCGGTTCGAACTCCCCTTTTTCAACCAAACTAAGCTTCAAAATTGACAAAGAGATGAAGAGAATAAGCTTTCGAATGATTTAAGCCCAAAACCTTGATGATTCCTTGCTAAAAATGAAGAACACATGGAGAGCTTGAGAGAAGATGAGCATGGCGGCATAAGAGGAAGAAGAAGAAGAAGAACACTTATGTTTTAATTCCATAAAAGCTTCCCTTTTATACCTCTTTCCTTTTCCTTTTCCAATTCAAACGACACTTGGACACAATCCTCAAGATATTATAACATTCATAAAACATGTTCCAAATGTTTAATTACATTTCAGTGTCCTACTGATATGATCACACAAGGGTTGTATGATCATGAGCTTTGATCTAGCTTGAGTGAGGAAGAACTCCAAGAAATGGAGCAACAATTTCAGAAATGGGAGGATGAGAATGGAACCTAGAACCTTTTGACTACTTGATCAAACAATGCTAGGTATTTAATTGGACCCTCTTGCATGGATCACTAATGGATTGATGAAGCAAGATTTGAGAACAAATTGGCCTTGTATTTTCAGCAACAATAGTTCTTTACAAAATGAGTTCTCCGTTCCAAATGAACTTGCATCCTAGCCTAAATGGTGAGGGGAAGGGAGGAGAGAGGTGGCTTGGAGACAAGCCTCCTAAGATTAAGGTGGGTGAGGTGAGGGTGTGAGAGATGGATGGGAGGGTTGACTCCCTTTCTTTAATTTCCATAAAACATATATCTCATACTTATGAAATTATATGTTTTATGGAACTTAAAGAATTACATTTGGGCTGAAAATAGGTTGAAAACTACAAATATTGGAAAGTCAACAAAATGGCTAGGTTTCAAAAAGTGGAGGGAAATGCATTTTCGGAGAGCCAGCGACCGCTTTGATCCAGGGTTTGGGTCGCTGGATCTCGCCGGTCGCCTGTCCATCATCAGTAGACAAGCCAGGCGACCGCCTGGCTGAAGAGTTTGGTCGCTGGTTCTCTCGCTTTGGACCGGGCGACCGCCTGACTTCAAGTTTGGGTCGCCTGGTTACATCACTGGTTCTTGGATCTTCACTGTTTTACGAATATCTTGAGCTCCGAACTCCGATTGAGGTGATTCAAAAGCCATTTTCTCCTCTTGAAAAGAGCTTCAATAGGAAGTCCATTGCTCTAGCTTTAGATGATTACAGACCCACATCATTTGGTTTGGTCTTCACCATGCTCACATCACCTATCGAGCTCGCTGAACCCGAACAAATCCCGACGTGCGAGCATATCCACCTGAACCAAAATCTCGCCATGCCAAAATTCCACAAAAATAACCATAAAATCCAACTTAAAATATAACATAACTTACCATGGAGCCGTCAGAGAAATTCCATCCCGAGCCTCGGGATTCCCGTCCCGAGCCCCGGGAGTCGCCCGGGACCGAACGTCCTGCCCCAAAAATTATTCTCCATAAAAACTGTGGGACGTTCCAACAACTCCAAATCCGCAAACGGCTCACGAATCTGAGGTCTCGGGAGCGCTACCGAGCCCGCTGCGTCCCGATACAACCACGACAACCCCAGCGTCGGAAAAATATTTTCGGCGGAAACGTCCAGGGACCCACACGACCTCAAATATGAAAGGGTTCGCCAAAACGATACTCGGATAAGGCTCGGGAGCTGCCCGAACGCCCAAAACCGTGACCCGCAGCCAAAACCGAGCCCCACCGCTCGGGTGACCGTAACAGTGGGGTCACCAATTGTCACCCCACCGCCTCAGGAAGCTGGCGGAAGCGTCATTGTTACGAAAGCCGAAAGTATCGGCGAAGGGTGAATACGGAGTTTCTCTTAAAAAGGGTTGTGGACCTGAAACCCGTCCCTTACAAAATTTTCCTTCAGGTTTTAAGGTTAACACGTGTTTGCAGTTTTTAAGACGTCTTACTAGTCTTAAGACTACACCAGAAACACGTTAGTGGTTTTACAGAATATCGCGTGTGCGGAAATCAGAAAATAAGTAATACAAGCAGAAGGAGTTTCGCCCTCTTCGTAGGGCCAGAAACTCCCCACGAATAACATACAGACCAGAACTTCAGAATACCCAATGTAACTAACATGCATACTACGCCTACAGAGCTGAGCCATAAAGCAGATTATACCTCACTAACTCTGCTGCTGCTGCTAAACATAAACAGGAGAAATTAACATTAGGCTAAACACGATTTAAACCAACGAGATCACGGAAAGGATCTAACGAGAAATAACCCCAACGTTAATCAAGTATACCTATCGTAAGAATGCGAGCGTTCACTACGGGAGATCTACTCCGCATGTCGTTTGCCACGATCCCCTGAAAATGTTTAATATGTAGGGGTGAGTTCTCGAAAGAACCTGTAAGGGGGCAGGTACGATACTGGGAAAACTTTTTTAAAACGTTTTTCCCTGCATAAAAGGTTAGTTTGCAATGAACTAGCAGATAATACAACCCTAGGTATAAACAGGAATATGGTATGCAAATGTCATGATGCTCAAAAGTCCCGTCGGACTAGTGGTACTTTCCCATACGAGATGGTCCCCAACTACGCATAAAGACCTTACGGCGGCTTGTTAGGCTCACACCGATTATCGGGATAAGAACGCATTGTACCCGGCGACGGGTGATCTGCCCTAAACTAGCGAGAATAGTTAGCGGCATAAAGCCAACACGAGCAGAAAATGGGTCCGTAGTCGACCCCCGATAACATTATCCGATATGGCATCAGTCCAGTAACCAAAACAGAGATTGGGTCCGTCATCGACCCCCGATAATCATGAAGTCGAGAATAATATTAAAAACCGCAAACCGCTATTGTACCATGTGGCGGCCCAGGAGTCACCGGGCCCCACCCTCGACCAGTACTAGCCCTTAACTAACCTAATACACATGAGTTGAAACTACATTGTGTATTAAGAAAGCTAAACCCCTTACCTTGACAGAAACGGATATCTACACAAGTAGTATCCCGTAAACGCAGATTTAATCGCGTAATCGAAACACGTAATAACTTTATACTTAAAGTGTCCAAAATTAAAGTGTCCAAAATTACCACTTATGTCCAAAATTATCCAAAATTAAAGAGTAGTTTCTTACTTTGGGAATTTATCCAAAATTACCATTTAAGTCCTCCAATTTTTCAGAAATTTGCAATCTTGCCCAAAACATCACAAAGTTGCAAAAAGTGACAACTTTATACTTAAAGTGTCCAAAATTAATTTCATAACTTAAAGCCGCTATCTTTCCTTTAACTTCTCCATAATTACACCTTTAGTTCTTAAATATTTTAAGAACTTCCAGATCAGCCCTTAAGTTTTGCAAAGTTACAAAGTACTCAACTTTGTCAACTTTCCCACACAAGTATCTTCTCCAACCAAACTTTGGGCAAGTCCATAATTTCGGTCAACCTTCCATTTTGACCCTACACTTTATAAACTTGCACTTTAGCCACTTAAACCATATCTTTTCACCAAAACATGATTTAATCACTTTCTCCAACACTTTAACTTCACAAAATCATCAAAATAACATCATCATCAAATCGGTTTCCACCAAGAATTTCACCAAATAATTTCCAACTTTTCCAACAACTTGAAAACATGTTAAACCTACTTATAACATGTTTTCCCACAACTTTCTTCAATAAAAATCCACCCAAAAATTCATCCAACATTTCGGCCTCCACCCTAAAATTCAACCAACATGCTTTTTCACATACTTCCAAGAACAACATATGTTCTACATGCTTCACACAACAACATACTTGAAGATCATACCCATTCTTTAACCAAATTCATAAAATTTTACAAGGACGATCCTCACCCTGATAATACTTGTACTCACAGGTTTGGATGACTTTTGTTGAGACAAATACACCACCAAAACTCCTTGAAGAATTCGGCCATGAAGAACAGGAAATGGATGAGTTTTCTTCATATTTTAATTTCAAGAACATGAAGATTCAACCAAAATAACTCAACCATACCTTGAATATTACTGATTTAGAAATCCTAGGAATTGGTAGGACTAAGCTTTTTGAAGATCCAAGCTCAAAACTTCAAGAAATGGTTTTTGACACCAAAAGTGCTGCTGGACCCGTCGGATTGCACCAAGGTTTTGGGGACCTTCCCTTCACTTTTGGCTCTTCCTTCCTTCAATAAAGTTGTAGCCAAGACCTTGATGAAGAGTTTCTCTAAAGACCCCAAGAGCCGATTCGGACGTCTACTAGGGCAGAAAGGCTGTGGAAGAGAGACGAAAATTTCTGGCAGCAAAGGGAGAGAGGTTCTTCTATCTCTTGCTCAATAATGGAGATGAATGATGAATGAGATAGATAAAAGAGAGTGAATGGTCAGAAATAATGGGTGAAGTCTGATTAAAATGGATGAGAATGGAAGGGGATGGGTAGAAATGAAGGCATGGGCTAAAGGAAGGCATGAGTTAAAAAGAAATGTAAGACTTATGAAGAAAATGAATTTGTTTCATAAAACAAAAACAAATATCTCCTCCCACTCAACTGTCACATGTGCCGGCCCAAATAAGAAATGACCCCAACTTCTGATTTTCCAATTTTTTTCCTTACTCGGTGACCGTTTTGCACCCCGAAACCGATTTTCTGCAAAACGTCTCGGAACTCCGTAAATGTTATCCAACATATAAAACACTTGTAAATAACTCCAATTTAACTTCCAAACACTGAATTTCATATTAAAAATCACAAGTCGTTTGTGATCCGATAATTACAGAATTTGAACTTATGGTCGAAATTCACGTAAAAGTTCTGAGCGTCGGGGTGGGTGTAACACCATTGCCACTGGACCAGGCCCATCACAGGTATGTGTTTTCCTCATGGAGGGTTGTGTTCAAGTCTTTCTCAGTTGTACTAATACGCTGTTTGATGTAGGGAAGGAATCCTCGATCGGCATTGGAGTATTCGCGAGTGCGGTGGACTTGGGCGCGGTGGCTCTGTGCTTGAGGAAGCGGGGTTTGGTCGCACTTCATCGAGGGAAGTGATGAGTGTGTGAAAATAAAGCTGGTGTTCACAAAGTGTCTCAAGAACAATCCTCAAATGCTCCGGTGTGAGTCCTCATCCCAGTAGATCGAGAATATCATCGATGAACACTACCACGAAGGAGTCCAAATACGGCCGAAACGCCCGGTTCATCATATCCATGAACGCTGCCGGTGCGTTGGTCAAACCAAACAGCATCACCGTATACTCATAGTGACCATACCGTGTACGGAATGCAGTCTACGCAATCTCCTCATCAATCACCCGCAACTGAAAATACCCCGATCGCAGATCGATCTTCAAAAAGATCTTCGCACCTTTCAGATGATCAAAAAGATCATCGATCCTCGACAACGGGTACTTGTTCTTAATGGTGATGGCGTTCAACCGTCGGTAATCAATACACAATCTGAGTGACCCATCCTTCTTCTTAACAAACAAAACTGGAGCACCCCACGGTGAAGTGCTCGGACGGATAAAGCCCTTCTCCTGCAGTTCCTCCAACTGCTTCTTCAGCTCCACCATCTCCACTATCGGCATCCGATAAGGAGGAATGGAAATGGGAGTGGAACCTGATTGCAAGTGAATCTCAAATACGATCTCCCGCTCTGGTGGCATCCCGGGCAAATCCTTCGGAAATGCCCTTGAAAATGCCCTTGAAAATGCAGGAAAGGAAAATGGGACCTAGAACCTTTTGACTACGAGATCGACAATGCTAGGTATTATATTGGATCCTCTTGCAATGGATCACTAATGGATTGGTGGAGCAAGATTTGAGACCCAAGAAGAACAATATGCGTATTTCCGCAAATATGTGTTCTTATAAAATGAGTTCTACCTATTACTAAGGTTACAAGCTTCCTTATATAGAAGGAAAAAGGTGAAGAAAAGTAATGTGTGACTTGACAAGGGAACCAGCCTCCTGAATCTATGGTGGGCGAAAAGAGAGGTGGCAGCTGATGTGACATTGTAGGCTACCTGCTTCTGCGGCTCCCAATTCCCCAGGAATTGCATTTGGCGGGAAAAGGGAAGAAGAGGGCCTCTGCACAAGTTGAAGGGTTCGCCTGACTTGCGTATGGAGGCCTCTTCTGCTTGGCGAACACCTGGGCTTCGCTTGCTTCTGGAAATGAGGCACAGGGTCTTCGCCAACGACCATGGGGTCGCAAAGAGCCATGGATTCGCAAATGGCCTTGAGTTCGCCCGAAGGACCATGGGTTTGCGAGTCAATGGGCTCGCCAATGGTCACGGGTTCGCCGTTGGAGTATGTATGGCTTCGCCAAAGGCCAAAGGTTCGCCAATGGGGCATGGGTGCGCCAAGAATCTTGCGAGTACGGACTTGCCTTGGGGCCTCGCCGGTGCCCAGAATGTAGCTTCCTCCTCATCTGCATCTTCGCCAAGGGTCCTTTAGACCCTCTGGATGAATGGTTCCACTTTATCACAAAAATGGGGCTGATGTCCACATCATACCCTCCCTCTTCAGAAGAATCCGTCCTCGGATTCATAAGGAAATTATCCCTACAAATCTTAAGACACCACAACAAACTTGAGGAGGCATCAAGGGTTATTGAACTAAAATCAAGTGGGTGTGCCCACATCTAAAATTGGATTCTAAGGATCCTAAAATGCCTCATGATCAGGGACCAAAGCCTAAATAAATGCATGAGTCACTTCCAATCACTTAGACAAAGGGGCATAATGTGGGGGTGCCCGCGGCTTATTACATACATGGCTAGGTGATGGGCATTCTTATACTCGAAACATATGGTACCTAGCTCATGGGTAGTGAACAAGGAAGCACTAAGCTGGGGCAAGATGAACAATCCGCTCTTTCTTGCTCCTGTGCCATGAAAGCACACAAGTGCCTTATGACAAAAGCCTTTTTGTTGGCCGGAAATAAATTTAACAAAATAGCATGCAATTTCAACATGATTAAAACTAGAATCTATGGCATGCTTGGTTCCAAACAGATTAATTCTATATGAGCCGGGATCATTTATGAACCTCACATTAGCAAGTATCCCTATCAATCGGGTCATGAACAACCAATCCATTTTCCTCATATAGGCTCGTGTGGGTTCATCAAGTTTAGCGCATGTTTTGATCATGGTTCCATCAAGACTTTCATCATTAATACATGTGTGCTTCCTAGCTACAGTAGGCATGCACATAACAGTCCTAGCACAAACTATTTCATGATCACAAATTTGCAAAGTTTCATCACTAAGATGAAATGATAGGTTACCTCTCCCCAAGTTAGGGGAGGCAGGCTCCTGCTCTGAAACCGGGACTTCTTCTTCCTCTTGCAAACAACCCAAAGTTTCTTTGTCATCGAGTCCTGGCATAATCAAAGAAGAACAACAATCATTAGAAGATTTAAGCGTTAGCCCTTCATTGATCTCGGTTGAAAACTTGGGTGTTTCACTCTCTTTACTCATTTGGCTTCGAAGAGCCCTTTTCTTTCTTTTCTCTTTCTCTTTCTTTTTCTCACTCTCACACCATTCTTTCATAAGACCTTCCATTTGTGAGACTTCATTTCTTATCTCCTTTAAATCTTTTCCCAGCTTCTTGAAATCTGTTCTAATTTCTCGGGTGAGATTTCTCAAAGGGATTGGTTCACAAGGAGGATTCGGGTTCGCACTTGGAGAAGGGGGTGAGTAGGCTCTTGAAGGTGTGGCAGTCCCTTCGGGTGTTAAAGTGGGGTAGGATGGGGGACGCCGAAATGAGCTATGAGTGGTGTGGGGTCTCGTTACGTAGGTAGGGGTTGGGACCGAGTGTGCGATGGGGTTTGGGTGCCATACCGCCGCCTCATCACACTTTTCAAGCGGTCCCAAGAGGGTGTTGCGACGGGCGTTCGACGGAGTCGCCACCAATCTGTTTGTGATAGGTCGATTGGAAACCTAAACTGGTCTACGGAAAACTCGAGAGTCCGTTAGTCAATTACGTACAAAAATACAATAATTTTCATACGCCCAAAATTGGTACCACGGTTTGATTTTTTATTCCCTTCACTTGATTTAACACAATATATATGTATATATAAATCATATCAACTCATGAACAACTGACCCAAGCGTAATTAACTAATTAGCTAAGAAAAAGAAAGAAGAAGGAAAAAAAAAACGAAAATGTCAATTATATATACTCCATTTTAAACATACCATAGATATAAACAAAAAGAAAAGAAAAATTAGAACTTGAGTCAGTTAATGGTGATGCTAAACAAAAGGACGAATGTTTCTACAATTATCATATTTCACACTCCACAATTCCTAATGCAAAGACTAAGAGTGCCAAAATGCAACAAAGCCAACATCCTTGCCTTAAATAAACTTAGAGGGAAAACATAGGGATCAAAGACAATTGTACCGAAAATGAAAGCCTTAACTTCTCCCCCAAATCGCAACTTGAAACAGACGACTTCCTCTGTCGCTTGGCTGTTCTCAACCAAGGTTCAAGGGACGATCTGCAGCGCGCACGATGAAGGTGGTGGCTTCTGACGTCTGGCCGGCGGTAAGATGTCGGAAAAGAGGCTGTCGCGTGGGAGCTCGGTGGGCGGCGGAACGCGGCCTCCAATCCGTGAGTCGAGATGCGAAGGAGCTGCAGATTCAACAACGGATTTTGGCCAGATAACCAAATCGGAGGCGGGGCAGCTCTTGAAGAACGGAGACAAGCCCGACGAGGTCAGCGTTTGAAACGAATGAGATTCGACTGGAAACGCCCAAAAATTTTGCTTACGCCGATTGTGAACGAATTTGAACTGCTGCTTTCGTTTTACGTGGCTGTTCTCTGTGTTTGATTGTGGCTGATGTTGGGTTCTAGGTTGAGATCGATTCTTGCCAAATTTCAATTTTCTTCTTTGGGATTTGGTCACTCTTGCGATTTGTTGCCGTGAATCGAATGCGAGATTGCTTCTCTGGCTGGTTTTTGCTTTTCTTCGTTGATAGTTCTTGCCCGTTTCGAGATTGATCTGTTGCTTTTATTGATGAGAAGATCCAACTGCTCCACTTCCCACGAACCCACAAGCCTCCTTTGATCGTGCGGCAGAAGGGAGTTGCGAACCCGCAACCGTCGCCGGTGAAATCCACGATCGTTCTGCAAATGTGAAAGATTAAGTTGGCAAATTCGAGTTAGCCCATAATATTCGTAGAACATTCAATTTAGTCCAAATTTTCCAATTTACCCCTAAACCTTCCAATGTCATTCCTAAAGACCCTCTTCCTCATAATTAATCATTTAAGCCCTTTCCTAACGTACTTTTAAAAACTTCAGGCAAAATTTGAGTGTCAACAGCTGCCCCCCTTTGCATGATTTATGAGAAATGAAGCATGCAAAGCAAATTGACCTAAATTTTGTCCCGCGAATAACAAAAACCTTTTCGTTATTCGTGAAGAAAAGAAACCTTTCTTTTCTTCGCCTCAATAAGAACCTTCCTATTGAGTTGAATAGTGGAAACCTTCCCGCTATTCGAGGTTAAGGAACCTTCCTTACCTCAAAGATGTGAGGTCGAGAACCTTCTCGTTTCCTCTAATAAAGGCGACAAATGAAGCTAAGGAACCTTCCATGCTTCTCTCAACAAGAACCTTCCTATTGAGTTTGAATAGCGGAAACCTTCCCGCGATTCAGGGCTAGGAACCTTCCTTGCCCAAAGGTGTGAGGTCGAGAACCTTCTCGTTGCCTTTAAAAAAAGATGATGAACGAAGCGAAGGAACCTTCCTTGCTTCTCTCAATAAGAACCTTCCTATTGAGTTTGAATAGCGGAAACCTTCCCGCGATTCGGGGCTTGGAACCTTCCTTGCCCAAAGATGTGAAAATCTGAGTGATTTGAGATTGATGAGAAGTTCGACAAAATGACTGAACTTCCAAAAATGAGAAATCTCACAAAATGAGCAGATTTCAGGAAAACGATGAAGTTTGACAAAACGACTAAACTTCCAAAAATGAGAAATCCCACAAAATGAGCAGATTTCGAAAACGATGAAGTTTGACAAAACGACTAAACTTCAAGAAATGAGAAATCTCACAAAATGAGCAGATTTCTAAAACGATGAAGTTTGACAAAATGACTAAACCTCCCAAAATGAGAAATTCCACAAAACGAGTGAATGTCTTGAAAGTTCGACAAAATGACTAAACTTTCAAAGACGATAGATCCCACAAAATGAGTGAATCTTCAAAAAAGTAGTTGTTTGACAAAATGACTAAACTTCCCAAAATGAGAAATTCCACGAAACGAGTGAATTTCCAAAATGCGACGAAGTCTTGACAAAACGACTAAACTTGAAAAGCATGAATCTTGACCATCGTACGTTGCAAGAGAAACTTTTCCTGTGGGAATAGATTAAGGAACTTTCCTTACTGTCTTGATGAAAATTTTGGCTGATCTTGGAAAATGTTGAAAATAGTAAGAACTTTCTTACCACCTCGGGAGAGAAACTTTTCTCTCTGACCTCAGGCAAAGTAACCTTCCTTCTCTTTGAGTGAAAAGAAATTCCTAGTTGATATCCTTGATCCCAGACTGCCTTACTTGATTACCGTTGATCCAAGTCTTTCCTTGATGGCTCCTTGAAAACCTGTATTTGAGAATGAGTGATGACAAAGTGCATGATGCCCATGATGCATGACTTTTAAAATTCCTGATGCTTGAAGTGATTTATGAAACCTTCACAAAATCCAGAATGCTCTTCCATGAAAACAAATGGTGCATGATAATCTTTTCTTAAGCTTACCCCATGGATGCCTTTTATCTTGTTTGATGTGCTCTTACCTTGCCTTCAAAAGTTTTTCTTTCTCCTTTTTTTTCTCTTTGATTCTTTTGGCCTTGAAAACAATTATATGAGTGAATAATTCATTTGCCCCCCAAATGTGATCATAAAATCATCCATCCTCCTCAAATGTCTTTAAACCATATCCTTATGTCCGATCCATGCTCATTAATGTCAATGGTTGATCCTTAAAGACAACTCTTATCAATTTGCAGAGCTTGACAAAATATATGATGGTCCTTGTGCAATCATTAAAATCTGTTACTCTTTCCCTTTTCCACTTGAAGAAGTAGAATGTGCGGGGATAGCGACAGGGCCACTTAGTATGAAGGATATTTTTGGTGGACGTCGAGGTGAAGAACAAACATCAGTTGAAAGAATTTTGTAAGGTTAATGCCATCCACGATGTGGGGTTGGTGAAAAATAGGGTGGTTCAGGCGAAAGACCTTATAATGTCACCACTCAGCGACTTGACTTCTTTGAAAAACCTGGTAGTGTCCATCATGAAATCATCGCCTTATCCAACGAGAACAATTTCAAAATGTTGCCCCCAATTCTCGTAAAGAGCGGAATTGCTCCTCAGAAACTCGAAAAGTGGTTGATAGTGCTTGAGATGTATGTTGCCCCCCGGGTCATTGAGCGGGTGAAAATTGTTCCAATCCATGCCTTCATTCTAAACCGCCTTTGCAGGTTTTCAGTTTAGATTTCATGACTCACCATTCTTCTTTCTTCTTCTTTTTTTTCTTTTCTTTTTTTTCTTTTTTTCTCCGGGTCGGACCTTGTTTGACTTGCGTTTTTTAGTCATTTTCATGCGAGCGTAAATAGTTGTTGCTACCTAGGTCCGATTACTTCTGACTAAAATGCAAAGACAAATGGCTACTAGCGCTACTCATAACTTCAGCCCTTTTCGAGCTAAAGACAGCGGAATAGAATTTACTTTGACCATTTTTTCTATATCTTCCTGTTCTCTTTGAGCCCTGGCTATTGATGTGTCGAAGTCCTTTTGATCCGATGATCTCAAATGCCCCCCATTTTCGGATAATGAGGTTCTTTCCTTTGAAGGAATCCTTGTAGTGAATGGAAAGTCTATGGTCAAAAAGAGCTTTCCGAAGGTTTGTTTGGCCGACCCTTTTTTTGTAGGTGACACTTCTCTGAAAAATGAGCTTCACAACAAAAGTTAAAGTGCCACACTGAAATCACTTTCATTAGATATAGCGACGTCTTCGAGATAACCACTACCAAGTCTTCTTCTTAACTCGTTGGTGACATTCTTTATCTTTGGGGTAGGTGGAAGGATATTGAAAAGAGAACATGGGTTCTATGATGCGATGTTTTTGGCGAAGGATGCAAAAGTGCGCATTTTACCAATTCTCGTATCAAGGAAATAATAATGAGATACCCGTTCCAATAAAGATAATACCCGATTCGGACTCAATCTAGAGAATTCGACTTTCAAGTTATATTGGCAAGCTCTCAAAGATTTGAGTGAATTCAAAGACTTCCCCAATTGATCACCAATTTGCATAGATCAACGCGTCAGGCCTAGCTTAAAGACTACTTGCGAGAAATTGTATTTCCATGCCATGATCGGGGGTCATCGAACACTTCACATCATAAAATTGTTTTAAAGGTCCTTAATGTTCACATTTTTTTTCTTGCAACCAACATGCTCCCACTTTTTAGAATAAAAAATTTCCATTAAGAGTCTCGAGAAACAAATGATTGGATGCATGAATGATGTGCAATTTTAAAGATGTGTCATTATCGGTTAGAAACAAGTATGATGCATGCGAATGCCAAAAAGAAAAAAAAAAGAACACCAATTAGTACAATTAAATGTATACATGATAATGCAAATGTCGGGTGTTCTATTCAGGTCAAATCTAGTGGAAGGAACTGTGGTCATTATATGCACGGGTGGATTTCGAAAGAAAGGTCAAGGGTAGGTTCCCGAATCCCTTTTACTAAGTTCTGTCGAACTAGAAAAGACCCAATTCCTTACCCACGAGGGTTATGTAAGGAAGGATTAATTCGGGTCGCAGCTTTCGCGGTTCTATTAGGTGACTGACGCCATACCCGAACAACGCTACTAACCACTTCGGTCTAGAGAAAGTGCGGTGACTATTGTCACACACAACTAGCCTTTCCCGGATATTACAAAATATGGCTATGAAAAGCTCGGGTGTAGAGCTTGAAGAATGTATGTCACAAAACAATATAACATGTAAAAAAAGTGACAAAGAAAAAAAAAGAAAAAAAAAAAAAATCAAGTGAAGAAAAAATAAAACAAACCCTTGATGTGGCTGATGTCCCAGCAGAGTCGCCAGTGTTGCGACGGGCGTTCGACGGGAGTCGCCACCAATCTGTTTGTGATAGGTCGATTGGAAACCTAAACTGGTCTACGGAAAACTCGAGAGTCCGTTAGTCAATTACGTACAAAAATACAATAATTTTCATACGCCCAAAATTGGTACCACGGTTTGATTTTTTATTCCCTTCACTTGATTTAACACAATATATATGTATATATAAATCATATCAACTCATGAACAACTGACCCAAGCGTAATTAACTAATTAGCTAAGAAAAAGAAAGAAGAAGGAAAAAAAAAACGAAAATGTCAATTATATATACTCCATTTTAAACATACCATAGATATAAACAAAAGAAAAGAAAAATTAGAACTTGAGTCGATTAATGGTGATGCTAAACAAAAGGACGAATGTTTCTACAATTATCATATTTCACACTCCACAATTCCTAATGCAAAGACTAAGAGTGCCAAAATGCAACAAAGCCAACATCCTTGCCTTAAATAAACTTAGAGGGAAAACATAGGGATCAAAGACAATTGTACCGAAAATGAAAGCCTTAACTTCTCCCCAAATCGCAACTTGAAACAGACGACTTCCTCTGCCGCTTGGCTGTTCTCAACCAAGGTTCAAGGGACGATCTGCAGCGCACGATGAAGGTGGTGGCTTCGACGTCGGCCGGCGGTAAGATGTCGGAAAAGAGGAGGTCGCGTGGGACCTCTGAGCGCGAGCGGAACGGCGGCCTCCAATCCGTGAGTCGAGATGCGAAGGAGCTGCAGATTCAACAACGGATTTTGGCCAGATAACCAAATCGGAGGCGGGGCAGCTCTTGAAGAACGGAGACAAGCCCGACGAGGTCAGCGTTTGAAACGAATGAGATTCGACTGGAAACGCCCAAAAATTTTGCTTCTGCCGATTGTGAACGAATTTGAACTGCTGCTTTCGTTTTCTGTGGCTGTTCTCTGTGTTTGATTGTGGCTGATGTTGGGTTCTAGGTTGAGATCGATTACCGCCGAAATTTCGAATTTTGCTGCTGGGATTTGGTCACTCTTGCGATTTGTTGCCGTGAATCGAATCTGAGATTGCTTCTCTGAAACTGGTTTTTTGCTTTTCTTCGTTGATGGTTCTTGCCCGTTTCTGAGATTGATCTGTTGCTTTTATTGATGAGAAGATTCAACTGCTCCACTTCCCACGAACCCACAAGCCTCCTTTGATCGTGCCGCAGAAGGGAGTTGCGAACCCGCAACCGTCGCGGTGAAATCCACGATCGTTCTCGCAAATGTGAAAGATTAAGTTGGCAAATTACTGAGTTAGCCCATAATATTCGTAGAACATTCAATTTAGTCCAAATTTTCCAATTTACCCCTAAACCTTCCAATGTCATTCCTAAAGACCCTCTTCCTCATAATTAATCATTTAAGCCCTTTCCTAACCTACTTTTAAAAACTTCAGTAAAATTTGAGTGTCAACAGAGGGCATGATCTCTAGCCCTCGGTCGCTTCTCTTGGTGGCGTAGCCACTCCACCAATGCCATGCTTCGCCTCTTAGCATCTCGAGGGCTATGTCAAGCTTTTCAAGTTCATGAACACCTCTCTTGGCAAAGAATGCCTCAAGATGGTGTTCCCATGATTCAAACCCGAAAAGGTCATCATCCCCTCGAAACTTAAGGGTTCGCGCCATTTGTACCTACACACTTAGACAATAAAATTAGTACCACTCATTTTCTCACGTGTATGGTTGGCCGCTCGTTTGTGTTTTAGGAACACCCTCAGTACCACTCCTCTCTCGTGTTTAGAACACAACGGTTCTCACAAGTCTCGTAAACTTAACCACCAATCTACGATTAAGATCAAATGCAAACACGCAAAGAAAATCCAATGAAATCTTAGCAGTTGTCCGAAACAAGTTAAGCACAAAGTTCTAGTTACTTGAAACTAGCTTTGGAAGTTGGTTGGTGGTTGAAAGAAGTTCGTAATGATATAGAAAAAGGTTTTTTTACCAAGATAAACACTATAAGTTCAGGTTTTTGAAACTATTTTCGATCTGTGAGTACTGTTCACTTGAGTTTCGGATGAACTCTTCAAGAACACTTAGAACTTTTCCCAGAATTTATGAACTGGTTTGAATATTTCTTTCCTGCAAACTCTGGTTCTTTTGCACACAGCCAAAACTCTTTTCTTTTCAAATCTTAAGTCACTCACAGTTTCATAAACCTTTTAAGAACTTTAAACAGGGATAACAACTACTCGGTTTCTCTCAAGAGATCATTAACCGAAAGTTTTCTTCAAGTTTTCGAAAGAACAACAAAGGTTTTAACTTGAAGAAAATCAAACAACTGATACGGTATGATACGAAACGATACCTCCAGTGAGCGCTTTGGCTCTGATACCAACTGATGTGATCACAGGGAGGGTAAGTGATCACAAGCTCGGATCTAGCTCGATGAAGGCGGTTTCCAGCAAGAAAGGAAACGAAACAGAGGAAGAACACGAAGGAAACAGAGTTCGGCCAAGGGAACCTCCTCACTACGAGGTGAGGCAATGCCCTTGAAAATGCCTAGGAAAGGAAAATGGGACCTAGAACCTTTTGACTACGAGATCAAACAATGCTAGGTATTATATTGGATCCTCTTGCAATGGATCACTAATGGATTGGTGGAGCAAGATTTGAGACCCAAGAAGAACAATATGCGTATTTCCGCAAATATGTGTTCTTACAAAATGAGTTCTACCTATTACTAAGGTTACAAGCTTCCTTATATAGAAGGAAAAAGGTGAAGAAAAGTAATGTGTGACTTGACAAGGGAACCAGCCTCCTGAATCTATGGTGGGCGAAAAGAGAGGTGGCAGCTGATGTGACATTGTAGGCTACCTGCTTCTGCGGCTCCCAATTCCCCAGGAATTGCATTTGGCGGGAAAAGGGAAGAAGAGGGCCTCTGCACAAGTTGAAGGGTTCGCCTGACTTGCGTATGGAGGCCTCTTCTGCTTGGCGAACACCTGGGCTTCGCTTGCCTCTGGAAATGAGGCACAGGGTCTTCGCCAACGACCATGGGGTCGCAAAGAGCCATGGATTCGCAAATGGCCTTGAGTTCGCCCAAAAGGACCATGGGTTTGCCAGGGTCAATGGGCTCGCCAATGGCCACGGGTTCGCCGTTGCAATGGGGCATGGGTGCGCCAAGAATCTTGCGAGTACGGACTTGCCTTGGGGCCTCGCCGGTGCCCAGAATGTAGCTTCCTCCTCATCTGCGCCTTCGCCAAGGGTCCTTTAGACCCTCTGGATGAATGGTTCCACTTTATCACAAAAATGGGGCTGATGTCCACATCACACGTACATGAGTATCGTTCGAAATAAAGTACCTTGGAGTGCCCCACGCCGCGATGTCTCTCCCCGCTCAATCTGGAAAACCCATCCCACTCCGGACTGTTGTGGTGGAGGCCCACGATGCGATGTCTCTCCCCGCTCGACTGGAACACCCGCCCCGCTCCAGCCGCCGTGGCGGAGGGGGTGGCTGAAACGGACTCGTGAACCGCGCTCCCGGGTGCCTTCCACATACCATATCATAACCAAACATACTTTACCTTTTGGGTCAATCCGACCCGACCTGCTCTGATACCAACTTGTCACAGCCACCCCGCCCGGTTGCGGAGGCGAAGCCGGCCGCGACATCGGAACGAAAATATAGCAGGAAGCGCGGCAACAGAGCATCGAGCTCAAATGACAAACAATCGTGTATCGACTAGCAACCTAGAAACTCATACAAGGCAAGCATGCTTTACAATCCCACTACTACCATATGTATAGTTCATGGTGTCAAACATCGATCATCGCTACCAACACCAAAACACCAAGTCTGAAATATACCAAACCCACTATAGGCAAGTCGGGCTCCGCCACGACTCGAAGATAGATAAAGCAGAATATACCTCAGATATAAACACATATACAAACCATGATCTGATCTATAAATGCATGCAGTTACAGCTACAGAGCCAATAAACAAAATCCTATAAATACCTAGCGCGGAATCTGAAGCGACCTCCGCACGTGGTACTGCCGCTGCAACCACAACCCCAAAACGTAGGAAGCACCGCGGATCTCTACTCCGCCGGTTGCTTGTCAGGACGGCCTGAAAGTGGTAAACAAATAAAAGGGTGAGTCCTCGAAAGGACCCAGTAAGGGCTAAGGTAAAAGTGCAGTTTGCCCATAGGGCAACAATCTGAACCTGCAAAACAGAATATCACAACATATACATATACATACGAACATAAAGCATAAAGTAAATCAAAATCCATCATATGCGGTCCAACCGCCAGAACGACCCGTAACGACAGCCCTCAACAGAGGTCAGAATATACAGATCAGAACAGAACAGATAGCACGGTACCGGCTGGGGTCGCGATCCCCAAACTGTCGTAGGGTCACAGAAGTATATCGGCACCCCAAGTGCGGATATACGCAGAATGTCGTCACCCCTCCAGTGCGGTCACAGAAAAGAAGTATCTGCTCTCCCGGTGCGGATACGCAGATCCAAGGAGCACCCGTGGCCTCTAAGACCGTCCGGGTCTCGTCACAGAACAGAACCATACATTAATAATAATGTAGAAATATAAACATAAGTATCGTTACCTGATAAACATATACGGAGCAGAACAAACGTACATTTTACCAAATTAAGCCCTTACCTCAGAAACGCTGCCCCGCAGCCCAAACTCGGGAAATCCCGGCTCCCGACCCGAAACGCAAAACTTGGCTCCTACGGTTCCCCGCTACTCTACCAACGCAGAATCAAGCTGAATAACCATAGTTGAGTCAGAACACATCCAAATAACCCCAGAAAGCAATTTCTGCATAACCCCGCACTTTCCCGCAAAAATCCCCAGAAAGCTCGGTTTTACGAACCGAGCTAGAACCTTGTTATTCCAACACCCACAAACACATTCCAACCTTACAACCCGCATTCCAGGCATTTTTCCCGATAAACCCGCATAAACCTAACTTTCTCATTTCTAACCCGAAAACGATATTTCAAACGCCATAACGCACCTACTTTCACCCACAATACCAATTTAGCATCCATTCCAATCAAAACACAACATTCACATGGAAAAAGAATCACTTCTACAATTCGACCCTTAACCAATTCTTCACCAAACTTCCAAATCAAACCATTCAAGCTTCTAATTAATTATACTAATCACCAATTTCACTTCCTAACCAAAATTACTAACCAATTGCATCAAAATTAACAAACCTCAATGTCACCACCACCCCCGTCAGACACCTTCCGGCCGGTCGCCGGCCGGTTAAAGGTGGGACCGGATCGCGCAGCTAGTATGAGATTATTTCGCGGGCCTTTAACTAACCTGTGGTCCCTTTCTAAACAACAGATCAAATACAACAACTCATGCACGTAAGCTTCATGACAAGAAACAATGGGCTCCGCCCATAAATGTAATACTAGAACATCGAAATCAAATTATCAAAAGGAAGTCTGTTCTTTCACTACCAAGCAGAGGCTTCCGCATGCATCAGCATACCCATTCAATCAAATCAGGCGAACGCATATATATACATAATCACAATCAAACTCGGATGAATGCAGACAGATCTAATGATAACATGCTATCATAAAACTACATGCCAACAGAGTATCATGCTACAGAGCTATCTACAGGCTGAAGATGCAACCGTACAAAAGTCGGGCGTCGGATAAAGAAACCGACGAGGAACCCGTAGTCTAGATCCAAAAGCCGCTAAACCTCAAAATAGCTAACCGAGCAGCCTTGCGGAAATCCTACTCCGGCCCGTAATCCTTATCTCTGAAAAATATTAAGTAAGGGGTGTGAGTTTTTCTTAAAGAAAAACCAAGAAGAGCTTAGCGAAGTAACGATGTTCTTCCGACAAACCTGCAAAGACGGATCAGGCAGATACACATACGATAGCAATATACAGATCAAAGCATATACAGAAATAAATAATGTATGATGTGTGCACAACATCCGAATGTAACGGGTCATGGCTAGATCTTCCCGACCATGGCTAGATCTTCCCGACGCACCGGCATTCGCCATGCGTCGGCATTCGCCATGCACCCAAAGAAATCCCATATAACACGGACCATGGCTAGATCTTCCCGACCATGGCTAGATCTTCCCCAGACGCACCGGCATTCGCCATGCGTCGGCATTCGCCATGCATCCAACAAACATCATAAATCTCGGACCATGGCTAGATCTTCCCCGGTCCAACCGGCATTCGCCATGCGTCCACACACACGTAATGTAACTCGCGCACCGATGCTCCTACCGCGCACCGATACTCCTACCATGGTTCTAGACTTGGGGCTCCACAATCACTATCTATGAACGAAGTCAGAGACCGAGGCCCTAGAATTGCCTCAAACATCCTACATTACAATAACATACGTAGGTAGAACCCTTACCTCGAAACGCAAGGCAGACGCAACCGTAGAGGGTAGCAGCCAAGCACCACACACCAACCTTCTTCCTTATCCAACCTCAAACCTTGCTTCACAAATCACCTAAGCATTTCACACATTTCCCACATTACACTTTCATTTAACACATCAATATCCATTGACAATTGGACCTCACTCCAAGACTTAAAGTTGCTCAAATTCATTGTCTAAACATGCTTGAAACCTTAAACCACACAAAACACATGCTTCCACATTCCACCAAAACCCGGATGAACATTGCCTTAGGTATATAATCGAAGCATATTTGGACAATGTTCCAATTATCAATATTGCTCTAAACATACCCAATAACAACAATTTGGATTGAAATCAACAAAACAACACACTTCAATTCTCCACCTTAAACCCTATGAGTTTTCTCTTAGCTCATAGATTAACCCATAATTGGACCTTTTACCAAGTATTAATGTTGTTCCAAAACTACCCAACAACACTAATTTGAGGTCAATTTAGCAATCCCCCAAAATTCGTTCATCCTAGCTCATGAACCCTAATTCGAATTTCCTTCAATTCATGCTCAATTCGTGTTGTAAAATGTGTTTCTACCTCTAATCCAACATAGAAACACTACTACTAACTCAAATGAACCAAGAGAACACGAAAATTCGAACCTCTCAATTTGGGCAATTTCCCAAATTCATCCACCAAGTGTTGTTGGAGCGAATCCTTTGTTGATTCGTTGTTCTTGTAGTGATTCCCGCACGAATCCACCGTTTCCACGCACCAAAGAGTCCAAAATCACTTAGATTGGTGCAAAAACGAGTTGGGAGAGAGTTGGGAGAGAGTTGGAAGAGAAAATGGCGAAAATGAGTTGAATCCGGATAAATTCGACTTAAATAGCAGGCCTCAGGCGAAATCCGGGCGACCCAATCTCGAGACAGGCGATCGCCGGCCCGAAATATTCGAAACAAAGGCGTCGGGCGAAATCCAGGCGACCCGATTCCTTAATCAAAGCGATCGCCCGGACACAGCTGACTCTCCTTCACTAAAACAATTATTAAAAATTGTACAAAAGTCCAAACGAAGATCCGAAAATTCTGGTTAAACTAGACACTGGGGCTACGTTCACAAAAATATTCATGCCCAAACAAATTTCCAATTGCAAGCAGTATTTAATACAAAATGAACTAAAATTACTGTCTTCTCCAATACACTCCTTTCACTTCTGTTCTTGATCAACCTTGCGGCGAACCTTTACCAAATTACGTCATACCACTCCCACACTACAATATGAATTTGAACTGAAAAATTAAACTCATACTTAGTAATTAAACATACCTTCGAAGTCTCTTTCCAATCCCAAATGGTGAATTGTCGATCACCGGTTGATTTGCACCGGAAATTGTTGCCGGAAAAGATGGGGTGTAACCTCAACCTTGAACATTTCGGCCAAAAAGGGGTTTTCTCACCCAACTTCCATTTCAATCCAAACAAAGTTCCATTAGCACTCTTTAATCACCAATTACACTTCTTAACCAAGATTACTAACCAATTTCACTTAAATCAACCAAAATCAACATAAACCCTTTCTTGATAAATTCGCCATTTGGGGATTTTTACTCAACTTGTTTTCCATCAAATTAAAACCATAGATTGTCTTAGAATCATGCTAGGAACAACATACTTGAAGCATGATTCAAGAAGACAAACACACACAATTTTGGAAAAATCACCAATATTTCGGCATCCCTAGGGTTCCATCCTCCATGGAGTTCTTCCAACATTTAACCATAGATTCTTACTCCCCTCAAGCCCAAGAACAACATACTAAAAGATGGGAGGGAGAGGATCATTCAACATGTAGACAAGAACAAACCATGAATTCAAATTTCTCCTCTTTTCTCTAGCAAAACTTGTTTTCAACTTGAAAAGAGAAGAAGGAAGTAAGCTTACCAAAGATTGGAGCCAAAACCTTGAAGAAATCAGCAAGGGATGATGAAGAACATGGAGCTCAAGGTTGAAGATCTTGGCGGCAGGAAGAAGGAAGAATAAGAGAAGAAATGAAATGATTTGAATGAATTATAATTGATTTTTAGGCTTTTTTATACTTCTTTCTCTTTTACAAATTAAATCAGAAATGGACAAGTGTCCAGCCCCTTTACTGCTGCCGACTTAAGGCCCAATCTGGCCAAAAACATTTATGACTTTTGGGTTAATTGTAATTTAACCCCCCAATTCTCCAAATCTTTGCAATTAAATCCCAAATATAAGTAACGAACTCCAAATGAACCCAAAACTGACCAGAATCCTCAGAATATCATAAAATTCATAAAACAGTTTTCAAATATTTATTTACCCTTCTGTAGCGTCCTACCGAGCTAGCTGATCCCGAACAAATTCCGGCGTGGCCGCATAATAACCTGAGCCACAACCCGTCACGACAAAATTCCATAAAAATAACCATAAAATCCACCTTAAAATATAACATGACTTACCCTGAGCCGCTGAGAAATTCCATCCCGAGCCCCGGATTCCGCCCCGAGCCCCGGGAGTCGCCCAAAACCGCACGTCCCGTCCCGAAAAATATGCTCCGTAAAAACCTCCGGGTCCCTCCCACGATTCCAAATCCGCAAACGGTTTCTCAATCTGAGGTCCTGGGAGCGCTACCGGGCCCGCTATACGTCCCGAGCCAACCCCGACAACCCCCCGGCGCCGAAAAAAATATTTTCGGCGGAAATGTCCGGGGGACCCACACGACCTCAAATATGAAAGGGCTCACTAGAATGATGCTCGGATAAGGCTCGGAAGCCGTCTCAACGCCCAAAAAGTGACCCGCAGCCAAAACCGAGCCCCGGTCACCTTGGCCGCAACCCGCTCGGGGTGACCGTGAATAAATACCGTGGTACGTAGCGAACCAGCCGGTCAAACTCCCGCTCATACTCTCCGATACCATGGTGCCTGCACCAAATCATCAAATCAGCGATCGCCGGAGATCCCCGACAAGATCCCTAATGTATTGCCGGTGGAAGTAGTAGGCAACCGCTCCTGTGTAAGGTCCGGATCTGTCCTCCGTCCCGCTTCGCATCGGCTCTCAAACGGCCCCTGCAGCTCCTCCACCGGTGATCTCGCACTATCCTGCAGATTTAACGTTGCCAAAGAGACCTTAACCTCGATGGAAGGTGTAGCCTCCCAAGGAGCTTATCAACTCCAAAGAAACCAAGTCTCTGCCGCCTCGTGCCCTCCTCGGCCGTTGAACCTCGGAGGGTTCAAATGGTGGAATCTCTCCAAGAGTCTCGACCTCGCCGATCGGGTGCCAAAGAGACCTTAACCTCGGTCGTTGGTGGGACCAACGAGAAGAGCCAATATCGTGCCGATCACCCTCCTCGAATCACTCTCCGCTGATCTCGAACACCGAGGTGGCTATTGCCCACCTCCCGATCCGAATGCCTCTGGGCCTTGTGGCCTCCGACTGCACCTCCCGTGCCTGCCGCGATAACAAGGTACCCAACAATTGCTGTACGACCCAATACCTGTATCACATCGGGAATGGGTCCCTTAGACCGCTGAACACTCGGGGGTGAGTGTGGTTGTTCAGTCCGGAGTTCCTCGACCCTCCTCCCAACCCTCGGAGGTGTGGGATCCCGGTCCTCACCCTCCGGTACTCGCTCACGTTGTCGTCGTGTGGTAACCAGACCTGAAACCATTAAAACCCAAAAACATATAATACGACATTTAACTCACTATCTCTCTAATAAAATAAGCAGCAGTATTCTATGGCTTTGTAGTGTAATGCAATGCATGATGTAAGGATTCTTTTCAGAATCACACAAACAATTCTCAACCTTAAACACAGAATCAGTTCATGTTCATAACACAGAATCATATCATATCACACCCAACAATATAAAGGTATCCAAACCCTCCAGAGTGCTCCAAAGAACCGCCCACTGCTCCACATCCATTCCAAAATGGTTCAAATAAAGAGTTGATCAGGCTCCGTACCGAACCGCCCCACAATGAAACGTGGAACCGTGGCTTGTCCTTCGAAGTCACTTCGCGTAACTTACCCATGAACTAGCGTGACTTGCTCCAAAAGTCCACTGGACTTGTATACTTGCCTTCCACCACCCATGCCGAACCGCTCATACTTTACCTCTTGGGTCACTACGACCCGACTGCTCGATACCAACTTGTCACGACCACCCCACCCGGTTGCGGAGGCGGGGCTGGCCGCGACGTCGGAAACGAAAACTACGGTGGAAAGCGTGGTAGCGGAGCGTTGAGCTCAACTGACAGAATAGTCGAGTAACGACTAGCAACCTACGAACTTATACATGGCAAGCATACATAATAATCCAACATTTACCAAACATGCAGTTCATGGTGTACCAAACATTGCCCATCGCAACAAACACGAAACACCAAATCAATTTCATAACTATTCCAATAAAGGCAAGTCGGGGATCCGCCCTCGACTCAGAAGACAAACAAAGGCAGAAATATATCCCAGATTATACGTCATATACAAACACATGATCTGATATACATGCATGCAACTACAGCTACAGAGCCATTAAACAAAATCCTAGATATACCTAAGTGCGGAATCAGAAGCCTCTCGCTCAAAGGATTCTCGCACGTGGTACTGCTGCTATCTGAAACCCAAAATGTCAGAAAGCACCGTGGATCTCTACTCCGCCGGTTGCTTGCGAGGACGGCCTGAAAGGTGGTAAACAAATAAAGGGTGAGTCCTCGGAAGGACCCAGTAAGGGCTGATGTAAGGTACAGTTTACTCAAGCAGTAGTGAGCAGAACCTGCAAAACAGAACAACACAAGCATGTACATGTATATATATAAGTACAAAGTATAAGGTGAGCCAAAATCCCAACACATGCGGTCCAACCGCTGACCCTTATAATATCGCAGAACGACAGCCCTCTCCAAGAGGTCAGAAATATACAGAAGCACGGTACCGGTGGGGTAGCAATCCCCAAACTGTAGTAGGGTCACAGAAGTATAACGGCACCCCCAGTGCGGATATACGCAGAATGTCGGCACCCTCCAGTGCGAACATAACCAAACCAAACCATGGAGCACCCGTGGTCTTAAGACCATCCCGGGTCTCGTCACAGAACAGAACATATACATGTAAATACAAACAGAAATATCGGCACTGTGCGGATATACGTAATGCAGTATGAACCGGGGCCTCCAAGACCATCCGGGCCTTGAGACGGAATAAACATGCATCTTACCCTATGACGGGTCTCGGGGTCACCGAACCACCGTCCTCACCAGGAACCCGCCTCAACCAAACCCGATATACATGCAATTACTCCCATAATGCATAACGAGAGAAGTTGAGCCCTTACCTCAGAAAACCGCCCGCAAAGACAAATCCCGGAAATACCGCCTCCCGGCCCGTAAAGTGAAACTTGACTTTTATTGTCCCACACCACTCTATGAATGCTGAAACAAGCTGAACAACAAGAAATAAATCAGAACTCATCAAATTAGACCCCCGTAACCAAACCCGCACAATCCCGCACTTTCCCGCAAAAATCCACGTAAAGCTCGGTTTTACGAATCCGATGTGGACATCAGCCCCATTTTTGTGACAAGGCGCAACCTTTCCACCAGAGGGTCTAAAGGGCCCTTGGCGAAGGCTCAGAAGAGGAGGAAGCCACATTCTGGGCACTGGCGAGGCCCTAAGACAAGTCCGTACTCGCAAGGCGCGTGGCGCACCCATGTCCCTTTGGCGGACCCTTGGCCTTTGGCGAGGCCAAGCCTCAACGGCGAACCCGTGGCTATTGGCGAGCCCATTGACCCTAGCGAACCCATAGTCCTTTTGGGCGAACTCAAGGCCATTTGCGAAGCCATGGCTCTTTGCGACCCCCATGGTCGTTGGCGAAGACCCTGTGCCTCATTCCCAGAAACAAGCGAAGCCCAGGTGTTCGCCAAGCACAAAAGGCTTCCATACTCCAGTCCAGCGAACCCTTCAACTTGTGAGAGGCCCTCTTCTTCCCTTTTCCCGCCGAAAGCAGTTCATGGGGAATTGGGAGCCGCAAAAGCAGGTAGCCTACAATATCAAATCACCTGCCACCCCACGCTTTGCCTACCGTATTTCGAGGAAGATGTTCCCTTGTCAAGACATTCTTTATTATTTCCTTCTTTCTTTTCCCTTCTATAACAGGAAGCTGTAACCTAAGTATTAGGTAGAACCCATATATTGAGAGAATTCATATATTGTAAGAACACGGTTTGTTCTTCTTGGGGTCTCAAATCTTGCTCCATCAATCCTTTAGTGATCCATGCGAGAGGATCCAATATAATACCTAGCATTGTCTCGATCTAGTAATCGAAGGTTCTAGGTTACATTGTCCTTTCGTAGGCATTTTCAAGGGCATTGCCTCACCTCGTAGTGCGAAGGTTCCCTTGGCCGACTCTGTTTCCTTTGTGTTCTTCCCCTGTTTCGTTTCCATTCTTGCTGGAAACCGCCTCCTTCGAGCTAGATCCGAGCTCGTGACCGCTCACTCCTCTCGTAACCACTTCAGCTGGGTTCGAGCGTGACCGTGATCACATCACGAACCGAGCTAGAACATTGTTATTCATACACCAACAAACATATTCCAACCTTTATACCTCACTTCCCAGACACTTTACCGGTAATCCCGCATAAAGGTAACTTTTTCTCCCATTGTCCGAAAACGACGTTTCAAACACCATTTTGCACCTAAATCCATTCCCGATACTAAATTACCATCCAATTCACCAAACACAACACCAACATAGATAAAGTTTCATTCTAAGTTTCGCTCTAAGTCAACGTTTTACCCAACTTCCAATTCAATCCATACAAGGTTCCAATTACTCACTTTAACCACCAATTACACTTCCTAAGCATGATTACTAACCAATTTCACCTTTAACAACCAAAAACATTCACAAACCCTAACCCATAATTTCGGCCAAAAGGGGATTTCTTCCCTAGCATGCTTTCCATCAAATTGAATCCATAGAAAGTCTTAGAATCATGCAAGGAACAACATATCCCAAGCATGATTCAAGAACACAAGTCTACACCATTTTGGAAAATCAAGCATAAATTCGGCCTCCCTAGGGTTTTTCATCCATGGAGTTTTTACAAAGTTTAACACTTGATTCTTAATTCCTTCCTACCCATGAACAACATACTAAAAGATGGGAGTAAGAAGATCATCCAACCAAATCATGTTTCCAACTTGAAAAGAGAAGAAGAGAGGAAGCTTACCAATTGTTGGAGCCAAATCCTTGTTGATTTCAGCCAAGATGAAGAACAAGAAGGAGCTTGGAAGAAGAGAATAATGGCGGATGGAGAAGAGAAGGAAGAAGAAGAAGATGAAATGAATTTTCTTCTTATTTCATAAAATACATCTCCCTTTTATATTGAGGACAAAATGAGTCATCGGACAAGTGTCCCATGACCATTAATCCAATAATAAGTCTCATTATTAGCCACAAAACCGAAATGTGGCTAAGTGTTGGCGCACCACCCGCGCCAACTCCTCCCGCGTAATTCCCGACGTGCGCGCGTGCCGACCTGAACCAAAATCCCGTCATGCCAAAATTCCACAAATATTACCATAAATCCGTCTTAAAATATAACATAACTTACCCCAAAGCCGTAGGAAGATTTTCATCCCGAGCCCCGGGAGTCGTCCGGGACCGAACGTCCCGTCCCAAATATTATATTCCACAAAACGATCCTGGACATTCTCACGATTCCAAAAATGCAAACAGTTTCCCAATCCGAGGTCCCGAGAGCGCTACCGAGCCCGCTGTATGCCCTGAGACAAGTCCCGGCCCCGAAAAAATATTTTCGGCAAAAATGTCCGGGGGACCCACACGACCTCAAAACCCGAAGGATTCCCAGAAATAATGTTCAGATAAGTCCCGAGAGCCATTTAACCGCCCAAAAACGTGACCCGCAGCCAAAATCAAGACCCGGGTCACAACCCGCTCGGGGTGACCGTAACACCGTGTGTAGCCAGAGGATCGAGTTTGCGCGAGCGCGATGACCTTTTCATGATCCCGTACCCTGTGTGCTTCTTTATTTGTACCTTTGCTTTTATCTTGCGATAGTCTTGTAGGGAACGTTAGCTAGGTTAACAACCGTAGGCTAAGTCCCGTTCATGGCAAAGGGTTTGCTGGGGTTCGCGACGATGAAGCCACATAGATCAGTTGTTGAGATAAGTCAAGATCGGTTTGCGGCAGCGATGCCCTCAAAAGAGACCATGGGTGAGATTTTCCCATCCGGAAGGTTTGCTAGGGCTCGCCGAGGCGGCGCACCCGAGACCTTCCCGGCGAGGCCACAAGGGGAAAGCCCTTGGGTAGTGTACCACATTGTATCCGACAGGTACCTTTCACAAGGCTCTGGGCACGTGACTTCACCTGAGCACGACATACCATCCTCAGACAGATGAGCAGTCAGAGAGAGTTATTCAGATTGTCAAGGATATGCTCAGGAGTTGTGTTTTGGACTTCAGGAGACATCGGGATCAGCACTTGCCATTAGTAGAGTTCTCCTACAACAATAGCTATCAGACTACTATCGGCTCGTGGGGTCGGGCCGATTTGGCAGGTGGTATAGGCACGGTTGCATACAGATTGGCTTTACCTCGAGCATGTCACCAGTGCATAATGTTTTCCACGTCAAAGCATGCTCAAGAAGTGCATCTTGGACCCCAATTAGACCATTCCGGTGGAGGAAATTGAACTAGAGCCGGATCTATTCTACCGAGAGGTACCGATAGCTTTTCCGGCCAGAGACATTCAAGGCTCCGTAACAAGTTGATTCCGATGATCAAGATTTAGTGGTCACATCATTCGATCGGGAGGCGACTTAGAGACAGAGTAGGACTTGATGAGTAAGTATTCGGATGAGTACGGGTTGTTGAGACCACTCTTGGAGGACCAAGAGTTCTAGGGGGAGGTCGTTACACCGACCCCCGACGATCCGTAATTTTTCCGTGAATTTCGGCCGCAAGTTCAAATTTTGTAATTATCGGATTGGTACACTACCCAAGCAAATGCGTCCTCGCATCACATCAGAATTAGACAAGGATCAGCATTACCATCACCCCCTCCCCACAATGGCATTCTCAAGTCTCGTATCCGCAGGTCTCGCCCTCGCGGTCTCACAGCTCGCCTTCGCGAGTCTCTGATGCCTACACTGGCCCCGCCAGACAGGGCCCTCGCCCTCGCGGTCTCAAATCTCGCCTCTGCGGGTCTCGCCCTCCCGGTCTCATAGCTCGCCTCCGCGGGTCACTTATGCCTATACTGGCCCCACCAGACAAGGCCCTTGCACTCACCGCTTGTGCAACCCTTACTCTTACCTTTATTGCCTTCGCCCCATGCTGGCCTTCGCCATTTCATGCTCAACTAGGAAAGACCACTTGGTCATCTGTCATCAAGCTACCAATAAGGAAGACGGTCAGCACAAGTCTGAGTGATCTTCACCAGATTCGCACGACAGATATCCTCTGACAAACAAATTGACAAAGGCGGTTTATCGACACACTCATCATCGCCGCCTTACACACTTATCTCAAACAGCTCGACACACTTTATTGAAAGGCTTCAACTGGGAGGCTCGGCATCACCCTATAAATAGGGTGATGTCCACCTTAAAACGGGTAGGACACTACACGCCCCCACTCCTCTCTTGCTACTCCTAAGTGTTCTCTTTATCTCTTGCAGACCACTTTGAACAGCAAGCTTGGAGTCCCCAAGAACACAACACCATCAACAAATTATCTGAGAGTCCGGACCTGCAAAGGAACGAGACTATCAGATTGGCGCCGTCTGTGGGAACGAAAGTTCTCATCAAAACCCATAAAGAAAACCACAAGAAACAAGCCATGCCAATTACCCGAAGCAATAGAAGGCATAGCCGCTAGGGAAGGAGGAATCAACCCGTCACGGTTACCAACAACGACCCATCAACGGAAGCCTCCCCGAACAACGTCCGCCCACAACCAGGGGAACTCTCGGTTCATTCGACGGAGGAGAGCTCCTCCCATGTTAACCGTAACGTGCCTCAGGAGCACCACCCCACCAGAAATCCTCCACCAACAGGCCTTAATCCGGCCGTCCCCGCAATCAATCACGGAGGCGGTTGCTGTAACTCGCGCGAAACACTGGTACTCTCGAGAGGAGTTTTGGATAGTGTGGGAACACCCGAACGCCCTGTCACCCTGCCTCAACAAGTAAGTCATCTTGACCCTCCTCCTTCATCTGTACTTATAGCACTTACTAGACTTTTAGAAGAAATGGAGAAAAGGGAGGAAAGGGCTAGTGTCCATAACATCACCAGGATGGGTTTGGATCACCTCTGACCCAGCCCTTCACTCGGCGGGTCTTGGAGACCCTCTTCCGGATCGGTTTCGCCAGCCCAAGCTAGACACTTACGACGGTCTGTCAGACCCAGATATTCATTTGCAACGTTACGCCTCCGCGATGGCCATCGCAAGGGCAGATGACAACACCCTCTCGTAGGCTTTCAGCTCCACACTCACGGGGCCGCGGCAACCGGTATACCACCCTTCACGAAAAGCGCTTTGACTCCTTTGAGGAACTCTCCCGCACTTTCTCCAATCACTTCGTGGTGTCCAAGCCTCCCCAAAATGGCGGGACACCTCCGAAGATACGACGAAGAAAGAAGAATCCTCGGGAATACATTCAGCGATTTCAAAGTGGAATCCATCCAAGTCCCATATCTGGGGGTGGAGGCCCGTCTGCTCACAGACTTTAAGGGCCTCCGGTGGGATTCTCTGTTCTTCGTGGATTTACAAACCAAACCCCCTGCTACATGGAGCAGTTCTGAACACGGCATCCCGGTTCATGAACACGAAGAAGTCACTCGACCACTTGCCCGAACCACCCCAACAGATGTGAAGGGGCAAAGACCCGTGAATGGCCTCCGTGCCCCAGGAGGCAATACCTACGCAGCTTCAACAAAGAGAGGACGTATCCGACCGTCCCACCTCTTAGAGAATCTCGCACCAACATCCTTCATGCCCCGAACAAGAGGGAGGTCCCCAAGTGGCCTCACCCTCTCCCAGGAGGTGATTAGGCAGAGTAATAAGTATTGCCGCTACCATCATGACAAAGGTCACGACACTGAGGATTGTTTTGAGCTCAAAAGCATGATCGGAGACATGCTCGCTCAGGGCAAACTCAGGGAATTCTTGCTTCACGACCCAAATGGGTGTTGCAAGTGAGAAGGTAATCAGGAGGACCACAAAGCGGGTCGCTCCCAATGTAACCCGGATCAAGAGAATACAGACCAAATTCCCTAAGCTAGGGGACACATTGTTGATTTTAGGATCGTCTTTAAACATGCTTCTCATGTTCGAAGTCATCAATACCGAAGAAGGGATTATGAGTATGTACCAAGAAGAGATTCTTGCTCCTTGTTGATGTTGAAGACTCGGCCTGGGAACACCTTAAGAGCGGCTTGAAGATGATTTGTCTCCAAGGTGAGTTCCACTCACAATGCTCCTAGAATGCCTTCTAGTTTCGCAAGAGGAAGTAGGAAGAGAGAAGAGAGAACCAACGCTGGTAGTGGGGATGATGGAAATGGCGCCACCCTCCCTCTATTTATAGAGGAGGATGGGCTGCCAATGAGAAGGCACAATGCCCTTTCATTTGCGAATCAACATGTCCCTAGGACCAAGGGCTGCAACCAATGCCCTTGGTCCATGAGACATGTCTCATGCCTTTTGCCTTTTCAATTAACTAATTAATTAGAAAAGGAATAAATAAATAATTGTGTCTAATAGGAAATTAATTAACTAATTAATTAATTATCCAAATATGGTGAAGAGGCAAGGGAGGTGACCCATGCCCCTTGCCCATTCGGCCATGGGACATGAGACATGTCCCTTTGGCCGAATGGTGCAAGGCATGGGGTGCACCCCCTTGCCTAGAGGCACCTAGGGCGAAGGGGCACTCACACCCCTTGCCTATGGCCGAATGGGTGTAAGGCCGAAGGTGTAAGCCGAAGGTGTGCTTGGCCCTCTTCGACACCTTTTCACCAATTTACGCACCTTTCCGCCAAGAGACACGTCTCTTCTCCAAAAGGTGCCTAGACACATTTGTACCGAGCTCACATAGAGCTAGTTCAAGACATATTAAATCATCCATTGAGCTCCTTGAGCTCATATCAGCTCACTAAGAGCAGATACACATCTCTCTAGCTCAAACACTCAGAATGAGCTGAGTAGAGCTGTGCTTAGCTACTTTAGCTAGCCCAGGTCATCTTGGTGCGCAAGAATTCCAACAAACTCCCACTCGCACCAATGATGATCTTTGAGCACAAGCTCCCACTCGAATAAAACACTTCCTCATACTAAACCAAACACTTTGGCAAACTATATAAAAGGAGTTGTGAGTGCGACCTTAAGGCATCCACACTGCACCTCTTCCATTGAGGTTGTTAGACTCTCAAATGGAAGATTGTCCTCTCAAACTCACTTGAACACTTCAAGTGTTTGTGTGTTATTCAAATTTTCTTGAACTTAACAAGACATGCTTGAACATCTTCAAGCTTTACTTGAACTACTTCAAGTAGTGCCTTTAGAACCCCAAGACATATGGTACATATTCTTAACCACATCGAGTCTCTTTCATTTAAATGATGACTGTGTTAAGTGTCGAGTACTCTTTAATTCGTATTATCCCCAATTCAGACCTTATCATGTTGTACCAATGCAACATGTGAGCTCAAAGGTTGAATTTAGGACTCATGTACCAAGTTTCACTTGTCTTTCCTTTACACTCTACCTGCTTAATGATCCATATAGATTTAGTTACCCAAAAGGAGGATACTCCAGCCGCATTCATCTGCGACCTTCGACAACCAATCAAAGTAACTTTGTCAATGTGAATCATTAACAGCGAGTTAAAGTGATTAAGGGTCCAATCGAAGAATTCTCACACTACGCAAGGTTAGAGACAACTTGCTTAAATTCTTCTTTTGGTCGAATTTCATGGTCATAGGATCTTTGCAACATACTTACAAAGATTCTATTAACACTTCTTAGGGTGTTTTACAAACACCACTCCCACTTGGAGTGATATCACTTAGAATGAGGGTGTGTCATTTCTCCCTCTTAAAACACCTCAGAGTGTGCTCCTTCTAACATATAAAAGGAGGACATGTCACAAGCCATGAAATTTCTGTGCAAGCCCTAGCTTACACTCACACATAGGCTAGAATGTATCAGTGTCATACAAAATCAGTGCAGAGCACCTCATCTTGATTATTCAGATCAAGGCGACATAAAAAGTATACCAAAGTGTCATGTGTTGTAACATGACTCCCACTCAATAGAGTAACATTGTATGTCACATGTTTCCTGAAGAAACAACACCCTATTTGAGTCTTTGGTAGTCTCATCCTTGGTCTACTTAAGATCAAGGGCGAATGACTTGGTGTGAGAAAGTCATTCTCAATGCCTATGGTGGACATGTTCATTTATTCATTGTGTGTTATTAATGGAACTAAGTAAATGACATCAAATAATTACTTTATTGATCATCATTATACATATATACATGTGTGACACCAAAGTGGTGAAAGTCATACAACAATTAGTATATTTACAATCTCCTAAGACCCATTGCTCGGACATGACGAGCAAACACAATGGGTGGCAATGGCTTAGTGAGAGGATCTGCCACCATAAGGTCTGTTGAGATGTATTCAATTTTGACTTCACCTCCTTCAACTGCATCTCGAACGAAATTATATTTCATGCTAATGTGTTTGGTTTTTCCATGATACTTGGGGTCCTTGGTGTAGGCTATAGCTGCCATACTATCACTGTAGATAGTAATGGGCTTACTTATTTTGACCATTGACTCCAAGTTTTTAAGGAAATAACCAAGCCACAGGGCTTCCTGGACAGCCGAGGCACAAGAAACGAATTCTGCCTCCATGGTTGATAAGGCTGTACAGGTTTGTTTCTTACTACACCAAGTAGTAGCGCCCCCATTTAGCAAGAAAATATAACCACTTGTAGATTTGCTAGAATCTCTATCTCCTCCCCAATCGGCATCAGAATAGCCGTGTAAACCAAGGGTTTTTCCTTGATAACATAGCCAATAATCCTTAGTACCTTTAAGGTATCTAAGGATCCTCTTGACATTCTTCCAATGCTCCATGCCAGTGTTTGAAGAATATCTAGCAAGTAAACCGACCGCTTGACTTATGTCTGGCCGTGTACAAATCATGGCGTACATAAGGCTACCAATGGCACTAAGGTAAGGTATCTTAGTCATTTCTTCCTTGTCTTTTGGAGTCTTAGGACATAAGTCCTCTCCAATTTTGCAACCATATGCAAGTGGGGTGTTCATTGGCTTAGAGTTGGTCAAGTTAAACCTCTCAAGAACTTTATCTATATAAAGCTCTTGTGAAAGTCCTAACATATGCTTCTTTCTGTCCCGATGTATCTTAACACCTAGGATATAAGAAGCTTCCCCCAGGTCCTTCATTTTGAAGGTGGAGGACAACCATCCTTTGATGGCGAGCAACAACTCCAAGCTACTACTTGCAATTAAAATGTCATCGACATATAATGTCATAATGGCAAAACTGGACTCTTTGAAGAACAAGTACACACAATGGTCTTCATGCATCATCACAAAACCATAGCTTGTGACTGCATGATGAAACTTCAAGTACCACTGTCTTAAAGCTTGTTTGAGACCATATATAGACTTCTTTAGTCTACATACCTTGTCTTCTTGACCTACTTGTACAAACCCTTCGGGTTGTTTCATGTAGATCTCTTCACTTAACTCACCGTTGAGGAAGGCCGTGGTTACATCCATCGATGCAACTCAAGGTCCAAGTTTGCCACTATCGCAAGTAGCAATCTGATGGAATTAAACTTAACCACAGGAGAGAAAGTGTCTTTGAAATCAACACCTTCCTTCGTGTAAAGCCTTTGGCCACCAACCGGCCTTGTACCTTTCGATACTCCCATCGAGTTCTTCTTTATTTTAAGAACCCACTTATTGCCGATCGCTTTTGGCCACGAGGAAGATCGAGACAATTCCCATACCTCATTTTCATGCATTGAATGCAACTCATCATTCATTGCCTTTAGCCACTCTTCTTTCTCGTGCCCCTTCAAGAGCTTCTTTGACATTACTTGGCTCATCGATCTCGCACGAGACCAAGTATGTCTCACCTTCCGATAGTCCCCACCTTTTAGGTGCTTTGTACTCCCGAGTTGATGTTCTCAATCGGGGTGGAGGTGTTGGCTCTTGAAATACCTCAACTCCCTCTTGAACAGATCCCTCGGTTGTGGATCCTGCTCATTTGAGTCCATGTTTATGGGCTCATTCTGAAAGCCTCAGCTTGTTCCAGGTTGAGGTACTCCCTCCTGAGTAGGTATAGTCCTTGTAACCGGCACTTGTGAAGTGCCCGGTTGACCTTCTTCTAGGATCGGGCCTATTGAGGCTAAATCATCACTTTCGCCAACTTTTGGAAACTCCGTTTCCACAAACTTGGCGTTTCTTGCATCAAACACCAAACCCTTCTTTAAACTGAGATCCAAGAACACATAGCCCTTGGATTCCGTACAATATCCGAGAAAAGCACACTTCTTTCCTCTTGGTCCCAATTTTCCCAACGGATGGTCGGAACATGTACGTAAGCTAAGCAACCCCAAGGCCGCATGTAGCTTAAGTTCGGGGTCCTCTTCATCCATAACTCATATGGAGAGGAGTCGATGTCCTTGGTAGGTACCCTATTGAGAATGTGCACCGCACATAGCAGCGCATCACTCCAATAGGTCACATCCAGTTTGGCTTTAGCCATCATGGAACGTACCATGTCCATCAAAGTTTGGTTCTTTCTTTCGGACACACCATTTTTCGGGGGTGTCCAAGAAAGGGTGAACTCTCTAGCAATGCCTTTTGACTCACAAAAGGCCTTGAATGCAAGTGAACTGTACTCACCACCTCTGTCAGTCCTTAAGGACTTCACCTTCTTATCTACTTGGTTCTCAACCAAGTGTACATATTTCTGAAAATATGCTAAGGCCTCTGCCTTGGTTTTGAGTAAGAAGACGTGGGTGAATCGTGTACAGTCATCGGTAAAAGTGATGAAGTACTTGAACCCATTTCTGGATTCAATTCTCATAGGTCCACAAAGATCAGAATGGACTAAACTTAGTGCCTCGGTTCTCCTAGTTGCCCTCCCAAAGGGCTTTCTCGTTGCCTTGCCTTCTAAGCAAGGTTGACAAGTTGGCAGGACAACCTTGGTCAAGGATTCAAGCAAGCCACTTTTGGCTAACTTATTCATCCTATCTTGTCATATATGTCCCAACCGTTCATGCCATGATTTTGATCTATGACTTTAGTCACGTGGCAACTAGGAGTTGCAACAGAATGGCCATCGGGCCTTAACTCATACTGATCCATTATTAACTAAGCATTTTGTGAGAACTTGATTATCCTTTAATATAGTTACACTATCATTAAAGAATTGAAAGCAATAATTGTACTTCAACATGGCAGAAATAGAAATTAAATTTCTACAAATATTAGGTACATATAATGTGTCCACAAGATACAAATATCTATTACACAAGGGAACCTTACAGGTTCCTATTCCTACTACTTCTAATTTTGCATCATTCCCCACCGAGACGTGCTTCACACCTCTTGGGAGCTTGCGGTACGCCACAAACCAGGACTTGTCCCGAGCTATGTGGTCTGTTGCTCCAGAGTCTACAATCCACAAAGAATTGCTTTCAGTTAGCATAGTACATGACGTCACATGTGCTATTGAAGTAGAAGGTTCAAAATGTACCTTAGGTGCACTTTTGCAATCTTTTGCAAAGTGTCCTTTCTTGCCACAGTTGAAGCACTTGAGCTTCGAAACGTCCCTTTTCTTCTTTCCGGGCCCGTTTCCTTTGCCCTTTCCCTTACCCTTGCCTTTGAAGCCGCCCTTTTCCCACCCTTGAACCACTTCTTCTTTTTACCCCCGTTGTTATCGGAGGTATTGGCAACATATGCCTTGGAGTGGTCCTTGAGAGCCATCACTTCAGCCTCAAGTAAAAGGTGACGGGCGATGTCATCAAAGGTCTTAATCTGAGGGTTGTGGCGTAAGTTGACCTTCATCAACCGCCACTCCTCATCAGTAAGGACCTTATTATTGCTTGCACTGCTGCTCGTCGGTGAGGTCGTGCCCAGCTTGTTTAAGCTGATGAATCATTCGTGACATCTCACGAAGGTGGGCACTCATGGTGTGATCTGCTCGTTTACCATAGTTCTCAAACCTTAGTATCATTGAGCGTTGTTTCTCCACGGAAACATCTCCATACTTGGCCTTCACAAGATCCCAGATGCCTTTGGCCGAGGGTAGCATGGAGAACTCCACCATTATCTCCTCCACCATTGTGGACAAGAGTGTGACTCTACACATAGAGTTCTTTTAAGGTAGGCTTCATAAGCCACCCTACTTCCCCCTTCAACCGGGGTTGACCTCGCATCGAGCACCTCAAGTGTCTCTTGCTCAGTTAAGATGAACTTGACCTTCTGCTGCCAAATTAGATAGTTTTCACCATCCAATTTGAGGTCACGGTTCAACTCTGCTACTATGTTCTTAGTAGCCATCTACAAATATGCAATTCACATGTTTTAGATTCCAATTCACACAATTAGACTTATTCAAGCAATATGTTCATGAAATAACTTAGTTTATACCCAGACGTAGCAAAAGGTATGCATATAGCATCCGATCAGAAACGCCTAAGCATAACTTTGCCATTTTATGAACATACCCTTAACAAGCCTATACATTCAATCAATCAAGGGCAACCAAGCATACATTAGTTTATAACCTCACTTGACCTTCCAAGAAGGCTGAATCACGCACTCATGCGTGATCGTAACAACCATAGCACTTCACTTAAACCTTAGTCTCATCACCCATAAGTCTCCTTAATACAATGCCCAGGTCGTTGGTGGAGTCACAAACGGTCTCACTTAAGTACCACTTCCTTAGACAGCATTATATTAGCTTGACAAGGTCCCTAGAGACCTTAGTTTAATGAAGTGTCTCATCAATTGAATCAAGTTTCAAGTCCTTCAAGTTCACCGTACAAGTACTTGAACTATCTTAAGGTAGAATCTCTTGTTTCAATAGACGTATGTTCCCTCACTTAATTTAAGCTTCAATTCCCTCAAGTCCATCATAGTGGTACAAAACCAGTATTAAGACTATCAAGGGGCTGAAATTCTTAAATTAGGTAAAGAATAAATGTCACATGCATGCCAAGTCTATGTCACACATGGACCTTAGGAACCACGAGAGGAGCGCTCCCAGGGAAAGATGGAGGGTCACAGACGGTCCCACTTAAAACCCACCTCCTAGACAGAGCACATTCCGGCAATTACCTCAAGGTATAATGTGATATAGAACTTTGGCACACATTTTCTTTAGGTTCATTTAATCATTCATGGAACAAATAGGCAAGTCAACATGTTATACAACCATTTTCATCATACAACATTCAAGCATGATTCAAAACACATATAACATTCATGCTTCCTTTTCCATTTAAACGACTATAACCCCTTCGAATAACCTTACCGGGGGTCTCGCAAACATGACGAACAAGTAAGCATGTATCACAAAGAGAAACCGAAAGCTCGATACCATTTGTTGATTTTGAGTATTCTCATGTTCGAATTCATCAATACCGAAGAAGGGATTATGAGTATGTACCTTTCTTCTTGGACGCAGCTTAAGAATCTTAGAGATTCTTGCTCCTTGTTGATGTTGAAGACTCGGCCTGGGAACACCTTAAGGGCGGCTTGAAGATGATTTGTCTCCAAGGTGAGTTCCACTCACAATGCTCCTAGAATGCCTTCTAGTTTCGCAAGAGGAAGTAGGAAGAGAGAAGAGAGAACCAATGCTGGTAGTGGGATGATGGAAATGGCGCCACCCTCCCTCTATTTATAGAGGAGGATGGGCTGCCAATGAGAAGGCACAATGCCCTTTCATTTGCGAATCAACATGTCCCTAGGACCAAGGGCTGCAACCAATGCCCTTGGTCCATGAGACATGTCTCATGCCTTTGCCTTTTCAATTAACTAATTAATTAGAAAAGGAATAAATAAATAATTGTGTCTAATAGGAAATTAATTAACTAATTAATTAATTATCCAAATATGGTGAAGAGGCAAGGAGGTGACCCATGCCCTTGCCCATTTCGGCCATGGGACATGAGACATGTCCCTTTGGCCGAATGGTGCAAGGCATGGGGTGCACCCCCTTGCCTAGAGGCACCTAGGGCGAAGGGGCACTCACACCCCTTGCCTATGGCCGAATGGGTGTGAGGCCCCCCTTAGGGTGCCCTTTCGGCACCCAAGGGTGCTACGCACCCTTCGGCCTAAGCCGAAGGTGTGCTTGGCCCTCTTCGACACTTTTTCACCAATTTACGCACCTTTCCGCCAAGAGACACGTCTCTTCGCCAAAAGGTGCCTAGACACATTTGTACCGAGCTCACACAGAGCTAGTCCAAGACATATTAAATCATCCATTGAGCTCCTTGAGCTCATATCAGCTCACTAAGAGTAGATACACATCTCTCTAGCTCAAACACTCAGATTGAGCTGAGTTGAGCTGTGCTTAGCTACTTTAGCTAGCCCAGGTCATCTTGGTGCGCAAGAATTCCAACAAACTCCCACTCGCACCAATGATGATCTTTGAGCACAAGCTCCCACTCGAATAAAACACTTCCTCATACTAAACCAAACACTTTGGCAAACTATATAAAAGGAGTTGTGAGTGCGACCTTAAGGCATCCACACCGTACCTCTTCCATTGAGGTTGTTAGACTCTCAAATGGAAGATTGTCCTCTCAAACTCACTTGAACACTTCAAGTGTTTGTGTGTTATTCAAATTTTCTTGAACTTAACAAGACATGCTTGAACATCTTCAAGCTTTACTTGAACTACTTCAAGTAGTGCCTTTAGAACCCCAAGACATATGGTACATATTCTTAACCACATGATCGATCTCTTTCATTTAAATGATGACTGTGTTAAGTGTCGAGTACTCTTTAATTCGTATTATCCCCAATTCAGACCTTATCATGTTGTACCAATGTAACATGTGAGCTCAAAGGTTGAATTTAGGACTCATGTACCAAGTTTCACTTGTCTTTCCTTTACACTCTACCTGCTTAATGATCCATATAGATTTAGTTACCCAAAAGGAGGATACTCCAGCCGCATTCATCTGCGACCTTCGACAACCAATCAAAGTAACTTTGTCAATGTGAATCATTAACAATGAGTTAAAGTGATTAAGGGTCCAATCGAAGAATTCTCACACTACGCAAGGTTAGAGACAACTTGCTTAAATTCTTCTTTTGGTCGAATTTCATGGCCGAATGGGTGTGAGGCCCCTTAGGGTGCCCTTTCGGCACCCAAGGGTGCTACGCACCCTTCGGCCTAAGCCGAAGGTGTGCTTGGCCCTCTTCGACACCTTTTCACCAATTTACGCACCTTTCCGCCAAGAGACACGTCTCTTCGCCAAAAGGTGCCTAGACACATTTGTACCGAGCTCACACAGAGCTAGTTCAAGACATATTAAATCATCCATTGAGCTCCTTGAGCTCATATCAGCTCACTAAGAGCAGATACACATCTCTCTAGCTCAAACACTCAGATTGAGCTGAGTTGAGCCGTGCTTAGCTACTTTAGCTAGCCCAGTCATCTTAGTGCGCAAGAATTCCAACACACATCAGCGTAATCACACAATACGAAGCGCGCGGCAAGACGCTGTTACACCAGCAAGCACTCATCCATCTCCTCCATGTCAATATCGACGTCTTCACATGGAGCCCTGGCGACTTACCAGGTGTACACCCTTCCATTATCTCCCATAAACTAAGTGTACTCCCCGGCTTTAGCCCGGTTAGGCAGAAAACTAGGGGGATGGCCCCTGATCGTAAGGATTTTGTACACACCGAAGTACAAAAATTGCTTAAGGCCAATATAATAAAGGAAGTTCACTACTCTGAGTGGGTCGCCAATATAGTACTCGCAGATAAGGAAGGAGGCCAGTGGTGACTCTCTGTAGACTACAAAGGGGTCAATAGGGCCTGCCCAAGGGATCCCTATGCCCTACCCTCTATTGACCAACTAGTAGACTCAACCGTCCATCACTCAGTCTTCTCCTTCCTCGATGCGTATAGTGGGTACCATAAAGTTTTTATGGACCCAGAGGACACGGTAAAAACTGCCTTTACCACTGGCGAAGCAGTCGACCACTACATCCGGATGCCCTTTGGTTTAAAAAACACAGGGGCCACTTTCCAAAGACTTGTGAATCAGGTCTTCGCAGATCAAGTTGGCCGAAACCTTGAGGCCTATGTTGATGACATAGTGGTCAAAAGCAAGGCCACCTTGACACATCTAGCAGACTTGGAGGAAACATTCACCAACTTTCGCAAGTATAACATGCGCTTAAACCCAAAAAAGTGCATCTTCGGCGTTGGCGAAGGCAAGTTTCCGGGTTACCAAATCTTCAAAGGAGGGATTCATGCGAATCCCAAGAAGATTGAAGCCATCACCAATCTTCGCACCCTAGGGGACTCAAAGAAGTACAAAGAATCGGCGGGAAGCCGGTGGCCTTAGGACGCTTCGTCTCTAAACTCGGTGATCGCTGCAGACCTTTCTTCGACCAAATCCGCAAGAAGAAGGCTTGCAAATGGATGAAGAATGCCAGAGGCATATGACTCAATCAAGCAGCACTTGCAAGAACTACCGCACTCAAGTGTCCTGCACCCGGCGATGACCTGGTCCTCTATCTTGCCACCTCGGACAACAGCGTCGCCTCGTCCTCATCAAGGAAGAAGGCGCCAAGCGGTGGCCGGTCTACTATACCAGCCACACCTCCATGCTGCGAAAACAAGGTATCCTCCTCTTCAAAAGGTTATTCTATCTCTAGTATATGCAGCACGGAAGCTCAAGCCCTACTTCCAAGGGCACACGATTATACTCCGGATGAACCTACCAATTCAGGAGATCCTCAGACGACCCGAACATTCAGGGCGCCTCGCCAAATGGTGTATTGAACTAGGTGGCTTCAACATCAACTACGAGTCCAGAAAAATGATTAAGGGTCAGGCCCTCGCCGACTTCATTGCAGAATTCTCGGATGACGACACCATCCCGACCCCTGAGCAGAACCCCATGCCCCAACCCATTCCCCCAGAATGGGACATGTTCGTGGATGGCTCATCAAAACTCGGATCCCCCGCGGGGGGCGTATACCTACGTGGACCCTTAGGTATGGAAGCTTCCCTTCGCGTCTCTTTTCAGTTTCAAGTCACTAACAATGTTGCAGAGTATGAAGCCCTCATCGCGGGGCTCAAGCTCGCCATAAGGGCAGGCATTCACCGCCTCCATATCCACAGCGACTCGCAACTGGTTATCCACCGGGTCCAGGGGTGCGCTGAGTGCAAAGACGCCACCCTCAGCAAGTACCTCAAATTGGTGAACACCCTGCGGACCAGCTTTGAGGAAGCTATCTTCATTCACATCCCCGCTCAAAATACCACAACAGACATGCTGTCCAAGGGAAAGACACCCTCCGCCTTGACCATTCTCGCCAACCCCTCAATCGCGGACACTATCGATATTGCCTCACTGGCAACACAAGACCAAGTTAAGGATTGGCGAGACCCCATCCTCGCTGAGCTTCGTGCCACCGCCGCGAACCCCCAAACTCGCAAGCATGCCATCCAATTTGTTCTCATTGATAAGCAACTATGGCATCGCGGATTTGCATCACCCTCCAACGCTGCCTCAAGACTCTTGAGGACACTCCGTCCTGGACACTCTCCACCAAGGCAGCTGCGGTGCCCACATAGGGGCGGAGGCACTTGCCCACAAGGCCCTCCGCCAAGGATACTACTGGCCCACCGTAAAAAAAGACGCCGTCGCGCTGGTCAAAACATGCCACCAATGCCAGATCAACTCTCGCATTCAACGGCTGCCATTTACAGAGTCTCCAAGATTGACGAATCTGTGCCATTCGCCCCTATAGGGCCTTGATCTCATTGGCCCAATGCCGACCGCACCAGTCGACGTTTTGTGTTGTCACGGTCGATTACTTCTACAAATGGGTCAAGGTAGAAAACTAGGTCTCCATCACCTCCGCCAAAATCAACAAGTTTCTCTAGAAGAACCACAAATGCCGGTAAGTCAGCCCCGCGCCATCATCACGCATAATGGCACTCGGTTCGCCACCCATAGCATCCAAAGAATGGGCCCAGGATAACAATATCTCGCATGCTTTTCGACCCGATGGCGCACCCCAGTCCAATGGCCAAGTAGAGGTCACCAACCGACCCCTCAAGGAGGTCCTTAAGAAGCGCCTCGCGGGCAAATGGGAGTTGGGTGGATGAACTCCCAAGCGTCTTATGGCATTGTCGCAGGCATGAAAATAAAGATCCATGCCAAGAATGGTAAGACACTGGGGGTGCGATGAAGGAAATAGAGTGGTTCCCCCAACATTTATGGGGGTCACATGAAAGAATGCACTCCCATTGCGCAACTCCAGCCTGTAGAACCGCTGAAAGACGTCAGAACGGTTTCGCCTACCCATCCGGGCAGCAACAAAGAAACCCACAATGTGCGGGAACGTGTTGGGTGCCAATTGCGAAGGTGGCGCCCCCACTGCGTGCACAAATCTTGCACCAAAGGCGTAACGGAAACCGCAACCCGGCCGCGAGCCGTGCACCGTATACAGTGCACAACACCGCCTTCCAGATTCTCCTCGGTCGGGGGAAGGCCCAACGACCTACAGGCGCCCTTACGCGTCGGGTACACCAACACCTTCTCCACCGGGAAGAAGGCTTTCACCAGCTCTGCTGAATCTTCTCGAGCTCATCGCGGTCTTCTCCACGGGAGCAATCACCGGATAAACGGCTTCTTTCGACTCCATTTCTGCAAAAGTTAGGCCACACACCCATAAATCACAAACATCCAACAGAGGCATTTCATCGAACACCCACTACGCACAAAACCAAAAGCATACCGCTTACAAAACCGGTGTCACGACCACACCGCCCGGTTGCGGAGGTGGGGCGGCCGCGATGTTCGGAAGCGGAAGCTACTGGAAGCGCGGAATCGGTACTACGAAACCCGCGCGCGCAAAGTGGTCCCATGACCCGGACCGTAATAACAGAATGGTCGTACGACAACCTGCAACCTACAGAACACATACATGGCGAGTATACAAAACAACTTAACAATCAAACATGCAGTTCATAGAATACCGTTCATTACTCATGATAGCCAAATCACAGAAACCATCTCATACATACAGCCAATATACGCAAGTCGGGGCTCCGCCCTCGACTCAGAAGACAGATACAGAACCAACACATATTCCAGAATATTCGTCATATACAATATCATGATCCGAAATACATGCATGCAACTACACCTACAAACACACTCCAACCTTTAAACCCCACTTTCCAGACACTTTACCCGTAATCCCGCATAAAGGTGAATTTTGCTCCCAACACCCGTAAACGACGTTTCAAACACCATTACGCACCTAATTCCATCCCTGATACCAAATTACTATCCAAATCACCCAAAACACAACACCAACTTAACTAAAGATTCATTCCAAGTTTCGGCCCTTTGACAACTTTTCACCACACTTCCAAATCAATCCATTCAAGCCACCAATTACCCACTTTAACCACCAATTTCACTTCTTAAGCTTGTTCTGCTTTTGCGAGTTCGTTTGGCAGCACTTGTACAAACCGTATCTTACCTCAGCCTCTTACCGGTCCTCCCGAGGACTCACCCTTATATGTTTACCACCTTTCAGGTTGTTCAAAAGCAACCGGCGGAATAGAGATCCGCGGTGCTTTCGATATCTTGGTTTCAGCAGCAGCAGATCACGTGCGGAAAATCTCCCGAGCGAGAAGGTTTCCACTCCGCACCTAGGTATATCTAGGTTCTAGTTTGATGGCTCTGTAGCTGTAGTTGCATGCATGTATTTAGATCATGAGTTTGTTTATGATGTAGGTTTATGGAATATAATCTGATCTTGTTTGTCTTCTGAGTTGAGGACAGAGCCCCGACTTGTCTATATTGAAGTGGTATATGAGATGGATTCTGCGGTTCTGTTTGTCTTGCATGGTATTTTGATGAAAGTTATATTACTTGTATGCTTGCCATGAATGGATTTTAGTAGGTTGCATGTTAGTATCGATTATTCTGTTAAATGGGTAAAATGCACCGCCACCGCGCTTTCCGCCGTAGGTCCCAGTTCCGAACGTCGCGGTCGGCCCCGTCTCCGCAACCGGGCAGGGTGGTCGTGACAAGGCGATGCCGACGCATGGCGATGCCGGTTGCACCGGGGAAGATCTAGCCATGGTCGGGGAAGATCTAGCCATGGTCCGTGACATGTTATATCCCACATGGAAGGTTTAAAGGGGGATTATGGTGTATATAATGTACATCACCCTCCTTCCCTTCAAGAGGCCTTTTAACGGATGTTGGATTGAGGGGGAAAATGCTGGGCCGTAACCCCAAGACCATCCATTCCGTTAGAAACAAAACCGTGAGGGGGAAAAGGCTAGGCCGTAACCCCAAAGCGGACAATATCTTGGCACTGTACACGGTCTGTGACAATTGGTATCAGAGCCCCTGTAGTACAGTGCACATGTGCCAGCGAGGACGCTGGGCTCCCTGGGGGGTGGATGAGTCCGGATGCATGGCGATGCCGACGCATGGCGATGCCGGTTGGACCGGGGAAGATCTAGCCATGGTCCGTGACATGTTATATCCCACATGGAAGGTTTAAAGGGGGATTATGGTGTATATAATGTACATCACCCTCCTTCCCTTCAAGAGGCCTTTTAACGGATGTTGGATTGAGGGGAAAAAGTCGGGCCGTAACCCCAAGACTATCCATGCCGATAGAAAAAAACCGTGAGGGGGAAAAGGCTGGGCCGTAACCCCAAAGCGGACAATATCTTGGCATCAGACACGGTCTCAGTGACAACCATAATACTGTGGTACGTAGCGAATCAGCCTGTCGAACTCCCGCTCATACTCCCCGGCGCCCCTGCCCTCGCTCTAGGTCGTCAACCGTGATCGCCGGAGATCCCTAATCGCATCCCGACATACTGCTGATGGAAGTAGTGAGCAAACTGCCTTCCTAGGTAAGGTCCGGATCTCGCCCACCTTCCCGTCTTGCCTCGGCTCTCAATCGCCTCGCAGCCTCTACCGGTGATCTGCACCATCCTGTAGATTAAACGTCGCCAGTGAGACCATAACCTCTGATGGAAGGTGTAGTCTCCCCAGGAGTTTATTGACTCCTGCAAACCATGTCTCCGCTGCCTCCGGTCCTCCTCTGCCGTTGAACCTCGGGGGGTTCAAACGCTGAAACCGCTCTAGGAGTCTGATCTCATCTAACTGGTATCTATGCTCTTCCCGTCGTTGGTTGGACCGACGAGGAATCTCAGTATCATGGCGATCATTGTTACGGTCACCCCGAGCGGGTTGCGACCGGGTGACCTGGGGCTCCGGTTTTGGCTGCGGTCACGTTTTCGGCGTTCAGACGGCTCCCGAGCCCTATCCGAGTATCATTTTGGCGAACCCTTCCGTATTTGAGGTCGTGTGGGTCCCCCGGACGTTTCCGCCGAAAATATTTTTCTGGCGCCGGGGGGTTGTCGGGGTCGCCTCGGGACGTACAGCGGGCTCGGTAGCGCTTTCGAGATCTCAGTTTGGGAAGCCGTTTGCAGTTTTGGAGTCGTGGAAACGTCCCGGAGGTGGTTGTGGAGTTTAATATTTGGGGCGGGACGTTCGGTTCTGGGCGACTCCCGGGGCTCGGGATGGAAATTTTCTGACGGCTTTGGGGTAAGTCATGTTATAATTCAAGATGGTTTTTATGAGTATTTTTGGGAAATTTTGGTGTGACGGAATTTTGGTTCTGTTTGACACGCTCGCACGTCGGGTTTTGGTTCGGGTTCAGCGAGCTCGGTAGGACACTTCGGATTGGTAAATGAACTTTTGAAATTTTTTTTATGAATGTTATAATATTCTGAGGGTTGTGTCCAAGTTTCGTTAATTTTGGAATTCGGTAAATATTTTTGGGCAAAAAGAATTGGAACTTTCGGAAAAATTGGGAGTTAATTTGCAATTGGGTGCAAAATTAATAAAAATCAGCATGGGCAGCAGCAGATTTGTTCGGCAGCAACTTGGGAGACATAAGGGACACTTGGCTATTTTTCATTTAAGTGTAGAAGCATGGGTTAAAGAGAAGGAAAAGATATATACTTGGCTATTATTTTCTTAAGTGAAATACATTTCATTTTATTTCTTTTCTTCTTCTTCTTCTTCCTCTTGCTGCTGCCTCCATTGAATAACTCACCTCCAAGCTTGAAGTTCTTCTTCTTAGTTGGAATCAAGGAGGAATTGGGTGCTTTGAGTGGTAAGTACCTCCCAAACTTCTCTTTACTCATTAGTTTTGAAGATTAGTGAAGAAAAGAGGAGTTTTGCAAATGATGAGTTTGTTCTTAGCTATAAGCTAGGATGATTTTCTTCCTCCCATCTTTTAGTATGTTGTTCTTGGGTAGTAGGGGAGTGTTAATCAAGTGTTGGATTTTGGAAAACACACCTTGGGTGAAGAACCCTTTGTTGGCCGAATATTTGGACTAAAATTCCAAAATGGTGTGTGTTTGTTATCTTGCTTCATGCTTCAAGTATGTTAATCCTAGCATGATTCTAAGCTTGTGTATGGATTCAATTTGATGGAAAACAAGTTGAGGTAAAAACCCCCTTTTGGCCGAATTTATGGGTTGATTTTCAATGTTGGATTTTGTTGGTTTGGATGCAATTGGATAGCATTCTTGGTTTAGAAGTGTAATTGGTGGTTAGAATGGTTGTTTGGTAGCTTGAATGGATTGAATTGGAAGTTGGATGAAATGTTGGTTAGAAACCGAAATGTTGGAATGATTCTTTTTCAATGTTGGAGTTTCATTTTGGTTAAATTGGATGTTAATATGGTGTTGGGGTTGAATTTAGGAGTGGATGGAAGTTTGAAACGTTGAATTCGGTTAAGAAATGGAAAAGTTACAATTAAGCGGGATTATCGGAAAATGGCGGGTAATGAAGGGTTTAAGGTTGGATTTGATCAGTTCTGCTTTTTGTATTATGTTTGACAATGTATAAGCTTGCATTGCCTAAGTTGGTTCTGAATTCTGACATTTCTGTGGAAATCTGGAATTTTACGGAAATTCTGCCGGATTTTCAGTTTTGGGGTCAGGGGTGTAGTTTAGTAGAGTGGTTGGTAAGGTTGCTAATTTAGCTTGAATTGACAGATTCTGAGGTCCAGAAGTTAGAAAAAGAGAGGGTTTCGGGGTTCGGGTCGTGGTTTGGAAATCGTCAGAATCGGTCAAATACTGGATTTGTGAGGTAAGGGTTTGGTTCTACTTATTTTGGTAAGATAGGTATATGTTCTGTTTCACTTTCTGCTCGCAAGTATTTCGGTATTATATGCCTAGGGCATATTCTCGTAGTCCGTAGGTGTATGTGTTGTTGCACTGCTTTTGCAGTATTTCGGAAATTTCGCTTTAAGGTACGTTACAGTAATTTGTAGGAGTATGCCTTGTGGCATACTGTCTGCATAACCCTACGACGCTTGTGGGTTCGCTACCCCACTGGTGCACCATGCTTCGTAATAGCTTCGGCTTCGACTCCTTAGAGGGAGGCCGTTGCTCGATTTGTTATATGGGTTTATGGCGATTTAGTATCGCATATTTTTCGGGATTCTCGATATGTTTTTATTACATGCACGATATTCTCGTTTTCTGTCGTATATATTCGTATATTATTATCTTTCTGCTTTTGCAGGTTACATATGCTTATCTTACCCCAAATCCCTTACGGGTCCTTTTAGGACTCACCCTTTTTGGGTTCTGTTTTGGATTTCGTAGATCTCGTAGCGGCCAGCGGGTAGGTTTCCGCGAGGCTTCGCCTTGGTTGTGTTGAGCAGCAGCACCTTGCGAGCTGGGATTTTGTCTACTTGGTCTGAATCCCGCGAGGTATTTTGATGTTTAGGCCTAGGGTTGGCTCTGTAGCTGCATGTGCATATTTTCTGGTTTGCTGTGATGATTGTATATTTGTATATACTTATATATTCTGTTCTGTGCATGTTCTGAGCGCTTGGCGCTTGCTAGACACCTTAGGTTCTGTGAACTCTGTATGTATCTATGTTTGGTGCGTAAGCACTCGTCCACGGGGGGGAGGCTTACTCTGTTGCTGATGCATGAATTGTATGTTTTGATTTTATTTTAGTTATATGTATGAAATTTTTGTTAGGTTGCTTCCACAATCGTTTCGCCTTTCGGGTCCGCTACGCGCGGCAGGTCTCGATGGACCTGCCTTTTCTGTATCATTCCAGCTTCCGCTTCCGGCGCCCCCGCCTCCGCAACCGGGTTCGGGTGGCGTGCGGTGACAAGTTGGTATCAGAGCAGGTAAGTGACCATATTGGTCGTCAGCGGTGACTTGTAGTGACAACTATTGTTGTACATTTTATTTTAGAATGGTTTGGTACGGAGATTGGCCACCTCCTTACTTGAACCACTTCAAAATAAAATTGTGGAACAAAGTTGATCCTTCAAGTTATCCTGATAGTTGCAGATTTCGGAACTCGGGATTTCTGGATTCTGGTAAGATTATTACGATCGTGGGATTGTGGAAAAGATCCGGGTACGTACAATTGTGTGTTAGGAAAAGATTTGGTGAAATAAGCATGAACTGCTTCTGTGATTCTGTGAAATGCATGATTTTATCATTTTGCGAAATAACTTCTGAGTCAAGTACTGCATTGCACTACAGAGCCTTAGAAAACTGCTGCTAGCTTCTGTAGGGATTAGGAGTGACCGATTTGTCTGGACTCGCTTTGGTCTGAAATGTCTCAGTTTGGTTAACACGCGTAGACAGCGTGTTTTGGTACCGGAGGGGCGGGATCGAGATCCCACACCTCCGTGGAATAGGATACGGGTTCAGTGTAACCCAGGGTCTGAACAACCACTCTCACCGCCCCGAGGTTTAGTGGTCGTAGGGACCCCTCTCTGATTTGGTATTACCCGCCAGCCTAGCTGGTTCAGGGGGCGGCAGAGGCAAGGGAAGATCTGATTATGCCACGAAGGGCATTCGATCGTGTGGTGATAGCGACACTTTAGCCACCGCTGCCACAACTTTGGGATTGGTAAGTGAGTGACTCAGGAGGATGGTCACTACGATACCTAGACTTCTCGCCGGTCCTATTAACGACGGGAGATCTCGAGGCACCCGGTCTGATGGGGTCCGACTGGAGAGGTTTCGAGTTTGAACCCCCGAGGTTCAATGACCGAGAAGGGCCAAGTAGTAGAGATTTGGTCCGCATGAGTTGATAAACTCTGGGAGGCTACATTTTCCACCAGCGGTGCGGCGGGGATGTAGCCGGGAATCTGCGTCGAGCACGGTTTGATGAGTTTCATCGGGAGACAGACTGTCGGAGAGTACGAGTGAGAGTTTGATCGGCTGGTTTACTACGTACCGTAGTATCAAGGTATGGAAGAGGAGAAGACCAAGAGGTTTATTCGCCGATCGCGTCCGAGTACAAAGCGGGCTTTGAGACCTTTATACATTACTTTGTTTCGGGAAGCGGTTATTGGGCTCAACTTCTCGAACAAGAGGAGGTTGAGAGTTGTCTCACCTTGCAATGAGGTCAGGGGAGTACGGAGGGGTTCCATACAGTAAGGACCCCGGTATATCTCTGGACGGCCGAACAGGCCTGGGCAGTTTATTAGAGGTAGAGAGGGAGCACCACCGGCACGATCTTGTCCGACTTGCAGTAGGTATCACCCCGGTTGACTTAGTTACCAACAAGAGGGCCAATGGTTACGTTGCGGTTCTGACACTCATTGGATACGGGATTGCCCTCTGACTGTAAGGCAGGGTTTTTGGCAGTTATCAGCGTCCACAGTCTCGGGGGCAACCCAACGCGCCGCGAGGGCGTGGGTTTCAGCAGGGTGGCCCGAGACCTCAGTAGCGACAGCAGCTTCAGCCACCCCCTCCACCACAGCAGCTCAGAGCAGGACAAGTTTTCCATTTTGAGGGGGGAGGCCCTAGACATCAGGGAGGTCAGGGAGGACCTAGTCAGCAGGCAGTGCACTAGCCAACAGGGAGGCTTGAGTCATCAGGAAGTTCTTTAAGGTAATTTATTTCCGAATGATATACCGGTTCATGCTTTATTTGATACAGGATCATTTGTTTCCATTGTAACACCGAAATGTGTTACATTTACGTATCTGTCTGTTAGTACCTTGCCTCAAACAAATTTTGTAAAAGCTGAGTCAGCTTCTGTTTTCTAATGAGATGGTTCGGGTTGTACGACATCTCGTAGGCGGACATCAGATAGTATCGGATTTATTGGTTTTAGACACGCCGAACGATGATGTTATTCTTGGGATGGGCTGGCTATCCAAGAATTCTGTGCACATTGATTGTGCAACCCGTACCATTATGGTTTCTGGAGAGGTACTACCTCTCACGACTCGACGTTTGACTATCGCATAGCACAAGAAGGAGTTACTGATTCTGGATCAGCCGTCGATAATTGGTGTAGGGAATGCTATGATCTGAATGAAGCTGGTATTAGGTTGAAGTTGGATGGTTTACCGTTGGTTCGAGATTTTCCGCAGTATTTCCGGAGGAGTTGCCGGATTACCATAAGAGCGGGAAATTGTGTTTGACATCCACCTGCAGTCGGGTACTGCTCCGATATCTATTCCTCCTTATCGGATGCCTATTTCTGAGATGCAGGAGTAGAAGAAGCAACTAGAGGAATTACAGTAAAAGAGTTTCATCCGACCAGGCACTTCAGCGTGGGGTGCTCTGGTTCTGTTTGTTAAAAAGAATGATGGGACACTCTGACTTTGTATCGATTACAGACGGTTGAATGCACTTACTGTGAAGAATAAGTATCCGTTGCTAAGGATTGACGATCTTTTTGATCAACTTCGGGATTCGAGAGTTTTCTCGAAGATTAATCTCCGATCTGGGTATTTTCAGCTTAGGGTGAAGGATGAGGACATACCTAAGACTGCTTTCCGCACCCGATTTAGACACTTTGAGTTTACGGTCATGCCGTTCGGGCTGACCAATGCTCCAGCGGCATTAAGGGATCTGATGCATCGGGTATTCCGACCGTACTTGGACTCATTCCTGGTGGTTCTTATTGATGATATTCTGATATATTCTCGGGATGAGGATTCGCATCGGGATCATCTGAGGGTAGTTCTGCAGACACTTTGGGAACATCAGCTTTATGCTAAATTCTCAAAGTGTGAGTTCTGGATTCGGGAAGTCACTTTTCTGGGACACGTTATTTCTGAGCATGGTATGTCTGTGGATCCAGAGAAGGTGAGGGTAGTTCGGGATTGGAAACAACCTACCACGGTACGGGAGATCGGGAGCTTCACAGGGTTGACAGGATTTTATCGGAGGTTTGTACTGAGATTTTCTATTCTGGTATCTCCGCTTACGCAGTTGACCAGGAAGGGTCAACAGTTTATCTGGTCTGATAGGTGTGAGCAGAATTTTCTGGAGTTGAAACGGCAGTTGACTAACGCTCCGATTCTGACTCTTCCAGATCCGAGCTTACCGTACGTGATATATACGGATGCTTCCACATCCAGTTTGGGGTGTGTTGGTGCAGGAGCGTTTTGTGGTAGCTTATGGGTCGAGGCAGCTGCGACCGCATGAGCTGAACTGACTGACACATGATCTGGAGTTGGCTATAGTAACTTATGCGCTGAAACATTAGAAGCAATATTTGTTTGGTAATAAATTTCAGATTCTTACCGACCATAAGAGTCTGAAATATCTGTTTACACAGAAGGAGCTTAGCATGAGGCAGCGCAGATGGCTCGAATACATTAAGGACTATGATTGTAGTATCGAGTACATCTCTGGCAAGGGCAACACGGTTGCCGATGCTCTGAGCAGGAAGTATACCGGCTTAATTAAGGGAGGAAATGTTGGTGACCGATCTGAGGAGAGTGATTTGATATGCCTTTGGCACAGGGGGCAGCTCTGGGAGCGTGCTCAGGTTATTACACTTATTATACATTCCGAGTGGCTTGACATAGTGCGCGAGGCGCAAGGTAGAGATCAGGGGTTGAAGAAATTATCTGGGGTAGATAAGAGTTATTTGTTACCGACGCTTTCAAGATGGCAGAGATTGCTATACTTCCGCGATCGCCGTTATGTACCTGAGGATCAGGAGTTCTGGAATGAGATTTTAGAGGAGGCACACCTGAGCAGTTTGAGCATCAGAAACCGGCAGGGACACTGCAGACTTTGCCCATTCCAGTCTGGAAGTGGGGTAATGTTACGATGGACTTTCTGACTGCACTGCCCTTGACACGGTCTCATCATGATGCTATCTGGGTTTTTGTGGATCGGCTGACAAAGTGCGTACACTTTCTGCCTATTCGGGTCCGCTGCACTTCTAGAGAAGCTTGCCCAGCGTTACATCTGGGAGATTGTACGTTTACATGGAGTACCAGACTCCATTGTATCTGACCGTGATCCGCGTTTTACAGCACGGTTCTGGATAGCTTTTCATGAAGCACTGGGCATGCGACTCCATCTGAGTACAGTTTATCACCCGCAGACGGACGGGCAGTCGGAGCGGGTGATTCTGATACTGGGGGTTATGCTGCGAATCTGTACTTTGGATTTTGGAGGAGATTGGGACCAGCAGTTACCTTTGTTAGAGTTCTCGTACAACAACAGCTCCCAGACTACGATTGGCATGACACCATTTGAGGCGTTGTACGGGAGGAGGTGTATGACACCACACTGTTGGACAAATGCGTCTGATAGGGTTGAGCTGGGACCCGAGCTTTTTGAGGAGACTACGGTGAAGATCAGATTGTTACAGCGCGGATCAAAACCGCGAACGACTGCACCACTGCTTATACAAACCGCCGCCGTAGGGCTCTTGAATCTGAGTTTGGTGATAGAATTTGACTGGAGGTAGCACCGTTCAGAGGGACAGTAAGATTTGGTAGGCGGGGCAAGTTACCCCGAATTTTATCGGTTCTCATGAGTTTCTAGAATAAGTTGTTAGGTTGATCTTCCCCCCCCCAACTGTTGCTGTTTTACGTGATGTCTTCCAGGATAGCCTGTTGAGGATTGGTTAGACTTAGGTTCGAGCATCGTCTGGGGTTGTCTGGTAGAAATACCAAGAATCGACTCGGGTGCAATAAGATGCACCCGGAGGGTGGGACGCCGTGAGGCTCTGTATGGTAGTCTAAACTACCACTCCCGCCGCACCAGCACGGTGGTCCGATTGTTCTGGGTTAGAGGAATGTTTATATTTTCTGATTGGTAGCGACACCTGTCTGGTTGGTTCAGGCTACTCTTGGAGGACCAAGAGTTCTAAGGGGGGGAGAATGTTACGGTCACCCCGAGCGGGTTGCGACCGGGTGACCCGGCTCCGGTTTTGGCCTCGCGGTCACGTTTTCGGCGTTCAGACGGCTCCCGAGCCCTATCCGAGTATCATTTTGGCGAACCCTTCCGTATTTGAGGTCGTGTGGGTCCTCGGACGTTTCCGCCGAAAATATTTTTCTCGCGCCGGGGTTGTCGGGTCGCCTCGGGACGTACAGCGGGCTCGGTAGCACTCTCGAGATCTCAGTTTGGGAAGCCGTTTGCAGTTTTGGAGTCGTGGAAACGTCCCGGAGGTGGTTGTGGAGTTTAATATTTGGGGCGGGACGTTCGGTTCTGGGCGACTCCCGGGGCTCGGGATGGAAATTTTCTGACGGCTTTGGGGTAAGTCATGTTATAATTCAAGATGGTTTTTATGAGTATTTTTGGGAAATTTTGGTGTGACGGAATTTTGGTTCTGTTTGACACGCTCGCACGTCGGGTTTTGGTTCGGGTTCGAGCTCGGTAGGACACTCCGAATGGTAAATGAACTTTTGAAATATGTTTTATGAATGTTATAATATTCTGAGGGTTGTGTCCAAGTTTCGTTAATTTTGGAGTTCGGTAAATATTTTTGGGCAAAAAGAATTGGAACTTTCGGAAAAATTGGGAGTTAATTTGCAATTGGGTGCAAAAAACATAAAACTCAGCATTGGCCGCAGCATTTTTGTTAGGAAGCAACTTGGGAGACATAAGGGACACTTGGCTATTTTTCATTTAAGTGTATAAGCATTGGTTAAAGAGAAGGATAAGATATATACTTGGCTATTATTTTCTTAAGTGAAATACATTTCATTTTATTTCTTTTCTTCTTCTTCTTCTTCCTCTTGCCGCCTCCATTGAAGAACTCACCTTCAAGCTTGAAGTTCTTCTTCTTAGTTGGAATCAAGGAGGAATTGGGTGCTTTGAGTGGTAAGTACCTCCCAAACTTCTCTTTACTCATTAGTTTTGAAGATTAGTGAAGAAAAGAGGAGTTTTGCAAATGATGAGTTTGTTCTTAGCTATAAGCTAGGATGATTTTCTTCCTCCCATCTTTTAGTATGTTGTTCTTGGGTAGTAGGGAGTGTTAATCAAGTGTTGGATTTTGGAAAACACACCTTGGGTGAAGAACCCTTTGTTGGCGAATATTTGGAAAAATTCCAAAATGGTGTGTGTTTGTTATCTTGCTTCATGCTTCAAGTATGTTAGTCCTACCATGATTCTAAGCTTTTGTATGGATTCAATTTGATGGAAAACAAGTTGAGGTAAAAACCCCCTTTTGGCCGAATTTATGGGTTGATTTTCAATGTTGGATTTTGTTGGTTTGGATGCAATTGGATAGCATTCTTGGTTTAGAAGTGTAATTGGTGGTTAGAATGGTTGTTTGGTAGCTTGAATGGATTGAATTTGAAGTTTGATGAAATGTTGGTTAGAAAACGAAATGTTGGAATGATTCTTTTTCAATGTTGGAGTTTCATTTTGGTTAAATTGGATGTTAATATGGTGTTGGGGTTGAATTTAGGAGTGGATGGAAGTTTGAAACGTTGAATTCGGTTAAGAAATGGAAAAGTTACAATTAAGCGGGATTATCGGAAAATGGCGGGTAATGAAGGGTTTAAGGTTGGATTTGATCAGTTCTGCTTGTTGTATTATGTTTGTCAATGTATAAGCTTGCATTGCCTAAGTTGGTTCTGAATTCTGACGTTTCTGTGGAAATCTGGAATTTTACGGAAATTCTGCCGGATTTTCGGTTTTGGGGTCGGGGGTGTAGTTTAGTAGAGTGGTTGGTAAGGTTGCTAATTTAGCTTGAATTGACAGATTCTGAGGTCCGGAAGTTAGAAAAAGAGAGGTTTTCGGGTTTCGGGTCGTGGTTTGGAAATCGTCCAGAACCGGTCAAATACTGGATTTGTGAGGTAAGGGTTTGGTTACATTATTTTGGTAAGATAGGTATATGTTTTGTTTCACTTTCTGCTCGCAAGTATTTCGGTATTATATGCCTAGGGCATATTCTCGTAGTCCGTAGGTGTATGTGTTGTTGCACTTCGCTTTTGCGGTATTTCGAAATTTCGCTTTAAGGTACGTTCTGTAATTTGTAGGAGTATGCCTTGTGGCATACTCTGTCTGTTAACCCTACGACAGTTGTGGGTTCGCTACCCCAGCTGGTGCACCATGCTTCTGTAATAGCTTCGGCTTCTGACTCCCTTAGAGGGAGGCTGTCGTTCCGATTTGTTATATGGGTTTATGGCGATTTAGTATCGCATATTTTTTTCGGGATTCTGATATGTTTTTATTACATGCACGATATTCTGTTTTCTGTCGTATATATTCTGTATATTATTATCTTTCTGTTTTGCAGGGTTACATATGCTTATCTTACCCCAAATCCCTTACGGGTCCTTTTAGGACTCACCCTTTTTGGGTTCTGTTTTGGATTTCAGGTAGGTCTGGTAAGCAGCCAGCGGGGTAGGTTTCCGCGAGGCTTCTGCCTTGGTTGTGTTGAGCAGCAGTACCTTGCGAGCTGGGATTTTGTCTACTTGGTCTGAATCCCGCGCGAGGTATTTTGATGTTTAGGCCTAGGGTTGGCTCTGTAGCTGCATGTGCATATTTTCTGGTTTGCTGTGATGATTGTATATTTGTATATACTTATATATTCTGTTCTGTGCATGTTCTGAGCGCTTGGCGCTTGCTAGACACCTTAGGTTCTGTGAACTCTGTATGTATCTATGTTTGGTGCGTAAGCACTCGTCCACGGAGGACGAGGCTTACTCTGTTGCTGATGCATGAATTGTATGTTTTGATTTTATTTTAGTTATATGTATGAAATTTTTGTTAGGTTGCTTCCACAATCGTTTCGCCTTTCGGGTCCGCTACGCGCGCAGTCTCGATGGACTGCCTTTTCAGATCATTCCGGCTTCCGCTTAGACGTCCCCGGCGCCCCGCCTCCGCAACCGGGTTCGGGTGGCGTGCGGTGACAATCATCCTCCTCGAGTCACTCTCCCGCTGACTCGGGCACTAAGGTGGCTGCTGCCCACCTCTCGGTCGAAGGCCTCTGCTGTGGCTTGACCGGATCTCCCAGTATCTGCTGCCACCCTTGAACCTGCTAGGCTGGCAGTATAGTACCCAGCAACTGCTGTACCTGACCCAGCACCTGTATCACATCAGGAGTGGGTCCCTCTGGCTGTTGAACAATCTGGGGGGGTGAATGTGGTTGTTCAGGTCCTGGGTTCCTCTGAACCCGTCTCCTAACCCTCGGAGGTGTGGGATCCCGGGACCTTCCGGTATCTGCTCACGCTGTCTGCGCATGGTGACCATACCTGAAATTATTTCAACCCAAAGCCATGTAATCCCAAAACAGCTTAACTCTCTCTCTCTACCGAAGCTAGCAAAGCAGTATTCTAAGGCTCTATAGTGTAATGCAATGCATGATGCAGAGTTTCTTTTCAGAATTACAAAACCAAAATCCAAAACCATAAACACAGAAGCAGATCATGTTCATAACACAGAATCACATCATATACCAACCAATAAAACAAAGGTACCCGGATTCTGTCACAAGCCCGCACTCAAGCTCCGCATCTCCCAAAGTCCACAATCCATCCGAAGTACCCCAACTTCCCAGAATTCTTCAAAGAACCGCCCACTGCTCCACACTTATTCCAAAGTGGTTCAAATAAAGAGCTGGCCAGACTCCGTACAAAACCGCCTCAGAATGAACGTAGAACAGCAGCCTGCACTTCGAAGTCCTCTCCCGAAGACACTTATCCATGAACTGGCATGACAGCTACAAAATCCACTCCTGGCTGGTCTACTTGCCTCCCAAACTCCATACTGAAACTGACCATACCTTGTCTCTCGGGTCACTCCGACCCGTCCTGCTCTGATACCAACTTGTCACGACCACCCCGCCCGGTTGCGGAGGCGAGGCCGGCCGCGACGTACGGAAATGGAAACCACGGCGGAGAGCGCGGTTACGAGACCCGGCCCGCAATATCATAATGGTCGTTCTACGACCCGCAACCTACAACGCTCAAAATACAGCAAGTATACAAATGCGCAGTTCATGGAAAATCACGCATAGCAACAGAACACAGAGTCACAGAAACCATTTCCATATCGAAACCAGTATATACAATGTAGGCAAGTCGGGGCTCCGCCCTCGACTCAGAATCAGATACAGAATCAGAACATATCTCAGAACATACGTCATATACAATATCATGATCCGAAATACATGCATGCAACTACACCTACAGAGCCACCAAAGTAAACCCTAGAATACCTAGGTGCGGAATCAAGAACACCTCTCGCCCAGAAGATTCCCGCACGAGGTACTGCTGCTGCTGCTGCTAAAACCCAACCAAAAGAGAAGAGAGTTAGTCAACCATAACTCCAATAGACTTGAAACCAGATACACCAACCAGAAACCTCTACCGAGACCACCCCTTAAATCCGAACAAAACAGAAAAGAACAGAACGGAGGTTCCACAAGGGAACTATCAATACCTGAAACCAAAACAAAAGCACCACGGATCTCTAATCCTCCGGCTGCTTGTCAGACCGACTTGAAAGGTGGTAAACAAATAAGGGGTGAGTCCTCGGGAGGACCCAGTAAGGGCTGAGGTAAGATACAGTTTGTACAAGGACTGATGGGCTGAACCTGCAAAACAGAACAAACACAAGTACAAGTATATATATATATATATATACATATGCACAACCATCATACCACCAAAACCCCGTAGGGAAGTACCACCAAACCAAACCCCGTAGGGAAGTACACCAACCCAAACCCCGTAGGGAAGTACACCAAACCCAACCCCGTAGGGAAGTACACCGATATATATGGGCCACCCGTATGGCTGTATTGCCAAACGCAAACACCATATGGGCTACGCCCACCGGAGCCAGCCTAGTATTTACGGAGACCCCCTCCTACCAATAAGGGCGCCCGTATAAATCATTAGCCGTAAACGCTTGCCGCTCCTCAAACAGCCGTTACACTAATTATGGCATCAAGCCAAAGGAGAGGGAGTAACTCGCAATAACTCCACCGTTATTACACCATTAATACACAGCCGTCCCAATTATGGACACATTTATGGAGATTCTCCAAAGATTCAATGCCCCGTGCAGGACTGGCACCACCCTATATATTGGGTGGTGCCTGCCACAAATAAGGTGATTACTACACACCCCCACCTCTCTTCTCTTTCTGCACTCAAAGTGTCTTGTGTCTTACTCCTCTCAGGTACTGGAGCTGCCTTGTCAGGTCACCGAAGCACCCAGGACAACCGGAGATTGCCCATTGGCTATCAATTTGGCGCCGTCTGTGGGAACGAAAAACAACCGTTTTTTCTTTCCTAATCAACTTTTTTCTCCCCTAACCATTTTCATGGCGAAAACAAGGAGAACGCACAACAGTGTGCATGTCGAGGATGCTGCTTCCAGCTCCTCTGATGTGCCTCCACCACCCCCTGCTGGTGGCGCAACGGGGACACAACCGCCCCACAACTCCTGGGCTGATGGCAACCCCGCCACTCCTCGTTAATGACACACCAGGCACAAGAGCCCCGCAGCCGCAAGCATCCACCCTAACATACCTCGCCGGGCCCTCCACGACCCCCCAGCAGCTCATCGTCGACCCCGCTCAGATGGCGCTCCTCCAAGCAAGCATGCCCAATGAAATGAAAGCCTTCATGGTGCAAACCATCAAGGCGGAAATACAGGCTGCCCGCCTTTCACCTCACAATGACCGGACGAGCAGGTCCCAAAATCAAAACCCATTTGCGGGGAACCTCTGCGTCGATGACCTCCTCCGGCGAATCAACGTTGTCGAGAACAGTCAAAACGCCAAACTCCGGTCCTCGATTTACATCGAGGTCCTCCCGACGCAGCCCTTCACAGAGACGCCATCGCCGTCGTGGCGCCGCCAGCTTTCAATGCCGGACATCGAAAGCTACGACGCAACAATGCACCCGTCCGACCATCTACGACATTACATCTCCCAAATGGAGATGGCTCGCACCTCCGACCCCATACTGCAAGGCTTTCAGCTCCACCTCAAAGGGGCTGCTTCAACGTGGTTTGGAACGCTACGAGGCCAGCATTTCAAATGCTTTAAGGACCTCACCTCATCGTTCCTGCACCACTTCATGGGAGCTCGACCTCCCCCCAAGACTGTCCAACACTTGCTAAGAGTGAAACAGCAAAGGGAGGAACCACTCCGTGACTACATCCGACGGTTCCAGGCGGAAGCCGTCCAAGTCCAGGGTCTCTCCTCGGACATGCAGCTCCTGGCCGTAACTCAAGGCCTTCAGCGCGAGTCAAGGCTCGCGTACAACATCAATGAAAACCCCGTCACAACGATGGGTGAGTTCATCGATCGGGCCACTCGATTCATGAACTCCGAGGAGATGAACAAGCCCTATAACAGGCCCCCCACAAGCGACCGCAATAAGAGGTTCGATAAGGGGTCTGTCTCATCGAGGTACCAGTCCTCGAACATCGGTTTCAGGTCCACCGACCACCACCCTGCACTTCGTGACACCCACACGAACATTCTGCTAATGCTGGAGAAGCAGAACAAGGTCCCCAAGTGGCCTCAACCCATCCAACATAAGAACACGAAGGGGTTTGACAAGTACTGCCTCTACCACAAGGATCGTGGGCACGACACGGAAGCGTGTTTTCAACTCAGAAACCTCATCTCTGAGATGATTGAGCAGGGCAAGCTCAAGGAATTCCTGTCCGACTCCACCTTCCCTTGCAAAGATTTCCCCAAGGGTCGCAAAAGGGACGACGATAGCGACGACCGCGAGAAAACGCGTCGACGACACAACAGCCCTCGAAGGCAAAACCTGCCACCACCATCGGCGGGCATCATCCACGTACTCACTAAGTCGGAAGGCGCTTCTTCCAGAAAGCGCTATGCGAGAGAAATCTTGCAACTCGACCACCTCGAGGAGAACGTCCTCTATCGCCCCAACGGGACAAAGGTTGTCGTTCCACACTCCGACCCACTGCTCATCACAGCAAGGATCGCGGGTTACGACACCAACAGGGTCTACATCGACACTGGTGCAAACACCGATGTCATTTTCAAGGACATGCTCGATAAACCTGGTACACATGTCCGCTGCGAAGGAGCTCGCCTCATGTTGATCGGGGATACACAATTCGGCACGGTTGACTGCCACTCCATCATGACGGAGTTCCTGGTCCTCGAAGTCCCTTCCACATACAACGCCATCGTTGGCCGACCAAGCCAGGTCGATTTTCACATGAGGTGTGACATCCGCTCTCTCACAGTCACATTCGCAACGCCTCGTGGGGACGCAAACATCTATATCGACCAGCGTACTGCAAGGACAAATTACGTGGCCTCTTTGAGCTCAACGGTTGATCCACAAACCTCGAAGGAGGTCGATGACCCAATGGACCCCGATGACCGGCCACGCCTCGATGACGTTACAGAAGAAATAGAGGTCATCCCATGCAAAAAGTTTAAGGTTGGCAAAACCTTAAACAAACGGAGAAGATGGGCCTCATCCACCTCCTCGAGGCAAACCTTGACGCTACCGAGCTTGAAGGACTTGCCAGCGTCGACCCCAAAGATCATCACGCACAAACTCAATGTATTCCCGGATTCCAAACCGGTTAAACAAAAAAAGAGGGGTATGGCCCCCTCGAGAAAGAAGTTTGTAAAAGAGGAGGTTTCTAAACTCCTCGACGCTGGAATAATAAAAGAAATTCAATACTCGGAGTGGCTTGCTAACATAGTTTTAGCTGACAAAACCAACGGCGACCTTCGTATGTGCGTCGACTTCACGGGCCTCAATAGGCATTGTCCTAAGGACCCGTATCCATTACCAGTCATCGACCACCTCGTGGATGCCACCTGCAAATACAAATATCTATCATTCATGGACGCTAAGAGTGGTTACCACCAAATCTACATGGATCCCGAAGATGCTTTAAAAACAGCATTCACGACGGGCGACGACGTATATTACTATGTTCGAATGCCCTTCGGGCTCAAAAACGCTGGAGCTACCTATCAGCGTCTAATGAATAAAGTTTTTGCCCACAAAATGGGCCGCAACCTGGAAGCATACGTCGACGATGTCATTGTGAAAAGCATGACATTCGATGACCACCTTCAAGATCTTAACGAAACTTTCAAGTCGTTCCGGCGATACAACATGAGGCTCAATCCAGCCAAGTGTTCTTTCTTCGTTGGAGCCGGAAATTCCTAGGCTACATGATCTCCGAAATGGGAATCGACGCCTACCTTAAGAAAATATCTTTCATCACGGATATGGCGCCACCCAGGAACCTGAAGGAAATCCCACAACTCACAGGAAGAATTGGTGCCCTGGGACGATTCATTTCCAACCGGGGCGACAAGTGCAAGCCGTTCTTTGAACAGCTTCGCATGAAAAAGGCGTTCACCTGGACGCCGGAATGCCAAGAAGCCTTCGACCAGATCAAGAAGCACCTCTCTGATTTGCCAACCCTGAAGTGCCCGCAACCAGGGGACGAGCTCGTCATCTACCTCTCCACTTCGAACGGCACTGTCTCTTCAGTGCTCGTTAAAAAGGAGGGCTCGCAGCAGTGGCCCGTCTATTACAAAAGTCACACGCTACGAGGGGCCGAGGTTAACTACCCTCCCCTTCAAAAACGATCTACGCTTAAGGATTGGACCATTAAGATGAATATAGAAATGCTCTACGCCCGTGGCACACCCACAATCGAATGGCCAGGTAGAAGTCACAAATCGCACAATCAAAGAAGGCCTGAAAACGCCTCGATGACGCGAAGGGAAATGAGTCGAGGAGCTACCCAGCCCTCTAGGACTACGTAACAACTACGCGAGGACCTACAGGGAAACTCCTTTCTCCCCGGTCTACGGCGTCGACGCCTTGCTCCCAATCGAAGTCTCTATACCAACAATCGAACACTATATTATGACGCCCTCATAATGAGAGTGGGGTTCGCACGTCTCGGATCTCGTCGAAGAACTTTGCGAGGGTGTCGACTTAGGCTTATGGCCTTGCGGCAAAGAGCAAACCTCGACCACAACGTTAAAGTCCGAGCAAAACAGATCTACGTGGGTGGTATAGTCTTGCTAAGGGCGAGTTGTCGTGGCCGTAACCCTGGCCATGGAGCCCTTCATTCCGGATGTGCAGGACCTTACATCGTACATAGTAAAGAAAGAGGCGGAGTCTACAAACTAAAGGACCACCAAGGCAAAAGGCTCAAAACGACTACCACGTCGACGACTTAAGGCTTTATTACGTCTAAGTTGTACGCTTTTCTTTAAATAAATTGGCAAAGATATTCAAAGTCTTTGCGTTGTACAAAGCAATATTCATGCATCGAATAAAAAGCAATATTCAAAGTCTTCGCATTATGCAAGCAATATTGACACACAGTCAATTCTACGAAGAATGTCTACTGCTTTGTAAAGTAAGGACAAAAATTAATTACAAGGTCAATGTTCGAGCAATACACATCGAATAAAAGACGCAATTCTACGAAGAGTAGCATGATTTGTCTTAAACAAATTTGCCTTAAAGCAGTGCAAACACTTCGCGTTATGCAAGTAATATTCATACTTCAAATAAAACACAATAACTACTACAAAATTATTCACTACTTTATAAAGTAAGGGAAAAAGTTAATTACAAACCCCAAAAATTACTTAGGGGCATCATCGTTCACGGGTACAACAGGGACATCCTCTTTTACGTGCCCTGGCAGAATATCATAAGGATATCCTGCCCCTAGTTTTTTCCCCGTAATACCCCACTCGAACAATGCCGCCTCAGTTGGCTCCTGAACCTTGGACGCATCGAGGGGATCCAGCTGTGCCATTTCCAAAGATGGCTTCCACTTGGCGGCGGCAGCGCAGAATCCTTCCGCATAACGGACCCTCCATGGCCTTCGCCGACGAGGCTCTCGGCCAGCCTCGACGGCCTTGCCCACTCGAGCAGCCCTCTCAAAGAATGGGCTTCACAAAAACAGGCGGCTGAACACTTTCACCTCCGTACAACTTAAGAACAATTTGGTCCTCAACTTGTACGAAGGCTCTAAGGTCAGCCACACTGGAGCCCACCACCTCATTGAGGGTTTTTGTGCATTCTTCGACCTAGGCCGCCGCCCTCGAGGCCTGCTCCTCTGCCTTCGCAGCCCTCAGGGATAGCTCCTCGATGGCCTTGTCCTTCTCCCCCACTTTGGCCTCCATCTGCCGGTACGCCTCGAGTACCTGCTCCATCTCGACTGAGAGGCCTTGGTTTGCATGGTGCTCCGAGAGGAAGAGGGCCTCGAACTTCTTCCCATCAGCCATGACAGCCTTCAGCCTTTGACCAAGGATACCCATAGCCGAGTGAAGGGCAACCTCCTCCTTCTTTGAGGAAGACACTTCGGTCTTCAAGGAAGTTACCTCGGCCTCTTTCTCAGCCAGAGCCTTCTTCAGCCTCTCCACTGCCTCGGAGTCTTTCGCCTTGGCCTCGAGGCTCCTCACGTGGGCTTGGAGGTCCTCGATTTTAGCCACCAGGCCGTGAGCCAGTACAGCCTCCTGCAAGTTAAAACGCAAAACGTATAAACAAAAGTACGCTGACAAGAACAATAAATAATACAAAGGGTGTCGAGGATTGTGACTTACTCGAGTAAGGCCCTGGCAGATGTCCTTCGCAATGTCCAGGGGCCCCGAGGCAGTGTGCTTCAGAAAGTGCTTGTCACGGGGAAGGGAGAGTCGCTCAAAGAACTTTCGGCCTCGACCTCCCGGTCCCCAAGGAGCACTAACTCGTCATGAGTCACCCTCATTACGGGGTCCCAGTGCCTCCTCGGGGCCAGACCCTTCCGCTCGAAGGACTTGGCTCGCAGCCTCTTGCCGATAGTCCTCGAGCAGTGGGGCTCAGAATCGGGTCTAACCCCTAGGTTCTTCGGGATCCTCGAGGCCTCGACAGCCGCCGAGGAGCCACAACAGCCCTTCGAGCATCCGCCAATAGCCCCACAGCTCCTCGCGCCTCGTACGGGGCTGGCGGACGGCTCCTCGAGGGCCGGTCCCTTCCCTTTGTCCTTCGCGGGGCTAGGACTACTGTCCGATGACACTTCCAAGCCCTCTGTCGCTGCAAAGTTAAAAAGAGGATAAGAATACAAAATAAAAGGGAGGCTAAGCAAACACCCAGAGGAATCAAGAGCAATACCTTCGATTCGGGGCGTTTCTGCGAAGATTCTGCTTCCTGAGTCCTCGGAGATCTCCTCGACGCACTGTGGAGCAACCGCTCTAATCGGGTTGCGCCTTCGTCACCAAGGCCTCCTGGCCTCAAGCCTCCCCGCCATTCGAAGGCCCAGCGGATGGCCCCTTGAGAACCCCTTGAACGGGTTCAGAAGGGAGTTCCTCCTCCATTTTCTTCTTGAGGGCCTCCCTCAAGTCCTGCTTTTTGGCAAAAAGGGTGCCGGGTGCGACATCTTGGCTGTAACAAAATATAAAGTCAGGTTACAATAGCATTCAAAATGTACAAACACGTAAACACAAAAACGAAAAGGAGTACAAAATGCATAATGAGGGTTGCTGAAAGCGCCTCGAAGCATTCGATAAGGTCCTCGCCTGTGCCCTCAATCCAGCTTCTTCAAAGTTGTCCACGTGGCTTGGAAGACGGTGGGCCCTGCTAATCTCTACTCGCGCAGGACCACTTCGTCTCAGCTGGAGAGAGAGTGAAGGGAAACCTACCGTTAAACTCCTCGAGCCTCTCCACCGCTCGGACCCATTCACACAGGGCATCGAGGGCCTTCTTCCTCGCTCCCGCCCACAAAGGGGGCTTCTGCACACCCTGGCGTCCTTCTCCTTTATGAAGTACGCAGGGAACCCCCAGCTATCCTCCTTCAGGATGAAGAAGAAATTGCTCTTCCAGCTCCCCCACGAACTGGTGGTCTCAGCGAAGACTCCGATCTTCACCATTTTGTTGCCCACCTTCACCTCCTCGGGGTCACCGGGTAGAAGGGGTGCCCCACCGCCTCTTCGTGGTGTAAAATCAGAACGCCTCTCGGCAAAGACCATCGCCTTGCCAGATGACAGCCACCACGAACGCGCTTACGGTGGTAAACACGTTCGGGCCAGCTGCCCAGTGGCAATCACTCCACCCTCGCACAATTGCAACAAAGGGAACAAAGGGGGAGCCTCACCAGCCTTTCACCGGGCCTCGTAGACCACCATGGTCTGCTCCTCGTGGCACCATCGCTTAACTCCATCCCCGCCTTCTCAAGACGTCCGCCGGCGAAAGCCCGCAAACTACTCTGGAGTAAACGTGGTGGTTCGGCAAATGTCGGCCATTTTCTTCTCCGACAAGGCCGCTTGGGGCCACAACTCCCCGACATCGTGGCCCACGCCGGCTTTGCTTGGATTCTTGGGAGCCACCTACGTAAAGCACCCACGAATTCAAAAATTAAACCCTACACCCAAGAACCTGTGCGGTGGCGCGGCGAACACACGCCATGCGACACGGTCGCGATTTAAAAGAATAAATAGAGGGGTGGTACTTACAGATTTGTATGCCGGTGTTGAAAACGGAACACCCAACGGTTGGGTTCTTCGATTCCGGCCGGAAATTTCTTCGGTAATCGCCGAAAATGGAAGCTAGAGCGAAAGAGGAAATCAAGCGAAAAGAAAGAAAGCGAGAATTCAGGAAAACTCGACTCCTCACATGGGTTGGCGTATAAGTAGAGGCCGATGGGAGTTGAAACGACATCCCCCATAATTACAAACGGCGCAAAAGCGCAAATTCAAAAAGTGCTGCACAACGCCATAAACGATATTGGGCCAAACTCCCGGCCCTTCCATATCTACACCCAAAATGACACAATACCATGGGCCAGGCCAGACAGCTGAAAACAAGCTTGTTCTTCAAAGATTTAATGCCTTCTATTCGAAAAGAAGGGATAAATCTCAAAAACACTCTCGACCACAAGATTTCCATCCAAGGCGGAGCATAGGGGCCCACCCCATCCTCCGTTGTGGGGGAGGACATACTGATATATATGGGCTACCAGTATGGTCAGATACAAACGCAAACACCATATGGGCTACGCCACCGGAGCCAGCCTAGTGTTTACGGAGACCCTCCTACCAATAAGGGTGCCCCGTATAAATCCGTTAGCCGTAAAAAGCTTGCTGCCTCCATCAAAGCAGCCGTTACACTAATTATGGCATCAAGCCAAAGGAGAGGGAGTAACTCCGCAATAACTCCACTGTTATTACACCATTAGTACACAGCCGCCTCAATTATGGACACATTTATGGAGATTCTCCAGCATTCAAGGCCCCGTAACGGACCTCGGCACCACCCTATATAATGGGTGGTGCCTCGCCTCAAATAAGGTGATTACTACACACCCCCACCTCTCTTCTCTTTCGCACTGAAAGTGTCATGTGTCTTACTCTCTCAGTACTCGGAGCTGCCTTGTCAGTCACCGAGCACCCAGACAACCGGAGATTGCCCATTGGCTATCATACACCAAACCAAACCCCGTAGGGAAGAACACCAACCAAACCCTGTAGGGAAGTACACCAAACCAAACCCCGTAGGGAAGTACACCAAACCAAACCCCGTAGGGAAATATACCTGCACTCCCGGTGCGGATATACACAGAATGTCGGCACCCTTCAGTGCGGACACACAAAATCACCAAACCCAACCCCGTAAGGAAATGTCACCATACCCAACCCCGTAGGGAAATATACCTGCACTCCCGGCGCGGATATACATAAAGTGTCGGCACCCTCCAGTGCAGACACACAGAACCAAACCCCGTAGGGAAATATCACCAAACCTCATACGTCACGGACCATGGCTAGATCTTCCCCGACCATGGCTAGGTCTTCCCCGGTCCAACCGGCATCGCCATGCGTCGGCATCGCCATGCATCCGAACTCACGGTGCAGATAGACAGAACATAATATTTCATAAATGTATAGGCCAGATAGCAAAATATTCCGAAAACGTATAAACAGAAATATCGGCGCCTACCGCGGATCTACGTAATGATAAGAAACTCGTGGCCTCTAGGACCATCCGGCCATGACACAAGACAAGATACACACAATACCTTACCATATGACAAGTCCCGGATCATCGACCACCGTCCTCAACCTGTAATCCCGCCTCAACTAAACCCGATATACATAATGTCCCATACCGGTATGTATAACGAGAGAAGTTGAGCCCTTACCTCAGAAATACCGCTCCGCAGCACCACTCCCGGGAAATCCCGGCTCCCGGCTCGAAAAGTGCAAACCCAACTCTGATGGTCCCACACTGCTCCACTAACGCAGAATCAAGCTGAACAACCATAAACCAATAAAAACACGTCAGAATACAACCCGTAAACCAAACTCCGCACAATCCCGCACTTTCCCGCAAAAATCCACAGAAAGCTCGATTTTATGAACCGAGCCAGAACCTTGTTATTCCAACACCCACAAACACATTCCAACCTTTAAACCCTTCGTTCCCGACATTTTACCGATAAACCCGCATAAAGGTAACTTTCTCATTTATTATCCGAAACCGACGTTTCAAACACCATACCGCACCTAAATCCAACCCCGATACCAATTACCATCCAAACCAATCAACATACAACCCCAACATAGAGAAAGTTCCATCTTAGAAATTCGGCCCTTAACCACTTTTCCACCAAATTCCCAATTCAATCCATTCAAGCTTCCTATTACTCACTTTAATCACCAATTACACTTCTTAAGCTTGATTACTATCCAATTTCACCCAAATCACCAAAAATCAACATAAACCCTAATTACACTATTCACTCAATTTGGGGCTTTTCTACACAACCAATTTTCTACCAAATTGAAACCATAGCAAGCCTTAGAATCATGCTAAGAACCACATATCAAGAGCATGATTCAAGAACACAACAAAACACCAAGTTTAGAATCAACCCTAATTTTCGCCAAAATATGTTTCTTCCTTCCATGATGTTTTTCCAAAATCTAACCATAGATTCTTACTCCTCTCCACACCAAGAACAACATACCAAAAGATGGAAGCAGGAGGATCATCAAAAACCCATAGCAAAGAACAAACCTTAATCTTCTCTAAACCCCATTTTCCCAGCAAATTCAAGCTCCTAACTTGCAAAGAGAAGAAGAGAAGAGCCTTACCTATGATTTGCATCCAAAACCTTGTTGAATCCTTGCCAAACATGAAAACCACATGGAGCTTGGAAGGAGACAAGCATGGCGGATGGGAGAGGGAGGAAGAAGAAGAAGAAACGTGAAGAAGAATGAAGAAAATGACAAATTTTCTTCCTTTTATATTTTCTCCCTTTAATCCCTTTTCTTTTCTATCTTTTACCATAATTGGACACATGTCCCTTATCTCATCCCATTTCACCGCCTCATCTCTTGTCCATTTCCAATTAGTGCAGATTTTTGGGTTAATTACACTTTAGTCCCCAAACTTTCCCACTTTCGCAATTTAGCCCAAACCGCAACTTCCAAACCGCTTCTCCAATCGGAACGAAAACTGTACACAGCTCTCAAAACCTCATATCATACACAAATCAACTTTCACATGTTCAATTACCCATCCAGAGTATCCTACCGGCTCGCCGAACCCGAGCAAATCCCGATGTGCTAACCCGAACCAAAACCCGTCATGCCAAAATTCCACTAATATTACCATAAAATCGATCTTAAATTATAACATACCTTACCCTAGAGCCGCTGAGAAATTCCATCCCGAGCCCCGGGATTCCTGGCCCGAGCCCCGGAGTCGCCCGACCGAACGCCCCACCCAAAAATTATACTCAGTAAAGATCCGGACGTTCCTCGATCCCAAATATGCAAACGGTTTCTCAATCTGAGATCCCGAGCGCTACCGAGCCTGGGCCAGACGCCCCGAGACAACACCGACAACCCTCCAGCCGAAAAATATTTTCGGGCGGAAATGTCCGGGACCCACACGACCTCAAAACCCGAAGGATTCTCGAAATAATACTCAGATAAGCCTCGGGAGCCGCCTCGACCGCTCAAAACCGTGACCCGCAGACCAAAATCCCAATTTGGCCAACATCGCCGGACCTTCCACGACCCCACAACCCATAATCATCGACCGCCGATGATGCTCCTCCAATCTAACATCCTCGGGGACATGAAGGCCCCGATGGCGCAAACCATCAAGGCTGAACTACAAGTCGCACGCATCCCACCACCAAACGAACGGGAAGAGCAATCCCGTAACCAAAATCACTCCACCGGGAATCTCTCGTGTCGACGACCTCCTCCGATTTAATCGTGTCCTCGATGATATCGAGGTCCTCCCGACACAGCCCTTCACCGAAGATATCATAGCCGCCTAGGCACCGCATGCCACTTTCGATGCCGCCATCTCCCAAATGGAGATGGCTCATGCCACGGACCCAATCCTTTGCAAGGCTTTCAGTTCTACCCTTAAGGGGGCTGCATCGACGTGGTTCGGAACGCTACGAGGGCAACATTTCAAATGCTACAAAGACCCGGCCTCATCGTTTCTCTGCCACTTCATGGGCGCCCGACCACCCCCAAAGACCGTTCAACACCTACTGAGGGTGAAATAGCAAAAGGAGGAACCCCTTCGAGACTACATCCGACGGTTTCAGGTGGAAGCCGTTCAAGTCCAGGGGCTCTCTCCGGACATGCAACTCCTGGCTGTCACTCAAGGCCTCTAACGCGAGTCAAGGCTCGCGTACAACATCAACGAAAACCCCGTCACAACGATGGGTGAGTTCATAGATCGAGCAACTCGGTTCATGAACTCCGAGGAAATCAACAAGCCCTACCACCGACCCTCTGCCAACGAGCGCAACAAAAAAATTGACAAGGGGTCCGGTTCATCGAGGTTTCAGCCCTCGACTGGTGCTTCCAGAACTTCCGACCCTCACCCGCTCTTCGCGACACCCACACGAACATTCTGCTGCTGCTCAAAAAGCAGCACAAGGTTCCCAAGTGGCCTCAGCCCATCAAACACAAAACCACCAAGGGTTTTGACAAATTTTGCCTCTACCACAAGGATCGCGAACACGACACCGAGGTGTGCTGGCAACTTAAGCATCTCATTTATGAGATTATTGAGTAGGGGAAGCTCAAGGAATTCCTTGCCAACTCCTCCTCCCCCATCAAAGATTTCCCAAGGGGCCACAAAAGAGACGATGACAACGACGACCGCGACAAGACACGTCGCCGTCACAATAGCCCTCAAAGGCAAAACCTACCACCACCCACACCAGTGGGCACAATCCACTTGCTCACAAAATCAAAAGCCGCCTCCTCCAGAGAGCACATGGAGGAAAATCTTGTATCTCGATCACCTGGAGGAAAATGTCATTTATCGCCCTAACGGAACCAAAGTCGTTTTCCCGCACTCCGACCCATTGTTAATCACAGCACGAATCGCGAGTTACGGCACTAACATGGTATACATTGACACCGACACAAACACCAGTGTCATCTTCAAGGACATGCTCGATAAACTCGAGATACACATGTCTGCGATAAGGAAAAGCTCCGATCCCACATTTGGCATCGGCCGGGACATTGTCCCTACAATAGGGGTCATCAACCTACCTCTCATATTGATCGGGGACACGCAGTTCAACACACTCGACTGCCACTTCGTCATGACGGAATTTTTGGTCCTTGAAGTCCCCTCAACCTACAACGCCATCATTGGCCGCCCAAGCCAGGTCAATTTCCATATGCGATGCGACATCCGTTCCCTCACCATCACCTTCGCAACACCTCGCGGGGACGCGCATATATACATTGACCAGTGGACTGCCAGAACAAATTACGTGGCGACTCTAAGTTCCACCACTGACCCGCAGAGCTCGAAGACCAGGGACGACCCAATGGATCCAGAGGACCAACCACGTCTCAGCGACATCACCGATGAAGTTGAAGTCGTCCCAGGCAAGAAATTCAAGATCGGGAAGGACCTTAAACAAAAGGAGAAAATGAGCCTCATTCACCTCCTCGAGGCCAAGTTGGATGTCTTCGCGTGGGAGATGAAGGATTTGCCAGGAGTCGACCCCAGCATCATCACCCACAAGCTGAATGTCTTTCCGGATTCAAAATCGGTTAAGCAAAAGAAAAGGGGTATGACCCCTTCCAAAAAACAGTTTGTAAAAGAAGAGTTTTCCAAGCTCCTCAATATTGGAATAATAAAAGAAATTCAGTACTTTGAGTGGCTTGCTAACATAGTATTAGCTGACAAAACTAACGGGAAACTCCGTATGTGCGTCGACTTCACGGGCCTCAACAGGCATTGTCCAAAGGACCCGTATCCACTACCAATCATCGACCAGCTCGTTGACGCCACTTGCAAATACAAATATTTGTCCATGGACGCTAAAAGTGGCTACCATCAAATCTTCATGGACCCAAATGACGCCTCAAAATTTCACAACAGTATACTATTACGCTCAATGCCGCTCGACTTAAAAATGCAGCCGCATACCAACGTTTAATGAACAAAGTCTTTGCTCATCAAATGGGCCGCAACCTCGAGGCTTACGTTGACGACGTCATAGTGAAAAGTATGACTTTCGATGATCACCTACAAGATCTTGACGAGATATTCCAGTCATTCCGACGATACAACATGCGTCTCAACCCAGCCAAGTGCTCCTTTTTGTTGGAGCAGGAAAGTTCCTCGGATACATGATTTCCAAAAAAGGTATTGATGCCAATCTTAAAAATATATCTGCCATCACCGACATGACACCACCAAAAAGCATCAAGGAAATCCAACAGTTGACAGGGCTAATTGTCACCCTTGGGCGCTTCATCTCGAAGCTTGGCGACAAGTGTAAACCTTTCTTCGAACAGCTTCGCATGAAGAAGGCATTCGCTTGGACACCAGAGTGTCAAGCAGCCTTTGAAAAAATCAAGAAACACCTCTCCGATCTACCAACTCTGAAGTGCCCTCGAATGGGAGACGAGCTCATCATCTACCTCGCCACTTCGAATGACACGATTTCTTCGGTACTCGTTAAAGAAGAAGGTCCGCAATAATGGCCTGTCTACTACACGAGTCACACTCTACGAGGAGCTGAAGTAAACTACCCTCCACTTCAGAAGACGATCTACGCTTTAATCGTCGCCGCCAGTAAGATACGGGCATATTTCCAAGCCCACACAATCATCGTCAGGACAGATTTGCCAATCAGGGATATCCTAAACCAACCAGAACATAGTGGTCGCTTAGCCTGTTGGTGTATCGAGCTTGGAGAGTATGACATTAAGTTCGAGCCGCGACGGGCAATAAAAGCACAAGCCCTGGCAGACTTCATGGCCGAGCTATCCATCTACCCTCTCAAACAGGGACCCTCGAGGGCTGCCCCAACAGACTTGGGTCCCCCCGAATGGGACATGTTCGTAGATGGTTCATCCAGCGCAGATCACCCAGGAGGGACATCCATATAAAGGGCCCACACGACATGGAAGCTAACCTACGAGTGGCCTTCCAATTTCCCGTCACCAATAACGTGGCAAAATACGAGGCCCTTGTATCAGGGCTAAAAGTAGCCCTCAAGTCCGGCTTACGACGACTGACCATACATAGTGACTCACAGCTTGTGGTAAGCCAGGTAATGGCAATGAATGAATGCAAAGAACCCACTCTCTTGAGGTACTTAAGCCTCGTCAAAAGCCTGCAGGGACAGTTCAAACAACTAAATATCAACAAGATCCCAAGAGACCAAAACACTAGGACTGACAAACTATCCAAAGGAAGGACAGACGCCATCCTCGAGACTTTGGCGCAGCCTTCGATAAACACCATTCACACCATCGACACCAACACAGCACCTGACTGGAGGCATCCAATCCTCCAATATCTACAATCGGGCACCGTCGATGGCCCACCAACGTTCCAAAAGAAAATAAGGACACAATCCTCGCGCCATGTGGTCATAGACGGAACACTGTGGCGTAAAGGGTATTATGCCCCTTTACAAAGGTGTGTCAGCTTCGATGTCTCCCAATTCATCTTGAATGAGGTCCACTACGGGTCTGCAGAGCACACATTGGCTCCGATGCCTTAGCCCATAAATGCTTATGCCTCGGCTATTATTGGCCAACATTAAGAAAGGATGCACATGATCTGGTGCGCAAGTGTCACAAGTGACAGCTCAACTCCCGCATCCAACGACAACCTTCAAACGAGGCAATCACGGAGACCTACCCGATACACTTTGCGTTATGGGGCCTCGATCTCATAGGTCCAATGCATAAGGCTCCAGGGCAATTTAAATTCTGCATAGTAGCAGTGGACTACTTCACCAAGTGGATCGAAGTTCGACCGCTCAAGACAACCAGCTCCTCCAAAGTCATACACTTCCTATGGCACGACCTCGTATCTCGATACGGTACTCCAAAGGCCATAATTACAGACAATGGAACCCAGTTCGCAAGCACCAAACTCAGGGATCGGGCCAGCAAAATAAACATACAAATACTCTACGCCCTCGTAGCTCATCCACAGTCAAACGGTCATGTGGAAGTTACAAATCGCACAATTAAAGAGGGGCTAAAGAAGCGCCTCGATTCCGCCAAAGGAAAGTGGGTAGATGTATTACCCAAAGGTCCTCTAGGATTACGTAACAACTACTCAATTTGCGAGATTAGTTCCCGGAGGTCTGGATTGGTGATTTCTGATTTGTATGTGGTTGTTCAGCTTGAATCAGCAGCCAGGAGTAGTGCGGGACTTCGAAGTCACACTACCGCACTTCAGGCCGAGCGCCGGGATTTTCCCGTGATTCTTCCGCAAAGTCAATGAAGTTCGATAAGGGTTTCGATTGCTCTCGATTGCATTTCGGATTACTTATGAAATGCGTGTCCGGGAATACCAAGGCTGAGTTTGGATTGAGGGTGGCCCGAGGATACCTAAACTTGGTCAGTCAGGATAGGCATTGGTGTGCAGGTGCGAGGACTCGAAGATGCTGATGTTCTGATTCAACTCCTACGGGGGTGGTGTTCTGATTCAACTCCTACGGGGGTGGTGTTCTGATTCAACTCCTACGGGGGTGGTGTTCTAATTCAACTCCTACGGGGGTGGTGTTCTGATGGGGTTAGCTACCCCGAGCTGGTATCAGTCTCATGTGTCTGCGGTAGTTTATTACGTGGTCTGGGCCGTAATGGACTATCGTTTCAAAGTGTGTATGTTTGTTATACTAACAATTTTGCTTATGTGCATTGCATATGTTTGTTATATGTTGCGTGTTGGTATTATCTTTGTCTTTGTTTTGAAGGTTTTTATACGTAAAGAGAAACCGTGTCTATCCCCAAGCCCTTACTAAGTTCTCGAAAGAGGACTTACCGCCTTTCTGTTTACCGTTTCAGGAGTACCTGACCAACAACTCGCAGAGTGAGTCTGGGTGTGTTGTTTGATTTTGTTTCAGGTACCCTTCTGTTCTGTCTGATTTTCTGTTTGTAAGGGGCAGTCCCTTTGAGTAACTATAGTCTGGATCTGATATCTGAAATCTGAATCAATCGTAGTCCGAAATCAATCAGATTCGAATCAACTCGTAGTCTGCTTTTCGACTTATGGATTTATGCTAAGGATAGCATATGAGTTTTCTCACATTTAACTTATCTCTCTCTTTTGTTGGTGTGTTAGCAGCAGCAGCGGTACGTGCGGAAATCTTCTGATCTCAGAGTTTCTCCTAGATTCCGTACTTAGGTATTCTGGGGTCGGCTCTGTAGGTGTATATGCATGCATGTCATCTGTCTGATCATGCTATGTATCCTGGATACATTCTGTTTTTGTGTACATATTCTGGATACTCTGTAGGACCAGGGACTCGCCACTACGTAGAATGTACGCGGATTTACCGCGACGGAGGCCGCAGTGACACCGGTTTATCGCGCCTACCGCATGGTAAACGCCATTTATCAAGGCGTTTACCGCGCAAAGAGCCGCGGTAAACTTGTTTTCTACGTAGTGCACCCATGACAGTGGAAGGCGGGACCCGGGATGTGATCATATTCTGACGGTTGAGACATACTCTATATCAGTATGGTTCTGTTGAACTTATGTATGATGTTATCCATGAACTATATATTTGGTGATGGTAGAGTGCCCGCCTATTTCAGTGGGGCGGGGCTTTCCATGGATAGCTAGGGTTATATTGTATACTTGTCATGTATGAGAATTGCAGGTTTCGATAAACGACCGAACATTATGAGCGCATAACTCTGTCCGCATACTCCATGAGAAAAGTGTTCTCAGGCACCGGGCCTTCAAAAACGAGACTTTGCGGGCCGGATCACGGGACCACCACACTTAGCGGGTCTCGGTTGGACCGACCGCTTCCGTTTACGCAGCTCCCACTTCTGACGCTGCGGGGCGGCCCCGCCTCCACAACCGGACGCGGGCGCCCCGTGACAGTGTAGATGGGAGCATTCAACGCCACAAGGCAAGATTGGTGGCAAAAGGTATTCTCAAGTTCAAGGAATTGATTATGAGGAAACATTCTCACTACTGGCTCGCTTTGAAACAATTAGACTTATCTTGCCAGTTGCAGCCCATCATCACTACATTGTTTAATCAATTTGATGTCAAGTCTGCTTTTCTGAATGGGGGAGTTAAAGAAAGAAGTTTATGTGACACAGCCAGATGGGTATGAGAAGATTGGAGAAGAACAGAAAGTACACAAGTTGAATAAGGCCCTTTATGACCTAAAGCAAGCTCCACGGGCATTGTACAGCCGCATTGATGAGTTCTTTATACATAAAGACTTTCAGAGAAGCGAAAATGAGCCAACACTATATGTGAAGAAAATAAGTGGACAGGTGATGATTGTGAGTTTCTATGTTGATGAAATTTTTTATACTGCCTCTTCCTCTCAACTTATGTCAGAATTCAAAGCTGCAATGATGAGTGTATTTGAGATGTCTGATCTAGGGGAATTGCATTACTTTCTTGGCTTAGAAGTTGTACAAAAACCTGGAGGAATGTTTTTGTCACAACAGAAATATGCAAAGGATATTTTGCAGCAGTTTGGAATGTTGGAGTGCAAGGGTGCTATGCTATCACACCAATGAATATGAATGAGAAGTTGAAGCTGGAAGAAGGAGCAGAGGTAGCAGATGTGAATGTTTTCAGAAGCCTTGTAGGAAGGCTGATCTATTTGACACACACCAGACCGGATATATCACATGCCGTGGGAATAGTGTCAAGGTTTATGCACCAGCCAACCAAACACCACCTTGGAGCAGCAAAAAGGATTCTCATGTATGTTGGAGGTACAAGTTTAGGGGTGGCAATCGGACGGCTAATCTGCGGTTAGCTCATATCCGTGAACCGCAAACCGCGGTTTTTTTTGTATCCGCAGTTTGTGGTTACACCTATCACGAATATAAATTTATATCCGCATCCGCGAATCGCGGGTATCCGCAGTTAGCGGTTAACCCACGGTTATTAGCGAAATGGCCTTCCAAGGCTGCCCAACATGAAGTTTATATGCAAGGCCCAACATGAATCTACTATTATATATTAATACAGGATCTCTACATTTATTGTCAAAAAAAAGATAACGCCTTCCGATGAAGCCACCTCAGCGCTACATAAGACCACGTTAGTTTTTTTTAATGACATGGCTGCCGTGACATATTAATAGTAAGTGTTAATGAGGTAAGTTTGAATAAGTAATAATGATTAATACAGATATATTTATGGTACATTGTCATAATGAGTGATTAATACATATTAATTTCACTTAATTCTTGCTCTTTCCTATTTTGTTTCTTTTCAATTCCTATCCTTTTGAGTTTATTCTTTCCAAAATATTAGTTGTCAGTTAATCAGAATCAATCAATTTTAATAATAATAATTTCACTTAATGCTTGCATGTCACTTTAAATTCGTGTTTGACTCGAACCAAAGATCTCGGCCGTTACATGTAATCATGCCTTTCATTACAAAGTGTTAACGTCCAATCATAAATTACACACGTACCAATCAATCAAATATAGATTCCTATTAATGTATTAATAACTTGATTATATTTTTCTATTATAATAATCTAGATAAATTGAAGTCAAATGAATATCAAAAGTCAAACGTTTCATTAATTTTTAGATAGAGGGAGTAGTTTTAATTATTTTATTTTTTTGCAAAAATTTTCCGCACTTTCATTGTTCACAAGTTATATTTAACACTGAACTCCTTTAACTTGTATGTATCTATCCTTGTGTAGGGTCTATAGTTTTTCCTTGATCACTGTTTCACAAATACAACAGGTTTGCTTGCAGGATTAGTTTTAACTATTTTCGCTCACTACCCACTTCTGTTCATACGCGATTTCTATCATTGTGACTTATATTCATTTTATCGTTTTTAATTAGTGACATACAAAATTCATTTTAGATCAGTTTTCTTATTAGTGGATCAGAAACCAAAAAATGGAGTTGATGTTTTAATGTTATCTGTATAAAACATCTCGTTAATGTGTAAGGTAAAGATATAAAGCTAGACTCACGGGTGACATGTATAAACATGGAAAATTTGTGAATAAGGTTAAAGAAAAGGAGACTACGTACCTTAATCAATATAAATAGTCTCATCCAAACAAAATCAAACGGATAAAAAAGCATTAAAAATGAAAACAATATTTTTTCTTTGTAATTTACCGGCGCTTTAGTGCCTTCAAGAGACGTGATTTTTTTTTTGTTGAGAGATATGTGAATGTTTTTGGATATTTTTCCCAAAATTTTTATGCCTTTAGTTTATATTATTTTAACGTGCTATTAATTATCTCATTTTCCATCTTCATGTTTGCAATTTGAGATCAAATATTTTATTTTGACCTATCTGTTATGGGTGTTCATGGGCGGGGCAGACGGATAGTAGAGAAAATGTTATCCATATGCAGTGGGAGTGATACCCAGTTTTACTATCAGTAACCGACCCGCACTATGCGGGTACCCACGTCACAGATACCAACACAACGATGGGTTTTTGCAGATCGGGTTGCGGCTACCCGCGCGATAATGAGTATTAATATCATAAAGAATTGTGATTTTAAAAGAAAAAAACTTGACTACATCAATTCTTAGCATTATAAATAAGCAGTCGAGTACATAACTAAAACAACACATCCACAAATATAATACGGATGAGCCTACTACGGAAGATGCAGATGAACTGACACCAATTGATGATCATGTCGATATTAGGTAGTTCTCAAATATTAGATCTTTCTGTAAATGTGTTCTTCATTTAATTTGTCATATATGGTAGGGAACGGTTAAGATCACCCATTTTTTTATCTTACAGATGGAATTTAATAAATTTAAGCAATGTTAGTTGATTGTTTGAAGAATGTGGTGTTTTACTATTACGTGTACATTCGTCAGTTTATGTACAATAGAATTATCATTTTTTATAATAAATGAAGTAAAAGTAAAGTTATATTTATATTCCAAATATATTATATATGCATGTTAATATTTCAATTGTAAGTTTATACATAATTTTGTAAATGCACTAATTTATCATAAATTTACTCAAACTAATACATTGTTAATTGACATCTTATAAATTTGGTTAAATATTAATCTTTGGAACCCGTCCTGTACGTGGGTATTAGAACTAATTACAACTTAAAATCCTAACTTAGAATTCTAACTTGGAAAACACTACATTTTTCTGACTACTGTACCCACATGATTTGGTTATCATTTTCTACCAAGAGAAGTTGAAGATTATCGGATGGTAACATTTTAAAATGATTTGAAAACATGCAATCTGAACCTTTTTTTTTGATCTCTTAAAGCAGTAGACCTCTTTAAAATTTTCCCCACATGTTATTTCTACTATTGGTTTGGGCTATTTTTGCTCATGCTCTTTTTAGGCGTTGTTTCTTTTTTAATTGTGGATGCATGTGTTTGCTTGCACAGTCAGGCTTCAGGCTTCAGCCTTCACGCAGCCAGCAAGCCACAGTTGTGCCTCACTAATGAGCTTATTGGCTTGCGGATTGCGGGTATCCGCAAACCGCGGATTGCGGTTAACCGCGGTGCGGATACCACCTATCCGTAATCCGTAACCGCGAATGTGACGGATGCACAAAAAAAACCGTAACCGCGACCCGCGGATAAAAACCGCGGTTAAAACCGCCATTAACGGGCGGTTATCCGCGGTTTGCGGATTCTATCCGCCCCACTGCCAAGCCTAGGTACAAGGAACTTTGGCCTGTGGTATGTATAGTCTCCAAAACTGAGTTTGCAAGGGTATGTGGACAGTGATTGGGCTAGATCAGTTGATGATAGGAAGAGTACAACAGGGTACTGTTTTTCTCTAGGATCAGGAGTGATCTCATGGTGCTCAAAGAAGTAACCAGTGGTGGCCTTGTCCTGAACAAAGGCAGAATATGTTGCAGCAAATGCAGCCTCCTGTCAAGCAGTTTGGCTCAGGAAAGTTCTTAAGGATTTAAGTCATGAAGAGGAAGGAGCAACTCCAATATACTGTGACAATTTGTCCACAGTAAATCTGTCCAAGAACCCTATATTTCATGGAAGAACAAAACATGTGGAGATAAAGCATCATTACTTCCGAGAGCTGATTGTTAAGGAAGAGATCAAATTGCTTCACTGCAGTACTGAAGAACAAACAGCTGACGTGCTCACTAAGGCACTTTTGTTTGCTGCATATGAGAAGCACAGGTTGAATCTTCGAGTTGGGACATTGAATTGAGGGGGAGTGTTGAAGAGTAGTGACTAATTCAATGTCATCAACGGTAAATTAGTAGAGTATCTTTTCTGTTTTCAATTAAACGTAAAGATAGGATCTAGCAACCAAGTTTGTTAGGCTGATTCTGTTCTGATTTTATGCTTTTAGAACGTTGGAGTTGGTTCAGGTTGTTAAGTTCTCATCTTTGTAATTGCCTATAAAAAGGCTGCTAGTTCATTGAAAAAAGATAGCTCTCATCTTTGCTCTACACTCCATTACTAATTGCAATTGATCCAACAGTGTCATGGAAAGAGATCGATGGCTAGGGATATGGCATATCCCAAGCTTTAGGCCTGGCCGGGTCATGCTTCCTGTGAAGGGTGGAAGGGTTTCTTTGGGCTAAGATTACCTTTAGGCCTTCTGGGGCTAGAGGATTGTCGTTGCGCACATTGGATGTGAAGGCCCCTTTGCCTGACCTCTATCAGTAGCCGAAACCATATGACTGAAGGTTTCGAAAACTCCAGATTTTTCTAATTTGTCCCAGAAAGAGGTTATTCCAATAGTTCATTGACATTATACGATTTCACAATATAAACTTTACGCTATTTATTTAACATTGTTTGGCCGAAAGCTTCTTGAATGCTAATTTAAAATGTAAGGTAGTGCAAAGTAACAGTCACTACTATTTGCCATTTGTGGCTTATCTAAGAAACTCTCCTAATAAAGGCACCATAGATGATCAAGCCGCTCTTCCACTTCCCGCTCCAAACCTCGTACAGTCCGAAGTGAAGCCGTGTGTCCAATTCGGTCGGCTTGATCTCAACGACGAAGGGGTCGACCGGCACGACGGTAACGGTTGGCATTGGGGGCAATTGTTCCAGCTGGGTGAGCTTCTTAGAGATGTACTTCCCTCGCCGCCCTACCTTGGCCATCAAGTAAACCGGAATACTGTTCAAGCCAAATGCTTCGGGTTTCATGGACATCTTGAAACTTATTTGGTATTTGTGTCCGGCCTCCAGATTAATCGAACTCGTCACCTCCAGCCACGAGACCTGCCTTAGCTCTGCTGGTTCGTCACTCCTGTATACATGACGTTGATAATTACATGAAATTTTCGAATTAATTAATTTCCATTTACAATTTCTTATTTTCGTATGTTTATGGGATAGATATTACTCCATCCAAATTTCACATTTCCGTATTTAATTCATTTTTCTTTATAGGTTTGTGTTCCTTTTGGGTTAGTTTCCGGGAAAAAAATGAAGTTTTTTTTAATATTGATGTGAAGTTTGTAAGAGAAAAATTGGAAAAAAAATTGATTTGAGAATTTGTTTTTGATGAAAAGAATAAATATACGGATGAAAATAGCTAATAAAAATGCAATAAATTAAACTCATGCTTTCCAAATATAAATACACATTAAACAATTTTAAAAAAATATTTCAAGCTGTACTTATTTGTGGCAAACATAAAATAAAAAATCAAATCCGGTGAATAATATGTGATGGAGAGAATAACGAGCAACAGCTACAATTTGGATTGCGTATAAGAAATTGATAAGTTTTCTTTTAAACAATTTTTTCGATATGTATGCGAACTTCATGATAAAAAGAAAACTAAGAAAATTTGGCTGAGAGATGGAGTTCAATGTTATCTAAACGAGGTAATTTTTTGTCCGTCGCCACCGAGTGCTTAACTATTTTCATCAACCGTAAAGAATGCGAAATCATAAGTACCAAACTTCAGGGATAATATGCAAAAGAAAAAAAAACACTAAAAGAGAGTTTTTTTTTGAGGGGATCCTTCAACAAACAAAAGATAACATGAAAAATGTCATTTCATCACATCACATATAAAGAAATAACCTAATTACTATAAAAATGAAATTAAAGATAAAAAGTGAGTTAACCTTTTATAACAAAAAATATTAAGGAAAAAGAAAGAAAATGATAAAATTTGAATATTTAAATTATAAAATTGGAAACATTTGGGACTAATTTGCAAAAGGAATGAAAGTAAAATGTAAAAGGAATTAATCCTTTTAACAAACAATTTTTTTTAAAAAAAAGGAATTAAAAGAAGAAAAAAATGTCAAAATGTAAGATGAAAATATTTGGGATTAATATGCAAAAGAATGAATATATGAGATAAGAAGAGAATTTATTCCCTTGACAAACTCACATACTCTCTAAACACCCTTCCACACCTAATTAAAAACTCAATCAACGGTTCACAACTGTTCATACATGGTTACAAAATACATATATATATAAATAAATATATATATATATATTTATATATATATATTTATATAATTCCCTCAAACCAAGAAGGGTTTTAAAATAAGTAAGAGATCTAGATTTTTTTTAAAAAAAATCTCAATTAATTAGTTTTATATATTCATCACATCAATAATACTCTCTATACGCCCTTGAAAGATGGATCAGTATTCCTGTTTCGGCAATTATAGAAAGATTGACACATTCTCTACTAGGGCAAGACGTTTTTCACATAACTTTTACTTTATTACCATGATTTTCTCTTATCCATCTAAAAATTTACTTTTATTTTATGTTGGTTTTACTTTGTTATAATCCCCTAGCCTTCAACAATCCTTAATATCTTTACAAAGTCAAATGTATTAGTTTTTTTGGGAAGAACGAAGTAGAGATTAAGTGAATTTTTTTGAGTTTTGAGTTTCTCATTTTACGCTTAATTTATTGGAAGATCTTACTAGACAAAAAGAAACAAGGAATAAATGTAAAACCAACTATATAACGATGAACGGTTCAAGAAATAAAATTAAAACAATTAAAAATTGAAGAGAAAAACTTAACTTGAGAAAATAGGAATTCATATTGAATATATATATATATATATATTATTGTTTGACCATTTTTATTGGTAAGGATGTTTGACCTTTAAAATGATGATTTTTATATTAATGTGTAAAATGTTACTACTAAGTAAGAAAGGTTGCATATTTTTTAGATATCTCTAAAAGGAAAAGTGTTGTATTATGAGAGATGGTACTCCCTCCGTCCCCTTTTAATAGTTACGTTTCTTTTTCAGCATCTAATTTATTTATTATTTTCTTCAACATTCTGATATATAAAGTTAAGTAACTTATATATAAAAGATAAATCAATGTATCTAGTTTCTAGAAATAATTGTTTTCAATTTTTTTAACAAATTCTTTATAGTAAAAATTTGAGTCAAACAAAAGTGAAAAAGTCAAATGTAACTATTAAATTGGATGAAGTAATTATTTGAATGACACACCAATATGTCACTTTATGTCACTTACTCAAGATAATAATCATTAAGCAAACATATGTCACTTACTCATTGTCCGATGGAATCAACCAATACCTCTTGTGATTTCCCCAAACAATGTTGAAAGCTCTTGGTTTGAATTCCCAAATACCTTCTCCCTACAATAAAAACAAATACACTTCTTCCTTTGGTGGCCAAAAATAACATTTTATATAATGATTTTAGTAAAAAAAAATCCAAAAATAGAAACACCTAGGTTATAACTCACACTCACAAAAATATGACTCTAATTAAAGTTATAGAAAAGATCCACAAATAAAAACACCAGCTAGGTTTATTCTCACTTATTTTCTCTCTTTTTTTTTCCCAAAAAAGATTATTATTATTGATAAAAATAATATGGAAACTTACAATACCCCTAAGACCTATCTAGAAAAACTACAGTTGCCCAATTTGACCGTTAAATCTATGTCTTGACTGTTCAGATTTCATGAGTAAATTAGATTCATTGTCATCAAAATTTAAGACTTATGCAAATCTACCCAATATTTCTTAACTTTTACTCTCTCCTTCATCCCTTCCACAGCCACCCACTCAACCACCAGATCTAGCGAGGACAAAGAGGTGGGATGAGGTAAAGTTTCAAATGATCTAGATATACGGTAAAATTATTAGAGTTAAAAGTCTTATAATATAATTAGAGTATCAACCCAAAAAATCTAACAATAAAATTGACTTTAAGTGTAGTGGGAGGGTAATTGTAGTTTTTCGGGATAGATCAGAGGGTTTCCGTTAGAGGGTAATTGTATGTTTCCCAAAATTAAAAGATCCAAAGGAATAAAAATAAAGAAAAGAAAACCTAGCTTATACTCACTTCTCGTCTCTTCTCTTTTCTGTTTCTTCAGAAAATATGATTTTAATTACTGATTTGAACAAAAAGATGAAAAGTAAAAACCTCCAGGTAATTCTCACTTCTCTAGTGTTCTCTTCTCTATTCTGTTTCCCTAACATTTTTCTGTCACAAGTAAGAAGTAAAGAACAACTGAAAGATCTATCGATATAGAAGCAGAGTAGTACCTTATCGATGATTGCCCTGGCATCAGAATCCCGATGAGGATGGCTAGCCATCATTGGTTTTAGACTATTCCTGATGAATTTTGTTAATTCTTTTAAGAAAAACGAAATAATTAGAGCCAACATTGCTTGCGTATGGTGTTAATTATATATATAGAGAGAGAGCGAGAGGAAGGAAGATGAGGAAGAGTTATGCGATCGTATCAATTCGGAACACGGTTCCTACTTTTTTCTTTTTCCATAGGGAGAATATTATTGTGAAGTCCAAGAAAAGAATTTGATTCTCTCATATCCCGGCGTGATGCTGATGACGCGAAATGCATGAACTAATTTGATTACAGTTTAGTTTATAAAAGTTAAAGGTAAAGTTAATGACCAAAGATAATTTTATTCTATACAAAAAGCTAAAAGTAACAACACAATTGGAACTGATAAAAGGATTTTGAAGATTCTATTAAAAACTGTGGAAATAGTAATATTTTATGAACTAAAAGCATTAATTTATCTTATGCACATAAATTAATTGAATTGCACATAAAATACTAACGAAAAAAGTTCATATATTACAAATTAAAAAAAGTACACTAACAACCAAAAGAGATTAATGTTTCACTTTAAAAAAAATTATTTTTAGACGGTGACTTAATCTCTAGAGATCATGGAGTAGTACTAAAACTCCCAAAATTGGTACCACGTAGGACTGCAAAACGAACTAAGCTTTTATTGAATTTTCTCGAATTTGAACTTGGTTTGTATATGTTATTGAGTAGTGTTTTATCGAGTTTGAGCGGATATCAGAGCTCTACTGTTTATCAAATTGACTTCGATCGGACCTAAGTTCAACTCGATTGTTTATCGAAGTATAGACCAATATATACTAATAACCTACCTAGGATGGTTCATATGTACATCAGTAATAAAAGTAGTACTAAAACCATATACTTTAAGGACTAAATTGTTATAAGACCTTAATCTAACCATAACTAAATGAGATTTTGAGAAAATTGAATGGTTTCGAGTTTTCGAGCAGCTCGTGAGCTATCGAGTTGAACTCGAGCATAGTTTAGATGATTCAATAGAGAGGTTTTCAAACAGTTAGTGAGCTATTGAGCTGCACTGAAACGTTACATCGAGTCGAGTTCCAGTCTTTATCATGAAGGTTCGTCGAGCTATCAAGTCGAGTAAAGCTCGATTTGAGTTGAGTTCAAGAAAAGCATAGTTTGAGCTCGACTACGTGCTTATCTTACCACTTTGTTCAATTTCCTAAATTATGAGGATAATATAATTACCAAGAGAAATAATAATAATAATAATAATAATTATTATAATAATATTAATCATAATAATACACTTTAATCATTGACATTGACGGCGGATCTGTTTGGGCTGCCGCCACGTTTTTGCGATGCTGACGTGTTCTGACGTTACTAGACATCATAAGTTCGGAATTCAAGAGAAAAAAATAGAGGGGGTCCTGTGTTTGTATTTAGTGAGTATTTGAAATATTCTGACGGTTGCGAGAGAGTTTTTGTTAAATGTTACCCCTTAAGGTGTGAGTAATGAATGCATTGATAGTTCATGTTTAGAGAGTGGCATTCTTGTAATATCCCAATATAGTATGGCAGAGTGTCAGAGTACACGTGTCCTTAATACTTTCGGGAGTATAGTCCTGAAATTTCCTTAATATGTTCGGGTCAATTATGTCCGGTGATGTCCTTGTCTTGTACGAGTTTATGGTTTATTCGGGTTTCTAATGGGGCCCTTATTTTGGGCTACTGCTTGGGCCTTTTGCTAGGCCTTTTTGGGTGTTTTACGTAGATTGGGCCTGACGGCCTTCAGACATAACAAACTTACAAACATTGACACTCATAATTTACATATGACAAAAAAGAAGAATAAGTGATAATCGCGAGTACCTTATCCGGATGTCACGTGGTAAGGTGGAGATCCAAATTGAAAGTATGGTTTCTGCAACGAAGAGTAGTATGTTCAAGTTAGTATCTCCATATCGAAAGAATAGTATTGTTACAGTCACCCTGATGTGATCACGGTAAGGGGGCGTGTGATCAACCTTTCACGGATCTAGCTTGACGGAGGCGGACACAAACATTCGACACAATTTCGGGCAAGTAAACCTCCTCACTACGAGGTGAGGCAATGCACTTGATAATGCCTGGGAAAGGAGATGGGATCTAGCACCTCTTGACTACAAGATCAAGCAATACTAGATATTTTGTTTGGATCCTCTTGCATGGATAACTAGGGAGATGGAAATGCAAGAAATTAAAGAGAACACAAAAACCAATATCTCACTTGGAGAGTTTCAGCCGAATTCTTGATTCAAAATTATGTTCTAAGTTACAAATGTGTTGGAAGCTAGCTTATATGGTGTCACGAGCGCCCGCGCCCGGTTGCGGAGGCGGGGCCGCCCGCGACGTCGGAAGCGGAAGCTACGGCGGAGAGCGCGGAAACGGTACTACCGAAATCCGCTATGTGCAGTGGTCCCATGACCCGGCCCGCAAAGTCTCTTTCTCGAAGGCCCGGTGCCTGAGAACACTTTGCTCACTTAATAACTTGGTCGTGTTACGACCCGCAACCTACAAAACTCAAAGATGGCAAGTATACGATATGTTCCTAACTATCCATGGTGAGCCCGCCCCACTGAAATAGGCGAGCACCTGACCATCACCAAACATTCAGTTCATGGAAATATCATTCATCGATCACAACAACCAGAATACAGAATCCATCCGAAATATTTAACCAACATGAATATAGCTCGGGTCCCGCCCTCAACTAAAATGGGCGAGCCCTCCAGTCATGTATACGTAATCGAAATGTATCCCAAAATACATAACATACAACATGATCTGATCTAAACATGCATGCAAGTACATCTACAGAGCCGCCAAAGTAAAACCCTAGAATACCTAGGTGCGGAATCTGGAAAACTTCCCGATCAAAAGATTCCCGCACGTAGTACTGCTGCTGCTAAACCACAAACAGAAGAGATAACGTCAGATTACCCAAACAGATCACAAAAGGGATCTAACGAGAATACCCCCAATCATAAACAGACCAATACCTCAAACAAACAGAAATGCAGAACGAGCACCGCGGGAGGTCTACTCCGCAGGTCGTTTGCCCGGATCCCCTGAAAATGTTTAATATTTGGGGTGAGTTCTCGAAAGAACCCAACAAGGGGGTAGGTACGATAACGGACGGAAACTTTAGAAACGTTTTTACCTGCATGAAAGGGTTAGCGTGCAATGATCTAGCAGATAATACAATCCTAAATATATAAACAGAAATATGATATGCAAGGTCATGATACTCAGAAGTCCCGTCGGACTGGTGATGTTATCGACCATGGTTGGCATACCAGTCCAACTGGCGTCCCCATCAGCCGATAAACAGATCCAATAACTTAGCGACCATGGTTGGCATACCAGTCCAACTGGCGTCCCCATCAGCCGATAAACAGATCCAATAACTTAGCGACCATGGTTGGCATACCAGTCCAACTGGCGTTCCCATCAGCCGGTAAGCAGATCCGATATATAAGTTAACGACCATGGTTGGCATACCAGTCCAACTGGCGTCCCCATCAGTCGATAACAGGTGGTACATAACCCATACAGGTGGTCCCCGACCACTGACAGCTCCCTACGGCGGCTTGTTAGGCTCACGCCGATTATCGGGATCAGAGCGCATGGTACCAGCGAAGGGATATCGCCCCTAACTGTCGGACATAAAGCGGCACAATGCCGGCACATAACATCGTGAGTTAACGACCACGGTTGGCATACCGGCTTAGGTCCCGGCGTTCCCGTCAGCCGTAACTCACGGACTTCTCACGTATAGAACATAAATATGGGTCCGTTGTCGACCCCCGATAAGCAAGTCCGATATGATATAGCAGAGGTCCAGAAAGCATAGCAGATAATGGGTCCGTCATCGACCCCCGATAAGCAAGTCCGATATGATATAGCAGAGGTCCAGAAAGCATAGCAGATAATGGGTCCGTCATCGACCCCCGATATGTAATAAGTCCAGAAAAAGAAAACCCTGCAAACCGCTACGTACCTTGTGACTAGCCCCGGGAGTCACCGGGCCCCACCCTCGACCCGAGTACTAGCCCTTAACTAACCTAATACACATAAATGCGCATTAAGAAAGTTAAACCCCTTACCTCAGAAAACCCGATTCGCAGCCAAATCCCGGGAAATTCCTGGCTCCCGCCCTGAAATGTGGTAGTGTGACTTTTGAAGTCCCGCACTACTCCCCCACTGCTGAATCAAGCTGAACAACCACACACAAGTCAGAAATCACCAAAACAGACCCCCGGAAACCAATCCCGCACAATCCCGCACAATCCCGCACTTTCCCGCAAAATTTCACAGAAAGCTCGGTTTCTCAAACCGAGCTAGAACATTGTTATTTATACACCCATAAGCATAACCAAACATTCAAATCCCACTTTCCCAGTATTTACCCCGCAACCAAGCAAGTAGGTCGGGATTGTCCACAATTCCCGAAAACGACGTTCCGAACATCGTTAGTTACCTACTTCCATTCCCGATACCAAATCACTACCAAAACAATTCCAAAACACAACACAAGCATCACCAAACCTTCCTTTCAAATTCGGCCTACACCTCTCTTTTTATACCAAACTTTAATCCAAACCAATTAAGGTTCCAAACACATGCTTAATTCACCAATTACACAATTCAAGCATGCTTACCAACACTTCTCACCCTAATCACCCAAAATCAAACTCAAACCCTAATGAACAATTCGGCAATTTGGGTACTTTTTACCCAACATGTTTACCATCAAATTGAATCCATACAACACCTTAGAATCATGCTAGGAACAACATATCACAAGCATGATTCAAGAACACAACCACACACTAGGTTTAGAAACCAACCTAATTTTCGGCTAATTAGGGTTTCTTAATCCATGGTGTTCTTCCATAAATTAAACCTTGATTCCTACACTTCTTCTTACCAAGAACAACATACTAGAAGATTGAAGCAAGAAGATCAACACAACATGTAGCAAGGAGTTAACACCAAATCGGTTTCAACATGTTCTTTCTCCCACAAATCATGCTCCAAACTTACTAAATCAAAAAGGGAAGAAGCTTACCTCAAGCTTGACACCAAGATTCAATCTTCCTTAAGCCCTTGCATGAAGAACACTTGAGATGTAAAGTTGAGAGAAGTTGGCAGATGGAAGCAGAGAAGGAAGAAATGAACATAAAATGGCATTTTCTTCCTAAAAGCCTTCCTTTTATACTTCCCCTTTTATGAGTCATGGGGACACTTGTCCCTCCACCATGACTCACCACCTTAGTCACCCTTGTGACTCACACCCAAGCCCAAAAATCTGAAATTGGCTAAGTGTTGGCGCGTAATCCCGCGCCAACTCCACCCGAGTAACTCCCGACGTGCGCGCGCTAGCCCGAACCAAAAATCCCATCGTGTATGCTAGCTCGGTTATCACCATATTACCTGTCCCGAGCCAAAACACCTCTCAAACCAAAACCGTTACACCCACCCCGACGTTTTGTAATTTTCCGCGAATGTCGGAATTGTGAATTCTGTAAATTATCGGAATAATGTTGGAATATGATGAATTATTGGAATTCAATATTTGGAAGTGAATTTGGTGATATTTATAAGTGTTTTACGTGTTGGACGGCAATTTTTGAGTTCTGGGACATTTTACGGAAAATCGGTTTCGGAGGGCAACATGGACACCGACGTGGAAAAATAGGAGATAATCACAAGGATTATCTCCTTGGTAATTTCTGCAGTAACTAATTAAGGGGAGGAGATATTTTTGGCCCTTGGTCAAAGTATGGTAACCCATACCTTGCCCATACCCACACATGTCACCCATTCATTCCACCACCATTTTATTTCTTTTACTTTCTCCATAAAACCAATTATTGTTCCCCTCACTCACCATTTATTCAGCCCTTTTATCATTTCTGAATCACTTATCTCATTCCTCTCTCTCACTCAAACACTTAGAAAGAGAAATTAACTTTTGAACACTCTCTCCTTGGCTGGCCAGAATACTTCTCCTCAGTTCGTGGCTGATTCTGCTCGTCTGGAGTTCGAATTGGCTTTGGTGGTAGTTAGAAGAAATCTTCCTTAACCTCTTGGCTTCAACTTTGCTGAAGGGGCCATGGTCCAAAAACGTCGGGAAGACCTCCAAATCTGAGCTTCACGAAAACGGGTCTGCTGTGATGTTGGTGCTGAAAACTCAAACTTGAAGTTTCGGGTTTTGAGGTTCAACAAGCTTGGTTCTACCACTTTCTTAACCTCACAAATCAGTGACAATCAAGGTAAATTTGAGTTTGTTTTGGGCTAATCATCATGTTTGAAGTTGAACATGTATGGAAGTTATGCTTACTCTTGATTGTTCATGGCCAAATCTTTGAAGGAAACTTTGGTGGTGGTGGTGTCACAATTCCAGCAACTAAATCAAGGGTTGAGTGAGTTTCAGCAAGGTGAGGAACCCCTGTTAAGCTTTTTGAAATTTTGGTTGTTGGTTGGTGTTGATCTTCATGTATGTTGGTGTTTGATACATGTTAAGCATGTTTTGTTCTTTGAAAATCATGAAAACACAAGTGTTGGGAAAAATCAGCAAGAGGCCGAAATTATGAGCATGTGTGTGGATGATGTTTTGTTGAAGATTTAAGTGTTAAAGTGTTGAAAAATGGAAGTATATAAAGGTTTATGCATGGAAGTGTTAAGTTTTAAAGTTTAGGTGAAAATTGCAAGGAAAATCGAAAAAAATCAAGGATTTGGAAGAAATTTATGTCTGCTGTGAATAGTGTTTTGGTGATGAAAAGTTGGTTAAAACATGTTAAAAATGGTTTAACATGAAGGATTAAAAGAAAGTGACTAAAGTGTGAAGTTTAGAAAAGATTTGGGTTGAGATGGAAGTTGGGCGAATTATGGGCTTGGGCGAAATTTGGAAGAAATGGATAAAGGTTGACCTATTTTGACCAAGTTGACCAAACCGGGTAAAGTTGACCCTTTTTATGAAGATTGGAGGACCAAAGTGTAAAATATGGAAAAGTTTGGGTAAAAGTGTAAACTTGGTAAAAATGGAAGGATGTCACTAAGAAGTGTGAAGTAAAGGTTTTATCGAGTTTTGAACCATCCTTTTGGACTAAAGTACCAACTTGAGATATTTAGGTACTTTTGCAAGTTTCAAACGTTTGAGGACTTAGGTTGTAATTAAGAATAAATTCCCAACACATGAAACTTTAGTGAAATAACTAAAGTTATTTGTATGTCTCTGATTCTGGCAGATTAAATCTGCGTCTTCCGGGATACTGCTTGTGCGTCAGGGGGCCACAGTAGATATCCGATTTCTGTCGAGGTAAGGGGTTTAACTTTCTTAATGCGCATTAAATGTGTATTAGGTTAGTTAAGGGCTAGTACTCAGGTCGAGGGTGGGGCCCAGTGACTCCCGGGACTAGTTACCGGTACGTAGTGGTTCGCAGGTTTTGGTTTCGGACTTATATTTATCGGGGTCGAAGACGGACCCATTTCTCGCTAGGTTATCTGGACTTCAGATATCGGGGTCAAGACGGACCCATTGTTTGTTCTGCACGGCTTCGCCGCTTCGTGATGCTTAGGGGTCGACGCCCCTTTCGCCGGTATCAGCGGTTCGATCCCGATAATCGGCGTGAGCTTAACAATGTCACCGCACGCCACCCGGCCCGGTTGCGGAGGCCGGGCGCCGGACACCTAAGCGGAAGCCGGAATGATATGGAGTGGCAGTCCATCGAGACCCGCCGCTACGCATATGGAGTGGCAGTCCATCGAGACCGCCGCGTAGCGGACCCAAAGAGCGAAACGATTGTGGAAGCAACCTAACAAAGATTTCGTACATACAACCAAAAATAAAATCCAAACATACAATTCATGCATTAACAACAGAGTAAGCCCCGCCCTCCGTGGACGAGTGCTTACGCACCAAAACATAGATACATACAGAGTTCACAGAACCTAAGGTGTCTAGCAAGCGCCAAGCGCTGTAAATATGTACAGTAATGTAATATATAAATATATACAGACATACAATCATCACAAGATACGTAAAGTGTGCATATGCACCACAGAGCCAGCCCTAGATCTAAGTATCAAAATACCTCACGCGGGATTCAGATCCAAAAGACAAATCCCGCACCGCAAGGTGTAGTCTGCAAAACCCAACCAAGGTAGAAACCCTACGGAAACCTACTCCGCAGGCCGCTTATCGTGTCTACCAAACCCAAAAACAAAACCCGAAAAGGGTGAGTCCTAAAAGGACCCGTAAGGGATATGGGGTAAGGTAAGTATATGTAACCCCGCAAAACAGAAAGATAGCAAAATATGCAATGTAATACGAATAGTCATGCACGTCCAGAAAATAGATCGGAATCCCGAAGGACGTGCGATTCTAAATCGCCATAACCCATATAACAGATCGGAACGACAGCCTCCACTAAGGGAGTCGGAAGCCGAAGCTAATACAGAAGCATGGTGCACCAGCTGGGGTAGCGAACCCACAACTGTCGTAGGATTACTGCAGCAGTATGCCATAAGGCATCCTCCTACAGACTACAAAATTTGCCCTAAGGCATAAAAGTCCGAACTACTAGCAGAACCGAAAATGAAACCAAAACCTATACTTATCTTAACAAAACAACCGAACCAAACCCTTACCTCTCAAGTCCAGAGTATTAGACCGCTTCTGGACAACTTCCACACTACGACCCGAAACTCAGAAACCCCTCTTTTTCACACCTCCGAACCTCAGAATTTGTCAAACCAAGTTGAATTAGAATCCTTATCGACCACACTACCAAACTACACCCCGACCCCAAAACCGAAAATCCGGCAGAATTTCCGTAAAATTCTAGATTTCCACAGAAATGTCAGAATTCAGAACCAACCTAGACAATGCAAGATTATACATTGACAAACATCATCCAACAAGCAGAACCGACCAAACCAACCTTAAAACCCTTCATTACCCAACATTTTCCGATAATCCCGCTTAATTGCAACTTTTCCATTTCTTAACCGAATTCAACGTTTCAAACTTCAAACCACACCTAAATTCAACCCCAACACCATATTAACATCCAATTTAACCAAAATGAAACTCCAACCTAGATAAAGTTTCATTCCAACATTTCGGTTACTAACCAACATTTCACCCAACATCCAAATCAATCCAAACAAGCTACCAAACAACCATTCTAATCACCAATTACACTTCTAAACCAAGAATGCTATCCAATTGCATCCAAAACAACAAAATCCAACATTGAACAACAACTCATAAATTCGGCCAAAAGGGGGTTTTTACCTCAACTTGTTTTCCATCAAATTGAATCCATACATAAGCTTAGAATCATGCTAGGATTAACATACTTGAAGCATGAACCAAGATAACAAACACACATCATTTTGGAAATTATCCAAGAAATTCGGCCAACAAGGGTTCCTCACCCAAGATGTGTTTTCCAAAATCCAAAACTTGATTAACACTCTCCTACAACCCAAGAACAACATACTAAAAGATGGGAGGAAGAAAATCATCCTAGCTTATAGCTAAGAACAAACCCATCATTCACCATAAATCCATATTTCTTCACTAATCTTCAATTTCAACAAGTAAAGAGAAGTAGGAAGGATGCTTACCACTCAAAGCACCCAATTTCTCTTTGATTCCAACTAAGAAGAAGAACTTCAAGCTTGGAGGTGAGCTTCAATGGTGGCGTCGGCAGCAGCAACAAGAGGAAGAAGAAGAAGAAGAAGAAAAGAGATGAAAATGAGATAAACTCATTTTATGAAAATATTAGCCAATATATATCTTTTCCACTTTATAACCCATACTTCTCATCTTAAATAGAAAATGGCCATGTGTCCCTTAACTCCTCCCAATTGCTGCCGAAAAGAACAAATATTGCCCATACTCATTTTATTAATTTTGCAACCAAATGCAAATTAACTCCAAATATTTCCAAAAGTTCCAATTCTTTTTGCCCAAAAATAATTACCGAATTCCAAAATTAACCAAACTTGGACACAACCCTCAGAATATTATAACATTCACAAAACATATTTCAAAAGTTCATTTACCATTCCGGAGTGTCCTACCGAGCTCGCTGAACCCGAACCAAAACCCGACGTGCGAGCGTGTCAACCTGAACCGAAATTCAGTCACTCCAAAATTCTATAAAAATACCTATAAATTCATTCTTAAATTATAACAAAACTTACCCCAAAGCCGTCAGAAAATTTCCATCCCGAGCCCCGGGAGTCGCCCGGAACCGAACGTCCCGCCCCAAATATTAAACTCCACAACCACCTCCGGGACGTTTCCACGACTCCAAAACTGCAAACGGCTTCCCAAACTGAGATCTCGAGAGTGCTACCGAGCCCGCTGTACATCCCGAGACGACCCCGACAACCCCCCGGCGCCAAAATATATTTTCGGCGGAAACGTCCGGGGGACCCACACGACCTCAAATACGGAAGGGTTCGCCAAAATGATACTCGGATAGGGCTCGGGAGCCGCCTGAACGCCGAAAAACGTGACCCGCAGGCCAAAACCGGAGCCCCGGGTCACCTTGCCGCAACCCGCCGGGGTGACCGTAACATCCTCCCCTTAGGACTCTTGGTCCTCCAAGAGTTGTATCAACCGGCTGATATCGCTGGGGTATCGGTCCCGAATGTCCTTCTCTGTCTCCCAAGTCGCTTCCCGGCCGCATGATGTGACCACCGAACCTTGACCATGGGAATCAACTTGCTACGAGTCTCCCGACATCTCTATCCATAAAGGCTACCGGTACCTCCCGATAAGAAAGATCGGGTTCCACTGTACCTCCTCCACCGGAATCGCTCCGAGTCGGATCCGAATGCACTTCTTCAACATGCTAACATGGAAGACATTGTGCACAGCAGCAGACTAGGAGGTAATGCCAACCGGTATGCCACTCTACCGACTCCGCTCCGAAATCTCATATGGGCCGATATACCGTGGGGCCAACTTACCCTTCTTCCCGAATCTGACTGTCCCGTGGATAGGTGCTACCTTGAGCCAAACCCTATCCCCAACCTCAAACTCCAGAGCCCTACGGCGACGGTTCGCATAAGTAGTGGTGCGGTCGTTCGCGGCTTTGTTACGCGCCAGAATCAACTCCGATCTTCGCCGTAGTCTCCTCAATAAGCTCGGGTCCCAACTCAACCCTATCGACGCATCGGTCCAACAGGTGGTGTCATACACCTCCTCCCGCATAACGCCTCATATGGTGCCATACCAATCGTAGTCCTGAAGCCGTTGTTGTACGAGAACTCAATCAAAGGCAAATCGCTGGTCCCAATCTCCTCCAAAGTCCAAAGTACAGCTTCGCAAAGATATCCTCCAATATCTCGAATCACCCGCTCCGACCGCCCGTCTGCTGTGGGTGATAAGCTGTACACAGATGGAGTCGCGTGCCCAGAGCTTCATGAAAAGCTCTCCGTAACCGCGTCAGAAACGCGGATCACGGTCGATACAATGGAGTCTGTACTCCATGTAATCGCATAATCTCCCCGATGTAAAGCCGGGCAAGCTTCTCCGAGGGTCCGTGACCGAATAGGCGAAAAGTGTGCGCACTTTGTCAACCGATCCACAATAACCCAGATAGCATCATGGCGGGACCGTGTCAGGGGCAGTGCAGTCAGAAAATCCATGGTAACATTGCCCCACTTCCGACCGGAATGAGCAAAGTCTGCAGTGTCCCCGCTGGTTTCTGGTGCTCAATCTTCACCTGCTGACAAACGGCACACTTAGACACATGTGTGGCAATGTGCCTCCTCATACTAGGCCACCAGAAGTGAGTACGCAGATCCTGATACATCTTCTCACTTCCGGGATGAATACTCAATCTGCTCGAGTGTGCCTCCTCTAAAATCTCATTCCGAGCTCCCGATCCTCTGGTACATAAAGGTGGTCTCGGAAGTATAGCAATCCCTGCCTATACTGAAACGTCGGTAACAAAGACCCCTTATCTTTCCTAGATAACTTCTTCAACCCCGGATCTCTACCTTGCGCCTCGCGCACCCTATCAAGCCACTCAGAATGTATGGTAAGTGTGTACACCTGAGCACGCTCCCAGAGCTGCCACCTGTGCCAAAGGCATGTCAAATCACTCTCCTCGGATCGGTCACCAACATCTCCTCCCTTGACCAACCCGGTATACTTCCTGCTCAGTGCATCGGCAACCGTGTTGCCCTTGCCAGAGATGTACTCGATACTACAATCATAGTCCTTAATGTATTCGAGCCATCTGCGCTGCCTCATGTTAAGCTCCTTCACAGAAATGATATTTCAGACTCTTATGGTCGGTAAGAATCTGAAATTTGTTACCAAGCGAGATAATGCCTCCATTGTTTCAGCGCATAGATCACTGCAGCCAACTCCGTGATCGTGTGTCGGATAGTTCAGCTCATGCGGTCGCATTGCCTCGACCCATAAGCTATCACATTACGATCCTGCATCAGCACACACCCCAAACCGGATGTGGAAGCATCCGTATATATCACATATGGTAAACTCGGATCTGGAAGAGTCAGAATCGGAGCGTTAGTCAACTGCCGCTTCAACTCCTGAAAATTCTGCTCACACCTATCAGACCAGATAAACGGTTGACCCTTCTTGGTCAACTGCGTGAGCGGAGATGCCAGAATAGAAAACCACGGTACGAACCTCCGATAATATCCTGCCAATCCCGTGAAGCTCCCGATCTCCTGCATCGTGGTAGGTTGTTTCCGATCTGAACTGCCCTCACCTTCTCTCGGGGTCCACAGACAGACCATGCTCGAAATAACGTGTCCCGAAAGGTGACCTCCCGGATCAGAACTCACACTTTGAGAACTTAGCATAAAGCTGATGTTCCCAAAGTGTCTGTAACTACCCTCGGATGCTCCCGATGCGAGTCCGCATCCCGAGAATATATCGAATATCATCAATAAAGACCACCACAAATGAGTCCAAGTATGGTCGGAACACCCGATGCATCGATCCATGAATGCCGCCGAGCATTGGTCAGCCCAAATGGCATGACCGTAAACTCAAAGTGTCCATATCGGGTGCGGAAAGCAGTCTTAGGTATGTCCTCCTCCTTCACCCTAAGCTGAAAGTATCTAGATCGTAGATCAATCTTCGAGAAAACTCTCGAATCCCGAAGTTGATCAAAAAGATCATCAATCCTCGGCAACGGATACTTATTCTTCACAGTAAGGGCATTCAACCGTCTGTAGTCTATACAAAGTCGGAGCGCCCCATCTTTCTTCTTTACAAATGTAACCGGAGCACCCCACGGTGAAGTGCTCGGTCGGATGAAGCCCTTCGCTGTAATTCTTCCAATCGCTTCTTTAACTCCTGCATCTCGAAATGGGCATCCGATAAGGAGGAATAGATATCGAGCAAAGGCCCGACCGCAGTAGATCTCAAACACAATTTCCCGCTCGGTGGTAATCCGGGCAACTCCTCCGGAAATACTGCGGAAAATCTCGAACCACCGGTATACTAGCTAGCTTCAACCTAGTATCCGCCTCATTCAGATCAAAACATTCCTACACCAACTATCGACACTGGTCCAGAATGCAACTCGTACTATGTCGCACGATAGTCAAACCAGTCGGAGTCGTGAGAGGTAGTACCTCTCCAGAAACCATAATGGTACGGGCTGCACAATCAATGTGCATAGAATTCTTGGATAGCCAATCCATCCCAAGAATAACATCATAGTTCGGCGTGTCCAAAACCAACAAGTCCGATACTATCTCGATGCCCGCCACGGATATCGTACAACCCCGAACCATCCCATTGGAAAATGTAACTGACTCCCAGCTTTTTTACTAAATACATCTGCGGCAAAGTACTAACAGACAGTGCGGAGATGTAACACATTTCGTGCTACAATAGAAATGGATGCTCCCGTATCAAATAACGCATGAACAGATGTATCATTCGTAAATACAGACCTTGCAAAACTCCTGCTGAGTCGAGCCTCCCGCCGCTGGCCGGTGCCTCCGCCGACTAGGTCCTCCCCGATGACTAGGGCCTCTCGCCGACTAGGACCTCCTGCTCTATCTGAAAACTCGTCCCCGCTCTAGGCCGCTGCGGTGGAGGGTGGCTGAAGCCGCGGTCGCCGCCGAGGTCTCGGCCACCTCGCTGAAACCCACGCCTCGCGGCGCGTTGGGCGGTGCCCGAGATCGCGGACGCCGAAGACTACCAAAGCCCTGCCTACCGTGCCTGGGGTAGTCCTGCACCCAGTGAGTATCGACCCGCATCGTAAACACCGGCCCTCCCGCCGGTAACAAGGTCGACCGGGTGATACCCACCACAAGTCGGACAAGGTCGTGAGGGTGGTGCTCCCCCGCCTCCACTAGATCGCCTGTGTCTGCTCGCTGTCCAGAACTCTGCTGGGGTCCCCGCCGTGTGGAACCCTCGAACTCCCCGACCTCTCTGCGAGGTGAGGCGACTCTCAACGTCCTCCTTCTCGAGGAGTTGAGCCTTGTGAACGGCCTCCCCGTAAGTAGTAATGTCCAACGGCCTCAGAGCCCATCTGTACTCGGGGCGCAGTCGACGGATAAACCTCTTCGCCTTCTCCTCCTCCATACCATGATACTGCGGTACGTAGTGGATAAGCTCACAAACTCACGCCATACTGCGACAGTCCTGTCTCTCGATGAAGCTCATCAAACTGTGCCTGACGCAGATCTCTAGCCGCAGCCCCGATAAACCTCCGATGAAACAGTTGTGTAAACTCCTCCCAGGTAACATCCACCTCCTGATCGGGTGCTAGCCCCGCATTCGCCCTCAGGTTACCCTGAAGGCTCCTCCACCAATGATCTGCTCCCTCCTGCAGATTGAACGTGGCAAGGGATACCATCACTGTAGAAGGTAGGTGTAACCTCCCAAGGAGCTTGTCAATCTCCATAAACCAGGTCTCCGCTGCCTCGGGACCTCCCTTGCCATCAAACTTCCTAGGGTTCAACCGCTGGAACCTCTCCAACAAACGGACATCATCAGAGTCAGAGTGATGCCCCGAACCTCCCCGTCGTCGGTGGGTCCGACGGGTGGTATCAGAATCCAGCTCAATAACCCTCCGTCGCTGTCGAGGGGGCTGATAAGTCTCCCGGTCAGAACGATCAGAGCGAGCTGCGGAGCTACGCTTTGGTCGTATCCTCCGTGATCACGGATTCCTGCGCTCCGCGTGCTCCTCAGACTCACTCTTAGATCGGGCCCGTACATGAGTGTGGGTGGTAGTCCGGGTGTGGCTACTCACCCTCCCATCAGAATGCATGCAGTGCCACGACCGAATCCTCTCGCACTGTGGATCGCACGAACCTGTTCCGGTACTAGTGTCCTCAACAACTGCTGGACCTGCTCCAGCACATGAACCACAGCAGTGGTAGACCCCTGACCCTGCTGTACAACCGGGGGCGGGGTATGTACTGCTGCCTGTAATCCCCTTGCCTCTGCTCTCTACCTCTCGGAGGCGTGGGATTACGGTCCCCTCCCCGATCGCAAATCACGCTGTCGGCGCGTGACCATTCTCGCAACATTCCGGACCAAGCAGTACTTCTCCTCTGTTCGTGGCTGATTCTGCTCAGTTCGTGGCTGATTCTGCTTGTCTGGAGTTCGAATTGGCTTTGGTGGTAGTTAGAAGAAATCTTCCTTAACCTCTTGGCTTCAACTTTGCTTAAGGGGCCATGGTCCAAAACGTCGGGAAGACCTCCAAATCTGAGCTTCACGAAAACGGGTCTGCTGTGATGTTGGTGCTGAAAACTCAAACTTGAAGTTTCGGGTTTTGAGGTTCAACAAGCTTGGTTCTACCACTTTCTTAACCTCACAAATCAGTGACAATCAAGGTAAATTTGAGTTTGTTTTGGGCTAATCATCATGTTTGAAGTTGAACATGTATGGAAGTTATGCTTACTCTTGATTGTTCATGGCCAAATCTTTGAAGGAAACTTTGGTGGTGGTGGTGTCACAATTCCAGCAACTAAATCAAGGGTTGAGTGAGTTTCAGCAAGGTGAGGAACCCCTGTTAAGCTTTTGAAATTTTGGTTGTTGGTTGGTGTTGATCTTCATGTATGTTGGTCTTTGATACATGTTAAGCATGTTTTGTTCTTGGAAATCATGAAAACACAAGTGTTGGGAAAAATCAGCAAGAGGCCGAAATTATGAGCATGTGTGTGGATGATGTTTTGTTGAAGATTTAAGTGTTAAAGTGTTGAAAAATGGAAGTATATAAAGGTTTATGCATGGAAGTGTTAAGTTTTAAAGTTTAGGTGAAAATTGCAAGGAAAATCGAAAAAATCAAGGATTTGGAAGAAATTTATGTTTCTTGTGAATAGTGTTTATGGTGATGAAAAGTTGGTTAAAACATGTTAAAAATGGTTTAACATGAATGATAAAAGGAAAAGTGACTAAAGTGTGAAGTTTAGAAAAGATTTGGGTTGAAATGGAAGTTGGGCGAAATTATGGGCTTGGGCCGAAATTTGGAAGAAATGGATAAAGGTTGACCTATTTTGACCAAGTTGACCAAACCGGGTAAAGTTGACCTTTTTATGAAAATTGGAGGACCAAAGTGTAAAATATGGAAAAGTTTGGGTAAAAGTGTAAACTTGGTAAAAATGGAAGGATGTCACTAAGAAGTGTGAAGTAAAGGTTTTATCGAGTTTTGAACCATCCTTTTGGACTAAAGTACCAACTTGAGATATTTTGGGTACTTTTGCAAGTTTCAAACGTTTGAGGACTTAGGTTGTAATTAAGAATAAATTCCCAACACATGAAACTTTAGTGAAATAACTAAAGTTATTTGTATGTCTCGATTCGGCAGATTAAATCTGCGTCTTAGGATATTGCTTGTGCGTCGGGGCCACGAGATATCCGATTGCCGAGGTAAGGGGTTTAACTTTCTTAATGCGCATTAAATGTGTATTAGGTTAGTTAAGGGCTAGTACTCGGAGTCGAGGGTTGTGCCCAGTGACTCCAGGGACTAGTTACTGGTACGTAGTGGTTCGCAGGTTTTCGGTTTCGGATTATATTTATCGGGGGTCGAAGACGGACCCATTTCTGCTAGGTTATCTGGACTTCTGTATATCGGGGGTCGAAGACGGACCCATTGTTTGTTCTGCACGGCTTCGCCGCTTTCATGATGCTAGGGTCGTACGCCTTTCGCTGGTACCAAGCGGTTCGATCCCGATAATCGGCGTGAGCTTAACAATGTCACCGCACGCCACCCGGCCCCGGCGCGGAGGCGGGGCGCCGGGACACCGAGCGGAAGCCGGAATGATATGGAGTGGCAGTCCATCGAGACCCGCCGCTACGCATATGGTATGGCAGGTCCATCGAGACCCGCCGCGCGTAGCGGACCCAAAGAGCGAAACGATTGTGGAAGCAACCTAACAAAGATTTCGTACATACAACCAAAAATAAAATCCAAACATACAATTCATGCATTAACAACAGAGTAAGCCCCGCCCTCCGTGGACGAGTGCTTACGCACCAAAACATAGATACATACAGAGTTCATAGAACCTAAGGTGTCTAGCAAGCGCCAAGCGCTCGTAAATATGTACGTAATGTAATATATAAATATATACAGACATACAATCATCACAAGATACGTAAAGTGTGCATATGCAACTACAGAGCCAGCCCTAGATCTAAGTATCAAAATACCTCGCGGGATTCAGATCCAAAAGACAAATCCCAGACCGCAAGGTGTAGCTGCTGCAAAACCCAACCAAGGTAGAAACCCTACGGAAACCTACTCCGCAGGCCGCTTATCAGGTCTACCTGAAACCCAAAACAAAACCCGAAAAGGGTGAGTCCTAAAAGGACCCGTAAGGGATATGGGGTAAGGTAAGTATATGTGTAACCCCGCAAAATGTAAAGATAGCAAAATATGCAATGAATACGAATGTCATGCACGTACGAAAATAGATCGGAATCCCGAAGGACGTGCGATTCTAAATCGCCATAACCCTTATAACAAATCGGAACGACAGCCTCCACTAAGGGAGTCGGAAGCCGAAGCTAATACAGAAGCATGGTGCACCAGCTGGGGTAGCGAACCCACAACTGTCGTAGGATTAATGCATGCAGTATGCCATAAGGCATCCTCCTACAGAACTACAAAATATGCCCTAAGGCATAAAATCCCAAATACTAGCGTAACGGAAAATGAAACCAAGACATATACTTATCTTACCAAAACAACAGAACCAAACCCTTACCTCTCAAGTCCAGAGTATTAGACCGCTTCTGGACAACTTCCACACTACGACCCGAAACTCAGAAACCCTTCTTTTTCTCACCTCCGAACCTCAGAATCTGTCAAACCAAGTTGAATTAGAATCCTTATCGACCACACTACCAAACTACACCCCCGACCCCAAAATCGAAAATCCGGCAGAATTTCCGTAAAATTCCAGATTTCCATAGAAATGTCAGAATTCAGAACCAACCTAGACAATGCAAGATTATACATTGACAAACATCATCCAACAAGCAGAACCGACCAAACCAACCTTAAAACCCTTCATTACCCAACATTTTCCGATAATCCCGCTTAATTGCAACTTTTCCATTTCTTAACCGAATTCAACGTTTCAAACTTCAAACCACACCTAAATTCAACCCCAACACCATATTAACATCCAATTTAACCAAAATGAAACTCCAACTTAGATAAAGTTTCATTCCAACATTTCGATTACTAACCAACATTTCACCCAACATCCAAATCAATCCAAACAAGCTACCAAACAACCATTCTAACCACCAATTACACTTCTAAACCAAGAATGTTATCCAATTGCATCCAAAACAACAAAATCCAACATTGAACAACAACTCATAAATTCGGCCAAAAGGGGTTTTTACCTCAACTTGTTTTCCATCAAATTGAATCCATACATAAGCTTAGAATCATGCTAGGATTAACATACTTGAAGCATGAACCAAGATAACAAACACACATCATTTTAGAAATTATCCAAGAAATTTGGCCAACAAGGGTTCCTCATCCAAGATGTGTTTTCCAAAATCCAACACTTGATTAACACTCTCCTACAACCCAAGAACAACATACTAAAAGATGGGAGGAAGAAAATCATCCTAGCTTATAGCTAAGAACAAACCCATCATTCACCATAAATCCATATTTCTTCACTAATCTTCAATTTCAACAAGTAAAGAGAAGTAGGAAGGATGCTTACCACTCAAAGCACCCAATTTCTCTTTGATTCCAACTAAGAAGAAGAACTTCAAGCTTGGAGGTGAGCTTCAATGGTGGCGTCGGCGTGACAACAAGAGGAAGAAGAAGAAGAAGAAAAGAAATGAAAATGAGATAAACTCATTTTATGAAAATATTAGCCAATATATATCTTTTCCACTTTATAACCCATACTTCTCATCTTTAAATAGAAAATGGCCATGTGTCCCTTAACTCCTCCCAATTGCTGCCGAAAAGAACAAATGTTGCCCATACTCATTTTATTAATTTTGCAACCAAATGCAAATTAACTCCAAATATTTCCAAAAGTTCCAATTCTTTTTGCCCAAAAATAATTACCGAATTCCAAAATTAACCAAACTTGGACACAACCCTCAGAATATTATAACATTCACAAAACATATTTCAAAAGTTCATTTACCATTCCGGAGTGTCCTACCGAGCTCGCTGAGCCCGAACCAAAACCCGACGTGCGAGCGTCTCAACCTGAACCGAAATTCCGTCACTCCAAAATTCTATAAAAATACCCATAAATTCCATCTTAAATTACAACACAACTTACCCCAAAGCCGTCGGAAAATTTCCATCCCGAGCCCCGGGATTCCCGTCCCGAGCCCCGGGAGTCGCCCGGAACCGAACGTCCCGCCCCAAATATTAAACTCCACAACCACCTCCGGGACGTTTCCACGACTCCAAAACTGCAAACGGCTTCCCAAACTGAGATTTTGAGAGTGCTACCGAGCCCGCTGTACGTCCCGAGGCGACCCCGACAACCCCCCGGCGCCAGAAAAATATTTTCGGCGGAAACGTCCGGGGGACCCACACGACCTCAAATACGGAAGGGTTCGCCAAAATGATACTCGGATAGGGCTCGGGAGCCGCCTGAACGCCGAAGAACGTGACCCGCAGGCCAAAACCGAGCCCCGGGTCACCCGGTCGCAACCCGCTCGGGGTGACCGTAACAGGCGTGAGCTTAACAAGCCGCCGTAGGGTGCTGTCAGTGGTCGGGGACCACTTCTATGGGCTTACCTCTGTTAACCCAGTCTGACGGGACTTCTGAGCATCATGTTTCTGCATATTAGGGTTGCTATTTCTGCTAGATCATTGCACGCTAACCCTTTGTGCAGGCAAAAACGTTTTCAAAGTTTTGGTTTGACCATTTCGTACCTACCCCCTTACGGGTTCTTTCGAGAACTCACCCCCCATGTTTACAATATTTTCAGGGGATCCGGGCAAACGACCTGCGGACTAGATTTCCGCGGTGCTCGTTCTGCACTTCTGTTATTTTGAGGTATATTTGTGTTTGGGGGAATTTCTCGTTAAAATCCCTTCTGTGTTTTTATCTTTCTGTTAAGTCTGACGTTCTTCTCTGTGTGTGTTTAGCAGCAGCAGCGTCTAGTTGCGAGGTATAATTCCGCACTGTGGCTCGGCTCTGTAGAAGTAGTGCATGTAGATACATTAGTACATTCATACTATCGGTTTGTATGTTTTGTGGGAGTTTCCGACCCTACGCAGAGGGCGGAACTTCCTCGGCCTGTATCTTTATTTTCCTGCTTCATTTCTTTTACGCGCGATATCCTGTAAAAACCACTAACGTGTCTCGGGTGCAGGTTTAGGACTAGTAAGACGTCTTAAAATCTGCAAACACGTAACAACCTTAAAACTGAAAGAAAAATGTTTTAAGGGAAGGGTTTCGGGTCCACACCCTTTTAAGAGAAAAATCCGCGATCACCCGCCGCCAATACCTCCAACCTCCGCAACTACGATGCTTCCGCTAGTTCCGGGGCGGTGGGGTGACAATTTGGTATCAGAGCTTAAGGTTAGAGTTATGAATGGTTAAACTACCCGACATAAACAATACTACTAGTTCTGGGGTAATTTAAATAAAAGCGTAGCTAACTTTTACTAAAATTATTCTTGAACTTTATGTATGTTTAGGGTTGGTTAGTTAACACCAGAACCTAGCATAATAGGAAACTCAAATAAGATGTTAAAACAGATATAGCGCTTATACAATTCATGAAGGATATGGATTGATATTATCTCTCCAAGTAGGCAAGCAATGGAATTGCTGAAATTTTCTGTTAAACATGCATATCATCTACACTACTGAGCCATTAGGAGTCTGCTGTTTGCTAACATAGAGATTAACGATATTTCCGTTTGTTGGGAATTTCAGATGGTACGTACGAGGTATGACCGTGTTACTCATACCGACGCTTCCGACCCCTCTCCCGATAGCGATCCGGGAGAGGAGGGTTCACCATCGGTTTCGACAGCCTATTCCGCGACCTCCTCCACAGCTCCGACTCCGATCGGTTGGGCGCCAGAGCGCGTCAACCTTGTGGACACACCGGGTCGATTCGCACCCTTCGAACGGTGTGTTCGCCGCATGCATACCACGTCGGACCATGAGAGCGATGCTGATTTTTCTACACCGACTGCTACACCACCCGACTCGGAGACCACTTATACCGTTTCCAGACGTTATCACCGTACTCCTACTGTTGAGGAGGATCAGTCTGGATTGTTGGGACGCCCTCACGTTAGGAGGACTCAGGCAGCGGTCAGTTCCGCCCGCCATAGCCAGGCTACCCGACAGGCACTGGTTGAGGCTTCACTGATCGGTCGTCGCCGACCAAGGGACGACACTGATTCTGATTCTGGAGACATCCGAGAGATCCCGAGGCCGCATACCGGGAGCAGTATGGGTTTTGACGAGGTTAGGATGATGGAGCGCCTGCAGCGCTTCAACCCGCCCAAGTTTTCTGGCAAATCTGGACCGGACGCAACAGAGACTTGGTTTACCGATATTGAGCGCCTTCTGCTGAGGCTCCATATACCATCTGAGGAGATGGTCTCTTTGGCCACCTTCTATTTGAGAAATGCGGCACACAATTGGTGGCGGCAGGAGTGGCTGAGGCAGAGCGGGCGCGGTATGCAGGGCTGAGACGTGTTGATCCGGGGATGCCTTGGGAGGAGTTCTCCCATTTGTTCCATGAGCGATGGCTGGGGTACGCCATCCAGGAGCGCCGTCAGACTGAGTTCGATGCACTTACTCAGGGGAGCCGGACGGTGACTGATTATGAGGTTGAGTTCAGCCGGCTTATCCGTCATTCCTCACTGTTTGACTCTTCCGAGCTAGAGAAGACTAGGAGATTTATTCGGGGTTTACGCCCACGAGATCGAGAGCTTATGATTGCGCACTGCATCACCGTCTGTCATGAGGCCTTTCAGAAGGCCCTACTGCTGGAGAAGGAGTTGACTGGGGCAGTGGTTACACCTTCCCGACCCCGAGTGGCGGGAGATGTCACCACCTCCCCGTCGACACCTTCCGGACTCCGGCGGGAAGCGGTCGCCGGCCGGTGGGGCGGTGGTGAGCAAGGTGGGACCATGATCGCACAGCTAATATGAGATTATTTCGCGGGCCTTTAACTAACCCAGTAGGTCCCTTTCTAACAACAGATCAAGTATAACAATTCATGCATAGAAACAGATCATGACAGCAGAAACAATGGGCTCCGCCCATAATCAGAATATCAGAAGCAGAATATCGAAATCAGATTACCAAAAGGAAGTCTGTTCTTTCACTACCGAACAGAGGCTTCCGCACTGATCAACATAGTCATTCAATCAATTCAGAGCAGAACTCATATATATATACATAACCACAATCAGTCTCAGATGAACAGACAGACCTACGATAACATGCTGTCGTAATACTACATGCCAACAGAGTATCATGCTACAGAGCTAACTACAGGCAGAAGGTGCAACCGTACAAAAGTCGGGCGTCGGGTAAAGAAACCGACGAGGAACCCGAAGTCTAAGTCCAGATGCTGCTAAACCCTCAAAATAGCTAACCAGACAGCCTTGCGGAAATCCTACTCCGCCGCCCGTAATCCTTATCTCCCGAAAAATGTTAAGTAAGGGTGTGAGTTTTTCGAAAGAAAAACCCAAGAAGAGCTTAGCAAGAGTAACGATGTTTCTTCCGACAAACCTGCAAAGACAGATCGGGCAGATATACATACAGATAGCAAATATACAGATCAGAACATATGCAGAAATAAATGATGTGTGCACAACATCCGAATGTAACGGATCATGGCTAGATCTTCCCCGACCATGGCTAGATCTTCCCCGGTCCAACCGGCATTCACCATGCGTCGGCATTCGCCATGCATCCAGCAGATCTCGTATAACACGGACCATGGCTAGATCTTCCCCGACCATGGCTAGATCTTCCCCGGTCCAACCGTCATTCGCCATGCGTCGGCATTCGCCATGCATCCACTCGCGCGAGCAGAACATACCGGAATGATGCGAACCACGGGCCGTACGGTCCTCAAGGGATTGTAACCCTATCTCGGACTGGTCCCCTATGCGAACGCCATCCGTTGTGCCGTATCCCGCTTAGTTCGGGTCACACAGGCCGCACGAACCACGACACCAAGCAAAGCCGTACTCGCACACTGTTACTCCTACCATGGGACTAGCCTTGGGGCTCCACTATCCCGATCTAAGACCAACGTCGAAATCGAGGCCCAAGACTGCCTCAACCATCCTACATTATATTAATATATGTAGGTCGAACCCTTACCTCGAAACGAAAGCAGACGCAACCGTAGAGGGTAGCAGCCAAGCACCAACACACCAATCTTCTTCCTTATCCAACCTCAAACCTTGCTTCACAAACCACCTAAACATTTCACACACTTACCACATTACACTTTCATTGAACACATCAATAACCATTGACAATTGGACCTCACTCCAAGACTTAAAGTTGCTCAAATTCATTGCATAAACATGCTTGAAACCTTAAACCACACAAAACACATACTTCCACTTTCCACCAAAAATCCGGATGAACATTGCCTTAGGTATATAATCGGAGCATATTTGGACAATGTTCCAATTATCAATATTGCTCTAAACATACCCAATAACAACAATTTGAATTCAATTCAACAAAACATCACACTTCATTTCTCCACCCTAAACCCTATGAGTTTTCTCTTAGCTCATAGATTAAGCCATTGTTGGACCTTTTACCAAGTATTAATGTTGTTCTAAAACTACCCAACAACACTAATTTGAGGTCAATTTAACAAACCCCCAAAATTCGGTCATCCCGGGTGAAGAACCCTAAATTCGAATTTCTTCGATTCATGCTCAATTCGTGTTGTAAAGTGTGTTTCTATCTCTAATCCAACATAGAAACACTACTACTAACTCAAATGAATCAAGAGATCACGAAAATACCAACCTCACAATTTGGGCAATTTCCCAAATTCACCCACAAAGTGTTATTGGAGTGAAACCTTTGTTGATTCGTTGTTCTTGTAGTGATTCCCGCACGAATCCTCCATTTCCACGCACCAAAGAGTCCAAAATCACTTGGATAGGAGCAAAACCGAGTTGGGAGTATTTTCGGAGTTGAAAACCCAAAACTGAGGTTGAAAACGAGCTGCTCGACTTAAATAGCTGGTCCAGACGACGGTCGGGCAACCCGATTCCCCAATCAGCGATCGCCGACCTGAAGAACACCAATACAGTGCCCGGGCGAAGACCAGCGACCCGTTTGCTCAAGCGGGCGATCGCTGGTCCAAGAAAACTCCAATCGGACAGTGCCCAGGCGAGATCCGGGCGAAGCCATCCCCCAGTTCAGGCGATCGCCTGGCTCCAGGGAGACCCAAACTCGGCAGGTGTCCAGGCGAAACGCAGGCGAACCGTTTCCTCGTTCGGGCGATCGCCTTCAGAACTCTATTCACCGGAGATTGTTGCCGGAAAAGGTGGGGTGTAACATCCTCCCCCCCTTAAGACTCTTGGCCCTCCAAGAGTTCCTTAAGGCGTTGGTACTCTTGAGGGTAGCGTTCAAACATATCTTTCTCCGTTTCCCAGGTTGCCTCTTTGTCAGAATGGTGCGACCATTGCACCTTCACCATGGGTATTAACTTGCTCCTCAACTTACGAGTATACCTCGCTAACAAAGCAATTGGCACTTCTTTATAAGACAGTCGAGTTCCAAGTGCACTTCTTCAACTGGAATCGTATGCGTCGGATCCATGATACACTTTTTGAGCATGCTTACATGAAACACATTATGCACAACTGATAAGCTCTCCGGTAGTGCCAAACGATAAGCTACCTTTCCAATTCTTTCTAAAATATCGAATGGACCAATATACCTCGGAGCTAACTTTCCTTTCCGACCAAATCTCATTATTCCCTTCATTGGTGCCACCTTCAACCATACTTTGTCGCCGACTTCAAACTCTAAGTCGCGGCGCCTTCTGTTCACATAGGCTGTGGTTCTATCATTTGCCGCTTTCAATCTTGCCTGAATTGTTTTGATCTTTTCTGTGGTCTCCTCAATCAATTCCGGGCCAAGTTCAATCTTATCTCGACGTTCGGACCAACGGTGAGGTGTCATACATCTCCGTCCATAAAGAGCCTCGTAAGGTGCCATCTTGATTGTACTGGTAACTATTGTTATACGAGAACTCTATGAGCGGTAGATGTTGATCCTAATCACCTCCGAAATCAATCGCATGACTCCTCAAAGATGTCCTCAAGTACCAGTATCACCCTCTCGGATTGCCCATCAGTTTGCGGGTGATACGCGGTACTAAGGTGCAACCGGGTACCAAAAGCTCGATGGAAAGCATTCCAGAAATGGGCTGTAAACCTTGGGTCCCGATCTGAAACTATAGAATCCGGTACACCGTGCAACCGCACGATCTCTTTGATATAGAGTCGTGCTAACTTGTCCAACGGGTCGGTGACTTTAATGGGCAAGAAATGTGCACACTTAGTCAAACGGTCCACAATTACCCAAATGGCATCATGACGTGCTCTCGTAGTGGGTAATCCGGTAAGAAAATCCATAGTCACGTTTCCCCACTTACGAACTGGGATAGGTAACGCCTGAAGTGTGCCCGCGGGTTTCTGATGCTCAACCTTTACCTGTTGGCAAGTGGTGCACTTTGCCACACACTCAGCAATATGCCTCCTCATACTTGGCCACCAGAAGTGTGACCTCAAATCGTGATACATCTTTTCACCGCCCGGATGAAAACTTAAACTGTTATTATGAGCTTGATCCAAAATCTCATCCCAAAGAGCCACATCATTCGGCACGTACAAACGTCCTTTGAAGTATAGCAATCCTTGCCTATACTTAAAGAATGGACGCAATGCTCCTTTAGCTTCTCCAGAAACCTGTTTCAAACTCTGATCTCTCATCTGAAATTCTCGGATCCCGTCGATCCAAGAAGACTGAACTCTCAATAAAAATACCGCTCTTGCTCCCGTAGCCGCCAACGGTGCCACAAGGCATTCAGGTCCGTATGCTCTGTTCGGTTTCCAGGTTCTCCACCTCTAACTATCCCGGTGTATGCCCCGCTCAAGGCATCTCGCCACCGTATTCCTTTACTGCGGTGTACTCGATACTACGCCGTAGTCTTTCATGTACTCGAGCCACCTTCTTTGGCGTATATTCAGATCTTTCTGCGTGAACAAATACTTTAAGCTCTTATGATCGGTAAAGATTTGAAATTTGTTTCCCAACAAATAATGCCACCACCGCTTGAGTGCATACATAACCGCAACAAGCTCCAAATCATGAGTGGGATAGTTTTCCTCATGTGGTCGCAATCGCCGCGACCCATAAGCAATTACCTGCTTTGGTTTTGCATAAGCACACACCCTGCACTGTTCGTGAGGCATCGGTATAAATGACATAAGGCCGAGACAGGTCGGGTAGCACCAGAATCGGTGCCTGTATCAGTCTACACTTGAGCTCTTGAAAGCTCTTCTCACATTCATCCGACCATACAAACGCCTTACCCTTCTTTGTCAGTTGTGTGAGTGGAGAGGCAAGAACCGAGAAGGCTGGTACGAATTTACGATAGTAACCAGCTAACCCGAGAAAACTACGGATATCCTTTACTGATCGGGGTTGCCTCCACTCTTGTACAGACCTGACCTTCTCCGGGTCGACAGAAATTCCGTTCTCATTGATGATGTGCCCAAGAAATGCTACCTCGCGCAACCAGAAATCACACTTCAAAACTTTGCATACGGTTGGTTGTTAGACAAAGTTTCCAAAGCAATTCTCAAGTGCTCTGATGTGTGTCCTCATCCAGAGAATAGATGAGTATATCATCAATGAAGACAACAATAAAATTGTCCAAGTAGGGACGAAAAACCTCATTCATCAAATTCATGAAAGCTACCGGGCATTTGTCAGCCCAAAAGGCATGGCAAAGTGTACTCATAGTGACCATAACGCGTGCGGCGATTTTCGGGATGTCCTCTTCCTTCACACGCATTTGGAAATAACCTGATCGGAGATCAATCTTTGAAAACACTTTAGCTCCTCGGATCTGGTCGAACAGATCGTCAATCCGTGGTAACGGATATTTGTTCTTAACTGTCACCGCATTCAACCTTCTATAATCTATACAGAGTCTGAGGGTTCCATCCTTCTTCTTAACAAATAACACCGGGGCTCCCCACGGTGATCTGCTCGGTCGGATAAACCCCTTATCCAACAACTCATCCAATCAAGCTTTCTTCAATTCTTTCATCTCAACTATCGGCATGCGATACGGAGGAATGGAGATAGGTGTAGCTCAGTCTGTAACACTATCTCAAAATCACCTTCCGCTCGGGTGGCATACCTGCAACTCTTCAGAAACACTGCGGAAAGTATCTAACAATCGGAATTTTATCAAGTTCCATCCGCGTGCACTGCATCGTTGAGTCCAAAGTACTCGCCTTCATCCGTCATGTAATTTCTCCATTACCCGAAGCTCCATGCTATTCTCGAACAATCTCTACATCCGAGGGGGAACAAGTGGTAATACTTGATCCGACACCACCAACCTGCTGCGCACAATTTATCCGTATGGAATGCTCCGAGAGCCAATCCATACCCAGAATCACATCATAATGTGATGTATCCAACACCAACAAATCAGAAGAAATCTGTCGCTCACCAATAGTTAACATGCAACCCTTGATAAGCTCATTACTGAACAGAATCGACTCCCGGTTCGTATCAGAATACTTGAGACAGATGAGTCACAGGAAGTTGCAAAGACTTTGCACACCTCTGTGACACTATAGAAATTGAAGCACCTGTGTCAAAAAGAGCACGAACAGAAATACCATTCAGAAACACCATACCTGCTAGTGCTCCTTTCTGAGCCGCGCCACCACGCTCAATCCAAACACTCGCCCTCGCCTTGCTGCTGGTGCGCGGCGGCGGGGCTCTGTAGTGGTGGCCGCATCTGCGGTGGTCGGGGCCGCGGTCCAAACCGAGGAACACCACGCCCACGAGGAGCACAACTCTGAAATCCTTGTGGCCTTGCAACTCCCCGAGTTGCCATCCGAGGGAAATCCTAATCATGTGGTCGGTTGATCCACATCTGAAACACATGCTCGACTCTTTATAACACACCGGACCGGTGTGATTCCGTTCACATGTCCGACAAGCAGTGGCTCGCTACCTTTGCCTTCCCTTTGCCCTTATCCTTCGATCCAAGCCCACTAGAGTTACCACCGGTCTGTGGTGTCGTGCAGTCCAAAGACGTCCAGATCCTCTAACTCCACCAATGACAATCCCCGTCGATCTCGGTGGCTGTGTCACCGAAGCTGTATCCATGTCCTCATTCTCAATCTTCGTGCTTTCGCACAGCCTCATGGTACCTATCAATGATCAACGGTGCCAAGTACTTCCCGATGTCATGCTTCAACCCTCTCATGAATCTCTTTGTCTTGGCCTCCTCATTGGTGTTGTAATGAGGCACATAACGCACTAAGCATTCAAACTCGTGCCCATACTCCGCAATGCCTTACTTCCCGAGTCAAGGTATCAAACTCCGATTGCCGCCTATCTGTCCGCGGCATAACCAATCCACTTCTCATGAAACAAGTGAGAAAATTCATCCCACGTCATACCCGGGTCCTTCAACTTTCTACGTACAAAGTCGGCCTTCCGAGTGGCCATAGTGGTCTCCCACCAATCATACGCCTGGGCCTCGCAAATAAAAGGTAGCCAAAGATACCATCTCGCTTTGCCGGAAAACCAAGTCTCCCAAGCAACCTGTCCATGTCCTTATACCAAGTCTCCGCCGAATCCATTCCACCCTTGCCCGAAAAACGGGGTGGTTTGAAGCGCTCGAACCGCTCCATCAAGGAAAGCTTATCAGAGCTAGTCGCACTCTCGGTTTTGCGCCGCTGGGCTCTCGGTACCTCAACAACGGAATCGGGCGTAGCCCGCACTCTCCCTTGTCGGGGCTGTAGGTCGACTCCCGCACTTAGATTCAGATTCCTCTCTTCTGTATCCACATGCTCTTCAAATTGCACATCATCCGCCTGATCGTCCTCCTCATGAGCCTGATAGCTAGGATCGGTCGATCCTACCGCAGTAGGCTGAGAACTCATAACATGTGTACTTCCTTGCTCTTCGACTCCTGTTCCTGCCCACATGTTATTGAGCAGTACAGTCATTTGCCCCAACACTTGGGCCATCTGTTCCGGATCAGGTCTCAATTGCGGCTGAGCTGGTGCCGCTCTTCGCTGAGGTCTCCCTCGACCTCTACCTCTTCCTCTATTCACATCCTGAGCAGGATTTCCTCCTCCTGCTTCATCGTTCAACGCTCGAGTCCGTCGAGTGTTGACCATTTACTGAAATTCCAGAACATAAAGGGTTCACTTAACGGTTAGCATTACCTACATCGGTAATCCTATCAGCTCGTAGCATGAATGCAATGCATGATGCAAATCAATTCTCAAAATTACTTATACAAAACAATCCCTTATAACCCGTGGTACTGCTTAGGAATAACACATTTCTCACTCGGCATCCACCGTCTGTTTTTAACGAGAGAGGTAATTTAAATTACCATCATGCACCTTACGGCATCTCATCCCCCGGGCACCTCTTGTTGCACCCGGAGTCAATTACTGGTATCCTACGCAGTAACCACAGACAGTACCAAGTCACAAACTACCAGTACCAATGAAATCATCTCTTGGTTGCTCTCAAGTGTGTTTAGACAAACCGCCTACTGTTCCACTTTCCAATCCAATATGGTTCTTGTGATGAGGTGGCCAGTCTCATCACACAACCATCCTGGAATCGATCAGTCGACCAGGGCTGTCCGTCCTAACACACCCTTGACCCAACCAATTAACCGGTGCTCTGATACCAAATTGTCACCACCTCCCCCGTCAGACACCTTCCGGACCCGGCGGGAAGCGGTCGCCGGCCGGTGGGGCGGTGGTGAGCAAGGTGGGACCAGGATCGCGCAGCTAATATGAGATTATTTCGCGGGCCTTTAACTAACCCTGTAGGTCCCTTTCTAACAACAGATCAAGTATAACAATTCATGCACAGAAAAAGATCACGACATCAGAAACAATTGGCTCCGACCATAATCGTAATATCAGAAGCAGAATATCGAAATCAGATTATCAAAAGGAAGTCTGTTCTTTCACTACCGAACAGAGGCTTCCGCACAGATCAACATACTCATTCAATCAGTTCAGAGCAGAACGCATATATATATATATACATAACCACAATCAATCTCAGATGAACAGACAGACCTACGATAACATGCGCCGTAATACTACATGTCAACAGAGTATCTTGCTACAGAGCTAACTACAGTCAGAAGGTGCAACCGTACAAAAGTCGGGTGTCGGGTAAAGAAACCGACGAGAAACCCGAAGTCTAAGTCCAGATGCTGCTAAACCCTCAAAATAGCTAACCAGACAGCCTTGCGAAAATCCTACTCCGCCCCCGAATCCTTATCTCCCGAAAATGTTAAGTAAGGGGTGTGAGTTTTTCGAAAGAAAAACCCGGTAAGAGCTTAGGCAAGAGTAACGATGTTTCTTCCGACAAACCTGCAAAGACAGATCGGAGCGAGATATACATACGAGATAGCAAATATACAGATCAGAACATATGCGAAATAAATGATGTGTGCACAACATCCGAATGTAACGGATCATGGCTAGATCTTCCCCGACCATGGCTAGATCTTCCCCGGTCCAACCGGCATTCGCCATGCGTCGGCATTCGCCATGCATCCAGCAGATCCCGTATAACACGGACCATGGCTAGGTCTTCCCCGACCATGGCTAGATCTTCCCCGGTCCAACCGGCATTCGCCATGCGTCGGCATTCGCCATGCATCCACTCACGTAATGTAACATACCGGAATGATGCGAACCATAGGCCGTACGGTCCTCAAGGGATTGTAACCCTATCTCGGACTGGTCCCCTATGCGAACGCCATCCGTTGTGCCGTATCCCAGTTAGTTCGGGTCACACAGACGCACGAACCACGACACCGAAGCAAAGCTGTACCTGCGCACCGTTACTCCTACCATGGGACTAGCCTTGGGGCTCCACTATCCCGATCTAAGACCAACGTCAGAAATCGAGGCCCAAGACTTGCCTCAACCATCCTACATTATATTAATATAGGTAGGTCGAACCCTTACCTCGAAACGAAAGCAGACGCAACCGTAGAGGGTAGCAGCCAAGCACCAACACACCAATCTTCTTCCTTATCCAACCTCAAACTTTGCTTCACATACCACCTAAACATTTCACACACTTACCACATTACACTTTCATTGAACACATCAATAACCATTGACAATTGGACCTCACTCCAAGACTTAAAGTTGCTCAAATTCATTGCATAAACATGCTTGAAACCTTAAACCACACAAAACACATGCTTCCACTTTCCACCAAAAATCCGGATGAACATTGCCTTAGGTATATAATCGGAGCATATTTGGACAATGTTCCAATTATCAATATTGCTCTAAACATACCCAATAACAACAATTTGAATTCAATTCAACAAAACATCACACTTCATTTCTCCACCCTAAACCCTATGAGTTTTCTCTTAGCTCATAGATTAAGCCATTGTTGGACCTTTTACCAAGTATTAATGTTGTTCTAAAACTACCCAACAACACTAATTTGAGGTCAATTTAACAAACCCCCAAAATTCATTCATCCGGGTGAAGAACCCTAAATTCGAATTTCTTCGATTCATGCTCAATTCGTGTTGTAAAGTGTGTTTCTATCTCTAATCCAACATAGAAACACTACTACTAACTCAAATGAATCAAGAGATCACGAAAATACCAACCTCACAATTTGGGCAATTTCCCAAATTCACCCACAAAGTGTTATTGGAGTGAAACCTTTGTTGATTCGTTGTTCTTTTAGTGATTCCCGCACGAATCCTACGTTTCCACGCACCAAATAGTCCAAAATCACTTGGATAGGATCAAAACCGATTTGGGAGAGAGTTGGGAGTATTTTCGGAGTTGAAAACGCAACCGAGGTTGAAAACGAGCCGCTCGACTTAAATAGCTGGTCCAGCGACGGTCGGGCGACCCGATTCCCCAATCGGGCGATCGCCTGACCCTCAAGAACACCAATACAGGTGCCTGTGCGAAGACCAGGCGACCCGCTTGTTGATTTTAGGATCGTCTTTAAACATGCTTCTCATGTTCGCATTCATCAATACCGAAGAAGAGATTAAGAGTATGTACCTTTCTTACGGACGCAGCTTAAGAATCTTAGAGATTCTTGCTCCTTGTTGATGTAGAAGACTCGGCCTGGGAACACCTTAAGGGCGGCTTGAAGATGATTTGTCTCCAAGGTGAGTTCCACTCACAATGCTCCTAGAATGCCTTCTAGTTTCGGAAGAGGAAGTAGGAAGAGAGAAGAGAGAACCAATGCTGGTTGTGGGATGGATAGAAATGGCGCATCCTCCCTCTATTTATAGAGGAGGATGGGCTGCCAATGAGAGGGCACAATGCCCTTTCATTTGCGAAATAACATGTCCCTAGGACCAAGGGCTGCAACCAATGCCCCTTGGTCCATGAGACATGTCTCATGCCTTTGCCTTTTCAATTAAGTAATTAATTAGAAAAGGAATAAATAAATAATTATGTCTAATAGGAAATTAATTAACTAATTAATTAATTATCCAAATATGGTGAAGAGGCAAGGGAGGTGACCCATGCCCCTTGCCCATTCGGCCATGGGACATGAGACATGTCCCTTTGGCCGAATGGTGCAAGGCATGGGGTGCACCCCCTTGCCTAGAGGCACCTAGGGCGAAGGGGCACTCACACCCCTAGGCCCATGGCCGAATGGGTGTAAGGCCACCTTAGGGTGCCCTTTCGGCACCCAAGGGTGCTACGCACCCTTCGGCCTAAGCCGAAGGTGTGCTTGGCCCTCTCCGACACCTTTTCACCAATTTACGCACCTTTCCGCCAAGAGACACGTCTCTTCGCCAAAAGGTGCCTAGACACATTTGTACCAAGCTCACATAGAGCTAGTCCAAGACATATTAAATCATCCATTGAGCTCCTTGAGCTCATATCAGCTCACTAAGAGCAGATACACATCTCTCTAGCTCAAACACTCAGTTGAGCTGAGTTGAGCCGTGCTTAGCTACTTTAGCTAGCCCAGTCATCTTGGTGCGCAAGAATTCCAACAAACTCCCACTCGCACCAATGATGATCTTTGAGCACAAGCTCCCACTCGAATAAAACACTTTCTCATACTAAACCAAACACTTTGGCAAACTATATAAAAGGAGTTGTGAGTGCGACCTTAAGGCATCCACACCGTACCTCTTCCATTGAGGTTGTTAGACTCTCAAATGGAAGATTGTCCTCTCAAACTCACTTGAACACTTCAAGTGTTTGTGTGTTATTCAAATTTTCTTGAACTTAACAAGACATGCTTGAACATCTTCAAGCTTTCCTTGAACTACTTCAAGTAGTGCCTTTAGAACCCCAAGACATATGGTACATATTCTTAACCACGATCAGTCTCTTTCATTTAAATGATGACTGTGTTAAGTGTCAGTACTCTTTAATTCGTATTATCCCCAATTCAGACCTTATCATGTTGTACCAATGCAACATGTGAGCTCAAAGGTTGAATTTAGGACTCACGTACCAAGTTTCACTTGTCTTTCCTTTACACTCTACCGCTTAATGATCCATATAGATTTAGTTACCCAAAGGAGGATACTCCAGCCGCATTGATCTGCGACCTTCGACAACCAATCAAAGTAACTTTGTCAATGTGAATCATTAACAACGAGTTAAAGTGATTAAGGGTCCAATCGAAGAATTCTCACACTACGCAAGGTTAGACACAACTTGCTTAAATTCTTCTTTTGGTCGAATTTCATGGTCATAGGATCTTTGCAACATACTTACAAAGATTCTATTAACACTTCTTAGGGTGTTTTACAAACACCACTCCCACTTGGAGTGATATCACTTAGAATGAGGGTGTGTCATTTCTCCCTCTTAAAACACCTCGAGTGTGCTCCTTCTAACATATAAAAGGAGGACATGTCACAAGCCATGAAATTTCTGTGCAAGCCCGAGCTTACACTCACACATAGGCTAGAATGTATCGGTGTCATACAAAATCGGTGCGAGCACCTCATCTTGATTATTCAGATCAAGGCGACATAAAAGTATACCAAAGTGTCATGTGTTGTAACATGACTCCCACTCAATAGAGTAACATTGTATGTCACATGTTTCCTGAAGAAACAACACACTATTTGAGTCTTTGGTAGTCTCATCCTTGGTCTACTTAAGATCAAGGGCGAATCACTTGGTGTGAGAAAGTCATTCTCAATGCCTATGGTGGACATGTTCATTTGTTCATTGTGTGTTATTAATGGAACTAAGTAAATGACATCAAATAATTACTTTATTGATCATCATTATACATATATACATGTGTGACACCAAAGTGGTGAAAGTCATACAACAATTAGTATATTTACAATCTCCTAAGACCCATTGCTCGGACATGACGAGCAAACACAATGGGTGGCAATGGCTTAGTGAGAGGATCTGCCACCATAAGGTCTGTTGAGATGTATTCAATTTTGACTTCACCTTCTTCAACTGCATCTCGAACGAAATTATATTTCATGCTAATGTGTTTGGTTTTCCATGATACTTGGGGTCCTTGGTGTAGGCCATAGCTGCCATACTATCACTTGTAGATAGTAATGGGCTTACTTATTTTGACCATCGACTCCAAGTTTTTAAGAAAATAACCAAGCCATAGGGCTTCTGGACAGCCGAGGCACAAGAAACGAGTTCTGCCTCCATGGTTGATAAGGCATGCAGTTTGTTTCTTACTACACCAAGTAGTAGCGCCCCCATTTAGCAAGAAAATATAACCACTTGTAGATTTGCTAGAATCTCTATCTCCTCCCAATCGGCATCGGAATAGCCGTGTAAACCAAGGGTTTTTCCTTGATAACATAGCCAATAATCCTTAGTACCTTTAAGGTATCTAAGGATCCTCTTGACATTCTTCCAATGCTCCATGCCGTGGTTCAAGAATATCTAGCAAGTAAACCGACCGCTTGACTTATGTCTGGCCGTGTACAAATCATGGCGTACATAAGGCTACCAATGGCACTAAGGTAAGGTATCTTAGTCATTTCTTCCTTGTCTTTTGGAGTCTTAGGACATAAGTCCTCTCCAATTTTGCAACCATATGCAAGTGGGGTGTTCATTGGCTTAGAGTTGGTCAAGTTAAACCTCTCAAGAACTTTATCTATATAAAGCTCTTGTGAAAGTCCTAACATATGCTTCTTTCTGTCCCAATGTATCTTAACACCTAGGATATAAGAAGCTTCCCCCAGGTCCTTCATTTTGAAGGTGGAGGACAACCATCCTTTGATGGCGAGCAACAACTCCAAGCTACTACTTGCAATTAAAATGTCATCGACATATAATGTCATAATGGCAAAACTGGACTCTTTGAAGAACAAGTACACACAATGGTCTTCATGCATCATCACAAAACCATAGCTTGTGACTGCATGATGAAACTTCAAGTACCATTGTCTTGAAGCTTGTTTGAGACCATATATAGACTTCTTTAGTCTACATACCTTGTCTTCTTGACCTACTTGTACAAACCCTTCGGGTTGTTTCATGTAGATCTCTTCACTCAACTCACCGTTGAGGAAGGCTGTGGTCACATCCATCTGATGCAACTCAAGGTCCAAGTTTGCCACTATCGAAATTAGCAATCTGATGGAATTAAACTTAACCACGGGAGAGAAAGTGTCTTTGAAATCAACACCTTCCTTCTGTAAAGCCTTTGGCCACCAACCGGGCCTTGTACCTTTCGATACTCCCATCGAGTTCTTCTTTATTTTAAGAACCCACTTATTGCCGATCGCTTTTCGGCCACGAGGAAGATCGGACAATTCCCATACCTCATTTTCATGCATTGAATGCAACTCATCATTCATTGCCTTTAGCCACTCTTCTTTCTGTGCCCCTTCAAGAGCTTCTTTGACATTACTTGGCTCATCGATCTCGCACGAGACCAAGTATGTCTCACCTTCCGATAGTCCCCACCTTTTAGGTGCTTTGGACTCCCGAGTTGATCTTCTCAACTGGGGTGGAGGTGTTGGCTCTTGAAGTACCTCAACTCCCTCTTGAACAGATCCCTCAGTTTCAGGATCCTGTTCATTTGAGTCCATGTTTATGGGCTCATTCTGGAAAGCCTCAGCTTGTTCCAGTTGAGGTACTCCCTCTGGAGTAGGTACAGTCCTTGTAACCGGCACTTGTGAAGTGCCCGGTTGACCTTCTTCTAGGATCGGGCCTATTGAGGCTAAATCATCACTTTCGCCAACTTTTGGAAACTCCGTTTCCACAAACTTGGCGTTTCTTGCATCAAACACCAAACCCTTCTTTAAACTGAGATCCAAGAACACATAGCCCTTGGATTCCGTACAATATCCGAGAAAAGCACACTTCTTTCCTCTTGGTCCCAATTTTCCCAACGGATGGTCGGGAACATGTACGTAAGCTAAGCAACCCCAAGGCCGCAAGTAGCTTAAGTTCGGGGTCCTCTTCATCCATAACTCATATGGAGAGGAGTCGATGTCCTTGGTAGGTACCCTATTGAGAATGTGCACCGCACATAGCAGCGCATCACTCCAATAGGTCACATCCAGGTTGGCTTTAGCCATCATGGAGCGTACCATGTCCATCAAAGTTCGGTTCTTTCTTTCGGACACACCATTTTCTTTGGGGTGTCCAAGAAAGGGTGAACTCTCTAGCAATGCCTTTTGACTCACAAAAGGCCTTGAATGCAAGTGAACTGTACTCACCACCTCTGTCGGTCCTTAAGGACTTCACCTTCTTATCTACTTGGTTCTCAACCAAGTGTACATATTTCTGAAAATATGCTAAGGCCTCTGCCTTGGTTTTGAGTAAGAAGACGTGGGTGAATCGTGTACGAGTCATCGGTAAAAGTGATGAAGTACTTGAACCCATTTCTGGATTCAATTCTCATAGGTCCACAAAGATCGAATGGACTAAACTTAGTGCCTCGGTTCTCCTAGTTGCCCTCCCAAAGGGCTTTCTCGTTGCCTTGCCTTCTAAGCAAGGTTGACAAGTTGGCGAGGACAACCTTGGTCAAGGATTCAAGCAAGCCACTTTTGGCTAACTTATTCATCCTATCTTGTCCTATATGTCCCAACCGTTCATGCCACTGATTTTGATCTATGACTTTAGTCATGTGGCAACTAGGAGTTGCAACAGAATGGCCATCGGGCCTTAACTCATACAATCCATTATTAACGAAGCATTTTGTGAGAACTTGATTATCCTTTAATATAGTTACACTATCATTAAAGAATTGAAAGCAATAATTGTATTTCAACATGGCAGAAATAGAAATTAAATTTCTACAAATATCAGGTACATATAATGTGTCCACAAGATACAAATATCTATTACACAAGGGAACCTTACAGGTTCCTATTCCTACTACTTCTAATTTTGCATCATTCCCCACCGAGACGTGCTTCACACCTCTTGGGAGCTTGCGGTACGCCACAAACCAGGACTTGTCCCGAGCTATGTGGTCTGTTGCTCCACGAGTCTACAATCCACAAAGAATTGCTTTCAATTAGCATAGTACATGACGTCACATGTGCTATTGAAGTAGAAGGTTCAAAATGTACCTTAGGTGCACTTTTGCAATCTTTTGCAAAGTGTCCTTTCTTGCCACAGTTGAAGCACTTGAGCTTCGAAACGTCCCTTTTCTTCTTTCCGGGCCCGTTTCCTTTGCCCTTTCCCTTACCCTTGCCTTTGAAGCCGCCCTTTTTTCCACCCTTGAACCACTTCTTCTTTTTACCCCCGTTGTTATCGGAGGTATTGGCAACATATGCCTTGGAGTGGTCCTTGAGAGCCATTACTTCAGCCTCAAGTAAAGGTGACGGGCGATGTCATCAAAGGTCTTAATCTGAGGGTTGTGGCGTAAGTTGACCTTCATCAACTGCCACTCCTCATCAGGTAAGGACCTTATTATTGCTTGCACCTGCTGCTCGTCGGTGAGGTCGTGCCCAGCTTGTTTAAGCTGATGAATCATTCGTGACATCTCACGAAGGTGGGCACTCATGGTGTGATCTGCTCGTTTACCATAGTTCTCAAACCTTAGTATCATTGAGCGTTGTTTCTCCACGGAAACATCTCCATACTTGGCCTTCACAGCATCCCAGATGCCTTTGGCCGAGGGTAGCATGGAGAACTCCACCATGATCTCATCCACCATTGTGGACAAGAGTGTGACTCTACACATAGAGTTCTTTTTAAGGTAGGCTTCATAAGCCACCCTACTTCCCCCTTCCTCCGGGGGGTTGACCTCAGCATCGAGCACCTCAAGTGTCTCTTGCTCAGTTAAGATGAACTTGACCTTCTGCTGCCAAATTAGATAGTTTTCACCATCCAATTTGAGGTCACGGTTCAACTCTGCTACTATGTTCTTAGTAGCCATCTACAAATATGCAATTCACATGTTTTAGATTCCAATTCACACAATTAGACTTATTCAAGCAATATGTTCATGAAATAACTTAGTTTATACCCAGACGTAGCAAAGGTATGCATATAGCATCCGATCAGAAACGCCTAAGCATAACTTTGCCATTTTATGAACATACCCTTAACAAGCCTATACATTCAATCAATCAAGGGCAACCAAGCATACATCAGTTTATAACCTCACTTGACCTTCCAAGAAGGCTGAATCACGCACTCATGCGTGATCGTAACAACCATAGCACTTCACTTAAACCTTAGTCTCATCACCCATAAGTCTCCTTAATACAATGCCCAGGTCGTTGGTGGAGTCACAAACGGTCTCACTTAAGTACCACTTCCTTAGACAGCATTATATTAGCTTGACAGGTCCCTAGAGACCTTAGTTTAATGAAGTGTCTCATCAATTGAATCAAGTTTCAAGTCCTTCAAGTTCACCGTACAAGTACTTGAACTATCTTAAGGTAGAATCTCTTGTTTCAATAGACGTATGTTCCCTCACTTAATTTAAGCTTCAATTCCCTCAAGTCCATCATAGTGGTACAAAACCAGTATTAAGACTATCAAGGGGCTGAAATTCTTAAATTAGGTAAAGAATAAATGTCACATGCATGCCAAGTCTATGTCACACATGGACCTTAGGAACCACGAGAGGAGCGCTCCCGGGGAAAGATGGAGGGTCACAGACGGTCCCAGTTAAAACCCACCTCCTAGACAGAGCACATTCCGGCAATTACCTCAAGGTATAATGTGATATAGATCTTTGGCACACATTTTCTTTAGGTTCATTTAATCATTCATGGAACAAATAGGCAAGTCAACATGTTATACAACCATTTTCATCATACAACATTCAAGCATGATTCAAAACACATATAACATTCATGCTTCCTTTTCCATTTAAACGACTATAACCTCTTCAGAATCGCTGACCTTAGAACACCAATACAGGTGCCTGTGCGAAGACTAGGCGACCCGTTTGTTGATTTTAGGATCGTCTTTAAACATGCTTCTCATGTTCGCATTCATCAATACCGAAGAAGGGATTAAGAGTATGTACCTTTCTTACGGGACGCAGCTTAAGAATCTTAGAGATTCTTGCTCCTTGTTGATGTAGAAGACTCGGCCTGGGAACACCTTAAGGGCGGCTTGAAGATGATTTGTCTCAAGGTGAGTTCCACTCACAATGCTCCTAGAATGCCTTCTAGTTTCGCAAGAGGAAGTAGGAAGAGAGAAGAGAGAACCAATGCTGGTTGTGGGATGGATAGAAATGGCGCATCCTCCCTCTATTTATAGAGGAGGATGGGCTGCCAATGAGAGGGCACAATGCCCTTTCATTTGCGAAATAACATGTCCCTAGGACCAAGGGCTGCAACCAATGCCCCTTGGTCCATGAGACATGTCTCATGCCTTTTGCCTTTTCAATTAAGTAATTAATTAGAAAAGGAATAAATAAATAATTATGTCTAATAGGAAATTAATTAACTAATTAATTAATTATCCAAATATGGTGAAGAGGCAAGGGAGGTGACCCATGCCCCTTGCCCATTCGGCCATGGGACATGAGACATGTCCCTTTGGCCGAATGGTGCAAGGCATGGGGTGCACCCCTTGCCTAGAGGCACCTAGGGCGAAGGGGCACTCACACCCCTAGGCCCATGGCTGAATGGGTGTAAGGCCACCTTAGGGTGCCCTTTCGGCACCCAAGGGTGCTACGCACCCTTCGGCCTAAGCCGAAGGTGTGCTTGGCCCTCTCCGACACCTTTTCACCAATTTACGCACCTTTCCGCCAAGAGACACGTCTCTTCGCCAAAAGGTGCCTAGACACATTTGTACCAAGCTCACATAGAGCTAGTCCAAGACATATTAAATCATCCATTGAGCTCCTTGAGCTCATATCAGCTCACTAAGAGCAGATACACATCTCTCTAGCTCAAACACTCAGTTGAGCTGAGTTGAGCCGTGCTTAGCTACTTTAGCTAGCCCAGTCATCTTGGTGCGCAAGAATTCCAACACCGTTTGCTCAAGCGGGCGATCGCCTGGTCCAAGTAAAACTCCAACTGGGACAGTGCCCGGGCGAGATCCAGCGAAGCCATCCCCCAGTTCAGGCGATCGCCTGGCTCCAGGAAGACCCAAACTCGGCAGGTGTCCAGGCGAAATGCAGGCGAACCATTTCCTCGTTCGGGCGATCGCCTTCAGAACTCTATTCACCGGAGATTGTTGCCGGAAAAGGTGGGGTGTAACAGAGACCTTCAGGCCAGCAGGCCGAAGGCAGCAGCCGGACCGAACGGACCGGGACAGAAAGTACTGTGCAGTTCGATAGGGGCAAGGGCCCCATTACCGAGTTCCCGGTCTGCCGGGAATGTGGCCGACGCCACGGAGGACAGATTTGCTTCGTGGCTCGAGGGCGGTGCTTGAGATGTGGAGCGAATGATCACCGGGTCAATGATTGCCCGGTGACTCGTGCACTGAAGCTAGGGTTCAGCCGGGAGGACCACAACGGAGTTAGATCGGGGCAGTCGGGGCCGAGGTTTTACTCGAGGGAAGCATAAGAGCTCCACCACAGAGACCACTTATTACAAGACCGCCGATCAATGGACAGTTCAGCCAAGACGGGTCTACCGGTTGGAGCGGGCGGTACTTGCAGCAAGGAGCATTAGCAGTATCATCCTTTTAAATAATGTACTGTTAATGCACTTTTCGACATCTTGGCGCTTCAATTTCTGTTATTTCTCCGAAATGTGCGAAATCTCGGACTTTGCCTATCGCCCACACGGCAAGTGTAGTCATGGTACGCACTGCTGGTGGGATGCGATTGTATTCGAATGAGATTGCTCAAGAATGCATCTTCAGTATCGGGCGTCATCAGATTGAATCTGAGTTACTGATTTTGGATACGTCCATGTACGATATTATTCTGGGGATTGACTGGTTGTCACAGCACGATGTGAGGATTGACTGTGCTGCATTTACATTCTCGCTTTCCGGAGAGGTTGTACCGATTGGATATCCATCGAGCAGTGGAGCAGAGTATGGAGCTATGCATTCTAGAGCATATACCAGTGATCGATGAGCAGGAGTACTTCGGCCTTAACACTACAGGCACTGTAGTTCGTTATTTTCCTCATGTTTTTCCGGAAGAGTTACCGGGTATGCCTCCGGAGCGGGAGATGCATGACACCTCATTGTTGGACAGATGCCTCAGACAAGATGATTATTGGCCCCGAGTTGTTGGAGGAGACGACGGAGAAGATCCGTCTAATTCAGATGCGGAAGAAGGCCGCAAAAGAAAGGACCACCTCAAACGTAAACAAGAGACGACGAGATCTAAAGTTTGAGGTGGGAGACAAAGTTTGGCTGAAGGTTGCACCGACTCATGGGACCATTCATTTTGGCAGGCGGGGCAAGTTGGCTCCAAGGTATGTTTGTCCTTACGAGGTTTTGGAGTGTATAGGCAGAGTCGCTTACATATTGGCCTTACCTCCGAGTATGTCTGCAGTGCACAACGTTTTCATGTCAGCATCTTTGAAGAAATGCATTTTGGATGACACTCAGATCATTCCGATAGAGGAGATTGAGTTAGAGCCGGATCTATCCTACCGAAAGGTACCGATAGCTTTTCCGGCCGAGGATGTTCGGAGGCTCGCAGCAAGTCAATTCCGATGATCAAAGTTCAGTGGTCACATCATTCTGATCGGGAAGCGACTTGGGAGACAGAGCAGGAGTTGTTGAGTAGATACCCGGAGGAGTACCGGAGGTTGTTATCACTCTTGGAGGACCAAGAGTCTTAGGGGGGGAGATTGTTACACCCACCCCGACGTTTTGTAATTTTCCGCGAATGTCGGCGGAATTGTGAATTCTGTAAATTATCGGAATAATATTGGAATATGATAAATTATTGGAAATCAATGTTTGGGAGTGAATTTGGTGATATTTATAAGTGTTTTACGTGTTGGACGATAATTTTTGAGTTCCGGGGCATTTTACGGAAAATCGTTTTCGGAGGGCAAAATGGACACCGACGGGGAAAATTAGGAGGTAATCACAAGGATTATCTCCCTTGGTAATTTCAGCAGCCATGAGTATTATTGAAGGAGATATTTTTGGCCCTTGGGCAAGGTAAGGTAACCCATACCTTGCCCATACCCACACTTGTCTCACATTCATTCCTCCACCATTTTATTTCTTTTACTTTCTCCATAAAACCAATTATTGTTCCCCTCACTCACCATTTATTCAGCCCTTTTAGCATTTCTGAATCACTTATCTCATTCCTCTCTCTCACTCAAACACTTAGAAAGAGAAATTAACTTTTGAACACTCTCTCCTTGGCTGGCCAGAATACTTCTCCTCTATTCGTGGCTGATTCTGCTCGTATGGAGTTCGAATTGGCTTTGGTGGTAGTTAGAAGAAATCTTCCTTAATCTCTTGGCTTCAACTTTTATGAAGGGGCCATGGTCCAAAAACGTCGGGAAGACCTCCAAATCTGAGCTGCACGAAAACGGGTCTGCTGTGATGTTGGTGCTGAAAACTCAAACTTGAAGTTTCGGGTTTTGAGGTTCAACAAGCTTGGTTCTACCACTTTCTTAACCTCACAAATCAGTGACAATCAAGGTAAATTTGAGTTTGTTTTGGGCTAATCATCATGTTTGAAGTTGAACATGTATGGAAGTTATGCTTACTCTTGATTGTTCATGGCCAAATCTTTGAAGGAAACTTTGGTGGTGGTGGTGTCACAATTCCAGCAACTAAATCAAGGGTTGAGTGAGTTTCAGCAAGGTGAGGAACCCCTTGTTAAGCTTGTGAAATTTTGGTTGTTGGTTGGTGTTGATCTTCATGTATGTTGGTGTTTGATACATGTTAAGCATGTTTTGTTCTTGGAAAATCATGAAAACACAAGTGTTGGGAAAAATCAGCAAGAGGCCGAAATTATGAGCATGTGTGTGGATGATGTTTTGTTGAAGATTTAAGTGTTAAAGTGTTGAAAAATGGAAGTATATAAAGGTTTATGCATGGAAGTGTTAAGTTTTAAAGTTTGGGTGAAAATTGCAAGGAAAATCGCAAAAAAATCAAGGATTTGGAAGAAAATTATGTTTGCTGTGAATAGTGTTTTTGGTGATGAAAAGTTGGTTAAAACATGTTAAAAATGGTTTAACATGAAGGATTAAAGGAAAAGTGACTAAAGTGTGAAGTTTAGAAAAGATTTGGGTTGAAATGGAAGTTGGGCGAAATTATGGGCTTGGGCCGAAATTTGGAAGAAATGGATAAAGGTTGACCTATTTTGACCAAGTTGACCAAACCGGGTAAAGTTGACCTTTTTATGAAAATTGGAGGACCAAAGTGTAAAATATGGAAAAGTTTGGGTAAAAGTGTAAACTTGGTAAAAATGGAAGGATGTCACTAAGAAGTGTGAAGTAAAGGTTTTATCGAGTTTTGAACCATCCTTTTGGACTAAAGTACCAACTTGAGTTATTTGGGGTACTTTTGCAAGTTTCTGAAAAGTTCGAGGACTTAGGTTGTAATTAAGAATAAATTCCCAACACATGAAACTTTAGTGAAATACCTAAAGTTATTTGTATGTCTCTGATTCTGGCAGATTAAATCTGCGTCTTCCGGGATACTGCTTGTGCGTCAGGGGGCCACAGTAGATATCCGATTTCTGTCGAGGTAAGGGGTTTAACTTCCTTAATGCGCATTAAATGTGTATTAGGTTAGTTAAGGGCTAGTACTCGGGTCGAGGGTGGGGCCCAGTGACTCCTGGGGCTAGTTACTGGTACGTAGCGGTTTTCGGTTTCGGTTTTATTTCGGGGTCGAAGACGGACTTCGCTATATCGGATCTGCATATCGGGGTCGACAACGGACCCATTATTTGTTCTGCACGGCTTCGGCCGTTTCGTGATGATTAGGGTCAACGCCCCCTTTCGCTGGTACCAAGCGGTTCTGATCCCGATAATCGACGTGAGCTTAACAAGCCGCCGTAGGGTTCTGTCAGTGGTCGGGGACCACTTGTATCGGCTTACCTCTGTTAACCCAGTCCGACGGGACTTCTGAGCATCATGTTTCTGCATATCATAGCATTTATTAGGGTTACTATTTCTGCTAGATCATTGCACGCTAACCCTTTGTGCAGGCAAAAACGTTTTCAAAGTTTTGGTTTGACCATTTCGTACCTACCCCCTTACGGGTTCTTTCGAGAACTCACCCCCCATGTTTACAATATTTTCAGGGGATCCGGGCAAACGACCTGCGGACTAGATTTCCGCGGTGCTCGTTCTGCACTTCTGTTATTTTGAGGTATATTTGTGTTTGGGGGAATTTCTCGTTAAAATCCCTTCTGTGTTGTTATCTTTCTGTTAAGTCTGACGTTCTTCTCTGTGTGTGTTTAGCAGCAGTAGCGTCTAGTTGCGAGGTATAATTCCGCACTGTGGCTCGGCTCTGTAGAAGTAGTGCATGTAGATACATTAGTACATACATACTATCGGTCTGTATTTTTTGTGGGAGTTTCCGACCCTACGCAGAGGGCGGAACTTCCTCGTCTTGTATCTTTATTTTCCCGCTTCATTTTTTTTTACGCGCGATATCCTGTAAAAACCACTAACGTGTCTCGGGTGCAGGTTTAGGACTAGTAAGCGGTCTTAAAATCTGCAAACACGTAACAACCTTAAAACTGAAAGAAAAATGTTTTAAGGGAAGGGTTTCGGGTCCACACCCTTTTAAGAGAAAATCCGCGATCACCCGCCGCCAATACCTCCAACCTCCGCAACTACGACGCTTCCGCCAGTTCCGGGGCGGTGGGGTGAGTCCCGCTCCCGAAAAAAAATATTTTCCGCGGAAATGTCCGGGTGACCCGTGTGACCCCAAATACGGAAGGATTCCCGAGAATGATACCCAGAAAAGATTCGGGAGCTGTCTGACCACCCAAAGACATGATCCGCAAGCCTGAAACGGAGCCCCGGGTCACCAAAGTCACAACCCGCTCGGGGTGACCGTAACAGCATGTATGTCATCCTAAAAGCTTCCAAAAAGAAGAAAAGGTAAAAGCTAACCTAAAAAGTATTCATGTGTCTATTGCACGTAAAGTAAGTATTTGTCTTCCCTAGTGTCTTCACGAAAGAGAGTTTGGGTTGAGTTGGGTTTGTTGGCCAGATTGTGGAATATGGAGGCTTCGCGGGGATGGCCTCTCCTGTGGACTTTGCCTTCGTCTGGGAGTCTCGCGCGGGGGCCTTGCCTGGGGCCTTCGCATGAAGGGCTTCTGCAACCGGTAGTCTTGCGACCGTCAGAATGTGGTTCACCTTGGGGCTTCGCTTGTGACTGGTAGTCTCGCACTGGGTTTCGCCGCCGCCACCTTCCCCGACTGTACTTATGTTCCAGGCTCCAAAGGGCTTCGCGTTCTCTTTCTCCAATATGATGCCAAGTTGGCGGAGTTGTAAGGTCCTTTCTCTAGCCTCCTCTTGTTCTTCTCCCGACGCCATGAGTCTCATGAAAGCATTGAGACTGGCTTGGACTTGTTTGAACCGGGTCCTTGTCATAGGTCCTTCTAGATCTTGGAGTAAATTTGGGGCCGCGCGCGCTTGAGGTTGAGCGCCACCTTGAGCTTGGGGAGTCCTGATGCGTGCAAAGGGTATCACTTTCTAGCACAAGTTTTATATTTATAACTACCCTTTTTAAGCCCTCAAGTGTAAGGATCGCGAGTAATATAGCAAGTAAGAGCAAAGGGTGTCGAACCCAAAGGAACTAGAGCGTTGATCAACTAAAAGGATTAAAAGTGCAATTTCAACTAAGATGTAGAGTAATGAGTCATAAGATAGGTGTGGATTGATCTAATGTTGGAATGAAGGTAGCTCTATAATACGGACTATGACTTAACAAGACATGCAACAATGACTTAACAAACAAGAAATACACAAGTAACAAGACTTTGGGGTTTTCAATTATAAAAAGCTCCCGGGGTTTGCTTGGGTTTAAGGGATCCTCTACGAGTTCATCACATGATTTGGAGGTGAGTTACTACATCTAACATGTTTCTTCCTCAAGCAAACATGTTAATCTCTCAACAAATCAACCTAGTCCTTCTCTTGATCTAGCATTGACTCTCAAGGCATGAATAGATCCTAACTTAACCACCACTCCACTCCTAAAAGCTATCTCTAACAAGAAGCAAGTAGAGTTATTGATTTCCAAAAGTCTAGTTCATGCAAATCCCACTTAGGCATTTCATCGAACACCTTGACGCATATGAATAGATATGGCCATACCCACTCATAATAGAAACATCCAAGCACAAGAATCAATATCCAAATCAAAATAGAGAAGATGAACACATAGAGAATCACCCTAGACAGGCAAACCCCAAGACACAAGTGACTACTCACTCATGCTCATATCACATAAACACATCAACATGTAATGTTCAAAAGATAAAAGTAAAAGAGGAGAAGAGAGGAGAATAAAACTCTATTGCAAATGAATCTTCAAGCCAAGATCATGAAGGCTTCAATCCCAATAGTGTGGAGAGCTAAAAACCCTAGGTGGAAGAGTAAAGTGGGCTGCAAATGGAACAAAACTCTCAAATTCGTAATTCCCATCTAAATCCCCTAAAACTCACCCTAAAAGACTATATATAGAGTATCATAATGACTAAAGGGTCCCTAGACATGTTGGACACCTTTAGGGTGTTAATTGAGGGCAAAATAGTCCAGAAAAACCGGTGCAACAGTGTTTGAAACGAGAAATATCGCAGTGGTCTCGAAATATTTAAGTGCGGGTGGTGGCACCACAATGGTGCCACGATGGCCCCGCGAGTGTGTCAGTTTGAGGTCGAGAGCTCACGCGGCGCCAGCATGGCTCTGCGATGGTGCCGCGAGTGTGTCACTTGAGACTGAGAGCTCACGCGGCGCTAGCTTGGCTCCGCGATGGTGCCGCGAGCTTGTTGCACCAAGAACTTCCTATTCCAAGCACGAGAGGTTGAAGTCCGAGCCTTCATTTCCACCAAGATTTGGTGGTTTGATCCTTCCTCCACTCCTCAATGTACGAGATCCCCTCTTTTTCTCTCTGCAAACTTCATTTCTACTATCCGAATGTACACCTACAAATAAACCAACTTACTAAATAACATGTGCAAATATGATCAAATTCGCTCAAATGCATGATGGAAATGATTTGAAACACTTGGAAATGTGATATGTGTATGGTACACATCACACCCCCAAACTCAAAATGTTGCTAGTCTCTAGCAACGCAAGCATCTACAATCTCAATACTAAACATGCAATCCACCAATGCCCACTCAAGATAGACTACAATCCAGAACCGCTCATCAACAAGCATGCAAGTGATCAAAGAAGTTTTAAAACTTTGGTCTCAACATAAGAAACAGAGGGTCACTCCCTAAGTGTTTCACTCCGAGATCGGGAAGTGTACGTGTGCATTGTGATCTTACCATGCGTTGTCAATCCATAAGCTTGCAAGCGAACCCAAACTCCTCCACTAAAGTCTCAAAAGACATTGCATGTCTTGCCGGTCAGATGGTCTTTCATTCGGGTTGTAATGAGGCTAGACTTGGTGAAAGTGGTATTCGGTTGAAGGTTTTCTATAGGTGCAGCTTATATGAAACAACTTAAGCTTACAAGAATATGGGCATCTAAAGATAGAACAAAAGTTACAACATCAAAACCCACACTTGCACCTTTTTCAAGCATCACACCCATTCTCACAATTTTGAACTCTTTCAACACAAAATGCAATCCTGACATGCACAATAAATTCAAGTGCCTTTCTTTCTCTCTTTTTTTCTTTTTTTTCATTCTTTCTATTTTCTTTTTTTATTGAACTTAGGCACACTTTTTTACAAGAATTGTGATTGCATCACTTACTCTCACCTCAAAGCACAACAATTGATGATCCCCCCAAACTCACATCTTTAACACACTAATATTTTTTCACCTAATGCCCAAAATAACATGCTCAAGAAGTTTCATGGACGAAAAGGTAATACAAGAGACGAGATATGGCTTAAGATGTGGTAAGACAAATGGGTTTATCTAATGAGTTAAGGTATAGGTTGGCTATTTGGTCGACTGGCTCATCCTAAATTGCCATCGTCTTCCCAGTTCAACACGCAACAAATGTGGACTTGAAAAGGTTTCAAGCAAGCAAGTTCTAGCTCAAACGCACAGTAAGATACTCTCAACAAAGATTATGTCACACACAAGTCATATCATTGAAAATAAGATTTGACACAAAAAACTCACAAGGTAAAATTCTCTATTTAAAACATTGAGGACAAAATTCTACCACTTCAATGATCACCAGCATAAATGTCGACAAAGGTTTTAAACAATAATCAAACTTATTGGGGCAAAGGAATCATGCTAAAGTACGAGACAAAACTAGCTGCTTGCATGGTGTTTCAATCAAATCCATCATACATAAAAGTACAACCTCACTTCCCATCATCAACATAAGCACAACCCCCCCAAACTCGAAATGAGCAATGTCCTCATGCGCAGAGGGGAGATGAAAGAAAAAGGGAACGGGAGGTCATACCTGGGGGGCCAAGTTAGGCCCCCGGATCCTTCGTGATGGTGGGACCGGCCTCAGTACCGGCCCCGGAGTTGGTCTGAAGTGAGGGTGATGGGTGTCGCTGCTTTTGATAAGTGTTCACCACTGGAGGGCGCTCAGACGGCTGCGTAAGTGTGTGTAAAAGCTGCCTCATGAGGGACTATGTCTCCAAATGCATGGCCTTGTTATCCCTCTCAATCTCCTCCAATCGGGCCATAGTAGTAGTCTCAACTCTCTTGTGCCTCTCCTCCGCGAGGCGTTTAGCCTCGGAGTCTCTGATCAATGCCTCATATGTCGTCATCCGCTCCTCGTGTATCTTGAATATCTCCTTGATCCTAGCGAATAATCGATTGATTCCAGAATGCATTCTTTGAGCCGAGAGTGCACCCTTTTTCATAACCTCTTCTTCAAAAACCTCATAACCTTCCTCTGGTTCGGTATTTGTCTCATCCTCCCTTTCCACTTCCTCCTGTCTTCTTTTCTTGTTCTTCTTAGTCTCAACTTTTTTAGCGCTTATGATGTCTTCCTTCTTCTGAGTGTCCCAATCCCAAGGCGCCATGTTGCTCGGGCTTAATTTATCCCCTAGGATACTAGGGACTTTTGCTCTAGCGTACAACTGTGTAATCAATTGAGGAAACACAAAATTATGCTTTTTGTGGGTAGCCACCTCCAAAATACTCTCCTAGATCAAATGGCTGACACTGACAGGTCTCCCAGAAGCAATTCGAAAAAGTGTATCAATCCTATCCATTGAGATCTGATGCGACCTCGAAGAAGGCTGTAAATTGTCGTGGATGATCCTGTTCCATGCTTGCAAATGGATCTTAAGATCTTTGGGAGAGATCACTTTCCTATTCTCTCCTTCTATCCATTGGGGTGTCTCACCAGTCGCAGATATGTGTGCAACAATCTTGCTCAAGTCCTCGGTGACTACAAGCCGAGTATCAGTGCCATCTTCACGGATGCCCAACTCTCTTGCAATAGCAGTTGGGGAAAAATCCACATCCTCCTCTCTAACTAGCACCGTTGTTGGTTTTGCCCTGTGCTTCCAAGTGCTGCCCATTGTGATGGTTCGTTTCAAATTCGCATAAAATTCTCTCACAAGAAGCAAATTTGCTTTGGAGGGTGGCTTGATAAGCTTTTTCCAACCTCTTGAGTTTACAACCTCTCGAACTTCCCCTAATTCGGGGTGGGATATAACGAACTCCCATTGGAAGGTGGTTGACCGGTGTGAATTGTCAATGTAACAATGTCTTTCTGCCTCTTCATCAATGAACCGCTCAACCACTTCGACATTCATGCATGTACTCGGTGCACTTGAATCCACATGTATACCCTTGGCCTTGTTTGTGTTTGAAGCAGGTAATTTAGAGACCTTTGAGCTCTTTTCTTGTGTTGGTTTCTTACTTCCTACCTGAAAATAGTTGGAGATTCTCAGAATAAGGCAGTAGGCGTAGAATCAAATACAGGTTCATGGTAATGCTACAGCAATGAAGCACTGAAAAAAAGTATACTTAGTTTAGATGCATATTCATTTCATCAAGCACTAACCAACCCAAATGTGCATCTAGACTATATGTGCATTCAAAACTATCATGGAATCATCAGCGGGAAGGGCCTAGAGAAACATTTTTGTTCGTACATATGAGCAAGCAAAAAGTTCATGAACAGACATAACCATTTCTCATGATTAAATCCATCTATCTCTCAACTGAGTCATCAAAGTAATGTAGGATTTTAACCATAGCTTCCTAGCAATAAAATGCAGTGTTCCGCAGCCCTAAACCATGAGAAACGAGCTTGCACAAGAAATCACCATTAAAGCCTGAATTTGAACCTTTCTCTCTCTAGAATTTTTCCAACATGCAAAAATAAACAATGTCACACCAAAAACTTGCTTCTAATCATCAACCCATTCATAATGTAGCATGAATCAAGCATAAAACACAAGAGATAAGTCATCTCTACTCATAACCCAAAACCTAGGTTTTGGTAACAAAAAAATTTGAAATTCATGAAGGAATTCGAAAATGAGAGGAGATTAGGAGTTACCTTGACCATCTTGTGCACAAGGTGAAGTGAATGAGTGAAAAAAATAATGGGGCATAAAGCGTGGTGGAGCCGAGACTATGGTGATGAGAGAGATGAACCCATGGTGAGAGTTTGAACAAAACTTATCTGTGTGTGAAAACGTGGTGTGTAAAATGTGAAAAGAAAAGTGTGAGTGGGGTTGAGTAATAGGAAAAAAAACAAAAGAGACGGATTGATGTATGTTACGTAGAGATAAAAATAAAAAAAATGAAACATGAAATTGGGTTAGGCACAAATGTGGGCTTAAACAGGTTAGGCCCAAATGTGGGCTTAAACAGATCAAAAGGGGAGGGTGCTTGGCTTCGCTCTTGCGCCGTGACGCTGCCACGAATTGCATCACTTGAGGCCGAGAGCTCCCGCGGCGCCATCTTGGCTCCGCGATGGTTCCACGAGCTCATTTTACTTGAGGCCGAGAGCTCCCGCGGCGCCATCTTGGCTTCGCGATGGTGCCATGAGCTCATTTCACTTGATGGCTGAGGGCTCCCGCGACGCCAGCTTCGCTCCGCGATGGTGCCGCGAGCTTGCTGCACTTGCTGGCCGAGAGAACTTGTGGCGCCACCTTGGCTCCGCGTTCGTGCCACGTGAGACACTTACCTCTCCGCAGTCCCTAACATTCATACCTCAATTCCCTTACCAAAAGGCACCATCAATGGTACTCCCACATGATTTCAAACTCCTGAAAAGGGGTCATCCACCTGCAAATTTAGACACACAACACAATGTCACCAATTTTTCTTATTCATAAACACTTAAAGAAAATCAAAAGACTTGACATAGGGGAGTTAGAAACATTGGGTTGCCTCCCAACAAGCGCTACGTTTTACGCCCTTAGCTAGGCTTAAAAAAATGTGATCACATCACATCAATGACACCCATGCTATCCAAAACCTCTAGGTGGCCCAATTGCAATTGCTCTTCTCCAAAGTAGTGTTTCACTCTTTGACCGTTAACCTTGAAGATAGAGCCATCCGTAGGATTTTTTAGCTCCACCGCTCCATAAGGCAACACATTAACAATCTCGAACGGTCCAGACCATTTTGACTTAAGCTTTCCCGGAAAGAGAGTGAGTTTGGAGTTGTAGAGAAGAACTCTTTCACCGGTCTTGAAATTCCTTCGTAGGATGCGCTTGTCATGCCACCTTCTTGTTTTCTCTTTGTACACCAATGCATTTTGGTAGGCATCCAATCTTAGCTCATCTAACTCACTCAATTGGAGTAGTCTTTTTTCCTTCGCATCCCTCCAATCATAGTTAATTGACTTGATTGCCCAATATGATTTGTGATCCAACTCCACCGGAAGATGACATGCCTTTCCAAACAAGATCCGGAACGGAGACATGTCCAACGGAGTCTTGTATGCCGTCCGATAGGCCCATAAAGCATCATCCAAACGTTGAGACCAATCCTTACGGTTGATATTCACCGTCTTCTCTAAAATTTTCTTGATCTCCCGATTAGAGACTTCCGCTTGCCCGTTTGTTTGGGGATGATAAGCTAACGCCACCTTGTGCACAACACCATGCTTGGCAAGAGTTTGTTGCATTGATTTGTTAATGAAGTGACTTCCACCATCACTTATCAAAGCTTTGGGCACTCCAAACCTAGTGAAAATGTTCCTATGCAAGAACTTCAACACAACATTAGCATCACAAGTGGATGTGGCAATCGCCTCCACCCACTTAGAAACATAATCAACTGCAAGCAAAATGTAGAGGTTACCATGTGATGGAGGGAATGGTCCCATAAAGTCGATACCCCATGTGTCAAAGATTTCCACCTCCAAAATAGGCTTGAGAGGCATTTCATTCCGCCTTGAGATCCCTCCAACTCTTTGACATCGATCACATGAATAAACGAAAGCATATGCGTCCTTTACCATGGAGGGCCAATAGAATCCGGCTTGATTGACTTTATACAAAGTCTTCCCGGGCCCATGATGTCCTCCACATTCCAAGGCATGACATTGTTTTAGAATATCCATTCCTTCTTGCTTAGTGACGCACCTCCTTAAAACCTTGTCGGTGCACATGCGGAAAAGGTAAGGTTCATCCCACCAATAATATTTGACGTCGGAAAGAAATTTCTTCTTTTCTTGTCTTGATATATCTTGAGGAAGAACACCACATGCTAAATAGTTTGCAAAATCAGCATACCATGGGGCACAAAGATCATCAATAACATAAAGATGCTCATCCGGGTAACATTCTTGAATCACCCTCTTTTCATCTTCTTGATGCACTTCAAGTCTTGAAAGGTGATTCGCCACCACATTTTCACACCCTTTCCGGTCTTTAATATCAACATCAAACTCTTGAATTAGTAGAATCCACCGGAGTAATCTTGGTTTTGCATCTTTCTTGGAAAACAAATATTTGATAGCCGCATGGTCGGTGTGAACAATAACCTTTGATCCCACAATGTAAGAGCGAAATTTTTCCATAGCAAATACCACCGCCAAAAGTTCCTTCTCCGTGGTTGTATAATTTTGTTGAGCCTCATCTAGCATCTTGCTAGCATAATATATAACCCGGAAGAACTTGTCTCTCCGTTGTCCAAGTACTGCTCCTATAGCGAAATCACTTGCATCACACATGAGTTCAAATGGCTCTTCCCAATTCGGTGCAACCACAATCGGGGCTTGAGTGAGTTTCTCCTTCAAAGTGTTGTAAGCTTGGAAACAATCTTCATTAAACTCAAAGATGGCATCCTTTTCCAACAAATTGCACAGTGGTTTGGCAATCCTTGAAAAATCCTTAATGAATCGCCGGTAAAACCCGGCATGTCCCAAAAAGCTTCGGATACCCTTCACATTAGTCGGAGGTGGGAGCTTTTCAATTGTTGCAATTTTCGCCTTGTCCACCATCATACCCTCACGTGAGACCTCATGTCCAAGCACAATGCCACTTTGAACCATAAAGTGACATTTCTCCCAATTGAGAGCCAAATTAGTTTCCTCACATCTTGCTAACACCTTCTCAAGATTCAACAAGCAATGATCGAAAGAATCTCCATAAACTGAAAAATCATCCATAAATACCTCCATACACTTCTCCACCAAATCCTCAAATATAGCCATCATACATCTTTGAAAAGTGGCGGGTGCATTACACAACCCGAATGGCATTCTTCTAAATGCATAAATCCCCCATGGGCTTGTGAAAGTAGTCTTATGTTGATCTCCAGGAGCAATAGCAATTTGATTATATCCAGAATAACCATCAAGAAAACAATAATAAGCCTTACCCGCAAGCCGATCGAGGATTTGATCAATGAATGGAAGAGGAAAGTGGTCTTTCCTTGTTGCCTTGTTCAATTTCCGGAAATCATACACCACTCTCCATTTGGTAACGAGACGAGTAGCAATCCAGTTCATCTTTTCATCTTGCACAATAGTAATTCCTCCCTTCTTTGGTACTACATGAACCGGGCTCACCCATTCGCTATCAGAAATGGGGTAGATAATTCCGGCTTCCAACAACTTTAGAATTTCAGCTTTTACCACTTCCTTCATATTTGGGTTGAGTCTCCGTTGTGCATCCACATGTGGCTTGTGATCTTCCTCCATAAGGATCTTGTGCATACATATCTCTGGTGAAATACCCTTAATATCATGAATTGACCAAGCTATGGCCCCTTTACGATCCTTCAAAACTCTTATCAATTTCTCCTCTTGCAATGGAGATAATAAAGAGGAAATGATCACCGGTTTAGTTTCACCTTCTCCAAGAAAGACATACTTCATTTCTTTTGGGAGGGGCTTCAACTCAAGTTTTTCTTCCTTCTCACAACTCTTGATTTCAAGGACATCCCAACCATACCGTTCCAATTTCACCTTATCAAGAGCATCTAAAGTTTGCACCAAGCTCGCCACTTCATAGTCTTCTTCACTAACATCTTCAAGAACCAAAGATCGCTCTACCGAATCATTTGTGAAAAATCGATCTCTAGCTTCCTCCACACACTCTTCAACAATATCAATAGCATAACATTGAGATGAATCACCACTTGGAGCTCTCATAGATTGTGCAAGATTAAAGGACAACTCTTGATCATTTGCTCTCAAAGTAAGAACCCCTTTCTCCACATCTATCAAAGTTCTAGCGGTTGCTAGAAAAGGTCTTCCAAGAATAATTGGCATCCTAGAATCTTCTTCCATATCCAAGATAACAAAATCAACCGGAAAATATAATTCACCAATCTTCACAAGAACATCCTCTAAAATGCCTCTAGGAAAAGTAAGTGACCGATCGGCCAATTGTAAGCAAATGGAAGAAGGTTTTACCTCACCGAGACCGAGCTTTTTGCATATTGATAACGGCATAAGATTAATGCTTGCTCCAAGATCGCAAAGAGCTTTGTCACAATGGAATGGTCCAATATCGCACGGGATGGTGAAACTACCGGGATCCTTCAACTTTTGAGGCAACTTTCGTTGAATAATTGCACTAGCCTCCTCTTCCACTATAATCAACTCATTGTCCAAGAAGTTTCTCTTCTTATTGATGATATCTTTCAAGAACTTGGCATACTTGGGCATTTGATTGATTGCCTCGAGGAAGGGGATATTTATCTCGAGCTTCTTGAACGTCTCCATGAATTTGGAAAATTGAGCATCCTCTTTTTTTGGTGCAAACCTTTTGGGGAAGGTAATGGCACTTGAACTTGAACTTGTTTAGAAACGTTATCCCCCTTGTTGATTTTGGGTGCCACCCTCTCCTCATTAGGAGGAGTGTCATCACTCTTAGCATCATCCTCTTGAGTAGCTTCATGCTTGAAACTTTTGGAAGGTGGGTATTCTGGTTCTTTTGGAGGTTCCTTTGGTTGAGTCACATCCACTTCTCAAATGCACTGCCCTGCAAGTCTCATTGGGATTAACCTCGGTGTCACTCGGAAACTTGATCTTGTTCGAGTATTTCATAGAATTCGCAAGTTGTGCCACTTGGGTCTCCAAGTTGTGGATGGAAGCTCTTGTATTCGCATTTATGCCTTCTATCTTCTTATCCACTTCAATGAACTTGTTGTTGTTTGAGGCATTGGCATTTCGCATCTCTTGGACCAAAGCTTCCATGGATGCTTGCATCTTCACCAATGGATCATTAGCTTGTGAAGCTTCACCTTGTGTTTGACTTTGAGGCTTTTGATTGTTGTAGATTTGCCCCGAGAATTGTCTTGGCTTATAGAAATTCCCACCTTGCCTTTGCTGAAAGTTACTTTGGTTGGCTCGGTAATCCACATAATTACAATCATCGGTTTCCTCAATCTCTTCGGTTGCCATAGCTTGTTTCAAGTTGGAACCCCTTTCTTGATTCTTTATCACCCGACTAACCATACTCGATAAGGCAGCCATTTGTGCTTGTAGAGAAGTCTCCTTATCCAACTCATATAAGCCTCGCCCCCTTGCTTGAGTCCTTGAGTCATCCCTACCTCGGTGTTCTTCACTTTTTTCCAAAAGGTCCAAATGATCCCATGCCTCATCAAGGCTCTTTTGCATAAAAACCCACCGGCTGTAGCATCTAGTTGCTCTTGAGCTCTCGAAGAAAGTCCATCAAAGAAGAGGTAGATTTGATGCTCTCTAGGTAATGCCGCTTGAGGACATCTCTTGTTTAATTCCTTAAACCTCAACCAAGCTTGAGCGATGGTTTCACCCGCTTCTTCATGAAATTTATACAAATCATTCTTAGCCTCAAATACTTTTTGTGGAGAGAAATACTTCTTAAGAAAAGCTTGCTTCAATTCTTCCCAAGTCCGAATTTTCGCCGGGTCCAAACTTCTATACCATTTCCTTGCATGACTCTTCAAAGAAAAGGGAAAGAGTCGCATCTTCTTCGCTTCATCTGGAACACCTCTTGTTTCCAAGATGTCACTTATCATGATGAAGTGACCCAAGTGCTCATTAGGGTCCTCATTAGCCAACCCATTAAAAGCTTGATTCTCAAGATAAGTAAGCACATGTCCCGGAATAGCATAATCACCTTGAGTGGGAGGAGGTCGAATTCTTCTCTCATCATCCGCCAAGAACCTTGGGCCATACATCTCGGCTAATGGTACGCCTCTTCTATTGTCTTCATTGTTGGCATTCCTTCCATTAACACCGTTGTTCACATTCCGATTGTTGTCATTGTGGTTGTTGTCATTAACATGCTCTTCATTATAATCATCTCCATTGTTGAGATTAATGCAAGGCGGAACTAGACCCGCCATATTGACTGAAGAGGAAGATGAGCTACTAGAATCCTCTTGAAGTTGCTTTCCTTGTAGTCTTAGGTTCCGTAGAGTCTTTTCAATCTCCGGATCACAAGCAATGATAAGCCCGTGAGAACTTCTAGTCATGCACCAAAACCAATCCTAAAATGAGGACAAAAACACTACAAAAAATAAGTAACACAATACTAACTAAGACAAAACAATATCACTCTCAATACCAAAAAGTCAATCAACATACACTCAAGTTCCCCGGCAACGGCGCCAAAAACTTTGATGCGTGCAAAGGGTATCACTTTCTAGCACAAGTTTTATATTTATAACTACCCTTTTTAAGCCCTCAAGTGTAAGGATCGCGAGTAATATAGCAAGTAAGAGCAAAGGGTGTCGAACCCAAAGGAACTAGAGCGTTGATCAACTAAAAGGATTAAAAGTGCAATTTCAACTAAGATGTAGAGTAATGAGTCATAAGATAGGTGTGGATTGATCTAATGTTGGAATGAAGGTAGCTCTATAATACGGACTATGACTTAACAAGACATGTAACAATAACTTAACAAACAAGAAATACACAAGTAACAAGACTTTGGGGTTTTCAATTATAAAAAGCTCCCGGGGTTTGCTTGGGTTTAAGGGATCCTCTACGAGTTCATAACATGATTTGGAGGTGAGTTACTACATCTAACACGTTTCTTCCTCAAGCAAACATGTTAATCTCTCAACAAATCAACCTAGTCCTTCTCTTGATCTAGCATTGACTCTCAAGGCATGAATAGATCCTAACTTAACTCCACTCCTAAAAGCTATCTCTAACTAGAAGCAAGTAGAGTTATTGATTTCCAAAAGTCTAGTTCATGCAAATCCCACTTAGGCATTTCATCGAACATCTTGATGCATATGAATAGATATGGCCATACCCATTCATAATAGAAACATCCAAGCACAAGAATCAATATCCAAATCAAAATAGAGAAGATGAACACATAGAGAATCACCCTAGACCGGGAAACCCCAAGACACAAGTGACTACTCACTCATGCTCATATCACATAAACACATCAACATGTAATGTTCAAAAGATAAAAGTAAAAGAGGAGAAGAGAGGAGAATAAAACTCTATTGCTAATGAATCTTCAACCCAAGATCATGAAGGCTTCAATCCCAATAGTGTGGAGAGCTCAAAACCCTAGGTGGAAGAGTAAAGTGGGCTGCAAATGGAACAATACTCTCAAATTCGTAATTCCCATCTAAATCCCCTAAAACTCACCCTAAAAGACTATATATAGAGTATCATAATGACTAAAGGGTCCCTAGACATGTTGGACACCTTTAGGGTGTTAATTGAGGGCAAAATAGTCCAGAAAAACCGGTGCAACAGTGTTTGAAACGAGAAATATCGCAATGGTCCCGAAATATTTAAGTGCGGGTGGTGGCTTCCCAATGGTGCCACGATGGCCCCGCGAGTGTGTCACTTTGAGGCCGAGAGCTCACGCGGTGCCAGCTTGGCTCCGCGATGGTGCTGTGAGTGTGTCACTTGAGACTGAGAGCTCACGCGGCGCCAGCTTGGCTCCGCGATGGTGCCGCGAGCTTGTTGCACCAAGAACTTCCTATTCCAAGCACGAGAGGTTGCCAGTGCATAACATTCAAGTCCGACCCTTCATTTCCACCAAGATTTGGTGGTTTGATCCTTCCTCCACTCCTCAATGTACGAGATCCCCTCTTTTTCTCTCTGCAAACTTCATTTCTACTATCCGAATGTACACCTACAAATAAACCAACATACTAAATAACATGTGCAAATATGATCAAATTCACTCAAATGTATGATGGAAATGATTTGAAACACTTGGAAATGTGATATGTGTATGGTACACATCTGCATAGGATTCATTAACTTTTTCAAGTTGCTTGTGAACCCTAGCATGAAAATCTTTCATGTGTTGGGCTTTCTTTTTTCCACCTACATCCATTTGTTCAACATGATTCAGTGCAACCAAGTCCAAAGGAGCTAAAGGGTTGAAACGATATACGATTTCAAATGGACTATAAGATGTAGAGGAATGGTAGGCTCTATTATAAGCAAATTCAACATGGGGTAAGCACTTTTCCCAATCCTTCAAATTCTTCCTAAGGAGGGTCCTCAAGATGGTGGTTAGAGTCCTATTGGTCACTTCAGTTTGGCCATCGGTTTGAGGATGGCTTGATGTCGAGTACATCAAACTGGTGCCTAACCTAGACCAAAGGGTTCGCCAGAAATGACTCAGGAACCTAGAATCCCTATCAGTAACAATAGTTCGAGGGAGACCATGGTATTTCACAATGTCCCTAAAGAATATGTCAGCTACATGCGATGCATCATCAGTTTTATGACATAGAATGAAATGCGCCATTTTTGAAAATCTATCCACGACAATAAATATAGCATCATGACCATGGGATGTCTTAGGTAAACCACTTATGAAATCCATTCTTATATCAACCCAAGGAAGTGAAAGCGTAGGGAGAGGAGTGTACTTCCCTTTCGGTTGGAGAGTAGATTTGGCTTGGTGGCATGTCAAACATCTTGTGCAAACCTTGGTGACATCTTTCTTCATGCCTGGCCAAAAGAAGTTCTCTTTTACGGCCTCAAGTGTCTTTTGGACACTGAAATGCCCCATGAGACCGCCACTGTTACACCCACCCCGACGTTACGTAACTTTCCGAGTGTCGACCGAATTTGCGAATTCTGTAAATTATCGGAATAACATTGGGTTATGATAATTTATCAAAATTCAATGTTGGATGTGACTTTGGTGTTGTTTATAAGTGTTACAAGTGTCGGACGATTTTCGGTTTTAACTGTTAATTTTGGAAAAAATTCGAAATTCCAAAAGTCTGGTTTGACCAGTGTTCAGTCAAACATTTTTAGTAAATTTTACAGGAATCCAAATCAAGATCTGTAAATTGTTACTTAAACTAGACACACCGGGCTACCTTCATGTAAATTTTCATGATTTTAGGGCTGGTGGTCTGGTGAAGTTTATTTTTACAAGTTGGTACAAAATCTGCCAAGTGTAAATGGAGAAGGTTGAAGAAGAATGGAGTTGGGCTATCTTTGGGCTGCCGAAAATTCTTGGGATTTAAGCCCATTTGAGACTTCTATTTTTCAGATTTTGATAGCCCATTTATGTTGTTTTTATGGGAAAAGGATTAAAAGGAAAGAAATAGGAAGAAAAAGAGGCAATAATGGAAGATGGAGTAGAAACCCTACCTTATGCCCATACCTCTCTTACACATTCACCATGCTTGTGTCATAATCACACATCTCTCTCTTCCCTCTCCATTTGGCTGAAATTCCCTCTCTCTTTTTGGCTAATATCTCATTTTCATTTCTTTCCCAAAATTCAAGTCTTGAAAATTGAAAGAAAGCCTTCTCTCTCTTCTCTCTCTCTCTCCTCATGAACTTTGCTTGTGTTCTTGAGTGTTCTTCAAGTGTTCTTGAGTGTTCTTCACTAATCAAGACACTAATCCTCTCCTAGATCCTTAATCAAGGAAGATTAAGCAAGGTAATGGTGTTTGTTCATCACTAATCAAAGATGATTAGTGTTCAACTTCAAGCACTAATTCTTTCCTTCTTTTCTTGTCAAGGCCGATTTTAGAGGGGCTTCTTGGAAGGGATTTTCTTCAAGTGTTCATCAAGGATCAAGTGTACAAACATCAAGTTCTTGAAGAGATTTAAGTGGTAAGGATACTACTTAGTTGTGTGGTTAAGTTCTATGGAAAGAACTTTGAAAATAACCAATCTTTCCCTCTTTTCTTAGGTTGGCGAAATTTTGAGAAGAGATTTGGACAATCTCTCAAGTCATCTTGCAAAGGTAAGGTGATCTTTGAGTTTATGGAAAGATTTAGAAGCATGTTTATGAAGAAAGTATGTTGTGATGAGTTGAGCATGAGAAAGCATGAGATTCTTGTTGTTATGCTTAAGGCCGAAATTATGAGCATGTGTGTTGATGATGTTTTGTTGAAGATTTAAGTGTTAAAGTGTTGAAAAATGGAAGTATATAAAGGTTTATGCATGGAAGTGTTAAGTTTTAAAGTTTGGATGAAGATTGGAAGGAAAACCGAAAATCAAGGATTTGGAAGAAAATTATGTTTCTTTGTGAATCTTGTTTTCGGTGATGAAAAGTTAGTTAAAACATGTTAAAAATGGTTTAACATGAAGGATTAAAAGAAAGTGACTAAAGTGTGAAGTTTAGAAAAGATTTGGGTTGAGATGGAAGTTGGGCCAAAAATATGGGCTTGGGTGAAATTTGGGAAAGAATGGATAAAGGTTGACTTTTTGACCAAGTTGACCAAACCGGGTAAAGTTGACCTTTTATGGAAATTAGAGGACCAAGTGTAAAATATGAAAAATTTGGGTAAAAGTGTAAACTTGGTAAAAATGGAAGGAAGTCGCTAGAATTGTGAAAATTGGGGTACTTTTGCAAGTTCTGAAAAGTTTGAGGACTTAGGTTGTAATTAAGAATAAATTTCCAACACTTGAATCTTTAGTGAAATAACTAAAGTTATTTGTATGTCTCGATTACGGCGATTAAATCTGCGTCTTAGGGATCTTTGCTTGTGCGTCGGGGGGCCACGGTAGATATCGATTTACGTCGAGGTAAGGGGTTTAACTTTCTTAATGCGCATTTATGTGTATTAGGTTAGTTAAGGGCTAGTACTCGGGTCGAGGTGGGGCCGGTGACTCCGGGGCTAGTCACAAGGTGCGTAGTGGTTTGCGGGGTTTTTATTTACGGACTATATGCATATCGGGGGTCGACGACGGACCATTTACATTATTATTTACGGACTTCTACTATACCGGATCTGCATATCGGGGTCGACAACGGACCCGTTATATGTTCTGCGGCTTAGGCCGTTCTGTGTGATTAGGGGCGTATGCCCCTTGGCTGGTACCATGCGCTCGATCCCGATAATCGGCGTGAGCTTAACAAGCCGCCGTAGGAGTCTTTGTCGATGGTTGGGGACCACTTGTATGGGTTATGTTCCACTGTTATCGGTGATGGGAACGCCGGTGATTACAGTATGCCAACCATGGTCGTTAACACGGTCAGCGGGACTTCTGAGCATCATGACTCTGCATATCATAATACTTTTTAGGATTGGGATATCTGCTAGATCATTGCATGCTAACCCTTTTGTGCAGTCTAAAATGTTTTTAAAGTTTTGTTTTGACCGTTTCGTACCTACCCCCTTCCTGGGTTCTTTCGAGAACTCACCCCCCCATATAACATTTTCAGGGGATCTGGGCAAACGACCTGCGGAGTAGACCTCCGCGGTGTTAGATTACGCATTACATGCATTACGAGGTATTTATCTGTTTATGTGCGAGGATTTTCTCGTTAGATCCCTTACGTGATCTGCGTTTGGACTATACATGTCTTTGTCGGCGTTATTTCTCCTTTGTATGTTTAGCGGCAACATGATTATGTTTGGCGAAGTATAATTCCGTCGTTTGGCTCGGCTCTGTAGGCGTAGTATGCATATTAGTTATCTCTGCATTCGGATTTTTGGTCTGTATAGTTTATTCGTGGGAGTTTCCGACCCTACGCGAGGCGGAACTCCTTACTGTATTATCGTATGCCTTAAGTTTTCTGCGCGCGCGATATCTGTAAGAACCACTAACGTGTCACGGGTGCGGGTTTAGGACTTGTAAGGCGTCGTAAAAATCTGCAAACACGTAACAACCTTAAAACCGAAAGATAACGTTTTAAGGGATGGGTTTTGGGACCAAACCCTTTTAAGAGAAAATTCGCGATCACCCGCCGCCGATACCTCCAACCTCTGCAAGAAAGATGCTTCCGCCGATTTCGGGCGGTGGGGTGACAATTTGGTATCGAGCTTAAGATTTAAAGTTAGGAATGGTTAGACTTTCTGACTTAAACTACGCTATTAGTTCTGGGGTAATTTAACTAAAAGACTGATCAACTTTTACTAAAATTATTCAAGAACTTTAGGTAGGTTTAGGGTTGGTTAGTTGACACCAGAACCTAGCATAATCTGAAATTCAATTAAGTGGTTTAAAACAAATATCGCGCCTGGATGAACCACGAAGGATGTCGATTATCTGAGTCTTTTCAAAGTACGCAAGTAAAGGAATTGCTGCTGAAATTCTCTGTTTTAATTAATATGCATATCATCTACACTACAGAGCCATTAGGAAAGCTGCTGTTTGCTAACATGGAGATTAACTGTCTTTTCTGTCTGTTTTGTTGGGAATTTATGTTGGTCTGTATGAGGCACACCACGCCACTCGTATCGACGTTTCTGACCCCCTTCCTGTTAGTGACCGGAGAGGAGGGTTTACCGCGGGGCTTGAGAGCTCCACCGCAGAGACATCGATTGCACGACCACCAGTTCAGCGGACTACCCAGCCAGCACAGGTTTTCGAGATCGACTAGGCTGATACATCGCAGCAAGGAGTATTAACAGGTACGACCTTAGAGGATGGTACTGGAGACACTGACGTACAACCAGCTGTACGCTAAGTACTCTAAGTGCAACTTCTGGATGCGGGAGGTAGCTTTTATGGTCACATTGTTGGAGCACACGGCATTTCAGTGGACCCAGAAAAGACCAAATCAGTTGAAGAGTGGAGGCAACTACGGATAGTCAAGGATGTACGAAGATTCCTAGGTTTGGTAGAGTACTACCGCAGATTCGTACCAGGGTTCTCCATACTTGCATCACAGCTCACTCTGCTGACCAAGAAGGGTCAACCGTCTGTTCAGTTCTCATCCTGCGAGAACAGTTTTCGGGAACTCAAGCGGCAGTTCACACACGCGATTGAGCCAACCGGACCCGGTACTACCTTATGTAATCTATGCTAACGTATCGAGGACGGGTCTCGGTTGTGTTTGATACGAGGGCAGCATGTCATCGGGTATGGGTCAAGGCATTTGCGACCGCACGAGCAGGACTATACGACGCATGACTTGGAGTTGCGGTGATCATCGTGCTTTCAAGCGGTGGAGGCATTACCTACTCGGCAACAAGTTTCAGACTTTCACTAACCACGAAGTTTGAAATATCGGTTTACGTAAAAGGATGCGAACATGAGGCTGCGGCGATGGATCGAGAAAGCGAAGGGTCATGACTGCACCATCAGTACACCGGCGACAAGGGAAATTCAATAGCAGATGCTTGGATTAGGGAATATATGGGCTTTATCGGTGGAGGAAATTTTGGGGACAAGGTCCGAGGATCGAATCTGATTAAATTATGACATCGGTGGGAACGTTTGGTTTGTGTGAATTCGGTTTGATCGACTTTACATTATATGTGTGTGGATTCAGTTTTGAAATTCCGATTGTGTGTTTTGGTTATGATTTCTGTGTTGGGTTCTGAGATTTCTGTTGTATAAGTCTGATTGGTTGACCGACAACCGAAAGACACAGGGTTGGAAAAGCTCTCGGGTAAAGACAAAGAAGCTTATAGAGAAGGGATTCATCCGTCAGAATACTTTACCATGGGGAACCTCAGTTTTATTTGTCAGGAAAAAGGATGGGACTCTCCGACTCTGTATCGATTGCAGGCAGCTGAATGCCAGCACCATTAAGAACAAGTATCTATTACCCAGGATTGATAATCTGTTTAACCAGTTCAGGGGAACTAGGGTGTTTTCGAAGATTACTTTCAGCTACGTATCAGGGAAGAGGACGTGTTAAAGGTAGGTTAGGTTTAGATTCGATACTGTCTGGGGTTGTCAAGTAGAAATACCGGCAACTGACTCGGGGCACAACAAGATGCACCCGGAGGGCTTGGACGCCGCTATGAGGCTTATGATGGTAGTTTAAACTACCACTCCTGCCAAACCAGAAATGGTGGTTCGAATATGTTAGGTGAATAGTGTTAACAATCATTTTTTTAAAAATAAGTTCACTAATTTTTGGGAACATGTTTAACTAATCTAACATTGATTCCAACTCAATCAAAAGAAAGGGAGCTGAATGAATGTTTTAAACATGACACATGAGAAGATGTCATTTACCCTTTTTTTGGTTGCTTAGCATTCAGCCGACCTCCACCTCAACCTTAACCGACCTCCACCTCCGCCTTCTTCGCCTCCCACCTTCACCCAACCTCTTCAAACCCTAGCTTCCTAGCTCCACCCAACATCTTCAATCTCAGCCTAACCCTAGCCTCCCTCACGTAACCCTAGCCTCCCTCACGTCCCTATAAGTAGCACCAAACTCCACCAAGGAGAAGATCCGGGAGAAGAAACCGAACACACGCTTGGCATCGCTGCCACGCCAGGAAGCCCTCCAGTCGCCGCCGAATCTGTTGCAGGCCAGCAAATCACTCGGAGTCGTTGCACATCCTCCCAGCTGACGCGCACCGTTGCTGTCCTTCCCAGCCGAAGCAAGAGGCGAGCCCTCAGCCACCGCCGACGCCTCACCCGAGCCACCTTAGCGCCGCCAAGCTGCTGCAGATCACTCCTCGTTCGCCGGAGCACCTGCTGCAACCCTCGTCGCCGCCGCCTCGTCGCCGTTCGCCGTGAAGTCGCGCAGCCCAGCCGCCGGACTTGCGGAGTGCATCGCGATTCGAACTCCCAGCGACGTGTCGCACTGTGTGAAAGCCAAACCCGGTGAAACCCTCTCTCATCCTTCATCTTTTTCTTGTTTCTTTTAGTTACTAACCTCATTTTCTTGTCTGCTTTGAGTTTATTTTGTTACAGTTAGGCCACTAACAGCCATGTTTGTTCATGTTTCCTAGTTTTCTTTTGTAAATTTTGTTCATGATTAATTTGTTTGTTATAATAATCAGTTATAATCATGTTTTAGTTTAATTAGGATTTTTTTAGTCATTTTTATTGTCACTATTATCTTTTTCTCAAGTATTCATGAAAATTTGCCAAAAATATTAGATTAACCGTTTTTTTGTGTGTTTTAAAATTTTCTTAACTTTGATCATTTATTATTATTGTTGCTAACATTATTATCATTAGTGTCTCTAATTAGCTTATTATCATCATTAAACTAATTCTAGAATTTTCTTTTTATTTTTACAGAGTTTAGCTCGGGTTTTTAGAACCTCCAAGAAGAAGGCTATTTGACGCCACACCGCATCAACAAATCGGGGCAACTTGACCGTCCCCAACATCCCGGCAATTCGACCGCGCTTCACCGATTTGACAGTCGCATTCTAACCCCGAGTTCTCTCGGTCCAACGGAGCGAACTACGTGGGCTTTGATCCCGATTCAAACGGAGTACGTAGGCGGCTTGGAAGCCCATAATCCAGGCCCAAGTCCAATTAACTAAAATTAACCCATTGTTTGAAAATAAAAAAATTAATCATTTTGCATTATTTAATTTATGGGAATCGGCTTTTATTTTGTTTTAAGAATTATTTTCAGACAAATTGGGTGCCTAACACCTTCCCAATTTGTACCCAATCCCGGACTTAAAATCTCTGGTTTTCGCAATTGCCTTTTCTAAAATTCGGAGTCAAAAATTGGGTTTTTCCTTAATTTCCCATTTTCTAAAAAATAAAGGTGGCGACTCCCTTTGTTTTCCCAAAATTGGTGGAAAAGCCCCCGACGAGTGGCCCTCCCGCTCACAGTGGCGACTCCGCTGGCGATCATTTTCAAACATTTTTTTGAAAATTAGAGGATTGAATGCTGAAAGTAATCTTAAAACAAAATGTAAGCCGATTATGTGTGTAATATTTGTTGATTGCAAAGCATGGTGATTGACATATGTGTGCTCTGCATCACGGATATCTTGTTCATTTGTGTGTACATTAACCTAGGTAGTGAGCCCTGGAGACCATGTTGCATAAGAAAGTTGGTCCTCCCAACATGACTATGCACCGGTCCCAACTCCACGCGCTTGAAGGTCGTAAAGTACCGTTTGACCAATGGGTGCTCCTCGCACCTAGAAGGAGGTATATGCACACCTAGTTGTTGGAGAACCTTTGACCATCCCATTCTCACCCTCATGTACATAGTGACTTTAGAACTGAACTTTAGGTACCTAATATTCACGGTGTATTGCATATCTCGGTGTTTGCTATATGTTTGCCTCGCACGGTGTATTGACACGCTCACTGCATGACATTCACCCACTTGCACCTAAACAAGACAATGTGTTTGAAAGTTTAAAAGACCTCGAAGTAGGCTTTAATTAAGCTCTATAGTCTAGCTACCACCAACCTGTTTAGGCTGCAAGACCTAAGGTGTGTTACCAAGGGCATAATAACTCAAATGTTGCAACCCGTGTCTAGGCGAAACTCGAACATAGCACCATCACAGAACATACACCGGGGGCAACCTTGATCTCCTCGACCTTACTGTGTCATCCACCCTTGTAGGAGTTAACCATGTTAACCTTACTGCTGCTATAACCCGGCATCCCCCACACCCATGATCAGCCATCACTCATCACTCTATCGTTCTAGTCAATCCATGCATCCATGCATATGTACGTCCATGCATACATCTCTCTTACCACACTCATGCATACATGCATTTGAGTCTCACGCATACACATAATTATCTGACATGCATTCATATAGGCGCATCACATGCATGTAAAAGATGCTAGACATAGGAGGATTAATCGAAAGTCATGGGTTCGGCTTGAAAGTTCAAAGTCCATTGAGAAAGAAGCAAGGTGAAGGTGCTCTAAATTGAAGACGTCGTGGAGTTAGATATCTTTACTCACTTCCCGATGTGACTCATCTCGTGGTTGTTGCACCATGTTGTTGTAGAAGACAAAAGTCCAGATGTCGAAACTTGAGATTCATACAACACGCCTCGAAGACAAAGACAAGTGACCAGATTTCTAACGAGGAGCACCATCACTTGATTGAGAAGGCCCTTGATTGTCCCACATCAACTTGAAGAAGACCTGTCTCATCCCCCCTTCTCTCACAAAAATTTCTTGATCTTACATTGATGTACCCTTCTCTGCACTCTTTTGACGTTTAGGATGACTTGAGCTTCTATGTATTTTCTATACTATAATTTTTCTATGATCCAAAGCTAGTGGATATCAATATGCTTTTGCACTATTCAAGAATGTGAGATTTCAAATTTGATAAATGAATGACAACTGAACTTTTAAGTCACAAGTGTTTCGATCAATATGAAATGATCCACGCAGGAATGAGTCAAAAAGATAGATGGCCGTCCTTCGTAGCCTAAATCGTCTTTACACCTGAACGACATTTTATCCTTTGATTACCACTTTGAGCCTCAAACACTTGAGCCTGTTCTTTCTTTAACCCGCAATCCTAACCTGGGAAAAGGGTATGCATTTCGCGAGTGTTGAGTCTCGAAGACCACTGATCATCGCTGCAACAGTTGGTGAAATGAATTGTGCAAGGAAGTCCAATTAGAGAAACTCGCATCGGAGGAATTTCAAGCGATGAGAGCTCAAATCGTCCTCACCCATCATATGGCGGTCTTGCTTTGTATTGTCGAGTTGTTTTGAGAAAAAGAAGAAAACAAAATAAAAAATAGAAAGAAAGAAAGTTTGATGTGGAAATTCAATCTGGCCTTAAAGCTGGAAAGGAAGCCTCGCTGGGTCGAAAACCCGTAAGGGCGGCTTAGGCAAAAGTGGAGGTAAAAAGGGGGAAAAGTTGTCATTATTGCGCTTCAAAAGCAGATCACAAAGTCCTCAAGAAATAAGCAGATTTTCAAGAAGTATCAAACATTCATCAAGAGAATCGGACCCATCGGAGGTTGTGAGCTTTGCATTTCGCGAGAAGCATATCCTGGGGGCATCATTCGGGTATTTGAGCCTGTATATCCCTTCTTTCTTCGAACCATAACCTACGCCACATTACAACCTTACTGAAAGTCCATACTATCGACTCATTTTTATGTGGATCGCCAATGTTGAGAGAGGCACTTGTCACTTAACTTTTTCAGTTGTATTCGGTCACGACACATTTCTTCCATGGTTCATTAGCAACTATGCTTTAGGTTTTGGAAATCTTATAGTGTAGAGATGCTTAAAAGTTCTCTTTATCCCGAGCACAAATGAGATCACTTCACTCAAATCAAATCCTTCAGTATCACATTCATTTCTTTCCTCACCATAAGTCCATCAAAATAAAGCTCCCTCGAAAAGCATGTCCAGACTATTGATGAGAAGCCTTTCCTCAAAACTCTGTGATTTCACCTCAAGCCTTCCAGAGGCAGAGCAAGCAAGCCATATTGACTCTGAGTCGACATATTCATAAGCCGAGAGAAGCAGGGGCATGAATCCTCTCAAGTCATCATGTAATCAAAGAAGTGCACTCACCTCGCATAACTACCGAAACGCCATCAGACAAATACATGGGGGCATCTCTCACTCCTAAGTTGAACATATGCAAATGCCTTTCAGTTTGGGCCCAGGACTTTCAAAATGAAGAAAAGAGTCTTAGAGTCGACCTAATAACTCATTGCATCTGACTATAGTCTTAGGAGGCATATCATGCATTATGACGCTCTGTCGAGCACAAGCCCAACCAGATAGGCAGCCTTTAGTCAAGCCCTACCAGATAGGCAACCTTTAGTCAAGCCCTACCAGATAGGCAACCTTTAGTCAAGCCCTACCGGATGGGCAGCCCTTAGTCAAGCCCTACCAGATAGGCAACCTTTAGTCAAGCCCTACCGGATAGGCGACCCTTCATCAAGCCCTACCGGATAGGCAACCTTCATCAAGCCCTACCAGATAGGCAGCCTTTAGTCAAGCCCTACCAGATAGGCAACCTTTAGTCAAGCCCTACCAGATAGGCAACCTTTAGTCAAGCCCTACCAGATAGGCACCCATCTCAAGCCCTACCAGATAGGCCCCGAATTAGGCGATTAGACTGCCTGGGTAATTATAGGCCCCGATTTAGGCGATTAGACTGCCTGGGTATTTAGACCCCCACATTAGGCGATTAGACTGCCTGGGATTTAGACCCCAACATTAGGCGATTAGACTGCCTGGGTACTTAGACCCCCACATTAGGCGATTAGACTGCTGGGTAATTATAGGCCCCGATTTAGGTGATTAGACCGCTGTGTATTTAGACCCCACATTAGGCGATTAGACTGCCTGGGATTTAGACCCCAACATTAGGCGATTAGACTGCCTGGGTACTTAGACCCCCACATTAGGCGATTGGACCGCTCGGGATTTAGACCCCACATTAGGCGATTAGACTGCCTGGGTATTTAGACCCCCACATTAGGCGATTAGACTGCCTGGGTAATTATAGGCCCCGATTTAGGCGATTAGACTGCCTGGATAATTATAGGCCCCGATTTAGGCGATTAGACTGTCTGGATAATTATAGGCCCCACTTTAGGCGATTAGACTGCCTGGGCGATTATAGGCCCCACTTTAGGCGATTAGACTGCCTGGGCGTTCAGGCCCACTGACACTCGGACATCAGCTAACTTTTCCTTAAGTAAAAGTAAGCTGATGGGGGGCAAACTGTTAACAATCATTTTTTTTAATTAAGTTCACTAATTTAATTTTTTGGGAACATGTTTAACTAATCTAACATTGATTCCAACTCAATCAAAAGAAAGGGGGCTGAAATGAATGTTATTAACATTACACATGAGAAGATGTCATTTACCCTTTTTTTTGTTGCTTAGCATTCAGGCGACCTCCACCTCAACCTTAACCGACCTCCACCTCCGCCTTCTTCGCCTCCCACCTTCACCCAACCTCTTCAAACCCTAGCTTCCTAGCTCCACCCAACCTCTTCAATCTCAGCATAACCCTAGTCCCCTCACGTAACCCTAGTCTCCCTCACGTCCCTATAAGTAGCACCAAACTCCACCAAGGAGAAGATCCGGGAGAAGAAACCGAACACCTTCTACTTGGCATCGCCCATTGCCACGCCAGAAGCCCTCCAGATCGCCGTCGAATCATTGCAGGCCAGCAAATCACTCGGAGTCGTTGCACATCCTCCCAGCTGACGCGCACCGTTGCTGTCCTTCCCAGCCGAAGCAAGAGGCGAGCCCCCAGCCACCGCCGACGCCTCACCCGAGCCACCTTAGCGCCGCCAAGCTGCTGCAGATCACTCCTCGTTCGCCGGAGCACCTGCTGCAACCCTCGTCGCCGCCGCCTGGTCGCCGTTCGCCGTGAAGTCGCGCAGCCCAGCCGCCGGACTTGCGAGTTTCGTCGCAAATTCGAACTCCCAGCGACACGTGTCGCACCTGTGTGAAAGCCAAACCCGGTGAAACCCCTCTCTCATCCTTCATCTTTTTTCTTGTTTCTGTTTTAGTTACTAACTTCATTTTCTTGTCTGTTTCAGGTTTATTTTGTTACAGTTAGGCCACTAACAGCCATGTTTGTTCATGTTTCCTAGTTTTCTTTTGTAAATTTTGTTCATGATTAATTTGTTTGTTATAATAATCAGTTATAATCATGTTTTAGTTTAATTAGGATTTTTAGTCATTTTTATTGTCACTATTATCTTTTTCTCAAGTATTCATGAAAATTTGCCAAAAATATTAGATTAACCGTTTTTTTGTGTGTTTTAAAATTTTCTTAACTTTGATCATTTATTATTATTGTTGCTAACATTATTATCATTAGTGTCTCTAATTAGCTTATTATCATCATTAAACTAATTCAAGAATTTTCTTTTTATTTTTACGAGTTTAGCTCGGGTTTTTAGAACCTCCAAGAAGAAGGCTATTTGATCGCCACACCGCATCAACAAATCGGGCAACTTGACCGTCCCCAACATCCCGGCAATTCGACCGCCGCTTCACCGATTTGACAGTACGCATTCTAACCCCGAGTTCTCTCGGTCCAACGAGCGAACTACATGGGCTTTGATCCCGTTTCAAACGGGTACGTAGGCGACTTGGAAGCCCATAATCCGTGCCCAAGTCCAATTAACTAAAATTAACCCATTGTTTGAAAATAAAAAAATTAATCATTTTGCATTATTTAATTTATGGGAATCGGCTTTTATTTTGTTTTAAGAATTATTTTCAGACAAATTGGGTGCCTAACACCTTCCCAATTTGTACCCAATCCCGGACTTAAAATCTCTGGTTTTCGCAGAATTGCCTTTTCTAAAATTCAAGTCAAAAATTGGGTTTTTCCTTAATTTCCCATTTTCTAAAAAATAAAGGTGGCGACTCCTCGTTTTCCCAAAATTGGTGGAAAAGCCCATCGATGAGCGGCCCTCCCGCTCACAAATATATGTATGAATCATTCGAGATAAGTGTCGGGATGTCTGTATCTAAGGTGCATCTGGACATTCTATCTGTTCAGAGGATTCTGTTGTTACGTGATTCATTTATTGATGCACGATGCTCGATGACTTGTTTATGGAATTTTGTTCGATATTCACCGGGTTATGCAGTATCATTACGGTCCTTCGGGACGTTTTTTAGTTACATTCTCTGGTCCTTCGGGACATCTGAACTAACAGGCTCTGGGCACGCGACTACACCTGAGCACGGCGTACCATCCTCAGACAGACGGGCAGTCCGAGAGGGTTATTCAGATTGTCGAGGATATGCTCAGGAGTTGTGTTCTGGATTTCGGGGGACAGTGGGATCGCCACCTGCCGCTAGTAGAGTTCTCCTACAACAACAGTTATCAGACTACTATCGGCATGGCACCCTATGAGGCACTGTATGGTCGGAGATGCATGACACCTCATTGTTGGACAGATGCCTCAGACAAGATGATTATTGGCCCCGAGTTGTTGGAGGATACGACGGAGAAGATCCGTCTTTTTCATATGCGGTTGAAGGCCGCAAACGACAGGACCACCTCATATGTTAACAAGAAACGACGTGATATGGAGTTTGAGGTAGGAGACAGAGTTTGGCTGAAGGTTGCACCGACTCGTGGGACCATTCGTTTTGGCAAAGGGGCAAGTTGGCTCCAAGATATGTTGGTCCTTACGAGGTTTTGGAGTGTATAGGCGAGTCGCTTCAGATTGGCCTTACCTCCGAGCATGTCTGCGGTGCACAACGTTTTCATGTCGGCATGCTGAAGAAATGCATTTTGGATGACACTCAGATCATTCCGACAGAGGAGATTGAGTTAGAGCTGGATCTATCCTACATAGATGTACCGATAGCTTTTCCGGCCGGGGATGTTCGGAGGCTCGCGGCAAGTCAATTCGATGATCAAAGTTCGGTGGTCACATCATTCGATCGGGAAGCGACTTGTGAGACAGAGCAGGAGTTGTTGAGTAGATACCCGGAGGAGTACCGGAGGTTGTTATCACTCTTGGAGGACCAAGAGTCTTAGGGGGAGATTGTTACACCCACCCCGACGTTTCAGAACTTTCCGGCGGGTGTCGATCGGAATTTGCGAATTTTGTAAATTATCGGAATAACATTGGGTTATGATAATTTATCAAAATTCAATGTTGGATGTGACTTTGGTGTTGTTTATAAGTGTTACAAGTGTCGGACGATTTTCGGTGATAACTGTTAATTTTGGAAAAAATTCGAAATTCCAAAAGTCTGGTTTGACCAGTGTTCAGTCAAACATTTTTAGTAAATATTACAGGAATCCAAATCAAAATCTGTAAATTTCTACTTAAACTAGACACACCGGGCTACCTTCATGTAAATTTTCATGATTTTAGGGCTGGTGGTCTGGTGAAGTTTATTTTTACAAGTTGGTACAAAATCTGCCAAGTGTAAATGGAGAAGGTTGAAGAAGAATGGAGTTGGGCTATCTTTGGGCTGCCGAAAATTCTTGGGATTTAAGCCCATTTGAGACTTCTATTTTTCAGATTTTGATAGCCCATTTATGTTGTTTTTATGGGAAAAGGATTAAAAGGAAAGAAATAGGAAGAAAAAGAGGCAATAATGGAAGATGGAGTAGAAACCCTACCTTATGCCCATACCTCTCTTACACATTCACCATGCTTGTGTCATAATCACACATCTCTCTCTTCCCTCTCCATTTGGCTGAAATTCCCTCTCTCTTTTGGCTAATATCTCATTTTCATTTCTTTCCCAAAATTCAAGTCTTGAAAATTGAAAGAAAGCCTTCTCTCTCTTCTCTCTCTCTCTCTCTCCTCATGAACTTTGCTTGTGTTCTTGAGTGTTCTTCAAGTGTTCTTGAGTGTTCTTCACTAATCAAGACACTAATCCTCTCCTAGATCCTTAATCAAGGAAGATTAAGCAAGGTAATGGTGTTTGTTCATCACTAATCAAAGATGATTAGTGTTCAACTTCAAGCACTAATTCTTTCCTTCTTTTCTTGTCAAGGCCGATTTTAGAGGGGCTTCTTGGAAGGGATTTTCTTCAAGTGTTCATCAAGGATCAAGTGTACAAACATCAAGTTCTTGAAGAGATTTAAGTGGTAAGGATACTACTTAGTTGTGTGGTTAAGTTCTATGGAAAAGAACTTTGAAAATAACCAATCTTTCCCTCTTTTCTTAGGTTGGTCGAAATTTTGAGAAGAGATTTGGACAATCTCTCAAGTCATCTTGCAAAGGTAAGGTGATCTTTGAGTTTATGGAAAGATTTAGAAGCATGTTTATGAAGAAAGTATGTTGTGATGAGTTGAGCATGAGATTCTTGTTGTTATGCTTAAGGCCGAAATTATGAGCATGTGTGTTGATGATGTTTTGTTGAAGATTTAAGTGTTAAAGTGTTGAAAAATGGAAGTATATAAAGGTTTATGCATGGAAGTGTTAAGTTTTGATAGTCTCGTTCCTAAAGAAGGTCCGGACTCTCAGTTGATATGGTGGAGAAGATGATGTTCTTGAGACTCCAAGCTTGCTGTTCAGAGTAATCTGTAAAAGATAGGAAGAATACTCAGAAGTAGCAAGAGGGGAGTGGGGGGGCGTGTAGTAGCTTACCCGATTTAGGGTGGACATCACCCTATTTATAGAGTGATGCCGGGAGAAGAGCCTCCCAGGTTGAAGCCCTTAGACAGGCTGTTTGAGATAAGTCATGTCGATCGATTGGAGATAAGGCGGCTGTGATGATGAAGATCTCAGCAAACCGCCTTAGGTGATTCTCTTGTCGAGAGAATGTCGGCGTATAAATCTGGTGAAGATCTTCCAGGCTCGTGCTGCCCTCCTTATTGGCCGGTTGATGTCAGACGACCAAGTGGTCAATCTCCAAGTGGAGCAAGTGGCGGGCGAAGGCCTGTAAGGGCGAAGGCCCTGATAGAATATAGCCAAATAAGGAGTGAGGTTTGCACGAACACAGGTGTAAGAGTCCTATCTGGCGGGGCCGGCATAGGCGGGAGAGTCTCGCGAAGGCGAGCCGAGGCCGGGAGTAAGACCCATGGAGGCGAGGAGATCGCGAGGTTCGCCCTAAGACCGCGAGGGGGCCGCGCAGGCTTTAGAAACGCAAGGGTGAGTATGAGACGTCGCCCTGCGAGTCTGGGAGGCCCGCGAGGCGGGACCTCGCGTAGGTGATCTTGGAGACCACAAGGATGAGACCTTGCGAAGGCGTCTGGAGACCACAAGGATGAGACGTCTCCCAAGGCCTCGTATGATTCTGATACAACGCGAGGGCGCGATTGCTTGGGTAGTGTACCAAGATGCCTCCTCCTGAGAGCGGAGTATGGGCAGGGTCCTGTACTCCGTTATTTGAAAGTACTTGGCTGAGGACCGATGTAGTAGTCACAAGTGAAGATCTTTTATAATCTGATAGTTTGTGTTGGATCCTTCACGACCCTTTACTCTGTGTTGAAGATACTGTTTGAAAATACCATGTTGAGGGCAGTAGCAGTCACAGAACTGAGTTTGTGTGGAGCGCGATGACCTTTTATGGTCTGATATTGTGTTGGATCCTTCATGATCCTTGTGAGTTTCGAGGAGGGCATTTGCTTGGGTAGTGTACCAAGATGCCTCCTCCCGAAGGCGAGTATGGGCGGGGTCCCGTACTGCTTCAAATTCCGAGTCTTTGGAGTTGGCGAAGGCGCTTGGGCGTTTGCGGACCGTTTGATTGCGAAGGCAGCGAAGAGTCTCTTCAACATTTAATGCGGGAGAGATAAAGGAGATGAGAGGTTTATTGACCGTTATGGGACGCAACACGTGGCGCCGTAGAGTCGATTACGCTTTGTAAAAGCGTTTCTTCTTTGTATGGCGGGGAGAGGTTTAATAACCGCTGGATGCTTTGGCACGTGGCGCCTCGGAGTCATTCACGCTAAAAGCGCTTTTTCATTTTGGCGGGCTTATAAAAGCGTACCGAGAAGATTGAAACCTTTCTTCTCCACTCTTGCATTTGTTCGTTACGCTTGAGTAACCCTTTCGTATTCTTGCGTTTCTTGGCGATTTCATCGGCAGTTGGTTCCTACTTTCCGTTCGAGATTCCTCCGGTCAACTGTTCATTTGCCAACCGCTCCGTTCGTTCTTGCTTACTGCTTTAAACTACTCAGGTAAGTTTTTTCTTCCCGCACACTGAGTGCTTCAAGTTCTCTGAGCGCTTTGAGCGCTTGCCGAAATGCCTTTCTTTGGGCTGTTTCGATTTATATGCCTGTCTGTTCTTCTTTTTGTAGAGATGGATTCCAAGGAAGCCGTTCGCCCGGTGGTCGCTCCTCTTGAGAAGACCACGGTGAAGTTCGATAGGATTCACCAGGAAATGGTGGGGGCCTTCTGGCCCGTGGAGAAAACGCCGGTATACGCATCCCGTGCGGGTGTTTGTCGGGCGATGGGTTGGCCCGTTACCGAGGAGAACAAGGAGAACCGGGTGCTGTGCCTGTACACGGCGCAGCTTGCGGCGGGATTACGGTACCCCTTTCCGCAACTGGTGCAAGATCTCTGTGCTGATTGGGGAATGCCCCCAACTCAGTTGGCGCCCAATACTTTCCTGAGTATTGCGGGCTTCATTGTCGCCTGCCACATGGCCGGCGTGAAGCCATTCGCCGATGTGTTCAACCGTTTTTATCGGTTGGAGCTGAGGAGTGGGGGTGCGTTCTTCTACGTCACTCCCATAAATGTTGGAGGCAACCATTCCATCTCCTTCACCGCTGCGCCCAGATCCTACCACAACTGGCACGGATCCTTTTTCTTCTTGCCGCTCGAAGGCACTTGGGACTTTCCCGTGGCGAGGACGCGACAATCCGTGCGAGCATTGCGCGGAGGCCTGTCGACTCACGGGGTGCGGTGGCAGGCATACGTTCAACTGCTGGGGTGGTTGGACGATGTCCTTTCGAGGAGCGCATGCGGCGTTCTTCCCTTTCTCGGCTGCCCAATTGGGCGAGACCACCTAAGGTGGGCTGGGATTAGCACGGGTTTCGTGCTGGACCCCCAGATGCCCCCGCCATACGAGGGATGGGCTCCCGTCCACCGTGGGACAATGATAGATTCGTTCTTCGCTGCTCTAGCGGCGCCCAAAGGTACGCTGCGCATACATACTAATATATTGTAAATTTGTAAGAGGTGCAGTAAAACACAGTGCAAAGTCCCTCTTTGTCTGCAGATGCCATCGCAGAGTCTGGCGAAGCCCAGGGTAAGAAAGCATCCATGCGCATCGCCCAACGAGTGCACCTGGCATGTGCACTTGAGGAAGACGCCCCTGCCATGGCGGTCAAGGTGTTGGGACCCATTGTCCCAAAGCTGTCCAAAAAGAGGGCTGGTATCAAGCCTTCGATGGCTTCTCACCGGAGAAGAAAAAGAGGAAAGTGGCTGCCACGCAGCCTTTGAGGAAGAGAGGGCCCTGCTGGTGCGAGGGCCTACTCCAGTTATTTTAACTGAAGAGGTCAGGGAGCCTGCTGGGGAAGAGGGTCCTACCCCAGCCGTTTCAGCTGAAGAGGCCAGGGAGCCTGCTGGGGAAGAAGTTCCCAGTGGGGAGCCCCTGGCTGAAGAGGCCAGAAGGGTGGAGCTTGAAATGCCTCCTACTGCTGAAGAGGTCGTGCCTTCTGCAGAGGGCCCGAAGGAGGCGCGAGCGGATAGCGCTGTTCCCATCGAGGCCGTGCCCATCTCGGTGGTGCAGCCCATTTCTTCCGAGGAGGCCGCTGCTGAGGCCTTTGTGTCAGGCTCTTCGCGAGCCCTTCACCGATTCAAGGTGAAGACCTGCCCGGTCACGTGGTCGCGGCAGAGATCATTACCAGGCGAGTGCCTCCTCCCAAGGGTAAGATGTCGGCGGCTAACGTCACGATCTCTATGAGAAGGAGGGCGATCAGGCTGCAAAGGCCATTGGGAGTACCGGCCCACGGGAGGTACCAGTCATTCCTTTGGGGAGGCGGAGACCAATAATGCAAGGGAAGTGATCCCTGAAGCCATCCCTCTTGGAGATGAGATCACGAAGAGGCCCCTTCGGGGAGAAGGCCCCGCCACGAAGGGGAAGAGGATCACTGGTGGTTGAGGAGACTTCTTCCTCTTCTAATAGTGAGGCCCCGGAGGAAGGGTGCAGTGACACGGTCCTCTGCGAGGACAAGTGGTTGGGAGGTTGCCCAACCTTCCAGCAGCCAGTGGAAGTCGGTGGATGGGGGCGTCCTTCTGTGGTAAGTCTTTTTGATCTTGTGATATTTTCTTTGCTTTTGAGTTCATACTTTTGTTTCCTAGTTGCTTGATGCCTGTTCTTTGTAGGCGAGGCCCTTGAGCCAAGGGGCTGGTCCTGTGAGGCTCACTGTGGACCGGGGGTCCTTACAGAGATCCCTTCCGATTTGGGGACCGGGAGCGAGGTCCTTGAGAAGACCGGAGTCTGGTCCCACTATTTGGAGCGGAGGCGCGTTGCTGCCAAGTCGGCCCCCAAGTGGTCGAGGAGCCAGACCTCACGAGAGTCGAGGCACCGCACCGGACTCGGGGTGTACGAGGAGCAAGGAGGCTCTGAAAGATGCACAGGATCCGGTCTTCCTCACGAGGAATAGCAGTTCACTGCTGCGGGGAGGAGCAAACCCTCCAATCCTGCTGGAGGGCTGCGCACCCCTATGACAGGAGGTGACCGAGCGGAGCCTGGATTCCCCTGCCGAATTCATGAGGAGGCAGCTCAACAAAGTCTGCAGTAAGACAGCCTCTGGTCTTTATGTATAAGTTTAGTTTAGCCTTTTTCGCTTCGCTTTAATAGTATTGGGGTGCGGGCGGTGTCAAAGGTCATGTCTTTGCTGAGCAATGGCATGACTTCACGAAGTATGCCAACAGGCGGGATGATGCCCGGATATCAGAGATTGCCTCTCTCAGGAGGGAGCTGGAGTCCTCAAAGAAGAGGGAGGAGGAGCTCAAGGAGGAGCATGCCAAGCGCGTAGCCCAACTAGAGAGTTGGTGTGATTATGGCAACCAAGAGCGGGCGCACAGCATGCGGTACCGGTGGGAGCAGGCCTGCCTTCTTGATGTTGCGAAGCAACGCTTCCTTCAGCAGAAGCAATGCTGGAAGCCAAGCAGCTTGAAAGTGCTGTCTTGAAGGAGTCCCTCCTTTCCTGGAGGCGAAACCAAAGCCGCCCTTGCGGTGGCGAAGGCCCAAGTTGAGCGGCGAGGCCGCAGGCTGAAGAGGCGAGGCCAAGCTACATCCCGAGGCTCAATCGGCGGAGAAGAAGGTGGAGGAGGGCAGGCTTGCTGTTGAGGTTGCCACTGAAGGCACGCACGGAGGTCGCCACCGACTGGAAAAGGCAATGGCCTCGGTGTGGGAGATGGAGAAGGCTCGGGCCTTCCCCCTTTGAAGGTGAGGATCACGAGTCCTCTTCCTCCATTAAGGTGCCCATCCACGAGCGGATGCCTCGGCCCAGTGGAGAAGCTTGGTGAGATCAAGCCACAGGCGGCGAGGGCGCGAGCCTATGAGGAAGGCTGGCTGCGATGCCGCTTCCAAGTGGAGAAGGCGTTTCCAGCTCTAAGTCTTGGGATCCTGGATGCTGCCAACACCAATGAGCCAACGGTAGAGGCGCCGTCTGGGGGAGCAGGGAAGGAAGATGGGCGATGCACAGTACGCCCTTCGGACTAGGGTGGAGGCTCCAACATGTGGATGCCCCCTATTTTGTATAAAGACCTGCATTCACACATTTTTGGGAACAATAGATGAAGTGAAAACTTCCTTTTTCCTTCACTGTTTTGTAGATTCGCTTTAACTCGCGATAGCCTTGTAGGTACGTTAGCTTAGTTTAATAACCATAGGCTAAGTCTTGTCTTATGGAGAGATGTCCTTCAGGGTCCGCGAAGGCGAAGCCACGGGGGCTATTTATTATGGAGCTGGAGATTTAGTCTTAAGTTTATAGTGACGAGGCACTTTAAGATCCGCAACGGTGGAGCCACCTGAGTCATTCCAAATGACTTGTGGGTTTACTTGTTGAGCTCCTTTCTTAGGCAACTGTCCGCAACGGCGGAGCCACATGAGTCATTCCAGATGACTTGTGGGTTTACTTGTTGAGCTCCTTTCTTAGGCAACTGTTTAGGGAGTCAGCCCTTGGGTAGTGTACGGTGTACCAAGTAGAAGTTCCCTGTAGTTTGCTCATCATTTATACGATAAGTATTCAGTAAAAAAAAGGTTCGGTTTACCTGGAGTCTGGAGTCGCGCGTTTGGCGAAGGCAGTAGGACGCTTGTTGAGACAAGTGGAGAACCATCTGAGGGACGGGGCGAGTTGAAGGTTGGTTGGGGAATGAGACCCGCAACCACCTGTGTGGAGAAGTCCGAGCGGAAGGTCTGCTGCGGCGTGCGAGGGCGACTTACACATAGACCTTCTGAAGGAGCCAAAGGGGTTACCCTTCCGCAGCGCAAGGATTACCCTTGGGGCGGGGCGAGTTGAAGGTCGGTTGGGGAATGAGACCCGCAACCACTGTGTGGAGAAGTCCGAGCGGAAGGTCTGCTGCGGCGTGCGAGGGCGACTTACACATAGACCTTCTGAAGGAGCCAAAAGGGGGTTACCCTTCCGCAGCGCAAGGGGATTACCCTTGGGGCGGGGCGAGTTGAAGGTCGGTTGGGGAATGAGACCCGCAACCACCTGTGTGCAGAAGCCCGAGCGGAAGGTCTGCTGCGGCGTGAGAGGAGGACTTTCACATAGACCTGCCTGAAGGAGCCATATGGGGGGTACCCTTCCGCAGCGCAAGGGGATTACCCTTGGGGCGGGGCGAGTTGAAGGTCGGTTGGGGAATGAGACCCGCAACCACCTGTGTGGAGAAGTCCGAGCGGAAGGTCTGCTGCGGCGTGCGAGGACGACTTACACATAGACCTTCTGAAGGAGCCAAAAGGGGTTACCCTTCCGCAGCGCAAGGGGATTACCCTTGGGGCGGGCGAGTTGAAGGTCGGTTGGGAATGAGACCCATGACCACCTGTGTGGAGAAGTCCGAGCGGAAGGTCTGCTGTGGCGTGCGAGGACGACTTACACATAGACCTTCCTGAAGGAGCCAAAAGGGGGTTACCCTTCCGCAGCGCAAGGGGATTACCCTTGGGGCGGGGCGAGTTGAATGTCGGTTGGGGAATGAGACCCGCAACCACCTGTGTGGAGAAGTCCGAGCGGAAGGTCTGCTGCGGCGTGCGAGGACGACTTACACATAGACCTTCCTGAAGGAGCCAAAAGGGGGTTACCCTTCCGCAGCGCAAGGGGATTACCCTAGTGGCGGGGAGCGTGGAAGGTCGGTTGGGGAAGGAGACCCGCGACCACCTGTGTGGAGAAGTCCGAGCGGAAGGTCTGCTGCGGCGTGCGAGGCGACTTACACATAGACCTTCTGAAGGAGCCAAAAGGGGTTACCCTTCCGCAGCGCAAGGATTACCCTTGGGGCGGGGCGAGTTGAAGGTCGGTTGGGAATGAGACCCGCAACCACTGTGTGGAGAAGTGAGACTCGACAAGGTCGATGCCATAACTTCAGGCAGCAGGCCGATCGGCCGGCCGGGTACAGAGGGCGGTGGAGAGGGCATTCGAAATGCCGTGTAAGCTGTCAGACAGGAGGAAATACATATGTATTTTATTGAATTTGTGAGACTAAGGACTTACACGTAATATGGGCGCAAGTCATCCGCATGAAAGTTGCGGGGGAGCAGACGACCATCATGGTCTTGTAGTTCATAGACTCACAGGCGGACTTGTTTATGAACAATATAAGGCCCGTCCCGGTTGGGTCGCAGGACACCACGCTTGGGGTCGCGAGCGGTGAGGGCCGATTTAAGTAAGGCAAGGCCTCCTTGGTGCAGTACCTTGGGTTTGACCGGGAATTATGATGAAGACCGAGCCTCTGTTTGAGGGCGGTCATGCGGCGAGCACCTTCGCGCAATTCTTCAATTAAGTCGAGTTTGGCACGGAGCCCTTGAGCATTGGCTTCGTCAGTGAAGTTGATCATACGGATTGTAGGGAGATCTACCTCAATAGGTAGGAGCGCATCTGCGCCGTATACTAGAGAGAAAGGCGTCTCTCTGTGGGGTTCGCGTTGTGGTGCGATAGTCCCATAAGACACTTGGGAGTTCATCTACCCAGCGGCCCTTGGCCCCATCCAGGCGTTTCTTGAGGCCTTCCTTGAGGTTCGGTTGGTGACCTCAACCTGCCCATTAGGCGGGGTGTGCCACCGGGCAAAAAGCATGCGGACATTATTGTCCTGTGCCCATTGTTGGACACCTTTGTGGTAGCGGCGAGTGCCATTATACGTAATAATAGCACGAGGGCTGCCGTCTCGGCAGAACAAGATTCTTCCAAAGAAACTTGATAATCTTGGCGGAAGTGATGGAGACCAGGGTTCTACCTCGACCCATTTAGAAAAATAATCAATCTGCTACAACACGAAGCGGTGCGGCACTGGAGCGGTCGGCATTGGACCAATGAGGTCGAGGCCCCACAGGCGAAAACCACCGGATTTGTCGATCTTTGGAGATTCCGTGGATGGTAGCCGCTGGATGCGAGAATTGATTTGGCACTGGTGGCACGTTTTGACCAGTGCAGCGGCGTCCTTTTTCAAGGTAGGCCAGTAGTATCCTTGACGGAGGGCTTTGTGGGCAAGCGCCTCCGCAGCGATGTGAGCGCCACAATTGCCTTGGTGGAGAGTGTCCAAGACAGGCGTCCCTCAAGGGTGCTAAGGCACCGTTGTAGAGGTGCCGCAAACCCGCGATGCCATAATTGGTCATCAATGAGGACGAGCGGAGGGCTTGCTTGCGAACACAGGGATCTGTGGTGCTGGCTTTTAGCGCAGCAATGATAGGATTTCTCCAGATCTGTGGCTGGATCTGCGTTGCTAGAGAGGCAATATCAATACCTTCCGTGATGGAAGGACTGGTCGAGTGGTTGTGGTAGAGGAGTCTTTCCCTTTGATAGCATGTCCGCTGTAGTGTTCTCGAGCGAGGAACATGTATAAAGATGACTTCTTCAAAGTCGGTTCGTAGGGTGTTTACCAACTTAAGGTATTTGATCGGGGTGGCGTCCTTGCACTCGGCGCACCCTTGAACACAGTGAATCACCAGTGCGAGTCACTTGTGGACATGGAGGCGGCGAATGCCTGCCCTTGTGGCGAGTTTCAGCCCGGCTACGAGGGCCTCATATTCGCAACATTGTTAGTTACTTGAAATTGAAAATAGACACGAAGGAATACTTCCATAACTAGGGGTACACGTAGATAAACACCCCATGCGGGGGATTCTAGTTTGGATGAGACATCCACAAATAAGTCCCATTCGGGAGGAGTGGGACGAGGAGTGGGGCCTGCTCGGGGCCGAGAGTACATCAGCATTTGAGAATTCCGCAATAAAGTCGGCGAGGGCCTGGCCCTTAATTGCCTTTCTGGGCTCATAATTGATGTTAAAGCCGCCAAGCTCGATGCACCACTTGGCGGCGCCACGAATGTTCGGGCGCTGAGGATGTCTGAATTGGCAAGTCCGTTCGGACTATAATAGTGTGCCCTTGGAAATAGGGCTTGAGCTTCCTTGCTGCATATACAAGGGACAATATAGCCTTTTGGAGGAGGATACCTTGTTTACGTATCTTGGAGAGTGTGGCTGGTGTAATAGACCGGCCATTGCTTGGCGGCTTCTTCCTTAATAAGGACGAAGCGACACTTCTTTCCGAAGTGGCGAGGTAAAGGACCAGGTCATCGCATGGCCTAGGGCACTTGAGTGCCGGTAGTTCTTGCAGGTGTCGTTTTATGGAGGCATATGCCTCCTGACACTCCTCCGTCCATTTGCAAGCTTTTTTCTTGCGAATCGATCGAAGAAAGGTTTGCAGCGATCACTTAGTTTAGAGACGAATCGTCCCAAGGCCACTAGCTTTCTGCCACTGTTGGACTTCCTTGAGCCCCCTAGGGGTGCGCAAGGTGGTGATTGCTTCAATCTTTTTGGGATTTGCATGGATTCCTCCTTTGGAGATTTGGTATCCCAGAACTTCCCTTCGCCCACGCCGAAGATACACTTCTTTGGATTTAATCGCATATTGTATTTGCGGAAGTTGTCGAATGTTTCCCTCAAGTCTGTGAGATGGGTTGGGACGGCCTTGCTTTTGACCACAATGTCATCCACATAGGCTTCAAGATTTCGGCCAATCTGGCCTGCGAAGACTTGATTTACAAGCCTTTGGAAGGTAGCCCCCGCATTTTTTAAGCCGAAGGGCATTACGATATAATGATATCTTTGCCGCCATAGTAAAGGCGGTTTTACCGCGTCCTCCGGGTCCATAAAGACTTGGTGGTACCCGCTATAAGCATCGAGAAAAGAAAAAACCGAGTGATGAACGGTTGAGTCAACCAGTTGGTCAATGGATGGTAAAGGATAGGGGTCCCTTGGGCAGGCCCTATTAACCCCCTTGTAGTCCACGCAAAGTCGCCACTGACCGCCCTCTTTATCGGCGAGGACAATATTCGCAACCCATTCAGAGTAGTGAACTTCCTTGATTATATTTGCCTTAAGCAATTTACGCACTTGGTGCGTACAAAGTCACTTACGGTCAAGGGCCATGCCCCTTGTTTTCTGTCTAACCGGGCTAAAGCCGGGAGTACACTTAACTTGTGAGAAATAACGGCGGGATCAACTCCTGGTAGGTCCTCGGGGCTCCATGCGAAGACATCACTTTGTTGGCATGGAGGAGGTGGATGAGTGCTTGCTGGTCTTTTCCTCGAGGTCCTTTCCCACCCGAAACTTCTTCCCGGGAGAGATCTCAACTTCTTCAAAGGCCCCGGACAAGTCGGAGCGGCTTCGCCCACGGGACCAGCTTCCTCTGCGGGTGCCTTCCTCTTAGGCTCGGATGGCCGGGAAGGCTGCGGGGGCCCGGCGAGGCGAGACATAATTGCCTCTGGCCACATTACAGGTGACAAATATATAGGCATCCCGGCCGCGGTGTGAAAAACTAGAGTCAGGGTTCGCACATCACAGCGGACATGGAACTCAGTTTGAGTATGTCGCCCGATGATGGCGTTATATGGCGTAGGGAGATCCAGGACGATAAAGTCCACATAGCTCGAATGACATACCTGCTTTTTCTCCTTGGTGGTTCCCATCATCTTGTAGGGCAGGGTGATCGACCCCTAGGTTGGGATTTCATCCCGTCCTATTCCAAAGGTGGCCCCCTTCGCGGGCTGATTTTGTGACATAGGCACCTTTGCCTCAACCAGTGTGCTTGTAGATTACGTTGGCATTTGCCCCGTATCCATGTAGATTCTATCGGCGTCCCAGCCCGCAATACGGGCGGTGATAACCAAGGGGTCAGCGTGCGGTATTGCCACAGAGGTGCCATCAACTGCGATGCAAAAGCGAGTAGAGGAGTGGTCTATCTGGTAGATCTGCCTCATATGACGGCGTCTTGCCGAAGCGCCTTCACACTTGTGTGATTACGCCGATATGTCCCCTTGCCGGGGACTGAACCAATTCTCCCGACACAGGTTTCTTTGGGAGCGCCCCCGCCGGCGGTCCTCTGGCCGGCGCCCTTCACGGTCACCTTCTCTTCTACGGTCCTCAGTTTGGAGCAAATACTCCCTGAGCTTGCCTTGAGCCAGCATTTCTCCGATCATACGCTTGAGCTCAAAACAGTCCTCAGTGTCGTGACCTTTGTCACGGTGGTAGCGGCAAAACTTGTTGCTTTGCCTTGTTATTTCTGGGAGAGGCGAGGCCAAGTGGGGACCGCCCTCTTGTTCCAAGGCATGGAGGATGTTGGTTCGAGATTCCCTCAGTGGGGGAAGAGAAATGTATGCCCTTTCCCTACTGGGGGGCGTGGGGTACTGCCTTTGAGACCTAGGGTCCGGTCGCGGGGGTTGCCCCTTGGCGTCCGCCGTGGCGGCTCTGGCGAGTGGTCGGGTGACCTCTTCCGTATTCATGAACCGTGACGCTGTACTTAAGAATTGTTCCATGTTGGTGGGCGGGTTAGTGTGGACATCCACAAAGAAAAGGGACTCCCAGCGGAGGCCTTGGATAGCTGCAAGCGGCGAGCTTCTTCTCCCGGGTTAGGGACACTGGATAGACTCGGCACAGAAGCGTTGAATATATTCTCTGAGGGGCTCATCCTTTTTCTGCCGTATCTTAAGAAGGTGCCCTGCCGTTTTAGGAGGTGGTTTGGATACCACAAAATGGTTGGAGAAATTGCGGGATAGCTCCTCGAAGGAATCAAACCGTTTGTCCCGGAGAGTGGTGTACCAGTTGGCGGCCCCGGTAAGTGTGGAGCTGAAAGCTCTACGAGCGTGTTGTCGTCCGCCCTTGCTATTGCCATTGCGGAAAGCATGTGGCTGGAGATGAATATCGAGTCGACAGGCCATCATAAGCATCCGGCTTAGGCTGTGGCCCAGTCCGGAAGAGGGGTTTCTAAAACCCTCGAGTAAAGGTTGGAGTCAGAGGTGGTCAGGACCCATCCTCGGAGATAGTATGGACACGGCCCTTTCATCTCTTTTTCCACTTCCTCTAATCGTCTAGTAAGCGCGATAAGTAATGACGAAGAAGGATCGGGGTTACTTACTTGCCGAGGAGGAGTAGGCTGGGCGTTCGAGCTGATTAGTCGCAGCGTTCAACGCTATCCGACGCCCGAAGAGTGGTGGCGAGAGTTTCACGTAAGTTGAAGGCAACCGCCTCGGTGATCGTTTGCGGGGCGGCCGGATCCAGTCCGTTGGAGGGTGTTTGGAGGTGGAGTGTTTCGCTCATGAGGCATGTTACGGGCAACGTGGGAGGAGCTTTCCTCTGTTGAGTGAATAGAGAGTTCTCCCCGTTGTGGGGGAACGTGGTTCGGGGATGGCTCCGATGGTGGGTCATTGTTCGTACTTGTCCCGGGAGGATTCCTCCTCCCTTGGCGGCTATTCTGTTGGCACTCCGGGTGGTTGGCATGACTTATTGCTTGTGGTTTGTAATATGGGTTTATAGCAAGAACTTTCGTTCCCACAGACGGCGCCAAACTGATAGTCTCGTTCCTAAAGAAGGTCCGGACTCTCAGTTGATATGGTGGAGAAGATGATGTTCTTGAGACTCCAAGCTTGCTGTTCAGAGTAATCTGTAAAAGATAGGAAGAATACTCAGAAGTAGCAAGAGGGGAGTGGGGGGGGCGTGTAGTAGCTTACCCGATTTAGGGTGGACATCACCCTATTTATAGAGTGATGCCGGAGAAGAGCCTCCCAGTTGAAGCCCTTAGACAGTGTTTGAGATAAGTCTGTGTCGAGGCCCGATTGGAGATAAGGCGGCTGTGATGATGAAGATCTCAGCAAACCGCCTTAGGTGATTCACTTGTCAGAGAATGTCTGGCGTATAAATCTGGTGAAGATCTCCCAGGCCCGTGCTGCCCTCCTTATTGGCCGGTTGATGTCAGACGACCAAGTGGTCTATCTCCAAGTGGAGCAAGTGGCGGGCGAAGGCTGTAAGGCGAAGGCCCGAGATAGAATATAGCCAAATAAGGAGTGAGGTTTGCACGAACACAGGTGTAAGAGTCCTATCAGGCGGGGCCGGCATAGGCGGGAGAGTCCTCGCGAAGGCGAGCCGAGGCCCAGGAGTAAGACCCATGGAGGCGAGGAGATCGCGAGGTTCGCCCTAAGACCGCGAGGGGGCCGCGCGAGGCTTTAGAAACGCAAGGGTGAGTATGAGGCGTCGCCCCTGCGAGTGCGGAGGCCCGCGAGGCGGGACCTCGCGTAGGTGATCTTGGAGACCACAAGGATGAGACCTTGCGAAGGCGATTCTGGAGACCACAGGGATGAGACCTCTCCCAAGGCCTCGTATGATTCTGATAAAGCGCGAGGGCGCGATTGCTTGGGTAGTGTACCACTGTGAATAGTGTTTTGGTGTTGAAAAGTTGATTAAAACATGTTAAAAATGGTTTAACATGAAGGATTAAAAGAAAGTGACTAAAGTGTGAAGTTTAGAAAAGATTTGGGTTGAGATGGAAGTTGGGCCAAAAATATGGGCTTGGGTCAAAATTTGGGAAAGAATGGATAAAGGTTTACTTTTTGACCAAGTTGACCAAAACGGGTAAAGTTGACCTTTTATGGAAATTGGAGGACCAAGTGTAAAATATGAAAAATTTGGGTAAAAGTGTAAACTTGGTAAAAATGGAAGGAAGTCGCTAGAATTGTGAAAATTGGGGTACTTTTGCAAGTTAGAAAAGTTTGAGGACTTAGGTTGTAATTAAAAATAAATTCACAACACTTGAAATTTTAGTGAAATAAATAAAGTTATTTGTATTTCTCAGATTCTGGCAGATAAAATATGCGTCTTCAAGGATACTGCTTGTGCGTCAGGGGGCCACAGTAGATATCCGATTTATGTCGAGGTAAGGGGTTTAACTTTCTTAATGCGCATTTATGTGTATTAGGTTAGTTAAGGGCTAGTACTCGGGTCGAGGGTGGGGCCCAGTGACTCCCGGGGCTAGTCACAAGGTACGTAGTGGTTTGCAGGGTTTTTATTTCTGGACTATATGCATATCAGGGGTCGACGACGGAACCATTTCTTTATTATTTCTGGACTTCTGCTATATCGGATCTGCATATCGGGGGTCGACAACGGACCCGTTATATGTTCTGTACCGGCTTAGGCCGTTTCTGTGACAGTTAGGGGACGTACGCCCCTTCGCTGGTACCATGCGCTCTGATCCCGATAATCGGCGTGAGCTTAACAAGCCGCCGTAGGGTGCTGTCAGTGGTCGGGGACCACCTGTATGGGTTATGTACCACCTGTTATCGACTGATGGGAACGCCAGTGATTCTGGTATGCCAACCATGGTCGTTAACACGGTCCGACGGGACTTCGAACATCATGACTCGCATATCATAAAACTTTTTAGGATTGGGATATCTGCTAGATCATTGCATGCTAACCCTTTTGTGCAGGCAAAAATGTTTTTAAAGTTTTGTTTTGACAGTTTCGTACCTACCCCCTTACAGGGTTCTTTCGAGAACTCACCCCCACATATAACATTTTCAGGGATGCTGGGCAAGCGACTGCGGAGTAGACCTCCGCGGTGTTAGTTACGCATTCGTGCATGCATTGAGGTATTTATCTGTTTATGCGGGGATTTTCTCGTTAGATCCCTTACGTGATCTGCGTTTGGACTATCTCGTCTTTGTCGGCGTTATTTCTCCTTTGTATGTTTAGCAAGCACAGATTTTGTTTGGCGAAGTATAATTTCGTCGTTTGGTTCGGCTCTGTAGGCGTAGTATGCATATTAGTTATCTCTGCATGTCACGACCACCCCGCCCGGTTGCGGAGGCAGAGCCGGCCGCGACGTTCAGAAGCGGAAGCTACGGCGAAAAGCGCGGTAACGGTACTACCGAAACCCGCTACGTGCAGTGGTCCCATGACCCGGCCCGCAAAGTCTCGCTCTCGAAGGCCCGGTGCCTAAGAGCACTTTGCTCACTTAACAGAATGGTCGTACTACGACCCGCAACCTACAAAACACATACATGGCAAGTATACAAAATAACTTAACAATCCATGGTGAGCCCCGCCCCACTGAAATAGGCGAGCACTCGACCATCACCAAACATGCAGTTCATGGAATAACATTTATTACTCATACCAAACAGAACGCTGAATCCATTCCATAACATATCCAATATACGCAAGTCGGGGCTCCGCCCTCGACTCAGAGGACAGTACAGAATCAGAATATATCCCAGAATATATACCATATACAACATGATATGTGTTCTAACATGCATGCCACTACACCTACAGAGCCATCAAAGCAGAAACCCTAGAATACCTAGGTGCGGAATCTGGAAACCTCTCGCTCAGAAGATTCCCGCACGTAGTACTGCTGCTGCTGCTAAACCACAACCAAAGAGAGAGAAAAGAGTTAGTCAACCGTATACCAACAGAACAGAACTCAGATATACCAACCAAAAGCCTCTACCGAGACTACCCCTTAAACAGAACAGAACAGAACAGAGGTTCCACCATGGAACTGTCAATACCTGAAACCAAAAACCAAAAGCACCGCGGATCTCTAGTCCGCCGGCTGCTTGTCAGATCGACCTGAAAGGTGGTAAACAGAAAGGGGTGAGTCCTCGGGAGGACCCGGTAATGGCTGAGGTAAGCTACAGTTTGTACAAGTGCTACTGAGCCGAACCTGCAAAACAGAACAAACACAAGCAAATATATATATATATATATATATGCAGAGTCAGAGGTGAGCCGGAACCCATCATACGCGGTCCAACCGCCAGAATGACCCTTAAAATAACAGAACGACAGCCCTCTCTAAGAGGTCAGAATATACAGAACAGAAGCACGGTACCGGCTGGGGTCATGATCCCCAAACTGTCGTAGGGTCACAGAAGTATACCTGCACTCCCGGTGCGGATATACATAAAGTGTCGGCACCCTCCAGTGCGGACACACAGAACAGAAGTATCGGCACTCCCGGTGCGGATACGCAGAACAGAATGTCGGCACCCTCAGTGCGGACACAACCAAACCAAACCAAACCAAGGAGCACCCGTGGTCTCTAAGACCATCCCGATCTCGACACAGAATATAAACATATCATAATGAATATGCAAAATAACAGAATATACCAAAAGGTATAAGCAGAATATCGGCACCTAGTGCGGATATACAGAACAGATAAGTAACCCGTGGCCTCCAAGACCAACCGGGCCTTGAAGCAGAACAAACTACAAACAGTATCTTACCATATGACAGGTCCCGGGATCACCGAACCACCGTCCTCAACCCGGAACCCGCCTCAACTAAACCCGGTATACATAAAGTCCCATTCCAGAATGCATAACGAGAGAAGTTGAGCCCTTACCTCAGAAAAACCGCTCCGCAGCAAAAGTCCCGGGAAATCCCGGCTCCCGGCCCGAAATGTGATAATGTGCCCTTTAAGGTCCCGCACAACTCCACCAACGCAGAAACACACTGAACAACCACACACAAGTCAGAACTTACCAAAACAGACCCCCAGAAACCAAACCCGCACAATCCCGCACTTTCCCGCAAAAATCCACAGAAAGCTCGGTTTCTCAAACCGAGCTAGAACATTGTTACTTATACATCCATAAACACAATCATACCTTCTTCCCAAATCGTTCACACAAGTCCAAATCAAAATTCTCGTTCTGCTGTACAAATTTCGGCAGAGTTTCAGCTGCGTTTCTGACTACCCCCTGTTCACATATGATCCACAGATACAGAATATATGTTCAGAATTCACAGAATCAGCCAATATCATTGGCGCCAAAACCGAGGCTCGGGCCGGAAAAAACGGCTTTCACCCCGAGCCCGTTCTAACAAAACCAATTACACCATCAGAATCAGAACTTCGCTCTGATCACAAATATATCCTTACCTTTCGCTGAATCCACCGTTGGATTTTACACCAAATTTTTCAGACGCACTTCGGCACCACCTCAGGCGCGTTTCTTCCTACGCTCCTGTTATCAAACATGCACAAGAAGGTGCAAGGAACGTTTAGAAACCAAGAAATCAAGTAGAGAAGGTGGTTCCATAACCACTTCCAAACTTCAGCAGCTCACGGTTTACAAACCGGGCTGAATCTTCACAAACCGACCTCAGATTATTCACTTACACAACACAAGGATCGTTTTGGTACCCTTACCTCGAAGCTTCTTCGAGTTTCCACCAAGTTCAGATTTGAGCTCAACAATGGCGTCTCCAAGGGTGAAGTCACGGTGAAGGAAGGAAGAAGAAGAAGAAATGAAGAAATTTACCTTTTCTTACCTTTTATACCTTTTACTTTTCTTTTCTTTTCTTTTTCTTTTCTTTTCTTTCCATCTTTAACCAAAATAGGACAAGTGTCCTTATCTCACCTTGATCAGCCGACCTTCTCTTCTTCCTTTTCCAATTATTGCTGATTTTATGCTAAATTACAATTTGGTCCCCAAACTTTCCAAATTTTTGCAATTTAGCCCAACCCGTAACTCCAAACGGAACGAAATCTGAACACAACTCTTGGAACATCATATCACACACAAATCATGTTTCACATGTTTAATTATAAGTCCCGAGTGTCATACCGTGCCAGCTTAACCCGAGCAAATCCCGACGTGCGCGCGTGCTAACCCGAACCAAAAATCACACCATGCCAAAAATCCTCAAATATCACCATAAAATCCGTCTCGTGACATAACATACCTCACACCAAAGCCGTCGGAAAATTTTCATCCCGAGCCCCGGGAGTCGCCCGGGACCGAACGTCCCGTCCCAAAAAACATACTCCGTAAAAAGATGCAGGACGTTCCCACGATTCCAAATATGCAAACGGTTTCCTTTTCCGAGGTCCCGGGAGCGCTACCGAGCCCGCTGTACGTCCCGAGACAAGTCCCGGCCCCGAAAAAATATTTTCGGCGGAAATGTCCGGGGGACCCATACGACCTCAAAACCCGAAGGATTCCCAAAAATAATACCCAGATAAGCCTCGGGAGCTGTCTGACCGCCCAAAACCATGACCCGCAGGCCAAAACCGGAGCCCCGGGTCACTTAGTGGAATAATTTATGCCTTAGTGGAATTCTTAATGTCTTAGTGGAAATATTAAAGTTAGTGGAAAACTTTATTATTCCTACTTAATGACATTATTCTAATGGCCATTTCTTCACCTATAAATAGTGAGTGAAATGGCCATGTAGAACACACTTGTCTACACATTTCTTCTTCTTCTTCTTCTTCTCCTCTTTTGCGCCATTCTTGTGAGTTTTTGGGTGATTAAGTGTGAACTTGCAAAGTATTCACTTCAACACTTTCTTCCTCTTGGCACCTTCGTCTTGTCCGTTATTCTTCTCATTCTCGAAAGCCAACATTTCCACCTTGACCAGAAGGAGTTCTCACTGAGGCAAATCTTCATCAAGGATGGATGGTGCTTTCTTTTAAGGAGCATGGAATTATAAATTCCTTTAGATGTTTTCCAAGGTGAAAGGTACCAATATCTCGGTCTCATTACGATCTTGTGATTTATATTTCTTGTATATTCTTGTGCAAATGACGCATGATTATTTGTTGTATCATGCCTATGAATCTTCCGTGTAAATCATGAACTCGTATGAATATGAACATGTAATTGAGATTCTTAAAGATCTTTAATTCTTCAATTGGTATCAGAGCTTGTGTTGTTAGAATTCTCATACATGTTCATGTAAATAATTCAATAAATTGTATGAATTATTATCATGATTGAAAATGGCGAAATTCTTTGATCTTTTTCCATGAGTTTGAATTTGTTTCATGTTGTTTCTATTCATGAATTGTAATGAATGAATTAATTATCTAATTCATGTCTAGAATATCAAAAACCTTGGATGTTCAAGTGTTGAATTTCGGCCATTGTGAAGAAATTGCAAGCATTTTTATTTGTAAAATTTCTTATTTAATTTCGTATACATATATATGAATATTTGTGCAATTTTGTTGAAATGCACAAAGTGGTTTATATATATTCAAATACATGTTGTAAGTATATGTTACTTACATATGTCATCTTATCATTTCATACTAAAGTCCTTACTTTAAAGTTTTTTTAATTACATTACGCCTAAGGAGGTGGATTTTAAGCGGGACCTTTTGTGACCCCTCCATCTTTCACGGGAATGTTTTGACAATAACTAAGGAGTTGAGGGACAAAAGTATGAAATGATGTTACATGAATGGCGCATGTATATGTTACATGGCCGAATGTACATATGACATACTAAAACAACCCTCTTTGGAAGGCTTGTTAAGAATTTGTGTATGAATTTATGGAAACTTGTTTGTATATTTCTAATTGAGTGCTATATGTACCTCTTTTGCCATATATGAACATGTATGAAATAGTCTTGTACACTAGTTGCTTGAATAAGTCTTGTTATGTAATGATTGAACATTAAAACATGTGATTGCATCATTGTAGATGGCAAGTAAGAGTATTGTTGCTGAATTGAACAAGGACTTAAAATTGATGGTGAAAACTATTCTATCCGGCATCAAAAAGTCAAGTTTATACTAACCGAGCAAGACACACTTGATGTTCGACCAATGTGGTCGGTCTTCCCGAGCTTGGTGGGGATGGATGCCTATGTGGCATATCTTAAAAGAGACAATCTATGTCGGGTGACACTTCTCTCTACTATGGTAGATGAGAAAATGGTTGAGTTCTCTAACAAAGAGATTGCCAAAGTCATCCGGGATTCTGCAAAGGAAAAGTATGTTGATGTTTCTGTCGAGAAACAAAGGTATCTGAATATGCGGTTTGAGAACTACATAAAGAAACACGAGCACACCATGACTTCTCACTTGCGTGAAATGTCACACATGATTCACCAATTAAAGGAGGCACGACATGAGCTCACCGATGAGTAGCAAGTGCAAGCTATCATTAGGTCTTTACCTGATGTGGAATGACAATTGATAAAGGTCAATTTGCGCCATAATCCTCGATCAAGTCATTCGATGACATTGCCCGCCATTTATTGCTTGAAGCAGAAGTAATGGCTCTTAAGAATCACTCCACGGCATATGTTGCCACCTCCTCCTCTAGTGCGAAATGGAGGAATAAGGGGAATCGATTCGGTAAGACTAACCATGTGAATGGCCGGGGTAAGGTGAAGATAAATGAGAATAGCAGTGGAAACGGTCCTAATTTTGATAAGTTCAAGAAGAAAAGGGACGTTTCCAAGCTTAAGTGCTTCAATTGTGGCAAGAAAGGCCATTTCGCAAAGGATTGTAGAAATCCTACCAAGGTATGTGTACCTAGTACTTCTAATGTACATGTTGTGTCATGTACTATGCTTCTTGAAAGCAATTCTTTGTGGATTGTAGATTCGGGAGCAACGGACCACATAGCGCGAGACAAGTCTTGGTTTGTGGCGTTTAGAAAACTCCCAAGAGGCGTGAAGAATGTCTTGGTGGGAAATAATGAACAATTAGAAGTGTTTGGTATTGGGACTTGTAAAGTCCTTGTGTGTAATGGATATTTTGTTTATCTTATTGACACATTATACGTACTTGGTATTTGTAGAAACTTGGTTTCTATTTCGAGTTTGTTGAAGTACTTATAGCTTGACGTTTTCTAATAGTAGTGTCACTATTATGAAAGATAATCATGTTGTGTGTGAATGTATGCTTAACAACGGATTGTATGAATTTAGACACGATAATCACGCCATTTCTTCATCTAGTTGCCCCGTGATCGAGGTCACAAGTGAAATGACTTGGCATGAAAGGCTTGGACACATAAGTCAAGATAGGATGAGAAAGTTGGCCAAGAGTGGCTTACTTGGATCCTTGACTAAAGTCAACTTGCCAAGTTGCCAGTCATGCCTTGAAGGAAAGGCCACTAGGAAGCCATACGGGCAAGGCACTAGAAAGAAAGAAGTACTAAGTTTGGTACATTCAGACTTGTGCGGACCAATGAGAATAGTATCTAGAAATGGTTTTAGATACTTTATGACATTCACGATGACTATACTCGATTCACCCATATATTCTTACTCAAAACTAAGGCAGAGGCCTTATCATACTTTGTGAAGTATGTTAACTTGGTTGAGAACCAATTGGGTAAGAAGATCAAGTCTTTGAGGACTGATAGGGTGGAGAGTATAGTTCATTAGCTTTTAAATCATTTTGTGACTCTAAAGGCATTCAGAGAGAGTTCACTCTTCCTTATACTCCACAGCAAAATGGGGTATCTGAGAGGAAGAATAGAACCTTAATGGATATGGTGAGGTCCATGATGGCAAAGGCCAATTTGGACACCGCTTATTGGAGTGATACATTGCTATGTGCAGTGCACATTCTCAATCGAGTGCCTACGAAGAACTTGGACACTACTCCATATGAGTTATGGAATGGAAAGTGACGCGAAACCGACAAGTGATCTAGATGCATCCATGTGCAACCTTGAGGATCCAAGAGCTCACATGCCAAAAGAAGATGTCATGGGTTTTTGTGACACTTCCACCTTCAATGAATCAAATGATAAGGATCAGCCCAGAGCCAAATATCAAGATCCATTCATTGTTCTTGGAGGATCAACTACAAAAAGGCAAACCAAGAAGGTAAAGAACATTCTCAACTTTGTTGATGGACAGTTTTGAAAGCTTGAGGAGCAAAATGAACATATTCTTAGAGATGAAGGAAATGTTCATACACTCAATTCTTGGACTAAAGCCCATTCCAATACTATGGTTCAAGATTCAGAAGCCCAGATTCAATTGGCCATATCAAATGCCAAGGAAAGCCATAGTTCACGAAGTTCTCAACTTGATGAGATTCCAGCTGGCGCATTCAATGCACTTCAAAGGTTTCCAAGCATTCACTCATCATCAATGGCGACCTTCAGCAGCCTTGAGGACTCAAGAGTCATCCAAAATCATCCAGAAACCATTGATGAAGGAGGAGTTACAAGCCTTGAAGCCTCCCCCATCAAAGCATTAAATGAGGATCATTTACTTCTCATTTATTTGGCCAAAACTCATCCATCATCTTCTAGCTCGAAATTTTATCATTTTATTTCAGTTTTCAGAGTTGTTTTGGCTAGGTCTACCCATTAGCTAGCCTAGAATAATTTGCTGAAATAATTATTTTAAATTCCCATATTTACATCTCCTTTAATTTCCATCATTAAGAATGGAGATGAAGGGACTTGTCAATGGATTTAGAATTCCAACTTCCTTGTCCTATAAAAGGAGGTCTAGGTGTTATTTGCAAGACAATTTCAAACATCCAATATATTTCACCTTTTTCCTTGAAATTGAGAGTGATTCTCTTTTCAACCTATCTACTTTTTCCACTCAATTCTTGTTAAGTTTTCTTTACAAGTCTACTAAGACCAATATTGCCTTCTCATTGGAAGAAGGAGGTGTTGGCCCCATCATCATTCCCCTCAATTTTGGAAAACGAAGGCTTTCTTTGTCTTGGACCTTTTTCGGTATCAAGAAGGAGGAGTCGCCAAAGGCATCACACCATCTTTGCACAGGCAAGGATCCGATAGGATTTTGGCGGCCATATCCGTTCGTTTCACAAGCTTCCGCATCATTTTGTTTTTATGCATTCCGGATCTGTCAACCTGTTGACATTTTCACCTCATCAATCATACCTACCCCGTGTTGCTCCTTTGTTGGCTAGATCTGCTCCTCGTGTTCCAGGATATCCTCCCGGAATCACATCAATTGGTATCAGAGCCACTTGCTCAACAAGGAGATGTTTTTCTACCCTTTTCTTTTTATTCCGCAACATATATCATTTTGTTATCATTGTGTTTTCTCGGTTGTTCTTGCCATTTTTAATTTCTTGATCCAGTGTTGTGCAATGCATAGAAAAAAAAAAAAAAGAAAAAAATCGCATCTTAATTGCATTGAAAAAAAAATCTGACATTGGTTCAACCTGTTTACAGATTGCAGAATTGGCAATTTGAAGAATTCTTGGAACAATTTCATACAAAGAGCAAGAAAAAGAACAACCTCATAGCCTTTTCAAACCTGTTCTTTCAAAAGTTGCAGAATATCCTTTTCCAAAACCCACAAAAGAACCGTTTTGCAAAAAGTAACAACACTTCCTTCAACCTGTTGAGGTTTGTTTGAGGTTTTATTTTATTGTGTCTTTTGTGTCTTGTTTTGAATCATTTTTCAAGAATTTTGAGCGAAATAGTTACTAGGTTTATAAAGAGAATCATGAGTTTTTGAGAGAAAAAAATGGTTGATGAAGCATTGCTAGAACAATTTCAAAGAATGTTGCAGGGAACAAGTTGCTCCAATAAATGAAAGGTTTACTCGATTCGAGAATGGTCAAAAAGCGAAAAGCCTCATGGCCGAGGATGTCTAAAATGCCTTCAAACCATTGTCCAGGGCACTAAACGTGTTGAGGATTATCACAAAGATATGGAGGCAGCCCTTCTTAAAGCGGTATGGTAGAGAAAGGTGAAGTGAAAATGTCTAGGTTCATCCAAGGACTTAGACCTGAAATTGTGGAGATTTTGCAATTATGTGAGTACAATAATTTTCATGAGTTGTTGCAAAAAGCCATCAGAATTGAAAGAAAGCTTGAGAGAGGCAACACTTCCGCCAAGGTTCGATGATGCAACACTTTACCAAAAGCTCCACAAAGATCCCGACCATCACCACCAAAAGGTACCCTTCCAAACCTTCCATTTCTATCCCTTCCACTTCCCAAGACCATTTCAAAAATTATCCACCTTTTAAATTTCGTCATGAGATTGAATTTCTGGAAGTATTGACCATGAGAAATGAAGATAGCAAAAGTTCTCAACCTGTTGAAGACAAATGTGCACAACATGTTTCCGAAGAAGAATTGGCCTTTCCAGTTGAAGGTACTTTGATGACAGCAAGAAAAGTTCTACTTGTGCAAGCGAATCCTCCAGCTTCTCAAGAAGATACTCCTTTTCATTCAAGAGCGCGTGTTGTTGGTGTGACCAATCAATACATAGCTCAACATGTTGACGAACGTTGACTGTGGTGCCTTTAGCCCAACAACAAACTCATGACAACAAGATCCACCTTCAGAGTGAGGCCAAAGGTAAGATGGGTAAACACATGGGAAACACTGAAAATAAAATGAAATCCCAAGTGGATTTGCAAGAGTCAAGTGTCTTTTGGGATGGTGAGAGAATAACTGGGAAAAAGAGAGATGAGTGCTTGAGAGAAAATGGTGAGAAAAAGACCCAAGTTGTCTTATCAAAAGAAAGAGTTGAGTGCTTGAGTGGAAAAATAATGAGTTTGAGAGAATACAAGAGCCACCTCCACTTTCTCAACGTGTTGAACCGAGAGCACCACGCCTCCAACAATCCCAAATGATTTACTAACGTCTAGTGAATTGCAAGTTTGTTCTTCTTTGATGTTTGTGCAGGAGAATGATGATGTTTAAGAAGGTAAGAACATCAACCTTAAGGAAGAACAAGAAGTTGTGGTTGTAGTACCACATGTGCCACATTTCTAGGTTGTGTCTACAGTTTTCCGAAGAACAAAAAGTCAAGGTGAAAAATCATGTTTAGAAGCATCTTCCATGAAGGAGGAAAAGCCACATCAAGAGGAAACATTAGTTTTGAATGATGGTAATATCTCTCCTACTCGAATGATTTATATGTTAAGAATAATTATTTGAGTATTGAATTACTTGGTGATGAAAAATCTAGATCTATTCATAAATATATACAATTGAATTATTTATTTTATAGTTTAAGATTAGTTCAGTCTTTTATTCAACTTTGTCGAATATGTTGACCCTTATGCTTCATTGTCACCGCCTTACGTGAATTGGAGAAATATTGTCAAGAATACTTCATTTTCACCTTCTATTCTTGCTAGAGTAGAAAGCGAATTTGCAATTAATTCCTGGGAAGCAGTTTCTCAACGTGTTGACAGTGATTTGAAAATTGTACAATTCATTGGGTCAGGTCCATATAAAGATGCTAAACATGTTGATCATGTCGAACTTTCTGAGAGGAAATTTGTCAATGCTAAATTCATTGTTGAATTCAACTTTGGTCATGAATTCTTTTTATGTGTCAAAATTGATGGCACATGTTTGATGAAGTTGAATGAAATGATTGAAAGAACAATATTTGTGTTTGACCGGGAGTACGTTTGCATCCATTCAACTTTGTTGAGTAAGCATAGGAAAATTTTCTTTCCAAGTCCATTGCTTGAAAGTGATGAAGTTCTACCTACTACCATGTTTGAATTGAGTTGATTGAAAATGGTGATGATTTACAATGTACTTGTTTCAGTTTAAGTTCACCATATGATGATTTGTGTTGTGATATGTTCATTGAACAATGTGTATGTAAACATGTTTTGATCATTGAAAAGCATGCTTTGGATGAATTTATGTGTTTGGAGAAACATGTTGAATTAATTGGTCATAATTCGTGCATTGACCTTGTCGTATGTATGCTATATCTTGAATATCTAGTGGTATCAATTTTTGCATAACTGTTGGCTATTTGTTCATGTGCAAGGAGCATCTTTGAAGCAATCATGTGATGTTAAGGATGAACTATGTACCATATCGTGTGAAAATGTCAATTCCAATAACTTGGTTCATCACATTGATTTTTCCAAGCAATTACATATCTTGTTCTCATGCATTTTATGTGTTGCTATTTTTACCCAAAAAGTTTATAATCTAGCCAAAGAGAAAGGACTACATTTCTTTTGTAGGTTCAAAGGATTCGCCTTTGAAATCATGAACTTCAAAAGAAGTCAACATTGATGAGAAATTACTTCGAAAATTTCAAGACATAAGCCCTTGAAAATTTCAAGAGGGCTATCAAGGGAAGTAATTTGTTTCTCAACTTCTTTATCTATTGGATGTACATGTTCGGAATTGCTTCATCTAACCTCCTATATTTTTCTGTTAGAACATTATGATTCGAGGTCGAATCATTTTCAAGAAGGAGGAATGACGCGAAACCGACAAGTGATCTAGATGCACCCATGTGCAACCTTGAGGATCCAAGAGCTCACATGCCAAAAGAAGAGGTCATTGGCTTTTGTGACACTTCCACCTTCAATGAATCAAATGATAAGGATTAGCCCAGAGCCAAATATCAAGATCCATTCATTGTTCTTGGAGGATCAACTACAAAAAGGCAAACCAAGAAGGTAAAGAACATTCTCAACTTTGTTGATGGACAGTTTTGAAAGCTTGAGGAGCAAAATGAACATATTCTTGGAGATGAAGGAAATGTTCATACACTCAGTTCTTGGACTAAAACCCATTCCAGTACTATGGTTCAAGATTGAAGCCGGATTCAATTGGCCATATCAAATGCCAAGGAAAGCCATAGTTCACGAAGTTCTCAACTGTTGAGATTCCAGCTGGCGCATTCAATGCACTTCAAAGGTTTCCAAGCATTCACTCATCATCAATGGCGACCTTCAGCAGCCTTGAGGACTCAAGAGTTATCTAAAATCATCCAGAAACCATTGATGAAGGAGGAGTTACAAGCCTTGAAGCCTCCTCCATCAAAGCATTAAATGAGGATCACTTACTCCTCATTTATTTGGCCCAAACTCATCCCTCATCTTCTAGCTCCAAATTTTATCATTTTATTTCAGTTTTCAGAGTTGTTTTGGCTAGGTCTACCCATTAGCTAGCCTAGAATAATTTGCTGAAATAATTATTTTAAATTCCCATATTTACATCTCCTTTAATTTCCATCATTAAGAATGGAGATGAAGGGACTTGTCAATGGATTTAGAATTCCAACTTCCTTGTCCTATAAAAGGAGGTCTAGGTGTTATTTGCAAGACAATTTCGAACATCCAATATATTTCACCTTTTTCCTTGAAATTGAGAGTGATTCTCTTTTCAATCTATCTACCTTTTCCACTCAATTCTTGTTAAGTTTTCTTTACAAGTCTACTAAGACCAATATTGCCTTCTCATTGAAGGAGGTGTTGGCCCCATCATCATTTCCCCCCTATTTTGGCAACGAAAGCTTTCTTTGTCTTGGACCTTTTTTCGGTATCAAGAAGGAGTCTCCAAAGGCATCACACCATCTTTGCCTGGGCAAGGATCCAGGAGGAGTTGGCGGCCATATCCGTTCGTTTCACAAACTTCCGCATCGTTTTGCTTTGTGCATTTCGGATCTGTCAACCTGTTGACATGTCACCGCACGCCACCCGAGCCCGGTTGCGGAGGCGGGGGCGCCGGGACGCCGGAAGCGGAAGCCGGAAAACGAGAGATGGCAGGTCCATCGAGACCCGCCGCGCGTAGCGGACCCGGAAACGGAAAGATTGTGGAAGCAACCTACAAATATTTCGCGCATATAACGAAAATAACCAAAACATGCAATTCATGCACTAATAACAGAGTAAGCCCCGCCCTCCGTGGACGAGTGCTTACGCACCAAAACACATATACATACAGAATTCACAGAACCTAAAATGTCTAGCAAGCGCCAAGCGCTGAGAACATATACAGAACAGAATATATAAATATATACAGAAATCCAATCATCAGAGCAAACCAGAAAGTATGCACATGCAGCTACAGAGCCAAGCCTAAGACTAAGCGTCAAATACCTCGCGCGGGATTCAGATCAAAAAGACAATCCGGGCCGCAAGGTGAAGCTGCTGCAAAACACAACCGAGGTAAAACCTCACGGAAACCAACTCCGCTAGTTATTCACCAAGTCTACGAAATCCAAAAACAGAACCCAAAGAAGGGTGAGTCCTAAAAGGACCCCGTAAGGGATTTGGGGTAAGATAAGTATATGCAACCCTGCAAAACAGAAAGATAGCAATATACGCAACAGAATACAGAATAACATACGTGTACCAGAAACAAACCGGAATCCCGAAGGATGTGCGATTCCAAATCGCCATAAACCTTATAACAGATCGGGCAATGACCTCCCACTAAGGGGAGTCGAAGCCGAAGCCATTACGAAGCATGGTGCACCGGTGGGGTAGCGAACCCACAACTGTCGTAGTGTTAACAGACAGAGTATGCCATAAGGCATACTCCTACAAACGTAGGATTAACAGACAGAGTATGCCATAAGGCATACTCCTACAAATTACAGAACGTACCTTAAAGCACAGATTTCCGTAATACCTGCAAAACAGAAATGCAACAACACATACACCTACAGACTACAGAATATGCCCTAGGCATATAATACCGAAATACTTGCAGAACAGAAAGTGAAACTAAACATACACCTATCTTACCAAAAATAGCAGAACCAAACCCTTACCTCACAATTCCAGAGTATTTGACCGATTCTGGATGATTTCCAAACCACGCCCCGAAACTCCGAAACCCCTCTTTTTCACACCTCAGAACCTCAGAATCGACAACCAAGTTGAATTAGAATCCTTATCGACCGCACTACCAAACTACACCCCGACCCCCAAAACCTAAAATCCGTGAGAACTTAGTAAAATTCGATTTTCACGAAGCGTCGAATTGAGAACCAACCTAGACAATGCGAGATTATACATTGACAAACATCATACAATAAGCGAAACTGATCAAATCCAACCTTAAACCCTTCATTACCCGCCATTTTCCGATAATCTCGCTTAATTGTAACTTTTCTATTTCTTATCCGAATTCAACATTTCAAACTTCCAAATAATCATATTAATCACCAATTCCACTTCCTAAGCATGCTTACTAACCAATTACACCAAAATCAATAAAACCCCTTCACTTATCAATTCGGCCAAAGAGGGTTTTCTCACCCAACCTCCATTTCAATCCAAACAAAGTTCCATTTGCACTCTTTAATCACCAATTACATTTCTAAACCATGAATGTTATCCAATTGCATCCAAAACAACAAAATCCATTTTGGAAAATCTTCCATAAATTCGGCCATAATAGGGTTTCCATCCAAGTTGTGTTTTCCAAAATCCAACACTTGATTAACACTCTCCTACCACCCAAGAACAACATACTAAAAATTGAGAGGAAGAGAATCATCCTAGCTAGTAGCTAAGAACAAACCCATAATTTGAGAAATCTCCTCTTTTCTCCACTAATCTTCAAAACCAATGAGAAAAGAGAGCTTAGGGAGTTACTTACCACATAAATCACCCAATTCCTCTTTGATTTCTTGCAAGATGAAGAACCTCAAGCTTAAGGTTGAGCTTCAATGGAGGCGGACAGAGGAAGAAGAAGAAGAAGAAGAAATGAAATGTATTTTCATTTATGGAATAATAGCCTAAATATATATATATATCTCTTCCACTTTAAAACCCATACCTCTCTTGCTAAATTAAAAATGGCCAAGTGTCCCATTTAATCACACACACACACATGCTGCCGAAAGAAAGGGCTGCTGCTGCTGCCCATGCTGATTTCCTTTTTAATTTGCACCCAATTGCAAATTAACTCCCAATTTTTCCGAAAGTTCCAATACTTTTTGCCCAAAAATAATTATCGGATTCCGAAATTAACGAAACTCGGACACAATCTTCAGAATATTATAACATTCACAGAACATTTTTCAGAAATTCATTTACCAGTCCAGAGTGTCCTACCGAGCTCGCTGAACCCGAACAAACCCCGACGTGCGAGCGTGTCCAACAGAACCAAAATTCCGTCACACCAAAATTCCACAAAAATACACATAAATTCCATCTTAATTTATAACACCACTTACCCCAAAGCCGTCAGAAAATTTCCATCCCGAGCCCCGGGATTCCCGTCCCGAGCCCCGGGAGTCGCCCGAACCGAGCGTCCCGCCCCAAATATTAAACTCCACAACCACCACCGGACGTTTCCACGACTCCAAAACTACAAACGGCTTCTCAAACTGAGATCTCGAGAGCGCTACCGAGCCAGCTGTACGTCCTGAGGCGACCCCGACAACCCCCCGGCGCCAGAAAAATATTTTCGGCGGAAACGTCCGGGGGACCCACACGACCTCAAATACGGAAGGGTTCGCCAAAATGATACTCGGATAGGGCTCGGGAGCCGTCAACGCCGAAAACGTGACCGCGAGGCCAAAACCGAGCCGGGTCACCGTGCCGAACCCGCTCGGGGTGACCGTAACATTCTCCCCCTTAGAACTCTTGGTCCTCCAAGAGTAGCTGAACCAACCAGACAGTGTCGCTACCAACCGAGAAAATATGAACATTCCTCTAACCCCGAGAACAATCGGACCACCGTCTTTGGTGCGGCGGGAGTGGTAGTTTAGACTACCATACGAGCCTCACGGCGTCCCACCCTCCGGGTGCATCTTATTGCACCCGAGTCAGATTGTCGGTATTTCTACCGGACAACCCCGACGATCCGAACCTAAGTCTAACCGATCCACAACAGGCTATCACGGAAGACATCACGTAAAGCGAGAAATAGTTGGGGGGTAAGGCCAACCTAACAACTTACTGCGGAAACTCATGATAACCGATATAACTCGGGGTAACTCGCCCGCCTATCAAATCTTCTTGTTCCTCCGAGCGGTGCTACCTTGATCAAATTCTATTACCAAACTCAGATTTAAGAGCCCTACGGCGGCGGTTCGTATAAGCAGTGGTGCAGTCGTTCGCGGTTTTAATCCGCGCCTGTAACAATCTGATCTTTGCCGTAGACTCCTCAAAAAGCTCGGGTTCCAGCTCAACCCCATCAGACGCATCTGTCCACAATATGGTGTCATACACCTCCTCCCGTACAACGCCTCAAATGGTGTCATGCCAATCGTAGCACGAAAGCTGTTGTTGTACGAGAACTCTATTAACGCAATCGCTAGTCCCCAAACTCCTCCAAAATCCAAAGTACAGATTTGCAACATATCCTCCAATATCGAATCACCCACTCCCCCTTTGCTCGTCCGTCATGGGTGATAAGTGTATTCGGATGGAGTCGCGTGCCCAATGCTTCATGAAAAGCAATCGAAACCGTCTTTGTAAAACGCGGATCATGGTCAGATTCAATGGAGTCTGGTGCTCCATGTAAGCGTACAATCTCCCACGATGTAAAGCCGGGCAAGCTTCTCGGAGAGTGCAGCGGCCGAATAGGCAGAAAGTGTACGCACTTTGTCAGCCGATCCACAAAAACCCAGATAGCATCATGATGAAACCGTGTCAGGGCAGTGCAGTCAGAAAGTCCATCCTAACATTACCCCACTTCCAGGCTGGAATGGGCAAAGTCTGTAGTGTCCCTGCCGGTTCCTGATGCTCACACTGCTCGAGTGTGCCCCCTCTAAAATATCATTCCAGAACTCCTGATCCTCTGGTACACAAAGGCGGTCTCGGAAGTATAGCAATCTCTGCCTATACTGAAACGTCGGTAACAAATAAATCCTTATCTTCCCCAGATAACTTCTTCAACACCAGATCTCCACTTTGCGCTTCGCGCATCCTGTCAAGCCACTCAGAATGTATAGTAAGTGTATACCCAGATGCGCTCCCAGGCTGCCACTGTACCAAAGGCAAGTCGAATCTCTCTCCTCGGACCGGTCCCAACATTTCCTCCCTTAACCAACCCGGTATACTTCACCTTTCGGTCATCGGCAACCGTGTTGCCCTTACGAAGATGTACTCGACACAACACTCACAGTCCTTAATGTATTCGAGCCATCTATGCTGCCTCACATTAAGCTCCTTCTGTGTAAACAGATATTTCCGACTCTTATGGTCGGTAAGAATCGGAAATTTATTACCAACCAGATATTTCTTCCCATGTTTCAGTGCATAAATTACTATAGCCAACTCCGGATCATGTGTCGGATAGTTCAGCTCATGCGGTCGTAGCTGCCTCGACCCATAAGCTACCACAAAACGCTCTGCACCAACACACATCCCAAACCAGATGTGGACGCATCCGTATAAACCACATACGGTATGATCGGATCTGACAGAGTCAGAATCGGAGCGTTAGTCTACTACCGCCTCAACTTCTGAATATTCTGCTCACCCTTATCAGACCATATATACAGTTGACCCTTCTTAGTCAACTGCATAAGCGGAGATGCCAGAATAGAAAATCCTGGTACAAACCTCAGATAATATCCTACTAACCCCAGGAAGCTCCTAAACTCCCATACCGTGGTAGGTTGTTTCCAATCCCGAACTGCCCTCACCTACTCTAAATCTACAGACAGACCATGCTCAGATATAATGTGTCCCAGAAAAGTGACTTCCCGAATCCAGAACTCACACTGAGAATTTAGCATAAAGCTGATGTTCCCAAAGTGTCTGCAGAACTACCCTCAGATGATCCCGATGCGAATCCTCATCCCGAGGATATATCAGAATATCATCAATAAAACCACCAGAAATGAGTCCAAGTACGGTCGGAACACCCGATGCATCAGATCCAAGAATGCCACCAGAATATTAGTCAGCCCAAATGGCATGAAAGTTATCTCTAAGTGTCCAAATCTGGTGCGGAAAGCAGTCTTAGGTATGTTCTCATCCTTCCCTCTAAGCTGAAAATACCCGGATCGGAAATTAATCTTAGTCGAAACTCTTGAACCCGAAGTTGATCAAAAAGATCGTCAATCCTTAGCAACGGATACTTATTCTTCACAATAAGTGCATTCAACCGTCGTATCCAATACAAAGTCAGTGTCCCATCATTCTTCTTAACAAAGCAGAACCCGAGCACCCTACGCTGAAGTGCTCGGTCGGATGAAACTCTTTTCTTTGTAATTCCTCCAGTTGCTTCTTCTACTCCTGCATCTCAGAACTAGGCATCCGATAAGGAGGAATAGATATCGGAGCAGTACCCGACTGCAGGTGGATGCCAAACACAATTCCCCGCTCTTATGGTAATCCGGGTAACTCCTCCGGAAATACCTGCGGAAAATCTCGAACCAACAGTAAACCATCCAACTTCAACCTAATACCGGCTTCATTCAGGTTATAGCATTCCCTACACCAACTATCGGCGGTGATCCGAATCGTAGCTCCTTGCGTGGCGTGCGATAGTCAAACCAATCGGAGTCGTGAGAGGTAGTACCTCTCCGAAACCATGATAGTACGGGCTGCACAATCAACGTGCCGCGAGTTCTTGGATAGCCAGTCCATTCCAAGAATAACATCATAGTCCGGCGTGTCTAAAACCAACAGATCCGATACTATCATGTCCGCCTACGGATATCGTACAACCCGAACCATCTCATTGGAAAAGCGGCTGACTTCCTGCAGTTTTTACTAAATGCGTTTGAGGCAAGGTACTATGAGACAGATACTGAAATGTAACACATTTCGGTGTTACAATGGGAACAAATGCTCTGTATCAAATAACGCATGAACCAGATCTCGTTCGGAAATATAGTACCTTACAGAACTTCCTGTGACCCCTGCCTACCGTAAGAGGGCAATCCCGTACCAAAGAGTGTCGGACCTGCAGCGTAAACATCGGCCCTCCCGCCGATAACAAATTCAACGAGAATGATACCTACTACAAATCGGATAAGGTCGTGCGGTGGTGCTCCTCTCTACCACTACTAAACTGTCCATGCTCCAATTATTTATTTTGCAACCAATTTCCAATTTATTTCCCGACTCAGATCTTCCTCAAAGCGCCGTCGAGTCCCGGGTCACTCCGGAGCCGTTTCTCCGCCGAGAATCCCGAAAATCGTCCGACGGCAACCCCCGGCCCGAAAAATATTTTCAGCGAAATGTCCGGTACTTTGCCGGACACTAGAAATCAGATATCGGGTCAATCCGAACTCCGGTTCAGAATCTGGAAGCAATCTGACCGGAGTAGCCGTTGGCCCCGGCGGCCAACCGGCTCAGAATAGTCTCCCTCCAGGAGTTTGTCAATTCCTGCAAACCAAGTCTCTACTACCTCCGGCCCTCCTCGGCCGCTGAACCTCGGGGGGGGATTCAAACTCTGAAACCTCTCCAAAAGTCCAACCTCGTCAGACCGGTGTCTCAGATCTCCCCGTCGTTGATAGGACCGACGAGAAGTCTAGGTGTCGTAGTGACCACCCTTGTCAGAGTCACTCACTTACTGATCCCAAAACTATGGCGAGCAGTGGCTTAAGTCTCGCTATCACCACCTAATCAAAATGCCCTTACCGTGGCATAAACAGATTTTCCCCGCCTGCCGCCTCTGAACCAGCTAGGCTGGCGGTAATACCAAATCAGAGAGGGGTCCCTACGACCACTAAACCTCGGGGGCGGTGAGTGTGGTTGTTCAGACCCTGGGTTACGCTGAACCCGTATCCTATTCCACGGAGGTGTGGGATCCCAGTCCCGCCCCTCCGGTACCAAATCACGCTGTCAACGCGTGTTAACCATATCTCAAAAATTTCAGACCAAACGAGTCCAGGACAAAAATCGGTCACTCCTAATCTCTACGAAGCTAGCGGCTTTTCTAAGGCTCAGAGTGCAATGCAGTACTTGACACAGAAGTTACTTCTCAGAATGATAAAATCATGCATTTCACAGAATCACAGAAGCAGTTCATGCTTATTTCACCAAATCTTTTCCTAACACACAATTTTACGTACCTGAAACTTTTCCACAATCCCCTTACTCGTAATAATCTTACTCGAATTCCATAAATCACAAGTGCCGAAATCTGCAACTGTCAGGATAACTTGAAGGATCAACTTTGCTCCACAATTTTATTTTGAAGTGGTTCGAGTAAGGAGGTGGCCAATCTCCGTACCAAACCATTCTAAAATAAAATGTAAAACAATAGTTGTCACTACAAGTCACCAGCGACGACCAATATGGTCACTTACACCTTTCGATACCAACTTGTCACCGCACGCCACCCGAGCCCGGTTGCGGAGGCGGGGCGCCGGGATGCCGGAAGCGGAAGCCGAAAACGAGAGATGGCAGGTCCATCGAGACCCGCCGCGCGAAGCGGACCCGAAAACGGAAAGATTGTGGAAGCAACCTACAAATATTTCGCGCATATAACTGAAAATAAAATCAAAACATGCAATTCATGCACTAATAACAGAGTAAGCCCCGCCCTCCGTGGACGAGTGCTTACGCACCAAAACATATAAACATACAAAGTTCACAGAACCTAAAGTATCTAGCAAGCGCCAAGCGCTGAGAACATATACAGAACAGAATATATAAATATATACAGAAATCCAATCATCAGAGCAAACCAGAAAGTATGCACATGCAGCTACAGAGCCAAGCCTAAGACTAAGCGTCAAATACCTCGCGCGGGATTCAGATCCAAAAGACAATCCCGGGCCGCAAGGTGAAGCTGCTGCAAAACACAACCGAGGTAGAACCTCACGGAAACCAACTCCGCTAGTTATTCACCAAGTCTACGAAATCCAAAAATGTAACCCAAAGAAGGGTGAGTCCTAAAAGGACCCCGTAAGGGATTTGGGGTAAGATAAGTATATGTAACCCTGCAAAACAGAAAGATAGCAATATACGCAACAGAATACAGAATAACATGCATGTACCAGAAACAAACCGGAATCCCGAAGGATGTGCGATTCCAAATCGCCATAAACCTTATAACAGATCGGGCAACGGCCTCCCACTAAGGGGAGTCGAAGCCGAAGCTATTACGAAGCATGGTGCACCAGTGGGTAGCGAACCCACAAGCGTCGTAGTGTTAGCAGACAGTATGCCATAAGGCATACTCCTACAAACGTAGGATTAGCAGACGGAGTATGCCATAAGGCATACTCCTACAAATTACGAAACGTACCTTAAAGCACAGATTTCCGTAATACTGCAAAAGCAAAATGCAACAACACATACACCTACGGACTACGAGAATATGCCCTAGGCATATAATACCGAAATACTTGCAAGCAGTAAAGTGAAACTAAACATACACCTATCTTACCAAAAATAGCAGAACCAAACCCTTACCTTAGAAATCCAGTATTTGACCGATTCTGGATGATTTCCAAACCACGACCGAAACTCCGAAACCCTCTTTTTCTCACCTCGTAACCTCGAATCGACAACCAAGTTGAATTAGAATCCTTATCGACCGCACTACCAAACTACACCCCCGACCCCCAAAACCTAAAATCCGGCAGAACTTCCGTAAAATTCCAGATTTTCACAGAAACGTCAGAATTCAGAACCAACCTAGACAATGCGAGATTATACATTGACAAACATCATACAATAAGCAGAACTGATCAAATCCAACCTTAAACCCTTCATTACCCGCCATTTTCCGATAATCCCGCTTAAGTGTAACTTTTCTATTTCTTATCCGAATTCAACCTTTCAAACTTCCAAATAATCATATTAATCACCAATTCCACTTCCTAAGCATGCTTACTAACCAATTACACCAAAATCAATAAAACCCCTTCACTTATCAATTCGGCCAAAGAGGGGTTTTCTCACCCAACCTCCATTTCAATCCAAACAAAGTTCCATTTGCACTCTTTAATCACCAATTACATTTCTAAACCATGAATGTTATCCAATTGCATCCAAAACAACAAAATCCATTTTGGAAAATTCTCCATAAATTCGGCCAACACTAAGTTTCCATCCAAGTTGTGTTTTCCAAAATCCAACACTTGATTAATACTCCCCTACCACCCAAGAACAACATACTAAAAATTGAGAGGAAGAGAATCATCCTAGCTAGTAGCTAAGAACAAACCCATAATTTGAGAAATCTCCTCTTTTCTCCACTAATCTTCAAAACCAATGAGAAAAGAGAGCTTAGGAGTTACTTACCACATAAATCACCCAATTCCTCTTTGATTTCTTGCAAGATGAAGAACCTCAAGCTTAAGGTTGAGCTTCAATGGAGGCGGACGAGAGGAAGAAGAAGAAGAAGAAGAAATGAAATGTATTTTCATTTATGGAATAATAGCCTAAATATATATATATATATATCTCTTCCACTTTAAAACCCATACCTCTCTTGCTAAATTAAAAATGGCCAAGTGTCCCATTTAATCACACACACACACATGCTGCCGAAAGAAAGGGCTGCTGCTGCTGCCCATGCTGATTTCCTTTTTAATTTGCACCCAATTGCAAATTAACTCCCAATTTTTCCGAAAGTTCCAATACTTTTGCCCAAAAATAATTATCGGATTCCAAAATTAACGAAACTCGGACACAATCTTCAGAATATTATAACATTCACAGAACATTTTTCAAAAGTTCATTTACCATTCCGGAGTGTCCTACCGAGCTCGCTGAACCCGAACAAACCCCGACGCGTGCGGCGTGTCCAATGAGAACCAAAATTCCGTCACTCCAAAATTCTATAAAAATTCTCATAAATTCCATCTTAATTTATAACACAACTTACCCCAAAGCCGTCGGAAAATTCCCATCCCGAGCCCCGGGAGTCGCCCGGAACCGAACGTCCCGCCCCAAATATTAAACTCCACAACCACCACCGGGACGTTTCCACGACTCCAAAACTACAAACGGCTTCTCAGACTGAGATCTCGAGAGCGCCACCGAGCCCGCTGTACGTCCCGAGGCGACCCGACAACCCCGGCGCGAGAAAAATATTTTGGCGAAACGTCCGGGGGACCCACACGACCTCAAATACGGAAGGGTTCGCCAAAATGATACTCGGATAGGGCTCGGGAGCCGCCTGAACGCCGAAAAACGTGACCCGCAGGCCAAAACCGGAGCCCCGGGTCACCCGGTCGCAACCCGCTCGGGGTGACCGTAACACCGTCTTGCTCCTTTGTTGGCTAGATCTGCTCCTCGTGTTCCAGGAAACCCTCCCGGAATCACATCGAAAGTCCCGAACTTGAGCTATATGCATCCTTGGGGATGTTTGGCTTATGTACATGTCCCGAGACCATCTGAGCCTCTCGGCGGCGTCTCAACCCTCGTGGTGCATTTTGTTGCGCCACAGTTGGTTCTTGGTATTTCTACCGACAACCCCAGACGATCGAATCTATACCTAATCGACCTTCAACAGGCCATCACAGAAGACATCGTATGTTACGACATACTGGGGAGGTAAAGCCAACTTTGCCCACTCACTCCCGAGAATCTCATAAGGTCCCATATGCCTTGGGGCTAACTTATCCCACTTACCAAATCTGACTGTCCCTCGGATCGGTGCTACTTTCAGCCAAACTCTATCACCCACCTCAAACTCCAAGTCCCTGCGACGCTTGTTCACATATGAGGTGGTGCGGTCACTCGCGGTTTCCATCCGCGCTGAATAAATCGATCTTTCTTTGTGGTCTCCTCGCGAGAACTCGAAACCTAGCACAACTCGCCGGATGCCTTAGTCCATCAGTGTGGTGTCTTGCACTGTCGCCTATACAATGCCCCACAAGGCGTCATGCCAATAGTACTCCTCCGAATCCACTATCAGAACCCGATCCATAACCTGCAGCTCCATGCTGCTCCTTACCGCCTCCATCTCATCAGAACCCGTGAGAGATAACATCTCTCCAGAAACCGTAATACTGCGGTTGCTTGATCAATGTGCACAGAATTCCTCGACAGCCAACCCATCCCAACACCTATACCAAATTGGGAGGGGGTCCCTGTGGCTGCTGAAACCTCGGGGGTGGTGAGTGTGGTTATTCAGGCCCTGGGTTACACTGAACCCAACTCCTAAACCTCGGAGGTGTGGGATCCCGATCCCGACCCTCCGGTACCCGATCACGCTGTCTGCGTGTGGTAACCATTTCCTTAAACCAATCCAACCAAATACCAACTTAACCCATAACCATAAAGTCCAAAACAGTTAACTCTCTCTCTCTACCAAAAGCTAGCAGCAGTATTCTAAGGCTCTGTAGTGTAATGCAATGCATGATGCATAAATTCATCTCAGAATCACAAAACCAAAATCCAAAACCTTAAACACAGAATCAGATCATGTTCATATCACAGAATCACATCATAATACCATCCAACAAAACAAAGGTACCCGGATTATGTCGGAAGCCCGCACTTGAGCTTTGCGCTTCACTACGCGCTCCGAAGTCCAAAATCCCAAAACTGCCTGGAGTACCTCAAACCTTACTGAAATGCTTCAAAGCACCGTCGCTGCTCCACACACATTCCAAAGTGGTTCCAATAAGGAGGTGCCCAGACTCCGTACAGAACCGCCAAGGAATAGAATACAGAACAGCAGCCCGCACTTCAAAGTCATCTCTCGCAAACCCTTATCCACGACTGCTCCAAAAGTCCACTCTTGGACTTGTATAATTGCCACCCAAAATCCATACCAAGACTGACCATACTCGCCTCTCGGGTCACACCGACCCGACCTGCTCGATACCAACTTGTCACGACCACCCCGCCCGGTGGAGCCGGCCACGGCGTTCGGAAGCGGAAGCTACGGAGGAAAGCGCAGTAACGGTACTACCGAAACCCACTACGTGCAGTGGTCCCATGACCCAGCCCGCAAAGTCTCGCTCTCGAAGGCCCGGTGCCTGAGAGCACTTTGCTCACTTAACAGAATGGTCGTACTACGACCCACAACCTACAAAACACATACATGGAAAGTATACAAAATAACTTAACAATCCATGGTGAGCCCCGCCCCACTGAAATAGGCGAGCACTCAACCATCACCAAACATGCAGTTCATGGAATAACATTTATTACTCATACAAACAGAACGCTGAATCCATTCTATAACATATCCAATATACGCAAGTCGGGGCTCCGCCCTCGACTTAGAAGGAGATACAGAATCAGAATATGTCCCAGAATATATACCATATACCACATGATCTGTGTTGTAACATGCATGCCACTACACCTACAGAGCCATCAAAGCAGAAACCCTAGAATACCTAGGTGCGGAATCTGGAAACCTCTCACTCAGAAGATTCCCGCACGTAGTACTGTTCTTCTTTGCTAAACCACAACCAAAGAGAGAGAAAAGAGTTAGTCACCCGTATACCAATAGAACGAACTCGGATATACCAACCAAAAGCCTCTACCGAGACTACCCCTTAAGCGAGCAGAGCGAGCAGAGGTTCCACCATGGAACTGTCAATACCTGAAACCAAAAACTAGAAGCACCGCGGATCTCTAGTCCGTCGGCTGCTTGTCGAATCGACTGAAAGGTGGTAAACAGAAAGGGCTGGGTCCTCGGGAGGACCCAATAAGGGCTGAGGTAAGATACAGTTTGTACATGTGCTACTGAGCCGAACCTGCAAAACAGAACAAACACAAGCAAATATACATATATATATGCATGTATGCAGAGTCAGAGGTGAGCCGGAACCCATCATACGCGGTCCAACCGCCAGAATGACCCTTAAAATAACAGAACGACAGCCCTCTCTAAGAGGTCAGAATATACAGAACAGAAGCACGGTACCGGCTGGGGTTGCGATCCCCAAACTGTCGTAGGGTCACAGAAGTATACCTGCACTCCTGGTGCTGTATATGTAATGTGTCGGCACCCTCCAGTGCGGACACACGAGCAATATACTGCACTCCGGTGCGGATACACGAAGCAGAATGTCGGCACCCTCAGTACGGACACAACTAAACCAAACCAAACCAAGGAGCACCCGTGGTCTCTAAGACCATCCTGGGTCTCGTCACAGAACAGAAACATATCATAATGCATATGCAAAATAGAACAGAATATACCAAAAGGTATAAGCAGAATATTGGCACCTAGTGCGGATATACAGAACAGAAAAGGAACCCATGGCCTCCAAGACCATCCGGCCCTTGAAGCAGAACATACTACAAACTTATATCTTACCATATGACAGGTCCCGGGATCACCGAACCACCGTCCTCAACCCGGAACCCGCCTCAACTAAACCCGGTATACATAAAGTCCCATTCCAGAATGCATAACGAGAGAAGTTGAACCCTTACCTCAGAAAAACCGCTCCGCAGCAAAAGTCCCGGGAAATCCCGGCTCCCGGCCCGAAATCTGGTAATGTGCCCTTTAAGGTCCCATGACTCCACCAACGCAGAACACACTGAACAACCACACACAAGTCGATTTCACCAAAAGCAGACCTCCGAAACCAAACCCGCACAATCCCGCACTTTCGCGCAAAAATCCACGAAGCTCGGTTTCTCAAACCGAGCTAGAACATTGTTACTTATACATCCATAAACACAACCAAACCATCAAATCATACCTTCTTCCCAAATCATTAACACAAGTCCGAATCCAAATTCCCGTTCAGTCATCCCGGTACAAATTTCGACAGAGTTTCAGCTGCGTTTCTGACTACCCCCTGTTCACATATGATCCATGAATCTGAGAATATATGTTCGAATTTCCAGAATCAGTCAATATCATTGGCGCCAAAACCGAGGCTCGGCCGGAAAACGGCTTTCACCCCGAGCCCGTTCTAACAAAACCAATTACACCATCGAACTTCGCTCACGATCACAAATATATCCTTACCTTTCGCTGAATCCACCGTTGGATTTTACACCAAATTTTTCAGACGCACTTGGCGACACCTCGGGCGCATTTCCTCCTACGCTCATGTTATCAAACATGCACAAGAAGGTGTCGGGAACATTTTGTAACGGTTTTTAGAGAGTGATTGTAGGTGGGTTGGACTCGTATGGAAAGAATTTGTCACTCCTAAGGTACGGAGGTTGTTCACATGGCCAAAAGAAGAATAGAGATGAGGTATCTTTATCCGTACCAAGGTTCTTCTTGAGGATATTAACAAAGGGACAGAATAGTACTAATGGTAAGTTGCATGTGAACGACAAAGAGGTTACGTCGTTTCGTCGACTTCTACGTTGTTTGGGTAGCATTAATGTGTTGCTAGATAGCACTCACTGCATGTAATTATAAATGAGATTTATAATTACAGGCAACGTAATGGGTACTTATAGGGTCACACGCAAAAAAGAAGTAGAACAGAAAGTGGATGGGCCGTTATAAACCTTTGGTGCTTTAGTAACAAATAAAGGAAAGTTGGAGTGTTAATCCTGAATTGTTCAGTATTAGAAATCTATAAATAGGGCTTCACTTGCAAATACCCTAGTTCAGAAGTCTGAAAACCCTAGTTCTTCCGTTGCCCACACAACATCAGGATTGGAGGTTTCTGTTGTTGTTTCTTGTGTGGATACCAATAGAGAGTAGGTATTATCTCACTAAGGAAAAGGCAAAGTCTCTTGATCATCAAGTACAAATTTTTAATTCCCTAGCTTACTCCGTTTCACATGGATCCCTTTAGGTTCAAGTTAATTCCACTGCATTGTTTATGATCCTGGAACCCAACGGTGTCTTCGAGTTTTAATGTCCCCCTCTTCCGAGTTACTGTCTTGGCGTTTTGTTAGACCTTGTTGGTCCTTTTGGGCTTGCCACTCGTGTAATTGGGTCTGGTGGCCATCAAGTCCCCCTGGTCCTTCGGCCGACTCGAAGAAGTCTAAAGATTTGTAGCACTCAACATCTGTGTTAGGGCCTTGAATAGTCCCCTTTGAATACTAAGGTTTTGAATGATGCCTCCTTGATGTCCCGACTCCGAATGCGTGTATTCAGTCATTTGAACATGTACAGAGCTTTGAATTGCCCCCCTTTTGAATCTCGAAGGCTTGCATTCAGTTGTTTGAATGTTTGGGAGCTTTGACTTACCCCTTTTTTGTATCCCGAATGCTTGCATTCAGTCATTTGTGAATGTTTGGAAGCTTTGACTTGCCCCTCTTTTGTATCTCGAAAGCTTGCATTCGGTCATTTGAATGTTGGGGAGCTTTGACTTGCCCCCATTTGTATCCTGAATGCCAGCATTCGGTCTTTTAAATGTTTGGGAGCTTTGACTTGCCCCCCTTTGTATCCCGAATGCATGCATTTGATCATTTGAATGTTTGAGAGCTTTGACTTGTCCCCCCTTTATATTCTGAATGCTTGCATTCGGTCGGTTCAATGTTTGAGAGGTTTGACTTCCACCCCTTTTGTATCCCGTATTCTTGCATTCGGTCATTTGAATGTTTAGGAGCTTTGACTTGCCCCAACTTTTGTATCCCGAATGCTTGTATTCGGTCATTTGAGGTAGTTTTCGTACTTTTGTTCGGGTGATAAGGCGTTTTCTTTGACGTTTGTCTCCTTCGTGACGTTTTATCTTCTCGAACTCTCTTTAAATAGTGTGAGTTGAGGATGAAGGACTTCACTCCTCATTCTTGCTTTCTTGAGTTCTTAGATTCTTGCTTTCTTTGCTCTTTCAATAAGCTCCTCATGATGGATCACCCAACTCTCCGAGAGGCGGCGAGGTTCTTTCATAAGTGGTAGAGTGTCGATAAAGGAAACAACGAAGATTTTCTTCCACCGATTTTGAGTCAGGAAGTTGTCTCTTCTCAGGGCGGCAAAGGATCATCCTCCCTTGCACAATTCTACGGGCATTACCACAAGGAGGTAAACGCGGCTTCATCAAAGGCTGCAGTTGCTCTTTTTCCGGCATCAACAGTTCGTTTCCTCCGACCAATTTCTAGAGGTAAATGAGAATGGCCCTTAAGTATCCCACCCCTTCTACTGTCGTTCCTTCGGGATAGATCATTTAGTTACTAAGGGGCCAGTGCCTAAAGGCTACTAAGCGGAGGTGGAGCACTTCCGGAGCAAGACAACTCCGGGGTTAATAAGGGATTGACAATCCAGATACTTTGTTCCCCGGACGATCTAAACCAGGTTGCCGTCTCCTGAATGCCACGTCTACGAGCTAGGAGCTGACTACTTCATCGTCTTCAAGGCGCAGTTGGAGTGTGGGCTAAGGTTCCCTCCACACCCATTCGTTCGAGAGCTCGCCGAATCCCATAAACCTACTGTCACATAAACGCGTTCGTGGTGCTTTGTGGGGTATTCGGGCTGGCTCCCAAGTTGTCGACTTTCCCCTGCAATACTACAAGGTGGTAGCAAAGCCCCGAAACTGCTTCTACAACTTCGGGCCCAATGGAACCTCCACAATAAAGTATAACTTCACTTGGAACTGCCTCGGGAGCAGGAAAGGGTGGCATCATGTAATTATTTTCATATATGCTTTTAATTTAAGATTATAAATATTATTAATTATAATATAATTCAAAATTAATTATATATTGCAAAAGAAAAAATTAATTGTAAAAAAAACAATGTAGTGGGCTGGTAAGGGTGTGAGGAGCTACCAGCTTTATCCCACGTGTGGAATTAGTCCACGTGGCCACTTGGTAGCAGGGGTTCCACCCGTAAATTGAAAATTTTTATAGAATAATTATACTACCATACCCCGAACCGTCCTATTGATAGTGGGCTGATAACGCCAAATCTGAAATCTTATGCGCATACACTCCAAAAATGTGTGTTTGCATCGACACAAGCTAGGGTGACATATCATGTAATTATCACGAAGTCTTATGCACATACACTGCGCATGTGCCCAGTGTAGAGCGCTAAATAGTGTGCGAAGCCTTAGGATTAATCCCTTGTTTTATCACTCCTGCCTGTAAATTACCAATGTGCCCACATCTCTGTTTTGTTGGAAATTTTTATTGAAGGACAACTTAATGTAATATTGTGAAACATTTGGATTATTTGTTAAGATAACTGCTTAGGAATGTTCCAGATTTTTGCTAAGCCTTTGGCTTAACATTTGCCAAATGGGCTGTAAAATTACACCTACATCCCCCTCAAAAAAGAAAGGCGCCGAGAGAGGCCCGTTGAAGCGCGCGAAATTACGAACCTTGGTACAAATCGAGAGTGGCAAAAATCCGAATTCTAACGCGGTTGCAGAATTAGGGTTTTGGCAGTGAGAAAGAGAGAATGGAAGAGCGAGGCACTTCTGGAAGCATTAATCTGAGCATCAAAGATCAGAAGAATCTGACCGGTCAGGTGCATCATCTCCCTTGCTGCGTTAAATTCAACGGCCCTGCCTCTGTTTCTCACTACTTCAAACCTCGATCTGCAGGTTTTCCACCCTAGTTTTCATCCTACGTCCCTCGTATTCTAATTCCATGAATGTTGAGTTGATCTTCGCCCACCTGTGGTACAGGGTTCGAGAGCGATGTATTAGAAGTGGAGGAAGCTTATTTCCGAGGGAGGAAACTGCACGGAGCTAGCGTTTCTCTTCCGAATGGCTATTCTGGTAAACATTTTTAAAGAGCATCATAAAAATTTTTTCATGTTTTTTCCTTTCTCTTTCTAGGAACAGGAATTTCAGTTTTAGTGATTTTGTGGCTTGTTCATGTTATTTGCAAAAGCTTTATTTGCCTCAAGAAGTGCATCCTGCTTACGACTTTGCCACTTTGCGATGCATGAACTCATAGATTCATAGTTAAGGTATCCATGAATTCATTTTGAAGATTCTAATGAATTTGGGGTTGACGTACATTATGATGATTTAGGAGGAGATTTATCCATAAATTTTCAAACTATAATTACACCCCGGCCCAGAGCAGTCACTGATGTCCCATGTCCAAGTCTTTATTTTTTCAATAGTAAACATACTATAGTGCAGTTGTGAACCACATGGCTGAATTTATGTTATGTATGCTATTGAATATCAGGACTGTTGGTGTCTTGATTTACCAAAAGATATAGTACAATTTGCGTTGGTTGTAGCTGTGGATTAATCAAGCAAGCCACATTGAAGTAGTTAGTTTTTTTTGTTTGTTTATCAGACTAGTGTGTTGAGCTTCAGCCATGATTATGGTTTATGCAATACAGGAAATGCAGTAATAAGCAGATTATTCAAGATCATGAGTAAAGAGACATTCTGATTAATTAATTAATTAATTAGAAGCATCATCAGGAGCTAGATAACATATACTCGTATTTTCTTTTAGGTTCATGGTTCGTGCTACTAGAATTTTTGTTTCCATGATATACATGTCTAGATTATGTGAGCGATCAGTTAATTCCAGCACTGGCCTGCTTAACAAACACATTTTGAATTACGGCTTCCAGACCCCACACTTACCTTAGAAAACAGTAGAACTTCTCTCTTAACTTGTACATAAACCATCCTCACATGACCAGCTCCTCAAACACTTAAATTAATTCCAAATCTACCCAACTTTAGTGTTCTTGCACAAACTGCTACAATCGTAATAATTTTTCTCTTGGAAGTCCACAATCATCTGGGGTACACAGATGTTGGATTTCTATCTTAGTGACGATCCTGGTCCAACAATGGAATACATTACGGAAATACATGGGAAGATTACCACACGGTGTCATCAACAGATCTTAGAAAGTTAATCATACATAACAGGAATGGTGGGTTTAGTTTCAGCCATTCTAAGGGTTCTGTAGTGGTGCATGATCATCACCTTGGTGCAGAACACGTGCACGAGCTCCTGAGTACACATCACCTTTGTGCAGATTACCTGCATGAGCTCCTGAGCCAGATCATATCACACACATTATTGTTCTCCTATAATTTAACTTACATTTAGTTTCAGAATCACAATGACACAAGTCTCTCCACTGACTAAAGGCTGATGTACTTTCTTCATTTTATGCATTATTTAGCCGAATAACCTCTAAGCTTGTATTTTTAAAGCCTTGAATACTCTAGACTGAGGTTTTGTCTTTGAATCCAATACTGCAACAACAAAGTTTCTATTTGCAAGATTCACTGCACATTTAGCTTAGTATGAGTGTTTGACATAAAAGTCATTTGCCAAGTCATAAACATTAAAATTAGGCTTTTCCAGTCATCAATCAGTCAACTCCAATTATAAAACACAATCTGACTAATCATACATTCAGCGGAATTTGATTTCCTTCTGCAAGAATCTCTAGGTGTCAGTATTTACAATAGGATTGCATTAGTTCCTTCCGCAGGAATCTCCAGGTTCTTAGAGCTCTACTAATCTGATTTTCAAATCCGATGAGTTATAGACTGCTTATATTTAAAAGTTTATTTATTATGGAAAAGCTGCTTCTTCTCTTTGCCAGAAGTAGATCTGTAGATGAGACTTTGAGAACTTGTCTAAGTTTCTGTTGACGGTGTGGGGATCATTCATGCAAACATTCTATTTACGACTAAGATGACGATTCATTTTTTAGATTGAGTTTTATGAACAGATAAGTTGTGAATGAACATTTTGTAGGGCTTCTCTCGCCCGATCCCCAAGATCTTTGTCTACTGGAAATTACAATTGAATTTTTCCCAAGAACCTGGATCATGCCTGTTTTATGTCATTCCATGGCAGTTTACAACCAAAGGCTGGAATGATATTGAAGTTCTTATGTCTTTGAATGGCAGTTTACAACCAAAGGCTGGAATGAAATTGAAGTAGTCATATATTCTTCCAGAGTATTATAGATACAAAAGCGTACGTTTTACATGGATAAAACTGAAAGTCCGTCTGTACAGCTTATCTGTAGAATATTTGTTTGATATTTGCATCTGTACAGGTTATCTGAGTGTGACAGAGCTTCAGTTATTTATTTACAAGGGGTTTCTTGGCTGTTTCTCCACAGGCTTTGTCCTAGGAAAGAAGAACTCTGGAAAGAGAAAAGCTGCTGAAGATGGTTTAATTTGTTGGGAAACAAAAGCAAAATTTGATAAGTTGGCATATTGGAATCATGAAACTGTTCCTACAAAGAACGATGCAATGTTGCGTACCTTCCATTGGTTTTCTGTTGCAGAAGCAGTAAGTTCCTCTAAATTCCCCTCCTAGAACCTATGCATTCAGTTTCACTTACCAAAGATCTTGGTCAACTGCAGCTTCACAAGCCAGTAAAGCCTGAAGATTTAGTATCCAATTCCAATATTTTACAGAAAAGTTGATGCTGGTGGAACAATTGGGAGAGCATTAATGAATCTTGTTTGTTGTAATGAGATATGACTGTAGCAATTATCTCAATTCATCATCATCTCATGATATTTTCCATGCAAGTGGAAAAAACCTATGACAATATAGTTTTAAATTAATCTCATTATTCCATTGTAAGAAGGTTGGGACATGATGGGTTTTGGTGTAAAACTATCACTATGCTTTTGAATGAGTTTATAGTGTTAACTAATTTTTGACAATTTCTGTCACTATAAACTTCATATCAGGAGCCCTACATAGTTGGGACTAAGATGTTTCATGATTGATGAATCTTTTTTTCTTTGATCAGATGATTGATGAATCTTGTTTGCTAGCATCTCGTTTTTTGTTATGTATCCTACCTTCTATTGTGAGATTAAGAAATCTAGTCACAATTTTCATCTGTTTTTCTTTCTCTTTTTCTTTACCTCCTAGAGTATTTTTACTCATTTTAGTAGAGGACGGGGAAAAACTTGAAGATGGCGAGGCCTTCTTTTAAACCCAAGTCTCAGGATACTTGCAATCTCGGTTCACTTAGAAGCTGTCACTATGGCAGGAGTCTAAGAGCAAAGACCCTTGTACTTTCATTCAGTCTAGGGATGATTGGAGACGAGAAGGGAAATTAATTATCTTAAATCTGCTTGGTTTCATATATTTACCTCCATCTATCCTAAGAAAATTGATACTTCCTCTATCTCTTTCAATCATTTAGGGATAGAGGGAGTATCACTTTTCTCAATCATTATGAGGCATAATTTTTTTTTTGGTATATAAATGTTAATTTCATATATCTACTTTTTGAATACATTAATTTTTCAATTTTTTTCTCCAAATGCATAATGTAAATGAATTGAAGTCAATTTGTATAAAAAATTCAAACATTTCAATTAAAAAAGGGCCCGCGAGAGTATTTTTTTTACCATGTTTTAATAATGATTTTTGGGAAAAGGTCTCTTTTTACCAACAACGTTTGGCAAAAAGTCTCATTTTATTATTATTTTGAAAAACGGTCTTATTTTACCATAGATGTTTATGTTTTTGGCCCCCGTTTGCCACTTACCGTTTAAAAATGTCAAAGTAGCGTCTTCTGATGCTTACGTGGTTGAGTACTTGTTGATATGATGGATTACCTAGATACCTGTACACTCTATTTTGGAATTTATTGACCTCAGCTTAAATCTAGGCTAAAATTGCATATTTTAAAGAAGTTTAGGACCTAAGTGTACATATCTTCAACAACCCAACAATCTCTTCCACCAGCTTCTAGAAGATCTTGTCGTCTCCGTCTTCTGCAAGCTCAGCTCCTCTACAATCTCCTCTTCCCACCTAATCAAGGTCTTCCTCACTTGCAAGTGCTTCCAAGTCCTTAGCCCTCAACGTTGTCGTCATGGCCAAAGCCTCCCTGAGAGAGCACTTGTCGGAAAACCCTAACGATGGTCGGAATTCGTACATTGAATTCTGTTGCTCTTTGTTAACGCCGGCAACGTTGAGACCTATTATGTTCCTGGGAAAGGTAATGCTTTGGTTCATTTCGTTTCTCTATTTCTTTAATTCAAATGGTTTCTTAAGGGAGCAAAAGGGATTATTTTCTTTGATATTTGATTCTCCCTTGGTAAGAAGTATTACTGTTTCTTTTAATGTTTGGGCTTCAATTCTTAGTCTTTGGTTGTTTGATGGCAGAGTACAATTTAGGTACTTGTGATTCATGTACTCTTCAGATCCAACCAATTCGTTCTGATTTTTTTATCTATTGGGTTTTGGGAATTGTTTCATTTTGTCGTATCAGTTGGTTGTTTGAGATCTCTTTTGCTTCCCCGTCACAACTTTATGATTGTCCGCCAGAACATCACCGAGGGCCGTCATCTTCGTCGGCGGGATCATGATTTCAATCGGATTCAGGTTCTCTTGGGACAGGCATCAGGTGGGTTTACTGATGGCGGCGGCGGAGGAGTGGGACTGTAGGAGCAAGGTTGGGATCAGAAGGTTACACTTACCTGGAGGCCAGCTGGATGCCACGTTTTAGAGAGAAAAAAAATAGACTTATGCAACTGTGACAGTTTGTCAAAGAAGTGGTAAAGTGGGTCCAAAAAACAAGTTAAATGATAGAATGGGTCCACAAAACGTAATACTAATGGCAAAAATATACCATTTTTTTAAAATAATAACAAAAAAGGATTTTTTACTAAAAGTTGATGGTAAAAAGAGACCTTTTTCCATAGATTTTTTTCAAAAAGTTTAGCTCATTTAATTTTTGAATAGCTGATGTATATAGTTCTTAAACTATTTATTTTCAGAAAGTTCATACAAATTATAAACATTTGAATCAAAACAAAAACTATAATTTCAATTATAATTACATCAGATGATACAAGGGCAACAAGCTTAGAGAAAAGGATGAGGTAATGTTTGTATGCGACAAGCCTAGAGAGAAGGATGACGTAATGTTTGATCTGCAACAATCTTAGAGAGAAGGATAAGGTAATGTTTTGTCTGCCGTTGTTTAAGCTCAAAGTAGAATATAAGAAGTAGCTTATTGCTAGGGATGTCAATTGACGGATTAGGTTGGATCATTTGGGTTCAGGTTTAGATCAGGTTGAATTGGTTTTGGGTTTGGTCAGGTTTAGGTTCGGGTTATTTGGGTTTTGGATTACTTTGAGTCGAGCTTATTTCGGATCAGGCTGAGTTCATTCGTGTTCGGGTTGGGTAAATATTAAGCAGACCAAAAGACAAGAGTGGATGTAGTTCCAGAAAACGTTAAGTAAATGAGTCGAATAAATATCAGGCAATGGCATCCCTGTCTAGAGCCATCCTCGTCACTGCTGACTTGGAGGATTCCTCCTTACCTAGCATCAACAACATGGCATTAAGCTCACACGAGGCCCAGTTTGTAGGGCCTTTGGCACGACCAATGGGTTCCTCTAAGTTTCCAGGTGACCTTCGCAGGTTCCCTGAAGAACACCAAGTGAAGATCCATGATCTATTTAGCAGTAGTCTCCTGATGCATCACTTCCGGACATTAGAAGGATCTAGTGTTGTAGTAGCGCTCCTACGCCCGTCCACCTCATTAAGTTCAAATCTTCCTTATACTTGCATAATCTTCCCCTTACATCCAAATACAACTAGAAACTTATCATGCTAGGATCCCTCACGAGAAAATTGGACTACTCATAGCTCATACTAGAGCAGAAGATAATGTAAAATGAACTAAATGAAATAAAAAGAAAGAGATTGAGAAGAAGAACAACTCACTATTTAAACTTCATAAAAACCTTCAATTCAAGATACAAGTCATAGAGTAGTTTAGGACTACAACTGAAATATAATGCAGAAAAGTAAAGATAGGGTGGCCAGTCCTATAAACTAAGAGAAATTCGAGTTGGAGGGTAGGAGCTTCTAGGGTTGAGAGGTGAGGTGAGGATGTATATATAGGGAGAGGAAGGAGCTAGGGTTTTGGTGGTAAAACAGGTCTGAGGTGATCGCCCTGCCGGTCACCTCGGTAGGAGAAATCTTTGCAGACGCTCTTGACATGTGGGGCGATCACCCTGCAACTTTTTCCTGGTAGCCCCACCTTGGAAAGCGATGTAGTTGACTTTGAAAGATTCTGTAAGTGGGGTCATCGGCCTATAGACCTATAGCGGTCCTCGTGGATTTCCCCACTCGTATGGGATTTTTTTGCTTCAATGCTTCTCCTATTTGCGTCAAGGTCCCTGAGCTTTGGTTGTGTCCACTTCCTTCATGTCCGAAAATACCCCGTTTCTCTGCTTTTCACTTCGAGATGGATTTTCTAGCAAAAGATGCTTGAGCCCATACTAAGTTAGCAAAGTACTGATAAAGTACATGGTTTGGAGACAAAACTATAGCATTCATGCATGCTCATTAATGGCCGCTAGGCCCAATCTACTTGAAATGCCAAAAATGGCATAGCAAAAGGCCCGATCAGTAGCCCAAAATAAGGGTCCTATTAAAAATTCAAATAATCCATAACCCGTACGAGACAAAAATATTACCGGACGTAATAAGAATTGACCCGAATATATTAAAGAAATTCCCGGACAATACTCCCGAACATATCAAGGACACGTGTCCATCCACTGACACGCCACCATACTATATTGGGATATTACCATATTGCCACTCTTCGAACATGGACTATAAAAGCACTTATTACGCACACCTTAAAGGGTAACGATTAACTGGACTCTCTCTCACCGCGACCATCCAATTTTCCTAATATTCACTGAATACAAACAGAGGACCGCCCCTATTATTTCTTTTTCTCGAATTTTGAATCCGTCGTACATCACACGGGTCTCCATGTCATCCAGCAACGTCAGAACACGTCAACACAGGAAAACTGTGGCTGCAGCCTACACAAATCCACCACCAAATGGCACCGTCTGTGGGAAACGTGGTGGCCCCCAAGACCAGGTACCTTCAACGGAGCGTGGGGGCCATTCCCGGTCTCACTTATCTAGGTCGGAAGGAGGAGGCTCAACTGACGGCCGCACGGCAGACCCCAGCTATCAGAGTTCCTCTGAAGACACATCTCACGGAGCAACCTCCCTACGACCAACCTCTAGCATCCGCCGAAGCGATGTTCGACAACTAGACCTAGATCTAGTCCAAGCAGTGCGAATCGTGCTCCGGGAAGAACGGAGTAACCTACATAAGTGGCCTGAATGATCCCACAGGCCACGAGACGAACAACGTTCGCAACAGAGATCACCCGGTCATGAGATCGGACGACCAGCGTCACAACAGGCTCTCTTCCTAGACCGACAGAGCCGGCAGAGATCCAGGTCCCCTGAGGAACATTGAAGAGAGAGGTCCCCAAGACCAGAGAAATTGACAACTGGAGTCCCCTGGGACGAGGTTATCCGTCAGATGTTACACTGCCTGGAGCAGGTTCAGAGAAACTCGAGCAGGCCCTCGCCCGATCCCCGCCTACTACGGAAGTGGTCCAGGCGACCGCCTGCTCCAACGGAGGGGTCGCCTGGCCCTCCGACTGAACCCGAAACCTGAAAATCTCAACGCCAATCCTAACCGGTTCCGATCCTGAACCTTAACACTTACCCAATCTTTACCATATACACAACCGAACCTTACAAAACGAAACATGCATGTTATGACAATATACGAGCGAGCCAAGTTCGAATACAAGAAACCAACCAATAGCGGTTTTGCGGAATCCAACCGACGGTGAAATTGCTGTTGCAAACCCTCAAAACCTAGCAAGCTCGCCTCTACTCGGCGACTTGCTTTTCCTTTCCTTTTCTTGAAACGGTAGATATAAGGGTAAGTTCTCGAAAGAACTTAGTAAGAGAACAGTATAGACATTGTGCGATTACTATAACGGTCGATACAATGTACCTACAATCGGAAAGCGAGCGAATACGATATACACAAGCATCTCCCCAATCAATCAAATGCTCAATCAATGCAACACAATCAAACATATGCAATGCAGTCGGTCAATCACAATCACAGTCAATTCACAATCGAAACGGTAATATTCTTTGTTATGGACCATGGCGAGATCTCCCCGGTCCAACCGGCAATGGCCATGCGTCCATTCACAATCGGTCGGTAGAGCATGGTACCAGCTCGGGGGAGCGACCCCCATCAATCAATCAATACGAATCATCGATAACCATCGTAGGTATATCGGAATCCCGGTAAATTCATCGATAACCATCGTAGGTATATCGGAATCCCAATCGGTTCCTGCACAACAATGTCTATACCAGGAACTAGGTCGGCGTCATCGGGGCACTCCCCTCTTCCAAACCTAGCCTCAGTCTATATCCGAGTATGCTTGCTACGCAAAGCAGTACTCCTAACACACACTGAACCCTTACCTCAAATTGTAGTCCAAATCCGCATTCTCGATCGACGGTCCCGGTAGAAATTTCGGCAGAGTTTCGGTCCAATTTCAAAGCAACTCCCTGTTCACAATCAATTCCAGATACAGAAAACGCATTCAGAATTCACAGAATCAATCACTAACAATGGCGCCAAAACCGAGGCTCGGGCCGAGAAAAACGGCTTTCACACCGAGCCTCTTCCAACAGAACCAATTACACTAACAGAATCAGAATTCCACTCTGAACACAGAAATACCCTTACCTTTCACTAATTCCTCCGTCGAAAATTACACCCAAATTTTCAGACGCGAATCGGCACAACCTCGGGTGCGTTTCTTCCTACGTTCCTGTTATCAAATACGCACAAGGAAGTGCCGAGAACGCTTAGGAACCGAAAAATCACACAAAGGAGCATATGACACTATTCACTCCAAAATTCAAATGCTCATAACTTGCAAACTAAACTGATTCTTCCAAAACAGACTTCAGATTATTGATCCATACAACCCAATGAACAAACTGAGTACCTTACCTCGAAGTTTGCTCACGAAATGGCGGAAATCAGTTGTGAGCTCAAGCTCTCATCAATGGCGCATCACAGAGAAGAAGAGAGAGAGATACGGGTGAGAAGAAGAAGAAATGGGAAGGTTGACCAATCTCATCCCTTTTTCTTTTCTACTTAAACCTATATATATGTATTATTATTACATAAATACATATATATAAATCTTCCATAAATCCTTTCTTTTCTTTTCTCCTTCAACCATAAGGAGACACATGTCCCTTTCTCTCTCTCACCCATCCGCCCCATCATTTCCTTTTCTTCCAAAATAGCCAATTATTACCCTTTTCTTTACTTACACACATATATATGTATTATTAGCATAAATACACATATATAACTTTTCCATAAAACCTTTCTTTTCTTTTCCTTCTCTTCTTCACTCAACAAGTGACACATGTCCTTCTCTTCTCTCTCTCATCCGCCCCACTACCTTTCTTTTTACCAAAATTGCCAATTTCCGAATATCTCACACACTTTCAAAACTGCATTTTCGCTCAGCCCGAAAATGCAACTTTTACCAAACTTACTCCGATTGGAACCAAACTTTAACCACAAACTCAGGATAGCTTAAAACCCATGAAACACATTTTTTTCTTATCCAATTACAAGTCCCGAGTCACTCAGAATTGCAACTCCGGGAATTACGCGCAGCCGCGCAATTAATTCTAAATCCGTCCCGGGTTGCCCCAAAATTCACCAAATTAAATCCATAATTACCAAACATGCAGTACGAGTCCCAAAACAGAAATTATCGAAAACCCGGTAATTAAACTTAAACGCGTAATTAACTTAATTACGTTCCGGGTGTTGGTAACACAGATGACCCGGATGTTCAATTTGCATCACCCGCTAGAGCTCTACAATGGTACGGGAGACTCGGACGCCTTCATACGGAAGTACAAGAGGGAGATGGAACTGAAGGGAGCAAATGAAGTGGCCCTCTGCAAATGCTTCGAAGTTGCGCTGGGAGGTCCGACATCGGCGTGGTACAATTCTCTTCTCCCGGACTCTATTGCTTTGTTCGGGGACCTGGCAACCAAATTCACCACCCACTTCATCGGGTGCAAGAGATTGGCCAAGAGGGCCATCTAGATGTTTGATATCAGACAAAGATCGAATGAACGCATTTGGGAATTTGTTGAAAGGTTCAACAGGGAAGCATTCAACGCATCAGAACTGACTGATAACATCCGAATCATGGCATTCACAAAGGTGCTCCTCTCGCACTCCAGGTTGGCTTACGAACTATCCCGGAAGAACTTCACCGACGTCGAAGAAATGTACGTTGTCACCGAGGAACACATTATCGCATAGGAGCTGCTGTCCCAGAGGGAAGGGAAGCAGGAGAACAAAGACAACTGATATGATCATCAAGAGCCCCTAATCACTCCGAATGCATGCTTGAAGATCAAAGGAGGTGGATCACATTTTGAAGCTCATTTTGTTGAGGAAATGGGAGTCACGGCAGTCGCCGCACCCCCGAGTGTTACCCCCCTTACCGCGGAAGCGTACGGGTGATTAGGATTATCGCTAATCACCCTGAATACACACTTTACTCGGGGGTAACAACGCACACAGGACACACAATCAGTAAGTGAGCCACTCTAACCCCAGGGCCACTTAAAAGTTTTGATCATAACAATGATCGAGAATGATAATCATTATCAATCACACCCAGGATCCTGGCTTGCGCATTTTTGAACACAAGGTCATAAAATGGTACATACCCGAACAATTTCACAATTCCTGCACAACACACATATTTCCGTACATCTATCCATTCATAACAGAAATTCAGCACACATTTCCACAAATTTTCACAAACTTTGCACAAACTCATCACACACACATTTACTGACTCACAACCGATTTCCAGCACATGTTTCATACTCTTCCAGAATTCAGCACAAATCCAAATATGATACTACTACAAGTATGCATGCCATTTACAATATACAGAGCCATAAATATTCAATTGGAATACATACGGGACGTGCGAGGGGGTGCCACTCCAAGGTCCAACAACAATCCTCGACGTAACAGATACTGTTGCTGCTACACCTATAAGAAAGTTTAATCGTGAGTAACCTATGGTCCTTATTTATATAATCCGAATTCAAAGTTGAACGCTTGCACACACAATTCCAAACTAAATCCATAACACTGAAATCTGAACTTACTAAGCCATTCATTTAACCAATCGCATTACAGAATACCCAGAACTGAATGCACATGCCAGAAAGCCCAGAACATGCACATTTCACCGATTCACACAAAATAACCATTTCAACCGAATTTCCCAGAATTTACTAATCACACTCACGTAACTCCATCCAAACGTACAGAATCACACACGTAACACAAACCGAGCCAAATTACCAAAATGCCATTGGCATGCCGATTCACACACAACACACATACACATGACTGAACTTGCAGAATCACACATACACATACACTAGCCGAAATCCCGGGACCCCAAATCACACATTCATAACGAAAAGCTGATTAAACAGAATTGCCCACACTACGAACCTTACCCCTTATCCCGCACACACAATATAACATAACTGGTCAGAATGCACAAATGATACCTGAAATAGTACAACACAAAAGCTAACCCCCGGATTCTACTCGGCGGGTTGCTTGTCAGCACTCTTTCCTGAAATGGGAGAATAAGAGGTAAGTCCTCGAAAGAACATAGTAAGGGTGCATGTATAAGCATGGTGTAAATTGTCGCACAAAAAACCTGCATCCATAGCGAAAACATAGAATGTACGATATACAACAAAATATAAATGCAAAAACATGCTCAAACAATGCAATTTCGACCAAATGCAATGCAGTTCAAACAATGCTTTTTAATGAAGTTAGGCAGAATGACGGTCTTCCCGGCCTTAGTCGAGGCAAAGACAGAATCAGATACAGAAGAGCATGGCCAGCTGGGGGTCGCGATCCCCACCGTCATATCAAAACACCTTAAAGGTGTTTGAATGCTACACCATTTGGGTGTAGCGGCACATCCTCGATGCTAGCCCAAGTGGTACTCGAGACTCATGTGAAATGGGACATTAAGCCCGGAGTCCCATGTTCGAGTCCTGGGGAAGGCATGAAACTCGTAACCGAGTACGAGAAGTCCGTGAGTTAGGGATGCAAGGAACGCCGATTGGACCGGTATGCCAACTGGTCTCTAACGTCACCGGGCCACCCCTTGGACTAAAGCTAGCTTCAATATATATTCTGCTACGCATGCTGAATAATGCAGTACCAGAAGACACACTGAACCTTTACCTTTCAAAGAAGACCGAATGGAAATTTCTGATCTGCGGTCCTGGTACGGATTTCGACAGAGTTTCGGCTGCACTTCCGACTACCCTCTATTCACATATGATCCACAGATACATAATACACATTCAGAATTCACAGAATCAATCCACATCAATGGCGCCAAAATTAGGGCTCAGGCAGGAAACAATGACTTTCACATACGAACTTTTCTGAAAAAACCGAATAGCACAACACGTATAACTCTTCACCCTAATTACAAATACACCCTAACCTTCCGTCAAATCAAGCCTGAAGCAGAGTTTCTATTCAGAAATTCAGAAAAATTTCGGCAGCACTTCTGTAAAGATTCAACTCCCACTCTTGACACAAAAGACGTAATAGAAGCTGCAAGAAATGCTTAGGAACCATAAAATCAACCGTAGGAGAAGTTCCATAAATATGGAGCAATTTTCAGAAGCTTACGGTTTCCAAACGGAGCTTAATTAGCAAAAACTGATACGTAGAGAGTCAACTACTCATCACAAGGAACAGTTTAATATCCTTACCACGAAGCTTGGCCGAGTATTTGTAAAGATCAATTTTGGAGCTTCATGAGGCGCACCAATGGTGGAAGAGGCGGCAGGAAGGAAGAAGGAATTATGGCTTTTTGCCATTTTTTGCCTTTTATACTTCTTCTTCTTTTCTTTTCTTTTAAAATGGGACAAGTGTCCCACTTTTTCTTTCCCTTTTCAGCCGCAACTTTGCCCCCCCTCAATTATTGGTTTCAACTTTCCACTTTTTCACTTTAGCCCCAAAGGTTTCAAAAGTTGCAATTTAGTCCAACTCGAAAATTGCAACTTTCAAACCACTTCTCCGAACGAAACGAAATCTGAGCCAGATCCTCGAGACTTCATATCGCACACAAATCATGGTTCACATGTTTAATTATATGTCCCAAGCGACACACCATTCGCGCCACCACATTGTTCATCCCGACCCAACTTAACCCGAGCAAATCTCGACGTGTGTGCTTGCTAGCATAACCGAGTAATCTCGTCATGTGTGCTTGGCTTAGTTATCATTACAATATTCATCCCGAGTCACATCACACCACACACCATTGGCGCCATCAAATTATTCATCCTGAGCCCCGAGGGTCGCCCGAGAACGAACGTCCCGATCCCGAAAAATATTTTCCGCAGAAAGGTGCAGGGAACTCGTGCGACCTCAAAAATGTAAGTATTCTTAAAAATATTACCTAGAAAAGATCTGGGATCCATCTGACCAACAGAAAACAAGCACCGCATGCTTGGAACGGAGACCCGGGATACACAGAAACATAGCTTACTAAACAAATCGAATACAAACCCTGAGACCTCAATTACCCGAAAGGAACGCTTGATAGAAATCCAGACCTTCATAATACGTTGTTAAACCCGGTTTAGCTATTTATCAGATAAAATTATATAAACCCGCAGGGGTGACTGTAACATTCTCCCCTCCTTAAGACTCTTGGTCCCCAAGAGTAACCTAAATCATATAGATATCCCAAAGGACCAGAATATATATATATATATATATATATACGTCCCGAATAGATGCAGACAAGCAAATCAGAATAGCAAACCAGAATTCCAGATATAGATTAACAGAATATCAGATACTGAATAGCAGAATACCCTAAACAGATAGAATTACCAGATAGACCATAAATACGGAAATCTCGAGACTTATCTGAACAATCCTTACTTCTCTTCACCTGACATACTCAGACCACCGTTACTAGTGCGGCGGGAGTGGTAGTTTAGACTACCATCCTAAGCCTCTCAACGACGTCCCAACCCTCAGGGTGCATTTTGTTGCTCCCCGAGTCAGTTGCCGGTATTTCTACCTGACAACCCTAGACAGTACCGAATCTATACCTAACAGACCTTCAACATGCCCGGAGCAACCCAACAGAAACAGACGAAACACTAGACGGATAACAGGTACTGAACTCCCGCTTCCAACCCAGAGATATAAGATGCAGATAAACAGACAAACCAATTTTTGACCAGTTCATTCACAAACAGATACTGATCCTAACAGGTTAATCGAAGAATTCTGAACAAATAACAGGTAGGCAAGTCCCGAGACATAGCATACTTCTTGTGCAACAATAGATGTAGACATACCCGTACAGAAAAAGGAACTACCACAGATGTAACGTTAAGAAGTTGTGTACCTTCCAACACTACCTGCCGAGCAAGTCCCCCTTGCTCGATCTGAAATACTCTACCAGCCCTCTGTTGCTGTGGAATTTTTGAGTGTCGTGCGCACATAAGGCAACCGGTACCTCCTGATAAAATAATCGGGTTCCAACTAAACCTCCTCAACCGGAATCGTTTAAATCGAGTCCAGAATGCACTTCTCAACATGCTAACATGGAAGACATTGAGCATCGCAGACATACTCGGAGGTAAAGCTAATCTGTATGCTACCCTGCCAACTTACTCCAGAATCTCGTAGGGACTGATATACCTCGGCTCCCCACGCTTCCGCTGCGCACTCTGATCCTCCTCTGCCGTTGAACCTGGGAGGGATGTTCAGACGCTGAAATCTCTCCAGAAGTCTGACGTCGTCAGACTGGTGTCTCAGACCTCCCGTCATCGGTGGGACCGACGAGAAGCCTTGGTGGCATAGTAATCGTCCCCCTAACGGCGCTTCATATCCCACAAGTATGTCATGTTGTAATTAAAGCCACATTCTGAATTCCTTCTCAAGATTTGGAAATAATCTTTGATCAAGTGATTCATAAATCCATATTCTAGACACTTTCCGATCTTCCAAAATCGAGGTACTTCAGAGTGGAGTACCTCACACTCACGTAGGCGCCAAGTGGTGTCGCACACTCTGCCACCACATGATTACAAATCCTCAGAATTGTACCAGCATGTAGCGGTGGCCTTCACGGCTCGACACCTCCCGAATCCAGAACTGACACTTGAAGAGTTTGGTATACAACTGATGATCACATAATGTTTGCAGCACAATTCGTAGATGATTTTGATGCTTACACTCATCCTTCTTATTCTTCACAAATAACATAGGAGCACCCCACGGAAACATGCTCGGTCAATGAACCCTTTAGCAAGCGACTCGTCAAGTTACTTCTTGAGTTCATTCCTCTCAGAAATCGACATACAGTAGGGGGAAACAGATATGTGAATTGATCCTGGCTGTAGCAGGATCCCAAACACAATTTCCTGCTCTGGTGGCATTATCGGCAAATCCTCGAGAAATAGCTATGGAAAATCTCTCACAACAGATATCTGATCTATCTCATCCCTGATATCAGTAGAATTCAGACCGAAATACTCATCCTCATCAATCACACATATCTCATCTAGAATTTTCAATTCTAGACTACGTATCTCAGACACACATTCGGAAGAAGCAGATAAAAGAAGTACCTTACTGGAGGATAGCACACCCTCTCACTTCACACAATCTGTCTGCACACAGTTCTGAGATAACCAATCCATTCCCCAAAATTACATCATATTTCGGAATATCAAGCACAAGCAGATCAGTAGAAGTCCGATGCTTCCCCATATTAATCACACAACCCCTGACTATCTCATTAGACAGCAAACACTGATCCCCATCAGTTTTAATTAATGCAATACGAGGCATGGAATGAACACACAAATGCTGGGACATAATGTATCTCTGTGCAACTATAGATACAGAAGCACCTCTATCAAACATAACAGTTGCGGACATATTATACAGAAAGATCATACCTCTCAACACACCCTGTTGTGCAGGTTCGCCCCTCTCGACTAGAAACACTCGGCCACCTCTCGGTTAATGTGACGGAGGAGGCGGAGGTCGCCGATGCGGTGGCTGCTGCCCAGCACCACCCTGTGGTGCTCCTCGTCCCGCTGATGACCCATACGGAAATCCCGGCTAGTTGCCGGAATCCCTCCTCAGTATTATCTGTAACGATCTCTGGTCTAGTGGTAACCCAATCCGCACCTCAAACTTTTGCCCGTCTCTCGATAGCGCGGCCTACTCGAATGAACTGTCCCATAAGTCGAACAGACATCAGATGGAGACGCTACTCTTTTTCCCTTCACACTCATGTTAGCTTGCATGGCCTTCCCGGTGTCCCGGGGAAAATCCGTGCGTACCAGAATCTCTCCCACTGTCCTGAGGTCGGTATGGCACATATATGTTCTCTATCTCCTCCTGCTCCACCAACTGGGCTTTCTGTGTTACCTCATGAAAAGTAGTAATGCCCAATGGTCATAAGGTCATCCCAGATAGCTGAATACAAAAGGATACTTGCCCGACAAGTTATTCTACGCCGAAAAAATCCAGAAGCCGGAATGCAGATCCAAATGTCAGAATGTAGAAGCAAACTTGCCAGACAAGTTATCTCGAGCGATTTTGGGAGGTAACTTCCCGGACAAATAATCTCGGAGCGTCTACCCGCTTACTGCTCACAGAACAATTCCTTTGAGCGGATCCCGAGGACATATCCATGTCGGGCTCTCTTAAAGGCACATACGGCCCGGTGTTTGTTTTTGACACTCTCCTACCGGATGACGGCTCGGCTCTCCAGTTATACGTAGCCATGGAAACCATCGTAGTGAGAGGGAATTCCAATCTCTCGAACCTTTAATTGATCCGGTTACACAGATCCTAAGCGCCTCGAACCGCCTTTCCCGCTGAATTATGGAGAGGTCGGGCGTTGAAATTGCTCAATCAGCTTGCTTGGGCGCTCACACGCCTCTCTGCGTCTCTTGGGTCGGTGTGACCCCACATCCTCCTCCCGACGTCGGCGTCGCCGTCAACCATGCTCATTATCACGAAATGGTGTGAGCATGAAAATCATGTCGATAGAAGGGCCATCCTCTGACGCACCCTCATGGCCCGAGGGTGTCGCCTTTTCTCATCTATAATCACATCCTCATGCGCGGAAGGACTGTTATTGTCACCTTTGTGGGGTTCATTATACCCCACACCACTCACATCCACATCACGGTGTTGCTGCTCACGTCCTGCGCCGACAGCCCTTCTGTGATACATCCGGAAGTAGCAAAACCAGACTGTCTCGAATCTTCTCAAGAACCCGTATTAATCTTTGGAGAAGCCCGTGGCTCTGGACCCACTACCTACGGCACATTATGTAGGGGTTTGGACTCTGTCCCGCCTTCCTTGTTCATCCCGATCCACTCTTGTCCGGGTATTCACCATTTTCTGAATAATTCACACAAAACTGAAGAGCACGTATATATCACGGTTAAACACCCATAAAATAGCAAGCAAGAGTATTCCAATAGGCTCTATATATATAAATGCAAATGCATTATGTAATAGCGTCCCATTTCAGAAAAGAATACCACAGATCACAAATCAGGGACCACAGGACTGATACATACCAAATCCAAATACCAGATTTCATGTCACCGCACGCCGCCCGAGCCCGGTTGCGGAGGCGGGGCGTCGGGGCGCCGGAAGCGGAAGCCGGAAAACAAGAGATGGCGAGTCCATCGAGACCCGCCGCGTAGCGGACCCAGCGGAAGGATTGTGGAAGCAAAACTAACGGAAATTTCATGCGTATAACCAAAAATAAAATGCAACCATACAATTCATGCACTAATAACGAGTAAGCCCCGCCCTCAGTGGACGAGTGCTTACGCACCAAAACACATATACATACGAATTCACAGAACCTAAAATGTCTAGCAAGCGCCAAGCGCCGAGAACAGATATAGAGCAGAATATACCAATGTATATACGGACATACAACCATCATAGCAATACGAGAAAGTGTGCATATGCAACTCTGAGCCAACCTTAGAATCTAAGTAACAAAGTACCTTGCGCGGGATTCACACCAAGTACACAATCCCGGACCGCAAGGTGCAACTGCTGCAAAACACAACCAAGGCAGAAGCCTCGCGGAAACCTACCCCGCTGGCTGCTTACCAGACCTACCTGAAATCCAAAAACAGAACCCAAAGAAGGGTGAGTCCTAAAAGGACCCGTAAGGGATTTGGGGTAAGATAAGTATATGCAACCTGCAAAACAGAAAGATAGCAATATACGCAATGTAATACGAATAACATACATGTACCGAAACAAATCGGAATCCCGAAGGATGTGCGATTCCAAATCGCCATAAACCTTATAACAGATCGGGCAACGACCTCCCACTAAGGGGAGTCGGCCGAAGCTATTACGAAGCATGGTGCACCAGTGGGTAGCGAACCCACAACTGTCGTAGTGTTAATGCAGACGAGTATACCATAAGGCATACTCCTACAAACGTAGGAGTAACAGACAGAGTATGCTACAAGGCATACACCTACGGATCACAGAACTTACCTTAAAGCAGAAATTTCCGAACTACCTGCAAAACAGAAGTGCTACACTACATACACCTACAGACTACAGAATATGCTCTAGGCATATAATCTTTGAAATACTGCAGGCAGAAAATGAAACTAAACTTACACCTATATTTCAAAAAATAGCAGAACAAAACCCTTACCTCAAAATCCAGTATTGGACCGATTCTGGATAACACCTACACCGTGCCCCGAAACTTAGAACTCCTCTTTTCCTAACCACCGAAACTCAGAATCTGCCAAACCAAGTTGAATTAGCATCCTCATCAACCACACTACCAAACTACAACCCCCGACCCCAAAACCGAAAATCCGACAATTTCCGTAAAATTCCAGATTTTCACAGAAACGTCGAAATTCGAACCAACCTAAACAATGCGAGATTATACATTGACAAACATCATACAATAAACAGAACTGATCAAATCCAACCTTAACCCTTCATTACCCGCCATTTTCCGACAATCCCGATTAATTGTAACTTTTTCATTCCTTAACCGAATTCAACATTTCAAACTTCCATCCACTCCCAAATTCAAGCCCAACACCATATTAACCTCCAATTTAACCAAAATGAACCTCCAACATTGAAAAAGAATCATTCCAAGATTTCGGTTCTTAATCAACTTTTCATCCAACTTTCAATTCAATCCATTCAAGCTTCCACATAATCATATTAATCACCAATTCCACTTCCTAAGCATGCTTACTAACCAATTACACCAAAATCAATAAAACCCCTTCACTTATCAATTCGGCCAAAGAGGGGTTTCTCACCCAACTTCCATTTCAATCCAAACAAAGTTCCATTTGCACTCTTTAATCACCAATTACATTCCTAAACCATGAATGCTATCCAATTGCACCCAAACAACAAAATTCATCATGAACATACACTTACACAATTCGGCCACAAGGGGGTTTCCACCTCAACTTGTTTTCCATCAAATTGAATCCACACATAAGCTTAGAATCATGCTAGGATTAACATACTTGAAGCATGAAGCAAGATAACAAACACACATTATTTTGGAATTTTTCCAAAAATTCGGCCAAAAAAGAAATCTTCATCCAAGATGTGTTTTCCAAAATCCAACACTTGATTATCACTCTCCTACCACCCAAGAACAACATACTAAAAATTGAGAGGAAGAGAATCATCCTAGCTAGTAGCTAAGAACAAACCCATAATTCTCAAAATCTCCTCTTTTCTTCATCAAACCTTAATTCCAACATGAAAAGAGTAGAAGGAAGGAAGCTTACCACAACTAGCAACCAATTTCTCTTTGATTTCCACAAAGAAGAAGAAAGTCAAGCTTGGAGGTGCACATCCATGGTGGTTTCGGCAGCAAGAACAAAGGAAGAAGAAGAAGAAGAAATGAAAATAAGTCCACTTTTATGAAATTATATGCCTTATATATTTTCCAAGACTTTTGCCCATCCCTCTCTTCCTTTAAATAAAAATAGGACATGTGTCCCATTAATCACACACACACACACTTGCTGCCGAAAATAGAGAGGGCTGCTGCTGCTGCCCATGCTGATTTCTTATTTAATTTGCACCCAATTGCAAATTAACTCCCAATTTTTCCGAAAGTTCCAATACTTTTTGCCCAAAAATAATTATCGGATTCCAAAATTAACGAAACTCGGACACAATCTTCAGAATATTATAACATTCACATAACATTTTTCAGAAATTCATTTACAATTCCAGAGTGTCCTACCGAGCTCGTTGAACCCGAACCAAAACCCGACGTGCGAGCGTGACAACCTGAACCGAAATTCCGTCACTCCAAAATTCTATAAAAATTCCCATAAATTCCATCTTAAATTCAAACACAACTTACCCCAAAGCCGTCAGAAAATTTCCATCCCGAGCCCGGGATTCCCGTCCCGAGCCCCGGAGTCGCCGAACCGAACGTCCCGCCCCAAATATTAAACTCCACAACCACCTCCGGACGTCTCACGACACCAAAACCGCAAACGGTTTCCCAATCCGAGGTCCCGGGAGCGCTACCGAGCCTGCTGTACGTCCCGAGGCGACCCCGACAACCCCCCGACGCCAGAAAAATATTTTCGGCGGAAACGTCCGGGGGACCCACACGACCTCAAATACGGAAGGGTTCGCCAAAATGATACTCGGATAGGGCTCGGGAGCCGTCGACGCCGAAAACGTGACCCGCAGCCAAAACCGAGCCGGGTCACCCGGCCGCAACCCGCTCGGGGTGACCGTAACATTCTCCCCCTTAGAACTCTTGGTCCTCCAAGAGTAGCTCGAACCAACCAGACAGTGTCGCTACCAACCAGAAAATATAAACATTCCTCGACCTGAACAATCGGACCACCGTCTTGGTGCGGCGGGAGTGGTAGTTTAGACTACCATACAGAGCCTCACGGCGTCCCACCCTCCGGGTGCATCTTATTGCACCCGAGTCAGTTGCGGTATTTCTACCGGACAACCCCGACGATGCCGAACCTAAATCTAACCAATCCACAACAGCTATCACTGGAAGATACCACATAAAAGCAAAAGCTTGATTGGGGGTAAGGCCAACCTAACAACTTATTCTGGAAACTCATAATAACCGATATAACTCGGGGTAACTCGCCCCGCCTATCACATCTTACTGTTCCTCTGAACGGTGCTACCTCCAGTCAAATTCTATCAAATTCTATCACCAAACGCCGATTCAAGAGCTCTACGGCGGCGGTTCGTATAGCGATGGTGCGATCGTTCGCGGTTTTAATCCGCGCCTGTAACAATCTGATCTTTGCCGTAGACTCCTCAAAAAGCTCGGGTCCTAGCTCAACCCCATCAGACGCATCTGTCCAACAGTATGGTGTCATACACCTCCTCCCGTACAACGCCTCATATGGTGTCATGCCAATCGTAGCACAAAGCAAGCTGTTGTATGAGAACTCTATCAAAGTAATCGCTAGTCCCAAACTCCTCCAAAATCCAAAGTACAGATTCGCAACATATCCTCCGATATCAGAATCACCCGCTCACGTCCGTCCGTCTGTGGGTGATAAGTCAGTATTCGGATGGAGTCGCGTGCCTAATGCTTCATGAAAAGCAATCGAGAACCGTGCCGCATAACGCGGGTCACGGTCGGATACAATGGAGTCTGGTACTCCATGTAATCGCACAATCTCCACGAGGTAAAGCCGGGCAAGCTTCTCCGGAGGGTCAGCGGACCCGAATAGGCGAAAAGTGTACGCACTTTGTCGGCCGGTCCACAAAAACCCAGATAGCATCATGATGAAACCGTGTCGGGCGGTGCGGTCGAGAAAGTCCATCATAACATTACCCCACTTCCCATTCGGAATGGGCAAAGTCTGCAGTGTCCTGCCGGTCCCCGATGCTCAAACTGCTCGAGTGTGCCTCCTCGAAAATCTCATTCCGAACTCCCGATCCTCGGGTACATAAAGGCGATCTCGAAGTATAGCAATCCCTGTCTATCTTTGAAACGTCGGTAACCCATAAACCCTCATCTTCCCCGGATAACTTCTTCAATACCAAGTCTCTACCTTGCGCTTCGCGCATCCTATCATGCCACTCAGAATGTATGGTAAGTGTAATAACCTGAGCACGCTCCCAGAGCTGCCCCCTGTGCCAAAGGCATATCAAATCACTCTCCTCAGATCGGTCACCAACATTTCCTCCCTTAATTAAGCCGGTATACTTCCTGCTCAGTGCATCGGCAACCGTGTTGCCCTTGCCGAAGATGTACTCAATACTACAATCATAGTCCTTAATGTATTCGAGACATCTGCGCTGCCTCATGCCAAGCTCCTTCTGTGCAAACAGATATTTCAGACTCTTATGGTCGGTAAGAATCTGAAATTTATTACCAAACAGATATTGCTTCCAATGTTTCAGCGCATAAATTATTATAGCCAACCCCAGATCATGTGTCGGTCAGTTCAACTCATGCGGTCGCATTGCCTCGACCCATAAGCTACCACAAAACGCTCCTACACCAACACGCATCCCAACCCAGACGTGGAAGCATCCGTATAATTCACATACGGTAAGATCGGATCTGAAAGAGTCAGAATCGGAGCGTTAGTCAACTGCCGCTTCAACTCCTGAAAATTTCTGCTCACACCTATCAGACCAGGTAAACGGTTGACCCTTCTTGGTCAACCGCGTGAGCAGTGATGCCAGAATAGAAAATCCCAGTACAAACCTCCGATAAAATCCTGCTAAGCCCAGGGAGCTCTTGATCTCCCGTACCGTGGTAGGTTGTTTCCAATCCCAAATTGCCTTCACCTTCTCTGGATTCACAGACAGACCATGCTCAGAAATAACGGGTCCCAGAAAGGTGACTTCCCGAATCCAGAACTCACACTTTGAGAATTTAGCATAAAGCTGATGTTCCCAAAGTGTCTGCAGAACTACCCTCAGATGATCCCGATGCGAATCCTCATCCCGAGAATATATCAGAATATTATCACTAAAAACCCCCAGAAATGAGTCCAAGTACGGTCGGAACACCCGATGCGTCAGATCCATGAATGCCGCTGTAGCATTGGTCAGCCCGAATGGCATGACCGTAAACTCAAAGTGTCCAGATCGGGTGCGGAAAGCAGTCTTAGGTATATCCTCCTCCTTCACCCTAAGTGAAAGTACCCAAATCGGAGATTAATCTTTGAGAAAACTCTTGAACCACGAAGTTGATCAAAAGATCGTTAATCCTCGGTAACGGATACTTATCCTTCCCAACAAGAGCATTCAACCGTCTCGTGATCAATACAAGGTCGGGCGTCCCATCTTTCTTCTTAGCAAATGTAACCGGAGCACCCTACGCTGAAGTGCTCGATGGACGAAACTCTTTTCTTTGTAATTCCTCCGATTACTTCTTCTATTCCCGCATCTCGAAATAGGCATCCGATAAGGAGGAATAGATATCGGAGCGATACCCATTGCAGGTGGATGTCAAACGCAATTCCCGCTCTTATGGTAATCCGGGCAACTCCTCCGGAAATACCTGCGGAAAATCTCGAACCAACGGTAAACCATCCAACTTCAACCTAATACCAGCTTCATTCAGATCATAGCATTCCCCTACACCAACTATCGACAGCCAATCCAGAATCTGTAACTCTATACTGTGCTGCGCGATAGTCAAACCAGTCGGAGCCGTGAGAGGTAGTACCTCTCCAGAAACCATAATGGTACGGGTTGCACAACCAATGTGCACAGAATTCTTGGATAGCCAGTCCATCCCAAGAATAATATCATAGTTCTGCGTGTCAAAACCAACACATCCGATACTATCGATGTCCGCCTACGATGTCGTACAACCCCGAACCATCTCATTAGAAAAGCAAAACTGACTCAGTTTTTACTAAGTACATTTGAGGCAAAGTACTAACAGTCAGATACAGAGATGTAACACATTTCGGTGTTACAATGGGAATAAATGTTCCTGTATCCAATACTGCACGAACCGATACTTCATTCGGAAATATAATACCTTACAGAACTTCCTGCTGACCCCTGCCCTACAATAAGAGGGCAATACCGTACCCAAAGAGTGTCAGACTTGCAACGTAAACATCGGCCCTCCTGCCGATAACAAATTCAACCGAAATGATACCTACTGCAAATCGGATAAGATCGTGCCGGTGGTGCTCCCTCTCTACCTCTACTAAATTGCCCAGGCCTGTTCGGCCGTCCAGAAATCTGCCGGGGTCCCTGCTGTATGGAACCCCTCGTACTCCTCTAACCTCGCTGGGAGGTGAGGTAACTCTCAACCTCCTCTTGCTCGAGGAGTTGAGCCTTAATAACCGCTTCCCGAAACAAAGTAATGTCTAAAGGTCTCAAAGCCCACCTGAACTCGGGGCGCAGTCGGCGACTAAACCTCTTGGCTTCCTATTCTTCCATTCCATAGTACTACGGTACGTAGTAAACCAACCGATCAAACTCTCACTCATACACTCCGACTGTCCTGCCTCCCGATGAAACTCATCAATCGTGCTCGACACAGTTGCAGCTACATCCCCACTGCACTGCTAGTGGAAAATGTAGCCTCCCCCAGGAGTTTATCAACTCCTGCAGACCAAATCTCTACTACCCCAGACCCTTCTCGGTCATTGAACCTCGGGGGGGTTCAAACTCTAAAACCTCTCCAAAAGTCTGACCTCGCCAGACTGGTGCCCCAGATCTCCTCGTCGTTAATAGGACCGACGAGAAGTCTAGGTGTCGTAGTGACCACCCTTGTCAGAGTCACTCACTTACTGATCCCAAAACTATGGCGAGCAGTGGCTTAAGTCTCGCTATCACCACCTAATCAAAATGCCCTTACCGTGGCATAAACAGATTTTCCCCTGCCTACTGCCGCCTCTGAACCAGCTAGGCTGGCGGTAATACCAAATCAGAGAGGGGTCCTTACGACCACTAAACCTCGGGGTGGTGAGTGTGGTTGTTCAGACCCTGGGTTACACTGAACCCGTATCCTATTCCACGGAGGTGTGGGATCCCGATCCCGCCTCCGGTACCAAATCACGCTTTCTTCGCGTGTTAACCAAACCTCAAAAATTTCAGACCAAACAGAGTCCATACAAGAATCGGTCACTCCTAATCTCGACAGAAGCTAGCAGAAGTTTTCTAAGGCTCTGTTGTGCAATGCATTTCTTGACACAGTAGTTACTTCTCAGAATGATAAAATCATGTATTTCACAGAATCACAGAAGCAGTGCATGCTTATGTCACCAAATCTTTTCCTAGCACACAATTTTACGTACCTGAAACTTTTCCACAATCCCCTTACTCGCAATAATCTTACCAGAATTCCAGAAATCCCGAGTGCCGAAATCTGCAACTATCAGGGTAACTTGAAGGATCAACTTCGTTCCACAATTTTATTTTGAAGTGGTTCAAGTAAGGAGGTGGCCAATCTCCGTACCAAACCATTCTAAAATAAAATGTACAACAAAGTCGTCACTACAAGTCACCACTGACGACCAATATGGTCACTTACCTGCTCTGATACCAACTTGTCACCGCACGCCGCCCGAGCCCGGTTGCGGAGGCGGGGGCGCTGGGACGCCGGAAGCGGAAGCCGGAAAACAAGAGATGGCAGGTCCATCGAGACCCGCCGCGCGTAGCGGACCCGAAAACGGAAGGATTGTGGAAGCAAAACTAACGGAAATTTCATGCGTATAACCAAAAATAAAATGCAACCATACAATTCATGCACTAATAACAGAGTAAGCCCCGCCCTCCGTGGACGAGTGCTTACGCACCAAAACACATATACATACAGAATTCACAGAACCTAAAATGTCTAGCAAGCGCCAAGCGCCGAGAACAGATATAGAAATGTAATATACCAATGTATATACAGACATACAACCATCATAGCAATACAGAAAGTGTGCATATGCAACTACAGAGCCAACCTTAGAATCTAAGTAACAAAGTACCTTGCGGGATTCACACCAAGTACACAATCCCGGACCGCAAGGTGCAATCGCTGCAAAACACACCCAAGGCGAAGCCTCGCGGAAACCTACCCCGCTGGCTGCTTACTGCACCTACCAAATCCAAAAACGGAACCCAAAAACGGTGAGTCCTAAAAGGACCCGTAAGGGATTTGGGGTAAGATAAGTATATGTAACCCTGCAAAACAGAAAGATAGCAATATACGCAACAGAATACAGAATAACATACATGTACCAGAAACAAATCGGAATCCCGAAGGATGTGCGATTCCAAATCGCCATAAACCTTATAACAGATCGGAACGACAGCCTCCCAATAAGGGGAGTCAAGCCGAAGCTATTACGAGCATGGTGCACCACTGGGTAGCGAACCCACAACCGTCGTAGTGTTAATGCATGCAGTATACCATAAGGCATACTCCTACAAACGTAGGATTACTGCAGGCAGTATGCTACAAGGCATACACCTACGGATCACGTAACTTACCTTAAAGCGAAATTTCCGAAATACCGCAAAATGTATGCTACAATACATACACCTACAGACTACAGAATATGCTCTAGGCATATAATACCAAATACCCTGCAATGTAAAATGAAACTAAACATACACCTATCTTACCAAAAATAGCAGAACCAAACCCTTACCTCAAAATCCAGAGTATTGGACCGATTCTGGATAACACCTACACCGTGCCCCGAAACTTAGAACTCCTCTTTTCCTAACCACCGAAACTCAGAATCTGCCAAACCAAGTTGAATTAGCATCCTCATCAACCACACTACCAAACTACAACCCCCGACCCCAAAACCGAAAATCCGGCTGCACTTTCCGTAAAATTCCGCATTTTCACGTAAACGTCAGAATTCAGAACCAACCTAAACAATGCGAGATTATACATTGACAAACATCATACAATAAGCAGAACTGATCAAATCCAACCTTAACCCTTCATTACCCGCCATTTTCCGACAATCCCGATTAATTGTAACTTTTTCATTCCTTAACCGAATTCAACATTTCAAACTTCCATCCACTCCCAAATTCAAGCCCAACACCATATTAACCTCCAATTTAACCAAAATGAACCTCCAACATTGAAAAAGAATCATTCCAAGATTTCGGTTCTTAATCAACTTTTCATCCAACTTTCAATTCAATCCATTCAAGCTTCCACATAATCATATTAATCACCAATTCCACTTCCTAAGCATGCTTACTAACCAATTACACCAAAATCAATAAAACCCTTCACTTATCAATTCGGCCAAAGAGGGGTTTTCTCACCCAACCTCCATTTCAATCCAAACAAAGTTCCATTTGCACTCTTTAATCACCAATTTCATTTCTAAACCATGAATGCTATCCAATTGCACCCAAACAACAAAATCCATCATGAACATACACTTAACCAATTCGGCCAATTAGGGGTTTTCACCTCAACTTGTTTTCCATCAAATTGAATCCACACATAAGCTTAGAATCATGCTAGAACTAACATACTTGAAGCATGAAACAAGATAACAAACACACACCATTTTGGAATTTCACCATAAATTCGGCCAAAAAAGAAATCTTCATCCAAGATGTGTTTTCCAAAATCCAACACTTGATTATCACTCTCCTACCACCCAAGAACAACATACTAAAAATTGAGAGGAAGAGAATCATCCTAGCTAGTAGCTAAGAACAAACCCATAATTCTCAAAATCTCCTCTTTTCTTCATCAAACCTTAATTCCAACATGAAAAGAGTAGAAGGAAGGAAGCTTACCACAACTAGCAACCAATTTCTCTTTGATTTCCACAAAGAAGAAGAAAGTCAAGCTTGGAGGTGCACATCCATGGTGGTTTCGGCAGCAAGAACAAAGGAAGAAGAAGAAGAAGAAATGAAAATAAGTCCACTTTTATGAAATTATATGCCTTATATATTTTCCAAGACTTTTGCCCATCCCTCTCTTCCTTTAAATAAAAATAGGACATGTGTCCCATTAATCACACACACACACACTTGCTGCCGAAAATAGAGAGGGCTGCTGCTGCTGCCCATGCTGATTTCTTATTTAATTTGCACCCAATTGCAAATTAACTCCCAATTTTTCCGAAAGTTCCAATACATTTTGCCAAAAAATAATTATCGGATTTCAAAATTAACGAAACTCGGACACAATCTTCAGAATATTATAACATTCACAGAACATTTTTCAGAAATTCATTTACAATTCCAGAGTGTCCTAACGATCTCGCTGAACCCGAACCAAAACCCGACGTGCGGCGTGACAACTCCGAACCGAAATTCCGTCACTCCAAAATTCTATAAAAATTCCCATAAATTCCATCTTAAATTCAAACACAACTTACCCCAAAGCCGTCAGAAAATTTCCATCCCGAGCCCCGGGATTCCCGTCCCCGAGCCCCGGAGTCGCCCGAACCGAACGTCCCGCCCCAAATATTAAACTCCACAACCACCTCCGGGACGTTTCCACGACTCCAAAACTGCAAACGGCTTCCCAAACTGAGGTCTCGAGAGCGCTACCGAGCCCGCTGTACGTCCCGAGACGACCCCGACAACCCCCCCGGCGCCAGAAAAATATTTTCGGCGGAAACGTCCGGGGGACCCACACGACCTCAAATACGGAAGGGTTCGCCAAAATGATACTCGGATAGGGCTCGGGAGCCGTCTGAACGCCGAAAAACGTGACCCGCAGGCCAAAACCGGAGCCCCGGGTCACCCGGTCGCAACCCGCTCGGGGTGACCATAACATTTCAGATTTCAGCAGTAATGAAAACAAATTCAGATTTCAGAATTCAACGAATAGAAATTTTAGCACCGACATAACCATGCTCGATACCACCTTCTGTTACCCCGCTTACCGCGGAAGCGTACGAGTGATTAGGATTATCGCTAATCACCCTGATTACACACTTTACTCAGGGATAATAACACACACAGAACACACAATAAGTAAGTGAACCACTCTAACCCTAGGGCCACTTAAAAGTTTTGATCATAACAATGATCGAGCATGATAATCATTATCAATCACACCCAGGATCCCGACTTGCGCATTTCATAAAATGGTACATACCTGCATAATTTCACAATTCTGCAGAACACACATATTTCCGTATATCTATCCATTCATAACAAAAATTCAGCACACATTTTCACAAACTTTGCACAAACTCATCACACACCCATTTACCAAGCGATTACGATTCAAAGTCTTATTAACACCGTAAACCACACTTTAGTTGGGGTAACAGATCACGCACATAACCAATTTGACAAGTGGATGCTTATTAACTGTGGGCCCCACAGACAAGTGGGCCTGTGGGCCCCAGGTATGTGGGCCCCAGTTCATTTTAAGTTTCCTACTCAGAAATTTTCCACACAAATCATGTATCACGCACATATGCTTACACATATACACATACAGGTGATTTCTGACAAAAATCCCAAAATCCGGGGTGTAGGCCCCACGGGGCGATTTACACCTTTTCGGACGTACAAGTCCCAAAACTGATAAAAACATACATTCCACACTCAGAATCACAAACATGCACATAATCTGCCCAGAATGCTTCCCAGCAGAAAATCCAGCACAAATCTAACTTTTGACGAAAACCCAAATTTTACTAATTCTACATGCATACATGTCATCTACAATATACAGAGCCACAAACATGTTCTGGAATACATACGAGAATGTGCGAGGTGGTGACACTCCGGGTCCAACCAACGTCCTCGACGTGCAAAATATCTGCTTGCTACACACATAAGAAAGCTTAACCGTTAGAAAACCACAAAGGCTCAATAACATAATCAACTCCAATCGAATACCACCAAACACATCCAGAAAAAGATGATAACACAAATATCGGAAATCCCGGAACGAAATACACACACATAAGACATTACCCCTTATTTTATCAATACGAATCAAAATAGATCTTAACACATATAATGGTACCGAAATATCACACACAAAAGCAACCTCCGACTCTACTCGGCGGGTCATGGTCGATCCTCCTGAAATGAAGAAATAAGGGGTAAGTTCTCGAAAGAACTTAGTAAGGGCTGAGGTATAAGCAAAGATTTTCTTGGAGCACAAGAAACTTGCAACCAAAGAAAAACGCAGATATACAAGAATACACATACTCATGTAATTACATACACATGCTCAACCAATGCAGAATTCAACCAAATGCAATGCAAGTCAAACAATGGATTATGATGTAGTTAGGCACAATGACGGTCTTCCCGGCCTTAGCCGAGGCACACATATAATTACACACAAGAGCATGGCCAGCTCGGGGTCGCGATCCCCACCGTCATATCACACTTACACCATTTAGGTGTAGATCACACTTACACCATTTCGGTGTAGATCACACTTACACCATTTAGGTGTAGATACACATAATGCTGATCCCGTGACCTGCACACCAATGCTTATACCATTTGACCAAGTTTGGCATCACCGGGCCAACCCCTCAAACCAAACTTAGCCTCAATATACTCCGATACGCATTCTATAATGTACTCCAAAATGCAGTACCCAGAGACACACTGAACCCTTACCTTTCACAGAAGTCAGAATGAAATTTCCCGATCAGCGGTCCCGATACGGATTTCGGCAGAGATTCGGCCGCACTTCCGACTACCCCCTGTTCACATATGATCCACAGATACAGAATACACATTCAGAATTCACAAAATTGACCCACAACAAAGGCGCCAAAAATGGGGCTCGGGCAGGGAAAAACGGCTTTTCACATACGGCTTTTTCAACGAAATCTGAACCGTACAAAATGTATAACTCTCAGCTCTGATCAATAATATATCCTTACCTTCCGTCAAATCACGCATGATGTTGAGTTTCTATTCAAAATTTCAGAATAATTTTGGCTGCATTTCTGCAAAGATTCAGCTCACAGTCCTGACACAAAGTACGCATAAGGAGAAGCAAGGAAGGTGTAGGAACCATAAAATCAACCATAGGAGAATTTCCATAAATATGGAGCAATTTTCAGAAGCTCACGGTTTCCAACCGGAGCCACAATCACAAAAACCGATTTATAAGGAGTTAATTATTTCTCCTAAGGATCGATTTAACCAACTGACCTTCAAGATTTTGGTGAGAAATTGAGAAATCTCAAAATGCTCCTTAAGCTTCAGTCACGGACGTTCAGAGAAGAATGGAGGTTTGGCTTCCTGATACTTCTTCTCTTCTAATTACCAATACTATATATATATATATACATATATATATAATACAATTTTACTACACTTTCACACACTCCACGTTACTTCCTTTTTATTTCACCACCTCACCTCAGCTAAAACTAACCAACTTCCTGCCGTTTCTTTCCCTTTTTTTGTTCTTTTTCACTTTAGCCCCCAAACTTTCAAAAGTTGCAATTTAGTCCAACCCGAAAATTGCAACTTTCAAACCGTAACCCCAAACGACACGAAATCTAAGACACATTCTCGGGATCTCATATCATGCACAAAACATGCTTCCCATGACTAATTATGAGTCCCGAGCCCCACTAAAAATCACTAATCCCGGTAAATACGCTTAATCGCGTAATTAATTGGAATTCGCACTGGGTAGCAATAACGAATTTAAAATCGTACCACATCCTCAAGACTTCATATCTCACACCAATTATACTTCATACACTTAATTATAAGTCCCGAGGCACAAAAAATTCACTAATCCCAATATTGATGCTTAATTGCGTAATTAGCGTAATCACTTACCGGGTGTCGGTAACATTCCTCCCCCCTTAAGACCCTTGGTCCTCCAAGGCCGTCTTAAGTCTCTGATATTCATCTGGGTAGCGCTCCATCACATCCTGCTCAACCTCCCAGGTTGCCTCACGCTCGGAATGATGAGACCACTGAACTCGGATCATCGGGATAAGCTTATTCCGAAGCTTCCGCACATCCTGTCCTAGAATAGCCACAAGTACCTCTTGGTACGACAAATCCGGCTCCAGTTGCACATCCTCAATCGCAATCGTCTGAATCGGATCCAAGATACACTTCTTCAACATACTCACATGAAATACATTGTGCATTGCTGCCATACTCGGTGGCAAAGCTAGCCTGTAGGCTACCTTGCCCACTCTCTCTAGAATCTCGTAAGGACCCACATAACGCGGAGCCAACTTCCCTCTCTTTCCGAATCTGATAGTTCCTCGGGTCGGTGCTACTTTAAGCCATACCTTATCTCCAACCTCGAACTCCAAATCCCGTCTCCGCTTATTAACATAAGAAGTAGTCCTGACGTTGGCGGTCTTCATGCGCTCCTGAATCCTTTTGATCTTATTTGTCGTTTCCTCAATTAATTCAAGACCCAGATCAACTCTATCTAAAGCCTCTGCCCAACAGTAGGGTGTCACACAACGTCGGCCATATAAAGCCTCGTAAGGTGCCATACCGATAGTACTCTGGTAACTGTTATTATAGGAGAACTCTACTAGAGGTAAATGTTGATCCCACTCGCCGCCAAAATCCAGTGCACAACTGCGTAGCATATCCTCAAGCACTTGAATCACTCGCTCCGACTGCCCGTCCGTCTGAGGATGATAAGCTGTACTCAAGTGAAGTCGTGTGCCCAAAGCCTTATGAAAAGTGCTCCAGAATCGCGCTGTGAATCGCGGATCTCGATCAGATACAATGGAGTCTGGAACTCCATGTAACCGCACTATCTCATGAATGTATAGCTGAGCTAGCTTCTCCAGGGAATCTGTAATCCTCATAGGTAGAAAATGAGCACACTTCGTCAGCCGATCCACAATAACCCAAATAGTGTCATGACGTGATCGGGTCATAGGCAATCCTGTCAGAAAATCCATGGTGATATTGCCCCACTTTCGGACCGGAATAGGTAGTGTCTGCAACGTCCCCGCGGGTCTCTGATGTTCAGCCTTCACTCTCTGACATGTGGCACACTTAGAGACATATGTAGCAATGTCCCTTCGCATGCCCGGCCACCAGAAATGAGATCTCAGGTCATGGTACATCTTCTCACTACCGGGATGCACACTCAGTCTGCTCGCATGAGCCTCCTCAAGAATCTCATCTCGAAGTGTCGGGTTGTTCGACACATACAGCCAATCTCTAAAATACAACAGACCTTGCTTGTACTCAAAAGATGGGCGTATTGCTCCCTTTGCTTCTCCAGATGTCTTCTTCAATGTTGAATCACTTTTCTGCACATCTCGCACTTTATCTAGCCAACCCGATTGAATAGTCAAAGAGTACAGTTGAGCGTGCTCCCATCGCTCTCATGTACGCCACAAACACATCAAGTCGTTCTCCTCAATTCTGTCATCACTATCTCCGCCCTTTACTAAGCCGGTGTACTTCCGACTTAGTGCATCTGTCACAGAATTACCTTTACTGCGGTGTACTCGAATTACAAAGTATCATATTTCGAGCAGCTATCGAGCCGAACTCGAGCGTAGTTTGAATAATTATTGACACATTTTGAGTAGCTCGCGAGCAATCGAGCCGAACTTGAGCAATCAATTGAGCCAAGTTCGAGCCCATATCATGAAGGCTCGTCGAGCTATTGAGTTGCGTAGTGTAGCTCTCTGCCTCTCTCCTTCTCGAGCTGCGTCGTCGCTGTTGATTCATTCTTGAAGTTTAAGCTCTCCAACTCGACCACGCTTCGATCGGGGCCTTAGAGTCACGATCCGCTCTAGCACGACGATCAGCAAAGTAGTCAGTCAGCAGAGTAGAGGGACGGACGCAGGTGTAGCTAGTCCTCTAGTCACCTAGGCAACTGGTAACTTGGTAAGTGTTCTGGTTTTGGGGTTATCTTGTCCAAATTCCGGTTATCTTGTGCAAATCCTGATGATCTGCAGAGACCAAACATGAGGAGGGTGATTCAGATCCTTACCAGTGAAGCTGATGAGCACGGCCTTCGTTTAGGCTGCAGCGTGACGATCGATGATATTGTGTCTGATGATGATGAGCAGATCCAAGTAGCTACTACGTGTGTGTGATATAGCGAAAAAGATGATGTTCACTGCTAGTTCTCTCTGTGTGTGATTGATTCTTTAATTGTTTTGTGTTGTTTCCTGTAATGTAGTTGCTTGCGAAAAGTATTATTAATAACAATAGCATGAAAGTTTTGCATTTAAAAAAAAGTGTTTCTATGCCCGTGATTCTTTTGGTTGGTTAACTGATTACAGGTTTGGGCTTGTTGCTCTGTTTATTTCGTTGCATATCTATACAGGTTCAGATTCATGAATTCGAGTCTGATTTTCAACCCGACCCGAACCCGTCTAAGTTCGGTTTCGGGTTAACCCGATCCGAATACATTATGGGCCAATTTCGGGCTTCTTTTAAAATGGCTTACATTTTCGGGCTCGGGCGGACCCGACCCGAAACCCGACGAACCCGACCTGTTTTCACCCCTGCTACCCAATGACTTAAATGTTCAAAACATTTAAAATTGTGCCTTTTGAAAAATACAGGAACCTTCGGGTCCCCTTTTGACAAAAGGCCACACATGGCAGCGACAGCGGCAACCATGGGCACGCCAGGCTGCCGCCGCCGCTAGGCCATTGCTGAGCCATCTAGAGTTTGTTGGTCGGCCTGGCTATCACCGGTGGCAATGACAACTCCTCTGTCTTGGTGTTGCCGTCGCGCTGGCCGACTGGCCGTGTGGCTGGGCTCACAAGCCCATGGGAGAGGCCCCAAGCCTGACTCTCCTAGGCTCGGGATGGGCTTCTCCTCTACTTACTATCTCTTTGCCGGCTACAGTAGCGGCGGTGGAGTTATGGACAGCTCCTCTACCGCGTCTAGACAACACTGTCACGGCTAGTGGTTGGAAGAGTTTTGCTTCCTCTACCCTGAATAGGTTTATCAAAAGCCAAAGGGGATTTCAAACACGAATCCCCTCTAGCACAGATTGCAGAGGTGTAACACTTCCACCCTGCCATCCTGGTTTCGAATCCCAGGTGTTACAGTCACCCCGAGCGGGTGGTGACTTTGGTGTTCCAGGGCTCCGTTTCAGGCATGCGGGTCATGTCTTCGGGTAGTCAGACAGCTCCCGGATCTTTTCTGGGTATCATTCTCGGGAATCCTTTCATATTTGAGGTCGCACGGGTCCCCCGGACATTTCCGCGGAAAATATTTTTCTGGGAGCGGGACTTGTTTCGGGTCGGTCAGTAAGCACGGTAACTTTATCGGGACCTCGAAAAAGGGAAATTTCAGCATATGTGGGATCGCTCGAGCATTCCTCATCTTTCTACGGAGTATATTTTTCGGGGTCGGGATGTTCATTCCCGGGCGACGCCCGGGGCTCGGGATGAAAGTTTTGTGACGGCTTTGGTGGGAGGTGTGTTATGACTCGGGACGAGTAATGTGGAGATAACCGAGGAAGCACACATGACGGGATTTTTGGTTTGGGCAAGCAAGCGCACACGTCGGAATTTACTCAGGTGAAGTTGGCGCGGGATTACATCCCAACACTTATGGTTTTCGGATTTGGGCTTGGTAGGTTAGTCACCATGGTGACTAAGGTGGTGACTAAGGTGTGTGCTAGGTGGCTAGTTGACTAAGGTGGTGAGTCATTAAGGTGGAAAATATATAAGCTTGAATCAACAGTTGTGGAGTAGTACGGGACTTCGGAAGTCACACTACCGCGTTTCGGGCCGAGCGTCGGGATTTTTCCAGGATTCTTCTGCGGGTCGGTAATAGTGCGGTAAGGGTTTGATGTGCTCTCGATTCTGCATTTCGTATTATTTTATGAAATGCGTGTCTAGGAGTACCGAGGCTGAGTTTGGATATAGGGTGGCATGAGGATACCCAAACTTGGTCGGTCGGGATTGGCATTGGTGTGCAGGTGCGAGGACTCGAAGATGTTGATGTTCTGATTCAACTCCTACGGGGGTGGTGTTCTGATTCAACTCCTTCGGGGGTGGTGTTCTGATTCAACTCCTACGGGGGTGGTGTTCTGATGGGGTTAGCTACCCCGAGCTGGTACCAGTCTCATGTGTCTGCGGTAGTTCTTTACGTGGTCAGGGCCGAGAATGGACTATCGTTTGAGCGTGTCTGTTTGCTATACTAACAATTCTACTTATGTGCATTGCATATGTTTGTTTTGCATTGGTTGAGCATATGTTGGTTATCTCTGCTTGCTTGTGTGCATTTTCTTTGTCTTTGTTGTGCAGGTTGTTACGTAAAGAGAAACCGTGCCTATCCCCAAGCCCTTACTAAGTTCTCAAAAGAGGACTTACCCCCTTTCTGTTTACCGTTTCAGGAGTACCTGACCAACAACCCGCAGAGTGAGTCTGGGGTGTGTTGTCTGATTTTGTTTCAGGTACCCTTCTGTTCTGTCTGATTTTCTGTCAGTAAGGGGCAGTATCTTTGAGTAACTATAGTTTGGGATCGAATCGCATCTGCATCTGAATCGTTGTCTGAAATCGGGATCGATATACGTATCTATATCTCGTATCTCGGGTCTCAATCTATAGTCTGTTTTCGACTTCAATTTATGCTAACGGATAGCATATGGGTTAACTTATAGTTAACTTATCTCTATTCTGTTGGTGCGTTATCAACGATGGCGGTACTTGCGAGGATCTTTTGATCTCGAAGTTTCAGCTAGATCTCGCACTTGGGTATTCTAAGGTTTTCCTTGATCGGCTATGTAGGTGTATATGCATGCATGTCATCTGTCGATCATGCTATGTATCTTAGATACATTCGCTTTTGTATAGATATTTTGGATACTACCGGAACTCGCCCATGACGGTGAAGGGCGGACCTAGGGTATGATCTCGGAATTTATGCTTCCGCTTCGCATCGCGGGGACGGCCCGGAACCGGGTGCGGGCGCACCGTGACAAGTTTCTCCCCCTTAAGACTCTTGGTTCCCAAGAGTCACTCGAACTACTGAGATGTCCCGAAGGACCCAGGCAGATGCGGAGACAAGCGGATCGAATATCAAAACAGATTCCGGATAGACGATAGATACGGAAATTCCGAGACTTATCTCGAACAATTCTTACTTCTCTTCACCGACATATTCGGACAACCGTTGTTCGACTACCATCCTGAGCCTCTCAGCGGCGTCCCAACCCTCGGGGTGCATCTTGTTGCGCCCCGAGTCAGTTGCCGGTATCCCTACCTGACAACCCCAGACAGTACCGAATCTATACCTAACAAACCTCCAACCTGCCCTGAGAAACCCAGCAGAAATAGACGGAACACCGGACGGATTATAGGTATTGAACTCCCGCTTCCAACCCAGAAATATAAGATACAGATAACTGACAACCCAATTTCTGACCAATTCATTCACAACCAGTTACTGATCCTAACAAATAGGCAAATCCCGAGACATAGCATACTTCCTGTGCAACCATGAATGTAGACATACCGTACAGAGAAAGGAACTACCACAGATATAACGTTAAGAGGTGGTGTACCTTCCAACGCTACCCTGCCAACTTGTTCCAGAATCTCGTAGGGTCTGTCCTTTCTCGGGCCCACCACGCTTCCGCTGCGCACTCTGATCCTCTTCTGCCGTTGAACCCTGGGGGTTCAGGCGCTGAAATCTCTCCAGAAGTCTGTCCTCGTCAGACTGGTGCCTCGGACCTCCCCGTCGTTGGTGAGACCGACGGGAAGCCTCGGTGTCACAGTGATCATCCTCTCACTGACGTCGGTGTTGTCGATGAACCTCCAGCTGCTTCTTCAGTTCAACCATCTCCACTATCGGCATCCGATAAGGAGGGACGGAAATCGAGGTAGAACCCGATTGCAAAAGGATCTCAAACACAATTCCCCGCTCTGGTGACTTCCCGAGCAAAACCTCCGGAAAAACCTGCAGAAAATACCAGACCACTGGAATCTGGTCCAGCTCCAGTCGAATGTTTGCCGTATTCAGATTATACTCTTCTCTGAACCTGATACAGGAACCTAATCCAGAACCTGCAGTTCCATGCTGCGCTTCACGATATCCACATCGGCTGAAACAGAGAGAGGCAGTACCTCTCCAGAACCATAGTGTTACGGTTAGCACAACCAATGTGCACAGAATTCTTGGACAGCCAACCCATCCCAAGAATAACGTAGTACTCGGATTGTTCAACACCAACAGATTCGACAAAATTGCAGCTTACCAATGGATAGCACACAGTGCCCATCTCATTGAAAATGTAAACCGGCTCCTAGCCGAACGATCTGTCGGGCCGCGGGCCCGACCTCCGATCATACCCTCCATGCACGAGGGTCTGCGGTCTTCGTCCTCCTTCGCTCGTAGTCTATCCCTTGTCGTTCCTGAGTACTGAGGCGAGCAGTGTCCTAAGTCTCACTATTCACCTCCTGATTAGAATGCCCCAACTGTGGCATGATCGAATCTCCCAGGATTCTGCTGAACTCATCTTCTAACCCTCGGAGGTATGGGATCTCGGTCCCTACCCTCCGGCAACTGATCAAGCTCTCTACGCGTGTTAACCTTTTCCTGAAAACAGTCCAACCCATATAGCAATTCATACAAAACAGTTAACTCTCTCTCTACAGAAGCTAGCAGCTTTATTCTAAGGCTCTGTAGTGTAATGCAATGCATGATGCGTAGATTCTTTCCGTAATCACGAATCATATATATATGTTTGGATACTAAGTCATAGAATCAGATCATGATCATATCACGTAATCACATCATAAGATCAACAACCAAACATAAAGGTACCCAAATTATGTCGAAGCTCGCACCCGAGCTGAATCGACCTGCGGCCACTACGTGACCCGATGTCCGTAATTCCCAAATCTTCCCGAGTACTCAATATCCCCAAGTGCTATCCCAAAGACTCAAGTTGATCTTAACAGAATGCCTCAAGGTCCGACCGCTGCTCCACCGCGCATTCCAAAGTGGTTCAAATAAGGAGATGGCCGGACTCCGTGCAACCGCCCGGAATAGAACACGGAACAGTGGCTTCGCTCCTCAAAGTCATCTCCCGCAAGAGTTCATCCTTGAACTAACTATTCCTGCCCCAGAAGTCCACTCATGAACTGGTCTACTTGCCTCAGAAGTCCACACCGAATCGGGTCATACTCGCCCTCTCGGGCGACCATTACTGATCGAACCCGACCTGCTCGATACCAACTTGTCACGGGTGCGTCAACGCCCGGTCATGGAGGCGGGGCCGTCCCGCGACGGCAGAAGCGGAAGCTGCAGAAGACACGGAAGCGGTCCAACCGAAACCCGCAGAGTGTGGTGGTCCTGTGACCTGGCCCGCAAAGTCTCGTTCTCAAAGGCCTGGTGCCTAAGAACACTTTGCTCATGGAGTATGCAGACAAAGTTATGCGCTTATAACCTTCGGTCGTGTTTCGACCCGCAACCTACAACTCCCAAACATGGCAAGCATACAAAGATAAACCCTAACTATCCATGGCGAGCCCCGCCACCCTGTAATAGGCGTGCACTCCACCATTACGTAATGTATCTTAACACATCGTAATATGATCATACCCTAGGTCCCGCCTCCACCGTCATGGGCGAGTCCCCGTAGTATACAAAACATCTATACGTAAGGTAATGTATCTAAGATACATAGCATGATCGCAGATGACATGCATGCATATACACCTACATAGCCGACCAAGGAAAACCTTAGAATACCCAAGTGCGGGATCAAGCTGAAACTCCAAGATCAGAAGATCCCCGCAGTACTCCGCCGCTAACACACCAACAAGAGAGATAAGTTAACTATAAGTTAACCCATATGCTATCCGTTAGCATAAATCCGTAAGTCGAAAAAGACTATAGATTCTGCACTGAATACGATTCAGATTTCATATATCGATCCCGATTTCGACAATGATTCGATTCGATGCGATTCGTATATCGATCCCGACTATAGTTACTCAAAAGACCGCCTCATGCATGTAAAAATCAGACATAACGAAGGGTACAAGCAGAATCGACAACACACCCTGCACCACTCTGCGGGTTGTTGGTCGTACTCTGAAATGGTAAACATAAAGGGGTAAGTCCTCTTTTGAGAACTTAGTAAGAGTCAGGGATAGGCACGGTTTCTCTTTACGTAACAACCGCACAACAAATACAAAGAAAATGCACACAAGTAGCAGATAACCAACATATGCTCAACCAATGCAAAACAAACATATGCAATGCACATAAATAGAATTGTTAGTTTAGCAAATAGACGCGCTCTGAAACGATAGTCCATTCTCGCTCACCACGTAATGAACTACCGCAGACACATGATATCGGGTACCACTCGAGGTAGCTAACCCCATCAGAACACCACCCCCGTAGGAGTTGAATCAGAACATCAACATCTTCGAGTCCTCGCACCTGCACACTAATGCCTATCCGGACTGACCAAGTTTGTGTATCCTCGGGGCACCCTCAATCCAAACTCAGACTCGGTACACCCACGCATTTCATAAAATAATCCGAAATGCAGAATCCAGAGCAATACTGAAACCCTTACCACACTATTACCGACCCGCAGAAGAACCCCGGCAAAATCTCGACACTCGGTCCGAAACGCGGTAGTGTGACTTTCGAAGTCCCATACTACTCTACAACTGTTGATTCAAGCTCAAGCTCAAGTTCAACACCAAGATTAATCCTTCCTTAAACCCTTATATATTTTCCACCTTAATGACTCACCACCTTAGTCACCTAGCCACCTAGCACACATCTTAGTCACCACCTTAGTCACCACCTTAGTCACCATGGTGACTAACCTACCAAGCCCAAATCCGAAAACCATAAGTGTTGGGATGTAATCCCGCGCCAACTTCACCCGAGTAACTCCCGACGTGTGCGGTTGCTTGCCCGAGCCAAAAATCCCGTCGTGTGTGCTTGCTCGGTTATCTCCGCATTACTCATCCCGAGTCATAACACACCTCACACCAAAGCCGTCACAAAACTTTCATCCCAAGCCCCGGGTTTTTCATCCCGAGCCCAGGGCGTCGCCCGGGAACGAACATCCCGACCCCGAAAAATATACTCCGTAGAAAGATGCGGAATGCTCGTACGATCCCACATATGCTGAAAGTTCCCTTTTTCGAGGTCCCGATAAAGCTACCGAGCTAACTGACCTACCAGAAACATGCCCCGCTCCCAAAAAAATATTTTCTGCAGAAAGGTGCGGGGGACCCGTGTGATCTCAAATATGAAAGCATTCCGAAGAATATTACCCAGTGAAGGTCCGGGAGTTGTCGGACCAACCAAAGACATGTCCCGCATGTTTGAAACGGAGCCCCGGAACACCAAAGTCACCACCGCCGCGACCGAACACCAAAGCCACGGATGTAGAGGAGAAGGAGGAGGCCGATACGCTCGTTAGTTTTGTTTTTGTTTTTTTCTCCTCCTTTTTTCTTCAATTTTCTTACTCTATTTATAGCCCAAAATCATGGATTGACATGAGCTTTTGTTCAATGATGAAGGAAGGGACTCAGGTTGATAGATGGATGAGAAGTAGGAGAGGCATGATGATGAAGCTCGGCGGATCAGGCGGAGCACGAGCTCCGTCTATTTTCCCTCTTCCTTTTTCTTTTTTTTTCAAATTTGTTAATTAATTAATATTTTTTTAATTGCTAAGCACACTTAGATCACAAAATAAAAGAACAAGATAATAGGATCAATGACAAAAAGTGCATCAAATGACAGAAATAATAGAAGTACACAAAAATAACAAAAAATGAAAAAAGTACATGAAAGGATAAAAACGAAAAAATAACGAAAATTAAAAAAGTTCACAAAATAACAAAAGCACCTGGTAAAAAAATTCATGAAATAATGACAAAGGTACAGAAAATAATGAAAGAAAATGAAATAAAAACTCATGAAACAATAAAAAGAAAGGAGTACATAAAATAACAAAAATGATAAACACATATGAAAATGACAAAAATCACCTAAAATAAAAAGGCACTTAAACTCATCAAAATGCTAATAAGTACATGAAATAAAGAAAGTGACAAAAGCACATAATAAAAGTGACGAGTAGTGCGTAAAATAATGAAAATGCCAAAAATTACACATAAAATACTGAAATGACAAAAATATACAAAATAACAAAATAACGACAAAAAATAAAATACGGAAAAATACTGAAAAACAAACCTAAATTACTAGTCCGGACAAAATTGGTGTCAACAGCTTCCCCAGCAGAGTCGCCATCTGTAGCGACGTGATTATTAACATGAGTCACCACCAATCTTTTTATCTAGGTCGATTGGAAACCTGAAAATGGTCTACGAGAGATCTGGATTTGTTTGTCAGTTACGTACAAATATGGTTAATTTTTGTACGCCTAAAATTGGTACACAAGTGTTCTTTTATAGTGACAATTAATTGACATTATAAATTCATACATAAGCACAGTGGCAAAGTTTTACGTCGGATGTCCATCCTGTAGCAGCATTCTTTCGAAGGAATAATGAGATGAAATTTCAAACTGTATCATTATAGGTTTTTCTACTTCATAGAAAATATCATGAATCGAAGATAAATTGGGATAATTGCTCTAACCATATCTCATTATAAGGTTGATATTGTATAATCAACATGTACATCATGGAACATGTCCTTTACAATACTTTTCGAACACTGGGAGTAATTTGATCCCACTTGTCGAGCACCAAACTTGGTCCTCCATGTTAGTTGATTAGAGATGAAATCGAGTCAAGTCGAGCCCGAACTTGGCAGACTCGAGTCAAGCCGAGCACAATACTTTTGTGAAGCAGGGAGTAATTAGGGGTGAAATCAAGCCAAGTCGAGCCCGAACCTGGCAGACTCGAGCCCGAGATCGTGAAATTTAGGTTCGGCTCGAATGCCACGAGCTCAAATTTTTGGGTTCGAGCTTGGCTCATGAAAGGTCCAAGCTCGGCTCGAAGGTTCGTGAAGCTCAACAAGGAAGCTCGGCTAGACTCGATTTCAGGATTTGGTTCTGAGCTCGTGAGCTCGAAAAATTCTAACCAGCAATTTCAATTCCTAGCACCTATATCGATAATTAAGTAAACAAACCATTAAACAAATTGCAAATTCTTAACCTGTAACTACCTCATCACTTGTTCTTTCACAAGTTCAAATAAAAGCTACAAGTTCAATCACAATTCACAAGTAATTTGAAGCATTGTTTTCTTGTTTCATACCTGCCACTTGAAAGTTCCAAAATCACAAATTCCAGCACCACAAATTCTCGACTTTGCAAACACTTCAGAAGCCACCCACTGTAAGTTCCAACATCACAAATTCCAACAATACTACAAAATACTACATCACAACATCTAACAAACAAATTCTAACAAATAAACCATCAAAAATTCCAGTAAATAAACCATCATAATATCACAAGTTCTACATCACAAATTCCAGTTTTGAAACCATCAAAACGTTACAAGTTCTAGCAAATGAAATTCCAGCAAATTAAACCATAAAAACATCACAAGTTCACAACTTAAAGTCTTAAACCATCATAACACAAAAGAGATAGATTACGTGCACAGTTCAGCCACATCAATGTAGTTTAACTTCCACCGGCTCTAACACCTACAAATAATATATATATATATATATATATATATATATATATATATTAACATCAAGGTAGAAATATTAATGGCAGTAGTAACTAGTGAAAAAGCTGATCATAATTTATGAAAAAAGAGTGTGTATACACAAAGAAAAGCTATATTTAAGGATTGGGCATGCACCATAATTGTCAAAGAACATGTGTATACGTTTACTACACCTTAATGTCCAAACAATCATATGAGTGATAAAATTGAAGTTAAAAATCTAGACACAAAAACACAAGTCACTCTCAGATCACGAGTACAACCATCACAAAAACACAAGTCATCACAACCATGCTAAGCTCAATTGCGTTCTCTGTAGAATCAAGTAACTGCATTCATTATGAGTAAATCACAAATGAAACGCCAGATTAAATTCGTGGAACTAGACGTGCCAACTTAATCGATATCAGTATTGAAAACTCTGATCTTAACTCACACTGGTTAAGGTAAATAACAAAACTAACCACCCTCTTTTCCTAATCCACTGCTACATGGTATATAACAAATTGAAATTAAGTCCTCCCCCACACAAACTTATATTAACCACAACACGCATCAAAATTGGGATATCTCACGACCCTATCTCAGAAATTTATATTCCAATCTCACCAGCTCTCTACGTGTAAATCATTTCTAACAATTCCAATCAAATGTCTTACCTGGGATATACGTTATTGTGGCTGAGAGTAGAGGCAGAGGGCAAGGCGGAGGTTAGTTTGAAGATGGCGGCAGATGTCGGATGTCAAGGCGAAGGTGGGAGACTTGGTGCCTGGAGGCCGGAGCTATCACTGTCGCGATTCGCAAATCTAGCACCTCCTGTCGATTGTCGCTAAGTCTAGAGATGAGGCGGACATCGCGAAGTGGAGGCTAGATGTGGAGGAAGGTGGAGCGACGGAGGTAGAAGATGGAGGCTCTGTACACCGTTCACGTCGATGACTCGAATTCGATGTTGAATGGTGATAAGAACAGGGATTGGGTGGAAATTAGGGATTACAATACAGGCAGTAGAGAAGAGCTGGTTTCACGAATAGAATTGGAGATTTTGGGGTAGGTTAGTCTAGAATGATAGTTATATGGGAAGGGTATATCCGTAATTTCTATCAGGCTCGCGAGCCCCATCGAACCGAACCTCACAAGTTCGGGCTCGTCTCGTTTATTATTCGAGTCTAAAAATCGGCTCGAGTTCGAGGCTCGTGAGGCCCGGTTCGTTGGGCTCGTCAGAGCTCGAGCTCGAGCTCGAGTCGAGCTCATTTCACATTAACGTAATCAACAAGTGTTATAGATGTTATACTGAAATTAATTTTAAGAATGTTGATTCAGATAACCAAAACATTTCATCCTTTGGTTGCTGCAAATTCTAAAATTCCCCTTCAATGACACTTTGCAATGAGAAAGCCTTCTATGATTCAGCTGAATACGATCATCCTCTGAAGATATCTAAGAAATGACTCCCCAACTTGTGGAACTCCAGTAAACAAAACACTATATCAATCAGCAGGTTGGCTGATTTACATAAGAGGCTACAATCGATTCACGGACTCACTAAAACGACTGTCATCTAGTAACCAAAGAAGCTCAAGCTAAGTTCAAGTACCATTCTGAAACTTTTACTAAAATCTATCCAAATGAACGAAATAAGAGGAAAAAAAACAGGAGCAGTGTTTTTGTACACAACAAAGAAGAAATTGCAAAGAGTAGGAAATGGTGAGCTACCATCTTCAGCAAGCTCTACTAACAGTCTAGTAGCAAAAGTGCACACGATAGCAACTTTGAACACGGTACGATTGAATTGTTTAAAGAGCATAGTAACTTACTTGTTTGTACGATAAGAGAGCTCAATTTGTATTTATTAAGACTCAATCTTCTAAGTGATAAGACAAATGGTGGCCAATTTCTTAATAAATCTGCAAAATCCAGGTCAAAAGATTTCATTCATCTCTTTCCTCTCTGAACCATCTTGTTCCATGCCTGCCATTTGGTTGTCCAAAGCAAAACTCATAGCAAGCCCTCCGCAATTAGTAGCTTCTGGCAATGACACTGCATTGGAACAACAAGAACTCAGGTATCTGGGAGCACAAAGACAAGAAATCTTAATAATTGACAATAATTTCCTTTTCTACCAGACAAAAAGTACAGAGATATAAGATTATGTCTCGTACAGCATAAATTACAACTTCAGAACACAAAGAAAACTAGAAATACACGATATCGCCTGAAAGGAATTGCTCTGATATGAGAAATATTAGTAAACGCTTGCAATTCAATACAGATTCAACCAAAATTTACTTGTAGCATCAATAAACACATCTAATCACAGAAATCACACAGATTTGTCTTGTATCAAATTATGATATGCTCCCATAAAGCAACCAGCGGGAAGCTTTTAAAAACACAATGCTAAATAGAACAGAACAGAACAGAAAAGAAAAGAAACAAATCGATTCATACAAGCCTGTAAATTATCTGCATCTTCAAAACTGTGGATTCATTATATTAGCAAGGTAATGCTGTTTCAAATACCAGATTAAAACGTCTGAGGGTCACAACAGCTTGACAGGCAATTCCATGCCACCCTCAAGAACTCTATGGTTCAATTCCTCATCATCCACGAATCAAAATGCCAATTATCTCTTCCGTTTCTTCACATTGTCAACTTGTTTCTTCCCCACCTCCGAAATCATTCTTCCATTTCTATCCAATCTTCTCCTTGCCCCAAATGCAAATTTCACTCTCTCTCTTTCCTTCATTAATTCCCCATAATCTCTCTCTCTGTACAGTTCATTCTTTTCCTTCACCAAAACAGAGTCTGAATTCTCCCACAACTCGGCCACTTGAGGTCTTTCACACTTCTCCTGGCTGTCAAAATCCGGGAGGCTTGGCAGCCAGTCCGGAATATGTGGTGCTTTAATAGAGATCCCCATACCAAACTGCGGCTCCTTTGCTCTGTTACTCTGCCTCTCTAGCCTGTCAATCGGCTTCGCGAACGGCGTTTCCTCCGTCGACAACACAAACCTAGCGAGACTCTTCATCACACTCGAGCCCGACAAGCAACTGTGAAGGGCAGAGGCGCCAGTGAAGCCTCCATCTTGGACGACGGTGAGGTCATGGAGGGCAACGGTGAGGTCGAGAAGGTTGGACTCCGCCCTGTTCGACGCGTTGCAGAACGACGCGGCCGATTGGGCGAGGGTTTGGATGTACTTGATGGCGACGAGTGTTAAGGCGTCGAGCGCGGCGCGTTGACTGCGATTGTAGCCGACCGACCGGCAAATCTGCGTGACGGCGACACGGCTAATCGTGAAAGAGAAGTCCGATGGAGATGAGGCGGTCCTTTGGTGATGCGGTTTTGGTTTCCGCTTCGATCTCTTGGTGGCCATTGGTGGCAAGAACTTTTTTGAAAGGCTTTTTCCGTATATATATAGAGGGTTTTGGAACCGTTCTGTAAGTGGAGGTAAGAGCAATTTCTATTTTCAAGTACTCTCTGCTCAAGATTTCAAGACACCATTATACTTTATGATTTCTGACATTTTAAAGACCTAAAGTTTTTTTTTCTGTCAGTTTTGTTGTGTATTTCTCCTATGTTGAGGCTAAAAATGGGTGTATTCATGCAAAGGAGCAATGTTTCCCATTGTTATAGCCTATTAAAGAATCTGTGTAGAAAGAAATCATGGTTGATGGTTTTTTTTTTCGTCGTGGAAGCGTAAGACGTAATTTTAATGTTCTTGCAGCTTGAAGAAACCCCGTTTGTGAAATGGCCAAAGCCGCTTGCCTAGTGTTGTAACCTGCTCATTTAATCGAGAAATATTGGTCGGCCCTAACGAGGCACCTAACATTAGTCATTCTAAAAGGAGCCAAATATTCGTCGGCCCTTTACGAGGCACCTAAAGTTAGTCATTCTAGAACATTCTAGATGAAAGTGTAGTATAAGAGTTACCTAATAGCGTTGGAGTCGTTAAAATTAGCGTTAGAGTTTAGTAAAGTAACGTTAATTAACGCGATTGTTTAATTTTAGAACTTTTTGTATTTTGTATTTGATATTTAAGGATAATGTACGTTTTAGATCTTAGTACTGAACAGAATATAGTGTTTTTAAGTGTTTTGTATGGGAATGATTTTTATGATTTCTCTTAGGTTAACTCTTGTTGAAGCATGTGTTTGAGACAATACCTAAAGTCATCACCCGTACTCTAGATTCCGTGGTTGTTATATTTAAAATGTTTAGCTCTTCTGAAATAGTAGTTTTGTCTATTCTATAAGCCCAGGTGTTGTTTTTATTGATTAAAAACAGTAATTAATCTCATTAAAAGCTTGCATCATTTTAGGGTAGATAGTGACGCTTATTGATGATTGCCCTAACGCTGCTTATGAGCAATGAAACGCTGGTTAATGGGCTTTAGTGAGTCACAGTGTAAGTCCAGTGCATGGAGCGGCGTCGGTGGGCACTTTGTTAGGGTGCCTTTCGTGCAACATTATTTTCCCAGAAAACGCTAGCAAAGGTACGCAAAGGGTTCGCACTCCACCGTTGATCACCTAACCTCATTAATGCTATTTACTAGCGCATTTACGGTTTGAGATGGATTTACCCTGGGTTGTGGTTGTCTGTCTGTAATGAAATGTAAGTATGGCGCAGTGGAAGAACTGGTAACATTCCTCTGTTTGATTCCGCCGGTCGTCCCCTTTGGTGGTGGTTGTTGATGCTGTGTAGGAGGTGCGTATTTATGGTTCATTGATTTATTTATGCATACGTGAAGAAAAACTTGGACTACAACGTGGTTGTCGACGCACGTAATACAGTTGACGTATTTGGTTGACAGATGGATGAAAACAGAGGCTCTCTTCTCGATTTCATGCCGTCATAGTTGGGTGATAACAAATTTGATTGTGGTGCAAAGAACTGGGTCAGCTCTAGCAATGCAAGCTGCTATCCTCCGGCACATTCAAGTTGGAAAGGTAACGATGCTGAATTCTTTGAAAATATGGATGCGGCAGAGACAACACGGAACTGGAAAAGAGTGACGAGGAGTTGTGTAATGATGATGTTTTTGACGATCAATGGAGTGCAATAGTTTTACAGCTTGAGTAAGCCAAAGGCGTATGGGAACTTGTGGATTTGAAGGATATCTTTTTGATAACACCGAGTGTGCAGAGAGGTTCTATAAATGCTATGCTAAAGTTATGGGTTTTGGGACGAGGAGGGTTGAGAAAAATGTACATGGGCAGACATTGTCATGAGGAGGAGGTGGGTGTGCAACAAATATGGGCTAAATGAGCCCAAGTTCGCTCCCCATGAAAGGCAAAGGAAAGCCATGAGAGTTGGAAGGTGTGGATGTCCTGCTTCATTCCGGGTCAATTGTGTTAAGGAAACCGGTAAGTATGAAGTGAGGGAGTTCAAGACAGTCATAATCACCCTATGGTCGAGAGAATTGAAATGCACCTTGTTGCATCACACAAAAATGTAAGCTTTATGGCGAAGGAGCAAACAAAGCAGATGAAGAGTGTAGGCATCAAGACCAGTGTTATAATGGACTACATGGTCTTGGTCGCAGGTGGTTTCAACAGAGTTGGGTTCAGCATTAAAGATCTTTACAATTTTGTCGATAGTGATCGAAGGGTTCAAATAATGGATAATGACACGAGGCTGCTATAGGGTACTTGACTAGAGTTGTGGAGGGAGATCCGGGCATGTATTGCACCTATCGTGTGGACGAGGGAGCAGACTCGCTATCTTTCTGGGCTGACACCAAATGCAACGGGATTTCCGATCGCTTTGGTGATGTTGTCGGGTTCGACTCAACTTTCGAACAAATGAGTACGGACTGCCTTTTATAACTTTCGTTGGTGTGAATAACCATTTCTCCACAATTGTATTTGCATGCGCTCTTATAAATGAGCAAAGTGAGGAATCTTTTGTTTGGTTGTTAGAGAACTTTGTGGAGTGTATGAATGGGAAGACCCCGTTTTAGTGATTACAGATCAAGATGCAGCCATGCGTGTAGCCATACGGAAAGTCCTCCCTAATGCGATACATCGTTTGTGTTCGTGGCACCTAATGGGTAAATCGCTCCGAGAAGGTGAAAGATGGGAAATTTAGACATGAGTTCGGGACATTTTTGCGAAGTTAATGCTCTGGATTGATGATGCCGATGATTTCGAGAGAGTGTGGCATGCGAATGTGTCTGAGTATGTGTTGCAAGATAACCCCTGGGTGAAGCAGATGTATGAGCGGAAAAATATGTGGGCTTTATCTTATCTAAAGGGTCACTTCTTTGCCTGTATGTCAAGCAACCGAAGGTGCAAAGGGATGCACTCTTACCGAAAAGGTTTGTTAGAAGCGTGTTAAAATTGTTCAAGTTTGTTAGGCATGTGGATATTGCATTAGCCAGAATGAGTGAGAAGGCAGTTCAGAACAATTATAATAGCAAGCATAAGGGGGCACAGTTGACAACCCATCTTCCGGAACTGGAAAAACATGCTGCATCTGTGTATACTGATGCAATCTTCAGATTGGTGGCTGAAGAGATTAGGGGTGAAGCCCCCTATTTGGCTCAGAGGCAAGTCACAGTAAACAACGATGAAGTGCGGGTGTATTTAGTGGGGCGATATCGGAAAGAGAATGTGAGGAAAAGAGAAGTTTGCGTCCATCCAGATAGTAGCGTGACATGTACTTGTCCACTTTTGCATTACAAAGGTACATTAACGTCATAGGTGTAACCAAACGCGTTTTGGGTTATAAATAACGTTTATAGTCCAGTTGAATAACGTTTTTAGTCCCGTTGAATAACGTTTCAATGGTGTATTTAGTGTTGCATAATCTTTACAGTTTTGTTGAATGACTTGGCAGGCATCCCTTGTAAACACATGTTCTCTGTCTTGAAGATGGAGCATGCGTCAAGGATTCTGAATCTTTGATACTAAAAAGGTGGACTAAGTCAGCCGGTGAACCATGTTTCCAACCATCACTTGACTCGAGCTCGATGAGGTGTTGACCAGGGCAAGGCAAATGGAGCTAGGTAACTGTGCAACAAGATTGTATACAATGGTGCTAGATGTCCAAGGGAAGAGTATGAGTGGTTAAAAGATGGTCCGAGAAACTTGGAGACGCGTGTTGATGAAGTTAGGGGAAAAGTGATAATTTGGACCAACACCGAAATGGGAGTAAGTTATGCTTGGTTCTCAATCTGTTGTTATCACTACCGCGAAGAAGAAGAAATCAACTGGCACAGCAAGAAGGAAATGTAGCAAGTGTGGAGAGGTCGGCCACAACCGAAGGAACTGTACTGCAAGACGCCGTGGAAGCCGAGGCAGCCTCGAATCCGACATTCCGTAACCTGTCCACCCTTGTACGCAGTGGTTGTTTTCCCGAAGCCGGAAGTGACGTGACCCTGCTTTTGGTGGGAACATTTGGCCGGACGAATACGATGGAGGAATGCAAGGCCAGGTTGGGCCAACATCGCTGCCACTTACCATTGGTCTTTGTCCACCGTCGGGCACCAATTTTAATCCTCAGGGTAATTTGTGATTGAATCGGGGCGTGGTATGTAAAACAGAGTGTTGGTTGAGCGAACGTACGTGTATTTTTTGGACCCCTTAAAAGCTTTACTGACATCTAAATGAAATGGATATTTGAAATTAATTGTCCCGCGCATGGGCTCAATGCGCGTGTTTGTTAGCTGCGTCAGTGACGCATTTTTGACCCCTCAAGCTCGCCGGTGTATTAGTATATTAGCCATTTGTAGACGTCGCTGGGTCGTGTGGGTCGTGAGCTGAGGGGATTTAGGGTTAGCCATGGTGAGCCAGTCATCGGGGTCAAGCTATGGCGAGAGCGACGACATCGATCGTATCACCAAGCGACGGCCGACATGCTCATGTGGGTTGGGTTGCGCCGCGCGGCGGCGTGGAGTTCGGATAACCCAGCCGACGCTACTCGCGTTGCCGTAGTGCGCAGGTGAGTTTAGATCTCTACATTCTTACCCAGATCTTCATAATCCATGACTCCTCTTTGGTTCTCGCACCCAGGGGGATGATCCAGGTTGCGGATTTGAGGAGTGGGTTGACCCACCATTCCCAACTCGTGCGATCTCTGTGATTAATGAGTTGAAGGACTCCAGAGATATACTTCTTCACTACAAAATCCAGTTGTCACGTTCAGCTTTGGTCGAGAGGAGGAGGTTGCTCATCCGAAATGGTATCAAGTGAGCCGAGAGCTGCGTATGCCGAGGAGAAGGCTCTACTCCAAAGGCGCCTTACGATGCGTACGATGTTGTGTAGTTTATCCGTCGTGGTGTTGTTGTGTGCTATGGCTGCAACATGTGTAATGGTCAAGTGACTGTCTCAGTATGGATTTTATGGCGTATCCGTTTCACCTGTCGTACTTATTTAGATATGTATGTACTTTAATTGCTGCTCTTAAGATGTATGGATGGATTCTGACTCTTAAGATGTCTGATATGAATGCTTGTTTTCCAGTCCATTACAAAACAGAGCTAAAATATTGTACATGTTGTTAGTAGTTGGCCTACAACCTTCATCAATTTCAATTTCACCGTAACTGTGCGAATGAGTGAAACGTTGTTTGTTGTACAGACCGACGTTGTAAGTTATTTCAAACGTTGTTCGTTAATCCACGGAACGCTATTTCTGTACTGGGCCACTGTGTCATTTTAGGGGGCCATGAGACGGCCATTGTATCATTTTAGGGGGCACGCCTTTTAGGGGCACAGTATTTTTAGTAGTTGGCGACAACCTTCACCAATTTCAATTTCACCAGAATCTGCAAATGAGTAAGAAAAAGCACATTTTCGAGGTTCGATATGGTCAAAGCCCCAGCTTGGAAACGTTGTTCGTTGTAAGGACCGACGTTGTAAGTTATTTCAAACGCGATCCGTTAGTCCAGCTTAACGCTATTTCAGATCGGGCGCTACCCACCCAAAAAAAGTAAATAAAGAATTATTCTATACGTATTTAACTTATGACTTTTTTCTCTCAAAATTTTAACATATAAATTTAGTATTTTAATAAACGCATATATCAACTTATCATTCTCATATAGTAATTTATTAACTTTTTGTGTTAAAATGTTGAAGTAAAGATATAAATGTGATAAACTCCTTGTAACAATAATGTGTGTCAAATACAAGTTTAAAAGTTAAGTGTTACACTTAAAATTTAAGGATGAAGCTAGTATAAAAGAAAGAAGAAAGAAAAGAATGAGAGCAATTAGTTTTGTATAGTTCATTGTAAGGACCAACGTTGTAAGTTATTTCAAACGTCGGAGCCCGGCTTGCGTGAAACGTTGTTCGTCTTACGTCTGACGTTTTAAGTTAGGTCAAACGCGATACGTTATATAACGGAACGCTGTTTCTGTACTGGGCCACTGTGTCATTTTAGGGGGACAGGAGGCGGCCAGTGTGTCATCTTTGGGGCCACGCAGACTGCACGATGCAAGGGCAGACGCTATTTGGACATTCTGCGGACATGGTTTGTGAGTCTCAACGCGCATTCCTCAACATGCAAACGCCGCTTTACCCATTAGCTCTACACATGAAAAGAAAAGCATGTTTACCTACACCGACCGTATTTACAACGAATAAATAACCACCCTACAGTTTCTTCATCCCTTTACACATGACCATACTACAACGAATTAATAAGCACCCTATGGTTTCTTCATCCTTTTATAAGCTCTCGTTATCACACGGGGCGGACTTCCCTTAGGTGCCTGAACGTCGTCGCCCTTTTTCTCCTCTGAGGATGTAACATCACCTCCACCCACCTCGACCCTTGTACTTGCCTCGCACATCGGCGTCAACATCCTCCCGAGCTGTTTAAGAACGGTAGCGACAACTCGCCAACATCGCCATGCAACGCCTCCTTGTCGCCACGTGACGTTACTTTCCCGGTCCCGTTGCTGCGTTCGATCGGCACCTTCACCGAACATGCACGCTTGGTTGTGGGCGGATTTGGATGAAGAAATCCATCATATCGGACGCGCCCCCGCCTCTCCCGCTGCAGTCCTTTATCATTGCCTTCTTCCGTGTCGGTGTCATTGTCATTATGAGCATCGTTATTGTCATTGTCTTTATCCTCCGCACCGCCTTCTTCCCGGTCGGTGTCATCGTCTTTATCCTCCGCACCGCCTTCTTCCCGGTCGGTGCCATCGCCTCCATCCTCTCGCACCGCCACGCCCTGGTTATTGTCATTGTCGCATCTTCCTGGCTTCCATCATTGGCACCCTCGTTCCTTGCTTCGAACAGATGAGCTGGCCAGCTTTTTGGTATGGATGAAGACGCTGCACGGTCATCCATCTTGCTACTCCCGCAACCTTTGAGCAGCCTAATTTTGGTTGCTGCAAAGACTCCTTGCATCGATAGGGCCATCTTCAACCCACCAATCATTCGTAGCATCCGGTGGCCATTTCGAGAGGAACCTACAAACAAGGTAGGGTGTATGTTATTAGTTTACTACGTAAACAGGTAGGGGACAACATATGGCATGCGTTTCAACATACGGATGTCATCGTGGGTGGTATGGGGAAGCCTTCAACTTCTTCGGCGGGTGGCATCGGTATGAGAAATGGCTTGCTTGCTCCGGTCTCAAGATTTGCAATGTAAATCCTCTGCGACGGAAACTCAAACTCAGCCACGGCATTGGCACCCGTAGTGGCTGGAACAAGAGGTGTATGTTGGGTCGATCAAGTTTTCTTTTCTGTTTTGGTGGTGGAGGAGGAATGTCAGGTGCAAGAAATTCCCTCTTTATCCTATTCAGTTTCTGCATCTCAGCCATCCACCAGTTCCCGTACGGGACATCCCGCATTAAACCATCCACCCACTGCCCGGAAAATGTCCCTTGCAAGGCATCATACAACTCTATTGCGGTCCACTCCATTGAAAACATTGTATTGGGTGGTGGCCGGGCACCACTGGTTTAAGCCATTCACCGTCTCGCCATCCCACCGCCGCATAACCCTCTCTCCTAGATACCACGCCTCCCATAAGGTGACTCCAAAACCACATGTTTCTTGGCTTTATCCTCACTTTCCCGCACATACTAGGGCAGATCATCACCCCATGGATTCCATATCACCCTAGTGACTGAGGCATTCTCCAATCGCTCCTTGTACAATGTCATGTCTTTCAAGTTCTTCCCTTGTGATCCTTGTGCCCAGTGTTTTCCCCTTGGGAATGAGGTCCTCCCGCCCCAACACCTAAAGACTCGAATGAAGGGCCTATGTCCCTAAAGTACTCAAGCCCAAGCTTGCCATGCCTCCCAAGAACCACCACTACCAGCTCGACCCCCGCTTAATCCGTCCATGTACAAATAAAGGGTTCCCAAGCCTGCACTTCCCAATCATACGTCTTCATTGCAGGATGTCTTCCACACATGATAGCCGAATGTATCGACAAACCCACCGCTAGTGTCAGCCATAAATGTAGTGCCGATGAGGACGAAGCAAAACACCCGCAGGAGGTGGTCCCTTCGCTGTGAGTACCGACATCGTAGGTTTCATAATCCTTCATGATATCTGTGTACTTAACTTCCTTTTTTATACCACCTTTCCCAGTGGTCCCCGACAGCCTTCTCTAACCTCCTAGCATCGTCCCGTATGGTTATGTCAACTGGGAGCCTCTTACCCGAACATCTCAAACCGCTTATAGCGGAAAAATCAAGAGGCGTCATGGTCATCTCACCAATCAGGGGGAAGTGGAACGAATGTGTGGTGTCCCACCAGAAGTAGCTCAAAGCCCGCATCAGTTGACGGTCGCAGTAAGTCCTCTTCATTGCATTTTTAAACTCCTCCAGACCAGTGTGTCTCTTGAATGAATCCTTCACGTACCTTGGCAGTTTACTGTACCATCTAACCATAGTTGAAGAAGCCCCGTGGCCCTGGAAGGTTGTAAGGTGGTCCTGTTCATGGTTCCACGAAGATGTCAATCTCCACACACAACCATCTGTGACCAAAAAATGTTATAGTAAGCGAAATGTACCTTGTGTTGAGGATTTGACACGTGATGCTCGAAGTCATAGTATAGCTCTGTGTTCCTGAATACTCCAACCAACTTCACGGGCTTGATCGACGATTCCCCCTTATCACAGGGCATTCGGGGTTCATACTGAGCTTGTATTTCCATCATCCGACTACCCATCCTCGGAGCCATCTAAAGGATGACTAACAATAGAAACCCCCAAGAAAGAGGAAACAAGAAACCGCAACCTCAGTGCCCGCCACACTGTTGAGAAGAACTGGGCAACAAACCTGGGTCCCTCGAAGTCGACGGCCGGAGTCGGGAGTCCGATGCCGTTGTCTACCGTCGTCGGCCACCGATCTACGCGCCTGCTCTCCAAAAGATCGCATCCATGGCCTTCGCAAGTGCTGGAACTCGTTCTTCAGGGTTGAGGATTTGGACAAACTGTTTTCGCACTTAACGGTTACCAGGTAACCGTTAAGTGTGATGTAATGTCGATGGCCGATCCTTAGGTGCCTAAAGATGTACACCGGCAACGTTTAGGGTCCATAACTGTCTCATTGGGCGCCTTAGACCCTCAAATGATACATGGCTCATTTGTGGTGCCCTCTTGAGGTCCCCTGGCCCAGTTGCCTTCTGATGAAAGTCAAATGACTCATTGATGGCCTATTCGGTTATTTTACCCGACACACTTTAGGGATCCAGAAAGGACCACAGTTCCTTCGAATCGTCACCGTAGCCTTTTCGGTCCCCACTTAAGGGTTCGTGGCAACGCTTTTGGTGCCTCCACAGTTCAATGTGTCACATTAGGACCATAACGAACGCCGTGGTATCACTTAAGGACCTCTAAAGTATACGATGTAAAATATTTGGGGCCTCGATTCCTCGCTGACTACAACAAACAACTCGTATTTAAATTTAACGTAGCCCTTTTAGACCTTCTCAGAACGCTATATGTCACACCAAACGCTAATTCAATTTACATTAAACCCTATTGTGCCAACATAACATCCATAATAATTACATGAACTTTCAACCTGTTACACGAAAATGTTTTTTCCCACCAACTCAACTGTCAGTCCCACTGCTAATACCATATTACACACGATCTTTCACCACCTTTGGTCTGTAGACTCTTTTTCTTCCTTTCTTCCTCGGCGTACCTTCGACCTCCGTACTAAATTCTGGAGTCAAGTGTTGCACACCATCAGCAGCCGGACCACACTCTACAGCAGGGGCAGTTCCTGAAAAGTCCATGGATGTCACTTGCTGTCTGTTAGCCCTCCCTCGTGTAGGCCTATCAAGCTCTTCCAACTTCAGACGGTGCCATAGGATGGCATGGTCCTTAACATGGGTGAATAATGCATTTGTCTCACTTGCAAGTAGTCGGAGAGCCAATTTACACCGTTTCTCATGTGAGCGCCACTGAAATTTGAATGGAACAACGTATCAGTGACATAACTATTAATAAGGTAAACACAACTAGTATTACATGTAATAATCACCTCAGATGTAGTATGTTTGTCATATTTATGAGGTTTCCCCATCCAATAACAAACAAACACCCCGCAATCATGAGCATTAGGTCCGACTAACCGGTGTAACCCTTCTTGCAAAATCACAAAAGCTAAAACCAGCTGGCTTAACTATGGCATCCATTGCAGGGCACTGCAATGCGTAAACAAAATAGCCTTAGATAAACCTCTAAACATGACAACAGTCAACTGTCAGGCTGAACTTTAAGGTCTCAGAGGCATACCAACTTGTCCAGCACAGCCCGATACCGTGCCGGTGACTCATTACTCCCACCTAAGCTATCCCATACGTCAATGTATTTCCCCTCGAGGAAGAAAACAACCAGATAGAAGTTTCCGAATCAATTACGTTAACCGCACAAACAAATGCACACATTTACGCAATTTCAAATCAACATTTTAACATGTCAATGACAACCACACTAAAACAATATTACTTGCTTGCCTAACTCGCTTCAAGTTCGTTGCATTCAACCTCACGTCATCGGAATCCACCTCAGCCGTATGGCCCTGCCGAGGGTGAATCGCACTTACCCCAGGGATCTCTCGCCAAATTTAAATTAAATAACAGCTTACTATGTTAATTTTAGGATCGTCTTTAACATGCTTCTCATGTTCGCATTCTATAATCTTCAAGAAAGGATTAAGGATGTGTACCTTTCTTCTCGGACGCAGCTTAAGAATCTTAGAGATTCTTGCTCCATGTTTATGTAGAAGACTCGGCTCGGCGAACACCTTAAGGGCGGATTGGAGAGGATTTGTCTCCAAAGTGAGTTCCACTCACAATGCTCCTAGAATGCCTTCTAGCTTGGAAGAGGAAGTATGAGGAGAGAAGAGAGAACCAATGCTGGTTGTGGGATAAGAAGAAATGGCGCATCCACCCTCTATTTATAGAGGAGGATGGGCTGCCAATGAGAGGGCACAATGCCCTTTCATTTGCGAAATAACATGTCCCTAGGACCAAGGGCTGCAACCAATGCCCCTTGGTCCATGAGACATGTCTCATGCCTTTGCCTTTTCAATTAACTAATTAATTAGAAAAGGAATAAATAAATAATTGTGTCTAATAGGAAATTAATTAACTAATTAATTAATTATCCAAAATATGGTGAAGAGGCAAGGAGGTGACCCATGCCCTTGCCCATTCGGCCATGGGACATGAGACATGTCCCTTTGGCCGAATGGTGCAAGGCATGGGGTGCACCCTTGCCTAGAGGCACCTAGGGCGAAGGGGCACTCACACCCCTTGCCTATGGCCGAATGGGTGTGAGGCCCCCTTAGGGTGCCCTTTCGGCACCCAGGGTGCTACGCACCCTTCGGCCTAAGCCGAAGGTGTGCTTGGCCCTCTCCGACACCTTTTCACCAATTTACGCACCTTTCCGCCAAGAGACACGTCTCTTCGCCAAAAGGTGCCTAGACACATTTGTACCGAGCTCACATAGAGCTAGTCCAAGACATATTAAATCATCCATTGAGCTCCTTGAGCTCATATCACTCACTAAGAGCAGATACACATCTCTAGCTCAAACACTCAGATTGAGCCGAGTTGAGTGCTTAGCTACCTTTAGCTAGCCCAGTCATCTTGGTGCGCAAGAATTCCAACATACTAAACATCACCGGCAACCCTATGTTAGTCGCACATTTCATAACAAACCTGTAAATCCACCGGGAAATACCAACTCTCAAGGAGTTCCTTAAGAGGCCGCCTCTCTTGAAGGAATAACACCCACGTATTCACGATCCCATCACATAGCATTCTGTTCGAGATAGGCCTGCTGAAATGTCCCATCACTCAAGGAAGTAGCCCCGCACCCTAACCGTGCTCCTGGCCCATTAAACAAAAATTTCGTTACTCAAATGCACTCTCAATGAGCATGCTCGCAGATACAAAAGACTAATTTCAAGACACTAACACTTACTTCTCATCCTCCCTATGATCACAAGCATAAGATACCATTTTGTGGTCAACCTCGGCCAAAACTTTTGAAGCTCTCACATTAAATGGTCCAGCCCACATCAAGTTCGGCTGACCAGCCTTCTTCACATGAATCCAAGGCGTCCTCTGGAAAGGTCCGGTTACCGCATTCTTCTGGACTGTCTTCCCTTGGGAACATACCCCCTCGTAGAACCCTCTGTGATCTGTGCCAATTAATGCAACTGCTTCTCAAAAACACACTGCTACAATATGCATATTGAATTCTATGAACTAAAGAACGCACTGAAATAAAAGCATCTTACCTCGACGCATGAATGCTTCTGACTTCCCACCACCGGTGCCTCTGTCACACCCGGGACTACACAACCGTCACTATGCTGCTCCTCTTCAATAGCTGCGGCCTTATTGGTCACCGTACTCACCTTCTCAAGCCCCACTCCCTTCTCGCACAGTGACGTCACCTCGGTTTCTAAATTCCCATCAACCTTACCCTTCACAGGAGTATTCTCACCACTCCTCAAATCTGGCCGCCTCTCAACAACATTCACTGACGGTCCTCCCAGTTGTGCATCAACATGACCAGGCCCACCTTTCAGTAAAATGGTAACAATTTCTTCAACTCTCCTCTGCAGCCCATCAACTTCCTTACGCAAACCACAATTCTCTTCCTGCAGCTTGGTCACTTGTTTCTTCAAACTTCTCTCATTCCCCTGCAACACAAAAACTTCCTCCCGCAGAGCCTTAACAAAACAAATTTCACGGCGCAACCGCAGCACCTCCATTCTTAGATCCACATCCTCACGACCCTCTCCGTAACCTCGGACGTACTCTTCTTCTTCACCGCTATTGCCTGCAGCCTCACCTCCCTCTTCTTCGGCCTCCATATTCTCATCACATGCAAGGCCCTACATGGTAAGGGAAACCTGTAAGTACCACACTATCAAGCATTGCTGGAACTGAACAAATTCAACGTACCTGATACAAACGCATGTACAACACGGTCATCTCAGGAGAGAAGAAGACTACGGCTGGAATTTGCTTCGGGATCCTCGCCCCCCGCGCAGTTGCAATCTTTCTCAGATAAAACATCTACAATAACAGAAGGGTGGTTTGTAAATTTCATATTACCGGATTACGGAAAACATGAGTACGCTAACCACAAAGAACCATACCTGTAGGAATATTGTACAGCCCCCGACCTTCGGGATATATTCCTCACCGTGTACTCCATTCACAAAAGTCTCAACACTCCTGACCAACTCATTGAAAGCATAACGGCCCCATGATCTCTTCGCCCCATTCGCATGTCCCACTACATTCTTCATTGGGTGGTTGTAAATCCTTTTCCGGGAGGAGGACAGAGAACAGTCTTCAGAGCCAAGAGATCGTATGCTATACGTACCATCGTCCTGTCGGCGCTCCCAAGCAACACATCCACAACTGACTCATGTGAAACAATGGTACGCTCAGCCAACTTCACACAAAATGCATCACAAATCTCCTTACTGGGCTTCACATTCTTGCTGTTTCTGATGTCCTCTCCCCATCTTCTATACCCATAATGTCACAAAAATCTTCAGCGGTTAATGGATATGTCCGCCCACCAAATGCTATCTGCATTGCTCTGCGTACTCCATGTTAACAGTGTCCTTTATCGACTTTTGTTAGTGGGATCACCCTTCAACCCCAACAAGCTTTTGAAGGACTATCCCTATCATTTCATGCCTCTCCCGACTCAACCCACTAACTACGCCGTAGAATGTCCGGACCTGGCATCTCAACACTATCTTCATCCCGCCATCCCCACCATCACCCCACTTCACCTTATCCTCGGGTGACATTTCATTCCACACATCCTTTATGCTTTGTCCCTCGTCAAGGCCAACATCACCAGCCTTTAACTTCACCATAAAGTCTCACCTGTAACAATGAACCATATTATATACTCAGACATATTTTAGGGAATCAAAAAATTAAACTATTTCACGCATGAAACTTACTGAAAATTTTTCCAAGTATTGCCACTGATCTTGATAGCTCTCCTCTTCTTACTCGCCACTGCTCCAAATGGTATAAAGAATAAAACATTACCGTCGTGTAATGCAAATTATGATTAAATCATTGTTTACACTACATAACATCGTAGACGCTGTTCATTGTACACCATAACGTCAATACTATTCTCAATCGCTGTTTTGGGATGAACTACACTCTCTTTTTAAACCGTCGAACTATAGGGCCTCTCGTATGTCACCGTCCGCTTTGGAGGCTAGAAGGGGGTCTAGAAATCAACATACCTTCGCGCCAAGACGTCTTCTTCTTCCCCACCCTTCCTTTTACTCTTGCTTCTGGTTGACCCACTCATGGTTGAAGAAGAACTTCGAATCCTGCGTCACAAACTAAAGAACCCTAAAACTTGGAAGCTACTCGCAACCGGATCAAACGTATAACTTTCGAACATGAAAAACTTGAGCGCGTGCCAACTTATCTCAAATGCTACTTAGATGCTTGTTGCGACGACGGTGGAAGATGTTCATCGCTTGGTGCAACGAAGGAGGAGGAGTGGAAGTTACGTGCACTGGCTCTGGTCCGACCGTGGAGAAGAACGTGGAAACGGCGATCGTGAAGTAATAGCGCCTCCAAAACGACGCTCGTTTTGGTATTTCAACCGACAAAAATTGGTACTTCAGCTCCTTCAAACTTCGTACTTCAAAATAGAAAAGCACGAGGTAAGAGTTCTCTGACTTTGGTATGCAGATTCTAAGACGGTCAAAATATAAAAAGTATTAATGATGGAAATTAAAAATGTATATTTTTACAATTTTGTGTTTGGTTAATGGATTTTAAAAATATAGATTTTATAGGAACCATTTTGTAATTTTTATAAAAGTTTATGGACTAAACAAGTAATTTTTTAGGGATTATTTTGTAAAATTTATAAAATTATGGGGACTAAATGTGTAATTTTTAGGAACCATTTGTAAAGTTTTTAAAAGTTCAGGGGCTAAATGTGTAATTTCTATGGACCATCTTGCGGTTTTTCAAAAGTTCAAGGACAAAATGTGTAAATATATAAAATTTGATGTCATTGTTCTTAATTTTTTGAACATAACAATTTTATGAATTCTAAGAATAACGTGCTTATAGGTGATATTTTCAATCCATGAATTTGTGAAGGATGAGGAATTCAAGGATTTTGAGAATGATGGAGAATTATTTTCCAAATGAACCAAACATAGGATTATATGGATTAATGGGATTTTCAAAATCCATATTTCTAGAATTCTTAAACCAAACACCCCCTAAGAGGAAAATCGAAATAATAGAAAGTGAAAAAGAAATACTCCATCCGTCTCAAAAAATAATTATACACATTTTCTTTTCAAATTATTTTTGAAAAGTTTTCCACTTTTCTAAAAGGAAAAGTTATTTACAAGTTTATCATTCAAGATTCGTGATCAACAATGTTGTCGTATTTAATTATACTCCACATTAAATGTTGATCAACATCATAACTTGTCTTGAACAATGTCGTTAGAATAAATGTTGATTCGTATTTTTATTAGTATCTCCTTACACCTAATTAACAATATTACCGTTCTTACTTAGTATTAAATGTTGACTAACATCATGGTTTGTCTTGAACAACATCGCGGAACTAGAAGTTGATTTGCATTGTGATCAACATCTCCGTATATATGATCAACACGTTGATGTGCTTGATCAGCATTATGTTGTCCTAGATAGGCAACCAAGAAGGGGGGTTGAATTGGTTGACACTGAATTCTTTTCGCAAAATATGCAATCCGGTCACAAGTCACTCAACACGTTAAGTTGCAATTGCAAGTTGAAGTAGGAACTTCACGCATTGATTCATTGTAGCATCGGAAAGTTGAACGTTAATGAACACAACGATATATAGGGGTTTGGTTAGAAAGACCTACGACCTCTTTTCAAGATTTCACCTAAGAGTTTGTCTCCACTATTCTTTAAATAGCTTACACCCTAGTTTTCCCGAGGTTAACTAGAAACCTAATGGTTTTCCCGGGGTTTACTAAGAACCTAATGGTTTGCTTGAGGCTCACAAAGAACCTAATGGTTTTCACGAAGCTCGCCAATAACCAAATGGTTTTCCCTTTGTTGTGTGGCACACACACATTTCCAAAGGTGTTAAAATGAAATATTCTATCTATTATGCTACGTTTTGAGTGGTTTAAGTCCACTTTTACATCAAACTTTCAAGATGGTTTAAGCTCTCTAACATCCTACATTGTACATTGTTTGTTCACCAATTTAAAAGGTCAAGACAAAGTTGTAAGCCTCTAGTATTTAATTTGGAGCAATTAAGGTGATTATTCCTCTTTGAACTTCAATGTTTAGATTAGAGACTTCATGCTTTGATTGCATGTCCTGGACTTTATCATGTCTCAACTTGCTGTGAGTGACATTATGAGTGATGAGAGAAGCATGTTGGTGTAACTTTTGTCTATCATTGTGATGCATTGACTTGTTGAAATAGGAAGAGCATGATGATGTCTATAGAACTATGATTTGCCATGAGAGCCATGTGTCATTATATGGAGTTGCAACGGAATACATTACATAACACTCTCATGCAATGAGTGATGATCATATAGGTGTTCATATTGAGCTTGTCACATGCTAGTCATACTCCATGCCATGATCATCATGATCATTTTTTCATATGACCCATGAGCCTCATTAAACTTTATGCTGATTTGTCAATCATGTCTCTCCTATCATTCTTGAAACAAGCTTCTATGATAACCAAACTTTGTCATACTCCATGCCTTGATGCTTGATTGCTTAGCTACAAGTTGCATGACCGTCATAATAGTCTTTTGTGATAAAACTTGATGGCCGCCAGACCCAATCTACTTAAAATGTCCAAAAAAGGCCTAGCAAAAGCCCAATTAAGTAGCCCAAAAAAGGCCCCACTAAAAACTTAAATAATTCATAACCCAAACATATTGAGGACATTCTCGGACCATACATACCCGAACGTATTAAGGACACGTGTTCTCTGACACACCGTCATTCTATATTGGGATATTACAATATTACTAATCATTCACATCTTTTAAGGTAACTATTCACTCAATTCTCTTGCTGCTATCATCTCACTTTCCCAATACTCACAAAATACAAATAGAGGGCCCCCCTCTATTCCCCCACTCGATTTCTGAGTCCGTCGTACTTGCACGGATTCCCATGGCTTCCAGCAACAACAGAACACGACAACACAGGAGGACAGTGGCGGCTATCCACACAGATCCGCCACCAATTGGCGCCGTCTGTGGGAACTGCGGTGGTCCCCAAGATCAGGCCCCGCCAATAGAGCTCGGGGGTCACTCCCGTTCCCACCTGTCCAGGCCGGAAGGAGGAGGCTCAACGGACGGCCTCACGGCTGATCCCAGCTATCAGAAATCCTCTGAAGATAATACTCATGGAGCGACCTCGTTGCAGCCAACCTCCAGCCTCCGCCGGATTGTGCTCAGGGAAAAGCGGAGCAACCACCATCGGCCTTAAGAGTCTTACAAGCCACGAGGCGAGCGAAGTTTACGGCAGAGATCACCCAGTTTAGAGATCAGATGGCAAGAGGCCTAGCGAAATCTCTCCTCGGATTTTCGGAGCCGTTAGAGGTCCAGGTTGTTGGAATTCTTGGCGCACCAAGATCATTTGAGATGATACTTGAGCTTAGGAAGCTAAGAGAGAGCTTAAAGGTAGCTATATGTAGCTAGCCCCAGCTCATCTCAGCTAGAAGTAGTTGTACTTAGCTTACAACAGCTTAGGGCAGCTAAAGGTAGCTCCCCTCAGCTCATCTCCAGCTCACAGTAGCTGGACACAGCTCAAGTTAGCTCATTGTAGCTAAGAGCAGCTCAATGCAACTCAACTTGAGCTCACCTTAGCTAAAGGTAGCTAAACCCAGCTTAAAGCGAGCTCACCCCAGCTAGAAGTAGCTGTGGCAGCTCAACTCCAGCTCAAGTTAGCTAGGAGTAGCTAACTCCAGCTTAAGTCAGCTAGAAGTAGCTAACTTCAGCTCATGGTACCCTAGCTCATGTTAGCTCATAAGTGACTAATCTCAGCTCAAGTCAGTTAGAAGCAACTAACTTGAGCTCAATTGAGCTAGACTAGATGGAGAAGTGACCTTTCAGCTTAAGATGAGCTGAAATGAGTTTTTGTGGTCATTTGGATACTTTTGTAGTACCAAGAGGTAACAATTAGTCTTTTACCTAAATATGGGTATTTTGGTAAAAGGACATGTCTTGTACTAACACAATTGGTTGTGGTTGGTACTCTTGGACATTAGTGTCCTTACCTGGGTGTTTACTAAGGTACCATACCCAAGGAGACACCTTGTTTAGCGAAAAGGTGCCTCTTAGGAAGGCACCCTTTCGCCTAACCAAGGTAGTTACCTACCATAAGGAGCCGGCAGATTTAGGGAGGTTGTAACCTCCCAAGGGCCGAAACATTATGTTGTTTCGGAACCAAGGGAGGCGTCCCTAGCCCATTTGCAACCACCCCTCAACCCTTTATAAATAGGAAGGGTGGGCTGGCCATGAACCAACACTTGCACCATTATTATTCCTCTCCATCTTCCTCCCTTGTTCTTGCTGAAATTAAGAGCTAATTTTCCTTAGAGATTTTGGGTGGAATACATTGTGTCCATATCAACACAATACTTCCATTGCATGAACATTCAATCTATCCTTGAAGATCATTTGTAAGCCTTGAAGATTGAAGAAGAAGAACACAAAATTTCGGTACCATACTACTTGGAACTTTGCTTGAACCGTAAAGTATGTTTCCAACTTTCTTCTTCCTCCTCCTTCTCCTCTTTCTTCTTCTTGAAAGTGGAGAGGCACGATTATGAGAAAATCACATTGTGCTATGAATCTCTTGAATTGGAAGATGTAATGCGAATGCATGAAAATATGAAATGAGATTCTATGGAAGATCCGTGTTCTTTACAGGTCCCCAAGGGTATACAGAAGAGAGTGGTCACCAAGGCCGGAGAGGTTAACAACCGGAGATCCGAGGGATATCCAACAAATATTGCACTGTCTGGAGTAGGTGGAGAGGAATTCGAGCAGATCGGAGGTCAAGTATGAGGCCACTTCGGAAGATGGACCGTTCACCCGTCGGATCCGGGAGAGTCAGATGCCCCGGATGTTCAATCTGCCTCACCCTATGGAAGTTTATAATGGTGCGGGAGGCCTGGACGCATTCATCCGGAAGTACAAAACGGAAATGGAGCTGATGGGAGCAAACGAAGCGGCTCTTTACAAGTGCTTCGAGGTAGCACTAGGAGGTCCAGCTTCAGCTTGGTACAACTCTCTTCTCCCGGACTCCATCACTTCGTTCGGGGACCTGGCCACCAAGTTCACCACCCATTTCATCGGGTGCAAAAGATCAACCAAGAGAGCAATCCGGATGTTCGATATCAACCAAAGACCGAAGGAGAGAATTCGGGAATTTGTAAAGAGATTCAACAGGGAAGAAGTCCTGCATCGAAACTGACATACAATGTCACCCCACCGCCCCCGGAAGCTAGCGGAAGCGTCGTTGTTGCGGAAACCGAAAGTATCGGCGGCGGGTGAATACGGATTTTCTCTGAAAAAGGGTTGTGGACCCGAAACTCATCCCTTAAAACGTTTTCCTTCAGGTTTTAAGGTTAACTCGTGTTTGTAGTTTTTAAGACATCTTACTAGTCCTAAACCTGCACCCGAAACACGTTAGTGATTTTACAGAATATCGCGCGCGCGGAAAACAAAAATTAAGCAATAAAAGTAGAAGGACTAGAACAATATAAAGACTAGGGCCGAAAACTCCCCATGAATAATATAAAGACTAGAACATCAGAATACCCAATGTAACTAACATGCATACTACGCCTACAGAGCTGAGCCATAAAACAGATTATACCTCGCTAACTACTGCTGCTGCTAAACATAAACAGGAGAAATTAACGTCAGACTAAACACAGATTTAAACCAACAGATCACAGAAAGGATCTAACGAGAAATAACCCCCAAACTTAATCAGAAGTATACCTATCGAGCAGAATGCGAGCGATCATTGCGGAGGTCTACTCCGCAGTCGTTTGCCACGATCCTGAAAATGTTTAATATGTAGGGGTGAGTTCTCGAAAGAACCCTGGGTAGGTACGATACCGGGAAAACTTTTTAAAAACGTTTTTCCCTGCATAAAAGGTTAGTATGCAATGGACTAGCAGATAATACAACCCTAAGTATAAACTGGAATATAGTATGCAAATGCCATGATGCTCAGAAGTCCCATCGGACTGGTGGTACTTTCCCATACAGATGGTCCCCGACCATAGACAGCACCCTACGGCGCGTTGTTAAGCTCACGCCGATTATTGGGATCAGAACGCATGGTACCAGCGAGGGGTGATCTGCCCCTAACTGTCAGAATAATTAGCGGCATAAAGCCGACACAGAACAGAAAATGGATCCGTCGTCGACCCCCGATAAGCATATACGATATAACATATGTCCAGAAACCAAAACAGAGAGTGGGTCCGTCATCGACCCCCGATAATCATGATGTCCAGAATATTATTAAAAACCTACATACCACTATTGTACCATGTGACTAGCCCCGAGATTCACTGGGCCCCACCCTCGACCCAAGTACTAGCCCTTAACTAACCTAATACACATGAGTTGAACTACATTGTGTATTAAAAAACTAAACCCCTTACCTTGACAGAATCAGATAATCTACTGTGGCCCCTAGACGCTCCACAGAAACGCATATTTAATCTGGCAGAATCAGAAACACAGAATAACTTTAGTTAATTAACAAAAGTTTTTTACTTTGGGAATTTATCCAAAATTACCACTTAAGTCCTCCAACTTTTCAGAAATTTGCAATCTTGCCCAAAACTTCACAAAGTTGCAGAAATTGACAACTTTATACTTAAAGTGTCCATAATTTATTCCATAACTTAAAGTGGCTAACTTTCCTTTAGCTTTTCCATAATTACACCTTTAGTCCTTACACTTTTTAAGAACTTTCAAGTTAGCCCTTAAGTTTCACAAAGTTACAAAATACCCAATTTTGTCAACTTTTCAACACAAGTAATTTTTTTTCCAAAATCCCCAATAATTCGGCAATGGTCCAAACTTTCGGCCAAAATTCATTTTGACCCTAAACTTTATAAACTTACACTTTAGCCACTTAAACCATACTTTCTTCACCAAAACATCATTTAATCACTTTCTCCAACACTTTAACTTCACAAAATCATCAAAACAACATCATCATCATTTCGGTTTTCATCAAGATTCCACCAAATAAATTCCAACCTTTTCCAACAACTTAAAATCATGTTAAACATACTTATAACATGCTTTCTACCAACTTTCTTCAACAAAAATCCACCCAAAAATTCATCCAACAAATCGGCCTACACCCTAAAATCCCAACAACATGTTTTTTCATGATTTCTCAAGAACAAAGTATGTTCATCATACTTCCAACAACAACATACTTGAAAATCAAAATCATCCATGAACCAAATCCATAAAAATTACCAAGGAGGATCCTCACCTTGATAATACTTGTAGCTTAGCTTAGGATGAGCGGTTGTTGAGACAAATCCACCACAAAAATCCTTGAATACTACTGATTTAGGAAGCCTAGGAAGTGGTAGGACTAAGCTTTGTTGAAGATCCAAGCTCAAAACTTCAAGAAATGGTTGCTGGAACCAAAAGTACTGCTGGACCCGTCTGTTGCACCAAGGTTTTGGAGACCTTCCTTTCACATTTGGCTCTTGCTTCTTTCAGAAAGGTTGTAGCCAAGACCTTGATGAAGATTTTCTCTGAAGACTCCAAGAGCAGATTTGGATGTTTACTAGGGCAGAAAGGCTGTGGAAGAGGGACGAAAATTTCTGGCAGCACAAGGGAGAGAGGTTCTTCCTTTGCTCAATAATAGAGATGAGAGATGAATGAGAGATAAAGAAAAGAGTGAATGGTCAGGAATAAGAGACGAAGTCTGAAATAATGGAAGGGGATGGGTAGAACAGAGAGGGTATGGGTTAAAGGAGAAGTCTTGACTTTTATGAAGAAATGAAACTAAAATAAAAAAACAAATATCTCAAGACTTATCATAAATACAAATAGGTAAAATAGGCCAAAAAATATTTTCTCCCACTCACAAATTTTCCAGCCAATAAAAGAAATTAACTGAACAAGTGATTTTCCAATTGTTTCCTTCCTCGGTGACCATTTTGCCCTCCGAACCCGATTTTTTGCAAAACGTCCCGGAACTCCGTAAATGTTATCCAACATATAAAACACTTGTAATTAGCTCCTAACACTGAATTCCATAAATTAATCACAAGCCGTTTGTGATCTGATAATTACAGAATTTAAGCTTACGACCGAAATTTACAGAAAAAAATTACAGAACGTCGGGGGTGGGTGTTACAGACAACATCCGGATCATGGTCTTCACTAAGGCACTTCTCCCGAACTCCAGATTGGCATACGAACAATCTCGAAGAACATCACCGACGTAGAGGAGATGTATGCGGTCATGCAGGAGCACATGATGGCACAAGAGCTGCTGTCCTAGAGGGAATGGAAGTAGGACAACAAAGACAACATGGAGCAAAGGAGAGATACCCTTAAGCCTACAGTCATCGGGCATTTAGCGAGTCGAGGTGGCCAGAAGAAACCCTCCGAGAGGAGAACAAATTTCACACCACTCAACATCGCCCGAACCAGCATCCTCGAGGCACTATAGAAGCAAGGAAGCGGAAGCATCAGCTAGTTGAGGGCCATGCCAGAAGAAACAAAGAGCAATTCTTCCAAGTGCTGCCAATTCTACAGGGACACTGAACACGATACCAAACAATGTTACCAGTTGAAGAGGTACATTAAGCACCTCATCAAGAAGGGTTCACTAAGGGAGTACTTGAAGATGCCTCCGAACGAGGGAACTTCCTGAGGGAAGGGGAAGACCAAAGGAAATGCTGCTGGTCTAGACATAAAGAACGAAGGAAGGAAGTCTCCACCCCAAGCTACTGGAATACTGAATAAAGATCTATTCGCCTACCCTCCAAGTGACATGACCGGGATCAACCCGAAAGTAATTCAACACAGGTTACACCTCGACCCGAACGCAAGACCCATAAAATAGAAGAAAAGAAACAACTCACCATTCAAAAGAACCTTCATCAAAGAACATATCTCGAAGCTACTTGCCGCAGGATTCATATGTGAAGTATCCTATCCCGAATGGTTAAGCAATCCCATAGTAGCAACTCGGGAAGACAGCGACAAACTACGCATGTGCATAGAATTTACAAATGTGAACGATGCTTGTCTGAAGGATTAATTCGTACCCCACACCCCGGTCGATAGGCTTCTGGATTCTACAGTCGGGCATGCGAGGCTTTGCTTCCTCAATGTGTACAGTGGATACCACCAAATCCGAATGAACCCAGCAGACGAAGAGAAGATGTCCTTCATAAGAGACTCTGGCATGCATTGCTACATCAGGATGCCTTTCGGGCTCAAGAATGCCGGAGCAACTTAATAAAGATTGATGGATAAAGTATTCTCCGAACAGATTGGGAGGATTCTCGAAGTATACGTCAACGACATCATCATCAAAAGCAAAGAAGAAGGTGATCTTATCCTGTAACTCGAAGAAGTGTTCGGTCAAATCCGAAAGTACGGGCTTCGGTTGAACCCGGAAAAAAGTATTTTCGGAGTAACTACGGGGAAATTCCTCGGATTCATGGTATCCGAATGTGGCATAGACGCAAATCCGGCAAAAATCAAAGCTTTGTTAAACTCAAAGACGCCTTCTTTGGTCAAAGATATGCAGAGGTTGCTCGGAAGAATAACAGCCCTGAGTCGTTTCATATCACGGTATGGGGACAAGTGTCGCCCATTCTTCAAACTCCTGATTAAGGAAGGTGCAGAACCTGAAAGGATTGGTGTAAAAAAAGGAGATTAGAAATCAAAAAGAGGAGAATGCAGCTGAATAGGCGAAATTCGTATGGTATCCTGAATGTCAAAAGGCTTGGGAGGAAATTAAGCCATACTTATTGGAGATGCCTACCCTTCGGCAACCAACCGAAGATAGGCCTCTAATAGTATACCTAGCAGTAGGAGAGAATGCCGTAAGTTCGGTCCTCCTATAGAAAGATGACTAAGGAAACCAGTGGCCAGTCTATTACGTGAGAAGGTCATTACATGCTGCCGAACTTAACTACCCAATGATTCAGAAAGTAGTATACGCCTTGGTCCTATCAGCCCGAAAGTTGAAGTCATATTTCCTTGGGTTCTCCATAATTGTCCGAAGTAACGTGCCTATCAAAGACATCTTAAAGCGGGTAGATCACTCTGGACGATTATCAAAATGGTGCATCGAGCTGAGCGAATACGAAGTTAAATATGAACCAAGGAGAGCAATCAAAGCATAGGCTATTGCTGATTTTATTGCCAAATTACCCCAAGGATTCGAAGACGAGCATTCGGAAATCAAGGACGAATCTGTATGGACACTTTATGTGGACGGAGCTTCGGGATCAGATAGACAATGAGCGAGATTAGTCCTCAAAGGCCCCGAAGGGATGAGGGCCACCAAATCCATCAAGTTTACTTTTCCAGTGACAAATAATGCCGCCGAATATGAAGCCTTAATCGCCGGATTGGAGTTAGCAAAGAAGGCAGGTATTCGATCCCTAAAGACATGCAGTGACTCGAACCTTCTGGTTCAACAGATGAATGGGGAGTATGAGGTCAAGGAACCAAGTCCCAAGAAATATGCCGAAGTTGCCAAGAAATTAGCTATATAGTTTGAAAGGTTGTACATTGAGAAGATCCCGCGGGCACTTAACTCCGAAGCTGATCAGCTTTCGAAGTCTGTCTCCTACGATGAAGAAAGAAAGAATCCTTATATCAACTACCTCTAGGTATTCAACATTACTTCAGGATGGAGAGCGCCCTATTGGTAATATCTCACCGAAGGAATACTTCCGGAGGATCCGGTCATGGCAGCCAAAGTGAGAAGAAAATCAAGCAAGTTCATCATCATAGGCGACAATCTATATCGAAAGGGTTTTTCTTCACCTATGCAAAAATGCATCGGGAAAGAAGAAACCGGAGACGTTCTAACAGAAGTTCACGAAGGCACATGTGGGTAACATATCAAGTCGGATGCGTTAGTTGTGGTCATACTCAGGCAAGGATATTTCTGGCTGAACTTGAAGGAAGAGGGCAAGAAGTTGGTCAACAGATGTAAAAAGTGCCAAGAATTTTCCAGAATATAGAGAGTCCCCTCGGAGTATGTAACATCTTCGGATTATCCAATACCCTTTTCCGTCTGGGAAATTGACTTAATTGGAACACTACCAATGGCTTCCGGAGGATTGAAGTACTATGTAGTCGTCGTGGACTACTTTACAAAATGGATATAAAGCGAACCATTGACATCTATAACGGCTGACAACATCTGGAAGTTCGTTGAAGAACATCATTTACAGGTTCGGATGCCCGAAACTACTCGTAGAAGACAAAGAGACACAATTCACGGACGGAGGATTCCAAGACTTCATTGAAGAGTTCGGAATCAAACTCCACTTTCCTCCAGTCGCTCACCCTCAGAGCAATGGAAAAGTCGAAGTATCAAACCGAACGTTAAAAGACGGATTGAAGAAGAGGCTTGGAAACACGAAGGATAAATGGCCTGGAGAGCTTCCACATGTCTTATGGAGCTAACGGACTACACCTCGAAAGTCAACCGGAGAAACCCCATTTTCCTTAGCCTATGGTACGAAAGCACTCATATGGTTCCGGTTGGATGGATGGTGACCCGAAACCAAGGAATGATATTTTCCTCCTTGTGCTTGGTGAAAGTTGATGATGGTGGTAGAATTTGAGCACTTGAAACCTCCAAGCTCCAAATAACTTGGCAATCACAAGTATGACGCCCGGTGGTGGTGGTGGATCCAACTTCTCTCTTCTTTGGTGGATTTGAGCAAGATGAAAATGATGAATTTGAACCACACTTGAGCCTCAAGTGTGGAGTTGAATATGGTAAGAAGAAGACTAAATTAGGAGCTAATCTCACTAAGAACTTTAAGCTAGAAAGAAATGTAAGAAACTAACTAGAAAGATAAAACTTGGCGAATAATTCTTGATGTATTTCTTGATGAAGAACAAGTGAGGTAAGACTCCTATTTATACTAGTAGGAGCCAACCGTGATACTAAAGACTAATAAAACTCATAACATTAACACTAGAATTACTCCAAATAACTCCTAATAAAACTTGATACTAAAGACTAATAGCTCCTCCATTTTATTGCTTGTAACACATGAGAATGAAGCCTCTAGATGCTGGAAATTTTTTCTAAAATTGATAACAAAATGAGGTTAAAAAAGGAGTTACAAAACTCACTTAGCTTTAAATTAGCTTTAAATCAGAAATTGCAGCAAGGTGTCACTTGGAAGCTTAATTCGGCATTTGTATCGTCCGAACTGTGTTCTGACCTCTTCATATGAAGTTTAGATCCTGATGTTAGCTTTCAAATGCAACAAGAATCATGCACTTCCGATATCTGTATCTTGGGTTATGAAAACGGAAGCCGCGGCGGAAACGGGAGCCGCGTGAGCTGAGGAAACGGAAGCGGTCGGTCCAACCGAGACCCGCTGAGTGTGGTGGTCCCGTGACCCGGCCCGCAAAGTCTCGTTCTCGAAGGCCCGGTGCCTGAGAACACTTTGCTCACGGAGTATGCAAACAGAGTTATGCGCTTATTTTTTTCGGTCGTGTTTCAACCCGCAACCTACAATTCTCAAACATGGCAAGTATACAGTATAAACCCTAACTATCCATGGCGAGCCCCGCCCCACTGAAATAGGCGAGCACTCCACCATCACCAAACATACAGTTCATGGATAACATCATACATAACTTCTCAGAAACACACAGATACAGAATCTCTCTAACACATCGAGCATATCACAATATGATCACATCCCGGGTCCCGCCTTCCACTGTCATGGGCAATTCCCCGGTCCTACAGAGTATCCAGAACATATATACAGAAACAGAATGTATCTAGGATACATAGCATGATCAGACAGATGACATGCATGCATATACACCTACAGAGCCGACCGAGAAAGACCTCAGAATACCTACGTGCGGGATCTAGGAGAAACTCCGAGATCAGAAGATCCCCGCAAGTACCGCTGCTGCTGCTAACACACCAACAGAAGAGAGAAGTAAGTTAACTGTGAGAAAACTCATATGCTATCCTTAGCATAAATCCAGAAGTCAGAAAACAGACTATAGATTCAGACTCAGATACAGATCTGATTCACTACGAGTTGATTCCAATTTCAGATTCAGATTCGCAGATTCAGATTTCAGATCTGATTCAGATTTCAGATACACTCAGAACTGATTCAGATTTCAAATATCGACTCCCCTATAGTTACTCAAAGAGACTGCCCCTTACAGACAGAAAATCAGACAGAACAGAAGGGTACCTGAAACAGAATCAGACAACACACCCCAGACTCACTCTGCGGGTTGTTGGTCAGGTACTCCTGAAACGGTAAACAGAAAGGGGGTAAGTCCTCTTTTGAGAACTTAGTAAGGGCTTGGGGATAGGCACGGTTTCTCTTTACGTATAAAAACCTGCAAAACAAAGACAAAGACAAAGAAAATACCAACACGCAGCAGATAACCAACATATGCTCAACCAATGCAAATCAAACATATGCAATGCACATAAGCAGAATTGTTAGTATAACAAACAGACACGCTCTGAAACGATAGTCCATTCTGGCCCAGCCACGTAATGAACTACCGCAGACACATGAGTCTGGTACCAGCTCGGGGTAGCTAACCCCATCAGAACACCACCCCCGTAGGAGTTGAATCAGAACACCACCCCGTAGGAGTTGAATCAGAACACCACCCCCGTAGGAGTTGAATCAGAACACCACCCCTGTAGGAGTTGAATCAGAACACCACCCCCGTAGGAGTTGAATCAGAACACCACCCCGTAGGAGTTGAATCAGAACATCAACATCTTCGAGTCCTCGCACCTGCACACCAATGCCTATCCCGACTGACCAAGTTTGGGTATCCTCGGGCCACCCTCAATCCAAACTCAGCCTCGGTACACCCAGACACGCATTTCATAACATAATCCGAAATGCAGAATCGAGAGCAATACTGAAACCCTTACCGAACTTTACTGACTTTGCGGAAGAATCCCGGGAAAATCCCGACGCTCGGCCCGAAGTGCGGTAGTGTGACTTCCGAAGTCCCGCACTACTCCACAACTGCTGATTCAAGCTGAACAACCACATACAAATCAGAAATCACCAATCCAGACCCCCGGGAACTAATCCCGCACATTCCCGCACTTTCCCGCAAAATTCCACAGAAAGCTCGGATTCTCAAACCGAGCTAGAACATAGTTATTTATACTTACACATGCACAACTAAGCATTCAAATCATACTTTCCCAAATTTACGCAAGCAAGCAAGTAGGTCGGTTACGTTCACAATTTCAGAAAACGATGTTCCAAACACCGTTTGTTACCTACTTCAATTCCTGATATCATTCCATTATCAATACATCCCAGAAACACACCACAACCATAAACATACCCTTTCCTCATTTTCGGCCTTAACCTAATTCTTACACCAACATCCTTTTCAATCCAATTAGGGTTCCATTCTCATGCTTAATTCAACAATTAAACATTCTAAGCATGCTTACTAACATACTTCACCATAATTTCCCAAAATCATACAAATCTTCACATGAACAATTCGGCCATTTGGGCACTTTTCATCCAACATGCTCACCTTCAAATTGAACCCTAATAGCAACTCCTAATCATGCTAGGAACAACATATCCAAAGCATGAACCAAGATGACATCAATTCAACATACTTAAGATTTAGCCAATAATTCGGCCAAATTAGGGTTTCTTAACCCAAGGTGTTCTTCCATAATCCAAACCTTGATTCCTACACCAAATCATACCAAGAACAACATACCCAAAGCTTGAAGCAAGAAGATGAACAAATCATCTAGCTAAGGCTTGTCATGATTTCGGATTCAACATGTATATCAACCACAAATCATGCTCCAACACACCAAACTCATGAAGAGAACAAGCTTACCTCAAGCTTACACCAAGATTAATCCTTTCTTACCCTTGCAAGATGAAGAACACATGAGAGGGGGAGGAAGTGAGAGTGTCACGGTTACGAGAGAAGAAATGAAACCAAAAATGCCTCCCTTTTCAATTTCCACCTTATATACTTCTTATCTTATGACACACACACCTTACAAGCACACACACACACACTTTACTCACTTGCCAAGCACACACACACCTTACTCACCATGGTGACTCACTACACCAAATCCAAAATTTGCCTAAGTGTTGAAGTATCGTCCCGCGCCAACTTAACCCGAGCAAATCCCGACGTGTGTGCTTGCTATCCCGACCAAATAATCCCGTCATGTGTGCTTGCTCGATTACCTCCACAATATTCATCCCGAGTCGTAAAATACCATATACCCTTGGCGCCATCAAATTTTCCATCCCGAGCCCCGAGTGTCGCCCGAGAACGAACGTCCCGACCCCGAAAAATATTTTCCGCGGAAAGGTGCGGGGGACTCGTGCGACCTCGAATATGTAAGCATTCTCGAAAATGTTACCTAGAAAAGATCCGGGAGCCATCTGACCAACAGAAAACATGCCCCGCATGCTTGGAATGGAGCCCCGGGATACACAGAAGTCACCACCCGCTCGGGGTGAGATCCGCGAAGTCATCCACGGTCACTGGTTTGGGAGGCTACAGGAACTCTTCACCGAACCAGGAAGGGTCTTCTTCATCGCCATCGATCCCGAAGTGATCAACATGAGGATTGCGCTCGACGATTTGCTTCCTGGACAGGCAAAACCCAAAGTCGAACTTCTGGATTTCGATCGCCATAGAATCCTTCAGTGCCTGATGAAACTTCGGGATGCTCTCATTAGTCTTGACAGCTCTTCCCTCAGCTTCTGGATTTCTTCATCCTTGGCCCTCATGTCTTGATCATGTGGTTATTCAGGTCTGGATTTCTTCATCCTTGGCCCTCGAGGCCTAGACGACTCAACACCTTAATGTCAGGCGGTAACCCGGCCTAGAAATGCCCAACACGGGATTTCCACCATAAGGGAAAATATTTAGATATTTTTGAAGGCTTTTAGAATATTCCTAGCGTATTTTATCCTTATAGGATAAGGCTAGGTAGTTGTTATTAGGTGTAGTGGTTCTATACTAGTTTTCTTTCACTCAATCTGTAAGCCTATACATAGAGGCTCATTCTCATTAGAATTTTCAAACTTGGATTAATGATGAAATGATTTCTTTTCAAGTCTCAATTGTGGAGAAAATTCTCTCCCACTTTTATCCCCTTTTTCCATTCCACTCCATGGATAATTTCATGGTTTACTAACCCCATTGTTGTCGACTCAATGAAGTCTGGAGGTGATCGGGCAATCTTCTTCCACATCCTTCCATCTCCATCATTCTGAGCATTAAAGCTAGTGTTGCCTAGCCATGAGATTAGGAGGTGTTAGCAATTCGAGAGGCTCATTCATTCCACGATTCCCCTTTAAAGACAAGGAAACTAGATTCGAATCAAGATCATTCCAAGAATGGCCCAAAAAATCAATGGCCAGACTTGGTGGAATCACATCGTGGTAGGTGATTAGAGTGTGAGTCGTTGAGTCTTTATTTTCCTAGATGCTTGCGTTTCTAGGGACTAGCAATGTTTAGGTTTGGGAGGTGTTGTGTCTGCAATACATACACATTTTCAAAGTGTTTACATCATAATAAATCATCTTTTGCGCCTACTTTTTGTGGTTTAGATGCAATTTACTGGCAATTGTCAATATCTTTGTAGGTGTGAGAAGCAGAGGTGAAATGGAGCTCATAGTGCAATGTTTGTGGGTTTGAGACTTATTTCAATGACTGGAGTGTCAAACCAACAAGTCCTGGGTCAAATGAAGGGGTCAAAGTCAAGTCAAGGAAGAATTGGGGACTTTCAGGGACAAGGCGCGAACATTTGGCGCGCTAACATCCGCTCAGCATCACTGCACCGTGAAGAAAGAGGCAATTTGGCACGAAGGTGTGGCGGGTTGCCACGGTGCGGTGCTCGATGGGTTACGTGCTGACCGCAAGCTTGCATGCTAGTTAGCGCGCAAGCATCGCGCTGCCTTGGCACGGTGGACGACACTCCCCCCATGTGCAGACGGTTACCAACAAAGCTTTCTCACAATTTCCACTGCTTTTATCATTCTTGATTGGGTGATGAGATTAAATACCAATGATCTCCTTTCTTGAGGATCAAGACTTAGAGTCCATCTCTTCAACCTATCTCTTAATTTTATCAGGTATTTTTGTTACCTACTCCCGATGTGTGTGTGCTTAGTGTCTGATTAGTGTGCTAATCGGGTGATTTTGTGCACAAACCGGGATTTACGGATTTTTTTGGTGAAGATCGGGGCTTGATTTTAAACATGTTTTGTCTGTGTGTTATGGAGTCCCGAGGATGGTGTTCAGATGATATTTTGTTTAGTGGAGTGGTTTAAAAGATATGAAAATCAAGGTTAGACTAAATTGCAACTTTGCAAAGTTTTGGGGCCAGATTGTAGTAGTTGGAAAGTTGAAAATAAAAAGAAAAGATGACAAAGAGGGAGGCGGCTATGGTAGGAAGAAAGAGAGAATTAAGCTAGCAAGCAAGAAGGAGGTGGAAACAAAAGAAAAGAAAAGTAAGAGATAAAAAGATAAGAAAGGATAAGAAACATTTTATTTTCATCTTCTTTCTTTTTCTTCTCTACCATTGCCGGTCATCATCCATGATTAAGTGCGCGCACACACACACCTTTCTTTTTCTTAGTGATTTCTTGAAGAAAGCTTGAAGATAATTATATAAAATTGATCCTGACAAAGAGTTACACACTTTCGATGGATCACATTTTGCAAATAGGGCTTTGCTTGAAAGCCGTAATTTTTTGGATTTTTACATGATGTTGGTGCCACTAGAGAGTTTGATTTTATAGTTCCTAAGTATGTATTCTGTGTTCTATTGATCAGTTGTGGGCAGAAACTTAGCCGAAGCTCTGCCGAAATCAATTTCTGGAAATCTGAAGGGAAGTTTAATTTATGATTTTGTACAATTTAAGGGTTTAGTGTTTCCCTCGATATTGCATTATGGAAGGTGCATATCAGAGAATATAGAGGCTAGATTTGGTCTGAGGGCTGGCCCGGGTGATGCCAAACTTAGTCATATGGCATTAGGAATTGGTGTACATGTTTCTGGATCAACATTTTGGATGTGGTACAACACCTAAATGGTGTAGTGATGTGATACACCAATAGGCTATTTGTGATAAGACGGTATGGGGATCATGACCTCGAGCTGGCCATGCTCTTGTGTGTGATTATATGTGTGTGCGTCAACTTTAGCTGAGAAGACCATCACTGTGTTCTGTTAAATTTTATTGAAATACGTTGTTTAAAGTGCATCGCATTCGATTGAATCTGCATTTGCTGAGCATTTGTATGTATGCATATATTCTTGTACATCTGTTTTTATCTTTGGTCGCAGGTTTCTTGTGCATCAAGAAAACCATGCCTATATACCTTAGCCTTACTAAGTTCTCAATGAGGACTTAACCCTTATATTTATATTATCATTTTCCAGAGTACTTGACAACCAGCCCGCTCAATAGAGTTCAGGGGTTGGTTTAGCTTTTGTGATCTTTCAGGTACATGTGTGTGTTCTGATCGGTTGTGATTCATTATTTGTGGTTTAAGGGGTAACCTCTGTTGTGTGTGATCAAGTGTGATCTAGATTTCTAATGTCTGTGTATTCAGTTCTGAGCACAATGGTTATCTTATGGTTAAACTTACTATATGTGTGTAGCAACAGCAATACCTTCTACGTCGAGGACTTTGGTTGGACCTTGAAGTGTCACCACCTCGCACGTTCTGTATGTACTCCAATAGGGGGTCTTTTGGCTATGTATATTGGAAATGGCATGCATACATGTAGTAGTATCATCTTTAGGGTTTTTGCTAGAAATCATGTGTAAATGTGTTTGTGGTATCAGATAGTGTCGAATATCAGTTGTGGGCGTGTAAGTGTGTTTGGGAAAGATTTTGTGCAAGTTCTTTGAAACTATGCAAATGTGCACTACCTTGTGCACTTTGACTTTTGTGTTCAAATGTGTGCTAGTAAGTTATCATGTGTAAGAAATGAAAGAGATTGTTTTGTATGAACATGTTTGTGAACGAAAAGTTTAAAATGGCCTAGGGATTTAAGTGGCTCTCCTAAAGGAAGAGTTTGTGTGTGTACTGTAATCCCAAGTTAGTATGATTATGGTGTATATTGAACAACCTAATCCCCTGTGTGCTTCCGCCGTGGAGTAATAGTTGTTGGTATCAGAGCATGGTCAATGTAGAACATGTTCTTCCATTGTGAATGTGATTGATTGATCAGTTATGCATATGATTTGTGATATGGATTATCTTTTCTGAGACAATACGCTATTACATGATGCATTTTCATTTGCATATACAGAGCCTATTAGAATACTGCTGCTTGCTTTCTGGGTGTTTAACCGTTATATATGTACTCTTTGGTTTTCTTGTGAAATACTCAAGAACATGGTGGATACTCGTAGAAGACGAGAACAGAATCAAGAGAGGCAGGGCAAAGATCCTGAACCTCAACAGATTGTGCCACAAGTGATAGGTCCAGAACCACAGGTTCCTCCGGCTTTGATACAGGTCCTTGAGCAGATTAGGGATAGTTTGGCATTGCTGCTATCGGGTACATCACGGGAAGGACAATCAACACAGGGACGCCAAGTTGAACAACAATAGCATGTGGATGTGAGTGGTATGGGACATAATGAGCCATACACTGTGACAGATAACAGCCCTCCTATGCACGAGGATGTGAGAGAAGAAACAAGACACGAGGATATGAGCACAAATGGAGGATGAGGAGAGACGACACCCTCGAGCTAGGAGGTACGTTCAGAGGTTGGCCATGTCGCCATACATGATCGTGCTATTGATGACCACACCCGACATAGTGTGCATGGACGACATCACAGGCGACACCGGGATGAGGATCGAGATGACGCTGAGGGGTCACACCTACCCGGGAGGCGTAAAGAGGGACATCAATGCCTGAGTAAACTGCTTGAGAGATTTCAGCGCTCAACTCCCCCGAAGTTCAGTGGAAGAGGTGGTCCTGAGGCAGCTGAGATCTAGTATAACCGGATCAACTCTATGTTCGAGATCTGGTGGGAGAGCATCAGGAACAGGCACAGGGGTGAGTTAGCTGCAAGAGGAGAGCCCGACATGGATATGACTTGGGATGTGTTTAGCTGTCTGTTTTAGGAGCAGTACATTAGAGATGCAGTCCGAGACTTGCAACAAACTCAGTTCGATAACCTAGCACAGGGCACGATGAGTGTGTTAGAGTATGAACATGAGTTTGATCGATTAGTTCGGTATGTTCCACAGTACTACGGGATGGAGGAGCAGAAGGCCAAAAGGTTTATGCGGGGGCTGCGACCCGATATCCGGGTGGCATTGCAACCTTTGGGTATTACCACCTACCACAAAGCGACACAGAAGGCCCAACGCGTGGAGCAAGAAGAGACCGAGAGCAGGTATCCACCATACCGACCTCAAGAGAGCGGGAGAGGCACAAGCCCGCAGAGGTTTCCCTGGAACACCGGGAAGGCTCCTATGGCTAGTACGGGTGCGAAGGGGAAAGGAGTGCCATCTTCATCTGATGTGTGCCTGACCTGTGGGGTATCTCATCCTGGGAGACCATGTTATTAAGAGACGAGCAGATGCCTAAAGTGTGGGTTCGCGGACCATTAGATCAGGAATTGTCCATAGGTAGTGCAGAGGACAGATTTCGGCAACTGGCTGAGAGCTCCGTACAATGCACCGGAGGGACGAGGAGCACCACATGGAGGTACTAGACAGCAGCCATAGCATTTAGGACTTCCACCTCCTCCGTCATAGCAACCGAGGGCTAGAAGAGTGTTCCAGATCGAGAGAGGCGAGCCTGCACAACAGGGAGCACTGAAAGGTACCTTACTTCTGAATGATATGCCTGTGAATGTTTTATTTGATACTGGTGCTTCCATATCTATTATTGCACTGAGATATGTTGGGTCTCGACATCTCTATCTATTCTATGCCTCATATATCTCTGATTAAAACTGCTGGGAGTCAATGTTTGTTTTCAAATGAGGTAGCCAAGGATTGCGTGATTACAATTGTCACCCCACCGCCGCCGGAAGCCCTAACGGAAGCTATTCTGCGGTTTCGCCGGCGATGGGCGTGAATCGGAATTTCTCTTAAAAAAATGGTTGTGGATCCGAACCCAACCCTTAAAACATTTTCCTTCAAGTTTTAAGGTTATTACGTACTTGCAGATTTTAAGACGTCTTACTAGTCCTAAACCTGCACCCGAGACACGTTAGTGGTTTTACAGAATATCGCGCGCAGAAAACTTATACAGAATACAGATAATACAGGCAGAAGGAGTTCCATCCTCTTTGTAGGGCCGGAGACTCCCCACGAATAATATAAATACCAAAAATATTAATGTAACTAATATGCATTCTACGTCTACAGAGCCGAGCCACAAAGCGGAATTATACCTCGCTAAAAAGCTGCTGCTGTTAAACATAAACAGAAGAAATAACTTCATATCAGATTTCAGATCACAGAAGGGATCTAACGAGAAAACCCCCAGACAAAAACAGATATATACCTCAGAATAAACAGAATGCAGAACGAACACCGCGGGAGATCTACTCCGCAGGTCGTTTGCCCGGATCCCCTGAAAATATTAATTATGTGGGGGTGAGTTCTCGAAAGAACCCAGTAAGGGGGCAGGTACGATAACGAGAAAAAGTTTAAAAACAGTTTTCCCTGCATAAAAAGGTTAGCGTGCAATGATCTAGCAGATAATACAGTCCTAAGTATAAGCAGGAATATGATATGCAAATGTCATGATGCTCAGAAGTCCCGTCAGACTGGTGGTACATCCCATACATGTGGTCCTCGACCACCTGACAGCACCCTACGGTGGCTTCTTAAGCTCACGCTGATTATCGGGATTAGAACGCATGGTACCAGCGAGGGTTGTACATCTCCTAACTGACAGAACAGAAGCGTCATAAAGCCGACACAGAATAGAAAACGGGTCCGTCGTCGACCCCCGATAAGTATATCCGACAAAGCATAGGTCTCAAAAGCATAGCAGAAAGTGGGTCCGTCATCGACCGCCGATAGCATAAAGTCCAGACATAAAAACCCTGCAACCCGATATGTACCTTGTGACTAGCCCCGGGAGTCACTGGGCCCCACCCTCGACCCGAGTACTAGCCCTTAACTAACCTAATACACTCGCCTTGCGTATTAAGGAAGTTAAACCCCTTACCTTGACAAAACGGATATCTACTGTGGCCCCCTGAAGCGCACAAGCAGTATCCCCGGAACGCGGATTTAATCTGCCAGAATCAGAAACACAAACTTAACTTTAATTATTTCACCAAAGTTTCTTATGTTGGGAATTTATTACACTTAAGTCTCTCAACTTTTCAGAACCTTGCAAAAGTACCCAAACTTCACAAAGTGACACTATATTCCAAAAAGTGTTCAATAACCAACTTCACACTTAGTATGGTTTACTTTTCTTTAACTTTCAAATAATTACACCTTTAGTCCTTAACTTTTTTAAGAAATGACAATTTTGCCCCAAAATTCTACCAAGTGTCATATTGATCCAATATTTTGTAGAAAACCTTATTTCACAATTCTTAGCAAAATACTTCAATTTTAACCAAGTTTGCACTTTTACCCAAACGTTTCCATATTTTGCATTTTGGTCCTCCAACTTTCACAAAGTTGCCAACTTTACCTGATTTGGTCAACTTCGCCAAAAGTCAACTTTTATCAATTTCACACAAAGTTTTCGCCCAAGCCCAAACTTTCGGCCCAACTTCCAATTTGGCCCTAAACTTTCCAAACTTCCAATTTTACCACTTTAATCATTCTTTTCTTCACCAAAACATGGTTTAATCCTTCTTTCAACACTTTAACAACACCACAACATAAAATCAGCAACTAATACATTCGGTTCTTCATCAAAACGTTTCCATATAATTTCCAATTTTCCCCACAACTATAAAACATGTCAAACACACTTAAACATGCTTTTATTCCAACTTTCTTCAACATAAAATCACCCAAATAATAGTTCAATAATTCGGCCTCACCAACAAAATTTCAACAACATGTTTTCTGACAACCTTTCAAGAACAAAACATGTTCATCAAGCATCAAGCATCAACATACTTGAAGATCAACACCAACCAACAACCAAAACTTTCATAAAACTTAACAAGGGTTCCTCACCTTGATGAACTTCACCCAAAAATTTGATGGTGTTGTTGTTGACAAGAAAATCACCTCCAAACTCCTTGAACTTGTCCAAGAAAACAAGAACATGGATGAGTTCCTTACTATGGTTATTTCAAACACATGAAGATCAAATCATAACCACTCAACCTCACCTTGAAAACAGCAGATTTGGAAGGTGGAAGAAGTGGTAGACTTGCTTGTTGAAGCTCCAAGACTCAAAACTTCAAGTTGGAGTTTTCAGCACAAACATCACAGCAGACCCATTTTCGTCCAGCTCAGATTTGGGGGTCGTCCTGACGTTTGTGGACCTTGGTTACTTCATGAAGGTTGAAGCCAAGACACAAATGAAGATTTTATCTAACTATCACAAGAGCCAATGCGAAACACAGAAGTGCAGAATTGGCTGGGAAGGAGGCAGATGTTTCCTGGACAGCAAGGGAAGCAAGGAGAGCTTCTCTCTTTACTTTTTGCTAAATATTGGGTCCGAAAATGAATGAGCTGAAATGATACAAATGAGATACATATCTGAAGTTTAGAGAGGGGGCCAATTTTGGATGGAAATTTTATGGATTTTTGGTTTAATTTTAATAAAAGAAGAAATGGTGGAAGAAGGTGAATGGTGAAGGGTGGCATGGTGTAAGGGTATGGGTTGCCATACCCTTGACCAAGCCTTAAAAATCTGCCCTCTCTCCAAAAATTCTGCTGAAAATGATTAAGGAAGATAATCCCTTATGATTATCTCCTAATCTTTCCGTCGGTGACCGTTTTGCCCCGAAACCGATTTTCTACAAAACTTCCTGGAAGTCGACAAATGTCACCCAACATGTAAAACACTTATAAATAACTTCAAATTCACTCCCAAACATTGAATTCCAATAATTTATCATATTCCAATATTGTTCCGATAATTTACAGAATTCACAATTCCGGCCGACAATCGCCGGAAAATTACAAAACGTCGGGGTGGGTGTAACAACAATGGGAAAGTATCAGATTCTCACTGATTTACCTGTGTTGGATATTCCGAGGTATGATGTGGTTTTGGGAATGGACTGGTTATCTCGGAATTGTGTAAAGATAGATTGGACGACGACGCGAGAGATTGTGCTATCTTCCATTGAGGTACTTCCTTTATGTACTCCTTCTGGATGTGTGTCTGAGATACAATTTGGAATTAAAAATTCTGGACGAGATATCTATGATTGATGAAGATGAATACTATGGATTGAATTTAGCTGGTATTAGGGATGAGTTAGATCAGATATCTGTTGTGCGAGATTTTTCGTAGGTATTTCCTGAGGATTTTCCGGGCATGTCGCCAGAACGTGAGATTGTGTTTGAGATTTTGCTTCAGCCAGGATCTGTTCCTATATTCGTTCCGCCCTATCGCATGCCGATTGCAGAGATGAATGAACTCAAGAAGTAGCTTGACGAGTTGCTTGCGAAAGGGTTCATTCGACCGAGCACTTCTCCGTGGGGTGCTCCAGTGTTATTTGTGAAGAAGAAGGATGAGACATTGAGATTGTGCATCGATTATTAGAAGCTGAATGCAATAACTGTGAAGAACAGGTATCCTTTACCCAGAATTGATGATCTGTTTGATCAATTGAAAGGAGCGAAGATTTTCTCGAAGATAGATTTGATATCGGGATATTTTTAGCTCCGGGTAAAGGAAGAGGATATACCAAAGACAGCTTTCCGGACAAGGTATGGACACTACGAATATACTGTTATGTCATTCGGTTTGACTAATGTTCCAGTAGCTTTCATGGATATGATGAACCACATTTTCTGACCATATCTGGATTTGTTTGTGATTGTTTTCATTGACGATATCCTGGTATATTCCAAGGATGAGTGTGAGCATCGAGACCACTTATGGATTGTTCTGCAGACATTGTGGGATTATCAACAATATGTTAAGTTCTCCAAATGTCAATTCTGAATTTGGGAGGTGTCATTTCTTGGACACATCATTGGCGTGAGTGGTATTTTAGTGGATCCTGAGAAGAATAAGGTTGTGCATGACTGGAATTAATAGATAAATGTGCGGGAGATCAGGAGCTTCCTCGAATTAGTAGGCTATTATCAGAGATTTGTGACGGGATTTTCTATATTGGTGTTACCCCTTACTCAGTTGACTCAGAAGGGACAAGGATTTGTCTTGTCCGAGGCTTGTGAGCACAGTTTCCAGGAGTTAAAGAATAGGTTGACTAACACACCTTTTCTGATACTACCAGATCCGGGTGTGCCATATATTATTTACACATATGCTTCCAGATCCGGGCTTGGATGTGTACTTATGCAGGGTAGTAATGTGATTGCTTATGGATCGAGACAGCTTCGACCACATGAGCAAAACTATCCGACTCACAACTTGGAGTTAGCAGCGGTGGTCTATGCGCTCAAGTAGTGACAATATTACTTGTTGGGTAACAAGTTTCAGAGATTCACTGACCATAAGAGCTTGAAATACTTGTTTACTTAGAAGGAGTTCAATATGAGACAGCGTAGATGGTTGGAGTATATGAAGGATTATGACTGCAGTATTGATTACACCACAGGAAAAGGGAATTCTGTGGCATCTAGTGAAGGGCGGAGATAGTGACAACAGAGTCGAAGAGAATGATTTGATGTGCCTATGGCACAAGTGGGAGCAGTGGGAGCATGCACATCTATATACTCTGACTATCCAGTCTGAGTAAGTGCGGGATGTGTAGAGAAGTGACCTGAAATTGAAGAAGATATATGGAGAGGCAAAGGGATCACTGCATCCATCTTTCGAGTATAAGCAAGGTCTGTTGTACTTCAGAGATCCATTGTATGTGCCGAACATCCCAACACTTCAAGATGAGCTTCTCGAGGAGGCTCACGCGAGTAGGCTGAGTTTGCACCCAGTAAGTGAGAAGATGTATCATGATTTGAGATCTCATTTCTGGTGGTTGGGCATACAAAGGGACATTGCTACCTATGTCTCTAAGTGTGCCACGTGTCAGAGTAAAGGCCGAGCATCAGAGACCAGCAGGGATGTTGCAAACTTTGCCTATTCCGGACAGAATTGCCTTTGACACGTTCACATCCTGACACTATCTTGGTCATTGTGGATCGGCTGACGAAGTGTTCTCACTTTAAGTTTATGAGGATTTCAGATTCCTAAGAGAAGCTAGCTCAATTGTACATTCGTGAGATTGTGCAGTTACATGGGGTTCCAAACTTCATTTGAGTACGACATATCATCCTCAGACCGATGGACAGTCAGAGCGAGTGATTCATGTTCTCGAGGATATGCTACGCAGTTGTGAACTAGATATTGGCGGTGAGTGGGACCAACATTTGCCTCTAGTAGAATTTTCTTATAATAATAGCTACCAGAATACTATCGGCATGGCACCTTACAAAGCTTTGTACTCTCGATGTTGTGTGACGGCCCATTGTTGGGCAGAAGCTTCTGATAGGGTTAAGCTAGGTCCTGAACTGATTGAAGAAACAACAAACAAAATCAAGAAGATTATGGAACGTTTGAAGACCACCAACGACAGGACTACTTCTTAAGTGAATAAGCGGAGACGGGATCTGGAGTTCGAGGTTGGAGATAAGGTGCGGCTGAAAGTAGCGCCAACCAGAGGAACCATCAGATTCGGCAAGCGAGGGAAGTTAGCTTCATGATATGTGGGTCCATATGAGGTTCTGGGGCAAGTGGGCAAGGTAGCTTACAGGTTAGCTTTGTCATCGAGTATGTCTGTAGTGCAGAATGTGTTTCATGTGAGTATGCTGAAGAAGTGTATTTTGGATCTGATTCAGACGATTGCGGTAGAATATGTGCAGTTAGAACCGGATCTGTCATACCGAGTGGTACCTATTGCTATTCTCGGACAAGATTTGGGAAAGCTTCGAAGTAAGCTTATTCCTATGATTGAGTAATGTGGTCCCATCATTCCGAGCGTGAGGCGACATTGGAGGTAGAGGAAGATGTGATGGACAGTTAACCAGAGGAGTATCATAGACTTAAGACTGCCTTGAAGGACCAGGGGTCTTAAGGTGGAGAAATGTTACTTATTCCTGACGTGTGTGTGATTAGTATGCTAATCGGGTGATTTTGTGCAAAACCAGAGATTTGCGGATTTTTTTGTGAAGATCGGGGCTTGTCTTTAAACATGTTAAACATGTATTGTGTGTGTTATGGAGTCCGGGCATGGTGTTCAGACGATACTTCATTTGGTGGAGCGGTTTGAAAGATATGAAAATGAAGGTTTGACTAAATTGCAACTTTGCAAACCTTTGGGCCAAATTGTAAATTTAGAAAAATAAATTGAAGAGGTTTCCCTTTAAAGGAGGTAAAGGAGGCAGCTATAAGGAAATAAGGGGTGATGAGCCAAATTGCAAATTTAGAAAAATAAATTGAAGAGGTTTCCCTTTAAAGGAGGTAAAGGAGGCAGCTATAAGGAGATAAGGGGTGATGAAAAACACAAGCTAGCTTGAGGTGGAAAGAAAAACAAGGGAAAATATAAAAGGAGAAGAAAGAAAGAGAAAGAAATCATTTTTCATCTCTTTTCTTCTTCTTTTTGTCCATGGCCGATGAATTGGATTGACTCCCATGAGCGATCCACCATTGATCCACTTTCAAGCGGAGCGATCCACAACCCGCCCCACTTCTTAATGGAGCGATCCATGACCCGCTCCGCTTCTTAATGGAGCGATCCACTAATAACCCGACCCGCTCCACATTTTCAAGATTATGTTTTACGTAGCAACAAAAGCTTATTAAGTGACCATAAAAGTCCAAATGAGACTACAAAAATAAATATTTACCGCCAAAGTGCAAATAGTAGCTAAAACTACGAAAATAAATACAGAACCAATTCGTGCCCAATTCTTTCTACATCCATATAAGCTTTGCCAATCAAACCTACAAAGGAAAAAAATCAAATGACTTAAGATAGTCCATTTAAAATGTAAAAATTAGTAAATTTTATTATCATTGTAAAACATAATAATTCATACTGCGGCAAAGATTAGAACAATCATCACCACTATCATCAGCTCCATTACCTTCTTCAATATCCTCTAGGAAAAGTTGAGGAGATGATAGAAATTTCTCCAACAGACTATATTTTTAAAAACAATAGCAAAACGAAGTGTCAGGAGTAATAACAACACTACAACAGTAAAGTCATTTAAAAAAAAGGTTTACCCTTGTTTTCTGCTTGCAACCAGTTCTGTGTACATGCAAGTGCTTCCACCATGATAGGATGCAACCTATTCCGGTGAGGACTCACCAATCTCCCTCTAATACTAAAAGTCGATTCTGAAGCAACTGTGGAAACCAGTATAGCATAGATGTCTCTTGCGATTTTTTGCAATATCGGAAATGTTGGACCATTTATTTTCCACCACTTAAAATGTCAAAATCCTTTTCTCTTGGAACACCATCATTAACAGACAATTATCAACGGTGATGGTAGACAATTTCCTATCAATATTCCAATCTAACAAACGCCCATCAAATGTCTCACTATCACTTCTCTAGAATGCGGAGCGGGAACATATTCAAATCTACAAAGTATTTAACATATAATTCATGAGATACATGCATAGCAACAACCAACTAAACATGCATAGTAAGTAGTAACAACAAAATAAATTTTATGTACACGATAATTCGCTTTTGTATAGTCCAATTATTATCGATGAAATGAGTGTAATAGCCATATACCCCTTCTTGTGGTGGTCTGATGTCCACATGTCCGTGGTGATAGCGATTCTCCCTTCATTGTTGTCCAACATACCCATAACTTTCGCTTGAAATCACTATGCAGATTTCGATGTCACGACTTATTGTTCTTCTAGATGGGACTTTAAATAATGGCTGCAATGAACTGGAATACTTCTTGAATCAAACTTCAAGCATGAGCAAAGTAGAGCAAGCCCAACAGCAGCAAGTAATTCAAACCAGTTTATACCTGAAATTGAATGAGCAGTCTTCTTTTCACCACCGGACTCAGTCTCGATTTGGGGAAGGCGCCGTTGAACAAATCTGCGGTGCACAGGACACACGGTAACACGGGAAGCGGAAGCGGCTTCGGGTGGGTCGGTTTACAGCAATAGGGTTGAGAGTGAGGGTGTCACTAGCTGGGAAACTGGTCTGGCTTCTGGTTGAGGGCACGTTCGCGTACAAACCAGCGGCTGTCGGCTGCGGACAACGGCCGCGAGCGGATTGGGATTTGGTATTCGCCGATTGGATGTAGCGTTTGGTGAGAATCGACTCGAGACGAGGTCGCGATGAAACTATTGGTTTGGTTTCGGGTATAAGGCAGAGCTCCATATGGATAGATGTAGGGTATAAGTGGAGCTCCATTAGATAATTTAATTGAGTGGATCATGATCCACCCGATCCACCTCGATATGGATCATTTAAATGACCCGACCCATGTAGAGCGGATCAGACGGAGCTCCAACAGAGCGGGTCTTGATGCCCATCCCTATCCATGGCCGATGGTATTGATGAAGAATCAGGCAAGTAGACACCTCTCTTGTTCTTAGTGATTTCTTGAAGAAAGCTTGAAGGTAATTATATATAATTTATCCCGGCGAAGAACTACACACTTTCTACGGACCAGTTTTTAAAAGTAGGGCTTTGTTTAAAAGTCGTTAATTTCTGGATTTTGATATGTTTCTAGCACCACTTGAGAGTTTGATTTTATGGTTCCTGAGTATGTATTCTGTGTTCTGTTGATCAGTTGTGAACAGGTAGTGGGCAGGAACTCAGCTAAAGCTCTGCCGAAATCAGTTTCTAGGAATCTGAACGGAAGTTCAATTTCAGATTTTGTACAAGGTAAGGGTTCAGTGTTTCTCTCGATATTGCATTTTGGAGTATTTTTATAAGGTGTATATCAGAGGATATTGATGTTAGGTTTGGTCTGAGGGGTGGCCCCGGTGATGCCAAACTTAGTCATATGGCATTAGGCATTGGTGTGCAGGTTTCTGGATCAACATTTTGGATGTGGTACAACACCTAAATGGAGTGGTGATGTGATACACCTATAAGGTGTCTGTGATAAGATGGTATGGGGATCATGACCCCGAGCTGGCCATGCTCTTGTGTGTGATTATATGTGTGTGCCTCAGCTTTGGTTGAGAAGACCGTCACTGTGTTCTGTTTAATTTTATTATAATTTGTTCTTTGAATTGCATCGCATTCGATTGAATCTGCATTTGCTGAGCATTTGTATGTATGCATATATTCTTGTACATCTGTTTTTATCTTTGGTTGCAGGTTTCTTATGCATCAAGAAAACCATGCCTATATTCCTACCTTAGCCCTTACTAAGTTCTCAACGAGGACTTTTCCCTTATATTTATATTATCATTTTCAGGAGTACCTGACAAGCAGCCCGCTGAATAGAGTTCAGGGGTTGGTTTAGCTTTTGTGATCTTTCAGGTACATGTGTGTGTTCTGATCGGTTGTGATTCATTATGTGTGGTTTAAGGGGTAGCCTCCGTTGTGTGTGATCAAGTGTGATCTAGATTTCTGATGTGTGTGCATTCAGTTCTGAGCACAATGGTTATCTTATGGCTAAACTTTCTATATGTGTGTAGCAACAGCAGTACCTTCTGCGTCAAGGACTTTGGTTGGACCTTTAAGTGTCACCTCCTTGCACGTTCTGTATGTACTCCAATAGGAGGTCTTTTGGCTCTGTATATTGTAAATGACATGCATACATGTAGTAGTATCGTGTTTAGGGTTTTTGCTGGAAATCAGATGTCACCCGCCTTGCCGTAATTCATCGCAGAAGTGTACGGACGATGAATGTTAAGCCGAACGTCCCGATTACGCACGCACAAAGGGGAGGAGATAGATTCACAATACTCGGTCACAGTATGCAGAAGTGTGGGCCAACCCACACCAGACACTAAAATTTTTGTTCACAATACACTCACATGTGCACAAACCCAAGATGTTTTACCTGTTGCGAATGGTAACCACGCATTCATATTTACAAGCTAGTGTTTACTTGCACCGTACGATAATCCGTATAATTCGCAACAACACTAATATGTTACTATTACAGAGCATGCATGTTCTAGTACAATATACAGAGCCAGACTAAAGAAAACCCAGTTCAGAATACATACTGTAACGATCGAGGTGGTGGTTCCTCAAGATTCGACCACAGTTCTCGTCGTACCTACTGCTGCTGCGTCTTTCTCTAAAGAGCACAAAACACTAGCAAACCCCCGGAAGTCTACTCGGCGGGTTGCTTATCCGTTCTCTTTCCTGAAATGGGGAAGAATAAGGGGGTAAGTTCTCGCAAGAACTTAGTAAAGGTGCAGGTATAGACATGGTGCAGTCAATCTCTATCACTTATTACACTGTACTTGCAACCAAAGATCAAACACAGTATATATATACATGTATATAGCAACCACATGCTCAACCAATGCAATACCATCCAAATGCAATGCAGATCAATCAATAATGGTAGTATGCAGTCAGTCGGAATGACAGCCCTCTTAGCTTTACCAAGGTATACCCAGTCTCAGTCATAGTCACACAGTAGAGCATGGTACCAGCTCGGGGTCGTGAGCCTCAAAAGTCCTATCAATTACACCACTAGGGTGTTTCACATAGTTCATCGATAACCATTGTAGGTATATCGGAATCCCAGTCAGTTCATCGATAACCATCGTAGGTGTATCGGAATCCCAGTACCTGCACAGTCAATGCCTATACCACGGAGCTAGGTTTGGCGTCATCGGGCCACCCCTCAATCAAACCTAACCTTAGTCTATACCCGAGTAAGCATGCCATGCAATGCTACACCCGAAACATACACTGAACCCTTACCTTGGATTGTCGTCCGAATCAAAATTCTCGAACAACGGTTCCGGTAGAAATTTCGGCAGAGTTTCACTTCACTTTTCAACCAATCCTTGTTTACAAATCAATCACAAATACATAATTTCAATCCATAACTCACAGAAACACACACTACCATTGGCGCCAAAACCGGGGCTCGGGCCGGAAAAACGGCTTTCACCCCGAGCCCGTTCTAACAAAACCAATTACACCATCAGAATCAGAACTTCGCTCTGATCACAAATATATCCTTACCTTTCACTTAATCCACCGTTGGATTTTACACCAGATTTTTCAAACACACTTTTGCACCACCTCGGGCGCGTTTCTTCCTACGCTCCTGTTATCAAACATGTACAAGAAGGTGCCGGGAACGTTTAGGAACAATTGATCACTTAAAGAAGAACATTTCACTATTCACTCAAAATTTCAAAAGCTCGTAGTTTTCAAACCGGGCTGATTCTTCGAAAACGGGCTTCAAATTAACTACCTACGCGACTCAAGGAATGTTTTGACTACCTTACCTCGGAGATTCCTTGAGAAATGGCGAAGTTCAGTTGTTGGAGCTTGAAGCTCAAAAATGGCGGCAGAGAAGGAGAGAGAGAGGAAGAAGATGGAGTTTTTTTTGATATTTTTTTTCATTTCTTTTCTCTTCCTTCCTTTATATCTTTCTTTCTTTTTCTTCTTTAATAGGAAAGAGACAAGTGTCCCTTCCCATCCCAATCTTGCCGCCTCATGCCTTCCTTTTCGGGCAAAATTGTTCAATTTTTCTTCCTTTTCACTTTTGCCCCAACACTTTTCAAAAGTTGAAATTTAGTCCAACCCGAAAATTGCAACTTCCATACCGTTAATCGAAACGGAGTGGTACACTACCCAAGCAAATGCGCCCTCACATCGTATCAGAATCAGACAAGGCTTCTCAAGTATCGCCTGCGCGAGGTCTTACTCTTCGCGGTCTCAAGTATCGCCTGTGCAAGGTCTCACTCCTCGCGGTCTCAAGTATCGCCTGCGCGAGGTCTCACTCCTCGCGGTCTCAAGTATCGCCTGCGCAAGGTCTTACTCCTCGCGGATCACAGGTCTCGCTCTTGCAGTTTTACTCGCCCTCGCGAGTCTCTTGGGCCTTCGCGATGAGCCCTCGCAGTCTCACTCGCCTTCGCGGGTCTCGCCCTCGCAGTCTCACTCGCCCTCACAGGCCTCACCCTTGCGGTCTCAACTCGCCTTCGCGAGGACTCTCATGCCTATACTGGCCCCGCCATATAAGGCCCTTGCACCCAGGTTCGTGCGACCCTTACACCTTTATTGGCTTCGCTTTATCTGGGCCTTCGCCCCTTTGCTGGCCTTCGCCGCCACTTGATAGGCCACTTGGTCATCTGACATTAAGCAACCAATGAGGAGGTCAGCACGAGCCTGAGTGATCTTCACCAGATTTATACGCCAGACATTCTCTGACAAGCGAATCATCTAAGGCGGTTTGCTGAGATCTTCATCATCACAACCGCCTTATCTCCTAAGTCTGACAGACTTGTCTCACAGCCTGTCCAAGGCTTCAACTGGGGGAGGCTCCTCCTGGCATCTCCCTATAAATAGGGAGATGTCCACCTTAAACTGGGTAAGCTACTACACGCCCCCCCACTCCTCTCTTGCTACTTCTGAGTATTCTCCTTGTCTTCTACAGATTACTTTGAACCGCAAGATTGGAGTCTTCAAGAACACAACCACATCAACCATTCAACTGAGAGTTCGCACCTGCCTCAGGAACGCGGCTATCAGTTTGGCGCCGTCTGTGGGAACGAAGTTCTCATCAAAAAACCCATATCACAAACCACAAGTAAGCCATGCCGGTTACCCGGAGCACGAGTAGGCACAGTCGCCAAGGGAGGAGAAATCCACCTGCGACCACCACAAATAACGACCCTCAGTCGGAAGCCTCCCCAAACAACGTTCCCCCACAACGGGGGGAACTCTCTGTTCATTCAACGGAGGAAAGCTCCTCCCATGTTAACCGTAACATGTCGCAGAAGCGCACCACTCCACCACCAAATTTTCCAGCAGTAGGCCTTGATCCGGCCGTCCTGCAGTCAATCACTGAGGTGGTGGCTCAAAATATACGCGAAACGCTTGCGAATACTCTCAGGGGAGTTCTGGATAATGCGGGAACGCTGCGAACCAGTAAACCCGAGCGCCCTGCCACCACGCCTGAACAAGTAAGTCATCCTGACCCTCCTTCGTCTATACTTATCGCGCTTACTAGACGGTTAGAGGAAATGGAAAAAAGGGAAGAGAGGGCCAGTGTTCATAACATCTCCAGGATGGGTTTGGACCACCTCTGGACCCAACCTTTCACTCAGCGGGTCTTGGAGACCCCTCTTCCAGACCAGTTTCGCCAGCCCAAGCTGGACGCTTACGACGGTTTGTCAGACCCTGACATACATCTACAACGTTACGTCTCCGCGATGGCCATCGCGAGGGCGGATGACAACACCCTGTGTAGGGCTTTTAGCTCCACACTCACTGGGGCCGCGGCGAACTGGTATACCACCCTTCGCGATAAGCGATTTAACTCCTTTGAGGAGCTCTCCCGCAATTTCTCCAACCATTTCGTGGTGTCCAAGCCTCCCCCCAAAATGGCAGGACACCTCATCAAGATTAGACAAAATAAAGATGAGGCCCTCAGGGAGTACATTCAGCGTTTCCAGGCGGAATCCATTCAAGTCCCTAATCTGGGGGAGGAAGCCCGCCTACTTGCAGCCATCCAGGGCCTCCGCTGGGAATCCCTTTTCTTCGTGGATGTGCACACCAATCCCCCCGCCAACATGGAGCAGTTCTTGAGCACGGCATCCCGGTTCATGAACACAGAGGAGGTCACTCGACCGCTTGCGAGGGCCACCACATCAGATGCGAAGGGGCAGCCCTCGCGAATGGACTCCAGGTCCCAGAGGCAGTACCCTACGCCATCCAACAGGGAGAGGACGTTTCCAACCCTCCCACCACTTAGAGAATCTCGCACCAACATTCTCCATGCTCTCGAACAAAAGAGGGAGGTCCCCAAGTGGCCTCGCCCACTCTCCCAAGAGGTGACTAGGCAGAGCAGCAAATATTGTCGCTATCATAGTGACAAGGGTCACGACACTGAGGATTGTTTTGAGCTTAAGCGCATGATTGGAGATATGCTTGCCCAAGGCAAACTCAGGGAGTTCTTACTTCATGACTCAGATGGGAGTCGCAAGCGGGAAGGAAATCAGGAGGATCGCAGACAGGGGGATCCCAGGCGGGGTCGCTCCCAGCAAAACCCAGATCGTGAGGATCTAGTCCAAATTCCCCCAGCGCGGGGCCACATTAGCGTAATTACGCAGTGCGAAGGCGCATCGGCAAGACGCCGTCACATGAGGCAGATCTATCAGATTGATCATTCCTCAACTCACCTAGTGCATCGCCGCGATGGCACCTCTGTCGCAGTACCTCATGCGGACCCCTTGGTCATCACCGCCCGCATTGCGGGATGGGACACTGATAGAGTCTACATGGACACCGGGGCGAATGCCAATGTCATCTACAAGCATACTCTTGTTGAGGCAAAGGTGCCCCTATCGCAAATCCAGCCCGCGAAGGGGGCCACCTATGGAGTAGGACGGGAGGAAATCCCAACCTTGGGAACAATCACACTCCGCTTCATGATGATGGGGATCACCAAAGAAAAGAAGCAAGTCTGCCACTCCAGTTTTGTGGACTTCATTGTCCTGGATCTCCCCACGCCATACAACGCCATCATTGGGCGACACACGCAAACTGAGTTCCACGTCCGCTGCGATGTGCGGGCCCTGACTCTGGTATTCAACACCGCGGCGGGAGACGCCTACATTTACGTCAATCAAAACGTGGCCAGAGGAAATTACGTCTCTGCCCTCGCGGGACCTCTCGCCTCCTAAGAGAAAGGCGGAGACCTCCTCGGCTCCCAAGCAGGGATTCATGCGAATCCCAAAACCTCGCAGATTGAAGCCAACTTTCGCAAGTCACCCCAATCTCTTCGCACCCCTTTCCAGGGGGATTCATGCGAATCCCAAAAAGAAAGCTATCACCGGTCTTCGCACCCTAGGGGGCTCAAAGAGGTACAACAACTGGCAGGGAAGCTGGTAGCCTTGGGGCGATTCATCTCTAAACTCAGCGACCGCTGCAGACCTTTCTTCGATCAAATCCGCAGGAAGAAGGCTTGCAAATGGACAGAGGAATGCCAGGAGGCTTATGACTCAATCAAACAGCACTTACAAGAACTGCCTGCACTCAAGTGTCCTAGACCAGGCGATGACCTGGTCCTCTATCTTGCCACCTCAGACAAGAGCGTCGCCTCTGTCCTTATCAAGGAAGCAGCTGCCAAGCAATGGCCAATCTACTACACCAGCCACACCCTCCAGGCTACGGAAACGAGGTATCCTCCTCTTCAAAAGGCTATCTTATCTCTGGTGTATGCAGCACAGAAGCTCAAGCCCTACTTCCAAGGGCACACAATTGTAGTTCGAACGGACTTACCAATCCAAGAGATCCTCAGGCGACCCGAACATTCAGGGCGCCTCGCCAAATGGTGTATCGAGCTAGGTGGCTTCAACATCAACTATGAATCCAGGAAGGCGATTAAGGGCCAAGCCCTCGCCGACTTCATTGCGGAATTCTCGGATGTCAACACCATCCCGGCCCCTGAGCAGGGCCCCGCGCCACAACCCATTCCCCCAGAATGGGACATGTTCGTGGATGGCTCATCTAAACTCGAATCTCCTGCGGGGGGCGTATATCTGCGCGGACCCCTAGGTATGGAAGCTTCCCTTCGCGTATCTTTTCAGTTTCAAGTAACTAACAATGTTGCAGAGTATGAGGCCCTCATCGCGGGGCTCAAACTCGCCATAAGGGCAGGCATTCGCCGCCTCCATGTCCACAGCGACTCGCAACTGGTGATCCACCAGGTCCAAGGGTGCGCTGAATGCAAAGACGCCACCCTGAGCAAATATCTCAAATTGGTGAACGCCTTGCGGACCAACTTTGAGGAGGCCATCTTCATCCATATTCCTCGCTCTGAGAATACCACAGCAGACATGCTGTCCAAGGGAAAGACACCCTCCGCCTTGACCACTCTCGCGAGCCCCTCGATCGCGGAGACCGTCGATATTGCCTCACTGGCAACACAAGATCCAATTACGGATTGGCGAGACCCCATCATCGCCGAGCTTCAGGCCACCGCCGCGGACCCCAAAGCTCACAAGCGGGCCCTCCGCTTTGTTCTCATTAATGAACAACTATGGCATCGCGGATTTGCAGCACCCCTCCAACGCTGCCTCAGCACTCTCGAGGGACACTCCGTCTTGGACACCCTCCACCAAGGCAACTGTGGCGCACACATAGCGGCGGAGGCACTTGCCCACAAGGCCCTCCGCCAACGATACTACTGGGCCACCCTGAAAAAGGACGCCGCTGCACTGGTCAAAACATGCCACCAGTGCCAGATCAACTCTCGCATCCAAAGACTGCCATCTACGGAATCTCCAGCACTGACAAACCCAGTGCCCTTCGCCCTGTGGGGCCTTGATCTCATTGGTCCAATGCCAACCGCGCCAGGTCAGTACCGCTTCTGTGTGGTCGCAGTTGATTACTTCTCTAAATGGGTCGAGGTAGAGCCCTTGGTCTCCATCACCTCCGCCAAAATCATCAAGTTTCTTTGGAAGAATCTTGTTTGCCGGTACGGCAGCCCCCGCGCCATCATTACAGACAATGGCACTCAGTTCGCCAGTCATAGCGTCCAACAATGGGCCCAGGACAACAACGTCCGCATGCTTTTCGCCCCAGTGGCGCACCCCTAATCCAATGGCCAAGTTGAGGTCACCAACCGTACCCTCAAGGAGGGCCTCAAGAAACGCCTTGAGGGGGCCAAAGGCCGCTGGGTAGATGAACTCCCAAGCGTCTTGTGGGACTATCGCACCACAACGCGCACCCCAACAGGCGAGACACCTTTCTACCTGGTTTATGGCGCAGACGCGCTTCTACCTATTGAGGCAGATCTTCCTACGATCCGTATGATCAACTTCACTGACGAAGCCAACGCTCAAGGGCTTCGCGCCAAACTAGACCTACTCGAGGAATTGCGCGAGGGCGCTCGCCTCCGCATGTTTGCCCTCAAACAGAGGCTCAATCTTCATCATAATGCCAGGGTCAGGCCCAAGGCACTACAACAAGGGGGCCTTGCCTTGCTCAAGTCCGCCCTCACTACTCGCGACCCCAAACAGGGTGTCTTGCGACCCAACTGGGACGGACCTTACATTGTTCATAAACAAGTCCGCCCAGGAGTATATGAATTACAAGACCATGATGGTCGTCTTCTTCCCCGCAACTTTCACGCGGATGACTTACGCCCATATTACGTGTAAGTTCTCAGCTTCACGTTTCAATTCAATAAAATACAAGTGTATTTCTTCCTCTCTTACAGCATTACATGGCAATACAACTACCCTCTCAATAGCCCTCTGCACCCAACCGGTCAGACTGGCTACTCGCCTAAATCACGACACCAGACCTTGTCAGGTCCCCCTCGCGCACCCACACAAAGGGAAGCCCCTTGTGGCTGCGCCAATGGTAGTTGCGGGTCTCATCCCCAACTGACCTTCAACTCGCCCCGCCCCAATGGTAATACCCTTGCGGTACGGAAGGGTAATCCCCTTATGGCTCCTTCAGAAGAGGTCACGTGGAACAGTGCCCAACCCAAGCCCAAACATCAAGATCCGCTCGTTGGCCTTGGTGGACCTATGACAAGGAGCCGGACTAAGAAGGCTAAGGACGCTCTCAACCTCGTTGATGCACGTTTTGCAAAGTGTGAGGAGCAAAGTGAAGATATCCACAAAGATGAAGGAAAAGTGCAAGCACTCCTCAATTTGGGCCAACCCAATTCTCAAATTGTGCAAACAATTTTCAACATTTCGGTTTGGGCTCAACCAAATGACAATTTGGCCCAAGTGCATGTTCCGAACCATGGTGCACGAAATTATCAACCTGTTGAGATTCCAGCTGGTGCATTCAATGCACTTCAAAGGTTTCCAACCATTCACTCTTCATCAATGGCGAACTTCAGCAGTCTACAGCACTCAAGAGTCATCCAAAATCATCCAGAAACTATTGGTGAAGAAGGAGTTACAAGCCTTGAAGCCCCTCCATCAAGAGCACTTAAATGAGGATCATTTACTCCTCATTTATTGGCCAAAACTCATCCCTCATCTTCTAGCTCGAATTTTTATCATTTTATTTCAGTTTTCAGAGTTGTTTTGGCTAGGTCTACCCATTAGCTAGCCTAGAATAATTTTTAGAAATAATTATTTTAAATTCCCATATTTACATCTCCTTTAATTTCCATCATTAAGAATGGAGATGAAGGGACTTGTCAATGGGTTTAGAATTCCAACTTCCTTGTCCTATAAAAGGAGGTCTAGGTGTTATTTGCAAGACAATTCAATCATCCAATATATTTCACCTTTTTCCTTGAAATTGAGAGTGATTCTCTTTTCAACCTATCTACATTTTCCACTCAATTCTTGTTAAGTTTTCTTTACAAGTCTACTAAGACCAATATTGCCTTCTCATTGGAAGAAGGAGGTGTTGGCCCCATCTACATTCCCCCACAATTTTGGCAACGAAGGCTTTCTTTGTCTTGGACCTTTTCGGTATCAAGAAGGAGGAGTCGCCAAAGGCATAACACCATCTTTGCCTCGGGCAAGGATCCAGGAGGAGTTGGCGGCCATATCCGCTTCGTTTCACAAGCTTCCGCATCGCTTTTGCTTTGTGCATTTCGGATCTGTCAACCTGTTGACATTTCCGCCTCATCAATCATACCTACCCCGTGTTGCTCCTTTGTTGGCTAGATCTGCTCCTCGTGTTCCAGGATACCCTCCCGGAATCACATCAATTGGTATCAGAGCCACTTGCTCAACAAGGAGAAGTTTTTCTACCCTTTTCTTTTTATTCCGCAACATATATCATTTTTGTTATCATTGTGTTTTTCTCGGTTGTTCTTGCCATTTTTAATTTCTTGTTCCAGTGTTCTGCTATCTGCATTGAAAAAAAATTGAAAAAAATTTGCATCTTATTTGCATTGGAAAAAAAAAGAAAAAAAAAACTGCTACTGATTCAACCTGTTTACAGATTGCAGAAAAGGCAATTTGAAGAATTCTTGGAACAATTTTCAAACAAAGGGCAAGAAAAAGAACAACCTCAGAGCCTTTTCAAACCTGTTCTTTCAAAAGTTGCGAAATATCCTTTTCCAAAACCCACAAAAGAACCGTTTTGCAAAAAGTAACAACACTTCCCTCAACCTGTTGAGGTTTGTTTGAGGTTTTATTTTATTGTGTCTTTTGTGTCTTGTTTTGAATCACTTTTTCAAGAATTTTGAGCCAGAAAAAATTGCTAGGTTTATAAAGAGAATCTATGAGTTTTTTTTAGAGAAAAAAAACAATGGCTAATGAAGCATTGCTAGAACAATTTCAAAGAATGTTGCAGGAACAAATGGCTCCACTAAATGCAAGGCTAGCCCGTCTTGAGGCTGGTCAAAGAGAGGAGGAAGAGCGGGAACCTCGAAATGAGGAAGATGATCGCCAATCAAATATTGATCAAGGAGAAGATGTTCCACCTCACCACAATCAAAGGCAAAGGGATATGGCTCAACAGGTTTATCGAAACTTCAAATTGCAAATTCCACCTTTCTATGGAAAAAGCAACCGGATGAGTACCTTGATTGGGTAAAGAAATGTGAATTGGTATTTAATTGCTTTGATTATACCACTGACCTCAAGGTTAAATTGGCCGTTGTTGAGTTTCATGGTTATGCCCTCACATGGTGGAATCAAGAAAATCGGCTTGGATTAGGTCCTCAAACTTGGGAAGAATTGAAGATCCAAATGCAAGAGAGATTTGTGCCATCATACTACACTCGAGAATGTTTCCAACGTCTTCAAACACTTGTCCAAGGCACTAAATGTGTTGAGGACTACCACAAAGAGTTGGAATCCGCCCTTTTGAGAGCCGATGTTATTGAAAGAGGTGAAGCAAAAATGTCTAGGTTCATTCAAGGACTTAGACCTGACATTGTGAAGACCTTGGAATTATGTGAGTACAACAATTTTCAAGAGTTGTTACATAAAGCCATCCGAATTGAAAGACAACTCAAGAAAGGGAGCACTTCCACCATGGCTCCAAGATCAAACCAAAGGGCCGAAAGCTCCACAAAGGACACCCCCACCTCCACAAAAAGGTACCCCTTCCAAATCTCCCACATCTACCCCTTCCACTTCCCAAAATCGTTCCCAAAACCGTCCCCTTCCAAACCCCTTCATGAAGTTCAATGCTATAAATGCAAAGGTATGGGTCATTATGCTCATCAATGTCAAAATCTGAAAGTTATACTCATGAGAGATGGAGAATGGTACAGTGAGGATGAATAAAATGATGAGACCGAGTCTGCTCAACCTGTTGAGGACGAGTATGCTCAACCCGTTGAGGAAGAGTTTGGTCTTCCGGTTGAAGGTACTCTCCTAGTAGCAAGACGAGTACTACAGGAGCAACCAACCCCTCAATCATGTCAAAGGGAGAATCTCTTCCATTCAAGAGCACTTGTGAATGGTAAAGTATGTTCACTCATTATTGATTCCGGTTCTTGCACTAATGTTGCTAGTTCTCATATGGTGAATAAGTTAGGACTTGCTACTCACAAGCATCCTCGACCCTACCTTCTTCAATGGATGGATGACTTCGCTCATGCCAAGGTGAATTGTCAAGTTGAAGTACCCCTCAAAATTGGCAATTATGAAGACAAGGTACTTTGTGATGTTGTACCTAAGATGATTGCTGCCCATATTCTACTTGGGAGGCCTTGGCAGTATGATAAGCAAGCTGTGCATGATGGTGTGACCAACCGATACACCATTCAACACGTTGACCGAAAGATTACCTTGGTGCCTTTAACACCCCAACAAGCCCATGCCGATCAGATCCAACTCCAAAGTGAGTCCGAGGGTAAGGATGGTAAACTTAAGGGTAAAGTTGAAAATAAAAAGAAATCCCAAGTGGATTTGCAAGAGTCAAAGGTCTTTTGGGATGGTGAAGGAATAAATAGCGAAAAGAGTGGTAAAAGAGAGAATGAGAGAAGACAAGAGTGTTTCCTTTCCATAGCCAAAGAAAAACACATCAAGAAAGCTCTTTTGAGTAAAAAATGTTATTTTCTCTTTTTACCTAACACTTGTCTTCTAACAATGGATCAAGAGGAAGAAATTCCTTCTTTTCTTTCTTTGTTGTTGCAGGAATATCAAGATCTTTTTGAAGATCCGATTGGCTTACCTCCATACCGAGGTATTGAGCATCAAATCGATCTTGTCCCGGGAGAACCTTTACCAAATCGGCCCCATTATCGAACCAATCCCGAGGAAGCCAAAGAGATACAGAGGCAAGTCCAAGAGCTTCTTGCCAAAGGGTACATCCGAGAAAGCTTATCCCCTTGTGCCGCACTCCGTGCTTCTTGTACCTAAAAGTGATGGTTCATGGCGGATGTGCATGGATTGCCGCCCATCAATAAGATCACCATCAAGTATCGACACCCCATTCCACGCCTTGATGACATGCTTGATGAACTTTCAGGTGCAAAGGTATTTTCTAAGGTTGATCTTAAGAGTGGTTATCACCAAATTTGCATGAAAAAGGGTGATGAGTGGAAAACCGCCTTTAAGACCAACATTGGTTTATATGAGTGGCTTGTCATGCCATTTGGATTAACCAATGCCCCTTCTACTTTTATGAGACTCATGAACCATGTTTTAAGGAAATTCATTGGAAAATTCGTTGTGGTATATTTTGATGACATTTTGATCTATAGTCATACTTTATCTCAACACGTTGAACATCTGCGATTATTGTTTGAAACTCTTCGAAGAGAAAAGCTTTATGCTAATCTTAAGAAGTGTACTTTTGCTACTAATCAGATTGTGTTTCTTGGATATGTTGTTAGTGAGAAAGGACTAAGTGTTGACGAATCCAAGGTGCAAGCCATCAAGGATTGGCCAACCCCTACTAATGTGACCGAAGTGAGATCTTTTCACGGTCTTGCTAGCTTTTACAGACGCTTTGTGAAGGATTTTTCCACCATAGCCGCCCCACTTAACGAGCTTGTCAAGAAAGGAGTACCATTTGTTTGGGGTGACAAGCAAGAGAAAGCGTTCAACCTGTTGAAAGAAAAGTTGACACAAGCTCCGGTCCTTTCACTACCCGATTTTGGTAAGATCTTTGAAGTTGAGTGTGATGCGAGTGGCATAGGTATTGGTGCAGTTCTCACTCAAGAAGGTAAACCTATTGCATACTTTAGTGAAAAATTGAGTGGCGGTCCTTTGAATTATACAACATATGACAAAGAATTATATTCTCTTGTGAGAAGTCTTGAGGTATGGTCTCATTATCTCTTGCCTAAGGAATTTGTCATTCATAATGACCATTATTCATTAAAGTATTTGCAAGGTCAAGGTAAACTTTCAAAAAGACATGCAAAATGGATGGAATTTGTTGAATCTTTTCCTTACTTAATTAAGTTTAAGAAAGGTAAAGAAAATGTAGTGGCAGATGCATTGTCTAGAAGGTATGCTTTATTCAGCATGTTGAATAGTAAGGTTTTAGGATTTGAACAGATGAAGAACTTGTATGGTGAAGATATTGACTTCGGATCTATTTACAATGCCTGTTTGTCTAAACCTGTTGACACTTATTGCATATTTGATGGATATCTCTTTAAAGCTAACAAGCTTTGTGTTCCTAGAGGTTCCATCCGAGAGCTACTTGTAAGGGAAGCCCATGGAGGAGGACTTATGGGACATTTTGGTCAGCTCAAGACCTTGGAAGCTCTCAAAGAGCATTTCTTTTGGCCGAACATGAAGAAGGACGTGGACAAATTTTGTGCTCAATGTGTTACATGCAAAAAGGCTAAGTCTAAACTTGAGCCTCACGGGTTGTATACTCCACTCCCTACTCCTTCTTTACCTTGGGTTGACATATCAATGGATTTTGTTACTGGTCTTCCTAGGACTCAAAATGGGCATGATGCAATTTTTGTAGTTGTTGACCGTTTTTCTAAAATGGCTCACTTTATTCCTTGCCATAAAACGGATGATGCTACAAATGTTGCAAATTTATTCTTTAAGGAGGTTGTTAAATATCATGGGTTGCCTAGGACAATAGTAAGTGATAGGGACACCAAATTCCTAAGTCACTTTTGGAAGACATTATGGGCTAAACTTGGTACCAAGCTATTGTTTTCAACATCTAGTCACCCACAAACTGATGGGCAGACTGAGGTAGTTAATAGAACAATGATACAATTGTTTAGAACACTCCTTAAGAAGAATTTGAAGCAGTGGGAAGAGTTTATTCCACATGTTGAATTTGCTTACAATAGGGCTTTTCATACTTCAACAACTCATAGCCCTTTTGAAATTGTTTACGGATTCAACCCGTTGACCCCGATGGACTTATTGCCTTTACCTCTTAATGATGCAGCTCATAAAGATGGAGAAATAAAAGCAAAGCAAATGAAGGAGTTACATGAGAAGGTGAAAGAAAGGATCTCCAAACAGAATGAAGCATATGCAAGGAGGGCAAATAAAGGCCGAAAACAAGTCACCTTTGACGTTGGTGATTGGGTATGGTTACACTTGAGAAAGGAGAGATTCCCTCAAGAAAGGAAGAACAAACTCGCCCCAAGAGGAGATGGTCCCTTCCAAGTGGTTGCAAAAAGGGGAGATAATGCCTATACTCTAGATCTTCCTAGTGGTAAATATGGAGTACATGCAACGTTTAACGTTATGGATCTTTCCCCTTTTGAAGGTACTATGGAAGATGAGATTCCGAGGTCGGAATCTTTTGAAGAAGGGGGGAGTGACGTGGAACAGGCCCAACCCAAGCCCAAACATCAAGATCCGCTCGTTGGCCTTGGTGGACCTATGACAAGGAGCCGGACTAAGAAGGCTAAGGATGCTCTCAACCTGTTGATGCACAGTTTTGCAAAGTGTGAGGAGCAAAGTGAAGATATCCACAAAGATGAAGGAAAAGTGCAAGCACTCCTCAATTTGGGCCAACCCAATTCTCAAATTGTGCAAACAATTTTCAACATTTCGGTTTGGGCTCAACCAAATGACAATTTGGCCCAAGTGCATGTTCCGAACCATGGTGCACGAAATTATCAACCTGTTGAGATTCCAGCTGGTGCATTCAATGCACTTCAAAGGTTTCCAACCATTCACTCCTCATCAATGGCGAACTTCAGCAGTCTACAAAGACTCAAGAGTCATCCAAAATCATCCAAAACTATTGGTGAAGAAGGAGTTACAAGCCTTGAAGCCCTCCATCAAGAGCACTTAAATGAGGATCATTTACTCCTCATTTATTGGCCAAAACTCATCCCTCATCTTCTAGCTCTAATTTTTATTATTTTATTTCAGTGTTATGAGTTGTTTTGACTAGGTCTACCCATTAGCTAGCCTAGAATAATTTTTAGAAATAATTATTTTAAATTCCCATATTTACATCTCCTTTAATTTCCATCATTAAGAATGGAGATGAAGGGACTTGTCAATGGATTTAGAATTCCAACTTCCTTGTCCTATAAAAGGAGGTCTAGGTGTTATTTGCAAGACAATTTCGAACATCCAATATATTTCACCTTTTTCCTTGAAATTGAGAGTGATTCTCTTTTCAATCTATCTATATTTTCCACTCAATTCTTGTTAAGTTTTCTTTACAAGTCTACTAAGACCAATATTGCCTTCTCATTGGAAGAAGGAGGTGTTGGCCCCATCATCATTCCCCCCAATTTTGGCAACGAAGGCTTTCTTTGTCTTGGACCTTTTTTCGGTATCAAGAAGGAGGAGTCGCCAAAGGCATAACACCATCTTTGCCTCCGTGGAGGAGTTGGCGGCCAAGGATCGCATCGTTTTGCTTTGTGCAGGATCTGTCACAACCTGTTGCCTCATCAATCATACCTACCCCGTGTTGCGGCCATATCCGCACATCAGTCCTGTTAAGTCGCTCGCGCGCCTCACAAGCTTCCGCAACTCCGCCTCGCCCCAAGGGTAATCCCCTTGCGGTGCGAAGGTCTCTTCTTGAAAGATCCTGTGTAGGTAGTCGCCCTCACGCGCCTCACCGGGCCTTCCACGTGAACACCTCAAACAGGGAGATCTATGTGTAAGTCGCCCTCGCGCGCTGCAGCGGACCTTCCGCACGAACTCCCCAACACAGTTGCGGGTCTCATCTTCCAGAACTCCAGCTGACTTTTCACTTGTCTCAACAAGTGCTCCACTGCCTTCACCATCGCGCGAATACAATCTCAAGGTAAACTGAGCTTTACATCCCTTATCATACAGCTTGCGAGCACCTTGCAGGTATCCTCTACTTGGTACACTGTCCACTACCCAAGGGCTTACTCCTTGCGGTATCGCCAGGAAGGTCTCTGCGTGAGCCGCCTTCGCGAGCCCCAGCAGACCTTTTACATGGGAAAAACTCATCCATGGTCTTCAAAGGCATCGCCACCGCGAACCCTAAACGGGTCCTCAGCTTGTCTTGACAAGTGATCTCTCTCAACTCCTCGACTAGTGATCCCTGTGGCTTCGCGTTGCGAACCCCAGCAGTCCTCTCACCACGAACGGGACTTAGCCTACGGTGGTTGACTTAGCTAACGTACCCTACAATGCTATCGCAAGACAAAAGCGAGACTACAAACAATGAAGGTAAATTGAAATTTTACTTCATTACTACTGTCAAAATTATGCAAGAATTGCAGATATCCTTTTTCCAGCATGGCATACCATGCATCTCCCATCTTCCTCCCCTGCTCCCCCCAGTTGAGCAGGGCCTCTACTGCTGGATCACTGGTGTTCACAGCATCCAGAGTCCCAAGGCTTAGCTCTGGGAACGCCTTCTCCACTTGGAAGCGGCATCGCAGCCAGCCCTCCTCGTAGGCCTGCGCCCCTGCTTCACCTTGAGCTTGGATTTCACCAAGCTTCTCCATCAGTCGAGGCATCCTCTTAGGGATGGACACCTTGATAGAAGAAAGGGACTCAGGGTCCTCATCTCCAAAAGGAGGAAGGCCCAAAGCCTTCTCCATCTCCCATACTGAGGCCACCGCTTTCTCAAGATCAGTGGCAACCTCCAGATGTGCCTTCGCGACATCCTCAGCAGCGAGCCTGGTCTCTTCTGCCCTCCCCTCCGCCATCTGGGGCTGGGCGATGGCCTGGCGCTTCACTTCTTCAGCTGCAGCCTTCACCAGCTCAACTTCAGCCTTCACCTCCGCGAGGGCAGCTTTCGTGTCAGCCTCCAGAGAGAGGTGTGACTCCTTCAGGACAGCAGCCTCGATCTTCTTGGCTTCCAGCTCTGCTTCCTGTTGAAGGAAACAGTGCTGAAACGCATCAATCAGACTGGCCTGCTCCCATCGAAGCAGCCTACAAGTGGTCCGCTCCTTGTTAAGGAAGTCGCACCAAGTCTCTAGCTGGGCCACCCGCTTGGCCTGCTCCTCCTCCCTTCCTTGGGAAGGCACGCAACATCCACTATAATTGATGCGTGCCATACATGTCTAATTCAAAATGTCTGACTCACAGGACTTTACACTTGCTTGACTGACAAGACTTTCTCAATGTCACTAACATGTCTTTACAAGTAATGTCTAACCACATGACTTACACAAGGTGCCTGATTGACAGGACTTGTAAGAGTGTCTAACTAACAGGATTGAAACATTGGCTGACTAACAGACTTAAATCAGTTCTGTTTTGTCAATAGGTTGAAAGACACTTTATCGACACTTCCACTTCCTTTGGAAGATTTATCCTTTCAATGTTGAAGAACTAGTCTCACAACAACAATTGGACAAGCTAATCACAGAAAAGCACAGCTGAAAACTTTAAAAAATAAAAGTCTCGAAAGACTTGTCTAAGTACAAAATAGGTTTTCAAAAATCTTTACGAAAGTAAAGATAAGCTGTAGATGACTTTAGATCTTGAGAGCATAGCTTGCTTTAATGTAGCACATAAAGGTAGACGAACAGATCAAGTGTATAAGCTTGTAGATTATCTTCTCTTTGTAGAGCTTGCACTCATATCGTGCTGAGCTTGTTTCTGAGTTGATTTCTTTATTCTGTACGAAATCCTTCACAAAAGGCACTTGAACTTGAACAAAATCAAGTACAGGTTAATCCAATTCAAACAAGTAAACATGTATATTCAATTAACTCAATAACACTCAAATAAAGGCAATAATAATTAGTTCCTTGAACTTTATAACATTTTGCAATAAGGCCCTTAACCATTTATTTGATAAAACTAAAATAGCTCTTAGGAATTGATCTTTTCAAGTTTTAGCAATTAAGCACACATGATTTGGAATCATCGAAATCAAAGACTCAACACAAGGGTGAATGTCTCAAAAGCTAGAAGAAAAGTCAAAGCTTTCAGTTTCTTGGTCTACGTGAAACTGACAAGGACGTCTTCTCTCTCTGACCTAGGCACATGGAGCGGCCTTTTATAGGCTCTCCACGCGCCATCTCCTATTAGGAAAAAGAGTTTTGTTTTCACAGTTTTTCCACTTAGTTCACAAATTTTTCAAGTTGTCACTTTTACCACAAAGGTTCTAGCTTCAGATAATTTACTCCAGAACTATCTCATTTATGCATGTGATCGTATAGGTTCCCGTTATGTTGGCAGTAGTCATGAATCCTCATTCATTACTACTGCCAGTTAGCAGTATTTAACAGTACATCACTAGTACCGAATTAACGTAAAAGTCATACATCACGATGGAACCTCACCCTCTCTAGTATGATCGCTTTATTTGTACTCATTATTTCGAATTATCGGGTTGAATCAAGGCGTGGAATCAGTCACTCTTGTTTCCATTCAACCGTGGCTATAAGAGTATCTCTTGTAGCATAGGAGTGTCGAATCCTTTCTTGGTACATGACATCTCACTCCACGATTTTGCCACTTACTTGAAACTAGTCTATTCCACTTAGTGAAGAATGGTCTTTACTAGAATCTAAGTAAACTACTCACATGAGTAGATCCTCACTACATCAGGTCTAATGACTACATATACAGTAACCTATGAGACGCACCCGTGACTATCAGGTTATGATCGCACAGTGTTCTCAGTTGGGTCAATCCAATACATACAAATTCTTGTTTTGTACTCATAAGTAGGACTCCATCACTTGGATCTTCCCTTATGTCGGTCTCACGTGCGTTATAGCAATCCAAGTTCACTATAATAGTCCACCAAGGAGATACTTAAGGAATATTGTACTCCCTCCGTATCCCATTAATTGATCAATTTGTTTTGGTTGTTTCAAGATTAAATGTTTGACTCAAATTTTCATAAAGATGAACAGTGAATTTTTTTTATTAAAAAAAATCTATTTAGAAACTTTGTATTTCAAATTATGATACATATGTAAAATATTTAACTTTACATGTCTAGATATTTCTAAATGTTAGATTAAATACTGTGAAACAGCCAAAACAAATAGATCAATTAATGGGAGACGGAAGGAGTATATTCTAGGGGTTAATGTTAGTATGTTTGTTCTAGCGTAGTAATGAACTAACATAAACAAATGAACAATGCCTCTAATAATTAATTAATCAATCATGTTTTGTCCAAATACGATGAATGACTTAAGAGTACAACTCCTACACTTTGTCCCATAAAAGATACTACAATTTCCTTTTTGGAATATCCTAAAAAACTTGCTACATTTCCTTTTTCATTTTATGAAAACCGTTTTACATAAATTTTAATTTATTACCCTTATTTTCGCTTCTCACAAAAAAAAAATATTTTTTAACTTATATGTATATTTTATATTTTAACCGAAAATCAACAAATTTTCTTAATCCAAATGGTAGGCAAATCTTTGTAAGTTTAAAGGGACCAAGGAAGTATTTAGTAGTTCAGGGATCAGTAAGCACTCTTCCTAGATGTATAGGGGTCGATGGTACGATAACACAAAACTTCTAGTTTGCATCAATGGCATTCCTCGGTCGCTCTGCTTTTAACTCTTACTCATAACTCCACTCCGCAAGTCGATCAGCCAACGTCCCAAGTTCGTGGTGACTCAGTGCCGAAGCTTCCCAGATCAAAGAGTTTACAGCTCTCTTCTTCCAACTCCCATTTTGGACGAATTATCAGGATTCGCTAACCACTGTTCTTCTCTGCAAGTCCCGGAGCAAATTTCCTGGTTGCAGCTAAGGAACTCGCATCCTGGTTCCGAATCGGAGAACTGAGACGCAGATCAGCTGGTGACGGCAGAATCATGGCGGAGCGCAGTAAGGAGGATGAAGGCGAGACGGCCAAAATGAAAGCGAAGGCGAGGCCGATTGTGCGTCTAGGGATTTTCCTCATCTCCCACAGCCTTTTATTTAGGTGTCGACCTCCTTCGTATACTCCTTTAGTTTGTGGTAGTTTAGGTTTTAGTCTGAGAGTAATTGGCCTCTAGTTTATGGTATTATAGGTTTTTTTAGACTAATCGTTAACGGTTCAATTCGATCTGATTGCTGCAGTGTTGCTTGCTGCGTCTCGGGAGTTACAGCTCTCCTGTTGCTGCCTGTTCTCGCCAAGAACACCTACATCTCTGAAAATGCCCTCATGCCAGGTCGATTTCTAGACTTCTAGTTCTGTTTAACTAGAACACATTGTAAAAAACACTGTTGTTTGTGTTTCTGAGTCTGGCTTTCGTATATAAAATAGGCTTAGTTTAATTTTAGGATGTAAATAGATGGCATATGCATTATTCGTATTCACAACTTGGGCTATATTCTTTTTCAGGCTCTGCAAGTTCTATGCTGTCTAATCTGGATGTTTTGGACGGGAGTAGATTAGTGAAGGACCTGACTACTTTGAGTACGAAATCCTCAGATTCAGGCATGTACGTGCTTACGCTGCTTTTGTTTTCTGTTTTCTATTTTGTGGGATGGACCTGTTTGTTTGTTATTTTCTGTCCAACGAATGATGCAACATTATGTAGTAAGTATATGCTTGAAGTACCATTATTTAAACTGAAATAGGGAAGTACGTTTTATTCCTTTATAAGAAGATTGCGACACTAAGGGTATTCAGCTCACAATGCTTGTTAGTGTTAACTAATTTTTGACAGTTAACTGACACTATATACTTCATCCCACTGATCCCAACATCGTTGGGATTAAGCTGCAGTATGATGATGATAGAATAAGGCAGTACTTTACATTCATGATATTACAGTGTTGTAGAATACTGTCACATGCTTCTATTAAGATATACTGCAGCCCATCTTTCTAATGTGTTTTTTTTCCCTTTGCTCATGACCTGTCCATATTGCAAGTTTTAGAAAAAGTATAAAGAAGAGAGCCCAGCAAACAATTTATTTTTTATTACAAGGAGATATTTTTATAAGAGAGTTCCTTACAGTTACTTAGTTGTTTGGAATATGCTTGAAAATGCATGGGAATTATCTGTAACTTATATTTTACTTGTCATGTCAACAGGGAAAGTCGAAGACTCATAGAAAAATACATGTTAGAGCTTGATGCTGAAGTTAGTTATCATAATTTCAACCCCCAACCAAAAAGTTTCCATCCAGTGCAATTTTTTTCCAGTCCTGATTCTGGAATGATGCAAGAGAACTTCAGTTGCCATTCATATGGCATAAACATTGTTGGGATAATAAGGGCCCCACGTGCTGATGGAAAGGAATCTATTGTTTTGGTTACTCCGTACAACTCTTCTAAAAATGGACTTCATGATGCCTTGTCTGTAGGCATTGCTTACTCGGTCTTTTCCTTACTCAGTAGAGTTACTTGGTTGGCGAAGGATATTATATGGCTTGTTGCAGACTCGCGGTATGAAGATTATGCACCTGTAGCAGCTTGGCTAAGCAATTATCACATTCCAAAATTTAGCTTTGGTACAAAAAAGAGTGAGCACTGTCACGATGGCAATAATTTCTATGATTTTGGAGGTCCTGAAATTGGCAGTAGAATGTCTGATGATTTTAGGCGTGCCGGGACTATGGCAGCAGCCCTTGTTTTGAAGGTCAGTGAAAGTAATGAGTTTGAGGATTCTATTAGCATATACGCTGAAGCATCCAATGGGCAAATGCCAAACTTGGACCTTATTAACATTGTGAATTATCTGGCAGTACATAGGCAAGGACTGCATGTAAAGGTGAATAAGTTTTGGTCCGTACTTGACAACAATTGGCTCAGAATTTTGGGTGAAATATTTGAATTCATAGGAAAAATCGCTAGGCTCCTAAATCCTAGGTGGAAATTTGGAATACCAGCAACAGATTATGTGGATGGTGCTGCTACCCTTGCAAGTTCCATTTATTATCAGGTGTCAATAAACGTTCTATTGATTGATCATCTATTGTCTTATATTTTTTGCACTCTTTGTTTAGCATGCTGTCTCTGGAGATTTCAATGGACTTTTATTCTACCTTCAGGCCCTTGGTGTACCAACAGGTCCACATGGTGCTTTCCGGGACTTTCAAATTGATGCAATTACTTTGGAGATTTCACATTCATCTTCATCCGAGAGATGGACCATTCGCAATGACTTCCTCTTTAAAGGTGGACGGTAAGTTTGAAATGATATGATTTATTTCTATTTGTTGGCTATAGTTGCAATTTATCACTACAACCTTGCCAAAGGTGCAAACTTCATACTAATCTTACAGAGTTAGGGCAAAACTGCCATTCCTCCATTCGGGGAAGTCGATACCCGCTTCTCACTCTCTAACTCAAGTAACTTGGACAAACAACCCCTGAACTTTTTACATCCGTAGAAAGGCTATCATGGCTATTATTTCGTTGAATTTGTTCGAATACTTTCTCCATGTGACCATCAGAAGTTGCTGTCAGTTTCACTGTGAAGCCTAGCCATTATAGTGGGGAGATCGAGAACTTCACGTCCCTAGTTTGATATCTACATGCTTCAGCTACTCAGCAATCATAGACCATTCAACCTGCCATTGGTGATCATCCCCACCTACTTGGCTTGCACCTTAAACTAAAAGGAGTCCGAATCCACAAACTCCATGTGCACCATACATCCAATCTTGCTAGGAAAAACCAGCCATCCCCCGGTGCCATGTTTGTGCCTTGCCTCTCAAACTGGTTTATCGTCTGCTACTGTTACCTCTAGGTACCATCATCTGTTGAATGAGGTGGACTTATGGATCCTAGATCCTGACCTGAGCTTCGAAGACTAAGTTGTCTGACTTGATCCAAATAGAAATATTATTGATATGACATTATTAAGTCAGATAGGTGTCCCATTCACTAATTTTCACAGCACTAGTCATGCATTTGTGCCTTACATATCTTTTGAGTTGAAAACTTGGGCCGATGAAAGGTTCGATGTGCAATATCCTCTTTTAACTGCTCTTCTTCATTCTTCATCATCATCATACTTCACCTTAATCCTAACTATGTTAGGATTGGTGGCATGAAGTTTATAGTGTCAATTAATCACTCCATCCATCCCTTTTTGTTTGCAACACTTTCCGAGATGTCTGTAAACAATTCATTTTCGCAAATTTTAATATATTCCCTTCATCCCATAAAATTTGGACCTTTTCTATTTTGGGCATCCCAAATTAATTGTGGCCTTTCTTTAAAAGGAAACTTTCTACTACCCAATTTACCACTTCATCCTCTTCTTTAAAAGTTGTGTCCCATTTTCTTTCTTTTCAAGTGGGGGTAAAATGTCAAAACATACACTTTAACTACACACCTTAATCTCCGTGTCCACTCAAACAATACTATTACAATGGGACGGATGGAGTATCAATTTACCTTATGAGCCTGTTTGGTACAAGGAAAATTTTTGGATTCCCGGTAATGTCAAAGTTGGGAACTTACTTTCCTATGTTTGGCAGGAGTTGTAGTTTTTTTAATTGGGAATTTAACTTACCCGAGAGAATAAGATTCCTGAAATTTGGGGGAAACTGATTCCCTCTTAAATCCTAATGAATCTTACTTCCCTGGGAATATTAGCTTCGTTTTTTCACTGCTTCATCCTCAACTGAAAAAATTTCATCGACGAAGAATCACCCACCGGAAACACCACTCAAGCTTCTTACCTCTTTACCTCCGGCGACCTCTGCTTCCTCCCCCATAACTCCTCCACTGCAGCCGGAGGCTCCTCCACCGAGATTCCCACCTTCGAGCCCGCCGCTCCTTCTCCGCCTCCCACAGCCTAGTTCAAGCAATCGCCATGTTCGATGACAGGAAGGCCGCCTTCAAAAACGGCAGCGTCCCCACAATTCCGATCTACCTCAATGGCTTCATCATCGTTTCTAAGTGAAACTATACGGAAAAGTCGTGTTCTGATTCCGCTTCAAAACGCAGCTCCTTGTTCTTGCATCGTATAAGACCCGTCGAAGACATCTCCTCCATGTCAAAGTTAGGTCCGGCGGTTTACTCTGTGAAATTGTTCACAAAGTTCCAAAAAAATGATAGTGCTCTTATAACTTGTTTTGTTTTCCTCCGGGTTGTCCCAACTGCTAAGGCTTTTAATACATTGATGATGATCTGTTGTCAAAAGGAAAATAACTAATCAAGTATATTTTTTAATTAAAATAATTAGTCAAGTATAATTTGTTTCTCTACCCACCATTTTTACATACCAAACAAGTTAATCGTACATTCCTAGGTAAATGATTCCTTTGACATCTTATTACCATCTATGTTAAATAATTTCAGACCTTTTAACTATACTTTAGATTCCCATCTATGATCAATAATTAGTCCGAAACATTTACTTCGTCTTTCCATCAACTCTATGCAATGTTTAATAACTTCAGACCTTTTAACTATACTTTAGATTGGCATAAATGACAAGTTCTAAACAATTTCTGCACACCTTAAGTTTTGTGTCTAAATGTAACGTTGCAGTCAAATAGGGACAGAGATGCTAAAACTATAGTGGCAAAGTTTTACGTTAGATACCCTTTCTGTCGCAACCTTCTTGTGAAGGAATACGAGATGAAATTCCAAAGGCATCATCATCATCATAGGTGGAATACGAGATGAAATTCCAAAGGCATCATCATCATCATAGGTTTTCTTCCACTTGCATGGAAAATATTATCAAACTGTGATGAGATAGTTTCAATAGTCATATCTCATAAAATAATCTATACCAGAAATCAGCATGCGCATCATGGCACATGACACATGACAACCTTTTGGCAAGTATTGGTTGGCAAATTTTCTATTTTAGCCATCTTTGTTGTAACTTGATCCAACATGTCATGGTTGTGTTATCAAAATTAAAATTTCTTGGGTTTGTACGGTGTAAGCTTGCATGTATAAATTAGTAAGCACTAGCTTCATGAGAATGTACCTCTTACTTTTAGCAACGTGCTGTCATTTATTATTTGTAACTTGTTGACTGAAGCTTTTTACTGTTTCTTTGTTCAGACTAATCGAAGGAGTTATGCGATCAGTAAACAACCTTCTAGAAAAGTTTCACCAGTCATTCTTTCTGTACCTTTTAACATCTCCTGGAAAGTTCGTCTCTGTTGGGGTTTACATGATTGCTTTTGCACTCATTATAGCCCCACTACCAGTAGTTGCAGCTTCCCTTTATCTCGATACGAATAAAGTCAGTTTAACAGGTAATGCTTCAACTTATAAGGCTGCTGCTACTGGTGAGGCTGGCCTCACTTCCAATTCATGGAAATGGTTCAGCGCTGCAAGAACAGTGTTTGTTATTCATCTTTGGGGAGTTCTCACTTCACTTGCTCCTTATTTTATGTATGATGTCCACATTTGGAACCCAACTGTCAAGTTTGTGATATGGTTTTCGCTTTCAGCATTGAGCCTTCTGATCCTATACTTCGGAACATGTGCCCCACATTCAGTTTCACCACAAACTGAAGGAAAAGACTGGGCCCTCTTAAAATCAGTGAGCATTGCTGTGGCATTTATTGGTCTGTGTATCATGTCAGTCATCAATTTTGCTACAGCAGAAATTGGTGCGCTGCTAATAGTTCCTTTGTGTTTGATGGTTCGACCTGTAAAGCTTGACCTCAGTACTGGAAGCTTGAGAAACATATCCAGACAGATTTGCAATTCAGCGTTGGCCTTATTTAGTTTCCCACCAGTAGCCTTTTTAGTGTTTAAAGGTGTATTTGAAGGTTTTGACAGTATCACCAGTGTCGGCGACTTCTGGAATTGGTTGGAGTCTCTCTGGGCTTGGAATAGCGCAACTTACCTCTACATTGGTATGGTACATCTACCTTGCTGGGTTTTATGCTTACGCATCATGTTTCACTGAGTATTCATTGTCTCTGCTCTCATCTTGTTGCGAACTATATGGGCTGTTTTGGCTCCATGTTTTTAGTCTTCAGTTTTCTTAGTTCTACAAAGCCTCGAATATTAAGTGCAGCAGCAGCTTGGTTAGCACCCTGAATTACACGAAACTGTTGGACTATTTGTAGAATCGTTTTCTGTGATACAATGTTGAGGATCATTTTGAACATTCTGAATTTCATTATATAGATTGGTTGCTAATTTTTGACCTTATAAGGCATAATGATGGTACAACAGAATGGTATCCTGGTTCATTCCTCGTAAATTCCATGGACGGTTCTACTTTAGGTTTCGTGATTTATTTTAAGTTTTTGACCAAATTTACCTACATACTATTCATTGAAGTATGATTTGATGTTGATAAACAGTACTCAATTTTGACTATTTTTCCAAATAAAACAATGAAACGACGTTTTGGCGTTTAACTTTTTTTTTTGTTTTGCGAATCTAGATGTTCAAACGCACCGTTTTGGCGATAAAGGTAGACTGGAAGATAGCGAAAATTCATGACAAGAAATTTTGATCGGGGGATAAAGTCATATTAAGTCCTATATGTTAGCGATTTTTAATGAAGAAGTCCTAAAGTTTTGAACTTTCACAAGTCCTAAATTCAGAAGGAATTTAACGAAGAAGTATTATAACTTTTCGAGCATTATTTTCAGTTATCAAAGTTTTTAGCAATGTTTATTTTGAGATCTAAATTTTGGAAATTTTTTTCTTGTGCAACTTGGCTCCGATACCATTTAAGACCCATGTGTATATGTAATAAATAATGCACGACTAAAGGAATAACTTATAATTAACAAAAATAAGACATTTAAGGATGAAAACACAACACAGATTTATTTAAAGCATCAACTTACAAAATATGGTGAATACTAGATGGTTACAGCAACCAAGCAGCAAAACAAAGGCAGTTGGACAAACACACCAAGCTTTCAAAAGCTACACGAACAAACAAAATCCAAAGCAAATTTCAAACTGGTTAGAAGCTAACAATACTTAAGGTAATTTTCCTAAACAGAATTGTGTTCAACACATGAACTTGAAGGAGCATAGAGAAAGATGCAAGCATGAAATGGTGGGTTCCTTCTTCGTTCAATAAAACCTCTTCTTATACAGGGAAACCGTTCTATGGATGGTTGAGTGACCTCCATTATTTTCTATAGTTGGCGCATTTTCTTCCACTGATTGAAAGATGCTTTATGGTAGTGGACAATTACCTCTCTTAGGTGAATTTGTGACTCAAGCAATAACTTTACTTTATTTCACATGGCATGTCAGACGTATGGCTAGATAGGCCATCATTTTCTTCACATTGTGGCCTTAATTTTGGCCCGTGGATGGCCCTTTTGACATCTATCGTTGAGCAGATTTGAAAGCTAATTTCATTAGCTTATCTTTCATTTCTTCCAGGGGGATATCTGCTAAATCCGTTCCTGAGTAGAGATTCCCAAGCACTAAATCAATACTTTCTTCTTCTAAGAGTTCAGACAGACCAATTCTTTTAAGTGTGATATTTTCTGTGAGGTATGAATTAATCACACATTTATCCCACCAATGAGAAACCCATACTTTTTCTAGGATAGGAACATATTTTTCTTGATCAACCTCGTAATGCAACTAAACAATCCATGGAATTCGGTAAATAACCAAAAATAAAATTCACTGTAAGGGATATTTTCCTTCCGGGACATGAGTTTGTTAAACTCAACAAACTTGTCATAGGATTTCTTGACAGTTTTTGGGAACTGATAAGAGACTAATACCTTCTTCTCAAACTAATGGTGAAATAAGTTTGGAAACCTTTTCTGGGTTGTTTTGAATATGATAATCTAGGAGTGTTTGAGTTCTGAATTTTAGATGTTGAAGATTTCATCCCATGCCTAGATATAATCCTAGTAAGAGTATGCATGGTTGTTGTATTTTCCGAACATTAGTCTTCTCCTAGAATGAGGTGCCCCCATTCCTCATGTGTTCAAACTTTCAGGGCGCCCAACTTCGAAATTCCTAACTCTTTGAAGTACCTTCCCTATGGGATTTGGTATTCCTGTCTCTGTTTTCTATTTCCACAAAGCCGTTTCTTAGAGAATTAACTCTAAGTACTCATATTTTCTAATGGGATGAAATTCTCATACATGATGCTTATGTTTTGGCCAGTACTTCTTTGCCATTTCTAAAGGAGTCATTATTTTAAGATCCTTATCTTCTACTAGAAAAGGGGTTCTCGTTACATTTCTCTTTTATCTGGTGGGATTCCCAGAGAAAAGAGAGTGATATCTTGTGCTTTTCCTGCGGTTCTAGGAACCAAGGTTCCTGTAGGAGTTGTGCCCAAAAGTCGATCTATGTGTGAGTTGGTTTTGGACACAGAACATCTAAACATTATTCATCAAAGACATTGTTCAAGTTATTGTGTTTGTTTATATTTGTGCGTTAATAATAAACAAACATAATATGATAACCCTGAAATAGCAAAGATTCCTAAAAGTCCCTAGTCGAGCGTTATGGTGAATGTGGGTTGCCATGAACATGGTCATGACTAGTATAAGGGAAGATTTACATGGTGTGATGTAAATGCTTACTTATAGGTGGATCGTCCACATTATGAGAACACTATGTGGATAAGTAAAAAAAGTGATCATAAGTTGTTCTCATGGTCAATCATGCGTCTGTAGTCCTTTGACTTGAGATCATACAGATTTACACGCTTGTGAGTGACTAGCTTTGATTCTTTGTCTAGCTTTACGTGAAAGTAAGAAAGACCTGGTTTGGGCATGTTGCAATATCCTCGAGGTTGGACTGGTATGGACTAAGAAAGGATTTGTCACTCTAAGTTACGGAAGATTGTTCTCATGGCCAAAAGAAGAATAGAGACAGGGTATCTTTATCCGTACCTCGGTTCTTCTTAAAAATATTGAAAAAGGGACAAAATAGTGCTAATGGTTAGTTGTATGTGATTGACAAAGAAGTTTCATCGTTTCGCCAACTTCTACATTACTTGGGTAGCAACGATGTGTTGTTAGATACCAGTCACTGCTTGTAATTATAAATGAGATTTATAATTACGGCCAACGTAATATGAACTTATAGTGTCACAAGAAAAAGAGAAGTAGAACAGAAAGGTTGGAGTGCTTTAGTGACAACTAAAGAAAAGTTGGAGTGCTAATCCTAAATTGTTCAGGATCAGAAATCTATAAGTAGGCCTTCAGTTTCAGAAGGCCTAGGTTAGAAGTTAGAAATGTCTCCTTCGTCTCCCTAAGTGTGCCGCCTCTAGCCTTCTTCCCTGGAGAGTTCTTCCATTGCTAGCACAACGTCAGGATCGAACCCGTTTCACATGGATTCCTTTGGGTTTCAGTTGATTCCACGACACTGTTTTTGATCTTGGAACCCAATAGTGGTATCAGAGCCACTTGTGAAACTCTAAGCTAGGTTAATTTGTGTGATTATGATGATCTTCATGCATGATTAATTGTTGGAAATTGATTTTATAATCTGGTATGATTTTAAAATTAATTGCAATTGATTGTGATGGTTTTTAGATGAGAAGAATGGTAGAAAACCACCATGGCGTCGCTGCGACTCAAACCCGATAAGGCGAGGTCGGCAATGAGCCGAGCGAAGGTGCGTCCAAGGGAGCTACACCTCATACTTGTCATAAACCCTAACATTTTGTTAATATCCTTGCTAAGATATTCAGGAAAACAAAATGGAAGGGGTTGGGATTCAAAGCCGGGATGGCAGGGTGCAAGTGTTGCACCTCTGCCATCAGAGCTATAGGGGATTCGTGTTAGAAATCCCATCAGGCTTATGATAAGAAGTATCAGAGCAGAGAGGCAAAGTTGCCTCAAACACATGAATTATGTAGAAGTGGTAGGATTCGCAATGAACCGGAGAGATGGATTTCTCATGACTAATTCCGATAATGTGGTACTTATAGATGATGAGAAGTGGTAAGAGGCTATGAGATTTGAAATGGATTCCATGTCAGAGAACCAAGTGTGGGACTTGGGGTTGCATCTGAAGGGGTAAAACCCATAAGGTGTAAATGGGTCTTCAAGAAGAAGACTGACATGGATGGTAACATAGTTACGTAGAAAGGGCGATTGGTTGGAAAAGGTTATAAACAAATTTATGGCATAGACTATGATGAAACCTTTTCACCAGTTGCCATGCTTAAATCCATCAGAATTCTTTTGGCCATAGCCGTATACCACGACTATGAGGTTTGGCAAATGGATGTCAAGACGACTTTCCTAAATGGAAACAACATCGAGGTCGTGTACATGACACAACTGGAAGGTTTCGTCAATCCTCGAAATCATCATTTGTTATGCAAGCTGCAAAGATCCATTTATGGATTAAAGCAAGCTTCGAGAAGCTGAAATCTACGCTTTGATGAGAGTATCAAAGAGTTTGGTTTCATGAAAAGTGAAGATGAGCCATGTGTTTACATGAAGGTTAGGTGGAGCACCATCGTCATCCTAGTGTTGTATGTAGATGACATACTACTGATAGGGAATGACATCCCCACATTGAAAACTGTAAAGGCTTGGTTGGGGAAATGATTCTCAATGAAGGACTTAGGGGAATCATCATATCTTTTAGGCATCAATATCTATAGAGATAGATCGAGGAGGATGCTTGGCCTTAGTCAGAGTACATACATAGAAAAGGTTTTAAAGAGGTTTAAGATGGAGGAGTCCAAAAAGGGATACTTGCCTATGACTCATGGCATCCATCTCTCCAAGAAACAGTGTCCTAAGACACATGAGGAGAAAGAACGGATGAATAGGATACTATATGCCTTAGAGATTGGTTCCATTATGTATGCTATGATTTGTACTCGATCTGATGTCTCATATGCATTGAGCTTAGCAAGCCGGTACCAGTCGGACCCGGGTGAACAACACTGGGTGGCCGTAAAGAACATTCTCAAGTATTTAAAGAAAATTAAAGACAGGTTCTTAGTCTATGGAGGCGGTAATGAGCTATGTGTAAGGAGTTACACGGATGCGAGTTTCCAAACCGATATTGATGATTTTAGATCGTAATTAGGATATGTGTTTTACTTAAATGGTGATGTTGTGAGTTGGAAGAGCTTCAAGTAGTCGACTGTAGCCGACTCTACAACTGAAGCTGAGTACATAGCCGCCTCGGATGTTGAGAATGAGGATGTTTGGATCAAAAGGTTCGATGCAGATCTTGGGGTGGTACCCAGTACCAGTGAGTTGATTCGACTTTATTATGACAACAACGCAGAGATCGCACAAGCCAAGGAACCCTTGTCTCATCGGATATCCAAACACATTCTTCGACGATATCACCTTATCCGTGAGATAATCGAGCGAGGTGACATAAGCATACAAAAGGTAAACACGGGTAGCAATATGGCAGATCCGCTTACAAAACCCCTAACGCAGCAGAAGCATGAGGGCCACTCTAGATCCATAGGTATAAAACTTGTGAAAGATTGGCTTTACTGAAGTGGGAGTCTGTAGGAGTTGTGCCCAAAAACCAATCTATGTGTGTGTGAGTTGGGTTTGGACATATAACATTTAAACATTATTAATCAAAGGCATTGCTCAAGCTATTGTGTTTGTTTATATTTGTGCGTTAATAATAAACGAACATAATATGATAATCCTGGAATAGAAAAGTTTCCTAAACATCCCTAATCGAATGTTATGGTGAACGTGGGTTTCCATGAACATGGTCAAGACTAGTATAAGGGAAGATGTACATGGTGTGTTGTAAATGCTTACTTATAGGTGGACCACATGGTTTTGGGCATGTTGCAATATCATCAGAGTTGGATTGGTATGGACCAATAAAGGATTTGTGGCTCCTATGTTATTGGAGATTGTTCTCATGGCCAAAAGAAGAATAGAGATGAGGTATCTTTATCCGTACTCCGGTTCTTCTTGAGAAAATTGACAAAGGGACCGAACAGTGCCAATGGTTAGTTGTAAGTGATTGACAAAGTGGTTTTGTTATTTCGTCGACTTCTATATTACTTGGGTAACAGCGATATGTCGCTATATATCACTCACTGATTTTAATTATAAAAGGGATTTATAATTACACCCAACGTAATAGGAACCTATAGGGTCGCACGTAAAAGAGAAGTGGAACAGAAAGTAGATGCACCATTATGAACCTTGGGGGCTTTAGTGACAACTAAAGAAAAGTTGGAGTGCTAATATTGAATTATTCAGGATTACAAATCTATGAATAGCCCTTCAGTTTTAGAAGACCTAGATTAGAAGTCAAAAAAGTCTCCTCCTTCTTATTGAGTGTGACGCCTCCAACCATCTTCTCTGGCGAGTTCTTTCGTTGCTACCACAACGTCAGGATTGAAGGTTTCAGTTGTTGTTTCTCTCGTGGATACCGATAGAGTGTGGGTAATTTCTCAGTAAGGAAACAACAGAGTCTCTTGATCATCTGGTACAAATTTTAATTCCCTGGCTTACCTGGTTTCACATGGATCCCTTTGGGTGTCAGTTAATTCCATTGTGCTATTTATGATCCTGGAACCTAACACCTTCAAAATATATTCCATCTTTGCAGTATGCATGGGGATATGGATAGGGGAATGCTCTTTATCTTTTTTCCTCTCTAGAAGGGAAAGATGCTGATGGAGCATGTTCTTCGGATCTTTTATTATTCTTTGAAGATTCTCCTCTTTCAACTTTTATTTTCTGGATAGCAAGTAATTCATAAAATTCCTTCTGACAACTGCATTTCTATGTCCATGGGGTCATTTCCATGAAACGTTGCTTCTAAGAGATCTGGGTTATTGACCTCTTCCATTCTTCTTTTGATTTTGTTACAGTCACCCCGAGCGGGTGGTGACTTTGGTGTTCCGGGGCTCCGTTTAAACATGTGGGACATGTTTTCTGTTGATCAGACAGCTCCCGGATCCTTTCTAGGTAATATTCTTGGGAATGCTATCATATTTGAGGTCACACGGGTCCCCCGCACCTTTCCGCGGAAAATATTTTTTTGGGAGCGGGACATGTTTCCGGTCGATCAGTAAGCTCGGTAGAGTTATCGGGACCTCGTAAAAGTGAACTCTCAGCATATTTGGGATCGTACGAGCATTCCGCACCTTTCTGCGGAGTATAGTTTTCAGGGTCGGGATGTTCGTTCCCGGGCGACGCTCGGGATGAAAAACTCGGGGCTCGGGAAGAAAGATTTGGGACGACAAAGGTGTGAGGTGTGTTATGACTCGGGACGAGTAATATGGAGATAACCGAGCAAGCACACATGACGGGATTATTGGCTCGGGAAAACAAGCACACACGTCGGGATTTGCTCGGTGAAATTGGCGCAGTATGATGTTTACCATGGTGACTAGGGTGGTGACTAAGGTGCTAAGGGACACTTGTCCTACCATGAAAAGAGATGGAAAATAAATGAGAAAGAAGAAAAGAAATGAAAAATATATAAAGGAAAGAAATGGAATTTTCTTCATTTTCTTCTTCTTCTTCCTCTTGAAACCGTGAAGCTTTCATGGGAACACCATTAATGGCCAAAGGTGAATTTGGTGGAAACTTGAAGAAGCTTCGAGGAGTGTAAGCAGAAACTTTCCAGAAACGCTGCCGAAATCCGTTTCTGATTCCCTACACGGAAACCCATCTTCAGTTTCAGTCAAAGGGGGTAATCAGAAATTCAGTTGAAACTTTGCCAAAATTTCTACCGGGACCGCTGATCTGGAATTTTGGTTCGGACTCCAGTGTGCGGTAAGGGTTTCAGTATTGCTCTCGATTATGCATTTTGGATTACTTTATGAAATGCGTGTTTGGGTGTACCGAGTCTGAGTTTGGATTGAGGGTGGCCCGAGGATACCCAAACTTGGTCAGTCGGGATAGGCTTTGGTGTGCAGGTGCGAGGACTCGAAGATGCTGATGTTCTGATTCAACTCCTACAGGGGTGGTGTTTTGATTCAACTCCTATGGGGGTGGTGTTCTGATTCAACTCCTACGGGGTGGTGTTCTGATTCAACTCCTTCGGGGGTGGTGTTCTGATTCAACTCCTTCGGGGGTGGTGTTCTGATTCAACTTCTACGGGGTGGTGTTACGATGGGGTTAGCGACCTCGAGCTGGTACCAGTCTCATGTGTCTGCGGTAGTTCATTACGTGGCTAGGCCAGAATGGACTATCGTTTCAGAGCGTGTCTGTTTGCTATACTAACAATTCTATACTAACAATTCTGCTTATGTGCATTGCATATGTTTATTTTGCATTGGTTGAGCATATGTTGGTTATCTGCTGCGTGTTTGCATTTTCTTTGTCTTTATTGTGCAGGTTGTTATACGTAAAGAGAAACCGTGCCTATCCCCAAGCCCTTACTAAGTTCTCAAAAGAGGACTTACCCCCTTCTGTTTACCGTTTGAGTACGACCAACAACCCGCAGAGTGAGTCCGGGGTGTGTTGTCTCGATTCTGCTTGTACCCTTCATTACTGTCTGATTTTCTGTCTGTAAGGGGCAGTCTCTTTGAGTAACTATAGTTTGGGATCTGATATCTGAATCTGTAGTCTGAAGTCTGATATCTGAATCTGTAGTCTGAAGTCTGATATCTGAATCTGTAGTCTGAAGTCTGATATCTGAATCTGTAGTCTGAAGTCTGATATCTGAATCTGTAATCTGAAATCCGAATCTGCATCTGAATCTGTTGTCTGAAATCTGGACCTGATATCTGTAATCTGAACCTGTAGTCTGAATCTGTATCTGTGTCTGAGCCTGAATCTATAGTCTGTTTTCTGACTTCTGGATTTATGCTAAGGATAGCATATGAGTTTTCTCATAGTTAACTGACTCCTCTCTTCTGTTGGTGTGTTAGCAGCAGCAGCGGTACTTGCGGGGATCTTCTGATCTCGGAGTTTCATCTAGATCCCACACTTAGGTATTCTAAGGTTTTCCTTGGTCGGCTCTGTAGGTGTATATGCATGCATGTCATTTGTCTGATCATGCTATGTATCTTAGATACATTCTGCTTCTGTATATATGTTCTGGATACTATGTAGGACCGGGGACTCGCCCATGATAGTGGAGGGCGGGACCCGGGATGTGATCATATTCTGATGTGATAGACACATTCTGTATCTCTGTATGATTCTGAGAAGTTATGTATGAATTATCCATGAACTGTATGTTTGGTGATGGATGAGTGCTCGCCTATTTCAGTGGGGCGGGGCTCACCATGGATAGTTAGGGTTTATACTGTATACTTGCCATGTTTGGGAATTGTAGGTTGTGGGTCGAAACACGACCGAAGGTTATAAGCGCACAACTCTGTCTGCATACTCCGTGAGCAAAGTGTTCTCAGGCACCGGGCCTTTGAGAACGGGAATTTGCGGGCCGGGTCACGGGACCACCACACTCAGCGGGTTTCGGTTGGACCAACCGCTTCCGTTTCCGTCGTAGCTTCCGTTTCTACCGTTGCGGGACGGCCCCACCTCCGCAACCGGGCGCGGGCGCACCCGTGACAGATTTCCTCTTTAGTTGATTCCTTTTTCCCCATTTCCTTCCTGCAAAAATCGCGTGTAAGAAAATCAGGCAAAGAATTCTTTTCACCATCGATATGATCAATAAAAAAGTTGAATATAGCTAGGATTGATTGCCATCTTGCAAATATCTGTTTGGACACAAGAGTTTTTGACATCTTTAAGGAGGACACTCTTAGTTCCCTTACAATTAGTTCTAATCAGAAATTTTTTATTCAACAAATCTTCTTTAAATTTTGTAACACAAAGAACTATTGCTAACATTTCTTTCTTTATTGTAGCAAAAATTTGTTGGGCTTGGTTCCAAACTCTTGATGTAAACCTAACTAGTGGTACCCTACCATAAGGAACCAGGAAGATAAAGGAATAAAATGTAAATATCAAGAACTTAACCTCATGGGAAGAAATCTGGGACAAGTGTTCGAACAAGATTAATCCACGACATCACCGACATGGAAACAGATGAACGGGATCATTTCAGGCACCGTATTCGAGGCCTATATAAAGCCTAATTGTCATAAAGAAGGCATGTTTTACTGTTCATGATAAAAGGCATTTACTAGATTGATTCCTTTTTCGGCTCTTGACACTTGTCATTGGCCATACATTCCACGTCTACAGGCAAGGCCGGAGTTTTCACCTCACTCCTACTGTCACTCAAACTGCCTTCGGGGACGTAGCATCATCATTTGGCGCTAGAAGAAGCTACTCCGATGACTTCGTCCACTAACGGTAATCCACCCTTGGGTCCCGACCCATTGGGTGTCGAAGATGTTGAGGAGTCTTCGCAGAAGATGCTGGGTCGGGGTGAGCATGTGGTCCAGGTTACTAAGAAGGCCAAAAAGGTAGCTACATTGGGAAGAGTAGAGCTCCCAACCTACTAGCAAGGAGGACTTGGCCAACATGTCTACCAAAATTGACTCGGTCATGGAAACGATGGCCAAGTTCTTCCAGCAAGAAGGGGAAGTAGAAGTAAGCAGGCAGTTGTCTTCCTTGCCATTCCCTTTTCCCATGATAAGTCAAGCAACATCATCCTCTACTCTGGATTTAGACGTTTTCATGTGTGCCTTGGCAAGGCTTCATGTCCCACCTTTGCACTCAGTAGGGCACCCCCTGGCGATCACACAATCATGCTGGCCAATGGTAAAGGGTCTACCTTTGCCCAATTCCCAGCTTCAAGCGGCGGTATACTCCCTACCCCCTCCTCAATCAGCCTACCCCTCGGCGGTAGGTGTTACTGTTACACCCCTCTGCGGAAGCTCACGTGATGCAGAACGACAGGTGGCGTAATGCGGGAACCGGACTTGGGTAACAGTAAACGGAGTCCCCTTGGTGTGGTGGTCCAAGCCCTTTTGTTTGAAGATTTGTTGATTTGAGAGGGGTGTGTCAGAACGTAGTAGGAAGGTCCGTATGGTCAACCAAATACACTTCTACAACATGACCACGAGTTTGACGGAGAAACCAAGAAATTCCAAACCTCACGCCCTTGCTCCATGAGCTCCAAACGACTTCAACCAAATACACTTCTACAACATGGATAGTGCAAAAGTCACTCACATCCATCACCATAACATATGCATCAAACTTAATCACATGATCCATGCTTTTCTATCTACTATTGTTACTAACTTGCCACGCAAGCAAACGAGATCATCTGAACACAACCACACATATACACATATTGATAGTCTCGTTCCTAAAGAAGGCCCGGACTCTCGCTCTTGCTTGAAGTGGTGGAGAAGATGATGCTCTTGAGACTCCAAGCTTGCTTGTTATGAGTAATCTGTAAAAGATAGAGAGAATACTCAAGTAGCAAGAGAGGAGTGGGGGCGTGTAGTAGCTTACCCGATTTAGGGTGGACATCCCCTATTTATAGGAGATGCCGGGAGAAGAACCTCCCTAGTTGAAGCCTTGGACAGGCTGTGAGACAAGACTGACAAGTCTGTCAGATGTAAGGAGATAAGTCTGTGTCAGACTGATAGGAGATAAGACGGCTGTGATGATGAAGATCTCAGCAAACCGCCTTAGAAGATTCACCTGCAAGGGAATGTTTGGCGTACAAATCTGGTGAAGATCACTCAGGCTCGTGCTGGCCTCCTTATTGGCTGATCGATGTCAGACGACCAAGTGGTCTATTTCCAGGTGGAGCGAGCGGCAGGCGAAGGCCTGTAAGGGGCGAAGGCCCAGATAAAATATAGCCAAGTAAGGAGTGAGGGTCGCACGAACTGAGTATAAGGGCCTTATCTCGGACGAGGCCAAGATAGGCAAGAGAGTCTCGCGAAGGCGAGCCAGGCTGCGGGAGTAAGACCTGCGAAGGCGAGTGAGATCGCAAGGGCGAAACCTGAGACCGCGAGGGTGGCCCGCGAAGGCCCAAGAGACGCAAAGGTGAGTGTGAGACATCGCCCATGCGAGACTTGGGACCCGCAAGGGCAAGACCCCGTGCAGGTGAGACTGGAGACCACAAGGATGAGACCTCTTTAAAGGCCTTGTATGATTCTCGATGCGACGCAAGGCGCGATTGCTTGGGTAGTGTACCAAGATGCCTCCTCCCGAGAGCGGAGTATGGGCGTGGTCCCGTACTCGCTTTTCAAAAGTACTTTGCCGAGGACCGATGTAGTAGCCATAGTGAAGATCTTTCATGATCTGATAGTTTGTGTTGGATCCTTCCCGACCCTTTACTCGTGTTGAAAATACCGTTGAAAATACCATGTTGAGGAGTGCCGTAACTGAGTTTGTGTGGAGCGCGATGACCTTTATGGTCTGATATTCCGTGTTGGATCCTTCATGATCCTTGTGAGCTTTGAGGAGGCATTTGCTTGGGTAGTGTACCAAGATGCCTCCTCCCGAAGGCAGTATGGGTAGGGCCCCGTACTGCTTATATTCCAAGTCTTTGTAATCGGAGAAGGCACTCAAGCCCTTTGCGGGCCGTTGGGTATAATGGCAAAGAAGAGTCCCTTCAGCATTTAAAGCAGGAGAGATAGTGGGAGATGGGGGGTTTATCGACCGTTGTGGGACGCGACACGTGGCGCTCAGGGGTCGATTACGCTTGTCAAAAGCGTTTTCCTTTCGCACGGAAGGAGAGAGGTTTAGTAACCGGATGCTGTCACGTGGTGCCTCAGGAGTCAATCACGCTGAAAAGCGCTTTTCATTTTGGCGGGCTTATAAAAGCGTATCCGAGAAGATTGAAGTCTTTTACTTCCACTCTCGTATTTCCTCATTCTGTTCTGAGCAACCCTTTCGTATTCTTGCGTTTCTTGAATACTTCATCGGCAGTTGAGGGGTTGTTTGCGGTGGTTCCTCCTTTTCGTTTGAGATTCCGCCGGTTAACTGCTCATTCGCGCCCGCTCCGTCCGTTCTTGCTCACTGTTTAACAAATCGTAAGTTTCCACTTCTCGCACACCGAGTGCTTCAAGTTCTCTCGAGCGCACTGAGCGCTTGACGAAATGCCTTTCTTTGGGCTGTTTCGATTTATATGCCTGTTTGTTCTTCTTTTTGCAGAGATGGATTCCAAGGAAGCTGTTCGCCCGCTGGTCGCTCCTCTCGAGAAGACCACGGTGAAGTTCGAGAGAATTCACCAGAAATGGTGGGGGCCTTCGCCCGTGGGGAAAACGCCGGTATATGCGTCCCGTGCAGGGCGTTTGTCGGGCGATGGGTTGGCCCGTCACCGAGGAGAACAAGGAGAACCGGTGCCGTGCTCAGACACGGCGCAGCTTGCGGCGGGATTACGGTATCCCTTTCCGCAATCGGTGCAAGATCTTTGCGCTGATTGGGAATGCCCCCAACTCACCGGGCGCCAAATACTTTCCCGAGTATCGCGGGCTTTATTGTCGCCGCCACATGGCCGGCGTGAAGCCATTCGCCGATGTCTTCAACCGCTTTCTATCGGTTGAGCCGAGGAGTGGGGGCGCGTTCTTCACGCTACTCCCATAAACGTTGGAGGTAACCACTCCATCTCCTTCATCAAGCCTCACCCAGATCCTACCATAATTGGCATGGATCTTTTTCTTCTTGCCCCACGAGGGCTCATGGGACTTTCCCGTGGCGAGGACGCGACAATCCTCGCAAAGCATCGTGCGGAGGCCCGAGCTGACTCACGGGGAGTGCGGTGGCAGGCATACGTTCACCTATCGGGGTGGTTGGACGATGTCTTTTCAAGGAGCGCGTGCGATGCGTTCTTCCCCTTCTCCGCTGCCCAATCGACGAGACCACCCCGAGGTGGGCTGGGATCGCATGTGTTCGTGGCCGGATCTCGAAGTGCCCCCGCCATGCGAGGGATGGGCTCCCGTCCCATCGTGGGACAACGATAGACTCTTTCTACGCTGCTCGCGGTGCCCAAAGGTATGTTGCGCACATATATAAATATACTGTAAATTTGTAAGAGGTCCGTAGAACTTGGTCTGAAGTCCCTTTCTGTCTGCAGATGTTGTCGCCGAGTCCGTCGAAGCCCAGGGCAAGAACGCATCCATGCGGACTGCCCAACGAGTGCATCTGGCCTGTGCACTTGGGGAAGATGCCCCTGCTGGGGCGATTAAGGTGTTAGGACCCATTGTCCCCAAACCGCCCGTAAAGAGGGCTNGTATCAAGGCTTCNATGATTTCTCAACCGGAGAAGAAGAAGAGAAAGNTNGCTGCGGCGCAGCCTGGAGAAGGGAGTGCCCTTGCCGTTGCTGAGGGATCCAGGGTCGTGGAGCCGACTGNAGAGGCGGAGAGGCCTTCTGAGGCAGAGGGGTCTGCCGCAGTCCTTTTAACTGCAGAGGCCAGGGAGCCTGCTGGGGAAGAAGTTCCCAGTGCTACGGAGGAGGCTGGAGAGCCCGTGGCAGTCCCCCATCCTGCGGAGGAAGCGGCGGAGCCTGTGGCTGAAGAAGCCGGAAGAGTGGAGGTTGAAGTGTCTCTTGCTGTTGGAGAGGTCGTGCCCGCGGAGGGCCCGAAGGAGTGCCAATGGACAGGCTGTTCCCATGAGGCTGTACCCATTTCTGGTGCAGCCCATTTCTCCCGAGGAGGCTGCCGCGGAAGCCTTCGTGTCCGGGCTTTTGCAAGTCCCTCACCAGCCCAAGGCGAGGATCTGCCAGGTACGTGGTGGCTGCAGAGATCCTTTCTGGGGAAAGGTGCCCTCGTAAGGGCAAGATGTCAGCGGTTGACATCCCGATCTCTATGAGAAAGAGGGGCATCCACGCTGCCAAGGCCATTGGGGTTCCGGCCTACAGTGAGGTATCAGTCACTCCTGTGGAGGAGGTGGAGACCCCTAATGCCAGGGATGTGGTCCCTGCAGCAACCCCTCCTGGAGAGGGGATCCCCGAAGTGGTTCTCCCAGGGGAGCAGGACCCCGCCATAAAGGGGAAGGGGATTCTGAGGATTGAGGAGATTTCTTCTTCCTCTGACAGCGAGGCCCCTGGGGAGGGGGATCTGGTAACGCGGTCCCCTACGAGGGCTAGTGGTTGGGAGATTGCCCAACCTTCCAGCACACTGGAAATCAATGAATGGAGGCGTCCTCCGCCGGTGAGTTTTTCTCGACTTGAAAGCGTTTTCTTGCTTTGAGTTTGTAATTCGCTATCCAATTGTTGACGCCCGTACTTTGTAGGTGCGGGCCCTTCAGCCAAAGGGCTGGTCCCCGTGAGGCCCTCGTGGACCAAGGGGTCCTAAGAGATCCTCGCAGACTTGGGGACCAGGATCGAGATCCTTGAAAACCGGAGTCTGGTCTCATTACTTGGAGCGGAGGCGAGTTGCTGCCTGGTCCGCCCCAAGTGGTCTCGAGGAGCCAGACCTCCCGAGAGTCCAGAGGCACCGCACCAGGCTCGGGGTGTACAGGAGCAAGGGAGGCTCCCGAAAGACGCATGGGATCCGGTCTTCCTTCTCGTGAACAGCAGTTCACTGCGGGGGGAGCAAACCCTCATATCCTGCCTGGAGGGGCTGCGCAACCCCGTCGACATAGAGGTGACAGAGCGGAGCCTGGATTCCCCTGCTGATCTCATGAGGGAGTCAGCTCAACAGAGTCTGCATGTAAGACAGCTTCTGGTCTTTATGTATAAGTTCGTTTAGCCTCTTTCGCCTTTGCTTTAATAGTACTGGGATGTAGGCGGCTGTCAAAGGATATGTCATTGCTGAGCAATGGCATGACTTCCGAAGTATGCCAATAAGCGGGACGACGCCTGATATCGTAGATTGCTTCTCTCAGAGGGAGCCGGAGGCCTCAAAAAGAGGGAGGAGGAGCTCAAAGAGGAGCATGCCAAGCGTGTGGCCCAACTAGAGAGTTGGTGCGATTACGGCAATAAAGAGCGGGCAGCTCGGCATGCGATACCGGTGGGAGCAGGCTCGCTTACTTGATGTTGCGAAGCAACGCTTCCTTCAGCAGTAGCAATGTTGGAAGCCAAGCAGCTTGAAAATGCTGTTTTGAAGGAGTCCCTCCTTTCTTTGGAGGCGAAACCAAAGCTGCCATTGCGGTGGTGAAGGCCCAAGTTGAGCGGCAGAGGCCGCACTGAGGAGGTGAGGCGCCAAGCCACGCCTGTGCTCAATTGGCAGAGAAGAAGGTGGAGGAGGGCAGGCTTGCCGCCGAGGCTGCCATGAAGGCACGCCCGGAGGTCGCCATCGACTCCGGAGAAGGCAATGGCCTCTCGTGCAGAGATGGAGAAGGCTCTGGGCCTTCCTCCTTTGAAGGTGAGGATCTTGAGTCCTCTTCCTCCATCAAGGTGTCCATCCCTGAGCGGATGCCTCGACTGGTGGAGAAGCTTGGCGAGATCCAAGCCCTAGGCGAAGCGGGGGCGCAAGCCTACGAGGAGGGCTGGCTGCGATGCCGCTTCCAAGTGGAGAAGGCGTTCCCAATCGAGTCTTGGGATTCTGGATGCCGCTAATACTAGCAGCCCAACAAGAGAGGCTCGCTCGACCGGGAGAGCAGGAAAGAAGATGGGCGAAGCCTGGTATGCCCTTTTGAATTAGGGTGGAGGTTCCAACATGTGGATGCCCAACCCTCTTTTTGTATAAGGAACGCCCGCACTGATGGATATTCTTGCGAACAGTAGATAAAGTTTCATTTTACCTTCCTTGTCTTGTAGCCTCGCTCTTATTTCGCGATAGTAGTGTAGGCACGTTAGCCAGGTTAACAACCCTAGGCTAAGTCCCGTTTGTGGGGAGAAGCCTTCCCGAGGCTCGCAATGGGCCACATAGATTACTTTGTCCAGAAGCGGAAGACTCGGTTTGAGTTTATAGTGACGAGGCACTTATAATTCGCGACGGCGGGGCCATATATATCATTCCGTATAACTTATGGGTTCACTTGCCGAGACAAGCTGAGATGGAGACCACTTGTTGGGACAAGTTATAAGGGCCCTTTTAGGGCTTGCAGAGGAGATACCCTTGAAGACCATGGGTAATTTTCAGGAGCGAGCCCTTGGGTAGTGTACAGTGTACCAAGTAGAAGACCCTCGAGCCTGAAGTCGCGCGTTTGGCGAAGGCGGCGAAGGCAGAGGGAAGGTCGTGTTGAGAGCCCGTGCGGAAGGTGGGGAATGAGACCCGCAACCACCTGTGTGGAGAAGTCCGAGCGGAAGGTCTGCTGTGGCGTGCGAGGACGACTTACACATAGACCTCCCTGAAGGAGCCAAAAGGGGGTTACCCTTCCGCAGCGCAAGGGGATTACCCTTGGGGCGGGGCGAGTTGAAGGTCAGTTGGGGAATGAGACCCGCAACCACCTGTGTGGAGAAGTCCGAGCGGAAGGTCTGCTGTGGCGTGCGAGGACGACTTACACATAGACCTCCCTGAAGGAGCCAAAAGGGGGTTACCCTTCCGCAGCGCAAGGGGATTACCCTTGGGGCGGGGCGAGTTGAAGGTCGGCTGGGGAATGAGACCCGCAACCACCCGTGTGGAGAAGTCCAAGCGGAAGGTCTGCTGTGGCGTGCGAGGACGACTTACACATAGACCTTCCTGTAGGAGCCAAAAGGGGGTTACCCTTCCGCAGTGCAAGGGGATTACCCTTGGGGCGGGGCGAGTTGAAGGTCAATTGGGGAATGAGACCCGCAACCACCTGTGTGGAGAAGTCCGAGCGGAAGGTCTGCTGTGGCGTGCGAGGACGACTTACACATAGACCTCCCTGAAGGAGCCAAAAAGGGGGTTACCCTTCCGCAGCGCAAGGGGATTACCCTTGGGGCGGGGCGAGTTGAAGGTCAGTTGGGGAATGAGACCCGCAACCACCTGTGTGGAGAAGTCCGAGCGGAAGGTCCGCTGTGGCGTGCGAGGATGACTTACACATAGACCTTCCTGAAGGAGCCAATAGGGGGTTACCCTTCCGCAGCGCAAGGGGATTACCCTTGGGGCGGGGCGAGTTGAAGGTCGGTTGGGGAATGAGACTCGCATCTCAAGAGCATCATCTTTATGAACACCACTTCAACCGATAGTCTCGCTCCTAAAGAAGGCCCGGACTCTCGGTTGAAGTGGTGGAGAAGATGATGCTCTTGAGACTCCAAGCTTGCTTGTTATGAGTAATCTGTAAAAGATAGAGAGAATACTCAAGTAGCAAGAGAGGAGTGGGGGCGTGTAGTAGCTTACCCGATTTAGGGTGGACATCCCCTATTTATAGGGAGATGCTAGGAGAAGAACCTCCCAGCTTGAAGCCTTGGACAGTTGTGAGATAGACTCGACAAGTCTCTGATTAGATGTAAGGAGATAAGTCTCGTGTCGATCGATTGGAGATAAGGCGGCTGTGATGATGAAGATCTCAGCAAACCGCCTTAGAAGATTCACCTGCAAGGGAATGTTTGGCGCACAAATCTGGTGAAGATCACTCAGGCTCGTGCTGGCCTCCTTATTGGCTGATCGATGTCAGACGACCAAGTGGTCTATTTCCAGGTGGAGCGAGCGGCAGGCGAAGGCCTGTAAGGGGCGAAGGCCCAGATAAAATATAGCCAAGTAAGGAGTGAGGGTCGCACGAACCTGAGTATAAGGGCCTTATCTGGACGAGGCCAGTATAGGCAAGAGAGTCTCGCGAAGGCGAGTTGAGGCTGCGGGAGTAAGACCTGCGAAGGCGAGTGAGATCGCAAGGACGAAACCTGAGACCGCGAGGGTGGCCCGCGAAGGCCCAAGAGACGCAAAGGTGAGTGTGAGACATCGCCCATGCGAGACTTGGGACCCGCAAGGGCAAGACCCCGTGCAGGTGAGACCACAAGGAGACCACAAGGATGAGACCTCTTTAAAGGCCTTGTATGATTCTCGATGCGACGCGAAGGCGCGATTGCTTGGGTAGTGTACCAAGATGCCTCCTCCCGAGAGCGGAGTATGGGCAGGTGGTCCCGTACTCGCTTTCAAAAGTACTTTGCCGAGGACCGATGTAGTAGCCATAGTGAAGATCTTTCATGATCTGATAGTTTGTGTTGGATCCTTCCCCACCCTTTACTCGTGTTGAAAATACCGTTGAAAATACCATGTTGAGGGCGAGTGTGTACAAACTCAGAAGACAAACTCAAACAAAGTAGTACCTGAAATCAAAACACCAGTAAACGCCCGAGAGATCTACTCTTCGGGCTTGTTATAAGGTGAGCTTGAAAAGGTAAACATATTTAAGGGTGAGGCCTCGATGAGAACTCAGTAAGGGTCAGACATAGGATAAGGTTTTTCAGAAGTTTTAAGGAATCCCGAGCTTATACACCTGCACAAGAAAACACAAAAATACCAAATGCAAAACAAATATAAAAGTAATAATAATAAGGAAAATAATAACAACTCTGAACGGATTGGCAGACCTCTAAGGCTTTTAGCCTTACAGAAGAGGATTTTCATAACGAACCGAATTAACCGATAAAATATATTTCCTGAGGCATGGTACCAGCCCGGGGTCCGGATTCCCGCCGCCGTAATGTAACAACATAACAAAATTAAAAGAAAACTTACCATACAGGTATCCTATACCCTATACCTGCACACCTAAACCTATGCCATAAACTGAGTTCGGTATCACCGGGCCCCACCCTCAACTCAAACTCAGCCCCAATTAACCCTGACAAGCATATTATAATTATCCCAGAATGTAGAGTCAAGGAAAACTGAACCCTTACCAACTTTATCCAGAGGCAGGAACCTTTCTACTTTTCCAAACGGTTCAGACGTGAATTCGGCAGTACTCCGTCAGTTTTCTCGTACTCCTCGTTAAGATAAAATGGCAGCTGAACACCCAAACAACGCTTAGAACCCAAAATAATTGACCGATGAAAGTATCACAAATTTATCCAAATTTCGAACGCTCGCGGTTTCCAACCGGAGCCACAATCACAAAAACCGATTTATAAGAAGTTAATTATTTTTCCTAAGGATCGATTTAACCAACTGACCTTCAAGACTTTGGTGAGAATTTGAAAGATCCCACTTTAGCTCCTGAAGTTTCGGCCATGTGCAGAGAAGAAAGAAGAATTCGTTTTACTCATGATGCAACTTCTTTATCTTCTAATTACTATATATACCTATATATATAATAATAATAATATAATATTATAACTTCACATGTAACCTTACTAACACACACCTCACTTTTCACCGCCTCCTCTCCAGCCGCTTCCTTTTCAATTTCTTTTTCTTTTCTTTTTTATTTAACTTTTCAACTTTTCCCGCAAAATGTCCATTTTGTCCCTGAAAACGAAAATTCGCAAAATGGTCCATAACGTACGTACGACCTCAAAAGTGCTCAAAACTCTAAAAAATGAGGTCTAGATAAAATTCCGAGACGCGCTGATCCACGGAAAACATGACTCGCATGTTTAAGATAGAGCCCCGGTCTTCGCGAGAATTAATAAACGGCTGACATATGTACAAATATACATCAGAAGTCACCTCCGCACGTGGCGTTTGTAACAATCTCCCCCCCTAAGACTCTTGGTCCTCCAAGAGGGTCCTCAGTCTCTGTTATTCCTCGGGATATCGCTCCATTATATCCTTCTCGGTCTCCCAAGTCGCTTCCCGGTCAGAGTGATGTGACCACTGAACATTGACCATCAAAATTAACTTTCTACGGAGTTTCCGAGTATCCCGAGAAAGAATGGCAACCGGTACCTCCCGGTATGTCAGATCCGGTGCCAACTGAACATCTTCTGCCGGAACAGTCTGAATTGAATCCAACAGACACTTCTTGAACATACTAACATGGAATACGTTATGTACTGCAGACATGTTAGGTGGCAATGCCAGACGGTAACCTACCTTGCCAACCCGCTCAAGAATCTCATATGGACCGATATACCTTGGAGCTAACTTGCTTCGTTTACCAAATCTGACTATTCCTCTGATCGGCGCCACCTTAAGCCATACCTTATCACCTACCTCGAACTCCAGATCTCTACGACGCTTGTTCACATACGAGATGGTTCTGTCGTTTGCAGCCTTCAACCATGTCTGAATTTTCTTAATCTTCTGCGTAGTTTCCTCGATAATTTCAGGACGTAACTCAACTTAATCTGAAGCCTCTACCCAGCAATGAGGCGTCATACATCTCCATCCATACAGAGCCTCGTAAGGCGCCATGCCGATAGTACTCTAATAACTATTGTTATACGAGAACTCTGCCAACGGCAAGTGTTGATCCCAATCACCTCTAAAATCTAACGCACAACTTCGCAGCATATCTTCCAGAATCTAGATAACTCGCTCTGACTGTCCATCAGTTTGTGGGTGATACGCCGTACTCAAATGGATACGCGTGCCCAATGCTTTATGAAAAGCATTCCAGAATCGTGCAGTGAAGCGTTGATCCTGATTAGATACTATGGAGTCTGGTACTCCTTGTAACCGCACAATTTCCTAGATATATAGTTGGGAAAGCTTCTCCAATGAATCTGTCACTCGGATAGGCAGAAAGTGAGCACACTTAGCACTTAGTTAATCGGTCAACAATAACCCAAATAGCATCGTGATGAGATCGTGTCATAGGTAAGCCTATCAGAAAATCCATCATGATATTTCCCCATTTCCTAACTGGAATGGGCAACGTCTGCAACGTTCCTGCCGGTTTTTGATGCTCAACTTTCACCCTCTGACACGTAGCACACTTCAAAACATAGGTGGCAATGTCTCTCTATTGCAAGGCCACCAAAAGTGCATCTTCAGATCCTGGTACATCTTCTCACCTCTAGGATGTATACTCAATCTATTCGAGTGAGCATCTGCCAAAATTTCATCCCGGAGTGCCTGAATGCGTGGCACATATAACCGATCTCTAAAGTACAACAACCCTTGTCTGTACTCAAACGACGGTTGTAACGCTCCCTTACTCTCGCCCGATAGTTTCTTCAGTTCCGGATCCTTTCCCTGGGCATCTCGAACACTGTCTAGCCACCCAGACTGAATAGTCAGTGTAAACACATGCGCCTCTTCCAAGCGCCTCCATTTGTGCCATAAGCACGCTAGATCATCCTCCTTCACCCCATGATCGGTGTCTCCGCCTCTGACCAATCCTGTATATTTCCTGCTCAGAGCATCCGCCATAGAGTTACCTTTACCAGTAGTGTACTCGATGCTGCAATTATAATCCTTAATATATTCGAGCCACCTACGCTGCCTCATGTTCAACTCCTTCTGAGTGAACTGTTAGGGTTTGTAGCATCATACAACGCAGCGGAAAAATAAAACCCTTCCAGGATCCATGTACAATCGTAAACGGTATAATTATTGTTCAAGAAATTACCAGATAATTTTCTGTGTTGCGTTCTTCCGGTAGACTCGATCCTCTACGGTATCCACGCGCGAGCAACCACGGAGTACACGTTCCTCCTTCTGTCGTGCTAGCAACAGTTCCTCGGAGAACGGAGCACACGAGACTGATCAGAAAAATCACAGATAATTTTCTGTATTTTTCTAACAATTTTCCAGTTCCCAACTGGAAAAACTATTTGGTGAAAACTGTGTCAACACAGACACAGGCGGAGAGCACAACCTACATTCGCAAACTGATGCAGCGGCTAGGGTTATAATTAACTCAACTTTTGGGTTAATTACAACCTTAGTTCCTGACCCCATTCTCACACTTAAGTCACCAAACTTTTGTCTCTTGCTAAATAACTCCATAATTCACTCATTGTGCGTGCGACCCTATAGGTTCTTATTACGTTGGCAGTAATTATGATTTCTCAATCATAATTACAGACAGTGAGCGGTATCTAGCAATAAATCACTGCCACCCAAGTAATATAGAATCCGTTTCAAACGTGACGGAAACTTTACCTATCGGTATGATCATACGGTGTACATGATATGTCCCTTCATTCAGATTCTCAGATTGACACGAGATGCAGATCTTATGCACGCTCGTTCGGTTCAATCTTGCGCATGAGAACTCTCTCCCGTGGTGAGGGAGTGAAGAATCCCGTCTTGGTTCATGACAGGTCATACTCCATGATATTGTCACACACCCAAAACTAGCACACTCCATCGGTCAAGAAAGGGATAGAGCATAGAATCAAAGCATGCCACTCACATGAGCAGATCTTCATAACCTCAGTCTAAGGACTACGCGTACTATGATCCCCGAGAGACACTTATGATATTTACACCACGATCCCATAATGCTCTCGGTCCGGTCTGTCACAGCCACCCCGCCCGGTTGCGGAGGCGGAGCCGGCCGCGACGTCGGAAACAGGAATTACGGCGGAAAACGCGCGCGAGCATCGAGCTCAAATACGTAACAAACGAGTATCGACTAGCAACCTACGTAACCCATACATGGCAAGTATACATGATAACTCGACAAAATACCAACCAAGCAGTTCATGGTATACCAAACATTGCTCATCGCAACAACCACATAAACACTGAATTCATATCATAACAAATCCAATATATGCAAGTCGGGCTCCGCCTCGACTCGAAGGCATCAAAGGCAGAATATATTTCCGATCATATGGCATATACAAATTCATGAACTGACCTACATGCATGCAGCTACAGCTACAGAGCCATTAAACAAAATCCTATATATATATATACCTAAGTGCGGAATCAGAAGCCTCTCGCTCAAGAATTCCCGCACGTGGTACTGCTGCTGCTACAGAACCCAAAATGTCAGGAAGCACCGCGGATCTCTATTCCGCTGGTTGCTTGTCGATCTACTGAAAGATGGTAAACAAATAAAAGGGTGAGTCCTCGAAATGACCCAGTAAGTGCTTAATATAAAAGTGCAGTTTGCCCCCAGGGCAACAATCGAACTCGCAAAAGCAGAATATCACAAAGATATGCATGTACATATAAACATAAAGCATAACGTAAATCGAATCCAACATATGCGGTCCAACCGCCGAGCGACCATGCGACGGCCCTCACAGAGGTCAGAATATACAGATCGAGCAGAGCAGATAGCACGGTACGGCGGGGTCGCGAGCCCCAAACCGTCGTAGGGTCACGAGTAATATATCGGCACTCCGGTGCGGATATACGCGAATGTCGGCACCCCAAAGGTGCGGACACAGATCAATGTCGGCACTCCAGTGCGGATACGCAAGCGAATCAAGGAGCACCCGTGGTCCCTCCACCATACGGGTCTCGTCACGAAATCGAACATAAATAATAATAACAATACATAAATGAAAACAAGTATCATTACACGATATACATATACGTAATGCAAATAGGAACCCGGACCTCTAAGGTCATCCGGGCCTTGAAACGGAACAAACATACATTTTACCAATTAAGCCCTTACCTCAGAAACGCTGCCCCGCAGCCCCACACTCGGAAGATCCCGACTCCCGACCCGAAATGCACAACTTGGCTCCTACGGGTCCGCGCTACTCCACCAACGCAGAATCAAGCTGTACAACCATAGTTGGATCAGAACACATCCAAACAAACCCCAGAAAAAAATTTCCGCACAAACCCGCACTTTCCCGGAAAATTCCACAGAAAGCTCGGTTTTACAAACCGAGCCTGAACATTGCTATTCATACACCACCAAACCCATTTCAACCTTTAAACCCGCATTCCAGACACTTTTCCCGGTAAACTCGTATAAAACCAACTTTCTCATTTCTAACCCGAAAATGGTATTTCAAACACCATAACGCACCTACTTCCACTCACATTACCAATTTAGCATCCAATTCAATCAACACACACCACCAACATAGAAAAAGAATCACTTTAACAATTTGATCCTTAACCAATTTTTCACCACACTTCCAATTCAAACCGTTCAAGCTTCCAATTAATCCCACTAATCACCAATTTCACTTCCTAACCCAACTTACTAACCAATTGCATCAACACAACAAACCCCCAATTTTGAACAATTCGGCCTTAATGGGGATTTCTCACCCAACCTTCATTTCAATCCAAACAAAGTTCCATTAGCACTCTTTATCACCAATTGCAATTATTAAACAAGATTACTAACCAATTGCTTCAAAATCAATAAAACCTCTTCACATTACAATTCGGCCCAAAGAGGGGTTTTCTACCCAACATGTTTTCCTTCAAATTGAAACCATAGATAGTCTTAGAATCATGCAAGGAACAACATACTAAGAGCATGATTCAAGAACACAAACACACACAATTTTAGAATTTTCCATTCAAATTTCGGCTCCCTAGGTTTCCATCTTCCATGGAGTTTTTCCAAAATCTAACCATAGATTCTTACTCCTCTCAAGCCCAAGAACAACATACTAAAAGATGGGAGGGAGAGGATCACTCAATCATGTAGTGAAGAACAACCATGAATTCCAAATTTAGCTCTCTTTTCTCCACCAAAACATGTTATCAACTTGAAAAGAGAAGAAGGAAGGAAGCTTACCAATGGTTGGAGCCAACCCCTTGTTGAATTTAGCCAAGAATTGAAGAAGGAGAAGCTTGATGAACAGCACCCATGGCTGCTCATAGTTTCGGCAGAGAGAGAAGAGAAGGAAGAAAGAAGAAGAAGAAATGAAATATATTTTACATGTAATAATAATAATAACCCTTATATAATTTCCTTTCTTTTTCCTCTTAAATCAATAAGGGACAAGTGTCCCTTATCCCTTCTCCATTCAGCCGAAAGTGGGCTGCTGCCCATGCTGAATTATTGTTGATTTTTGTGGCCAATTACTAATTAACTCCCACTTTTTCCGAAAGTTCCAATTCTTTTTGCCCAAAAATAATTATCGAATTCCAAAATTAACGAAACTTGGACACAACCCTCAGAATATTATAACATTCACAGAACATTTTTCAGAAGTTCATTTACCAGTCCAGAGTGTCCTACCGAGCTCGCTGAACCCGAACCAAAACCCGACGTGCGAGCGTGTCAACCTGAACCGAAATTCCGTCACTCCAAAATTCTATAAAAATACCCATAAATTCCATCTTAAATTATAACACAACTTACCCCAAAGCCGTCAGAAAATTTCCATCCCGAGCCCCGGGATTCCCGTCCCGAGCCCCGGGAGTCGCCCGGAACCGAACGTCCCGCCCCAAATATTAAACTCCACAACCACCACCGGGACGTTTCCACGACTCCAAAACTACAAACGGCTTCTCAAACTGAGATCTCGAGAGCGCTACCGAGCCCGCTGTACGTCTCGAGGCGACCCCGACAACCCCCCGGCGCCAGAAAAATATTTTCGGCGGAAACGTCCGGGGGACCCACACGACCTCAAATACGGAAGGGTTCGCCAAAATGATACTCGGATAGGGCTCGGGAGCCGTCTGAACGCCAAAGAACGTGACCCGCAGGCTAAAACCGGAGCCCCGGGTCACCCGGTCGCAACCCGCTCGGGGTGACCGTAACATTCTCCCCCCCTTAGAACTCTTGGTCCTCCAAGAGTAGCCTGAACCATCTAAACAGGTGTCGCTACCAACCAGAATGTATAAACATTCCTCTTACTAAGAACAATCGGACCACCGTCATCTGCGGCGGGAGTGGTAGTTTAGACTACCATACTGAGCCTCACGGCGTCCCACCCTCCGGGTGCATCTTATTGCACCCCGAGTCAGTTGCCGGTATTTCTACCAGACAACCCCAGACAGTACCGAACCTAAATCTAACCGATCCACAACAGGCTATCCTGGAAGGTACCACATAAAACAGAAACAGTTGGGGGGGGAAAAACCAACCTAACAACTTACTCTGGAAACTCATAAAAACCGATATAACTCGGGGTAACTCGCCCCGCCTATCAAATCTTACTGTCTCTCTGAACGGTGCTACCTCCAGTCAAATTCTATCACCAAACGCCGATTCAAGAGCCCTACGGCGGCGGTTCGTATAAGCAGTGGTGCAGTCGTTCGCGGTTTTAATCCGCGCCTGTAACAATCTGATCTTTGCCGTAGACTCCTCAAAAGCTCGGGTCCCGGCTTAACCCGATCGACGCATCTGTCCAACGATGGTGTCATACACCTCCTCCCGTACAACGCCTCAAATGGTATCATGCCAGTCGTAGTCTGAAAGCTGTTGTTGTACGAGAATTCTATCAACGCAACTGCTAGTCCCAAACTCCTCCAAAGTCCAAAATACAGTTTCGCAACATATCCTCCAATATCAGAATCACCCACTCCGACTGCCCGTCCGTCTGTGGGTGATAAGTCATTCGGATGGAGTCGCGTGCCCACTGCTTCATGAAAAGCAATCCAGAACCGTGCTGTAAAACGCGGATCACGGTCAGATTCAATGGAGTCTGGTGCTCCATGTAAACGTACAATCTCCCTGATGTAAAGCCGGGCAAGCTTCTCCAGAGGGTCTGTGACCCGAATAAGCAGAAAGTGTACGCACTTTGTCAGCTGATCCACAATAACCCAGATAACATCATGGCGAGACCGTGTCGGGCGGTGCAAATCGAGAAAGTCCACCATAACATTACCCCACTTCCAGATGGAATGGGCAAAGTCTGCAGTGTCCCCGCCGGTTCGATGCTCGACCGCTCGAGTGTGCCTCCTCGAAAATCTCATTCCGAACTCCCGATCCTCGGGTACATAAAGGCGATCTCGAAGTATAGCAATCCTTGCCTATCTTGAAATGTCGGTAACAACTAAACCCTTATCTTCCCCGGATAACTTCTTCAATACCAAATCTCTACCTTGCGCTTCGCGCATCCTATCAAGCCACTCAGAATGTATAATAAGTGTAATAACCTGAGCACGCTCCCAGAGCTGCCACCTGTGCCAAAGGCACGTCAGATCACTCTCCTCAGATCGGTCACCAACATTTCCTCCCTTAATTAAGCCGGTATACTTCCTGCTCAGAGCATCGGCAACCGTGTTGCCCTTGCCAGAGATGTACCCGATACTACAATCATAGTCCTTAATGTATTCGAGATATCTGCGCTGCCTCATGCTAAGCTCCTTCTGTGTAAACAGATATTTCAGACTTATGGTCGGTAAGAATCTGAAATTTATTACCAAACAGATATTGATTCCAATGTTTCAGCGCATAAATCACTGCAGCCAACTCCAGATCATGTATCAGTCAGTTCAGCTCATGCGGTCGCAGCTGCCTCGACCCATAAGCTACCACAAAACGCTCCTGCGCCAACACACCCCAAACTGGATGTGGAAGCATCCGAATAAATCACATACGGTAAGTTCGGATCTGGAAGAGTCAGAATCGGAGCGTTAGTCAACTGCCGTTTCAACTCCTGAAAATTCTGCTCACACCTATCAGACCAGATAAATCGTTGACCCTTCCTGGTCAACTGCGTAAGCGGAGATGCCAGAATAGAAAATCCCAGTACAAACCTCCGATAAAATCCTGCTAACCCCAGGGAGCTCTTGATCTCCCGTACCGTGGTAGGTTGTTTCCAATCCCGAACCGCCCTCACCTTCTCTGGATCCACAGACAGACCATGCTCAGATATAATGTGTCCCGGAAAGGTGACTTCCCGAATCCAGAACTCACACTTTGAGAATTTAGCATAAAGCTGATATTCCCAAAGTGTCTGCAGAACTACCCTCAGATGCTCCCGATGCGAGTCCTCATCCCGAGAATATATCAGAATATCATCAATAAAACCACCAGAAATGAGTCCAAGTACGGTCGGAACACCCGATGCATCAGATCCATGAATGTCACCGGAACATTGGTCAGCCCGAATGGCATGACCGTAAACTCAAAGTATCCAAACCGGGTGCAGCAGTCTTAGGTATGTCCTCTACCTTCACCCTAAGCTGAAAATACCCAGATCATAGATCAATCTTTGAGAAAACCCTCAAACCCCGAAGTTGATCAAAAAGATCGTTAATCCTCGGTAACGGATACTTATTCTTCCCAATAAGAGCATTCAACCGTCTGTAATCAATACAAAGTCAGAGTGTCCCATCATTCTTCTTAACAAACAATACCAGAGCACCCCACGCTGAAGTGCTCGGTCGGACGAAACTCTTTTCTTTGTAATTCCTCCGATTACTTCTTCTACTCCTGCATCTCGAAATAGGCATCCGATAAGGAGGAATAGATATCGGAGCGATGCCATTGCAGTGGATCTCAAACACAATTTCCGCGACCCGAAACCCGGGAACCTTTCTTTTTCAACCTTCTGGTCCTCAGAATCTGTCAATTCAAGCTGAATTAGCGACTTTACCAACCACACTACCAAACTACACCCCCGACCCAAAATCGAAAATCCGGCAAATTTGGTAAAATTCCGATTTTCATGAAACATCGAATTCAGAACCGATTCGAACATGCAAGAATTCACTTCAATAATCACAAATCAATCCACAGAACACATCAAATTCAACGAAACTCCCAACATAATCGGTCAAAAATTCGGCCAAAAGGTGAGTTCTCACCCGTGTTGTGTTTCCAACGATCCAACGTTATTTCCTAATCCTTACCTACCCAACATCAACATATATGAACCACACAACGATCCAACGGTTCAATTCCATCAAAACTCAGATCTAAGCCAAGAACATCAACTTTCCAATATTGCCAAATACTCAACAGAATCGAACCATACCTCGAGACAGGACGTAGTACTCGAGTTGCTGATCAACTTCCCAGTTGAACTCTCGGACCAAGAAGCAATCTAGAGCAAGCTTTGGAAGCTTGTAAAACACAACAATGGTGGCTTTAGAGAGAGGAAGAATTCGGCAGTGAAGAAGGAAGAAGAATACGTTTGCATTTTTGCAAGACTTGCCAAAACTTAAGTCTTGTAATAATAAGTCATGTGCTTTGCACATGACATCCTTTGACATCATAGTGAATCATAATCACTAGAAATAACAAGAGACCAAGTCCAATACTTTCCACTAATCACATTTCGCCAAGTGTCACAGCTTGGCTCGCCCGAGCGAAACCGCCCGAAACCGTAATTTCCGACCGAACATTTTCTTCACGAGAAAAATGTAAATTATATCCCCGACTCCAGATCTTCCTCAAAACTTCAAATCTGAGTACCGGGTTACTCCAGGGAGCCGTTTCTCCGCCCAGAATCCCCGAAAATCATCAGACGGCAACCCCCCGGCCCCGAAAAATATTTTCCGCGGAAATGTCCGGTACACTGCCAGGACACTAGAAATCAGATATCGGGTCAATCCGAACTCCGGTTCAGAATCTGGAAGCAATCTGACCGGAGTAGCCGTTGGCCCCGGCGGCCAACCGGCTCAGAATAGCCTCCCTCCAGGAGTTTGTCAATTCCTGCAAACCAAGTCTCTAATACCTCCGGCCCTCCTCGGCCGCTGAACCTCGGGGGGGATTCAAACTCTGAAACCTCTCCAAAAGTCCAACCTCGTCGGGCGGTGTCTCGAGATCTCCCGTCGTTGATAGGACCGACGAGAAGTCTAGGTGTCGTAGTGACCACGCTCCTCGGAGTCACTCACTTACCAATTCCAAAGCCTGTAGCGAGCAGTGGCTAAAGTCTCGCTATCACCACCTGATCAAAATGCCCTTACCGTGGCATAAACAGATTTTCCCCTGCCTACTGCCGCCCCTGAACCAGCTAGGCTGGCGGTAATACCAAATCAGAGAGGGTCCCTACGACAGCTAAGCCTCGGGGGCGGTGAGTGTGGTTGTTCAGACCCTGGGTTACGCTGAACCCGTATCCTATTCCACGGAGGTGCGGGATCCCAGTCCCGCCCCTCCGGTACCAAATCACGCTATTCGCGTGTAGTAAACATTCCCTTAAACCAAGTCCAACCAAAGCCAACTTATCCCATATCCAAAAGTCCAAATCAACTAACTTTTCCCCATCTATCCAAAAGCCAGCAGCAGTATTCTAAGGCTCGTAGTGTAATGCAATGCATGATGCAAGGATTCTTTTGAAATCCCGAAACTAAATAATAAACCTTAACATAGAATCGAGATCATGCTTATAATCACGGAATCACTTCATATAACACCCACACCTTCCATAATGCTCCAAAGAACCGCCACCGCTCCACACGCATTCCGAAATGGTTCAAATAAGGAGTTGATCGGGCTCCGTGCGAACCACTTCGAATGAGGTGTAAACCAGTAGCTTGCCCTTCGAAGTCATTACTTGTAAAGCTTACCCATGAACTAGCATGACTTGCCTTCCACAACCCATACTTTAACTAACCATGCTTTACCTCTTGGGTCACTTCGACCCGACCTGCTCTGATACCAACTTGTCACAGCCACCCCGCCCGGTTGCGGAGGCGGAGCCGGCCGCGACGTCGGAAACAGGAATTACGGCGGAAAACGCGGCAGCGGAGCATCGAGCTCAAATACAGAACAAACGAGTATCGACTAGCAACCTACAGAACCCATACATGGCAAGTATACATGATAACTCGACAAAATACCAACCAAGCAGTTCATGGTATACCAAACATTGCTCATCGCAACAACCACAGAAACACTGAATTCATATCATAACAAATCCAATATAGGCAAGTCGGGGCTCCGCCCTCGACTCAGAAGGCATCAAAGGCAGAATATATTTCCGATCATATGGCATATACAAATTCATGATCTGATCTACATGCATGCGGCTACAGCTCTGAGCCATTAAACAAAATCCTATATATATATACCTAAGTGCGGAATCGAAGCCTCTCGCTCAAGAATTCCCGCACGTGGTACTCTTCTTCTGAGAACCCAAAATGTCGGGAAGCACCGCGGATCTCTATTCCGCTGGTTGCTTGTCGATCGCTGAAAGATGGTAAACAAATGAAAGGGTGAGTCCTCGAAAGGACCCAGTAAGGGCTTAAGGTAAAAGTGCAGTTTGCCCACGGGGCAACAATCTGAACCTGCAAAACAGAATATCACAGCATATGCATGTACATATAAACATAAAACATAACGTAAATCAGAATCCAACATATGCGGTCCAACCGCCGAGCGACCATGCGGCAGCCCTCGGCGGAGGTCGAATATACTGGTCGAGCAGAGCAGATAGCACGGTACGGCTGGGGTCGCGAGCCCCAAACCGTCGTAGGGTCACGAGTATATCGGCACCCCGGTGCGGATATACACGAGAATGTCGGCACCCTTCGGTGCGGACACGAGCAAAGTATCGGCACTCCGGTGCGGATACGCGAAACGAATCAAGGAGCACCCGTGGTCTCTCCAACCATACGGGTCTCGTCACGAAATCAGAACATACAATAATAATAATAATACACAAATATAAAATGCGAAGTATCATTACACGATAAACATATACGAGCAGAATAGGAACCCGGGCCTCTAAGGTCATCCGGGCCTTGAAAGCGGAACAAACATACATTTTACCAATTAAGCCCTTACCTCGAAGCGCTGCCCGCAGCCCAACACTCGGAAGATCCCGGCTCCCGACCCGAAATGCACAACTTGGCTCCTACGGGTCCGCGCTACTCCACCAACGCAGAATCAAGGCTGTACAACCATAGTTGGATCGAACACATCCAAACAAACCCCGAGAAAACAATTTCCGCACAAACCCGCACTTCCCGGAAAATTCCACGAAAGCTCGGTTTTACAAACCGAGCCTGAACATTGTTATTCCAACACCCACAAACATATTCCAACCCTTAAACCCGCATTCCAGACACTTTTCCCGGTAAACTCGTATAAAACCAACTTTCTCATTTCTAACCCGAAAATGGTATTTCAAACACCATAACGCACCTACTTCCACTCACATTACCAATTTAGCATCCAATTCAATCAACACACACCACCAACATAGAAAAAGAATCACTTTAACAATTTGATCCTTAACCAATTTTTCACCACACTTCCAATTCAAACCGTTCAAGCTTCCAATTAATCCCACTAATCACCAATTTCACTTCCTAACCAAACTTACTAACCAATTGCATCAACACAACAAACCCCCAATTTTGAACAATTCGGCCTTAATGGGGATTTCTCACCCAACCTTCATTTCAATCCAAACAAAGTTCCATTAGCTCTCTTTAATTACCAATTACAATTATTAAACAAGATTACTAACCAATTGCTTCAAAATCAATAAAACCTCTTCACATTACAATTCGGCCCAAAGAGGGGTTTTCTACCCAACATGTTTTCCTTCAAATTGAAACCATAGATAGTCTTAGAATCATGCAAGGAACAACATACTAAGAGCATGATTCAAGAACACAAACACACACAATTTTAGAATTTTCCATTCAAATTTCGGCACCCTAGGTTTCCATCTTCCATGGAGTTTTTCCAAAATCTAACCATAGATTCTTACTCCTCTCAAGCCCAAGAACAACATACTAAAAGATGGGAGGGAGAGGATCACTCAATCATGTAGTGAAGAACAACCATGAATTCCAAATTTAGCTCTCTTTTCTCCACCAAAACATGTTATCAACTTGAAAAGAGAAGAAGGAAGGAAGCTTACCAATGGTTGGAGCCAACCCCTTGTTGAATTTAGCCAAGAATTGAAGAAGGAGAAGCTTGATGAACAGCACCCATGGCTGCTCATGGTTTCGGCAGAGAGAGAAGAGAAGGAAGAAAGAAGAAGAAGAAATGAAATATATTTTACATGTAATAATAATAATAACCCTTATATAATTTCCTTTCTTTTTCCTCTTAAATCAATAAGGGACAAGTGTCCCTTATCCCTTCTCCATTCTGCCGAAAATGGGCTGCTGCCCATGCTGAATTATTATTAATTTTGCACCCATTTGCAAATTAACTCCCAATTTTTCCGAAAGTTACAATTCTTTTTGCCCAAAAATAATTAACGAATTCCAAAATTAACGAAAATCGGACACAATCTTCAGAATATTATAACATTCACAGAACATTTTTAAGAAATTCAATTACCAATCCGGAGTGTCCTACCGAGCTCGCTGAACCCGAACCAAAACCCGACGTGCGGCGTGACAACTGAACCGAAATTCCGTCACTCCAAAATTCTATAAAAATACCCATAAATTCCATCTTAAATTATAACACAACTTACCCCAAAGCCGTCAGAAAATTTCCATCCCGAGCCCTGGGATTCCCGTCCCGAGCCCCGGGAGTCGCCCGGAACCGAACGTCCCGCCCCAAATATTAAACTCCACAACCACAACGGGGACGTTTCCACGACTCCAAAACTACAAACGGCTTCTCAAACTGAGATCTCGAGAGCGCTACCGAGCCCGCTGTACGTCCCGAGGCGACCCCGACAACCCCCCGGCGCCAGAAAAATATTTTCGGCGGAAACGTCCGGGGGACCCACACGACCTCAAATACGGAAGGGTTCGCCAAAATGATACTCGGATAGGGCTCGGGAGCCGTCTGACGCCAAAAACGTGACCGCAGCTAAAACCGAGCCGGGTCACCCGGTCGCAACCGCAACAACTCGCTCGGGAGATTTAGGAACACCAACATATATTCTAGGGTTGATACATTGTGTTATTTGATTAACGCATAAAGCCAAACTAACACAATAATTGAACTATTTATAAATAACATGATTCATGTCCAAAACCCACATCACCGCGAATTGGATTCTGGGCACTACTCCTACAGACTCCCACTTGCATTGAAGCCAATCATCCATGTACCTAGTATCATTGGATTCTCATGGCCTTCTATGCTTTTGTTGCGTTGAGACTCTGTTAGAGGGTCAGCAGTTATGCTGTCCATGTTCATCCCATGAATGTTCAAATCATCTCTCTCAATGTCGATTGAGGATTTAACGAATGATTTGGTGAGATTGCAATTCCTTAACTTGAGCGATGGTACACTACCCAAGCAAACGCGCCTCGCGTCATATTATAATCGTACAAGGCCTTTGAGGAAGCCTCATCCTTGTGGTCTCTAGTATAGCCTTTGCGAGGTCTCATCCTTGTGGTCTCCAGGCTCACCTACGCGGGGTCCTGCCCTCGCGGGCCTCAAGACTCGCATGGGCGACGTCTCATACTCACCCTTGCGTTTCTAAAGCCTGCGCGGGCCACCCTCGCGGTCTTAGGGCGAGCCCTCGCGATCTCCTTCGCCTCCATGGGTCTTACTCCCAGTCTCCTGCCTATACTGGCCCCGCCCAGATAAGGCCCTGGTACCCAGGTTCGTGCAACCCTCACCCCTTATTTGGCTATATTCTATTTGGGCCTTCGCCCCTATAGGCCTTCGCCCGCCGCTTGCTCCACTTGGAGATAGACCACTTGGTCGTCTGACATCAACCGGCCAATAAGGAGGGCAGCACGAGCACAGGAGATCTTCACCAGATTTATACGCCGGACATTCTCGACAAGTGAATCACCTAAGGCGGTTTGCTGAGATCTTCATCATCACAACCGCCTTATCTCCAATCGATCGACACGAGACTTATCTCAACAGCTGTCTAAAGGGCTTCAACCGGGAGGCTCTTCTCCTTGCATCACTCTATAAATAGGGTGATGTCCACCCTAAATCGGGTAAGCTACTACACGCCCCCCCACTCCCCTCTTGCTACTTCTGAGTATTCTTCCTATCTTTTACAGATTACTCTGAACAGCAAGCTTGGAGTCTCAAGAACATCATCTTCTCCACCACATCAACTGAGAGTCCGGGCCTTCTTTAGGAGCGAGACTATCGGTTTGGCGCCGTCTGTGGGAGCGAAAGTTCTTACTATAAACCCATATTACAAACCACAAGCAATAAGTCATGCCAACCACCGGAGTGCCAACAGAATCGTCAAGGAGGAGGAATCCTCCGGGACAAATACGAACAATGATCCACCATCGAGCCATCCCGAACCACGTTCCCCACAACGGGAGAACTCTCTATTCACTCAACGGAGGAAAGCTCCTCCCACGTTAACCGTAACATGCCTCAGGATCATAACACTCCACCTCCAAACACCCCTCCAACGGGCCTGGATCCGGCCGTCCTGCAAACGATCACTGAGGCGGTTGCTTTCAACTTACGTGAAACTCTCGCCACCACTCTTCGGGGCGTTCTGGATAGCGTTGGAACGCTGCGGACTAATCAGCCTGAACGCCCAGCTACTCCTCCTCGGCAAGTAAGTAACCCTGATCCTTCTTCGTCATTACTTATCGCGCTTACTAGACGATTAGAGGAAGTGGAAAAAAGAGATGAAAGGGCCAGTGTACATAATATCTCCAGGATGGGTCTGGACCACCTCTGGACCCAACCTTTTACTCAGAGGGTTTTAGAAACCCCTCTTCCGGACCAGTTTCGTCAGCCTAAGCTGGATGCTTATGATGGCCTGTCAGACCCTGATATTCATCTCCAGCGTTACGTCTCCGCAATGGCAATAGCAAGGGCGGACGACAACACGCTCTGTAGAGCTTTCAGCTCCACACTTACCGGGCCGCCGCCAACCGGTATACCACTCTCCGGGACAAACGGTTTGATTCCTTCGAGGAGCTATCCCATGACTTCTCCAACCATTTTGTGGTATCCAAACCACCTCCTAAAGCGGCGGGACACCTTCTTAAGATACGGCGAGAAAAGGATGAGCCCCTCGGAGAATATATTCAACGCTTCCGGGCCGAGTCTATCCAGGTCCCTAATGCTGGGAGAGGAAGCTCGCTTTGCTTGCAGCTATCCAAGGCCTCCGCTGGGAGTCCCTTTTCTTTGTGGATGTCCACACTAACCCGCCCACCAATATGGAACAATTCTTAAGTACAGCGTCGCGGTTTATGAATACGGAAGAGGTCACTCGACCACTCGCCAGAGCCGCCACGGCGGACGCCAAGGGACAGCCCTCGCGGCCGGACCCTAGGTCTCAAAGCGGTACCACGCCCCAGGTAGGGAAAGGGAATACATTTCACTTCCCCCGCTGAGGGAATCTCGTACCTACATCCTACATGCCTTGGAACAAAAGAGTGATGTCCCCACTTGGCCTAGCCCCCTCTCACAAGAAATAACTTGGAAAAGCAACAAGTTTTGCCGCTACCTCAGTGACAAAGGTAACGACACGAGGACTGTTTTGAGCTCAAGCGCATGATTGGAGAAATGCTGGCTCAAGGCAAGCTCGGGAGTACTTGCTCCCAAAGCGAGGAGGGCCGTAGAAGAGAAGGTGACCGTGAAGGCGCCGGCCGGAGGACCGCCGGCGGGCGCTCCCAACAAAACCCAGGTCGGGAGAATCTGGTTCAGTTCCCCCGGCAAGGGGACATATCGGCGTAATCACACAGTGTGAAGGCGCTTCGGCAAGACGCCGTCATATGAGGCAGATCTACCGGATAGACCACTCCTCTACTCGGTTTTGCATCGCAGCGATGGCACCTCTGTGGCAATACCGCACGCTGACCCCTTGGTTATCACTGCCCGTATTGCGGGATGGGACGTCGACAGAATCTACATGGATACGGGGGCAAATGCCAACGTGATCTACAAGCACACTCTGGTTGAGGCAAAGGTGCCTTTGTCACAAATTCAGCCCGCAAAGGGGCCACCTTTGGAATAGGACGGGATGAAATCCCAACCTTGGGGTCGATCACCACGCTACATGATGATGGGAACCACCAAGGAAAAAAGCAGGTATGTCATTCGAGCTATGTGGACTTTATTGTCCTAGATCTACCTACGCCATATAACGCCATCATCGGGCGACATACTCAAACCGAGTTCCATGTCCGCTGTGATGTACGAACCACGACTTTAGTTTTTCACCTTTGCGGTGGGGATGCCTATATCTTTGTCAACCAGAATGTGGCCAGAGGCAATTATGTCTCTGCCCTCGCCGGGCCCCCACAGCTTCCCCGGCCATCCGAGCCTAAGAGGAAGGCACCCGCAGAGGAAGCTGGTCCTACGGGCGAAACTGCCCCTGACTTGTCTGGAGCCTTTGAAGAAGTTGAGATCTCCCCCGGGAAGAAGTTTCGGGTGGGAAAGGACCTCGAGGAAAAAGACCAGCAAGCGCTCATCCATCTCCTCCATGCCAACAGTGATGTCTTCGCATGGAGCCCTGAGGACCTACCGGGAGTTGATCCTGCTGTTATTTCTCACAAGTTAAGTGTACTCCCGGCTTTAGCCGGTTAGGCAGAAAACAAGGGGCATGGCCCTTGACCGTAAGGACTTTATGCATGGCAAGTGCGAGAAATTGCTTAAGGCAAATATAATCAAGGAAGTTCACTACTCGAATGGGTTGCGAATATTGTCCTCGCCGATAAAGATGGCGGTCAGTTGCGACTTTGTGTGTACTACAAGGGGTTTAATAGCGCCTTCCCAAGGGACCCCTATCCTTAACCATCCATTGACCAACTGGTTGACTCAACCGTTCATCACTCGGTTTTTTCTTTTCTCGATGCTTACAGCGGGTACCACCAAGTCTTTATGGACCCAGAGGACGCGGTAAAAACCGCCTTTACTACTGGCGAGGCCGTATACCATTATATCAGAATGCCCTTCGGCTTAAAGAATGCGGGGGCTACCTTCCAAAGGCTTGTAAATCAAGTCTTCGCAGGCCAGATTGGCCGAAATCTTGAAGCTTATGTGGATGACATTGTGGTCAAAAGCAAGGCCACCTCAACCCATCTCACAGACTTGAAGGAAACATTCGACAACTTCCGCAAATACAATATGCGATTAAATCCAAAGAAGTGTATCTTCGGCGTGGGCGAAGGGAAGTTTCTGGGATACCAAATCTCCAAAGGAGGAATCCATGCAAATCCCAAAAAGATTGAGGCAATCACTACCTTGCGCACCCCCAGGGGGCTCAAGGAAGTCCAACAGCTGGCAGGAAAGCTAGTGGCCTTGGGACGATTCGTCTCCAAACTAAGTGATCGCTGCAAACCTTTCTTCGATCAGATTCGCAAGAAAAAAGCTTGCAAATGGACGGAGGAATGTCAGGAGGCATATGCCTCCATCAAACGACACTTGCAAGAACTACCGGCACTCAAGTGCCCTAGGCCAGGCGATGACCTGGTCCTTTACCTCGCCACCTCAGAAAGAAGTGTCGCTTCTGTCCTTATTAAGGAAGAGGCCGCCAAGCAATGGCCGGTCTATTACACCAGCCATACTCTCCAAGATACGGAAACAAGGTATCCTCCCCTCCAAAAGGCTATATTGTCTCTTGTATATGCAGCAAGGAAGCTCAAGCCCTACTTCCAAGGGCACACTATTATAGTCCGAGCGGACTTGCCAATTCAGGACATCCTAAGGCGCCCGAACATTCGGGACGCCTCGCCAAGTGGTGTATCGAACTTGGCGGTTTTAACATCAATTATGAGCCCAGAAAGGCAATTAAGGGCCAGGCCCTCGCCGACTTTATTGCGTATTTCTCGATTGCTGATATACTCTCGGCCCCGAGCGGGGCCCCGCACCTCGACCCACTCCTCCCGAATGGGACTTATTTGTGGATGGCTCATCCAAACTTGAATCCCCCGCAGGGGGTGTGTATCTACGTGGACCCCTAGGTATGGAAGTATTCCTTCGTGTCTCTTTTCAATTTCAAGTAACTAACAATGTTGCAGAATATGAGGCCCTCGTCGCCGGGCTGAAACTCGCCACAAGGGCGGGCATTCGCCGCCTCCATGTCCACAGCGACTCGCAGCTGGTGATTCACCAGGTTCAAGGGTGCGCCGAGTGCAAGGACGCCACCACGATCAAATACCTTAAGTTGGTAAACACCCTACGAACCGACTTTGAAGAAGTCATCTTCATACATGTTCCTCGCTACGAGAACACTACGGCAGACATGCTATCAAAGGAAAGACTCCCTCCACCACAGCCACTCGGCCGGTCCTTCCATCACGGAAGATATTGATATTGCCTCTCTAGCAACGAATGATCCGATCACAGATCTGGAGAAACCCTATCATTGCTGCGCTAAAAGCCAGCACCACAGATCTCCAAGTTCGCAAGCAAGCCCTCCGCTTCGTCCTCATTGATGACCAATTATGGCATCGCGGGTTTGCGGCGCCTCTACAACGGTGCCTTAGCACCCTTGAGGGACGCTCTGTCTTGGACACTCTCCACCAAGGCAATTGTGGCGCTCACATCGCTGCGGAGGCACTTGCCCACAAAGCCCTTCGTCAAGGGTATTACTGGCCTACCTTGAAAAGGGCGCCGCCTTTGGTCAAAACGTGCCACCAGTGCCAAATCAATTCTCGCATCCAGCGGCTACCATCCGCGGAATCTCCAGCACTGACAAATCCAGTGCCTTTCGCCCTGTGGGGCCTCGACCTCATTGGTCCAATGCCGAACGCTCCAGGTCAGTACCGCTTCTGTGTTGTAGCAGTTGATTATTTTTCTAAATGGGTCGAGGTAGAACCCCTGGTCTCCATCACTTCCGCCAAGATTATCAAGTTTCTTTGGAAGAATCTTGTGCGCGATGCGGCAGCCCTCGTGCTATTATTACAGACAATGGCACTCGGTTCGCGATCCACGGTGTCCAACAATGGGCACGGGACAATAATGTCCGCATGCTTTTTGCCCCGGTGGCGCACCCCCAGTATAATGGGCAGGTTGAGGTCACCAACCGAACCCTCAAGGAAGGCCTCAAGAAGCGCCTGGAGGGGGCCAAGGGCCGCTGGGTAGATGAACTCCCAAGTGTCTTATGGGACTATCGCACCACAACACGAACCCCCACAGGAGAGACGCCTTTCTCTCTAGTATACGGCGCAGATGCGCTCCTGCCTATTGAGGTAGACCTCCCTACAATCCGTATGATCAACTTCACTGACGAAGCCAATGCTCAAGGGCTCCGTGCCAAACTCGACTTAATCGAAGAATTACGCGAAGGTGCTCGCCTTCGCATGTCTGCCCTCAAACAGAGGCTCAGTCTTCACCATAATTCCCGGGTAAAACCCAAGGCACTACAACAAGGAGGCCTTGCCTTGCTTAAATCGACCCTCACCGCTCGCGACCCCAAGCAGGGTGTCCTGCGACCCAACTGGGACGGGCCTTATATTGTTCATAAACAAGTCCGCCCAGGAGTCTATGAACTACAAGACCATGATGGTCGTCTGCTCCCCCGCAACTTTCATGCGGATGACTTGCGCCCATATCACGTGTAAGTCCTTAGTCTTACAAATTCAATAAAATACATATGTATTTCTTCCTGTCCTACAGCTTACATGGCGTTTCAAATGCCCTCTTCATCGCCCTCTGTACCCGGCCGGTCAGACTGGCTACCTGCCTGAGTTATGGCATCAGACCTTGTCAGGTCTCACTTCTCCACACAGGTGGTTGCGGGTCTCATTCCCCACTGATCTTCAACTCGCCTCGCCCCAAGGGTAACCCCCTTGCGCTGCGGAAGGGTAACCCCCTTTTGGCTCCTTCAGGAAGGTCTATGTGTAAGTCGTCCTCGCACGCCACAGCAGACCTTCCGCTCGGACTTCTCCACACAGGTGGTTGCGGGTCTCATCCTGTTACGGTCACCCCGAGCGGGTTGCGACCGGGTGACCCGGGGCGCCGGTTTTGGCCTGCGGGTCACGTTTTTCGGCGTTCAGACGGCTCCCGAGCCCTATCCGAGTATCATTTTGGCGAACCCTTCCGTATTTGAGGTCGTGTGGGTCCCCCGGACGTTTCCGCCGAAAATATTTTTCTGGCGTAGGGGTTGTCGGGTCGCCTCGGGACGTCTGGCGGGCTCGGTAGCGCTCTCGAGATCTCAGTTTGAGAAGCCGTTTGTAGTTTTGGAGTCGTGGAAACGTCCCGGAGGTGGTTGTGGAGTTTAATATTTGGGGCGGGACGTTCGGTTCCGGGCGACTCCCGGGGCTCGGGACGGGAATCTCGGGGCTCGGGATGGAAATTTTCTGACGGCTTTTGGGTAAGTTGTGTTATAATTTAAGATGGAATTTATGAGTATTTTTATAGAATTTTGGAGTGACGGAATTTCGGTTAAGGTTGACACGCTCGCACGTCGGGTTTTGGTTCGGGTTCAGCGAGCTCGGTAGGACACTCCGGAAAGGCAAATGAACTTTTGAAAAATGTTCTGTGAATGTTATATTATTCTGAAGATTGTGTCCGAGTTTCATTAATTTTGGAATCCGGTAATTATTTTTGGGCAAAAAGAATTGGAACTTTCGGAAAAATGGGGAGTTAATTGAATTATGGTTGCAAAATAAATAAAAAGGGGTATGGGCAGCAATCTGATTTTCGGCAGCATGTGTGTGAGTGTGTGTGATAAGGGACACTTGTCTACTTATGATTTAAGATGAAAAAGAAGGGAAATTATATAAGGGTTATTATTATTACATGAAAAATATATTTCATTTCTTCTTCTTCTTTCTTCCTTCTCCTCTCTCTGCCGAAACTATGAGCAGCCATGGGAGCTGTTCATCAAGCTTCTCCTTCTTCAATTCTTGGCTGAAACTTCATGGGTTTAGGCTCCAAAAGATTGGTAAGCTTCCTTTCTTCTTCTCTTTCAAGTTTGGAAACAAGAAAAGGTTGGAAAAGAGAGGATTTTTGAAGGATTGGTTTGTTCTTGGCTATGTTGATGTGGACATCAGCCCCATTTTTGTTTTGATGCAAGGTTAGTAAGTTTGGTTAGGAAGTGAAGGTCTAAAGGGCCCTTGGCGAAGACACGAAGTGAAGAAGAAGCAAATTGTATTCTAGGCACCGGCGAGGCCCCAAGGCAAGTCCGTGGTCGCTATGTTCCGAGAAGGTCTTGGCGCACCCATGCCCCGTTGGCGAACCCTTGGCCTTTGGCGAGGCCAAGGCCATTTGCGAGGCCATGGCTCATTGCGACCCCCATGGTCGTTGGCGAAGACCCTGTGCCCCATTCCTAGAAGCAAGCGAAGCCCAGGTGTTCGCCAAGCGGAGAGGCCTTCCATACACAAGTCAGGCGAACCCTTCAACTTGTGCAGAGGCCCTCTTCTTCCCTTTTCCCGCCGAAAGCAATTCATGGGGAAATGGGAGCCGCAAAAGCAGGTAGCCTACAATGTCACATCAGCTGCCACCTCTCATTTCGCCTACCATAGATCCAGGAGGCTGTTCCCTTGTCAAGACATCTTTTATTATTTCCTTCTTTCTTTCTCCTTCTATAAAAGGAGGTTGTAACCTAAGTATTAGGAAGAACTCATTTTGTAAGAACACATATTTGCGGAAGTACGCATATTGTTCTTCGTGGGTCTCAAATCTTGCTCCACCAATCCATTAGTGATCCATTGCAAGAGGATCCAATATAATACCTAGCATTGTTTGATCTCGTAGTCAAAAGGTTCTAGGTCCCATTTTCCTTCCCCAGGCATTTTCAAGGGCATTGCCTCACCTCGTAGTGAGGAGGTTCCCTTGGCCGACTCTGTTTCCTTTGTGTTCTTCCTCTGTTTCGTTTCCATTCTTGCTGGAAACCGCCTCCTTCGAGCTAGATCCGAGCTCGTGATCACTTACCCCCACCGTGATCACATCAGTTGGTATCAGAGCCAAAGCGCTTGTCGGAGGTATCATACCGTATCAGTTGTTTGTTTCCTTCAAAGTTAAAACCTTTGCTGTTCTTTTCGAAAACTTGAAGAAAAGTTATCGGTTAATGATCTCTTGAGAGAAGCCGAATATTTGTTATCCTTGTTGAAAAGTTCTTAAAGGTTCATAAATCTGTGAGTTATTTCGGATTTGAAAGAGAAAAGAGATTCCCTGTGTGCAAAGAACAAGAGTTACGAGAAAAGAAATATTCGAATCAGTTCATAATTTCTGGGAAAAAGTTCTAAGTGTTCTTGAAGAGTTCATCCGAAACTCAGAATAAACAGTACTCACAGATCGAAGATGATTTCGAAAACCCGAACTTTGTGTTTGTGAAAGGCTTCTCTATCTCACTTCCAACTTCTTTCAACCATCAACCAACTTCAAAAGCTAGTTTCGAGTAACTAGAACTTTGTGCCTTACTTGTTTCGGACATTGCTAAGATTTCTTTGGATATTCTTGCATGTTTGCATTTGATCTTAATCGCAGATTGGTGGTAAGTTTTGAAGCTTGAAAGAACCGTTGTGTTCTAAACACGAGAGAAGAGTGTAAACACTAAGGGAGTGTAGCGAGGCTTCACAAAACTGTTCACATGTGCGAACTTGAGTCTCATGGAGTATGTGGAAGAGGACTACTACCGGAAACGGATCCTTGTTATCAAGAATCTGATTTCAGGCGGAGGAAACCTTCGACCATACATACTCGGAGAACTATTGAGTACCCCCTTGGCCAAGAAACCTGGCCCGAACCGACCCCATCCTCTGAATTTGATCCTCCATACCCTGCTGCATATGAGTATTACTCAGGTTCAGACCCTGAACGGGTGGTGGCGACCCCTTGCCATCGCCAAGATACCCCCCTCGCTATCGCTACCCCAAACACCGGAGGACTTACCCTCCCTCCTCGTATTATTCCCCCATTCCGTCGTATCCTAGCTGTACGACACCCAGCTTTGAGCCCCCTCTCATTCGCGGTTCCCCATCCACTAACCGAAAGCCAACGAGGGCCCCCGCTCACAAGTTTGCTTCGTCGCACCCATCACCTTCGACCAACGGGCGAAGCAACACCGAAGTGCCTCAAAGACCCAGCTCCTCCACTATCATTGATGAGCTAAAACAACTTGTTCTTTTGGTCCATGACCAGTTGTTACAAGGACACTTGGATGTAGCTGCAACCGTTTGTAAGGTTGATAGGAAAATAACTGAGAGGAAATGAGAAATTACGAGGGGAAAGAAAAGAGAAGAAAGAGAGAAAAGCGAGGCGGTCCAAGAGACCTTGAGCGAGAAGAAAGAGAGCGATCCGAGAGAAGGGATTGAGAAGAAAGCGGAGAGAAAACAAGAAGGAAGCTCCATGAGCCAAAATAGTGGAAGTGAGGAAAACATGCCTTCAACAGACCAAACTTTTCCACTAACTTCTGTCTTGCAAACCCCTTGTTTATCTTCTTTGAATGTCCAGGTCGCGGAGGACAGCAAGGCTGAAGGAAGCCTTCAACAGCCCGGGAAGGAAGTGTCACCCCCTCTCGGTAAGGAAGAAAAGAGCAAGAGGGAGAGAGCGAACATGGGTAACTGTGCTTCTAATCTCTCATCTCTTAATATCAAACATGACTTGGGTGACATAGTTGGCGATCCCATGTCTGTTATGGGACGTGACTTAGGTCCGGTGCATTGGGGCCATGCCCATGAATGGCCGAGGCTTATATTTGATCCCGGAATAACTATATGGGTTTGTTTTAAGGCTAAATATAAAAGTGAAGCGAAGAGAAAGGGCGGATTGTCCATCTCATTCCTTGAGTCTTTTTTTAGGTGAGTTTTTATGTCTTACGCTTTCAGTTCACTAACGATTAACTCCTCTTCCAGTTTGTTGTGGTGTCTTTATATTTGTAGGGACAATTTCCATCTGACTCCGAGGACGGATTCTTACGAAGAGGAGGGTATGATGTGGACATCAGCCCCATTTTTGAGACAAGGCGCGACCCTCATCCAGAAGGTCTAAAGGGCCCTTGGCGAAGACACGAGCGAAGAAGAAGCAGCATTCTAGGCACCGGCGAGGCCCCAAGGCAAGTCCGTGGTCGCTATGTTTTGGCGCACCCATGCCCCGTTGGCGAACCCTTGGCCTTTGGCGAGGCCAAGGCTATTTGCGAGGCCATGGCTCATTGCGACCCCCATGGTCGTTGGCGAAGACCCTGTGCCCCATTCCCAGAAGCAAGCGAAGCCCAGGTGTTCGCCAAGCAGAAGAGGCTTCCATACACAAGTCAGGCGAACCCTTCAACTTGTGCAGAGGCCCTCTTCTTCCCTTTTCCCGCCGAAAGCAATTCATGGGGAAATGGGAGCCGCAAAAGCAGGTAGCCTACAATGTCACATCAGCTGCCACCTCTCATTTCGCCTACCATAGATCCAGGAGGCTGTTCCCTTGTCAAGACATCTTTTATTATTTCCTTCTTTCTTTCTCCTTCTATAAAAGGAGGTTGTAACCTAAGTATTAGGCAGAACTCATTTTGTAAGAACACATATTTGCGGAAGTACGCATATTGTTCTTCGTGGGTCTCAAATCTTGCTCCACCAATCCATTAGTGATCCATTGCAAGAGGATCCAATATAATACCTAGCATTGTTTGATCTCGTAGTCAAAAGGTTCTAGGTCCCATTTTCCTTCCCCAGGCATTTTCAAGGGCATTGCCTCACCTCGTAGTGAGGAGGTTCCCTTGGCCGAATCTGTTTCCTTTGTGTTCTTCCTCTGTTTCGTTTCCATTCTTGCTGGAAACCGCCTCCAACGAGCTAGATCCGAGCTCGTGATCACTTACCCCCCCGTGATCACATCAGGCGTCCGGAATGTGGGTTTAAGGGTTGGAATGGGTTTAGTGGTGTATGATTAACAATGTTCGGGCTCGGTTTGTAAAACCGAGCTTTGTGGAATTTTCCGGAAAGTGCGGGTTTGCGCGGAAATTGTTTTTACGGGGTTGTTTGGATGTGTTACGATCCAACTATGGTTGTCTGACTTGATTCTGCGTTGGTGGAGTAGCGCGGACCCGTAGGAGCCAAGTTGTGCATTTCGGATCGGGAGTCGGGATTTTCAGTGTTGGGCTGCGGGCAGCATTTACGAGTAAGGGCTTAATTTGGTAAAATGTATGTTTGTTCCGTTTCAAGGCCGGATGACCTTAGAGGCCCGGGTTCCTATCTGCTCTGTATCTGTTTAGCAGGTAATGATACTTCTGTTTATATTTATGTATTATTGTTATTATTGTATGTTACATTACGTGTCCGCCGAAGGTGCCGACATTCTGCGTATCCGCACCGAGTGCCGATACGCCATTCGTGACCTACGACGGTTTGGGGCTCGCGACCCCAGCCGTACCGTGCTATCTGCTTACATTACGATCTGTATATTCTGACCTCTGCTGAGGGCTGTCGCTACGGGTCGTTCTGGCGGTTGGACCGCATATGTTGGATTCTGATTTACGTTATGCTTTATGTTCGTATATACATGTATATGCTGTGTTATTCTGTTTTGCAGGTTCGGATTGTTGCCCTGTGGGCAAACTGCACTTTTACCTTAAGCCCTTACTGGGTCCTTTTGAGGACTCACCCTTTCATTTGTTTACACCTTTCGGGTTGTTACGGAAAGCAATTGGCGGAATAGAGGTCCGCGGTGCTTTCGGGTTTCTTGGGTTTCAGCAGCAGTAGTACCACGGGCGGAAAATCTCTGAGTGAGAAAGTTTCCGATTCCGCTGTGGTATATATAGGTTTTGGTTTAATGGCTCTGTAGCTGTAGCTGCATGCATGTAGTTTAGATCATGTATTTGTATAAGACGTATAATCTGAGACATACTCTGCCTTTGTTGTCTTAGAGTCGAGGCGGAGCCCGACTTGATTATATTGTAGTTTTGGTTATATCATGGATTTTGGTGTTTCTGTGTTGTGGCGATGTTTGATGTTTGACACCATGAACTGCATGTTTGGTAGAAGTTGGATTTTTCTAGTATGCTTGCCTTGAATGAGTATCTGGGTTGCTAGTTGCCACTTGGCTATTTGTTATTTGAGCTCGATGCTCCGCTGCCGCGTTTACCGCCGTAATTCCTGTTTCCGACGTCGCGGCCGGCTCCGCCTCCGCAACCGGGCGGAGTGGCTGTGACACATCCCCCAACTGACCTTCAACTCGCCCCGCCCCAAGGGTAATCCCCTTGCGCTGCGGAAGGGTAACCCCCTTTTGGCTCCTTCAGGAAGGTCTATGTGTAAGTCGTCCTCGCACGCCACGGCGAGACCTTCCGCTCGGACTTCTCCACACGGGTGGTTGCGGGTCTCATTCCCAACCGACCTTCAACTCGCCCCGCCCCAAGGGTAATCCCCTTGCGCTGCGGAAGGGTAACCCCCTTTGGCTCCTTCAAGAAGGTCTCGTGTAAGTCGTCCTCGCACGCTACGGCGAGACCTTCCGCTCGGACTTCTCCACACAGGTGGTTGCGGGTCTCATTCCCCAACTGACCTTCAACTCGCCCCGCCCCAAGGGTAATCCCCTTGCGCTGCGGAAGGGTAACCCCCTTTTGGCTCCGTCAGGGAGGTCTCCGTGTAAGTCGTCCTCGGCGCCACAGCGGACCTTCCGGAAGGGCTCCCAGCATGCAGTGGGTCTTACCCCAGAACCTCGAGATGATTCTCCACTTGTCTCAACAAGCGTCCCTCGCCTTCGCCAAGCGCGACTCCGGGCTCCGTAAAGCTGAACCTTTTTGCTGCATGCTTATCGTATAAATGATGAGCAAACTACAGGGTCTTCTACTTGGTACACCGTCCACTACCCAAGGGCTTACTCCTAAACGATTTGTCCAAGAAAGGGGCCACTGAACTTATCTCAAAAAAGTGGTCTCCATCACGGCTTGGCTCAACAAGTAAACCCACAAGTCATTTGGAATGACTCATGTGGCTCCGCCGTTGCGGATCTTGAGTGCCTCGTCACTATAAACTTAAAGCGAGTCTCCGGCTCCTTGATAAGTAGTCCGTGGCTTCGCCTTCGCGGACCCCGAGAAGGACATCTCTCCATGAGACAGGACTTAGCCTATGGTTGTTAAACTTAGCTAACGTACCTACAGGGCTATCGCGAGATTAAGCGAATCTACAAAACAGTGAGGGTAAAAGGAAATTTTACTTCATCTATTGTTCCCAAAAAGTGTGTGAATGCAGGTCTTTATACAAAGATAGGGGGGCATCCACATGTTGGAACCTCCACCCTAGTCCAAGAGGGCATACCAGGCATCGCCCATCTTCCTTCCCTGCTCTCCCCATCAAGCGGCGCCTCTACCGTTGGCTCATTGGTGTTGGCAGCATCCAGGATCCCAAGACTTAGAGCTGGAAACGCCTTCTCCACTTGGAAGCGGCATCGCGGCCAGCCCTCCTTGTAGGCCTGCGCCCCCGCTTCGCCCAGGGCTTGGATCTCGCCAAGTTTCTCCACCAGTCGAGGCATCCGCTCAGGGATGGACACCTTGATGGAGGAAGAGGACTCAGGATCCTCACCTTCAAAGGAGGGAAGGCCCAGAGCCTTCTCCATCTCCCCACACCGAGGCCATTGCCTTCTCCGAGTCGATGGCGACCTCCGGGCGTGCCTTGGGGCAACCTCGGCAGCAAGCCTGCCCTCCTCCACCTTCTTCTCTGCTAATTGAGCCTGGACAATAGCTTGGCGCCTCGCCTCCTCGTGCGGCCTCTGCTGCTCAGCACAGGCCTTCGCCACTTTGCAAGGGCAGCTTTGGTTTACGCCTCCAAAGAAAGGAGGGACTCCTTCAAGACAGCATTTTCAAGCTGCTTGGCTTCCCGACATTGCTACTGCTTTGAAGGCGTTGCTTCGCAACATCAAGTAAGCAGGCCTGCTCCCACCGGTACCGCATGCTTTGTGTGCCCGCTCTTGGTTGCCATAATCGCACCAACTCTCTAGTTGGGCCACACGCTTGGCATGCTCCTCTTTAAGCTCCTCCTCCCTCTTCTTTGAGGACTCCGGCTCCCTCACGAGAGAAGCAATCTCGATATCCGGGCGTCGTCCCGCTTATTGGCATACTTCGGGAAGTCATGCCATTGCTCAGCAGACATGACCTTTGACAGCCGCCTACATCCCGGTGCTATTAAAGTAGAAGCGAGAAAAGGCTAAACTAAACTTATACATGAAGACCGAAGCTGTCTTACTGCGGACTCTGTTGAGCTGCCTCCCTCATGAATTCAGCGGGGAGTCCAGGCTCCGCTCGGTCACCTCCTGTCATAGGGGGTGCGCAGCCCTCCGAGGCGGGATTCGAGGGTTTGCTCCCTCCCCGCGGTGAACTGCTGTTCCTAAGAAGGAAGACCGGATCCCATGCATCTTTCACGAGCCTCCCTTGCTCCTGTACACCCTAAGTCAGTGCAGTGCCTCTGGACTCTCGGGAGGTCGGCTCCTCGGACCACTTGGGGACCGACTTGGCGGCAACGCGCCTCCGCTCCAAATAGTGAGACCGGACTCCGGTCTTCTCAAGGACCTCGGTCCTGGTCCCCAAATCGGCGGGGATCTCTGTCGGGACCCCTTGGTCCACGAGAGCCTCACGGGGACCGGCCCTTTGGCACAGAAGGGCCCTCACCTACAAAGAACGAGGCATCAAGCAACTAGGAAGCAGTATGAACTCAAAAACAAAGAAAACACTTTGTCAAAGTCAAAAAGACTTACCAGCGGAAGGACGCCCCCATCCACCGACTTCCGGCTGGCTGCTTTGGAAGGTTGGGCAATCTCCCAACCACTTGTCCTCGCAGAGGACCGTGTTACTGAGACCCCCTTCCTCAGGGGCCTCACTATTAGAAGAGGAAGAAGTCTCCTCAACCACAACGATCCACATCCCCATTGTTGCAGGGGCCTTCTCCCCAGAACGCGCCACTTCAGGGATCCCCTCTCAAGAAGCGATGGCTGCGAGGATCTCCTCCCTTGCATTAGTGGTCTCCGCCTCCTCCGTAGGAATGACTGAGTACCTCCGTTGGCGGGACTCCCAATGGCCTTTGCAGCTTGGTTGCCCCTCCTTCTCATAGAGATCGGGATGTTAGCCGCTGACATCTTACCCTTGGGAGGAGGCACTCTTCCTCGGGTGATGATCTCTGCCGCGACCACATGGCCAGGGCAAGTCTTCACCTTGAGCTGGTGAAGGGCTCGCGAAGAGCCCGGATACAAAGGCTTCGGCGGCCTCCTCGGAAGAAATAGGCTGCACCACCGAGATGGGCACGGCCTCATGGGAACAGCACTATCTGCTCGCGCTCCCTCTGGGCCCTCTGCGAAGGCGGGACCTCTTCAACAGTAAGAGGCACTTCAAACTCCACTCTTACGGCTTCTTCAGCCATGGGCTCCCACTGGGAACTTCTTCCCAGCGAGGCTCCACAGCCTCCATGATTAAAAAGACTGCAGCAGGCCCCTCCGCCTCGGCGAGCCTCTCCGCCTCTCCAGTCGGCTCCAAGGCCCTGGATCGCTCGGCAACAGCAAGGGCACCCCCTTCTCCGGGCTGAGCTGCATCAACATTTCTATTCTTCTTCTCCGGCTGAGAATCCATCGAAGCCTTGATACCAGCCATCTTTTTGGGACGGTTTGGGGACAATGGGTCCCAACACCTTGACCGCCCGGCGGCGTCTTCCCAGTGCACAGGCCAGGTGCACTCGTTGGGCAATCTGCATGGATGCTTTCTTACCACAGGCTTCGCCGGTTCTGCAGCGGCATCTGCGAGACAAGAGGACTTGAGACCGGGTTCTACGGACCTCTTACAAATTTACGGTATATTTATATGTATGCGCGGCGTACCTTTGGCGCCGCTAGAGCAGCGAAGAAAGAGTCTATCATTGTCCCACGATGGACGGAGCCCATCCTCGTATGGCGGGGGCACCCTAGGGTCCAGCCACGAAACCGTGCTAATCCCAGCCCACCTTAGGGTGGTCTCGTCGATTGAGCGGTGAGAAGGGAAGAACGCCTCGCACGCGCTCCTCGAAAGGACATCGTCTAACCACCCCGGTAGTTGAGCGTATGCCTGCCATCGCACTCCCGTGAGTCAGCTCGGGCCTCCGCGCAATGCTTTGCACGGATTGTCGCGTCCTCGCCACGGGAAAGTCCCATGAGCCTTCGCGGGGCAAGAAGAAAAAGATCCATGCCAATTATGGTAGGATGCGGGTGAGGCGGTGAAGGAGATGGAGTGGTTACCTCCAGCGTTTATGGGAGTGGTACACTACCCAAGCAATCGCGCCCTCGCGTTTTATCAGAATCATACGAGGCTTTGGGAGAGGTCTCATCCTTGTGATCTCCAGTATCGCTTTCGCAAGGTCTCATCCTTGTGGTCTCCGGTATCGCCTACGCGAGGTCACGCCTCGCGGGCCTCCCGGACTTCGCGGGGCGGCGTCTCATACTCACCCTTGCGATTCTAAAAGCTGCGCGGGCCCCCTCGCGGTCTTAGGGCGAACCCTCGCGATCTCCCTCGCCTCCATGGGTCTTACTCCCGATCTCCTGCCTATCTTGGCCCCGCCCAGATAAGGCCTCGGTACCCAGGTTCGTGCAACCCTCACCCCTTATTTGGCTATATTCTATTTGGGGCCTTCGCCCCTTTGGGCCTTCGCCCTTACGAGGCCTTCGCCCGCCACTTGCTCCACTTGGAGATTGACCACTTGGTCGTCGACATCAAGCTGGCCAATAAGGAGGGCAGCACGAGCACAGGAGATCTTCACAGTTATACGCCGGACATTCTCGACAAGTGAATCACCTAAGGCGGTTTCTTTGAGATCTTCATCATCACAGCCGCCTTATCTCCAATCGATCGACACGAGACTTATCTCAAACAGCTGTCTAAGGGCTTCAAGCTGGGAGGCTCTTCTCCTGGCATCACTCTATAAATAGGGTGATGTCCACCTAAATCGGGTAAGCTACTACACGCCCCCACTCCCCTCTTGCTACTTGAGTATTCTTCCTATCTTTTCTGATTACTCACGACAGCAAGCTTGGAGTCTCAAGAACATCATCTTCTCCACCATATCAAGCGAGAGTCCGGACCTTCTTTAGGAGCGAGACTATCGGTTTGGCGCCGTCTGTGGGAAGGAAGGTTCTTGCTATAAACCCATATTACAAACCACAAGCAATAAGTCATGCCAACCACCCGGAGTGCCACCAGGAACAGTCGTCAAGGGAGGAGGAATCCTCCCGGGGCAAGTACGAACAATGACCCACCATCGGAGCCTTCCCGAACCACGTTCCCCACAAAGGGAGAACTCTCTATTCACTCAACAGGAAAGCTCCTCCCACGTTGCCGTAACATGCCCCGGGAGCGAAACACTCCACTTCCAAACACCCCTCCAACGGACTGGATCCGGCCGTCCTGCAAGCGATCAGCAGGCGGTTGCTTTCAACTTACGTGAAACTCTCGCCACCACTCTTGGGCGTTACGGATAGCGTTGGGCAGCTGCGGACTAATCAGCACAGCGCCCGACTACTCCTCCTCGGCAAGTAAGTAACCACGATCCTTCTTCGTCATTACTTATCGCGCTTACTAGGCGATTAGAGGAAGTGGAAAAAGAGATGAAAGGGCCGGTGTCCATAATATCTCGAGGATGGGTGCGGACCACCTCTGGACCCAACCTTTTACTCGGAGGGTTTTAGAAACCCCTCTTAGGACCCGATTTCGCCAGCCTAAGCTGGGACGCCTATGATGGCCTGTCGGACCACGATATCCATCTCCGGCGTTACGTTTCCGCAATGGCAATAGCAAGGCGGGCGACAACACGCTCTGTAGAGCTTTCAGCTCCACGCTTCTGGGGCCGCTGCCAACCTGGTACACCACTCTCCGGGACAAACGGTTTGATTCCTTTGAGGAGCTGTCCATGACTTCTCCAACCATTTTGTGGTATCCAAACCACCTCCTAAAGCGGCGGGACACCTTCTTAAGATACGGCGGAAAAAGGATGAGCCCCTCGGAGAATATATTCAACGCTTCCAGGCCGAGTCTATCCGGGTCCCTAACACGGGAGAAGAAGCTCGTTACGAGAACACTACGGCGAGACATGCTATCTAAGGGAAAGACTCCTCTACCACAGCCACTCGGCCGGTCCTTCCATCACGGAAGGTATTGATATTGCCTCTCTAGCAACGAGATCTAGTCACGGCTGGAGAAACCCTATCATTGCTTTGCGCTAAAGGCCAGCACCACGAGATCCCAGGTTCGCAAGCAAGCCCTCCGCTTCGTCCTCATTGATGACCAATTATGGCATCGCGGGTTTGCGGCGCCTCTACAACGGTGCCTTAGCACCCTTGAGGGCCTTCTGTCTTGGACACTCTCCACCAAGGCAATTGTGGCGCTCACATCGCTGCGGAGCGATTGCCCACAAAGCCCTCCGTCAAGGATACTCTTGGCCTACCTTGAAAAAGGGCGCGCCTTTGGTCAAAACGTGCCACGGTGCCAAATCAATTCTCGCATCCGGCTACCATCCACGGAATCTCCGGCCGACAAATCCGGTGCCGCTTCGCCTGTGGGGCCTCGACCTCATTGGTCCAATGCCGACCGCTCAGTCGATACCGCTTGTGTTGTAGCGGTTGATTATTTTCTAAATGGGTCGAGGTAGAACCCCTGGTCTCCATCACTTCCGCCAAGATTATCAAGTTTCTTTGGAAGAATCTTGTCTGCCGTCTGGCAGCCCTCGTGCTATTATTACAGATAATGGCACTCGATTCGCCGATCACGGTGTCCAACAATGGGCACGGGACAATAATGTCCGCATGCTTTTTGCCCGGTGGCACACCCCGATCTAATGGGCAGGTTGAGGTCACCAACCGAACCCTCGAGGAAGGCCTCAAGAAACGCTGGATGGGGCCAAGGGCGGCTGGGTAGATGAACTCCCAAGTGTCTTATGGGACTATCGCACCACTGTGCGAACCCCCACGGGAGAGACGCCTTTCTCTCTAGTATACGGCGCGAGATGCGCTCCTACCTATTGAGGTAGATCTCCCTACAATCCGTATGATCAACTTCACCGTGAAGCCAATGCTCAAGGGCTCCGTGCCAAACTCGACTTAATTGAAGAATTGCGCGAAGGTGCTCGCCTTCGCATGGCGCCCTCAAGCAGAGGCTCGGTCTTCATCATAATTCCGGGTCAAACCCAAGTCTTTGCACCAAGGAGGCCTTGCCTTACTTAAATCGGCCCTCACCGCTCGCGACCCCAAGCGGGGTGTCCTGCGACCCAAGCTGGGACGGGCCTTATATTGTTCATAAACAAGTCCGCCCGAGTCTATGAACTACAAGACCATGATGGTCGTCTGCTCCCCATGACTTTCATGCGGATGACTTGCGCCCATATTACGTGTAAGTCCTTAGTCTCACAAATTCAATAAAATACATATGTATTTCCTCTGTCTGACAGCTTACACGGCATTTGAATGCCCTCTCCACCGCCCTCTGTGCCGGCCGGTCAGGTGGCTGCTGCTGAGTTATGGCATCGGACCTTGTCTGGTCTCACTTCTCCACACGGTGGTTGCGGGTCTCATTCCCAGTGACCTTCAACTCGCCCCGCCCCAAGGGTAATCCCCTTGCGCTGCGGAAGGGTAACCCCCTTTTGGCTCCTTCGGGAAGGTCTATGTGTAAGTCGTCCTCGCACGCCGCGGCCAGACCTTCCGCTCGGACTTCTCCACACGAGGTGGTTGCGGGTCTCATTCCCCAGTGACCTTGACTCGCCCCGCCCCAAGGGTAATCCCCTTGCGCTGCGGAAGGGTAACCCCCTTTTGGCTCCTTCGGGAAGGTCTATGTGTAAGTCGTCCTCGCACGCCGCGAGACCTTCCGCTCGGACTTCTCCACACGGGTGGTTGCGGGTCTCATTCCCCAGCCGACCTTGACTCGCCCGCCCCAAGGGTAATCCCCTTGCGCTGCGGAAGGGTAACCCCCTTTTGGCTCCTTCGGGAAGGTCTATGTGTAAGTCGTCCTCGCACGCCACGGCAGACCTTCGCTCGGACTTCTCCACACGGGTGGTTGCGGGTCTCATTCCCCAGTGACCTTGACTCGCCCGCCCCAAGGGTAATCCCCTTGCGCTGCGGAAGGGTAACCCCCTTTTGGCTCCTTCGGGAAGGTCTATGTGTAAGTCGTCCTCGCACGCCGCAGCAGACCTTCCGCTCGGACTTCTCCACACGGGTGGTTGCGGGTCTCATTCCCAACTGACCTTCAACTCGCCCCGCCCCAAGGGTAATCCCCTTGCGCTGCGGAAGGGTAACCCCCTTTTGGCTCCTTCAGGAAGGTCTATGTGTAAGTCGTCCTCGCACGCCGCAGCAGACCTTCCGCTCGGACTTCTCCACACAGGTGGTTGCGGGTCTCATTCCCCAACCGACCTTCAACTCGCCCCGCCCCAAGGGTAATCCCCTTGCGCTGCGGAAGGGTAACCCCCTTTTGGCTCCTTCGGGAAGGTCTATGTGTAAGTCGTCCTCGCACGCCACGGCAGACCTTCGCTCGGACTTCTCCACACGGTGGTTGCGGGTCTCATTCCCAGTGACCTTGACTCGCCCCGCCCCAAGGGTAATCCCCTTGCGCTGCGGAAGGGTAACCCCCTTTTGGCTCCTTCGGGAAGGTCTATGTGTAAGTCGTCCTCGCACGCCGCGGCAGACCTTCCGCTCGGACTTCTCCACACGAGGTGGTTGCGGGTCTCATTCCCAGTGACCTTGACTCGCCCGCCCCAAGGGTAATCCCCTTGCGCTGCGGAAGGGTAACCCCCTTTTGGCTCCTTCAGGAAGGTCTATGTGTAAGTCGTCCTCGCACGCCGCAGCAGACCTTCCGCTCGGACTTCTCCACACAGATGGTTGCGGGTCCCATTCCCCAACAAACCTTCAACTCGTCCCGTCCCAAGGGTAATCCCCTTGCGCTGCGGGTCTTACCCCAGAACCTCGAGATGGTTCTCCACTTGTCTCAACAAGCGTCCTCGCCTTCGCCAAGCGCGCGACTCCGGACTCCGGGTAAACCGAACCTTTTTACTGAATACTTATCGTATAAATGATGAGCAAACTACGGGGAACTTCTACTTGGTACACCGTCCACTACCCGAGGGCTTACTACGGTTGCCTAAGAAAGGGGCTCAACAAGTAAACCCACAAGTCATTTGGAATGACTCATGTGGCTCCGCCGTTGCGGACAGATTGCCTAAGAAAGGAACTCGGCAAGTAAACCCACAAGTCATTTGGAATGACTTATGTGGCTCGCCATTGCGGATCTTGAAGCGCCTCGTCACTATAAACTTAAGACTAAGTCTCCAGCTCCATAATAAATAGTCCCTGTGGCTTCGCCTTCGCGAACCCCAGAAGGACATCTCTCCATGAGACAAGACTTAGCCTATGGTTATTAAACTAAGCTAACGTACCCTACAAGGCTATCGCGAGTTAAAGCGAATCTACAAAACAGTGAAGGAAAAAGGAAGTTTTCACTTCATCTATTGTTCCCAAAAAAGTGTGTGAATTCAGGTCTTTAAACAAAATAGGGGGGGCATCCACATGTTGGAGCCTCCACCCTAGTCCAGAAGGGCGTACCGGGCATCGCCCATCTTCCTTCCTGCTCCCCAGCTGACGGCGCCTCTGCCGTTGGCTCATTGGTGTTGGCAGCATCCGAGGATCCCAAGACTTAGAGCTGGAAACGCCTTCTCCACTTGGAAGCGGCATCGCGGCCAGCCTTCCTCATAGGCTGCGCCTGCCGCCCGGGGCTTGGATCTCACCAAGCTTCTCCACCGGTCGAGGCATCCGCTCGAGGGATAGGCACCTTAATGGAGGAAGAGGACTCGGGATCCTCACCTTGAGGGGAAGGCCCGAGCCTTCTCCATCTCCCTGCCCGAGGCCATTGCCTTTTCCGGGTCGATGGCGACCTCCGGGCGTGCCTTCGGGGCAACCTCGGCGGCAAGCCTGCCCTCCTCCACCTTCTGCTCCGCCGGTTGAGCACAGACGGTAGCTTGGCTCCTCGCCTCCTCGGCTGCGGCCTCTGCTGCTCGGCTTGGGCCTTCGCCACTGCAAGGCGGCCTTGGTTTCTGCCTCCAAGGAAAGGAGGGACTCCTTCAAGACAGCACTTTCAAGCTGCTTGGCTTCCAGCATTGCTTCTGCTGAAGGAAGCGTTGCCATAACGTCGAAGGCAGGCCTGCTCCCACCGGTACCGCATCTTTGTGCGCCCGCTCTTGGTTGCCATAATCACACCAACTCTCTAGTTGGGCTACGCGCTTGGCATGCTCCTCCTTGAGCTCCTCCTCCCTCTTCTTTGAGGACTCCGGCTCCCTCTGAGAGAGGCAATCTCGATATCTGGGCATCATCCCGCTTTGTTGGCATACTTCAGAAGTCATGCCATTGCTCGGCAATGACATGACCCTTGGCACCCTTTGCACCCCAATACTATTAAAGCGAAGCGGAAAAAGGCTAAACTAAACTTATACATAAAGACCGAGAGGCTGTCTTACTGCAGACTTTGTTGAGCTGCCTCCCTCATGAATTCGGCGGGGAATCCGAGGCTCCGCTCGGTCACCTCCCTATCATAGGGGGTGCGCAGCCCCTCCGAGGCGGGATTGGAGGGTTTGCTCCCCTCCTGCGGCGGTGAACTGCTATTCCTCGGGAGGAAGACCGGATCCCATGCATCTTTCGGGAGCCTCCCTTGCTCCTGTACACCCCAGTGCAGTGGTGCCTCTGGACTCTCGGGAGGTCTGGCTCCTCGGACCACTTGGGGGCCGACTTGGCGGCAACGCGCCTCCGCTCCAAGTAGTGGGACCGGACTCCGGTCTTCTCAAGGACCTCGCTCCTGGTCCCCAAATCGGAAGGGATCTCTGTAAGGACCCCTTGGTCCACAAGAGCCTCACGGGGACCAGCCCCTTGGCACGAAGGGCCCTCGCCTACAAAGAGCGGGCATCAAGCAACTAGGAAGCAGTATGAACTCAAAAGCAAAGAAAATCTTGTCAGAATCAAAAAGACTTACCAGCGGAAGGACGCCCCCATCCACCGACTTCCAGCTGGCTGCTTTGGAAGGTTGGGCAACCTCCCAACCACTTGTCCTCATGAGAGGACCGTGTCACTGAGACCCCCTTCCTCAGGGGCCTCACTATTGGAAGAGGAAGAAGTCTCCTCAACCACCGGGATCCTCTTCCCCTTCGTGGCGGGGCCTTCTCCCTGAAGGGGCCTCTTGAGGATCTCCTCTCTAAGAGGGATGGCTGCGAGGATCTCTTCCCTTGCTTTGGTGGTCTCCGCCTCCCCAAGGAATGGCTGGTACCTCACTGTGGGCCGGTACTCCCAATGGCCTTTGCAGCTGTTGCCCCTCCTTCTCATAGAGATCGGGACGTTAGCCGCTGACATCTTACCCTTGGGAGGAGGCACTCTGCCTCTGGTAATGATCTCTGCCGCGACCACATGACCGGGCGGGTCTTCAGCTTGAATCGGTGAAGGGCTCGCGAAGAGCCCGGACACAAAGGCCTCGGCGGCCTCCTCGGAAGAAATGGGCTGCACCAGAGATGGGCACGGCCTCAATGGGAACAGCGCTATCTGCTCGCGCCTCCTCTGGGCCCTCTGCGGAAGGCACGACCTCTTGACGGTAGGGGGCATTTCAAGCTCCACCCCTCGGCCTCTTCAGCCGGGGGCTCCCAGCAGGAACTTCTTCCCAGCGAGGCTCCACAGGCCTCTTGGTGAAGCAGGCTGGGGTAGGACCCTCTTCCCGGCGGGCTCCACTGACCTCTCCGGTTAAAATAAGCTGGAGTAGACCCCTCTGCTCAGCGAGATTCTCAGCCCCCAGCCAACCCTTCAGCCGGGGTCCCCTCGGTGCCGGCGGGGCCTCTCTTCCTCGAGTGCGTGGCAGCCACTTTCCTCTTCTTCTTCTCGGTGAGAAGCCATCGAAGGCTTGATACCAGCCCTCTTTTTGGGCAGTTTTGGGACAATGGGTCCCAACACCTTGACCGCCATGGCGGGCGTCTTCCTCAAGTGCACATGCCGGGTGCACTCGTTGGGCGTGCGCATGGATGCTTTCTTACCACAGGCTTCGCGGTTCTGCGGCGGCATCTGCAGACAAAAGGGACTTGAGACCGAGGTTTTACCGGACCTCTTACAAATTTACAATATATTAGTATGTATGCGCAGCGTACCTTTGGGCGCCGCTAGAGCGGCGAAGAAAGAATCTATCATTGTCCCACGGTGGACGGAGCCCATCCCTCGTATGGCGGGGGCATGCAGGGGTCGGCCACGAAACCCGTGCTAATCCCAGCCCACCTTAGGGTGGTCTCGTCCAATTGGGCAGCCGAGAAAGAGAAGAACGCCTCGCATGCGCTCCTCGAAAGGACATCATCCAACCACCCCAGCAGTTGAACGTATGCCTGCCACCGCACTCCCCCGTGAGTCAGCACAGGCCTCCGCGCAATGCTTTGCACAGATTGTCGCGTCCTCGCCACGGGAAAGTCCCATGTGCCTTCGCGCGGCAGGAAGAAAAAGGATCCGTGCCAGTTGTGGTAGGATCTGGGCGCAGCGGTGAAGGAGATGGAGTGGTTACCTCCAACATTTATGGGAGTGACGTGAAGAACGCACCCCCACTCCTCGGCTCCAACCGATAAAAACGGTTGAACACATCGGCGAAGGGCTTCACGCCGGCCATGTGGCGGCGACAATGAAGCCCGCAATACTCGGGAAAGTATTGGCGCCAAGCGAGTTGAGGCATTCCCAATCAGCACGAGAGATCTTGCACCGATTGCGGAAAGGGTACCGCAATCCCGCCGCAAGCTGCGCCGTGTCTGAGCACGGCACCGGTTCTCCTTATTCTCCTCGGTAGCAGGCCAGCCCATCGCCCGACAAACACCCGCACGGGATGCGTATACCGGCGTTTTCTCCACGGGCGAAGGCCCCCACCATTTCTGGTGAATTCTATCGAACTTCACCGTGGTTTTCTCGAGAGGAGCAACCACTTGGGCGAACAGCTTCCTTGGAATCCATCTCTGCAAAAGGAAGAACAGATAGGCATATAAATAGAAACAGCCCGGCAAAGGCATTTCGGCAAGCGCTCGGTGCGCTCGAGAGAACTTGAAGCACTCGGTGTGCGGGAAGAAAAACTTACGAGTGGTTTAAAGCGATAAGCAAGAACGAACGGAGCGGTTGGCGATTGGCCGGAGGAATCTCGAGCGGAAAGTAGGAACCACCGCAAATCACCTCTCAGCTGCCGATGAAATCGCCAAGAAACGCAAGAATGCGAAAGGGTTACTCAAAGCGAGTGAACAAATGCAAGAGTGGAGAAGAAAGGTTTCAATCTTCTCGGAGTGCGCTTTTATAAGCCCGCCAAAATGAAAAAGCGCTTTTAAGCGTGAATGACTCCTGAGGCGCCACGTGCCAGCATCCAGCGGTTATTAAACCTCTCCCCTGCCATACAAAAAGGAGAAACGCTTTTACAAAGCGTAATCGACCCCTACGGCGCCACGTGTTGCGTCCCATAACGGTCAGTAAACCTCTCATCTTCCTTTATCTCTCCTACATTAAATGTTGAAGAGACTCTTCGCTGCCTTCGCAATCAAGCGGTCCATAAACGGCCCAGCGCCTTCGCCAACTCCAAAGACTTGGAATTTGAGCAGTGCGGGACCACCGCCCATACTCTGCCTTCGGGAGGAGGCATCTTGGTACACTACCCAAGCAAATGCCCCCTCCTCAAAAACTCACAAGGATCATGAAGGATCCAACCACGAGAATATCAGGCCATAAAGGTCATCGCGCTCCACACTCGGTTACGTATGCGCTCGCCCTCGACATGGTATTTTCAAGCGGTATCTTCAACACGAATATCAGGCCATAAAAGGTCATCGCGCTCCACACAAACTCAGTTACGTATGCGCTTTCAACATGGTATTTTCAAACGGTATCTTCAACACAGAGTAAAGGGTCGTGAAGGATCCAACACAAACTATCAGATTATAAAAAGATCTTCACTTGTGACTACTACATCGGTCCTCAGCAAAGTACTTTCAAAAAACGGAGTACAGGACCCTGCCCATACTCCGCTCTCAGGAGGAGGCATCTTGGTACACTACCCAAGCAATCGCGCCCTCGCGCCATTATCAGAATCATACGAGGCTTTGGGAGAGGTCTCATCCTTGTGATCTCCAGTATCGCCTTCGCAAGGTCTCATCCTTGTGGTCTCCAGTATCGCCTACGCGAGGTCACGCCTCGCGGGCCTCCCGGACTCGCGGGGCGGCGTCTCATACTCACCCTTGCGTTTCTAAAGCCTGCGCGGGCCCCCAGTCGCGGTCTTAGGGCGAACCCTCGCGATCTCCCTCGCCTCCATGGGTCTTACTCCCAGTCTCCTGCCTATACTGGCCCCGCCCAGATAAGGCCTTGGTACCCAGGTTCGTGCAACCTCACCCCTTATTTGGCTATATTATATTTGGGGCCTTCGCCCCTTTGGGCCTTCGCCCTTACAGGCCTTCGCCCACCACTTGCTCCACTTGGAAATAGACCACTTGGTCGTCTGACATCAACCGGCCAATAAGGAGGGCAGCACGAGCCTGGGAGATCTTCACCAGATTTATACGCCAGACATTCTCGACAAGTGAATCACCTAAGGCGGTTTCTTTGAGATCTTCATCATCACAGCCGCCTTATCTCCAATCGATCGACACGAGACTTATCTCAAACAACTGTCTAAGGGCTTCAAGCGGGGAGGCTCTTCTCCTGGCATCACTCTATAAATAGGAGATGTCCACCTAAATCGGGTAAGCTACTACACGCCCCCCCACTCCCCTCTTGCTACTTCTGAGTATTCTTCCTATCTTTTACAGATTACTCTGAACAGCAAGCTTGGAGTCTCAAGAACATCATCTTCTCCACCCTATCAACTGAGAGTCCGGGCCTTCTTTAGGAACGAGACTATCGAGGGTAACGTGAAGAACGCGCCCCACTCCTCGGCTCCAACCGATAAAGCGGTTGAACACGTCGCGAATGGCTTCACGCCGGCCATGTGGCGGCGACAATAAAGCCCGCAATACTCGGGAAAGTATTGGGCGCCAAGCGAGTTGAGGCATTCCCAATCAGCACAAAGATCTTGCACCCGATTGCGGAAAGGGATACCGTAATCCGCGCAAGCTGCGCCGTGTCTGAGCACAGGCACCGGTTCTCCTTGTTCTCCTCGGTAACAGGCCAACCCATCGCCCGACAAACACCCGCACGGGACGCATATACCGGCGTTTTCTCCATGGGCCGAAGGCCTCCACCATATCTGGTGAATTCTCTCAAACTTCACCGTGGTCTTCTCGAGAGGAGGCGACCAGGGCGAACAGCTTCCTTGGAATCCATCTCTGCAAAAGAAGAACAAATAGGCATATAAATCAAAACAGCCCAAAGAAAGGCATTTCGTCAAACGCTCGGTGCGCTCGAGAAGCTGGAGGCACTCGGTATGCGAGGAGCGGAAACTTACGATTAGTTAAGAAGTAAGCAAGAACGGACGGAGCGGGTGGCGAGCAGCAGTTGACGGCGGAATCTCAAGCGAAAAGGAGGAACCACCGCAAATCACCTCTCAGCTGCCGATGAAATAGCCAAGAAACGCAAGAATACGAAAGGGTTACTCGGGCGGAGCGAACAAATGCAAGAGTGGAGAAGAAAGGCTTCAATCTTCTCGGGTACGCTTTTATAAGCCCGCCAAAATGAAAAAGCGCTTTTAAGCGTGAACGGCTCCTGAGGCGCCACGTGCCAGCATCCAGCGGTTATTAAACCTCTCCCCTGCCGTACAAAAAAGAAGAAACGCTTTTACAAAGCGTAATCGACCCCTACGGCGCCACGTGTTGCGTCCCATAACGGTCAGTAAACCTCTCATCTTCCTTTATCTCTCCTGCATTAAATGCTGAAGGGACTCTTCGCTGCCTTCGCAATCAAACGGTCCGCAAACGGCCCAGCGCCTTCGCCAACTCCGGAGACTTGGAATTGAGCAGTACGGGACCCTGCCCATACTCTGCCTTCAGGAGGAGGCATCTTGGTACACTACCCAAGCAAATGCCCCCCTCCTCAAAAACTCACAAGGATCACAAACGATTTTCACTTATGGCTGCTACGTCGGTCCTCAGCAAGATTTTCACTTATGGCTGCTACGTCGGCCCTCAGCAAAGTACTTTCGAAAAAGCGGAGTACGGGACCACCGCCCATACTCCGCTCTCAGGAGGAGGCATCTTGGTACACTACCCAAGCAAACGCGCCCTCGCGTCATATTATAATCGTACAAGGCCTTTGAGGAAGCCTCATCCTTGTGGTCTCCAGTATAGCCTTTGCGAGGTCTCATCCTTGTGGTCTCCAGCCTCACCTACGCGGGGTCACGCCTCGCGGGCCTCAAGACTCGCTTGGGCGGCGTCTCATACTCACCCTTGCGTTTCTAAAGCCTGCGCGGGCCACCCTCGCGGTCTTAGGGCGAGCCCTCGCGATCTCCTTCGCCTCCATGGGTCTTACTCCCAGTCTCCTGCCTATACTGGCCCCGCCCAGATAAGGCCCTGGTACCCAGGTTCGTGCAACCCTCACCCCTTATTTGGCTATATTCTATTTGGGCCTTCGCCCCTATAGGCCTTCGCCCGCCGCTTGCTCCACTTGGAGATAGACCACTTGGTCGTCTGACATCAACCGGCCAATAAGGAGGGCAGCACGAGCCTAGGAGATCTTCACCAGTTTATACGCCGGACATTCTCGACAAGTGAATCACCTAAGGCGGTTTCTTGAGATCTTCATCATCACAACCGCCTTATCTCCAATCGATCGACACAGACTCATCTCAACAACTGTCTAAAGGGCTTCAAGCTGGGAGGCTCTTCTCTGGCATCACTCTATAAATAGGGTGATGTCCACCTAAATCGGGTAAGCTACTACACGCCCCCACTCCCCTCTTGCTACTTCGAGTATTCTTCCTATCTTTTCTGATTACTGCGAGCAGCAAGCTTGGAGTCTCAAGAACATCATCTTCTCCACCACATCAGCCGAGAGTCCGGGCCTTCTTTAGGAGCGAGACTATCAAGCGATTACTCCTTTGTTTTTCACAATAGAGTTCTATCGGGTCAAACTACCCTTAGCACAAAGCCAAGCTCTATAAGGAACTTATCTTGTCAAACTATCTCAACCAAAATCGAGATGTTAATGAACTTACACTAATGTTGTAGATATGACCACTTGCCTCTCATTTGGAATCTTTCCAAAATTACAGCGTCATTGCAATTTATATCATAATTGAGATTATTATTCAGATTAGAATCTTAGCTTCAATGTAACTCTTTTACATGAGCTAATCTACCTTCTATAGACCAAAGACGTATCATAAGCCTTTCGCAAGGATCTCGGGATATTCCTCGGCTCTATTTGGTATTCTTACAGAATCTGAATATTGGCTTGTCATGTTCCAAACATACAAGACACTACAATGAATACATAATATGACATACAATATAGATCCAAGTGCGGGCACATGACATTCTATACTTGTATTCTTATGTGTATTCTCATTTAGGCCAAACCATCACCTCTGATCTAACTCTATAGATCGTGATCCTAATACCATAGGTGATCTTTGCCTAAATGTAGATCGAGAAAAATCCCTTAACTGATCATGTACGGATCTAAGTATAGGTGTGTCATCTATGACTGCACTATAGCATCAGAATGACCAAAATATGCTCCCACTGACTCAATTGTAGACACAAGGTTTATTTTCACAACTGAGGTAATCAATCATTCCTGGTTATTTCCTAAAAATGAAAATTCCCACTCCCAGAAGATTGCTTCAATCCCTTCTTGGATCTAAGCAATTAGCATACCTTATGAACATTGATCCGGATTGAGATAACCCTCTAGTATTTCTCACATCATCTGTCAAAACTCATAACCATGGCATGCGACTACAGCAAAATCACTTAGATGGATGTAATCATGACAACAAATTGTCCATTACGGGTAATCGAGTTACCATCCATGTAGGTCTTCCTCCACGAAAACTCCATTGCACCTTAAGGGCATTACCCCGCGTTGTATCGAGAATCATACGAGGCCTTGGGAGAGGTCTCATCCTTGTGGTCTCCGGTATCGCCTTCGCAAGGTCTCATCCTTGTGGTCTCGATGTCGCCTTCGCAAGGTCTCATCCTTGTGGTCTCCGATGCTCGCCTACGCGAGGTCTCGCCCTCGCGGGCCTCCCGGACTCGCGCGGGCCTCCCGGCGACGTCTCATACTCACCCTTGCGTTTCTAAAGCTGCGCGGGCCCCCTCGCGGTCTTAGGGCGAACCCTCGCGATCTCCCTCGCCTCCATGGGTCTTACTCCCAGTCTCCTGCCTATACTGGCCCCGCCCAGATAAGGCCTTGGTACCCAGGTTCGTGCAACCCTCACCCCTTATTTGGCTATATTCTATTTGGGGCCTTCGCCCCTATGGGCCTTCGCCCACCGCTTGCTCCACTTGGAAATAGACCACTTGGTCGTCTGACATCAACCGGCCAATAAGGAGGGCAGCACGAGCACAGGAGATCTTCACCAGATTTATACGCGGACATTCTCGACAAGTGAATCACCTAAGGCGGTTTCTTTGAGATCTTCATCATCACAGCCGCCTTATCTCCAATCGATCGACACGAGACTTATCTCAAACAACTGTCTAAGGGCTTCAAGCGGGGAGGCTCTTCTCCTGGCATCACTCTATAAATAGGGTGATGTCCACCCTAAATCGGGTAAGCTACTACACGCCCCCCCCACTCCCCTCTTGCTACTTCTGAGTATTCTTCCTATCTTTTACAGATTACTCTGAACAGCAAGCTTGGAGTCTCAAGAACATCATCTTCTCCACCATATCAACTGAGAGTCCGGGCCTTCCTTAGGAACGAGACTATCGGTTTGGCGCCGTCTGTGGGAGCGAAAGTTCTTGCTATAAACCCATATTACAAACCACAAGCAATAAGTCATGCCAACCACCGGAGTGCCAACGAGCAGTCGTCGGGGAGGAGGAATCCTCCGGGACAAGTACGAACAATGACCCACCATCGGAGCCATCCCGAACCACGTTCCCCACAGCGGGAGAACTCTCTATTCACTCAACGGAGGAAAGCTCCTCCCACGTTGCCGTAACATGCCTCGGGAGCGAAACACTCCACCTCCAAACACCCCTCCAACGGACTGGATCCGGCCGTCCTGCAAGCGATCACCGAGGCGGTTGCTTTCAACTTACGTGAAACTCTCGCCACCACTCTTGGGCGTTACGGATAGCGTTGGGCAGCTGCGGACTAATCAGCTGAACGCCCGGCTACTCCTCCTCGGCAAGTAAGTAACCACGATCCTTCTTCGTCATTACTTATCGCGCTTACTAGGCGATTAGAGGAAGTGGAAAAAGAGATGAAAGGGCCGGTGTCCATAATATCTCCGAGGATGGAGTGCGGACCACCTCTGGACCCAACCTTTTACTCGAGAGGGTTTTAGAAACCCCTCTTAGGACGATTTCGTCCAGCCTAAGCTGGACGCCTATGATGGCCTGTCAGACCCTGATATTCATCTCCAGCGTTACGTTTCCGCAATGGCAATAGCAAGGGCGGACGACAACACGCTCTGTAGAGCTTTCAGCTCCACACTTCTGGGGCAGCTGCCAGCTGGTACACCACTCTCGGGACAAACGGTTTGATTCCTTCGAGGAGCTATCCCATGACTTCTCCAACCATTTTGTGGTATCCAAACCACCTCCTAAAGCGGCGGGACACCTTCTTAAGATACGGCGAGAAAAAGGATGAGCCCCTCGGAGAATATATTCAACGCTTCCGGGCCGAGTCTATCCGGGTCCCTAACACGGGAGAAGAAGCTCGCTTTGCTTGCGGCTATCCAAGGCCTCATTTGGGAGTCCCTTTTCTTTGTGGATGTCCACACTAACCCGCCCACCAACATGGAACAATTCTTAAGTACAGCGTCGCGGTTCATGAATACGGAAGAGGTCACTCGACCACTCGCGAGCCGCCACGGCGGACGCCAAGGGACAACCCTCGCGGCCGGATCCTAGGTCTCAAAGGCGTACCACGCCCCGGTAGGGAAAGGGCATACATTTCTCTTCCCCGCTGAGGGAATCTCGTACCAACATTCTCCATGCCTTGGAACAAAGAGGCGGTCCCCACTTGGCCTCGCCCCTCTCCCGAGAAATAACAAGGCAAAGCAACAAGTTTTGCCGCTACCACCGTGACAAAGGTCACGACACGAGGACTGTTTTGAGCTCAAGCGTATGATTGGAGAAATGCTGGCTCAAGGCAAGCTCGGGAGTACTTGCTCCAAACCGAGGACCGTAGAAGAGAAGGTGACCGTGAAGGCGCCGGCCGGAGGACCGCCGGCGGGCGCTCCCAGCAAAACCCAGTCGGGAGAATCTGGTTCGAGTCCCCGGCAAGGGGACATATCGGCGTAATCACACGGTGTGAAGGCGCTTGGCAAGACGCCGTCATATGAGGCAGATCTACCGGATAGACCACTCCTCTACTCGGTTTTTGCATCGCAGCGATGGCACCTCTGTGGCAATACCGCACGCTGACCCCTTGGTTATCACTTTGCCCGTATTGCGGGATGGGACGTCGATAGAATCTACATGGATACGGGGCGAATGCCAACGTGATCTACAAGCACACTTTGGTTGAGGCAAAGGTGCCTTTGTCACAAATTCAGCCCGCGAAGGCGCCACCTTTGGAATAGGACGGGATGAAATCCCAACCTTGGGGTCGATCACCACCTGCCCTACATGATGATGGGAACCACCAAGGAGAAAAAGCGGGTATGTCATTCGAGCTATGTGGACTTTATTGTCTGGATCTACCTACGCCATATAACGCCATCATCGGGCGACATACTCAAAGCCGAGTTCCATGTCCCATTTGTGATGTGCGAACCACGACTCTAGTTTTTCACCTGCTGCGGTGGGGATGCCTATATATTTGTCAGCGAGAATGTGGCCGGAGGCAATTATGTCTCTGCCCTCGCCGGGCCCCGCAGCTTCCCGGCCATCCGAGCCTAAGAGGAAGGCACCCGCGAGAGGAAGGCTGGTCACGTGGCGAAGCTGCTCTGACTTGTCCGGAGCCTTTGAAGAAGTTGAGATCTCTCCGGGAAGAAGTTTCGGGTGGGAAAGGACCTCGAGGAAAAAGACCAGCAAGCGCTCATCCACCTCCTCCATGCCAACGGTGATGTCTTCGCATGGAGCCACGAGGACCTACCGGGAGTTGATCCTGCTGTTATTTCTCACAAGTTAAGTGTACTCCCGGCTTTAGCCGGTTAGGCAGAAAACAAGGGGCATGGCCCTTGGCCGTAAGGACTTTATGCACTGAAGTGCAGAAATTGCTTAAGGCAAATATAATCAAGGAAGTTCACTACTCTGAATGGGTTGCGAATATTGTCCTCGCCGATAAAGAGGGCGGTCAGTGGCGACTTTGCGTGGACTACAAGGGGGTTAATAGGGCTTGCCCAAGGGACCCCTATCCTTTACCATCCATTGACCAAGCTGGTTGACTCAACCGTTCATCACTCGGTTTTCTTTTCTCGATGCTTATAGCGGGTACCACCAAGTCTTTATGGACCAGGAGGACGCGGTAAAAACCGCCTTTACTACTGGCGAAGCAGTATATCATTATATCAGAATGCCCTTCGGCTTAAAAAATGCGGGGGCTACCTTCCAAAGGCTTGTAAATCAAGTCTTCGCAGGCCAGATTGGCAGAAATCTTGAAGCTTATGTGGATGACATTGTGGTCAAAAGCAAGGCCGTCTCAACCCATCTCACAGACTTGAAGGAAACTTTCGACAACTTCCGCAAATACAATATGCGATTAAATCCAAAGAAGTGTATCTTCGGCGTGGGCGAAGGAAAGTTCCTGGGATACCAAATCTCAAAGGAGGAATCCATGCAAATCCCAAAAAGATTGAGGCAATCACTACCTTGCGCACCCCAGGGGGCTCAAGGAAGTCAACAGTGGCGGGAAAGCTAGTAGCCTTGGGACGATTCGTCTCTAAACTAAGTGATCGCTGCAAACCTTTCTTCGATCAGATTCGCAGGAAAAAAGCTTGCAAATGGACGGAGGAATGTCAGGAGGCATATGCCTCCATCAAACGACACCTGCAAGAACTACCGGCACTCAAGTGCCCTAGGCGGCGATGACCTGGTCCTTTACCTCGCCACCTCGAGAAAGAAGTGTAAACCTGTCCTTATTAAGGAAGAAGCCGCCAAGCAATGGCCGGTCTATTACACCAGCCACACTCTCCAAGATACAGAAACGAGGTATCCTCCCCTCCAAAGGCTATATTGTCCCTTGTATATGCAGCAAGGAAGCTCAAGCCCTATTTCCAAGGGCACACTATTATAGTCGAGCGGACTTGCCAATTCAGGACATCCTCGGGCGCCCCGAACATTCGGGCGCCTCGCCAAGTGGTGCATCGAACTTGGCGGCTTTAACATCAATTATGAGCCCGGAAAGGCAATTAAGGGCCGAGGCCCTCGCCGACTTTATTGCGGAATTCTCAAATGCTGATGTACTCTCGGCCCCTGAGCAGGGCCCCACTCCTCGTCCCACTCCTCCCGAATGGGACTTATTTGTGGATGGCTCATCCAAACTTGAATCCCCGCGAAGTGTGTATCTACGTGGACCCCTAGGTATGGAAGTATTCCTTCGTGTCTCTTTTCAATTTCAAGTAACTAACAATGTTGCAGAATATGAGGCCCTCGTCGCCGGGCTGAAACTCGCCACAAGGGCGAGGCATTCGCCGCCTCCATGTCCACATGACTCGCGGTGGTGATTCACCGGAGTTCAAGGGTGCGCCGAGTGCAAGGACGCCACCACGATCAAATACCTTAAGTTGGTAAACACCTACGAACCGACTTTGAAGAAGTCATCTTTATACATGTTCCTCGTTACGAGAACACTACAGCGAGACATGCTATCAAAGGAAAGACTCCCTCTACCACAGCCACTCGGCCGGTCCTTCCATCACGGAAGGTATTGATATTGCCTCTCTAGCAGCGCAGATCCGATCCTGGTGGAGAAACCCTATCATTGCTGCGCTAAAAGCCAGCACCACAGATCCCAGGTTCGCAAGCAAGCCCTCGCTTCGTCCTCATTGATGACCAATTATGGCATCGCGGGTTTGCGGCGCCTCTACAACGGTGCCTTAGCACCCTTGAGGGACTCTCTGTCTTGGACACTCTCCACCAAGGCAATTGTGGCGCTCACATCGCTGCGGAGGCGCTTGCCCACAAAGCCCTCCGTCAAGGATACTACAGGCCTACCTTCAAAAAGGACGCCGCTGCACTGGACAAAACTTGCCACCAGTGCCAAATCAATTCTCTCATCCAGCGGCTACCATCAACGGAATATCCAGCACTGACAAATCAAGTGCCTTTCGCCTGTGGGGCCTCGACCTCATTGGTCCAATGCCGACCGCTCAGTCGATACCGCTCGTGTTGTAGCGGTTGATTATTTTTCTAAATGGGTCGGTAGAACCCTGGTCTCCATCACTTCCGCCAAGATTATCAAGTTTCTTTGGAAGAATCTTGTCTGCGATCTGGCAGCCCTCGTGCTATTATTACAGATAATGGCACTCGATTCGCCGATCACGGTGTCCAACAATGGGCACGGGACAATAATGTCCGCATGCTTTTTGCCCGGTGGCACACCCCGATCTAATGGGCAGGTTGAGGTCACCAACCGAACCCTCGAGAAGGCCTCAAAGCGCTGGATGGGGCCAAGGGCGGCTGGGTAGATGAACTCCCAAGTGTCTTATGGGACTATCGCACCTGTGCGAACCCCACGGGAGAGACGCCTTTCTCTCTAGTATACGGCGCGAGATGCGCTCCTACCTATTGAGGTAGACCTCCCTACAATCCGTATGATCAACTTCAGCGTGAAGCCAATGCTCGAGGGCTCCGTGCCAAACTCGACTTAATTGAAGAATTGCGCGAAGGTGCTCGCCTTCGCATGGCGCCCTCAAGCAGAGGCTCGGTCTTCACCATAATTCCCGGGTCAAACCCAAGGTGCTGCAACAAGGAGGCCTTGCCTTACTTAAATCGGCCCTCACCGCTCGCGACCCCAAGCGGGGTGTCCTGCGACCCAAGCTGGGGCGGGCCTTATATTGTTCATAAACAAGTCCGCCCGAGTCTATGAACTACAAGACCATGATGGTCGTCTGCTCCCCATGACTTTCATGCGGATGACTTGCGCCCATATTACGTGTAAGTCCTTAGTCTTACAAATTCAATAAAATACATATGTATTTCTTCTGTCTTACAGACTTACATGGCATTTCAAATGCCCTCTTCATCGCCCTCTGTGCCGGCCGGTCAGGTGGCTACTGCACGAGTTATGGCATCGGACCTTGTCGGGTCTCACTTCTCCACACAGGTGGTTGCGGTTCCCATTCCCCAACTGACCTTGACTCGCCCGCCCCAAGGGTAATCCCCTTGCGCTGCGGAAGGGTAACCCCCTTTTGGCTCCTTCGGGAAGGTCTATGTGTAAGTCGTCCTCGCACGCCACGGCGGACCTTCCGCTCGGACTTCTCCACACGGGTGGTTGCGGGTCTCATTCCCAACCGACCTTCAACTCGCCCGCCCCAAGGGTAATCCCCTTGCGCTGCGGAAGGGTAACCCCCTTTTGGCTCCTTCAGGAAGGTCTATGTGTAAGTCGTCCTCGCACGCCACAGCAGACCTTCCGCTCGGACTTCTCCACACGGGTGGTTGCGGGTCTCATTCCCCAACCGACCTTCATCTCGCCCCGCCCCAAGGGTAATCCCCTTGCGCTGCGGAAGGGTAACCCCCTTTTGGCTCCTTCAGGAAGGTCTATGTGTAAGTCGTCCTCGCACGCCACAGCAGACCTTCCGCTCGGACTTCTCCACACGGGTGGTTGCGGGTCTCATTCCCCAACCGACCTTGACTCGCCCGCCCCAAGGGTAATCCCCTTGCGCTGCGGAAGGGTAACCCCCTTTTGGCTCCTTTAGGAAGGTCTATGGGTAAGTCGTCCTCGCACGCCACAGCAAGCCTTGCGCTCGGACTTCTCCACACCGGGGGTTGCGGGTCTCATTCCCCAGCCGACCTTCAACTCGCCCCGCCCCAAGGGTAATCCCCTTGCGCTGCGGAAGGGTAACCCCCTTTTGGCTCCTTCAGGAAGGTCTATGTGTAAGTCGTCCTCGCACGCCACGGCGACCTTCCGCCGGACTTCTCCACACAGGTGGTTGCGGGTCTCATTCCCCAACCGACCTTCAACTCGCCCCGCCCCAAGGGTAATCCCCTTGCGCTGCGGAAGGGTAACCCCCTTTTGGCTCCTTCAGGAAGGTCTATGTGTAAGTCGTCCTCGCACGCCACGGCGGACCTTCCGCTCGGACTTCTCCACACAGGTGGTTGCGGGTCTCATTCCCCAACCAACCTTCAACTCGCCCCGGCCCAAGGGTAATCCCCTTGCGCTGCGGGTCTTACCCCCCAGAACCTCAGATGGTTCTCCACTTGTCTCAACAAGCGTCCTACTGCCTTCGCCAAGCGCGCGACTCCAGACTCCAGGTAAAGCTGAACCTTTTTACTGAATACTTATCGTATAAATGATGAGCAAACTACGGGAACTTCTACTTTGTACACCGTCCACTACCCAAGGGCTTACTCCCTAAACAGTTGCCCAAGAAAGGGGCTCAACAAGTAAACCCACAAGTCATTTGGAATGACTCATGTGGCTCCGCCGTTGCGGATCTTGAAGTGCCTCGTCACTATAAACTTAAGACTAAGTCTCTAGCTCCTTGATAAATAGTCCCTGTGGCTTCGCCTTCGCGGACCCCGGAAGGACATCTCTCCATGAGACGGGACTTAGCCTATGGTTATTAAACTAAGCTAACGTACCTACAAGGCTATCGCGAGTTAAAGCGAATCTACAAAGCAGTGAAGGAAAAGGAAGTTTCACTTCATCTATTGTTTCCAAAAGTGTGTGAATGCAGGTCTTTATACAAAATAGGGGGGGCATCCACATGTTGGAGCCTCCACCCTAGTCCAGAAGGGCATACCAGGCATCGCCCATCTTCCTTCCCTGCTCCCCCCACTGAAGCAGCGCCTCTACCGTTGGCTCATTGGTGTTGGCAGCATCCAGGATCCCAAGACTTAGAGCTGGAAACGCCTTCTCCACTTGGAAGCGGCATCGCAGCCAGCCTTCCTCATAGGCTGCGCCCCCGCCGCCCGGGGCTTGGATCTCACCAAGCTTCTCCACCGGTCGAGGCATCCGCTCGGGGATGGGCACCTTAATGGAGGAAGAGGACTCGGGATCCTCACCTTCAAAGGGGAAGGCCCGAGCCTTCTCCATCTCCCACACGAGGCCATTGCCTTTTCCGGGTCGGTGGCGACCTCCGGGCGTGCCTTGAGGGCAACCTCGGCGGCAAGCCTGCCCTCCTCCACCTTCTTCTCCGCCAGTTGAGCCTGGACAGTAGCTTGGCTCCTCTCCTCCTCAGCTGCAGCCTCAGCCTGCTCAACTTGGGCCTTCGCCACTGCAAGGGCGGCTTTGGTTTCTGCCTCCAGGGAAAGGAGGGACTCCTTCAAGACAGCACTTTCAAGCTGCTTGGCTTCCAGGCATTGCTTCTGCTGAAGGAAGCGTTGCTTGCAACATCAAGAAGGCAGGCCTGCTCCCACCGGTACCGCATCTTTGTGCGCCCGCTCTTGGTTGCCATAATCGCACCAACTCTCTAGTTGGGCTACGCGCTTGGCATGCTCCTCCTTGAGCTCCTCCTCCCTTTTCTTTGAGGACTCCGGCTCCCTCACGAGAGAGGCAATCTCGATATCTGGCGTCGTCCCGCTTATTGGCATACTTGAAGTCATGCCATTGCTCGGCAATGACATGACCTTTGACAGCCTTTGCATCCCAATGCTATTAAAGCGAAGCGAGAAAAAGGCTAAACTAAACTCATACGTAAAGACCGAAGGCTGTCTTACTGCAGACTTTGTTGAGCTGCCTCCCTCATGAATTCAGCGGGGAGTCCGAGGCTCCGCTCGGTCACCTCCTGTCATAGGGGTGCGCAGCCCCTCCAGGCGGGATTGGAGGGTTTGCTCCCCTCCCGCAGCGGTGAACTGCTATTCCTCGGGAGGAAGACCGGATCCCATGCATCTTTTAGGAGCCTCCCTTGCTCCTGTACACCACTGAGTCTTGTGCAGTGCCTCTGGACTCTCGGGAGGTCGGCTCCTCGGACCACTTGGGGACCGACTTGGCGGCAACACGCCTCCGCTCCAAATAGTGAGACCAGACTCCGGTCTTCTCAAGGACCTCGGTCCTGGTCCCCAAATCGGCGGGGATCTCTGTCAAGACCCCTTGGTCCACAAGAGCCTCACGAGGACCAGCCCCTTGGCACGAAGGGCCCTCGCCTACAAAGAACAGGCATCAAGCAACTAGGAAGCAGTATGAACTCAAAAACAAAGAAAATCTTGTCAAAATCAAAAAGACTTACCAGCGAAGGACGCCCCCATCCATGACTTCCAGTGGCTGCTTTGGAAGGTTGGGCAACCTCCCAACCACTTGTCCTCGCAGAGGACCGTGTCTGAGACCCCCTTCCTCAGGGGCCTCACTATTAGAAGAGGAAGAAGTCTCCTCAACCACCGGGATCCTCTTCCCCTTCGTGGCGGGGCCTTCTCCCCTGAAGGGGCCTCTTGAGGATCTCCTCTCCAAGAGGGATGGCTGCGAGGATCTCTTCCCTTGCATTAGTGGTCTCCGCCTCCCGAAGGAATGGCTGGTACCTCCCTTTGGCCGGTACTCCCAATGGCCTTTGCGGCTTGGTTGCCCCTCCTTCTCATAGAGATCGGGACGTTAGCCGCTGACATCTTACCCTTGGGAGGAGGCACTCTGCCTCTGGTAATGATCTCTGCCGCGACCACATGGCCGGGCAGGTCTTCACCTTGAAGCTGGTGAAGGGCTCGCGAAGAGCCCGGATACAAAGGCCTCGGCGGCCTCCTCGGAAGAAATGGGCTGCACCAGAGATGGGCACGGCCTCGATGGGAGCAGCGCTATCTGCTCGCGCCTCCTCTGGGCCCTCTGCGAAGGCACGACCTCTTCAGCGGTAGGGGGCATTTCAAGCTCCACCCTTGGCCTCTTCAGCCGGGGGCTCCCAGCTGGGAACTTCTTCCCAGCGGGCTCCACAGCCTCTTGGTGAAATGGCTGGAGTAGGACCCTCTTCCCAGCGAGCTCCTGACCTCTTGATTAAAATAAGCTGGAGTAGGCCCCTCTGCTCAGCAGGATTCTCAGCCCCCGGCCGGCCCTTGACCGGGGTCCCCTCGGTCTGGCGGGGGCTCTCTCTTCTTGAGGCTGCGTGGCAGCCACTTTCCTCTTCTTCTTCTCCGGTGAGAAGCCATCGAAGGCTTGATACCAGCCCTCTTTTTGGACAGTTTGGGGACAATGGGTCCCAACACCTTGACCGCCATGGCGGGCGTCTTCCTCAAGTGCACATGCCGGGTGCACTCGTTGGGCGATGCGCATGGATGCTTTCTTACCACAGGCTTCGCGGACTTCTGCAGCGGCATCTGCGAGACAAAGAGGACTTGAGACCGGGTTCTACCGGACCTCTTACAAAATTACAGTATATTAGTATGTATGCGCGGCGTACCTTTGGGCGCCGCTAGAGCAGCGAAGAAAGAATCTATCATTGTCCCACGGTGGACGGGAGCCCATCCCTCGTATGGCGGGGGCATCCGAGGGTGCAGCACGAAACCCGTGCTAATCCCAGCCCACCTTAGGGTGGTCTCGTCCAATTGGGCAGCCGAGAAGGGGAAGAACGCCTCGCATGCGCTCCTCGAAAGGACATCGTCCAACCACCCCGAGCGCTTGAGCGTATGCACCTGCCACCGCACTCCCCGTGAGTCGGCCACGAGGCCTCCGCGCAATGCTTTGCACGGATTGTCGCGTCCTCGCCACGGGAAAGTCCCATGTGCCTTCGGCGGCAAGAAGAAAAAGGATCCGTGCCGGTTGTGGTAGGATGCAGGCGCGGCGGTGAAGGAGATGGAGTGGTTACCTCCAACATTTATGGGAGTGACGTGAAGAACGCACCCCCACTCCTCGGCTCAACCGATAAAAGCGGTTGAACACATCGGCGAATGGCTTCACGCCGGCCATGTGGCGGCGACAATGAAGCCCGCAATACTCGGGAAAGTATTGGCGCCAAGCGAGTTGAGGCATTCCCAATCAGCACAGAGATCTTGCACCCGATTGCGGAAAGGGTACCGTAATCCCGCCGCAAGCTGCGCCGTGTCTGAGCACAGCACCCGGTTCTCCTTGTTCTCCTCGGTAGCAGGCCAACCCATCGCCCGACAAACACCCGCACGGGATGCGTATACCGGCGTTTTCTCCACGGGCAGAAGGCCCCACCATTTCCTGGTGAATTCTCTCGAACTTCACCGTGGTCTTCTCAAGAGGAGCGACCACCGGGCGAACAGCTTCCTTGGAATCCATCTCTGCAAAAGGAAGAACAGATAGGCATATAAATCGAAACAGCCCGGCAAAGGCATTTCGGCAAGCGCTCAGTGCGCTCGAGAGAACTTGAAGCACTCGGTGTGCGGGAAGAAAAAACTTACGAGTGGTTTAAAGCGGTGAGCAAGAACGAGACGGAGCGGTTGGCAAATGAGCAGTTGACCGGAGGAATCTCGAGCGAAAAGGAGGAACCACCGCAAATCACCTCTCAACTGCCGATGAAATCGCCAAGAAACGCAAGAATACGAAAGGGTTACTCGAAGCAGAGCGAACAAATGCAAGAGTGGAGAAGAAAGGTTTCAATCTTCTCGGGTACGCTTTTATAAGCCCGCCAAAATGAAAAAGCGCTTTTAAGCGTGAATGACTCTGAGGCGCCACGTGCCGGCATCCAGCGGTTATTAAACCTCTCCCTGCCGTACAAAAGAAGAAACGCTTTTACAAAGCGTAATCGACCCTACGGCGCCACGTGTTGCGTCCCATAGCAGTCGATAAACCTCTCATCTTCCTTTATCTCTCCTGCATTAAATGTTGAAGAGACTCTTCGCTGCCTTCGCAATCAAGCGGTCCATGGCGGCCCAAGCGCCTTCGCCAACTCCAAAGACTTGGAATTTGAGCAGTACGGGACCACCGCCCATACTCTGCCTTCAGGAGGAGGCATCTTGGTACACTACCCAAGCAAATGCCCCCCTCCTCAAAAACTCACAAGGATCATGAAGGATCCAACACAGAATATCAGACCATAAAAGGTCATCGCGCTCCACACAAACTCAGTTCTGTGACTGCTACTGCCCTCAACATGGTATTTTCAAACAGTATCTTCAACACAGAGTAAAGGGTCGTGAAGGATCCAACACAAACTATCAGATTATAAAGATCTTCACTTGTGACTACTACATCGGTCCTCGGCAAAGTACTTTCAAAAAGCGGAGTACGGGACCACTGCCCATACTCCGCTCTCGGGAGGAGGCATCTTGGTACACTACCCAAGCAATCGCGCCCTCGCGTTGTATCAGAATCATACGAGGCCTTGGGAGAGGTCTCATCCTTGTGGTCTCCAGTATCGCCTTCGCAAGGTCTCATCCTTGTGGTCTCCAGTATCGCCTACGCAAGGTCTCATCCTTGTGGTCTCCCGGTGCTCGCCTACGCGAGGTCACGCCTCGCGGGCCTCCCGAACTCGCGGGGCGGCGTCTCATACTCACCCTTGCGTTTCTAAAGCCTGCGCGGGCCCCCTCGCGGTCTTAGGGCGAACCCTCGCGATCTCCTCGCCTCCATGGGTCTTACTCCCAGTCTCCTGCCTATACTGGCCCCGCCCAGATAAGGCCTTGGTACCCAGGTTCGTGCAACCCTCACCCCTTATTTGGCTATATTCTATTTGGGGCCTTCGCCCCTATGGGCCTTCGCCCACCGCTTGCTCCACTTGGAAATAGACCACTTGGTCGTCTGACATCAACCGGCCAATAAGGAGGGCAGCACGAGCCTGGAGATCTTCACCAGATTTATACGCGGACATTCTCGACAAGTGAATCACCTAAGGCGGTTTCTTTGAGATCTTCATCATCACAGCCGCCTTATCTCCAATCGATCGACACGAGACTTATCTCAAACAACTGTCTAAGGGCTTCAAGCTGGGAGGCTCTTCTCCTTGCATCACTCTATAAATAGGGTGATGTCCACCCTAAATCGGGTAAGCTACTACACGCCCCCCCCACTCCCCTCTTGCTACTTCTGAGTATTCTTCCTATCTTTTACAGATTACTCTGAACAGCAAGCTTGGAGTCTCAAGAACATCATCTTCTCCACCATATCAGCGAGAGTCCGGGCCTTCCTTAGGAGCGAGACTATCATTATTTCCTTAAAATGAAAATTCCCACTCCCAGAACATTGCTTCAATCCCTTCTTGGATCTAAGCAATTAGCATACCTTATGAACATTGATCCGGATTGAGATAACCCTCTAGTATTTCTCACATCTGTCTGTCAAAACTCATAACCATGGTATGCGACTACAGCAAAATCACTTAGATGGATGTAATCATGACAACAAATTGTCCATTACGGGTAACCGGGTTACCATCCATGTAGGTCTTCCTCCTGAAAACTCCATTGCACCTTAAGGGCATTACCCCTTTCAGGTAGATCAACCAAGTTTGAACTTGATTATCATACATGGAATCCATCTTTGATTTTATTGCCATTAGTCACTTCTCAGAAGTCCAGTCCATACATACAGCATCTTAGAAGATTGTGTGCTCGTCTTAAGCTCTCAGGTATAAGTCACAAGAAACTTGCATTCCTTTGACTTATTCTGAGTCCTACCAGACCTATATGGACATTGTGCTACATGAATAGACAATCCTCCCACTGCCTCTAGTGGAGTCCATTCATGTTCTATCTATAGGTTCAATGTACTTTTGTTGTTCTCAAATTTCTTCGAGTTCTACTATCCTCCCACTAATTCTTTTAGCAAGACATTGTCTCCCAAAATGAAATTAGTCTGAGCCATGAACTATATCTGCTCAGTGAGATTGTAGAAGCGGTATCTCTAATCTCATTAGAATACCCAACAAAAGACATTTATGAGATCTAGGTTTGAGCTTTGTCAAATAACATTTTGACATAAGCCTCACAACCTCAAATCCTCATAACTAGACAAATTGGGACATTACCCAACCCATAACTCGTGTATGGTGTCTCTTGAACCAACTAGATAGAAAGCAGCTCAGTGAATCAACGATGTCTTAAAGTAAATCCAAAAGTTTTTAGAAGATCAACTTGACCAATCATGGATCGACCTATGTCTTACATAGTCTGATCACTCCTATGAGACATACCATTCAACTATGGTATTCTAGATGGAGTGAGTTGTGACTCAATGTCACACTCCCACCGATTGTCATAGAACGCATGGTTTTAGTATCTTACACCTTCTATCGAATTGAAGTGTCTAATACTATTCCATAATTACTATGTACTTCTATCTTGAACTCCTTGAATTTCTTCAAAGGATTCATACTTGTATCTCATACAAGGTCATCTGATTTCATCAGTAGACGAAGTACTAGTAACGTATCTCTTGGCTAGAGTGGTCATTTGACCTTCATACACTGTCATGCATGAATCCAAGTAGCCACATTTACACTTCTATTTCTAGAAAAGGTAAGTTGCCTTACCCGACAAACATGAAGCATATGTCTCATAGAATCCGAGATCAAATGAGTCCTATCTTCCATCCTCATGGATTTCGGAAATGTGTTTCTCAACTTGTCAACACAAACGATAATGCCAGAGATAGGTTAGAGCGTTCATTATGACCTTCCTTGGTTATTTTGTTATAGGTTGGATTTTCAGTACTTAGAATAAATCCGGTAGGTAAAAGCGATCATTCCTACCGTGTAGGTTCACTTTACCTTACCCATCATTTTACTTCTCTTGAGATCGAACAATTTTACAAATGTCGATCTCCATCTAGTATTAAATACCGAGATGTGGAAGTATAATGTTAAGTTCTATAACAAAGTATTGATGCGGAAGACCTTCTTCCCTTCAATGTCTCGATCTGTCTGGGCATCTGAGGGCAATCGCATTCGTGGACCCGCATCTCAGACATCGGCCGGATTCACGGTAACACGGTCGACCAGGGTGGAATGTCTCACAGCTCCTACAGCGAAGTCCAGATGGTGTTGCTGCTACACCCTTTCCCTTCTCGTTCGGCCCAGCCTTAGACGATTCCCCGGTACCCCTGAAAAATCTCTGTGATCTCTGAAATCCTGGACCTCGTGCACTCTCATGAGGTCGATAAGGAGACTCTTCCTGCTCCAGAAGTTGAGCCTTCTGGACAGCCTCACGGTAGGTAGCGATGCCTAATGGTCGCAACGCCCATATGATATCAGGGCGCAATCCCCATATAAACCGCTTTGCCTTCTACTCCTCAAATCCATAGTACTGGGGAACAAACCGAACCAGACGATCAAATTCCAGTTCATACTCCTGTACGGTCATGCTACCTTGCTGCAGATTGTTGAACTGTCTCTGGCGGAGGTCTCTGACTGCATCACCGATGTAGTACTCAAGGAACAATAGGGAAAACTCCTCCCAGTCTATTCCTGGATCATGCTCTTCTCTACGCTCATACTCCACTCTCTTACCATTGTGTACACTCCTCCACCACTGATCTGCTTGCCGACCAAGTTGTACGTAGCTAAGGATACCATGGTAGTGGAAGGCAACTGTAACATCCCAAGTGTCTTCTCCATGTCAGTAAACCAAGTCTCCATTGTTTCGGGTCCTCCTCTAACATCAAACTTTGTAGGATTGAGAGGGAATCGTTCAAGCAACCTGACTTCTCCTGATCGGAATTCCTGCTAATTCTGTCGCCTACGAGACCTGCGAGAACTCACTGACTCATCATAATCATCATCCCTATGTCGTCGACGAAGTCGATGACTCTCATCATCTTGGTGCCACTCCTTCTGATCGTCAACCTCTGATCGTACCCTCCTAGCCCGAGGGTGTCGTCTCTCTGCATCCTCCTCATCGGTACTCTCCCCCTGCTCCTCCTGTAACGAAGTACTAGTTCGAGCTGTGGCACGTGTGACGGTGTTCTCCTCACTCTGTACCTGCTGAACCCTCGGAACTCCCTGAGCCACTACAGGCAATAACGCGGTGACTGTACTCTGATCTGCTCCAATGTCTGTGCAAAGTCGGGAGGAGCCTGTTGTTGTTGGAAAGGGTGTTGTTGCTGCCCCGAATCCCGCTCCTCCTGATCTCTCTCTCTAGCAGCGAGTATTAACCATGGTTCCTGTAAATTAACATATATAAAGAGCACATACAAAATGGTTAAGTATCTAATAGAAGCTAGCAGCGGTATTTCTATAGTCTCTGTAATGTAAATGCAATGCATGACACATATGTTGATTTTAGGATCGTCTTTAACATGCTTCTCATGTTTGCATTCAATAATACCGAAGAAAGGATTAAGGATGATTACCTTTCTTCTGGACGAAGCTTAAGAATATTAGATATTCTTGCACCTTTCTGATGTAGAAGACTCGGCTTGGGAACACCTTTAGGCGGATTGGAGAGGATTTGTCTCCAAGGTGAGTTCCACTCACAATGCTCCTAGAATGCCGCATCCTCCCTCTATTTATAGAGGATTGAAGAGGAAGTAGGAAGAGAGAAGAGAGAACCAATGCTGGTTGTGGGATGGATAGAAATGGCGCATCCTCCTCTATTTATAGAGGAGGATGGGCTGCCAATGAGAGGGCACAATGCCCTTTCATTTGCGAAATAACATGTCCCTAGGACCAAGGGCTGCAACCAATGCCCCTTGGTCCATGAGACATGTCTCATGCCTTTTGCCTTTTCAATTAAGTAATTAATTAGAAAAGGAATAAATAAATAATTGCGTCTAATAGGAAATTAATTAATTATCCAAATATGGTGAAGAGGCAAGGGAGGTGACCCATGCCCCTTGCCCATTCGGCCATGGGACATGAGACATGTCCCTTTGGCCGAATGGTGCAAGGCATGGGGTGCACCCCCTTGCCTAGAGGCACCTAGGGCGAAGGGGCACTCACACCCCTAGGCCCATGGCCGAATGGGTGTAAGGCCACCTTAGGGTGCCCTTTCGGCACCCAAGGGTGCTACGCACCCTTCGGCCTAAGCCGAAGGTGTGCTTGGCCCTCTTCGACACCTTTTCACCAATTTACGCACCTTTCCGCCAAGAGACACGTCTCTTCGCCAAAAGGTGCCTAGACACATTTATACCAAGCTCACATAGAGCTATTCCAAGACATATTAAATCATCCATTGAGCTCCTTGAGCTCATATCAGCTTACTAAGAGCGAGATACACATCTCTCTAGCTCAAACACTCAGTTGAGCTGAGTTGAGCCGTGCTTAGCTACTTTAGCTAGCCCAGGGGCATCTTGGTGCGCAAGAATTCCAACAAACTCCCACTCGCACTAATGATGACCTTGAGCACAAGCTCCCACTTGAATAAAACACTTCCTCATACTAAACCAAACACTTTGACAAACTATATAAAAGGAGTTGTGAGTGTGACCTTAAGGCATTCACACCGTACCTCTTCCATTGAGGTTGTTAGACTCTCAAATGGAAGATTGTCCTCTCAAACTCACTTGAACACTTCAAGTGTTTGAGTGTTATTCAAATTTTCTTGAACTTAACAAGACATGCTTGAACATCTTCAAGCTTTACTTGAACTACTTCAAGTTGTGCCTTTAGAACCCCAAGACATATGGTACGTATTCTTAACCACGGTCAGTCTCTTTCATTTTAATGATGAGTGTATTAAGTGTCAGTACTCTTTAATTCGTATCATCCCCAATTCAGACCTTATCATGTTGCACCAATGCAACATGTGAGCTCAAAGGTTGAATTTAGGACTCACATACCAAGTTTCACTTGTCTTTCCTTTACACTCTACCGCTTAATGATCCATATAGACTTAGTTACCCAAAGGAGGATACTCCGGCCGCATTCATCTGCGACCTTCGACAACCAATCAAAGTAACTTTGTCAATGTGAATCATTAACAGCGAGTTAAAGTGATTAAGGGTCCAATCGAAGAATTCTCACACTACGCAAGGTTAGAGACAACTTGCTTAAATTCTTCTTTTGGTCGAATTTCATGGTCGTAGGATCTTTGCAACACACTCACAAAGGTTCTATTAACACTCCTTAGGGTGTTTTACAAACACCACTCCCACTTAGAGTGATATCACTTAAAACGAGGGTGTGTCATTTTCTCCCTCTTAAAACACCTCGAGTGTGCTCCTTCTAACATATAAAAGGAGGACATGTCACAAGCCATGAAATTTCTGTGCAAGCCCGAGCTTACACTCACACATAGGCTAGGATGTATCGGTGTCATACAAAATCAGTGTAGAGCACCTCATCTTGATCATACAAATCAAGGCGACATGAAAGTATACCAAAGTGTCATGTGTTGTAACATGACTCCCACTCAATAGAGTAACATTGCATGTCACATGTTTCCTGAAGAAACAACACACTATTTGAGTCTTTGGTAGTCTCATCCTTGGTCTACTTAAGATCAATGGCGAATGACTTGGTGTGAGAAAGTCATTCTCAATGCCTATGGTGGACATGTTCATTTGTTCATTGTGTGTTATTAATGGAACTAAGTAAATGACATCAAATAATTACTTTATTGATCATCATTATACATATATACATGTGTGACACCAAAGTGGTGAAAGTCATACAACAATTAGCATATTTACAATCTCCTAAGACCCATTGCTCGGACATGACGAGCAAACACAATGGGTGGCAATGGCTTAGTGAGAGGATCTGCCACCATAAGGTCTGTTGAGATGTATTCAATTTTGACTTCACCTCCTTCAACTGCATCTCGAACGAAATTATATTTCATGCTAATGTGTTTGGTTTTTCCATGATACTTGGGGTCCTTGGTGTAGGCCATAGCTGCCATACTATCACTGTAGATAGTAATGGGCTTACTTATTTTGACCATTGACTCCAAGTTTTAAGGAAATAACCAAGCCACAGGGCTTCTGGACAGCCGAGGCACAAGAAAGCAGTGCCTCCATGGTTGATAAGGCTATACAGGTTTGTTTCTTACTACACCAAGTAGTAGCGCCCCCATTTAGCAAGAAAATATAACCACTTGTAGATTTGCTAGAATCTCTATCTCCTCCCCAATCGGCATCGGAATAGCCGTGTAAACCAAGGGTTTTTCCTTGATAACATAGCCAATAATCCTTAGTACCTTTAAGGTATCTAAGGATCCTTTTGACATTTTTCCAATGCTCCATGCCAGGGTTCGAAGAATATCTAGCAAGTAAACCGACCGCTTGACTTATGTCTGGCCGTGTACAAATCATGGTGTACATAAGGCTACCAATGGCACTAAGGTAAGGTATCTTAGTCATTTATTCCTTCTCTTTTGGAGTCTTAGGACATAAGTCCTCTCCAATTTTGCAACCATATGCAAGTGGGGTGTTCATTGGCTTAGAGTTGGTCAAGTTAAACCTCTCAAGAACTTTATCGATATAAAGCTCTTGTGAAAGGCCTAACATATGCTTCTTTCTGTCCCGATGTATCTTAACACCTAGGATATAAGAAGCTTCCCCCAGGTCCTTCATTTTGAAGGTGGAGGACAACCATCCTTTGATGGCGAGCAGCAACTCCAAGCTACTACTTGCAATTAAAATGTCATCGACATATAATGTCATAATGGCAAAACTGGACTCTTTGAAGAACAAGTACACACAATGGTCCTCATGCATCATCACAAAACCATAGCTTGTGACTGCATGATGAAACTTCAAGTACCATTGTCTTGAAGCTTGTTTGAGACCATATATAGACTTCTTTAGTCTACATACCTTGTCTTCTTGACCTACTTGTACAAACCCTTCGGGTTGTTTCATGTAGATTTCTTCACTCAACTCACCGTTGAGGAAGGCTGTGGTTACATCCATCGATGCAACTCAAGGTCCAAGTTTGCCACTATCGCAAGTAGCAATCTAATGGAATTAAACTTTACAACAGGAGAGAAAGTGTCTTTGAAATCAACACCTTCCTTCTGTGTAAAGCCTTTGGCCACCAACCGGGCCTTGTACCTTTCGATACTTCCATCAGAGTTCTTCTTTATTTTAAGAACCCACTTATTGCCGATCGCTTTTCGGCCACGAGGAAGATCAGACAATTCCCATACCTCATTTTCATGCATTGAATGCAACTCATCATTCATTGCCTTTAGCCACTCTTCTTTCTGTGCCCCTTCAAGAGCTTCTTTGACATTACTTGGCTCATCGATCTCACATGAGACCAAGTATGTCTCACCTTCCGATAGTCCCCACCTTTTAGGTGCTTTGGACTCCGAGTTGATCTTCTCAAGCTGGGGTGGAGGTGTTGGCTCTTGAAGTACCTCAACTCCCTCTTGAGCAGATCCCTCGGTTTCAGGATCCTGTTCATTTGAGTCCATGTTTATGGGCTCATTAAAAGCCTCGGCTTGTTCCGGTTGAGGTACTCTCTCTGGGTAAATGCAGTCCTTGTAACCGGCACTTGTGAAGTGCCCGGTTGATCTTCTTCTAGGATCGGGCCTATTGAGGCTAGATCATCACTTTCGCCAACTTTTGGAAACTCCGTTTCCACAAACTTGGCGTTTCTTGCATCAAACACCAAACCCTTCTTTAAACTGAGATCCAAGAACACATAGCCCTTAGATTCCGTACAATACCCGAGAAAAGTACACTTCTTTCCTCTTGGTCCCAATTTTCCCAACGGATGGTCAGAACATGTACGTAATCTAAGCAACCCCAAGGCCGCAAGTAGCTTAAGTTCGGGGTCCTCTTCATCCATAACTCATATGGAGAGGAGTCGATGTCCTTGGTAGGTACCCTATTGAGAATGTGCACCGCACATAGCAGCGCATCACTCCAATAGGTCACATCCAGGTTGGCTTTAGCCATCATGGAACGTACCATGTCCATCAAAGTTCGGTTCTTTCTTTCGGACACACCATTTCTTTGGGGTGTCCAAGAAAGGGTGAACTCTCTAGCAATGCCTTTTGACTCACAAAAGGCCTTGAATGCAAGCGAACTGTACTCACCACCTCTGTCAGTCCTTAAGGACTTCACCTTCTTATCTACTTGGTTCTCAACCAAGTGTACATATTCTGAAAATATGTTAAGGCCTCTGCCTTATTTTTGAGTAAGAAGACGTGAGTGAATGGGTATGCAGTCATCGGTAAAAGTGATGAAGTACTTGAACCCATTTCTAGATTCAATTCGCATAGGTCCACAAAGATCGAATGGACTAAACTTAGTGCCTCGGTTCTCCTAGTTGCCCTCCCAAAGGGCTTTCTCGGTTGCCTTGCCTTCTAAGCAAGGTTGACAAGTTGGTAGGACAACCTTGGTCAAGGATTCAATCAAGCCACTTTTGGATTACTTATTCATCCTATCTTGTCCTATATGTCCCAACCGTTCATGCCATGATTTTGATCTATGACTTTAGTCACGTGGCAACTATGAGTTGCAGCAGAATGGCCATCAGGCCTTAACTCATCTGATCCATTATTAACGAAGCATTTTGTGAGAACTTGATTATCCTTTAATATAGTTACACTATCATTAAAGAATTGAAAGCAATAATTGTACTTCAACATGGCGAAATAGAAATTAAATTTCTACAAATATTAGGTACATATAATGTGTCTACAAGATACAAATATCTATTACACAAGGGAACCTTACAGTTCCTATTCCAACTACTTCTAATTTTGCATCATTCCCACCGAGGCGTGCTTCACACCTCTTGGGAGCTTGCGGTATGCCACAAACCAGGACTTGTCCCGAGCTATGTGGTCTGTTGCTCTGAATCAACAATCCACAAAGAATTGCTTTGAGTTAGCATAGTACATGACGTCACATGTGCTATTGAAGTAGAAGGTTCAAAATGTACCTTAGGTGCACTTTTGCAATCTTTTGCAAAGTGTCCTTTCTTGCCATAGTTGAAGCACTTGAGTTTCGAAACGTCCCTTTTCTTCTTTCCGGGCCCGTTTCCTTTGCCCTTTCCCTTACCCTTGCCTTTGAAACCGCCCTTTTTCCCACCCTTGAACCACTTCTTCTTTTTACCCCGTTGTTATCGGAGGTATTGGCAACATATGCCTTGGAGTGGTCCTTGAGAGCCATTACTTCAGCCTCAAGTAAAGGTGACGGACGATGTCATCAAAGGTCTTAATCGAGGTTGTGGCGTAAGTTGACCTTCATCAACTGCCAATCCTCATATGGTAAGGTTACGGTCACCCCAAGGCGGGTTGCGGCCAAGGTGACCGAGCTCGGTTTTAGCTGCGGGTCACGTTTTCGGCGTTCGACGGCTCCCGAGCCCTATCCGAGTATCATTTTGGCGAACCCCTCCGTATTTGAGGTCGTGTGGGTCCCCGGACGTTTCCGCCGAAAATATTTTTCGCGCGCCGGGGTTGTCGGGGTCGCCTCGGGGCGTACAGCGGGCTCGGTAGCACTCTCGAGATCTCAGTTTGGGAAGCCGTTTGCAGTTTTGGAGTCGTGGAGACGTCCGGAGGTGGTTGTGGAGTTTAATGTTTGGGGCGGGACGTTCGGTTCCGGGCGACTCCCGGGGCTCGGGACGGGAATCCCGGGGCTCGGGATGGAAATTTTCTGACGGCTTTGGGGTAAGTTGTGTTTTAATTTAATATGGAATTTATGGGTATTTTTATAGAATTTTGGAGTGACGGAATTTCGGTTCAGGTTGACACGCTCGCACGTCGGGTTTTGGTTCGGGTTCAGCGAGCTCGGTAGGACACTCCGGAAAGGTAAATGAATTTCTGAAAAATGTTCTGTGAATGTTATAATATTCTGAGGGTTGTGTCCAAGTTTCGTTAATTTTGGAATTCGGTAATTATTTTTGGGCAAAAAGAATTGGAACTTTCGGAAAAATTGGGAGTTAATTTACAATGAGGTGCAAATTTAATAAAAATCAGCATGGGCACAGCAGCTGATATTTCGGCAGCAAGTGGGGGAGGCTTTTGGGACACTTGGCCAAATTTTATTTAAGGTGGAGAGTATGGGAAAAAGGGAAGAGATATAAAAGGCAAAAATTACATAATAATTCAAGTAATTCATTTCATTTTCTTCTTCTTCTTTCTTCCTTCTCTGCCGCCATTAAATCTCCTTCCCAAGCTCCATGTGCTTCATCATTCCTTGCTTAAAACTTCAAGGTTTTGGGTTCCAAAGATTGGTAAGCTTCCATCTTTCTTCTCTTTTGTAGTTGATTTCATAAAATGGTGAAGAAAAGAGAGTTTTCAAGCTTTGTGTTTACTCTTGTCAACATGCTAGAGTAATCCTCTCCCTCCCATCTTTTAGTATGTTGTTCTTGGGCTTGAGGGGAGTAGGAATCTATGGTTGAATGTTGGAAAAACTCCATGGAAGAGGGAACCCTAGGGAGGCCGATTTGTTGGTGATTTTTCCAAAATTGTGTGTGTTTGTTTTCTTGAATCATGCTTTAAGTATGTTGTTCCTAGCATGGTTCTAAGATTATCTATGGTTTTAATTTGATGAAAAGCATGCTAGGGAAGAAATCCCCAAATTGGCCGAATTGCTCAAAGGAGGGTTTTATTGATTTAAGTGAAATTGGTTAGTAATCTTGCTTAAGAATTGTAATTGGTGATTAAAGAGTACAAATGGAACTTTGTTTGGATTGAAATGGAAGATGGGTGAGGAATACCTCTTTGGGCCGAATTGTAATGTGAAGAGGTTTTGTTGATTTTGATGCAATTGGTTAGTAATGTTGGTTAAGAAATGGAATTGGTGATTAGTATGATTAATTAGAAGCTTGAATGGTTTGATTTGGAAGTGTGGTGAAAAATTGGTTAAGGGTCAAAATGTTCAAGTGAAACTTTTTCCATGATAAGGTTGTGCGTTGGTTGGTTTGAATCCTAAATTGCTATTGTGTATGGAAATAGGTTCATGATGGTGTTTGAAACATCATTTTCGGACAACGGTGGGAAAAGTTAGGTTTATGCGGGTTTTCCGGGAAAGGTGTCTGGAATGTGGGTTTAAGGGTTGGAATATGTTTAGTGGTGTATGATTAACAATGTTCAGGCTCGGTTTGTAAAACCGAGCTTTACGTGGAATTTTCCGGAAAGTGCGGGTTTGTGCGGAAATTGTTTTACGGGGTTTGTTTGGATGTGTTACGATCCAACTATGGTTGTCTGACTTGATTACTGCGTTGGTGGAGTAGCGCGGACCCGTAGGAGCCAAGTTGTGCATTTCGGGTCGGGAGTCGGGATTTTCCGAGTTTTGGGCTGCGGGGCAGCGTTTCTGAGGTAAGGGCTTAATTTGGTAAAATGTACGTTTGTTCTGCTCCATGTATGTTATCAGGTATGATATCTCTTCTGTATTTGTATGTTTCGTTTATATGTCCTGATTCTGTGGCGAGACCCGTATGGTTGGAGAGACCACGGGTACTCCTTGGTTCTGTTCTGTGTATCCGCACCGGGAGTGCCGATACTTACGTTACGTGACCTACGGCGGTTTGGGGATCGCGACCCCGGCGGTACCGTGCTATACATTGCATTACGATCTGTATATTCTGACCTCTGCTGAGGGCTGTCGTTACGGGTCGTTCTGGCGGTTGGACCGCATATGTTGGATTCTGATTTACGTTATGCTTTATGTTCATATGTACATGCATATGCTGTGATATTCTGTTTTGCAGGTTCGGATTGTCGCCCTATGGGCAAACTGCACTTTTGCCTTAAGCCCTTACTGGGTCCTTTCGAGGACTCACCATTTTATCTGTTTACCACTTTCATGCCGTCGACAAGCAACCGGCGGAGTAGAGATTCGCGGTGCTTCCTTCATTTTGAGGTTGGGTTGCGGCGGCGGTACCACGTGCGGAGGTCGCTTGATTCGCGCTAGGTATTTATAGGATTTTGTCTCTGGCTCTGTAGTATGCTTGCATGCATATAGATCGAGATCATGTAATTTGTAAATGTTGCATAACTTGAGATGTATTCTGCTTCATGTCTTACGAGTCGTGGGCGGAGCCCGACTTGCCTATAGTAGATTTGGTTTATCTCAGACTTGGTGCTTCTGTGCTGATGGCGATAACTGATGTTAGCATACCATGAACTGCATGTGTGGTAGAAGTAAGATTGTTAAGCATGCTTGCATTGTATGAGTTATAGGTTGCTAGTTGTTACTCAACGATTACGTGATTGAGCTCGATGCTCCGCTGCCGCGTTTTCCGCCGTAATTCCTGTTTCCGACGTCGCGGCCGGCTCCGCCTCCGCAACCGGGCGGGGTGGCTGTGACAAGTTGGTATCAGAGCCAAGTTGGGTCGAAGTGACCCAAGAGGTAAAGCATGGTTAGTTAAAGTATGGGTTGTGGAAGGCAAGTCATGCTAGTTCATGGGTAAGCTTTACAAGTAATGACTTCGAAGGGCAAGCTACTGGTTTACACCTCATTGCAGGTGGTTCGATGCGGGCACGATCAACTCCTTATTTGAACCATTTCGGAATGCGTGTGGAGCGGTGGCGGTTCTTTGGAGCATTATGGAAGGTGTGGGTGATACATGAAGTGATTTCGTGATTATAAGCATGATCTGATTCTTTGTTAAGGTTTATTATGTAGTTTCGGGATTCTGAAAAGAATCCTTTCATCATGCATTGCATTACACTTCATAGCAATAAAATGCTGCTGCTAGCTTTAGTAAGAGAAAGTTTATTATTTGGTTATATGGTTTTGGGTTGATCCATTTTCAGTTATGGATAGAACGCGCCGACAGAGTGAGCAAGAACAGGAGGGTCGGGACCGGGATCCCACACCTCCAATGGTTAGAAGGCGGGTTCGAGAGAAACCCGGGATCGAGCGATCACACACACCCCGAGTGATCAGCGATCGAGGACCCGCTCTGATATACTACAGTGTTGGGTCGAGTTCAGCGATTCGAGTACCGTAGTACCAGCCCAGCGGATTCGAGGGCAGCGGCGGGCACGGGGAGGCCGGACAGGCCACGGCGGAGACAGCCGGTACGGGAGGTGGGCAGCAGCCACCTCGGTGCGCGAGTCAGCGGGATAGTGATTACGAGGAGGAGATCTGCGCAGTCTTGAGAGTTCTCGTCGGTCCCACCACCGACGGGAAGAGGCTGAGACGCCGATCGATGAGATCGAGACTTACGGAGCGGTTTCAGCGTTTGAACCCCGAGGTTCAACGGCCGTGGAGGACTGAGGCGGGCTGAGGCATGGTTTGCGGGGTTGACAAGCTCCTTGGGAGGCTACACCTTCCATCGAGGTTAGAGTTTCTTTGGCCACGTTCAATCTGCGGGGCGGTGCGAGATCATTGGTGGAGGAGCCTCGGGGCCGTCTGAGAGCTGAGGCAGCACGTGATGGGGGGCATGATTCGGACCTGACCTGGGAGCAGGTTGCTTACTACTTCCATCAGCAGTACATTGGGGATGCCGGCAGGGACCTCCGTCCGGCACAGTTCGATGATCTGGAGCGGGGACTCGGGTGTAGCAGTATGGCGGGAGTTTGACCGATTGGTCCGCTACGTGCCACGGTATTACGGCATGGAGCGGGAGAAGGCCAAGCGGTTCATTCGCCGCCTACGCCCGGAGTACGGTGGGCTCGAGGCCTCTGGATATCACTTCTTACCACGAGGCATGCGAAGGCCCGGCTCCTCGGCGGGAGGAGGTTGAGAGTCGGTACCTACCACACCGACCCAATGACAGAGGAGGGCTCTGCACGGCGAGTTCAGCGAGGTCTTGGTAGATCAGGCGAGTGCAGGCGAGCGGCGAGGCGGCGAGGACTACGCCCGGCCGTTCCGACTGCGCGAGTTGTGGCGGGCAGCACCCGGCCGGCCGTGTTACTGACGATCGGGGCGATGTCTGCGATGTGGGTCTAGCGATCATTGGATTCGTGATTGTCCTCGGCGCCGGGGGCGAGGGTCAGCGGTGCTACACGTCCGCAGCCTCGGTTTCAGCCCAACGCACCCGGGGCGCGGTTCACAGAGGGGCGGACCGAGGCCATCACAGCCGCAGAGACGACCGTACCAGCCACCCCCTCCGCCACCGCAGCCTGGAGTAGGGCGTGTATTCCAGGTGGAGCGGGGTGAGACATCACAGCGTGAGCCTCCACCACAGCAGGCCGGAGCAGGTCGAGTGTTTCAGATTGAGCGTGGAGAGACTTCGCAGCGCGGGGCACTCAAGGTACATTACTTCGAGCGATACACCTATTCGTACCTTTGTTTGATCTTGGGCGTCTGTTTCGATTGTGGCACGAAGTGTGTCGAGTCACTCCACGACTACCGGTGGACTTCCGGCGTCTTCATGGTGAAGGCGGTGGGAGTCGATTTACGCTTTCAATGAGATGGTACGGGACTGCGTGCTATCCATTGGCGATCACCGGATTATGTCGGATCTGCTGGTGTTGAACACACGAAGTATGACGTTATTCTTGGGATGGATTGGCTGTCCAAGAATTCCGTGCATATTATTTGTGCCAGCCGTAGTATTACGGTTTACGGAGAGGTGTTACCCTCTCGAGTTCGATTGGGGCGAAGGCGGTCGGGACCAGCATGGAGCTGCGGAGTTACGGATCGAGTCCCGATAGTGGATTCGAGGAGTACTACGGTCTGAACACGTCGATACTCGGTTGGAGCTGGATAAAATTCCGATTGTCCGGGATTTTCCGCGGTATTTCGGAGGATTTGCCCGGATGCCACCAGAGCGGGAGGTCACGTTTGAGATCCGATTGCAACCCGGATCTACTCCCATTTCCATTCCACCTTATCGGATGCCGATAGTGGAAATGGTGGAGCTGAAGAAGCGATTAGAGGAACTGCAGGAGAAGGGCTTCATCCGCCCGAGCACTTCACCATGGGGTGCTCGATTACATTTGTTAGGAAGAAGGATGGGTCACTCCGATTGTGTATCGATTATAGGCGGCTGAACGCCATCACCATCAAGAACAAGTACCCATTGCCGAGGATCGACGATCTCTTTGATCAGGCGAGAGGTGCGAAGATCTTTTGAAGATCGATCTGCGATCGGGGTACTTTCGATTGCGAGTGAAGGAGGAGGACATTCGAAGACAGCTTTCCGTGCAGCGGTATGGGCACTATGAGTATACGGTGATGCCGTTTGGTTTGACTAATGCACCGGCTGCGTTTATGGATATGATGAGCAGAGTGTTCGGCCGTATCTGGACTCATTTGTGGTAGTGTTCATCGATGACATTCTGATTTACTCTCGGGATGAGGATTTACACCGGGAGCATCTGAGGATTGTTCTGCAGACACTTTGGGAACACCAGCTTTACGCTAAGTTCTCAAAGTGTGACTTCTGAATCCGAGAGGTGTCTTTTAAGGGCATATCATCGGTGAGCACGGTTTGGCGGTGGATCCCGAGAAAGTTAAGGCGATGCAGAGTGGAAGCAGCCAACCTCGTCGGGAGTTTTACGGGGTTAGCAGGCTACTACCGGCGGTTTGTGCGAGGGTTTTCCGTTTTGGCTTCCCGCTTACGCAGCTGACCAAGAAGGGCAGCCGTTTGTATGGGCAGAGAAGTGCGAGGAGAGTTTCCGGGAACTGAAGCGGCGGCTGACCAGTGCGCCGATCTTGACTCTACCCGACCCGAGCTTACCGTATGTGGTCTATACAGACGCATCTAGGTCGGGGTTAGGATGTGTGTTGATGCAGGAGCGGAATGTGATAGCTTATGGGTCGAGGCAGTGCGACCGCATGAGCGAACTACCCGACACACGATCTGGAGTTGGCCGCGGTGATTTATGCGTTGAAGCAATGGAGGCACTACCTACTCGGCAGCAAATTTCAGATTTTCACGAGATCATAAGAGTCTGAAATATCTGTTCACTCGAAGGAGTTGAACATGAGGAAGCGCAGGTGGCTCGAGTACATCAAGGACTACGATTGCACCATCGAGTACACCGAGGGCAAAGGTAATACAGTGGCCGATGCTCTGAGTAGGAAGTACACTGGGGTTGTCAGAGGTGGCAGTGCTGAGGATCGGACTGAGGAGAATGATCTAGTGTGCCTGTGGCACCGGTGGGAGCACTGGGAGCAGGCTCAGGTATACACTTTGACCATCCATTCGGAGTGGTTGGGCCAGTGCGAGAGGCACGGGAGAGGGATCCGAGTTGAAGAAGCTGTCCGGAGAGGACAAAGGGGCACTTGCTACCGGCGTTTGATGCAGGCGGGCTCTTGTACTTGAGAGATCGGTTGTATGTGCCGAGGATCGAGCACTACGGGATGAAATTCAGACGGAGGCACATTCGAGTCGATTGAGCATTCATCCCGGTAGTGAGAAGATGTATCGGGACTTGCGTACCCATTTCGGTGGCGGGTATGCGGAGACATATTGCCACACATGTGTCTAAGTGTGCCACTTGTCAGCGGGTGAAGGTGGAGCATCAGAAACCGGCAGGGACGTTACAGAGTTTGCCCATTCCGGTCAGGAAGTGGGGCAACATCACGATGGACTTTCTGACTGCACTACCCCTGACCCGGTCTCACCACGATGCCATCTGGGTTATCGTGGACCGCTTGACGAAGTGTGCTCACTTTCTGCCAATCCGGATGACAGACTCCCTGGAGAAGCTTGCCCATCTGTATATCAGAGAGATTGTGCGGTTACATGGAGTACCAGACTCCATTGTGTCAGATCGGGATCCGCGTTTTACCGCACATTTAAGGCGCCTTTCATAAGGCACTGGGCACGCGACTCCATCGAGTACAGCTTACCATCCCCAAACCGACGGTCGATCGGAGCGGGTGATTCAGATTCTGGAGGATATCTTTGCGGAGCTGTACTTTGGATTTCGGAGGATTGGGACAAGCGATTTGCCGTTGGTAGAATTTTCATATAATAACGATTATCAGTACCATCGGCATGGCACCGTTTGAGGCGCTGTATGGACGACGGTGCATGACACCGCCTTTGTTGGGTAGGCGTCAGCGAGATTGAGCTGGGTCCCGAGCTCATTGAGGAGACCACCGCAAAGATCAAGTTGATTCAGGCGCGGTTGAAGACCGCGACGACCGCACCACCTCATATGCGAGCAGGCGACGCGAGACTTGGAGTTTGAGGTGGGCGGCAGGTTTGGCTGAAGGTGGCGCCGATTCGGGGACAGTCGGATTCGGCAGACGGGGTAAGTTAGCCCCAAGGTATATCGGACCGTACGAGATTACGGAGCGGATAGGCGGGTTGGCCTACAGTTGGCTCTACCTCCGAGCATGTCTGCGGTGCACAACGTTTTCACGTCGGTATGTTGAAGAAGTGCATCACGGATCCTGTGCGAGCGATTCCGGTGGAGGAGGTTCAGTTGGAGCCTGATTTGTCGTATCAGGAGGTACCGATTGCCTTTCTGCGGCGTGATACTGGAAACTCCGGAGCAGGTTGATTCCCATGGTCAAAGTTCAGTGGTCACACCATACTGACCGGGAAGCGACTTGGGAAACCGAGCGAGGACATCGAGAGCGATACCCCGAGCGATATCGGCGTTTGATGCCCCTCTTGGAGGACCAAGAGTCCTAAGGGGGAGGATGTTACGGTCACCCCGAGCGGGTTGCGGCCGGGTGACCGGGGCTCGGTTTTAGCTGCGGGTCACGTTTTCGGCGTTCGACGGCTCCCGAGCCCTATCCGAGTATCATTTTGGCGAACCCCTCCGTATTTGAGGTCGTGTGGGTCCCCCGGACGTTTCCGCCGAAAATATTTTTCTGGCGCCGGGGGGTTGTCGGGGTCGCCCCGGGACGTACAGCGGGCTCGGTAGCACTCTCGAGATCTCAGTTTGGGAAGCCGTTTGCAGTTTTGGAGTCGTGGAGACGTCCGGAGGTGGTTGTGGAGTTTAATGTTTGGGGCGGGACGTTCGGTTCGGGCGACTCCGGGGCTCGGGGCGGGAATCCCGGGGCTCGGGATGGAAATTTTCTGACGGCTTTGGGGTAAGTTGTGTTTTAATTTAATATGGAATTTATGGGTATTTTTATAGAATTTTGGAGTGACGGAATTTCGGTTCAGGTTGACACGCTCGCACGTCGGGTTTTGGTTCGGGTTCAGCGAGCTCGGTAGGACACTCCGGAAAGGTAAATGAATTTCTGAAAAATGTTCTGTGAATGTTATAATATTCTGAGGGTTGTGTCCAAGTTTCGTTAATTTTGGAATTCGGTAATTATTTTTGGGCAAAAAGAATTGGAACTTTCGGAAAAATTGGGAGTTAATTTGCAATGGGGTGCAAATTAAATAAAAATCAGCATGGGTACAGCAGCTGATATTTTCGGCTGCAAGTGGGGGAGGCTTTTGGGACACTTGGCCAAATTTTATTTAAGGTGGAGAGTATGGGAAAAAGGGAAGAGATATAAAAGGCAAAAATTACATAATAATTCAAGTAATTCATTTCATTTTCTTCTTCTTCTTTCTTCCTTCTCTGCCGCCATTAAATCTCCTTCTCAAGCTCCATGTGCTTCATCATTCCTTGCTTAAAACTTCAAGGTTTTGGGTTCCAAAGATTGGTAAGCTTCCATCTTTCTTCTCTTTTGTAGTTGATTTCATAAAATGGTGAAGAAAAGAGAGAGTTTTCAAGCTTTGTGTTTACTCTTGTCAACATGCTAGAGTAATCCTCTCCCTCCCATCTTTTAGTATGTTGTTCTTGGGCTTGAGGGGAGTAGGAATCTATGGTTGAATGTTGGAAAAACTCCATGGAAGAGGGAACCCTAGGGAGGCCGAATTGTTGGGGATTTTTCAAAAATTGTGTGTGTTTGTGTTCTTGAATCATGCTTTAAGTATGTTGTTCCTAGCATGATTCTAAGATTATCTATGGTTTTAATTTGATGAAAAGCATGCTAGGGAAGAATTCCCCAAATTGGCGAATTGTTCAAAGAAGGGTTTTGTTGATTTTGAAGCAATTGGTTGGTAATCTTGCTTAAGAATTGTAATTGGTGATTAAAGAGTGCAAATGGAACTTTGTTTGGATTGAAATGGAAGTTGGGTGAGAAATACCCTCTTTGGCCGAATTGTAATGTGAAGAGGTTTTGGTTGTTTTGATGTAATTGGTTAGTAAGCATGCTTAGGAAGTGGAATTGGTGATTAATATGATTATTTGGAAGCTTGAATGGTTTGATTTGGAAGTGTGGTGAAAAATTGGTTAAGGGTCAAAATGTTCAAGTGAAACTTTTTCCATGTTAAGGTTGTGTTTTGGTTGGTTTGAATCCTAAATTGGTATTGTGGGTGAAAATAGGTTCATAATGGTGGTTGAAACATCATTTTCGGACAATGGTAGGAAAAGTTAGGTTTATGCGGGTTTTCCGGGAAAAGTGTCTGGAATGCGGGTTTAAGGGTTGGAATATGTTTGTGGGTGTTGGAATAACAATGTTCAGGCTCGGTTTGTAAAACCGAGCTTTCTGTGGAATTTTCCGGGAAAGTGCGGGTTTATGCGGAAATTGTTTTCTGGGGTTTGTTTGGATGTGTTCTGATCCAACTATGGTTGTACAGACTTGATTACTGCGTTGGTGGAGTAGCGCGGATCCGTAGGAGCCAAGTTGTGCATTTCGGTCGGGAGTCGGGATTTTCCGAGTTTTGGGCTGCGGGCGCGTTTACGAGGTAAGGGCTTAATTTGGTAAAATGTACGTTTGTTACGCTCCATATATGTTATCGGGTATGATATCTCTTCTGTATTTGTATGTTTCATTTATATGTTCTGATTCTGTGGCGAGACCCGTATGGTTGGAGAGACCACGGGTACTCCTTGGTTCTGTTCTGTGTATCCGCACCGGGAGTGCCGATACTTCTGTTCTGTGACCCTACGACAGTTTGGGGATCGCGACCCCAGCCGGTACCGTGTGTATATTCTGACCTCTGCTGAGGGCTGTCGTTACGGGTCGTTCTGGCGGTTGGACCGCATATGTTGGATTCTGATTTACGTTATGCTTTATGTTCATATGTACATGCATATGCTGTGATATTCTGTTTTGCAGGTTCAGATTGTCGCCCTATGGGCAAACTGCACTTTTACCTTAAGCCCTTACTGGGTCCTTTCGAGGACTCACCCCTTTTATCTGTTTACCACTTTCAGGCCGTCCTGACAAGCAACCGGCGGAGTAGAGATTCCGCGGTGCTTCCTTCATTTTGAGGTTGGGTTGCAGCAGCAGTACCACGTGCGGAGGTCGCTTCAGATTCCGCGCTAGGTATTTATAGGATTTTGTTTACTGGCTCTGTAGCTGTAACTGCATGCATATAGATCAGATCATGTAATTTGTAAATGTTGCATAACTTGAGATGTATTCTGTTCTGTCTGTCTTCTGAGTCGTGGGCGGAGCCCCGACTTGCCTATAGTAGATTTGGTTTATCTCAGACTTGGTGCTTCTGTGCTGATGGCGATAACTGATGTTAGCATACCATGAACTGCATGTGTGGTAGAAGTAAGATTGTTAAGCATGCTTGCATTGTATGAGTTTTAGGTTGCTAGTTGTTACTCAACGATTCTGTGTTTGAGCTCGATGCTCCGCTGCCGCGTTTTCCGCCGTAATTCCTGTTTCCGACGTCGCGGCCGGCTCCGCCTCCGCAACCGGGCGGGGTGGCTGTGACAGAACTCGGCTCGATACCATTTGTTAAGATTTTAGGATCGTCTTTAACATGCTTCTCATGTTCACATTCTATAATACCGAAGAAAGGATTAAGGATGAGAACCTATCTTCTGGACGCAGCTTAAGAATCTTATAGAATCTAGCTACTTTTTGATGTAGAATACTCGGCACGGGGAACACCTTTAGGGCGGATTGGAGAGGATTTGTCTCCAAGGTGAGTTCCACTCACAATGCTCCTAGAATGCCTTCTAGTTTGGAAGAGGAAGTATGAGGAGAGAAGAGAGAACCAATGCTGGTTGTGGGATGATAGAAATGGCGCCACCCTCCCTCTATTTATAGAGGAGGATGGGCTGCCAATGTGGGGGCACAATGCCTCCTCATTTGCGAAGTAACATGTCTCTAGGGCCAAGGGCTGCAACCAATGCCCCTTGGTCCATGAGACATGTCTCATGCCTTTGCCTTTTCAATTAAGTAATTAATTAGAAAAGGAATAAATAAATAATTGTGTCTAATAGGAAATTAATTAATTATCCAAATATGGTGAAGAGGCAAGGAGGTGACCCATGCCTTGCCCATTCGGCCATGGGACATGAGACATGTCCCTTTGGCCGAATGGTGCAAGGCATGGGGTGCACCCCCTTGCCTAGAGGCACCTAGGGTGAAGGGGCACTCACACCCCTAGGCCCATGGCCGAATGGGTGTAAGGCCACCTTAGGGTGCCCTTTCGGCACCCAAGGGTGCTACGCACCCTTCGGCCTAAGCCGAAGGTGTGCTTGGCCCTCTTCGACACCTTTTCACCAATTTACGCACCTTTCCGCCAAGAGACACGTCTCTTCGCCAAAAGGTGCCTAGACACATTTATACCAAGCTCACATAGAGCTATTCCAAGACATAATAAATCATCCATTGAGCTCCTTGAGCTCAAATCAGCTAACTAACAGCACATACACAACTCACTAGCTCAAACACTCAGTTGAGCTGAGTTGAGCTATGCTTAGCTACTTTAGCACATAGTACCTAATCTCAGAATCACATATGCATATCAGACATACCCACATTTATATGATATTCATGGACAAAGAAACTTATCATTATAGGAAACATATCAGAAGATTTCACTCTGAGCTTCAACCTTCCCTGATATCCTGATCCGATCCTACACAGTACGTTTCGAAGGACCGCCCCCTCCTCTGACACCCCTTCCAAAACTTTTCAAGTAAAGGGGTGGCCAGACCCCTTAACGAACACCCCTGGAATTTGGTAGCAAAACAGTGGACTCGCCCTATCAAGCTCGTACACAGAACAGAAGTCCAGGTGTGGACTAAACAAAGCTCAGAACACAACCCCTGCTTGATCCTCGTACCTAAATAAACCTGCTCTGATACCACCTTCATACTGTTACCCCCCTCTGCGGAAGCTCACGTGATGCAGAAGGCCAGGTGGCGTAATGCGGGAACCGGACTTGGGTAACAGTAAACGGAGTCCCCTTGGTGTGGTGGTCCAAGCCCTTTTGTTTGAAGATTTGTTGATTTGAGAGGGGTGTGTCAGAACGTAGTAGGAAGGTCCGTATGGTCTGACCCTGAGTTTGACGGAGAAACCAAGAAATTCCAAACCTGAAACGACTTCAACCAAATACACTTCTACAACATGGATAGTGCAAAAGTCACTCACATCCATCACCATAACATATGCATCAAACTTAATCACATGATCCATACTTTTCTATCTACTATTGTTACTAACTTGCCACGCAAGCAAAAGAGATCATCTGAACACAACCACACATATGTTACAAGACGTGCCTTGCTCCCACAGAAATGGGCAAGCTCACGCCCCTGCTCCGCAGGCTCCAAAATACAACAGAACACGAGCAATCCTTATATATATACATATGTGATGCAACATATATACACACATGCATGCGTTTACATGTACAGAGCCCAAAACCTAGTGTTCAGAGTACACACACACGTGGAAGGATCTGGTGCAACAAGATCCTTGAAACAAAACTCCACGTAGGACACCCGCTACTGCTAGATAGGTAACAGAAAACAAAACCGTCAGTAAACTCATAATGTACTCAAATAAGGGTCGGACTGTGCAACTGAGCAGAAATCTCAATCGAGACCACCCTTACAAACTCAGAAGACAAACTCAAACATAGTAATACCTGAAACCAAAACACAAGAAAACACCGGAGAGATCTACTCTTCGGGTTTCTTATCAGATGAACCTGAAAAGGTAAACATATTTAAGGGTGAGTCCACGATGAGAACTCAGTAAGGGTCAGGCATAGGATAAGGTTTTTCAGAAGTTCTGAATAATCCCGAGCTTATACACCTGCACAAGAAAACACAAAAATACCAAATGCAAAACAAATATAAAAGTAATAATAATAAGGAAAAAAATAACAACTCTGAACGGATCGGCAGACCTCTAAGGCTTTTAGCCTTACAGAAGAGGATTTTTCATAACGAACCGAATTAACCGATAAAATATATTTCCTGAGGCATGGTACCAGCCCGGGGTCCGGATTCCCGCTGCCGTCATGTAACAACAACATAACACATTTGAAAGAATACTTACACGACAGGGTATCCTATACCCTATACCCGCACACCTAAACCTATGCCAGAAACTAAGTTAGGTATCACCGGGCCCCGCCCTCAACTCGAACTCAGCCCCAATTAACCCTGACAAGCATATTATAATTATCCCAGAATGCAGAGTCAAGGAAAACTGAACCCTTACCAACTTTATTCAGAGGCAGGAACCTTTCTACTTTTCCAAACGGTTCAAACGTGAATTCGGCAGTACTCCGTCAGTTTTCTCGTACTCCTCGTTAAGATAAAATGGCAGCTGAACACCCAAACAACGCTTAGAACCCAAAATAATTGACCGACGAAAGTATCACAAATTTACCTAAATTTCGAACGCTCGCGGTTTCCAACCGTACTCACAATCACAAAAACCGATTTATAAGAAGTTAATTATTTCTCCTAAGGATCGATTTAACCAACTGACCTTCAAGATTTTGGTGAGAAATTGAGAGATCCCACTTTGGCTCCTGAAGTTTCGGCCATGTGCAGAGAAGAAAGAAGAATTTGTTTTGCTCCTGATGCAACTTCTTTCTCTTCTAATTACTATATATTCCTATATATAATAATAATAATAATATAATATAATATAATATTATAACTTCACATGTAACCTTACTAACACACACCTCACTTTTCACCGCCTCACCTCCAGCTGCTTTCTTTTCAACTTCTTTTTCTTTCATTTCTTTTTCTTTTTAACCTTTCAACTTTTCCCTCAAAATGTCCATTTTGCCCCCGAAAACGAAAATTCACAAAATGGTCCGTAACGCACGTACGACCTCAAAAGTGCTCAAAACTCTAAAAAATGAGGTCTAGATAAAATTCCGGGACGCGTTGATCCACAGAAAACATGATTCGCATGTTTAAAATAGAGCCCCAGTCTTCGCGGGAATTAACAAACGGCTGACATATGTACAAATATACATCAGAAGTCACCTCCGCACGTGGCGTTTGTAACAGTAGGGGGTGTTCCGCCGCCTACCATCCCTCTCCACTCGGCGGTAGGGGGCGTGTCACCACCTACCGTCCCTTTTTACTCAGCGATAGGGGGTGTGCTTCCACCTACCCCCCCTCTCCCTTTTGTTGTAGGGGGTGTGCCGCCACCTATTTAGTCTCTTACTTCGGCGGTAGGAAGTGTACCGCCGACCAGCTTACCTCACCAACAAGTGGTAGTAAGTATGCCGTGGGCCAGTTCTTCTCTTCAGATGCGCTCGAGGGCTTACCACCTCACGGTATGTAACCTTAGATGGTGGCAGGAGCTATGCTGCGGCACTCTTTCCAGACTACCTCACCGACAAGCTCATTGCTGATGCCAGGGAATCCACACAACCATTCGGGCCACCTTTTTACCAATCCCTGGTTTTCCCAAGTCAGGAAGCAGGTTTAACCAATCCTCACCTGGAACGCAACGCTTGGTCTTTGGAGTGGTGGAACAATCCCTACATGGGAACAATCCAATTTCCCAATATGCCTCCTTTGGCCCAACAAGCATACTTGGCGTCTTTTTGGCAAGCTCGGTCAACATTGCCACAAAGTCATATGGCACCTCGTTCAGCACAGAGTTAATGAATGAGCCCCTGCCTCAGAAGCTTAAGACTCCTACTTTCCAATCTTATGACGACAAAGGGGATCCTTCCGTTGACTTGAACATGTATGAAGAATTGATGTACTTAGCCAGTTTCTCTGATGCTATTATGTGCAGCGCTTTCTCCACTACACTCATCAGGTCGGCGTATACATGGTACCAAGGCCTTCCTAAGGAGTTGGTGGGCTTATTCGAGGACTTGAGTACGGTGTCCAAAGAATAATTTTTGGGTCGAACTACCCAAAAGAGGGTAGCCAAACACTTGCTTTTAGTGAAGTAAAGGAGGTTCGAGACTTTATGAGATTACGTTGATAGATTCAACCAGGAAGCTCTTAACGTCCAACATTTAGCCGAAAATGAGTTTGTCTTTCTTATGACTGTTGTCTTATCTTCTGATTCAGATTTCACTAAAGACCTCTCCCGAAACCCAACGGAAGGGAGGGAGGACCTGTTGGTCCAAGCGAGAAAATATAAGAACCAGGAGGATGTGCTCGCTGCAGAAGTCGAGCAAAGGAAAAAGGAGTGGAAGTTCTCCGAACCCCAACTTGTGCAAAACAAGAAACCCGAAGTGAGGGGATGGACTAGCATGGCAGGAGTAGAGATCAGGACACAACTTTCGATCCAAGGGATAGATCTCAACGAAAGCAGTACACCCTTCTTACTACTCCCAGAACGGTGATTCTCAATGCCATCTCTGATAAGAATTACCTCGAATGGCCAGAACCCAAAGGGGAAAAGATTGGCGAAAGAGCAGACCATTTTTGTGAGTTTCATAAGGCCAAGGGACATGAAACAAAAAACTGCTGCTAGCTGCGTGAGTAAATCGAGAAGCTGATCAAAGAAGGGAAATTAAACAAATTTGTTTGAAGGTTTAAGGGAAAAGAAGATGAGAAAGGCGGAAGAGGCAGGTGATAATTGTGCATTATTCATATGTTTTTACCTCCATACGCATGCTATTATTTAAGTTTTGCTAGTACTTAGTGTAGGTACAACTGTATTTTGTAGGTACTCCATGTCGGATGTCAAAAAGGGTGAATTCTAAGGTAAAATGCCTTGGAGGGAAGGCTGAGGGCCAAATTGCAAGATCTGGAAAACATTTGTGATTGGTAAAGAAAACAGCCCGGGCGGAGGTCAGGCGATCAGATGCACTTTGTCAGGCAATTGCTTGGACCCATGATTTCCTATTGAGCATTTCAAAAAGTTAAGCAAAAGTTAGGCAACCCATTTCCAATGGTCAAGCGGTCGCCTTACCCCAGTTTATTATGGACATATCATCAGGCGGAGGTTAGGGGACCCGATGCTTTTAGTCAGGCGGTAACCCGCAGGCTTTTTCCTGTACTTAATTCACTTCCTCCTCTCTCGACAAATAGGATCCTAGGTCAGCTTTGCTGTATTTTTAGCTGACTTGCTCCCTCAAAAACACGTCCCCATTTGTTAAAGGCCTCCAAGGAAGCTTCCACAAGTCATCTTACCTTGCTTTTCATTAATTGGGCTAGTTTAGAGATGTTATAATTGTGCATTATTTATATGTTTTTACCTCCATACGCATGCTATTATTTAATTTTTTCTAATACTTAGTGTGGACGCAAGTGTATTTTGTAGATATTCCATGTCAGATGTCAAAAGGGGTGAATTTAGACGTAAAAATGCCTTGGAGGGAAAGCTAAAGGCCAAACTGCAAGATCTGGAAATTCAGTGATGGGTAAAGAAAACCACATGGGTGGAGGTCAAGCAATCAGATGCACTTTGTTAGGCGGTTCCCTGGACCCAGGATTTCCTACGGAGCATTTCAGGGTGTCAGGTGGAAGTAAAACAACTTGTTTCCAATGGTAAGGCGGTCACCTGATCCCAGTTTATCATGGACAGATCGTCAAGCAGAGGTCGGGCGACCTGATTCTTTTAGTCAGGCGGTTGCCTGTGGGTGTTTTTCTGCACTTAATGCACTTACTCCTCTCTCGACAAATAGGCTCCTAGGTTGGCTTTGCTACATTTTTTGCCGACCTGCTCCCTCAAAAACTCATCCCCATTGGTTAAAGCAGCTTCCACAAGTCATCTTACCTTGCTTTTCATTAATTAGATGTGATGTTTGGAGATGTTTGGAGTATTTTTTTCTCTTTACCTTGTAAGCATTTCTAGCCTTCTCTTTTACACGTTTTTGCTATTGTTCTTGCTAGGTTTAGGAGCTTATTACTCATCTCTCACTCTCTAGCTTGAATTTGTGTTGTTTTTTACAAGATTGAAGGATCCTACATTTATAAGCTTTTCTCTATCTCTATTACTTCCATTTTGCATCTATGTTCATAGTAGTTGTGCAAAACTTATTGAGCATGAGTAAGGAGTAGTTCTCCATCTCTTTGGTTGTTTAGGTAGTTGAATGATTGTTGGATGATGTAAATGTGTTGGGTTGATGATTATGTATGATGATTAACCATTTCTTGAGTTTAAAGAAGGTGTGAAAGGTGGTGATAGTTTACTCCTCCTTAACCGACAAAGTGTTTAATGAAATACTTGAAAGAGCATTTTATTGAATTTACCGTGTGAATGGTTAGGTATTCTAGGATTACTTGAGTAAGGTAATCTAGATTATTAGGAGACTATAATTGGACTTGCTTAAAGTTTCCATAAATGGTACAAATGAAGAGATTCTATTTGGTCAATTCTCATTTTAGCTATTTGTCACTAGTTAGATTAATTTTACTTGTCATTGTTCTTGAACAAGTCACTCATCATATAACTCTATCCAATTCACTTAAACCGAAAATACCAAAAATATTGCATTTAGCTAAATTCCACAAATTACACTACAATCTCTAGGGTTCGACCCCACTCTCCCCATTACAATTGCAAACCTTGTGCTTGAGGCATAATGAGTTTTATTACTTGATATTATGCTCAATTCATACATATGTAAAACACCCGTCAAGTTTTTGGCACCGTTGCCGGGGATTGTTTGAGTATTACTGGTAATTTGGCTATTTGCATCTTGTTGAATAAGTGGATATTGATTGTTGTTCTTGCTTTTCATTTGTAGGTGAATTCTCCTGTTTATGACCTGAAGCTCACAAGTCCTTTTTATTAGCTTAGACCCGAAAATTGATAAGACCTTGCGGAATTTGAGAAACAAGAGCAAGCTCATACAAGAGATTCCAAGAGGTAGGAGTTCTTCAATTCAATCAATCAATATGGAAGGGAATGACAACAATAATAACAACAATGATGAAGAGAATGATAGAACGGAAGTCCATGACAATGGAAATCAAAACAATGAAGGTAATGGAGAAGGAGCAAGAAGAGTCCCACTTGTTGAGATGTTTGGTCCTCCGGTTGTTGAAGATAGAGAGCGTATGGTTCGTCCACCACCAACTCGTGGAGACTACACCATTCCAAACCACGTTCTTTCTTATATGGAGAATCATTGTTTCAATGGCCTTGCAAATGAAAATCCAAATGATCATTTGGATCAATTCATACTCATTTGTGATACCTTGAAGATGCATGCTATGTCGGAAAATTCTAAGAGGATGAGACTCTTTCTATTCTCTTTGAAGAGCCATGCAAGAAGTACTACCCACCACAAAAGGCTTTTGAGCTTAAAAGTGAAATCTTCAAGTTCCATGAAGAAGAGGATGAAACACTTGCCAAGGCTTGGACACATTTAAAAGAAATGAACGAGTGTCCACAATCCAGTATCACATGGTACACTACCCAAGCAAATGCGTCCTCGCCTGCGCAAGGTCTCGCCCTCGCGGTCTCCAGCTCGCCTACGCGAGGTCTCACCCTCACGGTCTCAAGTATCGCCTGCGCGAGGTCTCGCCCTCGCAGGACTCAGGTATCGCCTGCGCAAGGTCTCGCCCTCGCAGGACTCAAGTATCGCCTTCGTGAGGACTCACCCTCACGGTCTCAAGTATCGCCTACGCGAGGTCTCGCCCTCGCAGGTCTTGCCCTTGCAGCCTCACTCGCCTTCGCAAGTCTCTTATGCCTTCGAGGGTCTCGCCCTCGCGGTCTCATTCACCTTCGCAGGTCTCGCCGTTGCGGTCTCAACTCGCCTTCGCGAGGTCTCTCATGCCTGTACTGGCCCCGCCAGACAAGGCCCTTGCACTCACGACCTTTATTGCCTTCGCCCCTTATCTGGCCTTCGCCCCTTTGTTGGCCATCGCCGCCAGTTGCTGTCATCTGACATTAAGCAACCAATAAGGAGGCCAGCACGAGCCTAAGTGATCTTCAACAGGATCACACGCTATTCTCTGAGAAGCAAATCTCCTAAGGCGGTTTGCTGAGATCTTCATCATCACAGCCGCCTTATCTCTTAAAGTCTGACAGACTTGTCTCACAGCCTGTCCAAGGCTTCAACTGGGGGAGGCTTCTCCTGGCATCTCTCTATAAATAGAGAGATGTCCACCTTAAACTGGGTAAGCTTCTACACGCCCCCACTCCTCTCTTGCTACTTCTGAATATTCTCTTTGTCTTCCACATATTACTCTGAACAACAAGCCTGGAGCTCTCAAGAACATCATCACCATCACCCATTCAACTGAAATCCCGCACCTAACTCAGGAACGCAGCTATCAGTTTGGCGCCGTCTGTGGGAACGAAAGTTCTCATCGAAAAACCCATATAAAAAACCACAAGTAACAAGCCATGCCAACTACTCGGAGCACGAGTAGGCGCAATCACCAGGGAAGGAGGAATCCGCCCATCCCGATCGCCAACAATGATCCATCACCGGAAACCTCCCCGGACAACGTCCGCGCACAACCGAGCGAACTCTCGGTTCATTCGACAGAGGATTGCTCCTCCCACGTTAACCATGACGTGCCCAGGTGCACACAGCCCCACCACCAAATCCACTGCCGAGAGGCCTTGATCCGGCCGTTCTGCAATTAATCACGAAGGCGGTTGCTCATAACTTACGCGAAACGTTTGCTAATACTCTCAGAGGAGTTTTGAATAGTGTGGGAACACTACAAACCAAACTACCAGAACGCCCGGTCATCCCGCCGCAACAAGTAAGTCATCCTGACCCTGCTCCTTCATCTGTGCTTATGGCACTTACTAAGCGGATAGAAGAAATGGAGAAAAGGGAGGAGAGGTCTAGTGTTCATAATATCGCTAGGATGGGTTTGGGTCACCTCTGGACCCAGCCCTTCACTCAACGGGTCTTGAATACCCCTCTTCCGGATCAATTTCGTCAGCCCAAGCTAGACGCTTACGACGGTCTATCAGACCCAGATGTTTATTTGCAACGTTATGTCTCCGCGATGGCCATCACGAGGGCAGATGACAAAACCCTTTGTCGGGCTTTCAGCTCCACACTCATAGGGGCCGCGGCGAACTGGTATGCCACCCTTCGCAAGAAGCGGTTTGATTCCTTTGAGGAACTCTCCCGCAGTTTCTCCAATCACTTCATGATATCCAAGCCTCCTCCCAAAACGGCAGGACACCTCCTTCAGATATGACAGAAGAAAGAAGAATCCCTCAGGGAATATATTCAGCGGTTTCAGGCGGAGTCCATCCAAGTCCCAAATCTGGGGGAGGAAGCCTGCCTGCTGACAGCCATTCAGGGTCTCCATTGGGACTCCTTTTTCTTTGTCACCAACCCCCCTGCAATATGGAACAGTTCCTGAACACGGCATCCCGCTTCATGAACGCGGAAGAGGTCACTTGACCACCCTCGCCAACTCCTCAATCGCCAGACTAGCGATGTTGCCTCTGACAAACATGTCATATAAGTTGTTCTCAAGCAACTATGGCATCGCGGATTTGCATCACCCCTCCAGCGATGCCTTAGCACTCTTGAGGGACACGTCATCCTGGACACTCCCCCCGCCAAGGATACTACTGGCGGGGGCACTTGCCTACAAGGCCCCCCGCCAAGGATACTACTGGCGGGGGCACTTGCCTACCTGGCCCCACCGCCAAGGATACTCCTGGCCCCCCGCCAGGGGATGTGCCACCAATGCCAGACCAACTATTGCATTCAGATGACTGCCATCTGCGGAATCTCCTGCACTGACGAATCCAGTGCCCTTCGCCCTATGGGGCCTTGATCTCACTGGCCATCTGCGGATCATCACGGTTGATTACTTCTCTAGATGGGTCAGGGTAGAACCCTTGGTCCCCATCACCCTGCCAAAAATCATCACTCTCAAAGGACTTCACTTGCCGGTACGGTAGCCCCCTCGCCATCGTTACAGGCGATGGCACTCAGTTCGCTAAACCATGGCGTCCAATTTATAGTTCCAATATAATACTAGAGTACCTGCTCTTCTCTTACAGCGATACACGGCAAACACAATTGCCCTCCCAATCGCCCTCTGTACCTAAACGGTCAGACTGGCCACTCATTGCCAATGGTCTTTGCGGGTCTCGTCTCTACGAACCCCAACTGACCTTCAACTCGGTCTCGCCAATGGTCTTTGCGGGTCTCATCTCTACAAACCCCAACTGACCTGCACCAATGGTCTTTGCAGTCTCGTCTCTACGAACCCCAACTGACCTCCAACAGGTAGTTGCGGGTCTCATCCCCAACTGACCTTCAACTCGCCCCGCCCCAAGGGTAATCCCTTTGCGGTGCGGAAGGGTAATCCCCTTTTGGCTCCTTCAGGGAGGTCCCTGTATAAGTCGCCCTCGCGCGCCTCACCGGGCCTTCCGCACGGACTCCTCTACACAGGTAGTTGCGGGTCTCATCCCCAACTGACCTTCAACTCGCCCCGCCCCAAGGGTAATCCCTTTGCGGTGTGGAAGGGCAATCCCCTTTGGCTCCTTTAGGGAGGTCCCTGTATAAGTCGCCCTCGCGCGCCTCACCGGGCCTTCCGCAGGGACTCCTCTACACTGGTAGTTACGGGTCTCATCCCCAACTGACCTTCAACTCGCCCCGCCCCAAGGGTAATCCCTTTGCGGTGCGGAAGGGTAATCCCCTTTTGGCTCCTTCAGGGAGGTCCCTGTATAAGTTGCCCTCACGCGCCTCACCGGGCGTTCCGCACGGACTCATCTACACAGGTAGTTGCGGTCTCATCCCCAAACTGACCTTCAACTCGCCCCGCCCCAAGGTTAATCCCTTTGCGGTGCGGAAGGGTAGTCCCCTTTTGGCTCCTTCAGGGATATCCCTGTATAAGTCGCCCTCGCGCGCCTCACTGGGCTTTCCGCAAGGACTCCTCAGTTGCGGGACTCGTCTCTCCAACAGACCAATTGTCTAAACAAGTGCCCCTGCCTTCGCCATCATGTCACCCCACGGCGGAAGCACACAAGCGATTACGATGCTTATTAACACCGTAGCCACACTCAGTTGGGGTAACAGATCACACACACATCAGACTTGACAAGTGGGCCCTGTGGGCCCCACAGGGTATGTGGGCCCCGCAGTTCATATTAAGCTTCTTACTCAGAATTTTTCCACGCAAATCATGTATCACGCACATATGCTTACACATATACACATACATGTGATTTCTGACAAAAATCCCGAAACTCGGGGCGTGGGCCCCATGGGGTGGTTTACACTTTTTCGGATGTACAAGTCCCAAAACTGATAAAAATATACATTACATACTCAGAATCACAAACATGCACAAAATCTGCCCAGAATGCTTCCAAGCAGAAAATCCAGCACAAATCTGACTTTTGACGGAAACTCGGATTTTTCTAATTCTACATGCATGCATGTCATCTACAATATACAGAGCCACAAAAATGTTACTGGAATACATACGGAACGTACGAGGTGGCGACGCTACCAGGTCCAGCCAAAGCCCTCGACGTGCGGATACTGCTGCTGCTACACACATACGAAAGTTTAACCGTTAGAAACCATGGTGCACAATCAAATAATCTGAAACCCAGAACTGAATGCCACACACTGAACCGCCACCGATCAGAACACACATATCAATAGTCTCAGTCACACATGATCACACACACAACGGATATCACAACAAAATACTGAACACAACTGATCACACAGTCATACATCGGTATGACCGATCACACTGAATCACGCACACGACTGACCTTACCCCTTTATCCACACAAACTGAATCACAAACTGATCAGAACACACACACAAACGTACCTGTAATTTCAAACACAAAAGCAACCACCGACTATACTCGGTGGGCTGGGTCAGGTACTCCTGAAATAGATAAGATAAGGGGGTAAGTCCTCGAAAGAACTTAGTAAGGGTGCAGGTATAAGCATGGTGTAACTTGTCGCACAAGAAACCTGCAACCAAAGAAAAACACAGATATACAAGAATACGCATACTCATGTAATTACATACACATGCTCAACCAATGCAGAATTCAACCAAATGCAATGCAAGTCAAACAATGGATTATGATGTAATTATGCACAATGACGGTCTTCCCGGCCTTAGCCGAGGCACACATATAATTACACACAAGAGCATGGCCAGCTCGGGGTCGCGATCCCCACCGTCATATCACACTTACACCATTTAGGTGTAGATCACACTTACACCATTTCGGTGTAGATCACACTTACACCATTTCGGTGTAGATCACACTTACACCATTTCGGTGTAGATCACACTTACACCATTTAGGTGTAGATCACACTTACACCATTTCGGTGTAGATCACACTTACACCATTTAGGTGTAGATCACACTTACACCATTTAGGTGTAGATACACATCCCACTTACTGCTCCCAGAACCTGCAAACCAATGCTTATACCACGGGACTAGGTTTAGCGTCATAGGGCCACCCCTCGGACTAAACCTAGCTTCAATATATATTCTGCTACGCATGCTGAATAATGCAGTACCAGAAGACACACTGAACCCTTACCTTATGTAGAAAACCGAAGGGAATTTCCCGATCAGCGGTCCCGGTACGAATTTCGGCAGGGTTTCGACTGCGTTTCTGACTACCCCCTGTTCACAAATGATCCACAGATACAGAATACACATTCAGAATTCACAAAATTGACCCACAACAAAGGCGCCAAAAATGGGGCTCGGGCAGGGAAAAACGGCTTTTCACATACGGCTTTTTCAACGAAATCTGAACCGTACAAAATGTATAACTCTTTGCTCTGATCAATAATATACCCTTACCTTCCGTCAAATCAAGCCTGAAGTTGAGTTTCTATTCAAAATTTCAGAACAATATTGGCAGCACTTCTGCAAAGATTCAGCTCACACTCCTGACACAAAAGACGTAATAGAAGGTGCAAGGAACGCTTAGGAACCATAAAATCAACCATAGGAGAATTTCCATAAATGTGGAGCAATTTTCAGAAGCTCACGGTTTCCAACCGGAGCCACAATCACAAAAACCGATTTATAAGGAGTTAATTATTTCTCCTAATGATCGATTTAACCAACTGACCTTCAAGATTTTGGTGAGAAATTGAGAAATCCCACTTTTGCAACTGAAGCGTCGGCCATGGATGCAGAGAAAAGAAAGAAGTGAAGCTTTGCTTCCTTGTTTTCTTTTCTCTTTCTAATACTATATATATATATATATATATATACTTATATATATATATATATATATATATATATATATATAATATAATATAATACTAACACTTGCACTAACACACACACCTCTTCCTTTAAAAGTTACCGCCTCACTCAGCCAGCCGTTTTCTTCTTCTTTTTTTTTTTTCTTTTTCACTTTAGCCCCAAACTTTCAAAAGTTGCAATTTAGTCCAACCCGAAAATTGCAACTTTCAAACCGTAGCCCCAAACGGCACGAAATCAGAGACACATTCTCGGGACCTCATATCACGCACAAAACATGCTTCACATGACTAATTATGAGTCCCGAGCCCCACAAAAATCGCTAATCCCGGTAAATACGCTTAATCGCGTAATTAACTGGAATTCGCATTGGGTGGCAATAACAGTAACGACAACTGTACCACATCCTCGGGACTTCATATCTCACACCAATTATACTTCATATACTTAATTATAAGTCCCGAGGCACAAAAAATTCACTAATCCCAATGTTGATGCTTAATTGCGTAATTAGCGTAATCACTTACCGGGTGTCGGTAACATTCCTCCCCCCTTAAGACCCTTGGTCCTCCAAGGCCGTCTTAAGTCTCTGATATTCATCTGGGTAGCGCTCCATCACATCCTGCTCAACCTCCCAGGTTGCCTCACGCTCGGAATGATGGGACCACTGAACTCGGATCATCAAGGCAATCTTACTCCGAAATGCCCGCACATCTTATCCCGGAATAGTCCCAGGTGCCTCTCTGTACGACAAATCCAGCTCTAGCTGTACAACCCCAACCGCAATTGTCTGATTTGGATCCAAGATGCATTTCTTCAATATACTCACATGAAACCTATTTTGCACTGTTGACATACTCGGTGGCAAAACTAGCACATGTAGGCTACTTTGCCCACTCACTCTAGAATCTTATAAGGACCCAAATCAACTCTATCAGAAGCCTCTGCCCAGCAATGCGGCGTCACACAATGTCGGCCATATAAAGCCTCATAAGGTGTCATACTGATAGTGCTCTGATAACTGTTATTATAAGAAAACCCTACCAGAGGCAAGTACTGATCCCACTCACCGACAAAATCTAGTGCACAACTGCGTAGCACATACTTGGGAATTTAAATTACTCGCTCTGACTTCCCATCGATCTGAAGATGATATATCATATTCAAATGGAATCGTGTATCCAAAGTCCTACGAAAAGCACTTCAAAACCGCGCCGTAAATCGTGGATCTCGATCAGATACAATGGAGTTTAAAACTCCATGCAACCACACTGTCTCACGGATATTCAACTGAGCTAACCTTTTCCAGGGAATCAGAAATTCTCATAGACAGAAAGTGAGCACACTTTGTTAGCCGATCCATAATAACCCAGATATTCTCACGATGTAATCGTATCATCGGCAATCTGGTCAGAAAGTCCACCATGTTGTTACCTCACTTCCTGGTCAGAATATGCAATGTCTGTAACGTCCCCGCTGATCTCTGATACTCAGTCTTCACTCTCTGACACATGGCACACCTAGAGACATAGGTACCAATGTCCCTTCACATGTTCGGCACATTCTAGGTGCACACTCGGTCTGCTCGCGTGAGCCTCTTCAGAATCTCGTCTCGAAGTGTCGAGACATTCGGCACATCCAGTCGATCTCTGAAATACAACAGACCCTGCTCGAACTGAAAAGATGAATGCAGTGATCTCTTTGTCTCTACAGATAGCTTCTTCAATTCAGAGTCACTCCTCTGCACATCCAGTACTCTCTTTAGTCACTCAGACTGGATAATCAAGATATATAGTTGCACGTGCTTCATTGCTCCCACTTGTGCTATAGGCACATCAGATCACTCTCCTCATCCATGGTCACATCCTCATGTCGGGTCTCTCCCTCAAATCCCTATACACCGGAGAGCTGTCATTTGTCACAAAGTGTGGCTTATTACGCCTCACAATACTCATATCCAAATCCCGATCTGGAAGCATCTGTGTAAGTCACCTATGGCCCACTCGAATCTGGTAGTATCAGAATAGGTGAGTTAGTTAGCGTATTCTTCAACTCCTGAAACTGTGCTCACAATCCTCAGACCAAACGAATCTTCACCCCTTCTGAGTCGGCTGAGTAAGGGATAAAGCTGACACATAAAATCCCGAAGCAAATTCCCGATCAAAGCTTGCTAATCCGAGGAAGCTCCTGATCTCTTGCACATCCGTCGGTTGCCTTCAATCTTGCTCAATCTTAATCTTCACCGGATGCACTAAAATACCGCTCTCACTGATGATGTGCCCAAGAAATGGCACCTCCCGAATCCAGGACTGACATATGGAGAACTTCACATATAGTTGAGGATCCAACAATGTCTGCAAAACAATCTGGAGATGATCTTGATGCCTACACTCATCCTTGGAATGTGCCAGGATATCGTCGATGAACACGATCACCACCTGATCCAGATACGGTCAAAAAGTCCGTCTCATCATATCCCTGAATGCTAGTGCGAAAAACTGTCTTCGGTATATCCTCGTCCTTCACAGTTACTGCATTCAGCTTTCGATAATCCATTCACAATCTCATCGTTCTTCTTCACAGATAACACTAGAGCATCCCACAGGGAAGTGCTCGGTCAAACGAACCCCTTTTCGCAAGCAACTCATCCAACTGCTTCTTGAATTCATTCATCTCTGAAATCGGCATACGGTAGGGGAAGAAACAAATGTAGGAACAGATCCTGGCTGAAGCAGAATCTCAAACACAATCTCACGCTCTGGCGGCATACCCGACAATTCTTCGGGAAATACCAGCAGAAAAATCTCGCACAATAGATATCTAATCCCACTCACCCCTGATATTAGCTAAATTCAGACCAAAATATTCATCCTTGTCAGTCACAAATATCTTGTCCAGACTTCCTCATTCTAAACCATGCATCCCAGACACACATCCAGAAAAAGTGGTACTGAATTCGGTACTGGTACTAATGCACCGATCCCATCAGAACTCCGTAGTTAAGCGTGCTTGGGCGAGAGTAGTATTGGTATCGGTGACCTATCGGGAAGTCCTCATGTTGCATCCCTCTGAAACGGTTAGCTTCATAACATACATAGATATGCATGTATCTCCATGCAATAACCCTGACGAATCCTAAGAACTCCCAGAGAAATCTTGCAGAATAGATACCTTATCAGAAGATAGCACGATTTCCCGCTTTTCACTATTACCACACCATTTCGGACTATCACATCTGAGAATAGACACTGATTTCCGATAGGTTCACATCAGAAAGACACCAGACCGAGAAGCCCAGACACAGATTCTGAGATAGAATGTATCTCTATGCAGTGTCAGATATCGATGCACTCACATCAGATAAAACAACTACTGAAAATTATTCAAAATTAGTATTCTTTCCCATACCTTTTTCACATATCCTTTTAAGCAGAAGACTGCTCTTTTTCGCAGTCCAGAACACTCAATTAGATTTTTTTTTACGGTTGACGCGGAGAAGGTGGACCTTACAATGCTTCACATCCCACAATTGTGTCATGCTCCACTCAAAGCCACTTACTGAATTCTTTTTCAGAATTTGAAAATAATTTCTGATTAAGTGATTCACAAATCCACCTCTCGGATACTTACCGATCCTCCCACATCGAGGTACTTCGGGGTGCAGTAACTCACAGCCAGATAGGCATCAAATGGTGGCACACACTCAGCCATCACATGATTTCTAATCCTCAGAATTTACCAGCATTTGGCGGTGGCCTTTACAATCCGACACCTCTCACACTTTTTTTTCTGCACGGATCACATTGGTACACATTGGTCGCGTGTATACACATTCTTTCCTTACTCCACTAGCTGGGCTCTCTAAACGGCCTTGTGATGTATGGTGGTACTTAAGAGCCATAACACTTCTTGACATCGGGACTACGTCCGCACACAATCCTTCCTTGTGAAAGATTATCAAACAGAATATGCCTGCCGGAAATCCCGAATCACATTCTCATTATACTGATCACAGAACACCTGAGAGTATCTCTCCCAGCCATATTTCAACCACTTCAGATCACACCTGTCACTTCACAGTCCAAATAATTCCAGAACAGAACAAAGAGCACACACATAATGGTTAAACACCCAGAACTAGCAAGCAACAGTATTCCAATTGGCTCTATATATGTAAATGCAAATGCATCATGTAATAGCGCCCAACCTTAGAAAAGATAATCCAGATTACAGATCACATACGCAACTCTCGATGATGTTCCAGAACACAAATCACATAAACAACCAGAATAACGGAATTCTAGACCAAATACCAAATCAGATAACCACATTCAGAACACATATTTGTTAGCCACTCAACCTAACAGAAATCCAGAACTGAACAATAAATATACTCTGCCACATGCACAACTCCAAACAATATTCCAGAATAGAGATCCCATATGTATTACCATGCCAGAATATCAGATCAGATAACAGTCCAGATACCAGATCAGCTACCCACATCCAGAAAGCATAAGCATCAACCACTCAACAGAACAAAAGACCAGAACCCAAAATTAACCATGCTCTGATACCACCTTCTGTCACCCCACGGCGGAAGCACACAGGCGATTACGATGCTTATTAACACCGTAGCCACACTCAGTTGGGGTAACAGATCACACACACATCAGACTTGACAAGTGGGCCCTGTAGGCCCCACAGGGTATGTGGGCCCCGCAGTTCATATTAAGCTTCTTACTCAGAATGTTTCCACACAAATCATGTATCACGCACATATGCTTACACATATACACATACATGTGATTTCTGACAAAAATCCCGAAACCCGGGACGTGGGCCCCACGGGGTGGTTTACACTTTTTCGGACGTACAAGTCCCAAAACTGATAAAAACATACATTCCACACTCAGAATCACAAACATGCACAAAATCTGCCCAGAATGCTTCCAAGCAGAAAATCCAAAGACAAATCGACTTTTGGCGGAAACTCGGATTTTTCTAATTCTACATGCATGCATGTCATCTACAATATACAGAGCCACAAAAATGTTACTGGAAGACATACGGAACGTACGAGGTGGCGACGCTACCAGGTCCAGCCAAAGCCCTCGACGTGCGGATACTGCTGCTGCTACACACATACAAAAGTTTAACCGTTAGAAATCATGGTGCACAATCAAATAATCTGAAACCCAGAACTGAATGCCACACACTGAACCGCCACCGATCAGAACACACATATCAGTAGTCTCAGTCACACATGATCACACACACACAACGGATATCACAACAGAAATACTGAACACAACTGATCACACAGTCATACATCGGTATGACCGATCACACTGAATCACGCACACGACTGACCTTACCCCTTTATCCACACAAACTGAATCACAAACTGATCAGAACACACACACAAACGTACCTGTAATTTCAAACACAAAAGCAACCACCGACTATACTCGGTGGGCTGGGTCAGGTACTCCTGAAATAGATAAGATAAGGGGGTAAGTCCTCGAAAGAACTTAGTAAGGGTGCAGGTATAAGCATGGTGTAATTTGTCGCACAAGAAACCTGCAACCAAAGAAAAACACAAATATACAAGAATACACATACTCATGTAATTACATACACATGCTCAACCAATGCAGAATTCAACCAAATGCAATGCAAGTCAAACAATGGATTATGATGTAATTATGCACAATGACGGTCTTCCCGGCCTTAGCGCGATCCCCACCGTCATATCACACTTACACCATTTAGGTGTAGATCACACTTACACCATTTCGGTGTAGATCACACTTACACCATTTCGGTGTAGATCACACTTACACCATTTCGGTGTAGATCACACTTACACCATTTAGGTGTAGATCACACTTACACCATTTCGGTGTAGATCACACTTACACCATTTAGGTGTAGATACACATCCCATGCAAACCAATGCTTATACCACGGGACTAGGTTTAGAGTCACAGGGCCATCCCCTTGGACCAAACCTAGCTTCAATATATATTCTGCTACGCATGCTGAATAATGCAGTACCGGAAGACACACTGAACCCTTACCTTATGTAGAAAACCGAAGGGAATTTCCCGATCAGCGGTCCCGGTACGAATTTCGGCAGGGTTTCGACTGCGTTTCTGACTACCCCCTGTTCACATATGATCCACAGATATAGAATACACATTCAGAATTCACAAAATTGACCCACAACAAAGGCGCCAAAAATGGGGCTCGGGCAGGAAAAAACGGCTTTCACATACGGCTTTTTCAACGAAATCTGAACCGTACAAAATGTATAACTCTTTGCCTTGATCAATAATATACCCATACCTTCCGTCAAATCAAACCTGAAGTTGAGTTTCTATTCAAAATTTCAGAACAATTTCGGCTGCACTTCTGCAAAGATTCAGCTCACACTCCTGACACAAAAGACGTAATAGAAGGTGCAAGGAACGCTTAGGAACCATAAAATCAACCATAGGAGAATTTCCATAAATGTGGAGCAATTTTCAGAAGCTCACGGTTTCCAACCGGAGCCACAATCACAAAAACCGATTTATAAGGAGTTAATTATTTCTCCTAATGATCGATTTAACCAACTGACCTTCAAGATTTTGGTGAGAAATTGAGAAATCCAAAATTGCTCCTTTAAGCGTCGGCCATGTACAGAGAGAAAGAAAGAAAAAGGTGTTGCTTCTGAAACTTCTTTCTTTCTAATACTATATATATATATATACATATTTATATATATATATACATATATATATATATATATAATATAATATAATATATATATACTAACACGTTGCACTACACACACCTCACTTCACCGCCTCACTCTGCCGCCAGCCGTTTTCTTCCAATTTCCATTTTTTTTTCTCATTTTCACTTTAGCCCCCAAACTTTCAAAAGTTGCAATTTAGTCCAACCCGAAAATTGCAACTTTCAAACCGTAACCCCAAACGGCACGAAATCTGAGACACATTCTCGGGACCTCATATCACGCACAAAACATGCTTCACATGACTAATTATGAGTCCCGAGCCCCACAAAAATCGCTAATCCCGGTAAATACGCTTAATCGCGTAATTAACTGGAATTCGCATTGGGTGGCAATAACAGTAACGACAACTGTACCACATCCTCGGGACTTCATATCTCACACCAATTTTACTTCATATACTTAATTATAAGTCCCGAGGCACAGAAAATTCACTAATCCCAATGTTGATGCTTAATTGCGTAATTAGCGTAATCACTTACCGGGTGTCGGTAACATGGTGTGTCGTCTTATAAAAAATAAAGAATGAGGCAATGTCAAGCAAGCCATGGTCACAGAAGAATTTGATTAGAAAATTGATGATTGCAATTATGTGAATTATCATGGTAACAAAAAATCCTATCAACAAAAACAAGGTGGAAATTTCATGAACAAGCCTAGACCATTTTCCGGACCAAGTCATAGACATCAAAAGGCTATCACTTAACCACAAAGAGAGTCTTCACGAGTTAAGGATCCGGTTATTAAGATGCCATCATCTATTGATGCATTGGTTCAAGAAATGAGAAATGCTAACTCTTTCAGTGCCAAAAAACTTGTTGAGATCGACAACAAGGTGGATGAAATTCAAAGTAACCTTAGTACTTTTATTCATAACTTGGAAACCCAAGTTGCTCAATTTGCCACATCATTGAAGCAAATCCAAAAGGGAAACACATTCCAAGTGACACGGTTGACCCTTGAGCTCAATGTCAAGCTGTCACCTTAAGGATTGGAAAAGAAGTTGTCACTCAACCAAAAGAGCCACTCAAGGAGGATGAATATTATCCTCTAAATTCCAAGCACATGCAAGGTAAAATTAGCAAAGAGGTTGCTCAAGAAGAAATTGTTCAAGAGAGTGAAGCAAATGAAGCACCATCTCATCTTGTTGAAGATTGTATACAAGTGCCAAAGCCTACCATCATATCCACAAAGGCTCCAAAAGAAGAAGAAAGAAGTTCAATACTCCAAGTTATTTAAAGTGTTCAAGAAATTGGAGTTTAATATTCCTTTCTTAGAGGCCATCAACAATATGCCTTCATATGCTAAATTTCTCAAGGATCTTATCTCGAAGAGGAAAAAGTTGCAAGACAATGAGGTAGTGTGGTTGAAAGAGAAAGCAAGTGCCATAATTCAAAAGAAGCTTCCGTAAAAGCCAACTGACCCAAGAAGCTTCACTATTCCCATTGACATTGGGTCATTCAAATTCAACAAAGCCTTGTGTTATTTGGGGGCAAGCATTAATTTTATGCCTCTTTTCGTGTCCGAGAAGCTTGGCCTTGGAGAACTTAAGACCACAAATTTGTGTTTACAATGAGCGGACCGCTCCTTTACTTTTCAAAGAGGCATTCTTGAAGATGTTTTAGTAAAGGTGGAAAATTTTTATTTTCCGGTAGATTTTTTGGTGCTTGATATGGAAGAGGACAAAAATAGGCCTATCATGCTTTGGAGGCCATTTTTGGCTACCAGAAAGGCACTTGTTGATGTATAAGGTGGTCAACTTACCTTAAGGGCTGATAATGAGGAGTTCTCTTTCAACCTCCACCACGCCATGAAATTGGCTATTGACCATGATGAGTGTTATAACATCAAGGTAATGGGTGGTCACATTGGAACCTAATGTGTTAATAATCTTGAATCAAAAGTCTTTCTAGAAGAATTGAAGAAAACCAGACTCTTGGAGAAAAAAGATCGTGAAACGGTAAAAGTGACCATGGAAAGAAGAGAAGCTTCAAAGAGAAGAAGGTTTCAACAAAAAAGAAAAAGAAAAAGAGGCAGAGAAGCAAGAAGAAAGATTTGATCACCAACTTGGAGAAAATTTACATGCTTAAGGTCAAGCCTCTTATTGAGAACGTATTGAGAGATCCAACTCCACTCAATGGGTCTAAGAAGCTTGGATTAACCAAAGAGCCACTTGTTCCTCCATGACTTGAAATGAGTGAAAGGCGCCTAGCTTGGGGCGATATTTCAAGCGGTTTTTGGGACAAGTCTCGTTTATTTCTTGCATTTTAATTCGTTTTCTATTTCTTGCAAATGTTTAGTGTTGTATCTTGTGGAATGCTTTATGATGAGGTGAAATTTTGTCTTTGCTGGTTAGGTTGGTGTAATTCCTAGAGGAGCTGAGGTGACCCGGGCCCGGGTGAGCTCCGGTTTTGGCTCATGAAAAATGAGGTCACGTTTTCGCCCGAATCAAGGTGGTTAGATGGCTCCCCCGAGACTTATCTCCTGAGCATTATTTCTGGGAATCCTTCGGGATTTGAGGTCGTGTGGGTCCCTGGACATTTCCGCCAAAATATTTTTCGGTAGGGGTTGTCTCGGGACGTCTGGGCTCGGTAGCGCTCCCAGGACCTCGGATTGGGGAACCGTTCGCATATTTGGGATCGTGAGGACGTTCTGCATCTTTTTACGGAGTATAATTTCTGGAGCGGGACGTGCGGTCCCGGGCGACTCCCGGGGCTCTAGACGGAATCCCGGGGCTCGGGATGGATTTTTCCAGACGGCTTCGGTGTGAGGTATGTTATATTTTAAGACGAATTTTATGGTAATATTTGTGGATTTTTGGTTGTGGTGTGGTTTTCGGTTTGGGTTAGTACACGTGCACGTCGGGGCTTACTCGGGTTCAGCAGGCCCGGTAGGACACTCTGATTTTCCAAATGGACTTTGGGAACAAGATTTGGGTATTTTATGATATTCTGAGGGTTGTGGTCAGTTTTGGTTTCTTTTGGAGATCGTTATTTACGTTTGGGGTTAAATTGCAAAGATTTGGAGAATTGGGGGGCTAAGTTGTTATTAACCCTAAAGTTATTAATATGTTGGGTCAGATTTGGGCTGTAAGTCGGCAGAAGTGAGGGGAGTGGACACTTGTCCACATGTGGTTGAAGATGGAAAGGATAAGTGGTATAAAAGGAAACTATTTCATGAAAAATGCCTAAGTCTTTCTTTTCTTCTTCTTCCTTCTCCTTCTTGCCGCCATAGTCCCTCTCCTTTAAGCTCCATGTTCTTCATTTTTCTTGGCTGATTCTTCAAGGATTTGAGCTCCAAAAATTGGTAAGCTTCTCTCCTCCATGAGTTTTCAAGTTGGAAGCATGATTTCTTTGGAAAAAGAGGAAGAAAATGGAACTAGGGTTTGTTCTTGGCTATGGCATTTAATGATTCTCTTGCTCCCATCTTTTAGTATGTTGTTCTTGGTGTGGAGAAGAGTAAGAATCTATGTTTAGATTTTGGAAAAACATCATGGAAGATGGAAACATAATTTGGCGAAAATTTGATGGAATTCTAAAGTTGATGTTTTGTTGGATTCTTGAATCATGATTTAGATATGTTGTTCCTAGCATGATTCTAAGGCATTGTGTGGTTTCAATTTTGTGGAAAATTGGTTGAGTAGAAAAGCCTCAATTTGAGTGAATAGTGGATTAGGGTTCATGGTTGATTTTGGTTGTTTTAAGTACAATTGGTTAGCTTTCTTGGTTAAGAAGTGTAATTGGTGGTTAGAATGAATGTTTGGAACCTTGAATGATTTGATTTGGAAGCTTGGTGGAAAATGGGGTTAAGGCCGAAACTTAAGATGGATCTTTTTCCATGTTAGAGTTGTGTTATAGTTGTTTTGGATAGTAATCTGGTATCGTGGATGGAAGTAGGTTCGTATTGGTGTATGAAACGTCATTTTCGGGCGATGGTAGCAAAATTCACCTTTATGCTTAATAGCGGGTGAAAGTGTCTGGAATGCGGGTTTAAAGGTTGGAATGTGTTTGTGGGTGTATGAATAACAATGTTCAGGCTCGGTTCGTGAAACCGAGCTTTCTGTGGATTTTTGCGGGAAAGTGCGGGATTGTGGATCGGTTTCTGGGGTTGTTTGGATGTGTTCTGACTTAATTGTGATTGTTCAGCTTGATTCTGTGTGGGTGGAGTAGCGTGGGACCGTAAAAGGCAAGTTGCGACTTCCGGGCCGGAGCCGGATTTCCGGGATTTGTCTGGGCGCTTTTACGAGGTAAGGGCTCAACTTCTCTCGCTATGCATTCTCGGGAGTAATTGCATGTATAACGGGTTTAGTTAGGGCGGGTTCCAGGTGAGGGCGGTGGTTCGGTGATCCGAGACCTGTCCACATGGTAAGCTATCGGTTGCTTTCTGCTCAAGGCCCAGATGGTCTTAGAGGCCACGGGTTTCATGCTCGCTTTACTTTTACGGTATGTTCGATATTTGGCTTATGTGTTACTATATGATTACATTACATTAGTATCCGCACCTGGGGTGTTGATATTCTGTTCTGTGTGTTCGCACTGGAGGGTGCCGACACTCTGTGTATACACGCACCGGGAGTGCAGGTATACTTCTGTGACCCTACGACAGTTTGGGGATCGCGACCCCAGCCGGTACCGTGCTTCTGTATATTCTGACCTCTTGGAGAGGGCTGTCGTTCTGTGATTTGTTATAAGGGTCATTCTGGCGGTTGGACCGCATGAGATGGATTTCCGGCTTACTTTATGTTTGATGTTTATATATATATGTATATGCTTGTATATATATATATTTTGCAGGTTCAGCCGTTGCTTCCTAAGCAAGCTATACCTTATCTCAGCCTTTATTGGGTCCTCCCGAGGACTCACCCCTTATTTGTTTACACCTTTCAGGTCGTCCTGACAAGCAACCGGCGGAGTTGAGATCCGCGGTGCTTTCTGTTATCTTGGGTTTCAGCAGCAGCAGTACCACGTGCGGAAAATCTCCTGAGCGAGAAGGTTTCCATTTCCGCACTTAGGTATTTCTAGGTTTTAGTTTGATGGCTCTGTAGCTGTAGTTGCATGCATGTTATCGGATCATGAGATACGAATCCACTCCCAGGAGATGGACCGTTCACCTTTTGCGGATCTAGCTTGCTTTCGATTTCAGAACAGAACATAACCGGGTCGGCTCCTAACCACATCAATCCTCAAATAGAGAGCAATGGAAATGTTAATTCCCTAAGAGTGAGGGATTTAGCACCTCACTTCTCAAATGAAAAGTAACACTAGATGTCAAGCTTGAATCCACTTCAATGGAAATCAAGGGGATGATGGAGATAGAAGGAAGAGTTCAAAGTTGAACCAATATTCTCACAATGAGAGATAATTTCTGAAACTCAAGTTATCCTTACAAATGTGTGGGAAGCTAACCTAAATGGAGAGGGGTGATGTGAAAGAAAGGAAAAACGGCTCTTACACCTTACATGCATGCCAAAAGCATAAAGTACTTTTGCATGCATGTCATCCTAAAAGCTTCCACAAAGGCAAAAAGGTAAAAGCTACCCTAAAAGTAGTCATATGTCCTTTGCACGTAAAGCTGATATTTGTATTCCCCAGTATCTTAACAAAAGGGAAGAATCATCTCGGGTGGCTTAGATAGCCGACTAGACTATAGGGTAAGAAGGTTTTGCAGGGGCGGCTTCGCTTTGGGGCTTCGTCTGTTCCTGGCAGCTTCGCAAGGATGGCTTCACCCTGGGGCTTCTCATGCGGGGGCCTCATCGAGAGACTTCGCATAGATGACTTCGCCTTGGGGCTTCGCCTGTGTCTGGAATGTTTGCACGTGAGCTTCGCTGCTGCCTTCTTTGAGTGTACTTATGTTCAAAGCTCTAAAGGGCTTTGTGTGCTCTTCCTCCAATATGACGCCGAGATGGCGAAGCTGTAAGATCCTTTCTCGAACTTCCTCTTGTTCGTCCCACGCCATGAGGCTCATGAAAGCGTTGAGACTCGCTTGACCTTGTCATAGGTCCTCCAAGGCCTTGAAGAGGATTGGGAGACTTGCGAGCTTGAACTTGGGTTGTTAGAGACCAGGTTGGCATACCAGTCCAACTGGCGTTCCCTGCATCCCTAACTCACGGACTTCTCGTACCCGGTTACGAGTTTTATGCCTTCCCCAGGACTCGAACATGGGATTCTGGGCTTAATGTCCCATTTCACATGAGTCAGAGTACCACTTGGGCTACTAGCCCAAGTGGTACTCGACTCATGTGAAATGAGACATTAAGCCGAGTCCCATGTTCGAGTCCCGTCCATAAAACTCGTAACCGGTTACGAGAAGTCCGTGAGTTGGGACGCCTGGGGACGCCAGTTGGACTGGTATGCCACCCATGGTCTCTAACAAAAAGGTGCCTTTTTTGTTAGAGACCAGGTTGGCATACAGTCAAGCGGCGTTCGCATCCACAACTCACGGACTTCTCGACCTTCCCAGGACTCGAACATGGGACTCCGGGCTTAATGTCCCATTTCACATGAGTCTAAGTACCACTTGGGCAGCCCAAGTGGTACTCAGAGTCATGTGAAATGGGACATTAAGCCCGGAGTGCCATGTTCGAGTCCCGGGGAAGGCATAAAACTCGTAAATGGGTACGAGAAGTCCGTGAGTTATGAGATGCATGGGGACGCCAGTTAGACTGGTATGCCAACCTGGTCTCTAACATCAAAGAGAGCGATATAATGACACCCCAATTCGGATTTGGAGTGGGTTGAAGAGGTCGCTATGGCAAAGATATGGCTCCCCTCAAGAAGATTCACCCTCTCCATACCGCTCCCAAACAAGGTCTTCCTCTCGGCCTACGTCCTCCACCCACACCCGGAGCCCTCGCCCTTCAAGAAGACCAAGCCCCAGACCTCCCCAAACTCTCTCGGGTGAACCATGTAATCCACCCCCTAACACTTGTGTAACAAGAGCTCACCACCCAACCCAAAGCCGTCACCAAAATCCAAATGAAGACCTCTCTCAAATAATTGAAAGGCTCAAGGAGGAGCTAGAAGAATATGAGAGAGAGAAAAAGAAAAAGAAAGAGAGAAGAAAGGAAATAGCTCTCCAAAGCCAAATGAGTGAAAAGAATGTTGCATCCGAGCCTTCAACCAAACTCCAGGAAGAACTAACCATTTCATCTTCTCAATCATGTTATTCTTCTTTGTTTGTGTAGAAATGTGGAGAAGGGAATGTCATGGATACACGAGAGCTTGAAAATGGCGAAGAAGCCGCGGCTTTGGAAGAATGAAGTGCTCTCTTAGAAGTTCCACCCGAGCCTACACTTGAGGAAGAAGCCACATCATTGTTGGAGGAAGAAGAGAAGATATGGGGAGAGGACCTACACTTCCCTAACTTGGGAAAGGGTAACTTATCCTTTTATCCTAGTAATGAAGAATGTGCGCATGAATGTGAATCAATGGCTTCCTTAAGTTTGCATGATAAGAACTTGGATGATGAGCCCAAAAGTGTACATCCCCCACATCCATTGTTTGAATACATATATGGAACTTCCCTTGATAACAATGAGCATGTTGAAAGTGACAAGTGCATGATGTAGATTTAGAGATTCATAGCATTATGTGTTTTCCATAATCATGCCCCTCCACTTTCACAAAGAAGAAAGAAGAGAAGGAGGAAGAAGAAGGAGATGTAGATACGTACCTTGCACCTTTGAAAAATAGTGAAAGGATCTTTGTCCTTGCTCTAAAACGTATGCTCCAAGTCTTCCAAGTTGGTGGCGAATTCCTCTGTAATCTTCAGGCCTTCAAGTTCTTTGATGAGGACAGATTGAATGTCTGATGGTAGGGGCGATTTGTGTTGAATGGACACAAAATAGATTCACCCGAAATGCTCTAAAGAATGCTTGAATAATTAGGCCAAAAACAAGAGAGAAGAGAGAAGTTTCGGATTTTAAGTGTATCCATGTGTTGTGGCCAAATCATCTCTTTATAGATGATGTAGGGAGTTAAAAGGAAGAGTTACAACTCCCTTATGGCTGAAAGTATGTGTACTTTCGGCCTAGGGAGTGGTTACTCCCTCCTTGTACACTCCCTTGTCCAAAAACAAAGTAACTACCCTATATGGCGAAGGGGTGCCTTCCCTTGAGGTGGCTCTTCGCCATATTAATGCTCTCATGGCCGATTTATGCCTTAATAACTTCCAAGGGATGTGCACACATGCACTAGGGTGCATACACCATGCACCTCAACTGTCAAAGCCATGTCCTTTTACCAAAATATCCTTATTTTGTATAAAAGGATGCTAATAAGTAGTTACTACTCATGAAACATCACAAATGTTCCATATAGCCACAATTCACATAGTTGAATTTCATAGAACTCATTTGAGCTCACCTTAAGCTGAAACTCACTTCTCCATCTGAGATGAGCTCAAGCATTATCTCAAAAGGACTTGATGCGCTAAGAATTCCAACACATGAATGGATTTAACCACTATCCATATCCATGTGATGACACTTGCACTTTTCCTTGTGATGATAAATGGTATGCTATTTAAGAGCAAGAATTAGAATGTGAAGAGAATGAGGAATCCAAATCCATAACATATGATAATTTCTCTTCTTTGTATGATGACACTCTAGAATGTGACAAATATGAACATGCATCTCATTCATCATATGAAGTATCTGAAACCTATGAGATTTATCCTTCAGATGATGAGCATGATTATTACCATGATGAGGTGTATGAGCATGATGCATACCCAAAGTCACCCGCCCCTAGCCAAGAATTCTCTTCATTAGATGATGAGAATGAATGGCCTAGGCTCAATTTTGACCCCGAGATACATGAGAGTGCATGCATGCTTGTTTAATTGGATTTGAAGGAAGATGTCTCTTTAGTGCGCTTAAAATGCATGAGCTTAATGAAGATTGTATCACCATATGTGTTTCAGCCATGCTATTATTTGATAAACATGTGCATCTTAGGAAAATTAAAGTTAAAACCATGTTTATGGTTGAGGCGAAGAGAAAGGGCGGATTGTCCATCTCATTACCTCTTGGTTGTGCTAAGGCTAGTCTTTGTGTTCCACACGTTGATGTTTGTTCCATGACTAGCTTAGTTATTCATTTTTGTCTTGGAAAGCACATGTGCATGTGGTTTATGAAGAATATGCTTCCTTTGACCCACCCCCACTCCATGAACAAAAGTTTAATTTTTTTAGACCGCATGCCTTCCTCGAGTACAAATTCCTTGTTGATTGTATAAAATACTCTTGGAAGCATGTTGATGTGATCATGAATATGATCAACTCTTGAAAGGATCTAGCTTGGAAGATGAACAACAATTCTCTTGATAATTACGGCCAACAAAAGCACCTTTCAACTACAAGGTTGAACAATACTTTGGATGCCAAGGAAAGAAGATGGATCTAGCACCTCTCAACTACTTGATTGAGCAATACTAGATATGATTCTTGAACCAAAATTATGGAACAAGGGAATGGATTGAAGAAGTGAGAAACCAAAGCCAAAATGCTCTCAAAATGGAGACTACAATTTCGGCAATAAGAATTCTAAATGGCTGAAATGGGAGTTCTCTAACCTAAATACATGAATGGTGGTAGTGGAGGTTATTACCCAAAGTGTGGCTAACACTTTTGGTAACAACCCTGATAGTCGCATTCCTGAAGCAGGTGCGGACTCTCAGTTTAATGGTTGATGGTGGTGGTGTTCTTGAAGACTCCAAGCTTGCTGTTCAGAGTAATCTGTGGAAGATAAAGAGAATACTCAGAAGTAGCACAGGCGAGACTGTGAGACCGCGAGGGTGAGACCTCGCGAAGGCGAGCTGGAAGACCGTGAGGGTGAGACCTCGCGAAGGCGAGCTGGAAGACCGTGAGGGTGAGACCTCGCGAAGGCGAGCTGGAAGACCGTGAGGGCGAGACCTCGCGAAGGCGAGACTCGTGAAGCCTTGTCTGATTCTGATGCGATGCGAGGGCGCATTTGCTTGGGTAGTGTACCAAGATGCCTCCTCCTGAGAGCGGAGTATGGGCAGGGTCCTGTACTCCGTGTTGAAAATACTGTTTGAAAATATCGTGTTGAGGGCAGTAGCAGCCACAGAACCGAGTTTGTGTGGAGCGCGATGACCTTTTATGGTCTGATATTCCGTGTGTTGGATCCCTCATGATCCTTGTGAGCTTTTGAGGGGGCATTTGCTTGGGTAGTGTACCAAACCCCTTAAGTCTTTCTACCAATTTCATGCATAAAGCAAAAAGCATGATGATACTACTTAAAATGGTGAGAGAGAGTGGGAGGATTCCACCATTTTTGGTAATGGAGGGTAAAGACCAACCATTACTTCAAACTAGTGAGTAAAGACCTCCACTAACTCACTTTCCCTCCCATTTTCTAAATAACACAAATATCATTCAAATACAAGTCAAGTAAGCTAAAAATCTGATGAGGGAGTGAAATGTCCGATTTGCCCATTGTGGGGCGTGAGTTACACGCGCTTGAAGAGGGCGGCGCGTGAGGGCGCGTGGCGGGGGAAGGTGGCGCGTTCAAGCTACCTTCCGGCTCCTCCAAGGCTTGGGAACATGGTGCAGCTATCCAAGGGCGGCGGGGCATCTCCCTGGATTTGGTGGAGGTGCGTGGGGCGCGTGGGTGAAGTGAGATGGCGCGTGGAGCGCGTGGCCTTCTCCTCGGCCTCAAGGAAGGTATAGGTGATGCTTCCCAAAGGGTTTGGGGTCTTCTCCACTTGAATCCCCATGTGTTGAAGCTTGAGGTCTTGATCTTGATCTTCGTTCCGCTCCTTTCCTTGTGCCATGATCTTCATAAAGGCTTGCAGCTTCTCTTGCACCTTCTTTAACCTAGACCGAGTCATGGGTCCATTGAGGCCTTGGAAGGGACTTGGAGCCTCTTGTGTGTGAGTTGGGTGGATGTCCACAGCATTCCCTCCCTCTTGAAAAGAATCCGACCTCGGATTTAGTTCTTCCATATCACCTTCAAAAGGAAGCAAATCACAAACATTGAAAGTTGCATGAACATTATATGAACCATCACATGGCAAGTCAAGAACATATGCATTGTCATTTATATTCTTTGTAAATTGAAAAGGTCCATCTCCTCTAGGTGAAAGTTTGCTCTTCCTAGCTTGCGGGAACCTTTCTTTCCTAAGGTGCAACCAAACCCAATCTCCTACCTCAAATGTTCAAAACTTCTTCCCTTTATTTACCCTTTTTGCATATGCTTCATTGATCTTGTTAAGTTGTTCATGAACCTTAGCATGCAAGTCTTTCATTTGTTGAGCTTTCTTTTGACCACTTACATCAATTTGATCATCATGATTTAAAGCAATCAAGTCCAAAGGGGTTAAAGGATTAAAACCATACACAACTTCAAATGGACTAAATGAGGTGGAAGAATGGTATGCACGGTTATAAGCAAACTCAACATGTGGCAAACATTTCTCCCATTCTTTCAAATTCTTCCTAAGTATGGTTCTCAAGATAGTGATTAGGGTTCTATTAGTAACCTCGGTTTGCCCATCGGTTTGAGGGTGACTAGATGTAGAAAACATTAAGCTAGTTCCTAACCGAGACCACAAGGTTCTCCAAAAATGTCCAAGGAACCTAGAATCCCTATCACTCACAATTGACCTAGGAAGTCTATGATACTTAACAACATGCTTGAAAAACAATTCGGCCACTTTAGATGCATCATCACTCTTATGACATGGAATGAAATGTGCCATTTTAGAAAATCTATCAACAACCACAAAAATAGCATCATGTCCATGCGAAGTTGTGGGCAAGCCACTAACAAAGTCCATACTAATGTCAACCCGGGGGAGAGTAGGAGAAGGGAGAGGGGTGTACTTCCCTTTCGGTTGAAGGGTGACTTTTGCCTTGTGACAAGTGATGCACCTTGCACACATCCTTGTGACATCTTTCTTCATGCCCGACCAATAAAAATTTTCCTTCAAAGTTTCTAGTGTCTTTTGGACACCAAAATGGCCCATTAGGCCGCCACCATGTGCTTCCTTGGTGATGACTTCTCTCATGGAACTCCTTGGTACACAAAGCCTTTTAAACTTAAACAAGAAGCCATCAAATATGTAGTAGCCATTTCGGCCACCCTTAGCACATGAAGCACAAATATCACCAAAATCAAGGTCATGCTCATACATATCCGTTTAAGCACTCAAATCCAACAATCATAGCATCAAGAGAAGAAAGAAGTACATATCTCCTAGACAAAGCATCGGCTACAACATTTTCTTTCCCCTTCTTGTACTTAATCACATAAGAGAATGATTCAATGAATTCTATCCATCTAACATGCCTTTTGTTCAAGTTGCCTTGACCTTGAAGGTACTTCAAAGAGAGGTGATCCGTGTGAATCACAAACTCTCTTGGCAACAAATAATGGCTCCACACTTGTAGTGACCTCACAAGAGCATAAAGCTCTTTGTCATAAGTGGAGTAGTTCAATGTAGCACCACTCAATTTTTCACTAAAGAAAGCAATGGGCTGGCCTTCTTAGTGCAAAACGGCATCAATGCCAATCCCACTTGCATCACATTCAACCTCAAACACTTTCTCAAAGTTAGGCAAAGCAAGCAAGGGAGCATTCATCAATTTAGACTTCAAAGCAAGAAAAGACTCCTCTTGGGCTTTGCCCCATGCAAACACAACATTCTTTTTAGTTAACTCATGTAAGGGGGCGGCAATAGAGGAAAAGTCCTTGATAAACCTCCTATAAAAACTAGCAAGACCAAGGAATGATCTTATTTCGGTTATGGACTTAGGAGTGGGTCATTCCCTTATTGCTACCACTTTACTTTCATCAACCCTAACTCCATGCTTTCCCACAACAAATCCAAGAAAATTAACTTCACTTGTAGCGAAGACACATTTTTCAAACTTAGCATACAACTTCTCAAGTCTAAGTGTATCTAAAACATTCTTCAAGTGATCAATATGCTCAACATGATTCTTGGAGTACACCAAAATGTCATCAAAGTAGACAACCACAAACTTTCCAATGAAATGCCTCAAAACATGGTTCATTAATCTCATGAAAGTACTAGGTGCATTGGTTAGTCCAAAGGGCATAACATTCCATTCATACAAGCCAATTTTAGTCTTTAATGCCGTTTTCCATTCATCACCCTCTTTCATTCGAATTTAATGATAACCACTTTTCAAGTCAATCTTAGCGAAAACACATGAACCACTCAATTCATCAAGCATATCATCAAGTCTAGGGATAGGATGTCTATACTTTACAGGGATGGTGTTGATGGGTCGGCAATCCATACACATCTGCCAAGTGCCATCACTTTTGGGCACCAAGATGACCAGCATGGCACATGGAGATAGGCTCTCTTTGATGAAACCCTTTTGGAGCAACTCTTGCACTTGTGCTTGAATCTCCTTGGACTCTTGAGGGTTAGTCTGATAGGCGACCTTGTTGGGAAGTGGAGCACCCGGAAATCCGGAATCAAGTCAATTTGGTGCTCAATCCCTCTATATGGAAGGAGGCCGCAAGGGTCCTCAAACACATCCTCATATGCTTTCAAGAGATCCTGCACATCCAAAGAAAGAGAAGATACTTGCTCAAGTGTTAGCATGCATGAAGTTGGAACCATGAGAAAACAAGTTTTGTTTTGCAAAAGTGCTCTTTTGAAATCTCTCTCTTTGGCCAAGTGGGGTATGCACTCTTGTTTTCTCTCTTGCTCACTTGAGGTGTTTCCCACATATGCACACTCCTTCTTTTCTCTCAAGGATCCTTGATCCTTCTCACTCTTTTCTCTCTTCTCCCTTCCCATTTCCCTCCTTTGACCCTCGGTCTTATTCGCCAAATGGACTTGATCTTGTAGAGCTTGAGTGGGTGTGAGTGGAAGTAGGGTGAGGTTTCGGTTTTGGTGAGTGATGATGTACTTGTTGGCATTTCCATGATGAATGGCATGTTTGTCGAATTGCCATGGCCTCCCAAGTAAGATGTGAGTGGCTTGCATCCTCACAACATCACAAGTGATGGTGTCTTCATACTTGCCAATTCGGATTGGCACCTCCACTTGCTTCACCACCTTGACAAATGATCTATCATCCACCCATTGGAGTTGATAAGGTTTCGGATGGAGCTTGGTGGGAAGGTGTAACTCATTTACCATATCTTCACTTGCGGCATTCACCAAAGCCCTTGTTTGGAAGAGGTTCTCCCTTTGTGAAGTTTCGGTTAGCTTGGGAGAACTTTGGAGAACCCTTTTGGTGACCAAGATATGCCCCTCAAGAGGCAACTCTCCCTCTTCTTCCTCGGTTTCTTCATTCGAAAGTTGATGTGGAACTTCCTCCTCATCTTCGCTTGAACTGTCACCATTTGGTCTAACCACCATAACTCTCTTGTTGGGACATTCCCTTGCATAGTGTCCCTTGCCAAGACACTTGAAACATTCAACGGTTCTTCATGAGGTGGCGGGTTTGTGGGTTTGGAGAGGTAGGTTGGTTTCGGTTGTGGGTTGGAATAGGGAGTGGGGTGAGTTGGTGGTTTCGGTTGTGTGTGGGAGTGATAAGGAGGCTTGGAGGTGGCGGTTTGGTAGGGTTTGGAGGTGGAGGGCTTGCTCGTGGAGGTCGGTTTGCTCCATGTGTTTCGGTTGGAGGTGTGGTAGGAAGTGTAGGAACTTCCTCTCTTCAATTGTTTCTCCACTCTTATGGCCTTGTGCACTAACTCTTGATAACTTCCATAGTCACAAAGCTCCACCGCTCGAGAGATGTCATCTCTCAAACCATACAAAATCCGAGCCATCTTTGCTTCATGGTTCTCCTTGACATTAGCTCTCATCAAGGCGCTTTCAAGCTCCTTTTGGTAGTCTTCAACACTTCGGTTGCCTTGGGTGAGGTGTTGCAACCTTTGAGCACATTCTCTTTCGTAGTAGCATGGGATGAACCGAGTTCTCATGGCGTGCTTGAGCTCCTCCCAAGTGTCAATGGGAGCTTGGCGGTTTCTAGCTCTTGCTTGGGTTTCTAGCTAGTTTGAGTTTGGTAGCATCATTGTACTCCATGTCATCAAAGACTCTCTCGGTTTTGTTCACCCAAGTGAGGTACTCCTCCGGATCACTTGAGCCATAGAAAGGTAGAACTTGAAGCTTCACGTTGTTGAGAGCGTGTTGATCTTGAACTTCGCCTCTCTCTCCTAGGTTTCGGTTAAACTCTCGATGGAAGTGGCCTCTTTCATGCTCTTCTTCTTCATCAAGGTCTCTTTCAAGATAGGCTCTTGCTTGCACCCTATCTTGAAAGATTTTTCTTCTAGGGTTTCGGCGAGGAGGTGGTGCTTCATGGTGTTCTTCATCACTACTCTCCGAAACCACCTCAACCATTCGACCCCTCCTTGGTGGAACAAGAGGCCGAATGCTAGGAGCATTTTGTGGAGTCTTTTGGGGTGGTTCTCTCCTTGTGGCGTCGGTTACACCTTGAGCATGGGAGCTCTCCGGTAGCTTGCCTTGTGCAACTTCAAGTCTTGTAACCTTCTCATTAGTGGTGACCATTTGAACCTTGATCACCTTAAGTTCTTGCACAAGGGTTGCAAGAGTTTCTTCCAACTTTGACTTGGGAGGAGGAGGAGGTGATGAAGAAGAATCGGTTGACATACCTACAACAAAGATTCCTTTCTTTTGCAATTGAAACTATGAAGTTAGTAGTATAAACCCTCTCTTTGTGTTTGTATTCTCTCTTGTGTTTCACTCAATGAGGATTCTCTTATGGTGTATCACTCTTGATCGGCTTCAACCTCTCAAGTCCACAACCTCTTTCAACCTTGTTCAAGGAAGACACAATAATGGACACAAGAACAAACTAGTAAAACCGAAAACAAGTAGAAAAAGAGAGCACTAGTTACTTGAAACTAGGTTTTGAAAAGTTTAAAGGTAGACGGGGGTTGAAAGAAGTAAGGTGTGGTATGAGAAAGGTCTTTTGCAAACAACAAACACCTTTTGATGTAAGATGTTTAGATCTTTTAGATCAAATGTCCTTTTTGTGATGAACTTTGTATGAACACAAGATGAACTTGATGAACTTGCAAGAACACTTGATGAATACAACTTTTCTCTTTCTTCAAAAGTTGCACTTTTCTTGATCCTTTTTCAATAACAACAAACTTTTTCACTTCACAACATCATAGCATCATACAAACAACTTTTTGCACTTTCACTCTGTAAGAAATGGCATGAACTTTTCGGCCAAAAAAAGCACCTTTCAACTACAAGGTTGAACAATACTTTAGATGCCAAGGAAAGAAGATGGATCTAGCACCTCTCAACTACTTGATTGAGCAATACTAGATATGATTCTTGAACCAAAATTATGGAACAAGGGAATGGATTGAAGAAGTGAGAAACCAAAGTCAAAATGCTCTCAAAATGGTGACTACAATTTTGGCAATAAGAGTTCTAAATGGCTGAAATGGGAGTTCTCTAACCTAAATACATGAATGGTGGTAGTGGAGGTTATTACCCAAAGTGTGGCTAACACTTTTGGTAACAACCCCTTAAGTCTTCCTGTTACAGTCACCCCGAGCGGGTTGTGACTTTGGTATTCCGGGGCTCCGTTTCAAGCATGCGGGACATGTCTTAGGGTGGTCAGACAGCTCCCGAGTCTTTTTTGGGGTTCATTCTCAGGAATGCTTTCATATTTGAAGTCGCACGGGTCCCCCGGACATTTCCGCGGAAAATATTTTTTCGGGAGCGGGACTTGTTTATGGGCGATCAGTAAGCTCGGTAGCTTTACCGGGACCTCGGAAAAGGGAACTATCAACATATTTGGGATCGTACGAACATTCCGCATCTTTTTACGGAGTATATTATTTTGGACGGGATGTTCGTTTCCGGGCGACACCCGGGGCTCGGGATGGAAGTTTTGTGACGGCTTTGGTGTGAGATGTGCTATGGCTCGGGACGGGTAATGTGGTGATAACCAAGCAAGCACACACGACGAGATTGTTGGCTCGGTCAAGCAAGCACACACGTCGGGAGTTACTCGGGTGAAGTTGGAACGGGATAACATCCCAACACTTAGCAATTTCGGATTTGGGCTTGGTGTGTGATTCACCTAGGTGACTAAGGTGTGTGCTAGGTGAGTAAGGTGTGTGCTAGGTGAGTAAGGTGGTGACTAAGGTGTGTGTGTGTCATAGTAAAGGAAGTATATAAGGTGAAAGTAAGAAGAAAATACATTTTTGGCTACATTTCTTCTCCCTTAAACTACCGTGAACACTTCTTCCTCTCAACCTCTCAAGTGTTCTTCATTCTTACAAGGATTGATCTTGGTGTTGAGCTTGAATTTGTGGTAAGCTTCTTCCCTTCATGGTTTAGTAAGGTTGGTGTATGATTTAAAGGTGAAAGAGAGCGTGTGAAACCGATTTTGGAGTATGCCTTTGCTACATGATATGTTCATCTTCCTGCTTCAATCTTTTAGTATGTTGTTCTTGGCATGGAGTAGTGTAGGAATCAAGGTTTGATTGATGGAAGAACACCATGGTTTGGAAAACCCTAATTGGCCGAATTCTAGGTTGAATTCTAAACTTGTTGGTTGGTTGTCTTCTTGATTCATGCTTGAGATATGTTGTTCCTAGCATGATTCTAAGTTGATGTGTGGGTTCAATTTGAAGATGAATATGTTGGGTAAAAAGTACCCAATTTGGCCAAATTGTTCTTAAGGGTTTGGTATGATTTTGGGTGAGTAAGGTAAAGTATGTTAGTAAGCATGCATGGAATGTTTAATTGGAGAATTAAGCATGTGTTTGGGACCTTAATTGGTTTGGATTAAAGTTTGGTGTAAAAGGGGAGGTTGAGGCCGAAATTAAAGGAAGGTTTTGGTTATGTTTGTGTTGTGTTTTGGGATTGTTTTGGTAGTGATTTGGTATCGGGAATGGAAGTAGGTAACTAACGATGTTCGGAACGTCGTTTTAGAGAATTGTGGACAATACCGACCTACTTGCTTGTTTGCGGGGTAAATGTTGGGAAAGTATGATTTAAATGTTTGGTTGTGTTTATGTGAGTATAAATAACAATGTTCTAGCTCGGTTTGAGAAACCGAGCTTTCTGTGGAATTTTGCGGGAAAGTGTGGGATGTGCGGGATTAGTTCCCGGGGGTCTGGAATGGTGATTTCTGACTTGTGTGTGGTTGTTCAGTTTGAATCAACAGTTGTGGAGTAGTGCGGGACTTCGGAAGTCACACTACCGCGTTTCGGGCCGAGCGTCGGGATTTTGCCGGGATTCTTCTACGGGTCGGTAATAGTGCGGTAAGGGTTTCAGTATTGCTCTCGATTCTGCATTTCGGATTACTTTATGAAATGCGTGTCTGGGTGTACCGAGTCTGAGTTTGGATTGAGGGTGGCCCGAGGATACCCAAACTTGGTCAGTCGGGATAGGCATTGGTGTGCAGGTGCGAGGACTCGAAGATGCTGATGTTCTGATTCAACTCCTACGGGGGTGGTGTTCTGATTCAACTCCTACGGGGGTGGTGTTCTGATTCAACTCCTACGGGGGTGGTGTTCTGATTCAACTCCTACGGGGGTGGTGTTCTGATTCAACTCCTACGGGGGTGGTGTTCTGATTCAACTCCTACGGGGGTGGTGTTCTGATGGGGTTAGCTACCTCGAGCTGGTACCAGTCTCATGTGTCTGCGGTAGTTCATTACGTGGCTGGGCAGAATGAACTTTCATATCGAGCGTGTCTGTTTGCTATACTAACAATTCTACTTATGTGCATTGCATATGTTTGTTTTGCATTGGTTGAGCATATGTTGGTTATCTGCTGCTTGTGTGCATTTTCTTTATCTTTGTTGTGCAGGTTGTTACGTAAAGATAAACCGTGCCTATCCCCAAGCCCTTACTAACTACTCAAAAGAGGACTTACCCCCTTTCATTACGTCAGATCGAAGTTCTCAAAAGAGGACTTATCCCCTTTCATTTACCGTTTGAGTACGACCAACAACCCGCAGAGTGAGTGCAGGGTGTGTTGTCGATTCTGCTTGTACTCTTCGTTCTGTCTGATTTTTACGTGTGAGGGCAGTCTCTTTGAGTAACTATAGTCTGGGATCGATATCTGGAGTCGAATCGAATAGTAGGGGTGTAATTCGGGTCAACCCGACGAATTTCGGGTCGGGTTGGCCCGAACCCGAAATTTTGAACTACCTATAGACAGAACCGAACCCAACCCATATAGATGTTCGGGTCGGGTCAACCCGAACCCGAAATTCCCGGGTTCGGGTCGGGTTGGCCCATGTAACCCGAACTCCTGCTTTTCCAAAATTAAAAAAAAAAGAATAAATTTATTCAGGTCAACCCGAACCCAAAATTCTTATACCCTTGCATGCTGGACCAAAACCGACCCGAACTTTTTTTTTCGGATCAGGTCAGGTTTAAGGTGGTAATCCGACCTTCATGGTTCCAGTTTTTTTTCTTAGGAGAAATTGACTTAGATTCATGGTTTTAAAATTTTGATTGTAATTCCTATCATTATAGAGAGGAAACTTGAGTTAAGGCTTAGTAAATGACCAATGTGGGACAAATAGTTAAAGCCTTAAGAATACCTCTTGGATAGAGAACTTTATTCAAATAAGTGTGGAGCCTCTTTATCTAGCATCAAACATCAATGTGGGACATTGTGTGGTTCACTCTTTCTTATCTTGCTATCAGTTTTCATCCCACATTGTTGGTGAAAAGATAGACCTAAGGCTTGTCTTTATATATTTCTAAGGTTCCAGGCTTCCACATCATTTGTCTTTCTTTCTAGGCCATGCCTTATATGCTCTCATCCTACATTGTTAGTTGATGAGAGAAATGCAAAGGTTGAGTCTTTTAATGGGTTAATACTCTCATGGTCCATACAAACTTCAAAGCTTGAAGTATGTAAAAAGTATGCCTTGTAATTTTAATCTTTATCCCACATTGATGGTAGATAAAAGAGGAGCAAGAGTTGAGTCTTTAATTTGCTCCTTTCATCCCACATTGGATGTCTACAAAGGCTTCATGCCCTCAAGTATGTATAAAATGTTACATATTCGATGTCACCCCGAGCGGGTTGTGACTTTGGTGACTCGGGGCTCCGTTTCAGGCTTGCGGATCATGTCTTCGGGTGGTCAGACAACTCCCGAGTCTTTTCTGGGTTTCATCTTCGGGAATCCTTTCATATTTGAGGTCGCACGGGTCCCCCGGACATTTCCGCGGAAAATATTTTTTCGGGAGCGGGACTTGTTTCGGGACGTTCAGCAGGCTCGGTAGCTCTACCGGGACCTCGGAAAAGGGAACCGTCAGCATATTTGGGATCGTATGAACATCCCGCATCTTTTTACGGAGTATAATTTTTGGGACGGGATGTTCGTTTCCGGGCGACACCCGGGGCTCGGGATGAGAAAACCGGGGCTCGGGATGAGGTTTTGTGACGGTTTTGGTGTGAGAGGTGTTATGGCTCGGGACGGGTAATATGGTGATAACCGAGCAAGCTTACACGGCGGGATTTTTGGTTCGGGCTAGCACGCGCACACGTCGGGAGTTACTCGGGTGAAGTTGGCGCGGGATTACGCGCCAACACTTAAGCAAATTTCAGATTTTGGCTTGGGTGTGAGTCACAAGGGGTGACTAAGGTGGTGAGTCATGGTAGGGGACAAGTGTCCTAGGTGACTCACCACTTGGAAAGTATAAAAGGGATAATTTTTGGAAGAAAATGGCATTTGTGTTCATATTTCTTCTTCTCCCTTTCCATCCGCCATTTGCTCTCTCTTCTACCTCTCTTGTGTTCTTCCAATTGCGAGGATTCATCTTGGTGTTTGGCTTGGATTTGTGGTAAGCTTCTTCTCTTTATGGTTTAGTAAGTTTGAAGCATGATTTGTGGTTGAAAGAGAGGTTTAGAACCGATTTGGTGTTAACTCCTTGCTACATGTTGTGTTGATCTTCTTGCTTCAATCTTCTAGTATGTTGTTCTTGGTAAGAAGAAGTGTAAGAATCAAGGTTTAATTTGTGGAAGAACACCATGGTTAGAAAAACCCTAATTAGCCAAAAATTAGGTTGTTAGCATGATTCTAAGGTGTTGTATGGATTCAATTTGAAGGTAAACATGTTGCGGGAAAGTGCGTGATTGGTTTCCGGGGGTCTATTTTGGTGATTTCTGAATTCTCTCTTCTATTGGTGTTTTAGCGGCAGTAGCGGTACTTGCGGGGATCTTCTGATCTTGGAGTTTCTTCTAGATCCAGCTCATAGGTATTCTGAGGTTGTCTTGGTCTGCTCTGTAGGTGTATATGCATGCATGTCATCTGTCTGATCATGCTATGTATCTTAGATACATTCTGCTTCTGTATTTCTGTTTGATTGGAGGGTTCGCCATGTCAGTTGGTACACTACCCAAGCAAACGCGGCCTCGCGTCGCATCAGAATCACACAAGACCTTCGCAAGGTCTCACCCTTGCGGTCTCCAGTATCGCCTTCGCAAGGTCTCACCCTTGCGATCTCCAGTATCGCCTTCACGAGGTCTCCAGTCTCGCCTGCGCGAGGTCTTACCCTCACGGTCTCAGATCTCATCTGCGCGAGGTCTCGCCCTCTCAGGTCTCAAGTCTCGCCTTCGCAAGCTTCTTAGGCCTTCGCGGATCACCCTCACGGTCTCAGGTCTCGCCCTTGCGATCTCACTCGCCTTCACGGGTCTCACTCCCGCGGTCTGAACTCGCCTTCGCGACGACTCCCATGGCTATACTGGCCCCGCCCAGATAAGGCCTTTGCACTCCGGTTCGTGTGACCCTTACACCTTTATTGGCTTGCTTTATCTGGGCCTTCGCCCCTTGCAGGCCTTCGCCTGCCACTTGCTCCACTTGTAGATAAGCCACTTGGTCGTCTGACATTAAGCAGCCAATGAGGAGGCCAGCACGAGCCTGAGTGATCTTCACCAGATTTGTACGCCAAACATTCCCTGACAAGTGAATCTTCTAAGGCGGTTTGCTGAGATCTTCATCATCACAGTCGCCTTATCTCTTTAAATCTGACAGACTTGTCAGACTTGTCTCACAGCCTGTCCAAGGCTTCAACTGGGGGAGGCTCCTCCTGGCATCTCCCTATAAATAGGGGGATGTCCACCTTAAACTGGGTAAGCTACTACACGCCCCCACTCCTCTCTCTTGCTACTTGAGTATTCTCTTTATCTTCCACAGATTACTCAGCAAAAGCTTGGAGCTCTCAAGAACATCATCACCATCAACCACTCAACCGAGATTCCGCTCCCGCTTGAGAACGCGAATATCGGTTTAGCGCCGTCGTGGGAACGAAAGAAACAAAAGTTCTTATCGTAAACCCATATCACAAACCACAAGTAGCAAGTCATGCCAACTACACGGAGTGCAAGTAGGCACAACCGTCGTGGAAGGAGGAATCCTCCCGCGACGAATACAAACAATGATCCACGATTAGAACCATCTCCAAACAACGTTACCCCACAACGGGAGAACTCTGTTTATTCAACGGAGGAAAGCTCCTCCCACGTTAACCGTAACGTGCCGGGAGCGCAACACTCCACCACCGGACATGTTACGGTCACCCCGAGCGGGTTGTGACCCGGGTGACCCGGGGCTCTGGTTTTGACCTGCGGGTCACACTTTTGGGTGGTTAAATGGCTCCCGAGACTTATCTGAACTTTATTTCTGGTATTTGACTCGGGGTGCAACGAGATGCACCCGGAGGGTGGGACGCCGCAGAGAGACTCTGATGGTAGTCTAAACTACCACTCCCGCCGCACCAGCAACGGTGGTCCGTTTACGTTCGGTAAAGAGTATATATATTCTGGTTGGTAGCGACTCTTGTATGGTTCAGGTTACTCTTGGAGGACCAAGAGTTTTAAGGGGGGGAGAATGTTACGGTCACCCCGAGCGGGTTGTGACCCGGGTGACCCGGGGCTCTGGTTTTGACCTGCGGGTCACGCTTTTGGGTGGTTAAATGGCTCCCGAGACTTATCTGAACTTTATTTCTGGTAATCCTTCGGGATTTGAGGTCGTGTGGGTCCCCCGGACATTTTCGCCGAAAATATTTTTCGGGGCCGGGGGGTTGTCTCGGGACGTACAGCGGGCTCGGTAGCGCTCCCAGGACCTCGGATTGGGGAACCGTTCGCACATTTGGGATCGTGAGGACGTCCTGCGTCTTTTTACGGAGTATATTTTCTAGAGCGGGACGTGCGGTCTCGGACGACTCCTGGGGCTCTGGACGGATTTCCGGGGCTCGGGATAGATTTTTTCCAGACGGCTTCGGTGTGAGGTATGTTATATTTTAAGACGGATTTTATGGTAATATTTGTGGAATTTTGGCATGACGGGATTTTGGTTCAGTGTCGACATACGCGCGCGTTGGGATTTGCGCGGGTTCAGCGGGCACGGTAGGACACTCTGATTTTCCAAATGGACTTTGGAATCAGGATTTGGGTATTTTATGATATTCTGAGGGTTGTGGTCAGTTTTGGTTTCATTTGGAGTTTGTTACTTGCGTTTGGGGTTAAATTGCAAAGATTTGGAGAATTGGAGGGCTAAATTGTTATTAACCCTAAAAGTCAATAATATTTGGGTCAGAATTGGGAGAAGGTCGGCTGCAGCAATAAGGGTGGACACTTGTCCAATTTTTATTTAAGTTGGAAAGGAAAAGAGGTATAAAAGGGGTTTTATTTCATGAAAAATCATAAGTCTTTTTCTTCTTCTTCTTCCTTCTTCTTCTTGCCGCCATACTTCTCCTCTCCCAAGCTCCATGTTCTTCATTTTTCTTGGTTGATTCTTCAAGGATTTGGGTTCAAGAAATTGGTAAGCTTCTCCTCTCCTTAGTTTTTCAAGTTGGAAGTTTGATTTTGGTGGAGAAAGAGAGGGTTTTTCAAGCCGAGGTTTACTCTTGTCTACATGTTTGAGTGATCCTCTCCCTCCCATATTTTAGTATGTTGTTCTTGGGTTAGAGAGGAGTAAGAATCTATGGTTAGATTTTGGAAAAACATCATGGAAGGAAGAAAATATTTTAGCGAAAATTAGGGTTGATTCTAAAAATGGTGTATGTTTGTGTTCTTGAATCATGCTCTTAGTATGTTGTTCCTAGCATGATTCTAAGGCATTCTACGGTTTCAAATTGGTGGAAAATTGGTTGAGTAGGAAAGCCCCAATTTGAGTGAATAGTGGATTAGGGTTCATGGTTGAATTTGGTTGATTTAGGTGCAATTGGTTAGTAATCTTGCTTAAGTTATGTAATTGGTGGTTAAAGAGTGCAAATGGAACCTTGTTTGGATTGAAATGGAAGTTGGGTAAAATTTGGTAAAGGAGCCGAATTGTTGGATGAATCTTTTTCCATGTTAGGGTTGTGTTTTGGTTGTGTTGGTTGGTAATTTGGTATTGTCGGTGAAAGTGGGTTCGTATTGGTGTTTGAAACGTCGTTTTCGGAGATGGTAGCAAAATTCACCTTTATGCTTAATAGTGGTGAAAGTGTCTGAACGCGGGTTTAAAGGTTGGAATGTGTTTGTGGGTGTATGAATAACAATGTTCTAGCTCGGTTCGTGAAACCGAGCTTTCTGTGGATTTCTGCGGGAAAGTGCGGGATTGTGCGGGATTTGGTTTCCGGGGCTTGTTTGGTGTGTTCTGACCTAATTGTGGTTGTTCAGCTTGTTTCTGCGTTGGTGGAGTAGCGTGGGACCGTAAAAAGCAAGTTGTGACTTTTCGGGCCGGGAGCCGAGATTTCCCGGGAATAGTGCTACGAAGCGGTGTTTCTGAGGTAAGGGCTCAACTTCTCTCGTTATGCATTCTGGGAATAATTGCATGTATATCGGGTTTAGTTGGGCGTGTCACAGCCACCCCGCCCGGCTGCGGAGGCGGAGCCGGCCGCGACGTCGGAAACAGGAATTACGGCGGAAAACGCGGCAGCGGAGCATCGAGCTCAAATACGTAACAAACAAGTATCGACTAGCAACCTACGTAACCCATACATGGCAAGTATACATGATAACTCGACAAAATACCAAACATTGCTCATCGCAACAACCACGAAACACCGAATTCATATCATAACAAATCCAATATAGGCAAGTCGGGGCTCCGCCTCGACTCGAAGGCATCAAAGGCAGAATATATTTCCATTCATATGACATATACAAATTCATGATCTCGACCTACATGCATGCGGCTACGGCTACTGAGCCATTAAACGAAATCCTATATATATATACCTAAGTGCGGAATCGAAGCCTCTCGCTCAAGAATTCCCTCACGTGGTACTGCTGCTGATACATAACCCAAATTGTCAGGAAGCACCGAGGATCTCTATTCCGCTTGTTGATTGTCAGACTGCATTAAATATGGTAAACTCATAAAAGGGTGAGTCCTCGAAAGGACCCGATGGGGCTTAAGGTAAAAGTGCGGTTTGCCCACGGGCAACAATCTGAACTGCAAAAGCGAATATCACACGGCATATGCATGTACATATGAACATAAAGCATAACGTAAATCAGAATCCAACATATGCGGTCCAACCGCGAGCGACCATGTGACGGCCCTCGGCGAGGTCGAATATACTCGTCGAGCAGAGCAGATAGCACGGCATCGGCTGGGGTCGCGAGCCCCAAACTGTCGTAGGTCACGAACAAGTATCGGCACTCCCGGTGCGGATACACGCAGAATGTCGGCACCCCTTCAGTGCGGACACAGAACAGAAGTATCGGCACTCCTGGTGCGGATACACAGAACAGAACCAAAGAGCACCCGTGGTCTCTCCAACCATCCGGGTCTCGTCACAGAACAGAACATACAATAATAACAATAATACATAAATATAAGCAAGTATCATTACAGTTAAACATATACAGAACTGAATAGGAACCCGGGCCTCTAAGGTCATCCGGGCCTTGAACGGAACAAACATACATTTTACCAAATTAAGCCCTTACCTCAGAAACGCTGCCCCGCAGCCCAACACTCGGAAAATCCCGGCTTCCGACCCGAAATGCACAACTTGGCTCCTACGGGTCCGCGCTACTCTACCAACGCAGAATCAAGCTGTACAACAATAGTTGGATCAGAACATATCCAAACAAACCCCAGAAAACATTTTCCGCACAAACCCGCACTTTCCCGGAAAATTCCACGGAAAGCTCGGTTTTACGAACCGAGCTAGAACCTTGTTATTCCAACTCCCACAAACGTATTCCAACCCTTAAACCCGCATTCCAGACACTTTCCCCGATAAACTCGTATAAAACTAACTTTCTCATTTCTAACCCGAAAATGGTATTTCAAACACCATAACGCACCTACTTCCACTCACATTACCAATTTAGCATCCAATTCAATCAACACACACCACCAACATAGAAAAAGAATCACTTTAACAATTTGATCCTTAACCAATTTTTCACCACACTTCCAATTCAAACCGTTCAAGCTTCCAATTAATCCCACTAATCACCAATTTCACTTCCTAACCCAACTTACTAACCAATTGCATCAACACAACAAACCCCCAATTTTGAACAATTCGGCCTTAATGGGGATTTCTCACCCAACCTTCATTTCAATCCAAACAAAGTTCCATTAGCTCTCTTTAATTACCAATTACACTTCTTAACCAAGATTACTAACCAATTTCACTTAAATCAATAAAACCTCTTCACATTACAATTCGGCCCAAAGAGGGATTTTCTACCCAACATGTTTTCCTTCAAATTGGAACCATAGATAGTCTTAGAATCATGCAAGGAACAACATACTAAGAGCATGATTCAAGAACACAAACACACACAATTTTAGAATTTCCCATTCAAATTTCAGCACCCTAGGTTTCCATCTTCCATGGAGTTTTTCCAAAACCTAACCATAGATTCCTACTCCCCTCAAGCCCAAGAACAACATACTAAAATTTGGGAGGGAGAGGATCACTCTTTCAAGTAGACAAGAACAAACACATAGCTTAAAAACTCCCTCTTTTCTTGCCCAAAGCATGTTCTCAACTTGGAAAGATGATGGAAGTGAGAAGCTTACCAAGCTTGGAGCTCAAAACCTTGAAGAAATCAGCAAGAGGAGATGAAGAACATGGAGCTTAGAGGAGCTCATCCATGGCGGCAGAGAAGGGAAGAAGGAGAGAAGAAAAGAAATGGGATTTTCTTATGCATTTTAATTGATTTATTTGCCTTATATATTTTCATCACCTTTTAGCCCATACTCCTCTTCTTTTAATTAAAAATGGCCAAGTGTCCCTTCCTCCTTCCCAAAAATCTGCTGAATTAATCAGCTGCTGCAGCCCATACGCTTTATTATTAATTTTGCACCCATTTGCAAATTAACTCCCAATTTTTCCGAAAGTTCCAATTCTTTTTGCCCAAAAATAATTACCGAATTCCAAAATTAATGAAACTCGGACACAATCTTCAGAATATTATAACATGCACAGAACATTTTTCAGAAATTCATTTGCCTCTCCGGAGGGTCCTACCGAGCTCGCTGAACCCGAACCAAAACCCGACGTGCGAGCGTGACAACCTGAACCGAAATTCCGTCACTCCAAAATTCCATAAAAATTCCCATAAATTCCATCTTAAATTCAAACACAACTTACCCCAAAGCCGTCAGAAAATTTCCATCCCGAGCCCCGGGATTCCCGTCCCGAGCCCCGGGAGTCGCCCGGAACCGAACGTCCCGCCCCAAATATTAAACTCTACAACCACCTCCGGGACGTCTCCACGACTCCAAAACTGCGAACGGCTTCCCAAACTGAGATCTCGAGAGTGCTACCGAGCCCGCTGTACGTCCCGAGGCGACCCCGACAACCCCCCCGGCGCCAGAAAAATATTTTCGGCGGAAACGTCCGGGGGACCCACACGACCTCAAATACGGAGGGGTTCGCCAAAATGATACTCGGATAGGGCTCGGGAGCCGCCTGAACGCCGAAAAACGTGACCCGCAGGCCAAAACCGGAGCCCCGGGTCACCCGGTCGCAACCCGCTCGGGGTGACCGTAACATTCTCCCCCCCTTAGAACTCTTGGTCCTCCAAGAGTAGCCTGAACCAACCAGACAAGTGTCGCTACCAACCAGAAAATATAACCATTCCTCTAACCCAGAACAATCGGACCACCGTGCTGGTGCGGCGGGAGTGGTAGTTTAGACTACCATACGAGCCTCACGGCGTCCCACCCTCCGGGTGCATCTTATTGCACCCGAGTCGATTGCAGTATTTCTACCAGACAACCCCAGACAGTGCGAACCTAAGTCTAACCGATCCACAACAGGCTATCACGGAAGGTACCACATAAAAGCAGCTTGATTGGGGAAAAACCAACCTAACAACTTACTCTGGAAACTCATAAAAACCGATATAACTCGGGGTAACTCGCCCCGCCTATCAAATCTTACTGTCTCTCTGAACGGTGCTACCTCCAGTCAAATTCTATCAAATTCTATCACCAAACGCCGATTCAAGAGCCCTACGGCGGCGGTTCGTATAAGCGATGGTGCGATGCGTTCGCGGTTTTAATCCGCGCCTGTAACAATCTGATCTTTGCCGTAGGCTCCTCAAAAAGCTCGGGTTCCAGCTTAACCCGATCAGACGCATCTGTCCAACAGTATGGTGTCATACACCTCCCGTACAACACCTCATATGGTGCCATGTCACACGGGGTCTGAAAACAATTGTTGTATGGGAACTCTATCAAAGTAACTGCTGGTCTCAATCTCCTCCAAAATCCAAAGTACAGACTCGCAACATATCCTCCTATATCAGAATCACCCACTCCGACTGTCCGTCCGTCTGTGGGTGATAAGCTGTATTCAGATGGAGTCGCGTGCCCAATGCTTCATGAAAAGCAATCCAGAATCGTGCTGTAAAACGCGGATCACGGTCAGATTCAATGGAGTCTGGTGCTCCATGTAATCGTACGATCTCACTGATGTAAAGCCGGGCAAGCTTCTCCAGAGGGTCTATGACCCGAATAGGCAGAAAGTGTGCGCACTTTATCAGCCGACCCACAATAACCCAGATAACATCATGGCGAGACCGTGTCAGGGGCAGTGCGGTCGAGAAAGTCCATAGTAACATTGCCCCACTCCCGAACCGGAATGACAAAGTCTGCAGTGTCCCTGCCGGTTTCTGATGCTCAAACTGCTCGAGTGTGCCTCCTCGAAAATCTCATTCCAGAACTCCTGATCCTCAGGTACATATAGGCGATCTCAGAAGTATAGCAATCCCTGCCTATACTGAAACGTCGGTAACAAATAAACCCTTATCTTCCCCAGACAACTTCTTCAATACCAAATCTCTACCTTGCGCTTCGCGCATCCTATCAAGCCACTCAGAATGTATGGTAAGTGTAATAACCTGAGCACACTCCCAGAGCTGCCACCTGTGCCAAAGGCACGTCAGATCACTCTCCTCAGATCGGTCACCAACATTTCCTCTCTTAATTAAGCCGGTATACCTCCTGCTCAGAGCATCGGCAACCGCGTTGCCCTTGCCAGAGATGTACCCGATACTACAATCATAGTCCTTAATGTATTCGAGATATCTGCGCTGCCTCATGCTAAGCTCCTTCTGTTTAAACAGATATTTCAGACTTATGGTCGGTAAGAATCTGAAATTTACTACCAAACAGATATTGCTTCCAATGTTTCAGCGCATAAATTACTATAGCCAACTCCAGATCATGTGTCGGATAGTTCAGCTCATGCGGTCGCAGCTGCCTCGACCCATAAGCTACCACAAAACGCTCCTGCGCCAACACACCCCAAACTGGATGTGGAAGCATCCGAATAAATCACATACGGTAAGTTCGGATCTGGAAGAGTCAGAATCGGAGCGTTAGTCAACTGCCGTTTCAACTCCTGAAAATTCTGCTCACACCTATCAGACCAGATAAATCGTTGACCCTTCCTGGTCAACTGCGTAAGCGGAGATGCCAGAATAGAAAATCCCAGTACAAACCTCCGATAAAAATCCTGCTAACCCCAGGGAGCTCTTGATCTCCCGTGCCGTGGTAAGTTGTTTCCAATCCCGAACCGCCCTCACCTTCTCTGGATCCACAGACAGACCATGCTCAGATATAATGTGTCCCAGAAAGGTGACTTCCCGAATCCAGAACTTACACTTTGAGAATTTAGCATAAAGCTGATATTCCCAAAGTGTCTGCAGATCTACCCTCAGATGCTCCCGATGCGAGTCTTCATCCCGAGAATATATCAGAATATCATCAATAAAAACCACCAGAAATGAGTCCAAGTACGGTCGGAACACCCGATGCATCAGATCCAAGAATGTCACTGGAACATTGGTCAGCCCGAATGGCATGACCGTAAACTCAAAGTGTCTAAATCGGGTGCGCGCAGTCTTAGGTATGTCCTCTACCTTCATCCTAAGCTGAAAATACCCGGATCGAGAGATCAATCTTTGAGAAATCCTCAAACCCCGAAGTTGATCAAAAGATCGTTAATCCTCGTAACGGATACTTATTCTTCCCAATAAGAGCATTCAACCGTCTCGTAATCAATACAAAGTCGAGTGTCCCATCATTCTTCTTAACAAACAATACCAGAGCACCCCACGCTGAAGTGCTCGGTCGGACGAAACTCTTTTGCTGTAATTCCTCCAGTTACTTCTTCTACTCCTGCATCTCAGAAATAGGCATCCGATAAGGAGGAATAGATATCGGAGCAGTACCCGACTGCAGGTGGATCTCAAACACAATTTCCCGCGACCCGAAACCCGGAAACCTTTCTTTTTCAACCTTCTGGACCTCAGAATCTGTCAATTCAAGCTGAATTAGCAACTTTACCAACCACACTACCAAACTACACCCCCGACCCATAATCGAAAATCCGGCAGAATTTCGGTAAAATTCCGATTTTCCGCGAAACATCGAATTCAGAACCGATTCAGAACATGCAAGATTTCACTTCAATAATCACCAATCAATCCCCAGAACTCATCAAATTCAACAGAAATTCCCATCATAATCAGTCTAAAATTCGGCCAAAAGGTGAGTTCTAACCCGTGTTTTGTTTACATCGATACAACGTTATTTACCTAATCATTACCTACCCAACATCAACATATATGAACCACACAACGATCCAACGGTTCAATTCCATCAAAACTCAGATCTAAGCCAAGAACATCAACTTTCCAATATTGCCAAACACTCAACAGAATCGAACCATACCTCACACAGACGTAGTACTCGAGTTGCTGATCAACTTCCCAGTTGAACTCTCGGACCAAAAAGCAATCTAAAGCAAGCTTTGGAAGCTTGTAAAACACAACAATGGTGGCTTTAGAGAGAGGAAGAATTCGGCAGTGAAGAAGGAAGAAGAATACGTTTGCATTTTTGCAAGACTTGCCAAAACTTAAGTCTTGTAATAATAAGTCATGTGCTTTGCACATGACATCCTATTGACATCATAGTGACTCATAATCACTAGAAATAACAAGAGACCAAGTCCAATACTTTCCACTAATCACATTTCGCCAAGTGTCACAGCTTGGCTCGCCCCCGAAAACCGCGCGAAACCGTAATTTCGACCCGAACATTTTTCTTCACGAAAAATGTAAATTATATCCCGACTCAGATCTTCCTCAAAGCGCAAATCGAGTCCCGGGTCACTCCCGAGCCGTTTCTCCGCCGAGAATCCCGAAAATCGTCCGGCAACCCCCGACCCGAAAAATATTTTCCGCGGAAATGTCCGGTACACTTGCCAGGACACTAGAAATCGATATCGGGTCAATCCGAACTCCGGTTCAGAATCTGGAAGCAATCGGCCGGAGTAGCCGTTAACCGGCCAACCGGCTCAATAGCCTCCCTCCAGGAGTTTGTCAATTCCCGCAAACCAAGTCTCTAATACCTCCGGCCCTCCCGGCCGCCGAACCTCGGGGGATTCAAACTCTGAAACCTCTCCAAAAGTCCAACCTCGTCAGACTGGTGTCTCGATCTCCCGTCGTTGATAGGACCGACGAGAAGTCTAGGTGTCGTAGTGACCACGCTCCTGAGTCACTCACTTACCAATTCCAAAGGCAGAGCGAGCGGTGGCTAAAGTCTCGCTATTACCACTGATCAAAATGCCCTTACCGTGGCATAAACAGATTTTCCCCGCCCTCACGCCGCCCCCGAACCAGCTAGGTGGCGGTAATACCAAATCGAGAGAGGGGTCCCTACGACAGCTAAGCCTCGGGGCGGTGAGTGTGGTTGTTCGGACCACAGGTCACGCCGAACCCGTATCCTATTCCACGGAGGTGTGGGATCCCAGTCCCGCCTCCGGTACCAAATCACGCTATCAACGCGTGTTAACCATATCTCAAAAATTTCAGACCAAACAGAATCCGGACAAAAGTCGGTCACTCCTAACCTCTACGAAGCTAGCGGCAGTTTTCTAAGGCTCGTAGTGTAATGCAATGCATGATGCAAGGATTCTTTTGAGAATCCCGAAACTAAATAATAAACCTTAACATAGAATCGATCATGCTTATAATCACGGAATCACTTCATATAACACCCACACCTTCCATAATGCTCCAAAGAACCGCCACCGCTCCACACGCATTCCGAAATGGTTCAAATAAGGAGTTGATCGGGCTCCGTGCGAACCACTCGCAATGAGGTGTAAACCCGATAACTTGCCCTTGAAGTCATCTTCCGCAGTACTTAACCATGAACAGACTTATCTCACTCCAAAAGTCCACCCTCGGACTTGTATACTTGCCTTCCACATTTCATATCAAAACCAAACATACTTTACCTTTTGGGTCAATCCGACCCAACTCTGCTCTGATACCAACTTGTCACAGCCACCCCGCCCGGCTGCGGAGGCGGAGCCGGCCGCGACGCCGGAAACAGGAATTACGGCGGAAAACGCGGCAGCGAGCATCGAGCTCAAATACGTAACAAACAAGTATCGACTAGCAACCTACGTAACCCATACATGGCAAGTATACATGATAACTCGACAAAATACCAAACATTGCTCATCGCAACAACCACGTAAACACCGAATTCATATCATAACAAATCCAATATAGGCAAGTCGGGCTCCGCCCTCGACTCGAAGGCATCAAAGGCGAATATATTTCCATTCATATGACATATACAAATTCATGATCGACCTACATGCATGCGGCTACAGCTACTGAGCCATTAAACGAAATCCTATATATATATATACCTAAGTGCGGAATCGAAGCCTCTCGCTCAAGAATTCCCGCACATGGTACTTCTTCTTCTGTAACCCAAAATGTCGGGAAGCACCGCGGATCTCTATTCCGCTGGTTGCTTGTCGATCGCCTGAAAGATGGTAAACAAATAAAAGGGTGAGTCCTCGAAAGGACCCAATAAGGGCTTAAGGTAAAAGTGCAGTTTGCCCATAGGGGCAACAATCTGAACCTGCAAAACAGAATATCACAGCATATGCATGTACATATGAACATAAAGCATAACGTAAATCAGAATCCAACATATGCGGTCCAACCGCCAGAACGACCATGCGACGACCCTCGGCAGAGGTCGAATATACAGATCGTAATGAGCAGATAGCACGGTGCAGGCTGGGGTCGCGAGCCCCAAACGCCGTAGGGTCACGAGCGTATATCGGCACTCCCGGTGCGGATACACGCAGAATGTCGGCACCCCTTCAGTGCGGACACAGAACAGAAGTATCGGCACTCCTGGTGCGGATACACAGAACAGAACCAAAGAGCACCCGTGGTCTCTCCAACCATCCGGGTCTCGTCACAGAACAGAACATACAATAATAACAATAATACATAAATATAAACAGAAGTATCATTACCTGTTAAACATATACAGAACAGAATAGGAACCCGGGCCTCTAAGGTCATCCGGGCCTTGAACGGAACAAACATACATTTTACCAATTAAGCCCTTACCTCAGAAACGCTGCCCCGCAGCCCAACACTCGGAAAATCCCGACTTCCGACCGAAATGCACAACTTGGCTCCTACGGGTCCGCGCTACTCTACCAACGCGAATCAAGGCATGTACAACAATAGTTGGATCGAACATATCCAAACAAACCCCAGAAAACAATTTCCGCACAAACCCGCACTTCCCGGAAAATTCCACTGAAAGCTCTGTTTTACGAACCGAGCTAGAACCTTGTTATTCCAACTCCCACAAACTTATTCCAACCCTTAAACCCGCATTCCAGACACTTCCCCGATAAACTCGTATAAAACTAACTTTCTCATTTCTAACCCGAAAATGGTATTTCAAACACCATAACGCACCTACTTCCACTCACATTACCAATTTAGCATCCAATTCAATCAACACACACCACCAACATAGAAAAAGAATCACTTTAACAATTTGATCCTTAACCAATTTTTCACCACACTTCCAATTCAAACCGTTCAAGCTTCCAATTAATCCCACTAATCACCAATTTCACTTCCTAACCCAACTTACTAACCAATTGCATCAACACAACAAACCCCCAATTTTGAACAATTCGGCCTTAATGGGGATTTCTCACCCAACCTTCATTTCAATCCAAACAAAGTTCCATTAGCTCTCTTTAATTACCAATTACACTTCTTAACCAAGATTACTAACCAATTTCACTTAAATCAATAAAACCTCTTCACATTACAATTCGGCCCAAAGAGGGGTTTTCTACCCAACATGTTTTCCTTCAAATTGGAACCATAGATAGTCTTAGAATCATGCAAGGAACAACATACTAAGAGCATGATTCAAGAACACAAACACACACAATTTTAGAATTTCCCATTCAAATTTCAGCACCCTAGGTTTCCATCTTCCATGGAGTTTTTCCAAAACCTAACCATAGATTCCTACTCCCCTCAAGCCCAAGAACAACATACTAAAATTTGGGAGGGAGAGGATCACTCTTTCAAGTAGACAAGAACAAACACATAGCTTAAAAACTCCCTCTTTTCTTGCCCAAAGCATGTTCTCAACTTGGAAAGATGATGGAAGTGAGAAGCTTACCAAGCTTGGAGCTCAAAACCTTGAAGAAATCAGCAAGAGGAGATGAAGAACATGGAGCTTAGAGGAGCTCATCCATGGCGGCAGAGAAGGAGAAGTAGGAAGAAGAAAAGAAATGGGATTTTCTTATGCATTTTAATTGATTTATTTGCCTTATATATTTTCATCACCTTTTAGCCCATACTCCTCTTCTTTTAATTAAAAATGGCCAAGTGTCCCTTCCTCCTTCCCAAAAATCTGCTGAATTAATCAGCTGCTGCAGCCCATACGCTTTATTATTAATTTTGCACCCATTTGCAAATTAACTCCCAATTTTTCCGAAAGTTCCAATTCTTTTTGCCCAAAAATAATTACCGAATTCCAAAATTAATGAAACTCGGACACAATCTTCAGAATATTATAACATGCACAGAACATTTTTCAGAAATTCATTTGCCTCTCCGGAGTGTCCTACCGAGCTCGCTGAACCCGAACCAAAACCCGACGTGCGAGCGTGACAACCTGAACCGAAATTCCGTCACTCCAAAATTCCATAAAAATTCCCATAAATTCCATCTTAAATTCAAACACAACTTACCCCAAAGCCGTCAGAAAATTTCCATCCCGAGCCCCGGGATTCCCGTCCCGAGCCCCGGGAGTCGCCCGGAACCGAACGTCCCGCCCCAAATATTAAACTCTACAACCACCTCCGGGACGTCTCCACGACTCCAAAACTGCGAACGGCTTCCCAAACTGAGATCTCGAGAGTGCTACCGAGCCCGCTGTACGTCCCGAGGCGACCCCGACAACCCCCCGGCGCCAGAAAAATATTTTCGGAGGAAACGTCCGGGGGACCCACACGACCTCAAATACGGAGGGGTTCGCCAAAATGATACTCGGATAGGGCTCGGGAGCCGCCTGAACGCCGAAAAACGTGACCCGCAGGCCAAAACCGGAGCCCCGGGTCACCCGGTCGCAACCCGCTCGGGGTGACTGTGAGGCGGAGTTCGGGTGAGGCGGTGGTTCGGTGATCCCGAGACCCGTCACATGGTAAGGTATCGGTTGCTTTCTGTTCAAGGCCCAGATGGTCTTAGAGGCCACGGGTTTCATGCTCTGCTTTACTTTTCTGGTATGTTCTGATATTTGGCTTATGTGTTACTATATGATTCTGTTCTGTTAGTATCCGCACCTGGGGTGCTGATATTCTGTTCTGTGTGTTCGCACTGGAGGGTGCCGACACTCTGTGTATATCCTCACCGGAGTGCGGGTATACTTCGTGACCCTACGACAGTTTGGGGATCGCGACCCACCAGCCCGTGCTTCAGATATTCGACCTCTTGGAGAGGGCTGTCGTTCTGTGATTTATTATAAGGGTCATTCTGGCGGTTGGACCGCATGAGATGGATTTCCGGCTTACTTTATGTCTGATGTTTATATATATACATGTATATGCTTGTACTGTTCTGTTTTGCAGGCTCAGCCGTTGCTTCCTAAGCAAGCTATACGTTATCTCAGCCCTTACTGGGTCCTCCCGAGGACTCACCCCTTATTTGTTTACACCTTTCAGTTGTTCGGAAAGCAACCGGCGGAATAGAGATCCGCGGTGCTTTCATTCTCTTGGGTTTCAGCAGCGGTACCACGTGCGGAAAGTCTCTGTGCGAGAAGGTTTCCGATTCCGCACTTAGGTATATCTAGGTTTTAGTTTGATGGCTCTGTAGCTGTAGTTGCATGCATGTTTATCGGATTATGAGATTGTATATGATGGAAATTCTGGTATATATGTATATCTGACTTTGTTGTCTTCTGAGTCGAGGCGGAGCCCGACTTGCCTATATTGGATTTGTTTATGAAATGGGATTACGTGTTCGCTTGTCTGTGTGATGAACGATATTCCATGAACTGTGAGTTTGGTAATTGCTTTGAGCTACTTGTATACTTGCCATGTATGGATTTTGGTAGGTTGCATGTTAGTATCGATTATTCTGTTTAATGGGTACAATGCTCACCCACCGCGCTACCCGCCGTGGGTTCCGGTTTCCGAACGTCGCGGTCGGCCCCGCCTCCGCAACGGGCGGTGGCTGTGACAAAACACTCCACCAACGGGCCTTGATCCGACCGTTTTAAAAACAATCGCTGAGGCAGTTGCTCAAAACTTGCGTGAAACACTCGCCACCACTCTCAGGGGCCTACTGGATAGCGTTGGAACGCTACGGACTAATCAGCCTGAACGCCCTGTTACTCCGCCTCAACAAGTAAGTCACCCTGACCCTCCTTCGTCTATACTTATCGCGCTTACTAGACGGTTAGAGGAAGTAGAAAAGAGGGAGGAAAGGGCCAGTGTTCATAATATCACCAGGATGGGTTTGGACCACCTCTGGACCCAACCTTTCACTCAGCGGGTTTTGGAGAACCCTCTTCCAGATCAGTTTCGCCAGCCTAAGCTGGATGCATATGACGGTCTCTCAGACCCGGATATTCATCTCCAGCGTTGCTTTCCGCGATGGCCATCGCGAGGGCGGACGACAATACACTCTGTAGAGCTTTCAGCTCCACGCCACCGGGCCGCGGCGAACTGGTATACCACCCTCCGCGATAAGCGTTTTGACTCCTTTGAGGAGCTCTCGCGCAACTTCTCCAACCACTTTGTGGTGTCCAAACCTCCCCCCAAGACGGCGGGACATCTCCTCAAGATACGTCAAAAGAAAGATGAGCCCCTCAGGGAGTATATCCAGCGTTTTCAGGCGGAATCTATCCAAGTCCCTAATTTGGGAGAGGAAGCCCGCCTGCTCGCGGCCATTCAGGGCCTTCGCTGGGAGTCCCTTTTCTTCGTGGATGTGCACACCAACCCCCCACCAACATGGAACAGTTCTTGAGCACGGCATCGCGGTTCATGAACACGGAGGAGGTCACTCGACCACTTGCGAGGGCCACAGCGGCAGATGCGAAGGGACAGCCCTCGCGAACGGACTCCAGGTCCCAGAGGCAGTACCCTACGCCATCCAACAGGGAGGGAACGTATTTTACTCTCCCCCCATTAAGGGAATCTCGCACCAACATTCTCCATGCTCTGGAACAAAAGAGAGAGGTCCCCAAATGGCCTCGCCCACTCTCCCAAGAAGTAACTAGGCAGAGCAGTAAGTACTGCCGCTATCATCGTGACAAGGGTCACGACACTGAGGACTGTTTTGAGCTCAAGCGCATGATTGGAGAAATGCTGGCTCAGGGCAAACTTAGGGAGTTCTTGCTCCATGACGATGGGGGTCGCAGATGAGAAAATAATCGTGAAGATCGCCGACAGGGGGACCGCAGTGGGGCCGCTCCCAAACAAAATCCAGATCGGGAAGATCTAGTCCAAATTCCCCCAGCAAGGGGGCATATCAGCGTAATCACGCAGTGCGAAGGCGCAGCGGCAAGACGCCGTCACATGAGGCAGATCTACCAGATAGATCACTCCTCAACTCACTTATTGCATCGCCGCGATGGCACCTCTGTTGCAGTACCTCACGCGGACCCTTTGGTTATCACCGCCCGCATCGCGGGATGGGACATTGACAGAGTCTACATGGACACTGGGGCGAATGCCAATGTAATCTACAAACACACTCTGGTTGAAGCCAAGGTGCCCCTATCGCAAATCCAGCCAGCGAAGGGGGCTACCTTTGGAGTGGGACGGGATGAAATCCCAACTTTGGGGACAATCACCCTCCCCTTCATGATGATGGGGGCTACCAAAGAGAAGAAGCAAGTCTGCCACTCCAGCTTTGTGGACTTCATTGTCCTTGATCTCCCCACACCATACAACGCCATCATTGGGCGTCACACGCAAACTGAGTTCCACGTCCGCTGTGATGTGCGGGCCCTGACTTTGGTTTTCCACACCGCGGCAGGGGATGCCTACATTTTTGTCAATCAAAAGGTGGCCATAGGCAACTATGTCTCTGCCCTCGCAGGACCTCCTCAGCTCCCCAAGCCATCAGAGCCTAAGAGAAAGGCACCCATGGAGGAGGCTGGGCCCACAGGCGAGGCCGCTCCTGACTTGTCTGTGGCTTTCGACGAAATTGAAATTTCTCCTGGCAAGAAGTTCCGGGTGGGAAAAGACCTTGAAGAGCAAGATCAACAAGCACTCATCCATCTCCTCCATGCAAACAGCGACGTCTTCGCATGGAGCCCTGAAGACTTACCAGGTGTGGATCCTGCTATTATTTCTCACAAGTTGAGTGTACTCCCCGACTTTAGCCCGGTTAGACAGAAAACAAGGGGCATGGCCCCTGACCGTAAGGACTTTGTACGCACTGAAGTGCAGAAATTGCTTAAGGCAAATATAATCAAGGAGGTTCACTACTCTGAGTGGGTTGCTAATATAGTCCTCGCCGATAAGGAGGGCGGTCAGTGGCGACTTTGCGTAGACTACAAAGGGGTTAATAGGGCCTGCCCAAGGGATCCCTATCCCCTACCCTCTATTGATCGACTCAACCGTTCATCACTCTGTCTGCTCTTTCCTCGACGCATATAGCGGGTACCATCAAGTCTTTATGGACCCAGAGGACGCGGTAAAAACCGCCTTCACCATCGGGCGAAGCCGTCTACCATTATATCGTAATGCCCTTTGGTTTAAAGAATGCGGGGCTACTTTCCAAAGGCTTGTGAATCAGGTCTTCGCCAATCAAATTGGCCGAAATCTCAAGCCTATGTGGATGACATAGTGGTTAAAAGCAAGGCCACCTCTACACACCTCGCAGACTTGGAGGAAACATTCTCCAACTTCCGCAAGTATAACATGCGGTTGAACCCAAAGAAATGCATCTTTGGCGTTGGCGAAGGCAAGTTTCTGGGTTACCAGATTTCCAAAGGAGGGATTCATGCGAATCCCAAAAAGATTGAAGCCATCACCAATCTTCGCACCCCTTGGGACGATTCGTCTCTAAACTCAGCGACCGCTGCAGACCTTTCTTCGATCAAATCCGCAGAAAGAAGGCTTGCAGATGGACAGAGGAATGCCAGGATGCATATGACTCAATCAAGCAACACTTGCAAGATCTCCCCGCACTCAAGTGTCCAAGGCCAGGCGATGACCTGGTCCTCTATCTCGCCACCTCAGACAAGAGCGTCGCCTCCGTTCTTATTAAGGAAGAGGCTGCCAAGCAATGGCCAGTCTACTACACTAGCCACACTCTCCAGGATGCGGAAACAAGGTATCCTCCTCTCCAAAAGGTTATCTTATCTCTGGTATATGCAGCTAGGAAGCTCAAGCCCTACTTTCAAGGGCACACAATTATAGTCCGGACGGACTTACCAATCCAGGAGATCCTCAGGCGACCTGAACACTCAGGGCGCCTCGCCAAATGGTGTATCGAGCTTGGTGGCTTTAACATCAACTATGAGCCCAGAAAGGCAATTAAGGGCCAGGCCCTCGCCGACTTCATTGCGGAGTTCTCAGATGTCGACACCATTCCAGCCCCTGAGCAGGGCCTCGCGCCACAACCCATTCCCCCAGAGTGGGACATGTTTGTGGATGGCTCATCCAAGCTTGGATCCCCCGCAGGGGGCGTATATCTGCGAGGACCATTAGGTATGGAAGCTTCCCTTCGCGTCTCTTTCCAATTTCAAGTAACTAACAATGTTGCAGAGTATGAGGCCCTCATCGCCGGGCTCAAGCTTGCCATAAAGGCAGGCATTCGCCGCCTCCATGTCCATAGCGACTCGCAACTGGTGATCCACCAGGTCCAAGGGTGCGCCGAATGCAAAGACGCCACCCTGATAAAGTACCTTAAGTTGGTGAACGCCTTGCGGACCAACTTTGAAGAGGCCATCTTCATCCATGTTCCTCGTTCTGAGAATACTACAGCAGACATGCTGTCCAAGGGAAAGACTCACTCCACCTTGGCTACCCTCGCCAACCCTTCCATTGCGGAAGCTATCGATATTGCCTCACCGGCAACGCAAAATCCGGTTGCAGATCGGAGAGACCCCATTATCGCCGAGCTAAAGGCCAGCACCGCGACCCCCAAGCTCGCAAGCGGGCCATCCGCTTTGTTCTCATTGATGAACAATTGTGGCATCGCGGATTCTCAAGCACCCTCCAACGATGCCTCAAAGACCCTTGAGGGACACTCAGTCTTGGACACTCTCCACCAAGGCAACTGTGGCGCACACATTGCTGCGGAGGCACTTGCCCACAAGGCCCTTCGCCAAGGATACTACTGGCCCACCCTGAAAAGGGACGCCGCCGCACTGGTCAAAACATGCCACCAGTGCCAGATCAACTCTCGCATCCAGTGAATACCATCTACGGAGTCTCCAAAGATCGACAAACCCAAAGGCCCTTCGCCTGTGGGGCCTTGATCTCATCGGTCCAATGCCGACCGCGCCAGTCCGCACCGCTTCGTGTGGTTGTAGTTGATTATTTTTCTAAATGGGTCGAAGTAGAACCCCTGGTTTCTATCACCTCCGCCAAGATCATCAAATTTCTTTGGAAGAATCTCGTCTGCCGGTATGGTAGTCCCCGCGCTATCATCACAGATAATGGCACTCAGTTCACCAGTCATAGCGTCCAACAATGGGCCCAGGACAACAACGTCCGCATGCTTTTCGCCCCAGTGGCGCACCCCCAGTCTAATGGCCAAGTTGAGGTCACTAACCGCACCCTCAAGGAGGGCCTCAAGAAGCGCCTTGAGGGGGCCAAAGGCCGCTGGGTAGACGAACTCCCAAGCGTCTTGTGGGACTACCGCACCACAACGCGCACCCCAACAGGCGAGACACCTTTTTCCTAGGTATATGGCGCAGACGCGCTTCTACCTATTGAGGCAGATCTTCCCACGATCCGTATGATCAACTTCAACGACGAATCCAACTCTCAAGGGCTTCGCGCCAAGCTCGACTTACTCGAAGAATTACGCGAAGGCACTCGCCTTCGCATGTTTGCCCTCAAACAGAGGCTCAGTCTTCATCATAATGCCAGGGTGAGACCCAAGGCGCTACAACAAGGGGGCCTTGCCTTGCTCAAGTCTGCCCTCACTGCTCGCGACCCCAAACAGGGTGTCTTGCGACCCAACTGGGACGGACCTTATATTGTTCACAAACAAGTCCGCCCAGGAGTCTATGAACTGCAAGACCATGATGGTCGTCTTCTTCCCCGCAACTTTCATGCGGATGACTTACGCCCATATTACGTGTAAGTCCTCAGTCTTATTTTTTCAATTCAATAAAATACAAGTGTATTTCCTCCTCTCTTACAGCATTACACGGCAACACAATTGCCCTCTCAAATCGCCATCTGCACCCAACCGGTCAGACTGGCCACTTGTCCAAATCGTGGCATCCGACCTTGTCAGGTCCTACTCGCGCACCCACACAAAGGGAAGCTCCCTGCGGTCGCGCCAATGGTAGTTGCGGGTCTCATCCCCAACTGACCTTCAACTCGCCCCGCTCCAAGGGTAATCCTCTTGCGATGCGGAAGGGTAATCCCCTTTTGGCTCCTTCAGGGAGGTCCCTGTGTAAGTCGCCCTCGCGCGCATCACCGGACCTTCCGCGAGGACTCCTCCACACAGGTAGTTGCGGGTATCATCCCCAACTGACCTTCAACTCGCCCCGCTCCAAGGGTAATCCTCTTGCGATGCGGAAGGGTAATCCTCTTTTGGCTCCTTCAGGGAGGTCCCTGTGTAAGTCGCCCTCGCGCGCATCACCGGACCTTCCGCGCGGACTCCTCCACACAGGTAGTTGCGGGTCTCATCCCCAACTGACCTTCAACTCGCCCCGCTCCAAGGGTAATCCTCTTGCGATGCGGAAGGGTAACCCCTTTTGGCTCCTTCAGGGAGGTCCCTGTGTAAGTCGCCCTCGCGCGCCTCACCGGACCTTCCGCACGGGCTCCTCAACACAGCTGCGGGTCTCATCCCCCAGAACTCCAGCTGGCCCTTCACTTGTCTCAACAAGTGCTCCACTGCCTTCGCCATCGCGCGAATACAATCTCAAGGTAAACTGAGCTTTACTTCACTCTTATCATACAGCTTGTAAGCACCTTGCAGATATCCTCTACTTGGTACACTGTACACTACCCAAGGGCTTACTCCCTGCAAAATCGCCAGGAAGGTCTATGTGTGAGCCGCCTTCGCGAGCCCCAACAGACCTTCCACATGGAGAAATCTCATCCATGGTCTTCAAAGGCATCGCCTCTGTGAACCCTAAATGGGTCCTCAACTTGTCTCAACAAGTGGTCTCTGCCTCAACTTGTCTCAACAAGTGAACCCACAGATTGTCTGGAAAGATATCTGTGGCTCCGCCATTGCGGATCTCAAGTACATCGCCACTACGAACTCAAGCTGAAACTCCAGTTTCTTGACAAGTGAACTCTGTGGCTTCGCCGTTGCGAACCCCAGCAGACCCCTCGCCACAAACGGGACTTAGCCTACGGTTGATAACCTAGCTAGCGTACCCTACACTGCTATCGCAAGACAAAAGCGAGGCTACAAAACAATGAAGGTAAAATGAAATTTTACTTCATTTACTACTATCAAAATTATGCATGAGTGCAGGTGTCCTTTGTACACAAAAGAGGGGGGGTCATCCACAAATTGGAGCCTCCGCCCTAGTCCAAAGAGGGCATACCATGCTTCTCCCATCTTCCTCCCCGCTCCCCTGGGCCGAGCAGGGCCTCTACCGCTGGATTGCCGGTGTTCGCAGCATCCGTAATCCCAAGACTTAGCTCGGGAACGCTTGCTCCACTTGAACCGGGCTCGGGCGATGGCCTGGCACTTCACCTCCTCGGCTGCAGCCTCTGCCAACTTAACTTTGGCCTTCGCCTCTGCAAGGGCAGCTTTTGTTTCAGCCTCCAAAGAGAGGAATGTCTCCTTCATGACAGCAGCCTCAATTTGTTTGGCTCCCAACTCTGCTTCCTGTTGAAGGACACGGTGCTGGAATGCATCAATCAGACGGGCCTGCTCCCACCGGCAGCAAGCGGTCCGCTCCTTGTTAAGGAAGTCGCAAAGTCGGTCCGCTTGGCCTTGTTACACCCACCCCGACGTTTTGTAATTTTTCCGGCGAATGTCGGCAATTGTGAATTCCAATCTTTGGAAGTGAATTTGGTGATATTTATAAGTGTTTTACGTGTTGGACTGCAATTTTTGAGTTAGGGGCATTTTGCGGAAAATCGGTTTCGGAGGGCAAAATGGACACCGACGGGGAAAATTAGGAGATAATCCCTTGGTAATTTCTCTTAGAAAGAGAAATCAACTTTTGAACACTCTCTCCTTTGCTGGCCAGAATACTTCTCTTCCTTTCGTGGCTGATTCTGCTCATCTAGAGTTCGAATTGGCTTTGGTGGTAGTTAGAAGAAATCTTCCTTAACCTCTTAGCTTCAACTTTTCGGAAGGGGCCATGGTCCAAAAACGTCGGGAAGACCTCTAGATCTGAGTTGCACGAAAACGGGTCTCTGTGATGTTGGTGCTGAAAACTCAAACTTGAAGTTTCGGGTTTTGAGGTTCAACAAGCTTGGTTCTACCACTTTCTTAACCTCACAAATCAGTGACAATCAAGGTAAATTTGAGTTTGTTTTGGGCTAATCATCATGTTTGAAGTTGAACATGTATGGAAGTTATGCTTACTCTTGATTGTTCATGGCCAAATCTTTGAAGGAAATTTTGGTGGTGGTGGTGTCACAATTCCAGCAACTAAATCAAGGGTTGAGTGAATTTTAGCAAGGTGAGGAACCCCTTGTTAAGTTTTATGAAATTTTGGTTGTTGGTTGGTGTTGATCTTCTTGTATGTTGGTGTTTGATACATGTTAAGCATGTTTTGTTCTTGGAAAATCATGAAAACACAAGTGTTGGAAAAAATCAGCAAGGGGCCGAAAGTTTGAGATGGTGTTTGATGATGTTTTCTTGGTTGAACATGGAAAAGAAGCATGTATTTGGCATGTTTGGCATGTTTTAAAGTTAGGGTAGAAAGTTGGAATTATTTGATGAAGATTGGTATTAAGGCCGAATTGTTTGAGGAATTTTTGGTGGGTGATTTGTTGAAGAAAGTTGGAAAGAAACATGTTTTAAGTGTTTTTAACATGTTTGGAAGTTGTAGGAAAAAGTTGGGATTTATTTGAGTGATTTTGTCATAAGGCCGAAAGTTTGGGGTGTTGAAGTTAAGGATGAAGGGTGTAATTAAATCATGTTTGGTAAAAGAAAGTATGTTTAAGTGATAAAAATGCAAGTTGGTAAAGTTTGGGAAAAAATAAGGGTTTGGGCCGAATTTGGGCTTGGGCCGAAATTTTGGGTGAAATTGGATAAAAGTTGACTTTTTGGTAAAGTTGACCAAATCGGGTAAATTAGCCGAATTTAGGGAAGTTGAGGGACTTAAGTTTTAATTAAGGATAAATTCCCAACATAAGGAACTTTAGTGAAGTAACTAAAGTTATTTATGTGTTTCGATTCGCATTTTCCGGGATACTCTTTGTGAGCGTCAGGGGACCCAGTAGATTATCCGCTTCTGTCGAGGTAAGGGGTTTAACTTCCTTAATGCGCATTTTATGTGTATTAGGTTAGTTAAGGGCTAGTACTTGGGTCGAGGTGGGGCCCGGTGACTCTCGGGTCTAGTCACATGGTACGTAGCGGGTTTGCAGGGTTTTGCTTAAATATGGGTTATGGACATATATCATATCGGACTTGCTTATCAGGGGTCGACAACGGACCCATATTTATATTCTGTACGTGAGAAGTCCGTGAGTTCGGCTGACGGGAACGCCGGGACCTAAGCCGGTATGCCAACCGTGGTCGTTAACTCACGATGTTATGTGCTGGCTTTGTGCCGCTTTTGGGCCGACAGTTAGGGGCGATATCCCCTCGCTGGTACCACGCGTTATGACCCGATCATCAGTGTGAGCTTAACAAGCCGCTGTAGGAGTCTTTGTCGAGGGTTCGGGAACCTTTGTATTGGTGTACCACCAGTCCGACGGACTTATGAGCATCATCACATGTGCATGTCATGATCACGATATACTTAGGACTGTATTATTTAGTTCATTGCATACTAACCCTTTTATGCGGGAAAATATTTTTAAGGTTTTACCGCTACTGTACCTACCCCCTTACGGAGTTCTTTCGAGAACTCACCCCCACTTATTATGTTTTCGGGATCGGGCAAACGACTGTGGTGTAGATCTCCGCATGATTATCGTTGTGCATTTTTGGCTTTAAGGTACTTATACATTAAGTTGGGGTGTTTTCTCGTTAGATACTTTTGTGATCTTACTGAGTTGGGTTTGACATTTATATTCTCCTGTTTATGTTCAGCACGCAGCAGTTGTAGCTAGCAAGGTAACACTGGTTTTGGACTTGGCTCTGTAGGTAATATTGCATATAGGATGTTTTCGGTACTTGGGTCTGTATATTATTCGTAGGAAGTTTCCGGCCCTACGAAGAGGGCGGAACTTCTTCTGCCTGTATTCTTTACTATCTGCTTTTTCCTGCGCGCGATATTCTGCAAAACCACTAACTTGTCTCGGGTGCAGGTTTAGGACTAGAAAGATGTCGTAAAATCTGCAACACGACTTAACCTTAAAACTGAAAGGAAAACGCGTTTTAAGGGTTGGCTTTGGGTCCACACAAAAACCATTTTAAGAGAACTCCGTTTTCACCCGCCGCCGACTCAGAAAGCTTCCGCAACCACTCGACAACTGCGCTTCCAGCATCCGGGGCGGCGGGGTGACACTGCTCCTCCTCCCTTCCTTGGGAAGCATCCAAGAAATTCTGAGAAATGCTATCTCGGCAATCTGGGCGTCGTCCCGCCTATTGGCATACTTAAGAAAGTCCTGCCATTGCTCCATAGCGGCGTACCCTTGGACAAGAGCTTTGCATCCAAGTTTATTTAAACAAGGCAGAAAGAAAACAAACAGAGCTTGTAAGCAAAGACCGTGAGGTTGTCTTACCCAGATTCGCTTAGCCGACTCCTTCATGAGTTCAGCAGGGGACTCCAGGCTTCGCCCCAGCACCTCCCTGTCATAAGGGGTGCGCAGCCCCTCCAAGCATGATAAGAGGGTCTTCTCCCCTCCCAACAACAATGAGTTGTCATTATTGAGGAAGAAGACCGGATCCCACGCATCGCGCAGTAGCTTCCCCTCTTCTTGGTACACTTTGGCCCTGAGGTCTTGCCTCGTGACCCTCAGTATAACTGGCTTTTCAAACCACTTGGGGGCTGTCTTAGCAGCGACGCGCCTTGTGTTATGGCCGCCCCGACGGAGGGCCATTCTGAGCCGGTTGGCCACCGGGGCCAACGGGCACTCCGGTCAGATTACTTCCAGAATCTTCACCGGAGTTCGGATCGACATGATATTTGATTTTTGGTGTCCTGGTAGTGTACCGGACATTTCCGCGGAAAATAATTTTTTCGGGCCGGGGGTTGCTGTCGGGCGATTTTCGGGGGTTCTGCGCGGAGAAATGGCTTCCGGGAGCAGCACAGGACTCAGATTCGAGGTTGGGAGGTAGTTTAGGAATCGTGGAAATATTTTACATTTTTCTGTGAAGAAAAGTGTTCTGGGCCGGGAATTTCAGTTTCGGGCAGTTTTCGGGCTCGGGACGAATCGAGCCGTGACACGTGGCGATTTGTGGTTGGTTGAAATGGTGGGTGAGTTAGAGGGCTTTGTTTTTCATGTGTGAGTGGGGTGTGATGTCATTTTGACATCATGATGATGCCATAAAGGAAGGCATGTGCATGGCACATGTCTTACTTATATTTATAAGTGATAATATTGGAAAAAAAGAAGGAAAAAAAATCATATCATCTTCTTCTTCTCACTTAGCCGAAACTTTCTTCTTCTTTCTTCACCATTGTTGGATTTTTCAAGCTTCCAAATCCATGCTCTAAGTTGCTCCTTTGCCCGAGAGTTCATCTGGAAAGTTGATCAGGAGCTCGAGTACTACGTCTGCCTGAGGTATGGTTTGATTCTGTGGCCTATTTAGCAAGATTGGAAAATTGGATTTTTGAGTTTAGATCTGAGTTTTGAAGAAATTGAACCGTTGGATCGTTGTGTGCTTCATATATGTTGATGTTGGGTAAGTAGGGATTAGGGAAATAACTTTGGATCGTTGAAAACAAAACCCGGGTGAGAATTCACCATTTGGCCGAATTTATTGATGTTGGTGTGATGAATTTCTGTTGAATTTGTTGTGTTCTGTGGATAGATTTGGGTTTGTTGAGGTGAATTCTTGTGTGTTCTGAATCGGTTCTGAATTCGGAGTTGTCGGTGGAAATCTGGAATTTTACCAAAATTCTGCCGGATTTTCAGATTTTGGTCAGGGGTGTAGGTTGGTAGTGTGGTTGGTATAGTTGCTAATTCAGCTTTGATTGACAGATTCTGAGGTCCGGAAGTTAGAAAAAGAGAGGTTTTCGGGTTTCGGTTCACGAATCAGAAGTTGTCCAGAATCGGTCAACTACTCTGGAATTGAGCGGTAAGGGTTTGGTTCTATCATTTTTGGTAAGATAGGCACTTTCTGCTTTTGCGGTATTTGAATTATGTGCCTTAAGGCACATTCTGTGATCTGTAGGTGTATGTCTTAGAATATACTCGGTCTGTTAACCCTACGACAGTTGGGGTTCGCTACCCCAGCTGGTGCACCATGCTTTTGTCTGAGCTTCGGCTTCTGACTCCCTTAGAGGGAGGCTGTCGTTTTGATTTAGTATAAGGGTTATGGCGATTTAAAGTTGCACATCCTTCGGGATTCTGATCTGTGTAGTACATGCTTCGTACTCCGTATTCTGTTTTCTGTTAACATTCTGTTTTGCAGGGTTGCATATGTTTATCTTACCCCAAATCCCTTACGGGTCCTTTCGAGGACTCACCCTTTTAGTGTTTCATTTTTGGTTTTCAGGTAGACCTGATAAGCAGCCAGCGGAGTAGGTTTCCGTGAGGCTTCTGTTTTTGTTGTGTATATTTTCAGGTATGTTGTGCTCAAGGATGAGCTTGGTGGAATGTTGTGTTTGGGTTCGGTTTTCAGTGGACTTATGTCTGATCTTTGTTGTGTTGAGCAGCAGCTGCACTTGCGGGCCGGGATTTTGTTGGGGGTAGCAGACTTGGTCCGAATCCCGCGCGAGGTATCCGACGTGTAGGGCTTAGGTTGGCTCTGTAGCCGCACGTGCATACTTTCTGGTTGTGATGACTGGTATTTGATATGAGGATTGTATATATTCTGCTCACAGCATGTTCAGAGCGCTTAGCGCTTGGTAGATACCCTATGTTCGGGGAATACTGTGTGTATCTATGTTATGTGCGTAAGTACTCGTCCACGGAGGGCGGGGCTTACTTTGTTGTTAATGCATGAACTGTATGTATGGTGATGGTGATGTGCTCGTCCGTTTCCGAGGGGCGGAACTCACCATGGATGTTTTTAGTTGTATGTGTGAAATTTTCAGGTTACGCCCACAATCACCGTGCGAGTCCGTCACGCGTGGTAGGTCCCGATGGACCTGCCATTCCGTGTCTTATGACTTCCGCTTCCGACGTCCCGGCGCCCCCGTCTCCGCAACCGGGCACGGGTGGCGTTCGTGACAAGTTGGTATCAGAGCAGGTAAGTGACCATATTGGTCGCCAGTGGTGACTTGTAGTGACAACTATTGCTGCACATTTTATTTTAGAATGGTTTGGTACGGAGATTGGCCACCTCCTTACTTGAACCACTTTAAAATAAAATTGTGGAGCAAAGTTTGATCCTTCAAGTTATCCTGGTAGATGCAGATTTCGGAACTTGGGATTTCTGGATTCTGGTAAAATTATTATGAGCGAGGGATTGTGGAAAAGATCCAGGTACGTAAAATTGTGTGTTAGGAAAAGATTTGGTGAAATAAGCATGAACTGCTTCTGTGATTTTGTGAAATACATGATTTTATCATTCTGAGAAATAACTTCTGTGTCAAGTGTTGCATTGCACTACAGAGCCTTAGAAAACTGCTGCTAGCTTCTGCAGGGATTAGAAGTGACTGATTTGTCTGGACTCTGTTTGGTCTGAAATGTTTTCAGGTATGGTTAACACGCGCAGACAGCGTGATCTGCGACCGGAGGGGGGGACCGTAATCCCACGCCTCCAAGAGATAGGGATGAGAGGCAGAGGGATTCTGGGGTAGAGCAGATACATACCCCGCCACTGGTTGCACAGCAGGGCCAGGGGTCTTCTACTACTTTGGTTCAGGTGCTGGAACAGGTACAGCAGTTGTTGAGGACATTAGTTCCGGCACAAGTTCCAATACAGCCACAGGTGCAGGAGGACTTAGTCGTGGCACCATCTGTACATTCTGACAGAGGGTGAGTAGCCATACCCGGACTACCACCCACACTCATGTACAGGCACGATCTGAGAGTGATTCTGAGGAGGACGAGGATCGCAGGAATCCGCGATCACGGAGGGTACGACCGGAGCGCAACCCTGCATCTCGCTCCGATCGTTCTGACCAGGAGACACATCAGCCACCTCGACAGCGACGGAGGATTATCGAGTTAGATTCTGATACCACCCGTCGGACCCACCGACGACGGGGAGGTTCGGGGCATCATGCTAGTTCTGATGATGTTCGATTGTTAGAAAGGTTTCAGCGCTTGAACCCTAAGAAGTTCAATGGCAGGGGAGGTCCTGAGGCAGCTGAGACGTGGTTCATGGAGATTGACAAGCTCCTACGGAGGTTACACCTACCTTCTACAGTGATGGTATCCCTTGCCACGTTTAATTTGCAGGAGGGAGCAGATCATTGGTGGAGGAGCCTTCAGGGTAATCTGAGGGCGAATGCGGGATTAGCACCCGATCAGGATCTGGACGTTACCTGGGAGCAGTTTACACAACTGTTCCATCGGAGATTTATCGGCGCTGCAGCTAGAGATCTGCGTCAGGCACAGTTTGATGAGCTTCATCAGGGAGACAGGACTGTCGCAGAGTATGAGCGGGAGTTTGACAGGCTTATCCACTACGTACCGCAGTACCATGGTATGGAGGAGGAGAAGGCCAAGAGGTTTATCCGCCGATTGCGCCCCGAGTACAGGTGGGCTCTGAGACCGTTGGATATTACTTTGTATCGGGAGGCGGTTCAGAAGGCCCAGCTCCTCGAGCAGGAGGAGGTTGAGAGTCGCCTCATCTCGCAGCGAGGTCAGGGGAGTACGAGGGGTTCCATGCAGCAGGGACCCCGGCAGATTTCTGGACGGCCGAACAGGCCTGGGCAGTCTAGTAGAGGCAGGGGAGGAGCACCATCGGCACGGCCTTGTTCGACTTGCAGTAGGTATCACCCTGGCCAACCTTGTTACCGACTGGAGGGCCGATGTTTACGTTGTGGGTCCGACAGTCACTGGGTACGGGATTGCCCTCTGACTGCGGGACAGGGTTTTGGCAGTCTCCAGCGTCCGCAGGCTCGGGCACAGCCCAACGCGCCGCGAGGGCGTGGGTTTCAGCAGGGTGGCCCGAGACCTCAGCAGCGACAGCAGCTTCAGCCACCCCCTCCACCACAGCAGCCCAGAGCAGGACGAGTTTTCCATATTGAGAGGGGAGGCCCTAGTCATCAGGGAGGACCTAGTCAGCAGGCAGGCACCAGCCAGCAGGGAGGCTCGAGTCAGCAGGGAGTTCTGCAAGGTACTTTATTTCTGAATGATATACCTGTTCATGCATTGTTTGATACAGGAGCATCTATTTCCATTGTAACACAGAAATGTGTTACATCTCTGCATCTGTCTGTTAGTACCTTGCCTCAAATGTATTTAGTAAAAACTGCTGGGAGTCAGTTTCTGTTTTCCAATGAGATGGTTCGGGGTTGTACGATATCTGTAGGTGGACATCAGATAGTATCAGACTTGTTGGTTCTGGACACGCCTAAGTATGATATAATTCTTGGGATGGACTGGCTATCCAAGAATTCTGTGCACATTGATTGTGCAACCCGTAGCATTATGGTTTCTGGAGAGGTGCTACCTCTCACGGCTCCGACTGGTTTGACTATCGCACAGCACAGTACAGAGTTGCAGATTCTGGATCAGCTGTCGATAGTTGGTGTAGGGGAATGCTATGATCTGAATGAGGCTGGTACTAGGTTGAAGTTAGATAGTATACCAGTGGTTCGGGATTTTCCGCAGGTATTTCCGGAGGAGTTGCCCGGATTACCACCAGAGCGGGAAATTGTGTTTGAGATCCACCTGCAGTCGGGTACTACTCCGATATCTATTCCTCCTTATCGGATGCCTATTTCTGAGATGCAGGAGTTGAAGAAGCAGTTGGAGGAACTACAGCAAAAGGGCTTCATCCGACCGAGCACTTCACCGTGGGGTGCTCCAGTTCTATTTGTTAAGAAGAAAGATGGGACGCTCCGACTTTGCATTGATTACAGACGGTTGAATGCCCTTACTGTGAAGAATAAGTATCCGTTGCCGAGGATTGACGATCTTTTTGATCAACTTCGGGGTTCGAGAGTTTTCTCGAAGATTGATCTCCGATCTGGGTACTTTCAGCTTAGGGTGAAGGAAGAGGACATACCTAAGACTGCTTTCCGCACCCGATATGGACACTTTGAGTTTACGGTCATGCCATTCGGGCTGACCAATGCTCCAGCGGCATTCATGGATCTGATGCATCGGGTGTTCCGACCGTACTTGGACTCATTTGTGGTGGTCTTTATCGATGATATTCTGATATATTCTAGGGATGAGGACTCGCATCGGGAGCATCTGAGGGTAGTTCTACAGACACTTTGGGAACATCAGCTTTATGCTAAATTCTCAAAGTGTGAGTTCTGGATTCGGGAAGTCACTTTTCTGGGACACGTTATTTCTGAGCATGGTTTGTCTGTGGATCCAGAGAAGGTGAGGGCAGTTCGGGATTGGAAGCAACCTACCACGGTACGGGAGATCAGGAGCTTCTTGGGGTTAGCAGGATATTATCGGAGGTTTGTACCGGGATTCTCTATTCTGGCATCTCCGCTTACACAGTTGACCAAGAAGGGTCAGCCGTATATCTGGTCAGAGAAGTGTGAGCAGAATTTCCAGGAGTTGAAGCGGCAGTTGACTAACGCTCCGATTCTGACTCTTCCAGATCCGAGCTTACCGTATGTGATTTATACGGATGCTTCCACGTCCGGTTTGGGGTGTGTGTTGATGCAGGAGCGTAATGTGGTAGCTTATGGGTCGAGGCAGCTGCGACCGCATGAGCTGAACTACCCAACACATGATCTGGAGTTGGCTGCGGTGATTTATGCGCTGAAACAATGGAGGCACTATCTGCTTGGTAACAAATTTCAGATTCTTACCGACCATAAGAGTCTGAAATATCTGTTTACGCAGAAGGAGCTTAACATGAGGCAGCGCAGATGGCTCGAATACATTAAGGACTATGATTGTAGTATCGAGTACATCTCTGGCAAGGGCAACACGGTTGCCGATGCACTGAGCAGGAAGTATACCGGGTTGGTCAAGGGAGGAGATGTTGGGGACCGATCCGAGGAGAGAGATTTGACATGCCTTTGGCACAGGTGGCAGCTCTGGGAGCGTGCTCAGGTATACACACTTACCATACATTCCGAGTGGCTTGACAGGGTGCGCGAGGCGCAAAGTAGAGATCCGGAGTTGAAGAAATTATCTAGGGTAGATAAGTGGTCTTTGTTACCGACGTTTCAAGATAGGCAGGGATTGCTATACTTCCGGGATAGACTCTATGTACCCGGGGATCAGGAGCTCCGGGATGAGATTATAGGAGGCACACTCGAGCAGACTGAGTATCCATCCCGGGAGTGAGAAGATGTATCAGGATCTGCGTACACACTTCTGGTGGCCTGGTATGAGGAGACACATTGCCACACATGTTTTTAGGTGTGCCATTTGTCAGCAGGTGAAGATTGAGCATCAGAAACCGGCAGGGACACTACAGACTTTACCCATTCCGATCCGGAAGTGGGGCGACATTACCATGGACTTTCTGACCGCATCGCTTCGACACGATCTCATCACGATGCTATCGGGTTATTGTGGATCGGCTAACAAAGTGCGCACACTTTCGCCTATTCGGGTGATGAGACCCTGAGAAGCTTGCCCGGCTTTACATCGTGAGATTGTACGATTACATGGAGTACTGTGTATCTCGACCGTGATCCGCGTTTTACGACACGGTTCGGGAGTGCTTTTCATAAAGCACCGCGCACGCGACTCTTAAAAGGGTGTGGACTCAAACCCTTCCCTTAAAACATTTTTCTTCCAGCTTTTAAGGTTGTTACGTGTTTGCAGATTTTAAGACGTCTTACTAGTCCTAAACCCGCACCCGAGACACGTTAGTGGTTTTTACAGGATATCGCGCGTAAAAATAATGAAGCGTAAAAAATAAAGATACAGCCGAGGAAGTTCCGCCTCTGCGTAGGGTCGGAAACTCCCACAAAATATACAGACCGATAGTATGAAAATACTAGAGTGTCTACATGCACTACTTCTACAGAGCCGAGCCAACAAAGGCGGAATTATACCTCGCTACTAGATGTCGCCGCTAAACATACACAGAGAAGAACGCCGACTTAACAGAAAGATACCAACATAGAAAGGATTTTAACGAGAATTTCCCCAAACACAAATATACCTCAAAATAATGTAAGTGCAGAACGAGCACCGCGGAAATCTAGTCCGCAGTCGCTTGCCCGATCCTCGAAAATATTGTAAGCATGGGGGTGAGTTCTCGAAAGAACCCGTAAGGGGGTAGGTACGAATTGGTCAAACCAAAACTTTTAAAACATTTTAGCTCGCACAAAAGGGTTAGCGTGCAATGTTCTAACAGATAACGCAACCCTAAATATCATGATGTGATATGCAGATGCATGTATACGTAATCCCATCGATCGAGGGCACACCATGGATAGATCTTCCCGCCCCGCCGGCATCTCCATGCGCCGTGAACAGATAATGAAGGCACGACCATGGGTAGTTCTTCCTGCCCGGCCGGCATCCCCATGCGTCGTTAATGTAAAGCGTAATGGGTCCGTCTTCGACCCCCGATAAATGCATCCGATATAGCGTAAGTCCGTAAATAATAACAGAAATGGGTCCGCCGTCGACCCCCGATATGCATATATTCCGTAAATAAAAACCCCGCAAACCACTACGTATCAAGAATTCAGCCCCGGAGTCACCGGGCCCCACCTCGACCCGATTACTAGCACCTTAACTAACCTAATACACATTTAGTGCACATTAAGGAAGTTAGACCCCTTACCTCAACAGAAATCGGATATCTACTGTGGCCTCCTGACGCACAAGCAGTATCCCAGAATTGCAGATTTAATCTGCCAGAATCAGAGACACAGAAATAGCTTAAGTTTCTTTACTAAAGTTCCAATGTTGGGAATTTATCCTTAATTACAACCTAAGTCCCTCAACTTTTCGTAACTTGCAAAAGTGCCCCAAAACTTACCAAGTGTCCAATTTTATCCGTAACTTGATAGAAACCCTTGTTTCCACAATTCTTAGTGACATCCTTCCATATTTACCAAGTTTACACTTTTACCCAAACTTTTCCATATTTTACACTTTGGTCCTCCAATTTTCATAAAATTGCCAACTTTACCCGGTTTGGTCAACTTGGTCAAAAAGTCAACTTCTATCCATTTTTACCCCAAATTTCGGCCCAAGCCCATACTTTTGGCCCAACTTTCATTTCAACCCAACTCTTTTCTAAACTTCACACTTTAGTTACTTTTCTTTTAATCCTTCATGTTAAACCATTTTTAACATGTTTTAATCAACTTTTCATCACCAAAACACTATTCACAAGAAACATATTTTTCCTTCCAAGTGTAGGATTTTCGGTTTTAACTCCAAATTTCACCCAACTTTAAATCTTAACACTTTCATGTATAATCCTTTATGTACTTCCATTTTCCAACACTTTAACATTTAAATCTTCAACAAAGCTTCATCAAACATACAAGCTCAAATTTTCGGCCAGCCCTCAAACTTTCACCAAAGTGTTCTTTTCACAAAATTTCAAGAACAAAGCATGCTTCAAATTCAACCAACAACAACATGCTTGAATATCACAACCCATCATTAACACAAATCATAAAACTTGTCAAGAGTGATCCTCACCTTGAAGAAGTTCCACCCAAAACTTGATTTAGCTGCTGGAAACTTGACAACACCACCACCAAAGTTTCCTTCAAAGATTTGGCCAAGAACAATCAAGAGTAAGCATAACCTCCATACATGTTCTTCTTTAAACATGATGATTAACCCAAGATAAACTCACATTTACCTTGATTGTCACTGATTTGTGAGGTTAAGAAAGTGGTAGAACCAAGCTTGTTGAACCTCAAAACCCGAAACTTCAAGTTTGAGTTTTTTGCTCAAACATCACAGCAGACCCGTTTTCGTGCATCTCATATTTGGAGGTCTTCCTGACGTTTTTGGACCTTGGCCCTTCAGCAAAGTTGAAGCCAAGAGGTTAAGGAAGATTTTCTCTAACTACCACAAGATCTGATTCGGCCTCTAAATGGAGCAGAAAACGCTGAGACAGAGGGACGAAAATTCTGGGCAGCAAGAGAAGAGAGAGTTCTCTACTTGTTTTTCTTTTCTAAGTGTGGAGAGATAAAGAAGCTGGAGCAAATGGCTTGTAAAAGGCCTTAAGGGCTGGTTAAAATGGAGGGATAAGGGGAGGGGACAAGAGCTCTTATCTAGGTTGGTATTGGGAAGGCAATGTGTAAGAGTTGTCCCCTAGATATTTCTTCCTCCAACCTTATCACTTCAAAAAAAACTAAAAACCACACAAATAAAATAAAATCCTATCCCATACCAGCCAAAAACGTCAGCAAGGTTCTAACCAACAAAATATTTTCCAAAATTTTACCCAACGGTGACCATTTTGCCCTCCGAAACCAATTTTTCGCAAAATGTCCCGGAACTCGAAAGTTGTCGTCCAACATGTAAAACACTTATAAATAACACCAAATTCACTTCCAAACATTGAATTCCAATAATTTATCATAATCCAATATTGTTCCGATAATTTACAGAATTCACAACTCCGCCGACATTCGCGGAAAATTACAAAACGTCGGGGTGGGTGTAACAATCTCCCCCTAGGACTCTTGGTCCTCCAAGAGTGGTATCAACAACTCAAACTCGCTCGGTACCTACTCCTCAAGTCCTCGCTCCACCTCCCAAGTCGCCTCCCGATCGAATGATGTGACCACCGCACCTTAATCATCGGAATCGACTTGTTGCGAGCCTCCGAATATCCCCGGCCGTAAAAGCTATCGGTACCTCTCGGTAGGATAGATCCGGCTCTAACTCAATCTCCTCGGTCGGAATGATCTGACTGTCATCCAAGATGCACTTCTTAAGCATGCCGACATGAAAACATTGTGCACCGCAGCACATGCTTGGAGGTAAGGCCAACTCAGTACGCGACTCGCCTATACGCTCCAAAATCTCGTAAGGACCAACATATCTGGGGCCAACTTGCCCCGCCGCCAAAACGAATGGTCCCACGAGTTGGTGCAACCTTCAGCCAAACTCTGTCTCCCACCTCAAACTCCAGATCACGACGCCTCTTGTTAACATATGAGGTGGTCTCGCCATTTGCGGCCTTCATCCGCATCTCAATCAAACGGATCTTCTCCGCCGCCTCCTCCAACAACTCGGGCCAATAATCATCCCGCTCGAGGCATCTGTCCAACAATGCGGTGTCATGCATCTCCGACCATACAAAGGCCTCAAAAGGTGCCATGCCGATAGTAGTCTGATAACCGTTGTTGTAAGAGAATTCTACTAGCGGCAGTGTCGATCCCACTGTCCCCCAAAATCTAGAACACAACTCCTGAGCATATCCTCGACAATCTGAATAACTCTCTCGGACTGCCCGTCTGTCTGAGGATGGTACGCCGTGCTCAGGTGAAGTCGCGTGCCCAGAGCCTTATGGAAGGCAACCCAAAACTTCGCGGTGAATCGTGGATCCCTGTCAGACACAATGGAGTCTGGTACTCCATGTAGTCGCACGATCTCCTGAATATAAAGTGGGCAAGCTTCTAGCGAGTCCGTCACTCGCATTGGCGTAAAATGTGCACACTTTGTCAGCCGATCAACTATAACCCAGATGGCGTCATGCCGAGCTCTAGTCGAGGAAGACCAATCAGAAGTCCATCGTGATATTGCCCCACTTCCCGACAGTGAATAGGTAGAGTTTGCAGTGTACCCGCTGGCTTCGATGCTCTACCTTAACGCGCCGACAAGTCGCACACCTCGACACATAGGCGGCTATGTGCCTCCGCATCCCCGGCCACTGTAAGTGGGATCAAGATCATGGTACATCTTCTCACTTCCGTGGTGGATGCTCAAGCTACTCGAATGCGCCTCCCCAACAGTCGATCTCGAATCGATGAATCATCCGGTACATAGAGGCGACTCAAGTACAAAGAACCCTCGCCTCGTACTCAAAGAACGGTCGCAGAGTCCCTTTGTCCTCACCCGAGAGTTTCTTCAGCCCCGCATCTCTCGGCCTCGTGCCTCTCGGATCTCGGCCGGCCACTCCGACCGAACGGTCAAAGTGTTAACCCGAGCTTGCTCCCACCGCTCCCACCGATGCCATAACAACATCAGATTTGAACCTTCAGCTTTGTTCCTAATCTCCACCGCTAACAATCCCAAAGATACCTCCCGCTCAAAGCATCTGCCATCAATTCCCCTTGCCGGCGGTGTACTCGATAGTGCAGTCATAGTCCTTCATGTATTCGAGCCACCGTCGCTGCCTCATATTCAAATCCTTCGGGTAAACAAATACTTCAAACTCTTGTGATCGGTGAAGATCTGGAATCTACCGCCGAGCAGATAATGTCTCCACCGCTTGAGAGCATAAATGACCGCAACCAACTCCAGTGTCATGCGTAGGGTAATTCGCTCGTGTGGTCGCATTTGTCTTGACCCGCACGCAACGACGTGGTGCCCTTGCATCAACACACATCCGACTCCCGCCCTGACGATCCGTAGATTACGTAAGGTAGTGCAGGTCCGGTTGACTCGTAAATTGGAGCGTGTGTCAAGAATCGCTTAAGTTCTCGAAAGCTGTCCTCGCAGCCGAGGACCAGACAAACGGCTGACCCTTCTTGGTCAACCGAGTAAGTGGTGATGCAAGTATGGAGAATCCTGCACGAATCTGCGGTAATATCCTCGCCAACCCTGTGAAGCTCCGTATCTCCTTAATAGTTCGTGGCTGCCTCCACTCCTCAACCGCCTTGGTCTTCTCTCGAATCCACAGATATACCATGCTCCCGACGATGTGACCTTAAAAGATACCTCCCGCAACCAGAAATCGCACTTAGAGAACTTAGCGTACAGCTAGTTGTTCGCAAGTGTCTCCAAAACAGTCCTCAAATGTCCTCGATGTGATTCCTCATCGGGAGAATAGACAAGAATGTCATCGATGAAGACTATCACAAAGGAATCTAGATACGGGCGGAATACTCGGTGCATCATGTCCATAAATGCAACCGGTGCATTCGTCAAACCAAATGGCATTACGGTACACTCGTAATGCCCATACCGAGTACGAAAAGCTGTCTTGGGAATATCTTCTTCTCTCGATGCGTAGTTGGAAGTACCTGCACCGCAGTCGATCTTCGAGAAAACCTTAGCTCCCCGAGTTGGTCAAACAGATCATCGATCCTCGGTATAGGATACTTGTTCTTGACGGTGATGGCATTCAACCGCCGATAATCGATACAAAGTCGGAGAGTCCCATCCTTCTTCTTAACAAACAGAACTGGGGCTCCCCAAGGTGAAGTGCTCTGGCGAATAAATCCCTTCTCCAGAAGCTCCTCGAGCTGTTTCTTCAGTTCAGCTAACTCCACGATCGGCATCCGGTAGGGAGGGATGGAGATCGGAGTTGATCCCGGCCAGTAATCAATCTCAAAAGTAATCTCCCGCTCCGAGGCATCCCCGCAACTCTTCCGAAAAACATGAGGAAAGTAACGAACTACATGTATCTTGTCTAACTCGGCGCTGCATCAGTAGCATTAAGGCCAAGTACTCTTCCTCATCAACCACCGGAATCGCCTAACGCACAACTCCATACTGCTCCATCGCCGGTGGATACTGATCGGGTACGACCTCTCCGGAAATCTGAATCTGCTGCCGCATACCAATCCTCACATCGTGTCGCGACAGCCAATCCATCCCTGAATAATATCGTACTTGGACGTATCCAAGATCAGCAACTCGACTCAATCTGATGACGCCCGATAGTCAACATGCATTCCCGAGCAATCTCATTCGAATACAATCGCGTCCCTCCAGCAAAGGCGTACCATAACTACGCCGCCGTGTAGGCGATAGGCGTAACTCGAGATGTCGCACATCTCGCAGAAATAGCGTAAATAGATGCGCCAAGATTAAAAAGTGCATTAACAGTACATTATTTAAAAAGATGATACCGCCAATGCTCCTCGCCGAGATGTACCACCGCTCAATCAAACACCCGTGGCCGGTTGGGGTCCTCTCGAACCGGTGGTGCCGGAAGTGGTGGTCTCGTGGTGGAGCTCTCAAGCCCCCGAGCAATACTCGCCCCGATGGCCCCGAACTGACCATGCCGTGGTCTCCCGCTGCAAACGAACACCCCGTGCCCGAGCCGGGGCAATCATTCATCCAATGATCTGCCGCCCACATCGCAGTAATCGCCTCGTAGCTCAAACAGTACGCCCCCGTGGCGTCGCCACACTCGGCATCGAAACTCCGACATGGGGGCCTTGCCCCTATCGAACCCGCCGGTCTACTCGCCCCGGGTCGGCTTGGTCCCGGCCGCTGCCTTCGCCCCGCTGCTCAAGGTCTCCCGCCACTGGGGTCGGGAAGATGTGACTACTGCCCAGCCATCTCTGTCTCCAAAAGTAGGGCCCTCTGGATGGCCTCATGATAGTCGAGATGCTGAGTGCAATCAAATGTCCTCGATCTCGCGGGCGCAAGCCCCCGATAAACCTCCCGGGTCTTATCCCGCTCCGAGGAGTCGAACAACGAGGAATAGCGGATAAGCCGCTAAACTCCACCTCGTACTCGGGCCACAAACCGCTACCCCGGGTAAGTGTATCAAACTCGGCCTGACGGCGCCCCGGATGGCGACTCAGCCATCGCTCATGGAACAAACGGAGAACTCCTCCCAAGGCATCCCCGGATCAACATGTCTCACCCGCATACCGCATCGCTCCGCCTCGCCACCCTCGCCACCACCAGCGCCGCATCTCTCAGATAGAAGGTAGCCAGAGAAACCATCTCCTCGGATGGTAAGTGAAGTCGGTGCAGAAGACGCCCAATATCGGTCAGTCACGTCTCGGCTGCATCAGGTCCAGATCTGCCCGAAAACCTGGGCGGGTTGAAGCGCCGCAGCGCTCCATCATCCTAACCTCATCAAAACCTACACTGCCTCGGTACGTGGCCTCGGGATCTCTCTCGATGTCCCCGAATCGGAATCGTGTCGCTCTAGGTCGGCGACGACCGATCAATGAACGCTCTACCCGAGCTCTGGCGGGTATCCGGTCTAGGGCGAGCGGGCTGACCGCTTCCCTAGTCCTCCCGGTGTGGGGTCTACCAAACACAGATCAATGTCCTCCGAAAGGGGAGTACGACGGTAGCGCTGGGAAACGGTATAAGTGGTCTCCGTGTCGAGGGTGTAGCAATCGGCGCCGAAAAATCGCCATCGCTCTCATGGTCGGATGCAATATCTGCTCGAGCAAACACACCGCTCGGGGGGTGCGACCGACCCAGTGTGTCCATAAGGTTGACACGCTCCTGGCGTCTAACAGATCGTACCATCTGAAATTCCCAACAAAACATATGTAAATAACGTTAATCTCTATGTTAGCAAACATCGACTCTAGTGGCTCAGAGTGTAGATGATATGCATGCTTAATGAAAATTTCGGCAGCAATTCCTTTGCTTGCCTACTTTGAGAGAAAATAACAATCCATATCCTTCATGAATTGTCAAAGCGCGATATCTGCTTTTAACCACTTATTTGAGTTTCAGATTATGCTAGGTTCTCGCGTTAACTAACCAACCATAAACATACCTAAAGTTCAAGAATAATTTTAGTAAAAGTTAGCTACGCTTTTATTTAAATTACCCTTAACTAGTAGTGTTGTTTAGGTAGGGTAGTCTTAACCATTCCTAACTCTAACCTTAGGCTCGATACCAAATTGTCACCCCACCGCCCGGAATCGGCGGAAGCGCCGTAGTTGCGGAGGTTGGAGGTAATGGCGGCGGGTGATCGCGAATTTTCTCTTAAAAGGGTGTGGACTCAAACCCTTCCCTTAAAACATTTTTCTTCCAGCTTTTAAGGTTGTTACGTGTTTGCAGATTTTAAGACGTCTTACTAGTCCTAAACTCGCACTCCGAGACACGTTAGTGGTTTTTACAGATATCGCGCGTAAAAATAATGAAGCGTAAAAATAAAGATACAAAGCCGAGGAAGTTCCGCCTCGCGTAGGGTCGGAAACTCCCACAAAATATACAGACCGATAGTATGAAAATACTAGAGTGTCTACATGCACTACTTCTACAGAGCCGAGCCAACAAAGGCGGAATTATACCTCGCTACTAGATGTCGCTAAACATACACAGAGAAGAACGCCGACTTAATGTAAAGATACCAACATAGAAAGGATTTTAACGAGAATTTCCCCAAACACAAATATACCTCAAAATAACAGAAGTGCAGAACGAGCACCACGGAAATCTAGTCCGCAGGTCGATTGCCCGGATCCCCTTAAAATATTGTAAGCATGGGGGGTGAGTTCTCGAAAGAACCCGTAAGGGGGTAGGTACGAATTGGTCAAACCAAAACTTTTAAAACCTTTTAGCTCGCACAAAAGGGTTAGCGTGCAATGTTCTAACAGATAACGCAACCCTAAATATCATGATGTGATATGCAGATGCATGTATACGTAATCCCATCGATCGAGGGCACAGCCATGGATAGATCTTCTCGGCCCCGCCGCATCTCCATGCGCCGTGAACAGATAATGAAGGCACGACCATGGGTAGTTCTTCCTGCCCGGCCGGCATCCCCATGCGCGTTAATGAAAGCGTAATGGGTCCGTCTTCACCCCCGATAAAATGATCCGATATAGCGTAAGTCCGTAAATAATAATGTAAATGGGTCCGCTGCCGACCCCCGATATGCATATATTCCGTAAATAAAACCCCGCAAACCACTACGTATCAAGAATTCAGCCCCGGAGTCACCGGGCCCCACCTCGACCCGAGTACTAGCTCCTTAACTAACCTAATACACATTTAATGCGCATTAAGGAAGTTAAACCCCTTACCTCAATGTAAATCGGATATCTACTGTGGCCTCCCGACGCACAAGCAAGATCCTGCACTGCGCATTTAATCGCCGTAATCAGAGACACGTAAATAGCTTAAGTTTCTTTACTAAAGTTCCAATGTTGGGAATTTATCCTTAATTACAACCTAAGTCACTCAACTTTTCGTAACTTGCAAAAGTGCCCCAAAACTTACCAAGTGTCCAATTTTATCCGAACTTGATAGAAACCCTTGTTTCCACAATTCTTAGTGACATCCTTCCATATTTACCAAGTTTACACTTTTACCCAAACTTTTCCATATTTTACACTTCGTCCTCCAATTTTCATAAAATTGCCAACTTTACCTTGCTTTGGTCAACTTGGTCAAAAAGTCAACTTCTATCCATTTTTACCCCAAATTTCGGCCCAAGCCCATACTTTTGGCCCAACTTTCATTTCAACCCAACTCTTTTCTAAACTTCACACTTTAGTTACTTTTCTTTTAATCCTTCATGTTAAACCATTTTTAACATGTTTTAATCAACTTTTCATCACCAAAACACTATTCACAAAGAAACATATTTTTCCTTCCAAGTGTAGGATTTTCGGTTTTAACTCCAAATTTCACCCAACTTTAAATCTTAACACTTTCATGTATAATCCTTTATGTACTTCCATTTTCCAACACTTTAACATTTAAATCTTCAACAAAGCTTCATCAAACATACAAGCTCAAAATTTTCGCCAGCCCTCAAACTTTCACCAAAGTGTTCTTTTCACAAAATTTCAAGAACAAAGCATGCTTCAAATTCAACCAACAACAACATGCTTGAATATCACAACCCATCATTAACACAAATCATAAAACTTGTCAAGAGTGATCCTCACCTTGAAGAAGTTCCACCCAAAACTTGATTTAGCTGCTGGAAACTTGACAACACCACCACCAAAGTTTCCTTCAAAGATTTGGCCAAGAACAATCAAGAGTAAGCATAACCTCCATACATGTTCTTCTTTAAACATGATGATTAACCCAAGATAAACTCACATTTACCTTGATTGTCACTGATTTGTGAGGTTAAGAAAGTGGTAGAACCAAGCTTGTTGAACCTCAAAACCCGAAACTTCAAGTTTGAGTTTTTTGCTCAAACATCACAGCAGACCCGTTTTCGTGCATCTCATATTTGGAGGTCTTCCCGACGTTTTGGACCTTGGCCCCTTCAGCAAAGTTGAAGCCAAGAGGTTAAGGAAGATTTTCTCTAACTACCACAAGATCTGATTCGGCCTCTAAATGGAGCAGAAAACGCTGAGACAGAGGGACGAAAATTCTGGGCAGCAAGGGACGAAAACGCCGAGACAGAGGGACGATAATTTACAGAATTCACAACTCCGGCCGACATTCGCCGGAAAATTACAAAACGTCGGGGTGGGTGTAACAATCTCCCCCTAGGACTCTTGGTCCTCCAAGAGTGGTATCAACAACTCAAACTCGCCGGTACCTACTCCTCAAGTCCCGCTCCACCTCCCAAGTCGCCTCCCGATCGTAATGATGTGACCATCGCACCTCCCGATCAGAATGATGTGACCACCGCACCTTAATGATGTCAGAAACTTCGTAGCAAGTTGATCCCCATTGTCAAGGTTCGGTGGTCACATCATACCGACAGGAAGCGACTTGGGAGACGGAGAAGGACATTCAGGACCGATACCCCGACCAGTACGAGCGGTTGAGAGGACTAAAGGAGGACCAAGAGTTCTAAGGAAGGGGGAATGTTATGGCCGCCCCGGAGAGCCATTTCGAGCCGGTTGGCCACACGGGTTAACGGGCACTCCGTCGACATTTAATCTTCACCGAGTTCGGATCGACATGATATTTGATTTTTGGTGCCCGGTAGTGTATCGGACATTTCATGGAAAATAATTTTTTCGGCCGGGGTTGCTGTCCTTGCCACGGAAAATTCCATGAATTATCGCAAGGTGAAGAAGAAGGACCCATGCCAAGAATGGTAGGATTTGGGGCAGCAAGAATGAGATGGAATTGTTGCCCCAACATTTATGGGGGTGACGAGAAAACGCACTCCCACTCCGCAGCTTCCAGCCGGTAGAACCGATGGAAGACGCCGCAAAGGGCCTCACTCCGCCATTCGACAGCAACGGTGAAGCTCGCAATGGTCAAGAATGTGTTGGGCGCCAATCGCGATGGTGGCAGCCCCACCTGTGCACAAGTCTTGCACCAAAGAATGAAAGGGAAACCGCAACCCTGCCGCAAGTTGTGCCGTGTACAGACACAGCACCTGATTCTCCAGGTTCTCTTCAGTCGTGGGCCAGCCCAACGCCCGAGCGAGACGCATACACTGGCACCTTCTCCACAGGCCAGAAGGCCTCCACCATTTCCTGGTGGATTTTGTCAATTCTCACTTTGGTCTTCCACGGTGGCAATCACCGGACGACGGCTTCCTTGGACTCTAGTTCTGCAAAAATCGAGCAACAAGCATATAAATCGAAATAGCCTAGCAGAGGCATTTTGTCAAGCACTCATCGTGCTCAGAAAAGCACTCACTGTGCTCGGAAGAAATCTTACCTGCTTAAAACGCCGGTGAAAAGAACGGTTGAGCAGGCAGCAAACGCACGAACGGACGGAGAAGTCTCGAGTGAAAAGTAGAGAACCCCCCACAAAACACTTGCAGCAACCGATGAACGGTTCAAATACGCAAGAATGCAAAAAGGCTACTCAGTGCGAAAACAAGGAAGTGCGTATGCGATGAATAGTTTCATCCTTCTCGGACACGCTTTTATAAGCCCGCGGAAATGAAAAAGCACTTTTTCAAGCGTAATTCGCTCCTGAGGCGACACATGCCGAACATCTGAATGGTTAGTAAACCTTTCACCTCCCGTTATCTCTCCTTTAAATACTGAGGAAACCCCTCACTGTCGTTACACTTCAAATGGTCCACAAGCGGCATGACCGCCCTCACCAGCTCCAAGACTTGAATTTTAAACAGAGTACGGGACCCTGCCCATACTCTTCCTTCAAGAGGAGGCATCTTGGTACACTACCCAGCAAATGCCCCCTCAAAAACTCACAAGGATCATGAAGGATCCAACACGGAAAATCAGATCGTAAAAGGTCTTCACACTCCACACGAGCCCAGACTTGTGACTACTACCGTCCTCAACACAAGATTTTCAAAACGGAGTATGTGACCCGCCCATACTCCACTCTCGTGAGGAGGCATCTTGGTACACTACCCAAGCAAACACGTCCTCGCGCGCATCGAATCACACAAGGACTTCGCAAGGTCTCACCTTGCGGTCTCCAAGACGCCTTCGCAAGGTCTCACCCTTGCGATCTCCAGACGCCTTCGCGAGGTCTCCTGGGCCTCGCCGCGCGAGGTCTTACCCTCACGGTCACAGATCTCATCTGCGCGAGGTCTCGCCTCTCGTGTCTCAAGTCTCGCCTTCGCAAGCTTCTTAGGCCTTAGCGGATCACCCTCGCGGTCTCGTGTCTCGCCCTTATGGTCTCACTCGCCTTCACGGGTCTCACTCCCGCGGTCTCACGACTCCGATTGGTTTGACTATCGCACGCATAGTACAGAGTTGCGCATTCTGGACCACCGCCGATAGTTGGTGTAGGGAATGTTTTGATCTGAATGAGGCGGATACTAGGTCGAAGCTAGCTAGTATACCGGTGGTTCGAGATTTTCCGCAGTATTTCCGGAGGAGTTGCCCGGATTACCAACAGAGCGGGAAATTGTGTTTGAGATCCACCTGCAGTCGTGTACTGCTCCGATATCTATTCCTCCTTATCGGATGCCCATTTCTGAGATGCAGGAGTTAAAGAAGCAGTTGGAGGAATTACAGCAGAAGGGCTTCATCCGACCGAGCACTTCGCCGTGGGGTGCTCCGGTTCTGTTTGTAAAGAAGAAAGATGGGACGCTCCGACTTTGTATAGACTACAGACGGTTGAATGCCCTTACTGTGAAGAATAAGTATCCGTTGACGAGGATTGATGATCTTTTTGATCAACTTCGGGATTCGAGAGTTTTCGAAGATTGATCTACGATCCGGATACTTTCAGCTTAGGGTGAAGGAGGAGGACATACCTAAGACTACTTTCCGCACCCGATATGGACACTTTGAGTTTACGGTCATGCCATTTGGGCTGACCAATGCTCCGGCAGCATTCATGGATCCGATGCATCGGATGTTCCGCCGTACTTGGACTCATTTGTGGTGGTCTTCATTGATGATATTCGATATATTCTCGGGATGCGGACTCGCATCGGGAGCATCCGAGGGTAGTTACAGACACTTTGGGAACATCAGCTTTATGCTAAGTTCTCAAAGTGTGAGTTCTGATCCGGGAGATCACCTTTCCGGGACACGTTATTTCGAGCATGGTCTGTCTGTGGACCCAGAGAAGGTGAAGGCAGTTCAGATCGGAAACAACCTACCACGGTACGGAGATCGTGGAGCTTCCCGGGATTAGCAGGTATTATCGGAGGTTCGCATCGGGGTTTTCTATTCTCGCATCTCCGCCACGCAGCTTGACCAAGAAGGGTCACCGTTTATCCGGTCCGATAAGTGTGAGCAGAATTTTTAGGAGTTGAAGCGGCAGCTGACTAACGCTCCGATTCTCGACTCTTCCAGATCCGAGCTTACCGTATGTGATCTATACGGATGCTTCCATATCCGGTTTGGGGTGTGTGCTGATGCAGATCGTAATGTGATAGCTTATGGGTCGAGGCAACTGCGACCGCATGAGTTGAACTATCCGACACACGATCCGGAGTTGGCCGCAGTGATCTATGCGCTGAAACAATGGAGGCATTATTCGCTTGGTAACAAATTTCAGATTCTTACCGACCATAAGAGTCTGAAATATCTGCTACGCAGTAAGGAGCTTAACATGAGGCAGCGCAGATGGCTCAATACATTAAGGACTATGATTGTAGTATCGAGTACATCTTCGCAAGGGCAACACGGTTGCCGATGCACCGAAAGGTGAAGTATACCGGGTTGGTTAAGGGAGGAGATGTTGGTGACCGATCCGAGGAGAGTGATCTCGACGTGCCTTTGGCACAAGTGGCGCCTGGGAGCGTGCTCGTGTGTATACACTTACCATACATTCTGAGTGGCTTGACAGGGTACGCGAGGCGCAAGGTAGAGATCCGGGGTTAAAGAAGCTGTCTGGGGAAGACAAGGGGTTTTTGTTACCGACGCTTTCAAGATAGGCAGGATTGCTATACTTCCGAGACCGCCTTTATGTACCGGAGGATCGGGAGCTCCGGAATGAGATTTTAGAGGAGGCACACTGAGCAGATTGAGTTCATCCCGGGAGTGAGAAGATGTATCGTGATCTGCGTACTCACTTCGTGGCCTGGGATGAGGAGGCACATTGCCACACATGTGTCTAGGTGTGCCGCTTTGTCACAGTGAAGATTGAGCACCGTAAACCGGCAGGACACTACAGACTTTGCCCATTCCAGTCCGGGAAGTGGGGCAATGTTACTATGGACTTTCTCGATCGCACCGCCGACACGGTCTCGCCATGATGCTATCTCGGGTTATTGTGGATCGGCCGACAAAGTGCGCACACTTTTCGCCTATTCGGTCACGGACCTCCGGAGAAGCTTGCCCGGCTTTACATCGTGAGATTGTACGATTACATGGAGTACCAGCACTCCATTGTATCTGACCGTGATCCGCTTTACGGCACGGTTCTCGAGGGCTTTTCATGAAGCGCTGGGCACACGACTCCATCTCGAGATAGCTTATCACCCACGCATGCACGGGCAATGGAGCGGTGATTCAGATATTGGAGGACATGCCGTGAAGTCATACTATGGATTTTGGAGGAGATTGGGACCAGCAGCTTGCCTTTAATTGAGTTCTCGTACAACAACAGCCTTCCAGACTACGATTGGTATGGCTCCATATGAGGCGTTGTACAGAGGAGGTGTATGACACCACACCGCTGGACCGATGCGTCCCGATAGGGTTGAGTTGGGACCCGAGCTTATTGAGGAGACTACGGCGAAGATCGATTGATTCAGCGCGGAATAAAGCCGCGAACGACCGCACCACTACTTATGCGAACCGCCGCCGTAGGGCTCGGAGTTTGAGGTTGGGGATAGGGTTTGGCTCAAGGTAGCACCTATCCGAGGGACAATGATTCGGGAAGAAGGGCAAGTTGGCCCCACGGTATATCGCCCATATGAGATTCTCGAGGATGTTACGGCCACCCCGAGCGGGTTGCGACCGGGTGACCCGGCTCCGGTTTTGGCCTCGCGGGTCACGCTTTTCGGCGCTCAGCGGCTCCCGAGCCCTATCCGAGTATCATTTTGGCGAACCCTTCCGTATTTGAGGTCGTGTGGGTCCTCTGACGCTTCCGCCGAAAAAATTTTTCTGGCGCCGTGGGATTGTCGGGGTAGCCTCGGGACGAACAGCGGGCTCGGTAGCACTCTCGAGATAACAGTTTGGGAAGCCGTTTGCAGTTTTGGAGTCGTGGAGACGTCCCGGAGGTGGTTGTGGAGTTTAATATTTGGGGCGGGACGTTCGGTTCCGGGCGACTCCCGGGGCTCGGGATGGAAATTTTCTGACGGCTTTGGGGTAAGTTGTGTTATAATTTAAGATGGAATTTATGGGTATTTTTATAGAATTTTGGAGTGACGGAATTTCGGTTCAGGTTGACACACTCGCACGTCGGGTTTTGGTTCGGGTTCAGCGAGCTCGGTAGGACACTCTGGAATGGTAAATGAACTTTTGAAATATGTTTTGTGAATGTTGTAATATTCTGAGGGTTGTGTCCAAGTTTGGTTAATTTTGGAATTCGGTAATTATTTTTGGGCAAAAAGAATTGGAACTTTCGGAAAAATTGGGAGTTAATTTGCAATTGGTTGCAAAATTAATAAAAATCAGCATGGGCAGCTTTTGTTTTTTTCGGCAGGAATTGGGAGGTGAAATAGGACACTTGGCTTGATTTAATTTAAGAAGAGAGGTATGGGTTTAAAGTGAGGAAAATATATAATGGCTAATATTTTCATAAAATGAGTTTATCTCATTTTCATCTCTTTTCTTTTCTTCTTCTTCTTCTTCCTTTGCTGCTGCTGCCGCCATCTTTGAAGCTCACCTCCAAGCTTGAAGTTCTTCTTCTTAGTTGGAATCAAAGAGAAATTGGGTGCTTTGAGTGGTAAGCATCCTCCCTTCTCCTCTTTTCTTGTTGAAATTGAAGATTAGTGAAGAAATATGGATTTATGGTGAATGATGGGTTTGTTCTTAGCTATAAGCTAGGATGATTTTCTTCCTCCCATCTTTTAGTATGTTGTTCTTGGGTTGTAGGAGAGTGTTAATCAAGTGTTGGATTTTGGAAAACACATCTTGGATGGAAAACCTATGTTGGCCGAATTTTTGGATAATTTCCAAAATGATGTGTGTTTGTTATCTTGGTTCATGCTTCAAGTATGTTAGTCCTAGCATGATTCTAAGCTTATGTATGGATTCAATTTGATGGAAAACAAGTTGAGGTAAAAACCCCCTTTTTGGCCGAATTTATGGGTTGATTTTCAATATTGGATTTTGTTGTTTGGATGCAATTGGATAGCATTCTTGGGTTAGAAGTGAAATTGGTGATTAGAATGGTTGTTTGGTAGCTTGTTTGGATTGATTTGGATGTTGGGTGAAATGTTGGTTAGTAACCGAAATGTTGGAATGAAACTTTATCTAGGTTGGAGTTTCATTTTGGTTAAATTGGATGTTAATATGGTGTTGGGGTTGAATTTAGGAGTGGATGGAAGTTTGAAACGTTGAATTCGGTTAAGAAATGGAAAAGTTACAATTAAGCGGGATTATCGGAAAATGGCGGGTAATGAAGGGTTTAAGGTTGGATTTGATCAGTTCTGCTTGTTGTATTATGTTTGTCAATGTATAATCTTGCATTGCCTAAGTTGGTTCTGAATTCTGAAGTTTCTGTGGAAATCTGGAATTTTACGGAAATTCTGCCGGATTTTCGGTTTTGGGGTCGGGGATGTAGTTTGGTAGTGTGGTTGATAAGGATTCTAATTCAACTTGGTTTGGCAGATTCTGAGGTTCGGAGGTTAGGAAAAGAGAAGTTCTAAGTTTCGGGGCACGGTGTAGGAGTTGTCCAGAATCGGTCTAATACTCTGGATTTTGAGGTAAGGGTTTGGTTCTGTTGTTTTGGTAAGATAAGTATATGTTTTGGTTTCATTTTCTGTTCTGCTAGTATTTCGAATTTTATGCCTTTGGGCATATTCTGTAGTTTGTAGGAGTATGCCTTATGGCATACTGTCTGCTAACCTTACGACAGTTGTGGGTTCGCTACCCCACCGGTGCACCATGCTTCAGATTAGCTTCGGCTTCCGACTCCCTTAGTGGAGGTTGTCGTTCCGATTTGCTATAAGGGTTATGGCGATTTAGAATCGCACGTCCTTCGGGACTCCGATCTAATTTCTGTACATGCATGTTATTCTGTATTCTGTTGCATATATTGCTATCTTTCTGTTTTGCAGGGTTACATATACTTACCTTACCCCATATCCCTTACGGGTCCTTTTAGGACTCACCCTTTTTCTGGTTCTGTTTTTGGGTTTCAGGTAGACCTGATAAGCGGCCTGCGGAGTAGGTTTTCGTGAGGTTCTATCTCGGTTGTGTTTTGCAGCAGCTGCACCTTGCGGGCCGGGATTTTATCTACTTGGTCGGAATCCCGCGCGAGGTATTTGATGCTTAGGCCTAGGCTTGGCTCTGTAGCTGCATGTGCATATTTTTCTGGTTTGCTGTGATGATTGTATATTTGTATATATTTACATATTCTGTTCTGTGCATGTTCTGAGCGCTTGGCGCTTGCTAGACACTTTAGGTTCTGTGAACTCTGTATGTATTTATGTTTTGGTGCGTAAGCACTCGTCCACGGAGGGCGGGGCTTACTCTTGCTAATGCATGAATTGTATGTTTGGATTTTATTTTCAGTTATATGCACGAAATTTTTGTTAGGTTGCTTCCACAATCGTTTCGCTCTTTGGGTCCGCTACGTGCGGCGGGTCTCCATGGACCTGCCATACCATATCATTCCGGCTTCCGCGTCCGGCGTCCCGGCGCCCCCGCCTCCGCAACCGGGCTAGGGTGGCGTGCGGTGACAGCTTCTTTACTGCACTTGTTATATTGGATTTGCAGTTAACTGACTCTTTTCTCTCTCTTTGGATATGTTTTAGCAGCAGCAGTACCACGTGCGGGAATCTTCTGAGCGAGAGGTTTCCAGATTCCGCACTTAGGTATTTCTAGGGTTTACTTTGGCGGCTCTGTAGATGTAGTTGCATGCATGTTAGAACAGATCATGTTGTATATGGCGTATATTCTGGAATATATTCTGATTCTGTACTTTCTTCTGAGTCGAGGGCCGAGCCCGAGACTTGCATATATTGTATATGTTTATAGGATGGTTTCTGTGTTCTGATTGTTGTGGTTAATGAATAGTATTCCATGAACTGCATGTTTGGTGATGGTCGGGTGCTCGCCTATTTCAGTGGGGCGGGGCTCACCATGGATAGTTAAGGTTATTGTGTATACTTGCCGTGGTTGAGTTTTGTAGGTTGCGGGTCGTGATACGACCATTCTAATTAGTGAGCAAAGTGCTCTCAGGCACTGGGCCTTCGAGAGCGAGACTTTGCGGGCCGGGTCATGGGACCACTGCACGCAGCGGGTTACGGTAGTACCGTTTATGCGCTTTCTGCCGTAGCTTCCGCTTCCGACGTCGCGGCCGGCTCCGCCTCCGCAACCGGGCGGGCTAGTCATGACAGGTGGATCATCCGAGACATCTCATGGTGTGATCAGCTCGTTTCTGATAGTTCTCAAACCTCAAAATCATTGATCTTTGTTTCTCCACAGAAACATCACCATATTTGGTCTTGACAGTGTCCCAAATTTCTTTGGCACTATCAAGGGTTGAGAACTCAACCATGATCTCATCCACCATTGTCGAAAGAAGGGTCACTCGGCAAAGACGATTCTTTTTCAGATAAGCCATGTAGGCTGTCTGGTCTTTCCCTTCTTTCGGTTGGGCAACCTGACCTCCATCAGATAAAACCTCAAGTGTGTCCTGCTTAGTAAGAATGAACTTGACCTTTTGCTGGCAAATCGGATAGTTGTCACCATCCAATTTGAGGTCCTTGTTCAATTCAGCAACAATATTCTTACATGCCATCTACATGATGCAAATCACATGTATCAAAGTTCAATCAATCACAACAAGACTCAACCAAGCAACAAATACATGCAACTACTTCAAACATGTTCATATATGGCAAAAGGAGTGCATATAGCATCCAATTAGAAACACACAAACATGTTTCCATAGTTTCACATACATGTTCTAATTGAGCCTCTAAGAAGGTTCAAATATCTTACTTTAAGGTTTCATGTACACATACATGAATAGCTTATGTAACATTACATATGATATTTCTCCAAAACCTTAGTCTCATCACCCATAAGTCTCCTTAATACAATTCCCAGGAAAGGTGGAGGGGTCACATCGGTCCCGCTTAAAATCCACCTCCTTAGACAGAATTATAATCAATTCGACGGGGTCCCTAGAAACCTTAGCTTTTAGAAATATCATATCCTCCTTAAACCAAGTCTCATTTCCCTCAAGTCCATCATAGTGGTGAACTAATCACCAGTACTAAGACTCTCTCAGGGTTGAGGTTCTTAGTCTAAGTCGAGGTACAATGTCACATATATGCAACTTATGCATACTAGTAAGAACATGTAGAAAATACACAAAGAACACATCTTGGTTTATTCCTCCTTGAATTAAGTCTCTCATCCCTCAAGTCACCATAGTGATAATTCCCAGGAAGGAGGGATACAATGGTATCGCTTAAGTTCTTTCCTAGACAGTATTACCATCTAATTAAGACTATCTCCGTGTAAAGCCAATAACTCACGTGAAGAATTACACCAAGAACTTATCTTGTGCATTTCATGCCATAATCACAATTATATCATGTTCTAACTTTCATATAGATATACATGTGAATCACAAAGAAGCAACATACATGCTTTCATTCAATCATACTCATGAACACATACATAAGCATACAATGATTCACATATTCGATCATAACCCCTTCGAATAACCCATTCGAACACATGCCTATCGCATGTGCGAACCTTACCCCTCGCGAGCGCGAATCCTGCCCTCGCAGAATACGGCTTGCGAACCCCAGCCTTCGCGGAATGGGGACTGGCGAACAAGATGCTTTTATCTTGACCGAATTCATATATACATGTAATTTCATGATTTTAATCATATTCAAACATAAAAACATGCATACGGTTCATACTCTTCATGAATGATCATATCAATTGCATGCTAAACGTAAGGATATTTTATCCTTGCTCTAAACGTAAGGATATTTTATCCTTGCTCTAAACGTATGCTTCAAATCTTCCGATTGAATCTAACAAGTAGTTGCTACTCATGAAACATCACAAATGTTTCATATAGCCACAATACACATAGTTGAATTCCATAGAACTCATTTCAGCTCTGCAAGTTGAAAGATTATTCACAATACAGTGTCCAATGTTAAAAGTGGGTGCATCGAGTGTTTTACACGCGCCCTGCCAATGGAGAAAAGTGGCCTTTTCCCCTTGAGAGCCGAAACTTGCTAGGCGTGGAGAAATATTTAGTTTATGGGTTTGATCCTTTTGAAATGAGCGAGGTTGACCGAGATGCTTCATAATGGATTTTGAAGAATGTGTCTGACCATGGGAAGTTCAGGATGAGTGAACTTTTTACTTCAGACTTACTTGTAGCGATAGGTAGATTTTTAACTTGCTACTGTATTTTCCTTTGATTTTTAACTCTTCTTCCTGACATCTGAGTTGCTCCTACATACATTATTGACGAGCAAGAGCCTCGCTACGTCCCTAGTACTGGGGACAGTGTCGACTGCCTTGTGCTCAAAGGAGGGAAACCCAATGTGTGCATCGGCTCCCCGAGTTCGTTGATACTTGTGTGCATCATCTAGCTAAGGTATTTCGTGTTCCTTTCTTTTGTTCAGCTTTCAACTTTTCATTGTTGCTAATATTTTATTTCTAGGTGATGACTTCCTTGGGGCATCTGAAAAGGCGGCCTGGTGACATTCTGACTAGTGACGCCGCCACGGAGAGTGATAAGCTTCAATGGGAGCTAGAGGAGATGAAGAAAGATCTTTCCCACAAACTCTCCGAAAAGAAAAAGAGCTTGCTGAATGCAAAGAGAGATGCTCTTTGGAAGCAGAAAGAAGAGATAGAGGGGTCATTTACTCCAAAGAGACCTAACTTCGGCGCTGTTCTCGAAGATGCCAAGACCAAGTCCTATGAGGAGGGTCGAGATTCTTATAAACACTCGGCTGTGTTTAGGGATCTCCTTGTGGAAGCAATGCATGAAGTGTTGGATTAATTCTATTCAATCCACCATTAAAACAAGATCGTTCTAACGAGATTAACTTGCACAATTAAATACAATAATTAAGACTAACATGGGTCCATGCTTTCTTTGATTTTTCTAAGAAGAACTCAAATCCTAAACGTGGCTTTTACCATCTCTTCCTTTATCCCTTACATGTGTTCTGTGGTGTTTCCGAACTTATTCTTTTCTGCTACTAGGTTAATAGGAGCCACATACTATTTATAAGGGAGAGGGTAGGGAAACCTAATCTCATTCTAATTCTATTTCATAATCCTAATAGCCATCATATTAGGTCCAGTCCAAATAGAATTAGGAGTCCATTATTTACATGGGCCACATAATTAAATTAATAAAATAATTTAACATTCTCCCACTTGGCCCATGGGATGACTTGATGATTCAAATCCATAATTGCGCACTTTACAATGAATCCTTCAAGCCATCATCTTTAACTGAATTGAAATGATAAAATCATGGCGGTCACAAGTCATTTAATCGACATGATTCCTTCCATGTATCACTTATCAACTCAACTCAAGTTTAACAATAATAGAGGAGATCTTTAATCCTTTACTTTACATGAGGATAGCTATAATCCTTAATCCATAAATGAAGAAGACAATAATCCTCAAACCATAAATATACATGTATAAGTAAATAAGCAGAAACATAACATTAAATGAATTCTAGAGTGTCATCAATTCGAGCAAAACTGTCATATGTATACATATCAAACTATTATGCTAACAAAGAATTTTCTATTATGCTTATCCTTTCAACATGTCCAGTAAATGTCTTGGGTGATAATCCCTTAGTTAACGGATCCACTATCATTAGATCAGTACCAATATGCTCAATCAACACTCTTTATCTTTGCACTTCTTCTTTGACTGACAAGTACTTCAACTCCATGTGCTTTACACCCTTTGAGTACTTGTCATTCTTAGAGAAGAAGACAGCTGCGGAATTATCACAATAAATTTTTACCGGCTTGGCAAGACTGTCGACAATTCCAAGACCTAAGACAAAGTTACACAACCACAATCCATGAACATTGGCCTCAAAACATTTTTCAAACTCAGCCTCCATAGTGGAAGTAGCAATGACGGACTGCTTTCCACTCTTCCATGAAACTGCTCCTCCGGCCAGCAGAAACATGTAACCAAATGTGGATTTCCTTCAGTCCACACATCCGGCATAGTCTGAATCTGAGTATCCAATCACCTCCAGGTGATCAGACCTCCTATAAGTCAGCATGTGATCCTTGGTGACTTGTAAGTACCTAAGGACTTTCTTTGCAGCTTTCCAGTGGTCCAATCCAGGGTTGCTTTGATATCGGCCTAACATTCCAACAACGAAGCTGATATCTGGCCGAGTACAGGTTTGAGCGTAAATCAAGCTCCCAACCACAAATGCATAGGGAATAGATTCCATTTCTTAGGACATTGCTTTTCACTGAATTTGTCCCCTTTTTGAATTGGAACTATCCCAGGAGAGCACTTTTCCATTCTAAATCTCTCTAATACTTTGGTGATGTAGCCTTTCTGAGACAATTCTAACAATCATTGTGATCTGTCACGGAATATTTCTATTCCAATCACATAGTATGCCTCACCTACATCTTTCATTTCAAAGTTCTTAAAGAGAAACATTTTAACATCATGCAACAAGCCAATATCATTAGCAGCAAGTAGGATATCATCAACATATAGGACAAAAATAACAAACTTGCTCCCACTGACCCTCATGTAGATACATCGATCGACAGTGTTTTCTACAAAACCATAAGATGTAATGGTATTATGAAACTTTAGATACCATTGTCGGGAAGCTTGTTTTAGTCCATATATTGATTTCTTTAGCTTACACATCATAGTTTCCTTTCCTTTGATTGAGAACCCTTCCGGTTGGTCCATATAAACTTCCTCTTCCAAGTCACCATTTAGAAAGGCGGTCTTTACATCCATCTGGTCAAGCTCCAGATCATAATGAGCCACTAAAGCCACAATAATTCTCAAAGAGTCCTTTTTTGAAACTGGAAAAAAGGTCTCTTTGTAATCAATGCCATCCTTCTGAGTGTAACCTTTGGCGACAAGTCTGGCCTTGTACCTTTCGACGTTGCCTTTAGAGTCCCGCTTGTTCTTAAAGACCCACTTACAACCGACTCGTTTCGATCCTTTAGGCAACTCAACAAGGTCCCAAACTTTGTTGTCATCCACTGATTTCAACTCATCTTTCATAGCGTTTATCCACTTTTCAGAATTATCACAATTCATGGCTTCTTTTATAGAGACCGGGTCATTACCAATGCTCAAGTCACATTCATGTTCATGTGAGTAAACCACAGAGTCATCCGAAATGGTTGGTCTTCTTTGCCTTCCAGACCTTCTTAATGTCATTTAATGTGGTCCATCTTCCACTTGATCATTCAAGACTTTCTCATCATTAGCCGGCTCATTAATTACATGTTCATCAAATGGGTTTGGAGCATTATTTTGTTGTTCTTGCATGTTGTGTGACCGTAATACAACAAGAGGTATAACAACCTGTGAAGAAATATCGGATGTATTATTTTCTACCTAAATTTCTTGAAGATCCACCTTTCGTGGTTCTCCTCTCCCACTGAACTCACCATTGTCAATGAACCGAGCATTACCAGACTTAACAATTCTTGTACTATGGTTAGGACAATAAACTCTGTACCCCTTTAACTTTTCAGGATTTCCAATGAAGTAACTACTAATGGTTCTTGCATCAAGCTTCCTTTCATGTGGATTATAAATTTGTACTTCTGCCGGGCAGCCCCAAACATGAAGATGCTTTAAACTGGGTTTCCTTCCCGTCCACAGTTCATAAGGTGTATTAGGAACTGCCTTACTAGGGACCCTATTCAGAAAATATGCAGCAGTCTTTAATGCATGCATCCACAATGAAGGAGGTACTCTATTATTATTTATCATGCTCCTAACCATGTCAATAAGAGTACGATTCCGCCTTTCAGCCACACCATTTTGTTGTAGTGTGTCGGGCATTGTATATTGTGCACAAATGCCCCGACTTTCAAGGAACTTTGCAAATGGACCTTTATGTTGTCCGTTCTCATCAAAGTTTCCATAATATTCACCACCTCTGTCTGACCTCACCACTTTCACTTTTCTGTCTAACTGCCTTTGCACCTCATTAATGAATACTTCGAGAGCATTCACTGATTGAGTCTTTTCATGCAGCAGATATATATAACAATACCGTGAGAAGTCATCAATAAAAGTGATAAAATACCTTTCACCACCCCAAGATGAAACATCAAAGGGTCCACAGATATCGGTGTGTATCAACCCAAGGAGTTGACTGCTTCTTGTGGTTGGATTCTTACATATGCGTTTCGTTTGCTTGCCTTTAATGCAATCGACACACACATCCTAATCCGTAAAATCAAGCTGAGGTAAGATTTCACTTTTCACTAACCTCAACATCCTTTCCTTGGATATATGACCCAATCTTTTATGCCACAAGAAAGCAGAACATTCATTATGTGCGCTACGTTTACTGCCTATACTATGCTCAACATGAAACAAGGATTCAAAATTAACATCAAGGTTGAAACGGTATAAACCATCAAACAAAGTACCAGAACCATAATAATACTCTTGTTTGAATAACGAAAACATACCACTTCCAAACTTAACATTAAATCCTAGATCATCCAACTTTCCAACATAAATTAAGTTTTAGCACATTCAGGTACATAGAGACACTTTTCTAGATCTAGACAATGTCTAGTGTCCAAAATCAGTCTGTACGTCCCAATGCCCCTATTTGCGCCTTCACTATGTTTCCCATAAACAAGAATTTTTCAGTTCCGTTTATGGACTAGATTGTAAGGAATCCTTGCATTACATGTGAGACATGAGTAGTCGCACTGCACTCTAACCACTGTGTATTATTAGGCACTTCAATAAGGTTTGATTCAAACATACGAAACATAATATGTACCTTTCTTTTCAAACCATTCCTTTCTTTTCGGCAATCAATTTTGAGATGACCAATCTAATTACGAAGAGACATCTCTTTTCTTTATGGATTCCGCCCTCAGCAACTTTCATAGGAGTTTTGTCCCTTTTCTTGCCCTTCTTACCCCGGCTTAGTTTTACTGCTAGATCCTTCATGAACCGTGAGATGAATAGAGTGATCCTTCAATTTCTTCAACCTCCCTTCCTCCTGAACCAACATGGCCTCTATTTCCTGAATGTTCCATTTTTCCTTAATGGTGTTGTAATTCACCTGGAACTGACCAAACTCGGGAGGAAATAAGTTCATAATGAACTGTACCAGGAAGGACTCACTCTCATTCATACTCAGCGATTTCAACTTTGTCGCCGATTCATCATGCCTGTTACATGATCATGAATGGGCTGTGACCAATCAAATTTATTGGTTGTCAGCTCACTCATTAGGCTCCCCACAATGGACTTGTCAGTTATGTCCGATTGAGAGTATTCTTTAATTTTCATCATAAATTCCCTTACATTGTTCGTTTTGGGCATTGATGGCTTAACATTTTCAGCCATCGTCATTCGCATCAAGTTCAAACTCAGTCTATTAGACCGTTCCCATGCCTCATCATGGGGACGTTCATCATCAGTGCTAGTTTCAGTAATGGCTATGGGCTTTTCGTCCGAAACAATAGCTAAGTCTAAATCCAAGACCCCTAGCTAAAATTGAATTTGTTCGGACCATTCGACATAATTAATCCCGTTGAACTTGATCATTCCACTACCCATAACGAACACATTAGAAGAAACTGCAATTATTAAAACAAGCTCATACATAGGGGTGTGCAATGGTTCGGTTCGAACCGAATAAACTGACGAACTGAACCGATTCGGTTTGTCGGTTCAGTTTATTCGGTTATGTGGGTCGGTTTTGGTTAAAAACTGAATGGTGTTTGGGTGGTTTGGTTCAGTTTCGGTTGTGGCATTCGGTTTATTTGGTGACCGAATAAACCGAATCCCAACCCAGCCCAAATAAGTAGCCAGCCCAGACCAAGCCCATAACCCATTACCCATTATTTTCTGTAACCATCCCAATTCCCAAGCCCCATTATCCATCCCCCCCAAGCCCAAATATAACCCAAGCCCATAAGTCCATAACTAAGTCTAACCCAACCCAATTACCCAATCAATTGATTCAATTCTCAGACCTCAGTTGCCCTTCCCTTCCCCTAAGTCCTAACACTCGACGCTGCTGCTCGCGCTCGCCTGCTCTGCTCTGCCTCCTGCTGCTTGCTGCGCTCTGCCTCTCACCGTGCCTCGCCCTTGCCTCTTGTCTCCAACTCGCCCTCGCCGCGCCTCGCCTTTCCCTTGCCTCCTCCTCGCCTCGCCTTCCCCTAAGTCCTAATATATATGTTAGGTTTATTCGGCCGAAAATCGAACCAAACCGAAACCGATCGGTTTCAGTTTATTCGATTTTATGGTCGAATTCGGTTTGTTCGGTTATTTACCATCCGCGACCGAAAACCGACCAAACCGACCAATTCGGTTCGGTTAAAACCGAACCGACCGAATACCCACTCCTACTCATACATTAATGCTTTGAATATTTAATGGCTCCAGACAAAGATATAACTTTAATCATGTATCTAAGTTCACCTTTGGGTGAAAACTTAATACACAAATACAATCAATGATGTTAATATTCAGACTTTAACAGATAATCAATCATACTCAAATCAACATGCATGATATCTTTGGATATACAAACACATCAACCAAGTAAGCAGATAAATCCCTTTAGTGTCATTAATTACAAGCAATGGTCCACCTTTGGGTAACCTCCTAACATTATAATTAATGATCTCAATTGCCCACTTTACGTTTATGTCATTTAGTAGCATCACAAACATGAGCAATTAAAATTACACAATTAATTGTCTACACTACTTTATGAGATATGCCACTTTGGTGACTAACAATCTCTACATTCAATAGACATTTAATTGAGTAAAATCACAATTTTAATCTTTCAAAACACAAATTAAATGTCTAACTAACATTTCAAGGTAGGTCACTTTGATGACTAACAACCTTCATACAAATTAGACATTTAATTGACAATATTCTAATTTTTCATGTGAGATTTAATTCTCACACACATTAACAAATTAAATTTATGCTCAAGTAAACAAGCAGCGAAAGAACAATAATTTGATAATATTCATGTGAATAGTAAATTATTTAAGAAATAAATCATGCTTCACACATCATGAATATATCACATAATAAAGCAATAATTTATGCTTTCATTTATTCATGTCCGAAACACAAATTTTTGCCTTGGTTTTAAACATACAGAGAAATATTAATGCTTCTTCCATGCTGTAGATACAAGCAAACCACTAATGATTTTAAAGCAAAAAACTCATCACGACAACAAAGTCACATAGCAATTCATGTTTCAAAAATTATCAAGAATACAACAACACAACAATTATTTATTCGTGCTTCGTACATGTGTTAATCAATCGGCGCCAACTATAACATAATCAACTTATATCAATTGAAAAATCAATTCGTTAAACCTTGCTATGATACCAATTGTTGGATTAATTCTATTCAATCCACCATAAAATAAAATCGTTCTAACGAGATTGATTTGCACAATGAATACAATAATTATGACTAACCGCGGTCCATGCTTTCTTCTTTTGTTTTCTGATAAGAACTCAAACCCTAAGCGTGACTTTTACCCTCTCTTCCTTTTCCCTTACGTGCGTTCTGTGATGGTGCCGAACGTATTCTTTTCTGCTACTAGGTTAATAGTAGCCACATACTATTTATAAGGGAGATGGTAGGGAAACCTAATATCATTCTAATTCTATTTCATAATCTCAATAGCCATCATATTGGATCTAGTCACTACGTAGTGAAATCCGCTTATTGCGGCCTCCGTCGTAGTAAATGTAGCAGTAAATGGGTTTACTGCGGCCTCCGCCGCAGTAAAATCGCAGCTATTCTACGTAGTGAGTCCAAATAGAATTAGGAGTCCATTATTTACATTGCCACATAATTAAATTAATAAAATAAGTTATCAGTTTAAGCACAAGTTATTTTATCATGGTAATTTTTTGTTCATTTGAATTTTATTTTATTTCTTATATTTATATTTAAATTTGTGTTTTTCAGATTTAATTTGTATTCTAAAATTTTTTCCTTTTATTTGTTTACGGATAATTTCCCTTACTCACCTATATTGTTATAGTTTCTAGATAATTTCCCTTACTCACCTATATTGTTATAGTTTCTGCATATCAAGTCCACATGTTTTAAATTTTTCAGATTTTTTATGTGTTCTTTTTATTTATTTAGGATACATACTTTTTACACATCAATAAATAATATTATTTATTCTTCATAAATTATGACTTTGGAAATACAAAACACATTAAGAATAAATTTTTCAATCCTGATGAAATTTTTTTTCTCTTAATTTAAAAATTTATATTATTTATTTTTTATTATTTACCTGCTTCCGTCACGAAGCACGAGTTACGAAATACCTCGTTGTAACTCATTTTCAAACCCAAAATGTGTAGTAGGGGGTTGGGTTGGAGTTGGGTTTAGGTATCACTAGTTTGGGCTGGGTCGTGGAGACGGATTGGACTGGGCTGTTGTTGAGTATAATATGGACAAACTATTTCATAGGTACCTTAAATATTTCTTATATACGCTAGAGTCATCATAGTTTCAACTGATCTTCCTCTGGTCCTTTGTACTCCCTCTGTCCCACAAAAGATGATACATGTGATTAGGCACGAAGATTAAGAAATATTGTTGACTAAGGGGTAAAAATGTAAAGTAGACATATAAGACCAAAGTACTCCCTCCGTCGCACAAAGGTAATTGTCAACTTTTATAAAATAAAACTTTTCACCATCACCTTTATTAGATTACCTTTATTGATCATTACCTTTTAAAACATTTTTTTTAAACAATTTTAAACACTTATTTCCATACACTTTTTTTATACCAACCCTAAAAATGTCAACACATCACTATTCTCACTTTTTTTTTAATATATGTGCTCAAATAAATCCTACAACCTTTGTGGGATGGATGGAGTAACTTTTTTTAATAGGAAGAGAATATAGGGTAATAAGGTAAAAAGTGTTAGTGTGAAAATGATTCATTTTTATGAAACATATCAAAATTACTAGAACAACATAAAAGGAAAAATGTATCAATCTTGCCGGGAACGAAGGTAGTATGTCCTTCCCTGAAACTTGGGCTATAGTAGTATTTTCTAGGAAAACACTTTTTAATACGAGAGTTAATCTATGATGAAGCAGTCACAAGTCACAGGTTGAATTAAGAAGCCAAATTATCAACTTATCATTTTTAGGACCATCATTACACTAAATAAATGAGCAGAAATTGAATGACAACAGATTAGGAACACATAATTAAGCCCGTTGAACTTGATCATTCCACTACCCATAGCAAACACATTAGAAGAAACTACAATCATTAACACAAGCTCATACATTAATGCTTTGAGTATTTAATAGATCTAGACAAAGATATAACTTTAGTCATGTATCTAAGTTCACCTTTGGGTGAAAACTTAATACACAAATCCAATCAATGATGCTAATATTCAAACTTTAACAGACAAGCAATCATACTCAAATCAACATGCATGATATCTTTGGATATACAAACACATCAACCAAGTAAGCAGATAAATCCCTTTAGTGTCATTAATTACAAGCAATGGTCCACCTTTGGGTGACCTCCTACCATTATAATTAATGATCTCAATTACCCACTATACATTTATGTCATTTATTAGCATCACAAACATTAGCAATTAAAATTACACAATTAATTGTCTACATCACTTTATGAGATAGACCATTTTGATGACTAACAATCTCTACATTCAATAGACATTTAACTGAGTAAAATCACGATTTTAATCTTTCAAAACACAAATTAAATGTCTAACTAACCCTTCAAGGTAAGTCACTTTGGTGACTAACAATCTTTATATAAAGTAGACATTTGATCTACAAAATCTTAATCATTCATGTGAGATTTGATTCTCACAATATTAAATGCAGTGGAAATATCATTGATAAACAAGATTTCATGCTTTTAATTCTCAACTAATGCAGAGAAAGCATGTGAATCCGGTTGTATGTGCATGTGTTCAATATAAACATCAAGTCCATAAAATTGATCCATAATCAAGATCACATATTGAGCAAAGCTCAAACATAAAACTCTAATGAAGAGCTCAATAGTATAATAGAATAAAGGAAATTATGAGCTCATCTATTTGGACTTGGTAATGATGACCGATGATGTCATATAACTCAAACTTGGCAGGTTCATGCGACAATTAAACTCCATGTACTGATTCAATTAGTTGTGAAACATGCTGTCCATGTGACTCGTGAGCCTATTGTTCATGCTTCACACTCGGAAAATTAATTCAAGGAATCAACACATCAATACCCAATTCCAACTTCGATTAATATAACGTCAAATCAATTTGTTAAAAATTACTAATTGTTGGATTAATTCTATTCAATCCACCATTAAAACAAGATCGTTCTAACGAGATTGACATGCACAATTAAATACAATAATTAAGACTAACCTCGGTCCATGCTTTCTTTGATTTTTCTGAGAAGAACTCAAACCCTAAACGTGGCTTTTACCATCTCTTCCTTTATCCCTTACATGCGTTCTGTGATGTTGTCGAACGTATTCGTTTCTGCTACTAGGTTAGTAGTAGTCACATACTATTTCTAAGCGAAAGGGTAGTGAAACCTGTTGGAAATATTTTAGAAAAAATGGTAAAAAAATGAATGAAAGATTATTTATTTCTACCATAAATTTGGAGGTTTTTTCACAATTAGTATGGTGATTTATGGTCCATTAGTATGATGGTTTCTTAGCCATTAGTATTAGGGTTAATGGCTAGCTTTATGGTGCATTTAGGTGCCCTAATGGCTAGGTCTACCCTAAACACTATAAAAGGGCACCTTCACCATGCTTATTTCTCATCCCTAGCACTCTTCTTCTTGCTAAATCTTCTTCCTCTCTTCTTGCAAAAAGTGGGGGTCTGTGTCATACTGGTGGATGTATAGTTTCGAAAGGAACATGAAAAGATTGAAAGCAAAAGCCGTGAACAAAAGATTTTTGGAGGGCTCCATCATTGAAAAGTTTCTCGTACAGGAGGTTGAGATTTTTTGCGAGCATTACATGGAACACGTGTGAACCCCAATATACGTAATGAAATTCTTCCTATTACTGTCAATCCGAGTGGACTATCAATATTTGATCATCCATTTAAACCACTAGGTAGAGCGCACTTTCGGGAGTTGACGGTTGCAGAAAGAGAACATATACAAACTTATATTCTGCAAAATTTCCGAGAAGTTGATCCATTTATAGATCGATTCAACGAGTTGGCCCGACGAAATTTTCCAGACTTGGATGAAGTTGGTATCGACAATTTCAGGCTTGCATAATTCTCTGGATGGTTCAAGAACATGGTTAGTCGTGCAATTGATTGCTTACGTTTTTAAAAATATCTAAAATATGTATGTTAATTTGAAACTGAAATTTTTAATGTGCAGGCCTCTACAAATGACCAGACTTTACCTCCAGCGTTGTACGCCTTGGCCTGCGGACCGAAAGTACGAGCTAAATCATTTCCTGGTGTATATGTGAACGGGTACAAGTTTCACACAAAACATTACGGCTAGCGCAAGTTGTCTGCTAATTGGGACGTCTGCGTCCTCGGAGATACAAATGCAGAATACTATATGGATTTCTATGGTTAGATTGACGAAATCATTGTCCTTCAAAGACAGGAATAACCTGAGTACTATGGTGTTCAAGGGTACGTGGTTCTGTACGATTAAAGGTGTCCGTTACGATAGACTTTCGGGAATCATCGATGTTGACTACACCTCCAGACTTTATCTAGAAGATCCATTCATTCTTGCCAGCGAAGCGGAACAAGTGGTTTACCTCGAATACCCATCAAAGAGACAAAATCTGAAAAATCATGACAGTTTTCAAAACTAAACCGAGACGCTTTAAGGATGATCCGATGCAAGAGCCGGATATAGGTACGGCTAATCCGTTGTAGGAGTCAACGACAATTGGTGAAAGCATACAACCAGGACCGGATGTGACTCCATTATTATTGGATCATCATGCACATCCTAAGCACATAGATCATTTGGACAACCGATCTGAAGAAGATGACGATGACGATGATCCGGTAGAAATATAGTAAAATGTATGGCGTAATTCGACAACAATCTCAAATTAAGTTGAATGTGTCTTTGGACTGACAACAATTTTAAGTTTCAAATCTAGGATGAAATTGCAAGTTTTCAAAATATTTGTATCAAATTATAATTTTTTACCGCGCATTGGACTGCATTTGGGCCGCATTGAAATGGGCCCGTGGGGCCCACAAAATCCACGCACGTTTGAATTACGGGGGAAACGAAAAAGTTCAAATTGGAACCATCTGCCTTACCGCGGCCTGGCGCGTGGTAATATCTTTCGGGCTGAAAATGAAAGTTTCAAAAAACTTTGGATTGAACTACAAATTTTGAAAAACTTTAGAGTGAATTTGAAAATTTTGAAAACATTTGTGTGAAAATGAAACTTTTCCAAAACTTCGGGGCTTCAAATGTAAATTTTAAAATCTTTAGGGATTTATCTACAGAAGTTGAAAAATTTGTGTGTCGAATTGCAACTTTTAAAATCTTTTGGGGCGAAAATGAAAGTTTCGAAAAACTTTGGATTGAACTGCAAATTTTGAAAAACCTTTTAGAGCGAATTTGAAAATTTTGAATACATTTGAGTGAAAATGAAACTTTTCCAAAACTTCGGGGCTTCAAATGTAAATTTTAGTGTCAAATTGCAAATTTTAAAAACTTATGTTAGTACTTATGCTCGTTTTTAAATGTTTCGAGTTATGGCGTTTACTCCGGATCCCCGAGATGGTTCAGGCCAGGACGAGTCGGGGTCAGGTTCCCGAGGACGGACATTCTCACGTAGTTCCCGTGGTCGATCTCGACCGCGTACGGAGGCCTCTCCTGCGGGGTCTAGCGATTCGGTGCATCAGGATGTACCTGGTGATGACGCTCCACCTCCACCGTAGTGGCCACGCATAGTGGTCCAGCCCCCGTCCCCATTGCCACCGCCGGTCCCAGGCCCTGATGGACGCCTCATAGTTCGCATTGCATAGTAAGTCTCTAAATGGGGACAATTTTGCTATGATTTTTATTTACATGTTTCAATACTTATTACGATTTGTGTTTTTGTGCAGTTTGCATTCGGAGCATATCACGAAAGCAATTTCTCATGTCTGCGCGAACCGCTTCTCCGGATTCCCTCCAAAATACTTCCAGCAGACGGCGGACGAGCTTGCCACTTGGGCAGATAAGTTCAAGGTATTTTAAATTTTATTACTATTTAATATGTTACATTAATTAATACTTGATATAAATTACGTATGATAATGATGATGTATTTTTAATAATTAATAGGAACAACATAGGTGGGATGAGCCGGGCTTCTTGGAGAAGTTGCACTCCCGATTTGCGGAGTTCTACCAGAACACGCAGAATAACATCCGGAAGAAGTACAGACGACGACATTTGCTGGATCCAGACAATCCTGACTACTTGGAATGGCTACCGCTCATCCCGGCTCGAATCAACCCGGACAAGTGGAGGTTGTTGCTCGAGTATTACAACTGCAACGACTTCAAGGGCGAATCCCAGAAGAATAAAAAGAATGCAAAGAGCGAGAATTGTCCGTCGATCAAGTCGTTTGGCAACAAGTCCAAACATAGAGTTTATGAAGACTTGGTAATCTCCTTTAACCAAGTTTAACTTTTGAACATCTAAGTTTAATTTATTTAATTTATAAACAAATAAATTACTTCTTAAATACTATTGGACAATGTAAAGAAGTTGGGCGCCGGCTGCGACAGGAGAAGTTCGGGGAGGCATGGCTTGGGAAGGAATCGGCCGTCCTGGTATTATTCATTTATTTTCCTCAATTCATAATATTGTTTCTTTCAATATTATTTAACGTAAGTTTATTTGTATTATTACTTAGGAGGCGTATAAGATGTTGATTTTCGGATCGTCATTAACATGTTTGTCATGCTTACATATTACATGGATACTACATTTAAGTAATAGCACGATGTGTTTCTTCCATAATCATGCCATATATCCATTACCATCATACAGAGAACCTAGCATGATACTAATGGCAAAGAACCTAGCATGATACTAAAGAAAGGATTAAGAGTGTGTACCTTTCTTCGGAACTTCAATGGAGAATGGACTTGGAAGTGCGCCAAGGAAGCGGATAAGAAGTGAAAAGCTTCTTATGAAGTTCCACCCACAAACTCTAAGTAGAATGCCTACGAAGGCTTATTGAGAGAGAAGAGATGAGAGGCAATGCTACCAAAGGGATAATGATAATGGCGCCATCCTCCCTCTATTTATAGAAGAGGATGGGCTGCCAATGAGGGGGCACAATGCCTCCTCATTTGCGAAGTAACATGTCTCTAGGGCCAAGGGCTGCAACCAATGCCCTTGGTCCATGAGACATGTCTCATGCCTTTTACCTTTTCAATTAAGTAATTAATTAGAAAATGAATAAATAAATAATTGTGTCTAATAGGAAATTAATTAACTAATTAATTAATTATCCAAATAATATGCTGAAGAGGCAAGGGAGGTGATCCATGCCCCTTGCCCATTCGGCCATGGGACATGAGACATGTCCCTTTGGCTGAATGGTGCAAGGCATGGGGTGCATACCCTGCCTAGAGGCACCAAGGGTGAAGGGGCACTCACACCCTAGGCCTATGGCCGAATGGGTGCAAGGCCCCCTTAGGGTGCCCTTTCGACACCTGGGGTGCTAAGCACCCTTAGGCCATAGCCGAAGGTGTTCTTGGCCCTTTGGGTGCCTCTTCGGAACCTTTTCACCAGTTTACGCACCTTTCCGCCAAGAGACACATCTCTTCACCAAAAGGTGCCTAGACACATTTGAACTAAGCTCACATAGAGCAAGCCCAAGACATATTAAATCATTCATTTAGCTCCTTGAGCTCATATCAGCTCACTAAGAGCAGATACACATCTCTCTAGCTCAAACACTCAGATTGAGCTGAGTTGAGCTGTGCTTAGCTACTTTTAGCTAGCCCAGGTCATCTTGGTGCGCAAGAATTCCAACAAACTCCCACTCGCACTAATGATGACCTTTATGCACATGCTCCCACTCGAGTCATAAAAACAATCTACATTTAAATAGAGTTGTGAGTGCGACCCCAAGGCACACACACCAAATCTCTTTTATTGAGGTTGTTAGACTCTCAATAAAAGATTATCCTCTCTTGTAAGTCTCACTTGAACATTTCAAGTGCTTGTATGTTTGTTTTGAACTTATTCAAACTTTCTTGAACTTATCAAGACATGCTTGAACATTTTCAAGCTTTATTTGAACTACTTCAAGTAGTGCCTTTAGAACCCCAAGACATATGGTACGTATTCTTAACCACAGTCAGTCTCTTTCAGTTTAATGATGACTGTATTAAGTGTCGAGTACTCTTCAATTCGTATTATTCCCAATTCACACCTTATCATGTTGCACCAATGCAACATGTGAGCTCAAAGGTTGAACTTAGGACTCACGTACCAAGTTTCACTTGTCTTTCCTTTACACTCTACTTAATGATCCATATAGACTTAGTTACCCAAAAGGAGGATACTCCAGCCGCATTCATCTACGACCTTCGACAACCAATCGAGTAACTTTGTCAATGTGAATCATTAACAGAGTTAAAGTGATTAAGGGTCCAATCGAAGAATTCTCACACTACGCAAGGTTAGAGACAACTTGCTTAAATTCTTCTTTGGTCGAATTTCATGGACATAGGATCTTTGTAACATACTTACAAAGAGTCTAATAACACTTCTTAGGGTGTTTTACATACACCACTCCCACGTGGAGTGATATCACTTAAAATGAGGGGTGTGTCATTTCTCCCTCTTAAAACACCTCAGAGTGTGCTCCTTCTAACATATAAAAGGAGGACATGTCACAAGCCATGAAATTTCTGTGCAAGCCCGAGCTTACACTCACACATAGGCTAGAATGTATCAGTGTCATACAAAATCAGTGCAGAGCACCTCATCTTGATTATTCAAATCAAGGTGACATAAAAGTATACCAAAGTGTCATGTGTTGTAACATGACTCCCACTCAATAGAGTAACATTGCATGTCACATGTTTCTTGAAGAAACAACACACTATTGATCCTTTGGTAGTCTCATCCTTGGTCTACTTAAGATCAAGGGCGAATGACTTGGTGTGAGAAAGTCATTCTCAATGCCTATGGTGGACATATTCATTTGTTCATTGTGTGTTATTAATGGAACCAAGTAAATGACATCAAATAATGATAGCCGCGTTCCTGAGGCAGGTGCGAACTCTCAGTTGAGTGTTGATGGTGTTGTGTTCTTGAGAGCTCCAAGCTTGCTGTCCAAAGTGATCTGTAAAGGATGAAGAGAACACTTAGGAGTAGCAAGAGAGGAGTGGGGGGCGTGTAGAAGCTTACCCAGTTTTGGGTGGACATCACCCTATTTATAGGGTGATGCCAGGAGGAGCCTCCCCCAGTTGAAGCCTTGGACAGGCTGTGAGACAAGTCTGTCAGACTTTAGGAGATAAGGCGGCTGTGATGATGAAGATCTCAGCAAACCGCCTTAGGAGATTCGCTTGTCAGAGAATGGCGTGTGATCCTGGTGAAGATCACTTAGGCTCGTGCTGACCTCCTTATTGGCTGTTTAATGTCAGATGATGGCAACTGGCGGTGAAGGCCAGCAAAGGGGCGGAGGCCCAGATAAGGCGAAGCCAATAAAGGTATAAGGGCCGCACGAACCTGAGTGCAAGGGCCTTGTCTGGCGGGGCCAGTACAGGCATGAGAGACCTCGCGAAGGCGAGTTGAGACCGCAAGGGCGAGACCTGCGAAGGCGAGTGAGACCGCGAGGGCTAGACCCGCGAAGGCGAGTGAGACTGCGAGGGCGGTACTTGAGACCGTGAGAGTGAGTCCTCGCGAAGGCGAGACTTGAGACCTGTGAGGGCGAGACCTCGCGCAGGCGATACTTGAGACCGCGAGGAGTAAGACCTTGCGCAAGCGCGAATGTGAGCGCGGGGGTGAGACCTCGCGAAGGCGATTTGGAAGACCGTGAGGGTGAGACCTTGCGAAGGTGAGCTGGAGACCGGCGAGGGCGAGACCTCGCGTAGGCAATACTTGAGACCGCGAGGAGTAAGACCTCGCGCAGGCGATGACGCATTTGCTTGGGTAGTGTACCAAATAATGACTTCATTGATCATCATTATACATATATACATGTGTGACAGCAAAGTGGTGAAAGTCATAAGATCATTATACATCATTCGGCACCCAGGGGTGCTACGCACCCTTCTGCCATAGCCGAAGGTGTGCTTGGCCCTTTGGGTGCCTCTTCGGCACATTTTCACCAATTTACGCACCTTTCCGCCAAGAGACACGTCTCTTCACCAAAAGGTGCCTAGACACATTTGTACTAAGCTCACATAGAGCAAGTCCAAGACATACTAAATCATTCATTGAGCTCCTTGAGCTCATATCAACTCACTAAGAGCAGATACACATCTCTCTAGCTCAAACACTCAGATTGAGCTGAGTTGAGCTGTGCTTAGCTACTTTTAGCTAGCCCAGGTCATCTTGGTGCGCAAGAATTCCAACATAAGACACGTCTCATTGACAAGTTTGGGCCAGATGGGCCATTCCCAGCGATCGATGACGAGATCTACAGATCCATCGTGGGCCAGCCCACTCGAGGACGCTGGGTCGGTGTCTCGCCCCAGATTAGCCATCTGGAGCGCTTCGAGCCACCTCAGCGATCTCAGGTAATTAAATTGTCGTTTTATTAACTTCAATAATTTGACTTGTTTTTTTATATTACATATGTTAAATTTTTTAAAATTTTAACTTTCAGCCCGAGATTGAGCTGGAGGACCATCATCAGAGAGATACGGAAGAGATCCGTAACCTCAGATGCCGGGTTGCGGCGCTCGAGGTCCAGGGTGCTGCTCTTGAGGGTTGGAAAACGGACACATTGCGATCCTTCAATTAAGCCGTCACCAACATCTGGTCGGCTATGCGTTCTGGGGGATACATCTCGTTAACGCGATGTCGCCGCACTTGTCAGCTGGATCTTCGTCCCAGCCTGCGCCTTCCAGAAGACGCAGCATCAGTTATTCCAACAACCGCCGCGGTACCAGCACGCGCCGTCTCAGCCCTTCTAGCAGCAGCCCAATGTCGACTTGGGCCTAGGTTTCACGCATCCCCAAGGGGATTATCGGCCGGAGATGTCGATCCCGCAGCCGCACCAGTGAGCATTCATGGAGGGGCTTACGGGGGTTCAGGACGATGACTTTGTTAATTATCTTGACAGTACTGATCCAAATGCGGACCCAAACGCAGACCGAAACGATAATTTTTAGGATTTTTGTAAACATTATTTAGATTTAGGTGTAAATTAACAATTTATTATATATATACATATTTTTGCATTTGATATTAATTTCTAAATAATTTATTAATTAAAATTATAAATTTAAAAACAATTATGTAGTTATTATATTAAATTATTTTATTTTTTTGCTAAAAATGTTTACCGCGGCCACGCGCGCGGTAAGGCCACGGTGGAGAGAGGCTCCGCCGTCACAGCCTTACTGCGGCCTGGCAGCGCGGTAAGAACCGCGGCTTTGGCTGCGGTAAGGTTGGCTACCGCGGGCAATTTTACCGCGGCAATTACCAAGGCCATGCCCGCGGCCTTACCGCGGGTTGGGCCACAGTAAGGCGTGTTTCACCGACGTAGTGTTTCCCTATAAATAAATCCTTATCTCAACTTACCTCTCATGTATGTTCCGGTGGAGCTTTAGCTTTTAAATTAGGGTAGTTTCTAGTGGCATTGGGCCAGATTTATGCTAGAGCTCGGACTCTCTATCTTTTAATTTTAGCGTTTTGTCTCTGTTCTATTTTATGTGCCACTTTATAGATTCAGCTATGGATTGAAGGATCTCTGGAAGATCTAGAGTTAAAGTTTCTATTTCTCTCATCTTTCTCCTTTAGAGTTCTACTTTTCCTTTCTCTGGTGTAATTTTGTATGAGTAGCAAGTAGTTCTCCTCACTCATATGGGATCCTAGTGATGAGGACATCCCTGCAAAGACTTCGCCAGCTCCAAATAGTGCCCAACCTCAAGTGCGCGAAGCCCCAAATATGCTCCAAGACATAGGGAGGCCTATGACAAGGTCCCGGCTCAAGCAAGTCCAAACGGGCCTCAATGCCTGCATGAAACTTATGGTGCAAGCAGAAGAACAAGCAGGAGTGCAAGAAAGGACCTGGCAGCTGCGTCGTCTCGGCATTCCCCTGGACGGAGAGTACACGAAGCCCTTGGGCATTTTGAATATAAGCATGGTTGAGAAAGGTGAAGACAAGGCCCCCTCTCGAGACTTCGAGTCGCAGGCAAAGCCGCAAGGCGAAGCCATTCAAGCAACGCCTTCAGGCGAGGTCCACGCACAAGACTTCTAGTTGCAGAAATCCCGCGAAGCCCTTCCTGTGAAGCCCCCAGGTGAGACCCCAGCGCGAGAATCCCACGCGAAGGCGAAGGCCGCAGGCGAAGCCAACCCCGCAAAGGCGAAACCCGCAGGCAAAGCCAACCCCGCGAAGGCCCAGGCGAAGCCGCCCCGCAAAGCCTCCATACTTAACCAACTGGCTGACCAATCCAACCCGAGATGTCCCTTCTCTAAAGATACTCGGGAAGACAAATACTCACTTTACATGCAAAAGACACAGGAACACGTTTCAGGCTAGCTTTCGCCTTTTGCCTTTTGAAAGCTTTTGGATGGCATGCATGCAAAAGCACTTTATGCTTTCTGCATGCATGCACAAATGTAAGAGCCGCTTTGCCCCTCACATCACTCCTCACCATTTAAGCTAGCTTCACACACATTTGTAGGCAGAACATATTTTAAGAAATCAGAAACTCTCCAAGTGAGGTTTGGTTTTTGTGTTCTCATATCTTGCAATTCCATCTCCTTTGTGATCCATGCAAGAGGATTCGAATATAATATCTAGTATTGCTTGATCTTGTAATCAAGAGGTGCTAGATCCCATCTCCTTTCCCAGGCATTATCAAGTGCATTGCCTCACATCGTAGTGAGGAGGTTCACTTGGCCGAACTTGTGTCGTCTGTTTGAGTACGCCTCTGTCAAGCTAGATCCGCCAAAGCGTGATCGCGAGTTCCTTAACCGTGACCACATCAAGTGGTATCAGAGCCAACGCGCTTGTTGGAGGTATTGTGTTATTTTTTTAATTTTCTTCAAGTAAAACCCTTTGTTGTCTTTCTTACACTTGAAGGAAATTTCGGTTGATGATCTCTTGTTGAAACCGAAGTGTTGTTGTTCTTTGTTCGTGGTGTTCTTGAAAAGTTTGTAAAAGAGCGTTCCTTGTGGATATAAGAAGGAAAGTGTCAACTTGTGTGCAAAAGAGCAAAAGCGAAGTACTTGAAGAGAAAGTGTTGAACAAGTGTTCTTAAGCGTTCTTGAGTGTTCTTATCAAAACACAAGTGAATAGTGCTTTTAAATCCGAAAATAGTTTCTAAACTTGAACCAAAAGTGTTTGTGATTGTGAAAAGCCTTTCCTAATATCCCAACCTACATCTTTCGACCCCCCCACCTTGAAATCTCAAAAGCTAGTTCAAGTAACTAGTCCTTTTCTTGCATTTCAAGTTTCGGTTTTACTAGAAGTTACTGTTTGAATCTGTTTGTGTGTTCTCCTTTGATCTAAAAGTCGAGTGTGGTATCAAGTTAAGAGAGCTTGTGAAAACCATTGAGTGGAAAAAGTCAAGAGTGAAATCATCACTAAATAGTCATCTTGAGTGAAACACGAGTGAGAGAGTAAACACTAAGGAAGTGGAGAGGTGATTATGTTGCTAACTCCTTATCTTCATTTGCAAAAGAAAGAGATCTTTGCTTGTAGGTATGGCGTCACCCAACACCTCACCATCTCCTCCTCATCCTTCACAACTCACTTTGTTTGAATCTCTTGCTAAAATCAATCGAAGGTTGGATAGCATGGAACAGAGATTCGACCATGTGGACGCACAACCAGCCGCCTTTGGCGCCAAGCTTGGAAAGCTTGAGGTGGCTCAAGGCAAGCAACCTTCTACTTCCAAACCACAAGAGGAAGCTGAAGCCTCCAGGGACTTGGGTGGTAAAACATATACCGCCTTTGATCCTTCTCTCAAACAATCGCAGCAAACTCCTCTTAGCAAGCCGTATCAACAGAGAAGAAGTCCTATTGTACAAGACATTCCGGATAGTAATGAGGATGAGTATTTCGAGGAACCACCCTTGGCGAACCCAAAGAAGAAAATCTTTCAAGATAGAGCACAAGTAAAGGCCTATCTTGAGAGAGACCTTGAAGAAGTGGAAGAAATGGAAAGAGGATATGTACATAGAGGGTTCAATCGACATCTCGGAGTAAGAGAGCAAGCGCAAGATCAACAAGCCCTCAACAATTTAAAGCTCCAAATACCACCATTCTATGGTTCTAGTGACCCAAAGGAGTATCTCGCTTGGGTAGCTAAAACCGAGAGGATTATTGACATGATGGGTTACAGTGACGCAACCGCGTTAAAACTCGTCGTCATCGAGTTCCATGACTACGCTCTCACTTGGTGGGAGCAAGAGCATTATAGGAGAGCCATGGAAAGAGATCACCCCATCTCCACTTGGGAAGACATTAAGAGGGCCATGCGAAAGCGGTTTGTGCCAAGTTACCATGACCGGGAATGTGCTCAGAAGTTACAACATCTCACTCAAGGAAACCGAAGAGTGGAAGACTACCAAAAAGACCTTAAGAGCTAATGTCCGGGAGAATGATGAGGCCAAGCTGGCACGGTTTTTATACGGTCTAAGGGAGGACATCGCCAAAACAGTAGAGCTGTGCGATTATAAGGATTACCAAGATCTGGTGCACAAGGCGATAAGAGTGGAGAAGCAGCTCAAGAGGGGAAGCTCCTACCATTCTTCCTTCACCCCCCAGCGAAGCTCAGGAAGCCGACCTACCCCCTTCGCCAAGGCGATGCCTTCAAAACCATACCAGTCTGCCGCCGCGATACCCCCCTCTCGCCAGAATCAACCTTTCGCGAGGCCTCCATCCCACCAAACAGCCCCACCCCATTCTCAACCAAGAACCAATACCTATCCTAGACCTTCCGACACTTCGCGCCCAACAAGGAGCATTGAGTGTTTCAAGTGTTTGGGAAAAGGACATCATGCTAGAGACTGTCCCAAAAAAAGGACCATGACCATCCGACCAAATGGGGACATCTCTAGTGAAGATGAAGAAGAGACTATTCCCGAGTCTCAAAATGAGTAGTTAGAAGAGGAAGAAGGAAAGTTGCCTTTTGAAGGCTTGATCTTGGTTACTAAGAGAGTCTTGCAAAGCTCCCCCGGTGTGATCGAAAGTACTCAGAGAGAGAACTTGTTCCAATCAAGGGCCATGGTGAATGGGACTCTATGCAGTCTCATTATCGATAGTGGCAGCCGTGTCAACGCAGCCAGCGAAGACATGGTCCCTGAACTGGGACTTCGCACCATCGCACACCCAAACCGTATCAACTTCAATGAGTTGACGACAGAACCTTTGTAAAGGTTGTCAAACAAGTCGAGGTACCAATAAAGATTGGCAAGTACGAAGACTCAATCACTTGCGATGTGGTGCGAATGCAAGCCACTCACATTCTTTTGGGGAGACCCTGGCAATACGACAAGGATTCCATGCATCATGGAAAGGTCAACAAATACTCCATCACCCACCTTGGTCGACCGTATACTTTGCTACCCCTCACCCCAGCCCAAGCCCTTCAAGATCAAGTTCATTTGGCGAGTAAGGCCGAGAAGAAAAAGAGGGAAGAGGGAAGAGAAAAGAGAGAAGAAAGTAAGAAGGTTCAAGAAACCTCGAGCGGAAAGAAAGAGTGTGCATTCATGGGAAACACTATGAGTGAACAAGAGAGAAAACAAGAGTGCATCCCTTCTCCAGCCAAAACTAAGCATCTTAAGAGGGCACTTTGTGGAAACAAAACGTGTTTCCTCATGATCCCAACTCATTGCATGCTCACTCTTGAGAATATAGTTTCTCTTCCTTCGTATGTGCAGGAAGTGTTGAAGGAATTTGAGGAAGTATTCGATGTGTTACGGTCACCCCGAGCGGGTTGTGACTTGGGTGACCCGGGGCTCCGGTTTTGGCCTGCGGGTCATGGTTTTGGGCGGTCAGACAGCTCCCGAGGCTTATCTGGGTATTATTTTTGGGAATCCTTCTGGTTTTGAGGTCACACGGGTCCCCTGGACATTTTCGCCGAAAATATTTTTTCCGGGGCCGGGACTTGTCTCGGGACGTACAGCGGGCTCGGTAGCGCTCCCGGGACCTCGGAAAAGGAAACCGTTTGCATATTTGGAATCGTGGGAACGTTCCGCATCTTTTTACGGAGTATGTTTTTTGGGACGGGACGTTCGGTCCCGGGCGACTCTCGGGGCTCGGGATGAAAATTTTGCGACGGCTTTGGTGTGAGGTATGTTATGGCTCGAGACGTATATTATGGTGATAACCGAGGAATTATGCACGGTGTGATTTTTGGTTCGGGTTAGCATGCGCGCACGTCGGTATTTGCTCGGGTTAAGCTGGCACGGTATGACACTCGGGACTTATAATTAAACATGTGAAACATGGTTTGTGTGTGTTATGAGGTCTCGAGAATGTGTCTCAGATTTCGTTCCGTTTGGAGTTACGGTTTGAAAGTTGCAATTTTCGGGTTGGGTTAAATTGCAACTTTTGGAAAGTTTGGGGGCCAAATTGTAATAGGCCAAAAAATTAGCCATAATTGGAAAAGAAGAAAGTTGATGTCGGCTGAAGGGGAGAGGGAAGAGACAAGTGTCTCTTCCTAGTTAAAGATGGAAAGAAAATAGGAAAAAGAAAAAAAATATATATAAGGAAATAAAAGATGGCAAAAAGCCATTTTTTCCTTCTTCTTCTTTCTTCCTGCCGCTTCTTTCACCATGGAAACGCCTCATGAAGCTCCAAGCTTGAAGTTCGAGATTACTTGAAGAAACTTCGAGGATCGTAGGAAGAAACGCGCCTGAGGTGCTGCCGAAGTGCGTCTGAAAAATTTGGTGTAAAATCCAACGGTGGATTCAGCGAAAGGGGGTAGTCAGAAACGCAGCTGAAACTCTGCCGAAATTTGTACCGGGATGACTGAACGGGAATTTGGATTCGGACTTGTGTGAACGATTTGGGAAGAAGCTTGTTTCTGCAGTGGTGGAGTAGTGCGGGACCATAAAAGGCACAGTACCACATTTCGGGCCGGGAGCCGGGATTTCCGGGACTTTTGCTGCGGAGCGGTTTTTCTGAGGTAATGGTTCAACTTCTCTCGTTATGCATTTTGGGAGGGATTACATGTATATCGAGGTTAGTTGAGGCGAGTTCCGGGTTGAGGACGGTGGTCTAGTGATCCCTGGACCAGTCATATGGTAAGGTACATGCTTGTAGTCTCAAGGCCCGGAATGGTCTTGGAGATCTCGGGTTTCTTATCTGTTCTGTATATCTGCACCATTTCCTACGGGATTTGGGTTGGTACTTTCCTACGGGGTTTGGGTTGGTACTTTCCTACTGGATTTGGTTTGGTACTTTCCTACGGGATTTGGTTTGGTACTTTCCTACGGGATTTGGTGTGGTACTTTCCTACGGGATTTGGTGTGGTACTTTCCTACGGGATTTGGTGTGGTACTTTCCTACGGGATTTGGTGTGTACTTTCCTACGGGATTTGGTGTGGTACTTTCCTACGGGATTTGGTGTGGTACTTTCCTACGGGATTTGGTGTGGTACTTTCCTACGGGATTTGGTGTGGTACTTTCCTATGGGATTTGGTGTGGTACTTTCCTACGGGATTTGGTGTGGTACTTTCCTACGGGATTTGGTGTGGTACTTTCCTACGGGATTTGGTGTGATACTTTCTTGTGGGATTCTGTTAATATATATATATATATATGCTTGTGTTTGTGTTTTCTCTGTTTTGCAGGTACTACGCACTAGCACTTTATGCAAGTTGTATCTTACCTCAGCCCTTACTGGGTCCTCCCAAGGACTCACCCCTTTCGTTTACCACCTTTCAGGTCGATCTGACAAGCAGCCGGCGGACTAGAGATCTGCGGTGCTTTTGGTTTTTGGTTTCAGGTATTGACAGTTCCATGGTGGAACCTCTGTTCTGTTCTGTTCTGTTTAAGGGGTGGGCTCGGTAGAGGCTTTGGGTTAGTGTATCCGACTTCTGTTCTGCTGGATTTACGGTTTACTAACTCTCCTCTCCTTTGGTTGTGTTTTTAGCAGCAGATCTTGTTGATTTTAGGATCGTCTTTAACATGCTTCTTATGTTCGCATTCATCAACACCGAAGAAGGGATTAAGAGTATGTACCTTTCTTCTCGGACGCAGCTTAAGAATCTTAGAGATTCTTGCTCCTTGTTGATGTAGAAGACTCGGCCTGGGAACACCTTAAGGGCGGCTTGAAGATGATTTGTCTCCAAGGTGAGTTCCACTCACAATGCTCCTAGAATGCCTTCTAGTTTCGCAAGAGGAAGTATGAAGAGAGAAGAGAGAACCAATGCTGGTTGTGGGATGGATAGAAATGGCGCATCCTCCCTCTATTTATAGAGGAGGATGGGCTGCCAATGAGAGGGCACAATGCCCTTTCATTTGCGAAATAACATGTCCCTAGGACCAAGGGCTGCAACCAATGCCCTTGGTCCATGAGACATGTCTCATGCCTTTGCCTTTTCAATTAAGTAATTAATTAGAAAAGGAATAAATAAATAATTATGTCTAATAGGAAATTAATTAACTAATTAATTAATTATCCAAATATGGTGAAGAGGTAAGGAGGTGACCCATGCCCCTTACCCATTCGGCCATGGGACATGAGACATGTCCCTTTGGCCGAATGGTGCAAGGCATGGGGTGCACCCCATTGCCTAGAGGCACCTAGGGCGAAGGGGCACTCACACCCCTAGGCCCATGGCCGAATGGGTGTAATGCCACCTTAGGGTGCCCTTTCGGCACCCTTCGGCCTAAGCCGAAGGTGTGCTTGGCCCTCTCCGACACCTTTTCACCAATTTACGCACCTTTCCGCCAAGAGACACGTCTCTTCGCCAAAGGGTGCCTAGACACATTTGTACCAAGCTCACATAGAGCTAGTCCAAGACATATTAAATCATCCATTGAGCTCCTTGAGCTCATATCAGCTCACTAAGAGCAGATACACATCTCTCTAGCTCAAACACTCAGATTGAGCTGAGTTGAGCTGTGCTTAGCTACTTTAGCTAGCCCATGTCATCTTGGTGCGCAAGAATTCCAACAAACTCCCACTCGCACCAATGATGATCTTTGAGCACAAGCTCCCACTCGAATAAAACACTTCCTCATACTAAACCAAACACTTTGGCAAACTATATAAAAGAAGTTGTGAGTGCGACCTTAAGGCATCCACACTGCACTCTCTTCCATTGAGGTTGTTAGACTCTCAAATGGAAGATTGTCCTCTCAAACTCACTTGAACACTTCAAGTGTTTGTGTGTTATTCAAATTTTCTTGAACTTAACAAGACATGCTTGAACATCTTCAAGCTTTCCTTGAACTACTTCAAGTAGTGCCTTTAGAACCCCAAGACATATGGTACGTATTCTTAACCACAGTCAGTCTCTTTCATTTAAATGATGACTGTGTTAAGTGTCGAGTACTCTTTAATTCGTATTATCCCCAATTCAGACCTTATCATGTTGTACCAATGCAACATGTGAGCTCAAAGGTTGAATTTAGGACTCACGTACCAAGTTTCACTTGTCTTTCCTTTACACTCTACCTGCTTAATGATCCATATAGATTTAGTTACCCAAAAAAAGGATACTCCAGCCGCATTCATCTGCGACCTTCGACAACCAATCAAAGTAACTTTGTCAATGTGAATCATTAACAGCGAGTTAAAGTGATTAAGGGTCCAATCGAAGAATTCTCACACTACGCAAGGTTAGAGACAACTTGCTTAAATTCTTCTTTTGGTCGAATTTCATGGTCATAGGATCTTTGCAACATACTTACAAAGATTCTATTAACACTTCTTAGGGTGTTTTACAAACACCACTCCCACTTGGAGTGATATCACTTAGAATGAGGGTGTGTCATTTCTCCCTCTTAAAACACCTCGAGTGTGCTCCTTCTAACATATAAAAGGAGGACATGTGACAAGCCATGAAATGTCTGTGCAAGCCCGAGCTTACACTCACACATAGGCTAGAATGTATCAGTGTCATACAAAATCAGTGCAGAGCACCTCATCTTGATTATTCAAATCAAGGCGACATAAAAGTATACCAAAGTGTCATGTGTTGTAACATGACGCCCACTCAATAGAGTAACTTTGCATGTCACATGTTTCTTGAAGAAACAACACACTATTGAGCCTTTGGTAGTCTCATCCTTGGTCTACTTAAGATCAAGGGCGAATGACTTGGTGTGAGAAAGTCATTCTCAATGCCTATGGTGGACATGTTCATTTTGTTCATTGTGTGTTATTAATGGAACCAAGTAAATGACATCAAGTAACGTCTTTATTGATCATCATTATACATATATACATGTGTGACACCAAAGTGGTGAAAGTCATACAACAATTAGTATATTTACAATCTCCTAAGACCCATTGCTCGGACATGACGAGCAAACACAATGGGTGGCAATGGCTTAGTGAGAGGATCTGCCACCATAAGGTCTGTTGAGATGTATTCAATTCTGACTTCACCTTCTTCAACTGCATCTCGAACGAAATTATATTTCATGCTAATGTGTTTGGTTTTTCCATGATACTTGGGGTCCTTGGTGTAGGCCATAGCTGCCATACTATCACCGTAGATAGTAATGGGCTTACTTATTTTGACCATCGACTCCATGTTTTTAAGAAAATAACCAAGCCACGTGGCTTCTGGACAGCCGAGGCACAAGAAACGAATTCTGCCTCCATGGTTGATAAGGCATGCAGGTTTGTTTCTTACTACACCAAGTAGTGGCGCCCATTTAGCAAGAAAATATAACCACTTGTAGATTTGCTAGAATCTCTATCTCCTCCCCAATCGGCATCAGAATAGCCGTGTAAACCAAGGGTTTTTCCTTGATAACATAGCCAATAATCCTTAGTACCTTTAAGGTATCTAAGAATCCTTTTGACATTCTTCCAATGCTCAATGCCATGGTTCGAATAATATCTAGCAAGTAAACCGACTGCTTGACTTATGTCTGGCCGTGTACAAATCATGGCGTACATAAGGCTACCAATGGCACTAAGGTAAGGTATCTTAGTCATTTCTTCCTTGTCTTTTGGAGTCTTAGGACATAAGTCCTCTCCAATTTTGCAACCATATGCAAGTGGGGTGTTCATTGGCTTAGAGTTGGTCAAGTTAAACCTCTCAAGAACTTTATCTATATAAAGCTCTTGTGAAAGTCCTAACATATGCTTCTTTTTCTCCCGATGTATCTTAACACCTAGGATATAAGAAGCTTCCCCCAGGTCCTTCATTTTGAAGGTGGAGGACAACCATCCTTTGATGGCGAGCAACAACTCCAAGCTACTACTTGCAATTAAAATGTCATCGACATATAATGTCATAATGGCAAAACTGGACTCTTTGAAGAACAAGTACACACAATGGTCTTCATGCATCATCACAAAACCATAGCTTGTGACTGCATGATGAAACTTCAAGTACCACTGTCTTGAAGCTTGTTTGAGACCATATATAGACTTCTTTAGTCTACATACCTTGTCTTCTTGACCTACTTGTACAAACCCTTCGGGTTGTTTCATGTAGATCTCTTCACTCAACTCACCGTTGAGGAAGGCTGTGGTCACATCCATCTGATGCAACTCAAGGTCCAAGTTTGCCACTATCGCAAGTAGCAATCTGATGGAATTAAACTTAACCGTCTTTGAAATCAACACCTTCCTTCGTAAAGCCTTTGGCCACCAACCGGCCTTGTACCTTTCGATACTCCCATCAGAGTTCTTCTTTATTTTAAGAACCCACTTATTGCCGATCGCTTTTCGGCCACGAGGAAGATCAGACAATTCCCATACCTCATTTTCATGCATTGAATGCAACTCATCATTCATTGCCTTTAGCCACTCTTCTTCGTGCCCCTTCAATTGCTTCTTTGACATTACTTGGCTCATCGATCTCGCACGAGACCAAGTATGTCTCACCTTCCGATAGTCCCCGCCTTTTAGGTGCTTTGGACTCCCGAGTTGATCTTCTCAACCGGGGTGGAGGTGTTGGCTCTTGAAGTACCTCAACTCCCTCTTGAACAGATCCCTCGGTTTGTGATCCTGCTCATTTAAGTCCATGTTTATGGGCTCATTCGGAAAGCCTCGGCTTGTTCCGGTTGAGGTACTCCCTCCGGAGTAGGTATGATCCTTGCAACCGGTACTTGTGAAGTGCCCGGTTGACCTTCTTCTAGGATCGGGCCTATTGAGGCTAAATCATCACTTTCGCCAACTTTTGGAAACTCCGTTTCCACAAACTTGGCATTTCTTGCATCAAACACCAAACCCTTCTTTAAACTGAGATCTAAGAACACATAGCCCTTGGATTCCGTACAATATCCGAGAAAAGCACACTTCTTTCCTCGTGGTCCCAATTTTCCCAACGGATGGTCGGGAACATGTACGTAAGCTAAGCAACCCCAAGGCCGCAAGTAGCTTAAGTTCGGGGTCCTCTTCATCCATAACTCATATGGAGAGGAGTCGATGTCCTTGGTAGGTACCCTATTGAGAATGTGCACCGCACATAGCAGCGCATCACTCCAATAGGTCACATCCAGGTTGGCTTTAGCCATCATGGAACGTACCATGTCCATCAAAGTTCGGTTCTTTCTTTCGAACACACCATTTTGCTGGGGTGTCCAAGAAAGGGTGAACTCTCTAGCAATGCCTTTTGACTCACAAAAGGCCTTGAATGCAAGTGAACTGTACTCACCACCTCTGTCAGTCCTTAAGGACTTCGCCTTCTTATCTACTTGGTTCTCAACCAAGTGTACATATTTCTGAAAATATGCTAAGGCCTCTGCCTTGGTTTTGAGTAAGAAGACGTGGGTGAATCGTGTACAGTCATCAGTAAAAGTGATGAAGTACTTGAACCCATTTCTGGATTCAATTCTCATAGGTCCACAAAGATCAGAATGGACTAAACTTAGTTCCTCGGTTCTCCTAGTTGCCCTCCCAAAGGGCTTTCTCGTTGCCTTGCCTTCTAAGCAAGGTTGACAAGTTGGCAGGACAACCTTGGTCAAGGATTCAAGCAAGCCACTTTTGGCTAACTTATTTATCCTATCTTGTCCTATATGTCCCAACCGCTCATGCCACGATTTTGATCTATGACTTTAGTCACGTGGCAACTAGGAGTTGCAACAGAATGGCCATCGGGCCTTAACTCATACAATCCATTATTAACGAAGCATTTTGTGAGAACTTGATTATCCTTTAATATAGTTACACTATCATTAAAGAATTGAAAGCAATAATTGTATTTCAACATGGCAGAAATAGAAATTAAATTTCTACAAATATCAGGTACATATAATGTGTCCACAAGATACAAATATCTATTACACAAGGGAACCTTACAGGTTCCTATTCCTACTACTTCTAATTTTGCATCATTCCCCACCGAGACGTGCTTCACACCTCTTGGGAGCTTGCGGTACGCCACAAACCAGACTTGTCCCGAGCTATGTGGTCTGTTGCTCCTGAGTCTACAATCCACAAAGAATTGCTTTCAGTTAGCATAGTACATGACGTCACATGTGCTATTGAAGTAGAAGGTTCAAAATGTACCTTAGGTGCACTTTTGCAATCTTTTGCAAAGTGTCCTTTCTTGCCACAGTTGAAGCACTTGAGCTTCGAAACGTCCCTTTTCTTCTTTCCGGCCTGTTTCCTTTGCCCTTTCCCTTACCCTTGCCTTTGAAGCCGCCCTTTTCCCACCCTTGAACCACTTCTTCTTTTTACCCCCGTTGTTATCGGAGGTATTGGCAACATATGCCTTGGAGTGGTCCTTGAGAGCCATTACTTCAGCCTCAAGTAAAAGGTGACGGGCGATGTCATCAAAGTTCTTAATCTGAGGGTTGTGGCGTAAGTTGACCTTCATCAACCGCCACTCCTCATCGTAAGGACCTTATTATTGCTTGCACTGCTGCTCGTCGATGAGGTCGTGCCCAGCTTGTTTAAGCTGATGAATCATTCGTGACATCTCACGAAGGTGGGCACTCATGGTGTGATCTGCTCGTTTACCATAGTTCTCAAACCTTAGTATCATTGAGCGTTGTTTCTCCACGGAAACATCTCCATACTTGGCCTTCACAAATCCCAGATGCCTTTGGCCGAGGGGAGCATGGAGAACTCCACCATGATCTCATCCACCATTGTGGACAAGAGTGTGACTCTACACATAGAGTTCTTTTTAAGGTAGGCTTCATAAGCCACCCTACTTCCCCCTTCCTCCGGGGGGTTGACCTCGCATGGAGCACCTCAAGTGTCTCTTGCTCGCTTAAGATGAACTTGACCGTCTGCTGCCAAATTAGATAGTTTTCACCATCCAATTTGAGGTCACGGTTCAACTGTGCTACTATGTTCTTAGTAGCCATCTACAAATATGCAATTCACATTTTTTAGATTCCAATACACACAAATAGACTTATTCAAGAAATATGTTCATGAAATATCTTATTTTATACCTGACGTAGCAAAAGGTATGCATATAGCATCCGATCGAAACGCCTAAGCATAACTTTGCCATTTTATGAACATACCCTTAACAAGCCTATACATTAAATCAATCAAGGGCAACCAAGCATACATCAGTTTATAACCTCACTTGATCTTCCAAGAAGGCCTGAATCACGCACTCATGCGTGATCGTAACAACCATAGCACTTCACTTAAACCTTAGTCTCATCACCCATAAGTCTCCTTAATACAATGCCCAGGTCGTTGGTGGAGTCACAAACGGTCTCACTTAAGTACCACTTCCTTAGACAGCGTTATATTAGCTTGACAGGGTCCCTAGAGACCTTAGTTTAATGAAGTGTCTCATCAATTGAATCAAGTTTCAAGTCCTTCAAGTTCACCGTACAAGTACTTGAACTATCTTAAGGTAGAATCTCTTGTTACAATAGACGTATGTTCCTTCACTTAATTTAAGCTTCAATTCCCTCAAGTCCATCATAGTGGTACAAAACCAGTATTAAGACTATCAAGGGGCTGAAATTCTTAAATTAGGTAAAGAATAAATGTCACATGCATGCCAAGTCTATGTCACACATGGACCTTAGGAACCACGAGAGGAGCGCTCCCGGGGAAAGATGGAGGGTCACAGACGGTCCCACTTAAAACCCACCTCCTAGACAGAGCACATTCCGGCAATTACCTCAAGGTATAATGTGATATAGAACTTTGGCACACATTTTCTTTAGGTTCATTTAATCATTCATGGAACAAATAGGCAAGTCAACATGTTATACAACCATTTTCATCATACAACATTCAAGCATGATTCAAAAACACATATAACATTCATGCTTCCTTTTTCCATTTAAACGAATATGACCCCTTCAAAACACTCAAGGTACATTCAATGTTTCATTTAAACTTGCATGTTTCAGCCGAATTTTACATGTATTCATGTTTAGTCCGATTACATACAATCATACATTCATACATGTTATTTCGAATTCAACTAACATGTATCATACTTCATATAAACATGTCGAACAAGTAAGCATGTATCACAAAGAGAAACCGAAAGCTCTGATACCATTTGTTGATTTTAGGATCGTCTTTAACATGCTTCTCATGTTCGCATTCATCAACACCGAAGAAGGGATTAAGAGTATGTACCTTTCTTCTGGACGCAGCTTAAGAATCTTATAGATTCTTGCTCCTTGTTGATGTAGAAGACTCGGCCTGTGGAACACCTTAATGGCGGCTTGAAGATGATTTGTCTCCAAGGTGAGTTCCACTCACAATGCTCCTAGAATGCCTTCTAGTTTCGCAAGAGGAAGTATGAAGAGAGAAGAGAGAACCAATGCTGGTTGTGGGATGGATAGAAATGGTGCATCCTCCCTCTATTTATAGAGGAGGATGGGCTGCCAATGAGAGGGCACAATGCCCTTTCATTTGCGAAATAACATGTCCCTAGGACCAAGGGCTGCAACCAATGCCCCTTGGTCCATGAGACATGTCTCATACCTTTTGCCTTTTCAATTAAGTAATTAATTAGAAAAGGAATAAATAAATAATTGTGTCTAATAGGAAATTAATTAACTAATTAATTAATTATCCAAATATGGTGAAGAGGGTACTACGTGCGGGAATCTTCCGAATGGGTGTAAGGCGAGCGAGAGGTTTCCAGATTCCGCACCTAGGTATTCTAGGGTTTCTGCTTTGATGGCTTTGTAGGTGTAGTTGCATGCATGTAGATCAGATCATGATTTTGTATATGGTGCATACTCTGGAATACTTGTTGATTTTGTACCTCCTTCTGAGTCGAGGGCGGAGCCCTGACTTGACTTGCGTACATTAGATATGTTATGGAATGGATTCAGCATTCTGTTTGGTATGAGTAATAAATGTTATTCCATGAACTGCATGTTTGGTGATGGTCGAGTGCTCGCCTATTTCAGTGGGGCGGGGCTCACCATGGATTGTTAAGTTATTTTGTATACTTGCCATGTATGTGTTTTGTAGGTTGCGGGTCGTAGTACGACCATTCTGTTAAGTGAGCAAAGTGCTCTCAGGCACCGGGCCTTCGAGAGCGAGACTTTGCGGGCCGGGTCATGGGACCACTGCACGTAGCGGGTTTCGGTAGTACCGTTACCGCGCTTTCCGCCGTAGCTTCCGCTTCCGAACGTTGCGGCCGGCTCCGCCTCCGCAACCGAGCGGGGTGGTCGTGACACGATGAGCCGCGAAACCTTCCCCCCTATCGCGGCATAGAGCATCAGATAGACCTACTTCCGGGTGCGCCTTTACCCAACAAGGCTGCATACCGAACAAACCCCCAAGAGTCCAAAGAGATCCAAACTCAAGTACGAGAATTGCTGGACAAGGGCTTCGTACGTGAAAGCCTTTCGCCCTGCGTGGTGCCAGTCATACTCGTACCCAAGAGCGATGGCACATGGCGAATGTGCATGGACTGCAGACCAATCAACTCTATCACTATGATGAAGAATATGAGAATCTGCGGACGGATTCTTTTGAAGAGGGAGAGTATGATGAGGACATCCCTGCAAAGACTTCGCCAGCTCCAAATAGTGCCCAACCTCAAGTGCATGAAGCCCCAAATCTGCTCCAAGACATAGGGAGCCCTATGACAAGGTCCCGGCTCAAGCAAGTCCAAACGGGCCTCAATGCCTGCATGAAACTTATGGCGCAAGCAAAAGAACAAGCAGGAGTGCAAGAAAGAACCTGGCAGCTGCGTCGTCTCGGCATTCCCCTGGACGGAGAGTACGCAAAGCCCTTGGGCGTTTTGAATGTAAGCATGGTTGAGAAAGGTGGAGACAAGGCCCCCTCGCGAGACTTCGAGTCGCAGGCGAAGCCATTCAAGTAACGCATTCGGGCGAGGCCCCCGCACAAGACTTCTGGTTGCAGAAATCCTACGAAGCCCGTCCTGCGAAGCCCCCAGGTGAGACCCCAGCGCGAGAATCCCACGCGAAGGCGAAGCCCGCAGGCGAAGCCAACCCCGCGAAGGCCCCAGGCGAAGCCGCCCCGCGAAGCCTCCATACTTAACCAACTGGCTGACCAATCCAACCCGAGATGTCCCTTCTCTGAAGATACTCGGGAAGACAAATACTCACTTTACATGCAAAAGACACAGGAACACTTTTCAGGCTAGCTTTTGCCTTTTTGCCTTTTGAAAGCTTTTGGATGGCATGCATGCAAAAGCACTTTATGCTTTCTGCATGCATGCACAAATGTAAGAGCCGCTTTGCCCCTCACATCACTCCTCACCATTTAAGCTAGCTTCACACACATTTGTAGGCAGAACATATTTTATGAAATGAGAAACTCTCCAAGTAAGGTTTGGTTTTTGTGTTCTCATATCTTGCAATTTCATCTCCTTTGTGATCCATGCAAGAGGATTCGAATATAATATCTAGTATTGCTTGATCTTGTAATCAAGAGGTGCTAGATTGTTACGGTCACCCCGAGCGGGTTGCGACCGGGTGACTCGGGGCTCCGGTTTTGGGCGTTCGGACGGCTCCCGAGCCTTATCCGAGCATCATTTTGGCGAGTCCTTTCATATTTGAGGTCGTGTGGGTCCCCCGGACATTTCCGCCGAAAATATTTTTCCGGCCGGGAGTTGTCGGGGTTGGCTCGGAACGTCAGCGGGCTCGGTAGATCTCCCAGGACCTAGGAGTGAGGAACAGTTTGCGGATATGGAATCGTGGGAGCGACCAGGAGATTTTTACGGAGCATAATTTTCGGGACTGGACGTGCGGACCCGGGCGACTCCCGGGGCTCTGGGCGGAATCCCGGGGCTCGGGATGGAATTTCTCCGACGGCTCCAGGGTAAGTCATGTTATATTTTAAGGTGGATTTTATGGATATTTTTGTGGAATTTTGTCGTGACGGGTTGTGGCTCAGGTTATTATGCGGCCACGCCGGGATTTGTTCGGGATCAGCGAGCTCGGTAGGACGCTACGGAATGGTAAATAAATATTTGAAAAATGTTTTATTAATGTTATGATATTCTGAAGATTCTGGTCAGTTTTGGTTTCATTTGGAGTTCGTTACCTATATTTGGGGTTTTAATTGCAAAGATTTGGAGAATTAGGGGATTAAATTGTTATTAACCCAAAAGTCATTAATATTTTTGGGCCTGAGATGGGCTTAAGTCGGCAGCAGGGCTGGGCTGGACACTTGTCCATTTATCATTTAACTTGGAAAAGGAAGAAGTATAAAAGGCAAAAAATTACATAATAATTAAAGTTAATTCATTTCATTTTTCTTCTTCTTCTTACTTCCTTTCTCGCCGCCATTCTTCTTTCTCTTCAAGCTCCATGTTCTTCATCTCCCTTTGCTGAAACTTCAAGGTTTTGAGCTCCAAGTTTGGTAAGCTTCTCTCTTTCTTCTTCTTTCCAAGTTGAGGTCATGAATTGGGTGGATAAAGAGAGGTGTTTTCAAAGTAAGAGTTTGTTCTTGTCTACTTGAAAGAGTGATCCTCTCCCTCCCATCTTTTAGTATGTTGTTCTTGGGCTTGAGGGGAGTAAGAATCTATGGTTAGATGTTGGAAAACTTCATGGATGGTGAAACCCTAGGGGGTGCCGAAATTAAGCTTAATTTTCCAAAATTGTGTGTGTTTGTGTTCTTGAATCATGCTTTAAGTATGTTGTTCCTAGCATGATTCTAAGATTATCTATGGTTTTAATTTGATGGAAAGCATGCTAGGGAAGAATTCCCCAAATTGGCCGAATTGTTCAAAGAAGGGTTTTGTTGATTTTGAAGCAATTGGTTAGTAATCTTGCTTAAGAAATGTAATTGGTGATTAAAGAGTGCTAATGGAACTTTGTTTGGATTGAAATGGAGGTTGGGTGAGAAAACCCCTCTTTGGCCGAATTGATAAGTGAAGGGGTTTTGTTGATTTTGATGCAATTGGTTAGTAATTTTGGTTAGGAAGTGGAATTGGTGATTAATATGATTATTTGGAAGCTTGAATGGTTTGATTTGGAAGTGTGGTGAAAAATTGGTTAAGGGTCAAAATGTTCAAGTGAAACTTTTTCCATGTTAAGGTTGTGTTTTGGTTGGTTTGAATCCTAAATTGGTATTGTGGGTGAAAATAGGTTCATAATGGTGGTTGAAACATCATTTTCGGACAATGGTAGGAAAAGTTAGGTTTATGCGGGTTTTCCGGGAAAGGTGTCCGGAATGTGGGTTTAAAGGTTGAAATGGGTTTGGTGGTGTATGAATAACAATGTTCTAGGCTCGGTTTGTAAAACCGAGCTTTGTGGAATTTTGCGGGAAAGTGCGGGTTTGTGCGAAATTTCTTTCGGGGTTATTTGGATGTGTTCGACTCAACCATGGTATTCCAGCTTGATTATGCGTTGTTGGAGTAGCGTGGAACCGTAGGAGTCAAGTTATGCATTTCGGCTCGAGAGCTGGGGTTTCACGAGTTTTGGGCTGCGGGGCAGCGTTTCTGAGGTAAGGGCTTAATTTGGTAAAGTGTACGTTTGTTCTGCTCTGTATATGTTATCAGGTATGATATTTCTGTTGTATTTGTATATTTTATTATATGTTCTGATTCTGTGACGAGACCCGTATGGTTGGAGAGACCACGGGTGCTCCTTGGTTACATTACGTATCCGCACCGGAGTGCCGATACCTGCTTACGTGACCCTACGGCGGTTTGGGGATCGCGACCCCGCCGGTACCGTGCTATCTTGCTTACTCGATCTGTATATTCGACCTCTGTTGAGGGTCGTTCTGGTCGTTACGGCGGTTGGACCGCATATGATGGGTTCCGATTTACTTTATGTTTTATGTTCATATGTATATGTATATGTTGTGGTATTCTGTTTTGCGAGTTCGATTGTTGCCACATGGGCAAACCGCACTTTTACCTTAAGCCCTTACGGGTCCTTTCGAGGACTCACCCTTTTACTTGTTTACCAATTTCAGGCCGTCACGATAAGCAACCGGCGGAGTAGAGATCCGCGGTGCTTCCTACATTTTGAGGTTGTGGTTGCAGCAGCAGTACCACGTGCGGAGGTCGCCTCAGATTCCGCGCTAGGTATTTATAGGATTTTGTTTATTGGCTCTGTAGCTGTAACTGCATGCATATAGATCAGATCATAGTTTTGTATATGTTGTAATATGTCCGAGATATATATCTGCTTTATTCGTCTTCGAGTCGTGGCGGAGCCCGACTTGCCTATATTGGAATTGCTATATAATTGTGGTTTTGGTGCTTCGGTGTTGTGGTGATAATCGATGTTTGATATACCATGAACCGCATGACCGGTAGAAGTTGATCTGTTATAGCATGCTTGCCTTGTATGAGATTTTAGGTTGCTAGTCGTTACTCGACCATTTTGATATTTGAGCTCGATGCTCTGTTGCCACGCTTCTTGCCATATTTCCGTTCCGACGTCGTGGCCGGCTCCGCCTCCGCAACCGGGCGGGGTGGCTGTGACCAGTTGGTATCAGAGCAGGTCGGGTCAAAGTGACCCAGGAGGTAAAGTATGTTGGTTATGGTATGGTGTGTGCAAGGCAAGCATACAAGTCCGAGGGTGGACTTTTGGAGCGGGTTATGTTAGTTCATGGGTAAGTTTTACAAATAATGTCTTCGAAGGGCGAGCTACTGGTTTACACTTCATTCTGGGGCGGTTCGGTACGGAGCCTGATCAACTCCTTATTTGAACCGTTTCGGAATGCGTGTGGAGCAGCGGGCGGTTCTTTGGAGCATTTTGGAGGAGGTGGAGTGTTATATGAAGTGATTCCGTGTTATGAACATGATCTGATTCTATGCTTAAGGTTTATTACTTAGGTTGTGATTCTGAAAAGAATCCTTGCATCATGCATTGCATTACACTACAGAGCCATAGAATGCTGCTGCTAGCTTTAGGTAGAGAAAGTTATTTGTGTGGTTATATGGTTTTGGGGTTGATTTATTTCAGGTATGGCTAGAACACGCCGCCAGCGTGAGCAGGAACCGGAGGGTCGGGACCGGGACCCCACACCTCCGAGGGCTAGAAGGCGGGTTCAGAGGAACCTAGTATCTGAGCAGTCACACTCACCCCCCCCGAGTGATCAGCAGTCTGCGGGACCCGCTCCTGATGTACTACAGGTGTTGGGTCAGGTTCAGCAGTTGCTGAGTACCTTAGTGCCAGCCCAGAGGATTCAGGGGCGGCAGCAGGCACAGGGAGGTCCGGACAGGCCACAGCGGAGACAGCCAGTTCAGGAGGTGGACAGCAGCCACCTCAGTGTGCAGGATAGTGATTCTGAGGAGGATGATCAGCATGGTACTGAGAGTTCTCGTCGGTCCCATCACCGACGGGAAGAGCGGAGACGCCAGTCTGACGAGATCAGACTCCTGGAACGGTTTCAGCGTTTGAACCCCCCGAGGTTCAACGGCCGTGGAGGACCTGAGGCGGCTGAGGCATGGTTTGCGGGAGTTGACAAGCTCCTTGGGAGGCTACACCTTCCATCTGAGGTTAGAGTTTCATTGGCCACGTTCAATCTGCAGGACAGTGCAGATCATTGGTGGAGGAGCCTCCAGGGCCGTCTGAGAGCTGAGGCAGTACGTGACGGGAGGCAGGATTCGGACTTGACACGGGAGCGGTTTTCCTACTACTTCCATCAGCAGATATTGGGGATGCCGTCAGGGACCTCCGTCAGGCACAGTTCGATGATCTGGAGCAGGGGACTCGGACTGTAGCAGAGTACGAGCGGGAGTTCGACCGGTTGGTCCGCTATGTGCCACAGTATTATGGCATGGAGCAGGAGAAGGCCAAGCGGTTCATTCGCCGCTTGCGTCCTGAGTATCGGTGGGCTTTGAGGCCCCTGGACATCACTTCTTACCATGAGGCATGCGAAGGCCCAACTCCTCGGCGGGAGGAGGTCGAGAGTCGGTACCTACCGCACCGACCCAGTGATAGAGGAGGGCTTCGCACGCAGAGTTCAGCGAGGTCTTCGGGGAGGTCGGGCAGTGCAGGCATAGCGGCAGGGGCAGCAGGACTACGCCAGTATCCCCGACTTGTGCGAGTTGTGGTGGGCAGCACCCCGGCCGGCCATGTTACAGGCAGTCGGGGCAGTGTCTGCGATGCGGGTCTAGCGATCATTGGATTCGTGATTGTCCTCGACCACGGGACGAGGGTCCAGCAGTGCTACACGTCCGCAGCCTCGGTTTCAGCCTAACGCACCCCGAGGGCGCGGTTCACAGCGGGGCGGACCGAGGCCACCACAGCAGCCGAGACGACCGTTTCAGCCACCCCCTCCGCCACAGCAGCCTGGAGTAGGACGTGTATTCCAGGTGGAGCGGGGTGAGACATCACAGCGTGAGCCTCCACCACAGCAGCCCGGAGCAGGACGGGTGTTCCAGATCGAGCGTGGAGAGACTTCGCAGCGTGGGGCGCTCCAAGGTACCTTACTTCTGAACGATACTCCTGTTCGTGCATTGTTTGATACTGGGGCGTCTGTTTCGATTGTGGCACAAAAGTGTGTCGAGTCTCTCCACCTGTCTACCAGTGGACTTCCGAGCGTCTTCATGGTGAAGACGGCTGGGAGTCAGTTTTTGCTCTCCAATGAGATGGTACGGGATTGCGTGCTATCCATTGGCAGTCACCGGATTATGTCAGATCTGCTGGTGTTGAACACACCGAAGTATGACGTTATTCTTGGGATGGATTGGCTGTCCAAGAATTCCGTGCATATTGACTGTGCCAACCGTAGTGTTACGGTTTCTGGAGAGGTGTTACCCCTCTCGGGTTCAGATGGGACGAAGGTGGTCAGGACCAGCATGGAGCTGCAGGTTCTGGATCAGGTCCCGATAGTGGATTCGGAGGAGTACTACGGTCTGAACACGTCTGATACTCGGTTGGAGCTGGATAAGATTCCAGTTGTCCGAGATTTTCCGCAGGTATTTCCGGAGGATTTGCCCGGGATGCCACCAGAGCGGGAGATCGTGTTTGAGATCCAGTTGCAACCCGGTTCTACTCCCATTTCCATTCCACCTTATCGGATGCCGATAGTGGAGATGGTGGAGCTGAAGAAGCAGTTAGAGGAACTGCAGGAGAAGGGCTTCATCCGTCCGAGCACTTCACCATGGGGTGCTCCAGTTCTGTTTGTTAGGAAGAAGGATGGGTCACTCCGATTGTGTATTGATTACAGACGGCTGAACGCCATCACTATCAAGAACAAGTACCCATTGCCGAGGATCGACGATCTCTTTGATCAGCCGAGAGGTGCGAAGATCTTTTCGAAGATCGATCTGCGGTCGGGTACTTCCAGCTGCGAGTGAAGGAGGAGGACATCCCGAAGACAGCTTTTCGTACACGGCATGGGCACTATGAGTATACGGTGATCCCGTTTGGTCTGACTAACGCACCGGCGGCGTTCATGGACATGATGAACCGGGTGTTTCGGCCGTATCTGGACGCTTTCGTGGTGGTGTTCATCGATGATATTTTGATTTACTCTCGGGATGAGGACTCACACCGGGAGCATCTGAGGATTGTTCTGCAGACACTCTGGGAGCATCGGCTTTATGCCAAGTTCTCAAAGTGTGATTTCTGGATCCGGGAGGTGTCGTTTCTGGGGCACATCATCGGTGAGCACGGTTTGTCGGTGGATCTGCGAAGGTCGAGCGAGACAGGATTGGAAGCAGCCTACCTCGGTACGTGAGATCAGGAGTTTCCTGGGTTTAGCAGGTTACTACCGGAGGTTTGTGCCGGGATTCTCCATCTTGGCTTCCTCGCTTACGCAGCTGACCAAGAAGGGGCAGCCGTTTGTATGGACAGAGAAGTGCGAGGAGAGTTTTCAGAAACTGAAGCGGGGGCTGACTAGTGCGCCGATCTTGACTCTACCCGACCCAAGCTTACCGTATGTGATCTATACAAACGCATCTAGGTCGGGGTTGGGATGTGTGTTGATGCAGGAGCGGAATGTGATAGCTTATGGGTCGAGACAGCTGCGACCGCATGAGCAGAACTACCCGACACACGATCTGGAGTTGGCCGCAGTGATCTACGCGTTGAAACAGTGGAGGCACTACCTACTCGGCAGCAAATTTCAGATTTTCACGCATCATAAGAGTCAAGTACTGTTCACTCGAAGGAGTTGAACATGAGGCAGCGCAGGTGGCTCGAGTACATCAAGGACTACGATTGCACTATCGAGTACACCGAGGGCAAAGGCAATACAGTGGCCGATGCTCTGAGTAGGAAGTACACTGGCGTGGTCAGAGGAGGTAGTACTGAGGGTCGGACTGAGGAGAATGATTTGACCGGTCTTTGGCACAAGTGGGAGCGCCGGGAGCAGGCTCGAGTGTATACTTTGACCATTCAATCGGAGTGGCTGGACAGAGTGCGAGAGGCTCGGGAGAAGGATCCAGAGTGAAGAAGCTGTCCGGAGAGGACAAAGGGGCACTACTACCGGCGTTTGATGCAGCGGGGACCACCGTACTTGAGGATCGGTTGTATGTGCCAGGGGATCAGGCACTACGGGATGAGATTCTGACGGGGGCACATTAGAGCAGATTGAGCATACATCCCGGTAGTGAGAAGATGTATCAGGACTTGCGTACCCATTTCGGTGGCCGGGTATGCGGAGACACATTGCCACACATGTGTCCAAGTGTGCCACTTGTCGGCGGGTGAAGGTGGAACATCAGAAGCCGGCAGGGACAATGCAGAATTTGCCCATTCCAGTCAGGAAGTGGGGCAACATCACGATGGACTTTCTGACTGCGTTACCCCTGACCCGGTCTCACCACGATGCCATCTGGGTTATTGTGGACCGCTTGACGAAGTGTGCTCACTTTCTGCCGGTCCGGATGACAGACTCCCTGGAGAAGTTTGCCCAGTTGTACATCAGGGAGATTGTGCGGTTACATGGAGTGCCGGACTCCATTGTGTCAGATCGAGATCCGCGTTTCACCGCACGGTTCTGGGGTGCCTTTCACAAGGCCCTGGGCACGCGACTCCATCTGAGTACAGCTTACCATCCCCAAACCGACGGTCAGTCGGAGCGGGTGATTCAGATCCTGGAAGATATGTTGCGGAGCTGTATTTTGGATTTCGGAGGGGAATGGGATAGGCAGTTGCCGTTGGTAGAGTTTTCATATAATAACAGTTATCAGAGTACCATCGGCATGGCACCGTTTGAGGCGTTGTATGGGCGACGGTGCATGACGCCGCACCGTTGGGACGGAGGCATCGATGTGATTGAGCGGGGTCCCTAGCTCTTTGAGGACACCACCCAAAAGATCAATATTATTCAGGCGCGGTTGAAGGCCGTGAACGACCGCACCACCTCATATGCGAACAGGCGGCGCAGGGACTTAGAGTTTGAGGTGGGTGACAGAGTCTGGTTGAAGGTGGCGCCAATCCGAGGTACAGTCAGATTTGGCAGACGGGGTAAGTTGGCCCCAAGGTATATCGGACCTTACGAGATTCTGGAGCGGATTGGCAGATTGGCCTACAGGTTAGCCCTACCTCCGAGTATGTCTGCGGTGCACAACGTCTTCCATGTCAGCATGTTGAAGAAGTGCATCCTGGATCCGGTGCAGACGGTTCCAGCGGAGGAGGTTCGGCTGGAACTTGATTTGTCGTATCAGGAGGTACCGATTGCCTTTACGGGCGCGATACTCGGAAACTCCGGAGTAGGTTGATTCCCATGGTCAAAGTTCAGTGGTCACATCATACTGACCGGGAAGCGACCTGGGAGACCGAGCAGGATATCAGGGAGCGATACCCCGAGCAGTATCAGCGTTTGATGCCCCTCTTGGAGGACCAAGAGTCCTAAGGGGGGGAGGATGTTACGGTCACCCCGAGCGGGTTGCGACCGGGTGACCGGGCTCCGGTTTTGGCCTGCGGGTCACGATTTTGGGCGTTCAGACGGCTCCCGAGCCTTATCCGAGCATCATTTTGGCGAACCCTTTCATATTTGAGGTCGTGTGGGTCCCCCGGACGTTTCCGCCGAAAATATTTTTCCGGCGCCGGGGGGTTGTCGGGGTTGGCTCGGGACGTACAGCGGGCTCGGTAGCGCTCCCAGGACCTCGGATTGAGGAACCGTTTGCGGATTTGGAATCGTGGGAGCGTCCCGGAGATTTTTACGGAGCATATTTTTCGGGACGGGACGTGCGGTCCCGGGCGACTCCCGGGGCTCTGGGCGGAATCCCGGGGCTCGGGATGGAATTTCTCCGACGGCTCCAGGGTAAGTCATGTTATATTTTAAGGTGGATTTTATGGATATTTTTGTGGAATTTTGTCGTGACGGGTTGTGGCTCAGGTTATTATGCGGCCACGCCGGGATTTGTTCGGGATCAGCGAGCTCGGTAGGACGCTACGGAAGGGTAAATAAATATTTGAAAAATGTTTTATTAATGTTATGATATTCTGAAGATTCTGGTCAGTTTTGGTTTCATTTGGAGTTCGTTACCTATATTTGGGGTTTTAATTGCAAAGATTTGGAGAATTGGGGGGTTAAATTGTTATTAACCCAAAAGTCATTAATATTTTGGGCCTGAGATGGGCTTAAGTCGGCAGCAAGGGCTGGGGCTGGACACTTGTCCATTTATCATTTAACTTGGAAAAGGAAGAAGTATAAAAGGCAAAAAATTACATAATAATTCAAGTTAATTCATTTCATTTTTCTTCTTCTTCCTTCTTCTTCTCATCCGCCATTCTTCTTTCTCTTCAAGCTTCATGTTCTTCATCTCCCTTTGCTGAAACTTCAAGGTTTTGAGCTCCAAGTTTGGTAAGCTTCTCTCTTTCTTCTTCTTTCCAAGTTGAGGACTTGAATTGGGTGGATAAAGAAGGTGTTTTCAAAGTAAGAGTTTGTTCTTGTCTACTTGAAAGAGTGATCCTCTCCCTTCCATCTTTTAGTATGTTGATCTTGGGCTTGAGGGGAGTAGGAATCTATGGTTAGATGTTGGAAAACTTCATGGATGGTGAAACCCTAGGGGGTGCCGAAATCATGCTTAATTTTCCAAAATTGTGTGTGTTTGTGTTCTTGGATCATGCTTCAAGTATGTTGTTCCTAGCATGATTCTAAGATTATCTATGGTTTTAATTTGATGAAAAGCATGCTAGGGAAGAATTCCCCAAATTGGCCGAATTGTTCAAAGAAGGGTTTTGTTGATTTTGAAGCAATTGGTTAGTAATCTTGTTTAAGAAATGTAATTGGTGATTAAAGAGTGCAAATGGAACTTTGTTTTGATTGAAATGGAAGTTGGGTGAGGAAACCCCTCTTTGGCCGAATTGATAAGTGAAGGGGTTTTGTTGATTTTGGTGTAATTGGTTAGTAAGCATGCTTAGGAAGTGGAATTGGTGATTAATATGATTATTTGGAAGCTTGAATGGTTTGATTTGGAAGTGTGGTGAAAAATTGGTTAAGGGTCAAAATGTTCAAGTGAAACTTTTTCCATGTTAAGGTTGTGTTTTGGTTGGTTTGAATCCTAAATTGGTATTGTGGGTGAAAATAGGTTCATAATGGTGGTTGAAACATCATTTTCGGACAATGGTAGGAAAAGTAATGTCACCCCACCGCCCGGAAAAAAATGCGGAAGCGTCGGGTGGAGGTTTCGGCGGCGGGTGAACTCGGAAATTTATCATAAAACGTTGTGGACCCGAAACCCCTCCCATAAAAACTTTCTCTTTCAGTTTTATGGTTGTTAAGTGTTTGCAGATTTTAAGACGTCTTACTAGTCCTAAACCTGCACCCGAGACACGTTAGTGGTTTTTACAGATATCGCGCGTAAGATTAAAGAAGCAGGAAAATAAAGATACAGCCGAGGAAGTTCCGCCTCTGCGTAGGGTCGAAACTCCCACAAAATAAAATACAGACTGACAAGATGTATGCACTAATGTGTCTACATGCACTACTTCTACAGAGCCAAGCCAACAGTGCGGAATTATACCTCGCTACTAGATGCTGCTGCTGCTAAACATACACAGAGAAGATCGTCAGACTTATCATAAAGATAAAAACACAGAAGGAATTTTAACGAGAAATTCCCCCAAACACCAATATACCTCAAAATAACAGAAGTGCAGAACGAGCACCGCGGAAACCTACTCCGCAGGTCGTTTGCCCGTATCCCCTGAAAAATATTTCAAATATGGGGGGGTGAGTTCTCGAAAGAACCCGTAAGGGGGTAGGTACGAAACGGTCAAACCAAAACTTTTAAAACATTTGCCTGCACAAAAGGGTTAGCGTGCAATGTTCTAACAGATAACGCAACCCTAAATATCGTGATGTGATATGCAGATGCATGTATACAGAATCCCATCGATCGAGGGCACAGCCATGGATAGATCTTCCCGGCCCCGCCGCATCTCCATGCGCCGTGAACAGATAACAGAAGGCACGACCATGGGTAGTTCTTCCCCGGCCCGGCCGGCATCCCCATGCGTCGTTAACAGAAAGCAGAATGGGTCCGTCTTCGACCCCCGATAAACATACAAGTCCAAAACCATAAAACCCTGCGAACCACTACGTACCAGTAACTAGCCCCGGGAGTCACCGGGCCCCACCCTCGACCCGAGTACTAGCCCTTAACTAACCTAATACACATTTAATGCGCATTAAGGAAGTTAAACCCCTTACCTCGATGAAAACGGATATCTACCGTGGCCCCTCGACGCACAAGCAAGATCCTAAGACGCAGATCTAATCTGCCAGAATCAGAGATATACAAATAACTTTAGTTATTTCACTAAAGTTTCAAGTGATGGGAATTTATTCTTAACTACACCCTAAGTCCTCAAACTTTTCAGAACTTGCAAAAGTACCCCAATTTCATAAAAAGGTCAATTTTCCCCGGTTTAGTCAACTTGGTCAAAAAGTCAACCTTTATCCATTATTTCCCAAATTTCGGCCCAAGCCCATATTTTCGCCCAACTTCCATTTCAACCCAAATATTTTCTAAACTTCACACTTTAGTCATTTTTCCTTTAATCCTTCATGTTAAACCATTTTTAACATGTTTTAACCAACTTTTCATCACCAAAAACACTATTCACAGCAAACAAAATTTTCTTCCAAAATCTTGATTTTTGGTTTTCCTTCCAATCTTCACCCAAACTTTAAAACTTAACACTTCCATGCATAAACCTTTATATACTTCCATTTTTCAACACTTTAACACATAAATCTTCAACAAAACATCAAGAAACTCATGCTTTCTCATGCTCAAGTCAACACAACATACTTTCTTCATGAACATGCTTCCAAATCTTTCCATAAACTCAAAGATCACCTTACCTTTGCAAGATGACTTGAGAGATTGTCCAAATCTCTTCTCAAAATTTCGGCCAACCTAAGAAAAGAGGGAAAGATTGGTTATTTTCAAAGTTCTTTTCCATAGAACTTAACCACACAACTAAGTAGTATCCTTACCACTTAAATCTCTTCAAGAACTTGATATTTGTACACTTGATCCTTGATGAACACTTGAAGAAAAATCCCTTCCAAGAAGCTCCTCTAAAATCGGCCTTGGCAAGAAAAGAGGGAAGAATTAGTGCTTGAAGTTGAACACTAATCATCTTTGATTAGTGATGAACAAACACCATTACCTTACTTAATCTTCCTTGATTAAGGATCTAGGAGAGGATTAGTTCTTGATTAGTGAAGAACACTCAAGAACACTTGAAGAACACTCAAGAACACAAGCAAAGTTCATGAGGAGAGAGAGAGAGAAGAAAGAGAAAGCTTTCTTTCAATTTTCAAGACTTGAATTTTGGGAGAGAAATGAAAATGAAATTTTAGCCAAAAAATGAGAGAGAATTCGGCCCAAATGGTGAGGGAAGAGAGATATGTGTGATTATGACACAAGCATGATGAATGTGTAAGAGAGGTATGGGCATAAGGTAGGGTTTCTACTCCATCTCCCATTATTGCTTCCTTTTCTTCCTATTCCTTTTCTTTTAAATCCTTTTCCCATAAAAACAACATAAATGGGATAACAAAATCTGAAATATAGAAGTCCCAAATGGGCTTAATTTCCAAGGATTTTCGGCAGCCCAAAGGTAGCCCAACCCCAAACTTCTTCAACCTTCTCCAATTACACTTGGCAGATTTTGTACCAACTTGTAAAAATAAACTTCACCAAACCACCAGCCCTAAAATCATGACAATTTACATGAAGGTAGCTCTGTGTGTCTAGTTTAAGTAGAAATTTACAGATCTTGATTTGGATCCCTGTACGATTTACTAAAAATGTTTGACTGAACACTGGTCAAACCCGACTTTTGGAATTTCGAATTCCTTCCAAAATTAACAGCTTATCACCGAAAATCGTCCAACACTTGTAACACTTATAAACAACACCAAAATCACATCCAACAGTGAATTTTGATAAATTATCATAACCCAATGTTATTCCGATAATTTACAGAATTAGAAATTCGCCGACACTCACGGAAAGTTACGTAACGTCGGGGTGGGTGTAACAAGTAAGGTTTATGCGGGTTTTCCGGGAAAGGTGTCCGGAATGTGGGTTTAAAGGTTGAAATGGGTTTGGTGGTGTATGAATAACAATGTTCAGGCTCGGTTTGTAAAACCGAGCTTTCTGTGGATTTTTGCGGAAAATGCGGGATTGTGCAGAAATTTCTTTCTGGGGTTATTTGGATGTGTTCTGACTCAACCATGGTATTCCAGCTTGATTCTGCGTTGGTGGAGTAGCGTGGAACTGTAGGAGTCAAGTTGTGCATTTCGGGTCGGGAGCTGGGGTTTCACGAGTTTTGGGCTGCGGGGCAGCGTCTCTGAGGTAAGGGCTTAATTTGGTAAAGTGTACGTTTGTTCTGCTCCGTAAATGTTACCAGGTATGATATTTCTGTTGTATTTGTATATTTTATTATATGTTCTGATTCTGTGACGAGACCCGTATGGTTGGAGAGACCACGGGTGCTCCTTGGTTCTGTTCTGTGTATCCGCACCGGGAGTGCCGATACCTCTGTTCTGTGACCCTACGACAGTTTGGGGATCGCGACCCCAGCCGGTACCGTGCTATCTGTTCTGTTCTGATCTGTATATTCTGACCTCTGTTGAGGGCTGTCGTTACGGGTCGTTCTGGCGGTTGGACCGCATATGATGGGTTCCGATTTACTTTATGTTTTATGTTCATATGCATATGTATACGTTGTGGTATTCTGTTTTGCAGTTCGATTGTTGCCCATGGGCAAACCGCACTTTTACCTTAAGCCCTCATCGGGTCCTTTCGAGGACTCACCCTTTTTCTGTTAGATCTCATCTCCTTTCCCAGGCATTATCAAGTGCATTGCCTCACCACGTAGTGAGGAGGTTCACTTGGCCGAAACTTGTATCGTCTGTTTGAGTACGCCTCTGTCAAGCTAGATCCGCCAAAGCGTGATCGCGAGTTCCTTAACCGTGATCACATCACCTAGCATGACAAGTTGCTAGAGATATCCCCCCTCACTCCTATGGGATCCTAGCATGACAAGTTGCTAGAGATATCCGGATGTAGGGGCTAGACTATGCAAGTAGTAGGAAGATTGAGCTTAATGAGAATGGAAGGGCGTAGGAGATCTACTATGACCCCAAACCCATCTTGTGTCCGGTAGTTCTGCATCGAGAGACCGTTGTCGAATAGATCACGGATACTAGGTGTTCTGGGGATACATCGAGAGCATATCCTTGTTTATTTGGGATGCTCACTGACTGTGCCAAGGGCCTTCCAGACTGGGACTCGGGTGAGTGTAATGCCGCACTAGGTGGTCGGGTAAGGCGAGAGCCTCTAGAGCTGCAGTGTTGAGAATGGCTCTAAGCCGAGAGGCCTTTGCTATATATTTATCCAACCCCCCTATTTCATATTTTCTCAAACTATATCCACTCTAGTTTTGTTGCTCTGCCTGGTGAACACATGTGCCTTTTATTTATGCATTAATTTTATCTTCGTATTTACATTCCGCACTTTATTTTCCTGATATCTATAATTTCTACAACATCAACTATTTCAAAACCCCAAAAAATTTTCTAGCAGACGACAAGGGGGGCATCAATTGAGCCCGATCTCTGTGGATCAACCCCACTCACCTTGTGTACAATAGACATCCCTTCTCTTGCGGAAGTGAGCATCTAATAAATTTAAAATTTGATTTTGAGCATAGATTTTCATATCTATATCCAACGCATCAATTTTATAGAGGAGTTGGATTCATATTTTGATTTGGATTGATGAAAGGGACGATGCGTACAAGTATGGAATCCTCTACTTACAAGTTTTCATATGGTATGTGCATTACATACATGGTGAAGAGGTTGTTGGCATCACATAATCCGCCACTATTTCCCCCCACTCAAAAAACCGCCACAAATCCGCCACATTTTTTGGCGGCCTTGGTGATGCCAACAACCGGTACAAGCCATCCACGTGGTCAGTTGAGGTCTTATAAATTGTGGCGCCTTTTGTAGCGCCAAAAAGCTGCAAAAGTATTTTTTTAAAAAATTTCTATTTCAATTCTATAAAATTGATATAAACTATTAATTAAATAAATTTAAATATAAATGTTGGTGTAGAATTTAAAATCAAAGATGTAATTTAAATATATGATAATAAAATGTTATATCCAAATTATCTAAAATTCTAATTATTACAATTATTGGGAGCCCTTCTGCGTGCCATGGTTGATAGGAGAAAATGTCTCCTTTCTTATGCACATCGTCCACAACTGCCTTCCATGCCTCTACTTCCTCCTTTGTCCATATTGCAGGGGTGTTCCGATAATACCTTTTCAATGCAGGGTGTGTAAGTAAAATATAATTAGTATGTAAAAAAAGAACAATTAAGTTGTTATATTTTGTTTTAATGTTAATTAAGTAACTAAAGTAGCGAGTACCCTTCAGCGGTATGAGAAAAACAATAGAGTAATACAAAGCGGCATAAGGCTGAGCAGTGAATTTAAAGCCATTAATAATAATAAAAAAACAATAAAAACAAACTAAATTATCAAAATAAATCACAAATAATTATAAAATAGAAATTAGTTTAAAAACTATTAAACTTAAAATAAATATAGAAAGCAACAAAAATTAACCCAAATATAAAAAAATCACAATAAAAACTGAAATTAACCCAAATATCAAATAACGGGTTAAGTACATTTCTAGTCCATTACTTTTGATGCATGTCCTATTTTTGTCTCATTTTAAGAATTCGACCTATTTTAATCCTATAGTTGTGGTTTTTTGTCCCATCATGGTCCTTCCATTAGTTTACCTGTTAACTTTTCTGTTAAGTTATTGCATTTTACACAAATATCCTTATATTTATAGCCTAATTACACGTTTAATTGAAATATGGTTATTGAATTTTTTTTAAAATGCACATACAAGTCCCTAAAGTTTCACTGTTCTCTCTTTAGTCCTATCTCTTCTAACCAACAAGATCACACTTACTGTCATCCGTGAATCTCGAGATCAGATCTCTGCGAATTCTCTCGTTAGTCCAAACCATGCAATTTACTCGGGAGATGATGAGAAAAAGATAATAAGAATTTTTGTAGCTCCAAAAAATTTGTTCTTATTTGTTTCTGTTTGGTTTCTTTGCCTAGAATTCGCAGAGATCTGATCTCGAGATTCACGGATGAGAATAAGTGTGATCTTGTTGGTTAGAAGAGATAGGACTAAAGAGAGAACATGGAAACTTTAGGGACTTGTATGTGCATTTTTAAAAAATCAATAACCATATTTCAATTAAACGTGTAATTAGGCTATAATTATAAGGATATTTGTGTAAATTGCAATAACTTAACATAAAAGTTAACAGAGATAAACTAACAGAATGACCATGATAGGACAGAAAACCTAAAATAGGACGAATTCTTAAAACAGAACCAAAATAGGACACGCATCAAAAGTAAAGGACTAAAAATGTACTTTACCCATCAAATAACATACAAGTTATCTATAAAAACCGAAATTAATGCAAGAAAAAAAATTTTAATCCAAGAAAAATAAATTCAACCTCAGAGTTCAAAGTTGATGAGGTTTACCTGAAAAGTTGTTGAAATGAAGGTCGGAGATGATCGTCTGTGACAAGTGGAGGCCGGAAGCGTAGCGGCAACATAAATATTCTTCGGGAAAACACAAAAACGTGGCTTAGTTCGAGGTTCTGAATGAGAACGAAGAAAAAAAGAAAGACAACAACACTTACCTTTTTAATCATTGATGCAGGCCAACGAGATGAGTGAGGAGAGGACGATGGAGTGGGTTGCCGCCTTGCCAGCATAGACTTTAGGAGGAGTGGATGAGGAAGAGTTGTGTTGTGAGTCTGTTTTGAGAGGAGATGAATGAGCCTGAGAAGGAAGATGAACTTTCTAGATTCGAAAGGTTGTGGTGGCAGGGCATGCCACAAAGGCCACCACGACTCAAATATTTTAGAATTTGAACTTTTCGTTTACCACTCTTTCTAGTATATGATATTTTGTGGCGGCCTTTGTGACACCTCCAACCGCCACAACATTAGTGGCGCCTCCAACCGCCACTTTCAGTGTTACTCTTCAACTGGCCAATTCAAGTTGTTGCAAAAATGTAGTGGAGAGTAACGGACACGCCTTTGTGGAGGCCTCTGCAAGTACAAAAGGCGCCACAATTTCTTCACCATGTACGTAGTGGTGTATTCCAGTAGTTCTTGATCTCATTATCTTTTCTTCTACATAACTTTCCAGCCATCAAAGACCATCTGGAAATCACTTGTAGATAGGAGTGTATCCGATCGATGAGTACTTCTACTTAATTAATTACATAGAACCATTAAAAGAGATGATTTTTATTTGATACTTGTTGCCAAGGATGGCAGGTTGATGATCATCTCATCCTCTTCTTCTCTAAAATTGCCTCTTTAACTCAGGTCTCATGTAGTTTATCCAACTAAGCTTTCATTTTTTGCCGCATCTTAAGAGTCAAGTTGTTGCACAATTACAAACCAATCCACACGTCGCGGCCTTTACCGCGCCTAAGGCCGCGGTAAAACGTCGGACGCGGTAAAGTGGCAGCGAGCCACGTTTACCGCGGCCAACGGCGCGGTAAGGCCGCGGTAAAGCCGCGTGGTCCACGAGGCGGTTTGACCAGCCGCTTACTGCGGCCGTCGACTGCGGAGTGGGCCGCAGTAAGTTTCCCCTATATAAGCAACTCCTCCTCTCCGGTTTCATTTCACACACAACACTTCATATTTTCCTTCATCTCCTTTCAATTTTTTCCTTTAATTGTTTACTAATTGAAGAAAGTATATATCATCCGGTGATTTCAGTTGAAGGTCAACCGCCCACAGTTATTGTGTCTCTTGTAGGTAACAAATATTTTTTTAGATTTATTTATATATATTTTTATGAGTTCTTCAAATTTGTTTTATTTATATGTATTTCAGTTGCTTACTTATTTAATTAAACTAAAGTAGTTCATGAGCCATAGTACCTGTCTATGAAAAATTGTAGTAATATATTATTTTACAGTTTATTTCAAAATATTGAAATAACGGTGTAAAATTATATATTCTACAAAGTTTTCATGGATTGTCCCACTGGACAGTTTGTAAAAGTATACTATCGGTTAATTAATCTTTTATGATTGTGTATGGAGAAATGATAAGAATTACGTAAATTTCGGATGCAATATTTCGTCTTGTTCCTCTTTATACCTGCTCTAGGCGTTACGCCGGAGAAATGGTATAACGAGGAACTTAGACGAAATGCTGCCGAAATTTACGTAATTATATCAGTTTCTACTTACACAAGATAAAAGTTTGATTAACTAATAGTACTTTTATGAATAGGATAGGACCCATGCACCTTGAATTAGGAGAAAAACGGTAGTGAAAAATTTGGAATTAAGTTCTGTGCTGAATATATATTATATAATTGTTATGCTTAATATTTGTCATATTGTTTTATTGATACCATTATTATAGGAATTGTATAATGGCCGAAGAACGTGATTGGATGTATCAGCGTTTTCAGGAGGGGACTCGCGATATTAGTCAGAGATTTTGGAACGGGCTTCTAGAATTCCTGAATTATGCGTTTCTTGTTGCTCGGGAAAAGGGAGAACAATTTGTGAAATGTCCTTGTAGAAAATGTAAAAATAGATATTATCATGATCGAGAAACAATTGGCAATCATTTACTGTTAGATGGATTTCAACCGAATTATCATGTGTGGGATTGTCATGGTGAACGACGTCAAATAAATCCATGTGTTTATCGAGGTTATCAATTTGATGTGGCATCGTCATCATCATCGAATATTGCAAGTACGAGTAATTCATTTGAGGGTAATGAAGGAAGGGGTGATTACCGTGAAATGGTCCACGAGGCATTTGGGATTCGTGATCGTAATAATAATTTTGAGGGTGATGATATGCATCAGATGGATGAGGACGACGACACACCTGAAATGCCAAATCGAAGGGCTCAAAAGTTTTTTGATTTATTACGTGATGCGTCGCAGCCTTTATATGAGGGATGTACTGATAAGCACACGAAATTGTCTGTTATTTCAAAGTTCTTGAGCATGAAAAGTCAACATAACGTATCTGACGCTTTTTTCTCGGAGTTGATTGAATTTATCAATGAAATACTGCCCGGAGAAGAGGCAACTTTGCCTACGAGCATGTGTAGTACAAAAGCGATGATGAAAGAGTTGGGGTTACCGTATAGAAAGATTCATGCATGCGAGAACAACTGCATGTTGTTTGACGGTAGATATGAAAAGTTAAACAATTGTAGAGTATGTGGTGCGGAACGGTTCGAAGAACGTGAGGCGAATCAGAAACCAAAAGCTAAAAAGATTTTACGTTATCTACCAATCACTGAGCGGCTCCAACGGCTTTACCAGTCCTCGAGAACCGCTAAATTTATGACGTATCATCTTAGAGCTAGTGAAAATTCGATGGGTATTATTGGACATCCATCCCAAGCCGAGGCATGGAAACACGTTGATAAGTGTTATCCTGATTTTGCATGTGAGTATAGAAATGTTCGATTGGGGTTATGTACGGATGGTTTCAACCCTTTGTCAGACTCGGGACAATCATATTCTATGTGGCCTGTATTCATCGTGGTTTACAACCTGCCTCCTGATTTATGCATGAAGGAGGCCTACACTTTCATGTCGTTGCTAATCCCTGGCCCAAAGTCACCGGGCCGTAACATTGATGTGTTTTTACGTCCGCTGATCGACGAGTTGAAGCATCTATGGAATACAGGCGTGGAAACCTGGGATGCACATCGTAATCAGAATTTTAACATGCGGGCATGTCTGCTGTGGACAATTAGTGATTTCCCAGCGTACGGAATGTTATCAGGGTGGAGCACGCATGGAAGACTTGCATGTCCGTACTGTATGGAGGATGTTCATAGTTTTCAGCTGACTCACGGAAAGAAAACGAGTTGGTTTGGTTGTCATAGAAGATTTTTACCGCAACGGCATGCTCTCCGCAACAACAAGCAATCATGGAAACATACAGATCGTAGGCCAAGATGTGAGTTTAAATCAGGCCACCAGATATTAAGCGAGGTCCAGAACATCGTGTTCCCACCATTCGGGACACCGTGGGATCACATGAGGGCAGAGACGTTCGGGAAGGAGCATAATTGGATCAAGAAATCGATTTTCTGGGAATTACCATATTGGGCAGATTTGAAAGTTAGACATTGTCTCGATGTGATGCATATTGAGAAAAATTGTTTCGACAATGTTTTCTACACGGTTGTCAATCAGAAAGGGAAAACTAAGGACAACGCAAATTCGAGACGTGATCTAGAGGCTCTAGGATTGCGCCCTGAATTGCATTTGGTGACTGATCCTCATAGGAAAGAACCGTTCAAACCAAAGGCGACGTATACTTTAAATGCAGATCAGATTGCGAGTATTTGCTATTGGTTGAAGCATACCGTCAAACTTCCAGACGGTTACGCTTCTAACATTGGGAGGTGTGTTAATACGTCCGGTAACACGTTCTACAATATGAAAACCCATGATTGTCATGTCTTCATGCAAAAGTTGCTTCCAATCGCTTTGCGGGGCTATCTCGATGACGGTATTTGGACTACAATATCTGAATTCAGCAAATTCTTCCGGCTAATTTGTTCAAAGGATATTCCATTGGAAGATGTCGAAAAGTTGGATGAATTTATCGTCGTTACACTGTGCAAACTTGAGAAGATATTCCCTCCATCGTTCTTTGACTCGATGGAACATCTCACCATGCATCTGCCTTGGCATCTTCGAACTTGTGGGTCTGTGTCATACTGGTGGATGTATAGTTTCGAAAGGAACATGAAAAGATTGAAAGCAAAAGCTGTGAACAAAAGATTTTTGGAGGGCTCCATCATTGAAAAGTTTCTCATACAGGAGGTTGCGATTTTTTGCGAGCATTACATGGAAGATAATCATGGAACACGTGTGAACCCCAACATACGTAACGAAATTCTTCCTGTTACTGTCAATCCGAGCGGACTATCAATATTTGATCATCCATCTAAACCACTGGGCAGAGCGCACTTTCGGGAGTTGACGGTTGCAACAAGAGAACATGTACAAACTTATATTCTGCAAAATTGCCGGGAAGTTGATCCATTTATAGATCGATTCAACGAGTTGGCCCGACGAAATTTTCCAGACTTGGATGAAGTTGGTATTGACAATTTCAGGCTTGCACAATTCTCTGGATGGTTCAAGAACATGGTTAGTCGTGCAATTGATTGCTTACGGTTTTAAAGATATCTAAAATATGTATGTTAATTTGAAACTGAAATTTTTAATGTGCAGGCCTCTGCAAATGACCAGACTTTACCTCCAGCATTGTACGCCTTGGCCTGCGGACCGAAAGTGCGAGCTAAATCATTTCCTGGTGTATATGTGAACGGGTACAAGTTTCACACAAAACATTACGGCCAGCGCAAGTTGTCTGCTAATTGGGGCGTCTGCGTCCTCGGAGATACAAATGCAGAAGACTATATGGATTTCTACGGTTGGATTGACGAAATCATTGTCCTTCAGTACAGGAATAACCTGAGTACTACGGTGTTCAAGGGTACGTGGTTCTGTACGAATAAAGGTGTCCGTTACGATAGACTTTCGGGAATCATCGATGTTGACTACACCTCCAGACTTTATCCAGAAGATCCATTCATTCTTGCCAGCCAAGCGGAACAAGTGGTTTACCTCGAATACCCTTCAAAGAGACAAAATCTGAAAAACTGGTGGACAGTTTTCAAAACTAAACCGAGACGCTTTAAGGATGATCCGATGCAAGAGCCGGATATAGGTACGGCTAATCCGTTGCAAGAGTCAACGACAATTGGTGAAAGCATACGACCAGGACCAGATGTGACTCCATTATTATTGGATCATCATGCACATCCCGAGCACATAGATCATTTGGACAACCGATCGGAAGAAGATGACGATGACGATGATCCGGTAGAAATATAGTAAAATGTATGGCGTAATTCGACAACAATCTCAAATTAAGTTGAATGTATCTTTGGACTGACAACAATTTTAAGTTTCAAATCTTTGGAATTACAAATCTAGGATGAAATTGCAAGTTTTCAAAATATTTGTATCAAATTATAATTTTTTACCGCGCACCGGGCCGCATTTGGGCCGTGGGGAAAAATCCACGCACGTTTGAATTACGGGGGGAAACGAAAAAGTTCAAATTGGCACCATCTGCCTTACCGCCCTTTACCGCGTGGTAATGTCGCGGTAAGCCTCCTTACCCTCCTCCTCTCGTCTGGGCCTTACTTCGTGCGCGATTTCGGCCTCCTCTCCTTCTCGCAACCACCGGCGACCCTCCGCCTCATCTCTCACTCACCGGCGATTCCGGCCAAATTGGAGCGTTCCCGGGCCGTCCTACCACCAAAAAACTTCAGGTATGCGTTTTTTCTTTGTTGTTTTTGAGTTTTTCGGCCTCCCTCTCATTTCCACCATTTTTTGTCCTAACCTTCGGTTTTTTTATGCAGGTGCTCCTCCATCCTCATTTGCATCTCCAACTCCATCACCGTCACCAAAACAGGAGGTAACTAATTTTTGAATTTTTTCCTAATTTTTTTGAATTTTATTAATTAATTGTATTTAATTTGTTTAGTTTTTATTGGGTTGCATTTAGGTTGTGGTAAATACTTTTTGTGTAGTTTTTATTTTTCTGTTATTTTTGCCATGATTATGAATTTTAGTGTTTTTAAAATTTTTATGTTATTTTAGTGTTTCTAAAAAAATTTATTGGGTTGCATTTAGGTTATTTTATGTTTCTAAAGATTTTTAAAAAATTTTAGTGTCGAATTGTGAATTTTAAAATCTTTTGGGACGAAAATGAAAGTTTCGAAAAACTTTGGTTTGAACTACAAATTTTATGTTTCTAAAGATTTTTTAAAAAATTAGAGCGATTTTGAAAACATTTGTGTGAAAATGAAACTTTTCCAAAACTTTGTGGCTTAAATTGTAAATTTTGAAAACATTTGGGTAAAAATGAAACTTTTCCAAAACTTTGGGGCTTCAAATGTAAATTTTAAAATCTTTGGGGATGTTTCTAAAAGTTTTAAAAAAATTTCAAGTCGAATTGCAACTTTTAAAATCTTTTGGGACGAAAATGAAAGTTTCGATAAACTTTGGTTTGAACTGCAAAATTTTTAAAACTTTAGAGCGAATTTGAAAATTTTGAAAACATTTGGGTGAAAATGAAACTTTTCCAAAACTTTGGGGCTTCAAATGTAAATTTTAAAATCTTTGGGGATGTATCTAAAAATTTTGAAAAATTTTAGTGTCGAATTGCAAATTTTAAAATCTTTTGGAGCGAAAATGAAAGTTTCGAAAAACTTTGGATTGAACTGCAAATTTTGAAAAACTTTAGAGCGAATTTGAAAATTTTGAAAACATTTGGGTGAAAATGAAACTTTTCCAAAACTTTGGGGCTTAAAATGTAAATTTTAAAATCTTTGGGGATGCATCTAAAAATTTTGAAAAATTTTAGTGTCGAATTGCAAATTTTAAAAACTTATGTTAGTACTTATGCTCGTTTTTAAATGTTTCGAGTTATGGCGTCTACTCCCGATCCCCGAGATGGTTCAGGCCGGGACGAGTCGGGGTCAGGTTCCCGGGGACGGACATTCTCCCGTAGTTCGCGTGGTCGATCTCGACCGCGTACGGAGGCCTCTCCTGCGGGGTCCAGCGATTCGGTGCATCAGGATGTACCTGGTGATGACGCTCCACCTCCACCGCAGCGGCCACGCATAGTGGTCCAGCCCCCGCCCCCACTACCGCCGCCGGTCCCGGGCCCTGATGGACGCCTCATAGTTCGCATTGCACAGTAAGTCTCTAACGGGGACAATTTTGCTATGATTTTTATTTACATGTTTCAATACTTATTACGGTTTGTGTTTTTGTGCAGTTTGCATTCGGAGCAGATCACGAGAGCGATTTCTAATGTCTGCGCGAACCGCTTCTCCGGATTCCCTCCAAAATACTTCCAGCAGACGGCGGACGAGCTTGCCAGCTGGGCAGATAAGTTCGCGGTATTTTAAATTTTATTACTATTTAATATGTTACATTAATTAATACTTGATATAAATTACGTATGATAATGATGATGTATTTTTAATAATTAACAGGAACAACATGTGGGATGAGTCGGGCTTCTTGGAGAAGTTGCACTCCCAATTTGCAGAGTTCTACAAGAACACACAGAACAACATCTGGAAGAAGTGCATACGACAACATCCGCTGGATACAGACAATCCTGACTACATGGATCGGCTACCGCTCATCCGGCTCGAATCAACCCGGACAAGTGGAGGTTGCTGCTCGAGTATTACAACAACAACGACTTCAAGGGCGAATCCCAGAAGAACAAGAAGAATGCGAAGAGCGAGAATCGTCCGTCGATCAAGTCGTTTGGCAACAAGTCCAAACATAGAGTTTATGAAGACTTGGTAATCTCCTTTAACCAGTTTAACATTTAAACATCTAAGTTTAATTTATTTAATTTATAAAAAATTAATTACTTCTTAAATACTATTGGACAGTGCAAAGAAGCTGGGCGCCGGCTGCGTCAGGAGGAGTTCGGGGAGGCATGGCTTGGGAAGGAATCGGCCGTCCTGGTATTATTCATTTATTTTCCTCAATTCATAATATTGTTTCTTTCAATATTATTTAACGTAAGTTTATTTGTATTATTACTTAGGAGGCGTATAAGACGCGTCTCATTGACAAGTATGGGCCAGATGGGCCGTTCCCAGCGATCGATGACGAGATCTACAGATCCGTCGTGGGCCAGCCCACTCGAGGACGCTGGGTCGGTGTCCCGCCCCAGATTAGCCATCCGGAGCGCTTCGAGCCACCTCAGCGATCTCAGGTAATTAAATTGTCATTTTATTAACTTCTATAATTTGACTTGTTTTTTTATATTACAGCTGTTAAATTTTTTAAAATTTTAACTTTCAGCGCGAGATTGAGCTGGAGGACCATCATCGGAGAGATACGGATGAGATCCGTGACCTCAGATGCCGGGTTGCGGCGCTCGAGGTCCAGGGTGCTGCTCTTGAGGGTTGGAAGACGGACGCGTTGCGATCCTTCGATTCAGCCGTCAGCAACATCTGGTCGGCTATGCGTTCTGGGGGATACATCCCGTTTAACGCGATGCCGCCGCACTTGTCAGCTAGATCTTCGTCCCAGCCTCCGCCCTTCCAGCAGCCGCCGCATCAGTTCTTCCAACAGCCGCCGCGGTACCAGCAGGCGCCGTCTTAGCCCTTCCAGCAGCAGCCCAATGTCGACTTGGGCCTGGGCTTCACGCATCCCCAAGGGGATTATCAGTTACACCAACCACAAGACAGCTTTTACACAAAAAGCCTCTCCACTAGTTTTCCTCGAGGCTCACTAGAAACCTATTTTAGTTTTCCCAAGGCTGACTAAAAACCTAACAAATGATTTTCCCAAGGCTCATCAAAAAACCTATTTTAGTTTTCCCAAGGCTCACTAAAAACCTAACTTTGGTTTTCCCAAAGGCTCACCAAAAAACCTAACACTCACCAAAATAGTTTTCCCAAGGCTCACTATTAACCTAACAAAATCTCTGTTTGGTTTTCTCGAGGCTCACCAAAACAAAACCTGAAACACTTTGATTTTTACGAAAATCTAAACCTGTTGAGGTTTTAACGAAAACCTTCAAAAACAAAATTGAAACACAATTTTTCTCTCCCCAAAATATTCTAAAAAAAACTAGGACGAAGATGAAACTTGTTCTTCAGAAGATCAGCACTGGAGAGCTTTGAAACAACTTGCTTGCTAATGATATAAGTCTGATTGTTTGTGGAGAATTGAATTCTTCGAAGACTTGAGTCTCTATTTAAAGAAGAAAGGGAGGAGCGTCTGGAGCGTCTTCTCCAACGTCTCTATTGTTGTAGATCCTGATTTTTCTTCAAGGAAGTTGCTGAACGAGCTGCTGGAACGTTAGAAGAGAGATAGAGATAAAAGAGTCCTAACCAAACTCAACTTCTTAACAGACAGCTGTAAACAGGTTTACACGAGATGAGCTTACATTAAACTTTAAACCAAGGCCCAACTAATGTAATAAAACGAAGCCCAAAAGTCCAATAAAATTAATAGGTAAAATACATTAAGTACATACCACACATTTCTAAACTTTACACAAAGATCCCAAAGTTTTGTTATCATCAAAATCTAAGTTATATGGGAATAAACCCAACATTATCGGCTGGAGATGCCAATCCCGTAGCCGCACCGGCGAGCATTAATGGAGGGGCTTACGAGGGTTCAGGAAGACGACTTTGTTAATTATCTTAACACTGATCCAAACGCAAACCGAAACGATAATTTTTAGGATTTTTGTAAACATTATTTAGATTTTGGTGTAAATTAACAATTTATTATATATATATATACACATAATTTTGCATTTGATATTAATTTTTAAATAATTCTTTAATTAAAATTATAAATATAAAAACAATTATGTAATTATTATATTAAATTGTTTTACTTTTTGCTAAAACCGTTTACCGCGGCCATGGGCGCAACCAGGCCGCGGTGGAGGGAGGCTCTGCTGTCACAGCCTTGCTGCGGCCTAGCAGCGCGACAAGGTCGCGGTAAGAGCCGTTGCTTTGGCCGCGGTAACGTTGGCTACCGCGGGCAATTTTACCGCGGCAATTACCGAGGCCATGCCCGCGATAATTACCGCGGCCTTACCACGGGTTGGGCCGCAGTAAGGCATGTTTCCCAGACGTAATGAATATCAGCAATTGTTAACCCCAAGCTAACACATGGAGTCTAATTTAGAGGAGTTAACGTGCTAGTACTGACGTTGCACTCACATTTAACAATTTAGATGTAAAATGCACCTTTGAAAAGGAGGTGGTTAAATTTCACATTTAGGTATAGTTAAGTTTGTTTTTTACACCTTAAACCTTGCAATAATTAAGGAAAGGGAGGGAGTATTTACACGTAGGGATATCAATCGGGCGTGTTAGGCCGGGTTCGAGTCGGGTCATTCGGGATTCAGGTTGAGCGGTTTTTGGGTCAGGTCAGGTTTGGTCGCTTCGGGTTAAGCTAATTTTGGGCCGAATCGGGATCATGTTCGAGCTATTCGGGTTTCGGGTTGCTTCGGGCCGAGTTTATTTTGGGTGAGGTCGGGTTCGAGTTCAAGTTCAGATCATTCGGGTTTCGGGTTGTTTCGGGTTCATGTCGGGTCCGGGTCGAGTTTGTTCGGGTCCAAGTTCTTGTTTCTTCGGTTCCAAGTTCGAGTTTCCTCGAGACCAAAATTCGGGTATTTGAAATGGAGATTGGACATTCTTCTAACAAAATTAAAAATTGGACATTACTCGAGGTTAAATCAAAACTAGTCGAGATTTACGTGTGTAGTTTAAGTAATTTAACCATGTAATTAAATATGAGCATTTGACATTTGTGTCCCAATTAATTTTACATTTTGTGTGGGCATGAAAATTAAGGTGAATGTAAGATTTTATGTAATTTGACATAACTACCATTGAGTAAAAGTTGCACAAAAAATGAGATAGAAAAAGTTAAGATAAAGTAGGAATAGTTTGGTAACTTTAAATGAGAGAAGTTTTTATTTAAGAAAAATATAGAAATCTTTTAGAAACCGCCCAAAAAGGAAATATATAGAATTAATTGGGGACGGAGGGAGTTTTTTTATATTCAGGTCCTTTCGGGTATTTTAGGTTCCTTCAGGCTTGGATTCAGGCTAATCGGGTTTGGATTCGGGTTACAGATTCATCGGGTTCGGGTCATTCGGGTTTCGAGTAATTTCGGGTTTAGGTCTCTTCGAGTTCGGGTTCATCGTGTTCAGCCCATTTCAATTCGGATTGCCATCGGATTAAACTTATTTTTGATTAGGTCGGTTTAGGTCGTTAATTTTCTTGATCATTTTGGATTCAGACGGGTTGAATTCGAATAGGTTCGGACGGATTTTTCGGATTGGTCAGTTTTTGACTTCTTATTTACACGTAATCCGATTCTGCATACATGAGTACACGACGGCATGCACGCACAACTACTCTCTCACATTACTGACGCCATTGATGACGCGAGAGGAGCCCAGCTCCGGATGCCGACTTCACTCGCAACGTCACCCAAACGACTTCACCCTCCACACGGGTCATCTTCGCTCTCTCTCAACCCAAAAAATGAGGGCCTGTTCTTTTTGGCTAGAATTGTCTACTTTGGGTGGATTTTTAAATTTGAATGAGTAGTTGTGAGAGGAAATGGGAGATAAGTTTGAAAAGTGAGAGAAAGTGGGAGACTTTAGGTGGCAATAGATTCTGGTTTGTTTGGGATTTGGGGTTTTCTGATCCGTTGTTCTCTATCTTAAATCATGTCGGTCAGGCGGCGTTGGAAGTTTAAGCTCATGGGTTTTGTGCTCTTGGATCCTTGTTGCTTGCTTTTCTATGTAAATTTTGGTTCTTGATAGGAAGACAAAAGGCTCTCTGTTTTTTTTAATGTTTGATTTCTTCCTTCAGACTGTGGGGTCACTTTCTAGGCTTAGATTTCGTATAGTTTTCTCTGTGTGATTGTTTTTTTTTTGGATACCCATCTGGACTTTTAATCCGTTTGTCTCGGTGGATTTCTCTGCTTCTCCAAAACTGTGCCTCTGATCCTTCCTTCCCGTTCCGTTGGCTTTTATTGTACTTGGTCAACTCCTGAATCTGGATTCTCTCGAAGTCCAGCTTTTTTGCGTTGGAAATATGTAAAGGTTTCAGCTTTGAAACTCTCTGACTGGTTATCAGCTGAGTCTTTGATGATACTTTTATGGCTAACTTCTCTGAACCATCTTCCACTTTGAGCTTCTCTTCATCTTCGCATGTTTCAAATGGATCAAGCACTCGGAATATGTCTTCCTTGTGTTCTGTAGAAACTAATTCTAGTCTTGAGGTTCTGAGTCTAAACAAGCTTAGCTCCAATCTTGAGCAACTTGTACTGGATTTTGGTTATACTGATGCTGATATAGTTGTTGAGGGTGAGACTGTTGGTGTCCATAGGTGTATTTTAGCTGCTAGGAGTAGGTTTTTTCATGATCTCTTCAGAAAAGATGAAAGTTCTTCTGAGAAGGAAGGGAGACGAAAGTATGAAACTAGTGATTTCTTGCCTTATGGCAATATTAGACATGATGCCTTCTTGATATTCCTGAACTATTTGTATACTGGGAAACTTAAGCCTTTTCCGATGGAGGCTTCAACCTGCATGGATCACATCTGTTCCCACGATGCTTGTGGACCTGCCATAAATTTTGCTGTTGAGTTGTTGTATGCATCATCAATATTTCAAATACCAGAGCTTGTCTCACTTTTTCAGGTCAGCATGCCGATTACCTCTCTCTGGACATGTATTTGTTGAAGGAAATTTGTGCTGTTCCTTTCATGAACAGATCTGACGGTTCTGATATTTTTTCTTTTTAGTGCAGGCTTTTGCCTTATTGTGCATAAGAATGTTCTTGTTTTCTAGTATTCTTATAAATTTATTTGCACATTCCTAATTTGTAATATTCCTATTATTAACTTTTTATATGTTTTTATCAGCAATAAGCTATATATTATAGTGCCTGGTTGGATGAGTATTCTTCTGTAGTTCACAAAGTTTAGAAACTTACCAACACCTTCATTTGAACATATGTATGGACGAGAATCATGATGATATGCAGAAATGAAAATTAAATCGATGTGTAGCAATACATCAGTTGCTACGTTGATCGCATTTCATCACTTGGTTTTCTGTCATTATCAGTGCATGAAAGTTTAGTCTGGTCGTGCATTTTTCGGTGAACTGTACTCTCAAGTAGATGCTATCTTTTCCAAATGCCTTGTGATCTTCCAGTTATTGTGATTAAAACTTTCATCTCTAGTAAATTACCTTAAGAGAAAGAAATGAATTTCTGAATAGAAACAAAAGAAACCACATTCATTGTGTTTTGCTTGAAATGGTTCAGTAAATTTTATGTCATCTGTGGACTTTATATTCTATGGTGTGCTACCAAGAGCAGAAAATTAATTCAGAACAGAAAAGCACATAAAGATGAAACCTTAATGGATGAGACAACAGGATTCTTCGTAACAGAACGAAATGGTTCAATCATGTAATTGATACTTCTTAACATGAAAATCTACAAAGTTGAAAGTACAAAACCTGATAGTCATTGAATTAGCTATTGCTGTTTCTGAATCCAAACCAACAGCTTGTAAGACCAAAGATTTTTGTTGTTGTTGTTGTTGTTGTTTCTGCTTCTGATATTTTGCGACTTTCGTTTGTAGAGGCGTCTTCTTAATTTTCTGTGCAAGGCGCTTGTCGAGGATGTTATTCCTATCCTTGTTGCTGCTTTCCATTGTCAATGCAGCCAGCTTGTTACTCAATGTGTTGACAGAGTGGCCAGGTCAGACCTAGACAGTGGTTCCATTGAGAAAGACCTTCCTTTTGAAGTTTCAGAGAATATTAGGTTGCTTCGACTCAAGTATGCTGCTGCTGATGAAAATAAAACAGCTGATGAGAATCCTCAGCGTGAAAAAAGAATTAGGAGAATACATAAGGCTTTGGATTCTGATGATGTGGAGCTTGTAAAACTTCTCCTTTCCGAGTCTGATATAACCTTGAATGATGCTTATGCACTCCATTATGCTGCAGCCTATTGTGATGAAAAAGTTGTACGCGAGATTCTTGGCATGGGTTTGGCTGATGTTAATCGTAGGAACTCTCGTGGTTACACAGTTCTCCATGTGGCTGCCATGCGGAAGGAGCCGTCTGTCATAATGGCACTTCTGAGAAAAGGCGCTTTGGCCTCAGAATTGACATATGATGGACAGAGTGCAGTTAATATTTGCCGCAGATTGACACGACCAAAAGATTATCATACCAAAAAAGAGCAAGGGAAAGAAACTAATAAGGACCGGATTTGCATCGACATCTTAGAGCGAGAAATGAGGAGGAATCCGACGCCAGGCAGTGTACCTTTGGCTTCTGAAACATCCTTATCTGATGATCTGCACATGAAGCTTCTTTACCTAGAAAATCGAGGTATTATTCCATGTGATCATGTCTTGTTATATTTATGATTGTCATCATTAGAAAGCATTATCAGCTCTTTTGTAGAGCCTCTGACCTTCTTTCAAATGTATGTCGGCCCTGGTAGTCTGCTAGTACATAACATGGCTGTTGTTTGTTCCCTTTTTGATATTTGAAATTATCAACTCAAGGAGCATTTAGAAAATTATTTGTGCACGAGCAGACTAACAATTTTATTTTTTAGAAAATCACTTTCTTTTTAAAAATAATGTTTTTATCCAAACATTTTGCAGAGGAGTGAGTTTCATTCTTTGTCCTTCTCTCTCTCTCTACATTTTACCTGCTGGTTCATGTTTTCATACGTCAGTTAAGGTGGTATACAATTTAATATTTTCCCATATGTTCCCAGCTCAAACTCCGTTTCACTCCGTGAAGGCGCAATTTTTGTACTTTGATTTGGTTATCTTTATTTTTCATATTGGATATTGACCTTATATTTGCAGATAGGACCCCTGCCTTAGTCTTGTGTGCTGTTGTGAAAGTTTCCAAATTCTGGGAGTAGTATTTACTTGGCTCTACTCTGGTATGTATTTTAATGAAATTAAAATTGATATCAAGGGGTTCATCAGTGGTGCTTTACATCATGGGTTGGTATCTCCACTCACTTTGTAATGTGTTGGCGCTACTATCATTGCCATGATCAACTCAGTAAGCCTTCTTTTAGATTCTTGTAAAACCAGAGCCTTTAGCTTGTCCTAGTCTGTATCTCAATCAAATCTTCTTTCAGTCCAGTTCAGAATGGTGGACCCTTGTTGTGCCATCTTACATTGTTAACAATTAGGGATTTTTTTTAGTGCTTCACAAGGTGGAAAGGGCACTCCACCTGTCGTGTCCCCATTGGTTTTAGGCCGGATGTTCCAGCATCGTAACAAAGTCCCCTTCTGTGAGTTGTTAGCGCCATTATTGATGTTATCAATTAAATACGAAGTAATACTCAATTTTGCCCCTTAATTAAACATTTACTGGGTACGGAGATTAAGGAGTGTTGGAGATCTATGGATAAGAAAGTAAAATATGCATACAAGATGGGCAACTTTTGGGAGAAGGAAAATCGAGAGTAATAAAGTCAAATGTTTTCTTAAAAGGTAAACATTTCAATCTTTTTAGGACAACTCAAAAAGGAAATTCGTGCATGGAGGGAGTACAGTACAAGCTTTTCAGTTGTCATACTTCTTCCATCAGTGTGCCCATGAGAGAGTAATTTGTTAGTGCTAGGCTTCAAATCTGTTAGCAATTCGATAAACAAAAAGGTGATCCACATGACGTGCACCAAGTGTTTGAGAGCGTTGCTAGACAATAGAGGGAAACCTAATTCCCTCAATATTAGGTAGTCTTGCTATTGTAAGATATTTATAATTATCAATTATAGCTGGGTTTGGCTATGCATATCTCTCAGTCAGTAAATAGGCTTGAAGCTGCCCTTGCCTGATGCCTATTAGCTATTTGTGGTAGTTTAATTTTTCTCATGATAATTCTTGACAAGTGATGATTAGGAAACTACCTTCATCATAGTTTCATGCGGTTTCTACCAGCAACCTTGTTTTGTTCTTTCGAAAGCGAACTCTGATTATTGTTTTGGTTCTAGTTGCATTTGCCCGGCTGTTATTTCCAGCAGAAGCAAAGCTGGCAATGGATATAGCGCATGCTGAGACATCATCCGGATTCTCTAGCCTTTGTGCATCAAGAAATTCAAGTGGGAACTTGAGGGATGTTAACCTGAATGAAACACCTTTCATGCAGAACCAGAGGCTTCGATCGAAGCTCGAGACTCTCATGAAAACAGGTATTTTAAAAGCTACTGTACTTTATTTTAGAAGGGCTAAGTAGAGATTACTACCCCGAGTTATGCCAACTCGGTTAAGTGTCTAAACTATGATTTGGTATAAAATGGTCCCCGAACTGTCACAATTGAGTTTTTGGTCCCCGAACTATCACAATTGAGACTTTGGTCTCCAAACTATCACAATTGGGAAACATTGGTCATTGAGTCAGCCAACTCATTAAGGTCACCCAATTGTAATAATTCTGAGATCGATTCATACCGGGTCATAGTTCAGGCTTTTATCTAACCATGTTGACATAGTTTAAGGTAGCATTCTCTATTTTAGTCTTTTAGAATAGAACAAATTTACCATAACTTAGATGGTTTTTAGCTCGAATTAGTTTCATCGCAACTTTTCAGGACATTTTGAAATGCTGGTAATTGCTGTTGCCATCTTAAACCCTAGAAGCTCATACATGTAGTTTTCTTCAAATGCATTGCACTAATTGTGACTGGCATTCTTTATGACAGTGGAGATGGGACGCCGTTACTTCCCTCATTGTTCTGAGGTCTTGGATAAGTTCATGGAAGATGACCTTCCTGATCTGTTCTACCTTGAGAAGGGGAGCCTGGATGAACAAAAAATAAAGAAAAAACGATTCATGGAGCTTAAAGAAGATGTGCAGAAGGCCTTTACTAAGGACAAAGCGGAGCTACGCCGCACTGGTTTGTCGCCTTCATCATCGTCATGTGCTCTACGTGAAAAAGACGGTATAACTACGAAGCTTAGGAAGCTGTGAGCAGAAGTTGTGTTAAGACGGTTGCCAAGAATTACCAGCCTCGGTGCTTTTTACATGAACTAGTGGTGCTTGCTAACTTTGGATGGTTAACTAACACTAAGAAGTTCATGTCCAGAACCCAAGCACATTTGGGATTAAGGTGTAGTAAGATAGCAAAAGGCTTCATTCATGGTTTTGACTGTAAGGTCATCCCAGCTCAGAATTGGCTATGACTTCTGAAGTTATGTAAATTTTTTGTAGTCTTGCATTCTCTTTAAGAAATCCTTCTTGCCAGAAAAAATAATGTAAATTTTGTGGTAAAGAAATTTTGTGCCGCTCTGATAGAGTTAACATGCTATACGTTTCTATCCACATAAATGACTTGCTATGAACAATGACATTTCTCATTAAGTGGAAAGTGGAATCTCATTATATAATAGAAATGACATTTCTCATCACATAAATAACATTCTTGATAAGAAAAATGACATTCTTGATAAGAAAAAATGGCATTTCTTATAACTTAAATGACATTTCCATTAAGTGACAAGTGGAACCTCATTATAGAATAGAAATGACAGTTCTTACCACATAAATGACATTCTTGTTATGAATAATGACATTTCTCAAAACTTAAATGACATTTCTCACCGTGCATGGCTGCTTATCATACTTTGGTATCTGCAACTGGTTTTCCATGTTTTTTAAGTATGTGTTTTTTCTTTGTTGCACAAAGACACAAAATTTAGAGGATATGGAACATATTGAAAGAAATCGATTAAGTGTTGAATCCAGACAATCATAGAAAGAACTTGATGAAGGAAGCGACCAAGATGAAACTATAGATGATGAAAGAAGAACAAAGTTTCGAAATGATAGAAGTGCACATTGACAGATTTTTGTGTAGGAGCCGGAAGCTGTAAATGACATTCCTCTTATTTAGAATGGCATTCCTCTTACACAAATGACAATCCTGTGTCAAAGTATGACGATAGTCACTACGCAACACATACCACTTAATTATTTATAAATTTATGGTCAATTATTTAAATTATTTCAATTCTGTCACGTTGATTGTCTTTACATACTTAAGTCAATCTTAATTTTTCTTAATTGATCATTTAATACATCATACTGTAGCGACGAGATTTTTATGGTAAAAGAGTTGCCACCAATCTTTTTATCTAAGTTGATTGGAAACCTAAAATAACCGGTCTGCACAGGCTCTAGATCCGTTAATCAATTATAAACAAAAATAAAGATTTTTGAATGCCCAAAAATTGGTACCACATGATTTATTTCATATTTTTGCTTGATTTATCTTTATTTTATTTATTTTTGATTTTTTTATTTATTAAATGATACAGAAAAATGATTAATCTTAATGTAACTAGAATTAATGACAATAATTAATAAAGAAATAGAATAGATAAATTAACACAATTTAAATGAAAGATTTAGCACCAAAGATTAAAAATAAAGATTAAAATGTGTAAGCATAGTGTCCAAACTGTTAGTTTTTAAACCTTCTAAATGATTCACATGACAGTTTTAGAAAAAATTGAGGGTTTAAGTGACTTAAGGAGGAATGTTGGGGGATTAAATAATAAATATAAAAAGAAAGGAAAAGAAAAAAAAAAGAAGAGGAAGACAGACGCGTACCTGGCGTTCGTGAGGGAGGACTCCGGCGTCGCAGAGCTGCTTCGGATGCGGCTGGAGGGAGGCCAGGCGGCGGCGACAGGGGCGGGAGTCCGCTGGTCGGCGCGTGGCGAGGAGTCTGGTGGTGGTTGGAGCAAGAATGGAGGGCTGGATCGCTGGATTGCTTCGGGTCGAGCTGCGGGCGGGTTGGGGGTCGAGGCCAAATTCTTCCAACTCCGGTAATTTCAGGCTGAAAGAAAGACGGATTTGGGCTCCTGGCGGCGGTTTGAATCTGATGGACTAGGATTCTAAGGTTGAGAGGCAGGATTGAGAGATTGAGGTGAAGGTCGGGAATAGGATGGTGAAGATTGGGGTGTTTGCAGACACCAACAGTTCATGGGGGTCGTGGAAGAGCTGTTTCTTCTTCATCCTGAGGGAAGATAGCTGGAGTTTTCCTATGTACTTTGACCGGGAGTCTGATTCGAAGATGTTTGCGAGACCATCGATTTGGGCTGGTAGTGATGGGAAAGTGGCCCTCGACATGTTGTGCGAGTGGATGTGCATGGTAATGAGGATGGAGGTATGTGATGGGGCATTTCCCTTTACGTTGTCTAGTATGGACGAGGTTGTATTGAGGAGGGTGAAGATTAGCCGGACGCATCAGCTCCAAGGCCACGTAGACTCATTGGAGAACGGAGTCGAGGGCCTTGATGGTGATCTAGTTGAGCGTTTTGAGAGCTCTTTTAGGAACCCGAGATGTTAGTTGCCTTTTCTATTGAGTGTGGTTCTGTTATGTTGGTAAATGAGTTTGTAACTTTGTCACGACCACCCCGCCCAGTTGCGGACGCGGAGCCGCCTGCGACGTCAGAAGCGAAAGCTACGGCGGAAAGCGCGGAAACAGTACTACCGAAACCCGCTGCGTGCAGTGGTCCCATGACCCGGCCCGCAAAGTCTTGTTCTCGATGGCCCGATGCCTGAGAACACTTTGCTCACTTAACAACTCGGTGGTATTACGACCCGCAACCTACAAAACTCAAACACGGCAAGTATACAAAATAAACTTAACTATCCATGGTGAGCCCCGCCCCACTGAAATAGGCGAGCACCCGATCATCACCAAACATGCAGCTTCACGGAAATATCATTCATTAATCACAACAATCGAACACGTAAACCATCCGATACATATCCAATATGCACATATCTCCGGTCCCGCCCTCAACTCGTATGGGCGAGCCCTCCAATCAGAAAGACAGAATCAGAAAGTATTCCAGAATATACAGAGTACATCATGATCTGATCTAACATGCATGCAAATACATCTACAGAGCCGCCAAAGTAAACCCTAGAATACCTAGGTGCGGAATCAGGAAAACCTCAAGAGCAGAAGATTCCCGCACGTAGTACTGCTGCTGCTGCTAAACCACAAACAGGAGAATACAAGTCAGACATAACTCAGAAAGATCACCCAAAAGTATCTAACGAGAACACCCCCGAACTTAACGGATAAGTACCTCAAAACCAAAAATGCACAACGATCACTGCGGGAGATCTACACCGCAGACGTTTGCCCGGATCTCCGGAAACATAATAAGTGGGGGTGAGTTCTCGAAAGAACTCCGTAAGGAGGTAGGTATGGTAGCGGAAAACTTTGAAAATATTTCCCGCATAAAAGGATTAGTATGTGATGACCTAAATAACACAGTCCTAATTATATCATGCTAATGATATGCAAATGTGATTATGCTATTAAGTCCCGTCTGACTGGTGGTAAACCAATACAAAGGTTACCCGAACCCTCGACAAAGACTCCTACGCGGCTTGTTAAGCTCACACCGATGATCGGGTCATAACGCGTGGTACCATAATATCGCCCTACCGGACATAAAGCGGCACAATGTCGGCACATAACATCGTGAGTTAACGACCACGGTTGGCATACCGGCTTAGGTCCCGGTGTTCCCGTTAGCTGTAACTCACGGACTTCTCACGTACAGAACATAAATATGGGTCCGTTGTCGACCCTCGATAAGCAAGTCCGATATGATATACGTTCACAACCCATATTTAAGAAAAAAACCCTACAAACCACTACGTACCATGTGACTAGACCCGGGAGTCACTGGGCCCCACCTCGACCCGATTAACTAACCTAATACACATAAAATGCGCATTAAGAAAGTTAAACCCCTTACCTTAGCCAAACGGAAAACTCTACTGTGGCCACCAACGCTCCACAGCAAAATCCCGGGAAAATCCCGGCTCCCGGCCCGAAAAGTGGTAGTGTGACTTTTGAAGTCCCGCACTACTCCACCACTGCTGAAACAAGCTGAGCAACCACACACAAGTCAGAAATCACCAAAACAGACCCCCGAAAACCAAACCCGCACAATCCCGCACTTTCCCGCAAAAATCCACAGAAAGCTCGGTTTCTCAAACCGAGTTAGAACATTGTTATTCATACATCCAAAAACACTCCCAAACCATTAAATCCCACTTTCCAGACATTTTACCCGCAACCAAGCAAGTAGGTCGGTATTGTTCCTAATACCCGAAAACGACGTTCCGAACATCGTTACTAACCTACTTCCATCCCCGATACCAAAACACTATCCAAACCATTCCAATTACACACAAACACATTCAAAACCTTCCCTTACCAATTCGGCCTTAATCCCCAATTTTCAACCCAACTTCAATTCAATCCAACTAAGGTTCCAATTACATGCATAAACCACCAATTTCACAACTTAAGCATGCTTACTAACCAATTTCACCTTAATCACCCAAAATCAACCATAAACCCTAACCACCAAATTCGGCCATTTGGGGGTTTTTCACCCAACATGTTTATCCTCAAATTGAATCCACACAACATCTTAGAATCATGCTAGGAACAACATATCCAAAGCATGATTCAAGAACACAACTAATCACCAAGTTTAGAAATTAATCATAAATTCAGCAAACCTAGGGTTTCTTAACCATGGTGTTCTTCCATCATTTAAACCTTGGTTCCTACCCTTCTCCATACCAAGAACAACATACTTAAAGATGAAAGCAAGAAAATCATCACAACTAGTAGCAAGGAGTAACTTCAATTCGGATTCAAATTCTTCTTTTTCAACCCAAACTCATGCTTCAACTTGCAAAATCATGGAGAAGAGAAGCTTACCAATAAATTGAGCCCAAAACCTTGATGATTCCTTGCCAAAATGAAGAACACAAGGAGCTTGGAGAAGATGATGGTGGCGGATGAATGAAGAAGAAGAAGAAAAATGAGCCAAAATCATTTTTCACCATAAAAGCTCTCCTTTTATATTTATCAAGGTGGTGAGTCATGGGGACACTTGTCCCCATGGCACCTTAGTCACCACCATGAGTCACCCTTAGCCAAAAAATCTGAAATGGCTAAGTGTTGGCGCACAAATCCCGCGCCAACTCCAACCGAGTAATTCCCGACGTACGCGCGTGCTAACCCGAACCAAAATCCCGTCATGCCAAAAATCCTCGATTATCACCATAAAATCCGTCCCGAGCCATAACATACCTCATACCAAAGCCGTCGCAAAATTTCTATTCCGAGCCCCGGGTTTCTCATCCCGAGCCCTGAGAGTCACCCGAGACCGAACGTCCCGTCCTAAAAAACATACTCCGTAAAAAGATGCGGGACGTTCCCACGATTCCAAATATGCTGACGGTTTCCTTTTCCGAGGTCCCGGGAGCACTACAGAGCCCGCTATACGTCCCGAGACAAGTCCCGCCCCCGAAATAATATTTTCCGCAGAATTGTCCGGGGGACCCGTGTGACCCTAAATACGGAAGGATTCCCAAAGATAATACCCAGATAAGACTCAGGAGTTGTCTGACAACCCGTAGACATGACCCGCAGACCAAAAACGGAGTCCGGGTTACCAAAATTACAACCCGCTCGGGGTGACCGTAACATTCTCCCCCCCTTAGAACTCTTGGTCCTCCAAGAGTAACCTGATAGACTATAGTTATGGAGATCCCGACACTTGTCTGTACAATACTTATTTCTTTTTCCCTAATATACTCGGACCACCGTTGCTGGTGCGGCGAGAGTGGTAGTTTAGACTACCATCCTGAGCCTCTCAGCGGCGTCTCAACCCTCAGGGTGCATCTTGTTGCGCCCTGAGTCAGTTGCCGGTATTTCTACCTGACAACCCCAGACAGTACCGAATCTATACCCAACTGACCTTCAACAAGCCATCCTGGAAGACATCGTGTATTACAGACATACTCGGGGGGGTAAAGTCATCCTGTATGTCAACCTACCAACTCGCTCCAGAATCTCTTAAGGTCCGATATACCTTGGGCTAACTTGCCCCCATTTACCAAATCTGACTGTCCCTCGGATTGGCGTTGCCCTCAGCCAAACTCTGTCACCAACCTTAAACTCCAAGTCCCTATGTCGCCTGTTCACACAAGAGGTGGTGCGGTAATTCGCGGTTTCCATCCGCGCCTGAGTCGTCCTGATCTTTGCTATGGTCTCCTCAATGAACTCGGGACCCACTCAGTCGTCGGATGCCTCGGTCCAACATTGTGGGTGTCATGCACCGTCGCCCATACAAAGGCCCCATAAGGCGCCATGCCAATAGTACTCTGATAGCTGTTGTTAAACGAAAATCCCACCGACGGCAATTACTGATCCCAATCTCCCCCAGAATCCAAAGCACAGCTCCGCAGCATATCCTCCACAATCTGAATCACCCGTTCCGATTCACCATCGGGTTGGGAATGATAAGTTGTACTCAAAGGGAGTCGCGTGCCCAAAGCCTTATGAAAAGGTTCCCCAGATCCGTGTGGTAAAACGCAGATCACGGTCAAATACAATAGAATCTGGCACTCCCTGTAACCGCACAATTTCCCTGGGCCAAGAGTGTACAAATGGCCCAATCTTCTCATCGTGGTGAGAGGGTCTATCACCATAGTATGTTTCCCAAAATAGGCGAAGTGAGCACACTTAGACACATAACACATGGCGATGTGTCTCCGCATACCCGGCCACCAAAAGTGTGTACGCAAATCCTGAAACATCCTCTCCCTACCGGGGGGTATACTCAACCGGCTCAAATTTGCCTCCTCCAAAATCTCATCCCATAGAACTTGATCATCTGGCACCTATAACCGATCTCATAAATATAACAGTCCTTGCCTGTACTGAAATGCCGGTAGTAGTGTCCCTTTGTCTTCTCCAACCACTTCCCCAAACCCGGATCCTTCCCTTGTGCCTCACGCATTCTATCCAGCCACTCTGAAAGAGTGATCAAAGGGTTGACCTGAGTGTGCTCCCAAAGTTCCCACTTGTGCCAAAGGCACGTCAAATCATTCTCCTCGGTTCGATCCTCAATGTTACCTCCTTTGACTAACCCGGTATACTTCTTACTCCGAGTATCGGCAACTGCATTGCCTTTGCTAGCAGTGCACTTGATGCTACAATCATAGTCCTTGATGTAATCGAGCCACATGCGCTGCCTCCTGTTCAACTCCTGATCTCGCGTACCGAGGTCGGCTGCCTCCAATCCTGCACACCCTTAACCTTCTCGAAACCCACTGAAAAACCGTGCTCACCGATGCTATCCCCAGAAAAACCACCTCTCATACCCAGAAGTCATACTTCGAGAACTTAGCGTAAAACCGATGTTCCCAAGACGTCTGTAGAACAACCCTTAGATGCTCTGGTGCGAGCCTTCATTCCGAGAGTAAATTAAATTATCCTTGATGAACCTTACCACAACCGAGTCCAGATACGGCCGAAACACCCGGTTCATCATGTCCATGAACGCTACCGATGCGTTGATTAATCTGAACGGCATAACCATATCCTCGTAGTGCTCAAACCGAGCACGGAAAGTAGTCCTCGGTATATTCTCCTCCTTTACCCAAAACTAAAAGTACCCTAATCGCAAATCAATCTTTGAAAAGATCCTCGCACCTCCCAACTGATTAAAGAGATTATCAATCCTAAGCAGTAGGTACTTAATCTTAATAGTGATGGCATTCAACCGCCTGTAGTCAGTACACAACCGGAGTGACCCATCCTTTTCCCTGACAAACAAAACCAGAGCACCCCACGGTGAAGTGCTCGGGCGGATGAAGCCCTTCTCCTGTAGTTCCTCCAACTGCTTCTTCAGCTCAACCATCTCCACTATCAGCATCCGATATGGAGGAATAGAAATTGGGGTGAAACCCGATTGCAAAAGAATCTCAACCACAATTTTCCGCTCTGGTGGCATCCCGGTCAAATCCTCCGGAAATACCTGCAGAAAATCCTGAAGCACTGGAATCTTATCCAGCTCCAACCGAGTATCTGATGTGTTCAGATCATAGCACTCCTCCGAATCCACTATCGGAACCCGATCCAGAACCTGGAGTTCCATACTGCTCCTTACCGCCTCCATCCCATCAGAACTCATGAGAGGTAACATGGGTGATGGGAGAGGAGAGACATGTGTCTCCTAATGGTTGAAGGAGAGAAAGGAAAAGAAAAGAATTTGGAAGATTTAAGGTGTATTTGTGCATATATGTAAATAATACATATATATGTTTTAGTAAAGGGGAAAAGGATTATTTGGTGAACACTTTGCAATTCTTCTTCTCCCTCATCCGTCTCCTTCTCTCTTCCTCTCTCTGTGATGAGAGCTTAAGCTCACAACTGATTTGCGTCATTTCGCGACCAAGCTTCGAGGAACGTAGGAAGAAACGCACCGGGTTGTGCCGATTCGCGTCTGAAAATTTGGGTGTAATTTTCGACAGAGGAATTAGTGAAAGGTAAGGGTATTTCTGTGTTCAGAGCGGAATTCTGATTCTGTTAGTGTAATTGGTTCTGTTAGAAGAGGCTCGGTGTGAAAGCCGTTTTTCCCGGCCCGAGCCTCGGTTTTGGCGCCATTGTTAGTGATTGTTTCTGTGAACTCTGAATGTGAATTGTGTATCTGTGATTGTTTCTGGACAGGGAGTTGCTTAGAAATTGGGCAGAAACTGCCGAAATTTCTACTGGGATCGTCGATCGAGAATTCGGATTCGGACTTCAATCGGAGGTAAGGGTTCAGTGTGTGTTTAGGAGTATTGCTTTGCGTAGCAAGCATACTCGGATATAGACTGAGGCTAGGTTTGGAAGAGGGGAGTGCCCCGATGATGCCGACCTAGTTCCGTGGTGTAGACATTTGTTTGTGCAGGTACCAATGGGGATTCCGATATACCTACGATGGTTATCGATGATTCGTATTGATTGATTGATTGATGGGGGTTGCTTCCCGAGTTGGTGCCACGCCTACCGACCGATTGACCGTTTATGACCGATTGTGAATGGACGCATGGCCATTGCCGGTTGGACCGGGAGATCTCGCCATGGTCCATTACAAAGATTGTTACCGTATCGATTGTGAACTGAATGTGATTGTGATTGACCGATTGTGAGTTATGAGATGCATGGCAATGCCGGTTGGTCCGGGAAGATCTCGCCATGGTCCATAACAATGTGCTTTTACCGTTTGATTGAGTATTGATTGTGATTGTGTTTTCTCCGATTACATTACATATGATTGATTGTGTTGCATTGATTGAGCATTTGATTGATTGGAGATGCTTTGTGTATATCGTATTCGTTTTGTTTTCGTTTGCAGGTACATTGTATCGATTGTTATTGTTATTGCACTATGTCTATACTTGTTCCCTTACTAAGTTCTTTCGAGAACTTACCCTTATATCTACAGTTTCAGGAAAAGCTAATGAGAAGAAAGTCTCCGAGTAGAGGCTAGGTTGCTAGGACTTGAGGTGCGGCGGCAGAGCTTCAAGTGGTGCGGTTGGACTCGCGTGTTCACCACTTGGTTTGTTTTCTTGTATTCGAACTTGGTTCTCGCTCGTATAACGTATATAACATGCATGTTTAGTTTTGTAAGGTTTGGTTGTGTATATGGTAAAATGGTTTATGTGATAGTAAGGTTGCATTTCTGGTACACTACCCAAGCAAACGCGCCTCGCGTCATATTATAATCGTACAAGGCCTTTGAGGAAATCTCATCCTTGTGGTCTCCACCTCACTGCGCGGGGTCCCGCCTCGCGGGCCTCAAGTCTCGCATGGGCGACGCCTCATACTCACCCTTGCATTTCTAAGGCCTTCGCGGGCCACCCTCGCGGTCTTAGGGCGAGCCCTTGCGATCTCTTTCGCCTCCATGGGTCTTACTCCCAGTCCTGCCTATACTGGCCCCGCCCAGATAAGGCCCTTGTACCCAGGTTCGTGCAACCCTCGCTCCTTATTTGGCTATATTCTATCTGGGCCTTCGCCTTTACAGGCCTTCGCCCGCCACTTGCTCCACTTGAAGATAGGCCACTTGGTCGTCTGACATCAACCGGCCAATGAGGAGGGCGGCACGAGCCTGGGAGATCTTCACCAGATTCATACGCCAGACATTCTCTGACAAGCGAATCACCTAAGGCGGTTTGCTGAGATCTTCATCATCACAGCCGCCTTATCTCCAATCAGTCTGACACAGACTTATCTCAACAGCCTGTCTAAGGGCTTCAACTGGGGGAGGCTCTTCTCCTGGCATCACTCTATAAATAGGGTGATGTCCACCCTAAATCGGGTAAGCTACTTCACGCCCCCCCACTCCTCTCTTGCTACTTCTGAGTATTCTCTTTATCTTTCACAGATTACTCTGAACAGCAAGCTTGGAGTCTCAAGAACCTCATCTTCTCCACCACTTCAACTGAGAGTCCGGGCCTTCCTTAGGAACGAGACTATCAGTTTGGCGCCGTCTGTGGGAACGAAAAGTTCTTACCATAAACCCATATTACAAACCACAAGTAGCAAGTCATGCCAACCACCCGGAGTGCAAACAGGAATAGTCATCAGGGAAGGAGGAATCCCCCCGAGACGAACACGAACAATGATCCGCCATCGGAGCCATCTCCGAACAATGTTCCCCCACAACGGGGAGAACTCTCTGTCCACTCGACGGAGGAAAGCTCCTCCCACGCAACCGTAACGTGCCCCAAGAGCGTAACATTCCACCTCCGAACACCCTCCAACGAGCCTTGATCCGGCCGTTCTGCAAACAATCACTGAGGCGGTTGCTTTCAACTTACGTGAAACACTCGCCACCACTCTTCGGGGCGTTCTGGATAGCGTGGGAACGCTACGGACTAATCAGCCTGAACGCCCAGCTACTCCTCCTCCTCAACAAGTAAGTAATCCCGACCCTTCTTCGCCGTTACTTATCGCACTTACTAGACGATTAGAGGAAGTGGAAAAAAGGGATGAAAGGGCTAGTGTTCATAATACCGCCAGATGGGTCTGACCACCTCTGACCCAACCCTTCACTCGGGGTCTTAGAAACCCCTCTTCCAGATCAGTTTCGCCAGCCTAAGCCGGACGCTTATGATGGTCTTTCGCACTCGATATTCATCTCCAGCGTTACATGCTTCCGCGATGGCAATCGCAAGGGCGGACGACAACACGCTCGTAGAGCTTTCAGCTCCACACTCACGGGCTGCTGCCAACTGGTATACCACCCTTCGTGATAAACGGTTTGATTCCTTTGAAGAACTCTCCCGCAACTTCTCCAATCACTTTGTGGTGTCAAAACCTCCCCCTAAAACGGCGGGACATCTTCTTAAAATACGGCAGAAAAAGGATGAGCCGCTCCGAGAGTATATTCAACGCTTCAGCCGAGTCTATCCAGTCCCTAACTGGGAGAGGAAGCTCGTCTGCTGCAGCTATCCAGTGGCCTCCGTTGGGAGTCTCTTTTCTTTGTGGATGTCCACACCAACCCCCACAAATATGGAACAATTCTTGAGCACGGCGTCTCGATTTATGAATACGGAAGAGGTCACTCGGCCACTTGCCGAGTCGCCGCGGCGGACGCTAAGGGACAACCTCGCGACCGCACCCCGTGTCTCGAGGCAGACCTACGCCCCAGTAGGGAGAAGGCGTACTTTTCTCTTCCTCCACTAAGGGAATCTCGCACCAACATCCTCCACGCCTTGGAACAAAAGAGGGAGGTCCCTACTTGGCCTCGTCCTCTCTCCCAGGAAATAACAAGGCAAAGCAACAAGTTCTGCCGTTACCATCGTGACAAAGGTCACGACACTGAGGACTGTTTTGAGCTCAAGCGCATGATCGGGGAAATGCTGGCTCAAGGCAAGCTCAGGGAATACTTGCTCCATAATGAGGGGGGCCGTAGGAGAGAAGGCGACCGGGAGGACCGCCGACCGGAGGAACGCCGGCGGGGGCGCTCCCAACAAAACCAAGGTCAAGAGAATCTGGTTCAGATCCCCCCGGCAAGGGGGCATATCGGCGTAATCACACAGTGTGAAGGCGCTTCGGCAAGACGCCGCCATATGAGGCAGATCTACCAGATCAACCACTCCGCCACCCAGTTTTTGCATCGCAGCGATGGCACCTCTGTGGCAGTACCGCACGCTGATCCCTTGGTTATCACCGCCCGTATTGCGGGTTGGGACGTTGACAGAATCTACATGGATACGGGGGCAAATGCCAACGTGATCTACAAGCACACTTTGGTTGAGGCCAAAGTGCCTTTGTCAAAAATTCAACCCGCAAAGGGGGCCACCTTCGGAGTAGGACGAGATGAAATCCCAACTTTAGGGTCGATCACCCTACCCTACATGATGATGGGAACCACCAAGGAAAAGAAGCAGGTGTGTCACTCAAGCTTTGTGGACTTCATTGTCCTGGATCTTCCTACGCCATACAACGCCATCATTGGGAGACATACTCAGACTGAGTTCCATGTACGCTGTGACGTGCGGACCCTGACTTTGGTTTTCCACACGGTGGTTGGAGATGCCTATATCTTCACAACTGAATGTGGCCAGAGGCAATTATGTCTCCGCCTCGCTGGACCTCCTCGCCTTCCTCGACCATCCGAGCCTAAGAGAAAGGCACCCTTGGAAGAAGCCGGGCCTGCAGGCGAGGCCGCTCCCGACTTATCTCGGAGCCTTCAAGAGGTTGAGATCTCCCGGAAAGAAATTCCGGGTGGGAAAGGACCTCGAGGAAAAAGACCAGCAAGCACTCATCCACCTCCTCCATGCCAATAGCGACGTCTTCGCATGGAGCCCTGAGGACCTACCGGGGGTTGACCCTACTATTATCTCCCACAAGTTGAGTGTACTCCCCGGCTTTAGCCCGGTTAGGCAGAAAACAAGGGGCATGGCCCCTGACCGTAAGGACTTTGTACGCACCGAAGTGCGTAAATTGCTTAAGGCAAATATAATCAAGGAGGTTCACTACTCTGAATGGGTTGCGAATATTGTCCTCACCGATAAAGAGGGCGGCCAGTGGCGACTTTGCGTGGACTACAAAGGGGTTAATAGGGCCTGTCCAAGGGACCCCTATCCCATACCTTCCATTGACCAACTGGTTGACTCAACCGTTCATCATTCTGTCTTCTCCTTTCTCGACGCATACAGCGGGTACCATCAAGTCTTTATGGACCCAGAAGACGCGGTAAAAACCGCCTTCACTACTGGCGAAGCTGTCTATCATTATATCAGAATGCCCTTTGGCTTAAAAAATGCGGGGGCTACCTTCCAAAGACTTGTAAATCAAGTCTTCGCAGGCAAATTGGCCGAAATCTTGAGGCTTATGTCGATGACATTGTAGTCAAAAGCAAGGCCACTTCAACCCATCTTACAGACCTGGAGGAAACATTCGCCAACTTCCGCAAATACAATATGCGGTTAAACCCAAAGAAATGTATCTTTGGCGTAGGAGAAGGGAAGTTTCTGGGGTACCAGATCTCCAAAGGAGGAATCCACGCAAATCCCAAAAAGATTGAGGCAATCACTACCCTGCGCACCCTAGAGGACTCAAGGAAGTTCAACAGCTAGCAGAAAGCTAGTTGCCTTGGGACGATTCGTCTCTAAACTAAGCGATCGCTGCAGACCTTTCTTCGATCAAATACGCAAGAAAAAGCTTGCAAGTGGACGGAGGAGTGCCAGGAGGCATATGCCTCCATCAAACAAAGCATTTACAGGAGCTGCCAAAGACTCAAGTGCCCTGTGCCGGGCGATGACTTGGTCCTCTACCTCGCCACCTCGTAAAAGAGTGTTGCTTCGTCCTTATTAAGGAAGAGGTTGCTAAACAATGGCCGGTATATTACACCAGCCATACTCTCCAGGATACAGAAACAAGGTATCCTCCTCTCCAAAAGGCTATATTGTCTCTTGTATATGCAGCAAGGAAGCTCAAGCCCTACTTCCAAGGGCACACTATTATAGTCCGAACGGACTTACCGATACAGGATATCCCGAGGCGGTGTCACCGCGCGCCACCCGAGCCCGGTTGCGGAGGCGGGGGCGCCAGGACGTCGGAAGCGGAAGCCGGAATGATACAGAATGGCAGGTCCATCGGGACTGCTGCGCGCGTGCGGACCAAAAAGCGATTATGGAAGCAACCTGAAATTTTCATGCATATAACTAAAATGAAATCCATGATGAGTCTCGCCTCGAAACGGACGAGCACATCACCAACACCATATAAACTGTTCATGTAATAACAACAAAGTAAGCACCGTCCTCCAAGGACGAGTACTTACGCACACAATATAGGCACATACGTAATTCACCGAACCTAGGGTATCTAGCAAGCGCCAAGCGCTCGTAACATGCAATGTAATGTAATATATACATACTTATACAATCATCACAATCATCCGTAAAGTATGCACATGCAACTACAGAGCCAACCCTAGGCCTAAACAACAAAATACCTCGCGGGGATTCGACCAAGTAGACAAAATCCCGGCCCGCAAGGTGCAGCTGCTGCTCAACCCAACCAAGGCAGAAGCCTCACGGAAACCTACTCCGCTGGTTGCTTACCAGGTCTACCTGAAACCCAAAAACAGAACCCAAAAAGGGTGAGTCCTCGAAAGGACCCGTAAGGGATTTGGGGTAAGATAAGCATATGTAACCCCGCAAAACAGAAAGATAGCAATATACGTAATATATGCAATGTAATACGTAATATCGTGCATGTAATAAAAACAGATCAGAATCCCGAAAAAATATGCGATACTAAATCGCCATAAACCCTTATAACAAATCAGAACGACAGCCTCCCTCTAAGGGAGTCAGAAGCCGAAGCTATTACAGAAGCATGGTGCACCAGCTGGGGTAGCGAACCCTCAACAGTCGAAGGGTTAATGCACAAAGTATGCCATAAGGCATACTCCTACAAATTACGTAACGTACCTTAAAGCGAAATTTCCGAAATACCTGCAAAACAAAAGTACAACAACACATACACCTACAGACTACAGAATATGCCCTAGGCATATAATACCGAAATACTTGCAGAACAGAAAGTGAAACTAAACATACACCTATCTTACCAAAAATAGCAGAACCAAACCCTTACCTCACAATTCCAGAGTATTTGACCGGTTCTGGACGATTTCCAAACCACGACCCGAAACCCGAAAACCTCTCTTTTTCTAACTTCCGGACCTCAGAATCTGTCAATTCAAGCTAAATTAGCAACCTTACCAACCACTCTACTAAACTACACCCCCGACCCCAAAACCGAAAATCCGGCAGAATTTCCGTAAAATTCCAGATTTCCACAGAAACATCAGAATTCAGAACCAACTTAGGCAATGCAAAATTATACATTGTCAAACACAATCCAACAAGCAGAACTGATTAAATCCAACCTTAAAACCCTTCATTACCCGACATTTTCCGATAAACCCACAATATGGTAACTTTTCCATTCCATACCCGAAATCAACGTTTCAAACTCCAAACCATACCTAAATTCAATCCCAATACCACTTTAGTATCCAATTCAACCAACATCAAACCCCAACATGGAAAAAGAATCATTCCAATAATTCGGTTCTTAACCAACATTTTACCCAACTTCCAATTCAATCCATTCAAGCTTCCAATTAATCAAACTAATCACCAATTACACTTCTAAACCAAGAATGCTAACCAATTGCATCCAAAACAACCAAATTCAACATTGAACATCAACATACAATTCGGCCAAATTGGGGTTTTCTTACCCAACTTGTTCTCCATCAAATTGAATCCATACATAAGCTTAGAATCATGCTAGGAACAATATACTAGAAGCATGATTCAAGAAACCAAACACACACCATTTTAGAAAATTCCCAAAATTTCGCCACTTTAGGTTTCTAGCATCCAAGGAGTTTTTCCAAAATCTAACACTTGATTATCACTCCGCTACAACCCAAGAACAACATACTAAAAGATGGGAGGAAGAGAATCATCCTAGCTAGTAGCTAAGAACAAACTCATAATTCACAAAATCTCCTCTTTTCTCACTAAACTCTTGTTTCTAACAAGAAAAGAGATTAGGAGGATGCTTACCACATAAAGGATCCATTTCCTCTTTGATTTGAGCCAATATTTGAAGAACAAGAAGCTTGAAGAAATGCTCTAATGGTGGCGGATGCTAGAGGAGGAAGAAGAAGAAGATGAAAATGAAATATCTCTCCCTTTTATGAAATAATATACCATAATATATATTTCCCCTCACTTTTAACCCATACCATTTCATCTTAAATGAAATCAAGCCATGTGTCCCTTATCCTTCCCACATGCTGCCGAAAAGATCACCTGCTGCCCATACTGAAATAATTTTTATTTTGCAACCAAATTCAAATTAACTCCCAATTTTTACGAAAGTTCCAATTCTTTTGCCCAAAAATAATTACCGAATTCCAAAATTAACGAAACTTGGACACAACCCTCAGAATATTATAACATTCATAAAACATATTTCAAAAGTTCATTTACCGAGTTCGAAGCCACGAACCTTCGAGCCGAGCTCGAGCCTGCCTCGAGCCGAGCTTCCGGAGTGTCCTACCGAGCTCGCTGAACCCGAACCAAAACCCGACGTGCGAGCGTGTCAACCTGAACCGAAATTCCGTCACTCCAAAATTCTACAAAAATACCCATAAATTCCATCTTAAATTATAACACAACTTACCCCAAAGCCGTCAGAAAATTTCCATCCCGAGCCCCGGGATTCCCGTCCCGAGCCCCGGGAGTCGCCCGGAACCGAACGTCCCGCCCCAAATATTAAACTCCACAACCACCTCCGGGACATTCTCACGACTCCAAAACTGCAAACGGCTTCCCAAACTGAGATCTCGAGAGCGCTACCGAGCCCGCTGTACGTCCCGAGACGACCCCGACAACCCCCCGGCGCCAGAAAATATTTTCGGCGGAAACGTCCGGGGGACCCACACGACCTCAAATACGGAGGGGTTCGCCAAAATGATACTCGGATAGGGCTCGGGAGCCGTCTGAACGCCGAAAAACGTGACCGCAGCCAAAACCGAGCCCCGGGTCACCCGGCCGCAACCCGCTCGGGGTGACCGTAACATTCTCCCCCTTAGAACTCTTGGTCCTCCAAGAGTAGCTCAACCATCCATACAGTGTCGCTACCAACCGAATGTACAAATATTCTCATTACTAAGAACAATCGGACCACCGTATCGGTGCGGCGGGAGTGGTAGTTTAGACTACCATACAGAGCCTCACGGCGTCCCACCCTCCGGTGCATCTTATTGCACCCGAGTCGCTTGCCGGTATTTCTACCAGACAACCCCAGACAAGATCGAACCTAAATCTAACCGATCCACAACAGGCTATCCTGGAAGACATCACGTAAACGTAAATAGTTGGGGGGAAAGGCCAACCTAACAACGTACTCTTGAAACTCATGAGAACCGATATAACTCGGGGTAACTTGCCCCGCCTACCAAATCTTACTGTCCATCAGATCGGTGCTACCTCCAGTCAAATTCTGTCACCAAACTCAGATTCCAGAGCCCTACGGCGACGGTTCGTATAAACAGTGGTGCAGTCGTTCGCGGTTTTAATCTGCGCCTGTAACAATCTGATCTTCGCCGTAGTCTCCTCAAAAAGCTCGGGTCCTAGCTCAACCCTATCAGACGCATCTGTCCAACAGTGTGGTGTCGTATACACCTCCTCCCGTACAACGCCTCATATGGTGCCATGCCAATCGTAGTCCGGAAGCCGTTGTTGTACGAGAACTCTATCAAAGCAACTCACTAGTCCCAAACTCCTCCAAAATCCAAAGTACAGATTCGCAACATATCCTCCGATATCGAATCACCCGCTCCGACTGTCCGTCCGTCTGTGGGTGATAAGCTGTATTCAGATGGAGTCGCGTGCCCAATGCTTCATGAAAAGCACTCCAGAACCGTGCTGTAAAACGCGGATCACGGTCAGATTCAATGGAGTCTGGTACTCCATGTAAACGTACAATCTCCCTGATGTAAAGCCGGCAAGCTTCTCCAGAGGGTCTATGACCCGAATAAGCAGAAAGTGTGCGCACTTTGTCAGCCGATTCACAATAACCCAGATCGCATCATGGCGAGACCGTGTCAGGGGCAGTGCAGTCAGAAAGTCCATAGTAACATTACCCCACTTCCAGACTGGAATGGGCAAAGTCTGCAGTGTCTCTGCCGGTTTCTGATGCTCAAACTGCTCGAGTGTGCCTCCTCTAAAATCCCATTCCAGAACTCCTGATCCTCCGGTACATAAAGGCGGTTTCGGAAGTATAGCAATCCCTGCCTATACTGAAACGTCGGTAACAAATAAACTCTTATCTTCCCCAGATAACTTCTTTAGCTCCAGATCTCTACCTTGCGCCTCGCGCACTTCAAGCCACTCAGAATGTATAGTAAGTGTATAACTGAGCACGCTCCCAGAGCTGCCCCCCGTGCCAAAGGCATGTCAAATCTCTCTCCTCGGATCGATCCCCAACATTTCCTCCCTTAACCAACCCGGTATACTTCCTGCTCAGAGCATCGGCAACCGTGTTGCCCTTGCCAGAGATGTACTCGATACTACAATCATAGTCCTTAATGTATTCGAGCCATCTGCGCTGCCTCATGTTAAGCTCCTTCTACGGAAACAGATATTTCAGACTCTTATGGTCGGTAAGAATCTGAAATTTACCATCAAACAGATATTGCTTCCAATGTTTCAGCGCATAAATTACTATAGCCAACTCCAGACCATGTGTCGGTTAGTTCAGCTCATGCGGTCGCAGTGCCTCGACCCATAAGCTACCACAAAACGCTCCTACATCAATACATACCCCAAACCGGACGTGGAAGCATCCGTATAAATCACATACGGTAAGCTCGGATCTGGAAGTGTCAGAATCGGAGCGTTCGTCAACTGCCGTTTTAACTCCTGAAAATTCTGCTCACACTTATCAGACCAGATAAACAGTTGACCTTTCTTGGTCAACTGTGTAAGCGGAGATGCCAGAATAGAAAATCCCGGCACAAACCTCCGATAATATCCTGCTAACCCCAGGAAGCTCCTAATCTCCCGTACCGTGGTAGGTTGTTTCCAGTCCCGAACTGCCCTCACCTTCTCTGGGTCCACGCATGACCATGCTCGAAATAACGTGTCCTTAAAAGTGACTTCCCGAATCCAGTAACTCACACTTTGAGAATTTAGCATAAAGCTGATGTTCCCAAAGTGTCTGCAGAACTACCCTCGATGCTCCCGATGCGAATCCTCATCCCTAGAATATATCGAATATCATCGATAAAAACCACCAAAATGAGTCCAAGTACGGTCGGAACACCCGATGCATCGATCCATGAATGCCACTGGGCATTGGTCAGCCCGAATGGCATGACCGTAAACCCAAAGTGTCCAAATCGGGTGCGGAAAGCAGTCTTAGGTATGTCCTCATCCTTCACCCTAAGCTGAAAGTACCCAGATCGGAGATCAATCTTTGAGAAAACTCTCGAACCCCGAAGTTGATCAAAAAGATCGTCAATCCTCGGCAACGGATACTTATTCTTCACAGTAAGTGCATTCAACCGTCTGTAATCAATGCAAAATCGAAGCGTCCCATCTTTCCTCTTAACAAACAGAACCGGAGCACCCCACGGTGAAGTGCTCGGTCGGATGAAGCCCTTCTGCTGTAATTCCTCCAGTTGCTTCTTCAACTCCTGTATCTCAGAAATAGGCATCCGATAAGGAGGAATAGATATCGGAGCAGTACCCGACTGCAGGTGGATGTCAAACACAATTTCCCGCTCTTATGGTAATCCGGGCAACTCCTCCGGAAATACCTGCGGAAAATCTCGAACCAACGATATACTATCTAACTTCAACCTAGTACCAGCCTTCATTCAGATCATAGCATTCCCCACACCAACTATCGACGGCTGAATCCAAATCTGCAACTCGCATACCGTGCGCGATAGTCACACCCGATCGAGCCGTGAGAGGTAGTACCTCTCCAGAAACCATAATGGTACGGGTTGCACAATCAATGTGCACAGAATTCTTGGATAGCCAGTCCATCCCAAGAATAATATCATAGTTCGGCGTGTCTAAAACCAACAAATCCGATACTATCAGATGTCCGCCTACAGATATCGTACAACCCCGAACCATCTCATTGGAAAACAGAAACTGACTCCCAGCAGTTTTTACTAAGTACATTTGAGGCAAGGTACTAACAGACAGATACAGAGATGTAACACATTTCGGTGTTACAATGGGAATAAATGTTCCTGTATCCAATACTGCATGAACCGATATCTCATTCAGAAATAAAGTACCCTGCATAACTCCCTGCTGACTCGAGCCTCCCTGCTGGCTGGTACCTGACCGCTGACTAGGTCCTCCCTGACCTCCCTGATAACTAAGGCCTCCCCCCCCAAAATGGAAAACTCGGCCCACTCTGGGCTACTGTGGTGGAGGGGGTGGCTGAAGCTGCTGTCGCTGCTGAGGTCTCGGGCCACCCTGCTGAAACCCACGCCCTCGCGGCGCGTTGGGCTGTGCCCGAGACCCAAAACCTCGTGGACGCCGAAGACTACCAAAACCCTACCGTAACAAATTTGAAATCGGACAAGACAAGATCGTGCCGGTGGTGCTCCCACTCTGCCTCTACTAGACTGCCCAGGCCTGTTCGGCCGTCCAGAAATCTACCGGGGTCCCAGCTGTGTGGAGCCCTCGTACTTTTCGACCTCGCTGCGAGGTGAGGTGACTCTCAACCTCCTCTTGCTCGAGGAGTTGAGACTTAAGAACCGCCTCCCGATACAAAGTAATGTCCCATCTGTACTCGGGATGCAGTCGACGAATAAACCTCTTGGCCTTCTATTCTTCCATTCCATGGTACTACGGTACGTAGTAAACCAGCCGCTCAAACTCTCACTCAAACTCTCCGACAATCCTGTCTCCCTGATGAAACTCCCCGAACTATGCCTGACGCAGATCCCTGGCTACATCCCCGTTGCACTGCTGGTGGAAAATGTAGCCTCCCCCAGGAGTTTGTCAACTCCTGCAAACCAAGTTTCTATTACCCCAGGCTCTTCTCGGTCATTGAACCTCGGGGGGGTTCAAACTCTAAAACCTCTACAAAAGTCTGACCTTGTCAGACTGGTGCCTCAGATCTCCCCGTCGTTAATAGGACCGACGAGAAGTCTAGGTGTCGTAGTGACCATCCTCCTCGGAGTCACTCACTTACCAAACCCAAAGTTGTGGCGAGCAGTGGCTTAAGTCTCGCTATCACCACCTAATCAAAATGCCCTTACTGTGGCATAATCAGATCTTCCGCTGCCTACTGCCGCCCCTGAACCAGCTAGGCTGGCGGTAATACCAAATCAGAGAGGGGTCCCTACGACCACTAAACCTCGGGGGCGGTGAGTGTGGTTGTTCAGACCCTGGGTTACGCTGAACCCGTATCCTATTCCACGGAGGTGTGGGATCTCAGTCCCGCCCCTCCGGTACCAAAACACGCTGTCTACGCGTGTTAACCAAACCTGAGACATTTCAGACCAAACAGAGTCCAGACAAATCGGTCACTCCTAATCCCTACAGAAGCTAGCAGCAGTTTTCTAAGGCTCTGTAGTGCAATGCAGTACTTGACACAGAAATTATTTCTCAGAATGATAAAATCATATATTTCACAAAATCACAGAAGCAGTTCATGCTTATTTCACCAAATCTTTTCCTAACACACAAGTTTACGTACCTGGATCTTTTCCACAATCCCTCGATCGTAATAATCTTACCAGAATCCAGAAATCCCGAGTGCCGAAATCTGCAACTATCAGGATAACTTGAAGGATCAACTTTGTTCCACAATTTTATTTTGAAGTGGTTCAAGTAAGGAGGTGGCCAATCTCCGTACCAAACCATTCTAAAATAAAATGTACAACAATAGTTGTCACTACAAGTCACCACTGACGACCAATATGGTCACTTACCTGCTCTGATACCAACTTGTCACCGCACGCCACCCGAGCCCGGTTGCGGAGGCGGGGGCGCCGGGACGCCGGAAGCGGAAGCCGGAATGATACAGAATGGCAGGTCCATCGTGACCCGCCGCGCGTAGCGGACCCAAAGAGCGAAAAACGATTGTGGAAGCAACCTGAAATTTTCATGCATATAACTAAAATGAAATCCATGATGAGTCTCGCCCCTCGAAACGGGCGAGCACATCACCAACACCATATAAACTGTTCATGTAATAACAACAAAGTAAGCACCGTCCTCCAAGGACGAGTACTTACGCACACAATATAGGCACATACAGAATTCACCGAACCTAGGGTATCTAGCAAGCGCCAAGCGCTCAGAACATGCAACAGAATAGAGTATATACATACTTATACAATCATCACAATCATCCAGAAAGTATGCACATGCAACTACAGAGCCAACCCTAGGTCTAAACAACAAATACCTCGCGCGGGATTCAGACCAAGTAGACAAAATCCCGGCCCGCAAGGTGCAACTGCTGCTCAACCCAACCAAGGCAGAAGCCTCACGGAAACCTACTCCGCTGGTTGCTTACCAGGTCTACCTGAAACCCAAAACAGTAACCCAAAAGGGTGAGTCCTCGAAAGGACCCGTAAGGGATTTGGGGTAAGATAAGCATATGTAACCCCGCAAAACAGAAAGATAACAATATACGAAATATATGCAATGTAATACGTAATATCGTGCATGTAATAAAAACAGATCAGAATCCCGAAAAAAATATGCGATACTAAATCGCCATAAACCCTTATAACAAATCAGAACGACAGCCTCCCTCTAAGGGAGTCAGAAGCCGAAGCTATTACAGAAGCATGGTGCACCAGCTGGGGTAGCGAACCCTCAACTGTCGTAGGGTTAACAGACAGAGTATGCCATAAGGCATACTCCTACAAATTACGTAACGTACCTTAAAGCGTAAATTTCCAAATACCGCAAAACAAAAGTGCAACAACACATACACCTACAGACTACGTAATATGCCCTAGGCATATAATACCGAAATACTTGCAGTAATGTAAAGTGAAACTAAACATACACCTATCTTACCAAAAATAGCGTAACCAAACCCTTACCTCACAATTCCAGAGTATTTGACCGGTTCGGACGATTTCCAAACCACGACCCGAAACCCGAAAACCTCTCTTTTCTAACTTCCGGACCTCGAATCTGTCAATTCAAGCTAAATTAGCAACCTTACCAACCACTCTACCAAACTACACCCCGACCCCAAAACCGAAAATCCGGCACTTTCCGTAAAATTCCAGATTTCCACGTAAACATCGAATTCGTAACCAACTTAGGCAATGCAAAATTATACATTGTCAAACACAATCCAACAAGCAGAACTGATTAAATCCAACCTTAAAACCCTTCATTACTCGACATTTTCCGATAAACCCACAATATGGTAACTTTTCCATTCCATACCCGAAATCAACGTTTCAAACTCCAAACCATACCTAAATTCAATCCCAATACCACTTTAGCATCCAATTCAACCAACATCAAACCCCAACATGGAAAAAGAATCATTCCAATAATTCGGTTCTTAACCAACATTTTACCCAACTTCCAATTCAATCCATTCAAGCTTCCAATTAATCAAACTAATCACCAATTACACTTCTAAACCAAGAATGCTAACCAATTGCATCCAAAACAACCAAATTCAACATTGAACATCAACATACAATTCGGCCAAATTGGGGTTTTCTTACCCAACTTGTTCTCCATCAAATTGAATCCATACATAAGCTTAGAATCATGCTAGGAACAATATACTAGAAGCATGATTCAAGAAACCAAACACACACCATTTTAGAAAATTCCCAAAATTTCGCCACTTTAGGTTTCTAGCATCCAAGGAGTTTTTCCAAAATCTAACACTTGATTATCACTCCGCTACAACCCAAGAACAACATACTAAAAGATGGGAGGAAGAGAATCATCCTAGAATGTAGCTAAGAACAAACTCATAATTCTCAAAATCTCCTCTTTTCTTCACTAAACTCTTGTTTCTAACAAGAAAAGAGATCAAGGGAGGATGCTTACCACATAAAGGATCCATTTCCTCTTTGATTTGAGCCAATATTTGAAGAACAAGAAGCTTGAAGAAATGCTCTAATGGTGGCGGATGCTAGAGGAGGAAGAAGAAGAAGATGAAAATGAAATATCTCTCCCTTTTATGAAATAATATACCATAATATATATTTCCCCTCACTTTTAACCCATACCATTTCATCTTAAATGAAATCAAGCCATGTGTCCCTTATCTCACACACATGCTGCCGAAAAGATCAGCTGCTGCCCATGCTGAAATAATTTTTATTTTGCAACCAAATTCCAATTAACCTCCCAACTTTTCCGAAAGTTCCAATTCTTTTTGCCCAAAAATAATTACCGAATTCCAAAATTAACGAAACTTGGACACAACCCTCAGAATATTATAACATTCATAAAACATATTTCAAAAGTTCATTTACCATTCCTCCCGCCTTGACTCCGCAGCCAAAACCGGAGTGTACGTCATCTACTGCTCCCAAAAGTATGCATGAATGCAGTGTCTTTGCACGTAAATAGGGGGCATCCACATGTCGGAGCCTCCACCCTAGTCCAAAAGGGCATACTGCATCGCCCATCTTCCTCCCTGCTCCCCAATGGAGCAGCGCCTCTCTGTTGGCTCGTTGGTATTGGCAGATCCAGATTCCAAGACTTAGCTCGGGAATGCCTTCTCCACTTGGAAGCGGCATCGCAGCCAGCCCTCCTCGTAGGCTGCGCCCCGCTTCGCCTAAGGCTTGAATCTCACCAAACTTCTCCATCGGTCCTTGGCATCCGCTCGTGGATGGGCATCTGGATGGAAGAAGAGGATTCGTGATCCTCACTGCAAAGGGAGAAAGGCCCAAAGCCTTCTCCATCTCCTTTACCGAGGCCACCGCCTTCTCAAGGTTAGTGGCGACCTCAGCGTGCCTTCGTGGCAGCCTCGGCGCGAGCCTCGCTTTCTTTTATCTTCTCGGTGCTGCCAGTGAGCTTGGGCGATGGCCTCGGCGCTTTCCTTGGTTGCAGCCTTCGCCTGCTCGGCGCTTCCGCTCAAGAGACTCCTTGAGCGGCAATCTCTCCTCGCAAGATCCTTGCTGAGGAAGCGTTGCTTCGCAACATCAAGTAGGCAGGCCTTCCCACCGCCGCATGCCGAGTGCCCGCTCTTGTTACCGTAATCACACCAACTCTCTAGTTGGGCCACACGCTTGGCATGCTCCTCTTAGCTCCTCCTCCTCTTTTTGAGGCCTCCAGCCTCCTCCCCGAGAGAAGCAATCTCTCCGGGGTTGTTGGCATACTTCGTGAAGTCATGCCATTGCTCCAAGGCAACAGTCCTTTGGACGGCCGCCCGCACCCAGCGTTTTAACAAAGGCAAAAGAGGCCGATGAACTCATACATAAGAGATCAAAAGTGGGTCTCAATAAGACTGGGGCTGCGCCCCGCATGAACTTGGCATCTAAACTCCGCTCCGTCACCTCTCGGTCAAAGGGGTAAGCCTCCGTGCAAGATAGGAGAGTCTGCTATTCCCGAGAAGGAAGACTGGATCCCACGCATCTTTCAGAGCCTCCCTTGCTCCTTGTACACCCCAAGCCTCGGCCTGGTGCCTTTGGACCCTCGAAGGTCCGGCACCTCGGACCACTTAGGGGTCGATCAAGGCAGCGACGCGCCTCCGCTCCAAATAATGGGACCAGACCCGGTTTCCTCAAGGACCTCGCCTGGTCCCCAAGTCTGCAGGATCTCCGTTAGGACCCCTTGGTCCACGGGGGCCTCACGGGGACCAACCCTTTGGCCTGAAGGGCCCGCACCTACAAAGTACAGGCATCAACAATTGAATAACAGAAATGCGAACTCAAAGAAAAGAAAGCACTTTCAAGTCAGGAAAACTCACCAGCAGGAGGACGCCCTATTCATTGATTTCCACTGGCCTGGAAGGTTGGGCAATCTCCCAACCACTAGTCCTCGTAGAGGACCGCTTACTGCACCCCCTCCCTGGGGCCTCACCGCCGAGGAAGAAGAAGTCTCCTCAACCCTCGTAATCCCCTTCCCTTTGTTGCGAGGGCCTGCTCCCGAGAGAACCACTTCGTGGATCCCCTCTCCAGAGGGGTTGCCGCAGGATCACATCCCTTGCATTAGGGGTCTCCACCTCCTCCACAGGAGTGACTGATACCTCCTGTTGGCCAGAACCTCCAATGGCCTTGGCAGCTTGGATGCCCCTCCTTCTCATAGAGATCAGGATGTCAACCGCTGACATTTTGCCCTTGGGAGGGGGCACCTTTCCCCCAGAAAGGATCTCTGCAGCCACCACATGCCCGGGCAAATCCTCGCCTTGAGCTGGTGAGGGGCTTGCAAAAAGCCCAGACACGAAGGCTTCAGCAGCAGCCTCCTCAGGAGAAATAGGCTGCACCACTGAGATGGGTACAGCCTCTATGGGAGCAGCGCTGTCTATCTGCGCCCCCTCTGCGCCCTCCGCAGGGGGCACGACCTCTTCAACAGCGAGAGGCACCTCGACCTCCACTCTTCTGGCTTCCTCAGCCACAGGCTCTCCAGCCTTCTCCACGGTACAGGGAACTTCTTCCCCAACAGGCTCCCTAGCCTCCGCAGTTAAAAGAACTGCGGCAGGCCCCTCCACTTCAGCAGGCCTCTCAGCCTCCCCAGTTGGCTCTTCAGCCCTGGCCCCCTCAGCAACAGCGGGGGCACTCTCTTCTCCTGGCTGCGCAGCAGCCACCTTCTTCTTCTTCTTCTCTCGGCCGAGAAGACGCCAAGGACTTGGTAGCAGCCCTCTTCTTGGGCAGCTTGGGAATGATTCGTCCCAACACCTTCACTGCCCCAGAAGGGGCATCCCTCCCGAATGCACAAGCCAGGTGCACTCGCTGGGCAATGCGCATGGACGCTTTCTTGCCCTGGGTTTCGCCAGACTCTGCGACGACATCTACAAAACATAAAGAAAGTCTTCGCACTGTGTTCTACTGCACTCTTTCAAGTTTTACAAGATGATTATGTGTATGCAAAGCGTACCTTTGGGCCTCGCCAAAGGCGGCGTAGAAAGAATCTATCAGCGTCCCGCGGTGGACAGCGCCCATCCTCGTGACGGCGGGGGCACCTCGGGGTCCAACACGAAGCCCGTGCTGATCCCAGCCCACCGCAAGGTGGTTTCATCCACTTGGGCAGCCGAGAAGGGGAAAACTCGTCCGCATGCACTCCTTGACAAAACATCGTCCAACCACCCCAGCAGCTTGGACATACGCCCGCCACCGCACTCCTCATGAGTCGGTTCAGGCCTCCGCACAATGCTTTGCACGGATTGCCGCGTCCTCGCCACGGGAAAGTCCCATGAGCCTTCACGGGCAAGAAGAAAAAGACCCATGCCGGTCGTGGTAGGATCTTGGTGAGGCGGTGAAAGAGATGGAGTGGTTACCTCCAACGCTTTATGGGAGTGACGAGAAGAACGCGCTCCCGCTTCTCAGCTCCAGCCGGTAAAAACGGTTGAAGACATCGGCAAATGGCTGCACACCGGCCATGTGGCAGGCGACGATGAAGCCCGCTATAGTCAGAAAGGTATTGGGAGCCAACTGAGTTGGCGGCATCCCCCACTCGCGCATAAATCTTGCACCAAACGAGGGAGGGATACCGCAATCCCGCCGCAAGCCGCGCTGCATGTACAGGCACAGCACCCGGTTCTCCTTGTTCTCCTCGGTGACGGGCCAACCCATCGCCCGACAAACGCCCGCACGGGACGTATATGCCGGCGTTTTTTCCACAGGCCAGAAGGCCTCCACCATATCCTGGTGAATTTTCTCGAACTTCACCGTGGTCTTCTCTAGGGGGGCGACCACTGGGCGAACAGCTTCCTTGGAACTCATCTCTGCAAAAAGGGGAACAACAGACATATAAATCGGAGCGGCCTAGCAAAGGCATTTTGTCAAGCACTCAGTGCGCTCAGAGAACTAGAAACACTCAGTGCCGGAGAACGGAATCTTACTTGATTTGTTGCCGGTAGGAAAGGTGGACAGAGCAATTGGCGGACGAACGGGTAACCGACGGAGTCTCAAGCAAAAAGAAGGAATCACCGCAGAAAACCTCTCAACTACCGATAAATGTCAAGAAACGCAAGAATGCGAAAAGGTTACGCAGAGCAGAGCGAGGAAATACGAAAGTGAAGAAGAAAGGCTTCAATCTTCTCGGATACGTTTTTATAAGCCCGCCAAAGTGAAAAAGCGCTATTTAAGCGTGATTGGCTCGAGGCGCCACGTGCCAAAGCATCCAGCGGTTATTAAACCTCTCCCCGCCATACAAAGGAGAAACGCTTTTGCAAAGCGTAATCGACCCCTACAGCGCCACGTGTCGCGTCCCATAACGGTCAGTAAACCTCCCATCTTCCTTTATCTCTCCTGCATTAAATGCTGAAGGGACTCTTCGCTGCCATGACACTCAAACGGTCCGCAAACGGCCTAAGCGCCTTCGCCAACTCCAGGGGCTTGGAATTTAAACAGAGTACGGGACCCTGCCCATACTCTGCCTTCAGGAGGAGGCATCTTGGTACACTACCCAAGCAAATGCCCTCCCTCCCCCTCTCAAACTCACAAGGATCACAAAAGATCTTCACTTATGGCTGCTACATCGGATCACAAAAGTACTTTCGGAAAAGCGGAGTACAGGACCCTGCCCATACTCCGCTCTCAGGAGGAGGCATCTTGGTACACTACCCAAGCAAACGCGCCCTCGCGTCATATTATAATCGTACAAGGCCTTTGAGGAAATCTCATCCTTGTGGTCTCCACCTCACTGCGCGGGGTCCCGCCTCGCGGGCCTCAAGTCTCGCATGGGCGACGTCTCATACTCACCCTTGCGTTTCTGAGGCCTTCGCGGGCCACCCTCGCGGTCTTAGGGCGAGCCCTTGCGATCTCTTTCGCCTCCATGGGTCTTACTCCCAGTCTCCTGCCTATACTGGCCCCGCCCAGATAAGGCCCTTGTACCCAGGTTCGTGCAACCCTCGCTCCTTATTTGGCTATATTCTATCTCGGGCCTTCGCCTTTACAGCCTTCGCCCGCCACTTGCTCCACTTGAAGATAGGCCACTTGGTCGTCTGACATCAACCGGCCAATGAGGAGGGCGGCACGAGCCTGGGAGATCTTCACCAGATTCATACGCCAGACATTCTCTGACAAGCGGATCACCTAAGGCGGTTTGCTGAGATCTTCATCATCACAGCCGCCTTATCTCCAATCAGTCTGACACAGACTTATCTCAACAGTCTGTCTAAGGGCTTCAATTGGTGGAGGCTCTTCTCCTGGCATCACTCTATAAATAGGGTGATGTCCACCCTAAATCGGGTAAGCTACTTCACGCCCCCCCCACTCCTCTCTTGCTACTTCTGAGTATTCTCTTTATCTTTCACAGATTACTCTGAACAGCAAGCTTGGAGTCTCAAGAACCTCATCTTCTCCACCACCTCAACTGAGAGTCCGGGCCTTCCTTAGGAACGAGACTATCAATATGGCCCGTCTCAAGAAAGTGTTCGTGGTCGACATCGCCGTCGACAATCTGAGGAAGTCGAAGGTTCACATCTACCTAAGAGGCAACCTGAAGAGAATGAGCGCCCTAGTAGGATGCTCGAGCGATTCCAACGCCTGAATCCACCCTGTTTCAATGGAAAGGGTGGACCTGAGGCGGCGGAAGTCTGGTTTCGACGGATCGATTCCATGTTTGAAAGGTTGGAATTCTCACCTACCGTAATGGTATCGTTGGCAACATACAATTTGGATGATCGAGCTTTGATATGGTGGGATAGTGTGAAGAGCAGGCACCGAGCGGAACAATTCGCACGGGAGAGCTCGATCGATATGACGTGGAATGAGTTTACTCGCTTGTTCCACGATCATTATGTGAGTGATGCTGTCCGGGACTTGCGACGGGCACAGTTTGACAATTTGACTCAAGGGACTATGAGCGTGCTGGACTACGAGCACGAGTTTGATCAATTGATCCGCCACGCCCCACAATATCATGGGATGGAAGAGCGAAGGCATAGAGATTTATCGAGGGTTGCAACTGATATTCGATTGGCACTCCGACCGTTGGATATCAAGTATTATCAGGAAGCAACACAGAAGGCTCAACTGATTGAGCAGGAGGATATCGAGAGTAGATTCATACCTCAGCAGATTGTCGGACGTGGAAGGGGAGCTGGTTTCCGTGGCTTCTCTCAAAACGCCGGGAGGGCACCTCAGCCTAACCCGAGCGCTAGAGGGAAGGGAACAACTTCACCCTCCACTATCGCTTGTTCGACCACAACGTTTTCACCCAGCAGAGCATGTTATCGGGAGACAGTCAATGTTAGGGATGTGGTTCTTCGACCACCGGATCCGGGATTGTCTTCAAGCTGCACCGAGGAGGGAGGTCGGCCAAGGTCCTAGGCCTCCATTTGGGTTACCGCTGATTCGACGGGGCACCACGAGGTGGTGCCAGCAGCAATTCCCACGACCGCAAGCACCTCCTTCGCCATCGCAACCGAGAATGGGAAGAGTATTTCAGATTGAACGCGGGAGGCAACTCAAAGAAAGGAAGGTGAAACGGCACAAGGTGCCCTTAAAGGTACCATCTTGTTAAATAACATTCTGCTACTATATTGTTCAATACCGTGCTTCGTGTTTATAGTGGCTCGTAAATTTGTTATGGCTCAGCATTTAGCCGTGAGTTCCGTGCCACGCGTGGCTTTAGTTAAGACTTCAGGGAGCCAGTGGTTGCTCTCTAATGTTATGGTACGAGGTTGTGTGATTGACTTGGGAAACATCGGGTTGATTAATTTCTTGGTTTTAGATATTTCGGGTTATGATGTGGTTTTGGGAATGGACTGGTTGGCTAAGAACGGAGTGCATTGATGGTGGGAAGCGGAGGTGACTTTAGCTACCGGGAAGGTACTTCAATCCTCCGCTTCTTCTTACGAGCGAGAATCGGAATGAGGAGTCTAGAATTGCAAATTCTAGACGGGTTTGAAGTGATCGATGAGGATGATTACCGTGGGTTGAACTCTTCGGATATCAGGGATGAGCTAGATCGGATATTGGTTGTAAGGGAGTTTCAGCAGGTATTTCCAAGATTTACCGGGAATGCCTCCTAACGTGAAATTGTTTTCGAGATTTTGCTCCAGTATGATCGCACTGCTTCGCTCCCTTACCGAATGGCTATCCACTGAAATGAATGAGCTTAAGAAGCAAATGGATGAATTGCTTACTAAAGGATTTATTCGACCGAGCACATCACCGTGGGTGCTCCAAAGTGTTGTTTGTGAAAAAGAAGGATGGAACGTTACGTTTGTGTTTCGACTATCACAAACTGAATGCGATAACTGTGAAAAATAAATACCCCTCCCACGGATTGATGATTTGTTTGATCAGCTGAAGGGGGCAAAGGTATTTTCGAAGATTGATTTGAGATCGGGGTACTTCCCGAGTGAAAGAAGAGGATATCCCCAAGATCGCTTTCGAACCCGGTATGGACATTACGAGTATACCGTCATGCCATTCGGTCGACAAATGCGTTTGCAGCGTTTATGGATATGATGAATCGAGTGTTCCGTCCATACCAGGATCGGTTTGTTGTGGTTTTCATTGATGATATCTTGGTTTACTCCAAGGATGAAGGTGAACATCAGGATCACCTGCGAATCGTATTGAAAACTTTGAGTGATCATCAATTGTATGTCAAACTCTCAAAGTGTTAGTTTTGGATCGGAGAAGTGTCCTTCTTGGGGCACGTTATGGGAGAGAATGGTTTATCGGTGGATCTGAAAAGATTAAGGCGGTAATGGACTGGAAGCAACCGACTACGATGCGAGAGATCGGGAGTTTCCTCGCATCGCGAGTTATTACCGGAGATTTGTATTGGGATTTTCGACTTTGGCTCTACCCTTACTCGGCTTACGCAGAAGGGGCGAGCATTTGTACGGTCGAGGCGTGTGAGCGCAGCTTTCAGAACTAAAGGATAGGTGACTCACACACCTATTCTGTATTGCCCGATCCGAGTGCAGATTTTTACGATTTACACGGACGCTTCGAGGTTGGGTTTGGGTTGTGTACTCATGCAGGATTGGAATGTGATAGATTATGGGTCGAGACAACTTCGACCGCATGAGCAAAACTACCCGACTCACGATTTGGATTTGGCAATGGTAATTTATGCACTCAAGCAATGGCGACACTATCTCATTGGTAGCAAATTTCAAATCTTTACGGATCATAGGAGTTTGAAATATTTTTTTACCCAGAAGGATTTGAATATGAGACAACGGAGGTGGCTTGAGTACATGAAGGATTACGATTGTAGTATCGAGTATACCGCTGGCAAAGGAAATTCGGTAGCTGACGCACTGAGTCGGAAGTACACCGGCTTGGTGAAAGGTGGAGATCGGGATGGTGTTGATGAAGAGAATGACTTGGTTTGTTTGTGGAGTTTGTGGGAGCATCGAGAGTGAGAGCAACTGTTTACTTTGACGATCTAGTCGGGGTGGGTGGACAGTGCGAGACGCTCAGAATGCAAATGCGTCACTGAAGAAGGTATTGGGAGAAACGAAAGGATCCCTTCACCCGTCATTTGGTTACAAGCAGGGCTTGTTGTATTTCAGAGATCGACTGTATGTACCGATGGAACCGACCCTTCGCAATGAAATACTTGTGGAAACGACAGCGAAGGTTAAGAAGATTCAGGATCGGTTGAAGGCTGCTAATGATCGGACCACTTTCTATGTGGATAAAAGGAGACGGGATTTGGAATTCGAGGTTGGTGACAAAGTATGGCTTAAGGTAGCACCAACCAGAGGAGTTATCCGATTTGGTAAGAAGGGAAAGTTGGCACCGCGTTATATGGGACCGTATGAGATTTTGGAGCGGGTTGGTAGGGTGGCCTACCGGTTCGCTTTACCCCGCACATGTCGGCAGTGCATAACGTGTTTCATGTGAGTATATCAAGAAGTGTATCCTGGATCCGGTTCGCATAGCTACCGGAAGATATACAGAAAGAACCGGATCTTTCAAACAGAGAGGTGCCAATGGCCATCCTAGGGCACGATGAGCGGAAGCTTCGTAGTAAGCTAATACCGATGATCAGAGTACAATGGTCTCATCATACAGACCGAGAGGCAACGTGAGAGGTCGAGCAGATATACTGAGATCGGTACCCCCAAGAGTATTTAACGCTTTAAGACTACCTTGGAGGACCAAGGGTCTTAAGGGGGAGAATTGTTACCCACACCGATGCGTAATTAAGTTAATTACACGTTTAAGTTTAATTACCGGATTTACGATAATTTCTGTTTTGGGACTTGCTTTGCATGTGTGGTATTTATGGATTTAATTTGGTGAATTTTGGGGCAACCGGGACGGATTTAGAATTAATTACGCGGCTGCGCGTAATTTCCGGGAGTTGCAATTCTGACTGACTCGGGACTTATATTTGGTTAAGAAAAATAAGTTTTATGGGTTTTGTGATGTCCTGAGTATGTGGTTAAAGTTTGGTTCCAATTGGAGTAAGTTTGGTAAAAAATTGCATTATCGGGCTGAGCGAAAATGCAGTTTTGTTTATGAGTGAGATGTTTGAAAATTGGCAATTTTGGAAGAAAAGGGAAGGATGGGGCAGATGGGTGATGGGAGAGGAGAGACATGTGTCTCCTAATGGTTGAAGGAGAGAAAGGAAAAGAAAAGAATTTGGAAGATTTAAGGTGTATTTGTGCATATATGTAAATAATACATATATATGTTTTAGTAAAGGGGAAAAGGATTATTTGGTGAACACTTTGCAATTCTTCATCTCCCTCATCCGACTCCTACTCTCTTCCTCTCTCTGTGATGAGAGCTTAAGCTCACAACTGATTTCCGTCATTTCGCGACCAAGCTTCGAGGAACGTAGGAAGAAACGCACCCGAGGTTGTGCCGATTCGCGTCTGAAAATTTGGGTGTAATTTTCGATAGAGGAATTAGTGAAAGGTAAGGATATTTCTGTGTTCAGAGCGGAATTCTGATTCTGTTAATGTAATTGGTTCATTAGAAGAGGCTCGGTGTGAAAGCTGCTTTTCCCGGCCCGAGCCTCGGTTTTGGCGCCATTGTTAGTGATTGTTTCGCGAACTCGAATGTGAATTGTGTATCTGTGGTTGTTTCTGGACAGGGAGTTGCTTAGAAATTGGGCAGAAACTCTGCCAAAATTTCTACCGGGACCGTCGATCGAGAATTCGGATTCGGACTTCAATCGGAGGTAAGGGTTCGGGTGTGTGTTTAGGAGTATAGCCTTGCGTAGCAAGCATACTCGGATATAGACCGAGGCTAGGTTTCAAGAGGGAGTGCCCGATGACGCCCGACCTAGTTCCGTGGTGTAGACATTTGTTTGTGCAGGTACCAATGGGGATTCCGATATACCTACGATGGTTATCGATGATTCGTATTGATTGATTGATTGATGGGGGTTGCTTCCCTGAGCTGGTGCCATGCTCTACCGACCGATTGACCGTTTATGACCGATTGTGAATGGACGCATGGCCATTGCCGGTTGGACCGGGAGATCTCGCCATGGTCCATTACAAAGATTGTTACCGTATCGATTGTGAATTGAATGTGATTGTGATTGACCGATTGTGAGTTATGAGACGCATGGCAATGCCGGTTGGACCGGGGAAGATCTCGCCATAGTCCATAACAATGTGCTTTTACTGTTTCGATTGAGTATTGATTATTATTGTGTTTGTACAATTCCTTTACATATGATTGATTGTGTTTCATTGATTGAGAATGTGATTGATTGGAGATGCTTTGTGTATATCGTATTCGTTTTGTTTTCGTTTGCAGGTACATTGTATCGATTGTTATTGTTATTGCACTATGTCTATACTTGTTCCCTTACTAAGTTCTTTCGAGAACTTACCCTTATATCTACCGTTTCAGGAAAAGGTAAGGAGAAGCAAGTCGCCGAGTAGAGGCGAGGTTGCTAGGACTTGAGGTGCAGCAGAGCTTCAAGTGGTGCGGTTGGTAACACCTCTCCAGAAACCGTAATACTACTGTTGGCACAGTCAATGTGCACGGAATTCTTGGACAGCCAATCCATCCCAAGAATAACGTCGTACTTCGGTGTGTTCAATGCCAACGGATCCGACAAAAACTTATGTCTGCCAAAAGATAACATGCAACCCCGTGCCATCACGTTGGAAAACAAAAACTGGCTCCTAGCCAGAACGATCTGGTCGGACCAGGCCCGACCTCCTATCGTACCCTCTGTGCATGAGGGTGTCTGCGCCCTTCGTCCTCCTCTACCGTTGAACCCCAAGGGTTCAAATGTTGAAACCTCTCCAGAAATCTGATCTCGTCAGACTGGTGCCTCTGATCTTCCCGTCGTTGGTTGGACCGACGAGAAGTCTCGGTATCGTAGTGATCATCCTCCTCTGCGTCACTCTCCTGCCAATCCTGAACACTGAGGTAGCTGCTGACCACCTCCCGATCAGAATGCCCCTGCTGTGGCCTGATCGGGTTTCCCCGTGCTGCCGCCGCCCCGAACTCCGCTGGGCTGGCGTAAGGTACCCAACAGCTGTGACTCGACCCAACACCTGTATCACAACAGGAGAGGGTCTCTGTGACAACTGAAAACTCGGGGGTGGTGAGTGTGGTTGTTCAGGTCTTGGGTTACGGTGAACCCATCTCCTAACCCTCGGAGGTGTGGGATTCCGGTCCCGACGCTCCGGTACCCGATCACGCTGTCTGCGTGTGGTAACCATTCCTTAAACCAATCCAACCAAATACCAACTTAACCCATATAACCAAGTATCCAAAACAATTAACTCTCTCTCTCTCTCTACCAAAAGCTAGCAGTAGTATTCTAAGGCTCTGTAGTGTAATGCAATGCATGATACAAAGATTCTTTTCAGAATCACAAAACCAAATATACCTTAACCTTAAACTTAAGCACAGAATCAGATCATGTTCATATCACCAAAATCACATCATATCCAACCAATAAACATAAAGGTACCCGGATTATGTCAGAAGCCCGCACTCGAGCTTTGCGCTTCACTACGCGCTCTGATGTCCAAAATCCCAAAACCTGCCCGGAGTACCACGGACCTTCCCGAAGTGCCACCACAGCACCGAAGGTCAACCTCACCAAAATGCTTCAAGGTACCGCCCGCTGCTCCACACACATTCCAAAGTGGTTCAAATAAGGAGTTGATCAGGCTCCGTACAGAACCGCCCCAGAATGAAACGTAGAACGGTGGCTTGCACTTCGAAGTCATCTCCCGCAGATATTCCTCCATGAACTAGCATGACTGTTCCAAAAGTCCACTCCTGGACTAGTATACTTGCCTCCAAAGTCCACACCGAGACTGATCATACTCTGCCTCTCGGGTCACACCGACCCGACCTGCTCTGATACCAACTTGTCACGACCACCCCGCCCGGTTGCGGAGGCGGAGCCGCCCGCGACGTCAGAAGCGAAAGCTACGGCGGAAAGCGCGGAAACAGTACTACCGAAACCCGCTGCGTGCAGTGGTCCCATGACCCGGCCCGCAAAGTCTTGTTCTCGAAGGCCCGATGCCTGAGAACACTTTGCTCACTTAACAACTCGGTGGTATTACGACCCGCAACCTACAAAACTCAACCACGGCAAGTATACAAAATAAACTTAACTATCCATGGTGAGCCCCGCCCCACTGAAATAGGCGAGCACCCGACCATCACCAAACATGCAGTTCATGGAAATATCATTCATTAATCACAACAATCAGAACACAGAAACCATCCGATACATATCCAATATGCACATATCTCGGGTCCCGCCCTCAACTCCTATGGGCGAGCCCTCCAGTCAGACAGAAATACAGAATCAGAAAGTATTCCAGAATATACAGAGTACATCATGATCTGATCTAACATGCATGCAAATACATCTACAGAGCCGCCAAAGTAAACCCTAGAATACCTAGGTGCGGAATCAGGAAAACCTCAAGAGCAGAAGATTCCCGCACGTAGTACTGCTGCTGCTGCTAAACCACAAACAGGAGAATACAAGTCAGACATAACTCAGAAAGATCACCCAAAAGTATCTAACGAGAACACCCCCGAACTTAACGGATAAGTACCTCAAAACCAAAAATGCACAACGATCACTGCGGGAGATCTACACCGCAGGACGTTTGCCCGGATCTCCTGGAAACATAATAAGTGGGGGGTGAGTTCTCGAAAGAACTCCGTAAGGAGGTAGGTACGGTAGCGGGAAAACTTTGAAAATATTTCCCTGCATAAAAGGATTAGTATGCGATGAACTAAATAACACAGTCCTAAGTATATCAGGATTATGATATGCACATGTGATGATGCTCTTAAGTCCCGTCGGACTGGTGGTACACCAATACAAAGGTTCCCCGAACCCTCGACAGCACCCTACAGCGGCTTGTTAAGCTCACACCGATGATCGGGTCATAACGCGTGGTACAAGCGAGGGGATATCGCCCCTAGCTATCGGACATAAAGCGGCACAATGCCGGCACATAACATCGTGAGTTAACGACCACGGTTGGCATACCGGCTTAGGTCCCGGCGTTCCCGTCAGCCGTAACTCACGGACTTCTCACGTACAGAACATAAATATGGGTCCGTTGTCGACCCCCGATAAGCAAGTCCGATATGATATACGTTCACAACCCATATTTAAGCAAAACCCTGCAGACCGCTACGTACCATGTGACTAGACCCGGGAGTCACCGGGCCCCACCCTCGACCCGAGTACCAGCCCTTAACTAACCTAATACACATAAAATGCGCATTAAGAAAGTTAAACCCCTTACCTTAGCCAAACGGAAAACTCTACTGTGGCCACCAACGCTCCACAGCAAAATCCCGGGAAAATCCCGGCTCCCGGCCCGAAAAGTGGTAGTGTGACTTTTGAAGTCCCGCACTACTCCACCACTGCTGAATCAAGCTGAGCAACCACACACAAGTCAGAAATCACCAAAACAGACCCCCAGAAACCAAACCCGCACAATCCCGCACTTTCCCGCAAAAATCCACAGAAAGCTCGGTTTCTCAAACCGAGTTAGAACATTGTTATTCATACATCCAAAAACACTCCCAAACCATTAAATCCCACTTTCCAGACATTTTACCCGCAACCAAGCAAGTAGGTCGGTATTGTTCCTAATACCCGAAAACGACGTTCCGAACATCGTTACTAACCTACTTCCATCCTCGATACCAAAACACTATCCAAACCATTCCAATTACAACACAAACACATTCAAAACCTTCCCTTACCAATTCGGCCTTAATCCCCAATTTTCAACCCAACTTCAATTCAATCCAACTAAGGTTCCAAATACATGCATAAACCACCAATTTCACAACTTAAGCATGCTTACTAACCAATTTCACCTTATTCACCCAAAATCAACCATAAACCCTTACCACCAAATTCGGCCATTTGGGGGTTTTTCACCCAACATGTTTATCCTCAAATTGAATCCACACAACATCTTAGAATCATGCTAGGAACAACATATCCAAAGTATGATTCAAGAACACAACTAAACACCAAGTTTAGAATTTAAGCATGAATTCGGCAAACCTAGGGTTTCTTAACCATGGTGTTCTTCCATCATTTAATCCTTGATTCCTACCCTTCTCCATACCAAGAACAACATACTTAAAGATGGAAGCAAGATAATCATCACAACTCATAGCAAAGAGTTAATCCAATTCGGATTCAACATCTCTTTTTCAACCAAAACTCATGCTTCAACTTGAAAAATCATAAAGGAGAGAAGCTTACCAATGAATTGAACCCAAAACCTTGATGATTCCTTGCCAAAATGAAGAACACAAGGAGCTTGGAAGAGATGATGGTGGCGGCAATGAAGGAGGAAGAAGAAGAAGAAATGAGCCAAAGTCATTTTTTCCATAAAATTCACCCTTTTATACTTATGAAGTGGTGAGTCATGGGGACACTTGTCCCCATGGCACCTTAGTCACCACCATGAGTCATGCCAAGCCCAAAAAATCTGAAATGGCTAAGTGTTGGCGCACAAATCCCGCGCCAACTCCACCCGAGTAATTCCCGACGTACGCGTGTGTTAGCCCGACCCAACAATCCCGCCATGCAAAATTCCTCGGTTATCACCATAAAATCCGTCCCGAGCCATAACATACCTCATACCAAAGCCGTCGCAAAATTTCTATCTCGAGCCCCGGGTTTCTCGTCCCGAGCCCCGGGAGTCGCCCGAGACCGAACGTCCCGTCCTAAAAAACATACTCCGTAAAAAGATGCGGGACGTTCCCACGATTCCAAATATGCTTACGGTTTCCTTTTCAGAGGTCCCGGGAGCGCTACCGAGCCCGCTGTACGTCTAGAGACAAGTCCCGCTCCCGAAAAAAAAAAAATTTCGGCGGAAATGTCCGGGGGACCCGTGTGACCCCAAGTACAGAAGGATTCCCAAAGATAATACCCAGATAAGACTCGGGAGCTGTCTAACCACCCGAAGACATGACCCGCAGGCAAAAAACGGAGCCCCGGGTCACCAAAGTCACAACCCATCTGGGGTGACCGTCGTTACACCTCTTTGGGTTAATGGCTGATGCCTGGAGAGTTGGAGGTAGTTGCCGGATACCCGTGAAGGTTCCAAAGTATCTGGAAGGTTTGGACTCAAAGTACAGTCCCCAGGGTCTGGAGGACCATCAAAGGGAATTGAGGGCCAGTGCATTTGCTAGGAAAGGCTTGAACCTACATGATGCGTGGGACCCGGTTATGTCCTTATCATGCAACGAGTCGATTCTCCTCGACGAGGAGGAGGTGAAGCTTATGGCGGCAAAGGGTTTTTTCATCCCTCATGATCATCACTTTATGATCCATATGTCATATGGCACTGTAGAGTTGTCGAAGAACTTGTGCCAGACAATGACTTTTGTTAGTACCCTTTTAAGTGGTAAAAATATTTGTTGACTATTTGAGAGCTTATGTTCGAAGTGAACTTTGTTTTACAAGTGACCACCTTGTCGTATGGCCTTATTGAAAGGGCGGTACAGGACTGTAATGTAATAAGGGATTTTCGAGCCCAGGTGAAGGCCCTCGAGGCTAAGGCCTCGGACGAGGTGGAGGGTTTGAAGAGGACCTTACAGTTTAAGGAGTTGGAGGTGGCCACACTGAACAAATTCCTGGAGGACAAGAAGGCTGCTCATGCGTTGGGTGTAGAGGCTTTGGAAGATAGGGTAAAACTTCTAGAAGAGGCGGAGAAGACTGCTCAGTTGAGCGTTGTACAACCAAAAGCCTTGGGTGAGGGCTATAGGCAGGAGATTGACGTGCTGATTAAGGTCATCGAGGACCTGGAAGCTCAGATTGCTCAACTCAAGCTTGATATGGATCTGAAGGACAAGCTAATCGAGGAGCTATCTTTGAGGGCAGCTAAGGCTGAAGAGTTGTCTTCGAGAGCTATGTCCAATTTGGGGACATATGCAGTGACTCTTGGAGAAGTTGTTGGTTCAAACATTGCCGACTTGGTGGCATTTCCCCAAATTGAAGATTGTCTCAGCATTGGCCTATTTGAGGGTGAGTTCTTTGCGCTGCCCAACATTGTGAGGCTAATTGCTGAGAGAGTTAGTCGAGTTCATATGGCCTTCGATGTAATGACAGATTCTGTCGTCGAGGCCAACTTCTAGGAGGGTATCCACTTTGCTGAGCTGTTTTTCCAGTGTCGGTATCAGGTAGAGGCTTTGGGCACCTTGTTGGATATGGGAGCAATTAGCGTGCCGAAGGTGGAGGATCCTGATGAGGAAAAGTTGTTTGAGTGGGGTAAGTCTGAACAGAAGTTGGGTTCGGACTTCCCGTACGATATCCTGCTCGCTTCTGAAGTACGTAAAGTAGATGGAGACTCTGCCGAGACATCTGGCAATTTAAATGTAGATAGTTCCAACAGAGGGTGATGCGGTACCAGATTGCTCTGATACCACTTGATGCGATCATGCGGACGCTTGACGCGATCCCGCGTAATCACGGACGCGCCGGATCTAGCCCGAAGGAGTCGCAAGAACAAGGAATGATAAATTCGGCCTCAAACACCTCCCAACTACGAGGTTGGGCAATATTTTCGCGTGGAGGCGTTGCCTTCTCTGGTCGGTGATCGCTGAACCATGGATTAGGCCGCTGGGCCTCTGAACCGCCTCGCCACGGAGTTGCTCCGAGCTTCATTCACTGCCTCTTCGCCAATGCAGGACACTTTGTTGTTGCTTGGGGATTCCATGATCACATCAATCCCTCCCTCTTAAAAAGATTCGTCCTCGAATCTTAAGGGGAGAAATTCCTACAAACGAAACAAGCACAACAAACTTTGCAGATCATTAGGGGTTAGTGAATGAAGCTCACCAATGGAGACTGGGGGGTCGCGGTGGCGATGCACATTCATGCGGGAGCATGATAACTCTAATATGCATCGTGAACATGAACAAAAGTCGATAAAAATTCATGACATGCTTCCTAGAGTATTGTATGCAATTATCAAGGAATTTATACTCAAGGAAGGCATGTGGTCTAAAAAAAATAGACCTTTGTTCATGGAGAGGGGGTGGGTCAAGGGAAGCGTTGCCTTCGCAAACCACATGCACATGTGCTTCCCAAGACAAAGAAGGAAAAATTAAGCTAGTCATAGAAGGAACATCAGACTGCTGCGCGCAGAGACTAGCATTAGCACAAACAGGAGGTTTAGAAATGGGCAAGACGCCCGTTCTCTTCACCTCAACCATAAACATGGTTTCAGCTTTAATTATTCTAAGATGCTCATGTTTGCTAAAGAAAGGCACGGATGTGTCACATGGAGTATAGTATTCTTTCTCTAGCGCATGCATTCTAGGCATACTAAACTTGGCATCTTGGGAGGTTCCATATATATATTTGAACAATGGGCGTGGAGGATGATCGATGTCTGATCCATCACCCACGTTCGTAGCATGCAAACTCAAGGAAGACATGGATTCGCACTCTTGCGCATACCCTTCATTGCTAGGAGAAAAGGACAAATTACCTTCTCCCAAGTTAGGGAGGTGCAGGTCCTCTTCGCATATCATCCTCTCTTCCAGCAATGATGTGGCTTCTTCCTCAAGTGGGGGCTCGGTTGGAACTCCCGAATGAGCTCTGCCTTCTTCCAAAGTAGTAGCGCCTTCTCTTTCTTCAACTCTTCGCGCATCCGTGGCCTCTTCTTTTTCCTGCACAACCAAAGAAGAACAACAAGGTTGAGAAGATGAAACGGTTAGTTCTTCTTGGAGGGTGGTTGAAGGCCCGGGTGAGTCTTTCTGATATTCTCGTTCCCGGAGTAGGAGCGGAATCCCAGTTGAGTGGTTGATGAAGATGGTGTTCTTGAGACTCCAAGCTTGCTGTTCAGAGTAATGTGTAAAAGATAAGGAGTGGTACACTACCCAAGCAAACGCGCCCTCGCGTCATATTATAATCGTACAAGGCCTTTGAGGAAATCTCATCCTTGTGGTCTCCAGCCTCACCTACGCGGGGTCCTGCCCTCGCGGGCCTCAAGTCTCGCATGGGCGACGTCTCATACTCACCCTTGCGTTTCTAAGGCCTTCGCGGGCCACCCTCGCGGTCTTAGGGCGAGCCCTTGCGATCTCTTTCGCCTCCATGGGTCTTACTCCCAGTCTCCTGCCTATACTGGCCCCGCCCAGATAAGGCCCTTGTACCTGTGTTCATGCAACCCTCGCTCCTTATTTGGCTATATTCTATCTGGGCCTTCGCCTTTACAAACCTTCGCCCGCCACTTGCTCCACTTGAAGATAGGCCACTTGATCGTCTGACATCAACCGTCCAATAAGGAGGGCGGCACGAGCCTGGGAGATCTTCACCAGATTCATACGCCAGACATTCTCTGACAAGCGAATCACCTAAGGTGGTTTGCTGAGATCTTCATCATCACAGCCGCCTTATCTCCAATCAGTCGACACGAGACTTATCTCAACAGCTGTCTAAGGGCTTCAACCGGGGAGGCTCTTCTCCTGGCATCACTCTATAAATAGGGTGATGTCCACCCTAAATCGGGTAAGCTACTTCACGCCCCCCCCACTCCTCTCTTGCTACTTCTGAGTATTCTCTTTATCTTTCACAGATTACTCTGAACAGCAAGCGTGGAGTCTCAAGAACCTCATCTTCTCCACCACCTCAACTGAGAGTCCGGGCCTTCCTTAGGAACGAGACTATCGGTTTGGCGCCGTCTGTGGGAACGAAAAGATCTTACCATAAACCCATATTACAAACCACAGGTAGCAAGTCATGCCAACCACCCGGAGTGCAAACAAGAACAGTCGTCAGGGAAGGAGGAATCCTCCCGAGACAAATACGAACAATGACCCGCCATTGGAGCCATCTCCGAACAACGTTCCCCACAACGGGAGAACTCTCCGTCCACTCAACGGAGGAAAGCTCCTCGCACGTTAACCGTATCGTGCCCCATGAACGTAACATTCCACCTCCGAATACCCCTCCAACCGGCCTTGATCCGGCCGTTCTGCAAACACTCACTGAGGCGGTTGCTTTCAACTTACGTGAAACACTCGCCACCACTCTTCGGGGCGTTCTGGATAGCGTGGGAACGCTACGGACTAATCAGCACAACGCCCAGCTACTCCTCCTCAACAAGTAAGTAACCCCGACCCTTCTTCGCCGTTACTTATCGCACTTACTAGACGATTAGAGGAAGTGGAGAAAAGGGATGAAAGGGCTAGTGTTCATAATACTGCCAGGATGGGTCTGGACCACCTCTGGACCCAACCCTTCACTCAGCGGGTTCTAGAAACCCCTCTTCCAGATCAGTTTCACCAGCCTAAGCTGGACGCTTATGATGGTCTTTCAGACCCTGATATTCATCTCCAGCGTTACGTTTCCGCGATGGCAATCGCGAGGGCGGACGACAACACGCTCTGTCGAGCTTTCAGCTCCACACTTACTGGGGTTGCTGCCAACTGGTATACCACCCTTCGTGATAAGCGGTTTGATTCCTTTGAGGAACTCTCCCGCAACTTTTCCAACCACTTTGTGGTGTCAAAACCTCCCCTAAAACGGCGGGACATCTTCTTAAAATACGGCGAGAAAAAGGATGAGCCGCTCAGGAGTATATTCAACGCTTCCAGGCTGAGTCTATCCAGGTCCCTAATCTGGGAGAGGAAGGCTATCCAGGGCCTCCGTTGGGAGTCTCTTTTCTTTGTGGATGTCCACACCAACCCCCCCACAAATATGGAACAATTCTTGAGCACGGCGTCTCGATTTATGAATACGGAAGAGGTCACTCGGCCACTTGCCAGAGTCGCCGCGGCGGACGCTAAGGGACAACCCTCGCGACCAGACCCCAGGTCTCAGAGGCAGTACCCTACGCCCCCCAGTAGAGAGAAGGCGTACTTTTCTCTTCCTCCACTAAGGGAATCTCGCACCAACATCCTCCACGCCTTGGAACAAAAGAGGGAGGTCCCTACTTGGCCTCGTCCTCTCTCCCAGGAAATAACAAGGCAAAGCAGCAAGTTCTGCCGTTACCATCGTGACAAAGGTCACGACACTGAGGACTGTTTTGAGCTCAAACGCATGATCGGGGAAATGCTGGCTCAAGGCAAGCTCAGGGAATACTTGCTCCATAATGAGGGGGGCCGTAGGAGAGAAGGCGACCGGGAGGACCGCCGGCCGGAGGAACGCCGGCGGGGGCGCTCCCAACAAAACCAAGGTCAAGAGAATCTGGTTCAGATCCCCCCGGCAAGGGGGCATATCGGCGTAATCACACAGTGTGAAGGCGCTTCGGCAAGACGCCGCCATATGAGGCAGATCTACCAGATCAACCACTCCGCCACCCAGTTTTTGCATCGCAGCGATGGCACCTCTGTGGCAGTGCCGCACGCTAATCCCTTGGTTATCACCGCCCGTATTGCGGGATGGGACGTTGACAGAATCTACATTGATACGGGGGCAAATGCCAACGTGATCTACAAGCACACTTTGGTTGAGGCCAAAGTGCCTTTGTCAAAAATTCAACCCGCAAAGGGGGCCACCTTCGGAGTAGGACGAGATGAAATCCCAACTTTAGGGTCGATCACCCTACCCTACATGATGATGGGAACCACCAAGGAAAAGAAGCAGGTGTGTCACTCAAGCTTTGTGGACTTTATTGTCTGGATCTTCCTACGCCATACAACGCCAACATTGGGCGACATACTCAGATCGAGTTCCATGTCCGCCGTGACGTGCGGACCACGACTTTGGTTTTTCACACGGTGGCTGGAGATGCCTATATCTTCGTCAACCAGAATGTGGCCAGAGGCAATTATGTCTCCGCCCTCGCTGGACCTCCTCAGCTTCCTCGGCCATCTGAGCCTAAGAGAAAGGCACCCTTGGAAGAAGCCGGGCCTGCGGGCGAGGCCGCTCCCGACTTATCTGGAGCCTTCGAAGAGGTTGAGATCTCCCCCGGAAAGAAATTCCGGGTGGGAAAGGACCTCGAGGAAAATGACCAGCAAGCACTCATCCATCTCCTCCATGCCAATAGCGACGTCTTCGCATGGAGCCCCGAGGACTGCCAGGGGTTGACCCTACTATTATCTCTCACAAGTTGAGTGTACTCCCGGCTTTAGCCCGAAAACAAGGGGCATGACCCCGACCGTAAGGTTAGGCGTTGAGCTCAAAACTTGACTTTGAAGGAAACTCGAAGAAGCTTCGAGGTAAGCATGTCAAAACGTTCCTTGTGTTGTGTAAGTAAATAATCTGAGGTCGGTTTGTGAAGTTTCAGCCCGGTTTGTAAACCGTGAGCTGCTGAAGTTTGGAAGTGATTATGGAATCACAAGGTTTGTTTGATTTCTTGGTTTCTAAACGTTCCCGGCACCTTCTTGTGCATGTTTGTTAATAGGAGCGTAGGAAGAAATCCGCTAAGGTGGTGCCGAAGTGCGTCTGAAAAATTTGGTGTAAAATCCAACGGGGGATTCAGCGAAAGGTAGGGATATATTTGTGATCAGAGCGAAGTTCTGATTCTGATGGTGTAATTGGTTTTGTCAAAAATGGCTCGGTGTGATAGCCATTTTTTCCGGCCCGAGCCTCGGTTTTGGCGCGAATGATATTGGCTGATTCTGTGAATTCTGAACATATATTCTATATCTGTGGATCATTTGTGAACAGGGGGTAGTCGGAAACGCAGCTGAAACTCTGCCGAAATTTATACTGGGAGAGCTGAACGAGAATTTCGATTCGGACTTGTGTGAACGATTTGGGAAGCAGGTATGATTTAAAGGTTTGGTTGTGTCTATGGATGTATAAGTAACAATGTTCTAGCTCGGTTCGTGAAACCGAGATTTCTGTGGATTTTTTTGGGAAAGTGCGGGATTGGTTTCTGGGGGTCTATTTTGGTGAGTTCTGACTTGTGTGTGGTTGTTCAGCTTGTTTTTGCATTGGTGGAATAGGGCGGGACCTTAAAAGTCACACTACCACGTTTCAGGCTGGAAGCCGGGATTTCCCGGGATTTGTGCTGCGGAGCGGTTTTTATGATGTAAGGGCTCAACTTCTCTCGTTATGTATATCGGGTTTAGTTGAGGCGGGTTCCGGGTTGAGGGCGGTGGTCCGATGATCCCGAGACCTGTCATATGGTAAGATATAGTTTGTAGTTTGTTCTGCTTCAAGGCCTAGATGGTCTTGGAGGCCACGGGTTCCTTTTCAGTTCTGTATATCCGCACTAGGTGCCGATATTCTGCTTATACCTTTTGGTATATTCTACTCTGTTTTGCATATGCATTATGATATGTTTCTATTCTGTGACGAGACCCGGGATGGTCTTAGAGACCACGGGTGCTCCTTGGTTTGGTTTGGTTTGGTTGTGTCCGCACTGAGGGTGCCGACATTACATTATACCGTATCCGCACCGAAAGTGCCGATACTTACTTACGTGTGTCCGCAGTGGAGGGTGCCGACACTTTATGTATATCCGCACCGGAGTGCGGGTATACCTCGTGACCCTACGACAGTTTGGGGATCGCGACCCCACCGGTACCATGCTTCATTATTCGACCTCTTAGAGAGGGCTGTCGTTCTGTTATTTTTAAGGGTCATTCTGGCGGTTGGACCGCGTACGATGGGTTCCGGCTCACTTCTAACTTTGCATACATGCATATATATATATATATATATATATATATATATATATATATATATATGCTTGTGTTTGTTCTGTTTTGCAGGTTCGGCTCAGTAGCACAAGTACAAATTGTATCTTACCTCAGCCCTTAGTGGGTCCTCCTGAGGACACACCCCTTTCTGTTTACCACCTTTCAGGTCGATCTGACAAGCAGCCGGCGGACTAGAGATCCGCGGTGCTTTCGGTTTTTGGTTTCAGGTATTGACAGTTCCATGGTGGAACCTCTGATCTGTTCTGTTGTGTTATGCTTAAGGGGTAGTCTCGGTAGAGGCTTTTGGTTGGTATATCTGAGTTCTGTTCTGTTGGTATACGGTTGACTAACTCTTTTCTCTCTCTTTGGTTGTGGTTTAGCAGCAGCAGCAGTACTACGTGCGGGAATCTTCTGAGCGAGAGGTTTCCAGATTCCGCACCTAGGTATTCTAGGGTTTCTGCTTTGATGGCTCTGTAGGTGTAGTGGCATGCATGTAGATCAGATCATGATGTTGTGTATAGTGAATATTCTGGGATGTATTCTGATTCTGTATTGTCTTCTGAGTCGAGGGCGGAGCCCTAGACTTGCACATATTGGATAAGTTATGGAATGAATTCTGTGTTTCTGTTTATTATGATCAATAAATGTTATTCCATGAACTGCATGTTTGGTGATGGTCGAGTGCTCGCCTATTTCAGTGGGGCGGGGCTCACCATGGATTGTTAAGTTATTTTGTATACTTGCCGTGTTTGGGTTTTGTAGGTTGCGGGTCGTAGTACGACCATTCTGTTAAGTGAGCAAAGTGCTCTCAAGCACCGGGCCTTCGAGAGCGAGACTTTGCGGGCCGGGTCATGGGACCACTGCACGTAGCGGGTTTCGGTAGTACCGTTACCGCGCTTTCCGCCGTAGCTTCCTCTTCTGACGTCGCGGCCGCCTTTGCCTCCACAACCCGGCGGGGTGGTCGTGACATCGAGTGTCTTTTGGACACCAAAATGTCCCATGAGGGCTTCGCCATGTGCCTCTTTGATGATGACTTCTCTCATTGAGCTTCTTGGAATGCATAACCTTTTATACTTAAACAAAAAGCCATCAAACACTTAGTAGCCATTTTGGCCCACTTTGGCACTATTAGCATAAATCTCTCCAAAATCCACATCATTCTTATACATGCTTTTTAAGCACTCAAAGCCAACAATTCGAGCATCAAGAGACATGAGTAAAGCATATCTCCTAGAAAGTGCATCGGCAACAACATTCTCTTTGCCCTTCTTATATTTAATCACATAAGAGAAAGACTCAATAAATTCTACCCACCTAACATGTCTCTTACTCAAGTTTCCTTGCCCTTGAAGGTACTTCAAAGACAAGTGATCCGTATGAATGACAAATTCTCTAGGCAATAAATAATGACTCCATGTTTGCAATGATCTCACAAGAGCGTATAGCTCTTTGTCATATGTGGAGTAATTCAAGGTTGCTCCACCTAGTTTCTCACTAAAGAAGGCGATGGGGCGGCCTTCTTGGTGCAAAACGGCACCAATGCCTATCCCACTCGCATCGCACTCCACCTCAAAAACCTTGTCAAAGTTTGGTAGAGTGAGCAAAGGGGCATTGGTCAAACGAGATTTTAACTCACTAAAAGATTCCTCTTGTGTCCTACCCCATTCAAATGCTACATTCTTCTTCGCTAATTCATGCAAAGGGGCAGCGATGGAAGAGAAATCTCTAACAAACCTTCTATAAAAACTAGCAAGTCTCGAATGGCACTTACTTTACCTTCATCCACTTTGACTTAGACTCATTTGATGCAAAGACACACTTTTCAAATTTAGCATACAACTTTTCTAGCCTAAGTGTGTCAAGGACTTGCCTCAGATGTTCAACATGCTCATCATGATTCTTGGAGTATACAAGTATATCATCAAAGTATACTACAACAAATTTCCTATCTGGTACACTACCCAAGCAAATGCGTCCTCGCCTTCGCGAGGTCTCACCCTCGCGGTCTTAAATCTCACCTACGCGGGGTCTCGCCCTCGCCAGATCGCAGGTCTCGCCCTTACGGTCTCACTCGCCCTCGCAAGCCTATTGGGCCTTCAGGGGTCTCACCCTCGCGGTCTCACTCGCCTTCGCGAGATCTCTCATGCCTATACTGGCCACGCTAGACAAGGCCCTTGCACTCACGGTTCGTGCAGCCCTTATACCTTTATTGGCTTCGCTTTATCTGGGCCTTCGCATACTCAACTGAGGAAAGACCACTTGGTCATCTGACATTCAGCAGCCAATAAGGAGAGAAGCACGAGCTTTAGTGATCTTCCCTTGGCTCACACGCCAGATATCTTCTATCCTCTGACAAGCGAATCACCTAAGGCGGTTTGCTGAGATCTTCATCATCACAGCCGCCTTATCTCCAAAAGTCTGACAGACTTGTCTCACAGCCTGTCCAAGGGCTTCAACTGGGGGAGGCTTCTTCTCCTGGCATCACCCTATAAATAGGGTGATGTCCACCTTAAATTGGGTAAGCTACTACACGCCCCCCCACTCCTCTCTTGCTACTTCTGAGTATTCTCTTTGTCTTCCACAGATTACTCTGAACAGCAAGCTTGGAGCTCTCAAGAACACAACACCATCAACCATTCAACTGAGAGTCCGCACCTGCCTCAGGAACGCGACTATCAGTTTGGCGCCGTCTGTGGGAAACGAAAGTTCTCATCTGAAACCCATATCAAAAACCACAAGTAGCAAGCCATGCCAACTACCCGGAGCGCAAGTAGGCGCAATCGCCAAGGGCGGAGGAATCCGCCCGTCGGGGTCGCCAACAACGATCCACCAACGGAAACCTCCCCGGACAGCGTCCGCGCACAACCCGGGGAACTCTCGGTTCATTCGACGGAGGAGAGCTCCTCCCACGTTAACCGCAACGTGCTTCAGGGGCGCACCACCCCACCAGCAAATCCTCCACCAACAGGCCTTGATCCGGCCGTTCTGCAATCAATCACCGAGGCGGTGGCTCAAAACCTACGCGAGACGCTCGCTAATACTCTCAGAGGAGTTTTGAATAGTGTGGGAACACTACAAACCAATCTACCGGAACGCCCGGTCACCCCGCCGCAACAAGTAAGTCATCCTGACCCTCCTCCTTCATCTGTGCTTATAGCACTTACTAAGCGGATAGAAGAAATGGAGAAAAGGGAGGAGAGGTCTAGTTTCTATAACATCGCTGGGATGGGTTTGGGTCACCTCTGGACCCAGCCCTTCACTCAACGGGTCTTGAATACCCCTCTTCCGGATCAGTTTCGTCAGCCCAAGCTAGACGCTTACGACGGTCTATCAGACCCAGATGTTCATTTGCAACGTTATGTCTCCGCGATGGCCATCGCGAGGGCAGATGACAACACCCTTTGTAGGGCTTTCAGCTCCACACTCATAGGGGCCGCGGCGAACTGGTATGCCACCCTTCGCGAGAAGCGGTTTGATTCCTTTGAGGAACTCTCCCGCAGTTTCTCCAATCACTTCATGATATCCAAGCCTCCTCCCAAAACGGCGGGACACCTCCTTCAGATACGACAGAAGAAAGAAGAATCCCTCAGGGATTACATTCAACGATTTCAAGCGGAATCTCTCCAAGCCCCAAATCTGGGGGAGGAGACCCATCTGCTCACGGCTATTCAGGGTCTCCATTGGGACTCTCTTTTCTTTGTGGAGGTACACACCAACCCCCCTGCAACATGGAGCAGTTCCTGAACACGGCATCCCGGTTCATGAACGCGGAAGAGGTCACTTGACCGCCCTCGCCAACTCCTCAATCGCGGAGACTAGCGATGTTGCCTCTGGCAAAACATGTCATATGACATGCTCTCATTAAACAAAGCAACTATGGCATCGCGGATTTACACCACTCCTCCAACAAGGCTTCAGCACTCTTAAGGGAGGCGTCGTCCTGGACACCCCCCGCCAAGGATACTACTGGCGGGGGCACTTGCCTACAGGGCCCCTCGCCAAGGACACTACTGGCCCCCCGCCAGGGGACGTGCCACCAATGCCAGACCGACTCTTGCATTCAAATGGCTGCCATCTACGGAATCTCCTGCACTGACGAATCCAGTGCCCTTCGCCCTGTGGGGCCTTGATCTCACTGGCCATTTGCGGATCATCACGGTTGATTACTTCTCTAGATGGGTCAAGGTGGAACCCTTGGTTCCTATCGCCACCAAAAATCATCACTCTCAGAGGACTTCGCTTGCCGGTATGGCAGCCCCCTCGCCATCGTTACAGACGATGGCACTCAGTTCGCTAAACCATGGCGTCCAATGGGGGGCCCAGGACAAAGTGTCCGCATGCTTTTCGCCCCAGTGGCGCACCCCCAGTCCAGGGACCTCTACTTGGTCACTGACCAAACCCTCAAGGAGGGCCTCAGGAGACACCACTCCTTTATCTACGGCGCAGACGCGCCTCTGCCTATTAAGGTAGATCTCCCCACGATCCGCATGATCAAACTCCACGGACCAAGTAAGTCCTAAGCTCCATATTATAGTTCCAATATAATACTGGTGTATCTGCTCTTCTCTTACAGCATTACACAGCAACACAATTGCCCTCCCAATCGCCCTCTGTACCTAAACGGTCGATCGCCACTCCTCGCCAATGGTCTTTGCGGGTCTCGGGTCTCTACGAACCCCAACTGACCTTCAACTCGGTCGCGCGCCCTCATGGGTAATCCCTTTACGGTGCGGAAGGGTAATCCCCTTTGGCTCCTTCGGGATCCCCTGGTCTTTGCGGGTCTCGCTCTACGAACCCCAACGGACCTTCAACTCGGTAATGGTCTTCGGGTCTCCTCTACGAACCCTCAACTGACCTTCCGCACGGACTCCTCTACACAGGTCGTTGCGGGTCTCATCCCCAACTCCCTTTACGACCTTCAACTCCCAACTGCCCGCCCCAAGGGTAATCCCTTTGAGGTGCGGTAGTGTACTCTCCTTTGGTCTCATTCAGGGAGGTCCCTGTGTAAGTCGCCCTCGCGCGCCTCACCGGGCCTTCCGCACGGACTCCTCTACACAGGTAGTTGCGGGTCTCATCCCCAACTGACCTTCAACTCGCCCCACCCCAAGGGTAATCCCTTTGCGGTGCGGAAGGGTAATCCCCTTTTGGCTCCTTCAGGGAGGTCCCTATAAGTCGCCCTCGCGCGCCTCACCGGGCCTTCCGCACGGACTCCTCTACACAGGTAGTTGCGGGTCTCATCCCCAACTGACCTTCAACTCGCCCCGCCCCAAGGGTAATCCCTTTGCGGTGCGGAAGGGTAATCCCCTTTTGGCTCCTTCAGGGAGGTCCCTGTATAAGTCGCCCTCGCGCGCCTCACCGGGCCTTCCGCACGGACTCCTCCAACAGGTAGTTGCGGGTCTCATCCCCAACTGACCTTCAACTCGCCCCGCCCCAAGGGTAATCCCCTTGCGGTGCGGAAGGGTAATCCCCTTTTGGCTTCTTCAGGGAGGTCCCTGTATAAGTCGCCCTCGCGCGCCTCACCGGACCTTCCGCACAGACACCTCAACACAGTTGCGGGTCTCGTCTCTCCAACTGACCACTTGTCTCAACAAGTGCCCTTCTGCTTTCGCCATCATGTGGCTACAGGCTCAAGGTAAACTGAGCTTTACCTCTCCTATCATACAGCTTATGAGCACTTTGCAGGTGCCCTCTTCTTGGTACACTCACACTACCCAAGGGCTATCCCCTTGTGGTCTCGCCAGGAAGGTCTCTGCGAGAGCCGCCTTCGCGGGCCCCAGCAGACCTTCCAAGTGGGAAAATCTCTATGGTCTTCAAAGGTCATCGCACTCCGCGCAAACCCTTACTCTGGCTACATACGGAGTACAGGACCCTGCCCATACTCCGCTATCAGGAGGAGGCATCTTGGTACACTACCCAAGCAAATGCGTCCTCGCCTTCGCGAGGTCTCGCCCTCGCGGTCTTAAATCTCACCTACGCGGGGTCTCGCCCTCCTCGCGGTCTCGAGGTCTTACTCGCCCGCAAGGTCTCGCGAGCCTCAAGTGAGCCTTCGCGGGTCTTACCCTCGCGGTCTCACTCGCGAGGTCTTACTTTGCAGGTCTCACCCTCGCGGTCTCAATCGCCTTCGCGAGGTCTCTCATGCCTATACTGGCCCCGCCAGACAAGGCCCTTGCACTCACGGTTCGTGCGGCCCTTATACCTTTATTGGCTTCGCTTTATCTGGGCATACTCAGCTGAGGAAAGACCACTTGGTCATCTGACATTCAGCAGCCAATAAGGAGGGAAGCACGAGCCTGAGTGATCTTCCCTTGGCTCACACGCCAGATATCTTCTATCCTCTGACAAGCGAATCACCTAAGGCGGTTTGCTGAGATCTTCATCATCACAGCCGCCTTATCTAAAAAAGTCTGACAGACTTGTCTCACAGCTGTCCAAGGGCTTCAACTGGGGGAGGCTTCTTCTCCTGGCATCACCCTATAAATAGGGTGATATCCACCCAAAACTGGGTAAGCTTCTACACGCCCCCCCCCCTCACTCCTCTCTTGCTACTTCGAGTATTCTCTTTATCTTCCACAGATTACTCAACAGCAAGCTTGGAGCTCTCAAGAACATCATCACCATCAACCATTCAACCGAGAATATCCGCACATGATTCATTAATCGCATAAAAGTACTTGGTGCATTGGATAATCCAAAGGGCATGACATTCCATTCATAACTTCCTCGAATTCCTTCAACACTTCCTGCACATATGAAGGGAGAGAAGCTACATTCTCAAGGGTGAGCATGCAATGAGTTGGGACCATGAGGAAACACGTTTTGTTTCCACAAAGTGCCCTCTTAAGATGCTTAGTTTTGGCGGAAGAAGGGATGCACTCTGGTTTTCTCTCTTGTCCACTCATAGTGTTTCCCATGAATGCACACTCTTTTTTTCCGCTCGAGGTTTCTTGAACCTTCTCGCTTTCTTCTCTCTTTTCCCTTCCCTCTTCCCTCTTTTTCTTCTCAGCCTTACTCACCAAATGAACTTGATCTTGAAGGGCTTGGGCTGGGGTGAGGGGTAGCAAAGTATACGGTCGACCAAGGTGGGTGATGGAGTATTTGTTGACCTCTCCATGATTCATGGAATACATTTCGTATTGCGAGGGTCTCCCCAAAAGAATGTGAGTGGCTTGCATTCGCACCACATCGCAAGTGATTGAGTCTTCGTACTTGCCAATCTTTATTGGTACCTCGATTTGTTTGACAACCTTTACAAAGGTTCTGTCGTCAACCCATTGAAGTTGGTACGGTTTGGGGTGCGCGATGGTGCGAAGACCCAGTTCAGCGACCTGCGTTGATATAGCTGCCACTATCGATAATGTGACTGCATAGAGTCCCATTCACCATGGCCCTTGATTGGAACAAGTTCTCTCTCTGAGTACTTTTGATGACACTGGGGGAGCTTTGCAATACTCGCTTAGTGTTACGGTCACCCCGAGCGGGTTGTGACTTGGGTGACCCGGGGCTCCGGTTCTGGCCCGCGGGTCATGGTTTTTGGCGGTCAGACAGCTCCCGAGGCTTATCTGAGTATTATTTTTGGGAATTCTTCTGGATTTGAGGTCGTATGGGTTCTCTGGACATTTCCGGCGAAAATATTTTTCCGGGGACGGAACTTGTCTCGGGACGTACAACGGGCTCGGTAGCGCCCCCGGGACCTTGGAAAAGGAAACCGTTTGTATATTTGGAATCGTGGGAACGTTCTACATCTTTTTACGGAGTATGTTTTTAGGGACGGGACGTTCGGTCCCGGGCAACTCCCGGGGCTCGGGACGGGAAACCCGGGGCTCGGGATGAAACTTTTGCGACGACTTGGGTGTGAAGTATGTTATGGCTTGAGACGGATTTTATGGTAATATTTGATGATTTTTGGCACGGTGCGATTTCTGGTCCGGGTTAGCACGCGTGCACGTCGGGATTTGCTCACCCCTTTCTGTTTACCACCTTTCAAGTCTACCTGACAAGCAGCCGGCGGACTAGAGATCTGCGGTGCTTTCCGTGTTTTGGGTTTCAGGTATCGACAGTTACATGGTGGAACCTCTGATCTGTTCTGTTCTGTTCTGTTTAAGGGGTAGTCTCAGTAGAGGCTTTTGGTTGGTATATCTGAGTTCTGTTCTGTATGATTGGTATACAGTTAACTAACTCTTTTCTCTCTCTTCTGGTTGGGTTTTAGCAGCAGCAACAGTACCACGTGCGGGAATCTTCTGAGCGAGAGGTTTTTCTGATTCCACACTTAGGTATTTCTAGGGTTCTGTTTGGCGGCTTTGTAGGTGTAGTTGCATACATGTATATTGGATCATGATATTGTATATGACGTATATTCTGGAATATGAGTTGGTTCGGTATCTGATTCTGAGTCGAGGGCGGAGCCCCGACTTGCGTATATTGACTATATATATGAAATGGTTTCTATGGTTTGCTTATCATGAGTAATGAATGGTATTCCATGAACTGCATGTTTGATTGTTAAGTTGCTTTGTATACTTGCCATGTATGTGTTCTGTAGGTTGCGGGTCGTAGTACGACTATTCTGTTTGGTGAGCGAAGTGTTCTCAGGCACCGGGCCTTCGAGAACTGGACTTCGCGGGCCGGGTCATGGGACCACTGCACGCAGCGGGTTTCGGTAGTACCGATTCCGCGCTTTTCGCCGTAGCTTCCGCTTCCGAACGTCGCGGCTGGCCCCGCCTCCGCAACCGGGCGGGGTGGTCGTGACACTTAGTAACCAAGATCAAGCCTTCAAAAGGCAACTCTCCTTCTTCCTCTTCTAACTCCTCATTTTGAGACTCAGGAATAGTCTCTTCTTCATCTTCACTAGAGATGTCCCCATTTGGTCGGATGGTCATGGTCCTTTTGTTGGGACAGTCTCTAGCATAATGTCCTTTTCCTAAACACTTGAAACACTCAATGCTCCTTGTTGGGCGCGAAGTGTCGGAAGGTCTAGGATAGGTATTGGTTCTTGGTTGAGAATGGGGTGGGGCTGTTTGGTGGGATGGAGGCCTCAAGAAAGGTTGATTCTGGCGAGAGGGGGGTATCGCGGCGGCAGACTAGTATGGTTTTGAAGGCATCGCCTTGGCGAAGGGGGTAGGTCGGCTTCCTGAGCTTCGCTGGGGGGCGAAGGAAAAATGGTAGGAGCTTCCCATCTTGAGCTGCTTCTCCACTCTTATCACCTTGTGCACCAGATCTTGGTAATCCTTATAATCGCACAACTCTACTATTTTGGCGATGTCCTCCCTTAGACCGTAAAAAAACCATGCAAGCTTGGCCTCATCATTCTCCCAGACATTAGCTCTCATCAAAGCTTTCTCAAGGTCTTTTTGGTAGTCTTCCACTCTTCGGTTGCCTTGAGTGAGATGTTGTAACTTCTGAGCACATTCCCGGTCATGGTAACTGGGCACAAACCGCTTTCGCATTGCCCTCTTAAGATCTTCCCAGGTGGAGATGGGGTGATCTCTTTCCATGGCTCTCCTATAATGCTCTTTCTCCCACCAAGTGAGAGTGTAGTCATGGAACTCGATGACGATGAGTTTTAACGCGGTTGCGTCACTGTAACCCATCATGTCAATAATCCTCTCGGTTTTAGCTACCCAAGCGAGATACTCCTCCGGGTCACTAGAACCATAGAATGGTGGTATTTGGAGCTTTAAATTGTTGAGGGCTTGTTGATTTTGCGCTTTGTCTCTTACTCCGAGATGTCAGTTGAACCCTCGATGTACATATCCTCTTTCAATTTCTTCCGCTTCTTCAAGGTCTCTCTCAAGATAAGCCTTTGCTTGTGCTCTATCTTGAAAGATTTTCTTCTTTGGGTTCGCCAAGGGTGGTTCCTCGAAATACTCATCCTCATTGCTATCCGGAATGTCTTGTACAATAGGAAATCTTCTCTGTTGGTAAGGCTTGCTAAGAGGAGTTTGCTGCGATTGTTTGAGAGAAGGATCAAAGGCGGTGTATGTTGTACTACCCAAGTCCCTGGAGGCTTCAGCTTCCTCTTGCGGTTTGGAAGTAGAAGGTTGCTTGCCTTGAGCCACCTCAAGCTTTCCAAGCTTGGCGCCAAAGGCGGCTCGTTGTGCGTCCACATTGTCGAATCTCTGTTTGATAGTCACGTTCCTTTGCAGGTCCGGACTCTCAGATGATTTGTTGATGGTGTTGTGTTCTTGAGGACTCCAAGCTTGTTGTTCAGAGTGATCTGTAAAAGATAAAGAGAGCACTCAGGAGTAGCAAGAGAGGAGTGGGGGGCGTGAAGTAGCTTACCCGTTTCAAGGTGGACATCACCCTATTTATAGGGTGATGCCAGGAGAAGCCTCCCCCAGTTGAAGCCCTTAGACAGGCTGTTTGAAATAAGGCGGTTGTGATGATGAATGTCAGTAAACCGCCTTAGTCGATTCATTTCCAGAGGATATCTGGCGTGTGAATCTGGTGAAGATCACTAAGGCTCGTGCTGCCCTCCTTATTGGTTGCTTAATGTCAGATGACCAAGTGGTATTTCCTTAGTTGAGTACACAGCGGCGAAGGCCAGCAAGGGGCGAAGGCCTAGATAAAAGCGAAGCCAATAAAGGTAAGAGTAAGGGTCGCACGAACCGTGAGTGCAAGGGCCTTGTGCAGGCGGGGCCAAGATAGGCATGAGAGACCTCGCGAAGGCGAGTTGAGGCGAGGGCGAGACCGCGAGGGCGACACAGGACCGCAAGGGCGAGACCTGTGAAGGCCTAAGAGACTCGCGAAGGCGAGTGTGAGACCGCAAGGGCGAGACCTGCGAAGGCGAGACTTGAGACCAGCGAGGGCGAGACCTCGCGAAGGCGAGCTGTGAGACCGCGAGGGCGAGACCTCGCGAAGGCGAGCTGTGAGACCGCGAGGGCAAGACCTCGCGAAGGCGAGCTGTGAGACCGCGAGGGCGAGACCTCGCGAAGGCGAGACTTGAGACCGCTAGGGCAAGACCTCGCGAAGGTGAGTTGTGAGACCGCGAGGGCGAGACCTCGCGAGGGTGAGACCTCGCGAAGGCGAGCTATGAGACCGCGATGGCAAGACCTCGCGAAGGCGAGACTTGAGACCGCGAGGGCGAGACCTACGGGGCCTCGTATGGCAGGGCCTTATCTAGTGGAGCCTTGTGTGATTCTGATGTGATTCGATGACGTATTTTCTTGGGTAGTGTACCACTGTTCCATGCTATCCAACCTTTGATTGATCTTAGCAAGAGATTCAAACAAAGCGAGTTGTGAAGGATGAGGAGGAGATGGTGAGGTGTTGGGTGACGCCATACCTACAAGCAAAGATCTCTTTCTTTTGCAAGTGAAGATAAGGAGTTAGCAACAGAATCACCTCTCCACTTCCTTAGTGTTTACTCTCTCACTCGTGTTTCACTCAAAATGGCTTTTGAGTGATGATTTCACTCTTGCCTTTTTCCACTCAATGGTTTTCACAAGCTCTCTTAACTTGATACCACACTCGACTTTTAGATCAAAGGAGAACACAAAAACAGATTCAAACAGTAACTTCTAGAAAAACCGAAACTTGAAATGCAAGAAAAGGACTAGTTAGTTGAACTAGCTTTTGAGATTTCAAGGTGGGGGATTGAAAGATATAGGTTGGGATATTAGGAATGGCTTTTCACAATCATAAACACTTTTGGTTCAAGTTTAGAAACTATTTTTGGATTTAAATCACTGTTCACTTGAGGTTTATTATGAACACTTCAAGAACACTTACGAAATTCTCCAGAAATTATGAAATGGTTCTTCACTTTCTTTTTCTGCAAACACGTTGCTCTTTCGCACACAAGAGAACACATTCTTCTTTACTTCCGAAAACAACTCACAGTTTCATAAACTTTTCAAGAACACTACTAAGCAAAGGATAACAACTATTCGGTTTCAAGAGATCATTAACCGAAATTTTCTTCAAGTTTCGAAAAGAAATGAAAGGGTTTCACCTGAACAAATTCAACAACTAACACGATACCTCTAACAAGCACTTTGGCTCTGATACCAATTGATATGATCACGGTTCTTGAACTCACCATCAAGCTTTCGCGAATCCAGCTTGATGGAGGCGTACTCAAACAGACGATACAAGTTTCGGCCAAGTGAACCTCCTCACTACGAGGTGAGGCAATGCACTTGATAATGCCTGGGAAAGGAGATGGGATCTAGCACCTCTTGATTACAAGATCAAGCAATACTAGATATTATATTCGAATCCTCTTGCATGGATCACAAAGGAAATGGACTTGCAAGATATGAGAACACAAAAACCAAACCTCACTTGGAGAGTTTCTGATTTCTTAAAATATGTTCTACTTACAAATGTGTGTGAAGCTAGCTTAAATGGTGAGGAGTGATGTGAGGGGCAAAGCGGCTCTTACACTTGCGCACGCATGCAGAAAGCATAAAGTGCTTTTACATGCATGCCATTCAAAAAGCTTCCGAAAAGGTAGAAAGGCAAAAGCATAACCTAAAAAAGTGCTCCTGTGTCTTTTGCATGTAAAGTGAGTATTTGTCTTCCCGAGTATCTTCAGAGAAGGGACATCTCGGGTTGGATTGGTCAGCTAGTTGATTAAGTATGGAGGCTTCGCGGGGCGGCTTCGCCTGGGGCCTTCGCGGGGGTGGCTTCGCCTTCGCGTGGGATTCTAGCGCTGGGGTCTCACCTGGGGGCTTCGCAGGAAGGGCTTCGCCGGATTTCTGCAACCAAAAGTATTGTGCGGGGGACTCGCCTAAAGGTGTTGCTTGAATGGCTTCGCCTTGGGGCTTCTCTCGCGACTCGAAGTCTTGCGAGGGGGCCTTGTCTCCACCTTTCTCAACCTTGCTTACATTTAAGACGCCAAAGGGTTTCGCGTACTCTCCTTCCAGGGGAATGCCGAGACAGCGAAGCTGCAAGGTCCTTTCTTGTGTTCCTTCTTGTTCTTCTGCTTGCGCCATAAGCTTCATGTAGGCATTGAGGCCCGTTTGGACTTGCTTGAGCCGGGACCTTGTCATAGGCCTCCCTATGTATTGGAGCAGATTCGGGGCTTTGCGCACTTGAGGTTGAGCACTATTTGGAGCGGGCGAAGTCTTTGCAAGGATGTCCTCATCAGTGTAGCAAGAAACAAACTTGTACAACATTGTCAACAATGGAGGCTGAGTTTGTGTGGGATGCACTAAAGATCCTAAGTATCATGGAAAGACCAATCATATTAGCATGAAATACAATTTTGTGTGGGATGAAATTGAAGATGATTAAGTTAGAATAGAGTACAATTCTACATACCTTATGGTGGCTGATCCTCTCACTAAGCCATTGCCACCTCTTGTGTTTGCTCGACATGTTAGAGGAATGGGTCTGCATTGATTATAGTATGTTGGTACTTCACCACTTTGGGTGTCACACATGTTTGTAAGATATGTTGGATGATTAATAAAGTTGTTTATTTATCATCACATTCTTTGTTCAATCTTAAGTTACACAACGAAAATTGGAACATGTCAAACATAAGCATAGAAAGACTTTCTCACACAGGTCTTTTGCCCTTAATCTTGGGTAGATTAGGGATGAGACAAGCTAAGGACTCAAATTATGTCGTTTATTTGGAAAAATGTAACTTTAGGTAAGTTATACTTTTGAGTGGGAGTCTTGAACCAATACAAGACACTTTAGCTATACGTCGCCTTGATTTGGATGAAATCAAGATGAGATGAACAAGCTCATCGAGCTTGTATGACCACCATACATCGTAGCCTATGATAGAAGTAAGTTGGAGCTTGCTTAGAGATACTTTATGGATTGTGACATGTCCTCCTATTTATTTGTTAAAGGGAGTACACTATTGGTGTTTTAAGAGGGAGAAAATGACACACCCCTCCACATTGGTGGATATCATTCCGAGTGGGAATGGTGTAAGTAAAACACCGAATTAGTGTTCATATGGATCTTTTGGGATGTGTTCCCAAGGATATGTTCCTTGAAGATATGCTCATCAACGATGTGTTCCTGGAGTTCCATGTCCATGAAATGCGATCAAAAGAAAGAATGTAAGCAAGTTGTCTCTATTCTTGCTTAGTGTGAGATTCTTTGACATAAACTCTTAGTGACTTTAGCTTACTATTAGTGAGTTGCATCAATAAGACTGCTTTGATTGGTTGTCGAAGGTCTTGGAGAAATAAGATCGGAGTATCCTCTTTTTGGGTAGTCAAGTTGGTGCAATTATCTAAGTGGTTCAAGCTAATAGGAAAGACACTAGTATATGATACATGTACTCTAAAGTTCAATCTTTGGCCCACATACTATGTGTATGATTAGGATTGACTTATGAGTGTTTATAATGAGATCTCAGTTGCTTAATACAATCCTGAGTTTCAAAGCGTTGAAATTCTAAGAAAGAGACTGGTTGTGATTAAGATGTATTATTGTGTCTGGGATTTATAAAGGCAATACTTGATGAGTTCAAGTAAGCTGGATAGTTTCAAGCAATGTTTGAAGAAGTTCAAACAAAACACACAAAAGTGCTTGATAAGTTCAAGTGCATTGAGGAGTTCCTGATAAGTTCAAGTACATAGATGAGAGGACAATCTTTTATTGTGAGTCTAACAACCACAATGAAGAAACTTTGGTGTGTGTGCCTTAGGGTTGCACCCTTAACTCCATTTTATATGAACATGCCTTAACTTGGCTTGTGATTGAGAGATTTAATTCGAGTGGGAGTTAGAACTCAAAAGTATCTTAGTGCAAGTGGGAGTTTGTTGGAATTCCCTAGCGCACCAAAAACTTTTGAGCTGATACTCCCGCTTAGAGGAGCTGGGAGTAACTTGACGGATAAGAAATGATTAGAGCACAATTTATCAAAGTAGGGGTATTTTGGTAAAATGTGCACTAATGAGCTTAAAGGAACTCAAATATATAAAATGAAAATGATTGGAATTACTTTGTGTAATTCGGATCTCATTTGGTAATCATAACCACCTATGGCGTCATTTATCAAAGTAAGGGTATTTTGGTAATTTTGGTGCAAAGTGTATGCACCTTGCACCATAAAATAACTCCATATTTGTCAATTTATGAGGTTGACAATTTAGTTGACAATGTGAATGACACATTGATGAGGTTGACAATGTGATTGGGACATTAATGAGGTTGACACATTAATGAGGTAGGCAAAATGGTTGACACATTTAATTGAGAGCTTTTGGTAGCTCTCCTTCATTTATAAATAGATGGGAGGAAGTGCCTCATTTTCCATCCCTCATTCCATTATCTTCTTCTACTTCTCAATGTCTCTCAAAGTGCCGAATTCTTGAGGCAAGTTTTGGAGCATTAAGGGTGGCATTATTTGTGGCATTCCACACAAGAACTTCAAGGTGTTTCACATCTCATCTGTCCTCTTCCCTTCTCCTCTTGGTGCAAGGCGGCATTATCATCATCCATTGGAGCAAGCTTGAAAGCTTAAGGAAGGAGCATACGTCGGATTGGAGCAAGGATTAAAATAATCCTTATGCTGTTTTTCCCTTTGGTGCAAGGTATGTTTACGCGTCGTAGTGTCATGTTTAGTTCTTCATCTTTACACTCTATTGATACTGGATTCATTGGTTTCATGACATTATTTGATGAGATAATATCATGCATGTAAAGAAGAAGCCGTTAATATATGTTATGTGTAGTAGAGCATTACATGTGTATGAGAAAGATCCACATGAGAGCATGTTTGAGGGACCTCTAAAATCAACAAGATGCCCCAGACGTTCAATCTGCCTCAGCCTCTTGAAGTTTATAATGGTACGGGAGATCCAGATGCTTTCATCCGGAAGTACAAAAGAGCAATAGAGCTGAAGGGAGCCAACAAAGTGGAGTCAACATGGTACAACTCTCTTCTCCCTGACTCCATTACTTCATTCGGGGACCTGGCCACCAAGTTCACCACCCATTTCATCGGATGCAAAAGATCAGCCAAGAGGGCCATCCAGATGTTTGACATCAAAGACCGAATGAGAGCATTCAGGAATTTGTAGAATGATTCAACAGGGAAGTGGTCCTGCATCGGACCTAGCAGACAATATCCTGATTATATCCTTCGCTAAGGCACTTCTCCCGAACTGTAGATTGACATACAAATTGTCTCAAAAGAACATCTGTCACGACCACCCCGCCCGGTTGCGGAGGCGGAGCCGGCCGCGACGTTCGAAAGCGGAGGCTACGGCGGAAAGCGCGGAATCGGTACTACCGATACCCGCTGCGTGCAGTGGTCCCATGACCCGGCACCCTCCAGTGCGGACACACAGAACAGAAGTATCGGCACTTCTGGTGCGGATACGCAGAACAGAATGTCGGCACCCTCGGTGCGGACATAACAGAACCAAACCAAGGAGCACCCATTGTCATCCCACCGCCTGGGATGCTAGAAGCGCGGTTGTCGAGTGGTTGCGGAAGCTTGCTGAGTCGGCGGCGGGTGAAAACGGAGTTCTCTTAAAACGGTTTTAGTGTGGACCCGAAACCCAACCCTTAAAACGTTTTCCTTTCAGTTTTAAGGTTAAGTCGTGTTGCAGATTTTACGACATCTTTCTAGTCCTAAATCGACAAGTTAGTGGTTTTGCAGAATACTCACTGTCGCTCTCCCCGTCAGACAACAAATCCCCTCGTGTCAGCACACCATCCAGAACGGTGTGTATCTATCCCATGATCTCAACCAAACGGACGCGCTCCTGGCGTCGCCCAGAACTCTTTCAGGACTGTGACGAAGATCGTGGTGCGGACTGTCTAACCTGACGATGGACCCTCCTCTCGGGGTCACTCTCTCGAGAGGGGTCCAAAATATCCGAACGAGCAGCGCGGTCTCGCCTCGTGCGAATCATCTAGAAACCCATAGAATCAGACAAAAAGATAATTAATTCTCCATGTTAGCAACCAGCAGTTTCCTAATGGCTCTGTAAATGATATGCATGCAACTAAAATAGAGAAATCGGTAGCATTTCCTTTGCTTGCCTACCTTGAAAAGATCAGATAATCCACATCCTTTGTGGACCATCCGCGCGATATTCATTAACCACTTTCCTTTAAGTTTCGTAGGTTATGCTAGGTTATGGTACAAACTAACCAATCCTAAATCTTCCTAAAGTTCTAGAGCAATTTTAGTAAAAGTTAGCTACTCTTTTAGTTAAATTACCCCAGAGCTAAAAGCAGATTTTAGGTCGGAAAGTCTAACCATTCCTAACTCCAACCTTAACTGTTCTGATACCAAATTGTCACCCCACCGCCCGGGATGCTGGAAGCGCGGTTGTCGAGTGGTTGCGGAAGCTTGCTGAGTCGGCGGCGGGTGAAAACGGAGTTCTCTTAAAACTGTTTTAGTGTTGACCGGATCATCAGTGTGAGCTTAACAAGCCGCTGTAGGGTGTCTGTCGAGGGTTCGGGAACCTTTGTATTGGTGTACCACCAGTCCGACGGGACTTATGAGCATCATCACATGTGCATGTCATAATCTCGATATACTTAGGATTGTGTTATTTAGTTCATTGCATACTAACCCTTTTGTGCAGGGAAATGTTTTTAAGGTTTTACGCTATCGTACCTACCCCCTTAGGGAGTTCTTTCGAGAACTCACCCCCACTTATTATGTTTTCAGGGGATCCGGACAAACGACCTGCGGTGTAGATCTTCCGCAGTTATCGTTGTGCATTTTTTTGGCTTTAAGGTACTTATCTGTTAAGTTGGGGGTGTTTTCTCGTTAGATACTTTAGTGATCTTACTGAGTTGGGTTTGACATTTATATTCTCCTGTTTATGTTCAGCACGCAGCAGTTGTAGCTAGCAAGGTAACACTGGTTTTGGACTTGGCTCTGTAGGTAATATTGCATATAGGATGTTTTCGGTACTTGGGTCTCAGATATTATTCGTAGGAAGTTTCGCCCCTACGAAGTGGGCGGAACTTCTTCGCCCGTATTCTTTACTGCCTGCTTTTTCTTACGCGCGCGATATTCTGCAAAACCACTAACTTGTCTCGGGTGCAGGTTTAGGACTAGAAAGATGTCGTAAAATCTGCAACACGACTTAACCTTAAAACTGAAAGGAAAACGTTTTAAGGGTTGGGTTTCGGGTCCACACTAAAACCATTTTAAGAGAACTCCGTTTTCACCCGCCGCCGACTCAAAGAAGCTTCGCAACCACTCGACAACCGCGCTTCCAAAGATCCCGGGCGGTGGGGTGACACCGTGGCCTCTAAGACCATCCGGTCTCGTCACAGCAATGTAATCATATCATAATGTATATGCAAAATGTAATGTAGTATACCAAACGGTATAAGGTAATATCGGCACCTAGTGCGGATATACGAATGTAAATAGAACCCATGGCCTCCAAGACTATCCGGCCTTGAAGCGTAACAAACTATAAACAAGATTTTACCATATGACAGTCTGGGAACATCGGACCACCGTCCTCAACCCGGAACTCTGCCTCAACTAAACCCGATATACATAAAGTCTCATTCCGAATGCATAACGAGAGAAGTTGAACCCTTACCTCGTAAATACCGCTCCGCAGCACAAACCCCGGGAAATCCCGGCTCTCGGCCCGAAAAGTGGCAGTGTGCCTGTAAGGTCCCGCACAACTCCACCAATGCAGAAACACAATGAACAACCACAAACAAATCAGAACTCACCAAAACAGACCCCCAGAAACCAAACCGAGCTAGAACATCGTTATTCATACACCTACAAACACATCCAAGCCATTAAATCCCAGTTTCCAGACACTTTACCCGTAATCCCGCATAAAGGTAAATTTTGCTCCTAATATCCAAAAATGACGTTCCAAACATCGTTACACACCTAAATCCATCCCCGATACCAGTTCACCATCCAAATCATCCAAAACACAACCCAAACATAGATAAAGTCTTCCTTTAAATTTCGGCCCTTTACCCATTTTTCACCAAACTTTCGATTCAATCCATTCAAGGTTCCAAATGCATACTTAAGCCACCAATTACACATCTTAAGCTTGATTACTAACCAATTACACCATAAACACCAAAAATCATACATGAACCCTAATCTCAAATTCGGCCAAATTGGGGGTTTCTTACCCAACATGTTTTCAATCAAATTGAAACCATACAAAGCCTTAGAATCATGCTAGGAACCATATATCCAAAGCATGATTCAAGAACATCACTACACACCATTTTAGAAAATCAAGCAATAATTCGGCTAATTAGGTTTCCACCATCCATGATGTTTTTCCAAAATTTAAACCTTGATTCTTACTCCTCTCCATACCAAGAACAACATACTCAAACTTGGAAGCAAGAAGATCATCACAACTCATAGCAAAGAACAAATTCTTGAAGAGAAGAAGCTTACCTACGATTTGAGCCCAAAACCTTGATGTTTCCTTGCCAAAAATTGAAGAACACATGGAGCTTGGAAGAAGATGAGCATGGCGGCACAAGAGGAAGGAGAAGAAGAAGATGAAGAACACTTATGTTTTAATTCCATAAAACTTCCCTTTTATACCTCTTTCCTTTTCCATCTTAAACCCAAATTTGTCAAGTGTCCTTATCTTTTCCCTTAGCAGCCGACTTCAGCCCATCCTATTTTCCAAATATTGTTGATTTTTGGGTTAATTACAACTTAGTCCTCTTTTCCAATTCTACGGGGACAATGGATACGACACTCGAACAATGCTACCAGTTGTAGAGGTACATCGAGGACCTTATCAAGAAGATGTCTTTGGACGAAGGAACATCCCGAAGGAAGGGGAAGACCGAAGGAGTTGCCGCTGGTCCGGACAGGAAGAACAAAAGAAGGAAGTCTCCACCCCAAGATACCGGAATATTGAACAGCATTACCGCCACCATGGGGTCAAATGAGAGGAAGAGGAAGGCAAGGGAGATAGCTTCTTTAAGCTTCGGTGACCCAGCCTCAAGAATCAAACGCGCTGATGGAACGGAAGTCAAGTTCCCACACTATGACCCGCTCATCATCACCCTCCGGATAGGAACCAATGATGTCAGAAGGGTCCTCTCAGGACGACAGCTCAAATGCAGATGTACTGCTTGTCAAACCTATAGGGATTGAAGTTGAAATCAAGCATGCTGAACCCTATCAAGACAATGACTTACAGTAGGACCGGACAAGCCGCTAGTCCCGGTATACAACACTGATGGTCAAATGGCTGGTCATTGACGTCCCTTCGGCCTACAATGCAATCATCGGGAGAGAAACATAAGAGGCTATCTACATGAGAAGTGAAATAAAATATCTCATGATCACTTTGAAACCGAGGAATGCGATGCCTCGATTTATGTGAGTCGAAGGAGGCTAATGACGTCATTACATTAGCTCAGAAGTGCGCAAAGGCAAGCAACTCGAAGGAAGATAAGAAGGAAGCAACTGAGACCGAAGAAGTCACATTGGAGGGAGACCGAACCATCAAAATTGCCAAGCACATGCCTGAAGATAGTAAGGCGAAACTTGTAAACCTCCTTCAAATAAATAAAGATTTTTTCACCTACTCTCCAAGTGATATGCTCGGGATTGACCCGTAGTAATCCAACACAACTTACACGTCGACCCGAACGCGAGACCCATAAAACAGAAGAAAAGAAACAATGCACTGTTGAAAAGAACTTTCATCAAAGAACAAATCTCGAAACTACTTGCCGCAGGGGTCATACGTGAAGTCTCCTATCCCGAGTGACTCGAGTAATCCCGTAGTACCTACCTGTGAAGACGGCGACAAATTGCGCATGTGCATAGATTTTACAAACGTAAACGATGCTTGCCTGAAGGATTCGTTCCCCACACCACCGGTCGATAGGATCTTGGATTTTAAAGCTGGACACGCCAGCCTTAGTCAACTCTATAAGTACAGGCTTCGGTCGAACTCGGATAAATGTGTTTTCGGAGTAATCGAGGTAAAATTCCTCGATTCATGGTATCGAACGTGGCATAGACACGAATCAGTGAAAATTAAAGCCTTGTTAAACTCGAAGGCACCTTCTTCGCCTAAGATGTGCGAGAGGTTGCTCGAAGGATAACAGCCTAAGTCATTTCATATCACAAGATGGGGACAAGTGTCACCCATTTTTCAAAGTCCCGATTAAGGAAGGAGTGGAACTGGAAGAATTGGTGTTTAGATAGGAGAATATTTCGAAGGAAGAAAATGTTGCCGAACGAAAGAAATTCGTATAGAACCCTGAATATTAGAAGGCTTGGGAGGAGATTAAAACATACCTCTTGGAGATGCATACCCTTCGACAACCAATCGAGGACAACCTTCGATAGTATACTTGGCAAGAGGTGAGAAGGCCGTAAGTTCGGTCCTCGTACAAGAAGATGACCAAGGAAACTAGTGGCCTGTTTTGTTATAGTCACCCCGAGTAGGTGGTGACTTTGGTGTTCCGGGGCTTAGTTTCAAACATGCGGGCCATGTCTTCTGTTGGCAGACAGCTCTCGGATCTTTTTTAGGTAACATTCTCAGGAATGCTTGTATATTCGAGGTCGCACGAGTCCCACGCACCTTTCCGTGGAAAATATTTTTCGGGGGCGGGACATATTTCTTGTCGATCAGTAAGCTCGGGAATTTTATCGGAACCTTATAAAAGTGAATTTTCAACATATTTGAGGTCGCATGAGCATTCCGCACCTTTTCGCAGAAAATATTTTTCGGGGTCGGGACGTTCGTTCTCGGGAGACGCTCAGGGCTTGGGATGAAAAATTTGATGGCGCCAGGGGTTTGTGGTATTTTATGACTCGGGATGAGTAATGTGGTAATAAGCAAGCACACATGACAAGATTATTTGGTCGGGACAACAAGCACACACGTCAGGATTTGCTCTGGTTAAGCTGGCGCGGGATGATATTTCAACACTTAGGAAATTTTCAGATTTGGCTTGGTGTGTGACTCACCATGGTGACTAAGGTAGTGAGTCATAAGTTGGAAAGTATAAAATGGATGAATTTAGGAAGAAATACATTTTTTGGCTCATTTTCTTTCTTCTCTCATCCGCCAACACTTCTTCTTCTTTACCTCTCATGTGTTCTTCATCTTTCAAGGATTAAGGAAGGATTGTTCTTGGTGTAAGCTTGAGGTAAGCTTGTTTTCTTCATGAGTTGGTATTAGAGCAGGTTGGGTTTGACCGCATTGGTCACCCGAGAGGGCGGAGTATGACCAGTCCCGGTGGACTTCAAGCAAGTATACCAGTCCAGTGTGGACTTTTGGAACAAAAATAGTGAGTTCAGGGATGAACTTTTGCGGGAGATGACTTTGAGAGGAGAAGCTATTGTTCCGTCTTTCTATTCCGGGGTGGTTCTGCACGAGTCCTGGTCACCTCCTTATCCGAACCACTTTGGAATGTACGGTGGAGCAAAGGCGGTCCTTTAAGGCATTCTGTTAAGATCAACTCCAACGTTGTGGTAGCACTTCGGGGATGTTCAGGGTACTCGGGGCAGATTTTAGAATTCTAGACATCACGGCATGTAGTGACGCTGGGTCGATTCAGCTCGGGTGCGGGCTTCCGACATAATCCGGGTACCTTTATGTTTTGCTTGGTTGATCTTGTGATGTGATTCTGTGATATGATCATGATCTGATTCGTGATTTAATATCCAACACATATGTGATTCGAAAAGAATCTTTGCATCATGCATTGCATTGCACTCTGAGCCTTCGAACACCGCTGCTAGCTTCTGTAGAGAGAGAGTTAACTATTCTGTATAAGTTGCTATATGGTTTGGATTGGTTTCAGAAAATGGTTAACACGCATAGACAACGTGATCAGTTGGCGGATGGTAGGGACCGAGATCCCACGCCTCCGAGGGTTAGAAGACGGGTCATGGAGCATCCACAACCTCGAGGCCGCCTATAAAAGGACGACTTGGGAAAGGTACACCCTATCTACACACCCCTACTCCTCTCTCTGCTCCTGAGTACTCTGTTTTATCCTTCGCAGATCACTCTGTAGCTACCGATCGTCGTTCTCAGCACCAAGTCACTCCATCCAGCATCTGAGAGTCCAGACAGCAAAGGAACGAGACTATCGATTGGCACACTGTGGGAGCAAACTGACCACAAAGATGTACCAAATGTGTGAACATGCCTCGAACTAGAAGCAACGCTCGACAGAATGGCAACTAGGGAAGAAACGCCAAAGCACGGCCACCGCCTCCGGCGGGATGATGTTTTGGTCCATTCCACCAATGAAAGCACCTCCCACCGTGGAAATGTCGCTACCTCGCGGAGCGCATGCCATTCCGCAACTCAAGGACGTGGAGGAGCACTCTACCACTCTTATCACGGGACAACCGCCACCTCAACGCCTCCTATAAAAGGATGGCTTGGGAAAGGTACACCCTATCTACACACATCCACTCCTCTTCTCGCTCCCGAGTATTCTATTTTACGCCTTGCAGATTACTCCGTAGCTCAAGACCGCTGCTCCGACCGTTCTACCACTATTCAAGTATCTCGGAAGTCTAGTCCCGTAAAGAACCAAAGCTATCAGATTTGCGCCGTCTGTGGGAACCCAACAATCCCATGAAGAAACCATCAAAATCAAGAAGCCATGCCTACAAAGAGGAGCGCAAGTCGCCGAACGGCCGTGGGAGGAGAAATCCCCGCCGCCGCCGCAAACCATGGACCGTCACCCACTCTACCGGAGAGAGCTCTTCTCATGGTGAGCGTAATGCTCCTCCCTCAAGGGAAATCGTCCAACCAGTAGGGATGGGTGCCGCCGCGGGTCGGGGCGAGTCGCCCTCTCGACCAACCACAACCAGCCCGGCCGGCGTGGTGGGGACCGCACAATGTCATCGCCCGTAACTCGGCGGTTGCTGGTCTTGATCCCACCGTCCTCGCAGCAATCACCGAGGCCGCCGTGCAAAATCTACGCGGCGTCATGGCCGCAGGAGGTTTCCAAACCATTCAACAGCCCCCGAATCAACAGGAAACTACCCTTCCTCCTCCACAACAGGAAGTCCACCCTGACCCGGCTAACTCCGCCGCACTCGCCGCCATCTCCAGGCGCCTTGAACAGATAGAGAAAAGGGAGGCGAGGGCGAATACTCCCTACTCCACCACTTGGGGCTGGACCACCTTTGGACCCAGCCTTTCACTCGAGAATCCCGGAGGCCACCGCCGAACACTTCCGCCAGCCCAAGCCGGGACGCATATGACGGTCTTTCGACCCCGACATTCATCTCCAACTCTACATCTACGCAATGGCGATCACGAGGGCTGATGACAGCACTCTCTGTAGAGCCTTTAGCTCTACCCTCACTTGAGCTGCCGCGAATTGGTACACCACCCTTCGCGGTAAGCAGTTTGATTCCTTTGAGGAACTATCACGCATTTTCTCGAACCACTTTGTCATCTCTAAGCCTCCGCCGAAGACTGCGGGACACCTGCTGAAGGTGCGGCAGAGGAAGGATGAGTCTTTCAGGGACTACATCCAACATTTCCAGGGGAATCCATCCAGGTTCCAAACCTGGGGGAAGAAACTCGTCTCTTGACGGCTATACAGGTCTTCGGTGGGGTCCCTGTTCTTTTCGGATGTGCACACCAACCCTCCTCAAAACATGGAGCAGTTCCTAGATAGGGCGACTAGGTTCATGCATATTGAGGAAATTACCAGACCCTACCTCAAGGGCTCAGGGACTGACACGAGGGGGCAGCCCTCACACGTCCAGGACTCTAGAGGCCAGGGTTCGTGGAGGCAGCCCCTCCACAGGGCAACAGAGACAGGGGTTTATCCAACCCGCCCCACTCGTGGAATCGCATACAAACATCTTCCATGCCCTGGAGCAGAGAAGGGAGGTTCCCAAATGGCCGCTATCTTACCAAAAACACAAGGGCGTCGCGAGGTCAGGCAACAAGTACTGCCGCTATCATCACGATAAGGGCCACGACACCGAGGAGTGCGTGGAACTTAAGCGCATGCCGGCAGAGATGATGGCTCAAGGAAACCTCACTGAATTCCTTGTTCGCATCCGTGCGATCGGGAGGAGTGCGTGGAACTTAAGCGCATCCAGCGATCGGGAGGATCGGGGCCGCGAACACCACAAGCAAAACAGGCCCCCGGAGGCGCCGATCAAGTCCCACCTGCCAGGGGACACATCAATGTGATTACACGGTGCGGCGCGGCTGCGAGGCACCGCTAAATGAGGCAAATCTATCAGCCGGACCACACGGCCAGCCATCTCATTCGTCGCCGCGATGGGACTTCCGTGGCGATCCCCATTCAGATCCACTCATCATCACGGCTCGTGTCACCGTACGCCACCCGAGCCCGGTTGCGGAGGCGGGGGCGCCGGGACGTCGGAAGCGGAATCCGGAAAAATACAAGATGGCAGGTCCATCGAGACCTGCCACGCGTAGCGGACCCGAAAAGCAAAGCGATTGTGGAAGCAACCTGAAAAAAATTCATACATGTACTAAAATAAAATCCATGGTGAGTCTCGCCCCTCGGGAACGGACGAGCACATCACCATCACCATACAAACAGTTCATGCATTAGCAACATAGTAAGCCCCGCCCTCCGTGGACGAGTACTTACGCACACAACATAGGTACACACAGAGTTTCCCGAACCTAGGGTATCTAGCAAGCGCCAAGCGCTCAGAACATGCAACAGAACAGAATATATATACACATATATACAATCATCACAACAATCCAGAAAAATATGCACATGCAGCTACAGAGCCAACCCTAGGCCTAAACGTCAAAATACCTCGCGAGGGATTAAGACCAAGTAGACAAAATCCCGGCCCGCAAGGTGCACTGCTCAACACAACCAAGGCAGAAGCCTCACGGAAACCTACTTCGCTGGCTGCTTACCAGGTCTACCTGAAACCCAAAAACAGAACCCAAAAAGGGTGAGTCCTAGAAAGGACCCGTAAGGTATTTGGGGTAAGATAAGCATATGTAACTCAGAAATGTAAAGATAGCAATATACGTAAATATGCAACAGAGTATAGATTATCGTGCATGTAAAGAAAACAGATCGAATCTCAAGGATGTGCGATTCTAAATCGCCATAAACCCTTATAACGAATCGAACGATGCCTCCCTTTAAGGGAGTCAGAAGCCGAAGCTATTACAGAAGCATGGTGCACCAGCTGGGGTAGCGAACCCACAACTGTCGTAGGGTTAACAGACAGAGTATGCCGCAAGGCATACACCTACAGACTACAAAATATGCCTCAAGGCATATAATTCCGAAATACTTGCAATGTAAAGTGAATCCAAAACATATACCTAGCTTACCAAAACAATGAACCAAACCCTTACCTCACAAGTCCGAGTAGTTGACCGATTTTGAACGACTTTCACAACGCGACCCGAAACCCAAAAACCTCTCTTTTTCTAACTTCCGAACCTCAGAATCTGTCAATTCAAGCTGAATTAGCAACCTTACTAACCACACTACCAAACTACACCCCCGACCCAAAATCGAAAATCCGGCAGAATTTCAGAAAAATTTCAAATTTCCACAGAAACATCAGAATTCAGAACCAACTTAGACAATGCAAGCTTATACATTGACAAACTCAATCCAACCTTTAAACCCTTCCTCCCCGACATTTTTCCAACAAACCCGCATAACGGTAACTTTTTCATTTCTTACCCGAAACCAACGTTTCAAACATCAAACCACACCTAAATTCAACCCCAATACCAATTCAACATCCAATTCAACCAAAAACAAACCCCAACATAGAGAAAGTTTCATTTCAACATTTCGGTTCTTCACCAACATTTTATCCAACTTCCAATTCAATCCAATCAAGCCATCAAACAACCATTCTAACCACCAATTACACTTCTAAACCAAGAATGCTAACCAATTGCATCCAAAACAACCAAAATCAACATAACCCTTCTCTTTGAAGAATTCGGCCAAAAGGGGGTTTTTCACCCAACTTGTTTTCCATCAAATTGAATCCATACATAAGCTTAGAATCATGCTAGGAACAACATACTTGAAGCATGATTCAAGAAGACAAACACACATCATTTTAGAAAATTCCCAAAAATTCGGCCAAATAGGGTTCTTGCATCCAAGGAGTTTTTCCAAAATCTAACACTTGATTAACACTCCCCTACAACCCAAGAACATCATACTAAAAGATGGGAGGAAGAGAATCATCCTAGCATGTAGTGAAGAACAAACCCAAAATTTACAAAATCTCCTCTTTTCCTTCACTAACTCATGTTTCCAACATGAAAAGAGAAGAAAGAAGGAAGCTTACCAAAGATTGATGCCAAAGACTTGATAATTTCAGCCAAGATGGAGAACTTCAAGCTTGGAGGTGAGCTCCCATGGTGGCGGATGCTAGAGGAGGAAGAAGAAGAGAAGAAAGTGAAATGAGATAATATCTCATTTTGGAAATTATAAGCCTTATATAATTTCCTTCTCTTTTACCCATCCCTCTCTACTTAAATAACAAAAAGACATGTGTCCCTTAATTCTCTCCCATTCCAGCCGAAAATAGCTGCTGCCCATACCCCCATTATTGCTATTTTGTAGCCAAATACAAATTAACCTCCAAACTTTTCCAAAAGTTCCAATTTTGGCCCAAACACAACTACCGAACTCCAAAATAAACGAAACTTGGACACAATCCTCAGGATATTATAAAATTCATAAAACATGTTCCAAATGTTTATTTACCTTTCCGGAGAGTCCTACCGAGCTTGCTGAACCCGAACAAAACCCGACGTGCGTGCGTGTCAACCTGAACCAAAATCCCATCACACCAAAATTCTCCAAAATTAATCATAAATTTCATCTTAAAATATAACATGACTTACCCCAAAGCCGTCAGAAAATTTCCATCCCGAGCCCCGGGAGTCGCCCGGAACCGAACGTCCCACCCAAATATTATTCTCCATAGGAACCTCCGGGACATTCCCACGACTCCAAATCTGCAAACGGCTTCTCAAACTGCGGTCTCGGGAGCGTTACGAGTCCGTTGTACGTCCCCGAGATAACCCCGACAACCCCCGACGCCGGAAAAATATTTTCGGCGAAACGTCCGGGGACCCACACGACCTAAAAACGAAAGGGTTCGCCAAAATGATACTCGGATAAGGCTCGGGAGCTGCCTGAACGCCGAAAAAACGTGACCCGCAGCCAAAACCGAGCCCGGGTCACCCGATCGCAACTCGCCGGGGTGATCGTAATACCGCATCATTGGATGGGACATCAGCCGAATCTATATGGATACAGGGGCCAACGCCAAAGTCGTCTACAAGCACACACTTGTTGAGGCGAAGGTACCCCTGTCCCAAATCAAGCCGGCGAAGGGGGCCACTTTTGGAATTGGTAGGGACGAAATCCCAACCTTGGGGGCCATCACGCTCCCGTTCATGATGGTGGGCACCACCAGGACAACAGCAAGTCTGCCACTCAAGCTTCGTGGACTTCATCATCCTCGATCTCCTTTCGCCTTACAATGCCATTGTTGGGCGCGCCACACAGATCAATTCCATATCCGTTGTGATGTGCGCACCTTAACATTGGTGTTTCACACCTCGGCCGCGATGCCTACATCTACGCCAACCAGATTGTGGCGAGGGGCACCACGTCAACGCTCTCACTGGCCCCTCTCAGCTGCCTCAATGCATGGAGCCAAAGAGGAAGAAACTAGCTGAGGAGCCTGTGCCGGAAAGCAAAGTTGTCCCAGACCTATCTGGTGACTTTGAGGAGGTCGAGATATCACCAGGGAAGAAGTTCCGCGTAGGCCAACATTGACGTCTTCGCACGGAGCCCAGCTGATCTCCCTGGCGTAGACCCTTCTGTTATCTCCCACAAACTCAATGTACTCCCTGGTTTTAAGCCAGTTAGGCAGAGGACAAGGGGCATGGCCCCAGATCGAAAAGAATTTGTACGCGCTGAGGTGCAAAAGTTGCTTGAGGCTAATATAATTAAGGAAGTTCATTATTCTGAGTGGGTCGCTAACATTGTTCTTGCTGACAAGGAAAATGGCGAATGGCGTCTATGTGTGGACTACAAGGGAGTCAATAGAGCTTTCCCCAGAGATCCATACACCTTACCGCCAATAGACCAACTAGTGGACTCAACTGTGCGATACCCGGTGCTTTCTTTCCTTGATGCATACAGTGGCTACCATCAAATTTTCATGGATCCTGACGATGCCATGAAAACAACCTTCACAACTGGCGAAGCAGTCTACCACTACATTCGCATGCCTTTTGGCTTGAGGAATGCAGGGGCGACTTTTCAAAGGTTGGTAAACAGGGTATTCGCAAGCCAAATTGGGAGAAACCTTGAAGCCTATGTTGATGACATAGTGGTAAAGAGCAGGGCCACCGCCCAGCACTTGGAGGACCTGAAAGAGACCTTCGCCAACTTCCGCGCGTATAACATGCGCCTGAACCCAAAGAAGTGCATCTTTGGCGTTGGCGAAGGGAAATTTCTGGGTTACCAAGTCTCGAGAGGGGGGATTCACGCCAACCCTAGGAAGATAGAGGCCATCGCCAGCCTTCGCGTCCCAAGAGGCCTGAAGGACGTCCAGCAGCTAACAGGAAGGTTAGTCGCCCTGGGACGGTTCATATCAAAGCTCAGCGACCGCTGCAAGCCTTTCTTCAACCAAATCCGGAAGAAGAAAGCCTGCAAATGGACTGAGGACTGCCAGGAAGCGTACGACACCATCAAGCAGCACCTACAGGAGCTACCCACGCTCAAATGCCCCAGGCCTGGCGATGAACTTGTCTTGTACCTCTCCCCAACGAGCAACAGCGTGGCATCAGTCCTCGTTAAGGAGGAAGGCGACAAACAATAGCCTGTCTACTACACCAGCCACACCTTGCAATCGACAGAGACAAGGTACCCTCCTTTACAAAAAGCTATCATGTCATTAGTCTATGCAGCCAGGAAGCTCAAGCCCTACTTCCAAGGGCACACGATCACCGTGCGCATAGACCTTCCAATCAAGGAGATCCTCCAAAGACCCGAGCACTCAGGTCGCCTGGCTAAGTGGTGCATTGAACTAAGCGGGTACGGCATCAACTATGAACCTCGCAAGGCAATAAAGGGCTGTGCCCTCGCAGACTTCCTAGCGGAATTCTCACCCCGAGCATGGCACGCCTCAGAACAAGTACCCTTTGCCTTGATAGTCTCGCTCCTAAAGAAGGTCCGGACTCTCAGTTGATATGGTGGAGAAGATGATGTTCTTGATACTCCAAGCTTGCTGATCATAGTAATCTGTAAAAGATAGGAAGAATACTCAGAAGTAGCAAGAGGGGAGTGGGGGGGCGTGTAGTAGCTTACCCGATTTAGGGTGGACATCACCCTATTTATAGAGTGATGCCAGGAGAAGAGCCTCCCCCAGTTGAAGCCCTTAGACAGGCTGTTTGAGATAAGTCTGTGTCAGACTGATTGGAGATAAGGCGGCTGTGATGATGAAGATCTCAGCAAACCGCCTTAGGTGATTCACTTGTCAGAGAATGTCTGGCGTATAAATCTGGTGAAGATCTCCAAGGCTCGTGCTGCCCTCCTTATTGGCCAGTTGATGTCAGACGACCAAGTGGTCAATCTCCAAGTGGAGCAAGTGGTGGGCGAAGGCCTGTAAGGGCGAAGGCCCAAAGGGGCGAAGGCCCCAAATAGAATATAGCCAAATAAGGGGTGAGGGTTGCACGAACCTGGGTACCAAGGCCTTATCTGGGCGGGGCCAGTATAGGCAGGAGACTGGGAGTAAGACCCATGGAGGCGAGGGAGATCGCGAGGGTTCGCCCTAAGACCGCGAGGGGGGCCCGCGCAGGCTTTTAGAAACGCAAGGGTGAGTATGAGACGTCGCCCCTGCGAGTCTGGAGGCCCGCGAGGGCAGGACCTCGCGTAGGCGATACTGGAGACCACAAGGATGAGACCTTGCGAAGGCGATACTGGAGACCACAAGGATGAGACCTTGCGAAGGCGATACTGGAGACCACAAGGATGAGACCTCTCCCAAGGCCTCGTATGATTCTGATAAAACGCGAGGGCGCGATTGCTTGGGTAGTGTACCAAGATGCCTCCTCCTGAGAGCGGAGTATGGGCAGGGTCCTGTACTCCGTTTTTTGAAAGTACTTTGCTGAGGACCGATGTAGTAGTCTGATAGTTTGTGTTGGATCCTTCACGACCCTTTACTCTGTGTTGAAGATACTGTTTGAAAATACCATGTTGAGGGCAGTAGCAGTCACAGAACTGAGTTTGTGCGGAGCGCGATGACCTTTTATGGCCTGATATTCTGTGTATGATCCTTGTGAGTTTTTGAGGAGGGGGGCATTTACTTGGGTAGTGTACCAAGATGCCTCCTCCTGAAGGCAGAGTATGGGCAGGGTCCCGTACTCTGTTCAAATTCCAAGTCTTTGGAGTTGGCGAAGGCGTTTGGGCAGCTTGCGGACCGTTTGATTGCGAAGGCAGCAAGAGTCTCTTCAACATTTAATGCAGGAGAGATAAAGGAGATGAGAGGTTTATCGATCACATGGGACGCAACACGTGGCGCCGTAGGGTCGATTACGCTTTGTAAAAGCGTTTCTTCTTTTTGTATGGCAGGGGAGAGGTTTAATAACCGCTGGATGCTGGCACGTGGCGCCTCAGGAGTCATTCACGCTAAAAAGCGCTTTTTCATTTTGGCGGGCTTATAAAAGCGTACCCGAGAAGATTGAAACCTTTCTTCTCCACTCTTGCATTTGTTCGCTCTGCTTCGAGTAACCCTTTCGTATTCTTGCGTTTCTTGGCGATTTCATCGGCAGTTGGTTCCTACTTTCCGTTCGAGATTCCTCCGGTCAACTGTTCATTTGCCAACCGCTCCGTTCGTTCTTTCTTACTGCTTTAAACCACTCATGTAAGTTTTTTCTTCCCGCACACTGAGTGCTTCAAGTTCTCTCGAGCGCACCGAGCGCTTGCCGAAATGCCTTTGCCGGGCTGTTTCGATTTATATGCCTGTCTGTTCTTCTTTTTGTAGAGATGGATTCCAAGGAAGCCGTTCGCCCGGTGGTCGCTCCTCTAGAGAAGACCACGGTGAAGTTCGAGAGAATTCACCAGGAAATGGTGGGGGCCTTCTGGCCCGTGGAGAAAACGCCGGTATACGCATCCCGTGCGGGTGTTTGTCGGGCGATGGGTTGGCCCGCTACCGAGGAGAACAAGGAGAACCGGGTGCTGTGCCTGTACACGGCGCAGCTTGCGGCGGGATTACGGTACCCCTTCCGCAATCGGGTGCAAGATCTCTGTGCTGATTGGGAATGCCTCAACTCGCTTGGCGCCCAATACTTTCACGAGTATTGCGGGCTTCATTGTCGCCGCCACATGGCCGGCGTGAAGCCATTCGCCGATGTGTTCAACCGTTTTTATCGGTTGAGCCGAGGAGTGGGGGTGCGTTCTTCACGTCACTCCCATAAATGTTGGAGGCAACCATTCCATCTCCTTCACCGCTGCGCCTGCATCCTACCACAACCGGCACGGATCCTTTTTCTTCTTGCCGCCAAGGCACATGGGACTTTCCCGTGGCGAGGACGCGACAATCCGTGCAAAGCATTGCGCGGAGGCCTGTCTTGACTCACGGGGGTGCGGTGGCAGGCATACGCTCAATCGCTGGGGTGGTTGGACGATGTCCTTTCGAGGAGCGCATGCGAGGCGTTCTTCCCTTCTCGGCTGCCCAATCGACGAGACCACCCTAAGGTGGGCTGGGATCAGCACGGGTTTCGTGCTGGACCCCCAGTTGCCCCCGCCATAAGAGGGATGGGCTCCCGTCCACCGTGGTACAATGATAGATTCTTTCTTTGCTGCTCTGGCGGCGCCCCAAGTTACGCTGCGCATACTTACTAATATATTGTAAATTTGTAAGAGGTCCGTAAAACCTGGTCTCAAGTCCCTCTTTGTCTGCAGATGCCGTCGCAGAACCGCGAAGCCTGGGTAAGAAAGCATCCATGCGCATCGCCCAACGAGTGCACCTGGCATGTGCACTTGAGGAAGACGCCCCTGCCATGGCGGTCAAGGTGTTGGGACCCATTGTCCCAAAACTGTCCAAAAAGAGGGCTGGTATCAAGCCTTCGATGGCTTCTCAGCCGGAGAAGAAGAAGAGGAAAGTGGCTGCCACGCACTGAAGAAGAGAGAGCCCCGCCGGTGAGGGGACCCCGGCCGAAGGGCCGGGCGGGGCTGAGAATCCTGCTGAGCAGAGGGGCCTACTCCAGCTTATTTTAATCAAGAGGTCAGGAGCCTGCCGGGGAAGAGGGTCCTACCCCAGCCGCTTTCAGCTGAAGAGGCCAGGGGAGCTGCTGGGAAGAAGCTCCCAGTGGGAGCCCCGGCTGAAGAGGCCAAGGGTGGAGCTTGAAATGCCCCTACCGCTGAAGAGGTCGTGCCTTCCGCAGAGGGCCCAGAGGAGGCGCGAGCAGATAGCGCTGTTCCCATCGAGGCCGTGCCCATCTCGGTGGTGCAGCCCATTTCTTCCGAGGAGGCCGCCGAGGCCTTTGTGTCCGGGCTCTTCGCGAGCCCTTCACCAGTTCAAGGTGAAGACCTGCCCGGTCATGTGGTCGCGGCAGAGATCATTACCAGAGGCAGAGTGCCTCCTCCCAAGGGTAAGATGTCAGCGGCTAACGTCCTGATCTCTATGAGAAGGAGGGGTAGTCAGGCTGCAAAGGCCATTGGGAGTACCGGCCCACAGGAGGTACCAGTCATTCCCTTGGGGGAGGCGGAGACCACTAATGCAAGGGAAGAGATCCCTGCAGCCATCCCTCTTAGAGAGGAGATCCCTGAAGAGGCCCCTTCAGGGAGAAAGCCCCGCCACGAAGGGGAAGAGGATCCCGGTGGTTGAGGAGACTTCTTCCTCTTCTAATAGTGAGGCCCCGGAGGAAGGGGGTCTCAGTGACACGGTCCTCATGAGGACAAGTGGTTGGGAGGTTGCCCAACCTTCCAAAGCAGCCACCGGAAGTCGGTGGATGGGGCGTCCTTCTGCTGGTAAGTCTTTTTGATCTTGACAGTATTTTCTTTGCTTTTGAGTTCATACTTCTTCCTAGTTGCTTGATGCCTGTTCTTTGTAGGCGAGGGCCCTTCAGGCCAAGGGGCTGGTCCCCGTGAGGCTCTCGGACCAAGGGGTCCTTACAGAGATCCCTTCCGATTTGGGGACCAGGAGCGAGGTCCTTGAGAAGACCGGAGTCTGGTCCCACTACTTGGAGCGGAGGCGCATTGCTGCCAAGTCGGCCCCCAAGTGGTCTGAGGTGCCAGACCTCCTGAGAGTCCAGAGGCACCGGCACTGCACTCCGGTGTACAGGAGCAAGGGAGGCTCTGAAAGATGCATGGGATCCGGTCTTCCTCCCGAGGAATAGCAGTTCACCGCCGCAGGAGGGAGCAAACCCTCCAATCCCGCTCGGAGGGGCTGCGCACCCCTATGACAGGGAGGTGACCGAGCGGAGCCTCGGATTCCCCGCCGAATTCATGAGGGAGGCAGCTCAACAAAGTCTGCAGTAAGACAGCCTCCGGTCTTTATGTATAAGTTTAGTTTAGCCTTTTTCCGCTTTTGCTTTAATAGTATTGGGGTGCAAAGGGCGGTCAAAGGTCATGTCTGCTGAGCAATGGCATGACTTCAAGTATGCCAACAAAGCGGATGATGCCCAGATATCGAGATTGCCTCTCTCAGAGGGAGCCGGAGTCCTCAAAGAAGAGGGAGGAGGAGCTCAAGGAGGAGCATGCCAAGCGCGTAGCCCAACTAGAGAGTTGGTGTGATTATGGCAACCAAGAGCGGGCGCACAGCATGCGGTACCGGTGGGAGCAGGCCTGCCTTCTTGATGTTGCGAAGCAACGCTTCCTTCCGCAGGAAGCAATGCTGGAAGCCAAGCAGCTTGAAAGTGCTGTCTTGAAGGAGTCCATCCTTTCCCGGGAGGAAGAAACCAAAGCCGCCCTTGCGGTGGCGAAGGCCCAAGTTGAGCAGCAGAGGCCGCACTGAGGAGGCGAGGAGCCAAGCTACTGCCCAGGCTCAACTGGCGGAGAAGAAGGTGGAGGAGGGCAGGCTTGCTGCTGAGGTTGCCCTGAAGGCACGCCTGGAGGTCGCCACTGACCTGGAAAAGGCAATGGCCTCAGTGTGGGAGATGGAGAAGGCTCTGGGCCTTCCCCCCTTTGAAGGTGAGGATCCTGAGTCCTCTTCCTCCATTAAGGTGCCTATCCCTGAGCGGATGCCTCGACTGGTGGAGAAGCTTGGTGAGATCCAAGCCCTGGGCGAAGCAGGGGCGCAGGCCTATGAGGAAGGCTGGCTGCGATGCCGCTTCCAAGTGGAGAAGGCGTTTCCAGCTCTAAGTCTTGGGATCCTGGATGCTGCCAACACCAATGAACCAACGGTAGAGGCGCTGCTTCAGTGGGGGGAGCAGGGAAGGAAGATGGGCGATGCCTGGTACGCCCTTCTGGACTAGGGTGGAGGCTCCAACATGTGGATGCCCCCCTATTTTGTTTAAAGACCTGAATTCACATACCTTTTGGGAACAATAGATGAAGTGAAAACTTCCTTTTTCCTTCACTGTTTTGTAGATTCGCTTTAACTCGCGATAGCCTTGTAGGGTACGTTAGCTTAGTTTAATAACCATAGGCTAAGTCCTGTCTCATGGAGAGATGTCCTTCTGGGGTTCGCGAAGGCGAAGCCACAGGGACTATTTATTATGGAGCTGGAGATTTAGTCTTAAGTTTATAGTGACGAGGCGCTTCAAGATCCGCAATGGCGGAGCCACATAAGTCATTCCAAATGACTTGTGGGTTTACTTGCTGAGCTCCTTTCTTAGGCAACTGTCCGCAACGGCGGAGCCACATGAGTCATTCCAAATGACTTGTGGGTTTACTTGTTGAGCCCCTTTCTTAGGCAATCGTAGTAAGCCCTTGGGTAGTGGACGGTGTACCAAGCGAAGTTCCCTGTAGTTTGCTCATCATTTATACGATAAGTATTCAGTAAAAAGGTTCAGTTTACCTGGAGTCTGGAGTCGCGCGTTTGGCGAAGGCAGTAGGACGCTTGTTGAGACAAGTGGAGAACCATCTGAGGTTCTGGGGGGTAAGACCCGCAGCGCAAGGGGATTACCCTTGGGACGGGGCGAGTTGAAGGTTGGTTGGGGAATGAGACCCGCAACCACCTGTGTGGAGAAGTTCAGGCGGGAGGTCTGCTGTGGCGTGTGAGGACGACTTACACATAGACCTTCCTGAAGGAGCCAAAAGGGGGTTACCCTTCCGCAGCGCAAGGGGATTACCCTTGGGGCGGGGCGAGTTGAAGGTCAGTTGGGGAATGAGACCCGCAACCACCTGTGTGGAGAAGTCCAAGCGGAAGGTCTGCTGCAGCGTGCGAGGACGACTTACACATAGACCTTCCTGAAGGAGCCAAAAGGGGGTTACCCTTCCGCAGCGCAAGGGGATTACCCTTGGGGCGGGGCGATATGAAGGTCAGTTGGGGAATTAGAACCGCAACCACCTGTGTGGAGAAGTCCGAGCGGAAGGTCTGCTGTGGCGTGCGAGGACGACTTACACATAGACCTTCCTGAATGAGCCAAAAGGGGGTTACCCTTCCGCAGCGCAAGGGGATTACCCTTGGGACGGGGCGAGTTGAAGGTCAGTTGGGGAATGAGACCCGCAACCACCTGTGTGGAGAAGTCCGAGCGGAAGGTCTGCTGTGGCGTGCGAGGACGACTTACACATAGACCTTCCTGAAGGAGCCAAAAGGGGGTTACCCTTCCGCAGCGCAAGGGGATTACCCTTGGGGCGGGGCGAGTTGAAGGTCAGTTGGGGAATGAGACCCGCAACCACCTGTGTGGAGAAGTCCGAGCGGAAGGTCTGCTGTGGCGTGCGAGGACGACTTACACATAGACCTTCCTGAAGGAGCCAAAAGGGGGTTACCCTTCCGCAGCGCAAGGGGATTACCCTTGGGGCGGGGCGAGTTGAAGGTCGGCTGGGGAATGAGACCCGCAACCACCTGTGTGGAGAAGTCCGAGCGGAAGGTCTGCTGTGGCGTGCGAGGACGACTTACACATAGACCTTCCTGAAGGAGCCAACTGGGGGTTACCCTTCCGCAGCGCAAGGGGATTACCCTTGGGGCGGGTCGAGTTGAAGGTCAGTTGGGAATGAGACCCGCAACCACCTGTGTGGAGAAGTGAGACTCGACAAGGTCCGATGCCATAACTCAGCAGTAGCCCGTCTGACCGGCCGGGTACAGAGGGCGATGAAGAGGGCATTTGGAATGCCATGTAAGCTGTAAGACAGGAAGAAATACATATGTATTTTATTGAATTTGCAAGACTAAGGACTTACACGTAATATGGGCGCAAGTCATCCGCATGAAAGTTATGGGGAGCAGACGACCATCATGGTCTTGTAGTTCATAGACTCGGGCGGACTTGTTTATGAACAATATAAGGCCCGTCCCGTTGGGTCGCAGGACACCCTGCTTGGGGTCGCGAGCGGTGAGGGCCGATTTAAGTAAGGCAAGGCCTCCTTGGTGCAGTACCTTGGGTTTGACCCGGGAATTATGATGAAGACTGAGCCTCTGTTTGAGGGCAGTCATGCGAAGGCGAGCACCTTCGCGCAATTCTTCAATTAAGTCGAGTTTGGCACGGAGCCCTTGAGCATTGGCTTCGTCAGTGAAGTTGATCATACGGATTGTAGGGAGATCTACCTCAATAGGTAGGAGCGCATCTGCGCCGTATACTAGAGAGAAAGGCGTTTCTCCTGTGGGGGTTCGCGTTGTGGTGCGATAGTCCCATAAGACACTTGGGAGTTCATCTACCCAGCGGCCCTTGGCCCCATCCAGGCGTTTCTTGAGGCCTTCCTTGAGGGTTCGGTTGGTGACCTCAACCTGCCCATTAGACTGGGGGTGTGCCACCGGGGCAAAAAGCATGCGGACATTATTGTCCTGTGCCCATTGTTGGACACTGTGACTGGCGAACTGAGTGCCATTATCTGTAATAATAGCACGAGGGCTGCCGTACCGGCAGACAAGATTCTTCCAAAGAAACTTGATAATCTTGGCGGAAGTGATGGAGACCAGGGGTTCTACCTCGACCCATTTAGAAAAATAATCAACTGCTACAACACAGAAGCGGTACTGACCTGGAGCGGTCGGCATTGGACCAATGAGGTCGAGGCCCCACAGGGCGAAAGGCACTGGATTTGTCAGTGCTGGAGATTCCGTGGATGGTAGCCGCTGGATGCGAGAATTGATTTGGCACTGGTGGCACGTTTTGACCAGTGCAGCAGCGTCCTTTTTCAAGGTAGGCCAGGAGTATCCTTGACGGAGGGCTTTGTGGGCAAGCGCCTCCGCAGCGATGTGAGCGCCACAATTGCCTTGGTGGAGAGTGTCCAAGACAGAGCGTCCCTCAAGGGTGCTAAGGCACCGTTGTAGAGGCGCCATGAACCCGCGATGCCATAATTGGTCATCAATGAGGACGAAGCGGAGGGCCTGCTTGCGAACTCGGGATCTGTGGTGCTGGCCTTTAGCGCAGCAATGATAGGGTTTCTCCAGCCTCGGATCTGGATCCTGCGTTGCTAGAGAGGCGATATCAATACCTTCCGTGATGGAAGGACCGGCCGAGTGGTTGTGGTAGAGGGAGTCTTTCCCTTTGATAGCATGTCTGCTGTAGTGTTCTCAGAACGAGGAACATGTATAAAGATGACTTCTTCAAAGTCGGTTCGTAGGGTGTTTACCAACTTAAGGTATTTGATCAGGGTGGCGTCCTTGCACTCGGCGCACCCTTGAACCTGGTGAATCACCAGCTGCGAGTCACTGTGGACATGGAGGCGGCGAATGCCTGCCCTTGTGGCGAGTTTCAGCCCGGCTACGAGGGCCTCATATTCTGCAACATTGTTAGTTACTTGAAATTGAAAAGAGACACGAAGGAATACTTCCATACCTAGGGGTCCACGTAGATACACACCCCCTGCGGGGGATTCGAGTTTGGATGAGCCATCCACAAATAAGTCCCATTCGGGAGGAGTGGGACGAGGAGTGGGGCCCTGCTCAGGGGCCGAGAGTACATCAGCATTTGAGAATTCTGCAATAAAGTCGGCGAGGGCCTCGGCCCTTAATTGCCTTTCTGGGCTCATAATTGATGTTAAAGCCGCCAAGCTCGATGCACCACTTGGCGAGGCGCCCGAATGTTCGGGGCGCCCTGAGGATGTCCTGAATTGGCATGTCCGTTCGGACTATAATAGTGTGCCCTTGGAAATAGGGCTTGAGCTTCCTTGCTGCATATACAAGGGACAATATAGCCTTTTGGGGGAGGATACCTTGTTTCTGTATCTTGGAGAGTGTGGCTGGTGTAATAGACCGGCCATTGCTTGGCGGCTTCTTCCTTAATAAGGACAGAAGCGACACTTCTTTCTGAGGTGGCGAGGTAAAGGACCAGGTCATCGCCTGGCCTAGGGCACTTGAGTGCGGTAGTTCTTGCAGTGTCGCTTTTATGGAGGCATATGCCTCCCGACACTCCTCCATCCATTTGCAAGCTTTTTCTTGCGAATCTGATCGAAGAAAGGTTTGCAGCGATCACTTAGTTTAGAGACGAATCGTCCCAAGGCCACTAGTTTTCCTGCCAGCTGTTGGACTTCCTTGAGCCCCCTAGGGGTGCGCAAGGTGGTGATTGCTTCAATCTTTTTGGGATTTGCATGGATTCCTCCTTTGGAGATTTGGTATCCCAGGAACTTCCCTTCGCCCACGCCGAAGATACACTTCTTTGGATTTAATCGCATATTGTATTTGCGGAAGTTGTCGAATGTTTCCCTCAAGTCTGTGAGATGGGTCGGGACGGCCTTGCTTTTGACCACAATGTCATCCACATAGGCTTCAAGATTTCGCCAATCTTGCCTGCGAAGACTTGATTTACAAGCCTTTGGAAGGTAGCCCCGCATTTTTAAGCCGAAGGGCATTCGATATAATGATATACTGCTTCGCCAGTAGTAAAGGCGGTTTTTACCGCGTCCTCCGGGTCCATAAAGACTTGGTGGTACCCGCTATAAGCATCGAGAAAAGAAAAAACCGAGTGATGAACGGTTGAGTCAACCAGTTGGTCAATGGATGGTAAAGGATAGGGGTCCCTTGGGCAGGCCCTATTAACCCCCTTGTAGTCCACGCAAAGTCGCCACTGACCGCCCTCTTTATCGGCGAGGACTATATTCGCAACCCATTCAGAGTAGTGAACTTCCTTGATTATATTTGCCTTAAGCAATTTCTGCACTTCAGTGCGTACAAAGTCCTTACGGTCAAGGGCCATGCCCCTTGTTTTCTGCCTAACCGGGCTAAAGCCGGGGAGTACACTCAACTTGTGCGAAATAACAGCAGGATCAACTCCTGGTACACTACCCAAGCATCTTGGATAGCTGCAAGCGAGCTTCTTCTCCCGTGTTAGGGACCCGGATAGACTCGGCCTGGAAGCGTTGAATATATTCTCTGAGGGGCTCATCCTTTTTCTGCCGTATCTTAAGAAGGTGTCCCGCCGTTTTAGGAGGTGGTTTGGATACCACAAAATGGTTGGAGAAGTTGCGGGACAGCTCCTCAAAGGAATCAAACCGTTTGTCCCGGAGAGTGGTGTACCAGTTGGCAGCGGCCCCAGTAAGCGTGGAGCTGAAAGCTCTACAGAGCGTGTTGTCGTCCGCCCTTGCTATTGCCATTGCGGAAACGTAACGCTGGAGATGGATATCAGGGTCTGACAGGCCATCATAGGCGTCCAGCTTAGGCTGGCGAAACTGGTCCGGAAGAGGGGTTTCTAAAACCCTCTGAGTAAAAGGTTGGGTCCAGAGGTGGTCCAGACCCATCCTGGAGATATTATGGACACTGGCCCTTTCATCTCTTTTTTCCACTTCCTCTAATCGTCTAGTAAGCGCGATAAGTAATGACGAAGAAGGATCAGGGTTACTTACTTGCTGAGGAGGAGTAGCTGGGCGTTCAGGCTGATTAGTCCGCAGCGTTCCAACGCTATCCAGAACGCCCCGAAGAGTGGTGGCGAGAGTTTCACGTAAGTTGAAAGCAACCGCCTCAGTGATCGCTTGCGGGACGGCCGGATCCAGGTCCGTTGGAGGGGTGTTTGGAGGTGGAGTGTTTCGCTCCTGAGGCATGTTACGGGCAACGTGGGAGGAGCTTTCCTCTGTTGAGTGAATAGAGAGTTCTCCCCTTTGTGGGGGAACGTGGTTCGGGGAAGGCTCCGATGGTGGGTCATTGTTCGTACTTGCCCCGGGAGGATTCCTCCTCCCTTGACGACTGTTCCTGTTGGCACTCCGGGTGGTTGGCATGACTTATTGCTTGTGGTTTGTAATATGGGTTTATAGCAAGAACTTTCGTTCCCACAGACGGCGCCAAACTGATAGTCTCGTTCCTAAAGAAGGTCCGGACTCTCAGTTGATATGGTGGAGAAGATGATGTTCTTGATACTCCAAGCTTGCTGTTCAGAGTAATCTGTATAAGATAGGAAGAATACTCAGAAGTAGCAAGAGGGGAGTGGGGGGGCGTGTAGTAGCTTACCCGATTTAGGGTGGACATCACCCTATTTATAGAGTGATGCCAGGAGAAGAGCCTCCCCCAGTTGAAGCCCTTAGACAGGCTGTTTGAGATAAGTCTGTGTCAGACTGATTGGAGATAAGGCGGCTGTGATGATGAAGATCTCAGCAAACCGCCTTAGGTGATTCACTTGTCAGAGAATGTCTGGCGTATAAATCTGGTGAAGATCTCCAAGGCTCGTGCTGCCCTCCTTATTGGCCGCTTGATGTCGACGACCAAGTGGACAATCACCAAGTGGAGCACGTGGCGGGCGAAGGCCTGTAAGGGCGAAGTCACATAGAGGCGAAGGCCCCAAATAGAAAATAGCCAAATAAGGGGTGAGGGTTGCACGAACTGGTACCAAGGCCTTATCTGGGCGGGGCCAGTATAGGCAGGAGACTGGGAGTAAGACCCATGGAGGCGAGGGAGATCGCGAGGGTTCGCCCTAAGACCGCGAGGGGGGCCCGCGCAGGCTTTTAGAAACGCAAGGGTGAGTATGAGACGTCGCCCCTGCGAGTCTGGGGGCCCGCGAGGGCATGACCTCGCGTAGGCGAGCACCGAGACCACAAGGATGAGACCTTGCGAAGGCGTCGAGACCACAAGGATGAGACCTTGCGAAGGCGATCCGGAGACCACAAGGATGAGACCTCTCCCAAGGCCTCGTATGATTCTGATAAAACGCGAGGGCGCGATTGCTTGGGTAGTGTACCATGCCCGAACCTCCACACCTAGAGTGGGAGATGTATGTTGATGGCGCATCCAAGGCAGCATCTCCAGCAGGAGGCGTCTACCTGCGCGGACCCTTAGGTATGGAAAGCACTCTCCGTGTATCTTTCCAATTCCCTGTGACTAATAATGTTGCAGAGTATGAAGCCCTCATCGCGGATCTCAAGCTAGCCATCAAGGCGGGCATTCGCCGAATTCACATGAACAGTGATTCACAACTGGTGATACACCAAGTACAGGGATGTTCAAAGTGCATCGATGCTACTCTGGTCAAATACCTGAAGCTTGTCAATCAACTGCGGACAAGCTTTGAGGGGGCAATCTTCATTCATATTCCCGCTCGAGAACACAATCGCAGATATGCTCTCAAAGGGGAAAACACCTTCGACGGTGGAAACCTAGGCACTTCCATCTATAGACGGCGTGGACATTGGCTCCTTGAAACAAGAGACCGGATGAATGACGAACCCCCATCATTGCCGATCTAAAGGGGCGGACATGCACTCGCACTCGTGCTCGAGTAACAAGATTCGTCCTCGTGAACGGACTGCTGTGGCATCGCGGGTTCTCCTCACCACTCCAACGATGCCTCACCGCCAAGGAGGGACTTTGTGTATTGGAAGCCATCCACCAGGGCAGCTGCGGTGCCCACATTGCAGCAGAGGCACTGGCACACAAAGTCCTTCGCCAAGGGTACTACTGGCCAACCTTGAAGAAAGATGCAGCTTCACTGGTCAGAACATGCCATCAATGCCAAGTCAACTCGCGCATCCAACGACTACCATCAACGGAGTCCCCCGCACTCACAAATCTCGTATCTTTCGCTCTTTGGGGCCTTGACCTCATCGGGCCAATGCCAAAGGCGACAGGCCAATACCAGTTCTGTGTTGTCGCCGTAGACTACTTCACTAAGTGGATTGAGGTCGAACCATTGGTGAAGATCACGTCCTCCAAAATCATCAGCTTCCTGTGGAAGAACATCGTCTGCAGATATGGCAGCCCTCGCGCCATCATCACAGACAATGGAAGCCAATTCGCTGGACACGCCCAACAATGGGCTGAAGACAATAAGATCCGCATGCTCTACACCCCGGTAGCTCACCCCAGTCCAACGGTCAGGTTGAGGTAACCAACCGCACAATAAAGGAAGGGCTCAAGAAACGCCTGGCTCGCGCAAAAGGGAGATGGGTTGATGAACTCCCAAGTGTCCTGTGGGACTATAGGACAACAAAGGAACACCAACGGGGGAGACACCTTTCTCCCTGGTCTATGGCACAAACGCACTCCTCCCCATAGAAGCAGACTTCCCAACAATAAGGATGATCAACTTCAACGATGAGGTGAACAATCAAGGACTCCGTGCCAAACTAGACCTGCTCGAGGAACTCCGCGAGGGAGCGCAGCTTCGCCAGTTTACCCTCAAGCAGCGTCTCAACTTGCGACACGACGCTAAAGTCAAACCAAAGGAACTTAAGCAAGGAGGCCTCGCCCTACTTAGATCAGCCATCGCCGCTCGCGACCCCAAACAGGGCGTTCTGCGACCCAACTGGGATGGTCCTTACATCATCCACAAACAAGTCCGGCCGGCCGTCTACGAGTTACAGGACCAGGATGGAAGACACCTATCTCGTAACTTCCACGCGGACGATCTTCGCCCATACTACGTGTAAATCATGGTAGCCCCATGGCTTGAATGAATGAGATGTTGCCCCAATTTTTAACACTAACACAGAATGATATCATCAACGATCTCCCAAACGCCTTCTGCACCCGACCGGTCAGAATGGCTAAAGCCTCACCTATTATGATGTGATCACCGAAAATGATCAACTCTTGGAAGGATCTAGCTTGGAAGATGAGCAACAATCTCTTGATAATTTCGGCTTAGCAAAGCACCTTTCAACTACAAGGTTGAACAATACTTTAGAAGCCAAGGGAAGGAGATGGATCTAGCACCTCTTAACTACTTGATCAAGCAATACTAGATATAATTCTTGAACCAAAAATTATGGAACAAGGGAATGGATTGTAGAAGTGAGAACCAAAAGCCAAAATAATCTCTTATGGAAGGAGAGATTTTCGGCAGCAATAGCATCAAAATAAGTTCTACCTTTACAATGTCTAGTTGCTAGTTTAAATAGGAAAGGTAAGTGGAGGTTATTGTCCAAAGTGTAGTAACACTTTTGACAAACACCCTAGGGTCACTTACCATTTCCATGATACAAAAGAAACCATAATGATACTACTAAAAATGGTGAGGGAAAAGTGAAAGGTAACCACCATTTGTGGTAATGGAGGGCAAGGACCAACCATTACTACAAACTAGTGAGTAAAGACCTCCACTTTAACCTACTTTCCTCCCATCTTCCAATAACATAAATATTGTTCAAATTTAGGTCAACTAAGATAAAATCTGATGTAAATGGATATTGGGCCGAAATTGGAAGGTTTTGGGCCGGCCCAATCATGGTGGCGCGTGGCCCACACGCGCTGGCCTTTTGCGGCGCGCTGCGCGCTTGGCCGGCGAGTGAGGCTACTTCCGGGCTTCTCCAAGGTGGGGAAGGCTAGGTAGCTGTCCATGGGTGGTGGCGCATCGGTCCGGGCGGGGTGAGCGCGTGGAGCGCGTGGGTGAGGGGTGGTGGCGCGTGAAGCGCGTGGCGCCTCCTCGTCTTCAAGGGAGGTGTAGGTGATGCTTCCCAAAGGGTTTGGGGTCTTCCACTTGAATTCCCATGAGTTGGAGCTTGAGGTCTTGATCTCGATCTTCATTCCGCTCCTCGGTTTGTGCCATGATCCTTATAAACGCTTGGAGCTTCTCTTGCACCTTCTTTGACCTAGACCGTGTCATGGGTCCATTGAGGCCTTGGAAGGGGCTTGGCATCTCTTGTGTGGAAGTGGGGTGGATGTCCACATCATTCCTCCTCTTGAAAAGAATCCGACCTCGGATTTAGTTCTTCCATATCACCTTCAAAAGGAAGTAAATCACAAACATTAAAAGTTGCATGAACATTATATGAACCATCACATGGCAAGTCAAGAACATATGCATTATCGTTGATCTTCTTTGTGATTTGAAAAGGCCCATCTCCTCTAGGTGAAAGTTTGCTCTTCCTAGCTTGTGGAAACCTTTCTTTCCTAAGGTGCAACCAAACCCAATCCCCTACCTCAAAGGTTCGAAATTTCTTGCCCTTGTTCACCCTTTTGCATAAGACTCATTAATCTTGTTAAGTTGTTCATGAACTTTAGCATGCAAGTCTTTCATTTGTTGAGCTTTCTTTTGCCCACTTACATCAATTTGATCATCATGATTTAAAGCAATCAAGTCCAAGGGTGTTAGAGGATTAAATCCATACACAATCTCAAATGGGCTAAATGAGGTGGAAGAATGGTATGCACGATTATAAGCAAACTCAACATGTGGCAAACATTTCTCCCATTCTTTCAAATTCTTCCTAAGGATGGTTCTCAAGATAGTGATTAGGGTTCTATTAGTGACCTCGGTTTGTCCATCGGTTTGGGGATGGCTAGAGGTAGAAAACATTAAGCTAGTTCCCAACCGAGACCACAAGGTCCTCCAAAAGTGTCCAAGAAACCTAGAATCCCTATCACTCACAATTGACCTAGGAAGTCCATGATATTTAACCACATGCTTGAAAAACAAATCGCCACTTTAGATGCATCATCACTCTTATGACATGGAATGAAATGTGCCATTTTAGAGAATCTATCAACAACCACAAAAATAGCATCATGTCCATGTGAGGTTGTAGGCAAGCCACTAACAAAATCCATGCTAATATCAACCCAAGGGAGAGTAGGAGAAGGAAGAGGAGTGTACTTCCCTTTCGGTTGGAGAGTGGCTTTTGCCTTGTGACAAGTGATGCATCTTGCACACATCCTTGTGACATCTTTCTTCATGCCCGGCCAATAGAAATTTTCCTTCAAAGTCTCTAGTGTCTTTTGGACACCAAAATGGCCCATTAGGCCGCCACCATGGGCTTCTTTAGTGATGACTTCCTCATGGAACTCCTTGGTATGCATAGCCTTTTAAACTTAAACAAGAAGCCATCAAATATGTGGTAGCCATTTCGGCAACCCTTAGCACAAGAAGCATATATCTCTCCAAAATCAAGGTCATGCTCATACATATCTTTCAAACAATCAAATCCTACAATCCTAGCATCAAGAGAGGAAAGAAGCACATATCTTCTAGACAAGGCATCGGCCACAACATTCTCTTTTCCTTTCTTGTACTTAATCACATAGGAAAATGATTCAATGAATTCTATCCACCTAACATGCCTTTTATTTAAGTTGCCTTGACCTTGAAGGTACTTCAAGGAGAGGTGATCCGTGTGAATCACAAACTCCTTAGGCAACAAGTAGTGACTCCACACTTGCAAAGATCTCACAAGAGCATAAAGCTCTTTATCATAAGTGGAGTAGTTCAAGGTAGCACCATTCAATTTTTCACTGAAATAAGCAATGGGGCGGCCCTCTTGGTGCAAAACGGCACCAATGCCAATCCCACTTGCATCACATTCAATCTCAAAGACTTTCTCAAAATTAGGTAAAGCAAGCAAGGAGCACTCATCAATTTAGATTTTAAAGCAAGAAAAGACTCCTCTTGGGCTTTACCCCATGCAAACACAATATTCTTTTTAGTCAACTCATGTAAAGGGGCGGCAATAGAGGAAAAGTCCTTGATAAACCTCCGGTAAAAACTAGCAAGACCAAGGAATGATCTCACTGGTTATGGACTTAGGAATGGGCCATTCCTTTATTGCTACCACTTTACTTTCATCAACCCTAACACCATGCTTTCCCACCACAAATCCAAGAAAGTTAACTTCACTTGTAGCAAAGACACACTTTTCAAACTTAGCATACAACTTCTCAAGCCTAAGTGTATCTAAAACATGCTTCAAGTGATCAATATGCTCAACATGATTCTTGGAATACACCAATATGTCATCAAAGTAGACAACCACAAACTTTCCAATGAAATGCCTCAAAACATGGTTCATTAATCTCATGAAAGTACTAGGTGCATTGGTTAGTCCAAAGGGCATCACATTCCATTCATACAAGCCAATCTTAGTTTTAAATGCCGTTTTCCATTCATCACCCTCTTTCATGCGAATTTGATGATATCCACTTTTCAAATCAATTTTAGAGAAAACACATGAACCACTCAATTCATCAAGCATATCATCAAGTCTAGGGATAGGATGTCTATACTTTACAGTGATGGTGTTGATGGGTCGGCAATCCATGCACATCCGCCAAGTGCCATCACTTTTGGGCACTAAGATGACCGGCACGGCACAAGGCGAAAGGCTCTCTTTGATGAAGCCCTTTTGGAGCAACTCTTGCACTTGGGTTTGGATCTCCTTGGACTCTTGAGGGTTAGTCCGATAGGCGGCCTTGTTGGGAAGTGGAGCACCCGGAATCAAGTCAATTTGGTGCTCAATCCCTCTATATGGAGGGAGGCCGCAAGGGTCCTCAAAAACATCATCATATGCCTTCAAGAGATCCTGCACATCCAAAGAAAGAGAAGATACTTGTTCAAGGGTTAGCATGCATGAAGTTGGAACCATGAGAAAACAAGTTTTGTTTTGCAAAAGTGCTCTTTTAAAATCTCTCTTTGGCCAAGTGGGGTATGCACTCTTGTTTTCTCTCTTGCTCTCTTGAAGTGTTTCCCACATATGCACACTCCTTCTTTTCTCTCAAGGATCCTTGATCCTTCTCACTCTTTTCTCTCTTCTCCCTTCCCATTTCCCTCCTCTTGCTTTCGGCTTTGTTAGCCAAATGGATTTGGTCTTGTAAAGCTTGAGTGGGTGTGAGTGGGAGTAGGGTTAGGTTTCGGCTTTGATGGGAGATGATGTACTTGTTGGCATTTCCATGATGAATGGCATCCTTGTCAAATTGCCATGGCCTCCCAAGTAAGATATGAGTGGCTTGCATCCTCACAACATCACAAGTGATGGTGTCTTCATACTTGCCAATTCGGATTGGCACCTCAACTTGCTTCACCACTTTGACAAATGATCTATCATCCACCCATTGGAGTTGGTAGGGTTTCGGATGCAACTTGGTTGGGAGATGCAACTCATGGACCATGTCTTCACTTGCGGCATTCACACAACTACCGCTATCCACAATGAGGCTACAAAGTGTGCCATTCACCAAGGCTCTTGTTTGGAAGAGATTCTCCCTTTGTGAAGTTTCGGTCAACCTTGGTGAACTTTGGAGAACTCTCTTTGTGACCAAGATATGCCCTCAAGAGGCAACTCTCCCTCTTCTTCGTCGGTCTCTTCATTAGGAAGTTCATGTGGAACTTCCTCCTCATCTTCACTTGAAATGTCACCATTGGGTCGGATCACCATAACCTTCTTGTTGGGACACTCTCTTGCATAGTGTCCCTTGCCAAGACACTTGAAACATTCAACGGTTCTTGCTTGAGGTGGCGGGTTTGTAGATTTGGAGGGGTAGGGTGCTTTCGGTAGTGGGTTGGAATAGGGAGTAGGGTGAGATGGGGGTTTCGGTGGTGCATGGGAGGAGTAGGGAGGCTTGGAGGTGGCGGTTTGGTAGGGTTTGGAGGTGGAAGGCTTGTTGGTGGTAGTGGGCTTGCTCCATGAGTTTCGGTTGGAAGCATGGTAGGAAGTGTAGGAACTTCCTCTCTTGAGTTGCTTCTCAACTCTTGTGGCTTTGTGCACTAGCTCTTGATAACTCCCATAATCACAAAGTTTCTACCGCACGAGAGATGTCATCTCTCAAACCATACAAAAATCGAGCCATCTTTGCCTCTTGATTCTCCTTGACATTAGCCCTCATCAAGGCACTTTCAAGCTCCTTTTGGTAGTCTTCAACACTTCGGTTGCCTTGGGTGAGGTGTTGCAACCTTTGAGCACATTCTCTCTCGTAGTAGCATGGGATGAACCGAGCTCTCATGGCATGCTTGAGCTCCTCCCAAGTGGCAATGGGAGCTTGGCGGTTCCTAGCTCTTGCTTGGTGTTCTTGCTCCCACCAAATGATGGCGTAGTCATGAAGTTCAATGATAGCTAGTTTGAGTTTGGTAGCATCATTGTACCCCATGACATCAAAGACCCTTTCGGTTTTGTTCATCCAAGTGAGGAACTCCTCCGGATCACTTGAACCATAGAAAGGTGGAACTTGAAGCTTCACATTGTTGAGAGCTTGTTGATCTTGAACTTGGGCTCTTTCTCCTAGGTTTCGGTTAAACCCTCGGTGGAAGTGGCTCCTTTCATAATCTTCGGCTTCATCCAAGTCTCTTTCAAGATAGGATTTGGCTTGCACCCTATCTTGAAAGATCCGCCTCTAGGGTTTCGGAGGGAGGTGGTGCTTCATGGTGTTCTTCTTCTTCACTACTCTCCGAAACCTCTCAACCATTCGGCCTCTCCTTGGTGGACCAAGAGGCCGAATGCTAGGAGCAATTTGGGAGTCTTTGGGGCGGTTCCCTCCTTGTGGCATCGGTCACACCTTGGGCATGGGAGCTCTCCGGTAGCTTGCCTTGAGCAATCTCAAGTCTTGTAACTTTCTCATTGGTAGTGACCATTTGCACTTTGATCTCTTTAAGCTCTTGCATGAGGTTGACAAGAGTTTCTTCCAACGTTGACTTAGGAGGAGGAGGTGGGTGTGATGAAGAAGAATCGGTTGACATACCTACAACAAAGATTCTTTCTTTTGCAATTGAAAATAGGAAGTTAGTAGTATAAACCCTCTCTTTGTGTTTGGATTCTCTCTTGTGTTTCACTCAAGGAGGATTCTCAATGGTGTATCACTCTTGATTGGCTTTAACCTCTCAAGTCCACAACCTTTTTCAACCTTGTTCAAGGAAGACACAACAATGGAAACAAGAACACACTAGTAAAAACCGAATGCAAGTAGAAAAAAAGAGAGCACTAGTTACTTGAAACTAGGTTTTGAAAAGTTTTAAAGGTAGATCGGGGTTGAAAGAAATAAGTTGTGGTAAATAAAGGTATTTTGAAAGCAACAAACACTTTTGGATGCAAGATGTTAAGCACTTTCGGATCAAATGTACTTTTGTGATGCACTTGATATGAACTCAAGATGAACTTGATGAACTTGCAAGAACACACAACTTTTCTCTCTCTTTAAGAGTTGTACTTTTCTTGATCCCTTTTCAAAGGCAACAAACTTTTCACTTCACAACATCATAGCATCATAAAAACAACAACTTGCACTTTTACTTTGCAAGAAATGGTAACTTTTGCACTTTACAAGAAGTGGCAACTTTGCACTTCCACTTTGCAAGAAATGACCATAAGTTTCGGTCACTCTTTGAGAAAGGAAGAGAATAGTTTCTTCAAAGTTTGCAAATCAAAACAAAAGGTTTCTTTGAAGAAACTTACAACATAAACATCAACCAAGCAACAAAGCTCTGATACCACTTGATGTGATCACCGAAAATGATCAACTCTTGGAAGGATCTAGCTTGGAAGATGAGCAACAATCTCTTGATAATTTCGGCTTAGCAAAGCACCTTTCAACTACAAGGTTGAACAATACTTTAGAAGCCAAGGGAAGGAGATGGATCTAGCACCTCTTAACTACTTGATCAAGCAATACTAGATATAATTCTTGAACCAAAAATTATGGAACAAGGGAATGGATTGTAGAAGTGAGAACCAAAAGCCAAAATAATCTCTTATGGAAGGAGAGATTTTCGGCAGCAATAGCATCAAAATAAGTTCTACCTTTACAATGTCTAGTTGCTAGTTTAAATAGGAAAGGTAAGTGGAGGTTATTGTCCAAAGTGTAGTAACACTTTTGACAAACACCCTAGGGTCACTTACCATTTCCATGATACAAAAGAAACCATAATGATACTACTAAAAATGGTGAGGGAAAAGTGAAAGGTAACCACCATTTGTGGTAATGGAGGGCAAGGACCAACCATTACTACAAACTAGTGAGTAAAGACCTCCACTTTAACCTACTTTCCTCCCATCTTCCAATAACATAAATATTGTTCAAATTTAGGTCAACTAAGATAAAATCTGATGTAAATGGATATTGGACCGAAATTGGAAGGTTTTGGGCCGGCCCAATCATGGTGGCGCGTGGCCCACACGCGCGGGCCTTGCGGCGCGCTGCGCGCTTGGCCGGCGAGTGAGGCTACTTCCGGGCTTCTCCAAGGTGGGGGAAGACTAGGTAGCTGTCCATGGGTGGTGGCGCATCGGTCCAGGGCGGGGGTGAGCGCGTGGAGCGCGTGGGTGAGGGGTGGTGGCGCGTGAAGCGCGTGGCGCCCTCCTCGTCTTCAAGGGAGGTGTAGGTGATGCTTCCCAAAGGGTTTGGGGTCTTCTCCACTTGAATTCCCATGAGTTGGAGCTTGAGGTCTTGATCTCGATCTTCATTCCGCTCCTCGGTTTGTGCCATGATCCTTATAAACGCTTGGAGCTTCTCTTGCACCTTCTTTGACCTAGACCGTGTCATGGGTCCATTGAGGCCTTGGAAGGGGCTTGGCATCTCTTGTGTGGAAGTGGGGTGGATGTCCACATCAGGCGAGACTTCTCCTTCTCCCTGGTAAGGGCCGCGCACCAGGTCTCCAGCTCAGCCACCCTCTTGTTGGGCCTCTCCGCCTCAGCCTTGGCAACGTGGACGGTTTCCACTTCCTTCTTCAAGCGAGGATGTCGCTAATCTGGGCATGGTCCCTTGCATTCGCGTAACTCAGAACCGGTGCCACCGGCTGAGACCAACGTGCTCGTTAACGGTAGCTCGCGATGAAATGGGTCAAACATGAAAGCCGGGAGACAAGAAAACAAAGGCACGGGAGATAACTCACTTGAAGGTTGCGCTTGGCGGCCTCCTTCAAAAACTTAACCGGGAGTCCAAGCTCCGATCCATCAACTCCTATCGAATGGAGTGGGAAGCCCTCCAAACACGACAAAGATCGCGCGCTCTCCCCACACAACAGAGAGGAATTGTTGTTCAGAGAAGGACAGGGTCCCAAGCTCCTTCCAGGGCAGACCCTCCTCCTTATAGACTTGCGCCCTAAGATCTTCCCTCAAGGCCTTTAAGGCACCAGTGATCCTCGGTGCACTTGGGGGTCGCCTTAGTGATCTCGCGCTTCCTCTCGAGGAATTACAACCACACACCAGCCTCCTCCAAAGACAGCCACCGCCGCACCCATGTCCACCACGCTGTCACGAATACTGCATGGTGGGCGAGAGGGCTCCGCCTCTGTAATAAGGGACTTATTAGCACAATAAAGGAAACGTGAAAACGAGGAAATGGAAAATGAAAATCACCTTGCGAGGGGCCTTGCTCCAAAGCAGGGGGTTCGCACTGCGGTTTCACCCAAGCACTGCCCCCAGAATGTTCGGAAGGGTGGCGAACCACATTTCAAGCACTCGTTTGAAAGGGGCACTCATCCAACGCCAAAGCCCTATTTACGACATCGCTTGGAGGACCCGAGGGTGCTTCCTCTAGGGCCTCTTCCCGCCGGGAAGCCTGGCTGCTTGTTGGGGGAACACCCCCATCATCTCTCCCCACTCCAAGCTGGATATCACCAGGCACGAGAACGCAGCTCTCCGTGGGAACCGCAAATGCCTTAGCTCTAGTAGAACTGCCAGCCTTCGCGCTGGACTTGGACTTTCTTTGCATGGCCAGCAAGAGATCGCCAGCTGAGGAAATCTTCTTTAAGGGTCCCTCCACCTTGGGAGAGGCCTCAATCTGAGGGGGGACCTCCGCTTGGGAGGAGAGAGGCAAAACAGCACTCTCAGAAGGAACTTCAGGACTCGCCCTGGGAGGGCTCGCCAGCAACCCAGACACAAAGGCGTCCATCCCAGTATCTTCAACTGGCGCCGCCGCTTTCAACTGGGAACCAGGGGCCTCCACCACCGGAGTCTCGCTAACCCCTTTCTCCCCAGAAACGCCTTCAGGGCCCCCCCTTGGGCACTTCATCAACACTGGGAGTCTCTCCCTGGATAGGTCCTCGCGGAGCGGCCTGATCTGATCCACGAGGAGCTTTCTCCCCAAGGCGATGCGCCGCACCGCGGGACACCTTCTTCCTCTTCGCCTCTCCCACTAGCGGTACACCTGAACCTGAAGCTGGCCTTTTTTTCGCGAGGGTTGAACAACACCCAAAACCTTCTCCGCGGCAGGGGAGGCGTTTTCCCTATACGCGCACGCAATGTGGATCTGCACCACGCCGCGCATGGAATCCCTCTTGCTTTTCTCTCGCCGTGGCGAGCGGGGGCATCTAGAAGAATAGAGATCAGTACACAGACAAGAAGATAAAAGAAACACCACTTGGAACACACCTCTGGGACCTGCTAGGGCAGCGAGAAGAGCATCCACCACCACACCGCAATGCGCGGGTCACCAACCATCATAAGGCGGAGGCACTTTAGGATCTATCGTGTGGCCGGTGCTAACACCAGCCCACCTAAGGACCACCTCATTCAGCTGGGTGAGGGAAAAGGGAAAAGTGCATCGCACGAACTCCTCGCCAACACGTCATCTAGCCACAAAAGGAGGTGAACGTATTCGCGCCACTGTGCCCGTCCGCGCATGAACAGGCCTTGGGGCCACACTGTAGGCCTCTCGTAGCCCTCGCAACTGGGAACCGCAAGGACTCGTCCCTGCAAACGAAGAAAAAACTACCATGCCAGTCATGGTGGGACTTTAAAGGAATACCAAAAGACACAGTCCCCCCAACGTTGAGGGGAGTAACATGAAAAAATTGTCCCCCTGTTCGCAGTTCCAGCCGGTAGAAACGCAAGAAGATGTCCGCGAAGGGCTCCACCCTAGCCAACCGGCACGCCACGATGAACCCGGCGATATGGATGAAAGCGTTAGGGCTAAGCTGTGACGGTGGGAGACCCCACAGAGTACACAGGTCCTAGACAAGGGGGGCAGTGGAAATCTCAACCCAGAAGTCATCTGGGCGGTGTAGAGACAGAGGGAAGAATTCTCCAGGTTCTCCGGTGTCTGCGGGAGCTTCAACTCCTTGCACGGCCCATCCGCGCCGTATACATGCACGGTCTCGACAGGGAAGAAAGCCTTTTCAAGCTCCTGCTGAAGCATATCAGGCTACACAGCAGTCTTGTCCACGACAGGAACGAATGGGCGAGCAGGTTCTCTAGCAGCCATCACAACGACAGAACAAAAGAAAGCTTAGGAAGATGAATCAGAGTAATTTCATCGAACACCTCGTAGGCAAAAGCGAAACGGGTGGGTGATCTCTTACCTGAAATTGCGGAGACAGAAGCGAACCAGCGCAAAAACAACAGGTGCGGTGAGGAATCGAGCACGTTCCACAAGTATCAAACTTAAACGCAAAGGCAGGAACAAACAACCAGGCAGAAAAAGAACGAGAATGAAGTTAAGGCAAGAGAGCGAAAAGCAAAAGGACAGAGATACGCGAAAGATGCTGGCTATTTATAGGCACAGTCCTAACGAGACCAACGCCGCCTCAAATGGAGAGCTAATCCCGGTGGGATGCGTGTCAAACATCGCTAACGGTAAGAAACGCTTTGGCCTTCCGTCAAAACGACTATTCCCAACGGTAACTTTAACTGTCACCGCACGCCACCCGAGCCCGGTTGCGGAGGCGGGGCGCCGGGATGCCGGAAGCGGAAGCCGGAATGATACAAAAAAGGCAGGTCCATCGAGACCTGCCGCGCGTAGCGGACCCGAAGGGCGAAACGATTGTGGAAGCAACCTAACAAAAATTTCATACATATAACTAAAATAAAATCAAAACATACAATTCATGCATCAGCAACAGAGTAAGCCTCGCCCTCCGTGGACGAGTGCATACGCACCAACATAGATACATACAGAGTTCACGTAACCTAAGGTGTCTAGCAAGCGCCAAGCGCCGTAACATGCATGTAATGTAATATATAAGTATATACAAATATACAATCATCACAAAGAAACTGTAAAATATGCACATGCAGCTACAGAGCCAACCCTAGGCCTAAACATCAAAATACCTCGCGGGATTCAGACCAATTAGACAAAATCCCAGCTCGCAAGGTACTGCTGCTGCTCAACACAACCAAGGCAGAAGCCTCGCGAAAACCTACCCCGCTGGCTGCTTACCAGACCTACCTGAAATCCAAAAACAAAACCCAAAAAGGGTGAGTCCTAAAAGGACCCGTAAGGGATTTGGGGTAAGATAAGCATATGTAACCCTGCAAAACAGAAAGATGGCAATATACAGAATATATGCAACAGAATACAGAATATCACGCGTGAAATAAAAACAGATCGAATACCCAAGGATGTGCGATACTAAATCGCCATAAACCCTTATAACCAATCAGAACGACAGCCTCCCTCTAAGGGAGTCAGAAGCCGAAGCTATTACAGAAGCATGGTGCACCAGCTGGGGTAGCGAACCCTCAACTATCGTAGGGTTAACAGACGGAGTATGCCATAAGGCATGCTCCTACAAATTATAGAACGTACCTTAAAGAAGAAATTTCCAAAATACCTGCAAAATAGAAATGCAACAACACATACACCTACAGACTACGAATATGCCCTAGGCATATAATACCGAAATACTTGCAATGTAAAGTAAAACTAAACATACACCTACCTTACCAAAAATAGCGTAACCAAACCCTTACCTCACAAATTCGAGTATTGGACCGATTCTGACGACTTCCACACCACGACCCGAAACTCGAAACCTCTCTTTTCTACCCTCCGAACCTCAGAATCTGTCAAACTAAGTTGAATTAGCATCCTTATTGACCACTCTACCAAACTACACCCCGACCCCAAAACCGAAAATCCGGCAGAATTTCCGTAAAATTCCAGATTTCCACAGAAACGTCAGAATTCATAACCAACTTAGGCAATGCAAGACTATACATTGACAAACATCATCCAACAAGCAAAACTGATCAAATCCAACCTTAAAACCCTTCATTACCCGACATTTTCCGATAAATCCGCATAAATGCAACTTTTCCAATTCTTACCCGAAATCAACGTTTCAAACTTCTAACCACACCTAAATTCAACCCCAATTCCACTTTAGCATCCAATTCAACCAACATCAAACCCCAACATGGAAAAAGAATCATTCCAATAATTCGGTTCTTAACCAACATTTTACCCAACTTCCAATTCAATCCAAACAAGCTACCAAACAACCATTCTAATCACCAATTTCACTTCTAAACCAAGAATGCTATCCAATTGCATCCAAAACAACAAAATCCAACATTTAACATCAACCTAAAATTCGGCCAAAAGGGGGTTTTTGACTCAACTTGCTTTCCATCAAATTGAATCCATACACAAGCTTAGAATCATGCTAGGATTAACATACTTGAAGCATGAATCAAGATAACAAACACACATCATTTTGGAAATTATCCATAAATTCGGCCAAAATAGAATTCTTCATCCAAGGTGTGTTTTCCAAAATCCAACACTTGATTAACACTCCCCTACTACCCAAGAACATCATACTAAAAGATGGGAGGAAGAGAATCATCCTAGCTTATAGCTAAGAACAAACTCATAATTCACAAATTCTTCTCTTTTTCCATCCAATTCTTGTTTCTAACAAGAAAAGAGAGATAGGGAGGATGCTTACCACTTAAAGGATCCATGTCCTTGTTGATTTGAGCCAAGATTTGAAGAACAAGAAGCTTGGGGTGAGCTTCCATGGTGGCGGCAGCATGTGAGAAAGAAGGAAGAAGAAGAAGAAGTATGAAATAATAACCATTTTATGAAATATAAGCTATATATAAATATCCTTTCCTTTTTCCCATCCTTTCTCATCTTAAATAAGAAAAGGCCAAGTGTCCCATAAACCTTCCCATTTCTGCCGAAAGTAAGCTGCTGCCCATGCTCCAATTATTTGTTTTGCAACCAAATATAATTAACTCCCAATTTTTCCGAAAGTTCCAATTCTTTTTGCCCAAAAATAATTACCGAATTCCAAAATTAACGAAACTTGGACACAACCCTCAGAATATTATAACATTCATAAAACATATTTCAAAAGTTCATTTACCATTCCGGAGTGTCCTACCGAGCTCGCTGAACCCGAACCAAAACCCGACGTGCGAGCGTGTCAAACAGAACCAAAATTCCGTCACACCAAAATTCCCCAAAAATACTCATAAAAACCATCTTGAATTATAACACAACTTACCCCAAAGCCGTCAGAAAATTTCCATCCCGAGCCCCGGGAGTCGCCCAGAACCGAACGTCCCGCCCCAAATATTACTCTCCACAGAAACCTCCGGGACAATCCCACGACTCCAAAACTACAAACGGCTTCTCAAACTGAGGTCTCGGGAGCGCTACCGAACCCACTGTACGTCCCGAGGCGACCCCGACAACCCCCCGGCGCCAGAAAAATATTTTCGGCGGAAACGTCCGGGGGACCCACACGACCTCAAAAACGAAAGGGTTCGCCAAAAAGATACTCGGATAGGGCTCGGGAGCCGCCTGAACGCCGAAAAACGTGACCCGCAGGCCAAAACTGGAGCCCCGGGTCACCCGGTCGCAACCCGCTCGGGGTGACCGTAACATTCTCCCCCCCTTAGAACTCTTGGTCCTCTAAGAGTAGCCTGAACCAACCAGACAGGTGTCGCTACCAACCAGAAAATATAAACATTCCTCTAACCGGAACAATCGGACCACCGTACTGGTGCGGCGGGAGTGGTAGTTTAGACTACCATACAGAGCCTCACGGCGTCCCACCCTCCAGGTGCATCTTATTGCACCCCGAGTCAGTTGCCGGTATTTCTACCAGACAACCCTGCATAAGATCGAACCTAAATCTAACCGATCCACAACAGGCTATCCCGAAGATATCACATAAAACATAAACAATTGGGGGAAAGGTCAACCTAATCACTTACTCGAAACTCATGAGAACCGATATAACTCGGGGTAACTTGCCCCGCCTACCAAATCTTACTGTCCCTCTGATCGGTGCTACCTCCAGTCAAATTCTGTCACCAAACTCAGATTCCAGAGCCCTACGGCGGCGGTTCGTATAAGCAGTGGTGCGGCTGTCGCGGTTTTGATCCGCGCCTGTAATAACTGATCTTCGCCGTAGTCTCCTCAAAAGCTCGGGTCCCACCAACCCTATCGACGCATCTGTCCAACAAGGTGGTGTCATACACCTCCTCCCGCATAACGCCTCATATAGTGCCATGCCAAACGTAGTCCGAAAGCCGTTGTTGTACGAGAACTCTAACAAAGGTAACTGCTGGTCCCAATCTCCTCCAAAATTCAAAGTACAGATTCGCAGCATATCTTCCAGTATCAGAATCACCGCTCCGACTGCCCGTCCGTCTGTGGGTGATAAGCTGTATTCAGATGGAGTCGCGTGCCCAGTGCTTCATGAAAAGCTCTCCAGAACCGTGCTGTGAAACGCGGATCACGGTCAGATACAATGGAGTTTGGTACTCCATGTAAACGTACCATCTCCCTGATGTAAAGCCGGCAAGCTTCTCCAGAGGGTCTATGACCCGAATAAGCAGAAAGTGTGCGCACTTTGTCAGCCGATCCACAATAACCCAGATAACATCATGGCGAGACCGTGTCAGGGGCAGTGCAGTCAAAAAGTCCATAGTAACATTGCCCCACTCCCGAACCGGAATGGGCAAAGTCTGCAGTGTCCCCGCCGGTTTCGATACTCAAACTACTCGAGTGTGCCTCCTCTAAAATCTCATTCCGTAACTCCCGATCCTCCGTACATAAAGGCGGTCTCGGAAGTATAACAATCCTCGCCATACTGAAACGTCTGTAACAAAGAACTCTTATCTACCCCAGATAATTTCTTCAACCCCGGATTTCTACTTTGCGCCTCGCGCACCCTGTCAAGCCACTCAGAATGTATAATAAGTGTAATAACCTGAGCACGCTCCCAGAGCTGCCACCTGTGCCAAAGGCATATCAAATCACTCTCCTCATATCGGTCACCAACATTTCCTCCCTTAATTAAGCCGGTATACTTCCCGCTCGAGCATCGGCAACCGTGTTGCCCTAGCCGAGATGTACTCGATACTACAATCATAGTCCTTAATGTATTCGAGCCATCTGCGCTGCCTCATGCTAAGCTCCTTCTGTGTAAACAGATATTTCAGACTCTTATGGTCGGTAAGAATCTGAAATTTATTACCAAACAGATATTACTTCCAATGTTTCAGCGCATAAATTATTATAGCCAACTCCAGATCATGTGTCAGTCAGTTCAGCTCATGCGGTCGCAGCTGCCTCGACCCATAAGCTACCACAAAACGCTCCTACACCAACACACATCCCAAATCGGATGTGGAAGCATCCGTATATATCACGACGGTAAGCTCGGATCTGGAAGAGTCGAATCGGAGCGTTAGTCAACCGCCGCTTTTAACTCCTGAAAATTCCGCTCACACCTATCGGACCAGAAATACGGTTGACCCTTCTTGGTCAATCACAAGCGGAGATGCCAGGATAGAACACCCCGTACAAACCTCCGATAAAATCCTCGCTAACCCTGTGAAGCTCCCGATCTCCCGCACCGTGGTAGGTTGTTTCCAATCCCGAACTGCCCTCACCTTCTCTCGGGTCCACAGACATGCCATGCTCGTAAATAACGTGTCCTGTAAAGGTGACCTCCCGGATTCAGTAACTCACACTTTGAGAATTTAGCATAAAGCTGATGTTCCCAAAGTGTCTCAGTAACTACCTCGATGCTCCCGATGCGAGTCCGCATCCCGAGAATATATCAAATATCATCAATAAAGACCACCACAAATGAGTCCAAGTACGGCCGAACACCCGATGCATCGATCCATGAATGCCGCCGAGCATTGGTCAGCCCGAACGGCATGACCGTAAACTCAAAGTGTCCAAATCGGGTGCGGAAAGCAGTCTTAGGTATGTCCTCTTCCTTCACCCTAAGCTGAAAATACCCAGATCGGAGATTAATCTTTGAGAAAACTCTCGAACCCTGAAGTTGATCAAAAGATCGTTAATCCTCAGTAACGGATACTTATTCTTCCCAACAAGAGCATTCAACCGTCTGTAATCGATAAAAAGTCAGAGTGTCTCATAATTCTTCTTAACAAACAATACCAGAGCACAACACGCTGAAGTGCTCGGTCGGATGAAACTCCTTTGCTGTAATTCCTCCAGTTGATTCTTCTACTCCTGCATCTCAGAAATAGTCATCCGATAAGGAGGAATAGATATCGGAGCAAGACTGACCGCAGTGGATGTCAAACACAATTTCCCGCTCTTATGGTAATCCGGGCAACTCCTCCGGAAATACCCGCGGAAAATCTCGAACCAACGGTAAACCATCCAACTTCAACTTAATACCAGGTTCATTCAGATCATAGCATTCCCCTACACCAACTATCGATAGCTGATCCAGAATCTGTAGCTCTCATCGTGTTGTGCGATAGTCAAACCAAGCCGGAGTCGTGAGAGGTAGTACCTCTCCAGAAACCATAATGGTACAGGTTGCACAATCAACGTGCACAGAGTTCTTGGATAGCCAGTCCATCCCAAGAATAACATCATAGTCCGGCGTGTCTAATACCAACAAATCCAATACTATCAGATGTCCACCCACAAATATCGTACAATCCCGAACCATCTCATTGAAAAACAGAAACTGACTCCCAGCAGTTTTTACTAAATACATTTGAGGCAAGGTACTAACAGACAGATACAGAAATGTAACACATTTCGGTGTTACAATGGAAACAAATGCTCCTGTATCAAATAACGCATGAACCGGTATCTCATTCGGAAATATAGTACCTTACAGAACTTCCTGCCGACTCAAGCCTCCCCGGCTAGGCTAGTGCCTCGCCTCGCTAACTAGGTTCTCCCGATGACTAGGGCCTCCCCTCGTAAAATGGAAAACTCGTCCCGCTCGGTTGTTGTGGTGGAGGGGATGGCTGAAGCCGCTGCCGCTACCGAGGTCTCGGGCCACCTGCTGAAACCCACGCCTCACGGCGCGTTGGGCCGTGCCCGAGACCGTGGACGCTAATAATCGCCAAAACCCCGCCTTACGCCAAAGGGCAATCTCGTATCCGGTGAGTGTCGAACCGCAACGTAAACATCGGCCCTCCCGCCGGTAACTAAGTCAACCAGTGTGATCACTACAGCAAATCAGACAAGGTCGTGCCGGTGGTGCTCCCCCTCTCCCTCTACAAAACTGCCTGTGCCTATTTGGCCGTCCAGAAATCTGCCGGGGTCCCCGCCGTGTGGAGCCCCTCGTACTCCCCTAACCTCGCTGCGAGGTGAGGTAACTCTCAACCTCCTCTTGCTCGAGGAGTTGAGCCTTAATGACCGCTTCCCGAAACAAAGTAATGTCTAAAGGTCTCAAAGCCCACCTGAACTCGGGGCGAATAAACCTCTTGGCCTTCTATTCTTCCATTCCATAGTACTACGGTACGTAGTAAACCAGCCGATCAAGCTCTCACTCAAACTCTCCGACAATCCTGTCTCCTCGATGAAACTCATCAACCGTGCTCGACACAGATTCTCGGCTACATCCCCACCGCACCGCTAGTGGAAAATGTAGCCTCCCCAGAGTTTATCAACTCCTGCAGACCAAATCTCTACTACTGGCCCTTCTCGGTCATTGAACCTCGGGGGTTCAAACTCGAAACCTCTCCGTAAGTCTGACCTCGCCGACCGGTGCCTCGATCTCCCGTCGTTGATAGAACCGACGAGAAGTCTAGGTGTCGAGTGACCATCCTCCTGAGTCACTCACTTACCAATCCCAAAGTCGTGGCGAGCAAAGTGGCTAAAGTCTCGCTATCACCACCTAATCAAAATGCCCTTATTGTGGCATAATCAGATCTTCCCTTGCCTACCGCCGCCTTGAACCAGGCTAGGCTGGCGGGTAATACCAAATCGAGAGGGGTCCCTACGACCGCTAAACCTCGGGCGGTGAGTGTGGTTGTTCAGACTCGGGTTACGCTGAACCCGTATCCTATTCCACGGAGGTGTGGGATCTCGCCCCGCCTCCGGTACTAAAACACGCTGTCTACGCGTGTTAACCAAACTCGAGACATTTCAGACCAAACAGAGTCCAGACAAATCGGTCACTCCTAATCCCTACGAAGCTAGCAGCAGCTTTTCTAAGGCTCAGAGTGCAATGCAAGACTTGACACGTAAATTATTTCTCGAATGATAAAATCATATATTTCACAAAATCACGTAAGCTTCATGCTTATTTCACCAAATCTTTTCCTAACACACAATTGTACGCACTGGATCTTTTCCACAATCCCACGATCGTAATAATCTTACCGTAATCCGTAAATCCCAAGTTCAAATCTTCAACTATCGTGATAACTTGAAGGATCAACTTTGTTCCACAATTTTATTTTGAAGTGGTTCAAGTAAGGAGGTGGCCAATCTCCGTACCAAACCATTCTAAAATAAAATGTACAACAATAGTTGTCACTACAAGTCACCGCTGACGACCAATATGGTCACTTACCTGCTCTGATACCAACTTGTCACCGCACGCCACCCGAACCCGGTTGCGGAGGCGGGGGCGCCGGGACGTCGGAAGCGGAAGCCGGAATGATACAAAAAAGGCAGGTCCATCGAGACCTGCCGCGCGTAGCGGACCCGAAGGGCGAAACGATTGTGGAAGCAACCTAACAAAAATTTCATACATATAACTAAAATAAAATCAAAACATACAATTCATGCATCAGCAACAGAGTAAGCCTCGCCCTCCGTGGACGAGTGCATACGCACCAAACATAGATACATACAGAGTTCACAGAACCTAAGGTGTCTAGCAAGCGCCAAGCGCCGTAACATGCACGTAATGAATATATAAGTATATACAAATATACAATCATCACAAAGAAACCGTAAAATATGCACATGCAAATACAGAGCCAACCCTAGGCCTAAACATCAAAATACCTCGCGGGATTCAGACCAAGTAGACAAAATCCCAGCTCGCAAGGTACTGCTGCTGCTCAACACAACCAAGGCAGAAGCCTCGCGGAAACCTACCCCGCTGGCTGCTTACCAGACCTACCTGAAATCCAAAAACAGAACCCAAAAAGGGTGAGTCCTAAAAGGACCCGTAAGGGATTTGGGGTAAGATAAGCATATGTAACCCCGCAAAACAGAAAGATGGCAATATACGTAATATATGCAATGTAATACACAATATCACGCGTGTAATAAAAACAGATCGAATATCGAAGGATGTGCGATACTAAATCGCCATAAACCCTTATAACCAATCAGAACGACAGCCTCCCTCTAAGGGAGTCAGAAGCCGAAGCTATTACAGAAGCATGGTGCACCAGCTGGGGTAGCGAACCCTCAACTGTCGTAGGGTTAACAGACGGAGTATGCCATAAGGCATGCTCCTACAAATTACAGAACGTACCTTAAAGCAGAAATTTCCAAAATACCTGCAAAATAGAAATGCAACAACACATACACCTACAGACTACAGAATATGCCCTAGGCATATAATACCGAAATACTTGCAGTAAAGTAAAACTAAAAATACACCTACCTTACCAAAAATAGCAGAACCAAACCCTTACCTCACAAATTCAGAGTATTGGACCGATTATGGACGACTTCCACACCACGACAAGAAACTCAGAAACCTCTCTTTTTCTACCCTCTGAACCTCAGAATCTGTCAAACTAAGTTGAATTAGCATCCTTATCGACCACTCTACCAACTACACCCCCGACCCCAAAGCCGAAAATCCGGCAGAATTTCCGTAAAATTCCAGATTTCCACAGAAACGTCAGAATTCAGAACCAACTTAGGCAATGCAAGACTATACATTGTCAAACATAATCCAACAAGCAGAACTGATTAAATCCAACCTTAAAACCCTTCATTACCCGACATTTTCCGATAAATCCGCATAAATGCAACTTTTCCAATTCTTACCCGAAATCAACGTTTCAAACTTCTAACCACACCTAAATTCAACCCCAATTCCACTTTAGCATCCAATTCAACCAACATCAAACCCCAACATGGAAAAAGAATCATTCCAATAATTCGGTTCTTAACCAACATTTTACCCAACTTCCAATTCAATCCAAACAAGCTACCAAACAACCATTCTAATCACCAATTTCACTTCTAAACCAAGAATGCTATCCAATTGCATCCAAAACAACAAAATCCAACATTTAACATCAACCTAAAATTCGGCCAAAAGGGGGTTTTTGACTCAACTTGCTTTCCATCAAATTGAATCCATACACAAGCTTAGAATCATGCTAGGATTAACATACTTGAAGCATGAATCAAGATAACAAACACACATCATTTTGGAAATTATCCATAAATTCGGCCAAAATAGAATTCTTCATCCAAGGTGTGTTTTCCAAAATCCAACACTTGATTAACACTCCCTACTACCCAAGAACATCATACTAAAAGATGGGAGGAAGAAAATCATCCTAGCTTATAGCTAATAACAAACCCATCATTCACAAATTCTTCTCTTTTTCCATCCAACTCTTGTTTCTAACAAGAAAAGAGAGCTAGGAGTAAGCTTACCACTTAAAGGATCCATTTCCTTGTTGATTTGAGCCAAGATTTGAAGAACAAGAAGCTTGGAGTGAGCTTCCATGGTGGCGGCAGCAAGTGAGAAAGAAGGAAGAAGAAGAAGAAGTATGAAATAATAACCATTTTATGAAATATAAGCTATATATAAATATCCTTTCCTTTTTCCCATCCTTTCTCATCTTAAATAAGAAAAGGCCAAGTGTCCCATAAACCTTCCCATTTCTGCCGAAAGTAAGCTGCTGCCCATGCTCCAATTATTTGTTTTGCAACCAAATATAAATTAACTCCCAATTTTTCCGAAAGTTCCAATTCTTTTGCCCAAAAATAATTACCGAATTCCAAAATTAACGAAACTTGGACACAACCCTCAGAATATTATAACATTCATAAAACATATTTCAAAAGTTCATTTACCATTCCGGAGTGTCCTACCGAGCTCGCTGAACCCGAACCAAAACCCGACGTGCGAGCGTCTCAACCTGAACCGAAATTCCGTCACTCCAAAATTCCCCAAAAATACTCATAAAAACCATCTTGAATTATAACACAACTTACCCCAAAGCCGTCAGAAAATTTCCATCCCGAGCCCCGGGAGTCGCCCAGAACCGAACGTCCCGCCCCAAATATTACTCTCCACAGAAACCTCCGGGACAATCCCACGACTCCAAAACTACAAACGGCTTCTCAAACTGAGGTCTCGGGAGCGCTACCGAACCCACTGTACGTCCCGAGGCGACCCCGACAACCCCCCGGCGCCAGAAAAATATTTTCGGCGGAAACGTCCGGGGACCCACACGACCTCAAATACGGAAGGGTTCGCCAAAATGATACTCGGATAGGGCTCGGGAGCCGTCTGAACGCCGAAAACGTGACCCGCAGCCAAAACCGAGCCGGGTCACCCGGCCGCAACCCGCTCGGGGTGACCGTAACATTCTCCCCCTTAAAACTCTTGGTCCTCCAAGAGTAGCTCGAACCAACCAGACAGTGTCGCTACCAACCAGAAAATATAAACATTCCTCTAACCTGAACAATCGGACCACCGTATCGGTGCGGCGGGAGTGGTAGTTTAGACTACCATACAGAGCCTCACGGCGTCCCACCCTCCGGTGCATCTTATTGCACCCGAGTCAGCTTGCGGTATTTCTACCAGACAACCCCAGACAGATCAACCTAAATCTAACCGATCCACAACAGGCTATCCTGGAAGATATCACATAAAACAGAAACCGTTGGGGGGGTAAGGCCAACCTAACAACTTACTCTGGAAACTCATGAGAACCGATATAACTCGGGGTAACTTGCCCCGCCTACCAAATCTTACTGTCCATCAGATCGGTGCTACCTCCAGTCAAATTCTGTCACCAAACTCAGATTCCAGAGCCCTACGGCGGCGGTTCGTATAAGCAGTGGTGCAGTCGTTCGCGGTTTTGATCCGCGCCTGTAACAATCTGATCTTCGCCGTAGTCTCCTCAAAAAGCTCGGGTCCCAGCTCAACCCTATCAGACGCATCTGTCCAACAGTGTGGTGTCATACACCTCCTCCCGTACAACGCCTCATATAGTGCCATGCCAAACGTAGTCTGGAAGCTGTTGTTGTACGAGAATTCTAACAAAGGTAACTGCTGGTCCCAATCTCCTCCAAAATTCAAAGTACAGATTCGCAGCATATCCTTCAGTATCAGAATCACCGCTCCGACTGCCCGTCCGTCTGTGGGTGATAAGTTGTATTCAGATAGAGTCGCGTGCCCAGTGCTTCATGAAAAGCTCTCCAGAACCGTGCTGTGAAACGCGGATCACGGTCAGATACAATGGAGTTTGGTACTCCATGTAAACGTACCATCTCCCTGATGTAAAGCCGGCAAGCTTCTCCAGAGGGTCTATGACCCGAATAAGCAGAAAGTGTGCGCACTTTGTCAGCCGATCCACAATAACCCAGATAACATCATGGCGAGACCGTGTCAGGGGCAGTGCAGTCAGAAAGTCCATAGTAACATTGCCCCACTCCCGAACTGGAATGGGCAAAGTCTGCAGTGTCCCTGCCGGTTTCTGATACTCAAACTGCTCGAGTGTGCCTCCTCTAAAATCTCATTCCAGAACTCCTGACCCTCTGGTACATAAAGGCGGTCTCGGAAGTATAACAATCCCTGCCATACTGAAACGTCGGTAACAAAGAACTCTTATCTACCCCAGATAATTTCTTCAACCCCGGATTTCTACTTTGCGCCTCGCGCACCCTGTCAAGCCACTCAGAATGTATAATAAGTGTAATAACCTGAGCACGCTCCCAGAGCTGCCCCCTGTGCCAAAGGCATATCAAATCACTCTCCTCAGATCGGTCACCAACATTTCCTCCCTTAATTAAGCCGGTATACTTCCTGCTCAGAGCATCGGCAACCGTGTTGCCCTAGCCAGAGATGTACTCGATACTACAATCATAGTCCTTAATGTATTCGAGCCATCTGCGCTGCCTCATGCTAAGCTCCTTCTGAGTAAACAGACATTCCAGACACTTATGGTCGGTAAGAATCTGAAATTTATTACCAAACAGATATTACTTCCAATGTTTCAGCGCATAAATTATTATAGCCAACTCCAGATCATGTGTCAGTCAGTTCAGCTCATGCGGTCGCAGCTGCCTCGACCCATAAGCTACCACAAAACACTCCTGCACCAACACACACCCCAAACTGGATGTGGAAGCATCCGTATATATCACGTACGGTAAGCTCGGATCTGGAAGAGTCAGAATCGGAGCGTTAGTCAACTGCCGTTTTAACTCCTGAAAATTCCGCTCACACCTATCAGACCAGAAATACGGAAGACCCTACTTGGTCAACTGCGTAAGCAGAAATGCCAGGATAGAACACCCTGGTACAAACCTCTGATAAAATCCTACTAACCCCAGGAAGCTCCTGATCTCCCGTACCGTGGTAGGTTGTTTCCAGTCCTGAACTGCCCTCACCTTCTCTGGGTCCACAGACAGACCATGCTCAGAAATAACGTGTCCCAGAAAGGTGACCTCCCGGATCCAGAACCCACACTTTGAGAATTTAGCATAAAGCTGATGTTCCCAAAGTGTCTGCAGAACTACCCTCAGATGCTCCCGATGCGAGTCCGCATCCCGAGAATATATCAGAATATCATCAATAAAGACCACCACAAATGAGTCCAAGTACGGCCGGAACACCCGATGCATCAGATCCATGAATGCTGCTGGAGCATTGGTCAGCCCGAACGGCATGACCGTAAACTCAAAGTGTCCAAATCGGGTGCGGAAAGCAGTCTTAGGTATGTCCTCTTCCTTCACCCTAAGCTGAAAATACCCAGATCGGAGATTAATCTTTGAGAAAACTCTCGAACCCTGAAGTTGATCAAAAAGATCGTTAATCCTCGGTAACAGATACTTATTCTTCCCAACAAGAGCATTCAACCGTTTGTAATCAATACAAAGTCAGAGTGTCCCATCATTCTTCTTAACAAACAGAACAACCAGAGCACCCCACGCCGAAGTGCTCGGTCAGATGAAACTCTTTTGCTGTAATTCCTCCAGTTGCTTCTTCTACTCCTGCATCTCAGAAATAGGCATCCGATAAGGAGGAATAGATATCGGAGCAGTACCCGACTGCAGGTGGATGTCAAACACAATTCCCCGCTCTTATGGTAATCCGGCAACTCCTCCGGAAATACCTGCGGAAAATCTCGAACCAACGGTAAACCATCCAACTTCAACCTAATACCAGCTTCATTCAGATCATAGCATTCCCCTACACCAACTATCGACAGCTGATCCAGAATCTGTAGCTCCTTACTATGCTGTGCGATAGTCAAACCAGTCGGAGTCGTGAGAGGTAGTACCTCTCCAGAAACCATAATGGTACGGGTTGCACAATCAACGTGCACAGAGTTCTTGGATAGCCAGTCCATTCCAAGAATAACATCATAGTCCGGCGTGTCTAATACCAACAAATCCAATACTATCAGATGTCCACCCACAAATATTGTACAATCCCGAACCATCTCATTGAAAAACAGAAACTGACTCCCATCAGTTTTTACTAAATACATTTGAGGCAAGGTACTAACAGACAGATACAGAAATGTAACACATTTCGGTGTTACAATGGAAACAAATGCTCCTGTATCAAATAACGCATGAACCGGTATCTCATTCGGAAATATAGTACCTTACAGAACTTCCTGCTGACTCAAGCCTCCCTGCTGGCTAGTGCCTGCCTGCTAACTAGGTTCTCCCTGATGACTAGGGCCTCCCCTCAGAAAATGGAAAACTCGTCCTGCTCTGGTTGCTGTGGTGGAGGGGATGGCTGAAGCTGCTGTCGCTACTGAGGTCTCGGGCCACCCTGCTGAAACCCACGCCCTCACGGCGCGTTGGGCTGTGCCCGAGACTGTGGACGCTAATAACTGCCAAAAACCCTGCCTTACAGTCAAAGGGCAATCTCGTATCCAGTGAGTGTCAGAACCGCAACGTAAACATCGGCCCTCCTGCCGGTAACTAAGTCAACCGGGGTGATACCTACTGCAAATCAGACAAGGTCGTGCCGGTGGTGCTCCCCCTCTGCCTCTACAAAACTGCCCAGGCCTATTTGGCCGTCCAGAAATCTGCCGGGGTCCCTGCTGTGTGGAGCCCCTCGTACTCCCCTAACCTCGCTGCGAGGTGAGGTAACTCTCAACCTCCTCTTGCTCGAGGAGTTGAGCCTTAATAACCGCTTCCCGAAACAAAGTAATGTCTAAAGGTCTCAAAGCCCACCTGAACTCGGGGCGCAGTCGGCGAATAAACCTCTTGGCCTTCTATTCTTCCATTCCATAGTACTACGGTACGTAGTAAACCAGCCGATCAAACTCTCACTCATACTCTCCGACAGTCTTGTCTCCCGATGAAACTCATCAAGCGTGCACGACACAGATTCACTGGCTACATCCCCACTGCACTGCTAGTGGAAAATGTAGCCTCCCCCAAGAGTTTATCAACTCCTGCAGACCAAATCTCTACTACTTCTGGCCCTTCTCGGTCATTGAACCTCGGGGGGGTTCAAACTCTGAAACCTCTCCAGAAGTCTGACCTCGTCAGACTGGTGCCTCAGATCTCCCCGTCGTTGATAGAACCGACGAGAAGTCTAGGTGTCGTAGTGACCATCCTCCTCGGAGTCACTCACTTACCAATCCCAAAGCTGTGGCGAGCAGTGGCTAAAGTCTCGCTATCACCACCTAATCAAAATGCCCTTACTGTGGCATAATCAGATCTTCCCTTGCCTACTGGCGCCCCTGAAGCAGCTAGGCTGGAGGGTAATACCTAATCAGAGAGGGGTCCCTACGACCGCTAAACCTCGGGCGGTGAGTGTGGTTGTTCAGACCCTGGGTTACGCTGAACCCGTATCCTATTCCACGGAGGTGTGGGATCTCAGTCCCGCCCCTCCGGTACTAAAACACGCTGTCTACGCGTGTTAACCAAACCTGAGACATTTCAGACCAAACAGAGTCCAGACAAATCGGTCACTCCTAATCCCTACAGAAGCTAGCAGCAGTTTTCTAAGGCTCTGTAGTGCAATGCAATACTTGACACAGAAATTATTTCTCAGAATGATAAAATCATATATTTCACAAAATCACAGAAGCAGTTCATGCTTATTTCACCAAATCTTTTTCCTAACACACAATTGTACGTACCCGGATCTTTTCCACAATCCCACGATCGTAATAATCTTACCAGAATCCAGAAATCCCAAGTTCCGAAATCTTCAACTATCAGAATAACTTGAAGGATCAACTTTGTTCCACAATTTTATTTTGAAGTGGTTCAAGTAAGGAGGTGGCCAATCTCCGTACCAAACCATTCTAAAATAAAATGTACAACAATAGTTGTCACTACAAGTCACCGCTGACGACCAATATGGTCAGTTACCTGCTCTGATACCAACTTGTCACCGCACGCCACCCGAACCCGGTTGCGGAGGCGGGGCGCCGGGACGTCGGAAGCGGAAGCCGGAATGATACAAAAAAGGCAGGTCCATCGAGACCTGCCGCGCGTAGCGGACCCGAAGGGCGAAACGATTGTGGAAGCAACCTAACAAAAATTTCATACATATAACTAAAATAAAATCAAAACATACAATTCATGCATCAGCAACGAGTAAGCCTCGCCCTCCGTGGGCGAGTGCATACGCACCAAACATAGATACATACGAGTTCACGAACCTAAGGTGTCTAGCAAGCGCCAAGCGCTCGGAACATGCACGAGCAGAATATATAAGTATATACAAATATACAATCATCACAAAGAAACCGAGAAAATATGCACATGCGGCTACAGAGCCAACCCTAGGCCTAAACATCAAAATACCTCGCGCGGGATTCAGACCAAGTAGACAAAATCCCAGCTCGCAAGGTACTGCTGCTGCTCAACACAACCAAGGCAGAAGCCTCGCGGAAACCTACCCCGCTGGCTGCTTACCAGACCTACCTGAAATCCAAAAACAGAACCCAAAAAGGGTGAGTCCTAAAAGGACCCGTAAGGGATTTGGGGTAAGATAAGCATATGTAACCCTGCAAAACAGAAAGATGGCAATATACAGAATATATGCAACAGAATACAGAATATCACGCGTGTAATAAAAACAGATCAGAATACCGAAGGATGTGCGATACTAAATCGCCATAAACCCTTATAACCAATCAGAACGACAGCCTCCCTCTAAGGGAGTCAGAAGCCGAAGCTATTACAGAAGCATGGTGCACCAGCTGGGGTAGCGAACCCTCAACTGTCGTAGGGTTAACAGACGGAGTATGCCATAAGGCATGCTCCTACAAATTACAGAACGTACCTTAAAGCAGAAATTTCCAAAATACCTGCAAAATAGAAATGCAACAACACATACACCTACAGACTACAGAATATGCCCTAGGCATATAATACTGAAATACTTGCAGAACAGAAAGTAAAACTAAACATACACCTACCTTACCAAAAATAGCAGAACCAAACCCTTACCTCACAAATTCAGAGTATTGGACCGATTCTGGACGACTTCCACACCACGACCCGAAACTCAGAAACCTCTCTTTTTCTACCCTCTGAACCTCAGAATCTGTCAAACTAAGTTGAATTAGCATCCTTATCGACCACTCTACCAACTACACCCCGACCCCAAAACCGAAAATCCGGCAGAATTCGCGTAAAATTCCAGATTTCCACGAAATGTCGAATTCGAGAACCAACTTAGGCAATGCAAGACTATACATTGTCAAACATAATCCAACAAGCAGAACTGATTAAATCCAACCTTAAAACCCTTCATTACCCGACATTTTCCGATAAATCCGCATAAATGCAACTTTTCCAATTCTTACCCGAAATCAACGTTTCAAACTTCTAACCACACCTAAATTCAACCCCAATTCCACTTTAGCATCCAATTCAACCAACATCAAACCCCAACATGGAAAAAGAATCATTCCAATAATTCGGTTCTTAACCAACATTTTACCCAACTTCCAATTCAATCCAAACAAGCTACCAAACAACCATTCTAATCACCAATTTCACTTCTAAACCAAGAATGCTATCCAATTGCATCCAAAACAACAAAATCCAACATTTAACATCAACCTAAAATTCGGCCAAAAGGCGGTTTTTGACTCAACTTGCTTTCCATCAAATTGAATCCATACACAAGCTTAGAATCATGCTAGGATTAACATACTTGAAGCATGAATCAAGATAACAAACACACATCATTTTGGAAATTATCCATAAATTCGGCCAAAATAGAATTCTTCATCCAAGGTGTGTTTTCCAAAATCCAACACTTGATTAACACTCCCCTACTACCCAAGAACATCATACTAAAAGATGGGAGGAAGAAAATCATCCTAGCTTATAGCTAAGAACAAACCCATCATTCACAAATCCTCTCTTTTTTCCATCCAATTCTTGTTTCTAACAAGAAAAGAGAGCTAGGAGTAAGCTTACCACTTAAAGGATCCATTTCCTTGTTGATTTGAGCCAAGATTTGAAGAACAAGAAGCTTGGAGTGAGCTTCCATGGTGGCGGCAGCAAGTGAGAAAGAAGGAAGAAGAAGAAGAAGTATGAAATAATAACCATTTTATGAAATATAAGCTATATATAAATATCCTTTCCTTTTTCCCATCCTTTCTCATCTTAAATAAGAAAAGGCCAAGTGTCCCATAAACCTTCCCATTTCTGCCGAAAGTAAGCTGCTGCCCATGCTCCAATTATTTGTTTTGTAACCAAATATAATTAACTCCCAATTTTTCCGAAAGTTCCAATTCTTTTTGCCCAAAAATAATTACCGAATTCCAAAATTAACGAAACTTGGACACAACCCTCAGAATATTATAACATTCATAAAACATTTTTCAAAAGTTCATTTACCAATCCGGAGTGTCCTACCGAGCTCGCTGAACCCGAACCAAAACCCGACGTGCGAGCGTGTCAAACAGAACCAAAATTCCGTCACACCAAAATTCCCCAAAAATACTCATAAAAACCATCTTGAATTATAACACAACTTACCCCAAAGCCGTCAGAAAATTTCCATCCCGAGCCCCGGGATTCCCGTCCCGAGCCCCGGGAGTCGCCCAGAACCGAACGTCCCGCCCCAAATATTACTCTCCACAGAAACCTCCGGGACAATCCCACGACTCCAAAACTACAAACGGCTTCTCAAACTGAGGTCTCGGGAGCGCTACCGAGCCCGCTGTACGTCCCGAGGCGACCCCGACAACCCCCCGGCGCCAGAAAAATATTTTCGGCGGAAACGTCCGGGGGACCCACACGACCTCAAATACGGAAGGGTTCGCCAAAATGATACTCGGATAGGGCTCGGGAGCCGTCTGAACGCCGAAAAACGTAACCCGCAGGCCAAAACCGGAGCCGGGTCACCGTCCGCAACCCGCTCGGGGTGACCGTAACATTCTCCCCCTTAAAACTCTTGGTCCTCCAAGAGTAGCTGAACCAACCAGACAGTGTCGCTACCAACCAGAAAATATAAACATTCCTCTAAACCAGAACAATCGGACCACCGAACTGGTGCGGCGGGAGTGGTAGTTTGGACTACCATACAGAGCCTCACGGCGTCCCACCCTCCGGGTGCATCTTATTGCACCCAGAGTCAGATGCCGGTATTTCTACCAGACAACCCCAGACGATCCGAACCTAAATCTAACCAATCCACAACAGGCTATCACTCGGAAGATATCACATAAAACATAAAGCGATTGGGGGTAAGGTCAACCTAACAACTTACTCTGGAAACCCATAAGAACCGATATAACTGGGTAACTTGCCCCGCCTACCAAATCTTCTTGTCCATCGATCGGTGCTACCTCCAGTCAAATTCTGTCACCAAACTCAGATTCCAGAGCCCTACGGCGGCGGTTCGTATAAGCAGTGGTGCAGTCGTTCGCGGTTTTGATCCGCGCCTGTAACAATCTGATCTTCGCCGTAGTCTCCTCAAAAAGCTCGGGTCCCAGCTCAACCCTATCAGACGCATCTGTCCAACAGTATGGTGTCATACACCTCCTCCCGTACAACGCCTCATATAGTGCCATGCCAAACGTAGTCTGGAAGCTGTTGTTGTACGAGAATTCTAACAAAGGTAACTGCTGGTCCCAATCTCCTCCAAAATTCAAAGTACAGATTCGCAGCATATCCTTCAGTATCAGAATCACCGCTCCGACTGCCCGTCCGTCTGTGGGTGATAAGTTGTATTCAGATAGAGTCGCGTGCCCAGTGCTTCATGAAAAGCTCTCGAACCGTCTTTGTGAAACGCGGATCACGGTCGATACAATGGAGTTTGGTACTCCATGTAAGCGTACCATCTCCCCGATGTAAAGCCGGCAAGCTTCTCCGGAGGGTCTATGACCGAATAAGCGAAAGTGTGCGCACTTTGTCAGCCGATCCACAATAACCTGAGATAACATCATGGCGAGACCGTGTCGGGCGGTGCGTCGAAAGTCCTTAGTAACATTGCCCCACTCCCGAACCGGAATGGGCAAAGTCTGCAGTGTCCTGCCGGTTTCGATACTCAAACTACTCGAGTGTGCCTCCTCTAAAATCTCATTCCGAACTCCCGACCCTACGGTACATAAAGGTGGTCTCGGAAGTATAACAATCCACTGCCATCTTGAAACGTCGGTAACAAAGAACTCTTATCTACCCCAGATAATTTCTTCAACCCCGGATTTCTACCTTGCGCCTCGCGCACCCTGTCAAGCCACTCAGAATGTATAATAAGTGTAATAACCTGAGCACGCTCCCAGAGCTGCCCCCTGTGCCAAAGGCATATCAAATCACTCTCCTCAGATCGGTCACCAACATTTCCTCCCTTAATTAAGCCGGTATACTTCCTGCTCAGAGCATCGGCAACCGTGTTGCCCTAGCCAGAGATGTACTCGATACTACAATCATAGTCCTTAATGTATTCGAGCCATCTGCGCTGCCTCATGCTAAGCTCCTTCTGTGTAAACAGATATTTCAGACTCTTATGGTCGGTAAGAATCTGAAATTTATTACCAAACAGATATTACTTCCAATGTTTCAGCACATAAATTATTATAGCCAACTCCAGATCATGTGTCAGTCAGTTCAGCTCATGCGGTCGCATGCCTCGACCCATAAGCTACCACAAAACGCCATCGCACCAACACACACCCCAAACTGGATGTGGAAGCATCCGTATATATCACGTACGGTAAGCTCGGATCTGGAAGAGTCAGAATCGGAGCGTTAGTAAACTGCCGTTTTAACTCCTGAAAATTCCGCTCACACCTATGAGACCAGAAATACGGTTGACCCTTCTTGGTCAACTGCGTAAGCGGAGATGCCAGGATAGAACACCCTGGTACAAACCTCTCGATAAAATCCTGCTAACCCTGTGAAGCTCCCGATCTCCCGTACCGTGGTAGGTTGTTTCGATCTGAACTGCCCTCACCTTCTCTCGGGTCCACAGCAGACCATGCTCGAAATAACGTGTCCCGAAAGGTGACCTCCCGGATCAGAACCCACACTTTGAGAATTTAGCATAAAGCTGATGTTCCCAAAGTGTCTGAAACTACCTCGGATGCTCCCGATGTGAGTCCGCATCCCGAGAATATATCGAATATCATCAATAAAGACCACCCCAAATGAGTCCAAGTACGGCCGAACACCCGATGCATCGGATCCATGAATGCTGCTGGAGCATTGGTCAGCCCGAACGGCATGACCGTAAACTCAAAGTGTCCAAATTGGATGCGGAAAGCGAGTCTTAGGTATGTCCTCTTCCTTCACCCTAAGCTGAAAATACCCCGATCGGAGATTAATCTTTGAGAAAACTCTCGAACCACGAAGTTGATCAAAAGATCGTTAATCCTCGGTAACGGATACTTACTCTTCCCAACAAGAGCATTCAACCGTTTGTAATCAATACAAAGTCGAGTGTCCCATCATTCTTCTTAACAAACAGAACCCCAGCACCCCACGCCAAGTGCTCGGTCGGATGAAACTCTTTTGCTGTAATTCCTCCGATTGCTTCTTCTACTCTGCATCTCGAAATAGGCATCCGATAAGGAGGAATAGATATCGGAGCGACCCCGTGCAGTGGATGTCAAACACAATTTCCCGCTCTTATGGTAATCCGGCAACTCCTCCGGAAATACTGCGGAAAATCTCGAACCAACGGTAAACCATCCAACTTCAACCTAATACCACTTCATTCAGATCATAGCATTCCCTACACCAACTATCGACAATGATCCAGAATCTGTAGCTCCTTACCGTCTGCGATAGTCAAACCGGTCCGAGTCGTGAGAGGTAGTACCTCTCCGAAAACCATAATGGTACGGGTTGCACAATCAACGTGCACGAGTTCTTGGATAGCCAGTCCATTCCAAGAATAACATCATAGTCCGGCGTGTCTAATAACAACAAATCCAATACTATCAGATGTCCACCCACAAATATCGTACAATCCCGAACCATCTCATTGAAAAAGCAGAATCGACTCCCAGCTTTTACTAAATACATTTGAGGCAAGGTACTAACAGACAGATACAGAAATGTAACACATTTCGGTGTTACAATGGAAACAAATGCTCCTGTATCAAATAACGCATGAACCGGTATCTCATTCGGAAATATAGTACCTTACAGAACTTCCTGCTGACTCAAGCCTCCTGGCAGCTAGTGCCTCGCCCGCTAACTAGGTTCTCCCCGATGACTAGGGCCTCCTCGAAAAATGGAAAACTCGTCCTGCTCTGGTTGTTGTGGTGGAGGGGATGGCTGAAGCTGTCGCTATCGAGGTAAGATACGGTTCGTATACATGGCAACCAACCGAACTCGCAAAACAGAGCAATACAAGCACAAATATACATATACCAATATAAGTACAATTTCCCGTAGGACAAGGTGAGTCAAAGATCCCATACGCGGTACCGGCTGGGGTCATGATCCCCAAACTGTCGTAGGGTCCCAGTGGTATACCGGCACTCCCGGTGCGGGTATACATAAAGTTTCGGCACCCTCCAGTGCGGACACACCAAAAAACCACAGAGCACCCGAGGTCTCCAAGACCGTCCCGGGTCTCACCATAGAATCGCATATAATATAACAATATAAATTAAGATACTCGCACCTAGTGCGGATATGCAGAACCAGCTACAAACCCGTGGCCTCCAAGACCATCCGGGCCTTGGACAGACACGAACATGCATCTTACCATATGACAGGTCCCGGGATCACCGAACCACCGTCCTCAACCCGGAAACCCGCCTCAACTAAACCAGTATACATAAAGTCCTATACCAATATGTATAACAAGAAAAGTTGAACCCTTACATCGAAATACATAAAGTTTCATTTCAAATTTCGGTTCTTTACCAACATTTTGTCCAACTTCCAATTCAATCCATTCAAGCAACCAAACAATCATTCTAACCACCAATTCCACTTCCTAAGCAAGAATGCCAACCAATTACATCTAAACCAACCAAAATCAACCATGAACCTTAACTTATAATTTCGGCAAAAAGTGGGTTTTTCACCCAACTTGTTTCCATCAAATTGAAACCATACCTAGGCTTAGAATCATGCTAGGAACAACATACCTCAAGCATGATCCAAGAACACAAACATACACCATTTTAGAAAATCACCCATAAATTCAGCATTTTAGGGTTTTAGCATCCAAGGAGTTTTTCCAAAATCTAACCATAGATTCTTACTCCTCTCCATCCCAAGATCAACATACTTAAATTTGGAAGCAAGAGAATCATCCTAGCTAGTAGCTAAGAACAAACCTCAATTCCAAAAATCCTTCTCTTTCTCTAACCAAAACTTGTTTCCAACTTGAAAAGAGAGAAAGGGAGGAGACTTACCACTTATAGAATCCAATTTCTTGATGATTTCAGCCAAGATTTGAAGAACAAGAAGCTCCCATGAACAGTAACAATGGCGCAAGGAAGAGAGAAGGAAGAAGAAGAAGAAGAAAAGTGATGAAAATGAATTAATATCTCTTTATATATTTTCTTCCGTTTTCCCATCCCTTTTCCATCTTTAATGAAAATTTGCCAAGTGTCCCCTATCCTCTTCCCTTCCTGCCGACTTCAGCTCCTCCCCCTTTCCTATTATTGCTGTTTTGTGGCCAAATTACAAGTTAATCCTCCAACTCTTCCAAAAGTTATAATTTCGGCCCAACCGCAATTACCGAACCCCAATTGAAACAAAAATTGGACACAATCCTCGAAATATCATAACTTTCATAAAACATGTACCAAATATTTATTTACAACTCCAGTGTCCTACCGAGCTCGCTGAACCCGAACGAATCTCGACGTGCGAGCATATCCACCTGAACCAAAATCCCGTCACGCCAAAATTCCACAAAAATAACCATAAAATCTATCTTAAAATATAACATAACTTACCCTGGAATCGTCGAGAAATTCCATTCGAAGCCCCGGGATTCCCGTTCGAGCCCCGAGAGTCGCCCGGGACCGAACGTCCCGCCCCAAAACTATATGATCCATAAAAAGATCCGGGACGTTCCCACGACTCCAAATCCGCAAACGGTTTCTCAATCTGGGGTCCCGGGAGCGCTACCGAGCCCGCTGTACGTCGCGAGACAACCCCGACAACCCCCCCGGAAAAATATTTTCGGCAGAAATGTCCGGGGGACCCACACGACCTCAAATATGAAAGGGTTCGTCAAAATAATACTCGGATAAAGCTCGGGAGCTGCCTGAACACCCAAAACCATGACCTGCAGGCCAAAACCGGAGCCCAGGTCACCCGATCGCAACCCGCTCGGGGTGACCGTAACATCTTCCCCCCCTTAGGACTCTTGGTCCTCCAAGAGGGATATCAACCGGCCCATCTTGCTAGGGTATCGCTCCCTAATATCCTGCTCGATCTCCCAAGTCGCTTCCCGGTCGGTATGATGTGACCACCGAACCTTGACCATGGGAATCAACTTGCTTCGGAGTTTCAGTATCGCACCCCGAAAGGCAATCGGTACCTCCTGAAACGACAAGTCAGTTCCACTGAACCTCCTCCACCGGGATTGTCATGCGGGATCCAAAATGCATTTCTTCAACATGCGCGTGAAAGGCGTTGTGCACCGCAGACATACTCGGAGGTAAACCCAACCTGTAGGCCAACCTGCCTACTCGCTCTAGAATCTCGTACGGACCGATATACCTTGGGGCTAAACTCTGTCGCCCACCTCGAACTCCAAGTCCCTGCGTCGCCTGCTCGCATATGAGGTGGTGCGGTCGTTCGCGGTTTTCAATCGCGCCTGGATAACCCAGATCTTGGTTGTGGTCTCTTCAATGAGTTCGGGACCCAACTCAATCCTGTTAGACGCCTTAGTCCAACAGTGCGGTGTCATACACCGTCGCCCATATAGTGCCTCGTATGGTGCCATGCCGATAGTACTCTGATAGCTGTTGTTGTACGAGAATTCTGTTCACGGTCACCCCGAGCGGGTTGCGGCCGGGTGACCCGGCTCCGGTTCGCTGCGGGTCACGTTTTCGGCGTTCGGGCGGCTCCCGAGCCCTATCCGAGTATCATTTTGGCGAACCCTTTCGTATTTGAGGTCGTGTGGGTCCCCCGGACGTTTCCGCCGAAAATATTTTTCCGGCGGGGGGTTGTCGGGGTCGTCTCGGGACGTACAGCGGGCTCGGTAGCGCTCCCGAGACCTCAGATTGAGATGCCGTTTGCAGTTTTGGAGTCGTGGGAATGTCCCGGAGGTTTCTATGGAATACAATACTTGGGGCGGGACATTTGGTCCCGGCGACTCTCGGGGCTCGGGATGGAAATCTTCTGACGGCTTTGGGGTAAGTCATGTTATAATTCAAGTTGGATTTATGAGTATTATTGTGGAATTTTGGTGTGATGGGATTTTGGTTCTGTTTGACACGCTCGCACGTCGGGATTTGTTCGGGTTTAGCGAGCTCGGTAGGACACTCTGGAATTGTAAATGAACTTTTGAAATATGTTTTATGAATGTTATAATATTCTGAGGGTTGTGTCCAAGTTTCGTTAATTTTGGAATTCGGTAATTATTTTTGGGCCAAAAATATTGGAACTTTCGGAAAAGTTGGGAGTTAATTCGTATTTGGTTACAAAATAAAAATTATGGAGCATGGGCAGCAAGTGGAATTCGGCTGGAATGGGGAGGAGATAAGGGACACATGTCTTACTCTTATTTAAGATGAGAAGTGATGGGAAAAGAAGGAAATATATATATAGCATATATATTTCATAAAAGCTTATTATCTCATTTCTTCTTCTTCTTCCTCACTTGCATCCGCCTCCATTAGAGCTCACCTCCAAGCTTGAAGATCTTCATTTGGGCTGAAATCATCAAGGCTTTGGCATCAATCTTTGGTAAGCCTCCTTCTTTCTTCTCTTTTCATGTTGGAAACATGATTTAGTGGAGAAAAGAGGAAATTTTGCAAATTATGGGTTTGTTCTTAGCTACTAGCTAGGATGATTCTCTTCCTCCCATCTTTTAGTATGTTGTTCTTGGGTTGTAGGGGAGTGATAATCAAGTGTTAGATTTTGGAAAAACTCCTTGGATGCTAGAAACCTAAAGTGGCGAAATTTTGGGAATTTTCTAAAATGGTGTGTGTTTGGTTTCTTGAATCATTCTTCTAGTATATTGTTCCTAGCATGATTCTAAGCTTATGTATGGATTCAATTTGATGGAGAACAAGTTGGGTAAGAAAACCCCAATTTGGCCGAATTGTATGTTGATGTTCAATGTTGAATTTGGTTGTTTTGGATGCAATTGGTTAGCATTCTTGGTTTAGAAGTGTAATTGGTGGTTAGTATGATTAATTGGAAGCTTATTTGGATTGAATTGGAAGTTGGGTAAAATGTTAGTTAAGAACCGAATTATTGGAATGATTCTTTTTCCATGTTGGGGTTTGATGTTGGTTGAATTGGATGCTAAAGTGGTATTGGGGTTGAATTTAGGTGTGGTTAGAAGTTTGAAACGTTGATTTCGGGTATGGAATGGAAAAGTTACCATATTGTGGGTTTATCGGAAAAGTGTCGGGGAGGAAGGGTTTAAGGTTGGATTTGATCAGTTCTGCTTGTTGGATTATGTTTGTCAATGTATAATCTTGCATTGTCTAAGTTGGTTCTGAATTCTGACGTTTCGGTGGAAATCTGGAATTTTACGAAAATTCTGCCGGATTTTCGGTTTTGGGGACGGGGGTGTAGTTTGGTAGTATGGTTGGTAAGGTTGCTAATTCAGCTTGAATTGACAGATTCTGAGGTTCGGAAGTTAGAAAAAGAGAGGTTTTCGGGTTTCGGGTCGCGGTGTGGAAGTCGTCCGAATCGAGTCTAATACTCTGGATTTGTGAGGTAAGGGTTTGGTTACGCTATTTATGGTAAGATAGGTGTATGTTTAGTTTCACTTTAATTTCTGCAAGTATTTCGGTATTATATGCCAAAGGCGTATTCTGTACTCTGTAGGTGTATGTGTTGTAGCACTTCTGTTTAGCAGGTATTTCGGAAATTTCTGCTTTAAGGTACGTTCTGTAATTTGTAGGAGTATGCCTTATGGCATACTCTGTCTGTTAACCCTACGACAGTTGTGGGTTCGCTACCCCAGCTGGTGCACCAAGCTTCTGTATTAGCTTCGGCTTCCGACTCCCTTAGTGGGAGGCTGTCGTTCCGATTTGTTATAAGGGTTTAAGGCGATTTAGAATCGCACATCCTTCGGGATTATGATCTGTTATCTTTACATGCACGATATTCTGTATTCTGTTTCGTATATTCTGTATATTGCTATCTTTCTGTTTTGCAGGGTTACATATGCTTATCTTACCCCAAATCCCTTACGGGTCCTTTCGAGGACTCACCCTTTTTGGGTTCTGTCTTTGGGTTTCAGGTAGACCTGGTAAGCAGCAGCTTTACCTTGTGGGCCGGGATTTTGTTGGGAGTAGCAGACTTGGTCTGGATCCCGCGCGAGGTATTTTGACGTTTAGGCCTAGGGTCGGCTCTGTAGCTGCATGTGCATACTTTCTGATTCGTTGTGATGATTGTATATATGTGAATATATTCTGTTCTGTTGCATGTTCTGAGCGCTTGGCGCTTGCTAGAAACCCTAGGTTCGGGGAATTCTGTATGTATCTTTGTTGTGTGCGTAAGTACTCGTCCACGGAGGGCGGGGCTTACTTTGTTGCTAGTGCATGAACTGTATGTATGGTAATAGTGATGTACTCGTCCGATCTCGAGGCGAGACTCACCATGGATTTTATTTTAGTAGATGTATGAAATTTTCAGGTTGTTTCCACAATCGCCGTTTTTGGGTCCGCTACGCGGCGGTCTCGATGGACTGCCATTCTCGTATCATTCCGGCTTCCGCTTCCGCGTCCCGGTGCCCCGCCTCCGCAACCGGGTTCGGGTGGCGTCGGTGACAATTCCACTAACGGCAACTGCTGGTCCCAATCTCCCCCATAATCCAAAGTACAGCTTCGCAGCATATCCTCCAGAATCTGAATCGCCCGCTCCGATTGACCATCGGTTTGGGGATGATAAGCTGTACTCAGATGGAGTCGCGTGCCCAAAGCCTTATGAAAGGCACCCCAAAAACGTGCGGTAAAACGCGGATCCCGATCTGACACTATGGAGTCTGGCACTCCATGTAACCGCACAATCTCCTTGATGTACAACTGGGCAAGCTTCTCCAGTGGGTCTGTTATCCGAATCGGCAAGAAGAGAGCACACTTCGTCAAGCGATCCACGATTACCCAGATGGCATCGTGGCAAGACCGGGTCAGGGGTAGTGCAGTCAGAAAGTCCATCATGATGTTGCCCCACTTCCTGACTGGAATGGGCAAAGTCTGCAATGTCCCTGCTGGCTTCTGATGCTCCACCTTCACCCGCTGACAAGTGGCACACTTAGACACTTGTGTGGCAATGTGTCTCCGCATACCCGGCCACCAAAAGTGGGTACGCAAATCCTGATACATCTTCTTACAACCGGGGTGTATGCTCAACCGGCTCGAATGTGCCTCTGTCAGAATCTCATCCCGCAGTGTTTGATCCCCTGGCACATATAATCGATCCCTGAAGTACAGTAGTCCCTGCCTATACTGAAACGCCGGTAGTAGTACCCCTTTGTCCTCTCCGGACAGCTTCTTCAGCTCTGGATCCCTCTCCTGTGCCTACCGCACTCTGCCCAGCCACTCCTAGTGAATGGTGAGAGTGTACACATGAGCGTGCTCCCAGTGCTCCCACTTGTGCCACAGGCACACCAAGTCATTCTCCTCGGTCCGATCCTCGACGCTGCCTCCCTTGACCACCCCAGTGTACTTCCTACTCAGAGCGTCGGCAATTGTATTGCCCTTGCCCGTAGTGTACTCGATACTGCAGTCATAGTCCTTGATGTACTCAAGCCACCTGCGCTGCCTCATGTTCAACTCCTTCTGAGTGAACAAGTATTTCAGACTCTTATGATCTGTGAAAATCTGAAATCTGCTGCCATGTAGATAGTGCCTCCACTGCTTCAGCGCGTAAATCACTGCGGCCAACTCTAGATCGTGTGTAGGATAGTTCTGCTCATGCGGTCGCAGCTGCCTCGACCCATAAGCTATCACATTCCGCTCCTGCATCAACACACATCCCAACCCTGACCTAGATGCGTCTGTGTAGATCACATAAGGTAAGCTCGGGTCGGATAGGATTAAGATCGTCGCGTTGGTCAACCGCCGCTTCAGCCTCGGAAACTCTCCTCACACTTCTCTGTCCATACAAATGGCTACCCCTTCTTGGTCAAGCTGCGTGGCGGGAAGCCAAGATGGAAAATCTGCACGAACCTTCGGTAAAACTCGCCAAACCCGAGAAAACTCCCGATCTCACGTATCGAGGTAGGCTGCTTCCAATCTGCATCGCCTTAACCTTCGCAGGATCCACTAACAAACCGTGCTTACCGATGATGTGCCCTAAACGACACCTCCCGAATCCAAATGTCATCGATGAACACTACCACAAATGCGTCCAAGTACGGCCGAAACACCCGGTTCATCATGTCCATGAACGCTGCCGGTGCGTTGGTCAACCCAAACGGCATCACCGTATACTCAAAGTGTCCATACCGAGTCCGGAAAGCAGTCTTCGGTATGTCCTCCTCTCTCACCCGAAGCTGAAAGTACCCCGACCGTAGATCGATCTTCGAAAAGATCTTCGCACCTCTCAACTGATCAAAGAGATCATCGATCCTCGGTAATGGGTACCTATTCTTGATGGTGATGGCGTTCAACCGTCTGTAGTCGATGCACAACCTAAGTGATCCGTCCTTCTTAACGAACAGAACTGGAGCACCCCATGGTGAAGTGCTCGGATGGATAAACCCCTTCTCCTGCAGTTCCTCCAGCTGCTTCTTCAGCTCAACCATCTCTACTATCGGCATCCGATAGGGAGGAATACAGATGGGAGTAGAACCCGGCTGCAAATGGATCTCAAACACGATCTCCCGCTCTGGTGGCATCCCAGGCAAGTCCTCCGGAAATACCTGCGGAAAATCCCGAACTACTGGAATCTTATCCAGCTCCAACCGAGTATCAGCCGTATTCAGGTCATAGCACTCCTCCGAGTCCACTATTGGGACTTGATCCAGAACTTGCAGCTCCATGCTTCTACTGACCGCCTCTGACCCATCAGAGACTGAGAGGGGTAACACCTCCCCAGAAACTGTAATACTATGGCTAGCACAGTCGATGTGCACGGCATTTTTGGACAGCCAATCCATCCCAAGAAATAAATCGTACCACGGTGTATTCAACACCAGCAGATCCGACCGAATCCGATGTCTGACAATGGATAGCACGCAGTCTCGTGCCATCTCATTGGAGAATAAGAACTGACTCCCAGCCGTCTGTACCAGGAAGACGTTCAGAAGCTCACTGACAACCAAGTGGAGAGACTCGACACACCTCTGATGTGGACATCAGCCCAACTCCACCACGAGAGTCTCCTAGCCCTTTCCAAGGTCTCAATGGACCTTTAACCCGAGCGCGGTTGAGGAAAATGCAAGACAAGCTTCAAGCCTTCATCTGGATCATGGCACAAGGAGAGGAGCGGAATGAGGACCCGTACCGCACCATCAAGCTTCAAGACATGGGTATCCAAGTGGAAGGACCTCCCAAAGCTATGGCAACCGTCACACTCACCACCCTTGGACCCGAGGATGAGCCCACGCGCCCCACGTGCCTAGGAGGTCCTCCCATGCGCCCCACGAACCAACCTCCCTTTCTAGACCCGGCTCCACCACCTTTGGGATGTTGCACCACCTTTCCAAGCCTTGAAGACACTCAGAAGTAAAGAACCCGCGCCGACCGAGCCAACAACTTGCCTTCACGCGCTCCACGCGCCTCCATGGGCCTTCCCCACGTTTCTCCAAGTTGGGCCGGCCCAATTTTAGCCCATAATCTGAAATGGGGACTTATTCATTTGAATTTGAATGTTGTTTAAGATATTTAGGCAAAGGGAGGGAAAAGAGGTAGTGGAGGTCTTTATCCAACAGTTTTGGCTAATGGTTGGGCATTACCCACACTTACCAAACTAGGTAAGATTCCTCCCTTCCACCTCCCCATTTATGGTAGTGCCATCATGCCTTCTTTTTCTTACATGGAAATGGTAAGTGGACACAAGAAGGAGTTTCCAAAAGTGTCTAACACACTTTAGGTAATGCCCTCCACTCACCATCTCTCATGTTTAAGTAGTAGACATGTATGTAACTCCATTTCAGTTTTGGAATCCGAAAATTGAACTCCAAGAGAGCCATTTCGGTTTTAACACTCACTTCTACCAATCCATTCCCTTGTTCCATGCTTTGTGGTTCAAGAATTATATCTAGTATTGCTCAATCAAGTAGTTGAGAGGTGCTAGAAATATTGCTTCACCAAGTAGTGAAGAGGTGTTTTGAATTCGGCCGGAAAGTTACAAGTGTTCGTGTTCATGATCCCATCAAGTGGTATTAGAGCTTTGTTGCTTGGTTGGTGATTTGTGTTGTAAGTTTCTTCAAAACCCTTTGATTTTCGTTTATAAACTTGAAGAAACTTGTTGCTCTTTTTCTACCCTTGGCCGAAACTTTAAGCCATTCTTTTTCAAAGTTCAAGTGCAAAAAGTTGTTGTTTGTTTGTTGGAATGATGTTGTGATGAAGAAAGTTGTGTGGTTGATGCAAAAGATTCAAGAAAAGTTCAACTTTTGAAGAGAGAGAAAAAGTGTGTTCATAAAGTGTTCATAATTGTTCATCTTGAGTTCATACAAAGTTCATCACAAAAGTACGTTTGATCTAAAAGTTCTTAACAACTTACACTAAAACTTGTTTGTTGTTTCCAAAATACCTTTCTTACATCCTACCTTACTTCTTTCAACCCCCATCCACCTTAAACTCTTTCAAAACCTAGTTTCAAGTAACTAGTACTTTCTTTACTACTTGTTTTCAGTTTTGTACTAGACTATCTTTCTTGTTTCCATTGTTGTGTTTACTTGAACAAGGTTGAAAGATTGGTGCTTTGAGAGTTGAAATCCGAAAAGAGTGGTAAAAGGCAAGAGTGATTCATCCATAAAAGAGCCTCTTTGAGTGAAACACGAGTGTTGAGTGCAAACACTAAGGGAGTGGTGAGACTTTTGCTACTAACCTCATATTTTCAATTGCAAAAGAAAGAAGTCTTTGTTTGTAGGTATGCCATCATCCGACTCATCACCACCACCTCCTTCACAACTTAAGTTGTATGAAGCCATTGAGAGACTCACTCAAAAGATGGAGGATATGTGTTATGAACCACCGTTCCACCGCTTAGTAAAACAGATTATAAACCGATGAACGATGATTCACAACCTTCAGAATCTTTCTTTTATAAAACTAAGTTTTGAAAATAATAAGAAATAAATAAGTTTCTTATTAAACTTACAACTTTACGATGATACATGTATTTACAAGTTTAAAGAAAATAGTTTTTACTATTTCTAAAGGAAAATATAATTTACAAAGCTGAAGTGTGTACAAGAAAAGAAGAAATGAAATTCTAGGAGTCTAAGTCCTTCCCTTGGAATTGTGATCTCCAGAGTTCGAGCCTTCCTTCTTGATCTTCCTCCAGTATTAGTGAAAGCCAGATTCCCTTCAAGTTATATTAAGGGACATGAGTATTTATGAAAATAGTTAAATTAAATAATCAGAAGTAGCTTGCAAGGAAATAAAAGAAGGAAAGGGTTTAGATTACTTACAAGGGTGGGTGGCCACCCCGGCAAGGAAAAGAGAATTCTCTCTCAGGAGGCGAGGCCTTAAAAGGTTCCAAGAAACCTTTAGAGGTTTCCTCTGTCAAGAGCAGAAACTCTTCCATACCTCTGCTCACTGGAACCACCAACCTACACTCAATGACAGCCACGGTTAGTAGCAAAGGGTCGATTATCCTAGGGCTGGGTTGCTAGGTGTTCTTTTCCTATGTTCATTTTAGTTAACTCAGCACATCAATTAGGTTGGAAGGATGCTAGGGTTGAAGCACAAACAGAAATCAACTTGAGCAGAGAAGAAATACAAAATTGCTAGGAGCAGATAAAGGTAGACATATTCCATATTATATTCACTAAAGAAAGAAAGGAAGAGAGTTGTTGACATTCAATAAGCAAGTCAGGACAAGGAGTGGTAATTTCAATTACCAAAGTACTCCCAAACTTATTCTTTTTTTCTAAGTAAGTTAACTCCTAAATTCATTTTAGTTATTTAATTAACTACTCAACATAAGACAGAAACTGCACAATAGCAAATAAAAGAGGGCAACAAGTAATATTTCCTATATCTAAACTTATAGTAGTAACAAGCAGATCATGAAATTTAGGTAGGCATGTCAGTCTTGAATTTGCTAGCAATTTATCCAGCATGATTTGATCCTAAGAATCAGCAACAAGTAAAGGTATTTTAGAATATCATAATACTTACAAAAGAGAATAGTTTTAAAAAAAGGGTGATAGTCCATAATTATCAAAATGGACAGCCATTGATGTTTTAAAAGAGCAACCAAAAAGATTCTAAACCCAAGAATAACAATCAGCTCATCTGCTCAAAGAAGAAGGCAGCAACCAAGCAAAGTAGCCAAAGCAATTACCTTCATATATGATAGTCTCGTTCCTAAAGAAGGCCCGGACTCTCAGTTGATGTAGTGGAGAAGATGATGTTCTTGAGACTCCAAGCTTGCTGTTCAGAGTAATCTGTAAAAGATAGGAAGAATACTCAGAAGTAGCAAGAGAGGAGTGGGGGGGCGTGTAGTAGCTTACCCGATTTAGGGTGGACATCACCCTATTTATAGAGTGATGCCGGAGAAGAGCCTCCCAGGTTGAAGCCCTTTAGACAGGCTGTTGAGATAAGTCATGTCGGTGATTGGAGATAAGGCGGTTGTGATGATGAAGATCTCAGCAAACCGCCTTAGGTGATTCACTTGTCAGAGAATGTCTGGCGTATAAATCTGGTGAAGATCTCCCAGGCTCGTGCTGCCCTCCTTATTGGCCGGTTGGTGTCAGGCGACCAAGTGGTCTATCTCCAAGTGGAGCAAGCGGCGGGCGAAGGCCTATAGGGCGAAGGCCCAAATAGAATATAGCCAAATAAGGGGTGAGGGTTGCACGAACCTGGGTACCAGGGCTTTATCTGGGCGGGGCCAAGATAGGCGGGAGGCCCAGGAGTAAGACCCATGGAGGCGAAGGAGATCGCGAGGGCTCGCCCTAAGACCGCGAGGTGGCCGCGCAGGCTTTAGAAACGCGAGGGTGAGTATGAGGCGTCGCCCATGCGAGTCTTGAGGCCCGCGAGGCGGGACCCCGCGTAGGTGAGGCTGGAGAGTACAAGGATGAGACCTCGCGAAGGCTATACTGGAGACCACAAGGATGAGGCTTCCTCAAAGGCCTTGTACGATTATAATATGACGCGAGGGCGCGTTTGCTTGGGTAGTCCGTGCAGTGGGAGCGAGAGTTCTTACTATAAACCCATATTACAAACCACAAGCAATAAGTCATGCCAACCACCCGAGTGCAAACAGAATGCAGTTGTCAAGGAAGGAGGAATCCTCCCGGAAAAATACGAACAATGATCCACCATCGGAGCCATCCCGAACCACGTTCCCCCACAACGGGAGAACTCTCTATTCACTCAACGAGAGGAAAGCTCCTCCCACGTTAACCGTAACATGCCTCGGGAGCGAAACACTCCACCTCCAAACACCCTCCAACGGGCCTGGATCCGGCCGTCCTACAAGCGATCACCGAGGCGGTTGCTTTCAACTTGCGTGAAACTCTCGCCAACACTCTTGGGCGTTACGGATAGCGTTGGGCAGCTGCGGACTAATCAGCACTGAACGCCCGGCTACTCCTCCTCGGCAAGTAAGTAACCCTGATCATTCTTCGTCATTACTTATCGCGCTTAATAGACGATTAGAGGAATTGGAAAAAAGAGATGAAAGGGCCAGTGTCAATAATATCTCCAGGATGGTTCTGGACCACCTCTGGACACAACCTTATACTCAGAGTGTATTAGACACCCCTCTTAGGACGATTTCGCCACACCTAAGCTGGATGCTTATGATGGCCTGTCGGACCACGATATTCATCTCCAGCATTACGTCTCCGCAATGGCAATAGCAAGGCGGACGACAACACGCTCTGTAGAGCTTTCAGCTCCACACTTACCGGGGCCGCCAACCGGTATACCACTCTCCGGGACAAACGGTTTGATTCCTTCGAGGAGCTATCCCATGACTTCTCCAACCATTTTGTGGTATCCAAACCACCTCCTAAAACGGCGGGACACCTTCTTAAGATACGGCGAGAAAAAGGATGAGCCCCTCGGAGAATATATTCAACGCTTCCGGGCCGAGTCTATCCGGGTCCCTAATGCGGGAGAAGAAGCTCGCTTTGCTTGCAGCTATCCAAGGCCTCACTGGGAGTCCCTTTTCTTTGTGGATGTCTACACTAACCCGCCCACCAATATGGAACAATTCTTAAGTACAGCGTCGCGATTTATGAATACGGAAGAGGTCACTCGACCACTCGCGAGCCGCCACGGCGGACGCCAAGGGACAGCCTCGCGGCCGGACCCTAGGTCTCAAAGCGGTACCACGCCCCAGAGGGAGAGGGCATACATTTCTCTTCCCCGCCGAGGGAATCTCGTACCAACATCCTCCATGCCTTGGAACAAAAGAGGAGGTCCCCACTTGGCCTCCCCCTCTCCCGAGGAAATTACAAGGCAAAGCAACAAGTTTTGCCGCTACCACCGTGACAAAGGTCACGACACTGAGGATTGTTTTGAGCTCAAGCGCATGATCGGGGAAATGCTGGCTCAAGGCAAGCTCAGGGAGTACTTGCTCCATGGTGAGGGGGGCCGTAGGAGAGAGGGCGACCGTGAAGAACGCCGGCCGGAGGACCGCCGACGGGGCGCTCCCAACAAAACCCAGGTCGGGAGAATCTGGTTCGGGTCCCCGGCAAGGGGGCATATCGGCGTAATCACACGGTGTGAAGGCGCTTCGGCAAGACGCCGTCATATGAGGCAGATCTACCGGATAGACCACTCCTCTACTCGGTTTTTGCATCGCAGCGATGGCACCTCTGTAGCAATACCGCACGCTGACCCCTTGGTTATCACTTTGCCCGTATTGCGGGATGGGACGTCGGCAGAATCTACATGGATACGGGGCAAATGCCAACGTGATCTACAAGCACACTGGTTGAGGCAAAGGTGCCTTTGTCACAAATTCAGCCCGCAAAGGGGGCCACCTTTGGAATAGGACGGGATGAAATCCCAACCTTGGGGTCGATCACCCGCCTACATGATGATGGGAACCACCAAGGAAAAAAAGCAGGTATGTCATTCGAGCTATGTGGACTTTATTGTCCTGGATCTCCCTACGCCATATAACGCCATCATCGGGCGACATACTCAAACTGAGTTCCATGTCCGCTGTGATGTGCGAACCCTGACTCTAGTTTTTCACACTGCGGCTGGGGATGCCTATATCTTTGTCAACCAGAATGTGGCCAGAGGCAATTATGTCTCTGCCTCGCCGGACCCCGCAGCCTTCCCCGGCCATCCGAGCCTAAGAGGAAGGCACCCGCAGAGGAAGCTGGTCTGTGGCGAAACTGCCTGACTTGTCTGGAGCCTTTGAAGAAGTTGAGATCTCCCCCGGGAAGAAGTTTCGGGTGGGAAAGGACCTCGAGGAAAAAGACCAGCAAGCGCTCATCCATCTCCTCCATGCCAACAGTGATGTCTTCGCATGGAGCCACGAGACCTACCAGGAGTTGATCCTGCTGTTATTTCTCACAAGTTAAGTGTACTCCCGGCTTTAGCCCGGTTAGACAGAAAACAAGGGGCATGGCCCTTGGCCGTAAGGACTTTGTACGCACCGAAGTGCGTAAATTGCTTAAGGCAAATATAATCAAGGAAGTTCACTACTCGAATGGGTTGCGAATATTGTCCTCGCCGATAAAGAGGGCGGCTAGTGGCGACTTTGTGTGGACTACAAGGGGTTAATAGGGCCTGCCCAAGGGACCCCTATCCTTTACCATCCATTGACCAACTGGTTGACTCAACCGTTCATCACTCGGTTTTTTCTTTTCTCGATGCTTACAGCGGGTACCACCAAGTCTTTATGGACCCAGAGGACGCGGTAAAAACCGCCTTTACTCTTTGGCGAGGCCGTATATCATTATATCAGAATGCCCTTCGGCTTAAAGAATGCGGGGCTACCTTCCAAAGACTTGTAAATAAAGTATTCGCAGGCCAGATTGGGCGTTATCTTGAAGCTGATGTGGTTGACATTGTGGTCATAAGCAAGGCCACCTCAACCCATCTCACGGACTTGAAGGAAACAGTCGACAACTACCGCAAATACAATATGCGATTAAATCAAAAGAAGTGTATCTTCGGCGTGGGCGAAGGGAAGTTCTGGGATACCAAATCTCAAAGGAGGAATCCATGCAAATCCCAAAGCGATTGAGGCAATCACTACCTTGCGCACCCCGGGGGGCTCAAGGAAGTCCAACAGTGGCAGGAAAGCTAGTGGCCTTGGGGCGGTCGTCTCCAAACTAAGTGATCGCTGCAAACCTTTCTTCGATCAGATTCGCAAGAAAATGCTTGCAAATGGACGGAGGGGTGTCAGGAGGCATATGCCTCCATCAAACGACACCTGCAAGAACTACCGGCACTCAAGTGCCCTAGGCCAGGCGATGACCTGGTCCTTTACCTCGCCACCTCAGAAAGAAGCGTCGCTTCTGTCCTTATTAAGGCAGAGGCCGCCAAGCAATGGCCGGTCTATTACACCAGCCATACTCTCCAAGATACGGAAACAAGGTATCCTCCTCCAAAAGGCTATATTGTCCCTTGTATATGCAGCAAGGAAGCTCAAGCCCTATTTCCAAGGGCACACTATTATAGTCCGAGCGGACTTGCCAATTCAGGACATCTAAGGCGCCCGAACATTCGGGCGCCTCGCCAAGTGGTGTATCGAACTTGGCGGTTTTAACATCAATTATGAGCCCGAGAAAGGCAATTAAGGGCCGAGGCCCTCGCCGACTTTATTGCGGAATTCTCGAATGCCGATATACTCTCGGCCCCGGCGGGGCCCGCACCTCGACCCACTCCTCCCGAATGGGACTTATTTGTGGATGGCTCATCCAAACTTGAATCCCAGCGGGCGTGTATCTACGTGGACCCCTAGGTATGGAAGTATTCCTTCGTGTCTCTTTTCAATTCCAAGTAACTAACAATGTTGCGAATATGAGGCCCTCGTCGCCGGGCTGAAACTCGCCACAAGGGCGAGGCATTCGCCGCCTCCATGTCCACGGCGACTCGCGGTGGTGATTCACCGAGGTTCAAGGGTGCGCCGAGTGCAAGGACGCCACCACGATCAAATACCTTAAGTTGGTAAACACCCTACGAACCGACTTTGAAGAAGTCATCTTCATACATGTTCCTCGTTAAGAGAACACTACAGCAGACATGCTATCAAAGGGAAAGACTCCCTCCACCACACCCACCACGGCCGGTCCTTCCATCACGGAAGATATTGATATTGCCTCTCTAGCAACGCATGATCCAGTCACAGACTGGAGAAACCCTATCATTGCTGCGCTAAAAGCCAGCACCACAGATCCCCAGGTTCGCAAGCAAGCCCTCCGCTTCGTCCTCATTGATGACCAATTATGGCATCGCGGGTTTGCGGCGCCTCTACAACGGTGCCTTAGCACCCTTGAGGGACGCTCTGTCTTGGACACTCTCCACCAAGGCAATTGTGGCGCTCACATCGCTGCGGAGGCGCTTGCCCACAAAGCCCTTCGTCAAGGGTATTCTTGGCCTACCTTGAAAAAGGGCGCGCTGCCTTTGGTCAAAACGTGCCACCGGTGCCAAATCAATTCTCGCATCCGCGGCTACCATCCGCGGAATCTCCAGATCGACAAATCCGGTGCCTTTCGCCTGTGGGGCCTCGACCTCATTGGTCCAATGCGAACGCTCAGTCGGTACCGCTTCGTGTTGTAGCAGGTTGATTATTTTCTAAATGGGTCGAGGTAGAACCCTGGTCTCCATCACTTCCGCCAAGATTATCAAGTTTCTTTGGAAGAATCTTGTCTGCGACGGCAGCCCTCGTGCTATTATTACAGACAATGGCACCCGATTCGCGATCACGGTGTCCAACAATGGGCACGGGACAATAATGTCCGCATGCTTTTGCCCGGTGGCGCACCCCAGTCTAATGGGCAGGTTGAGGTCACCAACCGAACCCTCAAGGAAGGCCTCAAGAAGCGCTGGAAGGGGCCAAGGGCGGCTGGGTAGATGAACTCCCAAGTGTCTTATGGGACTATCGCACCACAACACGATCCCCACGGGAGAGACGCCTTTCTCTCTAGTATACGGCGCAGATGCGCTCCTGCCTATTGAGGTAGACCTCCCTACAATCCGTATGATCAACTTCACCGAAGCCAATGCTCAAGGGCTCCGTGCCAAACTCGACTTAATCGAAGAATTACGCGAAGGTGCTCGCCGCATGACTGCCCTCAAAGCAGAGGCTCGGTCATCACCATAATTCCCGGGTAAAACCCAAGGCACCGCAACAAGGAGGCCTTGCCTTGCTTAAATCGACCCTCACCGCTCGCGACCCCAAGCGGGGTGTCTGCGACCCAATCGGGACGGGCCTTATATTGTTCATAAACAAGTCCGCCAGAGTCTATGAACTACAAGACCATGATGGTCGTCTGCTCCCCCGCAACTTTCATGCGGATGACTTGCGCCCATATTACGTGTAAGTCCTTAGTCTTACAAATTCAATAAAATACATATGTATTTCTTCCTCTTCATCGCCCTCTGTACCCGGCCGGTCGATGGCTACTGCACGAGTTATGGCATCGGACCTTGTCGAGTCTCACTTATCAACACAGGTGGTTGCGGGTCTCATTCCCCAACCTACCTTCAACTCGCCCCGCCCCAAGGGTAATCCCCTTGCGCTGCGGAAGGGTAACCCCCTTTTTGGCTCCTTCAGGAAGGTCTATGTGTAAGTCGTCCTCGCACGCCACAGCAGACCTTCCGCTCGGACTTCTCCACACAGGTGGTTGCGGGTCTCATTCCCCAACCGACCTTCAACTCGCCCCGCCCCAAGGGTAATCCCCTTGCGCTGCGGAAGGGTAACCCCCTTTTGGCTCCTTCAGGAAGGTCTATGTGTAAGTCGTCCTCGCACGCCACGAGACCTTCCGCTCGGACTTCTCCACACGGGTGGTTGCGGGTCTCATTCCCCAACCGACCTTCAACTCGCCCGCCCCAAGGGTAATCCCCTTGCGCTGCGGAAGGGTAACCCCTTTTGGCTCCTTCTGGAAGGTCTATGTGTAAGTCGTCCTCGCACGCCACAGCAGACCTTCCGCTCGGACTTCTCCACACAGGTGGTTGCGGGTCTCATTCCCCAACCGACCTTCAACTCGCCCCGCCCCAAGGGTAATCCCCTTGCGCTGCGGAAGGGTAACCCCCTGGTGGCTCCTTCAGGAAGGTCTATGTGTAAGTCGTCCTCGCACGCCACAGCAGACCCTCCGCTCGGACTTCTCCACACAGGTGGTTGCGGGTCTCATTCCCCAACCGACCTTCAACTCGCCCCGCCCCAAGGGTAATCCCCTTGCGCTGCGGAAGGGTAAACCCCTTTTGGCTCCTTCAGGAAGGTCTATGTGTAAGTCGTCCTCGCACGCCACAGCAGACCTTCCGCTCGGACTTCTCCACACAGGTGGTTGCGGGTCTCATTCCCCAACCGACCTTCAACTCGCCCCGCCCCAAGGGTAATCCCCTTGCGCTGCGGAAGGGTAACACCCTTTTGGCTCCTTCGGGAAGGTCTATGTGTAAGTCGTCCGCGCACGACACATCAGACCTTCCGCTCGGAGTTCTACACACAGTTGGTTGCGAGTCTCATTCCCCATATGACCTTCAACTCGCCCCGCCCCAAGGGTAATCCCCTTGCGCTGCGGAAGGGTAACCCCCTTTTTGGCTCCTTCAGGAAGGTCTATGTGTAAGTCGTCCCTTACCCCCCAGAACCTCAGATGGTTCTCCACTTGTCTCAACAAGCGTCCTACTGCCTTCGCCAAACGCGCGACTCCAGGCTCCAGGTAAACTGAACCTTTTTGCTGCATGCTTATCGTATAAATGATGAGCAAACTACAGGGGTCTTCTACTTGGTACACCGTCCACTACCCAAGGGCTTACTCCCTAAACAGTTGTCCAAAAAAAGGGGCCCTGAACTTATCTCAAAAAAGTGGTCTCCATCACAGCTTGGCTCAACAAGTAAACCCACAAGTCATTTGGAATGACTCATGTGGCTCCGCCGTTGCGGATCTTGAGTGCCTCGTCACTATAAACTTAAAACTGAGTCTCCAGCTCCTTGATAAGTAGTCCCTGTGGCTTCGCCTTCGCGGACCCCAGAAGGACATCTCTCCATGAGACAGGACTTAGCCTATGGTTATTAAACTTAGCTAACGTACCCTACAAGGCTATAGCGAGATAAAGCGAATCTACAAAAACAGTGAAGGTAAAAGGAAATTTTACTTCATCTATTGTTCCCAAAAAGTGTGTGAATTCAGGTCTTTATACAAAGATAGGGGGGGCATCCACATGTTGGAACCTCCACCCTAGTCTAAGAGGGCATACCAGGCATCGCCCATCTTCCTTCCCTGCTCCCCCCACTGAAGCAGCGCCTCTACCGTTGGCTCATTGGTGTTGGCAGCATCCAGGATCCCAAGACTTAGAGCTGGAAACGCCTTCTCCACTTGGAAGCGGCATCGCAGCCAGCCCTCCTCGTAGGCCTGCGCCCCCGCTTCGCCCAGGGCTTGGATTTCGCCAAGCTTCTCCACCAGTCGAGGCATCCGTTCGGGGATGGACACCTTGATGGAGGAAGGGGACTCGGGATCCTCACCTTCAAAGGAGGGAAGGCCCGAGCCTTCTCCATCTCCCACACCGAGGCCATTGCCTTCTCCAGTCGATGGCGACCTCCGGGCGTGCCTTCGGGGCAACCTCAGCAGCAAGCCTGCCCTCCTCCACCCTCTTCTCTGCCGGTTGAGCACGGGACGGTGCTTGGCTCCTCGCCTCCTCGGTTGCGGCCTCTGCCGCTCAACTTGGGCCTTCGCGCTGCAAGGGCAGCTTTGGTTTCGCCTCCAAGGAAAGGAGGGACTCCTTCAAGACAGCATTTTCAAGCTGCTTGGCTTCCGGCATTTCTACTGCTGAAGGAAGCGTTGCTTCGCAACATCAAGTAGGCAGGCCTGCTCCCACCGGTACCGCATCTTTGTGTGCCCACTCTTGATTGCCATAATCGCACCAACTCTCTAGTTGGGCCACACGCTTGGCATGCTCCTCCTTAAGCTCCTCCTCCCTCTTCTTTGAGGACTCCAGCTCCCTCCTGAGAGAGGCAATCTCTGATATCTGGGCGTCGTCCCGCTTATTGGCGTACTTCAGAAGTCATGCCATTGCTCAGCGGCATGACCTTTGACAGCCGCCGCATCCCAATGCTATTAAAGCGAAGCGAGAAAAGGCTAAACTAAACTTATACATAAAGACCAAGCTGTCTTACTGCAGACTCTGTTGAGCTGCCTCCCTCATGAATTCAGCAGGGAGTCCAGGCTCCGCTCGGTCACCTCCTGTCATAGGGGGTGCGCAGCCCCTCCAGCGAGATTGGAGGGTTTGCTCCTCCCCGCAGCAGTGAACTGCTGTTCCTAAGAAGGAAGACCGGATCCCATGCATCTTTCGGGAGCCTCCCTTGCTCCTGTACACCCCGAGTGCAGTGCTGGTGCCTCTGGACTCTCAGGAGGTCTGGCTCCTCAGACCACTTGGGGACCGACTTGGCAGCAACGCGCCTCCGCTCCAAATAGTGAGACCAGACTGGTCCCCAAATCGACAGGGATCTCTGTCAGGACCCCTTGGTCCACAAGAGCCTCACAGGGACCGGCCCCTTGGCATGAAGGGCCCTCGCCTATAAAGAACAGGCATCAAGCAACTAGGAAACAGAAGTATGAACTCAAAAACAAAGAAAACACTGTCAGAATCAAAAAGACTTACCAGCAGAAGGACGCCCCCATCCACCGACTTCCGGCTGGCTGCTGGAAGGTTGGGCAACCTCCCAACCACTTGTCCTCGTAGAGGACCGTGTTACCAGACCCCCTTCCTCCGGGGCCTCACTATTAGAGGAGGAAGAAGTCTCCTCAACCACCAGGATCCTCTTCCCCTTCGTTGCAGGGGCCTTCTCCCCTGAAGGGGCCTCTTCAGGGATCCCCTCTCCAGAAGGGATGGCTGCAGGGATCTCTTCCCTTGCATTAGTGGTCTCCGCCTCCTCCGAAGGAATGGCTGGTACCACCCGTTGGCCATACTCCCAATGGCCTTTGCAGCTTGGTTGCCCCTCCTTCTCATAGAGATCGGGACGTTAGCCGCTGACATCTTACCCTTGGGAGGAGGCACTCTTCCTCTCAGTGATGATCTCTGCGCGACCACATGACCGGGCAAGTCTTCACCTTGAACTGGTGAAGGGCTCGCAAAGAGCCCGGACATAAAGGCCTCGGCGGCGGCCTCCTCGGAAGAAATAGGCTGCACCACCGAGATGGGCACAGCCTCTATGGGAGCAGCGCTATCTGCTCGCGCTCCCTCTGGGCCCTCTGCGAAGGCACGACCTCTTCAACAAGTAAGGGCACGTCAAATCCACTCTTCGGCTTCTTCAGCCGGGGGCTCCCACTAGGAACTTCTTCCCAGGGCTCCACAGCCTCTTCACCTGAAATGACTGGAATGGGACCCTCTTCCCAGAGCTCCCCGGCCTCTTGATTAAAATAAGCTGGAGTAGGCCCCTCTGCTCAATGGGATTCTCGGCCTCCCGGCCCGGCCCTTCAGCCGGGGTCCCTCGGCCGGCGGGCTCTCTCTTCTTGAGTGCGTGGCAGCCACTTTTCACTTCTTCTTCTCTGGCTGAGAAGCCATCGAAGGCTTGATACCAGCCCTCTTTTTGGACAGTTTGGGGACAATGGGTCCCAACACCTTGACCGCCCCGGCAGGGGCGTCTTCCCCAAGTGCACAGGCCAGGTGCACTCGTTGGGCGATACGCATGGATGCTTTCTTACCACAGGCTTCGCCGGACTCCGCAACGGCATCTGCAGACAAAGAGGACTTGAGACCGGGTTCTACCGGACCTCTTACAAATTTACAGTATATTAGTATGTATGCGCAGCGTACCTTTGGGCGCCGCTAGAGCAGCGAAGAAAGAGTCTATCATTGTCCCACGATGGGCGGGAGCCCATCCCTCGTATGGCGGGGGCACCTAGGGTCGGCCACGAAACCCGTGCTAATCCCAGCCCACCTTAGGGTGGTCTCGTCGATTGGGCAGCCGAGAAGGGGAAGAACGCCTCGCACGCGCTCCTCGAAAGGACATCGTCTAACCACCCCGATGGTTGAGCGTATGCCTGCCACCGCACTCCCCGTGAGTCGGCCACGAGCCTCCGCGCAATGCTTTGCACGGATTGTCGCGTCCTCGCCACGGGAAAGTCCCATGTGCCTTCGCGCGGCAAGAAGAAAAAGGATCCGTGCCAGTTGTGGTAGGATCGGGGCGAAGCGGTGAAGGAGATGGAGTGGTTACCTCCAACGTTTATGGGAGTGACGTAGAAGAACGCACCCCACTCCTCGGCTCCAACCGATAGAAAGCGGTTGAACACATCGGCGAAGGGCTTCACGCCGGCCATGTGGCGGCGACAATAAAGCCCGCAATACTCGGGAAAGTATTGGCGCCAAGCTGAGTTGAGGCATTCCCAATCAGCGCAAAGATCTTGCACCAGTTGCGGAAAGGGATACCGTAACCCCGCTGAAAGCTGCGCCGTGTACAGGCACAGCACCCGGTTCTCCTTGTTCTCCTCGGTAACGGGCCAACCCATCGCCCGACAAACACCCGCACGGGACGCATATACCGGTGTTTTCTCCACGGGCCAGAAGGCATCCACCATATCTGGTGAATTCTCTCAAACTTCACCGTGGTTTTGTCTAGAGGAGCAACCATCGGGCGAACGGCTTCCCGGAATCCATCTCTACAAAAGAAGAACCATAGGCATATAAATCAAAATAGCCCAGCAAAGGCATTTCGTCAAACGCTCGGTGCGCTCGAGAAGCTGGAGGCACTCGGTATGCGAGGAACGGAAACTTACGAGTAGTTAAGAAGTAAGCAAGAACGGACGGAGCGGTTGGCAAATGAACAGATTGACCGGCGGAATCTCAAACGAAAAGGAGGAACCACCGCAAATCACCTCTCAAGCTGCCGATGAAATAGCCAAGAAACGCAAGAATACGAAAGGGCTACTCGAAGCGGAGCGAACAAATGCAAGAGTGAAGAAGAAAGGCTTCAATCTTCTCGAATACACTTTTATAAGCCCGCCAAAATGAAGAAGCGCTTTTAAGCGTGAACGGCTCCTGAGGCGCCACGTGCCAGCATCCAGCGGTTATTAAACCTCTCCCCTGCCGTGCAAAAAGAAGAAACGCTTTTACAAAGCGTAATCGACCCCTACGGCGCCACGTGTTGCGTCCCATAACGGTCAGTAAACCTCTCATCTTCCTTTATCTCTCCTGCATTAAATGCTGAAGGGACTCTTCACTGCCTTCACAATCAAAGCGGTCCGCAAACGGCCCAAGCGCCTTCGCCAACTCCAAAGACTTGGAATTTGAGCAGTACGGGACCCTGCCCATACTGCCTTCGAGGGAGGCATCTTGGTACACTACCCAAGCAAATGCCCCCTCCTCAAAACTCACAAGATTTTTACTTATGGCTGCTACGTCGGTCCTCAGCAAAGTACTTTCGAAAAAACGGAGTACAGGACCCTGCCCATACTCCGCTCTCAGGAGGAGGCATCTTGGTACACTACCCAAGCAAACGCGCCCTCGCGTCATATTATAATCGTACAAGGCCTTTGAGGAAGCCTCATCCTTGTGGTCTCCAGTATAGCCTTCGCGAGGTCTCATCCTTGTACTCTCCGGCCTCACCTACGCGGGGTCACGCCTCGCGGGCCTCAAGACTCGCATGGGCGACGTCTCATACTCACCCTTGCGTTTCTAAAGCCTGCGCGGGCCACCCTCGCGGTCTTAGGGCGAGCCCTCGCGATCTCCTTCGCCTCCATGGGTCTTACTCCCAGTCTCCTGCCTATACTGGCCCCGCCCAGATAAGGCCCTGGTACCCAGGTTCGTGCAACCCTCACCCCTTATTTGGCTATATTCTATTTGGGCCTTCGCCCGCCGCTTGCTCCACTTGGAGATAGACCACTTGGTCGTCGACACCAACCGGCCAATAAGGAGGGCAGCACGAGCCTGGGAGATCTTCACTGATTTATACGCGGACATTCTCGACAAGTGAATCACCTAAGGCGGTTTGCTGAGATCTTCATCATCACAACCGCCTTATCTCCAATCGATCGACACGAGACTTATCTCAACAGCCTGTCTAAAGGGCTTCAACTGGGGGAGGCTCTTCTCCTGGCATCACTCTATAAATAGGGTGATGTCCACCCTAAATCGGGTAAGCTACTACACGCCCCCCCACTCCCCTCTTGCTACTTCTGAGTATTCTTCCTATCTTTTACAGATTACTCTGAACAGCAAGCTTGGAGTCTCAAGAACATCATCTTCTCCACCACATCAACTGAGAGTCCGGGCCTTCTTTAGGAACGAGACTATCAACATAGTAATAATCAACATAAAGTCCTTTGACAACTAAACCCATCTAACACTCAAACAAAGTCGAACTCAAAAGAGCCAAGTAGAACCAATCGACCAAGTTAACAACCTCAAAAACATGGAATTAAAAATAGCATTCACAAACATGCAGGTGTCCGATTCAATCCACTTCCAATTTCAACATCGAAGACAAATTAATCAAAAGTGGAAAGGTGTTACCGGTTCACTTGGAAGTCCCGCCATTCCGGAGTCACCACCGGACCTGTCCCTCCGTCAGTTCTGTTGTAGCAGCTCAAGACTGCACCGACTTTCCTTCCATTACATCAACCCCAAATCTCTCTCTCGCGTCCCGGCCTCCGTTCCACCATCTCGCCGAATCTCCACCATCTCGCCGAATCTCTGCCCCAAAAACCCTTCCTCTCCAGCTCTCGCCCTCGCACTTGCTCTGCTCTCCCCTCCAAGTCGAGATTGAGAGGTCTCTCTACTCTCAAAACCCTCAGGCCAAATCGTGTCCTCCCCTTCCCATTCCCCGTGTCTCTGTCGTGTCTTCATTTTACCCATGCTCAATGTCTAGGTTAATTACACTTAGGTCCTAGGTAAATTTTAATTGTCCAATTTTACCCCACAACTTATATATTTCTTCCAATTTAGTCCTTTTTCATTTTATTCCTTCCAATTATGACACGTCCGGTGAGGACGGGTCATAACAATATGGGTGCACAACTTGCATCCACAAGTGAGAAAGTTGCAAGAATGGAGGTGACACAAGGGAAGCAACCCGAAGCTTCCCAAGTGTATGATGAACCGAGAGCAACCAAGGACCAAGGAGGGACTTCCCAAATGCCTTTCAATCCACCACAAAGGCCCTCTTCCAACACTCCTCATAGCCGGCCCTTCTCCCACACAAGGATGGGTCGGGTTGTGGAGGAGATTCCGGATAGTCAAGAAGATGACTACTATGAAGAGCCTTCCTTAAGAAGACCAAGGAGGAAAATCTTTCAAGATAGGGCACAAGCAAGAGCCTATCTTGAGAGAGATCTTGAAGAAGAGGAGGAGGCTGAAATAGCTCATGTGCATAGAGGTTTCAACCGAAACCTTGGAGAGAGAGGCCAAGCTCGGGATCAACAAGCTCTCAACAACTTGAAGTTGCAAGTGCCTCCATTCTATGGCACTAGCAATCCGGAAGAATACCTCATTTGGGTGAGCAAGGCCGAAAGAGTCTTTGACATGATGGGTTACAATGACACAACCAAGGTGAAGCTAGCCATCATTGAGTTTCAAGATCATGCTCTCATTTGGTGGGAGCAAGAACACCAAACAAGAGCTAGAAACCGAGAACTCCCATTGACACTTGGGAAGAGCTCAAACAAGCTATGAGAGTTCGGTTTGTGCCAATTTATTATGATAGAGAATGTTGTCAAAGATTGCAACATCTCACTCAAGGCAACCGGAGTGTGGAGGATCACCAAAAGGATCTAGAAAGCGCCTTGATGAGAGCCAATGTCAAGGAGAACAATGAGGCAAGAATGGCAAGGTTCTTGTATGGATTGAGGGATGATATCTCCAAAACGGTGGAGCTATGTGATTACAAAGATTACCAATACCTTGTGCACAAAGCCATAAGAGTGGAGAAGCAAATGAAGAAAGGGAGTTCCTACCACTCCTACTACACTCCCAACCGAACCCAATGGAGCAAACCGACCCCTCCCATCAAGCCAACCACCTCCAAACCGAACCACCCTCCCACCGCAAGACCACCACCTCACCAAAACTTCCCAAATCCAAAACCACAAGCCCACAACAACACCCATCCGACACCAAACACTCATCCCAAACTGTATGGAGATGGTTCTCATCAAACCCAGAACATTGAATGTTTCAAGTTCCTAGGAAAGGGGCACTATGCAAGAGATTGTCTCAACAAAAGAGTAATGGTGATTCGGCCCAACGGTGACATCTCAAGTGAGGATGAAGAGGAAGTTACACATGAGCTTCCTAATGAAGAAATTGAAGAAGAAGAAGAAGAAGAAGAGGGGGAGTTGCCTCTTGAGGGGCACATCTTGGTCACCAAGAGAGTTCTCCAAAGTTCTCCAAGGCTTACCGAAACTTCACAAAGGGAGAACCTCTTCCAAACAAGAGCTTTGGTGAATGGCGCACTATGTAGCCTCATTGTTGATAGCGGTAGTTGTGTGAATGCCGCAAGTGAAGATATGGTGAATGAGTTGCATCTTCCCACCAAGTTGCATCCAAAGCCCTACCAACTCCAATGGGTGGATGATAGATCATTTGTCAAAGTGGTGAAGCAAGTTGAAGTGCCAATCCGAATTGGAAAATATGAAGATACTATCACTTGTGATGTTGTAAGGATGCAAGCCACTCACATCTTGCTTGGGAGGCCATGGCAATTCGACAAGCATGCCATTCATCATGGAAATGCCAACAAGTATGCTATCACCCATCAAAACCGAAACTACACACTCCTTCCACTCACCCCTACCCAAGCCTTACAAGACCAAGTGCATCTTGCAAGCAAGGCCGAGAGTTTGAGGAAGCAAAAGGGAAGTGAGAAGAGAGAAAATGGTGAGAAGGATCAAGGATCCTTGAGATAAAAGAAAGAGTGTTCATATGTGGGAAACACTTCAAGAGAGCATGAGAGAAAACAAGAGTGCATACCCCACTTGGCCAAAGAGAGAGATTTCAAAAGAGCACTTTTGCAAAACAAAACTTGTTTTCTCATGGTTCCAACTTCTTGCATGCTAACACTTGAACAAGTATCTTCTCTTTCTTTGGATGTGCAGGATCTCTTGAAAGCATATGAGGATGTGTTTGAAGAACCTTGCGGTCTTCCTCCATATAGGGGAATTGAGCATCAAATTGACTTGATTCCAGGTGCTCCACTTCCAAACAAAGCCGCTTATAGGACCAACCCTCAAGAGTCCAAGGAGATCCAAGCACAAGTGCAAGAGTTGCTTCAAAAGGGATTCATCAAGGAGAGTCTTTCTCCATGTGCCGTTCCGGTCATTTTGGTGCCAAAGAGCGATGGAACTTGGCGGATGTGCATGGATTGCCGCCCCATCAACTCAATCACTGTAAAGTATAGACATCCTATCCCTAGACTTGATGATATGCTTGATGAATTGAGTGGTTCATGTGTCTTTTCTAAGATTGATTTGAAGAGTGGCTATCATCAAATAAAAATGAAAGAGGGATACGAATGGAAAACGACATTTTAGACTAAAATTGGATTATATGAATGGAATGTCATGCCATTTGGATTGTCTAATGCACCTAGTACATTCATGAGATTGATGAATCATGTTTTGAGGCATTTGATTGGAAAATTTGTGGTTGTCTACTTTGATGACATTTTGGTGTATTCCAAGAATCGTGATGAGCATATTGAACACTTGAAGCATGTTTTAGATACACTTAGACTTGAGAAATTGTATGCTAAGTTTGAGAAGTGTGTCTTTGCTACAAGTGAGGTAAATTTTCTTGGATATGTTGTTGGAAAGCATGGTGTGTCGGTTGATGAGAATAAAGTGGAAGCAATAAGGGATTGGCCTACTCCTAAGTCCATGACCGAGGTGAGGTCCTTCTTGAGACTTGCAAGTTTTTATAGGAGGTTTGTTAAGGACTTCTCCACTATTGCCTCCCCTTTACACGAATTGACCAAAAAGGATGTTGTCTTTGAATGGGGCAAAGCCCAAGAGGAGTCTTTTCTTGCTTTAAAGTCAAAATTAATGAATTCTCCTTTGCTTGCATTGCCAAATTTTGATAAAGTGTTTGAAGTGGAATGTGATGCAAGTGGGATTGGCATTGGTGCCGTTTTGCACCAAGAGGGCCGACCCATTGCTTTCTTTAGCGAAAAATTGAGTGGTGCTACATTGAACTACTCCACTTATGACAAAGAGCTTTATGCTCTTGTGAGGTCACTACAAGTGTGGAGTCATTATTTGTTGCCAAGAGAGTTTGTGATTCACACGGATCACCTCTCTTTGAAATACCTTCAAGGTCAAGGAAATTTAAACAAAAGGCATGTTTGGTGGATAGAGTTTATAGAATCATTCTCCTATGTGATTAAGTACGAAAAAGGAAAAGAAAATGTTGTTGCCGATGCTTTGTCTAGGAGATATGCACTTCTTTCTACTCTTGATGCCAAACTTGTTGGATTTGATTGTTTGAAGGATATGTATGAGCATGACCTTGATTTTGGTGAGATATATGCTTCTTGTGCTAAAGGTGACCGAAATGGCTACTATGTATTTGATGGCTTCTTGTTTAAGTTGAAAAGGCTTTGTGTTCCAAGAAGAGGTCATCATACAAGAAGCGCATGGCGACGGCCTTATGGGCCATTTTGGTGTCCAAAAGACACTAGAAGCATTGAAGGAGAACTTTTATTGGCCGGGCATGAAAAAGGATGTCACAAGGGTTTGTGCAAGATGCATCACTTGCCACAAGGCAAAGTCCACTCTTTAACCGAAAGGGAAGTACACTCCTCTTCCTTCTCCTACTCACCCTTGGGTTGACATTAGCATGGATTTTATTAGTGGATTGCCTAGGACTTCACATGGACATGATGCTATCTTTGTGGTTGTTGATAGGTTTTCTAAAATGGCACATTTCATTCCATGTCATAAAAGTGATGATGCATCTAAAGTTTCCGAATTGTTCTTCAAGCATGTTGTGAAATATCATGGACTCCCTAGATCATTTGTTAGTGATAGGGATTCTAGGTTCCTTGGGCATTTTGGAGAACCTTGTGGTCTAGGTTAGGAACCAACTTGATGTTCTCTACATCAAGTCATCCCCAAACCGATGGTCAAACTGAGGTTACTAATAGGACCTTAATCACTATCCTAAGAACCATACTTAGGAAGAATTTGAAGGAATGGGAAAAATGTTTACCCCATGTTGAGTTTGCCTACAATCGTGCATATCACTCATCCACATCACATAGTCCGTTTGAAGTAGTGTATGGTTTTAATCCCTTAGCACCTTTGGATTTAATTGCATTAAATCAAGATGGTCAAATGGATGTGGATGGTAAAAAGAAAGCTCAACAAATGAAAGACTTGCATGCTAAGGTACATCAACAACTTGAGAAAATCAATGAAACCTATGCAAGAAGGGTAAATAAGGGAAAGAAATTTCGAACATTTGATGTGGGGGATTGGGTTTGGTTACATCTTAGGAAGGAAAGGTTCCCCCAAGCAAGGAAAAATAAGCTTTCACCTAGAGGGGATGGACCTTTCCAAATCACAAAGAAGATTAATGATAATGCATATGTGCTTGACTTGCCAAGTGATGGAACATATAATGTGCATGCTACATTTAATGTTTGTGATTTACTTCCTTTTGAAGGTGACATGGAGGACTTAAATCCGAGGTCGGATTCTTCTCAAGTGGGAGGGAATGATGTGGACATCAACCCAACTCCACAACGAGAGTCTCCTAGCCCTTTCCAAGGTCTCAATGGACCTTTAACCCGAGCGCGGTTGAGGAAAATGCAAGACAAGCTTCAAGCCTTCATCCGGATCATGGCACAAGGAGAGGAGCGGAATGAGGACCGGGACCGCGCCATCAAGCTTCAAGACATGGGTATCCAAGTGGAAGGACCTCCCAAAGCTACGGCAACCGTCACACTCACCACCCTTGGAACCGAGGAGGAGTCCACGCGTTCCACGCGCCAAGGCGGCCCTCACACGCCCCACTCGCCAACCTCCCTTCCTGGACCCGACTCCACCACCTTTGGGATGTTGTACCACCTTTCCAAGCCTTGAAGACACCCGTAAGTGAAGGTCATGCGCCGGCCGAGCCAACAACGCGCCTTCACTCGCTCCACGCGCCTCCATGGGCCTTCCCCACGTTTCTCCAAGTTGGGCTGTTATGGCCGCCCCGGCGGTGGGCCATTCTGAGCCGGTTGGCCACCGGGGCCAACGGGCACTCCGGTCAGATCGCTTCCAGAATCTTCACCGGAGTTCAGATTGACTGGATATTTGATTTTTGGTGTCCTGGTGGTGTACCGGATATTTTCGCGGAAAATAATTTTTTGGGTCGGAGGGTTGCTGCCGGGTGTTTTTCGGGGGTTCTGCGCGGGGAAACGGCTCCAGGGAGCAACACCGGACTCGGATTCGGGGTAGAGAGGCAGTTCTGGAACCGTGGAAATATTTTACATTTTTTGCGAAGAAAAATGTTCGGGTCGGGAATTTCGGTTTCGGCGGTTTTCGGGCTCGGGACGAGCGTAACGTGACACGTGGCGAGTGGTGGTTGGTGGTAAGCCATTTGACTTGGTCTTTTATGCTTGAAGTGTTTAATGATGGTGTTGTGACATCATTATGATGTCATAAAAGAAGTCATGTGCTTGGCACATGACTTAATATTACTTAAAGGTAATATTTTGGAAAGAAATGAAAACATTTCATAACTTCTTCTTCTTCCCTTGGCCGATGCGTCTCTCTCACTTTAGCCACCATTGATGTTTTCTTCAAGCTTCAAATCCATGGTTTAACTTGCTCCTTGGCTCGGGAGTTCATCTGGAAAGTTGATCAGTAGCTCGAGTACTACGTTTGTCTGAGGTATGGTTCAATTACATTGGTTATTTATCAAGTTAGGAAAAGTAGATTTTGAAGTTGTGATCTGAGTTTTGAAGAAATTGAACCGTTGGATCGTTGTGTGGTTCATATATGTTGATGTTGGGTAGGTAAGGATTAGGGAAATAACGTTGGATCGTCGGAAACACAACCCGGTGAAAAATCTCATTTTGGCGAATTCTTGAATGAATTTCGGTGAATTTCTGCCGAATTTGTTGTGTTCGTGGATTGATTTGTGTTTATTGAAGTGAATTATAGCATGTTCAATCAGTTCTAAATTACGATGTTTCTGCGGAAATGGAATTTTACCAAATTCATCGGATTTTCGATTTTGGGTCGGGGTGTAGTTTGGTAGTGTGGTTGGTAAAGTTGCTAATTCAGCTTGAATTGACAGATTCGGGTTCGAAGGTTGAAAAAGAAAGGTTTAGGGTTTCGGGTCGCGGGTGGAAATTGTCCAGAATCGGTCAACTACTGCGGAATTGTGCGGTAAGGGTTTGGTTCATTGTTTTGGTAAGATAGGTGTATGTTTTGTTTCACTTTCTGTTTTGCAAGTATTTCGGAATATATGCCTTAAGGCATATTCTCATGTCTGTAGGTGTTACGGTCACCCCGGCGGGTTGCGGCCGGGTGACCCGGGCTCCGGTTTTAGCTGCGAGTCACGTTTTGGCGTTCAGACGGCTCCCGAGCCCTATCCGAGTATCATTTTGGCGAACCCTTCCGTATTTGAGGTCGTGTGGGTCCCCCGGACGTTTCCGCCGAAAATATTTTTCTGGCGCCGGGGGGTTGTCGGGGTCGCCTCGGGACATACAGCGGGCTCGGTAGCACTCTCGAGATCTCAGATTGGGAAGCCGTTTGCAGTTTTGGAGTCGTGGAGACGTCCCGGTGATGGTTGTGGAGTTTAATATTTGGGGCGGGACGTTCGGTTCCGGGCGACTCCCGGGGCTCGGGACGGGAATCCCGGGGCTCGGGATGGAATTTTTCTGACGGCTTTGGGGTAAGTTGTGTTATAATTTAAGATGGAATTCATGGGTAATTTTATAGAATTTTGGAGTGACGGAATTTCGATTCAGGTTGTCACGCTCGCACGTCGGGTTTTGGTTCGGGTTCAGCGAGCTCGGTAGGACACTCCGGAAAGGCAAATGAATTTCTGAAAAATGTTCTGTGCATGTTATAATATTCTGAAGACTGTGTCCGAATTTCATTAATTTTGGAATTCGGTAATTATTTTTGGGCAAAAAGAATTGGAACTTTCGGAAAAATTGGGAGTTAAATTGTAATTGGCCACAAAATTAAAGTATTTCAGCATGGGTGCAGCAGCTACTTTCGGCAGCAAGTGTGTGAGTGTGTGATTTATATGAGACACATGTCCTATTTTTGAATTAAAAGAAGAGAGGGATGGGCAAGGGTGATGGAAATATAAAAGACATATTATTTTCATAAAATGGGTCTCATTTCATTTCTTCCTTTTCTTTTCTTCATCTTCTTCTTCTTGCTGTTCTTGCTGCCGACTCCATGGATGAACTCCACCCAAGCTTGAACTTCTTCTTTTGGTAGAAATCAAAGAGGAATTGGTTGCTACTTGAGGTAAGCATCCTCCTAACTCCTCTTTTCTCATTAGTTTGGAAGATTAGTGGTGAAAAGAAGAGTTTTTGCATTTGATGGGTTTGTTCTTAGCTATAAGCTAGGATGATTTTCTTCCTCCCATCTTTTAGTATGTTGTTCTTGGGTGGTAGGAGAGTGTTAATCAAGTGTTGGATTTTGGAAAACACATCTTGGAAGAGGAACTCTTGTTTGGCGAAATTTTGGATAATTTTCCAAAATAATGTGTGTTTGTTATCTTGCTTCATGCTTCAAGTATGTTAGTCCTAGCATGATTCTAAGCTTGTGTGTGGATTTAATTTGATGGAAAACAAGTTGAGGTGAAAACCCCTTGTGGCCGAATTGTGTAAGTGTATGTTCATGATGAATTTTGTTGTTTGGGTGCAATTGGATAGCATTCATGGTTTAGAAATGAAATTGGTGGTTAGAATGGTTGTTTGGTAGCTTGAATGGATTGAATTGGAAGTTGGATAAAAAGTTGGTTGAAAACCGAATCTTTGAATGATTCTTTTTCAATGTTGGAGGTTCATTTTGGTTGAGTTGGATGTTAATATGGTGTTGGGGTTGAATTTAGGAGTGGATGGAAGTTTGAAATGTTGAATTCGGTTAAGGAATGAAAAAGTTACAATTAATCGAGATTATCGGAAAATGGCGGGTAATGAAGGGTTTAAGGTTGGATTTGATCAGTTACGCCTATTGTATGAAGTTTGTCAATGTGAAATCTTGCCTTTTCTAGGTTGGTACTGAATTCTGACGTTTCTGTGAAAATCAGGAATTTTACGGAAATTATGTCAGATTTTCTGGTTTGGGTTCGGGGGTTGTAGTATGGTAGTGTGGTTGATGAGTATGCTAATTCAACTTGGTTTGGCAGATTCTGAGTTTCGGTGGTTAGGAAAGAGGAGTTCTAAGTTTCGGGCACGGTGTAGGTGTTATCCAGAATCGGTCCAATACTACGGATTTTGAGGTAAGGGTTTGGTTACTGCTGTTTTTGGTAAGATAGGTATATGTTTAGTTTCATTTTCTTACTGCAGTATTTCGGTATTATATGCCTAGAGCATATTCGTAGTCTGTAGGTATATGTATTGTAGCACTTCATTTTGCGGTATTTGGAAATTTCGCTTTAAGGTAAGTTCGTGATTCGTAGGTGTATGCCTTGTAGCATACTCTGTGCAGTAATCCTACGTTTGTAGGAGTATGCCTTATGGCATACTGCATGCAGTGACACTACGGCGCTTGTGGGTTCGCTACCCCACTGGTGCACCATGCTTCGTAATAGCTTCGGCTTCGACTCCCCTTAGTGGGAGGCTGTCGTTCGATCTGTTATAAGGTTTATGGCGATTTGGAATCGCACATCCTTCGGGGTTCCGATCTGTTTCTGGTACATGTATGTTATTCTGTATACTGTTGCGTATATTGCTATCTTTCTGTTTTGCAGGGTTGCATATAAATATCTTACCCCAAAACACTTACGGTTTCCTTTTAGGACTCACCCTTCTTTGGGTTCTGTTTTTGGGTTTCAGGTAGACCTGATAAGCGGCCTGCGGAGTAGGATTCCGTGAGGGTCCTACCTTGGGTGTGTTTTGCAGCAGTTGCACCTTGCGGTCCGGGGTTGTGTACTTGGTGTGAATCCCGCGCAAGGTATTTTGTTACTTAGATTCTAAGGTTGGCTCTGTAGTTGCATATGCATACTTTCTGTATTGCTACGATGGTTGTATGTCTGTATATACATATTTGTATATTCTGTTCTATATCTGTTCTCAGCGCTTGGCGCTTGCTAGACATTTTAGGTTCTGTGAATTCTGTATGTATATGAGTTTTGGTGCGTAAGCACACGTCCACGGAGGGCGTGGCTTACTCTGTTATTAGTGCATGAATTGTATGGTTGCATTTTATTTCGGTTATATGCATGAAATTTCCGTTAGTTTACTTCCACAATCTTTCCGTTTTCGGGTCCGCTACGAGCGGCGGGTCTCGATGGACCTGCCACCCCTTTCCATTCCGGCTTCCGCTTCCGGCGTCCCGGCGCCCCCGCCTCCGCAACCGGGCTCGGGCGGCGTGCGGTGACAGTAGGTGTATGCCTTGTAGCCCTACGACAGTTGGGGGTTCGCTACCCCAGCTGGTGCACCATGCTTCTGTAATAGCTTCGGCTTCTGACTCCCTTAGAGGGAGGCTGTCGTTCCGATTCGTTATAAGGGTTTATGGCGATTTAGAATCGCACATCCTTCGGGATTCTGATATGTTTTCTTTCCATGCACGATATTCTGTACTCTGTTGCGTATATTCTGTGTATTGCTAACTTTCTGTTTTGCAGGGTTACATATGCTTATCTTACCCCAAATCTCTTACGGGTCCTTTCGAGGACTCACCCTTTTTGGGTTCTGTCTTTGGGTTTCAGGTAGACCTGGTAAGCAGCCAGCGGAGTAGGTTTCCGTGAGGCTTCTGTCTTTGTTGTTTTGAGCAGCAGCTGCACCTTGCGGGCCGGGATTCTGTTGGGGGTAGCAGACTTGGTCTGAATCCCGCGCGAGGTATCTGACGTGTAGGGCTTAGGTTGGCTCTGTAGCTGCATGTGCATACTTCTGGATTGTTGTGATGATTGTATATATGTATATATTCTGTTCTGTTGCATGTTCAGAGCGCTTAGCGCTTGGTAGATACCCCACTTTCGGGGAACTCTGTGTGTATCTATGTTTTGTGCGTAGGCACTCGTCCACGGAGGGCGGGGCTTACTTTCTTGTTAATGCATGAACTGTATATATGGTGATGGTGATGTGCTCGTCCGTTTCCGAGGGGCGAGACTCACCATGGACATTTTAGTTATATGTATGAAATTTTCAGGTTGCTTCCACAATCACTTTTCGGGTCCGCTACGCGCGGCAGGTCTCGATGGACCTGTCATCCTCAGTCGATCCGGCTTCCGCTTCCGACGTCCGGCGCCCCCGCCTCCGCAACCGGGCTCGGGTGGCGTATGGTGACAAGTTGGTATCAGAGCAGGTAAGTGACCATATTGGTCGCCAGTGGTGACTTGTAGTGACAACTATTGCTGCACATTTTATTTTAGAATGGTTTGGTACGGAGATTGGCCACCTCCTTACTTGAACCGCTTTAAAGTAAAATTGTGGAGTAAAGTTTGATCCTTCAAGTTATCCTGGTAGTTGCAGATTTCGGAACTCGGGATTTCTGGATTCTGGTAAAATTATTACGATCGAGGGATGGTGGAAAAGATCCGGGTACGTAAAATTGGGTGTTAGGAAAAAGATTTGGTGAAATAAGCATGAACTGCTTCTGTGATTTTGTGAAATACATGATTTTTTCATTTTGAGAAATAACTTCTGTGTCAAGTACTGCATTGCACTACAGAGCCTTAGAAAGCTGCTGCTAGCTTCTGTAGGGATTAGAAGTGACTGATTTGTCTGGACTCTGTTTGGTCTGAAATGTTTCAGGAATGGTTAACACGCGTAGACAGCGTGATTTGCGACCGGAGGAAGGGACCGTAATCCCACGCCTCCGAGAGATAGGGAGGGAGGCGGAGGGATTACGGGGCAGAGCAGATACATACCCCGCCACCGGTTGCACAGCAGGGTCAGGGGTCTTCTACTACTTTGGTTCAGGTGCTGGAACAGGTACAGCAGTTGTTGAGGACATTAGTCCCGGAACAAGTTCCAATACAGCCACAGGTGCAGGAGGACTTAGTCGTGGCACCATCTGTACATTCTGACAGAGGGGTGAGTAGCCATACCCGGACTACCACCCACACTCATGTACGGGCACGATCTGAGAGTGATTACGAGGAGGACGAGGATCGTAGGAATCGCGATCACGGAGGTTACGACCGGAGCGCAGCTCCGCAGCTCGCTCCGATCGTTCTGACCAGGAGACACATCAGCCACCTCGACAGCGACGGAGGATTATCGAGCTGGATTCCGATACCACCCGTCGGACCCACCGACGACGGGGAGGTTCAGGACACCACTCTGACTCTGATGATGTCCGACTGTTGGAGAGGTTTCAGCGCTTGAATCCTAAGAAGTTTGATGGCAGGGGAGGTCCCGAGGCAGCGAGACGTGGTTCATGGAGATTGACAAGCTCCTAGGAGGTTACACCTACCTTCTACGGTGATGGTATCCCTTGCCACGTTTAATTTGCAGGAGGGAGCAGATCATTGGTGGAGGAGCCTTGAGGGTAATCGAGGCGAATGCGGGACTAGCACCCGATCGGGATGTGGATGTTACACAGGAGCGGTTTACACAAGCTGTTCCATCGGAGATTTATCGGGGCTGCGGCTAGAGATCTGCGTCGAGCACGGTTTGATGAGCTTCATCGAGAGACAGGGCTGTCGCAGTATGAGCGGGAGTTTGTGAGGCTTATCCACTACGTACCGCAGTACCATGGTATGGAGGAGGAGAAGGCAAAGAGGTTTATTCGTCGACTGCGCCCCGAGTACAGGTGGGCTCTGAGGCCGTTAGACATTACTACATATCGGGAGGCGGTTCATAAGGCTCAACTCCTCGAGCAGGAGGAGGTTGAGAGTCGCCTCATCTCACAGCGAGGTCAGGGGAGTTCGAGGGGTTCCACACGGCGAGGACCCGGCAGATTTCTGGGCGGCCGAACAGGCACAGGCGATCTAGTAGAGGCGAGAGGAGCACCACCGTCACGACCTTGTCCGACTTGCGGTAGGTATCACCACAGCCAACCTTGTTACCGGCCCGGAGGGCCGATGTTTACGTTGTGGGTCCGGCAGTCACTGGGTACAAGATTGCCCTATGGCGTGGGGACGAGGGTTTTGGCGATCTTGACATCCACGGTCTCGGGCACGGCCAACGCGCCGCGAGGGTGTGGGTTTCAGCGGGGTGGCCCGAGACCTCAGCAGCGACAGCAGCTTCAGCCACCCCCTCCACCACAGGAGCCTAGGGCAGGACGAGTTTTTCACATAGAGCAGGGAGGTCCTAGTCATCAGGGAGGACCTAGTCAGCAGGCAGGCACTAGCCAGCAGGGAGGCTCGAGTCAGCAGGGAGTTCTGCAAGGTACTATATGTCTGAACGATATACCTGTTCATGCATTATTCGATACGGGAGCATCTATTTCCATTGTAACACAGAAATGTGTTACATCTCTGCATCTGTCTGTTAGTACTTTGCCTCAGATGTATTTAGTAAAAACTGCTGGGAGTCAGTTTCTGTTTTCCAATGAGATGGTTCGGGGTTGTACGATATACGTAGGCGGACATCCATCGATAGTATCGGATTTGTTGGTTTTAGACACGCCGAACTATGATATTATTCTTGGGATGGACTGGCTATCCAAGAATTCTGTGCACATTGATTGTGCAACCCGTACCATTATGGTTTCTGGAGAGGTACTACCTCTCATGGCTCCGACTGGTTTGACTATCGCACAAAGATAGTACGAGTTGCGGTCTGGATCAGCTGTCGATAGTTGGTGTAGGGGAATGCTATGATCTGAATGAGGCTGATACTAGGTTGAAGCTAGATAGTTTACCAGTGGTTCGAGATTTTCCGCAGGTATTTCCGGAGGAGTTGCCCGGATTACCACCAGAGCGGGAAATTGTGTTTGAGATCCACCTGCAGTCGTGTACTGCTCCGATATCTATTCCTCCTTATCGGATGCCTATTTCTGAGATGCAGGAGTTGAAGAAGCTGTTGGAGGATTTACAGCAGAAGGGCTTCATCCGACCGAGCACTTCACCGTGGGGTGCTCTGGTTCTGTTTGTTAAGAAGAAAGATGGGATGCTCCGACTTTGCATTGATTACAGACGGTTGAATGCCCTTACTGAGAAGAATAAGTATCCGTTGCCGAGGATTGACGATCTTTTTGATCAACTTCGGGGTTCGAGGGTTTTCTCAAAGATTGATCTCCGATCTGGGTACTTTCAGCTTAGGGTGAAGGAAGAGGACATACCTAAGACTGCTTTCCGCACCCGATATGGACACTTTGAGTTTACGGTCATGCCATTCGGGCTGACCAATGCTCCAGCGGCATTCATGGATCTGATGCATCGGGTGTTCCGACCGTACTTGGACTCATTTACGGTGGTTTTTATCGATGATATTCGATATATTCTAGGGATGAGGACTCGCATCGGGAGCATCGAGGGTAGTTACTGCGAGACACTTTGGGAACATCAGCTTTATGCTAAATTCTCAAAGTGTGAGTTACTGATTCGGGAAGTCACTTTTAAGGACACATTATATCCGAGCATGGTGCATGCATGGATCCAGAGAAGGTGAGGGCAGTTCGGGATTGGAAACAACCTACCACGGTACGAGAGATCAGGAGCTTCTTGGGGTTAGCAGGATATTATCGGAGGTTTGTACCGGGATTCTCTATTTTAGCATCTCCGCTTACACAGTTGACCAAGAAGGGTCAGCCGTTTATCTGGACAGAGAAGTGTGAGCAGAATTTCCAGGAGTTGAAGCGGCAGTTGACTAACGCTCCGATTCTGACTCTTCCAGATCCGAGCTTACCGTATGTGATTTATACGGATGCTTCCACATCCGGTTTGGGGTGTGTATTGATGCGGGGCGTAATGTGGTAGCTTATGGGTCGCGGCAGTGCGACCGCATGAGCTGAACTACCCGACGCATGATCTGGAGTTAGGCTGCGGTGATTTATGCGCTGAAACAATGGAGGCATTATACGCTTGGTAACAAATTTCAGATTCTTACCGACCATAAGAGTCTGAAATATCTGTTTACGTGAAGGAGCTTAACATGAGGCAGCGCAGATGGCTCGAATACATTAAGGACTATGATTGTAGTATCGAGTACATCTCGGCAAGGGCAACACGGTTGCCGATGCACTGGCGGGAAGTATACCGGGTTGGTCAAGGAGGAGATGTTGGTGACCGATCCGAGGAGAGTGATTTGACATGCCTTTGGCACGGTGGCAGCTACGGGAGCGTGCTCGGTGTACACACTTACCATACATTACGAGTGGCTTGACGAGGGTGCGCGAGGCGCAAGGTAGAGATCCGGGGTTGAAGAAGTTATCTGGGGAAGATAAGGGGTCTTTGTTACCGACGTTTCAGTATAGGCAGGGATTGCTATACTTCCGAGACCGCCTTTATGTACCAGAGGATCAGGAGCTCCGGAATGAGATTTTAGAGGAGGCACACTCGAGCAGATTGAGTATTCATCCCGGGAGTGAGAAGATGTATCAGGATCTGCGCATTCATTTCCGGTGGCCAAGTATGAGGGGACACATTGCCACACACGTGTCTAGGTGTGCCGTATGTCAGCAGGTGAAGATTGAGCATCAGAAACCGGCAGGGACACTGCAGACTTTGCCCATTCCAGTCCGGAAGTGGGGCAATGTTACAATGGACTTTCTGACTGCACTGCCCCTGACACGGTCTCGCCATGATGCTATCTGGGTTATTGTGGATCGGTGACAAAGTGCGCACACTTTCTGCCTATTCGGGTCACAGACCCTCTGGAGAAGCTTGCCCGGCTTTACATCAGGGAGATTGTACGATTACATGGAGTACCAGACTCCATTGTATCTGACCGTGACCCGCGTTTTACAGCACGGTTCTGGAGAGCTTTTCATGAAGCACTGGGCACGCGACTCCATCGAGTACTGACTTATCACCCATGAGACGGACGGGCGGTCGGAGCGGGTGATTCGAATCTTGGAGGATATCTTTGCGAAGCTGTACTTTGGATTTTGGAGGAGATTGGGACCAGCAGTTGCCTTTGATTGAGTTCTCGTACAACAACGGCTTCCAGGACTACGATTGGCATGGCACCATATGAGGCGTTATGCGGGAGGAGGTGTATGACACCACACCTGTTGGACAGATGCGTCGATAGAGTTGGCTGGGACCCGAGCTTATTGAGGAGACTACGGCAAAGATCAGATTGATACAGCGCAGATCAAAACCGCGAACGACCGCACCACTGCTTATGCGAACCGCCGCCGTAGGGCTCTGGAGTTTGAGGTTGGGGATAGGGTTTGGCTCAAGGTAGCACCTATCCGAGGGACAGTCAGATTTGGGAAGAAGGGCAAGTTGGCCCCACGGTATATCGGCCCATATGAGATTCTGGAGCGGGTCGGTAAGGTAGCATACCGGTTAGCATTACCTCCGAGTCTGTCTGCTGTGCACAATGTCTTCCATGTTAGCATGTTGAAGAAGTGCATTCTGGATCCGACTCAGACGGTTTCAGTGGAGGAGGTACAACTGGAACCCGATCTTTCCTATCAGGAAGAACCGGTAGCCTTTCTGGATAGAGATGTCAGGAAACTTCGTAGCAAGTTGATCCCCATGGTCAAGGTTCAGTGGTCACATCATACCGACAGGGAAGCGACTTGGGAGACGGAGAAGGACATTCAGGACCGATACCCCGACCAGTATGAGCGGTTGAGAGGACTCTTGGAGGACCAAGAGTTCTAAGGAGGGGGGAATGTTATGGCCGCTCCGTGGGGCCATTCGGCCGGTTGGCCACCGGGCCAACGGGCACTCGATCGAATCGCTTCGGAATCTTCACCGGAGTTACGATTGATGGATATTTGATATTTGGTGTCACTGGTGGTGTACCGGACATTTCGCGGAAAATATTTTTTCAAGCCGGGGTTGTTCTGGGTGTTTTTCGAGGGTTACTGCGCGGAAACGGCTCCCGGTGCAACACCGGACTCGGATTCGGGGTAGAGAGGCGGTTAGGGACCGTGGGAATATTTTACATTTTTGCGAAGAAAAATGTTACAGGTCGGGAATTTCGGTTTCGGGCGGTTTTCGGGCTCGGGGCAGGCCGAGCCGTGACACGTGGCGAGTGGTGGTTGGTGGTAAGCCATTTGACTTGGTCTTTTATGCTTGAAGTGTTTAATGATGGTGTTGTGACATCATTATGATGTCATAAAAGAAGTCATGTGCTTGGCACATGACTTAATATTACTTAAAGGTAATATTTTGGAAAGAAATGAAAACATTTCATAACTTCTTCTTCTTCTTCTTCCCTTGGCCGATGCGTCTCTCTCCCTCTAGCCACCATTGATGTTTTCTTCAAGCTTCAAATCCATGGTTTAACTTGCTCCTTGGCTCGGGAGTTCATCTGGAAAGTTGATCAGTAGCTCGAGTACTACGTTTGTCCGAGGTATGGTTCAGTTCATTTGGTTATTTATCAAGTTAGGAAAAGTAGATTTTGAAGTTGTGATCTGAGTTTTGAAGAAATTGAACCGTTGGATCGTTGTGTGGTTCATATATGTTGATGTTGGGTAGGTAAGGATTAGGGATCGTCGATTTTGGCCGAATTCTTGAATGAATTTCTGGTGAATTTCTGCTGAATTTGTTGTGTTATGTGGATTGATTTGTGTTTATTGAAGTGAATTATAGCATGTTACGAATCGGTTACGAATTCGATGTTTCTGCGGAAATACGGAATTTTACCAAAATTAGGATTTTCGATTTTGGGTCGGTGTAGTTTGGTAGTGTGGTTGGTAAAGTTGCTAATTCGGCTTGAATTGTGATTAAGGGTTGAAGGTTGAAAAAGAAAGGTTTCCGGGTTTCGGGTCGCGGGTGGAAATTGTCCGAATCGTTCAACTACTCGGAATTGTGCGGTAAGGGTTTGGTTACATTGTTTTGGTAAGATAGGTGTATGTTTTGTTTCACTTTCTGTTTTGCAAGTATTTCTAGAATATATGCCTTAAGGCATATTACGTAATATGTAGGTGTATGCCTTGTGGCATACTGCATGCATTGACCCTACGACGGTTGGGGTTCGCTACCCAGTGGTGCACCATGCTTCGTAATAGCTTGGCTTCGACTCCCTTAGAGGAGGCTGTCGTTCGATTCGTTATAAGGGTTTATGGCGATTTAGAATCGCACATCCTTGAGGATTACGATATGTTTTCTTTCCATGCACGATATTCGTACTTTGTTGTGTATATTACATGTATTGCTAACTTTCATTTTCCGAGGGTTACATATGCTTATCTTACCCCAAATCCCTTACGGGTCCTTTCGAGGACTCACCCTTTTTGGGTTCTGTCTTTGGGTTTCAGGTAGACCTGGTAAGCAGCCAGCGGAGTAGGTTTCCGTGAGGCTTCTGTCTTTGTTGTTTTGAGCAGCAGCTGCACCTTGCGGGCCGGGATTCTGTTGGGGGTAGCAGACTTGGTCTGAATCCCGCGCGAGGTATCTGACGTGTAGGGCTTAGGTTGGCTCTGTAGCTGCATGTGCATACTTTTGGGTTGTGATGATTGTATATATGTATATATTACATTACATTGCATGTTCGGAGCGCTTAGCGCTTGGTAGATACCCCACTTTCGGGAACTCTGTGTGTATCTATGTTTTGTGCGTAGGCACTCGTCCCACGGAGGCGGGGCTTACTTTCTTGTTAATGCAAGAACTGTATATATGGTGATGGTGATGTGCTCGTCCGTTTCTGAGGGGCGAGACTCACCATGGACATTTTAGTTATATGTATGAAATTTTCAGGTTGCTTCCACAATCACTTTTCGGGTCCGCTACGCGCGGCAGGTCTCGATGGACCTGTCATCCTGTATCAGTCCGGCTTCCGCTTCCGATGTCCCGGCGCCCCCGCCTCCGCAACCGGGCTCGGGTGGCGTATGGTGACAAGGCCGGCCCAATTTCAGCCCATAATCTGAAATGTGGACTTATTCATTTGAATTTGAATGTTGTTTAAGATATTTAGGCAAAGGGAGGGAAAAGAGGTAGTGGAGGTCTTTACCCAATAGTTTTGGCTAATGGTTGGGCATTGCCCACACTTACCAAACTAGGTAAGATTCCTCCCTTCCACCTCCCCATTTATGGTAGTGCCATCATGCCTTCTTTTTCTTACATGGAAATGGTAAGTGGACACAAGAAGGAGTTGCCAAAAGTGACTACCACACTTTGGGTAATGCCCTCCACTCACCATCTCTCATGTTTTAGTAGTAGACATATATGTAACTCCATTTTAGTTTTGGAATCCGAAAATTGAACTCCATGAGAGCCATTTCGGTTTTAACACTCACTTCTACCAATCCATTCCCTTGTTCCATGCTTTGTGGTTCAAGAATTATATCTAGTATTGCTCAATCAAGTAGTTGAGAGGTGCTAGATCCATCTCTACACCTTGGCACTCAAAATATTGCTTCACCAAGTAGTGAAGAGGTGTTTTGAATTCGGCCGGAAAGTTACAAGTGTTCGTGTTCATCATCCAAGCTAGATCCTTTCAAAGGTTGATCAATCCATGATCACATCAAGGGTGCCACAATCGAAACAGATGCTCCAGTATCAAACAAAACATGCACAGGTGTATTGTTCAGTAACAGTGTACCTTGGAGTGCCCATGCTGCGATGTCTCTCCCCGCTCGATCTGAAACACACGTCCTGCTCCGAGCTGCTGTGGCGGAGGGGGTTGCTAAAACGGACGTCTCTGCTACGGTGGTCTCGGAAAGCCCCGCTGTGCATCGTGCCCCCGGGGTGCGTTGGGCTGGAACTGAGGCTGAGGTGGTAGATACCGACTCTCAACCTCCTCCTGCTCGAGGAGTTGGGCCTTCGCACGGCCTCATGATACAGTGATATCCAAGGGCCTCAAAGCCCACCTGTACTCGGGCGTAGGCGGCAGAATGAACCTCTTGGCTTTCTCCTGCTCCATACCGTATCTGCAGTGCGTGGCGGACCGATCGGTCGAACTCCCGCTCATACTCTCTTACGGTCCGAGTCCCTGCTCCAGATCGTGAAGCTGTGGTAGCGAAGATCCCGGAACACATCCCCAATAAAGCGCCGGTGGAAGTAGTAAGCAAAGCTGCTCCCAAGTAAGGTCCGGATCCTGTCCACCCTCTCGTCTTGCCTCGGCTCTCAACCGGCTCAGAGACTCCTCTGCCGGTGATCTGCACCATCCTGCCCAGATTAAATGTAGCTAGTGAAACCATAACCTCTTATGGAAGGTGTAGTCTCCCAGGGAGTTTATCAACTCCCGCAAACCAGGAGCCTCTGCTGCCTCCGGTCCTCCTCTGTCGTTACCTCGGGGGTTCAATCGCTGAAACCGCTCTAAAAGTCTGACCTCATCCGAGTGGTATCTCTGCTCTTCCCGTCGCTGGTGGGACCGACGAGAAGTCTCGGTATCACGGCGTGGTACACTACCCAAGCAATCGAGCCTCGCGTCGCATCGAGAATCATACGAGGCCTTTGGAGAGGTCTCATCTTTGTGGTCTCGATCGACTTCGCAAGGTCTCATCCTTGTGGTCTCGATGTCGCCTTCGCAAGGTCTCATCCTTGTGGTCTCGATGTCGCCTTCGCAAGGTCTCATCCTTGTGGTCTCCAGTATCGCCTGCGCGAGGTCTCGCCCTCGCGGGCCCCAAGTCTCGCATGGGCGATGTCTCACACTCACCTTTGCGTCTCTGGGGCCTTCGCGGGCTACCCTCGCAGTCTCAGGTCTCGCCTTTGTGATCTCACTCGCCTCCATGGGTCTTACTCCCAATCTCCTGCCTATACTGGCCCCGCCTTGAATAAGGCCACAGTACCCAGATTTATACGCGAGACATTCTCGACAAGTGAATCACCTAAGGCGGTTTGCTGAGATCTTCATCATCACAACCGCCTTATCTCCAATCAGTCGGCACAGACTTATCTCAACAACTGTCTAAAGGGCTTCAACTGGGAGGCTCTTCTCCCGGCATCACTCTATAAATAGGGTGATGTCCACCCTAAATCGGGTAAGCTACTACACGCCCCCACTCCCCTCTTGCTACTTCGAGTATTCTTCCTATCTTTTCTGATTACTCAGAGCAGCAAGCTTGGAGTCTCAAGAACATCATCTTCTCCACCACATCAACCGAGAGTCCGGGCCTTCTTTAGGAGCGAGACTATCAGTTTGGCGCCGTCTGTGGGAGCGAAAGTTCTTGCTATAAACCCATATTACAAACCACAAGCAATAAGTCATGCCAACCACCGGAGCGCCAACAGAGCAGTCGTCAAGGGAGGAGGAATCCTCCCGGGACAAATACGAACAATGATCCACCATCGAGCCATCCCGAACCACGTTCCCCCACAACGGTGAGAACTCTCTATTCACTCAACTTATGAAAGCTCCTCCCACTTTAACCATAACATCCCTCAGGAGCATAACACCCCACCTCCAAAAACCCCTCCAACGGGCACAGATCCGGCCGTCCTACAAACGATCACCGAGGCGGTTACCTTGACTTACGGGAAACTCTCGCCACCACTCTTGGGCGTTACGGATAGCGTTGGGCAGCTGCGGACTAATCAGCACGAACGCCCGGCTACTCCTCCTCGGCAAGTAAGTAACCACAGATCCTTCTTCGTCATTACTTATCGCGCTTACTAGACGATTAGAGGAAGTGGGAAAAAGAGATGAAAGGGCCGTGTCCATAATATCTCGAGGATGGAGTCTGGACCACCTCAGCGGTGTCACAGCCACCCCGCCCGGTTGCGGAGGCGGAGCCGGCGCGGCGTCGGAAAGCAGGAACTACGGCGGAAAACGCGGCAGCGGAGCATCGAGCTCAAATAACAAATAGCCAAGTGGCAACTAGCAACCCAGATACTCATTCAAGGCAAGCATACTAGTAACTCCAACTTCTACCAAACATGCAGTTCATGGTATCAAACATCAAACATCGCAACAACCACAGAAACACTGAATTCATATCATAACAAATCCAATATAGGCAAGTCGGGGCTCCGCCCTCGACTCAGAAGGCATCAAAGGCAGAATATATTTCCGATCAAATGACATATACAAATTCATGATCTGACCTACATGCATGCATCTACAGCTACAGAGCCATTAAACAAAATCCTATAAATATATATACCTAAGTGCGGAATCGAAGCCTCTCGCTCAAGAATTCCCGCACGTGAATGCTTCTTCTTCTGAGAACCCAAAATGTCAGGAAGCACCGCGGATCTCTATTCCGCTGGTTGCTTGTCAGACTGCCTGAAAGATGGTAAACAAATAAAAGGGTGAGTCCTCGAAAGGACCCAGTAAGGGCTTAAGGTAAAAGTGCAGTTTGCCCACAGGGCAACAATCAACTCGCAAAGCAGAATATCACAACATATGCATGTACATATAAACATAAAGTATAACGAAAATCAGAAACCAACATATGCGGTCCAACCGCGAGCGACCATGCGACAGCCCTCAGCGGAGGTCGAATATACAGATCGAGCGAGCGAAGCACGGTACCGGTGGGGTCGCGAGCCCCAAACTTCGTAGGGTCACGAGCAGTATCGGCACTCACTGGTGCGGATACGCGAAATGTCGGCACCCCTTGATGCGGACACAGGCAATGCTCGGCACTCCTGGTGCGGATACGCGAGAATGTCGGCACCCCTTCCGGTGCGGACACGAGCAGAACATATAATAATAATAAGAATACATAAACATAAACGAAGTAACATTACACGATAACCATATACGAACATAATAGGAACCCGGGCCTCTAAGGTCATCCGGGCCTTGAAACAGAACAAACGTACATTTTACCGAATTAAGCCCTTACCTCAGAAACGCCGCCCCGCAGCCCAACACTCGGAAAACCCCGGCTTCCGCCCCGTAATGCACAACTTGGCTCCAATGGTCCCACGCTACTCCACCAACGCAGAATCAAGCTGGGTAGCCATAGTTGAGTCAGAACACATCCTAATAACTCCAGAAAGAAATTTCTGTACAAACCCGCACTTTCCCGGAAAATTCCACAGAAAGCTCGGTTTTACAAACCGAGCCTGAACCTTGTTATTCCAACTCCCACAAACGTATTCCAATCCTTAAACCCGCATTCCAGACACTTTTCCCGGTAAACTCGTATAAAACTAACTTTCCCATTTCTAACCCGAAAATGGTATTTCAAACGTCATAACACACCTACTTCCACCCACATTACCAATTTAGCATCCAATTCAATCAACACACACCACCAAGATTGAAAAAGAATTACTTCAACAATTTGGTCCTTAACCAATTTTCCATCACACTTCCAAATCAAACCATACAAGCTTCTAATTAATCACACTAATCACCAATTCCACTTCCTAACCAATAATACTAACCAATTACACCAAAATCACAAACCTCTTCCTTAATAATTTTCGGCCAAGTTAGGGATTTCTCACCCAACTTCCATTTCAATCCAAACAAAGTTCCATTAGCTCTCTTTAATCACCAATTACAATTATTAAGCAAGATTACTACCCAATTCCACTTAAACAACCAAAATTAACAAGAACCCAAGCATGATAAATTCGGCCATTTGGGGGAATTTTACCCCACTTGTTTTCCTTCAAATTGAAACCATAGATTGTCTTAGAATCATGCTAGGAACAACATATCTCAAGCATGAATCAAGAACACAAACATACACAATTTTGGAAATTCTCTCTTAAATTCGGCCAACCCTAGGTTCCACCCTCCATGTAGTTCTTCCAACATTTAACCATAGATTCTTACTCCTCTCAAGCCCAAGAACAACATTCTAAAATTTGGGAGGAGAGGATCACTCTAGCTTATAGACAGAGTAAACACATAACTTGAAAATCCTCTCTTTTCCAACATTTCTTTGCTTCCAAACTTGAAAGAGAAGAAGAGGGAGAGCTTACCAATCTTTTGGACCCAATCCCTTGAAGATTTCAGCAAGAACACTTGGAAGCCATGGAGCTTGGAGCTTGAAGTTCATGGCGGCAGAAGAAGAAAGGAAGAAGAAGAGAAGAAGAAAGAAATGAAATAGATTTTTCCATGTAATAATAATAATAATAATAATAACCCTTATATATATCCTTTCTTTTTCTCTTAAATCATTAAGGGACAAGTGTCCCTTATCTTTCCTCCATTCAGCCGAAAGTAGGCTGCTGCCCATGCTGAATTATTGTTGATTTTTGTAGCCAATTACCAATTAACTCCCACTTTTCCGAAAGTTCCAATTCTTTTTGCCCAAAAATAATTACCGGATTCCAAAATTAATGAAACTTGGACACAATCTTCAGAATAATATAACATTCACAGAACATTTTTCAAAAGTTCATTTGCCTTTCCGGAGTGTCCTACCGAGCTCGCTGAACCCGAACCAAAACCCGACGTGCGAGCGTGACAACCTGAACCGAAATTCCGTCACTCCAAAATTCTATAAAAATTCCCATAAATTCCATCTTAAATTCAAATACAACTTACCCCAAAGCCGTCAGAAAATTTCCATCCCGAGTCCGGGATTCCCGTCCGAGCCGGAGTCGCCCGAACCGAACGTCCCGCCCCAAATATTAAACTCCACAACCAACACCGGACGTTTCCACAACTCCAAAACTACAAACGGCTTCTCAAACTGAGATCTTGAGAGCGCTACCGAGCCCGCTGTACGTCCCGAGGCGACCCCGACAACCCCCCGGCGCCAGAAAAATATTTTCGGCGGAAACGTCCGGGGGACCCACACGACCTCAAATACGGAAGGGTTCGCCAAAATGATACTCGGATAGGGCTCGGGAGCCGTCTGAGCGCCAGCGTGACCCGCAGCCAAAATCGGAGCCGGGTCACCCGGTCGCAACCCGCTCGGGGTGACCGTAACATCCTCCCCTTAGAACTCTTGGTCCTCCAAGAGTAGCTCAGGCCATCTAAGCAGTGTCGCTACCAACCGAATGTAAATATTCCCTTACTAAAAACAATCGGACCACCGTCTTGGTGCGGCGGGAGTGGTAGTTTAGACTACCATACTGAGCCTCACGGCGTCCCACCCTCCGGGTGCATCTTATTGCACCCAGTCGATTGCCGGTATTTCTACCAGACAACCCCGAGACGATGCGAACCTAAATCTAACCGATCCACAACAGGCTATCCTGGAAGATACCACATAAAACAGAAATAGTTGGGGGGGTAAGGCCAACCTAACAACTTACTCTGAAAACTCATGAGAACCGATATAATTCGGGGTAACTTGCCCCGCCCACCAAATCTTACTGTCCATCAGATCGGTGCTACCTCCAGTCAAATTCTGTCACCAAACCCAGATTCAAGAGCCCTACGGCGACGGTTCGTACAAACAGTGGTGTAGTCATTCGCGGTTTTAATCCGCGCCAGTAACAATCTAATCTTTGCCGTAGACTCCTCAAAAAGCTCGGGTCCCGGCTTAACCCGATCAGACGCATCATCTGTCCAGCGGTATGATGTCATACACCTCATGGGTGCCACGTCAAACGTGGTCCGAAAGCAATTGTTGTATGAGAACTCTATCAAAGTAAGCGCTAGTCCCAAACTCCTCCAAAATCCAAAGTCTGATTTGCAACACATCCCCGATATCGAATCACCCGCTCCGATTGCCCGTCCGTGCATGGGTGATAAGTCTGTATTCGGATGGAGTCGCGTGCCCAATGCTTCATGAAAAGCAATCCGAGAACCGTCTTTGTAAACGCGGATCACGGTCAGATTCAATGGAGTCTGGTACTCCATGTAAACGTACAATCTCCCTGATGTAAAGCCGGGCAAGCTTCTCCAGAGGGTCTGTGACCCGAATAGGCAGAAAGTGTACGCACTTTGTCAGCCGATCCACAAAAACCCAGATAGCATCATGATGAAACCGTGTCAGGCCAGTGCAGTCAGAAAGTCCATCATAACATTACCCCACTTCCAGGTGAAATGGGCAAAGTCTGCAGTGTCCTGCCGGTTCTGATGCTCACCTTTGCTCAGTGTGCCCCCTCAAAATATCATTCCCGAACTCCTGATCCTCTGGTACACAAAGGCGGTCTCAGAAGTATAGCGATCCCTGCCTATACTGAAACGTCGGTAACACATAAATCCTTATCTTCCCCAGATAACTTCTTCAATACCAAATCCCTACCTTGCGCTTCGCGCATCCTATCAAGCCACTCAGAATGTATAATAAGTGTAATAACCTGAGCACGCTCCCAGAGGCTGCCACATGCCAAAGGCACGTCAGATCACTCTCCTCAGATCGGTCACCAACATTTCCTCTCTTAATTAAGCCGGTATACCTCCTGCTCAGAGCATCGGCAACCGCGTTGCCCTTGCCAGAGATGTACCCGATACTACAATCATAGTCCTTAATGTATTCGAGACATCTGCGCTGCCTCATGCTAAGCTCCTTCTGTGCAAACAGATATTTCAGACTCTTATGGTCGGTAAGAATCTGAAATTTATTACCACGCAGATATTACTTCCAATGATTAAACGCATAATTTACCATAGCCAACTCCAGATCATGTGTCAGTCAGTTCAGCTCATGCTGTCGCAGCTGCCTTGACCCATAAGCTACCACAAAACGCTCCTGCACCAACACACATCCCAAACCAGACGTGGAAGCATCCGTATAATTCACATACGGTAAGATCGGATCTGAAAGAGTCAGAATCGGAGCGTTAGTCAACTGCCACTTCAACTCCAGAAAATTCTGCTCACACCTATTAGACCAGATAAACGGTTGACCCTTCGTGGTCAACTGCGTGAGCGGAGATGCCAGAATAGAAAACCACAGTACAAACCTCGATAAAATCCTGCTAACCCTGAGGAGCTCTTGATCTCCGTACCGTGGTAAATTGTTTCCAATCCCAAATTGCCTTCACCTTCTCTGGATCCACAGACAGACCATGCTCGAGATATAATGTGTCCCGAAAGGTGACTTCCCGAATCCAGAACTCACACTTTGAGAATTTAGCATAAAGCTGATGTTCCCAAAGTGTCTGCAGAACTACCCTCAGATGATCCCGATGCGAATCCTCACCCCGAGAATATATCAGAATATTATCAATAAAACCTACCAGAAATGAGTCCAAGTACGGTCGGAACACCCGATGCATCAGATCCATGAATGTCACCGGAACATTGGTCAGCCCGAACGGCATGACCGTAAACTCAAAGTGTCCAAATCGGGTGCGGAAAGCAGTCTTAGGCATGTCCTTATCCTTCACCTTAAGCTGAAAATACCCAGATCGGAGATTAATCTTTGAGAAAACTCTTGAACCCTGAAGTTGATCAAAAGGATCGTTAATCCTCGGTAACGGATACTTATTCTTCCCAATAAGAGCATTCAACCGTCTGTAATCAATACAAAGTCAGAGTGTCCCATCATTCTTCTTAACAAACAATACCAGAGCACCCCACGCTGAAGTGCTCGGTCGGACGGAACTCTTTCGCTGTAATTCCTCCAGTTACTTCTTCTACTCCTGCATCTCAGAAATAGGCATCCGATAAGGAGGAATAGATATCGGAGCAGTACCCGACTGCAAGTGGATGTTAAACACAATTCCCCGCTCTTATGGTAATCCGGGCAACTCCTCCGGAAATACCCGCGAAAAACCTCGAACCAACGATAAACCATCCATCTTCAACCTAATACCGGCTTCATTCAGATCATAGCATTCCCCCAACACCAACTATCGACAGATGATCCAGAATCTGCAACACTGTACCGTGCTGTGCGATAGTCAAACCAGTCGGAGTCGTGAGAGGTAGTACCTCTCCAGAAACCATAATGGTTCGGGTTGCACAATCAATGTGCACAGAATTCTCGGATAGCCAGTCCATCCCAAGAATAATATCATAGTTCGGCGTGTCTAAAACCAACAAATCCGATACTATCAGATGTCCGCCTACAGACATCGCACAACCCCGAACCATCTCATTGGAAAGCAGCTGACTTCTGCGGTTTTTACTAAATGCGTTTGAGGCAAGGTACTATGACAGATACTGAAATGTAACACATTTCGGTGTTATAATGGGAACAAATGCTCTGTATCAAATAACGCATGAACCGGTACCTCATTCGAAATAAAGTACCTACAGAATTCCTGCTAGCTAGTACATGACCGCCGACTAAGTCCTCCCCGATAACTAAGGCCCCCGTCAAAATGAAAAACTTATCCTACTCGAGCTGCTTTGTGACGGAGGGGGTGGCTGAAGCTGCTGTCGCTACTGAGGTCTCGGGCCACCCTGCTGAAACCCACGCCCTCGCGGCGCGTTGGGTTGCGTCCGAGACTATGGACGCTGAAGACTGCCAAAACTTAAGTCTTGTAATAATAATAAGTCATGTGCTTTGCACATGACATCCTTTTTGACATCATAGTGAATCATAATCACTAGAAATAACAAGAGACCAAGTCCAATACTTTCCACTAATCACATTTCGCCAAGTGTCACAAACTTGGCTGCTTGAAAAACCGCGCCGAAACCGTAATTTCCGACCCGAACATTTTTCTTCACGAGAAAAATGTAAATTATATCCCGACTCCAGATCTTCCTCAAAGCGCAAATCTGAGTCCCGGGTCACTCCCGGGAGCCGTTTCTCCGCCCAGAATCCCCGAAAATCGTCCGACGGCAACCCCCCGGCCCCGAAAAATATTTTCCGCGGAAATGTCCGGTACACTGCCAGGACATTAGAAATCAGATATCGGGTCGATCCGAACTCCGGTTCAGAATCTGGAAGCAATCTGACCGGAGTAGCCGTTGGCCCCGGCGGCCAACCGACTCAGAATAGCCTCCCTCCAGGAGTTTGTCAATTCCTGCAAACCAAGTCTCTAATACCTCCGGCCCTCCTCGGCCGCTGAACCTCGGGGGGGGATTCAAACTCTGAAACCTCTCCAGTCGGCCTCGTCGGGGTGCCTCGAATCTCCCGTCGTTAAAAGGACCGACGAGAAGCCTAGGTGTCGTAGTGACCATCCTCCTCGGAGTCACTCTCATACCAATCCCAAAGCTGTGGCGAGCAGTGGCTAAAGTCTCGCTATCACCACCTGATCAAAATGCCCCTACTGTGGCATAATCAGATCTTCCCATGCCTACTGCCGCCCCTGAACCAGCTAGGCTGGCGGTAATACCAAATCAGAGAGGGGTCCCAACGACAGCTAAGCCTCGGGGGCGGTGAGTGTGGTTGTTCAGACCCTGGGTTACGCTGAACCCGTATCCTATTCCACGGAGGTGTGGGATCCCAGTCCCGCCCCTCCGGTATCAAATCACGCTATTCGCGTGTAGTAAACATTTCCTTAAACAAAGTCCAACCAAAAACCAACTTATTCCCCATCTATCCAAAACCCAGCAGCAGTATTCTAAGGCTCTGTAGTGTAATGCAATGCATGATGCAGAGATTCTTTTTCAGAATCCCACAACCAAATATTCAACTTTAAACCACAAAACCAAACCATGCTCATAACACAGAAACATCACACAAATCACCCAAGATTCATCAGAGTACCTCAAATTTTCCAAAGTGCTCCAAAGAACTGCCCACGCTCCACATCCATTCCGAAACGGTTCAAATAAGGAGGTGGCCAGTCTCCGTCTGTAACCGCCCCAGAATGAAACGTAGAACGGTGGCTTGTACCTCGAAGTCACTTCCACAGTTACTTACCCATGAACAGACTTAACTTACTCCAAAAGTCCACCCTCGGACTTGTATACTTGCCTTCCACATTCCATACCCAAAACCAACATACTTTACCTTTTGGGTCATTCCGACCCGACCTGCTCTGATACCAACTTGTCACAGCCACCCCGCCCGGTTGCGGAGGCGGAGCCGGCCGCGACGTCGGAAACAGGAACTACGGCGGAAAACGCAGCAGCGGAGCATCGAGCTCAAATAACAAATAGCCAAGTGGCAACTAGCAACCCAGATACTCATTCAAGGCAAGCATACTAGTAACTCCAACTTCTACCAAACATGCGGTTCATGGTATCAAACATCAAACATCGCAACAACCACGAAACACCGAATTCATATCATAACAAATCCGATATAGGCAAGTCGGGGCTCCGCCCTCGACTCAGAAGGCATCAAAGGCAGAATATATTTCCGATCAAATGACATATACAAATTCATGATCTGACCTACATGCATGCATCTACAGCTACAGAGCCATTAAACAAAATCCTATAAATATATATACCTAAGTGCGGAATCAGAAGCCTCTCGCTCAAGAATTCCCGCACGTGGTACTGCTGCTGCTACAGAACCCAAAATGTCAGGAAGCACCGCGGATCTCTATTCCGCTGGTTGCTTGTCAGACTGCCTGAAAGATGGTAAACAAATAAAAGGGTGAGTCCTCGAAAGGACCCAGTAAGGGCTTAAGGTAAAAGTGCAGTTTGCCCACAGGGCAACAATCTGAACCTGCAAAACAGAATATCACAACATATGCATGTACATATAAACATAAAGTATAACGAAAATCGAAACCAACATATGCGGTCCAACCGCGAGCGACCATGCGGCGGCCCTCAGCGGAGGTCGAATATACTGGTCGAGCAGAGCGAAGCACGGTGCGGCTGGGGTCGCGAGCCCCAAACCGTCGTAGGGTCACGTAGCGAAGTATCGGCACTCCTGGTGCGGATACGCAGAATGTCGGCACCCCTTCAGTGCGGACACAGAACAGAAGTATCGGCACTCCTGGTGCGGATACGCAGAATGTCGGCACCCCTTCAGTGCGGACACAGAACAGAACATATAATAATAATAAGAATACATAAACATAAACAGAAGTAACATTACCTGATAACCATATACAGAACATAATAGGAACCCGGGCCTCTAAGGTCATCCGGGCCTTGAAACAGAACAAACGTACATTTTACCGAATTAAGCCCTTACCTCGGAAATGCCGCCCCGCAGCCCAACACTCGGAAAACCCCGGCTTCCGACCCGTAATGCACAACTTGGCTCCAATGGTCCCACGCTACTCCACCAACGCAGAATCAAGCTGGGTAGCCATAGTTGAGTCAGAACACATCCTAATAACTCCAGAAAGAAATTTCCGCACAAACCCGCGCTTTCCCGGAAAATTCCACAGAAAGCTCGGTTTCACGAACCGAGCTAGAACCTTGTTATTCCAACTCCCACAAACGTATTCCAATCCTTAAACCCGCATTCCAGACACTTTTCCCGGTAAACTCGTATAAAACTAACTTTCCCATTTCTAACCCGAAAATGGTATTTCAAACGTCATAACACACCTACTTCCACCCACATTACCAATTTAGCATCCAATTCAATCAACACACACCACCAAGATTGAAAAAGAATTACTTCAACAATTTGGTCCTTAACCAATTTTCCATCACACTTCCAAATCAAACCATACAAGCTTCTAATTAATCACACTAATCACCAATTCCACTTCCTAACCAATAATACTAACCAATTACACCAAAATCACAAACCTCTTCCTTAATAATTTTCGCCAAGTTAGGGATTTCTCACCCAACTTCCATTTCAATCCAAACAAAGTTCCATTAGCTCTCTTTAATCACCAATTACAATTATTAAGCAAGATTACTACCCAATTCCACTTAAACAACCAAAATTAACAAGAACCCAAGCATGATAAATTCGGCCATTTGGGGGAATTTTACCCCACTTGTTTTCCTTCAAATTGAAACCATAGATTGTCTTAGAATCATGCTAGGAACAACATATCTCAAGCATGAATCAAGAACACAAACATACACAATTTTGGAAATTCTCTCTTAAATTCGGCCAACCCTAGGTTCCACCCTCCATGTAGTTCTTCCAACATTTAACCATAGATTCTTACTCCTCTCAAGCCCAAGAACAACATACTAAAATTTGGGAGGGAGAGGATCACTCTAGCTTATAGACAAGAGTAAACACATAACTTGAAAATCCTCTCTTTTCCAACATTTCTTTGCTTCCAAACTTGAAAGAGAAGAAGAGGGAGAGCTTACCAATCTTTTGGACCCAATCCCTTGAAGATTTCAGCAAGAACACTTGGAAGCCATGGAGCTTGGAGCTTGAAGTTCATGGCGGCAGAAGAAGAAAGGAAGAAGAAGAGAAGAAGAAAGAAATGAAATAGATTTTTTCCATGTAATAATAATAATAATAATAACCCTTATATATATCCTTTCTTTTTCTCTTAAATCATTAAGGGACAAGTGTCCCTTATCTTTCCTCCATTCAGCCGAAAGTAGGCTGCTGCCCATGCTGAATTATTGTTGATTTTTGTAGCCAATTACCAATTAACTCCCACTTTTCCGAAAGTTCCAATTCTTTTTGCCCAAAAATAATTACCGGATTCCAAAATTAATGAAACTTGGACACAATCTTCAGAATAATATAACATTCACAGAACATTTTTCAAAAGTTCATTTGCCTTTCCGGAGTGTCCTACCGAGCTCGCTGAACCCGAACCAAAACCCGACGTGCGAGCGTGTCAACCTTAACCGAAATTCCGTCACTCCAAAATTCTATAAAAATTCCCATAAATTCCATCTTAAATTCAAATACAACTTACCCCAAAGCCGTCAGAAAATTTCCATCCCGAGTCCCGGGATTCCCGTCCCGAGCCCCGGGAGTCGCCCGGAACCGAACGTCCCGCCCCAAATATTAAACTCCACAACCAACACCGGGACGTTTCCACAACTCCAAAACTACAAACGGCTTCTCAAACTGAGATCTTGAGAGCGCTACCGAGCCCGCTGTACGTCCCGAGGCGACCCCGACGACCCCCCGGCGCCAGAAAAATATTTTCGGCGGAAACGTCCGGGGGACCCACACGACCTCAAATACGGAAGGGTTCGCCAAAATGATACTCGGATAGGGCTCGGGAGCCGTCTGAACGCCGAAAAACGTGACCCGCAGGCCAAAATCGGAGCCCCGGGTCACCCGGTCGCAACCCGCTCGGGGTGACCGTAACATCTGGACCCAACCTTTTACTCGGAGGATTTTAGAAACCCCTCTTAGGACCGGTTTCGTCACCTAAGCTGGATGCTTATGATGGCCTGTCAGACCCTGATATTCATCTCCAGCGTTACGTCTCCGCAATGGCAATAGCAAGAGCGGACGACAACACGCTCTGTAGAGCTTTCAGCTCCACACTTACTGGGGCCGCTGCCAACTGGTACACCACTCTCCGGGACAAACGGTTTGATTCCTTCGAGGAGCTATCCCGCAACTTCTCCAACCATTTTGTGGTATCCAAACCACCTCCTAAAACGGCGGGACACCTTCTTAAGATACGGCAGAAAAAGGATGAACCCCTCAGAGAATATATTCAACGCTTCCGGGCCGAGTCTATCCAGGTCCCTAATCTGGGAGAAGAAGCTCGCCTGCTTGCAGCTATCCAAGGCCTCCGCTGGGAGTCTCTTTTCTTTGTGGATGTCCACACCAACCCTCCCACCAATATGGAACAATTCTTAAGTATGGCGTCGCGGTTCATGAATACGGAAGAGGTCACTCGACCACTCGCGAGCCGCCACGGCGGACGCCAAGGGACAACCCTCGCGGCCGGACCCTAGGTCTCAAAGGCGGTACCACGCCCCGGTAGGGAGAGGGCATACATTTCTCTTCCCCGCCGAGGGAATCTCGTACCAACATCCTCCATGCCTTGGAACAAAGAGGCGGTCCCCACTTGGCCCCGCCCCCTCTCCCAGGAAATAACAAGGCAAAGCAACAAGTTTTGCCGCTACCATCGTGACAAAGGTCACGACACTGAGGACTGTTTTGAGCTCAAGCGCATGATTGGAGAAATGCTGGCTCAAGGCAAGCTCGGGAGTACTTGCTCCAAAGGCGAGGAGGGCCGTAGAGGAGAAGGTGACCGAGAAGGGCGCCGGCCGAGAGGACCGCCGGCGGGGCGCTCCCAACAAAACCCAGTCGGGAGAATCTGGTTCGAGTCCCCGGCAAGGGGACATATCGGCGTAATCACACGGTGTGAAGGCGCTTCGGCAAGACGCCGACACATGAGGCAGATCTACCGGATAGACCACTCCTCTACTCGGTTTTTGCATCGCAGCGATGGCACCTCTGTGGCAATACCGCACGCTGACCCCTTGGTTATCACTGCCCGTATTGCGGGATGGGGCGTCGATAGAATCTACATGGATACGGGGCGAATGCCAACGTGATCTACAAGCACACTCTGGTTGAGGCAAAGGTGCCTTTGTCACAAATTCAGCCCGCAAAGGGGCCACCTTCGGAATAGGGCCGGGATGAAATCCCAACCTTGGGGTCGATCACCTGCCCTACATGATGATGGGAACCACCAAGGAGAAAAAGCGGGTATGTCATTCGAGCTATGTGGACTTTATTGTCCTGGATCTCCCTACCCCAAATAACGCCATCATCGGGCGACATACTCAAATCGAGTTCCATGTCCGCTGTGATGTGCGGACCACGACTCTAGTTTTTCACCTGCGGTGGGGATGCCTATATATTTGTCGGCGAGAATGTGGCCGGGGCAATTATGTCTCTGCCCTCGCCGGGCCCCGCAGCTTCCCGGCCATCCGAGCCTAAGAGGAAGGCACCCGCAGAGGAAGGCTGGTCACTGTGGCGAAGCTGCTCTGACTTGTCCGGAGCCTTTGAAGAAGTTGAGATCTCTCCCGGAAGAAATTTCGGGTGGGAAAGGACCTCGAGGAAAAAGACCAGCAAGCGCTCATCCATCTCCTCCATGCCAACGGTGATGTCTTCGCATGGAGCCACGAGGACCTACCGGGAGTTGATCCTGCTGTTATTTCTCACAAGTTAGGTGTACTCCCGGCTTTAGCCGGTTAGACAGAAAACAAGGGCATGGCCCTTGACCGTAAGGACTTTATGCATGAAGTGCGTAAATTGCTTAAGGCAAATATAATCAAGGAAGTTCACTACTCGAATGGGTTGCGAATATTGTCCTCGCCGATAAAGAGGGCGGTCGGTGGCGACTTTGTGTGGACTACAAGGGGGTTAATAGGGCTTGCCCAAGGACCCCTATCCTTTACCATCCATTGACCAACTGGTTGACTCAACCGTTCATCACTCGGTTTTTTCTTTTCTCGATGCTTATAGCGGGTACCACCAAGTCTTTATGGACCCGGAGGATGCGGTAAAAACCGCCTTTACTACTGGCGAAGCCGTATATCATTATATCAGAATGCCCTTCGGCTTAAAAAATGCGGGGGCCACCTTCCAAAGGCTTGTAAATCAAGTCTTCGCAGGCCAGATTGGCCGAAATCTTGAAGCTTATGTGGATGACATTGTGGTCAAAAGCAAGGCCGTCTCAACCCATCTCACAGACTTGAAGGAGACATTCGACAACTTCCGCAAATACAATATGCGATTAAATCCAAGGAAGTGTATCTTCGGCGTGGGCGAAGGGAAGTTCCTGGGATACCAAATCTCCAAAGGAGGAATCCATGCAAATCCCAAAAAGATTGAGGCAATCACTACCTTGCGCACCCCCAGGGGGCTCAAGGAAGTCCAACAGCTGGCAGGAAAGCTAGTGGCCTTGGGACGATTCGTCTCTAAACTAAGTGATCGCTGCAAACCTTTCTTCGATCAGATTCGCAAGAAAAAAGCTTGCAAATGGACGGAGGAGTGTCAGGAGGCATATGCCTCCATCAAACGACACCTGCAAGAACTACCGGCACTCAAGTGCCCTAGGCCAGGCGATGACCTGGTCCTTTACCTCGCCACCTCGTAAAGAAGTGTAAACGCTCTGTCCTTATTAAGGAAGAGGCCGCCAAGCAATGGCCGGTCTATTACACCAGCCACACTCTCCAAGATACGGAAACAAGGTATCCTCCTCCAAAAGGCTATATTGTCCCTTGTATATGCAGCAAGGAAGCTCAAGCCCTATTTTCAAGGGCACACTATTATAGTCCGAACGGACTTGCCAATTCGGGACATCCTAAGGCGCCCGAACATTCGGGCGCCTCGCCAAGTGGTGCATCGAACTTGGCGGCTTTAACATCAATTATGAGCCCAGAAAGGCAATTAAGGGCCAGGCCCTCGCCGACTTTATTGCGGAATTCTCAAATGCTGATACACTCTCGACCCCCGAGCGGGGCCCCGCACCTCGACCCACTCCTCCCGAATGGGACTTATTTGTGGATGGCTCATCCAAACTTGAATCCCCGCAGAAGTGTGTATCTACGTGGACCCCTAGGTATGGAAGTATTCCTTCGTGTCTCTTTTCAATTTCAAGTAACTAACAATGTTGCGAGAATATGAGGCCCTCGTCGCCGGCCTGAAACTCGCCACAAGGGCAGGCATTCGCCGCCTCCATGTCCACAACGACTCGCAGTGGTGATTCACCGGAGTTCAAGGGTGCGCCGAGTGCAAGGATGCCACCACGATCAAATACCTTAAGTTGGTAAACACCCTACGAACCGACTTTGAAGAAGTCATCTTCATACATGTTCCTCGTTCGAGAACACTACAGCGAACATGCTATCAAAGGAAAGACTCCCTCCACCACAGCCACTCTGACCAGTCCTTCCATCACGGAAGATATTGATATTGCCTCTCTAGCAACGCATGATCCAGTCACAGACTGGAGAAACCCTATCATTGCTGCGCTAAAAGCCAGCACCACAGATCCCCAGGTTCGCAAGCAAGCCCTCCGCTTCGCCCTCATTGATGACCAATTATGGCATCGCGGGTTTGCGGCGCCTCTACAACGGTGCCTTAGCACCCTGTAGGGGCGCTCTGTCTTGGACACTCTCCACCAAGGCAATAGTGGCGCTCACATCGCTGCGGAGGCGCTTGCCCACAAATCCCTTCGTCACGGGTACTCTTGGCCTACCTTGAAAAGGAAGCCGCTGCCTGGTCCAAACATGCCACCGGTGCCAAATCAATTCTCGCATCCAGCGGCTACCATCCGCGGAATCTCCAAAGATCGACAAATCCGGTGCCTTTCGCCTGTGGGGCCTCGACCTCATTAGTCCAATGCCGAACGCTCCAGTCGGCACCGCTTCGTGTTGTAGCGATTGATTATTTTTCTAAATGGGTCGAGGTAGAACCCCTGGTCTCCATCACTTCCGCCAAGATTATCAAGTTTCTTTGGAAGAATCTTGTCTGCCGGTACGGCAGCCCTCGTGCTATTATTACAGATAATGGCACTCAGTTCGCCAGTCACAGTGTCCAACAATGGGCACGGGACAATAATGTCCGCATGCTTTTTGCTCCGGTGGCGCACCCCCAGTCTAATGGGCAGGTTGAGGTCACCAACCGAACCCTCAAGGAAGGCCTCAAGAAGCGCCTGGATGGGGCCAAGGGCCGCTGGGTAGATGAACTCCCAAGTGTCTTATGGGACTATCGCACCACAACACGAACCCCACGGGAGAGACGCCTTTCTCTCTAGTATACGGCGCAGATGCGCTCCTGCCTATTGAGGTAGACCTCCCTACAATCCGTCTGATCAACTTCACCGACGAAGCCAATGCTCAAGGGCTCCGTGCGAAACTCGACTTAATCGAAGAATTACGCGAAGGTGCTCGCCTTCGCATGATCGCCCTCAAACAGAGGCTCGGTCTTCACGATAATTCCCGGGTAAAACCCAAGGCACTACAACAAGGAGGCCTTGCCTTACTTAAATCGGCCCTTACCGCTCGCGACCCCAAGCGGGGTGTCCTGCGACCCAACTGGGACGGGCCATATATTGTTCATAAACAAGTCCGCCCGAGTCTATGAACTACAAGACCATGATGGTCGATCTGCTCCCCATGACTTTCATGCGGATGACTTGCGCCCATATTACGTGTAAGTCCTTATTCTTACAAATTCAATAAAATACATATGTATTTCCTTCACCTTCTGACTTACATGGCATTTCAAATGCCCTCTTTATCGCCCTCTGTACCCGGCCGGTCAGACTGGCTACCTGCCTGAGTTATGGCATCAGACCTTGTCAGGTCTCACTTCTCCACACAGGTGGTTGCGGGTCTCATTCCCCAACCGACCTTCAACTCGCCCCGCCCCAAGGGTAATCCCCTTGCGCTGCGGAAGGGTAACCCCCTTTTGGCTCCTTCAGGAAGGTCTATGTGTAAGTCGTCCTCGCACGCCACAGCAGACCTTCCGCTCGGACTTCTCCACACAGGTGGTTGCGGGTCTCATTCCCCAACCGACCTTCAACTCGCCCCGCACCAAGGGTAATCCCCTTGCGCTGCGGAAGGGTAACCCCCTTTTCGCTCCTTCAGGAAGGTCTATGTGTAAGTCGTCCTCGCACGCCACAGCAGACCTTCCGCCCGGACTTCTCCACACAGGTGGTTGCGGGTCTCATTCCCCAACCGACCTTCAACTCGCCCCGCCCCAAGGGTAATCCCCTTGCGCTGCGGAAGGGTAACCCCCTTTTGGCTCCTTCAGGAAGGTCTATGTGTAAGTCGTCCTCGCACGCCACAGCAGACCTTCCGCCCGGACTTCTCCACACAGGTGGTTGCGGGTCTCATTCCCCAACCGACCTTCAACTCGCCCCGCCCCAAGGGTAATCCCCTTGCGCTGCGGAAGGGTAACCCCCTTTTGGCTCCTTCAGGAAGGTCTATGTATAAGTCGTCCTCGCACGCCACAGCAGACCTTCCGCTCGGACTTCTCCACAACAGGTGGTTGCGGGTCTCATTCTCCAACTAACCTTCAACTCGCCCCGCCCCAAGGGTAATCCCCTTGCGCTCCTTCAGGGAGGTCTATGTGTAAGTCGTCCTCGAGCGCCACAGCAGACCTTCCGCAAGGGCCCCCCAGACACAGCAGTGGGTCTTACCCCCCAGAACCTCAGATGGTTCTCCACTTGTCTCAACAAGCGTCCTGCTGCCTTCGCCAAACGCGCGATTCCAGGCTCCAGGTAAACTGAACCTTTTTACTGCATGCTTATCGTATAAATGATGAGCAAACTACAGGGGTCCTCTACTTGGTACACCGACCACTACCCAAGGACCCTGAACTTATCTCAAAAAAGGGGTCTCCATCACAGCTTGGCTCAACAAGTAAACCCACAAGTCATTTGGAATGACTCATGTGGCTCCGCCGTTGCGGATCTTAAGTGCCTCGTCACTATAAACTTCAAACTGAGTCTCCAGCTCCCTGATAAGTAGTCCCTGTGGCTTCGCCTCCGCGGACCCCAGAAGGACATCTCTCCATGAGACAGGACTTAGCCTATGGTTGTTAAACTTAGCTAACGTACCCTACAAGGCTATCGCGAGATAAAGCGAATCTACAAAACAGTGAAGGTAAAAGGAAATTTTACTTCATCTATTGTTCCCAAAAATGTGTGAATTCAGGTCTTTATACAAAGATAGGGGGGGTATCCACATGTTGGAACCTCCACCCTAGCCCAAGAGGGCATACCAGGCATCGCCCATCTTCCTTCCCTGCTCCCCCCACTGAAGCAGCGCCTCTACCGTTGGCTCATTGGTGTTGGCAGCATCTAGGATCCCAAGACTTAGAGCTGGAAACGCCTTCTCCACTTGGAAGCGGCATCGCAGCCAGCCCTCCTCATAGGCCTGCGCCCCCGCTTCGCCCAGGGCTTGGATCTCACCAAGCTTCTCCACCAGTCGAGGCATCCGCTCAGGGATGGGCACCTTGATAGAGGAAGAGGACTCAGGATCCTCACCTTCAAAGAAGGGAAGGCCCAGAGCCTTCTCCATCTCCCACACGGAGGCCACTGCCTTCTCCAGGTCAGTAGCGACCTCCAGGCGTGCCTTCAGGGCAACCTCAACAGCAAGCCTGCCCTCCTCCACCTTCTTCTCTGCCAGTTGAGCCTGGACAGTAGCTTGGCTCCTCGCCTCCTCAGCCGCGGCCTCTGCCTGCTCAACTTGGGCCTTCGCCACCGCAAGGGCGGCTTTGGTTTCTGCCTCCAAGGAAAGGAGGGACTCCTTCAAGACAGCATTTTCAAGCTGCTTGGCTTCCAGCATTGCTTCCTGCTGAAGGAAGCGTTGCTTCGCAACATCAAGAAGGCAGGCCTGCTCCCACCGGTACCGCATGCTGTGTGCCCGCTCTTGGTTGCCATAATCGCACCAACTCTCTAGTTGGGCCACGCGCTTGGCATGCTCCTCCTTGAGCTCCTCCTCCCTCTTCTTTGAGGACTCCAGCTCCCTCCTGAGAGAGGCAATCTCTGATATCTGGGCGTCGTCCCGCTTATTGGCATACTTCAGAAAGTCATGCCATTGCTCAGCAGCAGACATGACCTTTGACAGCCGCCGCATCCCAATGCCATTAAAGCGAAGCGAGAAAAAGGCTAAACTAAACTTATACATAAAGACCGAAGCTGTCTTACCTGCAGACTTTGTTGAGCTGCCTCCCTCATGAATTCAGCAGGGGAGTCCAGGCTCCGCTCGGTCACCTCCCTGTCATAGGGGGTGCGCAGCCCCTCCAGGCAGGATTGGAGGGTTTGCTCCCCTCCCCGCAGCAGTGAACTGCTATTCCTCAGGAGGAAGACCGGATCCCATGCATCTTTCAGGAGCCTCCCTTGCTCCCTGTACACCCTGAGTCTGGTCTGGTGCCTCTGGACTCTCAGGAGGTCTGGCTCCTCAGACCACTTGGGGACCGACTTGGCAGCAACGCGCCTCCGCTCCAAATAATGAGACCAGACTCCGGTTTTCTCAAGGACCTCGCTCCTGGTCCCCAAATCGGCGGGGATCTCTGTAAGGACCCCTTGGTCCACAAGAGCCTCACGAGGACCGGCCCCTTGGCACGAAGGGCCCTCGCCTACAAAGAACAGGCATCAAGCAACTAGGAAACAAGTATGAACTCAAAAACAAAGAAAATACATGTCAAAGTCAAAAAGACTTACCAGGCGTAAGGACGCCCTATCCACCGACTTCCAGGCTGGCTCTTTGGAAGGTTGGGCAATCTCCCAAACACTTGTCCTCGCAGAGGACCGTGTTACTGCACCCCTTCCTCCGGGGCCTCACTATTAGAAGAGGAAGAAGTCTCCTCAACCACCGGGATCCTCTTCCCCTTTGTTGCGGGGGCCTCCTCCCCTGAAGGGGCCTCTTCGAGGATCTCCTCCCCGAAGGGATGGCTGCGGGGATCTCCTCCCTGCGTTAGTGGTCTCCGCCTCCTCCGTGGGAATGACTGGTACCTCCCGTTGGCCAGGACTCCCAATGGCCTTTGCAGCTGGTTGCCCCTCCTTCTCATAGAGATCAGGATGTTAGCCGCTGACATCTTACCCTTGGGAGGAGGCACTCTTCCTCTGGTGATGATCTCTGCCGCGACCACATGACCGGGCAAGTCTTCACCTTGAATTGGTGAAGGGCTCGCGAAGAGCCCAGATACAAAGGCCTCAGCAGCGACCTCCTCGGAAGAAATAGGCTGCACCACCGAGATGGGCACAGGCCTCTATGGGAGCGACGCTATCCGCTCGCGCTCCTTCCGGGCCCTCTGCAGAGGGCATGGCCTCTTCAACAAAGTGAGAGGCACTTCAAACTCCACTCTTCGACTTCTTCAGCCAGGGGCTCCCACTGGGAACTTCTTCCCCAGCGAGCTCCACAGCCACTTCAATGAAATGGCCGGAGTGGGATCCTCTTCCCCAAAGAGCTCCCCGGCCTCTTCGGATTAAAATAACTGGAGTAGGCCCCTCTCGCTCCAGCAGGATTCTCAGCCTCCCACCGGCCCTTCAGCCAGGGGCCCCTCGGCCGGCGGCGGCTCTCTCTTCTTCAGGCTGCGTGGCAGCCACTTTCCTCTTTTTCTTCTCCGGCTGAGAAGCCATCGAAGGCTTGATACCAGCCCTCTTTTTGGACAGTTTGGGGACAATGGGTCCCAACACCTTGACCGCCATGGCAGGGGCATCTTCCCCAAGTGCACAGGCCAGGTGCACTCGTTGGGCGATACGCATGGATGCTTTCTTACCCTGGGCTTCGCCAGACTCTGCAACGGCATCTGCAGACAAAGAGGGACTTCAGACCAGGTTCTACCAGACCTCTTACAAATTTACAAGATATTAGTATGTATGCGCAGCGTACCTTTGGGCGCCGCTAGAGCAGCGAAGAAAGAATCTATCATTGTCCCACGGTGGGCGGAGCCCATCCCTCGTATGGCGGGGGCACCCGGGGTCCAAAGACGAAACCCGTGCTGATCCCAGCCCACCTTAGGGTGGTCTCGTCGATTGGGCAGCCGAGAAGGGGAAGAACGCCTCGCACGCGCTCCTCGAAAGGACATCGTCTAACCACCCCAGAGTTGAACGTATGCCTGCCACCGCACTCCCGTGAGTCAGCCACAGCCTCCGCGTAATGCTTTGCACGGATTGTCGCGTCCTCGCCACGGGAAAGTCCCATGTGCCTTCGCGCGGCAAGAAGAAAAAGGATCCGTGCCAGTTGTGGTAGGATCGGGGCGAAGCGGTGAAAGAGATGGAGTGGTTACCTCCAACGTTTATGGGAGTGACGTAGAAGAACGCACCCCACTCCTCGGCTCCAACCGATAGAAACGGTTGAACACATCGGCGAATGGCTTCACGCCGGCCATGTGGCGGCGACAATAAAGCCCGCAATACTCGGGAAAGTATTGGGCGCCAAGCGAGTTGGGGCATTCCCAATCAGCACAAAGATCTTGCACCCGATTGCGGAAAGGGATACCGTAATCCCGCCGAAAGCTGCGCCGTGTACAGCACACGACACCGGTTCTCCTTGTTCTCCTCGGTAACGGGCCAACCCATCGCCCGACAAACACCCGCACGGGACGCATATACCGGCGCATTCTCCACGGGCCAAAAGGACTCAACCCAATCATGGTGAAATCTCTCAAACTTCACCGTGGTTTTCTCGAGAGGAGCGACCACAGGGCGAACAGCTTCCATTGAATCCATCTCTTCAAAAAGAAGAACAAATAGGCATATAAATAAAAACAGCCCAGCAAAGGCATTTCGTCAAACGCTCAGTGCGCTCAGAGAACTGGAGGCACTCGGTATGCGGGAACGAAACTCACACGAGTGGTTTAAGCGGTAAGCAAGAACGGACGGAGCGGTTGGCAAATGAACGAAAAGGAGACCGGAGGAAATCGCCAAGAAACGCAAGAATACGAAAGGGTTACTCGAAGCAGAGCGAACAAATGCAAGAGTGGAAAAGAAAGGTTTCAATCTTCTCGGGTACGCTTTTATAAGCCCGCCAAAATGAAAAAGCGCTTTTAAGCGTGAACGGCTCCTGAGGCACCACGTGCCAGCATCCAGCGGTTATTAAACCTCTCCCCTGCCGTACAAAAAAGAAGAAACGCTTTTACAAAGCGAAATCGACCCCTACGGCGCCACGTGTTGCGTCCCATAACGGTCGATAAACCTCTCATCTTCCTTTATCTCTCCTGCATTAAATGTTGAAGGGACTCTTCGCTGCCTTCACAATCAAGCGGTCCGCAAACGGCCCAAGCGCCTTCGCCAACTCCAAAGACTTGGAATTTGAGCAGTACGGGACCCTGCCCATACTCGCCTTCAGAGGAGGCATCTTGGTACACTACCCAAGCAAATGCTGTTGGAATTCTTGCGCACCAAGATGACTGGGCTAGCTAAAGGTAGCTAAGCACGGCTCAACTCACTCAACTGAGTGTTTGAGCTAGAGAGATGTGTATCTGCTCTTAGTGAGCTGATATGAGCTCAAGGAGCTCAATGGATGATTTAATATGTCTTGGACTAGCTCTATGTGAGCTCGGTACAAATGTGTCTAGGCACCTTTTGGCGAAGAGACGTGTCTCTTGGCGGAAAGGTGCGTAAATTGGTGAAAAGGTGTCGGAGAGGGCCAAGCACACCTTCGGCTTAGGCCGAAGGGTGCGTAGCACCCTTGGGTGCCGAAAGGGCACCCTAAGGGGGGCCTCACACCCATTCGGCCATAGGCAAGGGTGTGAGTCCCCCTTCGCCCTAGGTGCCTCTAGCCAAGGGGATTCACCCCATGCATTGCACCATTTTGCCAAAGGGACATGTCTCATGTCCCATCGCCGAATCGGCAAGGGCATGGGTCACCTCCCTTGCCTCTTCACCATATTTTGGATAATTAATTAATTAGTTAATTAATTTCCTATTAGACACAATTATTTATTTATTCCTTTTCTAATTAATTAGTTAATTGAAAAGGCAAAAGGCATGAGACATGTCTCATGGACCAAGGGGCATTGGTTGCAGCCCTTGGTCCTAGGGACATGTTATTTCGCAAATGAAAGGGCATTGTGCCCTCTCATTGGCAGCCCATCCTCCTCTATAAATAGAGGGAGGATGCGCCATTTCTTCTCATCCCACAACCAGCATTGGTTCTCTCTTCTCTCTTCCTACTTCCTCTTGCGAAACTAGAAGGCATTCTAGGAGCATTGTGAGTGGAACTCACCTTGGAGATAAATCATCTTCAAGCCGCCCTTAAGGTGTTCCCCAGGCCGAGTCTTCAACATCAACAAGGAGCAAGAATCTCTAAGATTCTTAAGCTGCGTCCAGAAGAAAGGTACATACTCATAATCCCTTCTTCGGTATTGATGACTTCGAACATGAGAAGCATGTTTAAAGACGATCCTAAAATCAACAAATGGTATCAGACCCCCGGTTAGGTTATTCGAAGGGGTCATGTTCGTTTAAATGGAAAAGGGAAGCATGAATGTTGTATGATGAAAATGGTTGTATAACATGTTGACTTGCCTATTTGTTCCATGAATGATTAAATGAACCTAAAGAAAATGTGTGCCAAAGTTCTATATCACATTATACCTTGAGGTAATTGCCGGAATGTGCTCTGTCTAGGAGGTGGGTTTTAAGTGGGACCGTCTGTGACCCTCCATCTTTCCCAGGGAGCGCTCCTCTCGTGGTTCCTAAGGTCCATGTGTGACGTAGACTTGGCATGCATGTGACATTTATTCTTTACCTAATTTAAGAATTTCAGCCCCTTGATAGTCTTAATACTGGTTTTGTACCACTATCATGGACTTGAGGGAATTGAAGCTTAAATTAAGTGAGGGAACATACGTCAATTGAAACAAGAGATTCTACCTTAAGATAGTTCAAGTACTTGTACGGTGAACTTGAAGGACTTGAAACTTGATTCAATTGATGAGACACTTCATTAAACTAAGGTCTCTAGGGACCTGTCAAGCTGATATAATGCTTTGTCTAAGGAAGTGGTACTTAAGTGAGACCGTTTGTGACTCCACCAACGACCTGGGCATTGTATTAAGGAGACTTATGGGTGATGAGACTAAGGTTTAAGTGAAGTGCTATGGTTGTTACGATAACGCATGAGTGCGTGATTCGAGCCTTCTTGGAAGGTCAAGTGAGGTTATAAACTGATGTATGTTTGGTTGCCCTTGATTGATTGAATGTATAGGCTTGTTAAGGGTATGTTCATAAAATGGCAAAGTTATGCTTAGGCGTTTCTGATCGGATGCTATATGCATACCTTTTGCTACGTCTGGGTATAAACTAAGTTATTTCATGAACATATTGCTTGAATAAGTCTAATTGTGTGAATTGGAATCTAAAACATGTGAATTGCATATTTGTAGATGGCTACTAAGAACATAGTAGCGAGTTGAACCGTGACCTCAAATTGGATGGTGAAAACTATCTAATTTGGCAGCAGAAGGTCAAGTTCATCTTAAGCGAGCAAGAGACACTTGAGGTGCTCGATGCCGAGGTCAACCCCCCGCGGGAAGGGGGAAGTAGGGTGGCTTATGAAGCCTACCTTAAAAAGAACTCTATGTGTAGAGTCACACTCTTGTCCACAATGGTGGATGAGATCATGGTGGAGTTCTCCATGCTACCCTCGGCCAAAGGCATCTGGGATCTTTGTGAAGGCCAAGTATGGAGATGTTTCCGTGGAGAAACAACGCTCAATGATACTAAGGTTTGAGAACTATGGTAAGCGAGCAGATCACACCATGAGTGCCCACCTTCGTGAGATGTCACGAATGATTCATCAGCTTAAACAAGCTGGGCACGACCTCACCGACGAGCAGCGGTGCAAGCAATAATAAGGTCCTTACGATGAGGAGTGGCGGTTGATGAAGGTCAACTTACGCCACAACCTCAGATTAAGACCTTTGATGACATCGCCCGTCACCTTTTACTTGAGGCTGAAGTAATGGCTCTCAAGGACCACTCCAAGGCATATGTTGCCAATACCTCCGATAACAACGGGGGTAAAAAGAAGAAGTGGTTCAAGGGTGGGAAAAAGGGCGGCTTCAAAGGCAAGGGTAAGGGAAAAGGCAAAGGACCCGGGCCCGGGAAGAAGAAAAGGGACGTTTCGAAGCTCAAGTGCTTCAACTGTGGCAAGAAAGGACACTTTGCAAAAGATTGCAAAAGTGCACCTAAGGTACATTTTGAACCTTCTACTTCAATAGCACATGTGACGTCATGTACTATGCTAATCTGAAAGCAATTCTTTGTGGATTGTAGACTCGGGAGCAACAGACCACATAGCTCGGGACAAGTCCTGGTTTGTGGCGTACCGCAAGCTCCCAAGAGGTGTGAAGCACGTCTCGGTGGGGAATGATGCAAAATTAGAAGTAGTTGGTATAGGTAACTGTAAGGTTCCCTTGTGTAATAGATATTTGTATCTTGTGGACACATTATATGTACCTAATATTTGTAGAAATTTAATTTCTATTTCTGCCATGTTGAAGTACAATTATTGCTTTCAATTCTTTAATGATAGTGTAACTATATTAAAGGATAATCAAGTTCTCACAAAATGCTTAGTTAATAATGGACTGTATGAGTTAAGGCCCGATGGCCATTCTGTTGCAACTCCTAGTTGCCACGTGACTAAAGTCATAGATCAAAATCTGTGGCATGAACGGTTGGGACATATAGGACAAGATAGGATGAATAAGTTAGCCAAAAGTGGCTTGCTTGAATCCTTGACCAAGGTTGTCCTGCCAACTTGTCAACCTTGCTTAGAAGGCAAGGCAACGAGAAAGCCCTTTGGGAGGGCAACTAGGAGAACCGAGGCACTAAGTTTAGTCCATTCTGATCTTTGTGGACCTATGAGAATTGAATCCAGAAATGGGTTCAAGTACTTCATCACTTTTACTGATGACTGTACACGATTCACCCACGTCTTCTTACTCAAAACCAAGGCAGAGGCCTTAGCATATTTTCAGAAATATGTACACTTGGTTGAGAACCAAGTAGATAAGAAAGTGAAGTCCTTAAGGACTGACAGAGGTGGTGAGTACAGTTCACTTGCATTCAAGGCCTTTTGTGAGTCAAAAGGCATTGCTAGAGAGTTCACCCTTTCTTGGACACCCCAGCAAAATGGTGTGTCCGAAAGAAAGAACCGAACTTTGATGGACATGGTACGTTCCATGATGGCTAAAGACCTATTGGAGTGATGCGCTGCTATGTGCGGTGCACAGTCTCAATAGGGTACCTACCAAGGACATCGACTCCTCTCCATATGAGTTATGGATGAAGAGGACCCCGAACTTAAGCTACTTGCGGCCTTGGGGTTGCTTAGCTTACGTACATAATCCCGACCATCCGTTGGGAAAATTGGGACCAAGAGGAAAGAAGTGTGCTTTTCTCGGATATTGTACGGAATCCAAGGGCTATGTGTTCTTGGATCTCGGTTTAAAGAAGGGTTTGGTGTTTGATGCAAGAAACGCCAAGTTTGTGGAAACGGAGTTTCCAAAAGTTGGCGAAAGTGATGATTTAGCCTCAATAGGCCCGATCCTAGAAGAAGGTCAACCGGGCACTTCACAAGTGCGGTTACAAGGATCTGTACCTACTCCAGAGGAGTACCTCAACCGGAACAAGCCGAGGCTTTCCAGAATGAGCCCATACACATGGACTCGAATGAACAGGATCCCAACCGAGGGATCTGTTCAAGAGGGAGTTGAGGTACTTCAAGAGCCAACACCTCCACCCCGCTTGAGAAGATCAACTCGGGAGTCCAAAGCACCTAAAAGGTGGGGACTATCGGAAGGTGAGACATACTTGGTCTCGTGCGAGATCGATGAGCCAAGTAATGTCAAAGAAGCTCTTGAAGGGGCACAGAAAGAAGAGTGGCTAAAGGCAATGAATGATGAGTTGCATTCAATGCATGAAAATGAGGTATGGGAATTGTCTGATCTTCCTCATAAGTGGGTTCTTAAAATAAAGAAGAACTCTGATGGGAGTATCGAAAGGTACAAGGCCCGGTTGGTGGCCAAAGGCTTTACACAGAAGGAAGGTGTTGATTTCAAAGACACTTTCTCTCCTGTGGTTAAGTTTAATTCCATCAGATTGCTACTTGCAATAGTGGCAAACTTGGACCTTGAGTTGCATCAGATGGATGTAACCACAGCCTTCCTCAACGGTGAGTTGAGTGAAGAGATCTACATGAAACAACCCGAAGGGTTTGTACAAGTAGGTCAAGAAGACAAGGTATGTAGACTAAAGAAGTCTATATATGGTCTCAAACAAGCTTCAAGACAGTGGTACTTGAAGTTTCATCATGCAGTCACAAGCTATGGTTTTGTGATGATGCATGAAGACCATTGTGTGTACTTGTTCTTCAAAGAGTCCAGTTTTGCCATTATGACATTATATGTCGATGACATTTTAATTGCAAGTAGTAGCTTGGAGTTGTTGCTCGCCATCAAAGGATGGTTGTCCTCCACCTTCAAAATGAAGGACCTGGGGGAAGCTTCTTATATCCTAGGTGTTAAGATACATCGGGACAGAAAGAAGCATATGTTAGGACTTTCACAAGAGCTTTATATAGATAAAGTTCTTGAGAGGTTTAACTTGACCAACTCTAAGCCAATGAACACCCCACTTGCATATGGTTGCAAAATTGGAGAGGACTTATGTCCTAAGACTCCAAAAGACAAGGAAGAAATGACTAAGATACCTTACCTTAGTGCCATTGGTAGCCTTATGTACGCCATGATTTGTACACGGCCAGACATAAGTCAAGCGGTCGGTTTACTTGCTAGATATTCTTGAACCACGGCATGGAGCATTGGAAGAATGTCAAGAGGATCCTTAGATACCTTAAAGGTACTAAGGATTATTGGCTATGTTATCAAGGAAAAACCCTTGGTTTACACGGCTATTCGATGCCGATTGGGAGGAGATAGAGATTCTAGCAAATCTACAAGTGGTTATATTTTCTTGCTAAATGGGGGCGCTACTACTTGGTGTAGTAAGAAACAAACTTGTACAGCCTTATCAACCATGGAGGCAGAATTCGTTTCTTGTGCCTCGGCTGTCCAGGAAGCCCTGTGGCTTGGTTATTTTCTTAAAAACTTGGAGTCGATGGTCAAAATAAGTAAGCCCATTACTATCTACAGTGATAGTATGGCAGCTATGGCCTACACCAAGGACCCCAAGTATCATGGAAAAACCAAACACATTAGCATGAAATATAATTTCGTTCGAGATGCAGTTGAAGAAGGTGAAGTCAAAATTGAATACATCTCAACAGACCTTATGGTGGCAGATCCTCTCACTAAGCCATTGCCACCCATTGTGTTTGCTCGTCATGTCCGAGCAATGGGTCTTAGGAGATTGTAAATATACTAATTGTTGTATGACTTTCACCACTTTGGTGTCACACATGTATATATGTATAATGATGATCAATAAAGTAATTATTTGATGTCATTTACTTAGTTCCATTAATAACACACAATGAATAAATGAACATGTCCACCATAGGCATTGAGAATGACTTTCTCACACCAAGTCATTCGCCCTTGATCTTAAGTAGACCAAGGATGAGACTACCAAAGACTCAAATAGGGTGTTGTTTCTTCAGGAAACATGTGACATACAATGTTACTCTATTGAGTGGGAGTCATGTTACAACACATGACACTTTGGTATACTTTTATGTCGCCTTGATTTGAATAATCAAGATGAGGTGCTCTGCACTGATTTTGTATGACACTGATACATTCTAGCCTATGTGTGTGTGTAAGCTCGGGCTTGCACAGAAATTTCATGGCTTGTGACATGTCCTCCTTTTATATGTTAGAAGGAGCACACTCTGAGGTGTTTTAAGAGGGAGAAATGACACACCCCTCATTCTAAGTGATATCACTCCAAGTGGGAGTGGTGTTTGTAAAACACCCTAAGAAGTGTTAATAGAATCTTTGTGAGTATGTTGCAAAGATCCTACGACCATGAAATTCGACCAAAAGAAGAATTTAAGCAAGTTGTCTCTAACCTTGCGTAGTGTGAGAATTCTTCGATTGGACCCTTAATCACTTTAACTCGCTGTTAATGATTCACATTGACAAAGTTACTTTGATTGGTTGTCGAAGGTCGCAGATGAATGCGGCTGGAGTATCCTCCTTTTGGGTAACTAAATCTATATGGATCATTAAGCGGTAGAGTGTAAAGGAAAGACAAGTGAAACTTGGTACGTGAGTCCTAAATTCAACCTTTGAGCTCACATGTTGCATTGGTGCAACATGATAAGGTCTGAATTGGGGATAATACGAATTAAAGAGTACTGAATTGGGGATAATACGATCATTAAAATGAAAGAGACTGACTGTGGTTAAGAATACGTACCATATGTCTTGGGGTTCTAAAGGCACTACTTGAAGTAGTTCAAGGAAAGCTTGAAGATGTTCAAGCATGTCTTGTTAAGTTCAAGAAAATTTGAATAACACACAAACACTTGAAGTGTTCAAGTGAGTTTGAGAGGACAATCTTCCATTTGAGAGTCTAACAACCTCAATGGAAGAGGTACGATGTGGATGCCTTAAGGTCGCACTCACAACTCCTTTTATATAGTTTGCCAAAGTGTTTGTTTTAGTATGAGGAAGTGTTTTATTCGAGTGGGAGCTTGTGCTCAAAGATCATCATTGGTGCGAGTGGAGTTTGTTGGAATTCTTGCGCACCAAGATGACTGGGCTAGCTAAAGGTAGCTGAGCACAGCTCAACTCAGCTCAATCTGAGTGTTTGAGCTAGAGAGATGTGTATCTGCTCTTAGTGAGCTGATATGAGCTCAAGGAGCTCAATGGATGATTTAATATGTCTTGGACTAGCTCTATGTGAGCTCGGTACAAATGTGTCTAGGCACCTTTTGGCGAAGAGACGTGTCTCTTGGCGGAAAGGTGCGTAAATTGGTGAAAAGGTGTCGGAGAGGGCCAAGCACACCTTCGGCTTAGGCCGAAGGGTGCGTAGCACCCTTGGGTGCCGAAAGGGCACCCTAAGGGGGGCCTCACACCCATTCGGCCATAGGCAAGGGGTGTGAGTGCCCTTCGCCCTAGGTGCCTCTAGGCAGGGTGCACCCCATGCCTTGCACCATTCGGCCAAAGGGACATGTCTCATGTCCCATGGCCGAATGGGCAAGGGGCATGGGTCACCTCCCTTGCCTCTTCACCATATTTTGGATAATTAATTAATTAGTTAATTAATTTCCTATTAGACACAATTATTTATTTATTCCTTTTCTAATTAATTAGTTAATTGAAAAGGCAAAGGCATGAGACATGTCTCATGGACCAAGGGGCATTGGTTGCAGCCCTTGGTCCTAGGGACATGTTATTTCGCAAATGAAAGGGCATTGTGCCCTCTCATTGGCAGCCCATCCTCCTCTATAAATAGAGGGAGGATGCGCCATTTCTTCTCATCCCACAACCAGCATTGGTTCTCTCTTCTCTCTTCCTACTTCCTCTTGCGAAACTAGAAGGCATTCTAGGAGCATTGTGAGTGGAACTCACCTTGGAGATAAATCATCTTCAAGCCGCCCTTAAGGTGTTCCCTGTGCCGAGTCTTCAACATCAACAAGGAGCAAGAATCTCTAAGATTCTTAAGCTGCGTCCGTAAGAAAGGTACATACTCATAATCCCTTCTTCGGTATTGATGACTTCGAGAAGCATGTTTAAAGAGATCCTAAAATCAACAAATGCCCCTCTCCTCAAAAACTCACAAGGATCATGAAGGATCCAACACAGAATATCAGACCATAAAAGGTCATCGCGCTCCACACAGACTCAGTTCGTGATCACACGCCCTCAACATGGTATTTTCAAACAAGATCTTCAACACGAGTAAAGGGTCGTGAAGGATCCAACACAAACTATCGATTATAAAAGATCTTCACTTATGACTACTACAATCGGTCCTCAGCAAAGTACTTTCGAAAAACGGAGTACAGGACCCTGCCCATACTCCGCTCTCAGGAGGAGGCATCTTGGTACACTACCCAAGCAATCGAGCCTCGCGTCGCATCGTAATCATACGAGGCCTTTGGAGAGGTCTCATCCTTGTGGTCTCCAGTATCGACTTCGCAAGGTCTCATCCTTGTGGTCTCCAGTATCGCCTTCGCAAGGTCTCATCCTTGTGGTCTCCAGTATCGCCTTCGCAAGGTCTCATCCTTGTGGTCTCCAGTATCACCTGCGCGAGGTCTCGCCCTCACGGGCCCCAAGTCTCGCATGGGCGATGTCTCACACTCACCTTTGCGTCTGGGGCCTTCGCGGGCTACCTCGCAGATCTCGAGTCTCGCCTTTGTGATCTCACTCGCCTCCATGGGTCTTACTCCCGAGTCTCCTGCCTATACCGGCCCCGCCGTATAAGGCCACAGTACCCAGATTTATACGCCGACATTCTCTCGACAAGTGAATCACCTAAGGCGGTTTGCTGAGATCTTCATCATCACAACCGCCTTATCTCCAATCACCCGACACAGACTTATCTCAACAGCCTGTCTAAAGGGCTTCAACCGGGAGGCTCTTCTCCTGGCATCACTCTATAAATAGGGTGATGTCCACCCTAAATCGGGTAAGCTACTACACGCCCCCCCCCACTCCCCTCTTGCTACTTCTGAGTATTCTTCCTATCTTTTACAGATTACTCTGAACAGCAAGTTTGGAGTCTCAAGACCATCATCTTCTCCATCACATCAACTGAGAGTCCGGGCCTTCTTTAGAACGAGACTATCACGACGCTCATCCTCCTAAGAGTCACTCTCCTGCTAACTCTGGACACTGATGTGGCTGCTGCCCACCTCTCGGTCAGCATGCCTCTACTGCGGCCTGACCGGAGCTCCCCGGGCCTGCTGCCGCCCCTGAACCCGCTGGGCCAGCAGAATGGCACCCAACAACTGCTGTACCTGACCCAGAACCTGCATCACGTCAGGAATGGGTCCCTCTGACTGCTGAGAATGCTGGGGGGTGAATGTGGCTGCTCAGACTCTGGGTTCCTCTGAACCCGTCTCCGAACTCTCGGAGGTGTGGGATCCCGGTCCCGACCCTCCGGTACATGCTCACGCTGTCGGCGCGTGTTAACCATACCTGAAACCAAACCAACCATAACCATATAATCCAAAAGGTTGACTCTATCTCTTTCTACTAAAGCTAGCAGCAGTTTTCTAAGGCTCTGTAGTGTAATGCAATGCATGATGCAAAGATTCTTTTCAGAATCTCAAAACCAAATATCAGCACTTAAACACAGAATCAGTTCATGTTCATATCACAGATTCTCAACATATAACAACCAACCTTAAAGGTACCCCAACTTCCAGAATGCCTCAAAGAACCGCCCGCTGCTCCACACCCATTCCGCTGCTCCCGCCGCTCGATACCAACTTGTCACAGTCACCCCGCCCGGTTGCGAAGGCGGGGCCGACCGTGACGCTCGGAGACGGAAAACTAAGGCGGAAAGCGTGGAAACGGTACTGCAACTTGCAACCTACAACCTCCATATACGGCAAGTATACAAACACACAGTTCATGGTGAATCAAACATAAATCATAGCAACTGATCACAGAGTCACAAAAGCCACTTCATGTCATATATCCAGTATATACACTATAGGCAAGTCGGGGCTCCGCCCTCGACTCAGAAGACAATTCAAAATCAGAATATATCCAGAGTATATACCATATACAACTCATGATCCACTATACATGCATGCAACTACAGCTACAGAGCCATCAAAACTAAAGCCTAAATATACCTAGTGCGGAATCGTAGAACTGCTCTCTCCCAGGAGGTTTCTGCACGCGGTACTGTTGCTGCTGCTACTGCCACTGCTAACCAAAACAAAAGAGAGAGAGAAGAGAGTTAGTCAACTGTAAACTGTCCAAAACAAAGTATGAAACACCAACCAAAGCCTCAACTGAGACTACCCCTTAACCTAAACCAACCAAGATTCCAAAAATTGAACGATAAATACCGAAAGCCCAAAACAACCAAAGCACCGGAAAATCTACTCCGCCACCGCTTATCGTGTATGCTGAAAGGTGGTAAACAGTAAGGTGTGAGTCCTCGGGAGGACCCAGTAAGGGCTGAGGTAAGATACAGTTCGTATACATGGCAACCAACCGAACCTGCAAAACAGAGCAATACAAGCACAAATATACATACACCAATATAAGTACAATGTCCCGTAGGACAAGGTGAGTCAAAGATCCCATACGCGGTCCAACCGCCCAATCGACCCTTATAATGAAGTACAGACGACAGCCCTCTCCAAGAGGTTCCAATATCCAATAGCACGGTACCGGCTGGGGTCATGATCCCCAAACCGCCGTAGGGTCCCAGTGGTATTGTCACCCCACCCCCGCACCCTCACACCCCGCACTCGCGAAGCGTGCAGAGAACGGAACCAAACCGGGAAAGGGGAAGGTGGCGGTGACGGTTCACTCACAACCTTAACATAAATCCTTAAACCCAAAAATTTCCTTAAACCATAGCACTAATGCTCAACTAAGTCCCAAGATGTTTACCTATGCGAATGGGGTTGTTTTTCTCATAAAATTACTAAATTTGGCACTTCGGGTCATTTTGGGACAAAATATAACAAAAGGAGAAGTTAGAGGATCAAAAGGGCAAAACTTCATATTTAGGTGATCACCGGGTGGTCACCTAAAAACAGCCGGTCATCAAATTCAAAGTGTTGGAGTTGGTGGTCACCCGGTGATCACCTAAAAACAAGAAACCAACAATTCAAAGGGTTGGAGTTGGTGATCACCTGGTGATCACCTAAAAAACAGCAAACCAACAATTCAAAGGGTTGGAGTTGGTGATCACCTGATGATCACCTAAAAATCAGCAAACCAACACTTCAAAGTGTTGGAGTTGGTGATCACCTGGCGATCACCCGACCTTCCAACTGAACCCAAATACTTATGCAAACCAAACCATTTACACAACCAAACCTTACAGACGAAACATGCATGTTATGACAATATACAGAGCGTAACCAAGTTCGAATACAAAAGAAACCCACCAGTCGGCGGTCTCACTAATCCAACCGCGCAAAGGTGAAACTGCTGCCGCTTCTAGAACAAACCTTTCGGACAAGCAACCTCGCCTCTACTCGGCGACTTGCTTTTCCTTACCTTTTCCTGAAACAAGATATATAAGGGTAAGTTCTCGAAAGAACTTAGTAAGGGAACAGTATAGACATGGTGCGCTTATTAAAACGGTAGATACGATAAACCCGTAATCGGAAATAGAACGAAAACGAAACACAAAGCATCTCACAAATCAATCTTACGCTCAATCAATGCAACCGGTCAGTCACAATCACGGTCAACTCACAAACGAAACGGTTAAGCACAGTGTTATGGACCATGGCGAGGTCTTCCCCGGTCAAACCGGCATTACCATGCGTCTCATAAAACACAATCGGTCAATCACAACACAATCAATACTCAATCGAAACGGTAAATGCAACACAATCAAACATATGCAAAGTAGTCGATCAATGACAATCACATTCAGTTCACAATCATAACGATAAACATCTTAGTGATGGACCATGGCGAGATCTGCCCGGTCCAACCGCAATGGCCATGCGTCCATTCACAATCGGTCGGTAGAGCATGGTACCACTCGGGAGCGACCCCATCGGTCAATCAATACGAATCATCGATAACCATCGTAGGTGTATCGGAATCCCAATCGGTTCTGCACAACAATGCCTATACTCCTAAACACACACTGAACCCTTACCTCCGATTCAAGTCCGAATCCGAATTCTCGATCGACGATCCCGGTAGAAATTTTGACAGAGTTTCTGCCCAATTTCTAAGCAACTCCCTGTCCATAAACAATTACAGATACACAATTCACACTCGAGTTCGCAAACAATCACTAACAATGGCGCCAAAACCGAGGCTCGGGCCGGAAAACGGCTTTCACACCGAGCCTCTTCTAACAGAACCAATTACACTATCGGAATCAAAATTCTACTCTGAATTCAAAAATGCCCTTACCTTTCGCAAATTCATCCGTCGAAAATTATACCCAAATTTTCAGACGCGAATCGGCACACCCCCGGGTGCGTTTCTTCCTACGCCTGTTATCAAACATGCACCAGAAGTACCGAGAACGCTTAGGAACCGAAAAATCAAACAAAGGAGCATATGACACTATTCACTCCAAAATTCAAATGCTCCTAACTTGCAAAATACACTGACTCTTCCAAAACAAACTTCAGATTATCGATCTATACAACCCAATGAACGATTTAAGTGCAATACCTCGAAGTTTGCTTGCGAAACGATAGAAATCAGTTGTAGAGCTTCAAGCTCAAAAATGGCGCCAGGAGAGGGAGAGAGAGATACGGGTTGAAGAAGAAGGAGAAATGGAAGTGTTGACCATAAAATCCCTTTTCTTTCACTTATATATATATATATATATATGTGTATTATTACATAATACATATACCATAAATCTCATCCTTTTCTTTTCTCCTTCAAGTAAGAAGGGGACACATGTCCCCTCTCTCCCATTCTCCCATCCGCCCCCATCATTCTTTTTCTTCCAAAATAGCAAATTATTACCCTTTTTATTACTTACACAAATATATATATATATATATATATGTATTATTAACATACATACATACATATATATCCCTTCCATAAAACCTTTCTTTTCCTTTTCTTCTACCACCAAAATAGGACACATGTCCTTTCTCTTCCCTCTCTCATCCGCCACTTTTCCTTCTTTTAAGCCAAAATTGCCAATTTCCATTATCTCACACACAAACAAAATCGCATTTTCGCCATCCAAAATGCAACTTTTACCAAACTTACTCCGATTGGAACTAAACGTTAACCACATACTCAGGACATCACAAAACCCATAAAACCTATTTTTCTAATCCAAATATAAGTCCCGATTCACTCAGAATTGCAACTCCTGGGAATTACGCGCACCCGCTTAATAAAATCTAAAACCGTCCCTGGTTGCCCCAAAAATAACCAAATTAAATCCACCACTACCAAACATGCAAAGCAAGTCCCAAAATAGAAATTATCGAAAATCCGGTAATTAAACTTAAATACGTAATTAACTTAATTACGTACCGAGTGTTGGTAACAATTCTCCCCCCTTAAGACCCTTGGTCCTCCAAGGCAGTCTTAAGGCGTTCGTACTCTTGGGGGTACCGATCCTGTATATCCTGCTCGACCTCCCACGTTGCCTCTCGATCGGTATGATGAGACCATTGCACTCTGATCATCGGTATTAGCTTACTACGAAGCTTTCGCACATCGTGCCCTAGGATGGCCACTGGCACCTCTCTGTATGAAAGATCCGGTTCTATCTGTATATCTTCTGCGGTAACTGTCTGGACCGGATCCAGGATACACTTCTTCAAAGCATACTCACATGAAATACGTTATGCATCGCTGACATATGCGGGGTAAAGCCAACCGGTAGGCTACTCTACCAACCCGCTCCGTAATCTCATACGGTCCCACATAACGCGGTGCCAACTTTCCCTTCTTACCAAATCGACAACTCCTCCGGTTGGTGCTACCTTGAGCCATACTTTGTCACCAACCTCGAATTCTAAATCCAGCCTCCTTTTATTCACATAGGAGGTGGTCCGATCATTAGCAACCTTCAATCGATCCTGAATCTTCTTAACTTTCGCCGTTGTTTCCTCAAGTATTTCGTTGCGAAGAGTCGGTTCCTTCGGTACATACAATGATTTCTGAAATATAACAATCCCTTCTTATAACCAAATGACGGGTGAAGTGATCCTTTCGCTTCTCCCGATAACTTCTTCATTGACGCATCTACCTTCGAGCTGCCTCGCACCTTGTCCAGCCATTCTGACCGGATTGTCAAAGTAAATGCTTGCTCTCGCTCTCGATGCTCCTCAAACCCCACAAACAAACCAAGTCATTCTCTTCATTAACATCATACCGATCTCCACCTTTCACCAAGCCGGTGTACTTCCGACTCAAGGCGTCACTACCAAATTCCCTTTACCAGGTATACTCAATACTACAATCGTAATCCTTCATGTACTCAAGCCACCTTCGTTATCTCATATTCAAATCCTTATGGGTAAACAAATATTTCAAACTCTTATGATCCGTAAAGATTTGAAATTTGCTACCCAATGAGATAATGTCGCCATTGCTTGAGTGCATAAATTACCGCCGCCAATTCCAAATCGTGAGTCGGGTAGTTTTGCTCATGCGGTCGAAGCTGTCTCGACCCATAAGCTATCACATTCCTATCCCGCATGAGTACACAACCCAAACCCGACTGAAGCGTCCGTGTAAATCGTAAAGCTGCACTTGGATCTGGCAATACTGCAATAGGTGCGTGAGTCAGCCTATCCTTTAGTTCCCGAAAGCTGCGCTCACACGCCTCGACCATACAAATGCTCGCCTTCTCGCGTAAGCTGAGTAAGGGTAGAGCCAAAGTCGAAAATCCGATACGAACCTCCGGTAATAACCTCGCCACCCGAGGAAACTCCCCGATCTCTCGTCTCCGTAGTCGGTTGCTTCCACCCATTACCGCCTTAATCTTTTCAGGATCCACCGATAAACCATTCTCTCCAATAACGTGCCCCGGAAGGACACTTCCCGATCCAAAACTCGACACTTGGAGAGTTTGGCATACAACCGATGATCACTCAAAGTCTTCAAGACAATTCGCAGTGATCTTGATGTTCACCTTCATTCTTGGAGTAAACCAAGATATCATCAATGAATACCACCACAAACCGATCCTGGTATGGACGGAACACTCGGTTCATAATATCCATAAATGCCGCAGGAGCATTTGTCAAACAGAAAGGCATCACGGTATACTCGTAATTTCAATACCGGGTTCTGAAATATATTTTGTGAATATCTACTTCCTTCACCCGAAGTTGGAAGTACCCGATCCCAAGTCAATCTTGAAAATACCTTTGCCCCCTTGGTGATCAAACAAATCATCAATCCGTGGGAGGGGGTATTTATTCTTCACGATTCTGCATTCAGTTTGCGATAGTCGATACACGTCATAACGCTCAATCCTTCTTTTTCACAAACAACACCGTAGCACCCCACTGGGACGTGCTCTGACGATTGAATCCGTTAGCAAGCAATTCATCCAGCTTCTTAAGCTCATTCATTTCAGGGATAGCCATTCGGTAAGGGAGAGCAGATATGGGTACTGATCCCGGCTGATGCAAAATCTCGAAACCAATTTCTCGTTCCGGAGGCATTCCCGGTAAATCTTCGGGAAATACCTGCGGAAACTCTCTTACTACCGATATCCGATCTATCTCATCCCTGATCTCCGAAGAGTTCAATCCACAGTAATCATTCTCATCAATCACTTCAAACTCATCTAGAATTTGCAATTCTAGACTCCTCATTTCCGATCCCTGCTCAGAAGAAGCGGAGGACAGTAGTACCTTCACGGTAGCTAGTGTCACCTCCCGCTTCCCACAATCAATCTGTACTCCATTCTTAGCCAACCAGTCCATTCCCAAAACCACATCATAACCCGAAATATCCAGAACCAATAAATCACTCAGAATCTGATGTTTTCCCAAATCAATCACACAATCTCGAACCATATCATTAGAGAGCAACCACTGGCTCCCTACAGTCTTAACTAAAGCCACGCGTGGCATGGAACTCACAGATAAATGCTGAGCCATAACAATTTTATGAGCCAATATAGACACGAAGCACCGATCGTACAATACAAAGAGCGGTGAATGTTATTTAACAGTATGGTACCTTTAAGGGCACCCTGTCGTGCCGTCTCTCCTTCCTTTTGCTGAGTTGCCTCCCCGTGTTCAATCTGAAATACTCTTCCCATTCTCGGTTGCGGTGGCGGAGGAGGTGCTTGCGGTCGCGGAAATTTTTGCCTGGCACCACCTCGTGGTGCCCCCGGTCGAAACAGCGGTACCCCAAATGGAGGCATCGAACCAAGGCCGACCTCCCTTCTCAGTGCAGCCTGAGGACAATCCCGTATCCAGTGGTCCGATGAACCACATCCCAAACATTGACCTGTCTCCCGATGGCATGCTCTGCCAGGGTGAGAACGTTGCTGTGTCAAACAAACGAGTGGAGGGTGAAGTCACACAGCCACCCCGCCCGGTTGCGGAGGCGGAGCCGGCCGCGACGTCGGAAACAGGAATTACGGCGGAAAACGCGGCAGCGCAGCATCGAGCTCAAATACAGAACAAACAAGTATCGACTAGCAACCTACAGAACCCATACATGGCAAGTATACATGATAACTCGACAAAATACCAACCAAGCAGTTCATGGTATACCAAACATTGCTCATCGCAACAACCACAGAAACACTGAATTCATATCATAACAAATCCAATATAGGCAAGTCGGGCTCCGCCCTCGACTCAGAAGGCATCAAAGGCAGAATATATTTCCGATCATATGACATATACAATTCATGATCTGATCTACATGCATGCGGCTACAGCTCTGAGCCATTAAACAAAATCCTATATATATATACCTAAGTGCGGAATCGAAGCCTCTCGCTCAAGAATTCCCGCACGTGGTACCGCCTTCTTGCTACGTAACCCAAAATGTCGGGAAGCACCGCGGATCTCTATTCCGCTGGTTGCTTGTCGATCGCTGAAAGATGGTAAACAAATAAAAGGGTGAGTCCTCGAAAGGACCCGGTAAGGGCTTAAGGTAAAAGTGCGGTTTGCCCACAGTGGCAACAATCGAACTCGCAAAACAGAATATCAAAGAATATGCATGTACATATAAACATACAGCATAACGTAATTCTGAATCCAAAATATGCGGTCCAACCGCCGAGCGACCATAACGACAGCCCTCAGCGAGAGGTCGAATATACGTGGTCGTAATGAGCAGATAGCACGGTACCGGCTGGGGTCGCGAGCCCCAAACTGTCGTACGGTCACAGAAGTATATCGGCACCCCAAGTGCGGATATACACAGAATGTCGGCACCCTCCAGTGCGGACACAGATCAGAAGTATCGGCACTCCTGGTGCGGATACGCTGAACAGAATCATGGAGCACCCGTGGCCTCTTCGACCATTCGGGTCTCGTCACAGAGCAGAACATATATTAATAGTAAGAATACATAAACATAAACAGAAGTAACATTACCTGATAACCATATACAGAACAGAATAGGAACCCGGGCCTCTAAGGTCATCCGGGCCTTGAAACGGAACAAACATACATTTTACCAAATTAAGCCCTTACCTCAGAAACGCTGCCCCGCAGCCCAACACTCGGAAAATCCCAACTCCCGACCCGAAATGCACAACTTGGCTCCTACGGGTCCGCGCTACTCCACCAACGCAGAATCAAGCTGTACAACCATAGTTGGATCAGAACACATCCAAACAAACCCCAGAAAACAATTTCCGCACAAACCCGCACTTTCCCGGAAAATTCCACAGAAAGCTCGGTTTTACGAACCGAGCTAGAACCTTGTTATTCCAACTCCCACAAACGTATTCCAACCCTTAAACCCGCATTCCAGACACTTTTCCCTGTAAACTCGTATAAAACTAACTTTCTCTTTTCTAACCCGAAAATGGTATTTCAAACACCATAACGCACCTACTTCCACCCACATTACCAATTTAGCATCCAATTCAATCAACACACACCACCAACATTGAAAAAGAATCACTTCAACAATTTGATCCTTAACCAATTTTTCACCACACTTCCAATTCAAACCGTTCAAGCTTCCAATTAATCCCACTAATCACCAATTTCACTTCCTAACCAAACTTACTAACCAATTGCATCAAAACAACAAAACCCGTTTACTAAACAATTCGGCCAAAAGAAGAATTCTTCACCCAACTTCCATTTCAATCCAAACAAAGTTCCATTAGCACTCTTTAACCACCAATTGCAATTATTAAGCAAGATTACTAACCAATTTCACCTAAACAACCAAAACCTCTTCACTAATAATTCGGCCCAAAGAGGGGTTTTCTACCCAACATGTTTTCCTTCAAATTGAAACCATAGATAGTCTTAGAATCATGCAAGGAACAACATACTAAGAGCATGATTCAAGAACACAAACACACACAATTTTAGAATTTTCCATTCAAATTTCAGCACCCTAGGTTTCCATCTTCCATGGAGTTTTTCCAAAATCTAACCATAGATTCTTACTCCTCTCAAGCCCAAGAACAACATACTAAAAGATGGGAGGGAGAGGATCACTCTAGCACATAGCCAAGAACAAATCAATTTTTCAAAATCCTCTCTTTTCCAACATTTTCTTGTTTCCAAACTTGAAAGAGAAGAAGAAAGGAAGCTTACCAATCTTTTGGAGCCTAGACCCATGAAGTTTCAGCCAAGATTGCAGCACTTAGAGCTGCTGTGAACAGTGACAATGGCTGAAACGTTTTCTGGAAGAAGAAGAGAAGGAAGAAGAAAGAAAAGAAAATGAATTTCTAATTCATTTTATGAAATAACCTTCCCCTTTTTATAATTATCCTTCTTTTCCATCTTAAATCATAAAGGGACAAGTGTCCCAACCCAAAGGTTGCTGCCGCCTCAAGCCCATGCTCCAATTATTTATTTTGTTACCCAATACAATTTAACTCCCAATTTTTCCGAAAGTTCCAATTCTTTTTGCCCAAAAATAATTACCGAATTCCAAAATTAATGAAACTCGGACACAATCTTCAGAATATTATAACATTCACAGAACATTTTTCAGAAGTTCATTTACCAGTCCAGAGTGTCCTACCGAGCTCAGAACCCGAACCAAAACCCGACGTGCGAGCGTGTCAACCTTAACCGAAATTCCGTCACTCCAAAATTCTATAAAAATACCCATAAATTCCATCTTAAATTATAACACAACTTACCCAAAAGCCGTCAGAAAATTTCCATCCCGAGCCCCGGGATTCCCGTCCCGAGCCGAGTCGCCCGAACCGAACGTCCCGCCCCAAATATTAAACTCCACAGACACCTCCGGGACATTCTCACGACTCCAAAACTGCAAACGGCTTCCCAAACTGAGGTCTCAAGAGCGCTACCGAGCCCGCTGTACGTCCCGAGGCGCCCCGACAACCCCCCGGCGCCAGAAAAATATTTTCGGCGGAAACGTCCGGGGGACCCACACGACCTCAAATACGGAAGGGTTCGCCAAAATGATACTCGGATAGGGCTCGGGAGCCGTCTGAACGCCGAAAAACGTGACCCGCAGGCCAAAACCGGAGCCCCGGGTCACCCGGTCGCAACCCGCTCGGGGTGACCGTAATGTAAGCTACCCTGTTCCCTCTAGTGCTCGGGTTAGGCTGGGGTGCCCTCCCGGCGTTTCGAGACAAACCACGGAAACCAACACCCCTTCCACGTCCAACGGTCTGAGGTATGAGTCTACTCTCAAAATCCTCTTGCTCAATCAAATGAGCCTTCTGTGTTGCTTCCTGATAATATTTGATATCCAACGGTTGGAGTGCCAATCGACTATCAGGTCACAACCCTCTGATAAACCTCTTTACCTTGTGCTCTTCTATCCCATGATACTTTGTGGGGACGTGGCGAACCAATCAGTCAAACTCGTGCTCGTAGTCCAAAGACGCTCATAATACTCGAGTCAAATAATCAAAGCTGTGCACGCCGCAAGTCCCGCATAAAGATCACTCACATAATGATCGTGGAACAAGCGAGTAAACTCATTCCACGTCATAACAGTATCAGGCTCTCCCCGTGCGAACTGCTCCGCTCGGTGCCTGTTTCTCACACTTTCCCACCAAATCGAAGCTCGGTCATCCAAGGTTATACGTTGCCAAAGATACCATTGCGGTAGGTGAGAATTCCAATCTTTCAAACATGGAATCGATCCGTCGAAACCAGACTTCCGCCGCCTCAAGTCCACCCTTTCCGTTGAATCGGGGTGGTTTCAGGCGTTGGAATCGTTCGAGCATCCTACTAGGGCGCTTATTCTCTTCCCGTTGCCTCTTGGGTCGATGTGACCCTTCGGCTTCCTCAGATTGTCGACGACGACGTCGACCCCTAACACTTCCCTGAGACGGGCCATGATCGTTATGACTCCGTCTTGCAGCTGAATCAATCCTTCGTTGCACCCTCCGACCTCTAGGGTGTCGTCGCTCTTCATCGGTACTAGCCTCCTCCTCCGATGAGGATGGGCTGTTATCAGTCACAAAATGGGGTCTATGACGCCCGATCCACTTCCACTTACACCTTGAAGTGGTTGCTGCACGGTCCTTGAGTCCGCCGGTTCCGATAATATCAGTGCCAAACTATCTCGGATCTGTTCTAAGACCCGCACTATTAGAGACCATGGCGAGATCTTCCCCGACCGTGGCTAGATCTTCCCCGGTCCAACCGGCATCGCCATGCGTCGGCATTGCCATGCGTCCCAACTCACGGTCTTTTCCACACCCAGTTGTGGAATTTTTTTTTTTTTTTTTCCCGGTCTCGAACTCGGGACTCCGGGCTTAATGTCCCGTTTCAAAGGAGACCGAGTACCACTCACACTAGCTCAGGGGAAACTTGTGGTGCCCGTCCCCCTGCCGCTCATACTATCTATTGAGGTTCGGGACCTTCGTCCCGCCTCTCTTGCTCACACACTCCCGGTCTTCTCCGGGTAATAACCATTTTCTGAGAATCATTATAAACACAACATTACGGTAACAATCAAAACTTAGCAGCAGCAGTATTCCAGTTGGCTCTGTATATGTACATGCATGATGCAATGAAATGCAACCTTACTATCACATAAACCATTCGCAACTAGGTAAGCCTGCTCTGATACCAACTTGTCACCCCACCCCGCACCCTCACACCCGCACTCGCGAAGCGTGCAGAGAACGGAACCAAACCGGGAAAGGGGAAGGTGGCGGTGACGGTTCACTCACAACCTTAACATAAATCCTTAAACCCAAAAATTTCCTTAAACCATAGCACTAATGCTCAACTAAGTCCCAAGATGTTTACCTATGCGAATGGGGTTGTTTTTCTCATAAAATTACTAAATTTGGCACTTCGGGTCATTTTGGGACAAAATATAACAAAAGGAGAAGTTAGAGGATCAAAGGGCAAAATTTCATATTTAGGTGATCACCGGGTGGTCACCTAAAAACAGCTGGTCATCAAATTCAAAGTGTTGGAGTTGGTGGTCACACAGTGATCACCTAAAAAACAGCAAACCAACTTGGAGTTGGTGATCACCTGGTGATCACCTAAAAAACAGCAAACCAACAATTCAAAGGGGTTGGAGTTGGTGATCACCTGATGATCACCTAAAAATCAGCAAACCAACACTTCAAAGTGTTGGAGTTGGTGATCAACTGGCGATCACCCGACCTTCCAACTGAACCCAAATACTTATGCAAACCAAACCATTTACACAACCAAACCTTACAGACGAAACATGCATGTTATGACAATATACGAGCGAACCAAGTTCGAATACAAAAGAAACCCACCAGTCGGCGGTCTCACGGAATCCAACCGCGCAAAGGTGAAACTGCCGCTCTAGAACAAACCTTTCGGACAAGCAACCTCGCCTCTACTCGGCGACTTGCTTTTCCTTACCTTTTCCTGAAACAAGATATATAAGGGTAAGTTCTCGAAAGAACTTAGTAATGGAACAGGTATAGACATTGTGAAGTTATTAAAACGGTAGATACGATAAACCTGTAATCGGAAATAGAACGAAAACGAAACACAAAGCATCTCACCAATCAACCTTACGCTCAATCAATGCAACCGGTCAGTCACAATCACGGTCAACTCACAAACGAAACGGTTAAGCACAGTGTTATGGACCATGGCGAGGTCTTCCCCGGTCAAACCGGCATTACCATGCGTCTCATAAAACACAATCGGTCAATCACAAACACAATCAATATTCAATCGAAACGGTAAATGCAACACAATCAAACATATGCAATGTAGTCGATCAATGACAATCACATTCAGTTCACAATCATAACGATAACAATCTTTGTGATGGACCATGGCGAGATCTGCCCGGTCCAACCGGCAATGGCCATGCGTCCATTCACAATCGGTCGGCAGAGCATGGTACCCGGCTCGGGAGCGACCCCCATCGGTCAATCAATACGAATCATCGATAACCATCGTAGGTGTATCGGAATCCCAATCGGTTCCTGCACAACAATGCCTATACTCCTAAACACACACTGAACCCTTACCTCCAATTGAAGTCCGAATCTGAATTTTCGATCGACGATCCCGGTAGAAATTTCGGCAGAGTTTCTGCCCAATTTCTAAGCAACTCCCTGTCCAGAAACAATCACAGATACACAATTCACATTCAGAGTTCGCAGAAACAATCACTAACAATGGCGCCAAAACCGAGGCTCGGGCCGGGAAAAACGGCTTTCACACCGAGCCTCTTCTAACATAACCAATTACACTATCGGAATCAGAATTCCACTCTGAATTCAAAAATGCCCTTACTTTCACTAAATCCTCCATCGAAAATTACACCCAAATTTTCAGACGCGAATCACACACCCGGTGCGTTTCTTCCTACGTTCTGTTATCAAACATGCACCAGGAAGTACCGAGAACGCTTAGGAACCGAAAAATCAAACAAAGGAGCATATGACACTATTCACTCCAAAATTCAAATGCTTGCAAAATACACGACTCTTCCAAAACAGACTTCAGATTATTGATCTATACAACCCAATGAACGATTTAAGTGCAATACCTCGAAGTTTGCTTGCGAAACGATAGAAATCAGTTGTAGAGCTTCAAGCTCAAAAATGGCGCCAGGAGAGGGAGAGAGAGATACGGGTTGAAGAAGAAGGAGAAATGGAAGTGTTGACCATAAAATCCCTTTTCTTTCACTTATATATATATATATATATATATATGTGTATTATTACATAATACATATACCATAAATCTCATCCTTTTCTTTTCTCCTTCAAGTAAGAAGGGGACACATGTCCCCTCTCTCCCATTCTCCCATCCGCCCCCATCATTCTTTTTCTTCCAAAATAGCAAATTATTACCCTTTTTATTACTTACACAAATATATATATATATATATGTATTATTAACATACATACATACATATATATCCCTTCCATAAAACCTTTCTTTTCCTTTTCTTCTACCACCAAAATAGGACACATGTCCTTTCTCTTCCCTCTCTCATCCGCCACTTTTCCTTCTTTTAAGCCAAAATTGCCAATTTCCATTATCTCACACACAAACAAAACTGCATTTTCGCTCAGTCCGAAAATGCAACTTTTTACCAAACTTACTCCGATTGGAACTAAACGTTAACCACATACTCAGGACATCACAAAACCCATTAAACATATTTTTCTTATCCAAATATAAGTCCCGAGTCACTCGGAATTTCAACTCCCGGGAATTACGCGCACCGCGTAATTAATTCTAAATCCGTCCGGGTTGCCCCAAAATTTACCAAATCAAATCCACAATTACCAAACATGCAAAACAAGTCCCAAAACAGAAATCATCGAAAATCCGGTAATTAAATTTAAATACGTAATTAACTTAATTACGTACCGGGTGTTGGTAACACGTAGGGTCCCAGTGGTATAGCGGCACTCCCGGTGCGGGTATACATAAAGTGTCGGCACCCTCCAGTGCGGACACACCAATAAACCACAGAGCACCCGAGGTCTCCAAGACCGTCCAGTCTCACCATAGAATCGCATATCATATAACAATATAAATTAAGATACTCGCACCTAGTGCGGATATGCAGAACCAGCTACAAACCCATGGCCTCCAAGACCATCCGGGCCTTGGACAGACACGAACATGCATCTTACCATATGACTGGTCCCGGGATCACCGAACCACCATCCTCAACCCGGAAACCCGCCTCAACTAAACCCGTATACATAAAGTCCCATACCAATATGTATAACAAGAAAAGTTGAACCCTTACCTCGAAATACTGCCCCGCAGCACAACTCCCGGGAAAATCCCACCTCCAGGCTCGAAAAGTGCAAACTGAACTCTGATGGTCCCACACTGCTCCACCAACACAGAATCAAGCTGAACAACCACAAACCAATCAAAACACGTCAGAATACACCCCCAGAAACCAAACCCGCACTTTCCCGCAAAAATCCACAGAAAGCTCGGTTTTACAAACCGAGCTAGAACCTTGTTATTCCAACACCCACAAACACATTCCAACCTTTAAACCCTTCATTCCCGACATTTTACCGATAAACCCCGCATAAAGGTAACTTTTCCATTTCTTACCCGAACCCAACGTTTCAAACACCATACCGCACCTAAATCCAACCCCAATACCAATTTACCATCCAATTCAACCAAAATCAAACCCCAACATAGAAAAAGTTCCATTTCAAATTTCGGTTCTTTACCAACATTTTGTCCAACTTCCAATTCAATCCATTCAATCCATCAAACAATCATTCTAACCACCAATTCCACTTCGTAAGCAAGAATGCCAACCAATTATATCTAAACCAACCGAAATCAACCATGAACCTTAATTTATAATTTCGGCTATAAGGGGGTTTTTCACCCAACTTGGTTTCCATCAAATTGAAACCATACCTAGGCTTAGAATCATTCTAGGAACAACATACCTCAAGCATGATCTAAGAACACAAACATACTCCATTTTAGAAATCACCCATAAATTCGGCATTTTAGGGTTTTAGCATCCAAGGAGTTTTTCCAAAATCTAACCATAGATTCTTACTCCTCCCCATCCCAAGATCAACATACTTAAATTTGGAAGCAAGAGAATCATCCTAGCTAGTAGCTAAGAACAAACCTCAATTCCAAAAATCCTCTTTCTCTAACCAAAACTTGTTTCCAACTTGAAAAGAGAGAAAGGGAGGAGACTTACCACTTATAGAATCCAATTTCTTGATGATTTCAGCTAAGATTTGAAGAACAAGAAGCTCCAATGAACAGTAACAATGGCGCAAGGAAGAGAGAAGGAAGAAGAAGAAGAAAAGTGATGAAAATGAATTAATATCCCTTTATATATTTTCTTCCTTTTTCCCATCCCTTTTCCATCTTTAATGAAAATTTGCCAAGTGTCCCCTATCCTCTTCCCTTCCTGCCGACTTCAGCTCCTCCCCCTTTCCTATTGTTGCTGTTTTGTGGCCAAATTACAAGTTAATCCCCCAACTCTTCCAAAAGTTACAATTTCGGCCCAACCGCAATTACCGAACCCCAATTGAAACAAAAATTGGACACAATCCTCGAAATATCATAACTTTCATAAAACATGTTCCAAATATTTATTTACAACTCCAGAGAGTCCTACCGAGCTCGCTGAACCCGAAAGAATCCTGACGTGCGAGCATATCCACCTGAACCAAAATCTCGTCACGCCAAAATTCCACAAAAATAACCATAAAATCTATCTTAAAATATAACATAACTTACCCTGGAGCCGTCGGAGAAATTCCATCCCGAGCCCCGGGATTCCCGTTCGAGCCTTGAGAGTCGCCCGGGACCGAACGTCCCGCCCCAAAAATATATGCTCCGTAAAACGATCCGGGACGTTCCCACGACTCCAAATCCGCAAACGGTTTCTCAATCTGAGGTCCCGAGAGCGCTACCGAGCCCGCTGTACGTCCCGAGACAACCCCGACAAACCCCCGGCGCCGGAAAAATATTTTCGGCGGAAATGTCCGGGGGACCCACACGACCTCAAATATGAAAGGGTTCGTCAAAATAATACTCTGGTAAGGCTCGGGAGCTGCCTGAACACCCAAAACCGTAACCCGCAGGCCAAAACCGGAGCCCCAGGTCACCCAGTCGCAACCCGCTCTGGGTGACCGTAACGGCTTCTTCATAGATGTTACCACCAACCCACCCCGCAACATGGAGCACTTCCTGGAAAGGGCAACCAGATTCATGAATGTAGAGGAGATTACCAGGCCCCTGGGAAGAGGCCCGACCAATGATGCGAAGGGACAACCCCCTCGCGCTCAGGATATGAATCAAGGGCCTCGCCGACAGCCGCCCCCACCACTCTTTAGAGATAGGATATACCCAGCGCTCTCTCCTCTCAGAGATTCCTATACCAACATCCTCCATGCCCTCGAGCAAAGGCGCGAGGAAATGAGATGGCCCCGCACTATCCCCAAGGGAGCCATCAAGCAGACAGACAAGTATTGTCATTGCCATCACGACAAAGGCCATGACAGCGAGGATTGTATCGAGCTCAAACGAATTATGTTAGAAATGATCAGCCAGGGAAAGCTCACTGAATTCCTAACTCGTAGATCCCAACTCGCGCTAAGACTCCCCAGGGGCCACAAGCGTGACGGCGATCGCAAAGAATATGAACCGCGCAGGTTTCACGGAGCACAAGCTGGAGTTGCTAGAATTCCTCCCGCCAAGGGACCCATCAACGTCATCACCCAGTGCGAAGGCACAGCTGTGAGGCGTCGCTACATGAGACAAATCTATCAGATCGATCATACCGCAAGTCGCCCCGCGACGGGACCTCCGTGGTAGTCCCCCACTTAGACCCTCTGGTCATAACCGGCCGCAGCGCGGGATGGGACACCGACAGGGTCTACATAGACACAGGGGCTAACGCCAACGTCGTGTACAAGCAGACCTTGGTGAAGCGAAGGTCCCCTTGTCTCGCATCTAGCTGACGATGGGGCAACCTACGGCGTGGGAAGGGAGGAAATCCAAACGCTAGGGACGATCACGCTCCCGTTCATGATGATGGTTACGACACGAGATAAGAAACAGGTCTTCCATTCGAGTTTCGTGGACTTCATTATCATGGATCTACCGTCCCCTACAACGCCATCATTAGGCGGCACACGCAGGCAGAGTTCCACATCCGCTGCGATGTGCGAACCTTGACGGTGCTATTCAACACCAGCTCGGGTGATACCTACATCTACATAAACCTGAACTTGGCCAGGGGTAACTACGTTGCCATGCTTGTAGAGCCTCCCAAGCTTCCCCAATCAGAGGCGAAGCTGAAGCAGCTCGCGCCGGAACTTGACTAGGGCAATGACACAACCCTAGATCTCTCCAGCGCCTTTGATGAAGTGGAGATCGCACCAGGGAAGAAATTCCGCGTGGGAAGGGACATCTCAGAACAAGACATGGAGGCACTTATACACCTTCTCCAGGCCAACATAGTTGTGTTCGCATATAGCCCAGCGGAGCTGCCCGACAAAGACCCATCGGTCATTTCGCACAAACTCAATGTACTCCCTGGCTTCAAGCCAGTTAGGAAGAAAACTAGGGGCATGGCCCCAGATCGCAAAGAATTTGTACGCCTGAGGTGCAGAAGTTTCTCGAAGCTAATATAATTAAGGAGGTTCATTACTCGGAATGGGTCGCTAACATAGTCCTCACCGACAAGGAAAACGGTGAATGGCGCATCTTCATGGATTATAAGGGAGTTAATAGAGCGTGCCCAAAGATCCGTACCCCTTACCTCCTATCGACCAACTGGTGGACTCCACTATCAGGTACCCTATCCTGTCCTTTTCTGGATGCCTACAATGGTTATCACCAAGTCTTCATGGATCGGGAAGATGCGATAAACACAGCGTTCACAACTGGCGAGGCCGTCTATCATTATATCTGCATGCCATTCGGTCTCAAAAATTCAGGAGCGACTTTTCAAAGGCTGGTTAACAGGGTCTTCGCCAACTAGATAGGAAGAAACTTAGAAGCCTATGTCGACTGTTATAGTCACCCCGAACGGGTGGTGACTTCTGTGTCTCCCGGGGCTCCATTCCAAGCATGCGGGGCATTTTTTCTGTTGGTCAGATGGCTCCCAGATCTTTTCTAGGTAACATTTTTTAGAATGCTTACACATTCGAGGTTGCACGAGTCCACCGCACGTTTCTGCGGAAAATAATTTTCAGAGTCAGGACGTTCGTTCTCGGGTGACACTCGGGGCTCGGGATGGAAAATTTGATGGCGCCAAGGGTATATGGTACTTTACGACTCGGGATGAATATTGTGGAGGTAATCGAGCAAGCACACATGACGGGATTATTTGGTCAGGATAGCAATGTTACGGTCACCCCGAGCGGGTTGCGGCCGGGTGACCCGGCTCGGTTTTGGTCTGCGGTCACGTTTTTTGGCGTTCAGACGGCTCCCGAGCCTTATCCGAGTATCATTTTGGCGAACCCTTCCATATTTGAGGCCGTGTGGGTCCCCCGGACGTTTCCGCCGAAAATATTTTTCCGGCGCCGGGGGGGTTGTCGGGGTTGTCTCGGGACGTACAGCGGGCTCGGTAGCACTCTCGAGACCTCAGTTTGGGAAGCCGTTTGTAGTTTTGGAATCATGGAAACGTCCCGGAGGTTTTTATGGAGAGTAATATTTGGGGCGGGACGTTCGGTTCCGGGCGACTCCCGGGGCTCGGGACGGGAATCCCGGGGCTCGGGATGGAAATTTTCTGACGGCTTTTGGGTAAGTTGTGTTATAATTTAAGATGGAATTTATGAGTATTTTTGTGGAATTTTGGTGTGATGGGATTTTGGTTCTGTTGGACACGCTCGCACGTCGGGATTTGTTCGGGTTCAGCGAGCTCGGTAGGACACTCTGGAATTGTAAATGAACTTTTGGAACATGTTTTATGAATGTTATAATATTCTGAGGGTTGTGTCCAAGTTTCGTTAATTTTGGAATTCGGTAATTATTTTTGGGCAAAAAGGATTGGAACTTTCGGAAAAATTGGGAGTTAATTTGTATTTGGTTGTAAAACAAAAATAATTGGGTATGGGCAGCATCTGATTTTCGGCTGGAAAGGGAGAGAGATAGAGGACACTTGGCTTATTCTTATTTATGATGAAAAAGTGAAGGAAATATATTGGGATATATATTTCATAATATGGCTTATTATATTTTCATCATTTCTCTCTTCTTTTTCTTCTTCTTCTTCAACCTCTTGCCGCCCACCGTGGGAGCTCAACCTCCAAGCTTGAAGTTCTTCTCCTTGGGTGAAATCAAAGAGGAATTGGGTGCTTTGAGTGGTAAGCATCCTTCCTTCTTCTCTTTACTCATTAGAATTGAAGTTTAGTGAAGAAATGAGGATTTTGGAGAATGTTGAGTTTGTTCTTAGCTATAAGCTAGGATGATTCTCTTCCTCCCATCTTTTAGTATGTTGTTCTTGGGTTGTAGGGAGTGATACTCAAGTGTTGGATTTTGGAAAACACACCTTGGATGAAAACCGCTAAAATTGCCGAATTTGTTGGAAAATTCTATGTTGATGTGTGTTTGTCTCCTTGATTCATGCTTCAAGTATGTTAATCCTAGCATGATTCTAAGCTTATGTATGGATTCAATTTGATGGAAAATAAGTTGGGTTGGAAACCCCCAATTGGCCGAATTTATGAGGTGATGTTCAATGTTGGGTTTTGTTGTTTTGGATGCAATTGGATAGCATTCTTGGTTTAGAAGTGAAATTGGTGATTAGAATGGTTGTTTGGAAGCTTGAATGGATTGAATTGGAAGTTGGGTAAAATGTTGGTTAAGAACCGAATTATTGGAATGATTCTTTTTCCATGTTGGAGTTTCATTTTGGTTGAATTGGATGTTAAAATGGTGTTGGGGTTGAATTTAGGAGTGGTTTGAAGTTTGAATCGTCGAATTCGGATAAGAAATGGAAAAGTTGCAATAATGCGGGATTATCGGAAAATGTCGGGTAATGAAGGGTTTTTAGGTTGGCTTTGGTCGGTTCTGCTTGTTGGATGATGTTTGTCAATGTATAACCTTGCATTGTCTGGGTTGGTTCTGAATTCTGACATTTCTGTGGAAATCTGGAATTTTACGGAAATTCTGCCGGATTTTCGGTTTTGGGGTCGGGGGTGTAGGTTGGTAGTGTGGACGATAAGGATTCTAATTCAACTTGGTTTGACAGATTCTGAGGTTCGGAGGTGAGAAAAAGAGGGGTTTCTGAGTTTCGGGTCGTAGTATGGAAGTTGTCCAGAAGCGGTCTGATACTCTGGACTTGAGAGGTAAGGGTTTGGTTCTGCTATTTTTGGTAAGATAGGTGTATGTTTAGTTTCACTTTCTGTTCTGCAAGTATTTCAGTATTATATGCCTAGGGCATATTCTGTAGTCTGTAGGTGTATGTGTTGTTGCACTTCTGTTTTGCAGGTATTTCGGAAATTTCTGCTTTAAGGTACGTTCTGTAATTTGTAGGAGTATGCCTTATGGCATACTCTGTCTGTTAACCCTACGACAGTTGAGGGTTCGCTACCCCAGCTGGTGCACCATGCTTCTGTAATAGCTTCGGCTTCTGACTCCCTTAGAGGGAGGCTGTCGTTCTGATTTGTTATAAGGGTTTATGGCGATTTAGTATCGCATATTTTTCGGGATTCTGATCTGTTTTTATTACATGCACGATATTCTGTTTTCTGTCGTATATATTCTGTATATTATTATCTTTCTGTTTTGCAGGGTTACATATGCTTATCTTACCCCAAATCCCTTACGGGTCCTTTCGAGGACTCACCCTTTTTTGGGTTCTGTTTTTGGGTTTCAGGTAGACCTGGTAAGCAACCAGCGGAGTAGGTTTCCGTGAGGCTTCTGCCTTGGTTGGGTTGAGCAGCTGCACCTTGCGGGCCGGGATTTTGTCTACTTGGTCTGAATCCCGCGGTATTTGTTGTTTAGGCCTAGGGTTGGCTCTGTAGTTGCATGTGCATACTTTCTGGATGATTGTGATGATTGTATAAGTATGTATATATTCTGTTCTGTTGCATGTTCTGAGCGCTTGGCGCTTGCTAGATACCCTAGGTTCGGTGAATTCTGTATGTACCTATATTGTGTGCGTAAGTACTCGTCCTTGGAGGACGGTGCTTACTTTGTTGTTATTACATGAACAGTTTATATGGTGTTGGTGATGTGCTCGTCCGTTTCGAGGGGCGAGACTCATCATGGATTTCATTTTAGTTATATGTATGAAAATTTCAGGTTGCTTCCACAATCGCTTTTCGGGTCCGCTACGCGCAGCAGGTCCCGATGGACCTGCCTTTCTGTATCATTCCGGCTTCCGCTTCCGACGTCCCGGCGCCCCCGCCTCCGCAACCGGGCTCGGGTGGCGTGCGGTGACAAGTTGGTATCAGAGCAGGTAAGTGACCATATTGGTCGTCAGTGGTGACTTGTAGTGACAACTATTGTTGTACATTTTATTTTAGAATGGTTTGGTACGGAGATTGGCCACCTCCTTACTTGAACCACTTCAAAATAAAATTGTGGAACAAAGTTGATCCTTCAAGTTATCCTGATAGTTGCAGATTTCGGCACTCGGGATTTCTGGATTCTGGTAAGATTATTACGATCGTGGGATTGTGGAAAAGATCCGGGTACGTACAATTGTGTGTTAGGAAAAAGATTTGGTGAAATAAGCATGAACTGCTTCTGTGATTTTGTGAAATATATGATTTTATCATTCTGAGAAATAATTTCTGTGTCAAGTACTGCATTGCACTACAGAGCCTTAGAAAACTGCTGCTAGCTTCTGTAGGGATTAGGAGTGACCGATTTGTCTGGACTCTGTTTGGTCTGAAATGTCTCAGGTTTGGTTAACACGCGTAGACAGCGTGTTTTGGTACCGGAGGGGCGGGACTGAGATCCCACACCTCCGTGGAATAGGATACGGGTTCAGCGTAACCCAGGGTCTGAACAACCACACTCACCGCCCCGAGGTTTAGCGGTCGTAGGGACCCCTCTCTGATTTGGTATTACCCGCCAGCCTAGCTGGTTTAGGGGCGGCAATAGGCAGGGGAAGATCTGATTATGCCACAGTAAGGGCATTTTGATCAAGTGGTGATAGCGAGACTTTGGCCACTGCTCGCCACAGCTTTGGGATTGGTATGTGAGTGACTCCGAGGAGGATGGTCACTACGACACCTAGACTTCTCGTCGGTCCTTTTAACGACGGGGAGATTCGAGGCACCGCCTGACGAGGTCGACTTCCGGAGAGGTTTCGAGTTTGAACCCCCGAGGTTCAATGACCGAGAAGGGCCAAGTAGTAGAGATTTGGTCTGCAGGAGTTGATAAACTCTCGGGAGGCTACATTTTCCACCAGCGGTGCGGCGGGGATGTAGCCGTGAATCTGCGTCGAGCACGCTTTGACGAGTTTCATCAGGGAGACAGACTGTCGGAGAGTACGAGTGAGAGTTTGATCGGCTGGTTTACTACGTACCGTAGTACTATGGAATGGAAGAATAGAAGGCCAAGAGGTTTATTCGTCGACTGCGCCCGAGTTCAGGTGGGTTTTGAGACCTTTAGACATTACTTTGTTTCGGGAAGCGGTTATTAGGGCTCAACTCCTCGAACAAGAGGAGGTTGAGAGTCGTCTCACCTTGCAATGAGGTCAGGGGAGTACGGAGGGGTTCCATACAGTAAGGACCCCGGCAGATCTCTGGACGGCCGAACAGGCCTGGGCAGTTTAGTAGAGGTAGAGAGGGAGCACCACCGGCACGATCTTGTCCGACTTGCAGTAGGTATCACCCCGGTTGACTTAGTTACCGGCAGGAGGGCCAATGGTTACGTTGCGGTTCTGACACTCATTGGATACGGGATTGCCCTCTGACTGTAAGGCAGGGTTTTTAGCAGTTATCAGCGTCCACAGTCTCGGGGGCAACCCAACGCGCCGCGAGGGCGTGGGTTTCAGCAGGGTGGCCCGAGACCTCGGCGGCGGCAGCTTCAGCCACCCTCCGTCACACAGCTCGAGTAGGATAAGTTTTTCATTTTGAGGGGGAGGCCCTAGTTATCGGGGAGGACTTAGTCGGCGGTCATGTACTAGCTAGCGGGGAGTTACGTAGGGTACTTTATTTCGAATGAGGTGTCGGTTCATGTATTACTTGATACAGGTTCATCTGTTTCCATTGTAACATAGAAATGTGTTACATCTCTGTATCTGTCTGTTAGTACCTTGCCTCAAACGCATTTAGTAAAAATTGCAGGAAGTCAGTTTCTGTTTTCCAATGAGATGGTTCGGGGTTGCACGATATCTGTAGGCGGACATGATAGTATCGGATCTGTTGGTTTTAGACACGCCGAACTATGATATTATTCTTGGGATGGACTGGCTATCCAAGAATTCTGTGCACATTGGGTGTGCAAACCGTACCACTATGATTTCTGGAGAGGTACTACCTCTCACGGCTTCGACTGGTTTGACTATCGTACAGTACAGTAAGGAGTTACAGATTCTGGATTCAGCTGCCGATAGTTGGTGTAGGGTAATGTTTTGATCTGAATGAAGCTGGTATTAGGTTGAAGTTGGATGGTTTACCGTTGGTTCGAGATTTTCCGCAGGTATTTCCGGAGGAGTTGCCCGGATTACCATAAGAGCGGGAAATTGTGTTTGACATCCACCTGCAGTCGGGTACTGCTCCGATATCTATTCCTCCTTATCGGATGCCTATTTCTGAGATGCAGGAGTAGAAGAAGCAGTTGGAGGAATTACAGCAAAAGGGCTTCATCCGACCGAGCACTATACCGTGGGGTACTCCGGTTCTGTTTGTTAAGAGGAAAGATGGGACGCTTCGACTTTGATTTTATTACAGTCGGTTGACTGCTCATGTTGGTAAGAATTAGTTTCCGTTACCGATGTTTTACGATCTTTTCGATCAACTTCAGGGTTCGTGAGTTTTCTCAAAGATTAATTTCCGATCTGGGTATTTTCAGCTTAGGGTGAAGGATGAGAACATACCTAAGACTGCTTTCCGCACCCGATTTGGACACTTTGAGTTTACGGTCATGCCGTTCGGGCTGACCAATTGTTACGGTCACCCCGAGCGGGTTGCGACCGGGTGACCCGGGGCTCCGGTTTTGGCCTGCGGGTCACGTTTTTCGGCGTTCAGACGGCTCCCGAGCCCTATCCGAGTATCCTTTTGGCGAACCCTTCCGTATTTGAGGTCGTGTGGATTCCCCGGACGTTTCCGCCGAAAATATTTTTCTGGCGCCGGGGGGTTGTCGGGGTCGCCTCGGGACGTACAGCGGGCTCGGTAGCGCTCTCGAGATCTCAGTTTGAGAAGCCGTTTGTAGTTTTGGAGTCGTGGTGACGTCCCGGAGGTGGTTGTGGAGTTTAATGTTTGGGACGGGACGTTCGGTTCGGCGACTCCCGGGCTCGGGACGGAATCCCGGGGCTCGGGATGGAAATTTTCTGACGGCTTTGGGGTAAGTTGTGTTTGGATTTAAGATGGAATTTATGGGAATTTTTATAGAATTTTGGAGTGACGGAATTTCGGTTCAGGTTCTCACGCTCGCACGTCGGGTTTTGGTTCGGGTTCAGCGAGCTCGGTAGGACACTCCGGAAAGGCAAATGAATTTCTGAAAAATGTTCTGTGAATGTTATAATATTCTGAAGGTTGTGTCCAAGTTTCGTTAATTTTGGAATTCGGTAATTATTTTTGGGCAAAAAGAATTGGAACTTTCGGAGAAATTGGGAGTTAAATTAGTAATTGGCCACAAAAAATTAAACGTATTCAGCATGGGTGCAGCAGCTACTTTCGGCAGCATGTGTGTGTGTGTGTGATAAGGGACACTTGTCCCTTTATGATTTAAGAGGAAAAAGAAAGGATAATATATAAGACAAAAATTTCATAATAATTGAAGAAAATTCATTTCATTTTCCTTCCTTCTTCCTTCTCTTCTCTCTCTGCCGAAACAAAGGCAGCCATGGGTACTATTCATGAAGCTTCTTTGGTTCTTCATTTGGCCAAGAATCAACAAGGTTTTGGGCTCCATAAATTGGTAAGCTTCTCCTCTCCAAGTTTCTAGCAAGTTGGAAGCTTGTTTTTGGTTGGAAAGTAGGTTTAGAGAAGATTAAGGTTTGTTCTTTGCTATGGGTTTTGATGATTCTCTTGCTTCCAAATTCAAGTATGTTGATCTTGGGATGGAGAGGAGTAAGAATCTATGGTTAGATTTTGGAAAAACACCATGGATGAGAAACCCTCTTTGGCCGAATTTATGGTGAAATTCTAAAATAATGTGTGTTTGTCTACTTGAATCATGCTTCAAGTATGTTAATCCTAGTATGATTCTAAGCTTATGTATGGTTTCAATTTGAAGGAAAACAAGTTGGGTTAAAAACCCCTCTTTGGCCGAAATGTTAAGTGAAGAGGTTTTGGTTGTTTAGGTGAAATTGGTTAGTGATCTTGCTTAATAATTGCAATTGGTGATTAAAGAGTGCTAATGGGACTTTGTTTGGATTGAAATGAAGGTTGGGTGAGAAATCCCCATTAAGGCCGAATTGTTCAAAATTGGGGGTTTGTTGCGTTGATGCAATTGGTTAGTAAGTTTGGTTAGGAAGTGAAATTGGTGATTAGTGGGATTAATTGGAAGCTTGAACGGCTTGAATTGGAGGTGTGGTGAAAAGGTGGTTTAGGGCCGAATTGAAGAAATGAAACTTTCTCTAGGTTGGTGTTGTAATTTGGTTGATTTGGGTGGTAAAATGATATCGGGGTTGGATTTAGGTGCGGTGTGGTATTTGAAACGTCATTTTCGGGTTAGAAATGAGAAAGTTAGGTTTATGCGGGTTTTCCGGGAAAAGTGTCTGGAATGCGGGTTTAAGGGTTGGAATATGTTTGTGGGTGTTGGAATAACAATGTTCAGGCTCGGTTTGTGAAACCGAGCTTTCTGTGGAATTTTCCGGGAAGTGCGGGTTTGTGCGGAAATTGTTTTCTGGGGTTTGTTTGGATGTGTTCTGATCCAACTATGGTTGTACAGCTTGATTCTGCGTTGGTGGAGTAGCGCGGACCCGTAGGAGCCAAGTTGTGCATTTCGGGTCGGGAGTTGGGATTTTCCGAGTGTTGGGCTGCGGGGCGGCGTTTCCGAGGTAAGGGCTTAATTTGGTAAAATGTATGTTTGTTCCGTTTCAAGGCCCGGATGACCTTAGAGGCCCGGGTTCCTATTCTGTTCTGTATATGGTTATCAGGTAATGTTATTTCTGTTTATGTTTATGTATTCTTATTATTATTATATGTTCTGTTCTGTGACGAGACCCGAATGGTCGAAGAGGCCACTGGTGCTCCTTGATTACGCTTCTGCGTATCCGCACCGGGAGTGCCGATACTTCTGTTCTGTGTCCGCACTGAAGGGGTGCCGACATTCTGCGTATCCGCACCGGGAGTGCCGATACTTCTGTTCTGTGTCCGCACTGAAGGGGTGCCGACATTCTGCGTGTATCCGCACCGGGAGTGCCGATACTTCTGTTCTGTGACCCTACGACAGTTTGGGGCTCGCGACCCCGGCCGGTACCGTGCTATCTGTTCTGTTCTGATCTGTATATTCTGACCTCTGTTGAGGGCTGTCGTTACGGGTCGTTCTGGCGGTTGGACCGCATATGTTGGATTCTGATTTACGTTATGCTTTATGTTTATATGTACATGCATATGCTGTGATATTCTGTTTTGCAGGTTCGGATTGTCGCCCTATGGGCAAACTGCACTTTTACCTTAAGCCCTTACTGGGTCCTTTCGAGGACTCACCCTTTTATTTGTTTACCATCTTTCAGGCGATCGACAAGCAACCAGCGGAATAGAGATCCGCGGTGCTTCCTGACATTTTGGGTTCTGTAGCAGCAGCAGTACCACGTGCGGGAATTCTTGAGCGAGAGGCTTCTGATTCCGCACTTAGGTATATATTTATAGGATTTTGTTTAATGGCTCTGTAGCTGTAGCTGCATGCATGTAGATCAGATCATGAATTTGTATATGCCATATGATCGGAAATATATTCTGCCTTTGATGCCTTCTGAGTCGAGGGCGGAGCCCCGACTTGCCTATATTGGATTTGTTATGATATGAATTCAGTGTTTCTGTGGTTGTTGCGATGAGCAATGTTTGGTATATCATGAACTGCTTGGTTGGTATTTTGTCGAGTTATCATGTATACTTGCCATGTATGGGTTCTGTAGGTTGCTAGTCGATACTCGTTTGTTCTGTGTTTGAGCTCGATGCTCCGATGCCGCGTTTTCCGCCGTAATTCCTGTTTCCGACGTCGCGGCCGGCTCCTCCTCCGCAACCGGGCGGGGTGGCTGTGACAAGATGGTATCAGAGCAGGTCGGGTCGGAATGACCCAAAAGGTAAAGTATGTTTGGTTTTGATATGAAATGTGGAAGGCAAGTATACAAGTCCGAGGGTGGACTTTTGGAGTAAGTTAAGTCTGTTCATGGTTAAGTACCTGCGGAAGATGACTTCGAAGGGCAAGCTACTGGTTTACACCTCATTCTGGAGTGGTTCGGTACGGAGCCTGATCAACTCCTTATTTGAACCATTTCGGAATGCGTGTGGAGCGGTGGCGGTTCTTTGGAGCATTATGGAAGGTGTGGGTGTTATATGAAGTGATTCCGTGATTATAAGCATGATCGATTCTATGTTAAGGTTTATTATTTAGTTTCGGGATTCTAAAAGAATCCTTGCATCATGCATTGCATTACACTACGAGCCTTAGAAAACTGCTGCTAGCTTCGGAGAGATTAGGAGTGACCGACTTTTTATGCGGATTCTGTTTGGTCTGAAATTTTTGGGATATGGTTAACACGCGTTGATAGCGTGATTTGGTATCGGAGGGGCGGGACTGGGATCCCACACCTCCGTGGAATAGGATACGGGTTCAGCGTGACCCAGGGTCTGAACAACCACACTCACCACCCCCGAGGCTTAGCTGTCGTAGGGACCCCTCTCTGATTTGGTATTACCGCCAGCCTAGCTGGTTCAGGGGCGGCAGTAGGCAGGGGAAAATCTGTTTATGCCACGGTAAGGGCATTTTGATCAGGTGGTGATAGCGAGACTTTAGCCACCGCTCGCTACAGACTTTGGAATTGGTAAGTGAGTGACTCAGGAGCGTGGTCACTACGACACCTAGACTTCTCGTCGGTCCTATCAACGACGGGAGATCTCGAGACACCGGTCGACGAGGTTGGACTTTTGGAGAGGTTTGAGTTTGAATCCCCCGAGGTTCGGCGGCCGAGGAGGGCCGGAGGTATTAGAGACTTAGTTTGCAGGAATTGACAAATTCCTGGAGGGAGGCTATTCGAGCCGGTTGGCCGGGGCAACGGCTACTCGGTCGGATTGCTTCCAGATTCTGAACCGGAGTTCGGATTGACCCGATATCGATTTCTAGTGTCTGGCGATGTACCGGACATTTCGCGGAAAATATTTTTGGGGCCGGGGTTGCCGTCGGACGATTTTCGGGGTTACAGGCGGAGAAACGGCTCCCGGGAGTGACCCGGGACTCAGATTTGCGGTTTTGAGGAAGATCCGAGTCGGGATATAATTTACATTTTTCGTGAAGAAAAATGTTCGGGTCGGAAAATACGGTTTGGGCGGTTTTCGGGCTCGGGGCGAGCCAAGCTGTGACACTTGGCGAAAAGTGATTAGTGGGAAGTATTGGACTTGGTCTCTTGTTATTTTCAGTGATTATGATTCACTATGATGTCAAAAAGGATGTCATGTGCAAAGCACATGACTTATAATTACAAGACTTAAGTTTTGGCAAGTCTTGCAAGAATGCAAACGTATTCTTCTTCCTTCTTCACCGCCGAATTCTTCCTCTCTCTAAAGCCACCATTGTTGTGTTTTACAAGCTTCCAAGGCTTGCTCTAGATTGCTTCTTGGTCCGAGAGTTCAACTGGGAAATTGATCAGCAACTCGAGTACTATGTCTGTCTGAGGTATGGTTCGATTCTGTTGAGTATTTGGCAATATTGAAAAGTTGATGTTCTTGGCTTAGATCTGAGTTTTGATGGAATTGAACCGTTGGATCGTTGTGTGGTTCATATATGTTGATGTTGGGTAGGTAAGGATTAGGAAATAACGTTGGATCGTTGGAAACACAACACGGGTGAGAACTCACCTTTTGGTCGAATTTTTGACTGATTACGTTGGGAGTTTCGTTGAATTTGATGTGTTCGTGGATTGATTTGTGATTATTGAAGTGAATTCTTGCATGTTCTGAATCGGTTCTGAATTCGATGTTTCTGCGGAAAAGCGGAATTTTACCGAAATTGCCGGATTTTCGATTATGGGTCGGGGTGTAGTTTGGTAGTGTGGTTGGTAAAGTCGCTAATTCAGCTTGAATGGACAGATTCGAGGTCCGAGAAGGTTGAAAAAGAAAGGTTCCCGGGTTTCGGTCGCGGAAATTGTGTTTGAGATCCACTGCGGTCAGTCTGCTCCGATATCTATTCCTCCTTATCGGATGCCAATTTCTTAGATGCAGGAGTAGACGAAGTAACTGGCGGAATTACAGCAAAAGAGTTTCGTCCGACCGAGCACTTCAGCGTGGGGTGCTCTGGTTCTGTTTGTTAAGAAGACTGATGGGACACTCTGACTGTGTATTGATTACGAGACGGTTGAATGCTCTTATTGGGAAGAATAAGTATCCGTTACCGAGGATTAACGATCTTTTTGATCAACTTCGGGGTTTGAGGGTTTTCTCAAAGATTGATCTCTGATCTGGGTATTTTCAGCTTAGGGTGAAGGTAGAGGACATACCTAAGACTGCTTTTCGCACCCGGTTTGGATACTTTGAGTTTACGGTCATGCCGTTCGGGCTGACCAATGTTCGGTGGCATTCATGGATCGATGCATCGGGTGTTCCGACCGTACTTGGACTCATTTCGGTGGTTTTATTGATGATATTCGATATATTCTCGGGATGAGGACTCGCATCGGGAGCATCGAGGGTAGATCTGCAGACACTTTGGGAATATCAGCTTTATACTAAATTCTCAAAATGTGAGTTCGGATTCGGGAAGTCACCTTTCGGGACACATTATATCCGATCATGGGCTGTCTGTGGATCCAGAGAAGGTGAGGGCGGTTCGGGATTGGAAACAACTTACCACGGCACGGGAGATCAAGAGCTCCCTGGGGTTAGCAGGATTTTTATCGGAGGTTTGTACTGGGATTTTCTATTCTGGCATCTCCGCTTACGCAGTTGACCAGGAAGGGTCAACGATTTATCTGGTCTGATAGGTGTGAGCAGAATTTTCAGGAGTTGAAACGGCGGTTGACTAACGCTCCGATTCTCGACTCTTCCAGATCTGAACTTACCGTATGTGATTTATACGGATGCTTCCACGTCTAGTTTGGGATGTGTGTTGATGCAGAGCGTTTTGTGGTAGCTTATGGGTCGAGGCATTGCGACCGCATGAGCTGAACTGCTGGCACATGATCCGGAGTTGGCTATAGTAATTTATGCGCTGAAACATTGGAAGTAATATCTGTTTGGTAATAAATTTCAGATTTTTTTTACCGACCATAAGTCTGAAATATCTGTTTAAACAGAAGGAGCTTAGCATGAGGCAGCGCAGATATCTCGAATACATTAAGGACTATGATTGTAGTATCGGGTGCATCTCTGGCAAGGGCAACGCGGTTGCCGATGCTCTGGCAGGAGGTATACCGGCTTAATTAAGAGAAGAAATGTTGGTGACCGATCCGAGGAGAGTGATCGACGTGCCTTTGACACGGTGGCAGCTGCGGGAGCGTTCTCAGGTTATTACACTTATTATACATTCTGAGTGGCTTGATAGGATGCGCGAAGCGCAAGGTAGAGATTTGGTATTGAAGAAGTTGTCTGGGGAAGATAAGGGTTTATGTGTTACCGACGTTTCAGTATAGGCAGGGATCGCTATACTTCTGAGATCGCCTTTATGTACCTGAGGATCAGGAGTTACGGAATGAGATTTTCGAGGGCACACTCGGCGGTTTGAGCATCGAGGAACCGGCAGGGACACTGCAGACTTTGCCCATTCCAGTCTGGAAGTGGGGTAATGTTACTATGGACTTTCTGACTGCACTGCCCCTGACACGGTCTCGCCATGATGTTATCTGGGTTATTGTGGAACAGCTGATAAAGTGCGCACACTTTCTGCTTATTCGGGTCATAGACCCTGCGGAAGCTTTCGGCTTTACATCGGTGAAGATTGTGCGTTTACATGGAGTACCAGACCCCATTGAATCGACCGGGATCCGCGTTTTACAGACGGTTACGGATTGCTTTCCATGAAGCATTGGGCACGCGACTCCATCGTATGCGGCTTACCACCCACAGACGGATGGGTAGTCGAGCGGGTGATTCAGATATTGGAAGATATGTTGCGAATCTGTACTTTGGATTTTGGAGGAGATTGAGACCAGCGATTACTTTGATAGAGTTCTCGTACAACAATTGCTTTCAGACTACGTTTGACATGGCACCCTATGAGGTGTTGTACGGGAGGTGTATGACACCATACTGTTGGACAGATGCGTCTGATCGGGTTAAGCTGGGACCCGAGTTTTTTTTGAGGAGACTACGGCGAAGATCAGATTGTTATAGGCGCGGATTAAAACCGCGAATGACTACACCACTGTTTGTACGAACCGTCGCCGTAGGGCTCTGGAATCTGAGTTTGGTGACAGAATTAGACTGGAGGTAGCGCCGATCAGAGGGACAGTAAGATTTGTTAGGCGGGGCAAGTTACCCCGAATTTTATCGGCTCTCACGAGTTTCTAGAATAAGTTGTTAGGTTTATCTTCCCCCCCCCAACTATTTCTGTGTTACGTGATGTCTTCCAGGATAGCCTGTTGTGGATCGGTTAGACTTAGGTTCGATCTTCTGGGGTTGTCTGGTAGAAATACCGGCAACTGACTCGGGGTGCAATAAGATGCACCCGGAGGGTGGGACGCCGTGAGGCTCTGTATGGTAGTCTAAACTACCACTCCCGCCGCACCAGTACGGTGGTCCGATTGTTCTGGGTTAGAGGAATGTTCATATTTTCTGGTTGGTAGCGACACCTGTCTGGTTGGATAATGCTACTCTTGGAGGACCAAGAGTTCTAAGGGGGGGAGAATGTTACGGTCACCCCGAGCGGGTTGCTACCGGGTGACCCGGGGCTCCGGTTTTAGCCTGCGGGTCACGTTTTTCGGCGTTCAGACGGCTCCCGAGCCCTATCCGAGTATCATTTTGGCGAACCCTTCCGTATTTGAGGTCGTGTGGGTCCCCCGGACGTTTCCGCCGAAAATATTTTTCTGGCGCCGGGGGGTTGTCGGGGTCGCCTCGGGACGTACAGCGGGCTCGGTAGCGCTCTCGAGATCTCAGTTTGAGAAGCCGTTTGTAGTTTTGGAGTCGTGGTGACGTCCCGGAGGTGGTTGTGGAGTTTAATATTTGGGGCGGGACGTTCGGTTCCGGGCGACTCCCGGGGCTCGGGACGGGAATCCCGGGGCTCGGGATGGAAATTTTCTGACGGCTTTGGGGTAAGTTGTGTTTGGATTTAAGATGGAATTTATGGGAATTTTTATAGAATTTTGGAGTGACGGAATTTCGGTTCAGGTTCTCACGCTCGCACGTCGGGTTTTGGTTCGGGTTCAGCGAGCTCGGTAGGACACTCCGGAAAGGCAAATGAATTTCTGAAAAATGTTCTGTGAATGTTATAATATTCTGAAGGTTGTGTCCAAGTTTCGTTAATTTTGGAATTCGGTAATTATTTTTGGGCAAAAAGAATTGGAACTTTCGGAGAAATTGGGAGTTAAATTAGTAATTGGCCACAAAAATTAAACGTATTCAGCATGGGTGCAGCAGCTACTTTCGGCAGCATGTGTGTGTGTGTGTGTGATAAGGGACACTTGTCCCTTTATGATTTAAGAGGAAAAAGAAAGGATAATATATAAGACAAAAATTTCATAATAATTGAAGAAAATTCATTTCATTTTCCTTCCTTCTTCCTTCTCTTCTCTCTCTGCCGAAACAAAGGCAGCCATGGGTACTATTCATGAAGCTTCTTTGGTTCTTCATTTGGCCAAGAATCAACAAGGTTTTGGGCTCCATAAATTGGTAAGCTTCTCCTCTCCAAGTTTCTAGCAAGTTGGAAGCTTGTTTTTGGTTGGAAAGTAGGTTTAGAGAAGATTAAGGTTTGTTCTTTGCTATGGGTTTTGATGATTCTATTGCTTCCAAATTCAAGTATGTTGATCTTGGGATGGAGAGGAGTAAGAATCTATGGTTAGATTTTGGAAAAACACCATGGATGGGGAAACATAATTAGTTGAATTTATGGTGAAATTCTAAAATAATGTGTGTTTGTCTACTTGAATCATGCTTCAAGTATGTTAATCCTAGTATGATTCTAAGCTTATGTATGGTTTCAATTTGAAGGAAAACAAGTTGGGTTAAAAACCCTCTTTGGCCGAAATGTTAAGTGAAGAGGTTTTGGTTGTTTAGGTGAAATTGGTTAGTGATCTTGCTTAATAATTGCAATTGGTGATTAAAGAGTGCTAATGGAACTTTGTTTGGATTGAAATGAAGGTTGGGTGAGAAATCCCCATTAAGGCCGAATTGTTCAAAATTGGGGGTTTGTTGTGTTGATGCAATTGGTTAGTAAGTTGGGTTAGGAAGTGAAATTGGTGATTAGTGGGATTAATTGGAAGCTTGAATGGTGTGATTTGGAGGTGTGGTGAAAAGGTGGTTTAGGGCCGAATTGAAGAAATGAAACTTTCTCTAGGTTGGTGTTGTAATTTGGTTGATTTGGGTGGTAAAATGATATCGGGGTTGGATTTAGGTGCGGTGTGGTATTTGAAACGTCATTTTCGGGTTAGAAATGAAAAAGTTAGGTTTATGCGGGTTATCCGGGAAAAGTGTCTGGAATGCGGGTTTAAGGGTTGGAATATGTTTGTGGGTGTTGGAATAACAATGTTCAGGCTCGGTTTGTAAAACCGAGCTTTCTGTGGAATTTTCCGGGAAAGTGCGGGTTTGTGCGGAAATTGTTTTCTGGGGTTTGTTTGGATGTGTTCGAGTCCAACTATGGTTGTCTGACTTGATTCTGCGTTGGTGGAGTAGCGCGGACCCGTAGGAGCCAAGTTGTGCATTTCGGGTCGGGAGTTGGGATTTTCCGAGTGTTGGGCTGCAGGGCGGCGTTTCCGAGGTAAGGGCTTAATTGGTAAAATGTATGTTTGTTTCGTTCAAGGCCCGGATGACCTTAGAGGCCCGGGTTCCTATTCTGTTCTGTATATGGTTATCAGGTAATGTTACTTCTGTTTATGTTTATGTATTCTTATTATTATTATTATTTGTTCTGTTCTGTGACGAGACCCGAATGGTCGAAGAGGCCACGGGTGCTCCTTGATTCTGTTCTGCGTATCCGCACCGGGAGTGCCGATACTTCTGTTCTGTGTCCGCACTGAAGGGGTGCCGACATTCTGCGTATCCGCACCGGGAGTGCCGATACTTCTGTTCTGTGTCCGCACTGAAGGGGTGCCGACATTCTGCGTGTATCCGCACCGGAGTGCCGATACTTCGCGTTACGTGACCTACGGCAGTTTGGGGCTCGCGACCCCAGCCGATACCGTGCTATACATTGCTTACGATCTGTATATTCGACCTCTGTTGAGGGCTGTCGTTCTGGTCGTTACGGCGGTTGGACCGCATATGTTGGATTCGATTTACGTTATGCTTTATGTTTATATGTACATGCATATGCTTTGTGATATTCTGCTTTTGCGAGTTCGATTGTTGCCACAGTGGGCAAACCGCACTTTACCTTAAGCCCTTCGGGTCCTTTCGAGGACTCACCCTTTTATTTGTTTACCATCTTTCAGGCGATCGACAAGCAACCAGCGGAATAGAGATCCGCGGTGCTTCCCGACATTTTGGGTTACATGTGGCGGCGGTACCACGTGCGGGAATTCTTGAGCGAGAGGCTTCTGATTCCGCACTTAGGTATATATTTATAGGATTTTGTTTAATGGCTCTGTAGCTGTAGCTGCATGCATGTAGATCAGATCATGAATTTATATATGCCATATGATCGGAGATATATTCTGCCTTTGATGCCTTCTGAGTCGAGGGCGGAGCCCGACTTGCCTATATTGGATTTGTTATGATATGAATTCAGTGTTTCTGTGGTTGTTGCGATGAGCAATGTTTGGTATATCATGAACTGCTTGGTTGGTATTTTGTCGAGTTATCATGTATACTTGCCATGTATGGGTTCTGTAGGTTGCTAGTCGATACTCGTTTGTTACGTATTTGAGCTCGATGCTCACGCCGCGTTTTCCGCCGTAATTCCTGTTTCCGACGTCGCGGCCGGCTCCGCCTCCGCAACCGGGCGGGGTGGCTGTGACAAGCGGCATTCATGGATCTGATGCATCGGGTGTTCCGACCGTACTTGGACTCATTTCGGTGGTTTTATTGATGATATTCGATATATTCTCGGGATGAGGATTCGCATCGGGATCATCGAGGGTAGTTCTGCAGACACTTTGGGAACATCAGCTTTATGCTAAATTCTCAAAGTGTGAGTTCTGATTCGGGAAGTCACTTTTCCGGGACACGTTATTTCGAGCATGACTTGTCATGGATCCGAGAGAAGGTGAGGGCAGTTCGGGATTGGAAACAACTTACCACGTGCAGGAGATCGGGAACTTCACAGGGTTGTGAGAATGTTATCGGAGGTTTGTGCCGGGATTTTCTATTCTCGGCATCTCCGCTTACTGCGTTGACCAAGAAAGGTCAAGCTGTTTATCCGGTCCGATAGGTGTGAGCAGAATTTTCGGGAGTTGAAACGGCGGCTGACGAACGCTCCGATTCGACTCTTCCAGATCCGAGCTTACCGTCGTGATATATATACGGATGCTTCCACATCCAGTTTGGGGTGTGTTGGCGCAGGAGCGTTTTGTGGTAGCTTATGGGTCGAGGCAGCTGCGACCGCATGAGCTGAACTGACTGACACATGATCTGGAGTTGGCTATAATAACTTATGCGCTGAAACATTGGAAACAATATCTGTTTGGTAATAAATTTCAGAATCTTACCGACCATAAGTCTGAAATATCTGTTTACACAGAAGGAGCTTAGCATGAGGCAGCGCAGATGACTCGATTACATTAAGGACTATGATTGTAGTATCGAGTACATCTCTGGCAAGGGCAACACGGTTGCCGATGCTCAGCAGGAAGTATACGGGCTTAGTTAAGAGAGGAGATGTTGGGGACCGGTCCGAGGAGAGTAATTTGATATGCCTTTGACATAGGGGGCAGCTGGGAGCGTGCTCGAGGTTGTTACACTTATTATACATTCCGAGTGGCTTGACGTGGTGCGCGAGGCGCGAGGTAGAAATCCGGGGTTGAAGGAATTATCTGGGGTAGATAAGAGTTCTTTGTTACCGACGTTTCAAGATGGCGAGGATTGCTATACTTCCGAGACCGCCTTTATGTACCAGAGGATCGGGAGTTACGGAATGGGATTTTAGAGGAGGCACACTCGGCAGTTTGAGCATCGAAACCGGCAGAGACATCTGCAGACTTTGCCCATTCCACTGGAAGTGGGGTAAGGTTACTATGGACTTTCGATGCCTTGCCCACGACACGGTCTCGCCATGATGTTATCTGGGTTTTTGTGGATCGGCTGATAAAGTGCGCACACTTTTCGCTTATTCGGCCGCTGCACCCTCTGGAGAAGCTTGCCGGCTTTACATCGTGGAGATGGTACGTTTACATGGAGTACCAAACTCCATTGTATCTGACCGTGATCCGCATTTCACAAAGACGGTTCGAGAGCTTTTCATGAAGCATCGGGCACGCGACTCCATCTGAGTACAGCTTATCACCCACAGACGGACGGGCAGTCGGAGCGGGTGATTCTGATACTGGAGGATATGCTGCGAATCTGTACTTTGGATTTTGGAGGAGATTGGGACCAGCAGTTACCTTTGTTAAAGTTCTCGTACAACGCAGCCTTCCAGACTACATTTGGCATGACACCATTTGAGGCGTTGTACGGGAGGAGGTGTGTGACACCATCTTGTTGGACAGATGCGTCGATGGGGTTGGTGGGACCCGAGCTTTTGAGGAGACTACGGCGAAGATCAGATTATTACAGCGCGGATCAAAACCGCGAACGATCGCACCACTGCTTATACGAACCGCCACCGTAGGGCTCTGGCATCTGAGTTTGGTGACAGAATTTGACTGGAGGTAGCACCGATCAGAGGGACAGTAAGATTTGGTAGGCGGGGCAAGTTACCCCGAATTTTATCGGTTCTCATGAGTTTCTAGAGTAAGTTGTTAGGTTGGTTTTCCCCCCCCAACTATTTCTGTTTTACGTGGTGTCTTCCAGGATAGCCTGTTGTGGATCGGTTAGATTTAGGCTCGGTACTGTCTGGGGTTGTCTGGTAGAAATACTGGCAAGCGACTCGGGTGCAATAAGATGCACCCGGAGGGTGGGACGCCGTGAGGCTCGTATGGTAGTCTAAACTACCACTCCCGCCGCACCAAGACGGTGGTCCGATTGTTCAGGTTAGAGGAATGTTTATATTTTTCTGGTTGGTAGCGACACCTGTATGGTTGGTTTAGGCTACTCTTGGAGGACCAAGAGTTCTAAGGGGGGGAGAATGTTACGGTCACCCCGAGCGGGTTGCGACCGGGTGACCCGGGGCTCCGGTTTTGGCCTGCGGGTCACGTTTTTCGGCGTTCAGACGGCTCCCAGCCCTATCCGAGTATCATTTTGGCGAACCCTTCCGTATTTGAGGTCGTGTGGGTCCCCGGACGTTTCCGCCGAAAATATTTTTCTCGGCGCCGGGGTTGTCGGGTCGTCTCGGGGCGTCTGGCCGGGCTCGGTAGCGCTCTCGAGACCTCATTTTGGGCAGCCGTTTGCAGTTTTGGAGTCGTGGAAATGTCCCGGAGGTTTTTATGGAGATTAATATTTGGGGCGGGACGTTCGGTTCCGGGCGACTCACGGGGCTCGGGACGGGAATCCCGGGGCTCGGGATGGAAATCTTCTGACGGCTTTGGGGTAAGTCATGTTATAATTCAAGTTGAATTTATGAGTATTTTTGTGGAATTTTGGTTACTGTTGGACACGCTCGCACGTCGGGATTTGTTCGGGTTCGCGAGCTCGGTAGGACACTCAATTGGTAAATGAACTTTTGAAATATGTTTTATGAATGTTATAATATTCTGAGGGTTGTGTCCAAGTTTCGTTAATTTTGGAATTCGGTAAATATTTTTGGGCCAAAAATATTGGAACTTTCGGAAAAGTTGGGAGTTAATTCGTATTTGGTTGTAAAACAAAAATAATTGGGTATGGGCAGCATCAGTTATTCGGCTGGAAAGGGAGAGAGATAGAGGACACTTGGCTTATTCTTATTTATGATGAAAAAGTGAAGGAAATATATTGGGATATATATTTCATAATATGGCTTATTATATTTTCATCATTTCTCTCTTCTTTTTCTTCTTCTTCTTCAACCTCTTGCTGCCGCCACCATGGGAGCTCAACCTCCAAGCTTGAAGTTCTTCTCCTTGGGTGAAATCAAAGAGGAATTGGGTGCTTTGAGTGGTAAGCATCCTTCCTTCTTCTCTTTACTCATTAGAATTGAAGTTTAGTGAAGAAATGAGGATTTTGGAGAATGTTGAGTTTGTTATTATCTATAAGATATGATGATTCTCTTCCTCCCATCTTTTAGTATGTTTTTCTTGGGTTGTAGGGAGTGATAATCAAGTGTTGGATTTTGGAAAACACACCTTGGATGAAAACCCCTAAAATTGCCGAATTTGTTGGAAAATTCTATGTTGATGTGTGTTTGTCTCCTTGATTCATGCTTCAAGTATGTTAATCCTAGCATGATTCTAAGCTTATGTATGGATTAAATTTGATGGAAAATAAGTTGGGTTGGAAACCCCCATTTGGCCGAATTTATGAGATGATGTTCAATGTTGGGTTTTGTTGTTTTGGATGCAATTGGATAGCATTCTTGGTTTAGAAGTGAAATTGGTGATTAGAATGGTTGTTTGGAAGCTTGAATGGATTGAATTGGAAGTTGGGTAAAATGTTGGTTAAGAACCGAATTATTGGAATGATTCTTTTTCCATGTTGGAGTTTCATTTTGGTTGAATTGGATGTTAAAATGGTGTTGGGGTTGAATTTAGGAGTGGTTTGAAGTTTGAATCGTTGAATTCGGATAAGAAATGGAAAAGTTGCAATAATGCGGGATTATCGGAAAATGTCCGGTAATGAAGGGTTTTTAGGTTGGTTTTGGTCGGTTATGCTTGTTGGATGATGTTTGTCAATGTATAACCTTGCATTGTCTAGGTTGGTTCTGAATTCTGACATCTCTGTGGAAATCTGGAATTTTACGGAAATTCTGTCGGATTTTCGGTTTTGGGGTCGGGGGTGTAGTTTGGTAGTGTGGACGATAAGGATTCTAATTCAACTTGGTTTGACAGATTCTGAGGTTCGGAGGTGAGAAAAAGAGGGTTTGAGTTTCGGATCGTAGTATGGAAATTGTCCGAAGCGGTCTAATACTCGGACTTGAGAGGTAAGGGTTTGGTTACGCTATTTTTGGTAAGATAGGTGTATGTTTAGTTTCACTTTCATTACTGCAAGTATTTCAGTATTATATGCCTAGGGCATATTCTCGTAGTCTGTAGGTGTATGTGTTGTTGCACTTACATTTTGCAGGTATTTGAAATTTCGCTTTAAGGTACGTTACGTAATTTGTAGGAGTATGACTTATGGCATACTGCATGCATTAACCCTACGGCAGGTTGAGGGTTCGCTACCCAGTGGTGCACCATGCTTCGTAATAGCTTCGCTTGACTCCCTTAAAGGGAGGCCGCTGTCGTTCGATTTATTATAAGGGTTTGTGGCGATTTAGAATCGCACCTCCTTGAGGGATTACGATGCATTATCTTTACATGCACGATATTCGTATTCCGTTTCATATATTACGTATATTGCTATCTTTCTATTTTACAGGGGTTACATATGCTTATCTTACCCCAAATCCCTTACGGGTCCTTTCGAGGACTCACCCTTTTTGGGTTACATTTTTGGGTTTGGTAGACACAGTAAGCAACCAGTAGTAGGTTTCCGTGAGGCTTCGCCTTGGTTGGTTTGAGCAGCATTTGCACCTTGCGGGCCGGGATTTTGTCTACTTGGTCCGAATCTCGCGCGAGGTATTTGTTGTTTAGGCCTAGGGTTGGCTCTGTAGTTGCATGTGCATACTTTACGGATGATTGTGATGATTGTATAAGTATGTATATATTACATTACATTGCATGTTACGGCGCTTGGCACTTGATAGATACCCTAGGTTCGGTGAATTCTGTATGTACCTATATTGTGTGCGTAAGTACTCGTCCTTGGAGGACGGTGCTTACTTTGTTGTTATTACATGAACCGTTTATATGGTGTTGGTGATGTGCTCGTCCGTTTCGAGGCGAGACTCATCATGGATTTCATTTAGTTATATGTATGAAAATTTCAGGTTGCTTCCACAATCGCTTTTGGGTCCGCTACGCAGCGGCGTCCCGATGGACTGCCTTTCTCTATCATTCCGGCTTCCGCTTCCGCGTCCGGCGCCCCCTCCTCCGCAACCGGGCTCGGGTGGCGTGCGGTGACATACTTATTTGCATAAATTTGGGAATGTATGATTTGAATGCTTAGTTGTGCATGTATAAGTATAAATAGCTATGTTCTAGCTCGGTTTGAGAATCCGAGCTTTACGTGGAATTTTGCGGGAATGTGCGGGATTAGTTCCCGAGTGCAGATTGGTGATTTCGATATGTAAATGGTTGTTCAGCTTGAATCGAAGTTGTGGATTAGTGCGGGACTTTGGAAGTCACACTACCGCACTTCGGGCCGAAGCGTCGGATCTTCCCGAGATTCTTCCGCAAAGTCGGTAAAGTTCGGTAAGGGTTTGATATAACTCTCGATTCTTCATTTCGGATTATGTTACGAAATGTTTGTGCAGGTATACCGAGGCTGAGTTTCGATTGAGGGTGGCCCGAGGAGACCCAAACTTGGTCAGTCGGGATATGCATTGGTATGCAGGTGCGAGGACTCGATGATGCTGATGTTCTAATTCAACTCCTACGGGGGTGGTGTTCTGATTCAACTCCTACGGGGGTGGTGTTCTGATTCAACTCCTACGGGGGTGGTGTTCTGATTCAACTCCTACGGGGGTGGTGTTCTGATTCAACTCCTACGGGGTGGTGTTCTGATTCAACTCCTTCGGGGGTGGTGTTCTGATTCAACTCCTACGGGGTGGTGTTCTTATTCAACTCCTACGGGGGTGGTGTTCTTATTCAACTCCTTCGGGGGTGGTGTTCTTATTCAACTCCTACGGGGGTGGTGTTCTGATGGGGTTAGCTACCCCGAGCTGGTACCAGACTCATGTGTATGCGGTAGTTCATTACGTGGTGGGCGAATGGACTATCATTTTAGAGCGTGTCTATATGTTTGATTTGCATTGGTTGAGCATATGTTTGTTATCCGCTGCGTGTTGGTATTTTCTTTGTCTTTGCCTTTGTTTTGTAGGTTTTTATATGTAAAGAGAAACCGTGCCTATCCCCAAGACCCTTACTAAGTTCTCAAAAGAGGACTTACCCCCTTCATTTACCGTTTCAGAGTACCTTACTAACAACCCGCAGAGTGAGTCCGGGGTGTGTTGTATGATTCTGTTTGGTACCCTTCATTATGTCTGATTTTTTGTCTGTAAGGCGGTCTCTTTGAGTAACTACATGCAGGATCTGATATCTGAAATCTGAGTATGAAATCTGTATTCGGGGATCTGATATCTGAAATCTGAGTATGAAATCTGTATTCGGGATCGATATCTGAAACTGGTCCAAATCAGTATTCTGAAATCTATATCTGTATCTCGAGTCCAATATATAGTCTGTTTTCTGACTTCTAGATTTATGCTAAGGATAGCATATGGGTTTTCTCACAGTTAACTTATCTCTCTCTCTCTCTCTCTCTCTCTCTCTCTCTCTTACGTGTGTTAGCAAAGAAGCGCAGTGGTATTTGTGGGAATCTTCTGATCTCAGAGTTTCTCCTAGATTCCGCGCTTAGGTATTCTGGAGTCGGCTCTGTAGGTGTATATGCTTGCATATCATCTATCTGATCATGCTATGTATCCTAGATACATTCTGTTTCTGTATATATATGCTATGGATACTCTGTAGGACCGGGGACTCGCCCGTGATAGTGGAAGGCGGGACCCAGGACGTACTCTGTATCAATATGGTTCTGTTGAGCTTATGTATGATGATATCCATGAACTGCATGTTTGGTGATGGTAGAGTGCTCGCCTTATACTGTATACTTGCAATGTATGAGAGTTGCAAGTTGCGGGTCGAAACACGACCGAACATTATGAGCACATAACTCTGTCCGCATACTTCGTGTGCAAAGTTTTCTCAGGCACCGGGCCTTCGTGAACGAGACTTTGCGAGCCGGGTCACGGCACCACCACACTCAGCGGGTCTCGGTTGGACTGACCGCTTCTTCTTCCGCGGCTTACGCAGCTTCAGCCGCAGCTTCCGCTTCTGCCGCCACAGGACGGCCCTGCCTCAACAACCGGGGGTGGGCGCACCCGTGACAAGTTGGTATCAGAGTAGGTCGGGTGACCGATGCCACCCAAGAGGGCAGAGTATGACCAATCCTGGGGTGGACTTCTGAGGCAAGTATACCAGTCCAGGAGTGGAATTCTGGGATAGAAACAGCTAGTTCATGGATGAACTTCTGCGGGAGATGACCTTGAGGCGGTTACAGACGGAGTCCGGCCACCTCCTTATTTGAACCACTTGGAATGTGCGGTGGAGCAGCGGGAAGTCTTTGAAGGCATTTTGTCAAGATTAAGCTCTAGTGCTATAATTTGTAATGTGGACTTATTCATTTGAATTTGAATGTTGTTTAAGATATTTAGGCAAAGGGAGGGAAAAGAGGTAGTGGAGGTCTTTACCCAATAGTTTTGGCTAATGGTTGGGCATTGCCCACACTTACCAAACTAGGTAAGATTCCTCCCTTCCACCTCCCCATTTATGGTAGTGCCATCATGCCTTCTTTTTCTTACATGGAAATGGTAAGTGGACACAAGAAGGAGTTGCCAAAAGTGTCTACCACACTTTGGGTAATGCCCTCCACTCACCATCTCTCATGTTTAAGTAGTAGACATGTATGTAACTCCATTTCAGTTTTGGAATCCGAAAATTGAACTCCAAGAGAGCCATTTCGGTTTTAACACTCACTTCTACCAATCCATTCCCTTGTTCCATGCTTTGTGGTTCAAGAATTATATCTAGTATTGCTCAATCAAGTAGTTGAGAGGTGCTAGATCCATCTCTACACCTTGGCACTCAAAATATTGCTTCACCAAGTAGTGAAGAGGTGTTTTGAATTCGGCCGGAAAGTTACAAGTGTTCGTGTTCATCATCCAAGCTAGATCCTTTCAAAGGTTGATCAATCCATGATCACATCAAGGGTGCCACAATCGAAACAGATGCTCCAGTATCAAACAAAACATGCACAGGTGTATTGTTCAGTAACAGTGTACCTTGGAGTGCCCCGCGCTGCGATGTCTCTCCCCGCTCGATCTGAAACACACGTCCTGCTCCGGGCTGCTGTGGTGGAGGCGGTGGCTGAAACGGACATCTCTGCTGCGGTGGTCTCGGAATGCCCCGTTGTGCACTGCCCCCCCGGGGTGCGTTGGGCTGGAACCGAGGCTGAGGACGTGTAATGCTGCTGGATCCTCGCCCCAGTGTCAGTGGACAGTCTCGCACCCAATGATCATCTGCCCCGCAGTGCAAGCACTGCCCTGCCTGTCTATAGCATGGCCGGCCGGGGTGCTGCCTGCCACACATCACACAAGTCTGTACTGCCGGGGCCACCCTACCACTCCGGCCACTCTGCCCAGTCCGACCTGTCCTCCCCATGGACCTCGATGAACCCTGCGATGTAGAAACCCTGCCCCTGTCTCAAGATCGGTGTGGTAGATACCGACTCTCAACCTCCTCCTGCTCGAGGAGTTGGGCCTTCTGCACGGCCTCATGATACGAAGTGATATCCAAGGGCCTCAAAGCCCACCTGTACTCAGGGCGTAGGCGACGAATGAACCTCTTGGATTTCTCCTGCTCCATACCGTAATACTGCGGTACGTAGCGGACCAGTCGGTCGAACTCCCGCTCATACTCTCCTACGGTCTGAGTCCCCTGCTCCAGATCGTCAAACTGTGACTGACGAAGATCCGGGACCACATCCCTAATAAACTGCCAGTGGAAGTAGTAAGCAAACTGCTCCCAAGTAAGGTCCGGATCCTGTCCACACTCTCGTACTACCTCAGCTCTCAACCGGCTCTGTAGACTCCTCCACCAGTGATCTGCACCATCCTGCAGATTAAATGTAGCCAGTGAAACCATAACCTCTGATGGAAGGTGTAGTCTCCCCAGGAGTTTATCAACTCCCGCAAACCAGGCCTCTGCTGCCTCCGGTCCCCCTCTGCCGTTGAACCTCGGGGGGTTCAATCGCTGAAACCGCTCTAAAAGTCTGACCTCATCTGAGTGGTATCTCTGCTCTTCCCGTCGCTGGTGGGACCGACGAGAAGTCTCGGTATCACGGCGCTCACCCTCCTCAGAGTCACTCTCCTGCTGACTCTGGACACTGAGGTGGCTGCTGCCCACCTCCCGATCAGCATGCCTCTGCTGCGGCCTGACCGGAGCTCCCCGGGCCTGCTGTCGCCCCTGAACCTGCTGGGCTGGCAGAATGGCACCCAGCAACTGTTGTACCTGACCCAGAACCTGCATCACGTCAGGAATGGGTCCCTCTTACTACTGAGAATGCCGGGGTGAATGTGGCTGCTCAGACTCTGGGTTCCTCTGAACCCGTCTACGAACTCTCGGAGGTGTGGGATCCCGGTCCCGACCCTCCGGTACTTGCTCACACTGTCGGCGCGTGTTAACCATACCTGAAACCAAACCAACCATAACCGTATAATCCAAACAGTTGACTCTATCTCTTTCTACTAAAGCTAGCAGTAGTTTTCTAAGGCTCTGTAGTGTAATGCAATGCATGATGCAAAGATTCTTTTCAGAATCTCAAAACCAAATATCAGCACTTAAACACAGAATCAGTTCATGTTCATATCTTCCCTACATATAACAACCAACCTTAAAGGTACCCCATCAGAATGGTCACCCATTCGAGCGGGTTGCGGTGGCTTGCACTCGAAGTCATCCACTACGATACCCGGCTCCCAAAAGGGACTTTATACTTGCCTCTCCTTCCAAAATCGCGGAGTCACGTTTTGATACGGCGTTCAGACGGCTCCCGAGCCCTATCCGAGTATCATTTTGGCGAACCCTTCCGTATTTGAGGTCGTGTGGGTCCCCCGGACGTTTCCGCCGAAAATATTTTTCTGGCGCCGGGGGGTTGTCCGGGTCGCCTCGGGACGTACAGCGGGCTCGGTAGCACTCTCGAGATCTCAGATTGGGAAGCCGTTTGCGGTTTTGGAGTCGTGGAGACGTCCCGGTGATGGTTGTGGAGTTTAATATTTGGGGCGGGACGTTCGGTTCCGGGCGACTCCCGGGCTCGGGACGGGAATCCCGGGGCTCGGGATGGAATTTTTCTGACGGCTTTGGGGTAAGTTGTGTTATAATTTAAGATGGAATTTATGGGTATTTTTATAGAATTTTGGAGTGACGGAATTTCGGTTCAGATTGTCACGCTCGCACGTCGGGTTTTGGTTCGGGTTCAGCGAGCTCGGTAGGACACTCCGGAAAGGTAAATGAATTTCTGAAAAATGTTCTGTGAATGTTATAATATTCGGAAGGTTGTGTCCAAGTTTCGTTAATTTTGGAATCCGATAATTATTTTTGGGCAAAAAGAATTGGAACTTTCGGAAAAATTGGGAGTTAATTTGCAATTGGGTGCAAATTAAAAAGGAAATCAGCATGGGCAGCAGCAGCAGCCCTTTCTTTCGGCAGCATGTGTGTGTGTGTGATTAAATGGGACACTTGGCCATTTTTAATTTAGCAAGAGAAGTATGGGAAAAAGAGAAGAAAATATATAAGGTAGTATTTTCATAAAATGAAACTTATTTCTTCTCTTCTTCTTCTTCTTCCTTTGTTCTTGCTGCCGAAACCTCCATGGGTGTGCACCTCCAAGCTTGAGTTTCTTCTTTTTGGTAGAAATCAAAGAGGATTTGGTTGCTACTTGAGGTAAGCATCCTCCTAACTCCTCTTTTCTCATTAGTTTGGAAGATTAGTGGTGAAAAGAGGAGTTTTTGCATTTGATGGGTTTGTTCTTAGCTATAAGCTAGGATGATTTTCTTCCTCCCATCTTTTAGTATGTTGTTCTTGGGTGGTAGGAGAGTGATAATCAAGTGTTGGATTTTGGAAAACACACCTTGGATAAAAACCCCTAAATTGCCGAAATTCTTGGAATTTTTCAAAATGGTGTGTGTTTGTTATCTTGTTTCATGCTTCAAGTATGTTAATCCTAGCATGATTCTAAGCTTATGTGTGGATTCAATTTGATGGAAAACAAGTTGAGGGAAAAAGCCCTCTTTGGCCGAATTATTAGTGAAGATGTTGTGGTTGTTTAGGTGAAATTGGTTAGTGATCTTGCTTAATAATTGCAATTGGTGATTAAAGAGTGCTAATGGAACTTTGTTTGGATTGAAATGGAAGTTGGGTGAGGAATCCTCCTTTTGGCCGAATTGAATAGGAAAGGGGTTTTGTTGATTTTGATGCAATTGGTTAGTAATGTTGGTTAAGAAATGGAATTGGTGATTAGTGTGATTAATTAGAAGCTTGTGTGGTTTGATTTGGAAGTGTGGTGAAAAATTGGTTAAGGATCAAATTGTTGGAATGATTCTTTTTCAATGTTGGAGGTTCATTTTGGTTAAATTGGATGTTAATATGGTGTTGGGGTTGAATTTAGGAGTGGATGGAAGTTTGAAATGTTGAATTCGGTTAAGAAATGGAAAAGTTACAATTAAGCGGGATTATCGGAAAATGGCGGGTAATGAAGGGTTTAAGGTTGGATTTGATCAGTTCTGCTTATTGTATGATGTTTGTCAATGTATAATCTTGCATTGTCTAGGTTGGTTCTGAATTCTGACGTTTCTGTGAAAATCTGGAATTTTACGGAAATTGCAGGGATTTTCGGTTTTGGGGTCGGGGTTGTAATTTGGTAGTTTGGTTGAAAAGGATGCTAATTCAACTTGGTTTGGCAGATTCTAAGTTTCGGTGGTTAGGAAAAGAGGAGTTCTAAGTTTCGAGGCACGGTGTAGGTGTTGTCCAGAATCGGTCCAATACTCTGGATTTTGAGGTAAGGGTTTGGTTCTGTTGTTTGGTAAGCTAAGTATATGTTTTGGTTTCAGTTTCTCGCTAGTATTTCAGTATTATATGCCTAGAGCATATTCTCGTAGTCTGTAGGTGTATGTATTGTAGCACTTCGCTTTTTGCAAGTATTTCGGAAATTTCGCTTTAAGGTAAGTTCTCGTGATCTCGTAGGTGTATGCCTTGTAGCATACCCCGTGCAGTAACCCTACGTTTGTAGGTGTATGCCTTATGGCATACTTTGTCTGCATTAATATTACGGCGGTTGTGGGTTCGCTACCCCAGCTGGTGCACCATGCTTCTGTATTAGCTTCGGCTTCTGACTCCCTGAGTGGAGGCTGTCGTTCCGATGTGTTATAAGGGTTATGGCGATTTAGAATCGCACGTCCTCCGGGACTCTGATCTATTTTCTGTACATGCAAGTTATTCTGTATTCTGTTGCATAAATTGCTATCTTTCTGTTTTGCAGGGTTACATATACTTATCTTACCCCAAATCCCTTACGGGGTCCTTTTAGGACTCACCCTTCTTTGGGTTCTGTTTTTGGGTTTCTGTAGACTGCAGTAAGCGGCCTGCGGAGTAGGATTCCGTGAGGGTTCTACCTTGGGTGTGTTTTGCAGCAGTTGCACCTTGCGGTCCGGGATTGTGTACTTGGTGTGAATCCCGCGCAAGGTATTTTGTTACTTAGATTCTAAGGTTGGCTCTGTAGTTGCATATGCATACTTTCTGATTTGCTGTGATGATTGTATGTCTGTATATATATTTGTATATTCTGTTCTGTATCTGTTCTGAGCGCTTGGCGCTTGCTAGACATTTTAGGTTCTGTGAATTCTGTATGTATATATGTTTTGGTGCGTAAGCACTCGTCCACGGAGGGCGGGGCTTACTCTGTTGTTAGTGCATGAATTGTATGGTTGCATTTTATTTTGGTTATACGCATGAAATTTCCGTTAGTTTGCTTCCACAATCTTTCCGTTCTGGGTCCGCTACGAGCGGCGGGTCTCGATGGACCTGCCAACTCACGTTTTCCGGCTTCCGCTACCGGCGTCCCGGCGCACCCGCCTCCGCAACCGGGCTCGGGAGGCGTGCGGTGACAAGTTGGTATCAGAGCAGGTAAGTGACCATATTGGTCGTCAGTGGTGACTTGTAGTGACAACTATTGTTTTACATTTTATTTTAGAATGGTTTGGTACGGAGATTGGCCACCTCCTTACTCGAACCACTTCAAAATAAAATTGTGGAGCAAAGTTGATCCTTCAAGTTATCCTGATAGTTGCAGATTTCGGCACTTGGGATTTCTGGAATTCTGGTAAGATTATCACGAGTAAGGGGATTGTGGAAAAGTTTCAGGTACGTAAAATTGTGTGTTAGGAAAAGAATTGGTGAAATAAGCATGAATTGCTTCTGTGATTCTGTGAAATGCATGATTTTATCATTCTGAGAAGTAACTTCTGTGTCAAGTACTGCATTGCACTACAGAGCCTTAGAAAACTGCTGCTAACTTCTGTAGAGAGTAGGAGTGACCGATTTCTGTCTGGACTCTGTTTGGTCTGAAAATTTTTGAGATATGGTTAACACGCGTAGATAGCGTGATTTGGTACCGGAGGGGCGGGACTGGAATCCCACACCTCCGTGGAATAGGATACGGGTTCAGTGTAACCCAGGGTCTGAACAACCACACTCACCACCCCGAGGTTTAGTGGTCGTAAGGACCCTTCTCGATTTGGTATTACCGCCGGCCTAGCCGGTTCGAGGCGGCAGAGGCAGGGGAAGATCTGTTTATGCCACGGTAAGGGCATTCCGATTAGGTGGTGATAGCGAGACTTAAGCCACTGCTCGCCATAATTTGGGATCGGTAAGTGAGTGACTCTGACAAGGGTGGTCACTACGACACCTAGACTTCTCATCGGTCCTATTAACGACGAGGAGATCTGGGACACCAGTCTGACGAGGTTGGACTTTTGGAGAGGTTTCAGAGTTTGAATCCCCCCCCGAGGTTCAGCGGCCGAGGAGGGCCGGAGGTATTAGAGACTTGGTTTGCAGGAATTGACAAACCCCTGGAGGGAGGCTATTCTGAGCCGGTTGGCCGCCGGGGCCAACGGCTACTCCGGTCAGATTGCTTCCAGATTCTGAACCGGAGTTCGGATTGACCCGATATCTGATTTCTAGTGTCCTGGCAGTGTACCGGACATTTCCGCGGAAAATATTTTTCGGGGCCGGGGGGTTGCCGTCGGACGATTTTCGGGGATTCTGGGCGGAGAAACGGCTCCCGGGAGTGACCCGGGACTCAGATTTGCAGTTTTGAGGAAGATCTGGAGTCGGGGATATAATTTACATTTTTCTGTGAAGAAAAATGTTCTGGGTCGGAAATTACGGTTTCGGGCAGTTTTCGGGCTCGGGGCGAGCCAAGCTGTGACACTTGGCGAAATGTGATTAGTGGAAAGTATTGGACTTGGTCTCTTGTTATTTCTAGTGATTATGATTCACTATGATGTCAAACCGGATGTCATGTGCAAAGCACATGACTTATTATTACAAGACTTAAGTTTTGGCAGTCTTCAGCGTCCATAGTCTCGGACGCAACCCAACGCGCCGCGAGGGCGTGGGTTTCAGCAGGGTGGCCCGAGACCTCAGTGGCGACAGCAGCTTCAGCCACCCCCTCCGTCACCGCAGCTCAGAGCAGGACGGGTTTTCCTTTTTCTGAAGGGAGGCCCTGGTTATCAGGGAGAACCTAGTTAGCATGCAGGCACTAGTCAGCAGGGAGGCTTGAGTCAGCAGGAAGTTCTGTAAGGTACTATATTTCCGAATGAGATACCGGTTCATGCGTTATTTGATACAGGAGCATTTGTTCCCATTGTAACACCGAAATGTGTTACATTTCTGTATCTGTCTGTTAGTACCTTGCCTCAAACGTATTTAGTAAAAAAACTGCTGGGAGTCAGTTTCTGTTTTTCAATGAGATGGTTCGGGGTTGTACGATATCTGTAGGCGGACATGATAGTATTGGATTTGTTGGTATTAGACACGCCGAACTATGATGTTATTCTTGGGATGGACTGGCTATCCAAGAACTCTGTGCACGTTGATTGTGCAACCCGTACTGTTATGGTTTCTGGAGAGGTACTACCTCTCACGACTCCGATTGGTTTGACTATCGCACAGCACAGTAAGGAGCTACAGATTCTGGATCAGCTGTCGATAGTTGGTGTAGGGGAATGCTATGATCTGAATGAGGCTGATACTAGGTTGAAGTTGGATGGTTTACCATGGGTTCGAGATTTTCCGCAGGTATTTCCGGAGGAGTTGCCCGGATTACCACCAGAGCGGGAAATTGTGCTTGAGATTTACCTGCAGTCGGGTACTGCTCCGATAGCTATTCCTCCTTATCGGATGCCCATTTTTGAGATGCAGGAGTAGAAGAAGCAACTGGAGGAATTACAGCAAAAGAGTTTCATCTGACCGAGCACTTCAGCGTGGGGTGCTCTGGTTCTGTTTGTTAAGAAGAATGATGGGACACTCTGACTTTGTATTGATTACAGACGGTTGAATGCACTTATTGTGAAGAATAAGTATCCGTTGCTAAGGATTGACGATCTTTTTGATCAACTTCGGGGTTCAAGAGTTTCCTCTAAGATTAATTTCCGATCTGGGTATTTTCAGCTTAGGGTGAAGAATGAGAACATACCTAAGACTGCTTTCCGCACCCGGTATGGACACTTTGAGTTTACGGTCATGCCATTTGGGCTGACCAATGCTCCAGCAGCGTTCATGGATCTGATGCATCGGGTGTTCCGACCATACTTGGATTCCTTTGTAGTGGTCTTTATTGATGATATTCTGATATATTCTCGGGATGCGGACTCGCATCGGGAGCATCCGAGGGTAGTTCTGCAGACACTTTGGGAACATCAGCTTTACGCTAAGTTCTTAAAGTGTGAGTTCTGGATCCGGGAGGTCACCTTTCTGGGACATGTTATTTCTGAGCATGGTCTGTCTGTGGATCCAGAGAAGGTGAGGGCAGTTCGGGATTGGAAACAACCTGCCACAGTACGGGAGTTCAGGAGCTTCCTGGGGTTAGTAGGATTTTATCAGAGGTTTGTACCTGGGTGTTATATCCTAGCATCTCCGCTTACGCAGTTGACCAAGAAGGGTCAACCGTATATCTGGTCTGATAAGTGTGAGCAGAATTTTCAGAAGTTGAGGCGGTAGTTGACTAACGCTCCGATTCTGACTCTTTCAGATCCGATCTTACCGTATGTGGTTTATACGGATGCTTCCACGTCTGGTTTGGGATGTGTGTTGACGCATGAGCGTTTTGTGGTAGCTTATGGGTCGGGGCAGCTGCGACCGCATGAGCTGAACTGACTGACACATGATCTGGAGTTGGCTATAATAGTTTATGCGCTGAAACATTGGAATCAATATCTGTTTGGTAATAAATTTCAGATTCTTACCGACCATAAGAGTCTGAAATATCTGTTTGCACAGAAGGAGCTTAGCATGAGGCAGATATCTCGAATACATTAAGGACTATGATTGTAGTATCGGGTACATCTCTGGCAAGGGCAACACGGTTGCCGATGCTCTGAGCAGGAAGTATACCGGCTTAATTAAGAGAGGAAATGTTGGTGACCGATCTGAGGAGAGTGATCTGACGTGCCTTTGGCACAGGGGGCAGCTCTGGGAGCGTGCTCAGGTTATTACACTTATTATACATTCTGAGTGGCTTGATAGGATGCGAGAAGCGCATGGTAGAGATTTGGTATTGAAGAAGTTATCCGGGGTGATAAGGGTTTATTTGTTACCGACGTTTCGGTATAGCAGGGATTGCTATACTTCCGAGACCGCCTTTGTGTACCAGAGGATCAGGAGTTCTGGAATGATATTTTAGAGGGGGCACACTCGAGCAGTGTGAGCATCAGGAACCGGCAGGGACACTGCAGACTTTGCCCATTCCAGTCTGGAAGTGGGGTAATGTTATGATGGACATTCTCGACCGCACCGCCCGACACGGTTTCATCATGATGCTATCTGGGTTTTTGTGGATCGGCCGACAAAGTGCGTACACTTTCGCCTATTCGGCCGCTGCACTCCGGAGAAGCTTGCCCGGCTTTACATCGTGGAGATTGTACGCTTTACATGGAGCACCAGACTCCATTGAATCTGACCGTGATCCGCGTTTACAAAGACGGTTCGATTGCTTTTCATGAAGCATTGGGCACGCGACTCCATCCGAATACAGACTTATCACCCATGCACGGGACGGGCAATCGGAGCGGGTGATTCGATATTGGAGGATATGTTGCAAATATGTACTTTGGATTTTGGAGGAGTTTGGGACTAGCAGTTACTTTGATAGAGTTCTCATACAACAATTGCTTTCAGACTACGTTTGACATGGCACCCTATGAGGTGTTGTACGGGAGGTGTAAGACACCATACTGTTGGACAGATGCGTCTGATGGGATTAAGCTGGGACCCGAGCTTTTTGAGGAGTCTACGGCAAAGATCAGATTGTTATAGGCGCGGATTAAAACCGCGAATGACTGCACCACTGTTTGTACGAACCGTCGCCGTAGGGCTCTTGAATATGAGTTTGGTAATAGAATTTGACTGGAGGTAGCACCGTTCAGAGAGACAGTAAGATTTGATAGGCGGGGCAAGTTACCCCGAATTTTATCGGTTCTCATGAGTTTCTAGAGTAAGTTGTTAGATTGATCTTTCCCACCCCAACTATTTCTGTTTTACGTTATTTCTTCCATGATAGCCTGTTGTCGATCGGTTAGATTTAGGTTCGATCTGTCTGGGGTTGTCTGGTAGAAATACCGCAATCGACTGGGTGCAATAAGATGCACCCGGAGGGTGGGACGCCGTGAGGCTCAGTATGGTAGTCTAAACTACCACTCCCGCCGCACCAGTACGGTGGTCCGATTGTTCTGGGTTAGAGTAGAGGAATGTTTATATTTTCTGGTTAGTAGCGACACCTGTCTGGTTGGTTCAAGCTACTCTTGGAGGACCAAGAGTTCTAAGGGGGGGAGAATGTTACGGTCACCCCGAGCGGGTTGCGACCGGGTGAGCCGGCTCCGGTTTTGCCTCGCGGTCACGTTTTCGGCGTTCAGACGGCTCCCGAGCCCTATCCGAGTATCATTTTGGCGAACCCTTCCGTATTTGAGGTCGTGTGGGTCCCCCGGACGTTTCCGCCGAAAATATTTTTCTGGCGCCGGGGGGTTGTCGGGGTCGCCTCGGGACGTACAGCGGGCTCGGTAGCACTCTCGAGATCTCAGATTGGGAAGCCGTTTGCGGTTTTGGAGTCGTGGAGACGTCCCGGTGATGGTTGTGGAGTTTAATATTTGGGGCGGGACGTTCGGTTCCGGGCGACTCCCGGGGCTCGGGACGGGAATCCCGGGGCTCGGGATGGAATTTTTCTGACGGCTTTGGGGTAAGTTGTGTTATAATTTAAGATGGAATTTATGGGTATTTTTATAGAATTTTGGAGTGACGGAATTTCGGTTCAGATTGTCACGCTCGCACGTCGGGTTTTGGTTCGGGTTCAGCGAGCTCGGTAGGACACTCCGGAAAGGTAAATGAATTTCTGAAAAATGTTCTGTGAATGTTATAATATTCGGAAGGTTGTGTCCAAGTTTCGTTAATTTTGGAATCCGATAATTATTTTTGGGCAAAAAGAATTGGAACTTTCGGAAAAATTGGGAGTTAATTTGCAATTGGGTGCAAATTAAAAAGGAAATCAGCATGGGCAGCAGCAGCAGCCCTTTCTTTCGGCAGCATGTGTGTGTGTGTGATTAAATGGGACACTTGGCCATTTTTAATTTAGCAAGAGAAGTATGGGAAAAAGAGAAGAAAATATATAAGGTAGTATTTTCATAAAATGAAACTTATTTCTTCTCTTCTTCTTCTTCTTCCTTTGTTCTTGCTGCCGAAACCTCCATGGATGTGCACCTCCAAGCTTGAGTTTCTTCTTTTTGGTAGAAATCAAAGAGGATTTGGTTGCTACTTGAGGTAAGCATCCTCCTAACTCCTCTTTTCTCATTAGTTTGGAAGATTAGTGGTGAAAAGAGGAGTTTTTGCATTTGATGGGTTTGTTCTTAGCTATAAGCTAGGATGATTTTCTTCCTCCCATCTTTTAGTATGTTGTTCTTGGGTGGTAGGAGAGTGATAATCAAGTGTTGGATTTTGGAAAACACACCTTGGATAAAAACCCCTAAATTGCCGAAATTCTTGGAATTTTTCAAAATGGTGTGTGTTTGTTATCTTGTTTCATGCTTCAAGTATGTTAATCCTAGCATGATTCTAAGCTTATGTGTGGATTCAATTTGATGGAAAACAAGTTGAGGGAAAAAGCCCTCTTTGGCCGAATTATTAGTGAAGATGTTGTGGTTGTTTAGGTGAAATTGGTTAGTGATCTTGCTTAATAATTGCAATTGGTGATTAAAGAGTGCTAATGGAACTTTGTTTGGATTGAAATGGAAGTTGGGTGAGGAATCCTCCTTTTGGCCGAATTGAATAGGAAAGGGGTTTTGTTGATTTTGATGCAATTGGTTAGTAATGTTGGTTAAGAAATGGAATTGGTGATTAGTGTGATTAATTAGAAGCTTGTGTGGTTTGATTTGGAAGTGTGGTGAAAAATTGGTTAAGGATCAAATTGTTGGAATGATTCTTTTTCAATGTTGGAGGTTCATTTTGGTTAAATTGGATGTTAATATGGTGTTGGGGTTGAATTTAGGAGTGGATGGAAGTTTGAAATGTTGAATTCGGTTAAGAAATGGAAAAGTTACAATTAAGCGGGATTATCGGAAAATGGCGGGTAATGAAGGGTTTAAGGTTGGATTTGATCAGTTCTGCTTATTGTATGATGTTTGTCAATGTATAATCTTGCATTGTCTAGGTTGGTTCTGAATTCTGACGTTTCTGTGAAAATCTGGAATTTTACGGAAATTCTGTCGGATTTTCGGTTTTGGGGTCGGGGGTTGTAATTTGGTAGTGTGGTTGATAAGGATGCTAATTCAACTTGGTTTGGCAGATTCTAAGTTTCGGTGGTTAGGAAAAGAGGAGTTCTAAGTTTCGAGGCACGGTGTAGGTGTTGTCCAGAATCGGTCCAATACTCTGGATTTTGAGGTAAGGGTTTGGTTCTGCTGTTTTTGGTAAGATAGGTGTATGTTTAGTTTCATTTTCTGTTCTGCAGGTATTTCAGTATTATATGCCTAGAGCATATTCTGTAGTCTGTAGGTGTATGTATTGTAGCACTTCATTTTGCGGTATTTCGGAAATTTCGCTTTAAGGTAAGTTCTGTGATCTCGTAGGTGTATGCCTTGTAGCATACCTGTCTCGTAACCCTACGTTTGTAGGTGTATGCCTTGTGGCATACTTTGTCTGCATTAACCCTACGACGGTTGTGGGTTCGCTACCCACTGGTGCACCATGCTTCGTAATAGCTTCGGCTTCGACTCCCCTTAGTGGGAGGTCGTTCCGATGTGTTATAAGGTTTATGGCGATTTGGAATCGCACATCCTTCGGGATTCCGATTTGTTTCTGGTACATGTATGTTATTCTGTATTCTGTTGCGTATATTGCTATCTTTCTGTTTTGCAGGGTTGCATATACTTATCTTACCCCAAATCCCTTACGGGGTCCTTTTAGGACTCACCCTTCTTTGGGTTCTGTTTTGGATTTCAGGTAGACCTGATAAGCGGCCTGCGGAGTAGGATTCCGTGAGGGTTCTACCTTGGGTGTGTTTTGCAGCAGTGCACCTTGCGGTCCGGGATTGTGTACTTGGTGTGAATCCCGCGCAAGGTATTTTGTTACTAAGATTCTAAGGTTGGCTCTGTAGTTGCATATGCACACTTTCTGTATTGCTATGATGGTTGTATGTCTGTATATACATTTGTATATTCTGTTCTATATCTGTTCTCAGCGCTTGGCGCTTGCTAGACATTTTAGGTTCTGTGAATTCTGTATGTATATGTGTTTTGGTGCGTAAGCACTCGTCCACGGAGGGCGGGGCTTACTCTGTTGTTAGTGCATGAATTGTATGGTTGCATATTATTTTGGCTAGATGCATGAAATGTCCGTTAGTTTGCTTCCACAATCCTTCCGTTCTCGGGTCCGCTACGCACGGCGGGTCTCGATGGACCTGCCACTCCTTTCCATTCCGGCTTCCGCTTCCGGCGGGCGCCCCGCCTCCCGGCGCCCCGCCTCCGCAACCGGGCTCGGGTGGCGTGCGGTGACAAGCAGAATCGAGAACTGCTCTCTCCCGGGAGGTTTCGCACGCGCATCTGCTGCTGCTGCCACTGCTAACCAAAACCAAAGAGAGAGAGAGAAGAGAGTTAGTCAACTGTGAACTATCCAAACCAAAGTATGAACACTAACCAAAGCCTCAACCGAGACTACCCCTTAACCAAAACCAACCAAGATTCCAAAAATGGAACGATAAATACCTGAAAGCCCAAAACAACCAAAGCACCGCGAAAATCTACTCCGCCGGCTGCTTATCAGGTCTGCCTGAAAGGTGGTAAACAAATAAGGGGTGAGTCCTCGGGAGGACCCAGTAAGGGCTGAGGTAAGATACAGTTCGTATACATGGCAACCAACCGAACCTGCAAAACAGAGCAATACAAGCACAAATATACATATACCAATATAAGTACAATGTCCCGTAGGACAAGGTGAGTCAAAGATCCCATACGCGGTCCAACCGCCCAATCGACCCTTATAATGAAGTACAGACGACAGCCCTCTCCAAGAGGTTCCAATATCCAATAGCACGGTACCGGCTGGGGTCATGATCCCCAAACTGTCGTAGGGTCCCAGTGGTATACCGGCACTCCCGGTGCGGGTATACATAAAGTGTCGGCACCCTCCAGTGCGGACAAACCAAAAAACCACAGAGCACCCGAGGTCTCAAAGACCGTCCCGGGTCTCACCATAGAATCGCATATCATATAACAATATAAATTAAGATACTCGCACCTAGTGCGGATATGCAGAACCAGCTACAAACCCGTGGCCTCCAAGACCATCCGGGCCTTGGACAGACACGAACATGCATCTTACCATATGACAGGTCCCGGGATCACCGAACCACCGTCCTCAACCCGGAAACCCGCCTCAACTAAACCCGTATACATAAAGTCCCATACCAATATGTATAACAAGAAAAGTTGAACCCTTACCTCGAAATACTGCCCCGCAGCACAACTCCCGGGAAAATCCCGACTCCAGGCTCGAAAAGTGCAAATTGAACTCGATGGTCCCACACCGCTCCACCAACACGTAATCAAACCGAACAACCACAAACAATTCAAAACACGTCAGAATACACCCCCAGAAACCAAACCCGCACTTTCCCGCAAAAATCCACAGAAAGCTCGGTTTTACAAACCGAGCTAGAACCTTGTTATTCCAACACCCACAAACACATTCCAACCTTTAAACCCTTCATTCCCGACATTTTTCTGATAAACCCGCATAAAGGTAACTTTTCCATTTCTTACCCGAACCCAACGTTTCAAACACCATACCGCACCTAAATCCAACCCCAATACCAATTTACCATCCAATTCAACCAAAATCAAACCCCAACATAGAAAAAGTTCCATTTCAAATTTTAGTTCTTTACCAACATTTTTTCCAACTTCCAATTCAATCCATTCAATCCATCAAACAATCATTCTAACCACCAATTCCACTTCCTAAGCAAGAATGCCAACCAATTACATCTAAACCAACCAAAATCAACCATGAACCTTAACTTATAATTTCGGCAAAATGGGGGGTTTTCACCCAACTTGTTTTCCATCAAATTGAAACCATACCTAGGCTTAGAATCATGCTAGGAACAACATACCTCAAGCATGATCCAAGAACACAAACATACACCATTTTAGAAAATCACCCATAAATTCGGCATTTTAGGGTTTTAGCATCCAAGGAGTTTTTCCAAAATCTAACCATAGATTCTTACTCCTCTCCATCCCAAGATCAACATACTTAAATTTGGAAGCAAGAGAATCATCCTAGCTAGTAGCTAAGAACAAACCTCAATTCCAAAAATCCTCTTTCTCTAACCAAAACTTGTTTCCAACTTGAAAAGAGAGAAAGGGAGGAGACTTACCACTTATAGAATCCAATTTCTTGATGATTTCAGCTAAGATTTGAAGAACAAGAAGCTCCAATGAACAGTAACAATGGCGCAAGGAAGAGAGAAGGAAGAAGAAGAAGAAGAAAAGTGATGAAAATGAATTAATATCCCTTTATATATTTTCTTCCTTTTTCCCATCCCTTTTCCATCTTTAATGAAAATTTGCCAAGTGTCCCCTATCCTCTTCCCTTCCTGCCGACTTCAGCTCCTCCCCCTTTCCTATTATTGTTGTTTTGTGGCCAAATTACAAGTTAATCCCCAACTCTTCCAAAAGTTACAATTTCGGCCCAACCGCAATTACCGAACCCCAATTGAAACAAAAATTGGACACAATCCTTGAAATATCATAACATTCATAAAACATGTTCCAAATGTTTATTTACAACTCTAGAGTGTCCTACCGAGCTCGCTGAACCCGAACGAATCTCGACGTGCGAGCATATCCACCTGAACCAAAATCCCGTCACGCCAATATTCCACAAAAATAACCATAAAATCCAACTAAAAATATAACCTAACTTACCATGGATCCGTCGGAGAAATTCCAACCCGAGCCCCGGGATTCCCGTTCGAGCCACGAGAGTCGCCCGGGACCGAACGTCCCGCCCCAAAACTATATGATCCATAAAAAGATCCGGGACGTTCCCACGACTCCAAATCCGCAAACGGTTTCTCAATCTGAGGTCCCGAGAGCGCTACCGAGCCCGCTATACGTCCCGAGACAACCCCGACAAACCCCCGGCGCCGGAAAAATATTTTCGGCGGAAATGTCCGGGGGACCCACACGACCTCAAATATGAAAGGGTTCGTCAAAATAATACTCGGATAAGGCTCGGGAGCTGCCTGAACACCCCAAACCATGACCCGCAGGCCGAAACCGGAGCCCCAGGTCACCCGGTCGCAACCCGCTCGGGGTGACCATAATCTTTAGAGAAAGGATATACCCAGCGCTCTCTCCTCTCAGAGATTCCTATACCAACATCCTCCATGCCCTCGAGCAAAGGCGCAAGGAAACGAGATGGCCCCGCACTATCCCCAAGGGAGCCATCAAGCAGACAGACAAGTATTGTCATTGCCATCACAACAAAGGCCATGACAGCGAGGATTGTATCGAGCTCAAACGAATTATGTTAGAAATGATCAGCCGTGAAAGCTCATGAATTCCTAACTCGTAGATCCCAACTCGCGCTAAGACTCCTAGGGGCCACAAGCGTGACGGCGATCGCAAAGAATATGAACCGCGCAGTTTCACAGAGCACAAGCTAGAGTTGCTAGAATTCCCCGCCAGGGGTGTTACGGTCACCCCGAGCGGGTTGCGACCTGGTGACCCGGGGCTCCGGTTTTAGCCTGCGGGTCACGTTTTTCGGCGTTCAGACGGCTCCCGAGCCCTATCCGAGTATCATTTTGGCGAACCCTTCCGTATTTGAGGTCGTGTGGGTCCCCCGGACGTTTCCGCCGAAAATATTTTTCTGGCGCCGGGGGGTTGTCGGGGTCGCCTCGGGACGTACAGCGGGCTCGGTAGCACTCTCGAGATTTCAGTTTGGGATGCCGTTTGTAGTTTTGGAGTCGTGGTGACGTCCCGGAGGTGTTTGTGGAGTTTAATATTTGGGACGGGACGTTCGGTTCCGGGCGACTCCTGGAATCCCGGGGCTCGGGATGGAAATTTTCTGACGGCTTTGGGGTAAGTTGTGTTTGAATTTAAGATGGAATTTATGGGAATTTTTATAGAATTTTGGAGTGACGGAATTTCGGTTCAAATTGTCACGCTCGCACGTCGGGTTTTGGTTCGGGTTCAGCGAGCTCGGTAGGACACTCCGGAAAGGCAAATGAATTTCTGAAAAATGTTCTGTGCATGTTATAATATTCTGAAGATTGTGTCCGAGTTTCATTAATTTTGGAATTCGGTAATTATTTTTGGGCAAAAAGAATTGGAACTTTCGGAAAAATTGGGAGTTAATTTGCAAATGGGTGCAAAATTAATAAAAAACGTATGGGCTGCAGCAGCTGATTAATTCAGCAGATTTTTTGGGAAGGAGGAAGGGACACATGTCCTATTTCAATTTAAGATGAGAAGTATGGGATATATATAGTATAAAAATCTTATTAATTCATCTCTTTTTCATTTCTTCTTCTTTCTTCTTCTTTCTTCCTTCTCTGCCGCCATTGAATCTCCTTCCCAAGCTCCAAGTGCTTCATCATTTCTTGCTGGAATTCAACAAGGAATTGGCTCCAAACAATGGTAAGCTTCCATCCTTCTTCTCTTTTCAAGTTGATAACATGATATGGTGAAGAAAAGAGAGCAAATTTGAGAATTCATGGTTGTTCTTCACTATAAGCTAGAGTGATTCTCTCTCTCCCATCTTTTAGTATGTTGTTCTTGGGCTTGAGGGGAGTGATAATCAAGTGTTAGATTTTGGAAAAACTCCTTGGATGAGAAACCCTCTTTGGCGAATTTTTGGGAAAATTCCAAAATAATGTGTGTTTGTTATCTTGCTTCATGCTTCAAGTATGTTAATCCTAGCATGATTCTAAGCTTATGTGTGGATTCAATTTGATGGAAAATAAGTTGGGTTGAAAACCCCCTTTTGGCCGAATTGTTAGTGAAGTGGTTTTGGTTATTTAGGTGAAATTGGTTAGTAATCTTGCTTAATAATTGCAATTGGTGATTAAAGAGTACAAATGGAACTTTGTTTGGATTGAAATGGAGGTTGGGTGAAAAACCCCCATTAAGGCCGAATCATTCAAATTGGGGTTTTGTGGATTTTGATGCAATTGGTTAGTAATGTGGGTTAAGAAATGAAATTGATGATTAGTGTGATTAATTAGAAGCTTGAATGGTTTGATTTGGAAGTGTGGTGGAAAATTGGTTAAGGATCAAATTGTTGAAGTGATTCTTTTTCAATGTTGGTGGTGTGTGTTGATTGAATTGGATGCTAAATTGGTAATGTGAGTGGAAGTAGGTGCGTTATGGTGTTTGAAATATCATTTTCGGGTTAGAATAGAGAAAGTTAGTTTTATACGAGTTTACCGGGAAAAGTGTCTGGAATGCGGGTTTAAGGGTTGGAATATGTTTATGGGTGTTGGAATAACAATGTTCAGGCTCGGTTTGTGAAACCGAGCTTTCTGTGGAATTTTCCGGGAAAGTGCGGGTTTGTGCGAGAATTGTTTCTGGGGTTTGTTTGGATGTGTTCTGATCCAACTATGGTTGTACAGCTTGATTCTGCGTTGGTGGAGTAGCGCGGACCCGTAGGAGCCAAGTTGTGCATTTTCGGTCGGGAGTTGGGATCTTCCGAGTGTTGGGCTGCGGGGCAGCGTTTCTGAGGTAAGGGCTTAATTTGGTAAAATGTATGTTTGTTCCGTTTCAAGGCCCGGATGACCTTAGAGGCCCGGGTTCCTATTCTGTTCTGTATATGTTTAACAGGTAATGATACTTCTGTTTATATTTATGTATTATTGTTATTATTGTATGTTCTGTTCTGTGTCCGCACTGAAGGGGTGCCGACATTCTGCGTATCCGCACCGGGAGTGCCGATACTTCTGTTCTGTGTCCGCACTGAAGGGGTGCCGACATTCTGCGTATCCGCACCGGGAGTGCCGATACTTCTGTTCTGTGACCCTACGACAGTTTGGGGCTCGCGACCCCAGCCGGTACCGTGCTATCTGTTCTGTTCTGATCTGTATATTCTGACCTCTGTTGAGGGCTGTCGTTACGGGTCGTTCTGGCGGTTGGACCGCATATGTGTTGGATTCTGATTTACGTTATACTTTATGTTTATATGTACATGCATATGCTGTGATATTCTGTTTTGCGAGTTGATTGTCGCCCTATGGGCAAACTGCACTTTTACCTTAAGCCCTTACTGGGTCCTTTCGAGGACTCACCCTTTTATTTGTTTACCATCTTTCAGGCAGTCTGACAAGCAACCAGCGGAATAGAGATCCGCGGTGCTTCCGGACATTCTGGGTTCTGTAGCAGCAGCAGTACCACGTGCGGGAATTCTTGAGCGAGAGGCTTCTGATTCCGCACTTAGGTATATATTTATAGGATTTTGTTTAATGGCTCTGTAGCTGTAGCTGCATGCATGTAGATCAGATCATGAATTTGTATATGCCATATGATCGGAAATATATTCTGCCTTTGATGCCTTCTGAGTCGAGGGCGGAGCCCCGACTTGCCTATATTGGATTTGTTATGATATGAATTCAGTGTTTCTGTGGTTGTTGCGATAAGCAATGTTTGGTATACCATGAACTGCTTGGTTGGTATTTTGTCGAGTTATCATGTATACTTGCCATGTATGGGTTCTGTAGGTTGCTAGTCGATACTCGTTTATTCTGTATTTGAACTCGATGCTCCGCTGCCGCGTTTTCCGCCGTAATTCCTGTTTCCGACGTCGCGGCCAGCTCCGCCTCCGCAACCGGGCGGGGTGGCTGTGACAAGTTGGTATCAGAGCAGGTCGGGTCGAAGTGACCCAAGAGGTAAAGCATGGTTAGTTAAAGTATGGGTTGTGGAAGGCAAGTCATGCTAGTTCATGGGTAAGCTTTACAAGTAATGACTTCGAAGGGCAAGCTACTGGTTTACACCTCATTCTGAAGTGGTTCGGTACGGAGCCTGATCAACTCCTTATTTGAACCATTTCGGAATGCGTGTGGAGCGGTGGCGGTTCTTTGGAGCATTATGGAAGGTGTGGGTGTTATATGAAGTGATTCCGTGATTATAAGCATGATCTGATTCTATGTTAAGGTTTATTATTTAGTTTCGGGATTCTGAAAAGAATCCTTGCATCATCATTGCATTACACTACTGAGCCTTAGAAAAGCTGCTGCTAGCTTCAGAGAGATTAGGAGTGACCGACTTTGTGCGGATTCTGTTTGGTCTGAAATTTTTGAAATATGGTTAACACGCGTTGATAGCGTGATTTGGTACCGGAGGGGCGGGACTGGGATCCCACACCTCCGTGGAATAGGATACGGGTTCAGCGTGACCCAGGGTCTGAACAACCACACTCACCACCCCCGAGGCTTAGCTGTCGTAGGGACCCCTCTCTGATTTGGTATTACCGCCAGCCTAGCTGGTTCAGGGGCGGCAGTAGGCAGGGGAAAATCTGTTTATGCCACGGTAAGGGCATTCTGATCAGGTGGTGATAGCGAGACTTTAGCCACTGCTCGCTACAGCTTTGGAGTTGGTAAGTGAGTGACTCCTAGGAGCGTGGTCACTACGACACCTAGACTTCTCGTCGGTCCTATCAACGACAGGGAGATCTGAGACACCAGTCTGACGAGGTTGGACTTTTGGAGAGGTTTCAGAGTTTGAATCCCCCCCCCCGAGGTTCAGCGGCCGAGGAGGGCCGGAGGTATTAGAGACTTGGTTTGTAGGAATTGACAACTCCTGGAGGGAGGCTATTCTGAGCCGATTGGCCGCCGAATAGCGGCTACTCGGTCGATTGCTTCCAGTTACGAACCGGAGTTCGGATTGACCCGATATCGATTTCTAGTGTCTGGCGATGTACCGGACATTTCCGCGGAAAATATTTTTCGGGACCGGGGGGTTGCCGTCGAACGATTTTCGGGGATTCTGGGCGGAGAAACGGCTCCCGAGAGCGACCCGAGACTTAGATTTGCGGTTTTGAGGAAGATCTGGAGTCGGGGATATAATTTACATTTTTACGTGAAGAAAAATGTTCGGTCGAAATTACGGTTTCGGGCATTTTCGGGCTCGGGCGAGCCAAGTTTGTGACACTTGGCGAAATGTGATTAGTGGAAAGTATTGGACTTGGTCTCTTGTTATTTCTAGTGATTATGATTCACTATGATGTCAAAAAGGATGTCATGTGCAAAGCACATGACTTATTATTACAAGACTTAAGTTTTGGCAAGTCTTGCAAAAAATGCAAACGTATTCTTCTTCCTTCTTCACTGCCGAAATCTTCCTCTCTCTAAAGCCACCATTGTTGTGTTTTACAAGCTTCCAAAGCTTGCTCTAGATTGCTTCTTGGTCCGAGAGTTCAAGCTGGGAAGCTGATCGGCAACTCGAGTACTACGTGCATCGAGGTATGGTTCGATTACATTGAGTATTTGGCAATATTGGAAAGTTGATGTTCTTGGCTTAGATCTGAGTTTTGATGGAATTGAACCGTTGGATCGTTGTGTGGTTCATATATGTTGATGTTGGGTAGGTAAGGATTAGGGAAATAACGTTGGATCGTTGGAAACACAACACGGGTGAGAACTCACCTTTTGGCCGAATTTTTGACTGATTATGTTGGGAATTTCTGTTGAATTTGATGTGTTCTGTGGATTGATTTGTGATTATTGAAGTGAATTCTTACATGTTCTGAATCGGTTCTGAATTCTGATGTTTCTGCGGAAAACTGGAATTTTACCGAAATTCTGCCGGATTTTCGATTATGGGTCGGGGGTGTAGTTTGGTAGTGTGGTTGGTAAAGTTGCTAATTCAGCTTGAATTGACAGATTCTGAGGTCCAGAAGGTTGAAAAAGAAAGGTTTCCGGGTTTCGGGTCGCGGGGAATTGTGTTTGACATCCACCTGCAGTCGGGTACTGCTCCGGTTTCTATTCCTCCTTATCGGATGCCTATTTCTGAGATGCAGGAGTAGAAGAAGCAACTGGAGGAATTACAGCAAAAGAGTTTCATCTGACCGAGCACTTCAGTGTGGGGTGCTCTGGTTCTGTTTGTTAAGAAGAATGATGGGACACTCTGACTTTGTATTGATTACAGACGGTTGAATGCTCTTATTGGGAAGAATAAGTATCCGTTACCGAGGATTAACGATCTTTTTGATCAACTTCGGGGTTTGAGGGTTTTCTCAAAGATTGATCTCGATCTGGGTATTTTCAGCTTAGGGTGAAGGTAGAGGACATACCTAAGACTGCTTTTCGCACCCGGTTTGGATACTTTGAGTTTACGGTCATGCCGTTCGGGCTGACCAATGTTCCGGTGACATTCATGGATCTGATGCATCGGGTGTTCCGACCGTACTTGGACTCATTTCTGGTGGTTTTATTGATGATATTCTGATATATTCTCGGGATGAGGATTCGCATCGGGATCCTCTGAGGGTAGTTCTGCAGACACTTTGGGAACATCAGCTTTATGCTAAATTCTCAAAGTGTGAGTTCTGGATTCGGGAAGTCACCTTTATGGGACACATTATATCTGAGCATGGTCTGTATGTGGATCCAGAGAAGGTGAGGGCGGTTCGGGATTGGAAACAACTTACCACGGTACGGGAGATCAAGAGCTCCCTGGGGTTAGCAGGATTTTTATCGGAGGTTTGTACTGGGATTTTCTATTCTGGCATCTCCGCTTATGCAGTTGACTAAGAAGGGTCAACAATTTATCTGGTCTGATAGGTGTGAGCAGAATTTTCAGGAGTTGAAACGGCAGTTGACTAACGCTCCGATTCTGACTCTTCCAGATCCGAACTTACCGTATGTGATTTATTCGGATGCTTCCACATCCAGTTTGGGGTGTGTTGGCGCAGGAGCGTTTTGGGGTAGCTTATGGGTCGAGGCAGCTGCGACCGCATGAGCTGAACTGACTGATACATGAACTGGAGTTGGCTGCAGTGATTTATGCGTTGAATCATTGGAAGCAATATCTGTTTGATAGTAAATTTCAGATTCTTACCGACCATAAGTCTGAAATATCTGTTTAAACAGAAGGAGCTTAGCATGAGGCAGCGTGTCACCGCACGCCGCCCGAGCCCGGTTGCGGAGGCGGGGCGCCGGGACGCCGGAGCGGAAGCCGGAATGGAAAGGGTGGCAGTCCATCGAGACCCGCCGCGCGTAGCGGACCAGCGGAAGGATTGTGGAACAAACTAACGGAAATTTCATGCGTATAACCAAAATAAAATGCAACCATACAATTCATGCACTAATAACAGAGTAAGCCCCGCCCTCCGTGGACGAGTGCTTACGCACCAAAACCCATATACATACCGAATTCACAGAACCTAAAGTATCTAGCAAGCGCCAAGCGCTGAGAACAGATATAGAACAGAATATACAAATGTATATACAGACATACAACCATCATAGCAATACAGAAAGTGTGCATATGCAACTACAGAGCCAACCTTAGAATCTATGTAACAAAGTACCTTGCGCGGGATTCACACCAAGTACACAATCCCGGACCGCAAGGTGCAACTGCTGCAAAGCATACCCAAGGTAGAACCCTCACGGAATCCTACTCCGCAGGCCACTTATCAGGTCTACCTGAAACCCAAAAACAGAACCCAAAGAAGGGTGAGTCCTAAAAGGACCCCGTAAGGGATTTGGGGTAAGATAAGTATATGCAACCCTGCAAAACAGAAAGATAGCAATATACGCAACAGAATACAGAATAACATACATGTACCAGAAACAAATCGGAATCCCGAAGGATGTGCGATTCCAAATCGCCATAAACCTTATAACAGATCGGAACGACAGCCTCCCACTAAGGGGAGTCAGAAGCCGAAGCTATTACAGAAGCATGGTGCACCAGCTGGGGTAGCGAACCCACAACCTGTCGTAGGGTTAACTGACAATGTATGCCACCCGGCATACACCTACAAACGTAGGGTTAATGCACAGGGTATGCTACAAGGCATACACCTACGAGATCACAGAACTTACCTTAAAGCGAAATTTCCGAAATACTGCAAAGCGAAGTGCTACAATACATATACCTACCGACTACAGAATATGCTCTAGGCATATAATACTGAAATACCTGCAGAACAGAAAATGAAACTAAACATACACCTATCTTACCAAAAATAGCAGAACCAAACCCTTACCTCTCAAATCCAGAGTATTAGACCGATTCTGGACGATTTCCAATCCGCGACCCGAAACCCGGAAACCTTTCTTTTTCAACCTTCGAACCTCGGAATCTCGGACAGACGTAGTACTCGAGTTCTTTGATCAACTTTCCAGATGAACTCTCGGGCAAAGGAGCAATCTAGAGCATGGATTGGAAGCTTGAAAAATCCAACAATGGTGGTAGAGAGGGAGAGAACGCCTCGGCCATGGAGAAGAAGAAGAAGACTTAACGTTTTTTTTTCTTTCCATTTCTTTCCAATATCATCACTTATACAAATAAGTAAGACATGTGCCAAGCACATGCCTTCCTTTATTGCATCACCATTCTCTTCTTAAATAGAATATAGACAAGTGTCCTCAACTTGTCCCCAAATCTGCTGAATTCAGCTGCACCCATGCTGAATTTTTATTAATTTGCACCCAATTGCAAATTAACTCCCAATTTTTCCGAAAGTTCCAATTCTTTTTGCCCAAAATAATTATCGGATTCCAAAATTAACGAAACTCGGACACAATCTTCAGAATATTATAACATTCACAGAACATTTTTCAGAAATTCATTTGCAATTTCAGAGTGTCCTACCGAGCTCGCTGAACCCGAACCAAAACTCCGACGTGCGGCGTGACAACTTTGAACCGAAATTCCGTCACTCCAAAATTCTATAAAAATACCCATAAATTCCATCTTAAATTAAAACACAACTCACCCCAAAGCCGTCAGAAAATTTCCATCCCGAGCCCCGGGAGTCGCCCGGAACCGAACGTCCCGCCCCAAATATTAAACTCCACAACCAACACCGGGACGTCTCCACGACTCCAAAACTGCAAACGGCTTCCCAAACTGAGGTCTCGAGAGTGCTACCGAGCCCGCTGTACGTCCCGAGGCGACCCCGACAACCCCCCGGCGCCAGAAAAATATTTTCGGCGGAAACGTCCGGGGGACCCACACGACCTCAAATACGGAAGGGTTCGCCAAAATGATACTCGGATAGGGCTCGGGAGCCGTCTGAACGCCGAAAAACGTGACCCGCAGGCCAAAACCGGAGCCCCGGGTCACCCGGTCGCAACCCGCTCGAGGTGACCGTAACATTCTCCCCCCCTTAGAACTCTTGGTCCTCCAAGAGTAGCCTGAACCAACCAGACAGGTGTCGCTACCAACCAGAAAATATAAACATTCCTCTAACCTGAACAATCGGACCACCGTCTTGGTGCGGCGGGAGTGGTAGTTTGGACTACCATACTGAGCCTCACGGCGTCCCACCCTCCGGGTGCATCTTATTGCACCGAGTCGGTTGCAGTATTTCTACCAGACAACCCCGAGACGATGCGAACCTAAATCTAACCGATCCACAACAGGCTATCACTGGAAGGTACCACATAAAGCAGAAACAGATTGGGGGAAACCCAACCTAACAACTTACTGCGAAACCCATAATAACCGATACAACTCGGGGTAACTCGCCCCGCCTATCACATCTTACTGTTTCTCTGAACGGTGCTACCTCCAGTCAAATTCTATTACCAAACTCAGATTCAAGAGCCCTACGGCGGCGGTTCGTATAAACAGTGGTGCAGTCGTTCGCGGTTTTAATCCGCGCCTATAACAATCTGATCTTTGCCGCAGACTCCTCTAGAAGCTCGGGTCCCAGCTTAACCCCATCAGACGCATCTGTCCAACAGTATGGTGTCATACACCTCCTCCCGTACAACGCCTCAAATGGTATCATGCCAATCGTAGTCTGAAAGCTGTTGTTGTACGAGAACTCTATCAACGAAACTGCTAGTCCCAAACTCCTCCAAAATTCAAAATACAGATTCGCAACATATCCTCCGATATCAGAATCACCCGCTCCGACTTTCCGTCCGTCTGTGGGTGATAAGCTGTATTCGGATGGAGTCGCGTGCCCAATGCTTCATGAAAAGCAATCCAGAACCGTCTTTGTAAAACGCGGATCACGGTCGATTCAATGGAGTCTGGTGCTCCATGTAAACGTACAATCTCCACGAGGTAAAGCCGGGCAAGCTTCTCGGAGGGTCTATGACCGAATAGGCGAAAGTGTACGCACTTTGTCAGCCGATCCACAAAAACCCAGATAGCTTCATGATGAAACCGTGTCAGGTCAGTGCAGTCGTAAAGTCCATCATAACATTACCCCACTTCCAGACTGGATTGGGCAAAGTCTGCAGTGTCCCTGCCGGTTCCTGATGCTCACACCGCTCAGTGTGCCCCCTCGAAATATCATTCCGAACTCCCGATCCTCGGGTACATAAAGGCGATCTCGAAGTATAGCAATCCTTGCCTATCTTGAAACGTCGGTAACACATAAACCCTTATCTTCCCGGATAACTTCTTCAATACCAAATCTCTACCTTGCGCTTGGCGCATCCTATCAAGCCACTCGAATGTATAATAAGTGTAATAACCTGAGCACGCTCCCAGAGCTGCCACCTGTGCCAAAGGCACGTCAGATCACTCTCCTCAGATCAGTCCCCAACATTTCCTCCCTTAACTAACCCGGTATACTTCCTGCTCAGTGCATCGGCAACCGTGTTGCCCTTGCCAGAGATGTACTCGATACAGCAACCATAGTCCTTAATGTATTCGAGCCATCTATGCTGCCTCAAATTAAGCTCCTTTTGCGTAAACAGATATTTCAGACTCTTATGGTCGGTAAGAATCTGAAATTTATTACCAAACAGATATTACTTCCAAAGTTTCAGCGCGTAAATTACTATAGCCAACTCCAGATCATGTGTCAGTCAGTTCAGCTCATGCGGTCGCAGCTGCCTCGACCCATAAGCTACCACAAAACGCTCCTGCACCAACACACATCCCAAACCAGACGTGGAAGCATCCGTATAATTCACATACGGTAAGATCGGATCTGAAAGAGTCAGAATCGGAGCGTTAATCAACTGCCGCTTCAACTCCTGAAAATTCTGCTCACACCTATCAGACCAGATATACGGTTGACCCTTCTTGGTCAACTGCATAAGCGGAGATGCTAGGATAGAACACCCTGGTACAAACCTCTGATAAAATCCTGCTAACTCCAGGAAGCTCCTGAACTCCCGTACAGTGGTAGGTTGTTTCCAATCCCGAACTGCCCTCACCTACTCTGAATCCATAGACAGACCATGCTCAGACATAATGTGTCTCGGAAAAGTGACTTCCCGAATCAGAACTCACACTTTGAGAATTTAGCATAAAGCTGATGTTCCCAAAGTGTCTGTAACTACCCTCAGATGCTCCCGATGCGAGTCCGCATCCCGAAAATATATCAGAATATCATCAATAAAACCACCAGAAATGAGTCCAAGTACGGTCGAAACACCCGATGCATCAGATCCATGAATGCCGCTGGAGCATTGGTCAGCCCGAATGGCATGACCGTAAACTCAAAGTGTCCAAATCGGGTGCGGAAAGCAGTCTTAGATATATCCTCATCCTTCACCCTAAGCTGAAAATACCCAGATCGGAGATTAATCTTTGAGAAAACTCTCGAACCCTAACGTTGATCAAAAAGATCGTCAATTCCCAATAACGAATACTTATTCCTCCCAATAAGAGCATTCAACCGTCTGTAATCAATACAAAGTCAGAGTGTCCCATCATTCTTCTTTACAAACAGAACCGGAGCACCCCACGCCGAAGTGCTCGGTCGGACGAAACTCTTTTCTTTGTAATTCCTCCAGTTGCTTCTTCTACTCCTGCATCTCAGAAATAGGCATCCGATAAGGAGGAATAGATATCGGAGCAGTACCCGACTGCAGGTGGATGTCAAACACAATTCCCCGCTCTTATGGTAATCCGGGCAACTCCTCCGGAAATACCTGCGGAAAATCTCGAACCAACGGTAACCCATCCAACTTCATCCTAATACCAGCTTCATTCAGATCATAGCATTCCCTACACCAACTATCGACGGATGATCCGAGAATCTGTAGCTCCTTCGTGTCGTGCGATAGTCAAACCGGTCGGAGTCGTGAGAGGTAGTACCTCTCCAGAAACCATAATGGTACGGGTTGCACAACCAATGTGCACAGAATTCTTGGATAGCCAGTCCATCCCAAGAATAATATCATAGTTCTGCGTGTCAAAAACCAACAAATCCGATACTATCAGATGTCCGCCTACAGATGTCGTACAACCCCGAACCATCTCATTAGAAAACAGCTGACTCCCAACAGTTTTTTTTTTTTTTTTTTTTACTAACTGCGTTTGAGGCAAGGTACTAACAGACAGATGCAGAAATGTAACACTTTTCTATGTTACAATGGAAACAGATGCTCCTGTATCAAGTAATACATGAACCGACACCTCATTCAGAAATAAAGTACCCTGCAGAACTCCCTGCTGACTCGAGCCTCCCTGCTGGCTGGTACCTGACCGCTGACTAGGTCCTCCCTGATAACTAGGGCCTCCCCCCTCACTACGAAAAACTTGTCCTGCTCTGAGCTGCTATGGTGGAGGGGGTGGCTGAAGCTGCTGTCGCTGCTGAGGTCTCGGGCCACCCTGCTGAAACCCACGCCCTCGCGGCGCGTTGGGCTGTGTCCGAGACTGTGGACGCTGAAGACTGCCAAAACCCTACGGTAAGAGGGCAATCCCGCAAATCGGATAAGATCGTGCCGGTGGTGCTCCCACTCTGCCTCTACTAGACTACCTCGGGCTACTGCTCGGCCGTCAGAAATCTACCGGGGTCCCGGCTATGTGGAGCCCCTCGTACTTCCCGACCTCGCTACGAGGTGAGGTGACTCTGAACATCCTCTTGCTCTAGGAGTTTAGAATTTATAACCGCCTCCCGATACAAAGTAATGTCTAAAGGTCTCAAAGCCCACCGTACTCGGGCGCGGTCGGCGAATAAACCTCTTGGTCTTCTCCTCTTCCATACCTTGATACTACGGTACATAGTAAACCAGCATCAAACTCTCACTCGAACTTTCCGACAATCTTGTCTCCCTGATGAAGCTCATCGAACTGTGCCTAACGCAGATCCCTGGCTACATCCCCGCTGCACTGCTGGGGAAAAATGTAGCCTCCCCCAGGAGTTTGTCAACTCCTGCAAACCAAATCTCTACTACCCCAGACCCTTCTCGGTCATTGAACCTCGGGGGGGTTCAAACTCTAAAACCTCTCCAGAAGTCTGACCTCGCCAGATCGGGTGCCTCGAATCTCCCGTCGTTAATAGGACCGACGAGAAGTCCAGATGTCGTAGTGACCATCCTCCTCGAGTCACTCATTTACCAAACCCAAAGTTGTGGCGAGCAGTGGCTTAAACCTCGCTATCACCACCTAATCAAAATGCCCTCACCGTGGCATAAGCAGATTTTCCCCTGCCTACTGCCGCCCCTGAACCAGCTAGGCTGGCGGTAATACCAAATCAGAGAGGGGTCCCTACGACCACTAAACCTCGGGGCGGTGAGTGTGGTTGTTCAGACCCTGGGTTACACTGAACCCGTATCCTATTCCACGGAGGTGTGGGATCCCAGTCCCACCCCTCCGGTATCAAAACACGTTGTCAACGCGTGTTAACCATATCTCCAAAATTTCAGACCAAACAGAGTCCAGACAAAAATCGGTCACTCCTAATCTCTACAGAAGCTAGCAGCAGTTTTCTAAGGCTCTGTAGTGCAATGCAGTACTTGACACAGAAGTTACTTCTCAGAATGATAAAATCATGCATCTCACAGAATCACAGAAGCAGTTCATGCTTATTTCACCAAATCTTTTCCTAACACACAATTTTACGTACACAAAGCTTTTCCACAATCCCCTTACTCGTAATAATCTTACCAGAATTCCAGAAATCCCAAGTGCCGAAATCTGCAACTATCAGGATAACTTGAAGGATCAACTTTGCTCCACAATTTTATTTTGAAGTGGTTCGAGTAAGGAGGTGGCCAATCTCCGTACCAAACCATTCTAAAATAAAATGTACAACAATAGTCGTCACTACAAGTCACCACTGACGACCAATATGGTCACTTACCTGCTCTGATACCAACTTGTCACCGCACGCCGCCCGAGCCCGGTTGCGGAGGCGGGGGCGCCGGGACGCCGGAAGCGGAAGCCGGAATGGAAAGGGGTGGCAGGTCCATCGAGACCCGCCGCGCGTAGCGGACCCGAAAAACGGAAAGATTGTGGAAGAAAACTAACGGAAATTTCATGCGTATAACCAAAATAAAATGCAACCATACAATTCATGCACTAATAACAGAGTAAGCCCAGTGCCAAATCTGCAACTATCAGGATAACTTGAAGGATCAACTTTGTTCCACAATTTTATTTTGAAGTGGTTCAAGTAAGGAGGTGGCCAATCTCCGTACCAAACCATTCTAAAATAAAATGTACAACAATAGTTGTCACTACAAGTCACCACTGNCGACCAATATGGTCACTTACCTNCTCTGATACCAACNTGTCACCGCACGCCGCCCGAGCCCGGTTGCGGAGGTGGGGGCGCCGGGACGCCGGAAGCGGAAGCCGGAATGGAAAGGGGTGGCAGGTCCATCGAGACCCGCCGCGCGTAGCGGACCCGAAAACGGAAGGATTGTGGAAGCAAACTAACGGAAATTTCATGCGTATAACCAAAATAAAATGCAACCATACAATTCATGCACTAATAACAGAGTAAGCCCCGCCCTCCGTGGACGAGTGCTTACGCACCAAAACACATATACATACAGAATTAACAGAACCTAAAATGTCTTGCAAGCGCCAAGCGCTGAGAACAGATATAGAACAGAATATACAAATGTATATACAGACATACAACCATCATAGCAATACCGAAAGTGTGCATATGCAACTACAGAGCCAACCTTAGAATCTAAGTAACAAAATACCTTGCGCGGGATTCACACCAAGTACACAATCCCGGACCGCAAGGTGCAATTGCTGCAAAGCATACCCAAGGTAGAACCCTCACGGAATCCTACTCCGCAGGCCACTTATCAGGTCTACCTGAAACCCAAAAACAGAACCCAAAGAAGGGTGAGTCCTAAAAGGACCCCGTAAGGGATTTGGGGTAAGATAAGTATATGCAACCCTGCAAAACAGAAAGATAGCAATATACGCAACAGAATACAGAATAACATACATGTACCAGAAACAAATCGGAATCCCGAAGGATGTGCGATTCCAAATCGCCATAAACCTTATAACAAATCGGAACGACAGCCTCCCACTAAGGGGAGTCAGAAGCCGAAGCTATTACAGAAGCATGGTGCACCAGCTGGGGTAGCGAACCCACAACTGTCGTAGGGTTAACAGACAAAGTATGCCACAAGGCATACACCTACAAACGTAGGGTTAACAGACAGGGTATGCTACAAGGCATACACCTACAGATCACAGAACTTACCTTAAAGCAGAAATTTCCGAAATACCTGCAAAACAGAAGTGCTACAATACATACACCTACAGACTACAGAATATGCTCTAGGCATATAATACTGAAATACCTGCAGAACAGAAAATGAAACTAAACATACACCTATCTTACCAAAAATAGCAGAACCAAACCCTTACCTCTCAAATCCAGAGTATTAGACCGATTCTGGACGATTTCCAATCCGCGACCCGAAACCCGGAAACCTTTCTTTTTCAACCTTCGAACCTCGAATCTCGAGACAGACGTAGTACTCGAGTTGCTGATCAACTTTCCAGATGAACTCTCGGGCAAAGGAGCAATCTAGAGCATGGATTGGAAGCTTGAAAAATCCAACAATGGTGGTAGAGAGGGAGAGAACGCCTCGGCCATGGAGAAGAAGAAGACTTAATGTTTTTTCTTTCCATTTCTTTCCAATATCATCACTTATACAAATAAGTAAGACATGTGCCAAGCACATGCCTTCCTTTATTGCATCACCATTCTCTTCTTAAATAGAATATAGACAAGTGTCCTCAACTTGTCCCCAAATCTGCTGAATTCAGCTGCACCCATGCTGAATTTTTATTAATTTGCACCCAATTGCAAATTAACTCCCAATTTTTCCGAAAGTTCCAATTCTTTTTGCCCAAAAATAATTATCGGATTCCAAAATTAACGAAACTCGGACACAATCTTCAGAATATTATAACATTCACAGAACATTTTTCAGAAATTCATTTGCAATTTCAGAGTGTCCTACCGAGCTCGCTGAACCCGAACCAAAACCCGACGTGCGAGCGTGACAACCTGAACCGAAATTCCGTCACTCCAAAATTCTATAAAAATACCCATAAATTCCATCTTAAATTAAAACACAACTCACCCCAAAGCCGTCAGAAAATTTCCATCCCGAGCCCCGGGAGTCGCCCGGAACCGAACGTCCCGCCCCAAATATTAAACTCCACAACCAACACCGGGACGTCTCCACGACTCCAAAACTGCAAACGGCTTCCCAAACTGAGGTCTCGAGAGTGCTACCGAGCCCGCTGTACGTCCGAGGCGACCCGACAACCCCGGCGCGAGAAAAATATTTTCGGCGGAAACGTCCGGGGGACCCACACGACCTCAAATACGGAAGGGTTCGCCAAAATGATACTCGGATAGGGCTCGGGAGCCGTCTGAACGCCGAAAAACGTGACCCGCAGGCCAAAACCGGAGCCCCGGGTCTCCCGGTCGCAACCCGCTCGGGGTGACCGTAACACAGTATGAATATCTCGAATACATTAAGGACTATGATTGTAGTATCGGGTACATTTCTGGCAAGGGCAACGCGGTTGCCGATGCTCCGAGCATGAGGTATACCGACTTAATTAAGAGAGGAAATGTTGGTGACCGATCTGAGGAGAGTGATCTGACGTGCCTTTGGCAGTGGCGGCTACGGGAGCGTGCTCGAGGTTATTACACTTATTATACATTAAGTGGCTTGATAGGATGCGCGGCGCAAGGTAGAGATCTGGTATTGAAGAAGTTATCTGGGGAAGATAAGGGTTTATTTGTTACCGACGTTTCAGTATAGGCAGGGATTGCTATACTTCTGAGATCGCCTTTATGTACCTGAGGATCAGGAGTTCTGGAATGAGATTTTCGAGGAGGCACACTCGAGCAGTTTGAGCATCGGAAACCGGCAGGGACACTGCAGACTTTGCCCATTCCAGTTCGGGAGTGGGGCAATGTTACTATGGACTTTCTGCCTTGCCCACGACACGGTCTCGCCATGGTGTTATCTCGGGTTATTGTGGATCGGCTGATAAAGTGCGTACACTTTCTGCCTATTCGGGTCATAGACCCTCTGGAGAAGCTTGCCGACTTTTCATCAGGAAAATTGTACGTTTGCATGGAGTACCTGACTCCATTGAAACTGACCGTGATCCGCGTTTCTGACACGATTAGATTGCTTTTCATGAAGCATCGGCACGCGACTCCGTCGAATCTGACTTATCACCCACGAGACGGACGGACAGTCGGGCGGGTGATTCCGATATCGGAGGATGTGTTGCGAATCTGTATTTTGGATTTTGGAGGAGTTCGGGACTAGCAGTTGCGTTGATAGAGTTCTCGTACAACAACAGCTTTCAGACTACGATTGGCATGATACCATTTGAGGCGTTGTACGGGAGGAGGTGTATGACACCATACTGTTGGACAGATGTGTCTGATGGGGTTGAGCTAGGACCCGAGCTTTTTGAGGAGTCTACGGCAAGAATCATATTGTTACAGGCGCGGATTAAAACCGCGAACGACTGCACCACTGCTTATACGAACCGCCGCCGTAGGGCTCTTGAATCGGCGTTTGGTGATAGAATTTGATAGAATTTGACTGGAGGTAGCACCGTTCAGAGAGACAGTAAGATTTGACAGGCGGGGCGAGTTACCCCGAGTTATATCGGTTTTATGAGTTTCCAGAGTAAGTTGTTAGGTTGGTTTTTCCCCCCCCAACTGTTTCTGTTTTATGTGGTACCTTCCAGGATAGCCTGTTGTGGATCGGTTAGATTTAGGTTCGATGCTGTCTGCAGGGTTGTCAGTAGAAATACCGCAACCGACTCGGGTGCAATAAGATGCACCCGGAGGGTGGGACGCCGTGAGGCTCTGTATGGTAGTCTAAACTACCACTCCCGCCGCACTGATACGGTGGTCCGATTGTTCAGGTTAGAGGAGCGTTCATATTTTACGGTTGGTAGCGACACTGTCTGGTTGGTTCGAGCTACTCTTGGAGGACCAAGAGTTCTAAGGGGAGAATGTTACGGTCACCCCCGAGCGGGTTGCGGCCGGGTGACCGGGCTCGGTTTTAACTGCGGGTCACGTTTTCGGCGTTCAGACGGCTCCCGAGCCCTATCCGAGTATCATTTTGGCGAACCCCTCCGTATTTGAGGTCGTGTGGGTCCCCCGGACGTTTCCGCCGAAAATATTTTTCTGGCGCCGGGGGGTTGTCGGGGTCGCCTCGGGACGTACAGCGGGCTCGGTAGCACTCTCGAGATTTCAGTTTGGGATGCCGTTTGTAGTTTTGGAGTCGTGGTGACGTCCAAGACGTGGTTGTGGAGTTTAATATTTGGGACTGGACGTTCGGTTCCGGGCGACTCCCGGGGCTCGGGACGGGAATCCCGGGGCTCGGGATGGAAATTTTCTGACGGCTTTGGGGTAAGTTGTGTTTGAATTTAAGATGGAATTTATGGGAATTTTTATAGAATTTTGGAGTGACGGAATTTCGGTTCAGGTTGACACGCTCGCACGTCGGGTTTTGGTTCGGGTTCAGCGAGCTCGGTAGGACACTCCGGAATGGTAAATGAATTTCTGAAAAATGTTCTGTGAATGTTATAATATTCTGAAGATTGTGTCCGAGTTTCATTAATTTTGGAATTCTGAAGATTGGCGCGGGGTTGTCGGGGTCACCTCGGGGACGTCTGGGAGTTCGGTAGCACTCTCGAGATCCCAGTTTGGGAAGCCGTTTGCAGTTTTGGAGTCGTGAGAACGTCCCGGAGGTGGTTGTGGAGTTTAATATTTGGGGCGGGACGTTCGGTTCCGGGCGACTCCCGGGGCTCGGGACGGGAATCCCGGGGCTCGGGATGGAAATTTTCTGACGGCTTTGGGGTAAGTTGTGTTATAATTTAAGATGGAATTTATGGGTATTTTTATAGAATTTTGGAGTGACGGAATTTCGGTTCAGGTTGAGACGCTCGCACGTCGGGTTTTGGTTCGGGTTCAGCGAGCTCGGTAGGACACTCCGGAATGGTAAATGAACTTCTGAAATATGTTTTGTGAATGTTATAATATTCTGAGGGTTGTGTCCAAGTTTCGTTAATTTTGGAATTCGGTAATTATTTTTGGGCAAAAAGAATTGGAACTTTCGGAAAAATTGGGAGTTAATTTGCAATTGGGTGCAAAATTAATAAAAATCAGCATGGGCAGCCTTTGTTTCTTTCGGCAGAATTGGGAGGTGAAAGGACACTTGGCTTGATTTAATTTAAGAAGAGAGGTATGGGTTTAAAGTGAGGAAAATATATAATGGCTAATATTTTCATAAAATGAGTTTATCTCATTTTCTTTTCTTTTCTTCTCTTCTTCTTCTTCCTTTGCTGCTGCTGCCGCCATCTTTGAAGATCAACCTCCAAGCTTGAATTTCTTCTCCTTGCTTGGAATCAAAGAGAAATTGGGTGCTTTGAGTGGTAAGTACCTCCCAAACTTCTCTTTACTCATTAGTTTTGAAGATTAGTGAAGAAAAGAGGAGTTTTTGCAAATGATGAGGTTGTTCTTACCTATGTTGCCGAATTTTGGAGATTTTCCAAAATGATGTGTGTTTGTTATCTTGGTTCATGCTTCAAGTATGTTAGTCCTAGCATGATTCTAAGCTTATGTATGGATTCAATTTGATGGAAAACAAGTTGAGGTAAAAACCCCCAAATGGCCGAAATTATGAGTTGTTGTTCAATGTTGGATTTTGTTGTTTTGGATGCAATTGGATAGCATTCTTGGTTTAGAAGTGTAATTGGTGGTTAGAATGATTGTTTGGTAGTTTGAATGGATTGAATTGGAAGTTGGATGAAATGTTGGTTAGGAACCGAAATGTTGGAATGATTCTTTTTCAATGTTGGAGTTTCATTTTGGTTGAATTGGATGTTAATATGGTGTTGGGGTTGAATTTAGGAGTGGATGGAAGTTTGAAACGTTGAATTCGGTTAAGAAATGGAAAAGTTACAATTAAGCGGGATTATCGGAAAATGGCGGGTAATGAAGGGTTTAAGGTTGGATTTGATCAGTTCTGCTTGTTGTATTATGTTTGTCAATGTATAATCTTGCATTGCCTAAGTTGGTTCTGAATTCTGAAGTTTCTGTGGAAATCTGGAATTTTACGGAAATTCTGCCGGATTTTCAATTTTGGGGTCGGGGGTGTAGTTTGGTAGTGTGGTCGATAAGGATGCTAATTCAACTTGGTTTGTCAGACTCTGAGGTTCGGAGGTTAGGAAAAGAGAAGTTCTAAGTCTCGGGGCACGGTGTAGGAGTTGTCCAGAATCGGTCTAATACTGGATTTTGAGGTAAGGGTTTGGTTACATTATTTTGGTAAGATAAGTATATGTTTTGGTTTCATTTTCTGCTACGCTAGTATTTGAATTTTATGCCTTTGGGCATATTACGTAGTTTGTAGGAGTGGCATACTGTCTGCATTAACCTTACGGCAGTTGTGGGTTCGCTACCCGGTGGTGCACCATGCTTCAGTATTAGCTTCGGCTTCCGACTCCCTTAGTGGAGGCTGCGTTCCGATTTGTTATAAGGGTTATGGCGATTTAGAATCGCACGTCCTTGGGACTCCGATCTATTTTCTGTACATGCATGTTATTCCGTATTCATTGCATATATTGCTATCTTTACATTTTGCAGGGTTACATATACTTACCTTACCCCATATCCCTTACGGGTCCTTTTAGGACTCACCCTTTTTCGGGTTCTGTTTTTGGGTTTCAGGTAGACCTGATAAGCGGCCTGCGGAGTAGGTTTCCGTGAGGTTCTACCTCGGTTGTGTTTTGCAGCAGCTGCACCTTGCGGGCCGGGATTTTATCTACTTGGTCGGAATCCCGCGCGAGGTATTTGATGCTTAGGCCTAGGCTTGGCTCTGTAGCTGCATGTGCATATTTTTCTGGTTTGCTGTGATGATTGTATGTCTGTATATATTTATATATTCTGCTTACTGTACATGTTACGGCGCTTGGCGCTTGCTAGACACCTTAGGTTCTCGTGAACTCTGTATGTATATATGTTTTGGTGCGTAAGCACTCGTCCACGGAGGCGGGGCTTACTCGTTGCTAATGCATGAATTGTGTGTTTGGATTTTATTTTCAGTTATATGCACGAAATTTTTGTTACGTTGCTTCCATAATCCTTTCGCTCTTTGGGTCCGCTCCGCGCGGCGGGTCTCGATGGACTTGCCATTCCATATCATTCCGGCTTCCGCTTCCGACGTCCCGGCGCCCCCGCCTCCGCAACCGGGCTCGGGTGGCGTGCGGTGACAAGTTGGTATCGAGCGGTAAGTGACCATATTGGTCGTCGGTGGTGACTTGTAGTGACAACTATTGTTCTACATTTTATTTTAGAATGGTTTGAGTACGGAGATTGGCCACCTCCTTACTCGAACCACTTCAAAATAAAATTGTGGAGCAAAGTTTGGTCCTTCAAGTTATCACTGGTAGTTGCAGTGTGGAATCCAGAATTTCTGAATTTTGGTAAAAGTATTACAAGTAAAGGATTGTGGAAAAGTTTCAGGTACGTAAAATTGTGTGTTAGGAAAAGATTTGGTGAAATAAGCATGAATTGCTTCTGTGATTCTGTGAAATGCATGATTTTATCATTTTGCAAAATAACTTCTGAGTTAAGTACTGCATTGCACTACAGAGCCTTAGAAAGCTGCTGCTAGTTTCTGTAGGGATTAGAGGTAACTGATTGTTTTGGACTCTGTTTGGTCCGAAATGTTTCAGGAATGGTTAACACGCGCCGACAGCGTGATTTACGACCGGGGGGAGGGGACCGTAATCCCACACCTCCGAGAGGTAGAGAGCAGAGACAGGGGGATTCTGGGCCAGAGCAGGTACATACCCCGCCACCGGTTGTACAGCAGGGTCAGGGGTCTACCACTGCTTTGGTTCATGTGCTGGAGCAGGTCCAGCAGTTGTTGAGACACTAGTACCGAACAGTTCCGGTACGATCCTGAGTGCAGAGGATTCGGTCGTGGCACCGTCTGTGCATACTGATGGGAGAGTGAGTAGCCACAACCGGACTACCACCCACACTCATGTACGGGCCCGATCTGAGAGTGAGTCTGAGGAGGACGCGGAGCGCAGGAATCCGCGATCACGGAGGATACGACCAGAGCGTAGCTCCGCAGCTCGCTCCGATCGTTCTGACCAGGAGACTTATCAGCCCCCTCGACAGCGACGGAGGGTTATTGAGCTGGATTCTGATACCACCCGTCGGACCCACCGACGACGGGGAGGTTCGGGGCATCACTCTGACTCTAATGATGTCCGGTTGTTGGAGAGGTTCCAGCGGTTGAACCCTAGGAAGTTTGATGGCAAGGGAGGTCCCGAGGCAGCGGAGACCTAGTTTATGGAGATTGACAAGCTCCTTGGGAGGTTACACCTACCTTCTACAGTGATGGTATCCCTTGCCACGTTCAATCTGCAGGAGGGAGCGGATCATTGGTGGAGGAGCCTTCAGGGTAACCTGAGGGCGAATGCGGGGCTAGCACCCGATCAGGAGTTGGATGTTACCTGGGAGCAGTTTACACAGCTGTTCCATCGGAGATTCATCGGGGCTGCAGCTAGAGATCTGCGACAGGCACAGTTTGATGAGCTTCAGCAGGGAGACAGGACTGTCGCAGAGCGGGAGTTTGACAGGCTTATCCACTACGTACCGCAGTACCACGGTATGGAGGAGGAGAAGGCGAAGAGGTTTATCCGTCGACTGCGCCCCGAGTACAGATGGGCTCTGAGGCCGTTGGACATTACTACTTACGGGGAGGCAGTTCACAAGGCTCAACTCCTCGAGCAGGAGGACGTTGAGAGTCGCCTCACCTCGCAGAGAGGTCAGGGGAGTTCGAGGGGTTCCACACAGGACCCCGGCAGAGTTCTGGACGGCAGAACAGACCTGGGCAGTCTAGCGGAGGCAGGGGGTGAGCACCACACTCACGACCTTGTCCGACTTGTGGTGGGTATCACCCGGTAGACCTTGTTACCGGCGGGAGGGCCGATGTTTGCGATGCGGGTCTGATACTCACTGGGTACGGGACTGCCCCCAGACGGTAGGGCAGGGCTTTGGTAGTCTTCAGCGTCCGCAGTCTCGGGCACCGCCCAACGCGCCGCGAGGGCGTGGGTTTCAGCGGGGTGGCCCGAGACCTCAGCAGCGACCGCAGCTTCAGCCACCCCCTCCACCGCAGCAGCCTAGAGCAGGACGAGTTTTTCAGATAGAGCAGGGAGGTCCTAGTCAGCGAGGAGGCCCTAGTCATCAGGGAGGACCCAGTCAGCAGCCAGCCAGCAGGGAGGCTCGACTCAGCAGGGAGTTTTGCAAGGTACTGTATTTCTGAATGATACATCTGTTCATGCGTTATTTGATACAGGAGCGTCTATTTCTATTGTAGCACAGAAATGTGTTACATCTCTACACCTGTCTGTTAGTACTTTGCCGCAGATGTATTTAGTAAAAACTGCTGGGAGTCAGTTTCTGTTTTCCAATGGGATGGTTCGGGGTTGTACGATATCCGTAGGCGGGCATCAGATAGTATCGGACTTGTTGGTTTTGGACACGCCGAACTATGATGTTATTCTTGGGATGGATTGGCTATCCAAGAATTCTGTGCACATTGATTGTGCAGCCCGTACCATTATGGTTTCTGGAGAGGTACTACCTCTCACGACTCCGAGTGGTTTGACTATCGCACAGCATAGTACAGAGTTGCGCATTCTGGACCAGCCGATAGTTGGTGTAGGGAATGTTTTGATCTGAATGAGGCGGATACTAGGTCGAAGCTAGCTAGTATACCGGTGGTTCGAGATTTTCCGCAGGTATTTCCGGAGGAGTTGCCCGGATTACCACCAGAGCGGGAAATTGTGTTTGAGATCTACCTGCAGTCGGGCACTGCTCCGATATCTATTCCTCCTTATCGGATGCCCATTTCTGAGATGCAGGAGTTAAAGAAGCAGTTGGAGGAATTACAGCAGAAGGGCTTCATCCGACCGAGCACTTCGCCGTGGGGTGCTCCGGTTCTGATTGTAAATAAGAAAGATGGGACGCTCCGACTTTGCATAGACTACAGACGGTTGAATGCCCTTACTGTGAAGAATAAGTATCCGTTGCCGAGGATTGATGATCTTTTTGATCAACTTCGGGATTCGAGAGTTTTCTCGAAGATTGATCTACGATCTGGATACTTTCAGCTTAGGGTGAAGGAGGAGGATATACCTAAGACTGCTTTCCGCACTTTGGTATGGACACTTTGAGTTTACGGTCATGCCATTTGGGCTGACCAATGCTCGGCGGCATTCATGGATCTGATGCATCGGGTGTTCCGGCCGTACTTGGACTCATTTGTGGTGGTCTTCATTGATGATATTCGATATATTCTCGGGATGCGGACTCGCATCGGGAGCATCCGAGGATAGTTACAGACACTTTGGGAACATCAGCTTTATGCTAAGTTCTCAAAGTGTGAGTTCTGGATCCAGGAGGTCACCTTTCTGGGACACGTTATTTCTGAGCATGGTCTGTCTGTGGACCCAGAGAAGGTGAGGGCAGTTCAGGACTGGAAACAACCTACCACGGTACGGGAGATCAGGAGCTTCCTGGGATTAGCAGGATATTATCGGAGGTTCGTACCGGGGTTTTCTATTCTGGCATCTCCGCTCACGCAGTTGACCAAGAAGGGTCAACCGTTTATCTGGTCTGATAGGTGTGAGCAGAATTTTCAGGAGTTGAAGCAGCGGTTGACCAACGCTCCGATTCTGACTCTTCCGGATCCGAGCTTACCGTATGTGATTTATACGGATGCTTCCACATCCGGTTTGGGGTGTGTGCTGATGCAGGATCGTAATGTGATAGCTTATGGGTCGAGGCAGCTGCGACCGCATGAGCTGAACTATCCGACACACGATCTGGAGTTGGTTGCAGTGATCTATGCGCTGAAACAATGGAGGCATTATCTGCTTGGTAACAAATTTCAGATTCTTACCGACCATAAGAGTCTGAAATATCTGCTTGGTAACATGAGGCAGCGCAGATGGCTCGAATACATTAAGGACTATGATTGTAGTATCGAGTACATCTCTGGTAAGGGCAACACGGTTGCCGATGCACTGAGCAGGAAGTATACCGGGTTGGTCAAGGGAGGAGATGTTGGTGACCGATCCGAGGAGAGTGATCTGACGTGCCTTTGGCACAGGTGGCAGCTCTGGGAGCGTGCTCAGGTGTATACACTTACCATACATTATGAGTGGCTTGACAGGGTGCGCGGGGCGCAAGGTAGAGATCCGGGGTTGAAGAAGATGTCTGGGGAAGACAATGGGTCTTTATTACCGGCATTTCAGTATAGGCAGGGATTGCTATACTTCCGAGACCGCCTTTATGTACCAGAGGATCAGGAGCTCCGGAATGAGATTTTAGAGGAGGCACACTCGAGCAGATTGAGTATTCATCCCGGGAGTGAGAAGATGTATCAGGATCTGCGTACTCACTTCTGGTGGCCTGGGATGAGGAGGCACATTGCCACACATGTGTCTAGGTGTGCCGTTTGTCGGCAGTGAAGATTGAGCACGTAAACCGGCAGGGACACTGCAGACTTTGCCCATTCCAGTCCGAAAGTGGGACACTGCACCGCCCGACACGGTCTCGCCATGATGCTATCTCGGGTTATTGTGGATCGGCTGACGAAGTGCGCACACTTTCGCCTATTCGGGTCACGGACCCTCCGGAGAAGCTTGCCCGGCTTTACATCGGGAGATCGTACGATTACATGGAGTACCAGACTCCATTGTATCTGACCGTGATCCGCGTTTTACGGCACGGTTCTGGAGGGCTTTTCATGAAGCGCTGGGCACGCGACTCCATCTGAGTACAACTTATCACCCACAGACGGATGGGCAGTCGGAGCGGGTGATTCGAGATATTGGAGGATATCTTTGTGAAGCCTGTACTTTGGACTTTGGAGGAGATTGGGACCAACAGTTGCCTTTGATTGAGTTCTCGTACAACAACAGCTTCCAGACTACGATTGGTATGGCACCATATGAGGCGTTGTACGGGAGGAGGTGTATGACACCACACTGCTGGACCGATGCGTCTGATAGGGTTGAGTTGGGACCCGAGCTTATTGAGGAGACTACGGCGAAGATCAGATTGATTCAGGCGCGGATCAAAGCCGCGAATGACCGCACCACTACTTATGCGAACCGTCGCCGTAGGGCTCTGGAGTTTGAGGTTGGGGATAGGGTTTGGCTCAAGGTAGCACCTATCCGAGGGACAGTCAGATTCGGGAAGAAGGGCAAGTTGGCCCCACGGTATATCGGCCCATATGAGATTATGGAGCGGGTCGGTAGGGTGGCATACCGGTTGGCATTACCTCCTAGTCATGCATTGTGCACAATGTCTTCCATGTCGGCATGTTGAAGAAGTGCATTACGGATCCGACTCGCAGCGATTCCAAAGTGGAGGAGGTGCAGTGGAACCCGATCTTTCTTATCGGGAGGTACCGGTAGCCTTTACGGATAGAGATGTCGGGAGACTCGTAGCAAGTTGATTCCCATGGTCAAGGTTCGGTGGTCACATCATACGGACCGGGAAGCGACTTGGGAGACAGAGAAGGACATTCGGGACCGATACCCCGAGCAAGATTGTGTTGATACAACTCTTGGAGGACCAAGAGTCCTAAGGGGGAGAATGTTACTTTCACCCCGAGCGGGTTGCGAACGGGTGTCCAGTGGCTCGGTTTTTGGCCTGCGGGTCAAGTTTTTCGGCGTTCTGGCGGCTCCCGAGCCCTATCCGAGTATCATTTTGGCGAACCCTTCCGTATTTGAGGTCGTGTGGGTCCCCCGGACGTTTTCGCCGAAAATATTTTTCTGGCGCCGGGGTTTTCGTGGTCACCTCGGGACGTACAGCAGGCTCGGTAGCACTCTCGAGATCTCAGTTCGGGAAGCCGTTTGCAGTTTTGGAGTCGTGAGAACGTCCGGAGGTGGTTGTGGAGTTTAATATTTGGGGCGGGACGTTCGGTTCCGGCGACTCTGAGGTTCGGGATGGAAATTTTCTGACGGCTTTGGGGTATGTTGTGTTATAATTTAAGATGGAATTTATGGGTATTTTTGTAGAATTTTGGAGTGACGGAATTTCGGTTCAGGTTGACACGCTCGCACGTCGGGTTTTGGTTCGGGTTCAGCGAGCTCGGTAGGACACTCCGGAATGGTAAATGAACTTCTGAAATATGTTTTGTGAATGTTATAATATTCTGAGGGTTGTGTCCAAGTTTCGTTAATTTTGGAATTCGGTAATTATTTTTGGGCAAACGAATTGGAACTTTCGGAAAAATTGGGAGTTAATTTGCAATTGGGTGCAAAATTAATAAAAATCAGCATGGGCAACATTTGTTTTTTCGGCAGAATTGGGAAGGGGGAAGGGACACATGGCTTGATTTAATTTAAGAAGAGAGGTATGGGTTTAAAGTGGGGAAAATATATATTGGCTAATATTTTCATAAAATGAGTTTATCTCATTTTCATCTCTTTCTTCTTCTTCTTCTTCCTTTCTTCTTTGCCGCCATCTTTGAAGATCAACCTCCAAGCTTGAATTTCTTCTCCTTGCTTGGAATCAAAGAGAAATTGGGTGCTTTGAGTGGTAAGTTGTTACACCCCACCTTTTCCAAAGCAATAATCTCCTGTTCGAGTTCAAGGTATGTTTAAATTTGTAATTTGTGGAGTTTGTTAGTTGTTGTTGTAGTTGTTGTTGTTGTTGTTGTTGTTGTGTTGGGAGTGGAATGGTTTTGGGTTAAGTCCTGTTGGAGGCTGAATTTTGTCAGTTTTGGGGTCCAGCGATCGCCGACGAGGAAACAGTTCGCTTTGCATTTCGCCCGGACACTTGCCAAGTTCGTGTCTTCACAGAGCCAGCGATCGCCGGATTGAGGGTGCCTTCGCCGACTCTCGCCTGGACGCCTGGCGATGGCGGTTCTTGGACCAGCGATCGCCCGATCTAGGAATTGGGTCGCCCGGTCTTCGCCCGACACTGCCTCGGTGTTCTTGGTCGCGATCGCCTTTGGGGAAACAGTTCGCCGATCACGCCTGGCTCGGCTATTTAAGCCGAGCAGCTCGTTTTCAGCCTCACTTTCGCGTTTTCAGTTCCGAAAACTCTCCCAACTCTCTCTCAATTCGGTTTTGCTCCTATCTAAGTGATTTTGGGCTCTTTGGTGCGTGGAAACGGTGGATTCGTGCGGGAATCACTACAAGAGCGAGCGAATCAACAAAGGATTCACTCAACAACACTTGGTGGATGAATTTGGGAAATTGCCCAAATTGTGAGGTTCGAATTTTCGTGATTTCTTGATGCAATTGAGTTAGTTGTAGTATTTCTATGTTGGATTAGAGATAGAAACACAGTTTATAACACGAATTGAGCATGAATTGAGGAATTTCGGATTTAGGGTTCATGACCTAGGATGAGCGAATTTTGGGGGTTTGTTAAATTGACCTCAAATTAGTGTTGTTGGGTAGTTTTGGAACAACATTAATACTTGGTGAAAGGTCCAACAATGGTTTAATCTATGAGCTAAGAGAAAACTCATAGGTTTTATGGTGGAGAGTTGAAGTGTGTTGTATTGTTGAATTCAATCCAAATTGTTGTTATTGGGTATGTTTAGAGCAATATTGATAATTGGAACATTGTCCAAATATGCTTCGATTACATACCTAAGGCAATGTTCATCCGGGTTTGTGGTGGATTGTGGAAGCATGTGTTTTGTGTGGTTTAAGGTTTCAAGCATGTTTAGACAATGTTTTTGAGCAACTTTAAGTCTTGGAGTGAGGTCCAATTGTCAATGAATATTGTTGTGTTCAATAAAAGTGTGTGAAATGTTTAGGTGGTTTGTGAAGCAAGGATTGAGGTTGGGTAAGGAAGAAGATTGGTGTTGGTGCTTGGCTGCTACCCTCTACGGTTGCGTTTGCTTTCAATTCGAGGTAAGGGTTCGACCTACCTATATTATTGTAATGTAGGATGGTTGAGGCAAGTTTTGGGCCTCGGTCTCTGACTTCGGTCTTAGATCGGGATAGTGGAGCCCCAAGGCTAGTCCCATGGTAGGAGTAACAGTGCGCAGGTACAGCTTTGCTTCGGTGTCGTGGTTCGTGCGTCTGTGTGACCCGAACTAACTGGGATACGGCACAACGGATGGCGTTCGCATAGCGGACCAGTCCGAGATAGGGTTACAATCCCTTGAGGACCGTACGGCCTATGGTTCGCATCATTCCGGTATGTTCTGTTCTGTGAGTGGATGCATGGCGAATGCCGACGCATGGCGAATGCCGGTTGGACCGGGGAAGATCTAGCCATGGTCGGGGAAGATCTAGCCATGGTCCGTGTTATTCGGGATCTGCTGGATGCATGGCGAATGCCGACGCATGGCGAATGCCGGTTGGACCGGGGAAGCCATGGTCGGGAAGACCTAGCCATGGTCCGTGACATACGAGTTTCTTTGGGTGCATGGCGAATGCCGACGCATGGCGAATGCCGGTCGCCGGTTGGGACCGGGGAAGATCTAGCCATGGTCGGGGAAGATCTAGCCATGATCCGTTACATTCGGATGTTGTGCACACATCATTTATTTCTGCATATTTTCTGATCTGTATATTTGCTATCTGTATGTATATCTGCTCTGATCTGTTTTTGCAGGTTTGTCGGAAGAAACATCGTTACTACTGCCTAAGCTCTTACTGGGTTTTTCTTTAAGAAAAACTCACACCCCTTACTTAACATTTTTCAGGAGATAAGGATTCTGGGCCAGCGGAGTAGGATTTCCGCAAGGCTGTTTGGTTTGCTATTTTGAGGGTTTAGCGGCATCTGGACCTAGACTTCGGGCTCCTCGTCGGTTTCTTTATCCGACGCCCGACTTTTATGCGGTTGCACCTTACGCCCGTAGATAGCTCTGTAGCATGATACTCTATCGGCATGTAGTACTACGATAGCATGTTTTTGTAGGTCCGTCTGTTCATCTGAGATTGATTGTGATTATGTATATATATGCGTTCTGCTCTGAACTGATTGAATGAGTATGCTGATCTGTGCGGAAGCCTCTGTTCGGTAGTGAAAGAACAGACTTCCTTTTTGATAATCTGATTTCGATGTTCTGCTTCGGTATTGTTTATGGCGAGCCCATTGTTTATTTGTCGTGATCTGTTACGTGCATGGAATGTTATACTTGATCTGTTGTTAGAAAGGGACCCTCAAGTTAGTTAAAGTCCCGCGAAACAATCTCGAATTAGATGTGCGATCTTGGTCCCAACTTGCTCACCACCGCCCCTCCGACCGGCGATCGCTTCCCGCCGGGCTCGGAAGGTGTCTGACGGGGGAGGTGGTGACATAAGTACCTCCCAAACTTCTCTTTACTCATTAGTTTTGAAGATTAGTGAAGAAAAGAGGAGTTTTTGCAAATGATGAGGTTGTTCTTAGCTATAAGCTAGGATGATTCTCTTCCTCCCATGTTTTAGTATGTTGTTCTTGGGTAGTAGGGGAGTGTTAATCAAGTGTTGGATTTTCGAAAACACATCTTGGGTGGAAAACCTATGTTAGCCGATTTTTTTGGAGATTTTCCAAAATGATGTGTGTTTGTTATCTTGGTTCATGCTTCAAGTATGTTAGTCCTAGCATGATGCTAAGCTTATGTATGGATTCAATTTGATGGAAAACAAGTTGAGGTAAAAACCCCAAATGGCGAAATTTTGAGTTGTTGTTCAATGTTGGATTTTGTTGTTTTGGATGCAATTGGATAGCATTCTTGGTTTAGAAGTGTAATTGGTGGTTAGAATGATTGTTTGGTAGTTTGAATGGATTGAATTGGAAGTTGGATGAAATGTTGGTTAGGAACCGAAATGTTGGAATGATTCTTTTTCAATGTTGGAGTTTCATTTTGGTTGAATTGGATGTTAATATGGTGTTGGGGTTGAATTTAGGAGTGGATGGAAGTTTGAAACGTTGAATTCGGTTAAGAAATGGAAAAGTTACAATTAAGCGGGATTATCGGAAAATGGCGGGTAATGAAGGGTTTAAGGTTGGATTTGATCAGTTCTGCTTGTTGGATTATGTTTGTCAATGTATAATCTTGCATTGCCTAAGTTGGTTCTGAATTCTGAAGTTTCTGTGGAAATCTGGAATTTTACGGAAATTCTGCCGGATTTTCAGTTTTGGGGTCGGGGGTGTAGTTTGGTAGTGTGGTCGATAAGGATGCTAATTCAACTTGGTTTGACAGATTCTGAGGTTCGGAGGTTAGGAAAAGAGAAGTTCTAAGTTTCGGGGCACGGTGTAGGAGTTGTCCAGAATCGGTCTAATACTGGATTTTGAGGTAAGGGTTTGGTTACATTATTTTGGTAAGATAAGTATATGTTTTGGTTTCATTTTCTTACTGCTAGTATTTGGAATTTTATGCCTTTGGGCATATTCGTAGTTTGTAGGAGTGGCATACTGCATGCGTTAACCTTACGACAGTTGTGGGTTCGCTACCCCAGCTGGTGCACCATGCTTCTGTATTAGCTTCGGCTTCCGACTCCCTTAGTGGAGGTTGTCGTTCCGATTTGTTATAAGGGTTATGGCGATTTAGAATCGCACGTCCTTCGGGACTCGATCTATTTTACGTACATGCATGTTATTCCGTATTCATTGCATATATTGCTATCTTTACATTTTGCGGGGTTACATATACTTACCTTACCCCATATCCCTTACGGGTCCTTTTAGGACTCACCCTTTTCGGGTTCTGTTTTGGGTTTCTGTAGACACGATAAGCGGCCTTCGGTGTAGGTTTCCGTGAGGTTCTACCTAGGTTGTGTTTTGCAGCAGCTGCACCTTGCGGGCAGGGTTTTTATCTACTTGGTCGGAATCTCGCCCGAGGTATTTGATGCTTAGGCCTAGGCTTGGCTCTGTAGCTGCATGTGCATATTTTTCTCGGTTTCTTGTGATGATTGTATGTCTGTATATATTTATATATTACATGCTCTGTACATGTTACGAGCGCTTGGCGCTTGCTAGACACCTTAGTTACTGTGAACTCTGTATGTATATATGTTTTGGTGCGTAAGCACTCGTCCACGGAGGGCGGGGCTTACTCTGTTGCTAATGCATGAATTGTATGTTTGGATTTTATTTTCAGTTATATGCACGAAATTTTTGTTAGGTTGCTTCCATAATCCTTTCGCTCTTTGGGTCCGCTACGCGCGGCGGGTCTCGATGGACCTGCCATTCCATATCATTCCGGCTTCCGCTTCCGGCGTCCCGGCGCCCCCGCCTCCGCAACCGGGCTCGGGTGGCGTGCGGTGACAATCAGTGCCTTAAACTAGTGAGAACGGTGTCTCGCCTGTTGGTGTTCTTGTCGTTGTTTTGTAGTCCCATAGGACGCTTGGGAGCTCATCGGCCCATCGTCCCTTCGCGCCTGCTAGGCGCTTCTTGAGTCCCTCCTTGATTGTTCTGTTGGTGACATCAACTTGGCCATAGGATTGGGGGTTTGCCACTGGGGTGTAGAGCATGTGGATTCTATTGTCCTCAGCCCATTTCTGGACGCTGTGTTACACCCACCCCCTACGTTCTGTAATTTTTTCTATGAATTTCGGCCGTAAGTTCAAATTCTGTAATGATCAGATCACAAACGGCTTGTGATTTGAGCTATGGGAGTTTCATGATTTACACATAATATGGGCGCAGGTCATCTGCATGGAAGTTGCGAGGGAGTGGATTTCCATCGTGGCCCTGCAATTCTTAGGCAATGGCCGGACTTGCTTGTGAATGATGTAAGGTGTTACAGTCACCACAGTCGAGGTGACTTCGGTGTTCGGGGCTCCGTTTCAAACATGCTCCCGGATCTTTTCTAGGTAACATTCTCGGGAATGCTTTCATATTTGAGGTCGCACCGGTTTCCCAGACGTTTCCGCGGAAAATATTTTTTCGGGAGCGGGACTTGTTTCTTGTCGGTCAGTAAGCTTGGTAGCTTTATCGGGACCTCGAAAAGGGAAATTTCAGCATATGTGGGATCGTACGAGCATTCCGCATCTTTCTAGGGAGTAAATTTTTGGGGGTCAGGATGTTCGTTCTCGGGCGACGCTCGGGGCTCGGGATGAAAGTTTTGTGACGACAATGGTGTGAGGTGTGTTATGACTCAAGAGGAGTAATGTGGTGATAACCGAGCAAGCACACATGACGGGATTGTTTGGCTCGGGAAAGTAAGTACACACGTCGGGATTTACTCGGGTGAAGTTGGCGCAGGATGACATCTCAACACTTATGGATTTTCGGTTTTAGCTTGATGTGTGAGTCACAAGGTGACTAAGGTGGTGACTAAGAAGCTTGGTGGACACTTGTCCCATTTATAAAAAAAGAGAGAAAGTGAAAGTATAAAAAGGAAGAAAAGGAAGAACACCATTAATGGCTAAAGGTGAACTTGGTGGAAACATGAAGAAGCTTCAAGGTAAGGTTACCAAAACGTTCCTTGTGTTGTGTAAGTGAGTAATGTGAGGTCGGTTTGTGAAGATTCAGCTCGGTTTGGAAACCACAAGCTTCTGAAATTCCTACATATTTATGGTACTTCACCATTGGTTGATTTGATGGTTCCTAAGCATTGCTTGCACCTTCTATTACGTCTTTTATGTCAGGAGTGGGAGCTGAATCTTTGCGGAAGTGTTACAGTCATCCCTAGCGGGTGGTGACTTCTGTGAATCCTGGGGCTTCGTTCCAAATATGCGGGGCATGTTTTATGTTGGTCAGACAGCTCCCGGATTTTTTCTAGGTAACATTCTCGGGAATGCTTTCATATTTGAGGTCACACGGGTTTCCCGGACATTTCCACGGAAAATAGTTTTTCGGTAGCGAGACTTGTTTCTGGGCGATCAGCAAGCTCGGTAGCTTTACCGGGACCTCGGAAAAGGGAACTGTCAGCATATTTGGGATCGTACGAGCATTCCGCACCTTTTCACGGAATATATTTTTCTGGTCGGGATGTTCGTTCCTGGGCGACGCCCGGGGCTCGGGATGAAAGTTTTGTGACAGTTTTGGTGTGAGGCATGATATGACTCGGGATGAGTAGTGTGGTGATAACCAAGCAAGTACGCATGACGGGATTACTCGGTTAATCCTAGCTATCCATGGTGAGCCATTCCACCATCACCAAACATGCAGTTCATGGATAACATCATTCATAAAATCCACAGAATCATACAGATAAAGAATGTGTCTTTAACACATCAGAATATGATCATACCCGGGTCCCGCCCTCCACTGTCATGGGTGAGTCCCCGGTCCTACATAGTATCCAAAACATCTATACAGAAGCAGAATGTATCCAAGATACATAGCATGATCAGGCAGATGACATGCATGCATAAACACCTACAAAGCCGACCAAGGAAAACCTTAGAATGCCCAAGTGCGGGATCTAGCTAAAACTCCGAGATCAGAAGATCCCCGCAATTACCGCAGCTGCTGCTAACACACCAACGGAAGAGAGAGATAAGTTAACTATGAGTTAACCCAAATGTTATCCGTAGCATAAATCCAGAAGTCAGAAAACAGACTAAAGATTGGACCAGATTGAATCTGATTTGAATGATTCAGATTTCAGATATCGATTCGATTCCAGACAACAGATTCAGATTTAAGATATCAGTTCCAGACAATAGATTCAGATTTCAGATATCAGTTCCAGATTCCAGACAACAGATTCAGATTCAGACTAGACACTCAGATTCAGACTTCAGATATCAGATCCCAGACTATAGTTACTCAAAGAGTCTGCCCTTTACAGACAAAAAAATCAAAGCGAGCAGAAGAGTACAAAGCAGAATCGGACAACACACCCCAGACTCACTCTGCGGGTTGTTGGTCAGTACTCTGGCTTGGTAAAGCAGAAAGGGGTAAGTCCTCTTTTGAGAACTTAGTAAGGGCTTGGGGATAGGCACAGTTTATCTTTACGTAACAACCTGCACAACAAAGACAAAGAAAATGCACACAAGCAGCAGATAACCAACATATGCTCAACCAATGCAAAACAAACATATGCAATGCACATAAGTAGAATTGTTAGTATAGCAAACAGACACGCTATGAAACGATAGTCCATTTTGACCAAGCCATGTAATGAACTACCGCAGACACATGAGACTGGTACCAGCTCGAGGTAGCTAACCCCATCAGAACACCACCCCCGTAGGAGTTGAATCAGAACACCACCCCCGAAGGAGTTGAATCAGAACACCACCCCCGTAGGAGTTGAATCAGAACACCACCCCCGTAGGAGTTGAATCAGAACACCACCCCCGTAGGAGTTGAATCAGAACACCACTCCCGTAGGAGTTGAATCAGAACACCACCCCCGTAGGAGTTGAATCAGAACACCACTCCCGTATGAGTTGAATCAGAACATCAGCATATTCGAGTCCTCGCACCTGCAAACCAATGCCTATCCCGACTGACCATGTTTGGGTATCCTCGGGCCACCCTCAATCCAAACTCAGACTCGGTACACCGAGACACGCATTTTGATAGTCGCGTTCCTTTGCAGGTCCGGACTCTCAGATGATTTGTTGATAGTGTTGTGTTTGAGATTCCAAGCTTCTTTTGAGTGATCATGGAAGATAAAGAGAGCACTCAGGAGTAGCAAGAGAGGAGTGGGGGCGTGAAGTGTCTTACCCGTTTTAAGGTGGACATCACCCTATTTATAGGGTGATGCCAGGAGGAGCCTCCCCCAGTTGAAGCCTTTAGCCAGGCTGTTTGAGATAAGGCGGCTGTGATGATGAATGTCAGTAAACCGCCTTAGTTGATTCGTTTGTCAGAGGATATCTGGCGTGTGAATCTGGTGAAGATCACTCAGGCTCGTGCTGACCGTCTTCCTTATTGGTTGCTTAAAGTCAGATGACCAAGTGGCCTTTCTCTAGTTGAGCATGTAGCGGCGAAGGCCAGCAAGGGGCGAAGGCCTGGATAAAACGAAGCCAATAAAGGTAAGAGTAAGGGTCGCACGAAGAGCAAGGGGCCAGTATAGGTATGAGAGACCTCGCGAAGGCGAGCTGTGAGACCGCGAGGCCGAGACCCGCGAAGGCGAGTCCTGAGATCTGGTGAGGGCGAGACATGCAAAGGCCTAAGAGACTCGCGAAGGTGAGTGTGAGACCGCGAGGGCGAGATCTGCGGAGGCATAAGAGACTCGCGAAGGCGAGTGTGAGACCGCGAGGGCGAGACCTGCGGAGGCATAACTTGAAGGTGCCAGTATAGGCATAAGGGAGAGACCGCGAGAGTGAGACCTCAGGGGCCAGTATAGGCGGGGCCGATGCAGTATCGAGACTTGCGGCGAAACTTGAGATCTGGCGAGGGCGAGACCCGCAAAGGCGAGGTCTGAGACCGCGAGGGTGAGACCCGCGAATACGTGACTTGAGAGAGCCATCGCGGGGGGCGAGACCCGCGAAGGCAAGGCTTGAGATCTGGGGAGGGCGAGACCTGCGAAGGCGAGATCTGAGACCGCGAGGGCGAGACCGGCGAATACGTGACTTGAGAGTGCCATCGTGGGGGTGACGGTAATGCTGACCGTTGTCTAATTCTAATGTGATGCGAGGACGCATTCGCTTGGGTAGTGTACCAAGATGCCTCCTCCTGAGAGCGGAGTATTGGTAGGGTCCTGTACTCTGTGTGTAGCCAGAGGATTGAGTTTGCGCGGAGCGCAATGACCTTTTCATGATCATGGTGAAGGGCTTAATGGGGTTCGCGACGGCGAAGCCACAGAGATCACTTGTTGAGACAAACTGAAGATCAGTTTTGCGACGGAGATGCCTTCAAAGACTATAGGTGAGATTTTCCCCTCTGGAAGGTTTGCTGGGGCCCGCAGCGGCGGAGCACCCAGAGAACTTCCTGGCGAGACCACAAGGGGATAGCCCTTGGGTATTTTAAGTGTACCGAGAAAAGTCAGACTCGAAGCTGATGGATGCAAGGACATTTGCAGACGCCACACGATGTGCACAAGTTGCAGAATAATAATGAAGTAAAATGCTCATTTTACCTTCATGGTTTATAAGTTCGCAACTATGAAGTCAAAGGAGCACGCGGCGGGACAAGTTGAGGGTTAGTTGGGGTTCGTAGAGACGAGACCCGCAACAACCTGTTTTGGGGTGCCCGCGCCGTAGGTCTGGTGAAGCGCGCAAGGGCGTCTTTACACAGAGACCTTCCTGAAGAAGCCAACAAGGGGATTATCCTTTCATACCGCAAGGGGATTACCTTTGGGATGACATGAGTTGAAGGTCAGCTGGGGTTTGTAGAGACAAGACCCGCAACTACCTGTTGAAGGTGTCCACGCGGAAGGTCCGGTGAGGCACGCGGGGCGGCTTATATAGGGACCTTCCTGAAGAAGCCAATAGGGGATTACCCTTTCGTACTGCAAGGGGATTACCCTTGGGACGAGGCGAGTTGAAGGTCAGTTGGGGTTTGTAGAGACGAGACACTCAAAGACCATTGGCGCGACCGAGTTGAAGGTCAGTTGCGTATCGTAGAGACGAGACCATCAAATACCATTTGCGCGACCGAGTTGAAGGTGAGTTGGGGTTAGTAGAGAAGAGACCGGCAAAGGCCATTGGCGCGACCGAATTGAAGGTCAGTTGGGGTTCGTAGAGACGAGACCGAAAAGACCATTGGCGCGACCAGGTTGAAGGTCAGTTGGGGTTCGTAGAGACGAGATCCGCAACTACCTGTTGAAGGTGTCCTGGCGGAAGGACCGGTGAGGCGCGTGGGGGCGGCTTATACAGGGACCTTCCTGAAGAAGCCAAAAGGGGATTACCCTTTCGTACGCAAGGGGATTACCCTTGGGACGAGGCAAGTTGAAGGTCAGCCGGGGTTCGAAGAGACGAGACCCGCAACTACCTGTTGAAGGTGACCGCGCGGAAGGTCCGGTGAGGCGCGCGAGGGGGTCTTATACTGAGACCTTCCTGAAGTAGCCAAAAGGGGATTACCCTTTCGTACGGCAAGGGGATTACCCTTGGGACGAGGCGAGTTGAAGGTCAGCTGGGGTTCGTAGAAACGAGATCCTCAAAGACCATTGGCGCTACCGAGTTGAAGGTCGATTGGGGTTCGTAGAGACGAATCCCGCAAAGACCATTAACGCGACCGAGTTGAAGGTCAGTTGGGGTTCGTAGAGACGAGATCCTCAAAGACCATTGGCATGACCGAGTTGAAGCGTCGGTTGGGGTTCGTAGAGCGAGACCCGCAACTACTGTTGAAGAAGGTCAGTTGGGGTTTGTACGGTCACCCGCTACCGAGCGGGGGGTTGCGAGACTCGCAAAGACCGTGATCCGATGGGGTTCTCGAGACCCGTAACTACCTTTTGAAGCCACGCGGAAGGTCCGGTGAGGTGCACGGTCACGTTTTCGGCGTTGCGACCGACGGCTCCCGAGCCCTATCCGAGTATCATTTTGGCGAACCCTTCCGTATTTGAGGTCGTGTGGGTCCCCGGACGTTTCCGCGAAAATATTTTTCTCGCGCCGGGGTTGTCGGGTCGCCTCGGGACGTCTGCGGGCTCGGTAGCGCTCTCGAGATCTCAGTTTGAGAAGCCGTTTGTAGATTTGGAGTCGAGGAAACGTACCACTGTTGTTTGTGGAGTTTAATATTTGGGGCGGGACGTTCGGTTCCGGGCGACTCCCGGGGCTCGGGACGGGAATCCCGGGGCTCGGGATGGAAATTTTCTGACTGCTTTGGGGTAAGTTGTGTTATAATTTAAGATGGAATTTATGGGTATTTTTATAGAATTTTGGAGTGACGGAATTTCGGTTCAGGTTGACACGCTCGCACGTCGGGTTTTGGTTCGGGTTCAGCGAGCTCGGTAGGACACTCTGGAATTGTAAATGAATTTCTGAAAAATGTTCTGTGAATGTTATAATATTCTGAAGATTGTGTCCGAGTTTCGTTAATTTTGGAATCCGATAATTATTTTTGGGCAAAAAGTATTGGAACTTTTGGAAAAATTGGGAGTTAATTTGCAAATGGGTGCAAATTAAAAAGAAATCAGCATGGGTACAGCAGCAGCAGCCCTTTACTTTCGGCAGCATGTGTGTGTGTGTGATTAAATGGGACACTTGGCCATTTTTAATTTAACATGAGAGGTATGGGTTTAAAATGGGAAAAAAAAATACATAAGGCTTATTATTTTCATAAAGGTGGACATATTTCATTTCTTCTTCTTCATCTTCTCCAAGCTGCTGCCGCCTCCATTGATGAACTTCACCCAAGCTTGAGGTTCTTCTTTTTGGTAGAAATCAAAGAGGAATTGGTTGCTACTTGAGGTAAGCATCCTCCTACTCCTCTTTTCTTGTTAGTTTTGGAGATTGGTGATGAAAAGAAGGGTTTTGGCAATTGATGGGTTTGTTCTTAGCTATAAGCTAGGATGATTTTCTTCCTCCCATCTTTTAGTATGTTGTTCTTGGGTTGTAGGAGAGTGTTAATCAAGTGTTGGATTTTGGAAAACACATCTTGGTAGAGGAACCCTTCTTTGGCGAAATTTTGGATAATTTTCCAAAATGGTGTGTGTTTGTTATCTTGCTTCATGCTTCAAGTATGTTAATCCTAGCATGATTCTAAGCTTATGTGTGGATTCAATTTGATGGAAAACAAGTTGGTTTAAAAAGCCCCAAATGGCCGAATTTTTAGGTTGGTGTTCATTGTGCATTTTGTTGTTTTGGATGCAATTGGATAGCATTCATGGTTAAGAAATGTAATTGGTGATTAAAGAGTGCAAATGGAACTTTGTTTGGATTGAAATGGAGGTTGGGTGAGAAAACCCCTCTTTGGCCGAATTGATAAGTGAAGGGGTTTTATTGATTTTGGTGTAATTGGTTAGTAAGCATGCTTAGGAAGTGGAATTGGTGATTAATATGATTATTTGGAAGCTTGAATGGATTGAATTGAAAGTTGGATGAAAAGTTGATTAAGAACCGAAATCTTGGAATGATTCTTTTTCAATGTTGGAGGTTCATTTTGGTTGAATTGGATGTTAATATGGTGTTGGGGTTGAATTTAGGAGTGGATGGAAGTTTGAAATGTTGAATTCGGTTAAGGGATGAAAAAGTTACAATTAATCGGGATTATCGGAAAATGGCGGGTAAAGAAGGGTTTAAGGTTGGATTTGATCAGTTCTGCTTATTGTACGATGTTTGTCAATGTGAAATCTTGCATTGTCTAGGTTGGTTCACGAATTGACGTTTCGTGAAAATCGGAATTTTACGGAAATTGCCCGGATTTTCGGTTTTGGGGTCGGGGGTTGTAGTTTGGTAGTGTGGTTGATGAGGATGCTAATTCAACTTGGTTTGGCAGATTCTGAGTTTCGGTGGTTAGGAAAAGAGGAGTTCTAAGTTTCGGGGCACGGTGTAGGTGTTATCCAGAATCGGTCCAATACTCTGGATTTTGAGGTAAGGGTTTGGTTCTGCTATTTTTGGTAAGATAGGTGTATGTTTAGTTTCATTTTCTGTTCTGCAGGTATTACAGTATTATATGCCTAGAGAATATTCTCTAGTCTGTAGTTGAATGTATTGTGGAACTTCTGTTTTGCAGGTATTTCGTAAATTTCTGCTTTAAGGTAAGTTTTGTGATCTGTAGGTGTATGCCTTGTAGCATACTCTGTCTGTTAATCCTACGTTTGTAGGAGTATGCCTTATGGTATACTCTGTCTGTTAACACTACGACAGTTGTGGGTTCGCTACCCCAGCTGGTGCACCATGCTTCTGTAATAGCTTCGGCTTCTGACTCCCCTTAGTGGGAGGCTGTCGTTCCGATCTGTTATAAGGTTTATGGCGATTTGGAATCGCACATCCTTCGGGATTCCGATTTGTTTCTGGTACATGTATGTTATTCTGTATTCTGTTGCGTATATTGCCATCTTTCTGTTTTGCAGGGTTGCATATACTTATCTTACCCCAAATCCCTTACGGGGTCCTTTTAGGACTCACCCTTCTTTGGGTTCTGTTTTGGGTTTCAGGTAGACCTGATAAGCGGCCTGCGGAGTAGGATTCCGTGAGGGTTCTACCTTGGGTGTGTTTTGCAGCAGTTGCACCTTGCGGTCCGGGATTGTGTACTTGGTGTGAATCCCGCGCAAGGTATTTTGTTACTTAGATTCTAAGGTTGGCTCTGTAGTTGCATATGCACACTTTCTGTATTGCTATGATGGTTGTATGTCTGTATATACATTTGTATATTCTGTTCTATATCTGTTCTCAGCGCTTGGCGCTTGCTAGACATTTTAGGTTCTGTGAATTCTGTATGTATATGTGTTTTGGTGCGTAAGCACTCGTCCACGGAGGGCGGGGCTTACTCGTTATTAGTGCATGAATTGCATGTTTTGGTTTTATATTGGTTATATGCATGAAATATTTGTTAGTTGCTTCCACAATCCTTCCGTTCTCGGGTCCGCTACGCGCGGCGGGTCTCGATGGACTGCCATCTCTTCCATTCCGGCTTCCGCTTCCGGCGTCCCGGCGCCCACGCCTCCTCAACCGGGCTCGGGTTGCGAGCGGTGACAAGTTGGTATCAGCTCAGCTAAGTGACCATATTGGTCGTCAGTGGTGACTTGTAGTGACGACTATTGTTGTACATTTTATTTTAGAATGGTTTGGTACGGAGATTGGCCACCTCCTTACTTGAACCACTTCAAAATAAAATTGTGGAACAAAGTTGATCCTTCAAGTTATCCTGATAGTTGCAGATTTCGGCACTTGGGATTTCTGGAATTCTGGTAAGATTATTACGATCGAGGGATTGTGGAAAAGTTTCAGGTACGTAAAATTGTGTGTTAGGAAAAGATTTGGTGAAATAAGCATGAACTGCTTCTGTGATTCTGTGAAATGCATGATTTTATCATTCTGAGAAGTAACTTCTGTGTCAAGTACTGCATTGCACTACAGAGCCTTAGAAAACTGCTGCTAACTTCTGTAGAGAGTAGGAGTGACCGATTTCTGTCTGGACTCTGTTTGGTCTGAAATTTTTGAGATATGGTTAACACGCGTAGATAGCGTGATTTGGTACCGGAGGGGCGGGACTGGAATCCCACACCTCCGTGGAATAGGATACGGGTTCAGTGTAACCCAGGGTCTGAACAACCACACTCACCACCCCGAGGTTTAGTGGTCGTAAGGACCCCTCTCTGATTTGGTATTACCGCCAGCCTAGCTGGTTCAGGGGCGGCAGTAGGCAGGGGAAAATCTGTTTATGCCACGGTAAGGGCATTTTGATTAGGTGGTGATAGCGAGACTTAAGCCACTGCTCGCCATAGTTTTGGGATCGGTAAGTGAGTGACTCTGACAAGGGTGGTCACTACGACACCTAGACTTCTCGTCGGTCCTATTAACGACGAGGAGATCTGAGGCACCCGATCGACGAGGTCGACTTTTGGAGAGGTTTTAGAGTTTGAACCCCCCGAGGTTCAATGACCGAGAAGGGTCTGGGGGTAGTAGAGACTTGGTTTGCAGGAATTTACAAACTCCTGGAGGGAGGCTATTCTGAGCCGGTTGGCCGCCGGGCCAACGGCTACTCCGGTCATATTGCTTCCAGATTCTGAACCGGAGTTCGGATTGACCCGATATCTGATTTCTAGTGTCCTGGCAGGTACCGGACATTTCCGCGAAAATATTTTTCGGGACCGGGGTTGCCGCTTGACGATTTTCGGGATTCTCGGCGGAGAAACGGCTCTGGAGTGACCCGGGACTCGATTTGCGCTTTGAGGAAGATCTGGAGTCGGGATATAATTTACATTTTTCGGTGAAGAAAAATGTTCTGGGTCGGAAATTACGGTTTTGGGCAGTTTAGTAGTGGTAGAGAGGGAGCACCACCGGCACGATATTATCCGATTTGTAGTAGGTATCATTCCGGTTGAATTTGTTACCGGCAGGAGGGCCGATGTTTATGTTGCAGGTCTGACACTCACTGGGTACGGGATTGCCTCTGACTGTAAGGCAGGGTACTTTATTTCTGAATGAAGTGTCGGTTCATGCATTATTTGATACGGGAGCATCTGTTTCCATTGTAACACAGGAATGTGTTACATCTCTGTATCTGACTGTTAGTACTTTGCCTTAAATGTACTTAGTAAAAACCGCAGGAAGTCAGCTTTTTCAATGAGATGGTTCGGGGTTGTACGATATCCGTAGGCGGACATGATAGTATCGGATCTGTTGGTTTTAGACACGCCGGACTATGATGTTATTCTTGGAATGGACTGGCTATCCAAGAACTCGTGCACGTTGATTGTGCAACCCGTACCATTATGGTTTCGGAGAGGTACTACCTCTCACGACTCGATCGATTGAGTATCGCACAGACGCAAGGGGCCAGATTCGGATTCACTGCCGATAGTTGGTGTAGGGAATGCTATGATCCGAATGAGGCTGGTACTAGGTTGAAGTTGGATGGTTTACCATTGGTTCGAGATTTTCCGCAGTATTTCCGGAGGAGTTGCCCGGATTACCACAAGAGCGAGAAATTGTGTTTGACATCCACTGCAATGGCACGCTCCGATATCTATTCCTCCTTATCGGATGCCTAATTTCGAGATGCAGGGGTTAAAGAAGCAATTGGAGGAATTACAGCGAAAGAGTTTCATCCGACCGAGCACTTCAGCGTGGGGTGCCTGCTTGTTTGTTAAGAAGAATGATGGGACACTCTGACTTTGTATTGATTACAGACGGTTGAATGCTCTTATTGGGAAGAATAAGTATCCGTTACCGAGGATGGACGATCTTTTTTATCAACTTCGGGGTTTGAGGGTTTTCTCAAAGATTGATCTCTGATCTGGGTATTTCCAGCTTAGATTGAAGGAAGAGGATATACCTAAGACTGCTTTCCGCACCCGATTTGGACACTTAGAGATTACGGTCATGCCATTTGGGCTGACCAATATTCCGGTGGCATTCTTGGATCTGATGCATCGGGTGTTCCGACCGTACTTGGACTCATTTCTGGTGGTTTTATTGATGATATTCGATATGTTCTCGGGATGAGGATTCGCATCGGGATCATCCGAGGGTAGTTCTGCAGATACCTTGGGAACATCAGCTTTATGCTAAATTCTCAAGGTGGGAGTTCGGATTCGGGAAGTCACTTTTCCGGGACACGTTATTTCGAGCATGGTCCATGCAGTGAATCCGGTGAAGGTGAGGGCAATTTGGGATTGGAAACAACCTACCACGATGCGGAGATCAAGAGCTCCCTGGGGTTAGCAGGATTTTATCGGAGGTTTGTACTGGGATTTTTCTATTCTGGCATCTCCGCTTATGCAGTTGACTAAGAAGGGTCAACTGTATATCTGGTCTGATAAGTTAAGCAGAATTTTATCAGAGGTTTGTACCAGGGTGTTCTATCCTAGCATCTCCGCTTACGCAGTTGACCAAGAAGGGTCAACCGTATTTCAGGTTTGATAGGTGTGAACGGAATTTTCAGGAGTTGAAACGGCAGTTGACTAACGCTCCGATTCCGACTTTTTCAGATCCGATCTTACCGTATGTGATTTATACGGATGCTTTCACGTCTGGTTTGGGATGTGTGTTGATGCAGGAGCGTAATGTGGTAGCTTATGGGTCGAGGCAGCTACGACCGCATGAGCTGAACTATCCGACACATGATCTGGAGTTGGCTATAGTAGTTTATACGCTGAAACATTGGAATCAATATCTGTTTGGTAATAAATTTCAGATTCTTACCGACCATAAGAGTCTGAAATATCTGTTTACACAGAAGGAGCTTAGCATGAGGCAGCGCAGATGTCTCGAATACATTAAGGACTATGATTGTAGTATCGGGTACATCTCTGGCAAGGGCAACACGGTTGCCGATGCTCTGAGCAGGAAGTATACCGGCTTAATTAAGGGAGGAAATGTTGGTGACCGATCTGAGGAGAGTGATTTGACATGCCTTTGGCACAGGTGGCAGCTCTGGGAGCGTATTTCGGGGTATACACTTACCATACATTCTGAGTGGCTTGACAGGACGCGCGAAGCGCAAGGTAGAGGTCTGGTGTTAAAGAAGTTATCTGGGGTGGATAAGAGTTCTTTGTTACCGACGTTTCAGTATGGCAGGGATTGCTATACTTCCGAGACCGCCTTTGTGTACCAGAGGATCATGAGTTCTGGAATGATATTTTAGAGGGGGCACACTGAGCAAAGGTGAGCATCAGGAACCGGCAGGGACACTACAGACTCTGCCCATTCCAGTCTGGAAGTGGGGTAATGTTATGATGGACTTTCTGACTGCACTGCCCTGACACGGCTTCATCATGATGCTATCTGGGTTTTTGTGGATCGGCTGATAAAGTGCGTACACCTTCTGCCTATTCGGCCGCTGACCCTCCGGAGAAGCTTGCCCGGCTTTACGTCGTGGAGATTGTACGTTTACATGGAGCACCGTGACTCCATTGAATCTGACCGTGATCCGCGCTTTACAAAGACGATTCGATTGCTTTTCATGAAGCAATGGGCACGCGACTCCATCCGAATACAGCTTATCACCCATGCACGGACGGGCAATGAGCGGGTGATTCTGATATTGGAGGATGTGTTGCAAATCTGTACTTTGGATTTTGGAGGAGTTTGGGACTAGCAGTTACTTTGATAGAGTTATCATACAACAATTGCTTTCAGACTACGTTTGACATGGCACCCTATGAAGTGTTGTACGGGAGGTGTATGACACCATACTGTTGGACAGATGCGTCTGATAGGTTTGAGCTGGGACCCGAGCTGTTGAGGAGACTACGGCGAAGATCAGATTGTTATAGGCGCGGATTAAAACCGCGAATGACTGCACCACTGTTTGTACGAACCGTCCGCCGTAGGCTCTGGAATCTGAGTTTGGTAATAGAATTTGATTGGAGGAGCACCGTTCAGAGAGACAGTAAGATTTGATAGGCGGGGCAAGTTACCCCGAATTTTATCGGTTCTCATGAGTTTCTAGAGTAAGTTGTTAGGTTGATCTTCCCCCCCCAACTATTTCTGTTTTACGTGATGTCTTCCAAGATAGCCTGTTGTGGATCGGTTAGATTTAGGTTCGCATCGTCTGGGGTTGTCTGGTAGAAATACCGCAACCGACTCGGGTGCAATAAGATGCACCCGGAGGGTGGGACGCCGTGAGGCTCAGTATGGTAGTCTAAACTACCACTCCCGCCGCACCAAAGACGGTGGTCCGATTGTTCGGGGTTAGAGGAATAGTTATATTTTCTCGATTGGTAGCGATACACTGTCTGGTTGGTTCGTGCTACTCTTGGAGGACCAAGAGTTCTAAGGGGGAGAATGTTACGGTCACCCCGAGCGGGTTGCGACCGGGTGACCCGGGGCTCCGGTTTTGGCCTGCGGGTCACGTTTTTCGGCGTTCAGACGGCTCCCGAGCCCTATCCGAGTGTCATTTTGGCGAACCCTTCCGTATTTGAGGTCGTGTGGGTCCCCGACGCTTTCCGCCAAAATATTTTTCTCGCGCCGGGGTTGTCGGGTCGCCTCGGGACGTCTGGCGGGCTCGGTAGCGCTCTCGAGATCTCAGTTTGAGAAGCCGTTTGTAGTTTTGGAGTCGTGGAAACGCCCCGGTGTTGGTTGTGGAGTTTAATATTTGGGGCGGGACGTTCGGTTCCGGGCGACTCCCGAGGCTCGGGACGGGAATCCCGGGGCTCGGGATGGAAATTTTCTGACGGCTTTGGGGTGAGTTGTGTTTTAATTTAAGATGGAATTTATGGGTATTTTTATAGAATTTTGGAGTGACGGAATTTCGGTTCAGGTTGTCACTCTCGCACGTCGGGTTTTGGTTCGGGTTCAGCGAGCTCGGTAGGACACTCTGGAATTGTAAATGAATTTCTGAAAAATGTTCTGTGAATGTTATAATATTCTGAAGATTGTGTCCGAGTTTCGTTAATTTTGGAATCCGATAATTATTTTTGGGCAAAAAGTATTGGAACTTTCGGAAAAATTGGGAGTTAATTTGCAATTGGGTGCAAATTAAAAAGGAAATCAGCATGGGCAGCAGCAGCAGCCCTTTCTTTCGGCAGCATGTGTGTGTGTGTGATTAAATGGGACACTTGGCCATTTTTAATTTAACATGAGAGGTATGGGTTTAAAATGGGAAAAAATACATAAGGCTTATTATTTTCATAAAGGTGGACATATTTCATTTCTTCTTCTTCATCTTCTCCAAGTGCTGCCGCCTCCATTGATGAACTTCACCCAAGCTTGAGGTTCTTCTTTTGGTAGAAATCAAAGAGGAATTGGTTGCTACTTGAGGTAAGCATCCTCCCTACTCCTCTTTTCTTGTTAGTTTTGGAGATTGGTGATGAAAAGAAGGGTTTTGGCAATTGATGGGTTTGTTCTTAGCTATAAGCTAGGATGATTTTCTTCCTCCCATCTTTTAGTATGTTGTTCTTGGGTTGTAGGAGAGTGTTAATCAAGTGTTGGATTTTGGAAAACACATCTTGGTAGAGGAACCCTTCTTTGGCCGAAATTTTGGATAATTTTCCAAAATGGTGTGTGTTTGTTATCTTGCTTCATGCTTCAAGTATGTTAATCCTAGCATGATTCTAAGCTTATGTGTGGATTCAATTTGATGGAAAACAAGTTGGTTTAAAAAGCCCCAAATGGCCGAATTTTTAGGTTGGTGTTCATTGTGCATTTTGTTGTTTTGGATGCAATTGGATAGCATTCATGGTTAAGAAATGTAATTGGTGATTAAAGAGTGCAAATGGAACTTTGTTTGGATTGAAATGGAGGTTGGGTGAGAAAACCCTCTTTGGCCGAATTGATAAGTGAAGGGGTTTTATTGATTTTGGTGTAATTGGTTAGTAAGCATGCTTAGGAAGTGGAATTGGTGATTAATATGATTATTTGGAAGCTTGAATGGATTGAATTGAAAGTTGGATGAAAAGTTGATTAAGAACCGAAATCTTGGAATGATTCTTTTTCAATGTTGGAGGTTCATTTTGGTTAAATTGGAGGTTAATATGGTGTTGGGCTTGAATTTAGGAGTAGATAGAAGTTTGAAATGTTGAATTCGGTTAAGAAATGGAAAAGTTACAATTAAGCGGGATTATCGGAAAATGGCGGGTAAAGAAGGGTTTAAGGTTGGATTTGATCAGTTCTGCTTATTGTATGATGTTTGTCAATGTATAATCTTGCATTGTCTAGATTGGCTCGAATTCGACGCTTCGTGAAAATCTGGAATTTTACGGAAATTCAGCCGGATTTTCGGTTTTGGGGTCGGGGTTGTAGTTTGGTAGTGTGGTTGATGAGGATGCTAATTCAACTTGGTTTGGCAGATTCTGAGTTTCGGTGGTTAGGAAAAGAGGAGTTCTAAGTTTCGGGGCACGGTGTAGGTGTTATCCGTAATCGGTCCAATACTGGATTTTGAGGTAAGGGTTTGGTTCTGTTATTTGGTAAGCTAAGTATATGTTTTGGTTTCAGTTTCTGTTCTGCAGGTATTTCAGTATTATATGCCTAGAGCATATTCTGTAGTCTGTAGGTGTATGTATATTGTAGCACTTCTGTTTTGCAGGTGTTTCGGAAATTTCTGCTTTAAGGTAAGTTCTGTGATCTGTAGGTGTATGCCTCGTAGCATACTCTGTCTGTTAATCCTACGTTTGTAGGAGTATGCCTTATGGTATACTCTGTCTGCATAACACTACGACGCTTGTGGGTTCGCTACCCAGCCGGTGCACCATGCTTCGTAATAGCTTCGGCTTCGACTCCCCTTAGTGGGAGGCCGCTGCTCCGATCTGTTATAAGGTTTATGGCGATTTGGAATCGCACATCCTTCGGGATTCCGATTTGTTTCTGGTACATGTATGTTATTCTGTATTCTGTTGCGTATATTGCTATCTTTCTGTTTTGCAGGGTTACATATACTTACCTTACCCCATATCCCTTACGGGGTCCTTTTAGGACTCACCCTTCTTTGGGTTCTGTTTTTGGGTTTCAGGTAGACCTGATAAGCGGCCTGCGGAGTAGGATTCCGTGAGGGTTCTACCTTGGGTGTGTTTTGCAGCAGTTGCACCTTGCGGTCCGGGATTGTGTACTTGGTGTGAATCCCGCGCAAGGTACTTTGTTATTTAGATCCTAAGGTTGGCTCTGTAGTTGCATATGCACACTTTCTGTATTGCTATGATGGTTGTATGTCTGTATATACATTTGTATATTCTGTTCTATATCTGTTCTCAGCGCTTGGCGCTTGCTAGACATTTTAGGTTCTGTGAATTCTGTATGTATATATGTTTTGGTGCGTAAGCACTCGTCCAGGGAGGGCGGGGCTTACTCTGTTATTAGTGCATGAATTGCATGTTTTGGTTTTATATTCAGTTATATGCGCGAAATATTTGTAGGTTGCTTCCACAATCTTTCCGTTTTCGGGTCCGCTACGCGGCGGGTCTCGATGGACCTGCCATCTCTTGTTTTCCGGCTTCCGCTTCCGGCGTCCCGGCGCCCCCGCCTCCGCAACCGGGCTCGGGCGGCGTGCGGTGACAATTATCCTGGGATGAGGCGAGTTGAAGATCAGTTGGGGTTTGTAGAGACGAGACCCTCAAAGACCATTGGCGCTACCGACTTGAAGGTCAGTTGGGGTTCGTGAGAGACGAGACCCGCAAAGACCATTGACGCGATCGAGTTGAAGGTCTGTTGGGGTTCGTAGTGACGAGACCCGCAAAGACCATTGGTGCGACCGAGTTGAATGTCAGTTGGGGTTTGTAGTGACGAGACCCGCAGCGACCATTGGCGCAACCGAGTTGAAGGTCAGTTGGCGTCGTAGAGACGAGACCCGCAAAGACCATTGGCGCGACCAAGTTGAAGGTCAGTTGGGGTTCGTAAAGACGAGACCCGCAACTACTGTTGAAGGTGTCCACGAGGAAGGTCCGGTGAGGCGCGCGGTGGCGGCTTATACAGGACCTTCCCGAAGAAGCCAAAAGAGGATTACCATTTGGTACCGCAAGGAAATACCCTTGGGACGAGGCAAGTTGAAGGTCAGTTGGGGTTTGTCAGACGAGACCCTCAAAGACCATTGGCGCTACCGAGTTGAAGGTCAGTTGGGGTTCGTAGAGACGAGACACGCAAAGACCATTGGCGCGACGAGTTGAAGTTCAGTTGGGGTTCGTAGAGACGAGAACCGCAACTACTGTTGAAGGTGTCCGCGGAAGGTCCGGTGAGGCGCGTGGGGGCGGCTTATACGAGGGACCTTCCCGAAGAAGCCAAAAGTGGATTACCCTTTCGCATCCGCAAGGGGATTACCCTTGGGACGAGGCGAGTTGAAGGTCAGTTGGGGTTTGTAGAGACGAGACCCTCAAAAGCCATTGGCACTACCGAGTTGAAGGTCAGTTGGGGTTCGTAGAGACGAGACCCGCAAAGACCATTGGCGCGAACGAGTTTAATGTCAGTTGGGGTTCGTAGAGAAGAGACCCGCCAAGACCGTTGTCGTGACAGTGTTGAATGTCAGTTGGGGTTTGTAGAGACGAGAACCGCAAAGACCATTGGCGCGACCGAGTTGAAGGTCAGTTGGGGTTCGTAGAGACGAGATCCGCAACCACCTGTTGAAGGTGTCCAGGCGGAAGGTCCGGTGAGGCGCGTGGGGGCGGCTTATACAAGGACCTTCCTGAAGAAGCCAAAAGGATTGCCCTTTCGCATACGCAAGGGGATTACCCTTGGGACGAGGCGAGTTGAAGGTCAGCCGGGGTTCGTAGAGACGAGACCCGCAACTACCCTGTTGAAGGTGTCCGCGCGGAAGGTCCGGTGAGGCGCGGTGCGGCTTACACAGGACCTTCCTGAAGAAGCCAAAAGGGGATTTCCTTCGAACCGCAAGGGATTACCCTTTGGACGAGCGAGTTGAAGGTCAGTTGGGGTTCGTAGAGACGAGACTCGCAAAGACCGTTGGCGCGATCGAGTTGAAGGTCAGATGGGGTTCGTAGAGACGAGACCCGTAACTACCTTTTGAAGGTGTCCACGCGGAAGGTCCGGTGAGGCGCACGGGGCGGCTTATACAGGGGACCTTCCGAAGAAGCCAATAGAGGATTACCCTTTCGCACCGCAAGGGATTACCCTTGGGATGAGGCGAGTTGAAGATCAGTTGGGGTTTGTAGAGACGAGACCCTCAAAGACCATTGGAGCTACCGACTTGAAGGTCAGTTGGGGTTCGTAGAGACGAGACCCGCAAAGACCATTGACGCGACCGAGTTGAAGGTCTGTTGGGGTTCGTAGTGACGAGACCCGCAAAGACCATTGGTGCGACCGAGTTGAATGTCGATTGGGGTTTGTAGCGGCGAGACCCGCAAAGACCATTGGCGCAACCGAGTTGAAGGTCGATTGGCGTCAGAGAGACGAGACCCGCAAAGACCATTGGCGCGACCAAGTTGAAGGTCAGTTGGGGTTCGTAAAGACGAGACCCGCAACTACCTGTTGAAGGTGTCCGCGAGGAAGGTCCGGTGAGGCGCGCGCGGGCGGCTTATACAGGACCTTCCCGAAGAAGCCAAAAGAGGATTACCATTTGGTACCGCAAGAAATACCCTTGGGACGAGGCAAGTTGAAGGTCAGTTGGGGTTTGCAGACGAGACCCTCAAAGACCATTGGCGCTACCGAGTTGAAGGTCAGTTGGGGTTCGTAGAGACGAGACACGCAAAGACCATTGGCGCGACCGAGTTGAAGATCAGTTTGGGTTCGTAGAGATGAGACCCGCAAAGACCATTGGCGCGACCGAGTTGAAGGTCAGTTTTGGATCGTAGAGACGAGATCCGCAACCACCGTTGAAGGTGTCCAGCCAAGGTTCGGTGAGGCGCGTGGGGCCGGCTTATACAGTGGACCTTCCCGGAGAAGCCAAAAGGGGATTACCCTTTCGTACCACAAGGGGATTACACTTAGGACGAGGCGAGTTGAAGGTCAGCCGGGGTTCGTAGAGACGAGACCCGCAACTACTGTTGAAGGTGTCCGCGCGGAAGGTCCAGTGAGGCGTGAGGGGCGGCTTACACAGGGACCTTCCTGAAGAAGCCAAAAGGGATTACACTTTGCACCGCAAGGGGATTACCCTTGGGACGAGGAGAGTTGAAGGTCAGTTGGGGTTCAAAGAGACGAGATCCTCAAAGACCATAGGCGCGACCGAGTAGAAGGTCAGATTGGGTTCGTAGAGACGAGACCCACAAAGACCATTAGCGCGACCGAGTTGAAGGTCAGGTGGGGATCGTAGAGACGAGATCCGCAACCACCTGTTGAAGGTGTCCAGGCGGAAGGTCCGGTGAGGCGCGTGGGGGCGGCTTATACAAGGACCTTCCTGAAGAAGCCAAAAGGGGATTACCCTTTCATACCGCAAGGGGATTACCCTTGGGACGAGGCGAGTTGAAGGTCAGCTGGGGTTCGTAGAGACGAGACCCGCAACTACCTGTTGAAGGTGTCCGCGCGGAAGGTCCGGTGAGGCGCGCGGGGGCGGCTGACACAGGGACCTTCCTAAAGAAGCCAAAAGGGGATTACCCTTTCGAACCGCAAGGGATTACCCTTTGGACGAGCCGAGTTGAAGGTCAGTTGGGGTTCGTAGAGACGAGACTCGCAAAGACCGTTGGCGCGATCGAGTTGAAGGTCAGATGGGGTTCGTAGAGACGAGACCCGTAACTACCTTTGAAGGTGTCCACGCGGAAGGTCCGGTGAGGCGCACGGGGCGGCTTATACAGGACCTTCTGAAGAAGCCAATAGAGGATTACCCTTTCGTACCGCAAGGGGATTACCCTTGGGATGAGGCGAGTTGAAGATCAATTGGGGTTTGTAGAGACGAGACCCTCAAAGACCATTGGCGCTACCGACTTGAAGGTCAGTTGGGGTTGGTAGAGACGAGACCCGCAAAGACCATTGTCGCGACCGAGTTGAAGGTCTGTTGGGGTTCGTAGTAGCGAGACCCACAAAGACCATTGGTGCGACCGAGTTGAATGTCAGTTGGGGTTTGTAGCGGCGAGACCCGCAAAGACCATTGGCGCAACCGAGTTGAAGGTCAGTTGGCGTCAGAGAGACGAGACCCGCAAAGACTATTGGCGCGACCAAGTTGAAGGCCAGTTGGGGTTCGTAAAGACGAGACCCGCAACTACCTGCTGAAGGTGTCCACGAGGAAGGTCCGGTGAGGCGCGGTGGCGGCTTATACAGTGACCTTCCGAAGAAGCCAAAAGAGGATTACCATTTGGTACCGCAAGGAAATACCCTTGGGACGAGGCAAGTTGAAGGTCAGTTGGGGTTTGTACAGCGAGACCTCAAAGACCATTGGCGCTACCGAGTTGAAGGTCGCTTGGGGTTCGTAGAGACGAGACACGCAAAGACCATTGGCGCGACCGAGTTGAAGATCAGTTTGGGTTCGTAGAGATGAGACCCGCAAAGACCATTGGTGCGACCGAGTTGAAGGTCAGGTGGGGATCGTAGAGACGAGATCCGCAACCACCTGTTGAAGGTGTCCAGGCGGAAGGTCCGGTGAGGCGCGTGGGGGCGGCTTATACAGGACCTTCCCCGGAGAATCCAAAAGGGGATTACCCTTTCGTACTCACAAGGGGATTACACTTGGGACGAGGTGAGTTGAAGGTCAGCTGGGGTTCGTAGAGACGAGACCCGCAACTACCTGTTGAAGGTGTCCGCGCGGAAGGTCCAAAGTGAGGCGTGCGGGGCGGCTTACACAGGACCTTCCAAGAAGCCAAAAGGGGATTACCCTTTCGTACCGCAAGGGGATTACCCTTGGGATGAGGAGAGTTGAAGGTCAGTTGGGGTTCGTAGAGACAACACCCTCAAAGACCATTGGCGCAACTGAGTTGAAGGTTAGTTGGGGTTCGTAGAGACGAGACCGTCAAAGACTATTGGCGTGACGGACTTGAAGGTCAGTTGGGGTTCGCAGAGACGAGACCTGCAAAGACCATTGGCGCTACCGAGTTGAAGGTCAGTTGGGGTTCGTTGAGACGAGACCCGCAAAGACCATTGGTGTGACCGAATTGAAGGTCAGCCTGAGGTTCGTAGAGACGAGACCCACAACTACCTTTTGAAGGTGTCCACGCGGAAGGTGTGGTGAGGCGCGAGGGGCGGCTTATACAGTGGGACCTTCCCGAAGAAGCCAATAGGATTACCCTTTCGTATCGCAAGGGGATTACTCTTGGGACGAGGCGAGTTGAAGGTCAGTTGGGGTTTGTAGAGACGAGACCCTCAAAGACTATTGGCGCTACCGAGTTGAAGGTCGATTGGGGTTCAGTAGAGACGAGACCCGCAAAGACCATTGGCGCGACCGAATTGAAGGTCTGTTGGGGTTCGTAGAGACGAGATCCGCAAAGACCATTGACACGACCGTGTTGAAGGTCAGTTGGGGTTCGTAGAGACGAGACCCGCAACTACCTGTTGAAGGTGTCCAGCGGAAGGACCGGTGAGGCGCGTGGGGAGGCTTATACAGGGACCTTCCGTAAGAAGCCAAAAGGTGATTACCCTATCGTACCCCAAGGATTACCCTTGGGACGAGGCGAGTTGAAGGTCAGCTGGGGTTCGTAGAGACGAGACCCGCAACTACCGTTGAAGGTGTCCGCGCGGAAGGTCCAGTGAGGCGTGCGGGGCGGCTTACACAGGACCTTCCCGAAGAAGCCAAAAGGGGATTACCCTTTCGCACCGCAAGGATTACCCTTGGGACGAGGAGAGTTGAAGGTCTGTTAGGGTTCGTAGAGACGAGATCCTCAAAGACCATTGGCGCGACCGAGTTGAAGGTCAGTTGGGGTTCGTAGAGACGAGACCCGCAAACACCATTGGCGCGACCGAGTTGAAGGTCAGTTGGGGTTCGTAGAGACGAGACCCTCAAAGACCATTGGCGCTACCGAGTTGAAGGACAGTTGGGGTTCGTTGAGACGAGACCCGCAAAGACCATTGGTGTGACCGAATTGAAGGTCAGCCGAGGTTCGTAGAGACGAGACCCACAACTACCTTTTGAAGGTGTCCACGCGGAAGGTGTGGTGAGGCGCGAGGGGGCGGCTTATACGAGGACCTTCCCGAAGAAGCCAATAGGGATTACCCTTTCGTATCGCAAGGGGATTACTCTTGGGACGAGGCGAGTTGAAGGTCAGTTGGGGTTTGTAGAGACGAGACCCTCAAAGACTATTGGCGCTACCGAGTTGAAGGTCGATTGGGGTTCGTAGAGACGAGACCCGCAAAGACCATTGGCGCGACCAATTGAAGGTCTGTTGGGGTTCGTAGAGACGAGATCCGCAAAGACCATTGACACGACCGTGTTGAAGGTCAGTTGGGGTTCGTAGAGACGAGACCCGCAACTACCGTTGAAGGTGTCCAGCGGAAGGACCGGTGAGGCGCGTGGGGAGGCTTATACAGTGACCTTCCAAGAAGCCAAAAGGTGATTACCTCTATCGCACTCCCAAGGATTACCCTTGGGACGAGGCGAGTTGAAGGTCAGCTGGGGTTCGTAGAGACGAGACCCGCAACTACCTGTTGAAGGTGTCCGCACGGAAGGTCCAAAGTGAGGCGTGCGGGGCGGCTTACACAGTGGACCTTCCCCAAGAAGCCAAAAGGGGATTACCCTTTCGCATCGCAAGGGGATTACCCTTGGGACGAGGAGAGTTGAAGGTCAGTTGGGGTTCGTAGAGACGAGATCCTCAAAGACCATTGGCGCTACCGAGTTGAAGGTCGATTGGGGTTCGTAGAGACGAGACCCGCAAACACCATTGGCGCGACCGAGTTGAAGGTCGGTTGGGGTTCGTAGACACGAGACCCTCAAAGACCATTGGCGCTACCGAGTTGAAGGTCAGTTAGGGTTCGTTGAGACGAGACCCGCAAAGACCATTGGTGTGACCGAATTGAAGGTCAGCCGAGGTTCGTAGAGACGAGACCCACAACTACCTTTTGAAGGTGTCCACGCGGAAAGTGTGGTGAGGCGCGAGGGGCGGCTTATACGAGGACCTTCCCGAAGAAGCCAATAGGGGATTACCCTTTCGTATCGCAAGGGATTACTCTTGGGACGAGGCGAGTTGAATGTCAGTTGGGGTTCATAGAGACGAGACCCGCAACTACATGTTGAAGGTGTCCGCGGAAGGTCCGGTGAGGCGCGCGGGGCGGCTTACACAGGACCTTCCTGAAGAAGCCAAAAGGGATTTCCTTTCGAACCGCAAGGGGATTACCCTTTGGACGAGCCGAGTTGAAGGTCAGTTGGGGTTCGTAGAGACGAGACTCGCAAAGACCGTTGGCGCGATCGAGTTGAAGGTCGATGGGGTTCGTAGAGACGAGACACGCAACTACTTGTTGAAGGTGTCTGCGCGGAAGGTCTGGTGAGGCGCGCGAGTGCGGCTTATACAGGGACCTTCCTGAAGGAGCCAAAAGGGGATTACCCTTTCGTACCGCAAGGGGATTACCCTTGGGACGAGGCGTGTTGAAGGTCAGATGGGGTTTGTAGAGACGAGACACTCAAAGACCATTGGCGCTACCGACTTGAAGGTCAGTTGGGGTTCGTAGAGACGAGACCCGCAAAGACCATTGACGCGACGAGTTGAAGGTCTGTTGGGGTTCGTAGTGACGAGACCCACAAAGACCATTGCGACCGAGTTGAATGTCGATTGGGGTTTGTAGCGGCGAGACCCGCAAAGACCATTGGCGCAACCGAGTTGAAGGTCAGTTGGCGTCAGAGACGAGACCCGCAAAGACCATTGGCGCGACTAAGTTGAAGGTCAGTTGGGGTTCGTAGAGACGAGACCCGCAACTACCTATTGAAGGTGTCCGCGCGTAAGGTCCGGTGAGGCACGCGAGGGCGGCTTATACAGGGACCTTCCTGAAAGAGCCAAAAGGGGATTACCCTTTCGCACCGCAAGGGAAATACCCTTGGGACGAGGCAAGTTGAAGGTCAGTTGGGGTTTGTACAGACGAGACCCTCAAAGACCATTGGCGCTACCGAGTTGAAGGTCGATTGGGGTTCATAGAGACGAGACACGCAAAGACCATTGGCGCGACCGAGTTGAAGATCAGTTTGGGTTCGTAGAGATGAGACCCGCAAAGACCATTGGCGCGACCGAGTTGAAGGTCAGTTTTGGTTCGTAGAGACGAGATCCGCAACCACCGTTGAAGGTGTCCAGGCGGAAGGTCCGGTGAGGCGCGTGGGGCCGGCTTATACAGGACCTTCCCCGAGAAGCCAAAAGGGGATTACCCTTTCGTACCACAAGGGAATTACACTTGAGACGAGGCGAGTTGAAGGTCAGCTGGGGTTCGTAGAGACGAGACCCGCAACTACTGTTGAAGGTGTCCGCGGAAGGTCCAGTGAGGCGTGCGGGGCGGCTTACACAGGGACCTCCTGAAGAAGCCAAAAGGGGATTACCCTTTCGTACCGCAAGGGGATTACCCTTGGGATGAGGAGAGTTGAAGGTCAGTTGGGGTTCGTAGAGACGAGACCCTCAAAGACCATTGGCGCGACTGAGTTGAAGGTCAGTTGGGGTTCGTAGAGACGAGACCCTCAAAGATCATTGGCGCGACCGAGTTGAAGGTCAGTTGGGGTTCGTAGATACGAGAACCTAAAAGACCAATGGTGCTACCGAGTAGAAGGTCAGTTGGGGTTCGTTGAGACGAGACCCGCAGAGACCATTGGTGTGACCGAATTGAAGGTCACCGAGGTTCGTAGAGACGAGACCCACAACTACCTTTTGAAGGTGTCCACGCGGAAGGTGTGGTGAGGCGCGAGGGGGCGGCTTATACAGGACCTTCCTGAAGAAGCCAATAGGGGATTTCCCTTTCGTACCGCAAGGGGATTACACTTGGGACGAGGCGAGTTGAAGGTCATTTGGGGTTTGTAGAGACGAGACCCTCATAGACCATTGGCGCGGCCGAGTTGAAGGTCAGTTGGGGTTCGTAGAGACGAGACTCTCAAAGACCATTGGCGCGACCAATTGAAGGTCTGTTGGGGTTCGTAGAGACGAGATCCGCAAAGACCATTGACACGACCGTGTTGAAGGTCAGTTGGGGTTCGTAGAGACGAGACCCGCAACTACTGTTGAAGGTGTCCAGGCGGAAGGACCGGTGAGGCGCGTGGGGAGGCTTATACAGTGACCTTCCAGAAGAAGCCAAAAGGTGATTACCCTATCGCACCCCAAGGGGATTACCCTTGGGACGAGGCGAGTTGAAGGTCAGCCGGGGTTCGTAGAGACGAGACCCGCAACTACCTGTTGAAGGTGTCCGCGTGGTAGGTCCGTTGAGGCGTGCGAGGGCGGCTTATACAGGGACCCTCCTGAAGGAGCAAAAAGGGGATTACCCTTTCGCATCGCAAGGGGATTACCCTTGGGGTGAGGCGAGATGAAGGTCAGTTGGGGTTCGTAGAGACGAGACACTCAAAGACCATTGGCGAGACCGAGTTGAAGGTCAGTTGGGGTTCGTAGAGACGAGACCCGCAAACACCATTGGCGCGACTGAGTTGAAGGTCAGTTGGGGTTCGTAGAGACGAGACCCTCAAAGACCATTGGCGCTACCGAGTTGAAGGTCAGTTGGGGTTCGTTGAGACGAGACCCGCAAAGACCATTGGTGTGACCGAATTGAAGGTCAGCCGAGGTTCGTAGAGACGAGACCCACAACTACCTTTTGAAGGTGTCCACGCGGAAGGTGTGGTGAGGCGCGAGGCGGCTTATACAGTGACCTTCCCGAAGAAGCCAATAGGGATTACCCTTTCGTATCGCAAGGGGATTACTCTTGGGACGAGGCGAGTTGAAGGTCAACTGGGTTCATAGAGACGAGACCCGCAACTACCCGTTGAAGGTGTCCGCGGAAGGTCCGGTGAGGCGCGGGGCGGCTTACACAGGACCTTCCTGAAGAAGCCAAAAGGGGATTTCCCTTCGAACCGCAAGGGATTACCCTTTGGACGAGCCGAGTTGAAGGTCAGTTGGGGTTCGTAGAGACGAGACTCGCAAAGACCGTTGGCGCGATCGAGTTGAAGGTCGATGGGGTTCGTAGAGACGAGACCCGTAACTACCTTTGAAGGTGTCCACGCGGAAGGTCCGGTGAGGCGCACGGGGCGGCTTATACAGGACCTTCCCGAAGAAGCCAATAGAGGATTACCCTTTCGCACCGCAAGGGATTACCCTTGGGATGAGGCGAGTTGAAGATCAGTTGGGGTTTGTAGAGACGAGACCTCAAAGACCATTGGCGCTACCGACTTGAAGGTCAGTTGGGGTTCGTAGAGACGAGACCCGCAAAGACCATTGACGCGATCGAGTTGAAGGTCTGTTGGGGTTCGTAGTGACGAGACCCACAAAGACCATTGGTGCGACCGAGTTGAATGTCGGTTGGGGTTTGTTGCGGCGAGACCCGCAAAGACCATTGGCGCAACCGAGTTGAAGGTCAGTTGGCGTTCAGAGAGACGAGACCCGCAAAGACCATTGGCGCGACCATGTTGAAGGCCAGTTGGGGTTCGTAAAGACGAGACCCGCAACTACCTGTTGAAGGTGTCCACGAGGAAGGTCCGGTGAGGCGCGCGGTGGCGGCTTATACAGAGGACCTTCCCAAGAAGCCAAAGAGGATTACCATTTGGTACCGCAAGGGAAATACCCTTGGGACGAGGCAAGTTGAAGGTCAGTTGGGGTTTGCAGACGAGACCCTCAAAGACCATTGGCGCTACCGAGTTGAAGGTCAGTTGGGGTTCGTAGAGACGAGACACGCAAAGACCATTGGCGCGACGAGTTGAAGATAAGTTTGGGTTCGTAGAGATGAGACCCGCAAAGACCATTGGCGCGACCGAGTTGAAGGTCAGTTTTGGTTCGTAGAGACGAGATCCGCAACCACCGTTGAAGGTGTCCAGCGGAAGGTCCGGTGAGGCGCGTGGGGCCGGCTTATACAGGACCTTCCCGGAGAAGCCAAAAGGGGATTACCCTTTCGTACCACAAGGGGATTACACTTGGGACGAGGCGAGTTGAAGGTCAGCCGGGGTTCGTAGAGACGAGACCCGCAACTACCGTTGAAGGTGTCCGCGCGGAAGGTCCAAAGTGAGGCGTGCGGGGCGGCTTACACAGGACCTTCCGAAGAAGCCAAAAGGATTACCCTTCGTACCGCAAGGGGATTACCCTTGGGACGAGGAGAGTTGAAGGTCAGTTGGGGTTCGTAGAGACGAGATCCTCAAAGACCATTGGCGCTACCGAGTTGAAGGTCACTTGGGGTTCGTAGAGACGAGACCCTCAAACACCATTGGCGCGACCGAGTTGAAGGTCGATTGGGGTTCGTAGAGACGAGACCCTCAAAGACCATTGGCGCTACCGAGTTGAAGGTCAGTTGGGGTTCGTTGAGACGAGACCCGCAAAGACCATTGGTGTGACCGAATTGAAGGTCAGCTGAGGTTCGTAGAGACGAGACCCACAACTACCTTTTGAAGGTGTCCACGCGGAAGGTGGTGGTGAGGCGCGAGGCGGCTTATACAGGGACCTTCTGAAGAAGCCAATAGGGGATTACCCTTTCGTATCGCAAGGGGATTACCCTTGGGACGAGGCGAGTTGAAGGTCCGCTGGGGTTTGTAGAGACGAGACCCTCAAAGACTATTGGCGCTACCGAGTTGAAGGTCAGCTTGGGGTTCGTAGAGACGAGACCCGCAAAGACCATTGGCGCGACCGAATTGAAGGTCTGTTGGGGTTCGTAGAGACGAGATCCGCAAAGACCATTGACACGACCGTGTTGAAGGTCAGTTGGGGTTCGTAGAGACGAGACCCGCAACTACCGTTGAAGGTGTCCAGCGGAAGGACCGGTGAGGCGCGTGGGGAGGCTTATACAGGACCTTCCGTAAGAAGCCAAAAGGTGATTACCCTATCGCACTCCCAAGGGATTACCCTTGGGACGAGGCGAGTTGAAGGTCAGCTGGGGTTCGTAGAGACGAGACCCGCAACTACCTTGAAGGTGTCCGCGCGGAAGGTCCAAAGTGAGGCGTGCGGGGCGGCTTACACAGGACCTTCCTGAAGAAGCCAAAAGGGGATTTCCCTTCGAACCGCAAGGGATTACCCTTTGGACGAGCCGAGTTGAAGGTCAGTTGGGGTTCGTAGAGACGAGACTCGCAAAGACCGTTGGCGCGATCGAGTTGAAGGTCGATGGGGTTCGTAGAGACGAGACCAGAACTACCTTTGAAGGTGTCCACGCGGAAGGTCCGGTGAGGCGCACGGGGCGGCTTATACAGGACCTTCTGAAGAAGCCAATAGAGGATTACCCTTTCGTACCGCAAGGGATTACCCTTGGGATGAGGCGAGTTGAAGATCAGTTGGGGTTTGTAGAGACGAGACCCTCAAAGACCATTGGCGCTACCGACTTGAAGGTCATTGGGGTTCAGAGAGACGAGACCCGCAAAGACCATTGACGCGACGAGTTGAAGGTCTGCTGGGGTTCAGAGTGACGAGACCCACAAAGACCATTGGTGCGACTGAGTTGAATGTCAGCTTGGGGTTTGTAGCGGCGAGACCCGCAAAGACCATTGGCGCAACCGAGTTGAAGGTCAGATTGGCGTCAGAGAAACGAGACCCGCAAAGACCATTGGCGCGACCAAGTTGAAGGCCAGTTGGGGTTCGTAAAGACGAGACCCGCAACTACTCGTTGAAGGTGTCCACGAGGAAGGTCCGGTGAGGCGCGGTGGCGGCTTATACAGTGACCTTCCCCAAGAAGCCAAAAGAGGATTACCATTTGGTACCGCAAGGGAAATACCCTTGGGACGAGGCAAGTTGAAGGTCAGTTGGGGTTTGCAGACGAGACCCTCAAAGACCATTGGCGCTACCGAGTTGAAGGTCAGTTGGGGTTCAGAGAGACGAGACACGCAAAGACCATTGGCGCGACCGAGTTGAAGATCAGTTTGGGTTCAGAGAGATGAGACCCGCAAAGACCATTGGCGCGACCGAGTTGAAGGTCAGTTTTGGTTCGTAGAGACGAGATCCGCAACCACCTTGAAGGTGTCCAGCGGAAGGTCCGGTGAGGCGCGTGGGGCCGGCTTATACAGTGACCTTCCCCGGAGAAGCCAAAAGGGGATTACCCTTCGTACCACAAGGGGATTACATTTGGGACGAGGCGAGTTGAAGGTCAGCCGGGGTTCGTAGAGACGAGACCCGCAACTACCCGTTGAAGGTGTCCGCGGAAGGTCCAAAGTGAGGCGTGCGGGGGCGGCTTACACAGGGACTTTCCTGAAGTAGCTAAAAGGGGATTACCCTTTCATACAGCAAGGGGATTACCCTTGGGACGAGGAGAGTTGAAGGTCAGCTGGGGTTCGTAGAGACGAGATCCTCAAAGACCATTGGCGCTACCGAGTTGAAGGTCGCTTGGGGTTCGTAGAGACGAGACCCGCAAACACCATTGGCGCGACCGAGTTGAAGGTCAGTTGGGGTTCAGAGAGACGAGACCCTCAAAGACCATTGGCGCTACCGAGTTGAAGGTCAGTTGGGGTTCGTTGAGACGAGACCCGCAAAGACCATTGGTGTGACCGAATTGAAGGTCACCGAGGTTCAGAGAGACGAGACCCACAACTACCTTTTGAAGGTGTCCACGCGGAAGGTGTGGTGAGGCGCGAGGGGGCGGCTTATACAGTGACCTTCCCGAAGAAGCCAATAGGGATTACCCTTTCGTATCGCAAGGGGATTACTCTTGGGACGAGGCGAGTTGAAGGTCAGTTGGGGTTTGTAGAGACGAGACCCTCAAAGACTATTGGGCGCTACCGAGTTGAAGGTCGGGCCAGTTCGTAGAGACGAGACCCGCAAAGACCATTGGCGCGACCGAATTGAAGGTCTGTCAGTTCGTAGAGACGAGATCCGCAAAGACCATTGACACGACTGCAGTTGAAGGTCAGTTGGGGTTCGTAGAGACGAGACCCGCAACTACCTGTTGAAGGTGTCCAGCGGAAGGACCGGTGAGGCGCGTGGGGAGGCTTATACAGGACCTTCCAAGAAGCCAAAAGGTGATTACCCTATCGCACTCCCAAGGGATTACCCTTGGGACGAGGCGAGTTGAAGGTCAGCCGGGGTTCGTAGAGACGAGACCCGCAACTACCGCTGAAGGTGTCCGCGCGGAAGGTCCAAAGTGAGGCGTGCGGGGCGCTTACACAGGACCTTCCCGAAGAAGCCAAAAGGGGATTACCCTTTCGCACCGCAAGGGGATTACCCTTGGGACGAGGAGAGTTGAAGGTCAGTTGGGGTTCGTAGAGACGAGATCCTCAAAGACCATTGGCGCTACCGAGTTGAAGGTCAGATTGGGGTTCGTAGAGACGAGACCCGCAAACACCATTGGCGCGACCGAGTTGAAGGTCACTTGGGGTTCGTAGAGACGAGACCCTCAAAGACCATTGGCGCTACCGAGTTGAAGGTCAGTTGGGGTTCGTTGAGACGAGACCCGCAAAGACCATTGGTGTGACCGAATTGAAGGTCAGCCGAGGTTCGTAGAGACGAGACCCACAACTACCTCAAGGTGTCCACGCGGAAGGTGTGGTGAGGCGCGAGGGGGCGGCTTATACAGTGACCTTCCCAGAAGAAGCCAATAGGGATTACCCTTTCGTATCGCAAGGGGATTACTCTTGGGACGAGGCGAGTTGAAGGTCAATCAGGGTTCATAGAGACGAGACCCGCAACTACCGCTGAAGGTGTCCGCGAAGGTCCGGTGAGGCGCGGGGCGGCTTACACAGTGACCTTCCCAAGAAGCCAAAAGGGGATTTCCCTTCGAACCGCAAGGGATTACCCTTTGGGACGAGCCGAGTTGAAGGTCAGTTGGGGTTCAGAGAGACGAGACTCGCAAAGACCGCTGGCGCGATCGAGTTGAAGGTCGATGGGGTTCGTAGAGACGAGACCCGTAACTACCTTTGAAGGTGTCCACGCGAAGGTCCGGTGAGGCGCACGGGGCGGCTTATACAGGTGACCTTCCCCGAAGAAGCCAATAGAGGATTACCCATTCGCACTGTAAGGGGATTACCCTTGGGATGAGGGGAGTTGAAGATCAGCCTGGGGTTTGTAGAGACGAGACCCTCAAATACCATTGGCGCTACCGACTTGAAGGTCAGTTGGGGTTCAGAGACGAGACCCGCAAAGACCATTGACGCGACCGAGTTGAAGGTCTGTTGGGGTTCGTAGTGACGAGACCCGCAAAGACCATTGGCGCGACCGAGTTGAATGTCATTAGGAGTTTGTAGCGGCGAGACCAAGAAAGACCATTGGCGCAACCGAGTTGAAGGTCAGTTGGCGTTCGTAGAGACGAGACCCGCAAAGACCATTGGCGCGACCAAGTTGAAGGTCAGCTGGGGTTCGTAAAGACGAGACCCGCAACTACCTCGTTGAAGGTGTCCACGAGGAAGGTCCGGTGAGGCGCGGTGGCGGCTTATACATGTGACCTTCCCGAAGAAGCCAAAAGAGGATTACCATTTGGTACCGCAAGGGAAATACCCTTGGGACGAGGCAAGTTGAAGGTCAGTTGGGGTTTGCAGCACGAGACCCTCAAAGACCATTGGCGCTACCGAGTTGAAGGTCAGTAGGGGTTCGTAGAGACGAGACACGCAAAAACCATTGGCGCGACAGAGTTGAAGATCAGTTTGGGTTCGTAGAGATGAGACCCGCAAAGACCATTGGCGCGACCGAGTTGAAGGTCAGTTTTGGTTCAGAGAGACGAGATCCGCAACCACCGTTGAAGGTGTCCAGCGGAAGGTCCGGTGAGGCGCGTGGGGCGGCTTATACAGGGACCTTCCTGCAGGAGCCAAAAGGGGATTACACTTTCGTACCACAAGGGGATTACACTTGGGATGAGGCGAGTTGAAGGTCAGCCGGGGTTCAGTAGAGACGAGACCCGCAACTACCGTTGAAGGTGTCCGCGCGGAAGGTCCAAAGAGGCGTGCGGGGCGGCTTACACAGTGACCTTCCTGAAGGAGCCAAAAGGGGATTACCCTTTCGCACTGCAAGGGGATTACCCTTGGGACGAGGCGAGTTGAAGGTCAGTTGGGGTTCGTAGAGACGAGATCCTCAAAGACCATTGGCGCTACCGAGTTGAAGTTCAGTTGGGGTTAGTAGTGACGAGACCCGCAAAAACCATTGGCGCGACTGAGTTGAAGGTCATTTGGGGTTCGAGAGACGAGACCCTCAAAGACCATTGGTTCTACCGAGTTGAAGGTCAGTTGGGGTTCGTTGAGACGAGACCCGCAAAGACCATTGGTGTGACCGAATTGAAGGTCAGCCGAGGTTCGTAGAGACGAGACCCACAACTACCTTTTGAAGGTGTCCACGCGGAAGGTGTGGTGAGGCGCGAGGGGGCGGCTTATACAGTGGTCCTTCCTGAAGAAGCCAATAGGGATTACCCTTTCGTATCGCAAGGGGATTACTCTTGGGACGAGGCGAGTTGAAGGTCATTGGGGTTTGTAGAGACGAGACCCTCAAAGACTATTGGCGCTACCGAGTTGAAGGTCAGTTGGGGTTCGTAGAGACGAGACCCGCAGACCATTGGCGCGACCGAGTTGAAGGTCCGTTGGGGTTCGTAGAGACGAGAACCTCAAAGACCATTGACACGACTGCAGTTGAAGGTCAGCTGGGGTTCGTAGAGACGAGACCCGCAACTACCTATTCAAGGTGTCCAGCGGAAGGACCGGTGAGGCGCGTGGGGGAGGCTTATACAGTGACCTTCCGTAAGAAGCCAAAAGGTGATTACCCTTTCGTACCGGAAGGGGATTACCCTTGGGACGAGGAGAGTTGAAGGTCAGCTGGGGTTCGTAAAGACGAGACCCGCAACTACCTTGAAGGTGTCCGCGCGGGGCGGCTTACACAGGACCTTCCCCAAGAAGCCAAAGGGGATACACCTTTCGCATCAGCAAGGGGATTACCATTAGGACGTGGCGAGTTGAAGGTCAGTTGGGGTTCGTAGAGACGAGATCCTCAAAGACCATTGGCGCTACCGAGTTGAAGGTCAGTTGGGGTTCGTAGAGACGAGATATTCAAAGACCATTGGCGCAACCGAGTTGAAGGTCAGCTGGGGTTCGTAGAGACGAGACCCGCAACTACCTTTTGAAGGTGTCCACGCGAAGGTCCGGTGAGGCGCGCGGGCGGTTTATACAGTGACCTTGCTGAAGAAGCCAAAAGGGGATTACCCTTTCGTACCACAAGGGGATTACCCTTGGGATGAGGTGAGTTGAAGGTCAGTTGGGGTTTGTAGAGACGAGACCCTCAAAGATCATTGGCGCGACCGAGTTGAAGGTCAGTTGGGGTACGTAGAGACGAGACTTTCAAAGACCATTGGTGCACCCGAGTTGAAGGTCAGCTTGAGGTTTGTAGAGACGAGACCCGCAAACACCATTGGCGCGATCGAGTTGAAGGTCGATGGGGTTCGAGAGACGAGACTCGCAAAGACCGTTAAGCGCGATCGAGTTGAAGGTCAAATGGGGTTCGTAGAGATGAGACCCAGAACTACCTTTTGAAGGTGTCCACGCGAAGGTCCGGTGAGACGCACGGGGCGGCTTATACAGGGACCTTCCTGAAGAAGCCAATAGAGGATTACCCTTTCGCACGCAAGGGGATTACCCTTGGGATGAGGCGAGTTGAAGATCAGTTGGGGTTTGTAGAGACGAGACCCTCAAAGACCTTTGGCACTACCGACTTTAAGGTCAGTTGGAGTTCGTAGAGACGAGACTCGCAAAGACCATTGACGCGATCGAGTTGAAGGTCTACCGGGGTTCGTAGTGACGAGACCCGCAAAGACCATTGGTGCGACCGAGTTGAATGTCGATTCGGGTTTGTAGCGACGAGACCCGCAAAGACCATTGGCGCAACCGAGTTGAAGGTCAGTTGGCGTCAGAGAGACGAGACCCGCAAAGACCATTGGCGCGACCAAGTTGAAGGTCAGTTGGGGTTCGTAAAGACGAGACCCGCAACTACTGAAAGTGTCCACGAGGAAGGTCCGGTGAGGCGCGCGGTGGCGGCTTATACAGTGACCTTCCTGAAGAAGCCAAAAGGGGATTACCATTTGGTACCGCAATGGAATTACCCTTGGGACGAGGCAAGTTGAAGGTCAGTTGGGGTTTGTACAGGCGAGACACTCAAAGACCATTGGCGGGACCGAGTTGAATGTCAGCTTGGGGTTTGTAGCGACGAGACCAAGAAAGACCATTGGCGCAACCGAGTTGAAGGTCAGCTTGGCGTCAGAGAGACGAGACCCGCAAAGACCATTGGCGCGATCAAGTTGAAGGTCAGTGAAGGTTCATAAGGACGAGACCCGCAACTACCGTTGAAGGTGTCCACGAGGAAGGTCCGGTGAGGCGCGCGTAGCGGCTTATACAGGACCTTCTCAAGAAGCTAAAAGGGGATTACCATTTGGTACCGCAAGGGAATTACCCTTGGGATGAGGCAAGTTGAAGGTCAGTTGGGGTTTGAACAGACGAGACCCTCAAAGACCATTGGCGCTACCGAGTTGAAGGTCACTTGGGGTTCGTAGAGACGAGACCCACAAAGACCATTGGCGCGACCGACTTGAAGATCAGCTTGGGGTTCAGAGATGAGACCCGCAAAGACCATTTGCGCGACCGAGTTGAAGGTCAGTTTTGGTTCGTAGAGACGAGATCCGCAACCACCGTTGAAGGTGTCCAGCGGAAGGTCCGGTGAGGCGCGTGGGGCCGGCTTATACAGTGACCTTCCCGGAGAAGCCAAAAGTGGATTACCCTTTCGTACCACAAGGGGATTACCCTTGGGACGAGGCGAGTTGAAGGTCAGCTGGGGTTCGTAGAGACAAGAGCCGCAACTACCTTTTGAAGGTGTCCGCGCGAAGGTCCAAAGTGAGGCGTGCGGAGGCGGCTTACACAGGACCTTCCCGAAGAAGCCAAAAGGGATTACCCTTTCGCACCGCAAGGGGATTACCCTTGGGACGAGGAGAGTTGAAGGTCAGTTGGGGTTCAAAGAGACGAGATCCTCAAAGACCATTGAGCTACCGAGTTGAAGGTCGCTTGGGTTCGTAGAGACGAGACCCGCAAAGACCATTGGCGCGACGGAGTTGAAGGTCAGTTCGGGTTCGTAGAGACAAGATCCTCAAAGACCATTGGCGCGACCGAGTTGAAGTTCAGTTGGGGTTCATAGACACGAGAACCGCAACTACTCGTTGAAGGTGTCCGCGCGGAAGGTCCGTTGAGGCGCGTGGGGCGGCTTATACAGGACCTTCCTGAAGAAGCCAAAAGTGGATTACCCTTTCGCACCGCAAGGGGATTACCCTTGGGACGAGGCGAGTTGAAGGTCAGTTGGGGTTTGTAGAGACGAGACCCTCAAAGGCCATTGGCACTACCGAGTTGAAGGTCAGGTGGGGTTCGTAGAGACGAGACCCGCAAAGACCATTGGCGCGAACGAGTTGAAGGTCAGTTGTGGTTCGTAGAGAAGAGACCCGCAAAGACCATTGGTGCGACCGAGTTGAATATCAGTTGGGGTTTGTTGAGAAGAGAACCGCAAAGACCAATGGCGCGACCGAGTTGAAGGTCACTGGGGTTCATAGAGACGAGATCCGCAACCACCGTTGAAGGTGTCCAGCGGAAGGTCCGGTGAGGCGCGTGGGGCGGCTTATACAGGACCTTCTTGAAGAAGCCAAAAGGGGATTGCCCTTTCGCATCGCAAGGGGATTACCCTTGGGACGAGGCGAGTTGAAGGTCACCGGGGTTCGTAGAGACGAGACCCGCAACTACCCGTTGAAGGTGTCCGCGGAAGGTCCGGTGAGGCGCGGGGCGGCTTACACAGGACCTTCCTGAAGAAGCCAAAAGGGGATTTCCTTCGAACCGCAAGGATTACCCTTTGGACGAGCCGAGTTGAAGGTCAGTTGGGGTTCGTAGAGATGAGATCCTCAAAGACCATTGGCGCTACCGAGTTGAAGGTCAGTTGGGGTTCGTAGAGACGAGACACGCAAAGACCATTGGCGCGACCGAGTTGAAGGTCAGTCAGTTCGTAGAGACGAGATCCTCGCAGACCATTGGCGTTACCGAAGTTGAAGGTCAGTTGGGGTTCGTAGAAACGAGACCCGCAACTACCTCGTTGGAGGTGTCCGCGCGAAGGTCCGGTGAGGCGCGTGGGGAGGCTTATACAGGACCTTCCCGAGGAAGCCAAAAGGATATTACCCTTCGCATCGCAAGGGGATTACCCTTGGGACGAGGCGAGTTGAAGGTCAGCAGCAATCATAGAGATGAGACCCGCAACTACCCGCTGAAGGTGTCCGCGCGGAAGGTCCGGTGAGGCGCGCGGTGGCGGTTTACACAGTGACCTTCCCGAAGAAGCCAAAAGGATTACCCTTTCGCATCGCAAGGGGATTACCCTTGGGACGAGGCGAGTTGAAGGTCAGTTGGGGTTCGTAGAGACGAGAACCTCAAAGACCATTGGCGCGACCGAGTTGAAGGGCAGTTGGGGTTTGTAGAGACGAGACCGTTAAAGACCATTGGCGCGACCGAGTTGAAGGTCAGTTGGGGTTCGTAGAGACGAGACCCTCAAAGACCATTGGCGCAACCGAGTTGAAGGTCAGTTGGGGTTCGTTGAGACGAGACCCACAAAGACCATTGGTGTGACCGAATTACAGGTCACCGGGGTTTGTAGAGACGAGACCCACAACTACCCTTTAAAGGTGTCCACGCGGAAGGTGTGGTGAGGCGCGCGGGGGCGGCTTATACAGGGACCTTCCTGAAGAAGCCAATAGGGGATTACCCTTTCGTACGCAAGGGGATTACCCTTGGGACGAGGCGAGTTGAAGGTCAGTTGGGGTTTGTAGAGACGAGACCCTCAAAGACCAATGGCGCTACCGAGTTGAAGGTCGCTTGGGGTTCGTAGAGACGAGACCCGCAAAGACCATTGGCGCGACCGAATTGAAGATCAGTTGGTGTTGGTAGAGATGAGATCCGCAAAGACCATTGACACGAAGCGAAGTTGAAGGTCAGTTGGGGTTCGTAGAGACGAGACCCGCAACTACCGTTGAAGGTGTCCTAGCGGAAGGACCGGTGAGGCGCGTGGGGCGGCTTATACAGGACCTTCCAAGAAGCCAAAAGGTGATTACCCTATCGCATTCCCAAGGGATTACCCTTGGGACGAGGCGAGTTGAAGGTCAGCTGGGTTCGTAGAGACGAGACCCGCAACTACCTGTTGAAGGTGTCCGCGAGGGCGGCTTACACAGGACCTTCCCGAAGAAGCCAAAAGGGGATAAACCTTTTGTACCGCAAGTGGATTACCCTTAGGACGAGGCGAGTCAAGGTCAGTTGGGGTTCGTAGAGATGAGATCCTCAAAGACCATTGGCGCTACCGAGTTGAAGGTCAGCTGGGGTTCGTAGAGACGAGACCCGCAACTACCTTTGAAGGTGTCCACGCGGAAGGTCCGGTGAGGCGCGGGGCGGCTTATACAGGACCTTGCTGAAGAAGCCAATAGGGATTACCCTTTCGCATCAGCAAAGGGATTACCCTTGGGACGAGGCGAGTTGAAAGTCAGTTGGGGATCGAAGAGACGAGACCCTCAAAAACCATTGGTGCGACCGAGTTGAAAGTCAGTTGTGGTTCGTAAAGACGAGACCCTCAAATACCATTGGTGCGCACTGAGTTGAATGTCAGTTGGGGTTTGTAGAGACGAGACCCGTAAACACCATTGGCGCGATCGAGTTGAAGGTCGGTTGGGGTTCGTAGAGACGATATCCGCAACCACCGTTGAAGGTGTCCAGCGGAAGGTCCGGTGAGGCGCGTGGGGCGGCTTATACAGGACCTTCCTGAAGAAGCCAAAGGGGATTACCCTTTCGCATCGCAAGGGGATTACCCTTCGACGAGACCCGCAACTACCGTTGAAGGTGTCCACGCGGAAGGTCCGGTGAGGCGCGCGGGGCGGCTTACATAGGGACCTTCCCCAAGAAGCCAACAGGATTAACCTTTCGTGCCGCAAGGGGATTACCCTTGGGACGAGGCGAGTTGAAGGTCAGCTGGGGTTCGTAGAAACGAGACCCGCACTACCCGTTGAAGGTGTCCGCGGAAGGTCCGGTGAGGCGTGCGGGGCGGCTTACACAGGACCTTCCCGAAGAAGCCAAAAGGGGATTACCCTTTCGCACCGCAAGGGGATTACCCTTGGGACGAGGAGAGTTGAAGGTCAGTTGGGGTTCAAAGAGACGAGGTCCTCAAAGACCATTGGCGCTACCATGTTGAATGTCAGCTTGGGTTCGTAGAGACGAGACCTGCAAAGACCAATGGCGCGACCGAGTTGAAGGTCAGTTGGGGTTCGTAGAGACGAGACCCTCAAAGACCATTGGCGCGACCGAGTTGAAGGTCAGTTGGGGTTCGTAGAGACGAGACCCGCAACTACCTGTTTGAAGGTGTCCGCGCGGAAGGTCCGGTGAGGCGCGCGAGGGCGGCTTATACAGGGACCTTCCTGAAGGAGCCAAAAGGGGATTACCCTTTCGTATCGCAAGGGGATTACCCTTGGGACGAGGCGAGTTGAAGATCAGCTGGGGTTTGTAGAGACGAGACCCTCAAAGGCCATTGGCACTACCGAGTTGAAGGTCAGTTGGGGTTCGTAGAGACGAGACCCGCAATGACCATTGGCGCAACGAGTTGAAGGTCATTTGGGGTTCGTAGAGAAGAGACCCGCAAAGACCATTGGTGCGACCGAGTTGAATATCAGTTGGGGTTTGTTGAGAAGAGAACCGCAAAGACCATTGGCGCGACCGAGTTGAAGGTCACTTGGGGTTCGTAGAGACGAGATCCGTAACCACCGTTGAAGGTGTCCAGCGGAAGGTCCGGTGAGGTGCGCGAGGGCGGCTTATACAGTGACCTTCCTGAATGATCCAAAAGGGGACTACCCGATCGCACCGCAAGGGGATTATCCTTAGGGCAAGGCGAGTGGAAGGTCAGCTGGGGATTGTAGAAAAGAGACCCGCAACTACCCGCTGAAGGTGTCCGCGCGAAGGTCCGCTGAGGCGCGCGGGGCGCTTACACAGGACCTTCCTGAAGAAGCCAAAGGGATTTCCTTCGAACCGCAAGGGGATTACCCTTTGACGAGCCGAGTTGAAGGTCAGTTGGGGTTCGTAGAGATGAGATCCTCAAAGACCATTGGCGCTACCGAGTTGAAGGTCACTTGGGGTTCGTAGAGGCGAGACACGCAAAGACCATTGGCGCGACCGAGTTGAAGGTCAGTTGGGGTTCGTAGAGACGAGATCCTCGAGACCATTGGCGCGACCGAGTTGAAGCTAAGTTGGGGTTCGTAGAGACGAGAACCGCAACTACCGATTGAAGGTGTCCGCGCGGAAGGTCCGGTGAGGCGCGTGGGGACGGCTTATATTGGGACCTTCCCAAGAAGCCAAAAGGGGATTACCCTTTCGTATCGCAAGGGGATTACCCTTGGGACGAGGCGAGTTGAAGGTCAGTTGGGGTTTGTAGAGACGAGACCCTCAAAGGCCATTGGCACTACCGAGTTGAAGGTCAGTTGGGGTTCGTAGAGACGAGACCCGCAATGACCATTGGCGCAACGAGTTGAAGGTCATTTGGGGTTCGTAGAGAAGAGACCCGCAAAGACCATTGGTGCGACCGAGTTGAATATCAGTTGGGGTTTGTTGAGAAGAGAACCGCAAAGACCATTGGCGCGACCGAGTTGAAGGTCAGTTGGGGTTCGTGGAGACGAGATCCGTAACCACCTGTTGAAGGTGTCCAGCGGAAGGTCCGGTGAGGCACGTGGGGCGGCTTATACAGAGGACCTTCTTGAAGAAGCCAAAAGGGGATTGCCCTTTCGCACTGCAAGGGATTACCCTTGGGACGAGGCGAGTTGAAGGTCATCCGGGGTTCGTAGAGACGAGACCCGCAACTACCGTTGAAGGTGTCCGCGCGGAAGGTCCGTTGAGGCGCGCGGCGGCTTACACAGGACCTTCCCGAAGAAGCCAAAGGGGATTTCCCTTTCGAACCGCAAGGGGATTACCCTTTGGACGAGCCGAGTTGAAGGTCAGTTGGGGTTCGTAGAGATGAGATCCTCAAAGACCATTGGCGCTACCGAGTTGAAGGTCAGTTGGGGTTCGTAGAGACGAGACACGCAAAGACCATTGGCGTGACCGAGTTGAAGGTCAGTTGGGGTTCGTAGAGACGAGATCCTCGAGAGACCATTGGCGCGACCGAGTTGAAGCTCAGTTGGGGTTCGTAGAGACGAGAACCGCAACTACCAGTTGAAGGTGTCCGCGGAAGGTCCGGTGAGGCGCGTGGGGACGGCTTATATTGGGACCTTCCGAAGAAGCCAAAAGGGGATTACCCTTTCGTATCGCAAGGGATTACCCTTGGGACGAGGCGAGTTGAAGGTCAGTTGGGGTTTGTAGAGACGAGACCCTCAAAGGCCATTGGCACTACCGAGTTGAAGGTCAGTTGGGGTTCGTAGAGACGAGACCCGCAATGACCATTGGCGCAACGAGTTGAAGGTCATTTGGGGTTCGTAGAGAAGAGACCCGCAAAGACCATTGGTGCGACCGAGTTGAATATCAGTTGGGGTTTGTTGAGAAGAGAACCGCAAAGACCATTGGCGCGACCGAGTTGAAGGTCAGTTGGGGTTCGTAGAGACGAGATCCGTAACCACCGTTGAAGGTGTCCAGCGGAAGGTCCGGTGAGGCACGTGGGGCGGCTTATACAGGGACCTTCCTGAAGGAGCCAAAAAGGGATTCCTTTCGCACCGCAAGGGGAGTACCCGTGGGGCGAGGTGAGTGGAAGGTCAAGTAGGGTTTGGAGAGACGAGACCCACAACTACCTGTTGAAGGTGTCCGCGCGGAAGGTCCGTTGAGGCGCGGGGCGGCTTACACAGGACCTTCCCGAAGAAGCCAAAAGGGGATTTCCTTTCGAACCGCAAGGGATTACCCTTTGGACGAGCCGAGTTGAAGGTCAGTTGGGGTTCGTAGAGATGAGATCCTCAAAGACCATTGGCGCTACCGAGTTGAAGGTCGATTGGGGTTCGTAGAGACGAGACACGCAAAGACCATTGGCGCGACCGAGTTGAAGGTCAGTTGGGGTTCGTAGAGACGAGATCCTCGAAGACCATTGGCGCGACCGAGTTGAAGCTCAGATTGGGGTTCGTAGAGACGAGACCCGCAACTACCTGTTGAAGGTGTCTGTGCGGAAGGTCCGGTGAGGAGCGCGGGGGCGGCTTACACAGGGACCTTCCTGAAGAAGCCAAAAGGATATTACCCTTTCGTATCAGCAAGGGGATTACCCTTGGGACGAGGCGAGTTAAAGGTCAGCTGGCGTTCATAGAGATGAGACCGGCAACTACCATTGAAGGTGTCTGCGCAGAAGGTCCGGTGAGGCGCGCGGTGGCGGCTTACACAGTGACCTTCTGAAGAAGCCAAAAGGGGATTCCCCTTTCGTACCGCAAGGGGATTACCCTTGGGACGAGGCGAGTTGAAGGTCAACCGGGGTTCGTAGAGACGAGAGCCGCAAAGACCATTGGCGCGACCGAGTTGAAGGTCAGTTGGGGTTCGTAGAGACGAGACCCGCAAAGACCATTGGCGCGACCGAGTTGAAGGTCAGTTGGGGTTCGTAGAGACGAGACCCTCAAAGACCATTGGCGCGACCGAGTTGAAGGTCAGTTGGGGTTCGTAGAGACGAGACCCTCAAAGACCATTGGCGAAGGTCATCTGGGGTTCGTAGAGACGAGACCCGCAACTACCTGTTGAAGGTGTCCTCGCGGAAGGTCCTGTGAGGCGCACGGGGCGGCTTATACAGGACCTTGTCAAGAAGCCAATAGGGGATTACCCTTTCGTATCATCAAGGGATTACCCTTGGGACGAGGCAAGTTGAAAGTTAGTTGGGGTTTGTAGAGACGAGACCCTCAAAGACCATTAGCGCGACCGAGTTGAAGGTCAGTTGGGGTTCGTAGAGACGAGACCCGCAAAGACCATTGGTGCGACCGAGTTGAATGTCAGTTGGGGTTTGTAGAGACGAGACCCGCAAACACCATTGGCGCGATCGAGTTGAAGGTCAGTTGGGGTTCGTAGAGGCGATATCCGCAACCACCGTTGAAGGTGTCCAGGCGGAAGGTCCGGTGATGCGCGTGGGCGGCTTATACGAGTGACCTTCCTGAAGAAGCCAAAAGGGGATTACCCTTTCGTACCGCAAGGGATTACCCTTGGGGCGAGGCGAGTTGAAGGTCAGCTGGGGTTCGTAGAGACGAGACCCGCAACTACCGTTGAAGGTGTCCGCGCGAAGGTCCGGTGAGGCGCGAGGCGGCTTACATAGGGACCTTCCGAAGAAGCCAACAGGATTACCCTTTCGTGCCGCAAGGGGATTACCCTTGGGACGAGGCGAGTTGAAGGTCAGCTGGGGTTCGTAGAAACGAGACCCGCACTACCCGTTGAAGGTGTCCGCGCGAAGGTCCGGTGAGGCGTGCGGGGCGGCTTACACAGGAACTTCCTGAAGAAGCCAAAAGGGATTACCCTTTCGTATCGCAAGGGGATTACCCTTGGGACGAGGATAGTTGAAGGTCAGTTGGGGTTCAAAGAGACGAGGTCCTCAAAGACCATTGGCACTACCATGTTGAAGGTCGATTTGGGTTCGTAGAGACGAGACCCGCAAAGACCATTGGCGCGACCGAGTTGAAGGTCAGTTGGGGTTCGTAGAGACAAGATCCTCAAAGACCATTGGCGCGACCGAGTTGAAGTTCAGTTGGGGTTCGTAGAGACGAGAACCGCAACTACCTGTTGAAGGTGTCCGCGCGGAAGGTCCAGTGAGGCGCGTGGGGACGGCTTATATTGGGACCTTCTGAAGAAGCCAAAAGGGGATTACCCTTTCGTATCGCAAGGGGATTACCCTTGGGATGAGGCGAGTTGAAGGTCAGTTGGGGTTTGTAGAGACGAGACCCTCAAAGACCATTGGCGCGACAGAGTAGAAGGTCAGATGGGTTTCGTAGAGACGAGACCAGCAAAGACCATTTGCGCTACCTAGTAGAAGGTCAGTTGGGGTTCGTAGAGAAGAGACCCGCAAAGACCATTGGTGCGACGAGTTGAATATCAGTTGGGGTTTGTTGAGAAGAGAACCGTAAAGACCATTCGCGACCGAGTTGAAGGTCAGTTGGGGTTCGTAGAGACGAGATCCGTAACCACCTATTGAAGGTGTCCAGCGGAAGGTCCGGTGAGGCACGTGGGGCGGCTTATACAGGGGACCTTCTTGAAGAAGCCATAAGGGATTGCCCTTTCGCACTGCAAGGGATTACCCTTGGGACGAGGCGAGTTGAAGGTCATCCGGGGTTCGTAGAGACGAGACCCGCAACTACTGTTGAAGGTGTCCGCGGAAGGTCCGTTGAGGAGCGCGGGGCGGCTTACACAGGACCTTCCTGAAGAAGCCAAAAGGGGATTTCCCTTTCGAACCTCAAGGGATTACCCTTTGGAGGAGCCGAGTTGAAGGTCAGTTGGGGTTCGTAGAGATGAGATCCTCAAAGACCATTAGCGCTACCGAGTTGAAGGTCAGTTGGGGTTCGTAGAGACGAGACCCTCAAAGACCATTGGCGCTACCGAGTTGAAGGTGAGTTGGGGTTCGTAGAGACGAGACCCGCAAAGACCATTGGTGTGACCGAATTGAAGGTCAGCTGGGGTTCGTAGAGACGAGACCCACAACTACCTTTGAAGGTGTCCACGCGGAAGGTGTGGTGAGGCGCGGCAGGCGGCTTATACAGGGACCTTCTGAAGAAGCCAATAGGGATTACCCTTTCGTACTGCAAGGGGATTACCCTTGGGACGAGGCGAGTTGATGGTCAGTTGGGGTTCGTAGAGACGAGACCCGCAATGACCATTGGCGCTACCGTGTTGAAGGTCAGTTGGGGTTCGTAGAGACGAGACCCGCAAAGACCATTGGCGCGACCGAGTTGAAGGTCGGTTGGGGTTCGTAGAGACGAGACCCACAAAGACCATTGGCGCCACCGAGTTGAAGGCCAGTTGGGGCTCGTAGAGACGAGACCCGAAAAGACCATTGACACGACCGAGTTGAAGGTTAGTTGGGGTTCGTAGAGACGAGATCCGCAACTACCTTGAAAGGTGTCCGCGCGGGGCGGCTTACACAGGACCTTCACGAAGAAGCCAAAAGGGGATAAACCTTTCATACCGCAAGGATTACCCTTAGGGCGAGGAGAGTTGAAGGTCAGTTGGGGTTCGTAGAGACGAGACCCTCAAAGACCATTGGCGAAGGTCAGCTGGGGTTCGTAGAGACGAGACCCGCAACTACCTGTTGAAGGTGTCCTCGCGGAAGGTCCTGTGAGGCGCGCGAGGGTGGCTTATACAGGGACCTTCCTGAAGCAGCTGAAAGGGGATTACCCTTTCGTACCGCAAGGGGATTACCCTTGGGGCGAGGCGAGTTGAAAGTCAGTTCGGGTTTGTAGAGACGAGACCCTCAAAGACCATTGGCGCGACCGAGTTGAAGGTCAGTTGGGGTTTGTAGAGACGAGACCCGCAAAGACCATTGGTGCGACGAGTTGAATGTCAGTTGGGGTTTGTAGAGACGAGACCCGCAAACACCATTGGCGTGATCGAGTTGAAGGTCAGTTGGGGTTCGTAGAGACGATATCCGCAACCACCGTTGAAGGTGTCCAGGCGGAAGGTCCGGTGATGCGCGTGGGGCGCTTATACAGTGACCTTCCTGAAGAAGCCAAAAGGGGATTACCCTTTCGTACCGCAAGGGGATTACCCTTGGGACGAGGCGAGTTGAAGGTCAGCTGGGGTTCGTAGAGACGAGACCCGCAACTACCTGTTGAAGGTGTCCGCGCGGAAGGTCCGGTGAGGCGCGCGAGGGTGGCTTACATAGGGACCTTCCCGAAGAAGCCAACAGGATTACCCTTTCGTGCCGCAAGGGGATTACCCTTGGGACGAGGCGAGTTGAAGGTCAGCTGGGGTTCGTAGAAACGAGACCCGCACTACCCGTTGAAGGTGTCCGCGGAAGGTCCGGTGAGGCGTGCGGGGGCGGCTTACAGGGAACTTCTGAAGAAGCCAAATGGGGATTTCACTTTCGCACGTCATGGGTATTACCCTTGGGGCGAGGAGAGTTGAAGGTCAGTTGGGGTTCAAAGAGACGAGGTCCTCAAAGACCATTGGCGCTACCATGTTGAAGGTCAGTTTGGGTTCGTAGAGACGAGACCCGCAAAGACCATTGGCGCGACCGAGTTGAAGGTCAGTTAGGGTTCGTAGAGACAAGATCCTCAAAGACCATTGGCGCGACCGAGTTGAAGTTCAGTTGGGGTTCGTAGAGACGAGAACCGCAACTACTGTTGAAGGTGTCCGCGGAAGGTCCGGTGAGGCGCGTGGGGACGGCTTATATTGGGACCTTCTGAAGAAGCCAAAAGGGGATTGCCCTTTCATACCACAAGGGGATTACCCTTGGGACGAGGCGAGTTGAAGGTCAGTTGGGGTTTGTAGAGACGAGACCCTCAAAGGCCATTGGCACCAACGAGTTGAAGGTCAGTTGGGGTTCGTAGAGACGAGACCCGCAACTACTGTTGAAGGTGTCCGCGGAAGGTCCGTTGAGGCGCGCGGGGCGGCTTACACAGGACCTTCCTGAAGAAGCCAAAAGGGGATTTCCTTTCGAACCGCAAGGGGATTACCCTTTGGACGAGCCGAGTTGAAGGTCAGTTGGGGTTCGTAGAGATGAGATCCTCAAAGACCATTGGCGCTACCGAGTTGAAGGTCACTTGGGGTTCGTAGAGACGAGACACGCAAAGACCATTGGCGCGACCGAGTTGAAGGTCAGCTTGGGGTTCGTAGAGACGAGATCCTCGAGACCATTGGCGCGACCGAGTTGAAGCTCAGTTGGGGTTCGTAGAGACGAGACCCGCAACTACCGTTATAGGTGTCCGCGGAAGGTCCGGAGAGGCGCGTGGGGCGGCTTATACAGGACCTTCCTGAAGAAGCCAAAAGGATATTACCCTTTCGCATCGCAAGGGATTACCCTTGGGACGAGGCGAGTGAAAGGTCAGCTGGCGTTCATAGAGATGAGACCGCAACCACCGTTAAAGGTGTCCGCGGAAGGTCCGGTGAGGCGCGCGGTGGCGGCTTACACAGGACCTTCCGTAAGAAGCCAAAAGGGGATTACCCTTTCGCATCGCAAGGGATTACCCTTGGGACGAGGCGAGTTGAAGGTCTGTTAGGGTTCGTAGAGACGAGATCCTCAAAGACCATTGGCGCGACCGAGTTGAAGGTCAGTTGGGGTTCGTAGAGACGAGACCCGCAAAGACCATTGGCGCGACCGAGTTGAAGGTCAGTTGGGGTTCGTAGAGACGAGACCCTCAAAGACCATTGGCGCGACCGAGTTGAAGGTCAGTTGGGGTTCGTAGAGACGAGACCCTCAAAGACCATTGGCGAAGGTCATCTGGGGTTCGTAGAGACGAGACCCGCAACTACCTGTTGAAGGTGTCCACGCGGAAGGTCCGGTGAGGCGCACGGGGCGGCTTATACAGGGACCTTCCTGAAGAAGCCAATAGGGGATTACCCTTTCGTACTGCAAGGGGATTACCCTTGGGACGAGGCGAGTTGAAGGTCAGTTGGGGTTTGTAGAGACGAGACACTCAAAGACCATTGGCGCGACCGAGTTGAAGGTCGATTGGGGTTCGTAGAGACGAGACCCGCAAAGACCATTGGTGCGACCGAGTTGAATGTCAGTTGGGGTTTGTAGAGACGAGACCCGCAAACACCATTGGCGCGATCGAGTTGAAGGTCGGCTTGGGTTCGTAGAGACGAGACCTGCAACTACCTGTTGAATGTGTCCGTGCGGAAGGTCCGGTGAGGCGCGCGAGGGCGGCTTATACAGGGACCTTCCTGAAGAAGCCAAAAGGGGATTACCCTTTCGTACCGCAAGGGGATTACCCTTGGGACGAGGCGAGTTGAAGGTCAGCTGGGGTTCGTAGAGACGAGACCCGCAACTACCTGTTGAAGGTGTCCGCGCGGAAGGTCCGGTGAGGCGCGCGAGGGCGGCTTACACAGGGACCTTCCTGAAGAAGCCAAAAAGGTTATTACTCTTTCGTACCGCAAGAGGATTACCCTTGGGACGAGGTGAGTTGAAGGTCAGCTGGGGTTCGTAGAGCGAGACCCGCACTACCTGTTGAAGGTGTCCGCGCGGAAGGTCCGGTGAGGCGTGCGGGGCGGCTTACACAGGAACTTCTGAAGAAGCCAAAAGGGGATTACCCTTTCGCATTACGCAAGGGGATTACCCTTGGGACGAGGAGAGTTGAAGGTCAGTTGGGGTTCAAAGAGACGAGGTCCTCAAAGACCATTGGCGCTACCATGTTGAAGGTCAGTTTGGGTTCGTAGAGACGAGACCATCAAAGACCATTGGCGCGACCGAGTTGAAGGTCAGTTAGGGTTCGTAGAGACAAGATCCTCAAAGACCATTGGCGCGACCGAGTTGAAGTTCAGTTGGGGTTCGTAGAGACGAGAACCGCAACTACCTGTTGAAGGTGTCCGCGGAAGGTCCGGTGAGGCGCGTGGGGACGGCTTATATTGGGACCTTCTGAAGAAGCCAAAGGGGATTACCCTTTCGTATCGCAAGGGGATTACCCTTGGGACGAGGCGAGTTGAAGGTCAGTTGGGGTTTGTAGAGACGAGACCCTCAAAGGCCATTGGCACTACCGAGTTGAAGGTCAGTTGGGGTTCGTAGAGACGAGACCCGCAACTACCGTTGAAGGTGTCCGCGGAAGGTCCGTTGAGGCGCGCGGGCGGCTTACACAGGACCTTCCTGAAGAAGCCAAAAGGGTATTGCCCTTTCGCACCGCAAGGGGATTACCCTTTGGGCGAGCCGAGTTGAAGGTCAGTTGTGGTACGTAGAGATGAGATCCTCAAAGACCATTGGCGCTACCGAGTTGAAGGTCAGTTGGGGTTCGTAGAGACGAGACACGCAAAGACCAATGGCGCGACCGAGTTGAAGGTCATTTGGGGTTCGTAGAGACGAGATCCTCGAGACCATTGGCGCGACCGAGTTGAAGCTCGCTTGGGGTTCGTAGAGACGAGACCCGCAACTACCTGTTATAGGTGTCCGCGGAAGGTCCGGAGAGGCGCGTGGGGCGGCTTATACAGGGGACCTTCTGAAGAAGCCAAAAGGATATTACCCTTTCGCACCGCAAGGGATTACCCTTGGGACGAGGCGAGTGAAAGGTCAGCTGGCGTTCATAGAGATGAGACCGGCAACCACCGTTAAAGGTGTCCGCGGAAGGTCCGGTGAGGCGCGCGGTGGCGGCTTACACAGGACCTTCCGAAGAAGCCAAAGGGATTACCCTTTCACACCGCAAGGGGATTACCCTTGGGGCGAGGCGAGTTGAAGGTTAGTTGGGGTTCGTAGAGACGAGACCCTCAAAGACCATTAGCGCGACCGAGTTGAAGGTCAATTGGGGTTCGTAGAGACGAGACCCGCAAAGACCATTGGCGCGACCGAGTTGAAGGTCAGTTGGGGTTCGTAGAGACGAGACCCTCAAAGACCATTGGCGCGACCGAGTTGAAGGTCAGTTGGGGTTCGTAGAGACGAGACCCTCAAAGACCATTGTCGCGACCGAGTTGAAGGTCAGTTGGGGTTCGTAGAGACGAGACCCGCAACTACTTGTTGAAGGTGTCCGCGCGGAAGGTCCGGTGAGGCGCACGAGGACGGCTTATACAGGGACCTTCCTGAAGGAGCCAAAAGGGGATTACACTTTCGTACCACAAGGGGATTACCCTTGGGACGAGGCGAGTTGAAGGTCAGTTGGGGTTCGTAGAGACGAGACCCTCAAAGACCATTGGCGCGACCGAGTTGAAGGTCAGTTGGGGTTCGTAGAGACGAGACCCTCAAAGACCATTGGTGCGACCGAGTTGAAGGTCAGTTGGGGTTTGTAGAGACGAGACCCTCAAAACACCATTGGCGCGATCGAGTTGAAGGTCAGTTGGGGTTCGTAGAGACGATATCCACAACCACCTGTTGAAGGTGTCCAGGCGGAAGGTCCGGTGAGGCGCGTGGGGCGGCTTATACAGGACCTTCCTGAAGGAGCCAAAAGGGGATTACCCTTTCGTACCTCAAGGGGATTACCCTTGGGACGAGGCGAGTTGAAGGTCAGCTGGGGTTCGTAGAGACGAGACCCGCAACTACCTGTTGAAGGTGTCCGCGGAAGGTCCGGTGAGGCGCGCGAGGGCGGCTTACATAGGGACCTTCCGAGAAGAAGCCAACAGGATTACCCTTTCGTGCCGCAAGGGGATTACCTTTGAGACGAGGCGAGTTGAAGGTCAGCTAGGGTTCGTAGAGACAAGACCCGTAGCTACCTGTGTTGAAGGTGTCCGCGCGAAGGTCCGGTGAGGCGTGCGGGGCGGCTTACACAGGACCTTCTGAAGAAGCCAAAGGGGATTACCCTTTCGCATCCGCAAGGGGATTACCCTTGGGACGAGGATAGTTGAAGGTCAGTTGGGGTTCAAAGAGACGAGGTCCTCAAAGACCATTGGCACTACCATGTTGAAGGTCAGTTGGGGTTCGTAGAGACGAGACCCGCAAAGACGATTGGCGCGACCGAGTTGAAGGTCAGTTGGGGTTCGTAGAGACAAGATCCTCAAAGACCATTGGCGCGACCGAGTTGAAGTTCAGTTGGGGTTCGTAGAGACGTGAACCGCAACTACCATTGAAGGTGTCCGCGTTGAAGGTCCGGTGAGGCGCGTGGGGACGGCTTATATTGGGACCTTCCCCAAGAAGCCAAAGGGGATTACCCTTTCGTATCGCAAGGGATTACCCTCGGGATGAGGCGAGTTGAAGGTCAGTTGGGGTTTGTAGAGACGAGACCCTCAAAGGCCATTGGCACTACCGAGTTGAAGGTCGGTTGGGGTTCGTAGAGACGAGACCCGCAAAGACCATTGGCGTGAACGAGTTGAAGGTCATTTGGGGTTCGTAGAGAAGAGACCCGCAAAGACCATTGGTGCGACCGAGTTGAATATCAGTTGGGGTTTGTTGAGAAGAGAACCGCAAAGACCATTGGCGCGACCGAGTTGAAGGTCAGTTGGGGTTCGTAGAGACGAGATCCGTAACCACCATTGAAGGTGTCCAGCGGAAGGTCCGGTGAGGCACGTGGGGCGGCTTATACAAAGACCTTCTTGAAGAAGCCAAAGGGGATTGCCCTTTAGAGACGCAAGGGCATTACCCTTGGGACGAGGCGAGTTGAAGGTCATCCGGGGTTCGTAGAGACGAGACCCGCAACTACCATTGAAGGTGTCCGCGCGGAAGGTCCGTTGAGGTGCGCGGGGCGGCTTAAACAGGACCTTCTGAAGAAGCCAAAAGGGGATTTCCCTTTCGAACCTCAAGGGGATTACCCTTTGGAGGAGCCGAGTTGAAGGTCAGTTGGGGTTCGTAGAGATGAGATCCTCAAAGACCATTGGCGCTACCGAGTTGAATGTCAGTTGGGGTTCGCATAGACGAGACGCTCAAACACCATTGGCGCGACCGAGTTGAAGGTCAGTTGGGGTTCGTAGAGACGAGACCCGCAAAGACCATTGGTGTGACCGAATTGAAGGTCAGCTGGGGTTCGTAGAGACGAGACCCACAACTACCTTTGAAGGTGTCCACGCGGAAGGTGTGGTGAGGCGCGACGAGACGGCTTATACCATTGGCGCTTCCGAGAAGAAGCCAATAGGGGTTTACCCTTTCGTATCGCAAGGATTGCCCTTGGGATGAGGCGAGTTGATGGTCAGTTGGGGTTTATAGAGACGAGACCCTCAAAGACCATTGGCGCGACCGAGTTGAAGGTCAGTTGGGGTTCGTAGAGACGAGACCCGCAAAGACCATTGGCGCGACCGAGTTGAAGGTCAGTTGGGGTTCGAAGAGACGAGACCCGAAAAGACCATTGGAGCGACACAGTTGAAGGTCAGATGGGGTTCGTAGAGACGAGACCCTCAAAGACCATTGACACGACCGAGTTGAAGGTTAGTTGGGGTTCGTAGAGACGAGATCCGCAACTACATTGAAGGTGTCCGCGGGGCGGCTTACACAGGACCTTCCCGAAGAAGCCAAAAGGGGATAAACCTTTCGCACTGCAAGGGGATTACCCTTAGGGCGAGGAGAGTTGAAGGTCAGTTGGGGTTCGTAGAGACAAGATCCTCAAAGACCATTGGCGCGACCGAGTTGAAGTTCAGTTGGGGTTCGTAGAGACGAGAACCGCAACTACCATTGAAGGTGTCCGCGGAAGGTCCGGTGAGGCGCGTGGGGACGGCTTATATTGGGACCTTCCGCGAAGAAGCCAAAGGGGATTACCCTTTCGTATCGCAAGGATTACCCTTGGGACGAGGCGAGTTGAAGGTCAGTTGGGGTTTGTAGAGACGAGACCCTCAAAGGCCATTGGCACTACCGAGTTGAAGGTCAGTTGGGGTTCGTAGAGACGAGACCCGCAATGACCATTGGCGCAACGAGTTGAAGGTCATTTGGGGTTCGTAGAGAAGAGACCCGCAAAGACCATTGGTGCGACCGAGTTGAATATCAGTTGGGGTTTGTTGAGAAGAGAACCGCAAAGACCATTGGCGCGACCGAGTTGAAGGTCGGTTGGGGTTCGTAGAGACGAGATCCGTAACCACCGTTGAAGGTGTCCAGCGGAAGGTCCGGTGAGGCACGTGGGGCGGCTTATACAGGACCTTCTTGAAGAAGCCAAAAGGGGATTGCCCTTTCGCATCGCAAGGGGATTACCCTTGGGACGAGGCGAGTTGAAGGTCATCTGGGGTTCGTAGAGACGAGACCCGCAACTACCATTGAAGGTGTCCGCGCGAAGGTCCGTTGAGGCGCGCGGGGCGGCTTACACAGGGGACCTTCCTGAAGAAGCCAAAGGGGATTTCCCTTTCGAACCGCAAGGGATTACCCTTTGACGAGCCGAGTTGAAGGTCAGTTGGGGTTCGTAGAGATGAGATCCTCAAAGACCATTGGCGCTACCGAGTTGAAGGTCGATTGGGGTTCGTAGAGACGAGACACGCAAAGACCATTGGCGCGACCGAGTTGAAGGTCAGTTGGGGTTCGTAGAGACGAGATCCTCGAGAGACCATTGGCGCGACCGAGTTGAAGCTCAGTTGGGGTTCGTAGAGACGAGACCCGCAACTACTGTTGAAGGTGTCCGCGCGAAGGTCCGGAGAGGCACGTGGGGGCGGCTTATACAGGACCTTCCTGAAGAAGCCAAAAGGATATTACCCTTTCGTATCCGCAAGGGGATTACCCTTGGGACGAGGCGAGTTAAAGGTCAGCTGGCGTTCATAGAGATGAGACCGGCAACTACCGTTAAAGGTGTCCGAGCGGAAGGTCCGGTGAGGCGCGCGGGGGCGACTTACACAGGACCTTCCTGAAGAAGCCAAAAGGGGATTACCCTTTCGTACCGCAAGGATTACCCTTGGGACGAGGCGAGTTGAAGGTCAGTTGGGGTTCGTAGAGACGAGATCCTCAAAGACCATTGGCGCTACCGAGTTGAAGGTCGGTTGGGGTTCGTAGAGACGAGACCCGCAAAGACCATTGGCGCGACCGAGTTGAAGGTCAGTTGGGGTTCGTAGAGACGAGACCCTCAAAGACCATTGGCGCGACCGAGTTGAAGGTCAGTTGGGGTTCGTAGAGACGAGACCCTCAAAGACCATTTTCGCGACCGAGTTGAAGGTCAGTTGGGGTTCGTAGAGACGAGACCCGCAACTACTTGTTGAAGGTGTCCGCGCGGAAGGTCCGGTGAGGCGCACGAGGACGGCTTATACGAGACCTTGCTGAAGAAGCCAATAGGATTACCCTTTCGTACCGCAAGGGGATTACCCTTGGGACGAGGCAAGTTGAAAGTCAGTTGGGCTTTGTAGAGACGAGACCCTCAAAGACCATTGGCGCGACCGAGTTGAAGGTCAGTTGGGGTTCGTAGAGACGAGACCCGCAAAGACCATTGGTGCGACCGAGTTGAATGTCGATTGGGGTTTGTAGAGACGAGACCTGCAAACACCATTGGCGCGATCGAGTTGAAGGTCAGTTGGGGTTCGTAGAGACGATATCCACAACCACCGTTGAAGGTGTCCAGGCGGAAGGTCCGGTGAGGCGCGTGGGGCGGCTTATACAGTGACCTTCCCGAAGAAGCCAAAAGGGGATTACCCTTTCGTACCTCAAGGGATTACCCTTGGGACGAGGCGAGTTGAAGGTCAGCCGGGGTTCGTAGAGACGAGACCCGCAACTACTGTTGAAGGTGTCCGCGGAAGGTCCGGTGAGGCGCGCGGGGCGGCTTACATAGGGACCTTCCTGAAGAAGCCAACAGGATTACCCTTTCGTGCCGCAAGGGGATTACCCTTGGGACGAGGCGAGTTGAAGGTCAGGCCGGGTTCGTAGAAACGAGACCCGCACTACCCGTTGAAGGTGTCCGCGCGAAGGTCCGGTGAGGCGTGCGGGGCGGCTTACAGGACCTTCTGAAGAAGCCAAAAGGGATTACCCTTTCGCATCGCAAGAGATTACCCTTGGGACGCGAGGATAGTTGAAGGTCAGTTGGGGTTCAAAGAGACGAGACCCTCAAAGACCATTGGCGCGACCGAGTTGAAGGTCAGTTGGGGTTCGTAGAGACGAGACCCGCAAAGACCATTGGCGCTGTCACAGCCACCCCGCCCGGTTGCGGAGGCGGAGCCGGCCGCGACGTCGGAACAGGAATTACGGCGGAAAACGCGGCAGCGGAGCATCGAGCTCGAATCACAGAATCGTTGAGTAACAACTAGCAACCTATAACTCATACAAGGCAAGCATGCTTAACAATCTTACTTCTACCACACATGCAGTTCATGGTATGCTAACATCAATTATCGCCATCAACACAGAAGCACTAAGTCCGAGATAAACCAAATCTACTATAGGCATGTCGGGGCTCCGCCACGACTCGTAAGACAGACAGCAATGTAATACATCTCAAGTTATGCAACCTTTACAAATTACATGATCTGATCTATCTGCATGCAGTTACAGCTACAGAGCCGATAAACAAAATCCTATAGATACCTAGCGCGGAATCTGAAGCGACCTCCGCACGTGGTACTGCTGCTGCAACCCAACCTCAAAATGAAGGAAGCACCGCGGAAACTCTACTCCGCCGGTTGCTTGTCAGGACGGCCTGAAAGTGGTAAACAGATAAAAGGGTGAGTCCTCGAAAGGACCCGATAAGGGCTTAAGGTAAAAGTGCGGTTTGCCCATGGGCGACAATCAACTCGCAAAACAGAATATCACAAAGATATGCATGTACACATGAACATAAAGCATAACATAAATCAGAATCCAACATATGCGGTCCAACCGCCGAGCGACCAGTAACGGCCCTCACAGAGGTCGTAATGTCTGGTCGAGCAAGCAGATAGCACGGTACGGCTGGGGTCGCGATCCCCAAACCGCCGTAGGGTCACGTAACAAGTATCGGCACTCCCGGTGCGGATACGTAATGTAACCAAGGAGCACCCGTGGTCTCTCCAACCATACGGGTCTCGTCACGTAATCGAACTAATAATAATAAGATATACAAATACAATGTAAGTATCATACCGATAACATATACGAAGCGAACAAACGTACATTTTACCAAATTAAGCCCTTACCTCGAAACGCGCCCGCAGCCCAACACTCGGAAAATCCCGACTCCCGACCGAAATGCACAACTTGACTCCTACGGGTCCGCGCTACTCCACCAACGCAGAATCAAGTCTGCATAACCATAGTTGGATCGAACACATCCAAACAAACCTCGAGAAAACAATTTCCGCACAAACCCGCACTTTCCTAAAATTCCACAAAGCTCGGTTTTACAAACCGAGCCTGAACATTGTTAATTATACACCACTAAACCCATTCCAACCCTTAAACCCACATTCCGGACGCCTTTCCGGAGAACCCGCTTAAACCTAACTTTTCCCACCGTTGTCCGAAAATGATGTTTCAAACACCATCATGAACCTATTTCCTTACACAATACCAATTTAGGATTCAAACCAACCAAAGCACAACCTTATCATGGAAAAAGTTTCACTTGAACACTTTGACCCTTAACCAATTTTTCACCACACTTCCAAATCAAACCATTCAAGCTTCCAAATAATCATACTAATTACCAATTTCACTTCCTAGCCAACATTACTAACCAATTGCATCAAAACAACAAAACCCCTTGGTGGCAAATCGGTGCGCGTGATTGCCACGTTATTTGACTTGCGCGTAACGATATTGACGGAAGCCATTAGGTCGACTTTGTCTTGGGCACGATTGTCGAGGAATAGAGAGATTCTCGATGTGATTTGACGAGTCGCGTTGAGTAGTTAATAAATGTTACCACTTTCGGTATGAATAGTGAATGTATTTATAGTCCCATGTTTCGATGGCGTTATTGTAATATCCCAATGTAAGGTGATTATTCGTTTTAGGTCCTATATGCACTTCGGGAAGTATAGTTCGGGAACGTTCTCAATCTTTATTCGGATTATAAGTTTTTAATGGGGCCCTTGTTCCGGCTTGTCCGTGGGCCTTTGTTAGGCCTTTTATGCGTATTTGGGCACAGCGGCCATCAAGTCCCCCCAAGCCCTTTTGGCCGACTAGAAGGAGTCCAAAGTTCTTTCCTTGAAGGTTCATTTTAGAAAATCTGTCGAGTCATGTTCGGGAACTACTTGGTTCGGGATATGTTCCTTGCTCGGAGTATCCGATTAAATCTGCTGTTCGGTAACATTGTTCGGGCATGTGGCTTCTCTTGTGTTCGTAATCGTTCAGTTCCGTACTAGTGTGTTCGGGCTTTTGAATCGTTTCCCGTACTATTGTGTTCGGGAAACCGAGGATGCGAAACTCGTGTCTCGAACGATGTTCGGGCTTTTGAATAGTTTCCGTATTATTGTGTTCGGGAAACCGAGGATGTGAAACCTGTTTGTCTCGAACGATGTTCGGGCTTTTGAATCGTTCCGTATTATTGTGTTCGGGAAACCGAGGATGTGAAATCTGTTTGTCTCGAACGATGTTCGGGCTTTTGAATCGTCCCCGTACTATAATGTCCGGGAAACTGAGGATGTGAAATCCTCCGTTTGTCTCGAACAATGTTCGGGCTTTTGAATCGTCCCGTACTATGATGTTCGGGAAACCGAGATGTGAAATCCTCCTTTTGTCTCGAACAATTTTCGGGCTTTTGAATCGCCCCCGTACTATGATGTTCGGGAAGCGAGGATGTGGAATCCTCCATTTGTCTCGAACAATGTTCGAAGCTTACAATCGTTCCCGTACTATGATGTTCGGGAACCGAGGATGTGGAGTCCTCCATTTGTCTCGAACAATGTTCGGGCTTCAATCGTTCCTCGTACTATGATGTTCGGGAAACCGAGGATGTTGAGTCCTCCATTTGTCTCGAACAATGTTCGGCTTCAATCGTTCCCGTACTATGATGTTCGGGAAACTGAGGATGTTGAGTCCTCCTTTTGTCTCGAACAATGTTCGGGCTTCTGATTCGTTGCCCGTACTATGATGTTCGGGAAACTGAGGATGTTGAGTCCTCCATTTGTCTCGAACAATGTTCGGGCTTCTGAATCGTTCCCCGTACTATGATGTTCGGGAAACTGAGGATGTTGAGTCCTCCATTTGTCTCGAACAATGTTCGGGCTTCTGAATCGTTCCCCGTACTATGATGTTCGGGAAACTGAGGATGTTGAGTCCTCCATTTGTCTCGAACAATGTTCGGGCTTCTGAATCGTTCCCCGTACTATGATGTTCGGGAAACTGAGGATGTGGAGTCCTCCATTTGTCTCGAACAATGTTCGGGCTTCTGAATCGTTTCTGGGATTTTCATATTCGGGATCTGTTGATATTCCCAACGGTTACTTTTTGAATCGACGGTGGAGATCATGTGCTGTTTGGCGATTCATCTGCCCGATCTTTTCTATAAGTGTGATGGGCCTCATTTTCATTTTGCATCTCTCAAGCTCTTCTCTTCACAATAAACTCACGACGGACAATCCCACGCTCCAGGAGGCTGTTAGTATCTTCAAGAAGTGGAAGACCGTTGAAGAACCTAATCCAGAAGACTTCTTCCCCCCTTTCCTTGGAGAAACCACCGTACCTGACGGTTACAAAGGTTCGTCCGCCGTCCATCAGTTCTACCGACTCCACCGTCGGGTTGTTGACGCCGCTGCTACCAGCCCGTCTTTTAGTCTTCTTCCGGCGAGCCGTCCGTGTTTCCTCCGGCCATTTACCCGAGGTACATGAGAATGGCCCCTACTTTTCCTTCACCTTCTACTGTTCGCCCTTCAGGTTGCCTTTTAGAGACCAAGGCGAGGTTCCCAAGGTTGGTGGTCCGAGATTGAAAACTACCGGAGTAAGGCGACTCCGGAGTTAATAAAGGAGTGGCAGTCCACTTATTTCGTCCCGATGACGGTCCGTACTCGGGTTCCGTCTCCTGAATGCCGGGCGTATGAGCACAGGAAAGGCTGGTTGGTGATCTTCAAGGATCAGCTGCTATGCGGGCTCCGCTTTCCCCCGCACCCTTTTGTTAAACAGTTAGCGGAATCCCACGGGTTAGCCGTTAACCAATTTAGCCCGAATACCTATTGCCACATAAATGCCTACCTCATCCTCTGTGCTCTGTTCGAGATAGAGCCAACTATATCCACTTTCCTCCAGTACTATAAAGTAAACGTAGTCCCGAGGAACTGTTTCTACTTCTTGATGCCCGGGGTCCTCCTACTGTAAAATTCAACTTTGTTTGGAATCGCCAACCAGCCGCAAGGGATGGCATCGGGAATTCTTTTTCATGAAGCCTTTGATGTGTCATGGGGCCTGCAAACGGCGCAGAAGGTAGGAGGACTGCCGGATGTGCGAAGTCCTCGGCGGCTACCGAAGGAGCTGCGCCAAGGAGAACTATGACCGGTTTGACAATAAGATCCGGACCATTGCTCCTTGGTGCGGCGATGGGCCGAAGGAAGTCCTCCCCTTCCCTTTGTACTGGAGGCTGATTACCCAAGGGGTCCTTTCCCACTTGGGTATTATTCAGGGGGACTTGGGGGAGTTGGGCATCCGGGAATCTCCCCTTCGACCCGAGACCTGGCCTTGGTGCATCGTCTTGGGCGAGACGTCCTTCGAGGACTTCAAGAAAGGTTTATATCGTTCTTCCGTTCATAGATGCATTCGTTTGATATTAACTAATTCTTCCCCTTTTTGCGAAATGGAGCCCGAGTTTGATCTTGGCGCCATCTTTCGGGATGCGCAGCGAAGAAACCGAGCTCTAAAGCCGGTACTTGAGGCCCGCAGCAGCTGAAAAGAAACGGAAAAGAGCTGCCGGTAGATCCGAGGCTGCGGGCCAGCTCACGAGAAGCTCGCCGGGAAGTCCGCCCCGGTCCATATGGAAGGTCATCCCACTCGGGATGATGTTTATGACATGCCGCGGACCTCCCGAACAAGTTAGAAGGACAAGGGGAAGTTCACAGCCTTCGAGGTGACCGGGCAAAGTGCCCCGAGGTCGAGCCCATCGAGTTTCAGCTAGGTAATCAATCGGTGAAATTACGCAATCTCTGTTTTGGAATCTATTCGGGAATCTTTCCCGAATGTTTGGTGAACCCGCTGCATGACGTGGTTCGATCTCATTTTTGTACCTTAGGTCCGGACTGGAGGAGGCCCAAGAAGAGAAGCGGCGGCTGCGGGATGAAAAGCTCGATTCGGGGATAATCTTATTCCCGGGAGCCGGGTGGCTGATCCATGAGGATCAAAATGTCCTCGACGATGAGGACGTCAAAGACATGGCTCCCGAGCTTTTCAACGGGACCACCACCGCCCGAACAATGGAGTGCCTAGAGCACTTCTACCCCGACATGGGCGTCGCCGCTTCCAAAGTGGCCGCCCTCGGTACCGAGTGTTAGCATCTGTTAGTTTATTTCTTAAGTCTTGGTTTCTCATGCTCGCACCTCGGGAAAATAATCTGTCATAATACTGTCCAGTTGGCCACAATGGGCGGGTGGATTTCCCTAATCACCCAAGAGACCCACCGGATCATGTCCGAGGCCGAACAACGGGCGACTAAAGCCGTATATGTGGTGGCTAAGCTGATCCAATGAGTCCATCACTACGAGCGATTGCTTGCGGGTTTCCCGTACCACTCCTAAGCTCGAGCTTCCAAAGCTCACATATCCGGGAGATCCTCGGCCCGGTGAGGCTGATGACTTCGCTTTGGCTGAGGTTGCCTTCCCGAGCGCGGTCAAAGAGCGCCGCCATTCTCGAGGACGCTATTCGGGAAGAAGCTAAATCGCTCAAGGCTGAAAAGGAAAGGTTTCAAGTGGACCTCGCCAATCGGAAGGAGCACTTGAGCGGGAGCTGCGGGTCAAGGATGAGGAGAATCGAGACTTCGGGATGAAGTCGCCGCGCTCCAAGCCAAAATCCCGAAGTACCAGAAGGTGCTAAGTGAGGCAGTGGATCTGGCCGTTAACAAATATACCTTCGGGTTTTGTTTGGCTAGAAAACAGATAGTTGAGCGCAACCCTCATGCCGACCGTCCGGACTTGATGGGCGTGAAGAGCCCGAAGAGGATCCCACTGCACGGGACGAATTTCTGCATCCGCCCGAACCAGTAACTGTTGATGATTTTGCCGATCCTGAGTGATGTGCTGTACTTTTTTATCCATTTTTGTAAATCCGACCTCGGGCATTATTAATGAAAACATTCAAGGTTTGGTTCAACACTTGTCTCTGGATTCAGCTTTATTATTTCCCGATCAAACAAAGTATTTCCTCAAAGCCTCGGAATGAAAAGAATTTGCTAATTCTCGTCCTTCGGGATCTGATAACTTGTAAACTCCTTTCCGTTCTTCGGCGACGACCTCGAAGGGGCCTTCCCAGTTCGGGGCGAACACGCCCCCTTTTGGTCTTCGGGATCCTAGTTTGGTTTGCCGTAAGACCAAATCACCCACTTTGATATTTTTTGCCTTCACTTTTGAGTTTGCTGCAGACGCGGTTCTCTGTTGAAAAGCCTTCCTTCGAAGCTCTGCTTCATCTCTTCTTCCTTCGAGAAAGTCTAAGTTTGCTCTCAAACCTTGCTCATTCGCTACTTCTTCGAACACTTCGGTTCTGAGTGATGAATTTGCTACTTCAATCGGGATTAGCGCCTCGGTCCCGTATGTCAGGGAGAACGGGGTTTCTCCGGTTGACCTTCGGGGCGTAGTCCGGTAACTCCATAAAACGTGAGGGAGTTCCCCGGGCCACTTTCCTTTCGCCTTTCCAAGTCTGGCCTTTAACCCATCCTTCAACGCTTCGGTTGGATACTTCAACTTGGCCGTTGCTCTGCGGGTGGGCGACCGGAGCAAAATGAATCTTGATCCCGAATTCCTCGGCGAAATCTTGGAATCCACCGCCGCTGAACCGAGCTCCGTTATCGGCAACCAGTGACCTTCGGGCACCCGAACTGCAGATGATGCTTTTCCAAACAAACTTTCGGATGTTCTCAGCTGTAATAGTAGCCAAGGGTTCGGATTCTATCCACTTGGTGAAATAATCCACGGCGACCACACAATACTTAAGTCCTCCGGGCGGTGGGCAAAGCTCCAATCAGATCGATTCCCCACACGGCGAACGGTATGGGGTAGTCCGAGGATGATACATACTCCGAGGGAACTCTTTGTATTCGAGCGTGCTCGACACCTTTGCACTTGTTCACTAGCCTCCTTGCGTCTTCCTTGAGAGTAGGCCAAAAGAACCCTTGTCTTAGTATGACCGCAGCTAAGGCGTCCGATTTAACGTGCGACCCGCAGGTGCCTTCATGAGCTTCCCGTAGAATGTCCTCGGTGCCTCCTTCACCGACGCATTTCGCAGCGGGGAAGAGAATCCTTTACGGTACATACTATCTCCAATTATGACAAACTTGCTGGCCTTTCTTGATGTTTGCGGCATCGGTTGGGTTGTCCGGGAGCACCCCTTCATCGAGGTACTTCCAAGAAGGTGACCTCCATCCCAAGCAATGCAGCCTATCCGGAGTAGTCGATGCAAGGTTCACTTTTTCTTCGCCGTAAGAAGCTGACTTGAAAGTTGGTCAGCCTCCGAATTGAGCGTCCTCGGGATCTTCTCGATGCATAACTTTTCAAATCCGCTGCCAACCTTTTAGCTACTTCGGCGTACCTCTTAAGACTTGGTTCTTTGATCTCGTACTCCCCGCTCATCCGCTGAACGAGAAGGTTCGAGTCACCGCATGCTTTCGGTGATCGGATTCCCGCCTTCTTGGCTAACTCGCAGACCAGCAATGAGGGCTTCATATTCGGCTGCGTTGTTCGTTACCGGGAAATTGCACTTGATTGACTTAGTGGCCTTCATTCCTTCTCGGGCCTTCGAGTACTAGTCCGGCACCTTGCTTGTCCGATCCCGAAGCTCCATCCACGTGTAGGGTCCAGACCGGACTATCCTCGCTCAAAGAATCCGCACTCTCGGACTCCTTGGGCAATTCCGCGATAAAATCAGCTAATGCTTGTGCCTTGATCGCTCTTCGGGTTCATACTTGATCTCGTACTCGCTTAGCTCGACGCACCACTTTGATAGCCTTCCGGAGTGGTCTACCGCCTTAAGATGTCCTTGATAGGGACATTACTTGAACAATGATGGAAAACCCGAGGAAGTATGGTTTCAACCTTCGGCTGAAAGGACCAGAGTATACCGCCTATACGGATCATCGGGTAGTTCAGTTCGGCTCCGTGCGTGGATTTGCTTACGTAATAGACCGCCACCGCTTCCCTCGGTCGCCTTCTTGAACAAGTACCGAATCGACGGCCTTTTCACCTACCGCTGTACACAATGAGGGGTCTGTCCTCGGTCGGTTGCCAAGCGTAGGCATTTCGAGTAGGTAGGCTCGATTTCCTCCCGTGCTCTTTGGCATTCGGGATTCCAACCGAACCTAGCTCTTTCCTTTGCGTTTTCTTCCTTAGATTTTCTCTCACCTTTGCGTACGCCTATTCGGCCCGGCTCCGCGCCTTCTTTGATTAAAAGCTTGAAGAACGGACGACACTTGTCTCCATATCGAGATATAAAACGACCGAGGGCCGTAATTTTCCGAGGAGTCTCTGCACGCCCTTTATCGATGAGGGTGTCCTCACGCTCAAGAGTGCTTCGATCTTTGCGGGATTCGCGTCGATGCCGCTCGACACCATAAACCCGAGAAATTTCCCGGACGTTACCCGAAAACACACTTATCCGGATTCAGCCGTAATCCATACTTTCGGATCTGCCCGAACACCTCTTCAATATCGCGGATTAGATTTTCTTCTTCCTTGCTTTTGATGATGACATCGTCAACATAAACCTCGAGAATTCTTCCAATCTGCTCGGAGAATACCTTGTCCATCAATCTTTGGTAGGTTGCTCGGCGTTCTTCAGCCCGAAGGGCATTCTCGTATAACAATGCGTTCCAACGCCGCTTATGAAAGATGTTTTTCTTCATCGGCCGGGTCCATCCTTATCTCGATGATACCCACCGTAAGCGCCGAGGAAAGAGAGCCTCGCGTGTCCGGCCGTGGAGTCCACGAGCCTATCGATCGGAGGAGTTGGATACGAATCCTTCGGGCAAGCATCATTTACGTTAGTGAAGTCGATGCACATGCGCAGCTTGTCGCTATCCTCACGGTCGCCACCACGGGATTGCTCAGCCATTCGGGATACGATACTTCCCTTATGACCCCGCATCGAGGAGCTTCAAATTTGCTCTTTGATGAAGGCTCTTTTGAATGGGGCATTATTTCTTTTCTTACGCCTTATCGGTCCGGAACTAGGATTGATGTGCAGGTGTTGTATTACCTTCGGGTTAATCCGGGCATGTCACTCGGAGAGTAAGCGAACAAGTCTTTATTCATTCAAGTAAGTTTACAAGGTTTTGCTTACTGCCCTCTCGGCAAGTCTTTCGCGATTCTCGTTGTCCTATCTCCTTCCAGACAACGCCTTCGTACTCCGCTTCCTCATCGCTTTCCTTCGGGCAACCCGGAGTGGGACTCTTCGAGCTATCGCCATGACATCCTTGGCCTCTCTTTGGCTCACGTAGATCGAGGCGCCCCTCATCCGTAGCGAACGTGATGGTCGGGAATTTCACGTCGATCCTCATGTGAATGGCTACCGGGTTTCTCCCGATGATAGCATTGTACGCAGAGGGGACATCGAGGACGAGCCACTTGACCATCAACGTCGTGTACCGGGATTGTCCTTCGGGGCCGACCCCGATGAACATCGCAGGAAGCTCGATGGAGCCTAAAACTGGTATCTCGTCCGGGCCCACACCGTAGGTTGCTGTCTTGACGGGGTTCAATCGGCTTGACTTAAGCTTGAGGCCTTCATACGCCTTTCTGAACAGCACATCCGCATTTGAGCCGTCGTCGCACAGAACCCTTTTGACGACAATGGTCCCGATCCGTAGGGTGATGATGAGTGGGTCATAATGCGGCAGATGCACTTCGGACCCATCTGCTCGTTTGATTCTTGAAGACGGATCTCCGTAGCTTAGCGAGGCTATCTCCCTCGCCTTCCTCTTCCTTGCATTCGAACCCAGCGTGGTTGTTATGGTGTTCAAGATCCCGGTGGGCTGCGGCGGAACCATCTTCTCCTTGCCCTTCTTGTTCGGTCTGATGAATCTTCTTCAGCCTTCCCTTTGCCTCGAGAAACTTCCTCGCCCGAGGCATCTTCGAGTACTCTCCCAGAGAGCCTTTCTTGATGAGGTGCTCTATATACCTCTTGATTGGTAGCACTGCTCGATTTCATGCCCGGTGTCTCGTGAAACCGCAGCATTTGGACGAATCACGCCGCCCCTTCCGGCATGGCCACAGGCGATTAATACTCAGTGCCTTGTCTTTGGAGTGCCGCGAGGATACTAGCCCGGGACGTATTAAGGGGGTGAAGCCCGAACTTCTCTCGAAAGTCCTCTTGTCCTCCCAACTCCTCGGCCGCTTGACCGGCTGGCTCCTCGGGTTATCCTTCCTCGGCTCTCGGTTATCCCCGGTGTCCCGCTTTCCTTCACGCTGAGACAACATTTCTTGAGCAATCATATGCTCTGGGTGACAGCGTACATTTCTTCTACACTGGTGAAGTTCTTCCGGACAACTCGTAAGCCGTGCGCGAGTTCGGGATGAGAGCCTTTGTGAATGCCATGATCCGGATGTTGTCCGTTAGATCGGAGCGTGTACGGCTTCCCGGTTGAACCTCTCGACGAACTCCGAATACTCGTTCGGTCTTTGCTTGATGTCAAACATCTGAATGGCCCTTTTCGCTGACCTCTTGCATCCGATGAAGTGTGTTGCGAATTTGGTAGCTGTCCCGAACGATGACACCGAGTTCGGGAGGAGCGAGTTGTACCAAGCGAGGCCGGACCTCCTAGAGCTACCTCAAAGCACTTGCACAAGGCCGCCTCGTTGGCTCCTTTCAGCTCCATTGCTCTCTTGTACTTGCGGACAAAAGCGTCGGGGTCTCCTGAACCTTGGTAAACTTCCAAGGGATGCGGCAAGTTGAATATTCGGGGCATCTGGGCGTCCCGAATCCTGCTGGTGAACGGTCCTTCATCAGGATGTCCTCGCATTTGGGCTCGGGAATGCCCGAGTTTCTCTCGACTTCGCTCCAGCGATGTAACAGCTTGCTGATCAAATCGACCCGTGGATCACCGCGGACCAGACTCTCCGGCCTTGGCGATCGGTCCCTCTTGTACTCCCTTGGGGACCTCGAGCGCTGCCGGCTTTGACGGTCCGGAGATGGAACTTGTTGTGAACCTTCCTGCTGGCTATCATAGCCCGATCGGTTAGGCCGTGATATCTGCCTATCGCGAGGCCGACAGGATTGACCAGTATGCACGTCCTGGTTTCTTCGCTCTTCCTGAAGGACCACCCGCACAGCTTGGACAAGATCGGGGTCCAAGTGCCGGATGTCACTTCGACGGTAGCTGGAGGTAGGACGTAGGAGGTTGCTCCATCGGACGATTCCTCCGGGAACCCCTATAGCTGGGATCGGCCGTGCGGCCATTGGTGGAACCTTCTCCCTCCGGCCCGGGTGATCGGGAACGGGAATGGCCCCCACGTTCAATCTGATTTTGGGGACCACCGCCTTTCCCACAGACGGCGCCATTTGGTGGCAAATCAGTGCGCGTGATTGCCACGTTCCGATTTGACTTGCGCGTAACGATATTGACGGAAGCCATTAGGTCGACTTTGCGCGCTGGGGCACGATTGTCGAGGAATAGAGAGATTCTCTGATGTGATTTGACGAGTCGCGTTGAGTAGTTAATAAATGTTCCCACTTTCGGAATGAATAGTGAATGTATTTATAGTCCCATGTCTAAGTGGCGTTATTGTAATATCCCAATGTAAGGTGATTATTCGTTTTAGGTCCTATATGCACTTCGGGAAGTATAGTTCGGGAACGTTCTCAATCTTTATTCGGATTATAAGTTTTTTTAATGGGGCCCTTGTTCCGGGCTTGTCCGTGGGCCTTTTGTTAGGCCTTTTATGCGTATTTGGGCCTGGCGGCCATCACCCCTTTCCTAAACAATTCGGCCAAAAGAAGAATTTCTCACCCAACTTCCATTTCAATCCAAACAAAGTTCCATTAGCATTCTTTAATCACCAATTGCAATTATTAAGCAAGATTACTAACCAATTGCTTCAAAATCAACAAAATCCTCCTTTGAACAATTCGGCCAATTTGGGGATTTCTTCCCTAGCATGCTTTTCATCAAATTAAAACCATAGATAATCTTAGAACCATGCTAGGAACAACATACTTAAAGCATGATTCAAGAAAACAAACACACACAATTTTGGAAAAATCTCCAACAATTCGGCCTCCCTAGGGTTCCCTCTTCCATGGAGTTTTTCCAACATTCAACCATAGATTCCTACTCCCCTCAAGCCCAAGATCAACATACTAAAAGATGGAAGGGAGAGGATCACTCTTTCAAGTAGACAAGAACAAACACATAGCTTGAAAACTCCTTCTTTATCCACCCAAATCATGTCCTCAACTTGGAAAGAAGAAGAAAGGGAGAAGCTTACCAACTTAGGAGCTTTAATCCTTGTAATTTCAGCAAGAAAAGATGAAGAACTTGGAGCTTGAAGAAGAGGAAGAATGGCGGCAGAAGAAGAAGTAGGAAGAAGAAGAAGATGAAATGAATTATCTTGATTTATTATGTAATTTTTTTGCCTTTTATATCTCCTCCCTTTTTCAAATAAAATGATAAATGGACAAGTGTCCCAAACCTCCCCACTTGCTGCCGAAAGGCTGCTGCTGTGCCCATGCTCTCTATTATTAATTTTGCACCCATTTGCAAATTAACTCCTAATTTTTCCGAAAGTTCCAATTCTTTTTGCCCAAAAATAATTACCGAATTCCAAAATTAACGAAACTTGGACACAACCCTCAGAATATTATAACATTCACAGAACATTTTTCAGAAATTCATTTACCTTTCCGGAGTGTCCTACCGAGCTCGCTGAACCCGAACCAAAACCCGACGTGCGAGCGTGACAACCTGAACCGAAATTCCGTCACTCCAAAATTCTATAAAAATACCCATAAATTCCATATTAAATTAAAACACAACTTACCCCAAAGCCGTCAGAAAATTTCCATCCCGAGCCCCGGGATTCCCGTCCCGAGCCCCGGGAGTCGCCCGGAACCGAACGTCCCGTCCCAAACATTAAACTCCACAACCACCTCCGGGACGTCTCCACGACTCCAAAACTGCAAACGGCTTCCCAAACTGAGATCTCGAGAGTGCTACCGAGCCCGCTGTACGTCCCGAGGCGACCCCGACAACCCCCCGGCGCCAGAAAAATATTTTCGGCGGAAACGTCCGGGGGACCCACACGACCTCAAATACGGAGGGGTTCGCCAAAATGATACTCGGATAGGGCTCGGGAGCCGTCTGAACGCCGAAAAACGTGACCAGCAGGCTAAAACCGGAGCCGGGTCACCGGTCGCAACCCGCTCGGGGTGACCGTAACATCCTCCCCCTTAGGACTCTTGGTCCTCCAAGAGGGGCATCAAACGCCGAATCTTGCTCGGGGTATCGCTCTCGATGTCTGCTCGGTTTCCCAAGTCGCTTCCCGGTCCGTATGATGTGACCACCGAACCTTGACCATGGGAATCAACTTGCTCGGAGTTTCAGTATCGCGTCCCGAAAAGGCAATCGGTACCTCGATACGACAAATCAGGCTCCAACAACCTCCTCCACTGGAATAAATGCGCACGGGATCCGGGATGCACTTCTTCAACATGCGGCGTGAAAAGCGTTGTGCACCGCGAACATGCTCGGAGGTAGAGCCAACTGTAGGCCAACCTGCCTATCCGCTCCGAGAATCTCGTGCGGTCCGATATACCTTGGGGCTAACTTACCCCGTCTGCCGAATCTGTCCCCGAATCGGCGCCACCTTGACCAAACCACATCGCCCACCTCAAACTCCAAGTCTCTGCGTCGCTTTGTTCGCATATGAGGTGGTGCGGTGGTTCGCGATCTTCAACCGCGCTGAATCAACTTGATCTTTGCGGTGGTCTCCTCGGTAGGCTCGGGACCCGGCTCAATCTGTCGACGCCTCGGTCAAACGGTGCGGTGTCATGCACCGTCGTCCATCTGACGCCTCAAGCGGTGCCATGCCGATGGTACTCTGATAACTGTTATTATATGAAAATTCTACCAACGGCAACTGTTTGTCCCACTCCCCTCCGAAATCCAAAGTACAGCTCCGCAGCATATCCTCAGAATCTGAATCACCCGCTCCGTGACCGTCGGTTTGGGGATGGTAAGCTGTACTCGGATGGAGTCGCGTGCCCGATGCCTTATGAAAGGCGCCCCGAAATGTGCGGTAAAACGCGGATCCCGATCGACACAATGGAGTCAGTACTCCATGTAACCGCACAATCTCTCGATATACGAGATGGGCAAGCTTCTCAGAGTCTGTCATCCGGATCTGGCGAAAGTGAGCACACTTCGTCAAGCGGTCCACGATAACCCGGATGGCATCGTGGTGAGACCGGGTCGGGGGTAGTGCGGTCGGAAAATCCATCGTGATGTTGCCCCACTTCTGACCGGAATGGGCAAAGTCTGTAACGTCCTGCCGGTTTCGATGCTCCACCTTCACCCGGCCGACAAGTGGCACACTTAGACACATGTGTGGCAATGTGTCTCCGCATACCCGGCCACCGAGAAATGGGTACGCAAGTCTGATACATCTTCTCACTACCGGGATGGATGCTCAATCGGCTCGAATGTGCCTCCGTCAAAATCTCATCCCGTAGTGCACGATCCCAGCACATACAACCGATCCCCAAAGTATAGCAAACCCTGCCTGTACTGAAACCTCGGTAGTAATGCCCCTTTGTCCTCCCCGGACAACTTCTTCAACTCTGGATCCCTCTCCTGTGCCTCTCGCACTCTGTCCAACCACTCCGAATGAATGGTCAAAGTATATACCTGAGCCTGCTCCCAGTGCTCCCACCGGTGCCACAGGCACACTAGATCATTCTCCTCAGTCCGATCCTCGGCCTGCCTCCTCGACAACCCCGGTGTACTTCCTACTCGAGCATCGGCCCTTTGTATTACCTTTGCCCTCGGTGTACTCGATGGTGCAATCGTAGTCCTTGATGTACTCGAGCCACTGCGCTGCCTCATGTTCAACTCCTTACGAGTGAACAGATATTTCAGACTCTTATGATGCGTGAAAATCTGAAATTTCTTTGCCGAGTAGGTAGTGCCTCCATTGCTTCAACGCATAAATCACCGCGGCCAACTCCGGATCGTGTGTCGGGTAGTTACGCTCATGCGGTCGCAGTGTCTCGACCCATAAGCTATCACATTCCGCTCCTGCATCAACACACATCCTAACCCCGACCTAGATGCGTCTGTATAGACCACATACGGTAAGCTCGGGTCGGGTAGAGTCAAGATCGGCGCCTTTGGTCAGCCGCCGCTTCGATTCTGGAAACTCTCCTCGCACTTCTCTGTCCATACAAACGGCTGCCCCTTCTTGGTCAGCTGCGTAAGCGGGAAGCCAAAGCGGAAAACCACAGCACAAACCGTCGGTAGTAGCCCGCTAACCCCGAAAAACTCCCGATCTCCCGTCACGAGGTTGGCTGCTTCCACTCTGTACCGCCTTAACTTTCTCGGGATCCACTTTGCCAAACCGTGCTCACCGATGATATGCCCCGGAAAAGACACCTCTCGGATCGAAGTCACACTTTGAGAACTTAGCGTAAAGCTGGTGTTCCCAAAGTGTCTGCAGACAATCCTCGGATGCTCCGGTGTAAATCCTCATCCCGAGAGTAAATCGAATGTCATCGATGAACACTACCACAAATGAGTCCAGATACGGCCGGAACACTCTGTTCATCATATCCATAAACGCAGCCGGTGCATTAGTCAAACCAAAGCGGCATCACTTTGTATACTCATAGTGCCCATACCGCGTCACGGAAAGCTGTCTTGAATGTCCTCCTCCTTCACTCATGGCCGAAAGTACCCGATCGCAGATCGATCTTGAAAAGATCTTCGCACCTCTCAGCTGATCAAAGAGATCATCGATCCTCGGCAATGGGTACTTATTCTTGATGGTGATGGCGTTCAGCCGTCTATAATCGATACACAATCGGAGTGACCCATCCTTCTTCCTAACAAACAGAACTGGAGCACCCCATGGTGAAGTGCTCGGGCGGATGAAGCCCTTCTCCTGCAGTTCCTCTAACTGCTTCTTCAGCTCCACCATTTCCACTATCGGCATCCGATAAGGTGGAATGGAAATGGGAAGTAGAACCGGGTTGCAAGCTGGATCTCAAACGTGACCTCCCGCTCTGGTGGCATCCCGGGCAAATCCTCCGGAAATACTGCGGAAAATCCCGGACAAGCTGGAATTTTATCCGGCTCCAACCGAGTGTCGGCGTGTTCAGACCGTAGTACTCCTCTGAATCCACTATCGGGACACGATCCGAACCTGCAGCTCCATGCTGGTCCTGACCGCCTCCGTCCCAACTGAACCTGAGAGGGGTAACACCTCTCCAGAAACCGTAACACTACGGTTGGCACAGTCAATATGCACGGAATTCTTGGACAGCCAATCCATCCCAAGAATAACATCATACTTCGGTGTGTTCAACACCAGCAGATCTGACGTAATCCGGTGGCGCCAATGGATAGCACGCAGATCCGTACCATCTCATTGGAAAGCAGAAACTGACTCCCAGCCGTCTTCACCATGAAGACGCTCGGAAGTCCACTGGTAGTCAGGTGGAGTGACTCGACACACTTCTGTGCCACAATCGAAACAGACGCCCCAGTATCAAACAGTGCACGAATAGGTGTATCGTTCAGAAGTAATGTACCTTGGAGTGCCCCGCGCTGCGAAGTCTCTCCACGCTCAATCTGAAACACTCGACCTGCTCCGGCCTGCTGTGGTGGTGGCTCACGCTGTGATGTCTCACCCCGCTCCACCTGGAATACACGTCCTACTCCAGGCTGCTGTGGCGGAGGGGGTGGCTGATACGACCGTCTCTGCGGCTGTGATGACCTCGGTCCGCCCCTCTGTGAACCGCGCCCCCGGGGTGCGTTAGACTGAAACCGAGGCTGCGGACGTGTAGCACTGCTGGACCCCTGTCCCAGTGTCAGAGGACAATCACGAATCCAATGATCACTAGACCCACATCGCAGACACTGTCCCGACTGCCTGTAACACGGCCGGCCGGGGTGCTGCCCGCCACAACTCGCGCAGGTCGGAACGGCTGGCGTAGTCCTGCTGCCTCTGCTGCTCTGCCCAGACCTTCCTGATCTACCTGAAGACCTCGCTGAACTCTGCTGTGCAGGAGCCCTCCCTCTGTCATTGGGTCGGTGTGGTAGGTACCGACTCTCAACCTCCTCTGCTCGAGGAGCCGGGCCTTCTGCACACCTCGTGGTAAGAAGTGATATCCGAGAGGCCTCGAGCCCACCGGTACTCGGGGCGTAGGCGGCGGATGAACCGCTTGGCCTTCTCTGCTCCATGCCATAATCTGCGGCACGTAGCGGACCAATCGGTCAAACTCCGCTCGTACTCACCAGTCCGAGTCCCCTGCTCCAGATCATCAAACTGTGCCTGTCGGAGGTCCCTGACGGCATCTCCAATGTACTGCTGGTGGAAGTAGTAGGCAAAGCTGCTCCCAGTCGAGTCCGAATCATGCCCCCATCACGTCTTGCCTCGGCTCTCGAGGCGGCCACTGAGGCTCCTCCACCAATGATCTGCACATCCTGCCCAGTTGAATGTGGCCAACGAAACTCTAACCTCGGATGGAAGGTGTAGCCTCCCAAGGAGCTTGTCAACCCCGCAAACCATGCCTCGGCCGCCTCGGGTCCTCCACGGCCGTTGAACCTCGGGGTTCAAACGCTGAAACCGCTCCAGTCTCGATCTCATCGGGCGGCGTCTCGGCTCTTCCCGTCGGTGGTGGGACCGACGAGAACCCTCGGCCTTTGCGCAAATCTCCCTCCTCGGAATCACTATCCTGCTGATCCTGCGCCCGAGGTGGCTGCTGCCCACCTCTGTGCAGCTGTCTCCGCTGTGGCCTGTCCGGCCCTCCCTGTGCCCGCTGCTGCCCCTGAATCCGCTGGGCTGGTACTACGGTACTCAGTAACTGCTGAACCTGACCCAACACCTGTAGTATATCAGGAGCGGGTCCCTCAGACTGCTGATCACTCGGGGGGGGTGTGTGTGACTGCTCAGATCCCGGGTTTCTCTGAACCCGCCTTCTAACCCTCGGAGGTGTGGGATCCCGGTCCCGACCCTCCTGTTCTTGCTCACGCTGGCGGCGTGTTCTAGCCATACCTGAAAATGGATCAACCCAAAACCATATAACCCAATAATAAACTTTCTCTTCCTAAAGCTAGCAGCAGCATTTTATGGCTCTGTAGTGTAATGCAATGCATGATGCAAGGATCCTTTTCAGAATCCCGAAACTAAATATTAAACCTTAACATAGAATCAGATCATGCTTATAATCACGAAATCACTTTATGTATCACCCACACCTTCCATAATGCTCCAAAGAACCGCCACCGCTCCACACGCATTCCGAAATGGTTCAAATAAGGAGTTGATCAGGCTCCGTGCGAACCACCCGAATGAGGTGTAAACCAGTAGCTTGCCCTTCGAAGTCATTACTTGTAAAGCTTACCCATGAACTAGCATGACTTGCCTTCCACAACCCATACTTTAACTAACCATGCTTTACCTCTTGGGTCACTTCGACCCGACCTGCTCTGATACCAACTTGTCACGGCCACCCCGCCCGGTTGCGGAGGCGGAGCCGGCCGCGACGTCGGAAACAGGAATTACGGCGGAAAACGCGGCAGCGGAGCATCGAGCTCGAATCACAGAATCGTTGAGTAACAACTAGCAACCTATAACTCATACAAGGCAAGCATGCTTAACAATCTTACTTCTACCACACATGCAGTTCATGGTATGCTAACATCAATTATCGCCATCAACACAGAAGCACTAAGTCCGAGATAAACCAAATCTACTATAGGCATGTCGGGGCTCCGCCCACGACTCAGAAGACAGACAGAACAGAATACATCTCAAGTTATGCAACATTTACAAATTACATGATCTGATCTAAATGCATGCAGTTACAGCTACAGAGCCAGTAGACAAAATCCTATAAATACCTAGCGCGGAATCTGAAGCGACCTCCGCACGTGGTACTGCTGCTGCAACCCAACCTCAACATGAAGGAAGCACCGCGGAAACTCTACTCCGCCGGTTGCTTGTCAGGACGGCCTGAAAGTGGTAAACAGATACAAGGGTGAGTCCTCGAAAGGACCCGATGAGGGCTTAAGGTAAAAGTGCGGTTTGCCCATGGGCGACAATCTGAACCTGCAAAACAGAATATCACAGCATATGCATGTACATATGAACATAAAGCATAACGTAAATCAGAATCCAACATATGCGGTCCAACCGCGAGCGACCATGTAACGACGGCCCTCGGCAGAGGTCGAATATACTGGTCGAGCGAGCAGATAGCACGGTACCGGCTGGGGTCGCGATCCCCAAACTGTCGTAGGGTCACAGAACAGAAGTATCGGCACTCCCGGTGCGGATACGCAGAACAGAATCAAGGAGCACCCGTGGTCTCTCCAACCAAACGGGTCTCGTCACAGAATCAGATCATATAATAATAAAATATACGAATACAACAAAGGTATCATACCTGATAACATATACGGAGCAGAACAAACGTACATTTTACCAAATTAAGCCCTTACCTCAGAAACGCTGCCCCGCAGCCCAACACTCGGGAAAATCCCGACTCCCGACCCGAAATGCACAACTTGACTCCTACGGGTCCGCGCTACTCCACCAACGCAGAATCAAGCTGTACAACCATAGTTGGATCAGAACACATCCAAACAAACCCCAGAAAACAATTTCCGCACAAACCCGCACTTTCCGGAAAATTCCACGAAGCTCGGTTTTACAAACCGAGCCTGAACATTGTTAATTATACACCACTAAACCCATTCCAACCCTTAAACCCACATTCGGACGCCTTTCCCGGAAAACCCGCTTAAACCTAACTTTTCCCACCGTTGTCCGAAAATGATGTTTCAAACACCATCATGAACCTATTTCCATACACAATAGCAATTTAGGGTTCAAACCAACCAAAACACAACCTTATCATGGAAAAAGTTTCACTTGAACACTTTGACCCTTAACCAATTTTTCACCACACTTCCAAATCAAACCATTCAAGCTTCCAAATAATCATACTAATTACCAATTTCACTTCCTAGCCAACATTACTAACCAATTGCATCAAAACAACAAAACCCCTTTCCTAAACAATTCGGCCAAAAGAAGAATTTCTCACCCAACTTCCATTTCAATCCAAACAAAGTTCCATTAGCATTCTTTAATCACCAATTGCAATTATTAAGCAAGATTACTAACCAATTGCTTCAAAATCAACAAAATCCTCCTTTGAACAATTCGGCCAATTTGGGGATTTCTTCCCTAGCATGCTTTTCATCAAATTAAAACCATAGATAATCTTAGAACCATGCTAGGAACAACATACTTAAAGCATGATTCAAGAAAACAAACACACACAATTTTGGAAAAATCTCCAACAATTCGGCCTCCCTAGGGTTCCCTCTTCCATGGAGTTTTCCAACATTCAACCATAGATTCCTACTCCCCTCAAGCCCAAGATCAACATACTAAAAGATGGAAGGGAGAGGATCACTCTTTCAAGTAGACAAGAACAAACACATAGCTTGAAAACTCCTTCTTTATCCACCCAAATCATGTCCTCAACTTGGAAAGAAGAAGAAAGGAGAAGCTTACCAACTTAGGAGCTTTAATCCTTGTAATTTCAGCAAGAAAAGATGAAGAACTTGGAGCTTGAAGAAGAGGAAGAATGGCGGCAGAAGAAGAAGAAGTAGGAAGAAGAAGAAAATGAAATGAATTAACTTGATTTATTATGTAATTTTTTGCCTTTTATATCTCCTCCCTTTTTCAAATAAAATGATAAATGGACAAGTGTCCCAAACCTCCCCACTTGCTGCCGAAAGGCTGCTGCTGTGCCCATGCTCTCTATTATTAATTTTGCACCCATTTGCAAATTAACTCCTAATTTTTCCGAAAGTTCCAATTCTTTTTGCCCAAAAATAATTACCGAATTCCAAAATTAACGAAACTTGGACACAACCCTCAGAATATTATAACATTCACAGAACATTTTTCAGAAATTCATTTACCTTTCCGGAGTGTCCTACCGAGCTCGCTGAACCCGAACCAAAACCCGACGTGCGAGCGTGACAACCTGAACCGAAATTCCGTCACTCCAAAATTCTATAAAAATACCCATAAATTCCATATTAAATTAAAACACAACTTACCCCAAAGCCGTCAGAAAATTCCCATCCCGAGCCCCGGGATTCCCGTCCCGAGCCCCGGGAGTCGCCCGGAACCGAACGTCCCGTCCCAAACATTAAGCTCCACAACCACCTCCGGGACGTCTCCACGACTCCAAAACTACAAACGGCTTCCCAAACTGAGCTCTCGAGAGTGCTACCGAGCCCGCTGTACGTCCCGAGGCGACCCCGACAACCCCCCGGCGCCGGAAAAATATTTTCGGCGGAAACGTCCGGGGGACCCACACGACCTCAAATACGGAGGGGTTCGCCAAAATGATACTCGGATAGGGCTCGGGAGCCGTCTGAACGCCGAAAAAACGTGACCCGCAGGCTAAAAACGGAGCCCCGGGTCACCCGGTCGCAACCCGCTCGGGGTGACCGTAAGAAGAGAACCGCAAAGACCATTGGCGCGACCGAGTTGAAGGTCGGTTGGGGTTCGTAGAGACGAGATCCGTAACCACCTGTTGAAGGTTCCAGCGGAAGGTCCGGTGAGGCACGTGGGGCGGCTTATACAGGACCTTCTTGAAGAAGCCAAAGGGGATTGCCCTTTCGCATCTGCAAGGGGATTACCATTGGGACGAGGCTAGTTGAATGTAAGCTGGGGTTTGTAGAGACGAGACCCGCAACTACCTGTTGAAGGTGTCCGCGTGGAAGGTCCGTTGAGGCGCGCGGGGCGGCTTACACAGGGACCTTCTGAAGAAGCCAAAGGGGATTTCCTTTCGAACCGCAAGGGATTACCCTTTGGAGGAGCCGAGTTGAAGGTCAGTTGGGGTTCGTAGAGACGAGACCCTCAAAGACCATTGGCGCTACCGAGTTGAAGGTCAGTTGGGGTTCGTAGAGACGAGACCCTCAAAGACCATTGGCGCGACCGATTTGAAGGTCAGTTGGGGTTCGTAGAGACGAGACCCGCAAAGACCATTGGTGTGACCGAATTGAAGGTCAGCCGGGTTCGTAGAGACGAGACCCACAACTACCTTTGAAGGTGTCCACGCGGAAGGTGTGGTGAGGCGCGAGGCGGCTTATACAGGACCTTCCGAAGAAGCCAATAGGGGATTACCCTTTCGTATCGCAAGGATTACCCTTGGGACGAGGCGAGTTGATGGTCAGTTGGGGTTTATAGAGACGAGACCCTTAAAGACCACCGGGCGCTACCGAGTTGAAGGTCAGTTGGGGTTCGTAGAGACGAGACCCGCAAAGACCATTGGCGCGACCGAGTTGAAGGTCAGTTGGGGTTCGTAGAGACAAGACCCGCAAAGACCATAGGCAAGACCGATTTGAAGGTCAGTTGGGGTTCGTAGAGATCAGATCCGCAAAGACCATTGACACGACCGAGTTGAAGGTTAGTTGGGGTTCGTAGAGACGAGACCCGCAACTACACTGTTGAAGGTGTCCGCGCGGGGCGGCTTACACAGGACCTTCCTGAAGAAGCCAAAAGGGGATAAACCTTTCGTACTGCAAGGGGATTACCCTTAGGACGAGGAGAGTTGAAGGTCAGTTGGGGTTCGTAGAGACGAGATGCTCAAAGACCATTGGCACTACCGAGTTGAATGTCAGTTGGGGTTCGTAGAGCTGAGATCCTCAAAGACCATTGGCACAACCGAGTTGAAGGTCAGCTGGGGTTCGTAGAGACGAGACCCGCAACTACCTGTTGAAGGTGTCCGCGCGGAAGGTCCGGTGAGGCGCGCGGGAGGCTTACATAGCGACCTTCTGAAGAAGCCAACAGGGGATTACCCTTTCGTGCCGCAAGGGATTACCCTTGGGACGAGGCGAATTGAAGGTCAGCCGGGTTCGTAGAGACGAGACCCGCAACTACCTGTTGAAGGTGTCCGCGCGGAAGGTCCGGTGAGGCGTACGGGGCGGCTTACACAGGGGACCTTCCTGAAGAAGCCAATAGGGATTACCCTTTCATACCGCAAGGGGATTACCCTTCGAACGAGGCGAGTTGAAAGTCAGTTGGGGTTTGTAGAGACGAGACCTCAAAGACCATTGGCTCAACCAAGTTGAAGGTCAGTTGGTGTTCATAGAGACGAGACCCGCAAAGACCATTGGCGCGACTGAGTTGAAGGTCAGTTGGGGTTTGTAGAGACGAGACCCGCAAACACCATTGGTGCGACCGAGTTGAAGGTCAGGTGGGGATCGTAGAGACGAGATCCGCAACCACCTGTTGAAGGTGTCCAGGCGGAAGGTCCGGTGAGGCGCGTGGGGGCGGCTTATACAAGGACCTTCCTGAAGAAGCCAAAAGGGGATTACCCTTTCGTACCGCAAGGGGATAACCATTGTGAAGAGGAGAATTGAATGTCAGCTGGGGATTGTAGAGACGAGACACGCAACTACCTGTTGAAGGTGTCGCGCGGAAGGTCCGGTGAGGCGCGCGGGCGGCTTACACTGGGACCTTCCCGAAGTAGCCGAAAGGGATTACCCTTTCGTACCGCAAGGGTATTACCCTTGGTGCGGGGCGAGTTGAATGTCAGTTGGGGTTCGTAGAGACGAGATCCTCAATGACCATTGGCGCTACCGAGTTGATGGTCGATTGGGGTTTGTAGAGACGAGACCCGCAAAGACCATTGACGCGACCGAGTTGAAGGTCAGTTGGGGTTCGTAGAGACGAGACCCGCAAAGACCATTGGTGCGACCGAGTTGAATGTCAGTTGGGGTTTGTAGACACGAGATCCGTAAAGACCATTGGCGCGACCGAGTTGAAGGTCAGTTGGGGTCCGTAGAGACGAGACCCGCAGACCATTGGTGCGATCGAGTTGAAGGTTAGTTGGGGTTCGTAGAGACGAGACCCGCATAGACCATTGGCGCGACCGAGTTGAAGGTCAGTTGGGGTCCGTAGAGACGATACCCGCAAAGGCGAGACTTGAGGTCTGGCGAGGGCGAGACCTGCGAAGGCCTAAGAGACTCACGAAGGCGAGTGTGAGACCGCGAGGGTGAGACCTGCGGAGGCATAAGAGACTCGCGAAGGTGAGTGTGAGATCGCGAGGGCGAGACCTGCGAAGGCATAAATTGAAGGTTCTAGTATAGGCATAAGGGAGAGACCTCGGGGCCGATAGGTGGGGCCAAGACAGGCATCAGAGACTCGCGAAGGCGAGACTTGAGATCTGGCGAGGGCGAGAACCGCGAAGGCGAGGTCTGAGACCGCGAGGGCGAGACCCGCGAATACGTGACTTGAGAGACCCGCGAAGGCAAGGCTTGAGATCTGGCGAGGGCGAGACACGCGAAGGCGATATCTGAGGCCGCGAGAGCGAGACCCGCGAATACGTGACTTGAGAGTGCCATTGCGGGGGGCGATGGTAATGCTGACCCTTGTCTAATTCTGATGTGATGCGAGGACGCATTTTCTTGGGTAGTGTACCACATTTCATAAATTAATCCGAAATGCCAAATCGAGAGCAATACTGAAACCCTTACCGCACTATTACCGACCCGAGAAGAATCCAGGCAAAATCTCGACGCTCGGCCCGAAACGCGGTAGTGTGACTTCCGAAGTCCCGCACTACTCCACAACTGTTGATTCAAGCTGAACAACCACACACAAATCAGAAATTACCAATCCAGACCCCCCGGACTAATCCCGCACAATCCCGCACATTCCCGCAAAATTCCCCAGAAAACTCTTATTCTCAAACCGAGCTAGAACATTGTTATTTACACTTAAACAAGCACAACCAAGCATTCAAATCATACCTTCTTCCCAAATCATTCACACAAGTCCGATTCGAAATTCCCGTTCAGTCGTCTCGGTACAAATTTCGACAGAGTTTCAGCTGCGTTTCTGCCTACCCCCTATTCACATATGATCCACAGAATCTGAGAATATATGTTCGAATTCACAGAATCAGCCGATATCATTGGCGCCAAAATCGAGGCTCGGGCAGGGAAAAACGGCTTTCACACCGAGCCTTTTCTGACAAAACCAAATAGCACAACAGACTCATCTCTTTACTCTGATCACAAATATATCCTTACCTTTTACTGAAAGCAAAGTTGATTTTTCGTACCAAATCTCAGAACGGATTTCGACAACACTTCCGGCGCGTCTCTGCTCACAATCCTGTTATCAAACATACACAAGAAGGTCCCGGGAACGTTTAGAAACCAAGAAATCAAACAAACCTTGTGATTCCATAATCACTTCCAAACTTCAGCAGCTCACGGTTTCCAAACCGAGCTGAATCTTCACAAACCGACCCCAGATTATTCACTTACACAACACAAGGATTGTTTTGGTAGCCTTACCTCGAAGCTTCGTCGAGAAACCTCCAACTTCAAGCTTGGAGCTCATGGTGGCGTTTCTATGGCTGAAGTGTTACGGGAAGGAGAAGAGAAGGAAGAAGAAAAGGAAAATTATGGCTTTTTGCCATTTTTCCCTTTTATATTTTTCCTTTCTTATCTCTTTTCCATCTCCTTTTACAATAGGACAAGTGTCCCTTATCCCTCCCAATTTAGCCGACTTCAACCTCTCTCTCTTTTCCAATAATTGCTGAGTTTATGCTAAATTACAATTTGGCCACCAAACTTTTCAAAAGTTGCAATTTAGTCCAACCCGAAAATTGCAACTTTCAAACCGTAACTCCGAACGGCACGAAATCTGAGATACGTTATCGGGACTTCATATCACACACAAATCATGCTTCACATGTTTAATTATAAGTCCCGAGTATCATACCGCCCCAGCATAACCCAAGCAAGTCCCGACGTGTGCGCTTGCTAGCTTAACCGAGTAATCCCGTCATGCGTACTTGCTTGGTTATCACCACACTACTCATCCCGAGTCATATCACGCCTCACACCAAAACCGTCACAAAACTTTCATCCCGAGCCCCGGGCGTCGCCCGGGAACGAACATCCCGTCCCAAAAAATTTACTCCGTAAAAAGATGTCGAATGTTCGTACGATCCCAAATATGCTGACGGTTTCCTTTTCCTAGGTCCCGGTAAAGCTACCGAGCTTACTGATCGCCCAGAAACAAGTCCCACTCCCGAAAATATATTTTCCGCGGAAATGTCCGGGGGACCCGTGCGACTTCAAAAATGAAAGAATTCTCGAGAATGATACCCAGAATAGATTCGGGAACTGTTTGACCAACCGAAAACATGACCCGCATGTTTGAAACGGAGCCCCGGAACACCAAAGTCACAACCTGTTAGTATATTTGACGCACCAAGATCATTTGACATGACACTTGAGCTCATGATGCTAAGTGGTAGCTCCGAATTAGCTATATGTAGCTAACTCCAGCTCAACTTAGCTTATATCCAGCTCACGGCAGCTGGACAAAGCTCAAGTCAGCTCAAATTAGCAAGAAGTAGCTAACACCAGCTCATGTTAGCTCGTAGGAGCTCAAATGTGTGTGGTATGATCATTTGGCACATCTTTGGGATGTTTCATATTGATTCACAAGTAATTACTTCCATTTGCACCTTTTTGGATAAAATAAAGGGTATTTTGGTAAAAGGGGCATCCTAGGTGCATGGTGTATGCACCTTACTACATGGGATACTTTCTAGGTGGTTACATATGAGTAGCTACACCTAGGAAGGCTGATTTAGGCGAAGAGGTGCCTCTAAGGAGCCACCCATTCGCCAAAATGGAAGTTGGAGTGAGGTTACCATGGACCTTCCCTCCTTTTGTGACCAAGAGGTGTTGGTTATCACCCTTGGCCGAAAGTACATGTATTTTCGGCCAAAGGTGTGTCCCAACCACCCCTTGGCACCTCTCCCTTATCTATAAATAAAGGGAGAGGCACCACATTACACACACACATGCAAATCCGAAACACTCCTTCTCTCTCTCATTTTCTTGGCCGAAAATTGAAAATATATTAGAGTTTTCGGGTGGATTAATATTGTGTTTATTTCAACACAATTTCACCATTTGGATGCATCCTCAATTCGTCCTTATCGAACAGTTGACGAAACTGAAGATTGCAGAAGATTGCAGAAGATAGAATCCACACTTCATCTTCAACACATTCCTCGGAGCACAAGGTACACTTTCTCCTTCTTCTTCTTCTTCTTCTTCTTCTTCGTTCTTCCCTTTCTTCTTCCGATGATGAATGGTGAAGAACGACATGATTATGAATAAAACACATCATGCGCTGTTAATTAGAATCACTATATCTAAACGTGCATGTAACATGATTGAAGTCCTGAAGAACTTCAAATCTTCAAATGGTATCAGAGCTTGGTCACGAAATTCATGTTATATGCTTACTTTAATAACAATTTCGGTTTGTTAAAAATTGTTCGTAGTAACACTTGTAATCGAAATATGTTGAAAAATCATCTGTAAATGCGAAAAGATGCGATGCTTCATGTCATAACCGCCACTTGTTCATCATGTTGAGTAACTTATTCAGAGTTGTTTTCAGCCATGATGATATATGTAGTGTATGAAGTTAGTTGAAGCCGAAATCTATGTTTGTATGCATCTGTGATGGGTTCAGCCTATGTTCGCGGGTGTCTAGGCATTCGCGGGGACTGGGTTCTCCAGTTCGCGTTCGCGGGGACTTGGTTCGCCACTCCGTGTTCACGGGGACTGGGTTCGCCAGTCTATATTCGCGGAGACAGGGTTCGCCAGTCTTTTTTCGTGATGGCATGTGTTCGCCAGACTGTTTGCGATGGCATGTGTTCACCAGACTGTTCGCGATGACATGTGTTCGCGATGGCATGTGTTCACCAGACTGTTCGCGATGGCATGTGTTCACCAGACTGTTCGCGATGGCATGTGTTCGCCAGACTGTTCGCGATGGCATACATTCCGTGAAGGCTGGGGTCCGCAAGCCGTGTTCTGCGAGGACAGAATTCGCGCTCGCGAAGGGGAAGGTTCGCGCATGCGATGGGCATGTGTTCCGCGATAGGCATGTGTTCGCCGGGCAGCGAGACCCCCGATTAGGTTATTCGAAGGGGTTATAATTGTTTAAATGGCAAAGGAAGCATGAAAGTAATATGTGATTTGAATCATGCTTGTATATGGTTAAATAACATGTTGAATTGCTTGTATGATCCATGATTGTATCTTTGAACATGTAAATGTTGTAGAAACTTGTAATACATGTTCTTACTAAGTGTGCTTTTGTAGCATACATGTGACATTAATCCTTGACTTGGACTAAGAACTTCAGCCCCTTGATGGTCTTAGTACTGGTATATGTTACCACTATGATGGATTTGAGGGACTTGAAACTTAGTTTAAGAAGGAACATGACATTCGTTACATCAAGATACTCTACCCTATGATGATTCAAGTACTAATGTTTCGACATTACTATGGTGAATCTAAGGGAGTTGAGACTTGATTTAATGGATGAGTCACTTCAAATAAGTTAAGGTTTCTAGGGACCCTATCAAGTTGGTATGATCTTGTCTAAGGAGGTGGTACTTAAGCGAGACCGTTTGTGACTCCACCATCTTTCCTGGGTATTGTATTGATGAGACTTATGGGTGATGGAACTAAGGCTTGGATGAAGTGCTCATGGTTGTTACATTAGGATTTCACGTATGTGTACATGAAATTATAAAGTAAGTGTATATTGAACCTTCTTGGAGGCTCAAAACGAACATGTATGTGAAATTATGCAAACTTGTTTATGTGTGTCTAATTGGATGCTATAAGCAGTCCTTTTGCCACATATGAACATGTTTGTGTGGTTTCATGTGTTTGTAACTTGTTTTGAGTCTTGTTGTGATTGATTGAACTTTGATACATGTGATTTGTATCATGTAGATGGCATATAAAAGTATTGTTGCTGAACTTAACAAAGACCTGAAATTGGATGGTGAGAACTATCCTATTTGGGAGCAGTAAAGTTCATCTTGACGGAGCAGGAGACATTAGATGTCCTGACTGCTGAGATTGTTCAACCACCGGCTGATCAAGACCAAACTGCCTATGTGGCACTCTTGAAAAAGAATGGTCATTGCTGGGTTACTCTTTTGTCAACTATGGTAGATGAGATCATGGTTGAGTTCTCGACCCTTGATAGTGCCAAAGAGATTTGGGACCGAGTCAAGGCAAAGTATGGTGATGTCTCGGTTGAAAAACAGAGAGCCATGATTATGAGGTTTGAGGACTATCAAAAGCGTGCTGACCATACCATGAGTGCTCACCTAAGGGAGATGTCCCGAATGATCTACCAGTTGAAGAAGGCTGGACATGAGCTCACGGACGAACAACAGGTCCAGGCTATTGTCAGATCCTTGCCAGATGAGGATTGGCAGTTGATGAAGGTCAACTTGCGTCACAATGCTCAAATCAAAATATTTGATGATATTGCACGTCACCTAATACTTGAGGCCGAGGTGTTGGCGATCAAGAACCATTCCCGTGCATATGTTGCATCTACCTCTTCCTCCAAAAAGGAGGATTCAAAAAGAAGGGTAAATGGTTCAACAAAGGAGGTAAGAAGGGTGGCGGCAATGGCAAGGGAATGGGTAGTGGAAATGGTTCGAACTTGAAGAAATTCAAGAAGAAAAGGGACGTTTCCAAACTCAAATGCTTCAATTGCGGGACTAAGGGCCATTTTGCTAAGGATTGCAAGAACCCTCCCAAGGTACATTTTCCTACTTCTATTTCTGATGTATTTGTTACATCTTGTACTATGCTAACTGAGAGCAGTTCTTTGTGAATTGTAGACACAGGGGCAACGGACCACATAGTCCATGACAAGTCATGGTTCGTGGCATACAGAAAACTTCCTAAGGGCGCAAAGTGTGTTGCAGTTGGGAACAATGATGTAATAGAAGTATTAGGGATAGGGACTTGTAAAGTCCCAGTGTGTAATGGATATTTGTATCTTATTGACACTTTATATGTACCTAATATTAGTAGGAATTTAATTTCTATTAGTAGTTTGTTGAAGTATCGATATAGCTTGAACTTTACCAATAGTAGTGTAACTATTTATAAAAATGACCTATTTGTTCATGAATGCTTCGTTAACAATGGTTTGTATGAACTTAGACCGAATTGCGATTTTAATGCATCTTCTAGTTGTCATGTGACCGAGGTCACTACTAAAATGACTTGGTATGAAAGGTTAGGACATGTGGGTCAAGATCGGTTGAATAAGTTAGCCAAGAAAGGGCTACTTGGATCTTTGACCAAAGTTGTTACCAAATTGTCAAGCATGCCTTGAAGGCAAAATGACTAGAAAGCCTTTCGGGCATGGAGCTAGAAGGGAAGAAGCGTTAGAATTGGTCCATTCCGATTTGTGTGGACCATTAAGAGTTGAGTCCAGAAATGGATTCAAATACTTCATCACATTTACGGATGATTACACTCGATTCACTCACATTTTCTTACTACGAAACAAAGTAGAGGCTTTCACTTACTTTCAAAAGTATGTGCATTTGGTTGAGAACCAAATGGGTAAGAAAATCAAGTCCTTGAGAACGGACCGTGGTGGAGAATATAGTTCAAATGCTTTTAAGGCATTTTGTGACATGAAGGGAATTGCCAGAGAGTTCACTCTTGCTTGGACACCTCAGCAGAATAGGGTGTCGAGAAAGGAAGAATAGGACTCTTATGGACATAGTTAGGTCCATGATGGATAAGGCCAATTTGGACACAATCTACTAGAGTGATGCCTTTGCTTTGTGCGATTCGCATTCTCAATAGAATCCCTACCAAGAGCATTAATTCTTCTCCATATGAGTTATGGAAGAAGAAGACGCCTAATTTTAGCTATATGCACCCATGGGGTTGCTTGGCTTATGTGCATGTAACGGACCACCCTTTGGGGAAATTAGGTCCCCGAGGCAAGAAATGTGCATTTCTTGGTTACTGCACTGAATCTAGGGGTTATGTCTTCTTGGACCTAAGTCACAAAAACGGTCTTGTATTTGATGCAAGAAATGCTAACTTCTTTGAGAATGAGTTTCCAAAAGTTGGTAATTGTGATGATCTAGACTCTTTGGTACCAATCCTAGAAGAGGATCAACTAGGTACTACAGAAGTACCAGTTGCACAAGATGCACCCATCTTAAATGGAATACCTCAACAAGAGGGAGTAGTGACTCCTAGTAATGAATCCAATGAATTGGAGGATCCCATGGAACAAGATCCCGAAGTAGGAGAATCTGTTCAAGAGGGAGTTGAGGATCAACAAGAGCTGGAACAACCTCCACCCATGTTGAGAAGATCAACAAGGGAATCGAGACAACCCAAAAGGCGGGGTCTCTCGGAGGGAGAAACTTATTTGGTATCATCTCAGATAGATGAACCAATTAACATCAAAGAAGCTCTAAACAGTGCACAAAAGAAGGAATGGATGAATGCCTTGAATGAAGAGTTGCATTCAATGGCAGTGAATGGTGTGTGGGAGCTTTCTGATCTTCCTGCTGGCCGTGAGGCCACACTACAAACAAAATGCCATTTAGTAGCACACACATTTAGGGGCAAACATTTTTGTGCCACTATTAATGTATTCGATGGCAAATAATAAGTGCCATAAAAAGTCATAACTCATTAATGGCAATTTATGATTAAGTGCCACAAATTTATATACTTTTAGTGGCATATAATAAGTTTGTGACAGAATAAATTAATTTCTTAAAAGAAGGAAATCTTCTAAGTGCCACGGAAAGTTAGAAAAAGATAAAATCAAAAGCCCAAATTGAAAAGAATCAGATCTCTTACGCTCGCGCGTTCACTCTCCCAACCCTAAGCCTTCCTCAATCACATTAGAAGCCTCTCATACTCCGATCTGCTCCATCGACATCCGATCTACTCCGTCTCCATTAACTTTTCGACATGCTTTGGTTGTTACGGTCACCCCGAGCGGGTTGCGACCGGGTGACCCAGGCTCGGTTTTGGCTGCGGGTCACGTTTTCGGCGTTCAGGCGGCTCCCGAGCCCTATCCGAGTATCATTTTGGCGAACCCTCCCGTATTTGGGGTCGTGTGGGTCCCCGGACGTTTCCGCCGAAAATATTTTTGGCGCCGGGGTTGTCGGGGTCGTCTCGGGGCGTCTGGGGGTTCGGTAGCATTCTCGAGACATCGGTTTGGAAAACTGTTTGCGGTTTTGGAATCGTGGGAACGTCCGGAGCTTTTACGCTATAAAATATTTTTGGGGCGGGACGTTATTGTGAAGGCATGTGCCCTCTCCCGTAGAAGGCAGGTGCCCTCTTCCGTAGAATGCAGTGCCATCTTCCGTAGAAGGCATAGTGCCATCTTCCGTAGAAGGCATATTGCCATCTTCCGTAGCAGGCATAGTGCCCTCTCCCGTAGCAGGCATAGTGCCCTCTCCCGTAGCAGGCATAGTGCCCTCTCCCGTAGCAGGCATAGTGCCCTCTCCCGTAGCAGGCATAGTGCCCTCTCCCGTAGAAGGCATAGTGCCCTCTTCCGTAGAAGGCAGAGTGCCCTCTTCCGTAGAAGGCATAGGCCCTCTTCCGTAGAAGGCATAGGCCCTCTTCCGTAGAAGGCAGGAGGCCCTCTTCCGTAGAAGGCATAGGCCCTCTTCCGTAGAAGGCATAGGCCCTCTTCCGTAGAAGGCAAATGCCCTCTCCCGTAGAAGGCAGGGGCCCTCTCCCAAAGAAGGCATGGGCCTTCTCCCGAAGAAGGCATGACTTAGACAAATTTCAGATTTCTGGTAGATAAGGTTGACTCTTAAGTGTTGACCAAAGGGGAAAGGACACTTGTCATGGCCATATTAAAGATGGAAAGGAAAGAGGACACTTGTCATGCCCATATTAGAGATGGAAAGGAAGAAGTTTTAAAAGGATTGTGGAAAGCGTACAGGAGCTATTTCCATTTCATTTCTCCTTCTGCTTCGTTCATTTCTCCGACTCGTTGCCGCCATAGCCTCCATTTTTCTTCAAGCTTTGGGTTCTTCATTTTCTTGGCTGATTTTCACCAAGTGTGGACTCCAAAAAGTGGTAAGCTTCCTCCTTGCTCTCTTTTCTTGTTGGAAACAAGAATCGGATGGAAAAAGAGAAGGATTTGTGAATTATGGGTTTGTTCTTAGCCATGAGCTAGGATGATTTTCTTCCTCCCATCTTTTAGTATGTTGTTCTTGGGTTGTAGGGAGTGATAATCAAGTGTTGGATTTTGGAAAACACACCTTGGATGAAAACCCCAAATTGCCGAATTTCTTGGAAAATTCTAAAATGTTGTGTGTTTGTTATCTTGATTCATGCTTCAAGTATGTTAATCCTAGCATGATTCTAAGCTTAAGTATGGATTCAATTTGATGGAAAATAAATTGGGTTGGAAACCCCATTTGGCCGAATTTATGAGATGATGTTCATTGTTGGATCTTGTTGTTTTGGATGCAATTGGATAGCATTCTTGGTTTAGAAGTGAAATTGGTGATTAGTATGATTAATTGGAAGTTTGAATGGATTGATTTGAAAGTTGGATAAAATTTGGCAAAGAAGCCGAATTATTGGATAATTCTTTTTCCATGTTGGGGTTTGATTTTGGTTAAATTGGATGCTAAGATGGTATTGGGGTTGGATTTAGGTGTGGTTTGATGTTTGAAACATTGATTTCGGGTATGAAATGGAAAAGTTACTATTATGCGGATTTATCGGAAAATGTCAGGGATGAATGGTTTAAAGGTTGGATTTGATCAGTTCTGCTTGATGAATTGTGTTTGTCAATGTATAATCTTACATTGTCTAAGTTAGTTCTGAATTCTGACGTTTCTGTGGAAATCTGGAATTTTACGGAAATTCTGTCGGATTTTCGGTTTTGGGGTCGGGGTGTAGTTTGGTAGTATGGTTGGTAAGGTTGCTAATTCAGCTTGAATTGACAGATTCGAGGTTCGGAAGTTAGAAAAGAGAGGTTTTCGGGTTTCGGGTCGTGGTGTAGAAGTTGTCCAGAAGCGGTCCAATACTCTGGAATTGTGAGGTAAGGGTTTGGTTCTGCTATTTTTGGTAAGATAGGTGTATGTTTAGTTTCATTTTCTGTTCTGCAGGTATTTCAGTATTATATGCCCAGAGCATATTCTGTAGTCTGTAGGTGTATGTATTGTAGCACTTCTGTTTTGCAGGTATTTCGGAAATTTCTGCTTTAAGGTAAGTTCTGTGATCTGTAGGTGTATGCCTTGTAGCATACTCTGTCTGTTAATCCTACGTTTGTAGGAGTATGCCTTATGGTATACTCTGTCTGTTAACACTACGACAGTTGTGGGTTCGCTACCCCAGCTGGTGCACCATGCTTCTGTAATAGCTTCGGCTTCTGACTCCCCTTAGTGGGAGGCTGTCGTTCCGATCTGTTATAAGGTTTATGGCGATTTGGAATCGCACATCCTTCGGGATTCCGATTTGTTTCTGGTACATGTATGTTATTCTGTATTCTGTTGCGTATATTGCTATCTTTCTGTTTTGCAGGGTTGCATATACTTATCTTACCCCAAATCCCTTACGGGGTCCTTTTAGGACTCACCCTTTTTGGGTTACATTTTTGGGTTTGAGTAGACTTGGTAAACAACCAGCGGAGTTGGTTTCCGTGAGATTTCTGCCGTGGTTGGGTTGAGCAGCAGTACCTTGCGAGTTGGGATTTTGTCTACTTGGTCTGAATCCCGCGCGAGGTATTTTGACGTTTAGGCCTAGGGTCGGCTCTGTAGCTGCATGTGCATACTTTCTGTTTTATTGTTGTGATGATTGTATATATTCTGTTCTGTTGCATGTTCTGAGCGCTTGGCGCTTGCTAGATACCCTAGGTTCTGTGAACTCTGTATATATCTATGTTTGGTGCGTAAGCACTCGTCCACGGAGGGCGAGGCTTACTCTGTTGCTGATGCATGAATTGTATGTTTGGATTTTATTTTAGTGATATGTATGGAATGTTTGTTAGGTTGCTTCCACAATCGTTTTACCTTTCGGGTCCGCTACGCGTGGCGGGTCTCGATGGACCTGCCACCTTGTGTTCTTCCGGCTTCCGCTTCCGACGTCCCGGCGCCCCCGCCTCCGCAACCGGGCTCGGGCGGCGTGCGGTGACAAGTTGGTATCAGAGCAGGTAAGTGACCATATTGGTCATCAGTGGTGACTTGTAGTGACGACTATTGTTGTACATTTTATTTTCGAATGTTTTGGTCCGGTGATTGGCCACCTCCTTACTTGACCCACATCAATATAAAATTGTGGAACATAGTTGATCCTTCAAGTTATCCACGATAGTTGCGATTTCGCACTCGGGATTTCTGGAATTCTGGTAAGATTATTACGAGTAAGGGGATTGTGGAAAAGTTTCAGGTACGTAAAATTGTGTGTTAGGAAAAGATTTGGTGAAATAAGCATGAACTGCTTCTGTGATTCTGTGAAATGCATGATTTTATCATTCTGAGAAGTAACTTCTGTGTCAAATACTGCATTGCACTCTGAGCCTTAGAAAACTGCTGCTAGCTTCGTAGAGATTAGGAGTGACCGAGTTGTCTGGATTACATTTGGTCTGGAATGTCTCGAGTTGGATTCACACGCGTAGGCGGTGTGTTTTGTGACCGGAGGAGGGATTGTAATCCCATGCCTCCGAGAGATAGGGTTTGAACTGTTGGTTATGGGTTGAGTTGGTATATGGTTTGGAAATTTGGTTTGGGATAAGTTGTTTTTCTGGTTGGACTTGGTTTGAGGAAATGTGTACTACACGCGAATAGCGTGATTTGGTACCGGAGGGGCGGGACTGAGATCCCACACCTCCGTGGAATAGGATACGGGTTCAGCGTAACCCAGGGTCTGAACAACCACACTCATCGCCCGAGGTTTAGTGGTCGTAGGGACCCCTCTCTGATTTGGTACTACCACCAGCCTAGCTGGTTCAGGGGCGGCAGTTGGCAGGGGAAAATCTGTTTATGCCACGGTAAGGGCATTTTGATTAGGTGGTGATAGCGAGATTTAAGCCACTGCTCGCCATAGTTTTGGGATCGGTAAGTGAGTGACTCTGACAAGGGTGGTCACTACGACACCTAGACTTCTCGTCGGTCCTATTAACGACGGGGAGATCTGGGGCACCAGTCAGACGAGGTCAGACTTCTGGAGAGGTTTCAGAGTTTGAACCTGTTACGGTCACCCCGAGCGGGTTGCGACCGGGTGACCCGGGGCTCCGGTTTTGGCCTGCGGGTCACGTTTTTCGGCGTTCAGACGGCTCCCGAGCCCTATCCGAGTATCATTTTGGCGAACCCTTCCGTATTTGAGGTCGTGTGGGTCCCCCGGACGTTTCCGCCGAAAATATTTTTCTGGCGCCGGGGGGTTGTCGGGGTCGCCTCGGGATGTACAGCGGGCTCGGTAGCGCTCTCGAGATCTCAGTTTGGGAAGCCGTTTGTAGTTTTGGAGTCGTGGAAACGTCCCGGAGGTGGTTGTGGAGTTTAATATTTGGGGCGGGACGTTCGGTTCCGGGCGACTCCCGGGGCTCGGGACGGGAATCCCGGGGCTCGGGATGGAAATTTTCTGACGGCTTTGGGATAAGATGTGTTATAAATTAAGATGGAATTTATGGGTATTTTTGTAGAATTTTGGAGTGACGGAATTTCGGTTAAGGTTGACACGCTCGCACGTCGGGTTTTGGTTCGGGTTCAGCGAGCTCGGTAGGACACTCCGGAATGGTAAATGAATTTTTGAAAAATGTTCTGTGAATGTTATAATATTCTGAGGGTTGTGTCCAAGTTTCGTTAATTTTGGAATTCGGTAATTATTTTTGGGCAAAAAGAATTGGAACTTTCGGAAAAATTGGGAGTTAATTTGCAATGGGGTGCAAATTTAATAAAAATCAGCATGGGCACAGCAGCTGATAGTGTCGGCAGCAGCAAAGAGAAGGGACACTTGTCCCTTCTTCAATTAAAGATGAGAAAGGAAAAAGAAAAGAAGAAAAAAAAAGTATAAAAGTAAAACAAAATTGCAAAAAGCCAAATTTCTTCTTCTTCTTCTTCCTTCCTGCCGAAAATATCAGCCATGGAAACGCCATGAGCTCCAAAACTAAACTTGAAGGAAACTTGAAGAAGCTTCGAGGTAAGTATGTCAAAAGCGATCCTTGTGTTGTGTAAGTGAATAATCGAGGTCGGTTTGTGAAGATTCACCCGGTTTGTAAACCGTGAGTCTTGAACTTTTGAAGTGATTATGGAATCACAAGGTTTGTTTGATTTCTTTGTTTCTAAACGCGTTCGGCATCTTCTTGTGCATGTTTGATAATAGGAGCGTAGGAAGAAAGCGCGCTGAGGTGGTGCCAAGTGCGTCGAAAATTTGGGTGTAAAATCCAACGGTGGATTCAAATAAAGGTAAGGATATATTTGTGATCGAGCGAAGTTCGATTCTGTTGGTGTAATTGGTTTTGTCGAGAAAAGGCTCGGTGTGAAAGCCGTTTTCCGGCTGAGCCTCGGTTTTGGCGCCAATGATATTGGCTGATTCTATGAATTCGAACATATATTCTCAGTATCTGTGGATCATTTGTGAACAGGGGTGGTGGAAACGCATGGTGAAACTCTGCCGAAATTTGTACCGGGACTGCTGAGCGAGAATTTCGATTCGGACTTGTGTGAGCGATTTGGGAAGAAGGTATGATTTAAAAGTTTGGTTGTGTTTATGGATGTATAAGTAACAATGTTCTAGCTCGGTTTGAGAAACCGAGCTTTACGTGGAATTTTCCGGGAAAGTGCGGGTTCGTGCGGAAATTGTTTCTGGGGTTTGTTTGGATATGTTCTGATCCAACTATGGTTGTACAGCTTGATTCTGCGTTGGTGGAGTAGCGCGGACCCGTAGGAGCCAAGTTGTGCATTTCGGTCGGGAGTCGGGGTTTTCCGAGTGTTGGGCTGCGGGCGCGTATCCGAGGTAAGGGCTTAATTTGGTAAAATGTATGTTTGTTCCGTTTCAAGGCCGGATGACCTTAGAGGCCCGGGTTCCTATTCTGCTCTGTATATGTTTAACGAGTAATGGTACTTGTTTGTATTTATGTATTATTGTTATTATTGTATGTTACATTACGTGTCCGCCTTTGAAGGGTGCCGACATTCTGCGTATCCGCACCGAGTGCCGATACTTCATTACGTGTCCGCCCGAAGGGGTGCCGACATTCTGCGTATCCGCACCGGGAGTGCCGATACTTACGTTACGTGACCCTACGGCGGTTTGGGGCTCGCGACCCCGGCCGGTACCGTGCTATACATTACATTACGATCGTATATTCGACCTCTGTTGAGGGCCGTCGTTCTGAGTCGTTACGGCGGTTGGACCGCATAAGTTGGATTCTGATTTACGTTATGCTTTATGTTCGTATATACATGTATATGCTGTGTTATTCTGTTTTGCAGGTTCGGATTGTTGCCCTGTGGGCAAACTGCACTTTTACCTTAAGCCCTTACTGGGTCCTTTTGAGGACTCACCCTTTCATTTGTTTACACCTTTCAGGTTGTTCTGGAAAGCAATTGGCGGAATAGAGATCCGCAGTGCTTTCGGGTTTCTTGGGTTTCAGCAGCAGCAGTAGTACCACGGGCGGAAAATCTCCTGAGTGAGAAAGTTTCCGATTCCGCACAACAGGTATATATAGGTTTTGGTTTAATGGCTCTGTAGCTGTAGCTGCATGCATGTAGTTTAGATCATGTATTTGTATAAGACGTATAATCTGAGACATACTCTGCCCTCGTTTGTCTTCTGAGTCGAGGGCGGAGCCCCGACTAGCTTATATTGGGGTTGTTGTTGTAATATGGGTTTGGCGTTTCCGTGTTGTGGCGATGTTTGATGTTTGACACCATGAACTGCATGTTTGGTAGAAGATGGACTTACTAGTATGCTTGCCTTGATTGAGTATCTAGGTTGCTAGTTGCCACTTGGCTGTGTGTTACTTGAGCTCAATGCTCCGCTGCCGCGCTTTCCGTCGTTGGTTCCGGTTCTCGACGTCGCAGCCAGCTCCGCCTCCGCAACCGGGCGGGGTGGCTGTGACAAGTTGGTATCAGAGCAGGTCGGGTCGGAATGACCCAAAAGGTAAAGTATGTTTGGTTTTGGGTATGGAATGTGAAAGGCAAGTATACAAGTCCGAGGGTGGACTTTTGGAGTAAGTTAAGTCTGTTCATGGTTAAGTACCTGCGGAAGATGACTTCGAAGTGCGAGCCACCGTTCTACGTTTCATTGTGCAGGGCGGTTACGTACGGAGACTGGCCACCTCCTTATTTGAACCACCTTGGAATGGGTGTGGAGCGTGGGGGCGGTTCTTTGAAGCATTTTGAAGGTTTAGAAGTTGGACTTGGTATGATCCGGGTACTTTAATTCATTGTTTGGTATATGGTGTGATTACGTGATATGAACATGAACTGATTCTATGTTTGAGGATTTATTATTTGGTTGTGTGATTCTAAAATGAATTTCTTGCATCATGCATTGCATTACACTACTGAGCCTTAGAATCTGCTGCTGGCTTTTGGATAGATGGGGAAGAGTTAGTTGATTTGGACTTTTGGATATGGGATAAGTTGGCTTTGGTTGGACTTGGTTTAAGGGAATGTTTACTACACGCGAATAGCGTGTTTTGGTATCGGAGGCGGGATTGGGATCCCACACCTCCGTGGAATGGGATACGGGTTCAGCGTAACCCGGGGTTGAACAACCACACTCACCGCCCCGAGGTTTAGTAGTCGTAGGGACCCTTCTCGATTTGGTATTACCGCCAGTGTCTAGGGTACTTTCTTGGTTCGGTTCGGAGGCGGCGAGGCGGGGAAGATCTGTTTATGCCACGGTAAGGGCATTTTGATTAGGTGGTGATAGCGAGACTTTAGCCACGGCTCGCGACAGCTTTGGAATTGGTAAGTGAGTGACTCTGACAATGGTGGTCACTACGACACCTAGACTTCTCGTCGGTCCTATCAACGACGGGGAGATCTGAGGCACCAGTTTGACGAGGTTGGACTTTTGGAGAGGTTTCAGAGTTTGAATCCCCCCCGAGGTTCAGCGGCCGAGGAGGGCCGGAGGTAGTAGAGACTTGGTTTGCAGGAATTGACAAACTCCTGGAGGGAGGCTATTCTGAGTCGGTTGGCCGCCGGGGCCAACGGCTACTCGGTCGATTGCTTCAGTTCTCGAACCGGAGTTCGGATTGACCCGATATCGATTTCTAGTGTCTGGCGATGTACCGGACATTTCCGCGGAAAATATTTTTCGGGGCGGGGGTTGCCGTCGGACGATTTTCGGGATTCAGGCGGAGAAACGGCTCCGGAGTGACCCGGGACTCAGATTTGCGGTTTTGAGGAAGATCTGGAGTCGGGGATATAATTTACTTTTTTCTGTGAAGAAAAATGTTCTGGGTCGGAAATTACAGTTTCGGGCAGTTTTCGGGCTCGGGGCGAACCAAGCTGTGACACTTGGCGAAGTGTGATTAGTGGAAAGTATTGGACTTGGTCTCTTGTTATTTTTAGTGATTATGATTCACTACGATGTCAAAAAGGATGTCATATGCAAAGCACATGACTTATTATTACAAGACTTAAGTTTTGGCAAGTCTTGCAAAAATGCAAACGTATTCTTCTTTCTTCTTCACTGCCGAATTCTTCCTCTCTCTAAAACCACCATTGTTGTGTTTTACAAGCTTCCAAAGCTTGCTCTAGATTGCTTCTTGGTCCGAGAGTTCAACGGGAAGTTGATCGGAACTCGAGTACTACGTCTGTCTGAGGTATGATTCGATTCTGTTGAGTATTTGGCAATATTGGAAAGTTGATGTTCTTGGCTTAGATCTGAGTTTTGATGGAATTGAACCGTTGGATCGTTGTGTGGTTCATATATGTTGATGTTGGGTAGGTAAGGATTATGGAAATAACGTTGGATCTTTGGGAACACAACACGGGTGAGAACTCACCTTTTTGCCGAATTTTTGACCTATTATGTTGGGAATTTCTGTTGAATTTGATGTGTTCTGTGGATTGATTTGTGATTATTGAAGTGAATTCTTACATGTTCTGAATCGGTTCTGAATTCTGATGTTTCTGCGGAAAACTGGAATTTTACCGAAATTCTGCCGGATTTTCGATTATGGGTCGGGGGTGTAGTTTGGTAGTGTGGTTGGTAAAGTCGCTAATTCAGCTTGAATTGACAGATTCTGAGGTCCAGAAGGTTGAAAAAGAAAGGTTTCCGGGTTTCGGGTCGCGGGGAATTGTGTTTGACATCCACCTGCAGTCGGGTACTGCTCCGATACCTATTCCTCCTTATCGGGTGCCTATTTCTGAGATGCAGGAGTAGAAGAAGTAAGCTGGAGGAATTACAGCAAAAAGAGTTTCGTCCGACCGAGCACTTCAGCGTGGGGTGCTCTGGTATTGTTTGTTAAGAAGAATGATGGGACACTCTGACTTTGTATTGATTACAGACGGTTGAATGCTCTTATTGGGAAGAATAAGTATCCGTTACCGAGGATTAACGATCTTTTTGATCAACTTCGGGGTTTGAGGGTTTTCTCAAAGATTGATCTCTGATCTGGGTATTTTCAGCTTAGGGTGAAGGTAGAGGACATACCTAAGACTGCTTTCCGCACCCGGTTTGGATACTTTGAGTTTACGGTCATGCCGTTCGGGCTGACCAATGTTCGGTGGCATTCATGGATCGATGCATCGGGTGTTCCGACTATACTTGGACTCATTTCTGGTGGTCTTTATTAATGATATTCTGATATATTCTCGGGATGAGGACTCGCATCGGGAGCATCTGAGGGTAGTTCTGCAGACACTTTGGGAACATCAGCTTTATGCTAAATTCTCAAAGTGTGAGTTCTGAATTCGGGAAGTCACTTTTATGGGACACACTATATCTGAGCATGGTCTGTCTGTGGATCCAGAGAAGGTGAGGGCGGTTCGGGATTGGAAACAACTTACCACGGCACGGGAGATCAAGAGCTCCCTGGGGTTAGCAGGATTTCTATCGGAGGTTTGTACGGGGACTTTCTATTCTGGCATCTCCGCTTACGCAGTTGACCAGGAAGGGCCAACGATTTATCTGGTCTGATATGTGTGGGCAGAATTTTCAGGAGTTGAAACGGCAGTCGACTAACGCTCCGATTCTGACTCTTCCAGATCCGAACTTACCGTATGTGATTTATTCGGATGCTTCCACATCCAGTTTGGGGTGTGTTGGCGCAGGAGTGTTTTGTGGTAGCTTATGGGTCGAGGCAGCTGCGACCGCATGAGCTGAACTGACTGACACATGATCTGGAGTTGGCTATAGTAAATTATTCGCTGAAACATTGGAAGTAATATCTGTTTGGCAATAAATTTCAGATTCTTACCGACCATAAGAGTCTGAAATATCTGTTTACGCAAAGGAGCTTAGCATGAGGCATTGCGCAGATGGCTCGAATACATTAAGGACTATGATTGTAGTATCGGGTACATCTCGGCAAGGGCAACACGGTTGCCGATGCTCTGAGCAGAAGTATACCGGCTTAATTAAGGGAGGAAATGTTGGTGACCGATCCGAGGAGAGAGATTTGACTTGCCTTTGGTACAGGTGGCAACTCTGGGAGCGTACTCCGGGGTATACACTTACTACATATTCTGAGTGGCTTGACAGGATGCGCGAAGCGCAAAGTAGAGATCTGGTATTGAAGAAGTTATCTGGGGAAGATAAGGGTTTATTTGTTACCGACGTTTCAGTATAGGCAGGGATTACTATACTTCCGAGATCGCCTTTATGTACCAGAGGATCAGGAGTTCTGGAATGAGATTTTCGAGGAGGCACACTCGAGTAGTTTGAGCATCAGAAACCGGCAGGGACACTGCAGACTTTGCCCATTCCAGTCTGGAAGTGGGGTAATGTTACTTTGGACTTTCTGACTGCACTGCCCCTGACACGGTCTCGCCATGGTGCTATCTGGGTTTTTGTGGATCGGCTGACAAAGTGCGTACACTTTCTGCCTATTCGGGTCATAGACCCTCTGGAGAAGCTTGCCGGCTTTACATCAGGAAGATTGTACGTTTGCATGGAGCACCAGACTCCATTGAATCTGACCGTGATCCGCGTTTTACAAAGACGGTTCGGATTGTTTTTCATGAAGCGTTGGGCACGCGACTCCATCTGAATACCGCTTATCACCCACAGACGGACGGACAGTCGGAGCGGGTGATTCAGATATTGGAAGATATGTTGCGAATCTGTACTTTGGATTTTGGAGGAGATTGAGACCAGCAGTTACTTTGATAGAGTTCTCATACAACAATTGTTTTCAGACTACGTTTGACATGATACCATTTGAGGCGTTGTACGAGAGGAGGTGTATGACACCATACTGTTGGACAGATACGTCTGATGGGGTTGAGCTGGAACCCGAGCTTTTTGAGGAGTCTACGGCAAAGATCAGATTGTTATAGGCGCGGATTAAAACCGCGAACGACTGCACCACTGCTTATACGAACCGCCACCGTAGAGCTCTGGAATCCGAGTTTGGTGATAGAATTTGACTGGAGGTAGCACCGTTTAGAGGGACAGTAAGATTTGATAGGCGGGGCAAGTTACCCCGAGTTATATCGGTTTTCATGAGTTTCCAGAGTAAGTTGTTAGGTTGGCCTTACCCCCCCCAACTGTTTCTGTTTTATGTGGTACCTTCCAGGATAGCCTGTTGTGGATCGGTTAGATTTAGGTTCGATCTTGTGCAGGGTTGTCTGGTAGAAATACCGGCAAGCTGACTCGGGTGCAATAAGATGCACCGGAGGGTGGGACGCCGTGAGGCTCTGTATGGTAGTCTAAACTACCACTCCCGCCGCACCGATACGGTGGTCCGATTGTTCAGGTTAGAGGAATGTTTATATTTTCTGGTTGGTAGCGACACTGTCTGGTTGGTTCGAGCTACTCTTGGAGGACCAAGAGTTCTAAGGGGGAGGATGTTACGGTCACCCCGAGCGGGTTGCGGTCGGGTGACCCGGGGCTCCGGTTTCGGCCTGCGGGTCACGTTTTTCGGCGTTCAGACGGCTCCCGAGCCCTATCCGAGTATCATTTTGGCGAACCCTTCCGTATTTGAGGTCGTGTGGGTCCCCCGGACGTTTCCGCCGAAAATATTTTTCTCGCGCCGGGGTTGTCGGGGTCGCCTCGGGGCGTACAGCGGGCTCGGTAGCGCTCTCGAGATCTCAGTTTGGGAAGCCGTTTGTAGTTTTGGAGTCGTGGAAACGTCCGGAGGTGTTTGTGGAGTTTAATATTTGGGGCGGGACGTTCGGTTCGGGCGACTCCGGGGCTCGGGACGGGAATCCCGGGGCTCGGGATGGAAATTTTCTGACGGCTTTGGGATAAGTTGTGTTTGAATTTAAGATGGAATTTATGGGTATTTTTATAGAATTTTGGAGTGACGGAATTTCGGTTAAGGTTGACACGCTCGCACGTCGGGTTTTGGTTCGGGTTCAGCGAGCTCGGTAGGACACTCCGGAATGGTAAATGAATTTTTGAAAAATGTTCTGTGAATGTTATAATATTCTGAGGGTTGTGTCCAAGTTTCGTTAATTTTGGAATTCGGTAATTATTTTTGGGCAAAAAGAATTGGAACTTTCGGAAAAATTGGGAGTTAATTTGCAATGGGGTGCAAATTTAATAAAAATCAGCATGGGCACAGCAGCTGATAGTGTCGGCAGCAGCAAAGAGAAGGGACACTTGTCCCTTCTTCAATTAAAGATGAGAAAGGAAAAAGAAAAGAAGAAAAAAAAAAGGTATAAAAGTAAAACAAAATTGCAAAAAGCCAAATTTCTTCTTCTTCTTCTTCCTTCCTGCCGAAAATATCAGCCATGGAAACGCCATGAGCTCCAAAACTAAACTTGAAGGAAACTTGAAGAAGCTTCGAGGTAAGTATGTCAAAACGATCCTTGTGTTGTGTAAGTGAATAATCTGAGGTCGGTTTGTGAAGATTCAGCCGGTTTGTAAACCGTGAGTCTGAACTTTTGAAGTGATTATGGAATCACAAGGTTTGTTTGATTTCTTTGTTTCTAAACGTTCGGCATCTTCTTGTGCATGTTTGATAATAGGAGCGTAGGAAGAAACGCGCTGAGGTGGTGCCAAGTGCGTCGAAAATTTGGGTGTAAAATCCAACGGTGGATTCAGCGAAAGGTAAGGATATATTTGTGATCAGAGCGAAGTTCTGATTCTGATGGTGTAATTGGTTTGCCAGAAAAGCCTCGGTGTGAAAGCCGTTTTCCGGCCCGAGCCTCGGTTTTGGCGCCAATGATATTGGCTGATTCTATGAATTCGAACATATATTCTCAGATTCATGGATCATTTGTGAACAGGGGGTGGTCGGAAACGCAGTTGAAACTCTGCCGAAATTTGTACCGGGACTGCTGAACGAGAATTTCGATTCGGACTTGTGTGAACGATTTGGGAAGAAGGTATGATTTAAAAGTTTGGTTGTGTTTATGGATGTATAAGTAACAATGTTCTAGCTCGGTTTGAGAAACCGAGCTTTCTGTGGAATTTTCCGGGAAAGTGCGGGTTCGTGCGGAAATTGTTTTCTGGGGTTTGTTTGGATATGTTCTGATCCAACTATGGTTGTACAGCTTGATTCTGCGTTGGTGGAGTAGCGCGGACCCGTAGGAGCCAAGTTGTGCATTTCGGGTCGGGAGTCGGGGTTTTCCGAGTGTTGGGCTGCGGGGCAGCGTATCCGAGGTAAGGGCTTAATTTGGTAAAATGTATGTTTGTTCCGTTTCAAGGCCCGGATGACCTTAGAGGCCCGGGTTCCTATTCTGCTCTGTATATGTTTAACAGGTAATGGTACTTCTGTTTGTATTTATGTATTATTGTTATTATTGTATGTTCTGTTCTGTGTCCGCACTGAAGGGGTGCCGACATTCTGCGTATCCGCACCAGGAGTGCCGCCGCAGGGGTGCCGACATTCTGCGTATCCGCAAGGAGTGCCGATACTTCTCGTGACCCTACGGCAGTTTGGGGCTCGCGACCCCAGCCGGTTCCGTGCTATAGGTTGTGTTATGATCTGTATATTCTGACCTCTGTTGAGGGCTGTCGTTACGGGTCGTTCTGGCGGTTGGACCGCATATGTTGGATTCTGATTTACGTTATGCTTTATGTTCGTATATACATGTATATGCTGTGTTATTCTGTTTTGCAGGTTCGGATTGCTGCCCTGTGGGCAAACTGCACTTTTACCTTAAGCCCTTACTGGGTCCTTTTGAGGACTCACCCTTTCATTTGTTTACACCTTTCAGGTTGTTCTGGAAAGCAATTGGCGGAATAGAGATCCGCAGTGCTTTCGGGTTTCTTGGGTTTCAGCAGCAGCAGTAGTACCACGGGCGGAAAATCTCCTGAGTGAGAAAGTTTCCGATTCCGCACAACAGGTATATATAGGTTTTGGTTTAATGGCTCAGAGCTGTAGCTGCATGCATGTAGTTTAGATCATGTATTTGTATAAGACGTATAATCTGAGACATACTCTGCCCTCGTTTGTCTTCTGAGTCGAGGGCGGAGCCCCGACTTGCTTATATTGGGGTTGTTGTTGTAATATGGGTTTGGCGTTTCCGTGTTGTGGCGATGTTTGATGTTTGACACCATGAACTGCATGTTTGGTAGAAGATGGACTTACTAGTATGCTTGCCTTGATTGAGTATCTAGGTTGCTAGTTGCCACTTGGCTGTGTGTTACTTGAGCTCAATGCTCCGCTGCCGCGCTTTCCGCCGTAGGTTCCGGCTCTCGACGTCGCAGCCAGCTCCGCCTCCGCAACCGGGCGGGGTGGCTGTGACACCTCTCACCGTAAGGCAGGGTCCGTTATTTCTGAATGAGGTGTCGGTTCATGCATTATTTGATACGGGAGCATCTGTTTCCATTGTAACACAGAAAGGTGTTACATCTCTGCATCTGTCTGTTAGTACCTTGCCTCAAACGCATTTAGTAAAAACTGCAGAAGTCAGTTCTGTTTTCCAATGAGATGGTACGGGGTTGTACGATATCTCGTGGCGGACATGATAGCATCGGATCTGTTGGTTTTAGACACGCCGGACTATGATGTTATTCTTGGAATGGACTGGCTATCCAAGAACTCATGCACGTTGATTGTGCAACCCGTACCATTATGGTTTACGGAGAGGTACTACCTCTCACGACTCCGGCGGGTTTGACTATCGCACGACAATGAAAGAGCTACGATTACGGATCAGGTGCCGATAGTTGGTGTAGGGAATGCTATGATCTGAATGAGGTGATACTAGGTTGAAGTTGGATGGTTTACCATTGGTTCGAGATTTTCCGCAGTATGTCCGGAAGAGTTGCCCGGATTACCACCAGAGCGGAAATTGTGTTTGAGATTTACTGCGGTGGTCTTGCTCCGATATCTATTCCTCCTTATCGGATGCCCATTTCTGAGATGCAGGAGTTAAAGAAGCAACTGGAGGAATTACAGCAAAAGAGTTTCGTCCGACCGAGCACTTCAGCGTGGGGTGCTCTGGTATTGTTTGTTAAGAAGAATGATGGGACACTCTGACTTTGTATTGATTATAGACGGTTGAATGCTCATGTTGGGAAGAATAAGTATCTGTTACCGAGGATTAACGATCTTTTTGATCAACTTCAGGGTTCAAGAGTTTCCTCTAAGATTAATTTCCGATCTGGGTATTTTCAGCTTAGGGTGAAGGATGAGAACATACCTAAGACTGCTTTCCGCACCCGGTATGGACACTTTGAGTTTACGGTCATGCCATTTGGGCTGACCAATGCTCAGCGGCGTTCATGGATCGATGCATCGGGTATTCCGACCATACTTGGATTCATTTGTAGTGGTCTTTATTGATGATATTCTGATATATTATCGGGATGCGGACTCGCATCGGGAGCATCTGAGGGTAGTTCTGCAGACACTTTGGGAACATCAGCTTTACGCTAAGTTCTTAAAGTGTGAGTTCTGGATCCGGGAGGTCACCTTTCTGGGACATGTTATTTCTGAGCATGGTCTGTTTGTGGATCCAGAGAAGGTGAGGGCAGTTCGGGATTGGAAACAACCTGCCACAGTACGGGAGTTCAGGAGCTTCACAGGGTTAGTAGGGTTTTATCGAGGTTTGTACCAGGTGTTCTATCCTCGGCATCTCCGCTTCTGTGATTGACCAAGAAGGGTCAAGCTGTATATCCGGTCCGATAAGTGTGAGCAGAATTTTGAAGTTGAGGCGGTAGTTGACTAACGCTCCGATTCTGACTCTTTCAGATCCGATCTTACCGTATGTGAATTATACGGATGCTCCCACGTCTGGTTTGGAATATGTGTTGGTGTAGGAGCGTTTTGTGGTAGCTTATGGGTCGAGGCAGTGCGACCGCATGAGCTGAATCGACCGACACATGATCCGGAGTTGGCTATTGTAATTTATGCGCTGAAACATTGGAAGTAATATCTGTTTGGTAATAAATTTCAGATTCTTACCGACCATAAGAGTCTGAAATATCTCATTTACGAAAAGGAATTGATTTGAGGCGGCATAGATGGCTCAATACATTAAGGACTATGATTGTTGTGTCGAGTACATCTCTGGTAAGGGCAACACAGTTGCCGATGCACTGAGCAGGAAGTATACCGGGTTGGTCAAGGGAGGAAATGTTGGGACCGGTCCGAGGAGAGAGATTCGACTTGCCTTTGAGTACAGTGGCGGCTCGGGAGCGTACTCCGGGGTATACACTTACTATACATTCTGAGTGGCTTGACAGGATGCGCGAAGCGCAAGGTAGAGATCTGGTGTTGAAGAAGTTATCTGGGGAAGATAAGGGTTTGTGTTACGGTCACCCCGAGCGGGTTGCGACCGGGTGACCCGGGGCTCCGGTTTTGGCCTGCGGGTCACGTTTTTCGGCGTTCAGACGGCTCCCGAGCCCTATCCGAGTATCATTTTGGCGAACCCTTCCGTATTTGAGGTCGTGTGGGTCCCCGGACGTTTCCGCCGAAAATATTTTTCTCGCGCCGGGGTTGTCGGGTCGCCTCGGGACGTACAGCGGGCTCGGTAGCGCTCTCGAGATCTCAGTTTGAGAAGCCGTTTGTAGTTTTGGAGTCGTGGAAACGTCCCGGTGTTGGTTGTGGAGTTTAATATTTGGGGCGGGACGTTCGGTTCCGGGCGACTCCCGGGGCTCGGGATGGAAATTTTCTGACGGCTTTGGGGTAAGTTGTGTTTTAATTTAAGATGGAATTTATGGGTATTTTTATAGAATTTTGGAGTGACGGAATTTCGGTTCAGTTGTCACGCCGCACGTCGGGTTTTGGTTCGGGTTCAGCGAGCTCGGTAGGACACTCTGGAATTGTAAATGAATTTCTGAAAAATGTTCTGTGAATGTTATAATATTCTGAAGATTGTGTCCGAGTTTCGTTAATTTTGGAAATCCGATAATTATTTTTGGGCAAAAAGTATTGGAACTTTCGGAAAAATTGGGAGTTAATTTGCAATTGGGTGCAAATTAAAAAGGAAATCAGCATGGGCAGCAGCAGCAGCCCTTTCTTTCGGCAGCATGTGTGTGTGTGTGATTAAATGGGACACTTGGCCATTTTTTATTTAACATGAGAGGTATGGGTTTAAAATGGGAAAAAATACATAAGGCTTATTATTTTCATAAAGGTGGACTTATTTCATTTCTTCTTCTTCATCTTCTCCAAGTTGCTGCCGCCTCCATGGATGCTCAACCTCAAGCTTGAACTTCTTCTTTTTGGTAGAAATCAAAGAGGAATTGGTTGCTACTTGAGGTAAGCATCCTCCTAACTCCTCTTTTCTCATTAGTTTGGAAGATTAGTGGTGAAAAGAAGGGTTTTGGTAATTGATGGGTTTGTTCTTAGCTATAAGCTAGGATGATTTTCTTCCTCCCATCTTTTAGTATGTTGTTCTTGGGTTGTAGGAGAGTGTTAATCAAGTGTTGGATTTTGGAAAACACATCTTGGTAGAGGAACCCTTCTTTGGCCGAAATTTTGGATAATTTTCCAAAATGGTGTGTGTTTGTTATCTTGCTTCATGCTTCAAGTATGTTAATCCTAGCATGATTCTAAGCTTATGTGTGGATTCAATTTGATGGAAAACAAGTTGGTTTAAAAAGCCCCAAATGGCCGAATTTTTAGGTTGGTGTTCATTGTGCATTTTGTTGTTTTGGATGCAATTGGATAGCATTCATGGTTAAGAAATGTAATTGGTGATTAAAGAGTGCAAATGGAACTTTGTTTGGATTGAAATGGAGGTTGGGTGAGAAAACCCTCTTTGGCCGAATTGATAAGTGAAGGGGTTTTATTGATTTTGGTGTAATTGGTTAGTAAGCATGCTTAGGAAGTGGAATTGGTGATTAATATGATTATTTGGAAGCTTGAATGGATTGAATTGAAAGTTGGATGAAAAGTTGATTAAGAACCGAAATCTTGGAATGATTCTTTTTCAATGTTGGAGGTTCATTTTGGTTGAATTGGATGTTAATATGGTGTTGGGGTTGAATTTAGGAGTGGATGGAAGTTTGAAATGTTGAATTCGGTTAAGGAATGAAAAAGTTACAATTAATCGGGATTATCGGAAAATGGCGGGTAATGAAGGGTTTAAGGTTGGATTTGGTCAGTTCTGCTTATTGTATGATGTTTGTCAATGTGAAATCTTGCATTGTCTAGGTTGGTTCTGAATTCTGACGTTTCTGTGAAAATCTGGAATTTTACGGAAATTCTGTCGGATTTTCGGTTTTGGGGTCGGGGGTTGTAATTTGGTAGTGTGGTTGATAAGAATGCTAAATCAACTTGGTTTGGCAGATTCTGAGTTTCGGTGGTTAGGAAAAGAGGAGTGCCAAGTTTCGGGGCACGGTGTAGGTGTTATCCAGAATCGGTCCAATACTCTGGATTTTGAGGTAAGGGTTTGGTTCTGCTATTTTTGGTAAGATAGGTGTATGTTTAGTTTCATTTTCTGTTCTGCAGGTATTTCAGTATTATATGCCTAGAGCATATTCTGTAGTCTGTAGGTGTATGTATTGTAGCACTTTTGTTTTGCAGGTATTTCGTTAATTTCTGCTTTAAGTTACTTTATGTGATCTCGTAGGTGTATGCCTTGTAGCATACTGCCTGCAGTAATCCTACGTTTGTAGGAGTATGCCTTATGGTATACTCGTCTGCATAACACTACGACAGCTTGTGGGTTCGCTACCCACCGGTGCACCATGCTTCGTAATAGCTTCGCTTCGACTCCCCTTAGTGGGAGGTCTGTTGCTCCGATCTGTTATAAGGTTTATGGCGATTTGGAATCGCACATCCTTCGGGATTCCGATTTGTTTCTGGTACGTGTATGTTATTCTGTATTCTGCTGCGTATATTGCTATCTTTCTGTTTTGCAGGGTTGCATATACTTATCTTACCCCAAATCCCTTACGGGGTCCTTTTAGGACTCACCCTTCTTTGGGTTCTGCTTTTGGTTTCTGTAGACTGATAAGCGGCTGCGGAGTAGGATTCCGTGAGGGTTCTACCTTGGGTGTGTTTTGCAGTTGCACCTTGCGGTCCGGGATTGTGTACTTGGTGTGAATCCCGCGCAAGGTATTTTGTTACTTAGATTCTAAGGTTGGCTCTGTAGTTGCATATGCACACTTTCTGTATTGCTATGATGGTTGTATGTCTGTATATACATTGGTATATTCTGTTCTATATCTGTTCTCAGCGCTTGGCGCTTGCTAGACATTTTAGGTTCTGTGAATTCTGTATGTATATGTGTTTTGGTGCGTAAGCACTCGTCCACGGAGGGCGGGGCTTACTCGTTATTAGTGCATGAATTGTATGGTTGCATTTTATTTTTGGTTATACGCATGAAATTTCCGTTAGTCCTCGCTTCCACAATCCTTCCGTTGGGTCCGCTACGCGCGGCAGTCTCGATGGACTGCCATCTCTTCCATTCCGGCTTCCGCTCCGGCGTCCCCGGCGCCCCGCCTCCGCAACCGGGCTCGGGTGGCGTGCGGTGACAAGTTGGTATCGAGCAGGTAAGTGACCATATTGGTCGTCAGTGGTGACTTGTAGTGACAACTATTGTTGCACATTTTATTTTAGAATGGTTTGGTACGGAGATTGGCCACCTCCTTACTCGAACCACTTCAAAATAAAATTGTGGAGCAAAGTTGATCCTTCAAGTTATCCTGATAGTTGCAGATTTCGGCACTTGGGATTTCTGGAATTCTGGTAAGATTATTACGAGTAAGGGGATTGTGGAAAAGTTTCAGGTACGTAAAATTGTGTGTTAGGAAAAGATTTGGTGAAATAAGCATGAACTGCTTCTGTGATTCTGTGAAATGCATGATTTTATCATTCTGAGAAGTAACTTCTGTGTCAAGTACTGCATTGCACTACAGAGCCTTAGAAAACTGCTGCTAACTTCTGTAGAGAGTAGGAGTGACCGATTTCTGTCTGGACTCTGTTCGGTCTGAAATTTTTGAGATATGGTTAACACGCGTAGATAGCGTGATTTGGTACCGGAGGGGCGGGACTGGGATCCCACACCTCCGTGGAATAGGATACGGGTTCAGCGTAACCCAGGGTCTGAACAACCACACTCACCGCCCGAGGTTTAGTGGTCGTAGGGACCCCTCTCGATTTGGTATTACCGCCACCTAGCCGGTTCAGGGCGGCAGAGGCGGGGAAAATCTGCTTATGCCACGGTAAGGGCATTTTGATTAGGTGGTGATAGCGAGACTTAAGCCACCGCTCGCCATAGTTTTGGGATCGTAAATGAGTGACTCCGAGGAGGATGGTCACTACGACACCTAGACTTCTCGTCGGTCCTATTAACGACGGGGAGATCTGAGACACCAGTCTGACGAGGTTAGACTTCTGGAGAGGTTTCAGAGTTTGAACCCCCCGAGGTTCAATGACCGAGGAGGACCAGTGGTAGTAGAGATTTGGTTTGCAGGAATTGACAAACTCCTGGAGGGAGGCTATTCTGAGCCGGTTGGCCGCCGGGGCCAACGGCTACTCCGGTCAGATTGCTTCCAGATTCTGAACCGGAGTTCGGATTGACCAGATATCTGATTTCTAGTGTCCTGGCAGTGTACCGTACTTTTCCGAGTAAATTATTTTTCGGGGCCGGGGGGTTGCCTTCGGACGATTTTCGGGGATTCTGGGCGGAGAAACGGCTCCCGGGAGTGACCCGGGACTCGATTTGCGCTTTGAGGAAGATCTGAGTCGGGATATAATTTACATTTTTCTCGTGAAAAAATGTTCGGGTCGGAAATTACGGTTTCGAGCATGGAAGTAGCTTTAGTAGTTGTAGAGAGGGAGCACCACCGACACGATCTTATCCGATTTGTAGTAGGTATCGTCATTCAAAGCACATGACTTATTATTTGAATTTGTTATCGGCAGAGGGCCGATGTTTACGGTGGCCCGAGACCTCTGATACTCTTTGGATACGGGATTGCCCTCTTACTGTAGGGCAGGAGTCAGCAGGAAGTTCTGTAAGGTACTATATTTCCGAATAAGATACCGGTTCATGCGTTATTTGATACAGGAGCATTTGTTCTCATTGTAACACCGAAATGTGTTACATTTCTGTATCTGTCTCATAGTACCTTGCCTCAAACGCATTTAGTAAAAACTGCAGGAAGTCAGTTTCGCTTTTCCAATGAGATGGTTCGGGGTTGTACGATATCTCGTAAGCGGACATCGGATAGTATCGGATTTGTTGGTTTTAGACACGCCGAACTATGATATTATTCTTGGGATGGACTGGCTATCCAAGAACTCTGTGCACGTTGATTGTGCAACCCGTACCATTATGGTTTCTGGAGAGGTACTACCTCTCACGACTCCGACTGGTTTGACTATCTCACAAAGACGATGAAGGAGCTGCTGATTCTGGATCAGCCGTCGATAGTTGGTGTAGGGAATGCTATGATCTGAATGAAGCCGGTACTAGGTTGAAGTTGGATGGTTTACCGTTGGTTCGAGATTTTCCGCAGTATTTCCGGAGGAGTTGCCCGGATTACCATAAGAGCGGGAAATTGTGTTTGACATCCACTGCAATGGCATCGCTCCGATATCTATTCCTCCTTATCGGATGCCCATTTCGAGATGCAGGAGTAGAAGAAGCAATCGGAGGAATTACAAAGAAAAGAGTTTCATCCGACCGAGCACTTCAGCGTGGGGTGCTCGTTGTTCGTTTGTTAAGAAGAATGATGGGACACTCTGACTTTGTATTGATTACAGACGGTTGAATGCACTTATTGTAAAGAATAAGTATCCGTTGCTAAGGATTGACGATCTTTTTGATCAACTTCGGGTTCAAGAATTTCCTCTAGGATTAATTTCCGATCCGGGTATTTTCAGCTTAGGGTGAAGGATGAGAACATACCTAAGACTGCTTTCCGCACCCGGTATGGACACTTTGAGTTTACGGTCATGCCATTTGGGCTGACCAATGCTCCAGCAGCATTCATGGATCTGATGCATCGGGTGTTCCGACCGTACTTGGACTCATTTCTGGTGGTTTTGTTGATGATATTCTGATATATTCTCGGGATGAGGATTCGCATCGGGATCATCTGAGGGTAGTTCTGCAGACACTTTGGGAACATCAGCTTTATGCTAAATTCTCAAAGTGTGAGTTCTGGATTCGGGAAGTCACCTTTCTGGGACACATTATATCTGAGCATGGTCTGTCTGTGGATCCAGAGAAGGTGAGGGCGGTTCGGGATTGGAAACAACTTACCACGGCACGGGAGATCAAGAGCTTCCTGGGGTTAGTAGGATATTATCTGAGGTTTGTACTGGGATTTTCTATTCTGGCATCTCCGCTATGCAGCTTGACTAGGAAGGGTCAACTGTATATCTGGTCTGATAAGTGTGAGCAGGATTTTCAGAAGTTGAGGCGGTAGTTGACTAACGCTCCGATTCTGACTCTTTCAGATCCGATCTTGCCGTATGTGAATTATACGGATGCTTCCACATCTGGTTTGGGATGTGTGTTGGTGCAGGAGCGTTTTGTGGTAGCTTCGGGTCGAGGCAGCTGCGACCGCATGAGCTGAACTAACTGACACATGATCCGGAGTTGACTATAATAATTTATGCGCTGAAACATTGGAATCAATATCTGTTTGGTAATAAATTTCAAATTCTTACCGACCATAAGTCTGAAATATCTGTTTACACAGAAGGAGCTTAGCATGAGGCAGCGCAGATATCTCGAATACATTAAGGACTATGATTGTAGTATCGGGTACATCTCTGGCAAGGGCAACGCGGTTGCCGATGCTCGAGGTGAAGTATACCGGCTTAATTAAGAGAGGAAATGTTGGTGACCGATCCGAGAAGAGTGATCTCGACGTGCCTTTGGCACAGTGGCAGCCCGGGAGCGTGCTCAGGTTATTACACTTATTATACATTCTGAGTGGCTTGATAGGATGCGCGAAGCGCAAGGTAGAGATTTGGTATTGAAGAAGTTATCTGGGGAAGATAAGGATTTATTTGTTACCGACGTTTCAGTATAGGCAGGGATTGCTATACTTCTGAGATCGCCTTTATGTACCTGAGGATCAGGAGTTCTGGAATGAGATTTTCGAGGAGGCGCACACGAGCAAAGGTGAGCATCGAAACCGGCAGGGACACTGCAGACTTTGCCCATTCCAGTTCGGGAGTGGGGCAATGTTACTATGGACTTTCTGACTGCACTGCCCTGACACGGTTTCATCATGATGCTATCTGGGTTTTTGTGGATCGGCTGACAAAGTGCGTACACTTTCTGCTAATTCGGGTCATAGACCCTCTGGAGAAGCTTGCCGGCTTTACATCGTGGAGATTGTACGCTTACATGGAGCACCAGACTCCATTGAATCGACCGTGATCCGCGTTTTACAAAGACGGTTCGGATTGCTTTTCATGAAGCATTGGGCACGCGACTCCATCCGAATACCGCTTATCACCCATGACGGACGGACAATCGGAGCGGGTGATTCGATATCGGAGGATATGTTGCGAATCTGTACTTTGGATTTTGGAGGAGTTTGGGACTAGCAGTTACTTTGATAGAGTTCTCATACAACAGTTGCTTTCAGGCTACGTTTGACATGGCACCCTATGAGGTGTTGTACGGGAGGTGTATGACACCATACTGTTGGACAGATGCGTCTGATGGGGTTAAGCTGGGACCCGAGCTTTTGAGGAGACTACGGCGAAGATCAGATTGTTATAGGCGCGGATTAAAACCGCGAATGACTGCACCACTGTTTGTATGAACCATCGCCGTAGGGCTCTTGAATATGAGTTTGGTAATAGAATTTGACGGGAGGTAGCACCGTTCAGGGAGACAGTAAGATTTGGTGGGCGGGGCAAGTTACCCCGAATTTTATCGGTTCTCATGAGTTTCTAGAGTAAGTTGTTAGGTTGATCTTTCCCCCCCAACTATTTCTCGCTTTACGTGATGTCTTCCGTGATAGCCTGTTGTGGATCGGTTAGATTTAGGTTCGGTCTGTCTGGGGTTGTCTGGTAGAAATACTGCAATCGACTCGGGGTGCAATAAGATGCACCCGGAGGGTGGGACGCCGTGAGGCTCTGTATGGTAGTCTAAACTACCACTCCCGCCGCACCAGTACGGTGGTCCGATTGTTCTGGGTTAGAGGGGTGTTTATATTTTCTGGTTGGTAGCGACACCTGTCTCGGTTGATTCAGCTACTGGAGGACCAAGAGTTCTAAGGGGGAGAATGTTACGGTCCACCCCGAGCGGGTTGCGGCCGGTGACCCGGCTCGGCTTTTAGCCTCGCGGGTCACGCTGGCGGCGTTCAGCGGCTCCCGAGCCCTATCCGAGTATCATTTTGGCGAACCCTTCCGTATTTGAGGTCGTGTGGGTCCCCCGGACGTTTCCGCCGAAAATATTTTTCTGGCGCCGGGGGGTTGTCGGGGTCGCCTCGGGACGTACAGCGGGCTCGGTAGCGCTGTCGAGATCTCAGTTTGAGAAGCAGTTTGTAGTTTTGGAGTCGTGGAAACGTCCGGTGTTGGTTGTGGAGTTTAATATTTGGGGCGGGACGTTCGGTTCGGCGACTCCGGGTCTCGGGACGTGAATCCCGGGGCGCGGGTTGGATATTTTCTGACGGCTTTGGGGTAAGTTGTGTTTTACTTTTAGATGGAATTTATGGGTATTTTTATATAATTTTGGAGTGACGGAATTTCGGTTCAGTTGTCACGCCGCACGCTCGGAGTTTTGGTTCGGGTTCAGCGAGCTCGGTAGGACACTCTGGAATTGTAAATGAATTTCTGAAAAATGTTCTGTGAATGTTATAATATTCTGAAGATTGTGTCCGAGTTTCGTTAATTTTGGAATCCGATAATTATTTTTGGGCAAAAAGTATTGGAACTTTCGGAAAAATTGGGAGTTAATTTGCAATTGGGTGCAAATTAAAAAGGAAATCAGCATGGGCAGCAGCAGCAGCCCTTTCTTTCGGCAGCATGTGTGTGTGTGTGATTAAATGGGACACTTGGCCATTTTTAATTTAACATGAGAGGTATGGGTTTAAAATGGGAAAAAATACATAAGGCTTATTATTTTCATAAAGGTGGACATATTTCATTTCTTCTTCTTCATCTTCTCCAAGCTGCTGCCGCCTCCATTGATGAACTTCACCCAAGCTTGAGGTTCTTCTTTTGGTAGAAATCAAAGAGGAATTGGTTGCTACTTGAGGTAAGCATCCTCCTAACTCCTCTTTTCTTGTTAGTTTTGGAGATTAGTGATGAAAAGAAGTGTTTTGGCAATTGATGGGTTTGTTCTTAGCTATAAGCTAGGATGATTTTCTTCCTCCCATCTTTTAGTATGTTGTTCTTGGGTTGTAGGAGAGTGTTAATCAAGTGTTGGATTTTGGAAAACACATCTTGGTAGAGGAACCCTTCTTTGGCGAAATTTTGGATAATTTTCCAAAATAATGTGTGTTTGTTATCTTGCTTCATGCTTCAAGTATGTTAATCCTAGCATGATTCTAAGTTTATGTGTGGATTTAATTTGATGGAAAACAAGTTGAGGGAAAAAGCCCCAAATGGCCGAATTTTTAGGTTGGTGTTCATTGTGCATTTTGTTGTTTTGGATGCAATTGGATAGCATTCATGGTTAAGAAATGTAATTGGTGATTAAAGAGTGCAAATGGAACTTTGTTTGGATTGAAATGGAGGTTGGGTGAGAAAACCCTCTTTGGCCGAATTGATAAGTGAAGGGGTTTTATTGATTTTGGTGTAATTGGTTAGTAAGCATGCTTAGGAAGTGGAATTGGTGATTAATATGATTATTTGGAAGCTTGAATGGATTGAATTGAAAGTTGGATGAAAAGTTGATTAAGAACCGAAATCTTGGAATGATTCTTTTTCAATGTTGGAGGTTCATTTTGGTTGAATTGGATGTTAATATGGTGTTGGGGTTGAATTTAGGAGTGGATGGAAGTTTGAAATGTTGAATTCGGTTAAGGAATGAAAAAGTTACAATTAATCGGGATTATCGGAAAATGGCGGGTAATGAAGGGTTTAAGGTTGGATTTGGTCAGTTCTGCTTATTGTATGATGTTTGTCAATGTGAAATCTTGCATTGTCTAGGTTGGTTCTGAATTCTGACGTTTCTGTGAAAATCTGGAATTTTACGGAAATTCTGTCGGATTTTCGGTTTTGGGGTCGGGGGTTGTAATTTGGTAGTGTGGTTGATAAGAATGCTAAATCAACTTGGTTTGGCAGATTCTGAGTTTCGGTGGTTAGGAAAAGAGGAGTGCCAAGTTTCGGGGCACGGTGTAGGTGTTATCCAGAATCGGTCCAATACTCTGGATTTTGAGGTAAGGGTTTGGTTCTGCTATTTTTGGTAAGATAGGTGTATGTTTAGTTTCATTTTCTGTTCTGCAGGTATTTCAGTATTATATGCCTAGAGCATATTCTCGTAGTCTGTAGGTGTATGTATTGTAGCACTTCGCTTTTGCAGGTATTTCGGAAATTTCGCTTTAAGGTAAGTTCTGTGATCTCGTAGGTGTATGCCTTGTAGCATACTGCCTGCATTAATCCTACGTTTGTAGGAGTATGCCTTATGGTATACTCGTCTGCTAACACTACGACAGCTTGTGGGTTCGCTACCCACCGGTGCACCATGCTTCGTAATAGCTTCGGCTTCGACTCCCCTTAGTGGGAGGTCGTCGCTCCGATCTGTTATAAGGTTTATGGCGATTTGGAATCGCACATCCTTCGGGATTCCGATTTGTTTCTCGTACATGTATGTTATTCGTATTCTTGCGTATATTGCTATCTTTCTGTTTTGCAGGTTGCATATACTTATCTTACCCCAAATCCCTTACGGGTCCTTTTAGGACTCACCCTTCTTTGGGTTCTGTTTTTGGGTTTCTGTAGACCTGATAAGTGGCCTCATGGAGTAGGATTCCGTGAGGGTTCTACCTTGGGTATGCTTTGCAGCAGTTGCACCTTGCGGTCCGGGATTGTGTACTTGGTGTGAATCCCGCGCAAGGTACTTTGTTACATAGATTCTAAGGTTGGCTCTGTAGTTGCATATGCACACTTTCTGTATTGCTATGATGGTTGTATGTCTGTATATACATTGGTATATTCTGTTCTATATCTGTTCTCAGCGCTTGGCGCTTGCTAGACATTTTAGGTTCTGTGAATTCTGTATGTATATGTGTTTTGGTGCGTAAGCACTCGTCCACGGAGGGCGGGGCTTACTCTGTTATTAGTGCATGAATTGCATGTTTTGGTTTTATTTTCAGTTATATGCGCGAAATATTTGTAGGTTGCTTCCACAATCTTTCCGTTTCCGGGTCCGCTACGCGCGGCAGGTCTCGATGGACCTGCCACCTCTCGTTCTCCGGCTTCCGCTTCCGGCGTCCCGGCGCCCCGCCTCCGCAACCGGGCTCGGGTGGCGTGCGGTGACAGGATGCGTCGATAGGGTTGAGCTGGGACCGGAGCTTTTGAGGAGACTACGGCGAAGATCAGATTGTTATAGGCGCGGATTAAAACCGCGAATGACCGCACCACCGCTTATACGAACCGCCGCCGTAGGCTCTTGAATCTGAGTTTGGTGATAGAATTTGATTGGAGGTAGTACCGTTCGGAGGGACAAGAAGATTTGATAGGCGGGGCAAGTTACCCCGAGTTTTATCGATTCTCATGAGTTTCGGAGTAAGTTGTTAGGTTGGTCTTTTTCCCCCAATCAAGCTTCGTTTTATGTGGTATCTTCCGTGATAGCCTGTTGTGGATCGGTTAGATTTAGGTTCGGTCTGCCCGCAGGGTTGTCTGGTAGAAATACCGGCAACTGACTCGGGGTGCAATAAGATGCACCCGGAGGGTGGGACGCCGTGAGGCTCTGTATGGTAGTCTAAACTACCACTCCCGCCGCACCAGTACGGTGGTCCGATTGTTCTTAGTAAGGAGAATATCTTTATATTCTGGTTGGTAGCGACATCGGTCTGGTTGGTTCAGGCTTCTCTTGGAGGACCAAGAGTTCTAAGGGGGGGAGAATGTTACGGTCACCCCGTGCGGGTTGCGACCGGGTGACCCGGGGCTCCGGTTTTGGCCTGCGGGTCACGTTTTTCGGCGTTCAGGCGGCTCCCGAGCCCTATCCGAGTATCATTTTGGCGAACCCTTCCGTATTTGGGGTCGTGTGGGTCCCCGGACGCTTTCCGCCAAAATATTTTTCTCGGCGCCGGGTTGTCGGGTCGTCTCGGGGCGTCTGGGGTTCGGTAGCATTCTCGAGACATCGGTTTGGAAAACTGTTTGCGGTTTTGGAATCGTGGGAACGTCCGGAGCTTTTTACGCTATAAAATATTTTGGGGCGGGACGTTCGCTGTGAAGGCATGTGCCCTCTCCCGTAGAAGGCATGTGCCCTCTTCCGTAGAATGCAGGTGCCATCTTCCGTAGAAGGCATAGTGCCATCTTCCGTAGAAGGCATAGTGCCATCTTCCGTAGCAGGCATAGTGCCCTCTCCCGTAGCAGGCATAGTGCCCTCTCCCGTAGCAGGCATAGTGCCCTCTCCCGTAGCAGGCATAGTGCCCTCTCCCGTAGCAGGCATAGTGCCCTCTCCCGTAGCAGGCATAGTGCCCTCTTCCGTAGAAGGCATAGGCCCTCTTCCGTAGAAGGCATAGGCCCTCTTCCGTAGAAGGCAGGAGGCCCTCTTCCGTAGAAGGCATAGGCCCTCTTCCGTAGAAGGCAGGAGGCCCTCTCCCGTAGAAGGCAGGGGCCCTCTCCCAAAGAAGGCATGGGCCTTCTCCCGAAGAAGGCATGACTTAGACAAATTTCAGATTTCTGGTGGATAAGGTTGACTCTTAAGTGTTGACCAAAGGGGAAAGGACACTTGTCATGGCCATATTAAAGATGGAAAGGAAAGAGGACACTTGTCATGCCCATATTAGAGATGGAAAGGAAGAAGTTTTAAAAGGATTGTGGAAAGCGTACAGGAGCTATTTCATTTCATTTCTCCTTCTGCTTCGTTCATTTCTCCGACTCGTTGCCGCCATAGCCTCCATTTTTCTTCAAGCTTTGGGTTTTTCATTTTCTTGGCTGATTTTCACCAAGTGTGGACTCCAAAAAGAGTGGTAAGCTTCCTCCCTTGCTCTCTTTTCTTGTTGGAAACAAGAATCGGATGGAAAAAGAGAAGGATTTGTGAATTATGGGTTTGTTCTTAGCTATGAGCTAGGATGATTTTCTTCCTCCCATCTTTTAGTATGTTGTTCTTGGGTTGTAGGGGAGTGATAATCAAGTGTTGGATTTTGGAAAACACACCTTGGATGAAAACACCCAAATAGCCGAATTTCTTGGAAAATTCTAAAATGTTGTGTGTTTGTTATCTTGAATCAAGCTTCAAGTATGTTAATCCTAGCATGATTCTAAGCTTAAGTATGGATTCAATTTGATGGAAAATAAATTGGGTTGGAAACCCCATTTGGCGAATTTATGAGATGATGTTCATTGTTGGATCTTGTTGTTTTGGATGCAATTGGATAGCATTCTTGGTTTAGAAGTGAAATTGGTGATTAGTATGATTAATTGGAAGTTTGAATGGATTGATTTGAAAGTTGGATAAAATTTGGCAAAGAAGCCGAATTATTGGATAATTCTTTTTCCATGTTGGGGTTTGATTTTGGTTAAATTGGATGCTAAGATGGTATTGGGGTTGGATTTAGGTGTGGTTTGATGTTTGAAACATTGATTTCGGGTATGAAATGGAAAAGTTACTATTATGCGGATTTATCGGAAAATGTCGTGGATGAATGGTTTAAAGGTTGGGTTTGATCACCGCTTTGATGAATTGTGTTTGTCAATGTATAATCTTGCATTGTCTAAGTTAGTTCTGAATTCTGACGTTTCTGTGGAAATCTGGAATTTTACGGAAATTCTGCCGGATTTTCGGTTTTGGGGTCGGGGGTGTAGTTTGGTAGTATGGTTGGTAAGGTTGCTAATTCAGCTTGAATTGACAGATTCTGAGGTTCGGATGTTAGAAAAAGAGAGGTTTTAGGGTTTCGGGTCGTGGTGTAGAAGTCGTCCGAATCGGTCTAATACTGGAATTGTGAGGTAAGGGTTTGGTTCTGCTATTTTTGGTAAGATAGGTGTATGTTTAGTTTCATTTTCTGCATGCAGTATTTCAAGATTATATGCCTAGAGCATATTCTCGTAGTCCGTAGGTGTATGTATTGTAGCACTTCGTTTTGCGGTATTTCGGAAATTTCGCTTTAAGGTAAGTTCTGTGATCTCGTAGGTGTATGCCTTGTAGCATACTGCTGCAGTAATCCTACGTTTGTAGGAGTATGCCTTATGGTATACTCATGCTGCTAACACTACGACAGCTTGTGGGTTCGCTACCCACTGGTGCACCATGCTTCGTAATAGCTTCGCTTCGACTCCCCTTAGTGGGAGGTCGTTCGATCTGTTATAAGGTTTATGGCGATTTGGAATCGCACATCCTTCGGGATTCCGATTTGTTTAAGTACATGTATGTTATTACGTATTCTGTTGCGTATATTGCTATCTTTCTGTTTTGCAGGGTTGCATATGCTTATCTTACCCCAAATCCCTTACGGGGTCCTTTTAGGACTCACCCTTTTTGGGTTCTGTTTTTGGGTTTCAGGTAGACTTGGTAAACAACCAGTGGAGTTGGTTTCCGTGAGATTTCTGCCTTGGTTGGGTTGAGCAGCAGCAGTACCTTGCGGGCTGGGATTTTGTCTACTTGGTCTGAATCCCGCGCGAGGTATTTTGACGTTTAGGCCTAGGGTCGGCTCTGTAGCTGCATGTGCATACTTTCTGTCTTATTGTTGTGATGATTGTATATATTCTGCGGTTGCATGTTACGAGCGCTTGGCGCTTGCTAGATACCTTAGGTTACTGTGAACTCTGTATGTATCTATGTTTGGTGCGTAAGCACTCGTCCATGGAGGGCGAGGCTTACTCTGCCGATGCATGAATTGTATGTTTGGATTTTATTTTAGTGATATGTATGGAATGTTTGTTAGGTTGCTTCCACAATCGTTTTACCTTTCGGGTCCGCTACGCGCGGCGGGTCTCGATGGACCTGCCATCTCTTGTTTTCCGGCTTCCGCTTCCGACGTCCCGGCGCCCCCGCCTCCGCAACCGGGCTCGGGCGGCGTGCGGTGACATGCTGGTCGAATTTCTGCCCATCATCGCTTGATCTGCTCCAACAAATTTCTTCTACTTATTCATCGATGACGACATTTACGTATCTAAAAGCTCTGACGGTTTCTCAGCTCCTCTCTCTTCCTCCACACCGGGAAATGGCAGACAATGACATCAGCGACATCGCTAGCGATTTGGAGGACTACAGGGTGGGGCTTCTGCCGCCGGACCAGGAGACAACGTCCAGGGCCTCTTCTTGGCCTCTCAGCGTGAGAGCTTCTACTTGCCGAAAGAGAAGGCAGTCGTCGACGGAGTAGACCGCCCACCGTTAATCCCTTCTCTACCGTATGCACAAGCGGTATTAATTAATTACTACTCCGTTCTCTATCTCTTATGCACATATACTCTCCTAGCTTCTCTGTTTCAACTTTGGAATTCGAAATATTGTACTAAATGATGCGTGAGTTGAGCTCCCAATTCTTGAGTTTTGACTTGCAATTTGATTTCAAATATTGTTTTCTCTGCAAGCCCGATCGTTTAATCTAATTTCACCAAAATCATGGTTCATTACTGCCAATGACTAAGTGCCGGAGGAGAATTCATCGCCAGGCACTGGGCTATGAAGTTTGTTTGTTGTTTGTTACTCGTTATTGAAGATACGGGTTGAAAGTACTGAAGTGTTAACTCTTAATTAATTGTTGGATGACCCTGGTTTTGATATTGTATTTTCATTTCTAATGAATGATTGCAGAGAAAGAACACAAGCTCTCTCAATACTTTTGGTAATGAAGTTGTATGATTTTGCATGTTTTATTCACTATTGGACTATTGGATCTTGCAAAAAATAGCATAACATACAAGTGTGTGCAGAATTAGAATAAATGACCAACTAATTTTTCTCTTCTTATTGCCTTCTAAAATAAGTCTGTTTTGCCAGATTATTTTTGAGCACAATGCATCTCCATACTGTTAGATTGGCAATGCATTTTGAAATTGAATTCAGGTAGCTTTCTTAATATTGTGTGATCAATTTTCTTAAGTTGGAACTTGGAAGTAAAAGGTCTTAAAAAAGGCTGGAAGTTAAAGCATATATATTTTCTTATTGAAATGTAAGGGAAATCATTTTAGAATTGTTTTTGGTGTTGTTCTCTCTGTTGATGACTTGTAAGATTCAGATATACAGCTGTGTCTATTTGTTGTGTTTGTGTTTGCTCCAACTCCACATACGCATGTTGGGATTATTAGTTTCTGTGTTTTACATCAAGCTAAATCCAATCTATTCTTCAATTGCTTGCCAGAAAAATTTATTTTATTATGCTCTTTTCATTGGCGGTTAACTGGGAAACCTCTTACACAAGTTTACTATTCGACCCCACTTTGGAACAATATTAGTGATCAGCACGAGTTTTCTCGGGTGAGGTATTGATTGATCAAATCTTGAAGTTGAGATATTTCACTTTGATATCGATATATGATATCATTTCATTCAATTGATCTATTACTCAATGACTTTTGGACTTCTTATTGCTAACTGCCATGGTCATCATTATGTAGGGGTTCGATTATGATTTTAGACTACCTGTTCATCTTGTTTACAATACCAATGTCACTCATGACATACCATGATCGAAGCGGAGTTAGTAATCTTTTCTCAAATTCTTAATGTTGTGTGTTTATCTTCCCATCGTATAATCTTAAAGCAGACTTACCTTTATGCCTTCTTGTTCTTGTTGGCCGAATGGTAAATGTAGTTAAGTATATCTCTTTATTCTATTTATGGCAGGTAAATCTAACTCTGCTTTGAAACTTATACCGCCAGGTAAATTTTATCCCGATTTGTGATTATTATTATATGCAGGTAAATGACAGACTTTTCATGATCTCTGCAGAAGTTGGACTCAACTTTAGAATCTTTTAGGTTATGAAAACGTTTTGGTATTTCTTTTAGGATATTAGCTTGTCTTTAGGTACTTTGTGTAATTCATGGATCTTCATTTATGTATGTTTATGAAGTCTTCAATTATTTTTATTTTTTTTATTTATTACATTTGCAATTTAATCTCAAGAAATGTCATTTGAATGTTTACTTGTTTCGAAATAATATTGATTTTGTTTTTCCAATTTGAATGTTTTACAACGAAAAATGTATTAGATAAAAAGAGAAGTGCCAAAAAGTTTACTTATTTTGTTGTGGCATAAGTTTGTGCCAATAAAGCTACCACTCAACTAAATTCATCGTTGGCATTAATGACATAAAATATGTGCCACTAGATCTACTCATTTATCTTTGGCACATAAATATGTGCCACTAAATTCTCAGACTGCAGCAACACACACGCTAAGTGCCACTGAAAGGTTTTAGTGTTAGGACTTCTACCGACACTTTTTCGTGTGTTGGTGTTTCATGAGGAACCTTTACTGGCTCTTTTTCATAATTTATTGGCACATTTTGTGTGCCATTAAATGACACTTTGTTTGTAGTGCCATTGGTAATAAATGGGTTTTAAAAATAAAGAAAAACACTGATGGAAGTATCGAGAGGTACAAGGCCCATTTGGTGGCCAATGGCTTCACACAGAAGGAGGGAATTGATTTTAAAGATACATTCTCTCCAGTTGTGAAGTTCAATTCCATTAGGTTACTGCTGGCCATTGTGGCGCATCTGGATCTTGAACTCCATCAGATGGACGTCAAGACAGCCTTCCTTAATGGTGATTTGAGTGAAGAGATCTATATGAGACAACTTTGAAGGGTTCGTCCAGTAGGTCTTGAGGACAAGTTCTAGACTCAAGAAGTCTATCTATGGTCTTAAGCAAGCTTCAAGACGGTGGTACTTGAAGTTTCACCATGCGATCGAAGCTATGGCTTTGTGATGATGCACGAAGACCATTGTGTGTACTTGTACTCATGGATCCGATTATGCCATAATGACTCTTTATGTTGATGACATTTTGATTGCCAGAATGGAGTAGGTTTGATGACAACCATCAAAGAATGGTTATCCTCCACTTTCTACATGAAAGACATGGGGAAGCTTCCTTTATTCTAGGTGTCAAAATCCACCGGAATAGAAAGGAACGCTTGTTAGGCTTATCTCAAGAACCTTATGTAGATAAGATTCTGGATAGGTTTAACCTAAGCAACTCAAAACCCATGAATACACCACTTGCATATGGATGCAAGATTGGAGGGGATATGTGTCCCACAACTCCAAAAGAAAAGGAAGAGATGGCCCACATCCCATACTTAAGTGCGATTGGTTCCCTTATGTACGCAATGTTGTGTACCAGGTCTGATATTAGCCAAGCGGTTGGCTTGTTAGCAGTACTCTTCAAACCTGGGAATTCAGCATTGGAAGAATGTCAAGAGGGTTCTCCGGTACCTCAAAGGTACGAAGGATTATTGGCTATGCTATCAAGGAAAGAATCTTGATTTGCATGGCTATGTTGATTGGGGTGGTGATCGAGATTCATGCAAATCTACTTCGGTTATGTTTTCATGCTTAACGGAGGGGCAACTACATGGTGTAGCAAAAACAGACTGTACAACATTATCAACCATGGAGGCTGAGTTTATCTCATGTGCCTCAGTATGCAGAGGCCCTCTCGGCTTGGTTATTTCCTTAAAAACTTGGAATCTAGAATTACGGTGGACAGGCCTATTACTATCTACGGTGATAGTATGGCGGCCATGACTTACACCAAGGATCCCAAGTATCACGGAAAACCAAACATATAAGCATGAAGTATCATTTCGTTCGGGATGCAATTGAAGAGGGTGAAGTTAAGATCGAGTACATTTCTGCAGACCTCATGGTGGCTGATCCTTTAACTAAGCCACTTCCACCAATTGTATTTACCCGTCATGTTAAGGCAATGGGTCTATGTAGATTATAGTTTGTTGGATGTACTTCACCATCTTTGGTATCACACATGTAATATGACTGATTGTTTAATAATGTAACTTATTTCATTCATTTCTTTTGGTTCAAATCTACTTATGTTCACAACGAAAATTAGAACATTTCAAGTATAGACATTAGAGAGGGCTTTCTCACATGAGCCTCTCGCCTTCTATCTTGAGTAGATTTGAGGATGAGACAAGTTAAGGACTTAGAATATGTAGTTCTATCCAAAGAACTTGTGACTAATTGTCATATTTCTAAGTGGGAGACATGTCCAACACCTGTCACCTTAACTATTTGTCGTCTTGGTTTCCTAAAAATCAGGGTAAGATGAACTGGTTCATCGAGTTTGTATGATCTCCATACATCCTAGTCTATATGTTAGTAGTAAGCAAGTACTTACTTGTTAACAAATTCATGGATTTGACATGTCCTCCTATTATTTGATAAGTGGAGAACACTGGTGTTTTAAGAGGGAGAAATGACACACTCCCAATCGATCGAGTGGACATCATTCCAAGTGAGAGTGGCATATGTAAAACACCCACTAGTGTTATTTGAGAACTTACAAGGTCCATATCCATGAAAATTCAACAATACAAAGAACTTAAACAAGTTGTCTTTATTCTTGTTTAATGTGAGGTTCTTTAATCCAGAACTTTAGTTTGCTATTAGTACTTTACACTTACAACACTACTTTGATTGGATGTTGAAGGTCTTAGTTTGAAGACTGTAATATCTTCCTTTTGGGTAGTTGAGTTTGTGTAATGTGTTAAGTAGTTTAACACTGATAGGAAAGACACAGTTTGTATGATACACCTACTCTTGATTCAATCTTGGGCCCACATGCTATGCGTAGTATGAATTTTTTGATTGAATTATGAGAATTTGTAAATGAGTACTCAATGGCTTAATACGATCATGATTTTCAATAAGTTGAAATTCAGAAAAGAGACTAGTTGTGATTAAGTAAAGTGTATCATGTGTGCAGGGTGCAGCAAGGCTTCATTTGATGTGATCAGATGAGCTTGATGAGTCAAGCGAGTTTGAAGAAGTTCAAACAACACTCCGTTGCTATATGAGTTCTAGCATGTTGTTCTATAGAGGATAAGCTTTCATTGTGAGTCTAACAACCGCAATGGAGGTGATTGAGTGTGAATGCCTTGGGGTCGCACCCTTAACTCTACTTGTGTGAATGTGCTTTGTATTTTTCGGCTTATTCTTGGTTTGAGATTATATCTTTTGAGTGGGAGTTGATTCACAAATGTATCGTTTGTGCGAGTGGGAGTTTGTTAGTATATTTGACACACCAAGATCATTTGACATGACACTTGAGCTCATGATGCTAAGTGGGAGCTCCGAATTAGCTATATGTAGCTAACTCCAGCTCAACTTAGCTTATATCCAGCTCACGGCAGCTGGACATAGCTCAAGTCAGCTCAAATTAGCTAGAAGTAGCTAACACCAGCTCATGTTAGCTCGTGGGAGCTCAAATGTGTGTGGTATGATCATTTGGAACATCTTTGTGATGTTTCATATTGATTCACAAGTAATTACTTCCATTTGCACCTTTTTGGACAAAATAAAGGGTATTTTGGTAAAAGGGGCATCCTAGGTGCATGGTGTATGCACCTTACTACATGGGATACTTCCTAGGTGGTTACATATGAGTAGCTACACCTAGGAAGGCTGATTTAGGCGAAGAGGTGCCTCTAAGGAGCCACCCATTTGCCAAAATGGGAGTTTGAGGAGGTTACCATGGACCTTCTCTCCTTTTGTGACCAAGAGGTGTTGGTTATCACCTTTGGCCGAAAGTACATGTATTTTCGGCCAAAGGGGTGTCCCAACCACCCCTTGGCACCTCTCCCTTATCTATAAATAAAGGGAGAGGCACCACATTACACACACACATGCAAATCTGAAACACTCCTCCCTCTCATTTTCTTGGCCGAAAATTGCAAACATATTAGAGTTTTCGGGTGGATTAATATTGTGTTTATTTCAACACAATTTCGCCCTTTGGATGCATCCTCAATTCGTCCTTATCAAACAGTTGTGGCCGAAGATTGCAGAAGATAGAATCCACACTTCATCTTTAACACATTCCTCGGAGCACAAGGTACGCTTTCTCCTCCTTCTTCTTCTTCTTCTTCTTCGTTCTTCCCTTTCTTCTTCCGATGATGAATGGTGAAGAACGGCATGATTATGAATAAAACACATCATGCGCTGTTAATTAGAATCACTATATCTAAACGTGCATGTAACATGATTGAAGTCTTGAAGAACTTCAAATCTTCACAACCCACTCGGGGTGACTGTAACATTTTGGGTTTAGGCCGAAATGTTGGATGAATTTTTGGTTGGATTTTTGTTGAAGAAAGTTGGTAGAAAGCATGTTATAAGTATGTTTAACATGTTTATAAGTTGTTGGAAAAGTTGGAACTTATTTGGTGAAGATTTGGATGGAAACCGAATTGTTAATGATGTTGTGATTATAATTTTGTGAAGTTAAAGTGTTGGAGAAAATGTTTAAATGATCTTTGGGCTAAGAAAGTATGGTTTAAGTGGCAAAAGTGTAAGTTTATAAAGTTTAGGGTCAAAATGGAAGGTTGGCCGAAATTAAAGACTTGGTCGAAAGTTTGGTTGGAAAAGATACTTTTGTGAAAAAGTTGACAAGGTTGAGTATTTTGTAACTTTGCAAAACTTAAGGGCTAATCTGAAAGTTCTTAAAAAGTTTAAGGACTAAAGGTGTAATTTTGGAGAAGTTAAAGGAAAGATAGCAACTTTAAGTTATGGAATTAATTATGGACACTTTAAATATAAAGTTGTCACTTTTTAATACTTTGTGAAGTTTTGGCAAGATTGCAAATTTCTGAAAAGCTGGAGGACTTAAGTGGTAATTTTGGATAAATTCCCAAAGTAAGGAACTTAAGTTAATTAACTAGAGTTATTACGTGTTTGATTACGGCGATTAAATCTGCGTTTCTGGGATACTGCTCGTGTGCATCGGGGGGCCACAGTAGATATCTGATTCTGTCAAGGTAAGGGGTTTAGCTTTCTTAATACGCATTGCAGTTCAACTCATGTGTATTAGGTTAGTTAAGGGCTAGTACTCGGGTCGAGGGTGGGGCCCTGTGACTCCCAGGGCTAGTCACATGGTACATAGCGGTATGAGGTTTTTATTATTTCTGGACTTTATGGTTATCGGGGGTCGATGATGGACCCACTCTCTATTGAGATTTTCTGGAGTTATGCTATATCGGATATGCATATCGGGTGTCGACTCGGACCCATTTTCTGTTCTGTGTCGGCTTTATGCGGCTTTCCGTTATGACAATTAGGGGCAGATCACCCCTCGTTGGTACCATGCATTCTGATCCCGATAATCAGTGTGAGCTTAACTAGATGCCGTAGGGTGCTGTCTGAGGTATGGGACCATCTGTATGGGAAAGTACCACCAGTCCGACGGGACTTCTGAGCATCATGACATTTGCATACCATATTCCTGTTTATACTTAGGGTTGTATTATCTGCTAATTCATTGCATACTAACCTCTTATGCAAGGAAAAACGTTTTTAAAAAGTTTTCCCGGTATCATACCTGCCCCCTTACGAGTTCTTTCAAGAACTCACCCCCACATATTAAAACATTTTCAGGGGATCCTGGCAAACGACCTCCAGAGTAGATCTCCCGCAGTGATCGTTCTGCATTCTGTTCTGAGAGGTATATTTCTGAGTAAGTTTGGGGGTATTTCTCGTTACATCCCTTCTGTGATCTGTTGGTTTAAGTTATCCGTCTAGTCTGACGTTAAATTTTCCTGTTTATGTTTAGCAGCAGCAGCAGTAGTTAGCGAGGTACAATCATCTTTATGGCTCGGCTCTGTAGGCGTAGTATGCATATTAGATACATTTAGTATTCTGATGTTTTGGACTGTAATAGTTATTCGTGGGGAGTTTCCAACCCTACGAAGAGGGGCAGAACTCCTTCTGCCTGTATTACTTACTATCTGCTTTCTGCGCACGCGATATTCTATAAAACCACTAATGTGTTTCGGGTGCAGGCTTAGGACTAGTAAGACGTCTTAAAAACTGCAAACACATATTAACCTTAAAACCTGAAGGAAAACATTTTAAGGGACGGGTTTCGGGTCCACAACCCTTTTTAAGAGAAACTCTGAATTCATCCGCTGCCGATACTTTCGGCTTCCGCAATAACGACACTTCCGCCAGCTTCCTGGGGAAGTGGGGTGGCACGCTGTGGCTGGCGAATTGGCTGTCGTTGTCTGTGATAATGCCGCGAGGACTGCCATATCGGCATACGATGTTCTTCCACAAGAATTTGATGATTCTGGCGGATGTAATTTTCACAAGGGGTTCTACTTCAATCCACTTGGTGAAATAGTCCACAGCGATAACACAGAACCGGTATTGACCTGTCGCCCTTGGTATTGGTCCGATGAGATCGAGACCCCACAGGGCGAAGGACACAGGGTTTGTGAGTGCGGGAGACTCTGTAGATGGGAACCGCTGGATGCGAGAATTGATCTGACAATGATGGCATGTCTTGACAAGCGAGGCCGCGTCCTTCTCCAAGGTAGGCCAATAGTATCCCTGGCGAAGGGCTTTGTGTGCCAGTGCCTTTGCAGCTATGTGGGCACCGCAATTGCCCTGGTGGATGGTGTCTAGGATAGTGTGTCCCTCTTTGGTGGTGAGGCAGCGTTGGAGAGGTGAAGAAAATCCCCTATGCCACAGCAGTCCATTTATGATGACGAATCTTGTTACTCAAGTGTGGGTGCGTGGATCTGTGGGGGTCCCCTTGAGTTGAGCGATGATAGGGATTCGCCAGTCATCCGGATCTTCCGCTATTTTGAGCGAGCCAATGTCCAGCATTCCATCGATTGATGGTCGAGCCAGTGTCTCCATTGCAGAGGGTGTTTTTTCGGGAGCGGGACTTGTTTTGAGTCGGTCAGTAAGCTCAGTAGCTTTATCGGGACCTCGAAAAAGGGAACTTTCAGCATATTTGGGATTACGGAGTATATTTTTCGGGGTCGGGATGTTCTTTTCCGGGCGATGCCCAGGGCTCGAGATGAAAGTTTTGTGACGGCTTTGGTGTGCGGTCTGCTATAGCTCGGGACGACTAATATGGTGATAACCGAGCAAGCATACATGAAGGGATTTTTGGCTCGGCCAAGCATGCGCACACGTCAGGTGTTACTCGGGTGAAGTTGGCGCGGGATTACACCCCAACACTTAAGCATTTTCGGATTTTGGCTTGTGTGTGAGTCATTAGGGTGACAAGGTTGGTGACTGAGGTGCTTAAGGGACAAGTGTCCATGTGACTCACTAAAGTGGTAGTATAAAAGGATGGGATTTTTGGAAGAAATGCCATTTATGCTCATTTTTCTTCTTTCTCTCATCATCCGCCATTTTCTTCCTCTCTTCCAACCTCTCAAGTGTTCATCTTACAAAGGCTTAAGGAAGGTGTGTTCTTGGTGTTGTGATTAAGGTAAGCTTGCCTCCTTCTTGATTTAGTGAGTTTGGTGCATGGTACTTGGGTAAAGGAAGCATGAGAAACCGATTTGGTGTAGGTCATGGCTATGTGATGTGTTCATCTTCTTTCTTCAATCTTTAAGTATGTTGTTCTTGGCATGGAGTAGTGTAGAAATCAAGGTTTGGTTTATGCAAGAACACCATGGTTTGGAAACCCTAGGTTGGCCGAATTTTAGGTTGAATTATAAACTTGTTGATTGGTTGATTTCTTGGTTTATGCTTTGGATATGTTGTTCCTAGCATGATTCTAAGTTGATATGTGGGTTCAATTTGAAGGTGAGCATGTTGGGTAAAAAGTACCCAATTTGGCCGAATTGTTCTTAAGGGTTTGGTACGATTTTGGGTGATTAGGGTGAAGTATGTTAGTAAGCATGCTTGAAATGTTTAATTGATGAATTAAGCATGTGATTGGAACCTTAATTGCTTGGGATTGAAGTTTGGTATAAAAGGAAGGGTTGAGGCCGAAATTGGAAGAAGAATATGGTTATGGTTGTGTTGAGTTTTAAGAATGTTTTGGTAGTGATTTGGTATCGGGAATGGAAGGAGGTTGCAAACGATGTTCGGAACGTCGTTTTCTAGAATTGTGGACAATACCGACTTGCTTGTTTGTGGTGTAAATGTTGGGAAAGTATGATTTAAATGTTTGGGTGTGGTTATGTGTGTATAAATAACAATGTTCTAGCTCGGTTTGAGAAACCGAGCTTTCTGTGTAATTTTGCGGGAAAGTGCGGGAATTTGCGGGATTAGTTCCCGGGGGTCTGGAATGGTGATTTCAGATTTGTGTGTGGTTGTTCAGTTTGAATCAACAGTTGTGGAGTAGTGCGGGATTTTAGAAGTCACATTACCGCGTTTCGGGCCGAGTGTCAGGATTTTGCCGGGATTCTTCTCGGGTCGGTAATAGTGCGGTAAGGGTTTCAGTATTGCTCTCGATTCTGCATTTCGGATTACTTTATGAAATGCGTGTCTGGGTGTACCGAGTCTGAATTTGGATTGAGGGTGGCCCGAGGATACCCAAACTTGGTCAGTCGGGATAGGCATTGGTGTGCAGGTGCGAGGACTCGAAGATGCTGATGTTCTGATTCAACTCCTACAGGGGTGGTGTTCTGATTCAACTCCTATGGGGGTGGTGTTCTGATTCAACTCCTACGGGGGTGGTGGTCAGATTCAACTCCTACGGGGGTGTTGTTCTGATTCAACTCCTTTGGGGGTGGTGTTCTGATTCAACTCCTACGGGGTGGTGTTCTGATGGGGTTAGTTACGTCAAGCTGGTACCAGTCTCATGTGTCTGCGGTAGTTCATTACGTGGCTGGGCCAGAATGGACTATCGTTTCAGAGCGTGTTTGTTTGCTATACTAACAATTCTACTACTATGTGCATTGCATATGTTGGTTTTGCAATGGTTGAGCATATGTTGGTTATCTGCTGCTTGTATGCATTTTCTTTGTTGTTACGATCACCCCGAGCGGGTTGTGACTTGGATGACCCGGGGTATGATCTATAGTCTGTGTTCTAACTTCTGGTTTTATGCTAACGGATAGCATATGGGTTAACTCATAGTTAACTTATCTCTCTCTTCTGTTGGTGTGTTAGCAGCAGTAGTGGTACTTGCGGGGATCTTCTAATCTCGGAGTTTCAGCTAGATCCCGCACTTGGGTATTCTAAGGTTTTCCTTGGTTGGCTCTGTAGGTGTATATGCATGCATGTCATCTGTCTGATCATGCTATGTATCTTAGATACATTCTGCTTCTGTATAGATGTTTTGGATACTATGTAGGACCGAGGACTTGCCCATGACAGTAGAGGGCAGGACCCGGGGTATGATCATATTCTGATGTGTACATTTTGTATCTGTATGATTCTGTGGATTTTATGAATGATGTTCTCCGTGAACTGCATACTTGGTGATGGTGGAGTGCTCGCCTATTTCAGTGGGGCGGGGCTCGCCATGGATAGTTAGGGTTTATACTGTATGCTTGCCATGTTTGGGAATTGTAGGTTGCAGGTCGAATCACGACCGAAGGTTATAAGCGCATAACTCTGTCTGCATACTCCGTGAGCAAAGTGTTCTCAGGCACAGGGCCTTTGAGAACGAGACTTTGCGGGTAGGGTCACGGGACCACCACACTCAGCGGGTCTCGGTTGGACCGCTTCCTTGTCTTCCGCAGCTTTCGGTTCTGCCGTCATGGGACGGCTCCGCCTCGGCAACCGGGCGCGGGCGCACCCGTGACACCAGAATACCTAAGTGCGGAATCTAGGAGAAACTCCGAGATCAGAAGATTCCTGCACATACCACTGCTGCTGCTAACACACAAACAGAAGAGAGATATAAGTTAACTGTTAGATAACTCATATGCTATCCGTAGCATAAATCAAAAAATCAGAAAGCAGACTATAACCTCTACCGAGACTACCCCTATAACTTAACAGAAGTTCTGTGTCGGAACTGCAGATACCTGATCACAGTACAGAAAGCACCGCGGAACTTTTGTCCGCTGGCTGCTTGTCAGGTAGAACTAAAAGGTCGTAAATATAAGGGTTGAGTCATCGGGAGGACCCAGTAAGGGCTGAAGTAAGATACAGGTTGCATATATATATATATAGAATATAGCAGACAGAGTATACCGCAGGGTATACAACAGAATATACCGCAAGGTATATATAGAATATCAGCACCCAATGCATATATAGATTACCGAAGAAGAACCCGAGGTCTCCGAGACCGTTCCGGGCCTTGAACCTGCATACCTAAACAGAGTATACCGCAGGTATACAACATACAGAATATACCGCGAGGTATATACAGAATATCAGCACCCAGTGCAGATATGGAATAGCGAAGAAGAACCCGAGGTCTCAAAGACCATCCCGGGCCTTGAACCTGCATACTTGTACCTTACCATATAACTGGTCCCGGGATCATCGGACCACTGTCCTCAACCCAAAACCCGCTTCAACGAACCCCGATATACATGATATCCCTCCCAGAATGTATAATGAGAGAAGTTGAACCCAAACCGTACTATTATCAATCCGCAGAAGAATCCCGCAAAATCCCGACGCTTGGCCCGAAACGCGGTAGTGTGACTTCCGAAGTCCCGCACTACTCCACAACTGCTGATTCAAACTAAAGAACCACACACAAATAAGAAATAACCAATCCAGACCCCCGGGAACTAATCCCGCACTTTCCCGCAAAATTCCACAGAAAACTCAGATTCTTAAACCGTGCTAGAACATTGATATTTACACTTAAACATGCACAACCAAGCAATTAAATCAAACTTTCCCCAAATTTACACAAGCAAGCAAGTAGGTCGGTTACGTTCACAATTTCAGAAGACGATGCTCCAAACACTGTTTGTTACCTTCTTCAATTCCCGATATCATTTCACTATCAATACCTCCCCGAACCACACCACAACCATAAACACACCCTTCCTCATTTTCGGCCTTAACATGCTTCTTATACCAAAATCCATTTCAAACCAATTAGGGTTCCATTCTCATGCTTAATTCAACAATTAAACATTCTAGGCATGCATACTAACATACTTCACCATAATCACCCAAAATCATAACAATTCTTCACATGAACAATTCGGCCATTTGGGCACATTTCACCCAACATGCACATCTTCAAATTGAACCCTAATATCAACTCCTGATCATGCTAGGAATAACATATCCAAAACATGAACCAAGATGACATCAATTCGGCATACTTAGGGTTTATCAAGAATTCGGCCCCAAGGTGCATCAACCACAACTCATGCTTCAAACAAGCCAAAATCATGGACGATACATGCTTACCTCAAGATTGAAACCAAGAACAACCTCCCTTAACTCCTGAAAGATGAAGAACACATGAGAGGGAGAGGGAGAGAAGGTGGCGGTTTTGTGAGAGAGTTTATGTGACCAAAAATGCAACTTTCACACATTTTCCATCTTATATACTCCTTATCTTTATGACTCACCTTAACAAGCACACACACACCTCCTTAGTCACCATGGTGAATCACCTCACAAGCACACCTACACCTGCTTAGTCACCATGCCAAGCACACACACACACACCTCCTTAGTCACCATGGTGAGTCACCTCACAAGCACACACACACCTCCTTAGTCACCATGCCAAGCGCACACACACACACCTTATTTGTTACACCCACCCCCGACGTTCTGTAATTTTTCTGTTGAATTTCGACCGCAAGTTCAAATTTCATAATTATCAGATCACAAACGGCTTGTGATTAATTAATGAATTTCGGTATTTGGGAGTTAATTTAGAATTATTTATAAGTGTTTTACACGTTGGATAACATTTATTGAGTTTCGGAACATTTTGCCAAAAATCGGTTTTGAAGGGAAAAATGGTCACCGATGAAAAACAAATTGGAAAATCACATGTTGGGTATTTTGGTCAATGGCCGGCGCATTTGGAATGCATTTGGTTTGAATTTGGAGGTGGGAAGATATTTTCCAAGTTTGCTGAGTGCACACTACTATTCATAAACAGTATGTGCTCATGCCCTTTCTTTTCCTACCCACGCCCTTCCTTTTTTGTAGCCATCCATCACCTCTCTACCCATTCCCTTTTATTAATTCTGATTCACCACTTAACCATTTTTCATTTTATGCAAAAGAAGAAGAACACCTCTCTCCCTTTGCTGTCCAGAAATTTTTGTCATCTTTTACAGCCTTTCTGCCCTAGTAAACGTCCGAATCTGCTCTTGAGTCTTCAGCAAGATTCTTCATCAAGTTCTTGGCTACAACTTTTAAGAAGGAAGTAAGAGCAAAATGTGAAAGGAAGATTCCCAAAACCCTTGTACAATCCGACGGGTCCAGCAGCACTTTTGGTTCCAAAAACCGTTTCTTGAAGTTTTGAGCTTGGAATCTCAAAAAGCATAGTCCTACCACTTCATAGGTTTCCCAAATCAGTAAGATTCAAGATATTGGTTGAGTTATTTGGTTGAACCTTCATGTTCTTTGAAGTTAGAACATGGAAGAAATTACTCATCTTTGTCTTTCTTTGTTTGGCCGAAACTTACAAGGATTTTTGGTGATGGATTTGTCTCAACTCCAACTCATCCTAAGCTAAGCTACAAGTATTATCAGGGTGAGGATCCTCCTTGGTAACTTTTATGAATTTGGTTCATGGATGACTTTGTTCTTCAAGTATGTTGTTGTTGGAAGTATGATGAAACCGATTTTTTGTTCTTGAGAAATCATGAAAAAAATATGTTGTTGGAATTTTTGGGTGATGAAACCGAATTATTGGATGTAATTTTTATGAATGTTTTGTTGAAGAAAGTTATTGGAAAACATGTTATAAGTATGTTTAACTTGATTTTAAGTTGTTGGAAAGAGTTGAGATTTATTTGGTGAGTTTTGGTGAAGAGGGAGAAATGTTGATGATGATTCTATGATGATTTTGTGAAGTTGAAATGTTGAAGAAAGTAGTTAGATCATGTTTTGGTGAAGAAGATGTGATTTAAGTGATTAAAGTACAAGTTTGGAAAGTTAGGGGTAAAAATGAAAGATGACCGAAAGTTTAAGGGTGTGGCAGAATTGTTGGTAATTTTGGAAAAAAATAATTGTGTGGAAAAGTTGACAAAATTGGGTATTTTGTAACTTTGTGGAACTTAAGGGCTAACTTGAAAGTTCTTAAAAGGTTTAAGGACTAAAGGTGTAATTATGAAGAAGCTAAAGGAAAGTTAGCCACTTTAAGTTATGAAATTAATTATGGACACTTTAAGTATAAAGTTGTCAATTTCTGCAACTTTGTGAAGTTTTGGGCAAGATTTCGAACTTCTGAAAAGTTGGAGGACTTAAGTGGTAATTTTGGATAAATTCCGAAAGTAAGGAACTTTAGTTAATTAACTAGAGTTATGTTGTGTTTCTGACTCTGGCAGATTAAATCTGCATTTCTGTTGATACTGCTGTGGAGCGTTTGGGGGCAACAGTAGATTATCCGTTTCTGTTAAGGTAAGGGGTTTAGCTTTCCTAATACGCAATACTGTTCAACTCATGTTTACTAGGTTAGTTAAGGGCTAGTACTCGGGTCGAGGGTGGGGCCCAGTGACTCCGGGGGCTAGTCACATGGTACATAGTTGTTTGCAGGTTCTTATTATTATTCTGGACTTCATGCTTATCGGGGGTCGATGACGGTCCCACTGTCTGTTATGGTTTTCTGGACTTATGCTATATCGGATATGCTTATCAGGGGTTGACGACGGACCCATTTTCTGTTCTGTGTCGGCTTTATGCAACTTCCTATTCTGATAGTTAGGGGTAGATCACCCCTCGCTGGTACCATGCGTTCTGATCCCGATAATCGGTGTGAGCTTAACAAGCCGCCTGTTACGGTCACCCCGAGCGGGTTGTGACTTTGGTGACTCGGGGCTCCGTTTTAGGCATGCGGGTCATGTCTTCAGGTGGTCAGAAAGCTCACGAGTCTTTTCTGGGTTTCAACTTCAGGAATCCTTCCATATTTGGGGTCACACGGGTTCCCCGGACATTTCCGCGGAAAATATTTTTTTCCGGGAGCGGGACTTGTTTCGTGACGTTCAGCAGGCTCGGTTGCTCTGCCGGGACCTCGGAAAAGGAAACCGTCAGCATACTTGGGATCGTATGAACATCCCGCATCTTTTTACGGAGTACAATTTTTGGGACGGGATGTTCATTTCCGGGCGACACCCGGGGCTCCGGATGAGAAAACCAGGGCTCGGGATGAGGTTTTGTGACGGTTTTGGTTTGAGAGGTGTTATGGCTCGGGACGGGTAATATGGTGATAACTAAGCAAGCACACACGATGGGAATTTTTGACTCGGACTAGCACGCGCGCATGTCGGGAGTTACTCGGGTGAAGTTGGTGCGGGATTACACGCCAACACTTAAGCAAATTTCAGATTTTGGCTTGGTGTGTGAGTTACCTAAGTGACTAAGGTGTGTGCTAGGTGACTAAGGGTGATGACTAAGGTGCTTAAAGGAAAAGTGTCCTTATGACTCATTAAAGAGGAAGTATAAAAGGGTGCATTTTTGGAAGAAATGCCATTTATGCTCATTTTCTTCCTTCTCTCTTCCATCCGCCAACTTCTCTAAACTCTAGCTCTCAAGTGTTCATCTTGCAAAGGCTTAAGGATGGTGTGTTCTTGGTGTTTAGTTTGTGGTAAGCTTCTTCTCTTTGTGGTTTAGTAAGGTTGAAGCATAATTTGTGGATGAAAGTGAGGTTTAGAACCGAATTTGGTGTTTGTCCTTGCTACATGTTATGTTGATCTTCTTGCTTCAATCTTCTAGTATGTTGTTCTTGGCAAGAAGTAGTGTAGGAATCAAGGTTTAATTTATGGAAGAACACCATGGATTAAGAAACCCTAAATGGCCGAATTTGAGGTTGATTTCTAAACCTAGTGTATGGTTGTGTTCTTGAATCATGCTTGAGATATGTGGTTCCTAGCATGATTCTAAGTTGTTGTGTGGATTCAATTTGAAGGTAAACATGTTGGGTAAAAAGTACCCAATTTGCCGGAATTGTTCATTAGGGTTTGGGTTTGATTTTGGTTGATTAGGGTGAGAAGTGTTGGTAAGCATGCTTGAATTGTGTAATTGGTGAATTAAGCATGTGTTTGGAACCTTAATTGGTTTGGATTAAAATTCGGTATAAAAAGAGAGGTGTAGGCCGAATTTGAAAGGAAGGTTTGGTGATGCTTGTGTTGTTAGTATATTTGGCGCACCAAGATCATTTGATATGATACTTGAGCTCAGGATGCTAAGTGAGAGCTCTAAGTTAGCTATATGTAGCTAACTCCAGCTCACCTCAGCTAAAGGTAGCTGCACTTAGCTCATCTTACAGCTCACAGGAGCTGGATACAGCTCAAGTAAACTCACGTAAGCTCATTGTAGCTAGAAGTAGCTCAATTCAGCTCAACTTGAGTTCACCTTAGCTCTAGGTAGCTGAACCCAGCTCAAAGTGAGCTCATCCCAGCTACAAGTAGCTGTGGCAGCACAACTCCAGCTCAAGAGAGCTAGTCTTGATGAAGAAGTGACTTTCAGCTCGAGGTGAACTGAAAGGAGCTTATGGGAGCTCAAATATGCGTCTTATGTTCATTTGGAACATCTTTGTGATGTTTCACATGATATAACTTCCATTTACACCTTTTGGACAAAATAAAGGGTATTTTGGTAAAAGGGGCATCCTAGGTGCATGGTGTATGCACCTTACTACAAGGGAATACTTCCTAGGTAGTTACATATGTCTAACTCCTCCTAGGAAGGCTGAAAGAGGCGAAGAGGTGCCTCTAGGGAGGCACCAATTCGCCAAAATGGAAGTTAGAGGGAGGTTACCATGAACCTTCCCTCCTCTTGTGACCCAAAGGGGTTGGTTGCACCCTTGGGCCGAAAGTACATGTATTTTCGGCCAAAGGAGTGTCTCAACCACCCCTTGGCACCTCTCTCTTACCCATATATAAAGGGAGAGGTTTCACAATTAACATACATATCATCAATCCTAAATTCATCTTCTTGGCTGAAATTTCTAAGCACATTTGTTAGAGATTTCGGGTGGAATCGAATTGTGTTTCTATCAACACAATCTGCCTCCTGCTGCATACATCTTCAATCGTCATTATAGACTAGTTGATGAAACTGAAGATTGCGGAAGATCGAATCCGAAATACTTCAACTTCATCCGGTTTCTTGAAGAACAAGGTACGTTCTTCTTCTTCTTCTTCTTCTTCTTCTTCTTCGTTCTTCCCCTTCTTCTTCCGATGATGAATGGTGAAGAACAGCATAATTATGAATAAAAAACATCATGCGCTGTTAAATAGAATCACTATATGAAAAGCATGTAACAGATTGAAGTTGTGATGAACTTCAAATCATCATGTGTTGTGTTTTGGAATGGTTTTGGTAGTGATTTGGTATCGGGAATGGAAGTAGGTAACTAACGATGTTCGGAACGTCGTTTTCGGGAATTGTGGACAATCCCGACCTACTTGCTTGTTTGCGGTGAAAATGTGGGGAAAATGGGATTTGAATGCTTGGTTGTGCTTTTGGGTGTTTGAATATCAATGTTCTAGCTCGGTTTGAGAAACCGAGCTTTCTGTGGAATTTTGCGGGAAAGTGCGGGATTGTGCGGGATTGGTTTCCGGGGGTTTGTTTTGGTGATTTCTGACTTGTGTGTGGTTGTTCAGCTTGATTCAGCAGTGGTGGAGTAGTGCGGGACTTCGGAAGTCACACTACCGCGTTTCGGGCCGGAAGCCGGGATTTTGCTGTGGAGCGTTGGTGGCCACAGTAGAGTTTTTCGTTTGGCTAAGGTAAGGGGTTTAACTTTCTTAATGCGCATTTATGTGTATTAGGTTAGTTAAGGGCTAGTACTCGGGTCGAGGGTGGGGCCCGGTGACTCCCGGGGCTAGTCACAAGGTACGTAGCGCTTTGCAGTGTTTTATGTTTCTGGACTTATTACATATCGAGGGTCGATGACGGACCCATTATCTGCTATGCTTTCTGGACCTCTACTATATCATATCGGACTTGCTTATCGGGGGTCGACAACGGACCCATATTTATGTTCTGTACATGAGAAGTCCGTGATTTTACGGCTGACGGGAACGCCGGGACCTAAGCCGGTATGCCAACCGTGGTCGTTAACACATGATGTTATGTGCCGGCTGTTAACAATCATTTTTCTTAATTAAATTCACTAATTTTTTGGGAACTTATTTAACTAATCTAAACTTTGTTTCTAACCTAATCAAAAGAAAGAGGCTGAAATGAATGTTTTGAACATTGAACATGATAAGAATGTCATTTACCCACCCTTACTTAACATGCAAGCATCACCGACCTCTACCTCCGCCATTCTCGATCTCCCACCCTCACCCAAACTCTCCACCTTCACTCTCCACCTTCACCCAAACTCTCCACCTCCACCCTAACCCTAGCCTTCATCCCATGCTATAAATAGGCACCGTTTCTACCGTGAAAGGAACTCAACAAATATACCAGCTCCTCTGCTCTTCTTCTTCCTCGCTTCCCACCGTGCAACTCTCGGCCAACCTCCTCTATCTCAAGCATCTTGTTTGAAGTCCTCAAAACTCACACCATTGCCTCCTCCAAGCCAACTTCCAACCCCAGCCGAAGCAGCAAGCACAGGCCACCTTCGGTTGCTCGCCGAATTGAAGCGGTTCCGAGAAGATCAAGTCCGCCGGTTTGACGCTCCACCAGCCCACCCAAGCCATCCTGGTGCGGTACTAAAGCCACCTCTGCCTCCCTCAACCGCCGGAGAACTCCTTCCAACCAGTCCCGCCGCGAAACACCCCCGGAACGGCCTGGTTCGAAGTCACCAGTGTCGCTCGAGTTTTGCCGGCGATTCGCGAACTCCTTCCGTTCAGCCGCTGACCCACCGCAGATCGCCCCCAGTCGCCGGAGCACCCGCTGCAGCGCAAGGCAGCACCGTCCTCCGCCGCTCGCCGTGAAACCGGACCGCCCAGCCACCAGACTTGCGAACTCCGGCGCAGCTTGCGAATACCAGCGACACGTGTCACGTTTGTGTTTCAGCCAAACCCGGAAAAACCCCCATCCAGCCCTTAGTTGTTTTTAGTTGTGTTAATAAAGTCCCTAACTTCTGTTCTTTTGCGTTTTTACAGGTTTAACAAGTTTTAACTTTGTTTTCTTACAGAAAGGTCACCGGACAGAGTTGTTTATTTTGTTCTTTTCATGATTCCTAGTTTTTCTTTTTTTCAATTTTGTTCATAATCTATTTGTTTGCATAATAATTAATTCTAATCATCTTTTAATTTAATTGTTACTATTCTCCTTTTCTTAAATATTCATGAAAAATTTCCTAAAAATATATTGATTGTGGTTTTATTTATTTATTTATTTGACATTGATCATTCTTCATTATTTTTGCTAACATTCTCATCTCTCATTATTTTCATGTACATCATCATAAAAATTATAAGTTTTTTGTTATTATCATTGAATTAATTCTAGAATCTTTTTTTCCATTCTGACAGAGTTTAGCTCGGGTTTTTTTGGGATCTCTCAAAAAGTGCAATTCGACCGTCACAACTTCTAAGTCAATTAGACCGCCGCTCTAACGATTTGACAGGTACTTTCTCTAACCCAAAAATAATTCTCCCAGTCCAACAGGAGCGAACTACGTAGGCTTTGATCCCGATTCCAACGGGTACGTAGGCAGTTGGAAGCCCATAATCCAGGCCCAAGTCCAATTAACTAAAATTAACCCATTGTTTGAAAATAAAAAAAATAATCATTTTGCATTATTTAATTTATGGGAATCGGCTTTTATTTTGTTTTAAAAATTATTTTCAGACAGATTGGGTGCCTAACACCTTCCCAATTTGTACCCATTCCCCAGACTTAAAATCTCTGGTTTTCGCAGAATTGTCTTTTCTAAAATTCGTAGTCAAAAATTGGGTTTTTCCTTAATTTCCCATTTTCTAAAAAATAAAGGTGGCGACTCCCTCGTTTTCCCCAAAATCGGCGGAAAAGCCCCCGACGAGCGGCCCTCCCGCTCACAGTGGCGACTCCGCTGGGGACCATTTTCAAACTTTTTTGAAAATAAGAGGATTGAATGCTGAAAAGATTTTTTAAAACATTATGAAAGCCGATTATGTGTGTAACATTTGTTGATTGCAAAGCATGGTGATTGATAACACGGTGATTGACATATGTGTGCTCTGCATCACGGATATACTGTTCATTTGTGTGTGCATTAACCTAGGTAGTGAGCCCCGGAGACCATGTTGCATAAGAAAGTTGGTCCTCCCAACATGACTATGCACTGGTCCCAACTCCACAACGCTTGAAGGTCGTAAAGTACCGTTTGACCAATGGGTGCTCCTCGCACCCAGAGGGAGGTATATACACACCTAGTTGTTGGAGAACCTTGGACCAACCCATTCTCACCCTCATGTACATAGTGACTTTAGAACTGAACTTTAGGTACCAAATATTCACGGTGTATTGCATATCTCTGTGCTCGTTCAGCACGTTGCCTGCTTCACACGATGTTTGCTCATGTGCATATGAGACCTATAATGAGCATTATTGGAACATAATCACCACAAAGAAAAATTAAAAAAAGATGTCAGGGCTAGAAAGTCAAATAATCAGGACTTATGGGGTGTCATGACAGGAATGGATCCCGAACTGTCTAAGATGTTGAAGCAATTGCTCAAGAACCAAGAAGCTCAAGACCGAAGAATGGATGAACTGGCTCAGCAAATGAAGACACTCAGTACCACTGCTAGTTCGTCTCAGAAAAAGCTCCTCTTTGACAACGTTTTGTTTGAAACTCCAGTCCAGAATACTCGAGCAGACCATGAAACTCAAGGGTTTGAGTCTTCCTCAACCCTGCTCAATCAAATGACTCCAACTATGTTCAGTCAGGGACCCTCAACCATGTTCAGTCAGGGAGGTGAGACAAATAATCCGTTTGTCGAAAACACTCCAATCATGCAAGTAGAACAAAAGATGAAGGCCCTGGAAGGTATTGTCAAGAAGATGAGGAGGGGCGATGTGTGACTAGATCCGGACAGTCTCTCACTGTTCCTACAAGCACGCATACCAAAAGAATTCAAGATGCCAGAGTTGGACAAATTTGACGGTAGTGGCTGTCCGAAGACTCATCTCAAAATGTACGCGAGAGCTATGACCTCACTTGGTGCCAGTCTTTGTGCTTATGGCACAAATGTTCCAACAATCTCTCACTGGCCCAGCTCTCAAATGGTTCTTGAATCTCGAGCCATCCAGGTCAAGCACATGGGAAGATATTTGTATCGAGTTTCAAAGACATTACCAGTACAACTTAGAAGTTGACGTCACACGTCGAGATCTTGAAACAACCAGGCAGACGCCGAGAGAAACATTTCCTGCCTTTATAGCACGTTGGAGAGCAAAGGCTGCTGGAATGATGAGTCGGCCAACAGAGGATGAGCAGGTGGCAATGGTTGTAAAAAATCTCTTGCCAGTTTATCACCAGCATTTGCTCGCTCAGTATCTCCCCAATTTTAAAGCCTTGGTGGTCGCAGGGACTCAGATTGAAGATGCCATCAATACAGGGTTGATCAAGGCCGATGAACCGAGATTCAAAAGACCGTTTGCGCCACCTATGAATAAACCCGCTGAAGTTAATACAATTTCTACCCAGTTTCACAGGCCTCCGCCACGTCAGTTCACAGAGCTGTATGCTCCCTTAAGCAAAGTGTTCCAAAGGTTTGAGAAGAAGGGATTACTGAAGTGTCGAAATCCGCGCCCCGTTCCTGACCCGCTCCTGAGGAATTATTGGCAAGACCAATTCTGTGAGTTCCACCAAGAACCAGGCCATATCACAGATAATTGCCATGCTTTGCGCTACGCGATTCAGGATTTGATAGATAATGGCACCGTAGCGCCCGAGGCATGAAAATGCAAGGGTAAATGCTCTATTTATTGGAAATGCCATGGACCCGACTATTTTCATTCAAGACCACGTGGACGTCATAGCATGGGAGGAAGTCATGACATCAGATGACGAACAGCCCGAGTTGGAAAATCAGAATTCCCCATTTTGTCTTGCCACTCGGTCAGGACGGGAATACCTACCTGCCCCCGAACCAGAAATTGACCCGATTTTGCAACAATTGAAGAAGGCACAAGCAAATATCTCTTTGTGGGATCTTTTGGTGCAGTCAAAGGCTCATCGCCAAGCCATGCTCAATGCTCTCAGCAAGGTTGTGGTCCCTACGGTTGATGAAGATCTTCCTAGTGATGGTGAAAGCCACAACAAGCCGTTACTTGTGTCTACTGTGGTCAGGAATAAAGAAGTCCCGATGGTCCTAATCGATAATGGCTCTGCTCTGAACGTCCTACCACTAAGAACCGCCAGTGCACTAGGAGTTGATGCCACAAAATTTACTCCTTCCGATCAGAAAGTCCGTGCCTATGACAACATCAAGAGAGAGGTGTTAGGGGTAGTCCTCCTATCCCTGAAATTCGCTTATGTCCTCTATCAAGTTGAATTCCAGGTACTCGACATCCCAGCTTGCTTCAATCTACTACTCGGACGACCTTGGATTCACGCTTACCATGTTGTACCATCATCTCTCCACCAATGTGCGAAATTTATTCATGAAGGGTCTGTGGTAACTATTATTCCCAAAGCTCTGGACTACTATGACATAGAGTTGATCAGGAAGGCTTTAGCAGGATTTCAATTTGCTGCAAATGAAGATCAGATTCTTCCAGTCAAAGATCAAGAGTAACAGAGGGGGGACATGAACCTCAGCATCCTTGTCCTTGATATCATGAAGAAACTCAACTACTTTCCTGGGATGGGGCTCGAAAGAAACCAACGGGGCATCCCAGAGCTCCCTGAATTCAAGACTGGCGCCCCACCATTTGGCCTAGGATATGCACCCACCCCTGAAGAGGAGGAAGCAGCAAAAGGAAAACCTAAAGACCAGCCTCTATCTCCATACTTCAAGACCCTGAATGGCCAGTTCACAAAAGAAGGCGACTCATACCCTTACTTTGGGTTCCCTGAACCTCATTATGATCATTTGAAAGGGAGGGTGATCCCAGGCTTAGAAGTTTTCTTCGACTGCCAAGCCCCCAACAAAGAGGTTGTCCTCCAACCTCCTGAGATCCAAAATGATGAAGCACTGGAAGGGTTGTCAGCGCTGATGAATCAAGTTGCAATGATTGAAGACCATGACGTGGATTATGACCAAGCCTGTTGATCCAACCACTGGTAGAAGCCATCGATGAAGTACCTCCGATTTGGGATCCATCTAGTTTCTGTGTCTCTAGGCCTTAGCAGTAATTTCGAGTCTGTCATTTAAGTCATTTGCTTTGCTTCCAGAAAAGTCTTTTGATGTAATTTCTTTCTCGATCAATAATATCAATAGTTCCGAGTACGTCGTCTCTACTTCTACTACTAATGATTTAGACCCCAGGGAGTTTAACCAACAACCTAAAAATGCTCAACCAATAAAAGAGGAATTGGAATCTATGAACTTAAATGATGAAACTGAACCTAAGTTTATTAACATTGGTGCAAAATTAAGCAAAAAGAAAAAGATGGACTTGTTGCATTGTTAAAAGAATTTATGGATGTGTTTGCTTGGTCTTATAAAGATATGCTTGGCATTGATCCCGAGATAGCTCAATATCACATCTCGATATTACCTGATTGTAAGCCAGTCAAGCAGAAGCTCAGAAGAATCAAACCCGAGTGGTCAATGAAAGTCAAGGAAGAAGTGGAAAAACTCCTCAAGGCGGGCTTTATCACAGTAATCGAGTACCCCGAGTGGTTGGCAAATATAGTGCCAGTAGCGAAGAAAGACGGAAGAGTTCGTGTTTGCATCGACTTTAGACCCATCAATAAAGCAAGCTCGAAAAACAAATTCCCTTTACCCCATCGATGTGTTAGTTGACAACACGGCTGGTCATGCACTACTGTCATTCATGAACGGTTTCTCTGGGTATAATCAGATTAAAATGGCCCCGGAAGACATGGCCAAAATATCATTCATCACTCCATGGGGGACATTCTGTTATAAAGTCATGCCGTTTGGGTTAAAAATGCTGGAGCTACGTATCAGCGGGCCGCGACTACTATACTACATGACATGATCCATAAAGATGTTGAAGTATATGTTGATGATATGATAGTCAAATCAAAGACAAGAGAAGGACACGTCCCGGCATTGCGACGTTTTTTTGAACGTATCTAGAAGTACAACTTGCGTTTAAACCCTCAGAAGTGTGCTTTCGGTCTTACTAGTGGGAAATTGCTCGGATTTCTCATCACCCACAGAGGAATAGAGGTCGATCCCGAGAAAATTGAAGCGATATGAGGTATGGGTCCACCCCGTACCGAGAAAGAAATCAGAGGCTTCCTGGGAAGAATTCAATATATTGGAAGATTCATTTCACAACTCACGGCCGGATGTGAACCAATTTTCAAGCTTCTTAGAAAAAGGAATGTCACCGAATGGAATGAAGATTGTCAAAAGGCATTTGATTCGATCCAGCATTACCTTGCCAATTAACCAATACTAATGCCGCCACTAGAAGGACGTCCGTTCTTGTTGTATCTCACGGTGTTAGAAACCTCTGCTGGCGCCATGCTAGCCCAGGCCATCCCTGGGACGAATAAAGAACAAGCCATATATTATTTGAGCAAGAAGTTCCTTGAGTATGAAATCAAATATCCACCCCTGGAGAAGACGTGCCTAGCCTTGGTATGGACGTGTCGAAAGCTGAGGCACTATCTAACCTCTCAGGAAGTCATATTGATATCCAGAATGGATCCTCTTAAATACTTGTTAGACAAGCCATCCTTGAACCAACGAATGGCCCGATGGATCATGGTGCTTTCCGAGTTTGATATAAAATACTCTACGCAAAAATCAATCAAAGGGAGTGTTGTTGCGAACATCTTGCTCATAACCCAATCTCGTCATCCGAAGAGACAATTACAATTCCACGATGAAACGATCGGCCAAGTGGCGTCTACCGATGATAGTTGGGAAATTTTCTTTGATGGCGCGTCAAATCGAGAAAGGCCACGGTGTTGGCGTTCTTTTGGTTGCTCAGACGGGTCTCACACCCGCTGTCCGTTAAATTGAATTTTGAATGCACTAATAATGTCGCGGAGTATGAGGCATGTATCGTTGCGCTCGAGGCTGCACTGGAATTGGGGGCAAAAGATATCAAGGTTAATGGAGATTCAACACTCATAATTCGTCAGATTCAAAGGGAGTGGAAGACTAAATATGAAAGGCTAATAATTTATAATGCTCATTTAGAGAAATTGGCGGCTAAATTTAGGAATGTAGAATTTTAATTCCTCCCTCACGCCAAGAACCAGTTTGCAGATGCTCTAGCAACTCTTTCATCCATGATCGAAATCCCAACAGGTGTCAAAATGAGACCCCTCATAGTGGAACAAAGAGACCGACCCTCTTTCTGCTATAGCATAGACTTAGACTGTCCAATCGATGAAGATTCGTGGGACTCAGTTATCGTCAAGTATCTGAGAGGGGAACCTCTTACTCTTAATGATAAAAGAACCACGATGAGGAGAGCCGCACAATATTTCCTCTCTGGAAACAGCCTTTACAGAAGGTCATATGAAGGAGTCCACCTCCTTTGTGTTAATCGAGAACAAGCGAAACAGATAATGGATGAAATCCACCAGGGTTGTCAAGCTCCACACATGAATGGTTGTATGATGGCAAAGAAAATCTTACGTCTTGGATACTATTGGCCTACTATCGATGCCAGATCCACGTGAAAAGGCAACACCGTCCCCCGGTGTCCCTTAATGTTTTGTCTTCACCATGGCCATTCTCTGCATGGGGTATTGATATCATCGGGAAGATAACTCCGAAGGCGTCAAACGGACATCAATACATTCTCGTAGCAATTGATTACTTCACAAAATGGGTGGAAGCTGCGTCATTTGCCTCACTAGACGCCGCCAAGGTCGCCAAATTCATTGAAACCAACATTATCTATCGATATGGGGTACCGAATGAGATTGTCTCGGACAACGGGGGTCATTTCAAGGATGCCGTCCTCTGGCTATTTGAAAAATATCAAATCAACCATCACAAATCCTCGCCGTATCGCCCCCGGACAAACGGTGCTGTCGAAGCTGCGAATAAAACTCTCAAGAAATTACCTCTTGCGCTATGGGGATATCGGACATCAATTAGAACGCCTACCGGGGTGACCCCATTCTCTCTGGTTTATGGCATGGAAGCGGTCCTCCCGCTTGAGCTAGAAGTTCCCTCACTGAGAATCTTAATGGAAAATCATGTCTCAGAAGTTGATTGGTTAAGATCTCGGTATGAGGAGTTAGCATTACTTGATGAAAAGAGACTTCACGCACTCCAGCATACCCAAGCGTATCAGAAGAGAATCTCACATGCATATAATAAGAAGGTTAAACCAAGAGGAATCAAGGTTGGAGACTTAGTTTTGAAGGAAATAGAGCACCTGTGCATGACTCGAGGGGAAAGTTCAAGCCTAATTGGAGTGGCCCATACTTAGTCAAAGAGATTTTGCCTGGTGGAGCGGCATACATTACGGACTTGGACGGTATTAGCTTTAGAGAGCCGACCAACTTGGATCAATTAAAGAAGTACTATGTATGATGTTATGAGAAAAGACAACATTCTAAAAATTTTGTTGCCAAATAAACTTATCTTTTGTTTCTCATATTAAGGCTAAGGTAAAAATTCCTCGAGCGTTCTTAAGTTGAAAATTTAAAAACCCTAGGGACTAAACATTACACAGTATGAATAGTGACCTTGATGGTACTCAAGAACGTCTTTTTCTCTTCGCGTCAAGTTGGTGTCTCAAGTCACTCCTTTCGAAGTCGCGTTGCCTTCCTTTATCTCGCCGATCCTCCATGACCTCAAGAGTCGCGTCCAGGTTGTCATCAACAACTTCGGCTTCCCTGTTTCTGTCTCCCTTCACCACACTCGAAAAGATCGCAAATTTCCTTCTATTCAACAACCTTAATCTCAGGTCTGGGGGCAAGCCTTTCACTTCCTCGCGTAAAACCTTATACCTTACAATCTCCCTGTCTTTTACTTCTCGAGTCAACCAGTCGGAGTACTCCGTCGATTCGCTAAAATCAGGATCATCTCTAGCGGCACTCAACAACGCCCGCAAGGTCCATAACTCCGAAATCTTTCGCCAAGTGTTGGAAGAGGCAGGCTCAGGAAGGAAAGCGCGGCCGATCTCATTTGGAATAACTTGCGGTAGCCTCATTTGCCTGCGGATACGAGAAGGATAGTAGAAAGAAGTCTTATAAAAGCCGGGGAGGCACACCACCTGATATCCCAGAGATCGAGTCACCCACTGATCAATCTTCCACCATGGGCAGGTCCAGCGGATTTTATCGCAAGAAAGGTGCATGAAAAAGCCGATCCATTTGGCCTTTAAATCTTGAGTAAGAACGATCCGCCGATTCCTGAATCCAACCGCAGAATAATTGGGTGTCGTAGGGTCCTCGATCAATCTCAGTTTTTCCATGAGCCACATCTAAACAAATTGAAGGGGGTTAGTAAAAAAAAGGGTCATTCTATATCAAGAATAATCCTTCAGAAAATTACCTGTAAAAGGAGAGGGCTCCCTCTCAGCGGCACGCGAGGGTCGGCAAAATGATCATCTAGGCTGTTCAGCGTTTCACCTAGAATCAGGGGTATGATGGTCTTCCCATCCTGCATGTCGCGCGCCAATGAAGCTGCAAATACATGACCGAATCCTTCCTGAAGGACAAATAAGTATCGACTTACGAGGACAAAGGCGAAAATCTTTCGTCGGGAATTTGACCAGACTTCGATGTTGGAAGAAAGCACCAGTAGAAGGAGCTTTTGCAAGTCGACAGCGTTGCCCTCAAGTATTGAGGAAAGCTGGGCTGTAGGGATGGACACCATGTCCGAGAAGGATCGCAGGTTCCCATCTGGCACCGCGATATGCTTCGTTACGCTCGTACCCAATAATGCCCCAAATTCCTCGGGAGTTGGGCATAACTCTTCATGATTATTACCAAGACGGAAAACATGGTCATTAGGATCCCAGAACTTCACAGCTGCCTGAAGCAAATTCATGTCCACTTTCACGCCTCGTAGAGAGAAGAGAGCATCTAGCCCGAAACGACCAAAACGACGGCGCTCTCCTTTGGCCATAGAACGCATCACCGAATGGATACTATCATCAAGAGAACTCATGGTGAGGGAAGAGAAGAAAAGAAAGGGGACGAATATTTTTGTAAAGAAAGAGTACGAGGAGAGTTGTAAGGAATAAAGTGATGAATTGTGGTGATTATGTTCCAATTGGGCTTTATTTATAGACCTCATGTAAAACCAAAACTATTTGTAAAAAGGATTCAAAGTACCATTAGGAATAGGACTTGCTTTATTCTTTTCCTAATTGGAATTGGAATTAAAAAAAAAAAGAGAGGAAGTAAAACAAAAAAAACGAAAAAGAAAAAAATTATGAAAAGAAAAAGGACAACTATTTTTACGAATAAGCTGTGTGAATTGAACTTAACATTGAAAAATTGGAAAAATTACATGAAATGTGTTGCTTTAGGGAATTTGGGTAAATCGAGCTCGAATGTTGAGATAGTGTTCAAATTAGGCACTTAGGCTCATCTATAGAAAAGTTAGGCGCTTTGGCCTGTACCTTGACAATTTTTAGCACTTTGACTCTGTACTTCGATGATTTTGGCACATTGACCTCCTAATTTTGATAATCTCGGCACTTTGGCCCTCGTATTTCGATGATCTTGACACTTTGTCTTAGATTATAGGCCCCGATTTAGGCGATTATCTTGCACAGGTAATTATGGGCCCCGATTTAGGCGATTAGGCACAGGCGATTATAGGCCCAATTAGGCGATTAGACTAATTATAGGCCCCGATTTAGGCGATTAGACTGTGGGTAATTATAGGCCCCGATATAGGCGAGGCGATTATTAGGCCCCGATTAGACTAGGCGATTAGACGATTAGACCTGGTAATTATAGGCCCGATTTAGACGATTAGACGATTAGACGCACAGGCGATTATAGGCCCCGATTTAGGCGATTAGACTGCTGGTAATTATGGGCCCGATTTAGGCGATTAGATTTATAGGCCCCGATTTGGCGATTAGACTACAGGTAATTATACGCCCGATTTAGAGATTAGGCTGTGCAGGCGATTATGGGCCTCGACTGCTGGTAATTATAGGCCCCGATTTAGGCGATTAGACTGCGTGGGTAATTATAGGCCCCGATATAGGCGATTAGACTGTCTGGGTAATTATAGGCCCCGATTTAGGCGATTAGACTGCCTGGGCGATTATAGGCCCCGATTTAGGCGAATAGACAGCCTGGGTGATTATAGGCCCCGATTTAGGCGATTAGACTGCCTGGGTGGTTATAGGCCCCGATTTAAGTGTTTAAGCTCACTGACACTCGAACATCAGCTAACCTTTCCTTAAGTAAAAGTAAGCTGATGGGGGGCAAACAGTTAACAATCATTTTTCTTAATTAAATTCACTAATTTTTTTGGGAACTTATTTAACTAATCTAAACTTTGTTTCTAACCTAATCAAAAGAAAGGGGCTGAAATGAATGTTTTGAACATTGAACATGATAAGAATGTCATTTACCCACCCTTACTTAACATGCAAGCATCACCGACCTCTACCTCCGCCATTCTCGATCTTCCACCCTCACCCAAACTCTCCACCTTCACCCAAACTCTCCACCTCCACCATAACCCTAGCCTTCATCCCATGCTATAAATAGGCACCGTTTCTACCGTGAAAGAAACTCAACAAATAAACCAGCTCCTCTGCTCTTCTTCTTCCTCTATTCCCACCGTGCAACTCTCGGCCAACCTCCTCCATCTCAAGCTTCTTGTTTGAAGTCCTCAAAACTCAAACCATTGCCTCCTCCAAGCCGACTTCCAACCCCAGCCGAAGCAGCACGCACCGGCCACCTTCGGTTGCTTGCAGAATCGAAGCGGTTCCGAGAAGATCAAGTCCGCCGGTTCGACGCTCCACCAGCCCACCCAAGCCATCCTGGTGTGGAACTGAAGCAACCTCTGCCTCCCTCAACCGTCGGAGCACCCCTTCCAACCAGTCCCGCCACGAAACGCCCCCGAAACGGCCTGGTTCGAAGTCACCAGTGTCGCTCGAGTTTTGCCGGCGATTCGCGAACTCCTTCCGTTCAGCCGCTGACTTGCCGCAGATCGCCCCCAGTCACCGGAGCACCCGCTGCAGCGTAAGGCAACACCGTCCTCTGCCGCTCGCCGTGAAACCGGACAGCCCAGCCACCAGACTTGCGAACTCCGGCGCAGCTTGTGAGTACCAGCGACACGTGTCGCGTTTGTGTTTCAGCCAAACCCAGCAAAACCCCCATCCAGCCCTTACTTGTTTTTAGTTGTGTTAATAAAGTCCCTAACTTCTGTTCTTTTGCGTTTTTACAGGTTTAACAAGTTTTAACTTTGTTTTCTTACAGAAAGGTCACCGGACAGAGTTGTTTATTTTGTTCTTTTCATGATTCCTAATTTTTTTTTTCAATTTTGTTCATAATCTATTTGTTTGCATAATAATTAATTCTAATCATCTTTTAATTTAATTGTTACTATTCTCCATTTCTTAAATATTCATGAAAAATTTCCTAAAAATATATTGATTGTGGTTTTATTTATTTATTTATTTGACATTGATCATTCTTCATTATTTTTGCTAACATTCTCATCTCTCATTATTTTCATGTACATCATCATAAAAATTATAAGTTTTTTTGTTATTATCATTGAATTAATTCTAGAATCTTTTTTTTCCATTATGACAGAGTTTAGCTCGGGTTTTTTTGGGATCTCTGAAAAAGGGCAATTCGACCGTCACAAGTTCTAAGGCAATTAGACCGCCGCTCTACCGATTTGACAGGTACTTTCTCTAACCCAAAAATAATTCTCCCAGTCCAACGGGAGCGAACTACGTAGGCTTTGATCCCGATTCCAACGAGTACATAGGCAGTTTGGAAGCCCATAATCCAGGCCCAAGTCCAATTAACTAAAATTAACCCATTATTTGAAAATAAAAAAAATAATCATTTTGCATTATTTAATTTATGGGAATCGGCTTTTATTTTGTTTTAAAAATTATTTTCAGACAGATTGGGTGCCTAACATCTTTCCCAATTTGTAACCAATCCCCGGACTTAAAATCTCTGGTTTTCGCAGAATTGTCTTTTCTAAAATTCGGAGTCAAAAACTGGGTTTTTCCTTAATTTTCCATTTTCTAAAAAATAAAGGTGGCGACTCCCTCGTTTTCCCTAAAATTGGCGGAAAAGCCCGCCGATGAGCGGCCCTCCCGCTCACACCGGCATTGTGCCGCTTTATGTCCGACAGTGAGGGGCGATATCCCTTCGCTGGTACCATGCGCTCTGATCCCGATAATCGGCGTGAGCCTAACAAGCCGTCGTAGGGTGCTGTCAGTGGTCGGGGACCACCTGTATGGGTTATGTACCACCTGTTATCGACTGATGGGAACGCCAGTGAGTTTGGTATGCCAACGATGGTCGTTAACTTATATATCGGATCTGTTTATCGGCTGATGGGGACGCCAGTTGGACTGGTATGCCAACCATGGTCGCTAAGTTATTGGATCTATTTATCGGCTGATGGGGACGCCAGTTGGACTGGTATGCCAACCATGGTCGATAACATCACCAGTCCGACGGGACTTCTGAGTATCATGACCTTGCATATCATATTTTTGTTATATATTTAGGATTGTATTATCTGCTAGATCATTGCACGCTAACCCTTTCATGCAGGTAAAAATGTTTCTAAAGTTTCCGTCCGTTATCGTACCTACCCCCTTACTGGGTTCTTTCGAGAACTCACCCCCAAATATTAAACATTTTCAGGGGATCCGGGCAAACGACCTGAGGAGTCTCGTTCTGCATTTCTATTTGTTTGAGGTATTGGTCTGTTTATGATTGGGGGTATTCTCGTTAGATCCCTTTTGTGATCTGTTTGGGTAATCTGACGTTATCTCTTCTGTTTGTGTTTTAGCAGCAGCAGCAGTACTACGTGCGGGAATCTTTCATTCTCGAAGTTTTCCAGATTCCGCACCTAGGTATTCTAGGGTTTTACTTTGGCGGCTCTGTAGATGTACTTGCATGCATGTTTAGATCAGATCATGTTGAATGTTATGTATTTTGGGATACATTCTGATTCTGTACTTCTGTCTGACTGGAGGGCTCGCCCATTTTAGTTGAGGGCGGGACCCGAGCTATGTTCATCTTGTTATATATATATCGGATGGGTTCTTTATTCTGGATGTTTGTGACTCATGAATGATAATTCCATGAACTGCATGTTTGGTGATGGTTGGGATTATATCGTATACTTGCCATCTTTAGGTTTTTTAGGTTGCGGGTCGTAACACGACCAATAAGTTTACAAGTGAGCAAAGTGTTCTCAGGCACCGGGCCTTCGAGAACGAGACTTTGCGGGCCGGGTCATGGGACCACTACACATAGCGGGTTTCGGTAGTACCGTTTCCGCGCTCTTCGCCGTAGCTTCCGCTTCCGCCGTCGCGGGCGTCCCCGCCTCCACAACCGGGCGCGGGCGCTCGTGACACCGCCATAGGGTGCTGTCTGAGGTCCGGGACCACTTGTATGGGAAAGTACCACCAGTCCGACGGGACTTTTGAGGATCATGACATTTGCATATCATATTCCTATTTAAACCTAGGGTTGTATTATCTGCTAGTTCATTGCATACTAACCTTTTATGCAGGGAAAACGTTTTAAAGGTTTTCCCGTTATCGTACCTGCCCCCTTACGGGTTCTTTCGAGAACTCACCCCCACATATTAAACATTTTCAGGGGATCCTGGCAAACGACCTGCGGAGTAGATCTCCCACAGTGATCGTTCTGCATTCTATATTTTGAGAGGTATATTTCTGATTAAGTCTGGGATTATTCTCGTTAGATCCTTTTTGTGATCTGTCGGTTAAATTTACATGTTTAGTCTTACGTTAATTTCTTCTGTTTATGTTTAGCAGCAGCAGCAGCAGTAGTTAGCGAGGTATAATCTGCTTTATGGCTCGGCTCTGTAGGCGTTATATACATATTTGATACACTTAGTATTCTGATATTCTGGACTGTATGTTATTCGTGGGGAATTTCTGACCCTATAAAGAGGGCGGGACTCCTCCTGCCTGTATTACTTATTATCTGCTTTTCGTGTGTGCGATATTCTGTATAACCACTAACCTGTTTCGAGTGCAAGCCTAGGAATTGTAAGACGTCTTAAAAATTGCAAACACGTATTAACCTTAAACTTGAAGGAAAATGTTTAAGGGACGGTTTTCGGGTCCACACCCTTTTTAGAGAAATTCCGTATTCACCCGCCCCCGATACTTCCAGCTTCCGCAACAAAGACGCTTCCGCTAGGTTCCGAGGGCGGTGGGCTGACATTAGTCACCATGCGCCACTTAACCCGAGCAAGTCTCGACGTGTGTGCTTGCTAGCTTAACCAAGTAATCCCGTCATGTGTGCTTGCTTGTTTAATCAAGTAATCCCGTCATGTGTGCTTGCTTGTTTAATCAAGTAATCCCGTCATGTGTGCTTGGTTTCCCGGCCAAATAATCCCGTCATGTGTGCTTGGTATCACCACATTAATCATCCCGGGTCACAAAATACCGCACACCCTTGGCGCCATTCAATTTTTCCATCCCGAGCCCCGAGTGTCGCTCGAGAACGAACGTTCCGACCCTGTAAAATATTTTCCACGGAAAGGTGCGAGGGACTCATGCGACCTCGAATATACAAGCATTCTCGAAAATGATACTTAGAAAAGATCTGGGAGCCAACTGACCAACAAAAAACATGTCATGCATGTTTTTAACGGAGACCCGAGATACACAGAAACGGAGCTTACTGATCAACAGAAAATGTGTTCAACACATTTTTAACAAAATCTCGGGCCTTCATTGAAATATCCCCGCAATTGAATACAAACCTTGAGACCTCAATTACTCAAAAAAAAACGCTTGATAGAAATCTCGATCTTCATAATATGCTGTTAAACCCGGTTTAGCAATTTAACAAATAAAATTATATAAACCCGCAGGGGTGACTGTAACAATATCTGCTTTAGTGTTCTCCGAACGAGGGATGTGAATGAAGACTGCTTCCTCAAAGTTTGAATGCATGGAGTTTACAAGCTTGAGATACTTGATTAAAGTGGAGTCCTTGCACTCTAAGGACCCATGAACCTAAAGTATAACTAGCTGGGAGTCGCTATGAATGTGTATTCGACGAATGCCCACTCTGATGGTCAGTTTGAGCCCCACGATGAGGGCTTCATATTCTGCAACATTGTTAGTGACTGGGAATTAGAAAGACACACGGAGGGTAGATTCCATACCTGGTGGTTCGCGTAGGTAGATGCCACCAGCTGGCGACACCGCTTTGGATTTACCGTCGACGTACATTTCCCATTCTGGGGGCGCAGGCTCAAGCGCTGGGACATGTTCTTGAGGTGTGGAACAATCAGCTACTAAGAACTCTGCTAGAAAATCTGCGAGGGCTTGACCCTTTATTGCTTTCCGGGGGTCATAGTTGATATCGTATCCGCTTAGTTCAACGCACCACTTTGCGAGGCGGCCTGAGTGCTCCGGTCATTGAAGGATCCCCTTAAATGGCAGGTCCGTTCGCACTGTGATTGTGTGCCCTTGGAAGTAGGGCTTGAGGGAATCTCAGTTGAGTGGTTGATGATGATGGTGTTCTTGAGAGCTCCAAGCTTGCTGTTCAGAGTAATCTGTGAAAAGATAAAGAGAATACTCAGAAGTAGCAAGAGAGGAGTGGGGGGCGTGTAGTAGCTTACCCAGTTTAAGGTGGACATCCCCCTATTTATAGGGAAATGCCAGGAGGAGCCTCCCCCAGTTGAAGCCTTGGACAGGCTGTGAGACAAGACTGACAAGTCTGTCAGATTTAAGGAGATAAGGCGGCTGTGATGATGAAGATCTCAGCAAACCGCCTTAGAAGATTCACCTGTCAGGGAATGTTTGGCGTGCAAAGCTGGTGAAGATCACTCAGGCTCATGCTGGCCTCCTCATTGGCTGCTTAATGTCAGATGACCAAGTGGTCTATCTCCAAGTGGAGCAAGTGGCAGGCGAAGGCCCAGATAAAGCATGGCCAATAAAGGTGTAAGGGTCGCACAAACCTGAGTGCAAGGACCAGTATAGGCGTGAGAGTCCTCGCGAAGGCGAGTTGAGACCACGGGAGCAAAATCCGCGAAGGCGAGTGAGATTGCAAGGGCGAGACCTGAGACCGCGAGGGCAACCCGCGAAGGCCTAAGAGACGCAAAGGCGAGTGTGAGACATCGCCAAGGCGAGACTTAAGGCCCGCGAGAGCAAGACCTCGCGCAGGTGAGACTGGAGATCTCGCGAAGGCGAGACTGGAGATCGTAAGGGTGAGACCTTGCTTCAGGCGAGACTGGAGACCACAAGGGTGAGACCTTGCGAAGGCGATACTGGAGATCGTGGGAGCGAGACCTACGGGGCCTTGTATGATTCTGATGTGACGCGAGGACGCGTTTGCTTGGGTAGTGTACCACTTGGCATTCCATGTTGGACTAGGGTGGAGGCTCCAGCTTGTGGATGACCCCCCCTCTTTTGTGTGCAAAGGACACCTGCACTTATGCATAATTTTGATAGTAGTAGATGAAGTAAAATTTCATTTTACCTTCATTGTTTTGTAGCCTCGCTTTTGTCTTGCGATAGCAGTGTAGGGTACGCTAGCTAGGTTATCAACCGTAGGCTAAGTCCTGTTTCTGGCGAGGGGTCTGCTGGGGTTCGCAACTGTGAAGCCACAGAGATCACTTGTTGAGAAGCTGGAGTTTTCAGCTTGAGTTCGTAGTGGCGAAGCACTTGCGATCCGCAACGGCGGAGCCACAAATATCTTTCCAGACAATCTGTGGGTTCACTTATTGAGACAAGTTGAGGACCCGTTTAGGGTTCGCAGAGGCGATGTTTTTGAAGACCATGGATGAGATGTTTCCATGTGGAAGGTCTGTTGGGGCTCGCGAAGGCAGCTCACACAGAGACCTCCCTGGCGATCCTTCAGGGAGTTAGCCCTTGGGTAGTGTACAGTGTACCAAGTAGGGTGCCTGCAGAGTTATCAATTATATGATAAGAGGGAAGTAAAGCTCAGTTTACCTTGAGCCTGAGGTCGCACGATGGCGAAAGCAGTGGAGTACTTGTTGAGACAAGTGAAGAGCCAGCTGGAGTTTTGGGGAGTGAGACCCGCAACTGTATTGAAGAGTCCGTGTGGAAGGTCCGGTGTGGCACGCAAGGGCGACTTACACAGGGACCTCCCTGAGGGAGCCATAAGGGGGTTACCCTTCCGCATCGCAAGAGGATTACCCTTGGGGCGGGGCGAGTTGAATGTCAGTTGGGGATGAGACCCGCAACTACCTGTGTGTAGGAGTCCGTGCGGAAGTTCCGGTGTGGCGCGCGAGGGCGACTTACACAGGGACCTCCCTGAAGGAGCCAAAAGGGGGTTACCCTTCCGCAGCGTAAGGGGATTACCCTTGGGGCGGGGCGAGTTGAAGGTCAGTTGGGGACGAGACCCGCATGACTACTGTGTGGAGGAGTCCGTGTGGAAGGTCCGGTGTGGCACGCGAGGGCGACTTACACAGGGACCTCCCTGAAGGAGCCAAAAGGGGGTTACCCTTCCCCGGCGCAAGGGGATTACCCTTGGGGTGGGGCGAGTTGAAGGTCAGTTGGGGATGAGACCCGCAACTACGTGTGTGGAGGAGTCCGGGCGGAAGGTCCGGTGTGGCGCGCGAGGGCGACTTACACATAGACCTTCCTGAAGGAGCCAAAAGGGGGCTACCCTTCCGCAGCGCAAGGGGATTACCCTTGGGGCGGGGCGAGTTGAAGGTCAGTTGGGGATGAGACCCGCAACTACCTGTGTGGAGGAGTCCGTGCGGAAGGTCCGGTGTGGCGCGCGAGGGCGACTTACACAGGGACCTTCCTGAAGGCGCCAAAAGGGGGTTACCCTTCAGCAGTGCAAGGGGATTACCCTTGGGGCGGGGCGAGTTGAAGGTTAGTTGGGGATGAGACCCGCAACTACCTCTGTGGAGGAGTCCGTGCGGAAGGTCCGGTGTGGCGCGCGATGGCGACTTACACAGGGACCTCCCTGAAGGAGCCAAAAGGGGGTTACCCTTCCGCAGCACAAGGGGGTTACCCTTGGGGTGGGGCGAGTTGAAGGTCAGTTGGGGATGAGACCCGCAACTACCTGTGTGGAGGAGTCCGTGCGGAAGGTCCTGTGTGGCGCGCGAGGGCGACTTACACAGGGACCTCCCTGAAGGAGCCAAAAGGGGGTTACCCTTCCGTAGCGCAAGGGGATTACCCTTGGGGCGGGCGAGTTGAAGGTCAGTTGGGGATGAGACCCGCAACTAAGCGTGTGGAGGAGTCCGTGCGGAAGGTCCGGTGTGGCGCGCGAGGGCGACTTACATAGGGACCTCCTTGAAGGAACCAAAAGGGGATTACCCTTCCGGACAGCAAGGGGATTACCCTTGCGGCGGGGCGAGTTGAAGGTCAGTTGGGGATGAGACCCGCAACTACCTGTGTGGAGGAGTCCGTGCGGAAGGTCCGGTGTGGCGCGCGAGGGCGACTTACACAGGGACCCTCCTGAAGGAGCCAAAAAGGGGGTTACCCTTCCGCAGTGCAAGGGGGTTACCCTTGGGGCGGGGCGAGTTGAAGGTCAGTTGGGGATGAGACCCGCAACTACCTGTGTGGAGGAGTCCGTGCGGAAGGTCCGGTGTGGCGCGCGAGGGCGACTTACACAGGGACCTCCCTTAAGGAGCCAAAGGGGGTTACCCTTCCCCGGCGCAAGGGGATTACCCTTGGGGTGGGGCGAGTTGAAGGTCAGTTGGGGATGAGACCCGCAACTACCTGTGTGGAGGAGTCCGTGCGGAAGGTCCGGTGTGGCGCGCGAGGGTGACTTACACAGGGACCTCCCTGAAGGAGCCGAAAGGGGGTTACCCTTCCGCAGCGCAAGGGGGTTACCCTTGGGGCGGGGCGAGTTGAAGGTCAGTTGGGGTTGAGGGTGCGGTTAGTGACCTCAACTTGGCCATTAGATCGGGGTGCGCCAGGGCGAAAAGCATGCGACGTTGTTGTCCTGGGCCCATTATTGGACGCTATGACTGGCGAATCGAGTGCCATTATCTCGTGATCATACCGCAGGAGCTACCATACCGGTAGACGAGATTCTTCCAAAGGAATTTGATGATCTTGGTGGAGGTGATAGAAACCAGGGTTCTACTTTGACCCATTTAGAAAAATAATCAACTACGACCACACGTGCTTTATACGACCGGCACGCATCGGCATTGGACCGATGAGATCAAGGCCCCACAGGGCGAAGGGCACTGGGTTTGTCAGTGCTGGAGACTCCGTAGATGGCAGTCGCTGGATGCGAGAGTTGATCTGGCACTGGTGACATGTTTTGACCAGTGCGGCGGCGTCCTTTTTCAAGGTGGGCCAGTAGTATCCTTGGTGAAGGACCTTGTGGGCAAGTGCCTCCGCAGCAATGTGTGCGCCACAGTTGCCTTGGTGGAGAGTGTCCAAAACTGAGTGTCCCTCAAGGGTGCTGAGGCATCGCTGGAGGGGTGCTGCGAACCCGCGATGCCACAGCCACCCCGCCCGGTTGCGGAGGCGGGGCCGACCGCGACGCCGTGAACCGGAACCTACGACGGAAAGCGCGGCAGCGGAGCATCGAGCTCAAATAACAAATAGCCAAGTGGCAACTAGCAACCCAGATACTCATTCAAGGCAAGCATACTAGTAACTCCAACTTCTACCAAACATGCAGTTCATGGTATCAAACATCATACATCGCAACAACCACAGAAACACTGAATTCATATCATAACAAATCCAATATAGGCAAGTCGGGGCTCCGCCCTCGACTCGAAGGCATCAAAGGCAGAATATAGTCCGATCATATGGCATATACAAATTCATGATCTGATCTACATGCATGCATGCACTACAGCTACAGAGCCATTAAACAAAATCCTATATATATATACCTAAGTGCGGAATCGAAGCCTCTCGCTCAAGAATTCCCGCACGTGGTACTGCTGCTGCTACAGAACCCCAAATGTCCGGAAGCACCGCGGATCTCTATTCCGCTGGTTGCTTGTCAGACTGCCTGAAAGATGGTAAACAAATAAAAGGGTGAGTCCTCGAAAGGACCCAGTAAGGACTTAAGGTAAAAGTGCAGTTTGCCCACAGGGCAACCATCTGAACCTGCAAAACAGAATATCAAAGCATATGCATGTACATATGAACAATAAGCATAACGTAAATCGAATCCAACATATGCGGTCCAACCGCCTTAACGACCAGTAACGGCCCTCAACAGAGGTCGAATATACAGATCGTAATGTAATGTATAGCACGGTACCGCTGGGGTCGCGAGCCCCAAACCGTCGTAGGGTCACGTAATCGTAAGTATCGGCACTCCGGTGCGGATACGCAGAATGTCGGCACCCTTCGGCGGACACGAATGTAATGTATCGCACTCGTGCGGATACGCAGAATGTCGGCACCCCTTCAAAGGCGGACACGTAATGTAACATATAATAATAATAAGAATACATAAACATAAACAGAAATAACATTACCCGATAACCATATACGTAATGTAATAGGAACCCGGCCTCCAAGGTCATCCGGCCTTGAAACAACAAACGACATTTTACCAAATTAAGCCCTTACTCAAACGCCGCCCCGCAGCCCAACACTCTAAGATCCCAACTCCCGACCCGAAATGCACAACTTGGCTCCTACGGGTCTGCGCTACTCCACCAACGCAGTAATTAAGTCAGTACAACCATAGTTGGATCGTAACATATCCAAACAAACCCCGTAAAAACAATTTCCGCACAAACCCGCACTTTCCCGGAAAATTCCACGTAAAGCTCGGTTTTACGAACCGAGCTAGAACCTTGTTATTCCAACTCCCACAAACATATTCCAACCCTTAAACCCGCTGCCTGCACACTTTTCCCAGAAACTCGTATAAAACTAACTTTCTTATTTCTAACCCGAAAATGGTATTTCAAACGTCATAACACACCTACTTTCACCCACATTACCAATTTAGCATCCAATTCAATCAACACACACCACCAAGATTGAAAAAGAATCACTTCAACAATTTGATCCTTAACCAATTTTTCACCACACTTCCAATTCAAACCGTTCAAGCTTCCAATTAATCCCACTAATCACCAATTTCACTTCCTAGCCCAACTTACTAACCAATTGCATCAACACAACAAACCCCCAATTTTGAACAATTCGCCTTAATGGGGATTTCTCAACCAACCTTCATTTCAATCCAAACAAAGTTCCATTAGCACTCTTTATCACCAATTGCAATTATTAAACAAGATTACTAACCAATTGCTTCAAAATCAATAAAACCTATTCATTCCACATTTCGCCAAAGAGGGGTTTTTAACCCAACTTGTTTTCTTTCAAATTGAAACCATAGATTGTCTTAGAACCATGCTAGGAACAACATATCTCAAGCATGATTCAAGAACACAAACATACACAATTTTAGAATTTCCCATTCAAATTTCAGCACCCTAGGTTTCCATCTTCCATGGAGTTTTTCCAACATTCAACCATAGATTCCTACTCCCCTCAAGCCCAAGAACAACATACTAAAAGATGGAAGGGAGAGGATCACTCTTTCAAGTAGACAAGAACAAACACATAGCTTGAAAACTCCCTCTTTTCTTGCCCAAAACATGTTCTCAACTTGGAAAGATGATGGAAGGAAGAGACTTACCAAGCTTGGAGCTCAAAACCTTGAAGTTTCAGCCAAGGGAGATGAAGAACATGGAGCTTAAGAGGAGAAGAAGATGGCGGCAGAAGCTTTGGAGAGGATGGAGAAGAAGAAGAAATGAATTAGTTTCATTTTATGTAATTATTTAGCCATATATATATTTTCCACTTTTTCCTAGTTAAATGAAAAATAAACAAGTGTCCCAATCCTTCCCACTTGCTGCCGAAGGCTGCTGCTGAGCCCATGCTCTCTATTATTAATTTTCCACCCTTTGCAAATTAACTCCTAATTTTCCGAAAGTTCCAATTCTTTTTGCCCAAAAATAATTACCGAATTCCAAAATTAACGAAACTTGGACACAACCTTCAGAATATTATAACATTCACAGAACATTTTTCAGAAATTCATTTACCTTTCCGGAGTGTCCTACCGAGCTCGCTGAACCCGAACCAAAACCCGTCGTGCGAGCGTGTCAGCATGAACCAAAATTCCGTCACTCCGAAAATTCTACAAAAATACCCATAAATTCCATCTTAAATTCAAACACAACTTACCCCAAAGCCGTCAGAAAATTTCCATCCCGAGCCCCGGGATTCCCGTCCCCGAGCCCCGGGAGTCGCCTCAAACCGAACGTCCCGGCCCCAAATATTAAACTCCACAAACACCCCCGGACGTCACCACGACTCCAAAACTACAAACGGCATCCCAAACTGAAATCTCGAGAGTGCTACCGAGCCCGCTGTGCGTCCCGAGGCGGCCCGACAACCCCCCGCGCAAAAAATATTTTCGGCGGAAACGTCCGGGGACCCACACGACCTCAAATACGGAGGGGTTCGCCAAAATGATACTCGGATAGGGCTCGGGAGCCGTCTCGAACGCCGAAAACGTGACCCGCAGGCCATAACCGGAGCCCCGGGTCACCCGATCGCAACCCGCTCGGGGTGACCGTAACATTCTCCCCCCCTTAGAACTCTTGGTCCTCCAAGAGTAGCCCGGACCAACCGTAAAATATGAACGCTCCTCTAACCTGAACAATCGGACCACCGTATCGGTGCGGCGGGAGTGGTAGTTTAGACTACTATAGAGCCTCACGGCGTCCCACCCTCCGGTGCATCTTATTGCACTCGAGACAGCTTGCCGGTATTTCTACCAGACAACCCTGCATAAGCATCGAACCTAAATCTAACCGATCCACAACAGGCTATCCTGGAAGGTACCACGTAAAACAGAAACAGTTGGGGGGGGAAACCCAACCTAACAATTTACTCTGGAAACTCATGATAACCGATAAAATTCGGGGTAACTTGCCCCGCCTATCAAATCTTACTGTCCCTCTGATCGGCGCTACCTCCAGTCTAATTCTGTCACCAAACTCAGATTCCAGAGCCCTACGGCGGCGGTTCGTATAAGCAGTGGTGCAATCGTTCGCGGTTTTAATCCGCGCTGTAATAATATGATCCTTGCCGTAGACTCCTCAAAAGCTCGGGTCCTAGCTTAACCCGATCGACGCATCTGTCAACAAGATGGTGTCATACACCTCCCGTACAACACCTCATAGGGTGCCACGTCAAACGTAATCTGAAAGCAATTGTTGTATGAGAATTCTATCAAAGTAACTGCTAGTCCCAAACTCCTCCAAAACTCAAAGTACAGATTTGCAACCCATCCTCCAATATCAGAATCACCCGCTCCGACTGCCCGTCCGTCTGTGGGTGATAAGCTGTATTCAGATGGAGTCGCGTGCCCAATGCTTCATGAAAAGCAATCCAGAATCGTGCTGTAAAACGCGGATCACGGTCAGATTCAATGGAGTCTGGTACTCCATGCAAACGTACAATTTTCCTGATGTAAAGCCGGCAAGCTTCTCCAGAGGGTCTATGACCCGAATAAGCAGAAAGTGTGTGCACTTTATCAGCCGATCCACAAAAACCCGTATAACACCATGGCGAGACCGTGTCGGGGCAATGCAACAGAGAGTCCATAGTAACATAGCCCCACTCCCGAACTGGAATGGGCAAAGTCTGCAGTGTCCTCGCCGGTTTCGATGGTCAAACCGCCGAGTGTGCCTCCCGAAAATCTCATTCCGTAACTCCCGATCCTCGTGTACACATATAGGCGATCTCGAAGTATAGCAATCCTCGCCTATACCGAAACGTCGGTAACAAATAAACCCTTATCTTCCTGCATAACTTCTTCGATACCAAATCTCTACCTTGCGCTTCGCGCATCCTATCAAGCCACTCGTAATGTATAATAAGTGTAATAACCCGAGCACGCTCCCGTAGCCGCCACCGTGCCAAAGGCACGCGATCACTCTCCTCGATCGGTCACCAACATTTCCTCTCTTAATTAAGCCGGTATACCTCATGCTCAGAGCATCGGCAACCGCGTTGCCCTTGCCGTGAGATGTACCCGATACAACAATCATAGTCCTTAATGTATTCGAGCCATCTATGCCGCCTCAAATTAATTCTTTTTCAGAAATGATATTTCAGACTCTTATGGTCGGTAAGAATCTGAAATTTATTACCAAACAGATATTGGTTCCAATGTTTCAACGCGTAAACTATTATAGCCAACTCCAGATCATGTGTCAGTCAGTTCAGCTCATGCGGTCGCAGCTGCTCCGACCCATAAGCTACCACAAAACGCTCCTGCATCAACACACCCCAAACCGGATGTGGAAGCATCCGTATAAATCACATATGGCAAGATCGGACTGAAAGAGTCGAATCGGAGCGTTAGTCAACCGCCGTTTCAACTCCCCGAAAATTCCGCTCACACTTATCGTATCAGAATACGGTTGACCCTTCTTGGTCAATCGCGCAAACGAGAATGCCGTAATAGAAAACCCTGGTACAAACCTCCGATAAAATCCTGCTAACCCTGTGGAGCTCTTGATCTCCGTGCCGTGGTAAGTTGTTTCCAATCCCGAACCACCTCACCTTCTCTCGGATCCAAAGACAGCCCATGCTCGATATAATGTGTCCTGCAAAGGTGACTTCCCGAATCTGTAACTCACACTTTGAGAATTTAGCATAAAGCTGACGTTCCCAAAGTGTCTGCAGAACCACCCTCAGATGATCCCGATGCGAATCCTCATCCCGAGAATATATCAGAATATCATCAATAAAACCACCAGAAATGAGTCCAAGTACGGTCGGAACACCCGATGCATCAGATCCATGAATGTCACCGGAACATTGGTCAGCCCGAACGGCATGACCGTAAACTCAAATTATCCAAACCGGGTGCGAAAAGCGCCTTTAGGTATGTCCTCTACCTTCATCCTAAGCTGAAAATACATGATCGTAGATCGATCTTTGAGAAAACCCTTGAACCGTGAAGTTGATCAAAAAGATAGTCAATACTTGGTAACGAATACTTTTTATTCCCTATAAGAGCATTCATCCGTCTGTAATCAATACAAGGTCAGATTGTCCCATCATTCTTCTTAACAAACAATACCAGAGAACCCTACGCCGAAGTGCTCGGTCGGACGAAACTCTTTGCTGTAATTCCTCCAGCTTACTTCTTCTACTCCCGCATCTCGTAAATAGGCATCCGATAAGGAGGAATAGATATCGGAGCAAGACTGACCGCAGTGGATCTCAAACACAATTTCCGCGACCAAACCCGGAAACCTTTCTTTTTCAACCTTCAGACCTCGAATCTGTCAATTCAAGCTGAATTAGCAACTTTACCAACCACACTACCAAACTACACCCCGACCCAAAATCGAAAATCCGCAGACTTCGTAAAATTCCAGCTTTTCCGCAGAGACATCGAATTCAGAACCGATTCGTAACATGCAAGGATTCACTTCAATAATCACAAATCAATCCACGTAACACATCAAATTCAACAGTAAACTCCCAACATAATCACCGTCAAAAATTCGCCAAAAGGTGAGTTCTCACCCGTGTTGTGTTTCCAACGATCCAACGTTATTTCCTAATCCTTACCTACCCAACATCAACATATATGAACCACACAACGATCCAACGGTTCAATTCCATCAAAACTCAGATCTAAGCCAAGAACATCAACTTTCCAATATTGCCAAACACTCAACAATCGAACCATACCTCGACATGCACGTAGTACTCGAGTTGCCGATCAACTTCCCGCTTGAACTCTCGACCAAGAAGCAATCTAGAGCAAGCTTTGGAAGCTTGTAAAACACAACAATGGTGGCTTAGAGAGAGAAAGGATTCGGCAGTGAAGAAGGAAGAAGAATACGTTTGCATTTTTGCAAGACTTGCCAAAACTTAAGTCTTGTAATAATAAGTCATGTGTTTTGCACATGACATCCTTTTTGTCATCATAGTGAATCATAATCACTAGAAATAACAAGAGACCAAGTCCAATACTTTCCACTAATCACATTTCGCCAAGTGTCACAGCTTGGCTCGCCTTGAGCCCGAAAATGCCCAAACCGTAATTCGACCGTAACATTTTTCTTCACGTAAAAATGTAAATTATATCCCCGACTCTGCATCCTCCTCAAAATCGCAACTGAGTCCCGGTCACTCCCGAGCCGTTTCTCCGCCTGTAATCTCGAAAATCGTCCGACGGCAACCCCGCCCCCAAAAATATTTTCCGCGGAAATGTCCGATACACTGCCAGGACACTAGAAATCAGATATCGGGTCAATCCGAACTCCGGTAACTGAAGCACCGACCGAGTAGCTGCTATTCCGCGGCCAACCGCCTGTAATAGCCTCCTCCGTGAGTTTGTCAATTCCTCGCAAACCAAGTCTCTAATACCTCCGGCCCTCCTCGGCCGCCGAACCTCGCGGGGATTCAAACTCAAACCTCTCCAAAAGTCCAACCTCGCTGACCGGTGTCTCGATCTCCCGTCGTTGATAGGACCGACGAGAAGTCTAGGTGTCGAGTGACCACGCTCCTGAGTCACTCACTTACCAATTCCAAAGCTGTAGCGAGCAAGTGGTTAAAGTCTCGCTATCACCACTGATCAAAATGCCCTTACCGTGGCATAAACAGATTTTCCCCGCCATCGCCGCCTTCGAACCAGCCTAGGCTGGCGGTAATACCAAATCGTAGAGGGGTCCCTACAATGCCTAAGCCTCGGGGCGGTGAGTGTGGTTGTTCGCACTCGGGTTACGCTGAACCCGTATCCTATTCCACGGAGGTGTGGGATCCCACCCCGCCTCCGGTACCAAATCACGCTATCAACGCGTGTTAACCATATCTCAAAATTTCAGACCAAACAGAATCCGCATAAAAGTCGGTCACTCCTAATCCCTACGAAGCTAGCAGCAGTTTTCTAAGGCTCAGAGTGTAATGCAATGCATGATGCAAGGATTCTTTTCTAATCCCGAAACTAAATAATAAACCTTAACATAGAATCGATCATGCTTATAATCACGGAATCACTTCATATAACACCCACACCTTCCATAATGCTCCAAAGAACCGCCACCGCTCCACACGCATTCCGAAATGGTTCAAATAAGGAGTTGATCAGGCTCCGCATCAACCACCTGCACGTGGTGTAAACCAAGAGCTTGTCCTTCAAGTCATCTTCCGCAGGTACTTAACCATGAACAGACTTATCTTACTCCAAAAGTCCACCCTCGGACTTGTATACTTGCCTTCCACATTTCATATCAAAACCAAACATACTTTACCTTTTGGTCAATCCGACCCAACCGCTCCGATACCAACTTGTCACAGCCCACCCCGCCGGTTGCGGAGGCGGAGCCGGCCGCGACGTCGTGAACCGGAACCTACGACGGAAAGCGCGGCAGCGGAGCATCGAGCTCAAATAACAAATAGCCAAGTGGCAACTAGCAACCCAGATACTCATTCAAGGCAAGCATACTAGTAACTCCAACTTCTACCAAACATGCAGTTCATGGTATCAAACATCATACATCGCAACAACCGCAGTAAACACCGAATTCATATCATAACAAATCCAATATAGGCAAGTCGGGCTCCGCCGACTCGTAAGGCATCAAAGGCAGAATATAGTCCGATCATATGGCATATACAAATTCATGATCTGATCTACATGCATGCGCCTACAGCTACAGAGCCATTAAACAAAATCCTATATATATATATATACCTAAGTGCGGAATCAGAAGCCTCTCGCTCAAGAATTCCCGCACGTGGTACTGCTGCTGCTACAGAACCCAGAATGTCCGGAAGCACCGCGATCTCTATTCCGCTGGTTGCTTGTCGATCGCCTGAAAGATGGTAAACAAATAAAAGGGTGAGTCCTCGAAAGGACCCAGAAGGACTTAAGGTAAAGTGCGCTTTGCCCATTGTGGCAACCATCTCGAACTCGCAAAACAATATCACAAAGATATGCATGTACATATGAACAATAAGCATAACGTAAATCAGAATCCAACATATGCGGTCCAACCGCCGTAACGACTCAGAACGACACCCTCAACAGAGGTCAATATACAGATCGTAATGTAATGTATAGCACGGTACCGGGCCGGGTCGCGAGCCCCAAACCGCCGTAGGTCACGTAACGTAAGTATCGGCACTCCCGGTGCGGATACGCAGTAATGTCGGCACCCCTTCGGCGGACACGTAATGTAAGTATCGGCACTCCCGTGCGGATACGCAGAATGTCGGCACCCTTCAAAGGCGGACACGTAATGTAACATATAATAATAATAAGAATACATAAACATAAATGTAAATAACATTACCCGATAACCATATACGTAATGTAATAGGAACCCGGGCCTCCAAGGTCATCCGGCCTTGAAACAGTAACAAACGTACATTTTACCAAATTAAGCCCTTACCTCGTAAACGCCGCCCGCAGCCCAACACTCTAAGATCCCAACTCCCGACCCGAAATGCACAACTTGGCTCCTACGGGTCTGCGCTTACTCCACCAACGCAGAATTAAGCTGCATACAACCATAGTTGGATCGTAACATATCCAAACAAACCCCGTAAAACAATTTCCGCACAAACCCGCACTTTCCGGAAAATTCCACAGAAAGCTCGGTTTTACGAACCGAGCTAGAACCTTGTTATTCCAACTCCCACAAACATATTCCAACCCTTAAACCCGCGTTCCAGACACTTTTCCCGGTAAACTCGTATAAAACTAACTTTCTTATTTCTAACCCGAAAATGGTATTTCAAACGTCATAACACACCTACTTTCACCCACATTACCAATTTAGCATCCAATTCAATCAACACACACCACCAAGATTGAAAAAGAATCACTTCAACAATTTGATCCTTAACCAATTTTTCACCACACTTCCAATTCAAACCGTTCAAGCTTCCAATTAATCCCACTAATCACCAATTTCACTTCCTAACCCAACTTACTAACCAATTGCATCAACACAACAAACCCCCAATTTTGAACAATTCGCCTTAATGGGGATTTCTCAACCAACCTTCATTTCAATCCAAACAAAGTTCCATTAGCACTCTTTTATCACCAATTGCAATTATTAAACAAGATTACTAACCAATTGCTTCAAAATCAATAAAACCTATTCATTCCACATTTCGCCAAAGAGGGGTTTTTAACCCAACTTGTTTTCTTTCAAATTGAAACCATAGATTGTCTTAGAACCATGCTAGGAACAACATATCTCAAGCATGATTCAAGAACACAAACATACACAATTTTAGAATTTCCCATTCAAATTTCAGCACCCTAGGTTTCCATCTTCCATGGAGTTTTTCCAACATTCAACCATAGATTCCTACTCCTCAAGCCCAAGAACAACATACTAAAAGATGGAAGGGAGAGGATCACTCTTTCAAGTAGACAAGAACAAACACATAGCTTGAAAACTCCCTCTTTTCTTGCCCAAAACATGTTCTCAACTTGGAAAGATGATGGAAGGAAGAGACTTACCAAGCTTGGAGCTCAAAACCTTGAAGTTTCAGCCAAGGGAGATGAAGAACATGGAGCTTAAGAGGAGAAGAAGATGGCGGCAGAAGCTTTGGAGAGGATGGAGAAGAAGAAGAAATGAATTAGTTTCATTTTATGTAATTATTTAGCCATATATATATTTTCCACTTTTTCCTAGTTAAATGAAAAATAAACAAGTGTCCCAATCCTTCCCACTTGCTGCCGAAGGCTGCTGCTGAGCCCATGCTCTCTATTATTAATTTTCCACCCCTTTGCAAATTAACTCCTAATTTTCCGAAAGTTCCAATTCTTTTTGCCCAAAAATAATTACCGAATTCCAAAATTAACGAAACTTGGACACAACCTTCAGAATATTATAACATTCACAGAACATTTTTCAGAAATTCATTTACCTTTCCGGAGTGTCCTACCGAGCTCACGAACCCGAACCAAAACCCGTCGTGCGAGCGTGTCAACTCGAACCAAAATTCCGTCACTCCGAAAATTCTACAAAAATACCCATAAATTCCATCTTAAATTCAAACACAACTTACCCCAAAGCCGTCAGAAAATTTCCATCCCGAGCCCCGGGATTCCCGCCCCGAGCCCCGGAGTCGCTCAAACCGAACGTCCCGCCCCAAATATTAAACTCCACAAACACCCCGGACGTCACCACGACTCCAAAACTACAAACGGCATCCCAAACTGAAATCTCGAGAGTGCTACCGAGCCAGGCGTCCCGAGGCGGCCCGACAACCCCCCGGCGCGTAAAAATATTTTCGGCGGAAACGTCCGGGGGACCCACACGACCTCAAATACGGAGGGGTTCGCCAAAATGATACTCGGATAGGGCTCGGGAGCCGTCTGAACGCCGAAAAACGTGACCCGCAGCCAAAACCGAGCCGGTCACCCGATCGCAACCCGCCGGGTGACCGTAACACGCGATGCCACAATTGTTCATCAATGACAACAAAGCGGATGGCACGCTTGCGGCGTTTGGGGTCCGCGGTGCTGGCTTGCAACTCAGCGATAATGGGGACTCTCCATCTGCGATCGGATCTTATTTGCTAGTGAAGCAATATCAATGGCCTCCACGATGGAAGGGCTAGCGAGGGTAGCCAAGGTGGAGGGAGTCTTTCCTTGGACAGCATGTCCGCTGTAGTATTCTCGAACGAGGAACATGGATGAAGATGGTCTCTTCAAAGTTGTTCCGCAAGACGTTTACAAACTTAAGGTACGTTATCAGGGTGGAGTCCTTGCATTCGGCTCACCCTTGGACCTGGTGGATCACCATTTGCGATTCGCTATGTACATGGAGGCGGCGAATGCCTGCCCTTATGGCGAGCTTGAGCCCCGCGATGAGGGCCTCATACTCTGCAACATTATTAGTTACTTGAAATTGGAAAGAGACGCGAAGGGAAGCTTCCATACCTAATGATCCAAGTTTGGATGATCCATCCACAAACATGTCCCACTCTGGGGGAATGGGTTGTGGCGCGAAGCCCTGCTCAGGGGCTGGAATGGTGTCGATATTTGAGAACTCCGCGATGAAATCGGCGAGGGCCTGGCCCTTAATTGCCTTTCTGGGCTCATAGTTGATGTTAAAGCCACCAAGCTCGATACACCATTTGGCGAGGTGCCCTGAATGTTCGGGTCGCCTGAGGATCTCCTGGATTGGTAAGTCCGTCCGGACTATAATTGTGCACCCTTGAAAGTAGGGCTTGAGCTTCCGCGCTGCATACACCAGAGATAAGATAGCCTTTTGGAGAGGAGGATACCTTGTTTCCGTATCCTGGAGAGTGTGGTTGGTGTAATATACTGGCCATTGTTTGGTAGCCTCTTCCTTAATAAGGATAGAGGCGACGCTCTTGTCTGAGGTGGCAAGATAGAGGACCAGGTCATCGCCTGACCTTGGACACTTGAGTGCAGGCAACTCTTGTAAGTGTTGCTTGATTGAGTCATATGCCTCCTGGCATTCCTCTGTCCATTTGCAAGCCTTCTTCTTGCGGATTTGGTTAAAGAAAGGTCTGCAGCGGTCGTTGAGTTTAGAGACGAATCGTCCCAAGGCCACCACCTTTCCTGCTAGTTGCTGAACTTCTTTGAGCCCCCTAGGGGTGCGCAGAGTGGTGATAGCCTCAATCTTCTTAAGATTCGCATGGATTCCTCCTTTAGAAATCTGGTAACCTTAAACTTGCCTCGCCAATGTCAAAGATGCATTTCTTTAGGTTCAACCGCATGTTATATTTGCGGAAATTGGCGAACGTTTCCTCCATGTCTGCGAGGTGTGTCTTGGTGGCCTTGCTTTTGATCACTATGTCATCAACATAGGCCTCAAGATTTCGGCCAATTTGGGCCGCAAAGACTTGATTCACAAGCCTTTGGAAAGTAGCCCCTGCATTCTTTATGCCAAAGGGCATCCGGATGTAATGGTAGACGGCTTCGCCAGTGGTGAAGGCGGTTTTTACCGCGTCCTCTGGGTCCATAAAGACTTGATGATACCCGCTGTATGCGTTAAGGAAAGAGAAGACAGAGTGATGTACGGTTGAGTCAACCAGCTGATCAATAGAGAGTAGGGGATAGGGATCCCTTGGGCAAGCCCTATTAACCCCTTTATAGTCTACGCAAAGTCGCCACTGACCACCTTCCTTATCCGCGAGGACTATATTAGCAACCCACTCAGAGTAGTGAACCTCCTTGATTATATTTGCCTTAAGCAATTTTTGCACCTCTGTGCGTACAAAGTCCTTACGATCGGGGACCATGCCCCTAGTTTTCTGTCTAACTGGGCTAAAGCCGGGCAGTACACTTAATTTATGAGAAATAATAGCAGGATCCACACCTGGTAGGTCTTCAGGGCTCTATGCGAAGACGTCGCTATTTGCATGGAGGAGTGCTTGTTGATCTTGCTCTTCAAGGTCTTTTCTAGCCCGAAACTTCTTGCCAGGAGAAATTTCAACTTCGTCGAAGGCCCCAGACAAGTCAGGAGCGGCCTCGCCTGCAGGCCCAGTTTCCTCCATGGGTGCCTTTCTCTTAGGCTCATGGCTTGGGAGCCGAGGAGGTCTGCGAGGGCGAGACGTAATTGCCTCTCGGCCACGTTTTGATTGAAAAAAATTTAGGCATCCCTACCGCGGTGTGGAAAACCAAAGTCGTGGCCCGCACAACACGAGGGACGTGGAACTCAGTTTGCGTGTGACGCCCAATGATGGCGTTGTATGGCGTGGGGAGATCAAGGACAATGAAGTCCACAAAGCTGGAGTGGCAGACTTGCTTCTTCTCTTTGGTAGCCCCCATCATCATGAAGGGGAGGGTGATTGTCCCCAAAGTTGGGATTTCATCCCGTCCCACTCCAAAGGTGGCCCCCTTCGCCGGTTGGATTTGTGATAGGGGCACCTTGGCTTCAACCAGAGTGTGCTTGTAGATCACATTGGCATTCGCCCGGTGTCCATGTAGACTCTCTCAATGTCCCATCCCGAGATGTGGGCAGTGACAACCAAAGGGTCCGCGTGAGGTACTGCAACAGAGGTGCCATCGCGGCGATGCAGTAAGTGAGTTGAGGAGTGATCAATCTGATAGATCTACCTCATGTGACGGCGTCTTGCCGCTGCACCTTCACACTGTATGATTACGCAGATATGCCCCCTTGCTGGGGGAATTTGGACTAGATCTTCCCGATCTGGATTTTGTTGGGAGCGACCCCGCCTGCGGTCCCCCCGCCGGCGATCCTCCTGACTATTTTCTCACCGGTGACCCTCATCATCATGGAGCAAGAACTCCCTAAGCTTGCCCTGAGCAAGCATATCTCCAATCATGCGCTTGAGCTCAAAGCAGTCCTCAGTGTCGTGACCCTTGTCACGATGATAGCGCCAGTACTTACTGCTTTGCCTAGTTACTTCTTGGGAGAGTGGGCGAGGCCACTTGGGGACCTCCCTCTTTTGTTCCAGAGCATGGAGAATGTTGGTGCGAGATTCTCGAAGTGGTGGGAGAGTTGGATATGTCCTCTCTCTATTAGATGGCGTGGGCACGCCTCCGAGACTGGATTCCCTCGCGAGGGCTGCCCCTTCGCATCCGACGTGGTGGTCCGTGCAAGCGGTCGAGTGACCTCCACCGTGTTCAAGAACTATTCCATGTTGGCGGGGGTTGGTGTGCACATCCACGAAGAAAAGGGTTTCCCATGGAGACCCCGAATGGCCGCAAGTAGGCGGGCTTCCTCCCATTAGGGACTTGGATTGACTCCGCCTGGAAACGCTGAATGTACTCCCTGAGGGGCTCATCTTTCTTTTGGCGTATTTTGAGGAGGTGTCCCGCCATTTTGGGGGGAGGTTTGGATACCACAAAGTGGTTAGAGAAGTTGCGGGAGAGTTCCTCAAAGGAGTTAAAACGCTTATCGCGGAGGGTGGTATACCACTTCGCTGCGGCCCCAGTAAGCGTGGAGCTAAAAGCTCTACAGAGCGTGTTGTCGTCTGCCCTCGCGATGGCCATCGCAGAAACGTAACATTGTAGATGAACATCTGGGTTTGAGAGACCTTCGTAGGCATCCAGCTTAGGCTGAAGAAACTGATCTGGAAGAGGGGTCTCCAAGACCCGCTGGTGAAAGGTTGGGTCCAAAGGTGGTCCAAACCCATCCTGGCAATATTATGAACACTGGCCCTCTCTTCCCTTTTTTCCACTTCCTCTAAACGCCTAGTAAATGCCATAAGTATGGATGAAGGAGGAGTGTCAGGATGACTTACTTGTTGAGGCGGAGTGGCAGGACGTTCAGGTTGGCTGGTTCGTAGCGTTCCCACGCTATCCAGAACGCCCCTAAGAGTAGTAGCGAGTGTCTCACATAAGTTGTGAGCAACCGCCTCAGTGATTGTTTGCAGAACGGCGGATCAAGGCCCGTTGGTGGAGTATTTGTTGGCGGAGTGTTGCGCTCCTGAGGTACGTTACGGTTAACGTGGGAGGAGCTCTCCTCCGTTGAATGAACAGAGAGTTCTCCCCGTTGTGGGGGAACGTTGTTTGGGGATGCTTCTGATCGTGGATCATTGTTTGTGTTCGTCGTAGGAGGATTCCTCCTTCCCTGACGGCTGTGCCTGCTTGCACTCTGGGTAGTTGGCATGACTTGTGGTCTGTGATATGGGTTTTGATAAGAACTTTCGTTCCCACAGACGGCGCCAAACTGATATTCGCGTTCCCAGAACAGGTGCGGAATCTCAGTTGAATGGTTGATGGTGATGATGTTCTTGAGAGCTCCAAGCTTGCTGTTCAGAGTAATCTGTGGAAGATAAAGAGAATACTCAGAAGTAGCAAGAGAGGAGTGGGGGGGCGTGTAGTAGCTTACCCAGTTTAGGGTGGACATCCCCCTATTTATAGGGAGATGCCAGGAGGAGCCTCCCCCAGTTGAAGCCTTGGACAGGCTGTGAGACAAGTCTGACAAGTCTGTCAGATTTAAGGAGATAAGGCGGCTGTGATGATGAAGATCTCAGCAAACCGCCTTAGAAGATTCACTTGTCAGGGAATGTTTGGCGTACAAATCTGGTGAAGATCACTCAGGCTCGTGTTGGCCTCCTCATTGGCTGCTTAATGTCAGATGACCAAGTGGCCTATCTCCAAGTGGAGCAAGTGGCAGGCGAAGGCCTGCAAGGGGCGAAGGCCTAGATAAAGCAAAGCCAATAAAGGTGTAAGGGTCGCACGAACCTGAGTGCAAGGGCCTTATCTGGGCGGGGCCAGTATAGGCATAGGCATGAGAGTCCTCGCGAAGGCGAGTTGAGACCGCGGGAGTGAGACCCGCGAAGGCGAGTGAGATCGCAAGGGCGAGACCTGAGACCGCGAGGGTGATCCGCGAAGGCCTAAGAAGCTCGCGAAGGCGAGACTTGAGACCTGAGAGGGCGAGACCTCGCGCAGATGAGATCTGAGACCGTGAGGGTAAGACCTCGCGCAGGTGAGACTGGAGACCCCGCGAAGGCGAGACTGGAGACCACAAGGGTGAGACCTTGCGAAGGCGAGACTGGAGACCACAAGGGTGAGACCTTGCGAAGTCTTGTGTGATTCTGATGCGACGCGAGGACGCGTCTGCTTGGGTAGTGTAGCAGTGCGGGTTTGACATATGATGAAATATACTTGGATTCCATGTTTCAAACTGTATGTGTTCAACTCCGCAACTTTATTCAGTGATGTTGGTGTAGACCGAGTACTTGTGTTACGGTCACCCCGAGCGGGTTGTGACCCGGGTGACTCGGGGCTCCAGTTTTGGCCTGCGGGTCACGGTGTTGGGCGGTCAGACGGCTCCCGGGACTTATCTGAGAGTTATATTTTGGAATCCTTCGGGTTTGGAGGTCTTGTGGGTCCGCCGGACATTTTCGCCGAAAATATTTTTCGAGGGTCGGGACTTGTCTCGGGACGTACAACGGGCTCGGTAGCGCTCCCGGGACCTCGGAATTTGAAACCGTTTGCATATTTGGAATCGTGGGATCGTCCCGGATCTTTTTACGGAGTGTTTATTTTGGGTCGGGACGTTCGGTCCCTGGTGACTCCTGGGGCTCGGGATGGAAATTTTCTTTTTGGGCTTTCCCAGAAAAATTGATCACTTTCCTTAAAAGGAGACTTCTCACTCTCAAAGTTACTAAACTATCCTCACTTTATCTATACTTTTTCTACCTCGCTTTTTGTACACTCTCAACTAAGGGGCAATTAAGTAAACATATACAAACATCTTACATTCACCTTAATCTCCGTGTCCAAACAAATCTACCAATCTTTCGGGGACGGAGGGAGCATGTTATTTTGTAAGAGAGATTTTATAGTAATATTTGTGGAATTTTGGCATGACGGGATTTTGGTTCAGGTCGGCACGCGCGCACGTCGGGAATTACGCGGGAGGAGTTGGCGCGGGTGGTGCGCCAACACTTAGCCACATTTCGGTTTTGTGGCTAATAATGAGACTTATTATTGGATTAATGGTCATGGGACAAGTGTCCCATGACTCATTTTTGTCCTTAGTATAAAAGGGAGATGTATTTTATGAAATAAGAAGAAAATTCATTTCATCTTCTTCTTCTTCCTTCTCTTCTCCATCCGCCATTATTCTCTTCTTCCAAGCTCCTTCTTGTTCTTCATCTTGGCTGAAATCAACAAGGATTTGGCTCCAACAATTGGTAAGCTTCCTCTCTTCTTCTCTTTTCAAGTTGGAAACATGATTTGGTTGGAAAAAGAGAGCAAAAACCGAAATTTGATGTTGTTCCAGCTATGTGTTTGGATGATCTTCTTCCACCCATCTTTTAGTATGTTGTTCTTGGGTTGGAGGGGAGTAAGAATCAAGTGTTAAACTTTGAAAAAACTCCATGGATGAAAAACCCTAGGGAGGCCGAATTTATGCTTGATTTTCCAAAATGGTGTAGACTTGTGTTCTTGAATCATGCTTGGGATATGTTGTTCCTTGCATGATTCTAAGACTTTCTATGGATTCAATTTGATGGAAAGCATGCTAAGGAAGAAACCCCCTTTTGGCCGAAATTATGGGTTAGGGTTTGTGAATGTTTTTGGTTGTTAAAGGTGAAATTGGTTAGTAATCATGCTTAGGAAGTGTAATTGGTGGTTAAAGTGAGTAATTGGAACCTTGTATGGATTGAATTGGAAGTTGGGTAAAAAGTTGACTTAGAGCCGAAACTTAGACTGAAACTTTATCTATGTTGGTGTTGTGTTTTGGGTGAATTGGATGGTAATTTGGTACCGGGGATGGATTTAGGTGCGTAATGGTGTTTGAAATGTCGTTTTCGGACAATGGGAGAAAAAGTTACCTTTATGCGGGATTACGGGTAAAGTGTCTGGGAAGTGCGGTTTAAAGGTTGGAATGTGTTTGTGGGTGTATGAATAACAATGTTCTAGCTCGGTTCGTAACACCGAGCTTTCTGTGGATTTTTTGCGGGAAAGTGCGGGATTGGTTCTGGGGTTCTAATTTGATGATTTCTGATTAGTTTATGGTTATTCAGCTTGTTTCAGCATTGGTGGAGTGGTTTGGAACCACAAAAGTCAAGTTCCACTTTTCGGGCCGGGAGCCGGGATTTCCCGGGATTTGTGCTGCGGGGCAGCTTTTTTGAGGTAAATGTTCAACTTCTCTCGTTATGCATTCTGGGAGTATTTGCATGTATATCGGGTTTAGTTGAGGCGGGTTCCGGGTGAGGGCGGTGGTTCGGTGATCCCGAGACCCGTCATATGGTAAGATGCACGTTTGTTCTGTTTCAAGGCCCGAATGGTCTTGGAGGTCACGGGTTTATGTTCTGCTCTGTATATCCACACTAGGTGCCGCTATTCTGTGTATACCCTTTTGGTATACTTCTGTTTACATTCTGTTCTGTTTTGCATATGCATTATTATTATATGTTCTATTTTGTGACGAGACCCGGATGGTCTTGGGAGGCCACGGGTGCTCCTTCGTTACGCTATCCGCGCTGGGGTGCCGATACGTCTATTGTGTCCGCACCGAGGGTGCCGACATTACATTCGTGTCCGCACCGGAGGGTGCCGACATTACGTGTATATCCGCACTGGGGGTGCCGATATACTTCTGTGACCCTACGACAGTTTAGGGATCGCGACCCCCAACCGGTACCGTGCTTCTGTTCTGTATATTCTGACCTCTTGGAGAGAGCTGTCATTCTGAGGGTCAGCGGTTGGACCGCATGTGATGGGTTCCGGCTCTCCTCTGACTTTGCATACATGTATATGTATATGTATTGTTTGTGTTTGTTTTGTTTTGCAGGTTCGGCTCGGCAGTACTTGTACAAACTGTATCTTACCTCAGCCTTTACTGGGTCCTCCCAAGGACTCACCCTTTATATGTTTATCACCTTTCAGGCCGTCCTGACAAGCAACCGGCGGAGTAGGGATCCGCGGTGCTTTCTGTCATTTTGGGTTTCGGTAGCAGCAGCAGTACCACGTGCGGGAATCCTTTGAGCGAGAGGCTTCTGATTCCGCACTTAGGTATATATAGGATTTTGTTTTGGTGGCTCTGTAGCTGTAGTTGCATGCATGTATATCAGATCATGTGTTTGTATATGACGTATAATCTGGGATATATTCTGCCTTTGTTTGTCTTCTGAGACGAGGGCGGAGTCCCGACTTGCCTTTAAGGGATTTGTGATGGAGTGGATTCAGTGTTTATGTGTTTGTTGCGATGATCAATGTTTGGTACACCATGAACTGCATGTTTGGTAAATGTTGGGTTATTTTGTATACTTGCCATGTATGAGTTTGTAGGTTGCAAGTCGTTGTTCGACTAATCTGTTATTTGAGCAAAACGCTCCGTTACCGCGCTTTCCGCCGTAGTTTCCGTTTCCGACGTCGCGGCCGGCTCCGCCTCCGCAACCGGGCGGGGTGGTCGTGACAAGTTGGTATCAGAGCAGGTCGGGTCGGAGTGACCCGAGAGGTAAAGTATGATCGGTTCAGCATGGGTTGTGGAAGGCAAGTATACAAGTCCAGGAGTGGACTCTTGGAGCAGTCATGCTAGTTCATGGGTAAGTTCTGCGGGAGATGACTTCGAAGTGCGGGCTGCTGTTCTGTGTTCTATTCCGGGGCGGTTAGGTACGGAGTCTGGCCACCTCCTTATTTGAACCACTTCGGAATGGGTGTGGAGCAGCGGGCGGTTCTTTGGAGCATTCTGGAAGGTTTGGGATGTTGGACTTCGGGGCGCGTAGTGAAGCGCAAAGCTCGAGTACAGACTTCTGACATAATCCGGGTACTTTTATGACTATTGGTTGATTGTGATGTGATTCTGTGATATGAACATGATCTGCTTCTGTGTTTAAGGTTTTGGTATTTGAGTTGTGATTCTGAAAAGAATCTTTGCATCATGCATTGCATTACACTACAGAGCCTTAGAATACTGCTGCTAGCTTTTGATAGAGAGAGAGAGAGAGTTAACTGTTTGGATCGTATGGTTTTGGGTTGGAATAATTTCAGGAATGGTCACTACACGCAGACAGCGTGAGCGAGTACCGGAGGGTCGGGACCGGGATCCCACACCTCCGAGGGTTAGGAGACGGGTTCAGAGGAACCCAAGACCTGAACAACCACACTCACCCCCCCGAGTGTTCAGCAGTCTGAGAGCGTTCAGCAGTCAGAGGGACCCACTCCTGATGTGATACAGGTGTTGGGTCAGGTACAGCAGTTGTTGGGTACCTTACTGCCAGCCCAGCAGGTTCAGGGGCAGCAGCAGGCACGAGGAGGTCCGGTCAGGCCACAGCAGAGGCGTTCGGATCGGGAGGTGGGCAGCAGCCACCTCAGTGTTCAGGATCAGCAGGAGAGTGGTTTTGAGGAGGGTGATCGGCATGATACTGGGACTTCTCGTCGGTCCCACCAACGACGGGAAGAGCAGAGGCGTCAGTCTGATGAGGTCAGACTCTTGGAGAGATTTCAGCGTTTGAACCCTCCGAGGTTCAACGGCAGGGGAGGACCGGAGGCAGCGGAGACATGGTTTGCAGGAGTAGATAAGCTCCTTGGGAGACTACACCTTCCATCAGAGGTTAAGGTCTCGTTGGCGACGTTTAATCTGCAGGATAGTGCAGATCACTGGTGGAGGAGCCTGCAGGGCCGTTTGAGAGCTGATACAGCACGGGAAGGTGGGCAGGATCTGGACCTTACCTGGGAGCAGTTTGCCTACTACTTCCATCAGCAGTATATTGGGGATGCAGTCAGAGACCTCCGACAGTCACAGTTTGATGATTTGGAGCAGGGCACCATGACTGTTGGAGAGTATGAGCGGGAGTTTGACCGGCTGGTTCGCTATGTACCACAATACTATGGTATGTAGCAGGAGAAGGCCAAGAGGTTCATCCACCGGCTACACCCTGACTACAGGCGGGCTTTGAGGCCCCTGGATATCACTTCTTATCATGAGGCTGTGCAGAAGGCCCAACTCCTCGAGCAGGAGGAGGTTGAGAGTCGGTACCTACCGCACCGATCTCGTGACAGTGGGAGGGTTCCTGCACAGCAGGGTTCATCGAGGTCTACGGAGAAGACAGGCAGGACTGGGCAGAGTAGCAGGGGCAACAGGGTGACCCCAGTATCGCAGACTTGTGCGAGTTGTGGCAGGCAGCACCCCGGCCGGCCATGCTACAGGCAGGCAGGGCAGTGCTTGCGATGCGGGGCGGATGATCATTGGATACGGGATTGCCCTTTGACGCAGGGACAGGGATCCGGCAGTGTTTCGCGCCCTCAGTCTCGGTTCCAGCCCAACGCACCCAGGGGGCGCGGTTTCCAGCAGGGCGGCCCGAGACCACAGCGACAGTTACCACCTTAGTTATCCTCTCCACCATAGCAGCCCAGAGCTGGGCACGTCTTTCAGATTGAGCAGGGAGGCATCAGACAGGAACAAGCTGGGTCTGGAACTCATCAGGGAGACCACATCGTCGATCAGGACCAGATGGACGCGGATGAAAACCGCGAATGACCGCACCACCTTGTTCGCGAATAAATGTCTTTGGGATCTGGGGTTTGAGTTTGGTGTCAGGGTTTAGCAAGGTAGCAGCTACTCAGGGAACGGTCAGAGTTGGTAGAAAGGGGAAGAGTTAATGTAAGGGTTATCGGTTTCTGTAAGTTTTTGTAACGGGTTGGCAGGATAGCATGTAGATCAGCTTTACTTTCAGAATGTTTGTGGTGTATAATGTTTTGTGTTGGCAATTGAAAGTTTGTTAAGTATAAATTTGATACTATCTAGGGTTGTCAGGTAGAAATACCGGCAACTGACTCGGGGTGCAACAAGATGCACCCGGAGGGTGGGACGCCGTTGAGAGGCTCTGGATGGTAGTCTAAACTACCACTCCCGCCGCACCAGTAACGGTGGTTTGATTATGCTTAGTAAACGGAATGTGTATATTCTGGTTGGTAGTGACACCTGTATGATTCAGGTTACTCTTGGAGGACCAAGAGTTCTAAGGGGGGAGAATGTTACGGTCACCCCGAGCGGGTTGTGACCCGGGTGACTCGGGGCTCCGGTTTTGGCCCTCGGGTCACGGTTTTGGGCGGTCAGACGGCTCCTGGGACTTATCTGAGTGTTATTTTTACGAATCCTTCGGGTTTTGAGGTGTTGTGGGTCCCCCGGACATTTTTGCCAAAAATATTTTTCGGGGGCCGGGACTTGTCTCGGGACGTACAACGGGCTCGGTAGCGCTCCCGAGACCTCGGAATGAGAAACCGTTTGTATATTTGGAATCGTGGGAACGTCCCGGATCTTTCTACGACGTATATTATTTGGGGTGGGACGGGTCCCGATCCGGGGCTCGGCGAATCCCGGTGCTCGGGATGGAAATTTTCCGACGGCTTTGGTGCAAAATATGTTATTTTGTAAGAGAGATTTTATGGTAATATTTGTGGAATTTTGGCATGGCGGGATTTTGGTTCAGGTCGGCACGCGCGCACGTCGGGTGTTACGCGGGAGGAGTTGGCGCGGGTGGTGTGCCAACACTTAGCCACTTTTCGATTTTGTGGCTGATAATGAGACATATTATTTGATTAATGGTCATGGGACAAGTGTCCCATGACTCATTTTTGTCCTTAGTATAAAACGGAGATGTATTTTATGAAATAAGAAGAAAATTCATTTCATCTTCTTCTTCCTTCTCTTCTCCATCCGCCATTATTCTCTTCTTCCAAGCTCCTTCTTGTTCTTCATCTTGGCTGAAATCAACAAGGATTTGGCTCCAACAATTGGTAAGCTTCCTCTCTTCTTCTCTTTTCAAGTTGGAAACATGATTTGGTTGGAAAAAGAGCAAAAACCGAAATTTGATGTTGTTCCTAGCTATGTGTTTGGATGATCTTCTTCCTCCCATCTTTTAGTATGTTGTTCTTGGGTTGGAGGGGAGTAAGAATCAAGTGTTAAACTTTGGAAAAACTCCATGGATGAAAAACCCTAGGGAGGCCGAATTTATGCTTGATTTTCCAAAATGGTGTAGACTTGTGTTCTTGAATCATGCTTGGGATATGTTGTTCCTTGCATGATTCTAAAACTTTCTATGGATTCAATTTGATGGAAAGCATGCTAGGGAAGAAATCCCCTTTTGGCCGAAATTATGGGTTAGTCACCGCACGCCGCCCGAGCCCGGTTGCGGAGGCGGGGCGCCGGGACGCCGGAAGCGGAAGCCGGAATGGAAAGGAGTGGCATGTCCATCGAGACCCGCCGCGCGTAGCGGACCCGAAAACGGAAAGATTGTGGAAGCAAACTAACGGAAATTTCATGCGTATAACCAAAATAAAATGCAACCATACAAGTCATGCACTAATAACAGAGTAAGCCCCGCCCTCCGTGGACGAGTGCTTACGCACCAAAACACATATACATACAGAATTCACAGAACCTAAACTGTCTAGCAAGCGCCAAGCGCCGAGAACATATACGTAATGTAATATATAAATATATACGTAAATACAATCATCACAAAGAAACCAGAAAATATGCACATGCAGCTACAGAGCCAAGCCTAGGACTAAGCGTCAAATACCTCGCGCGGGATTCAGATCCAAAAGACAATCCCGGCCGCAAGGTGAAGCTGCTGCAAAACACAACCGAGGTAGAACCTCACGGAACCCTACTCCGCAGGCCGCTTCGCAGGTCTACCTGAAACCCAAAACCAAAACCCAAAGCCGGGTGAGTCCTCAAAGGACCCAGTAAGGGATAAGGGGTAATGTAAGTATATGTAACCCGGCAAACACGAAGGATAGCAATATATGCAACAGAATACGGAATAACGTGTATGTACAGAAAGTAGATCAGAGTCTCGAAGGACGTGCGATTCTAAATCGCCATAACCCTTATAACACATCGGAACGACAGCCTCCACTAAGGGAGTCAGAAGCCGAAGCTAATACAGAAGCATGGTGCACCACCGGGTAGCGAACCCACAACTGCCGTAATATTAATGCATGCAGTATGCCATAAGGCATACTCCTACAAACTACGAATATGCCCAAAGGCATAATATTCAAATACTAGCGTAATGTAAACTGAAACCAAAACATATACTTAGCTTACCAAAACAATGTAACCAAACCCTTACCTCAAAATCCAGTATTGGACCGATTCTGGATAACACCTACACCGTGCCCCAAACTTAGCACTCCTCTTTTCCTAACCACCGAAACTCAGAATCTGCCAAACCAAGTTGAATTAGCATCCTTATCAACCACACTACCAAATTACAACCCCCGACCCCAAAACCGAAAATCCGACAGAATTTCCGTAAAATTCCAGATTTTCACAGAAACGCCAGAATTCAGAACCAACCTAGACAATGCAAGATTATACATTGACAAACATCATACAATAAGCAGAACTGATCAAATCCAACCTTAAACCCTTCTTTACCCGCCATTTTCCGATAATCCCGCTTAATTGTAACTTTTCCATTTCTTAACCGAATTCAACATTTCAAACTTCCATCCACTCCCAAATTCAATCCCTACACCATATTAACATCCAATTTAACCAAAATGAACCTCCAACATTGAAAAAGAACCATTCCAAGATTTCGGTTCCTAACCAACTTTTCATCCAACTTCCAATTCAATCCATTCAAGCTACCAAACAACCATTCTAACCACCAATTTCATTTCTAAACCATGAATGCTATCCAATTGCACCCAAACAACAAAATTCATCATGAACATACACTTAACCAATTCGGCCAAAAAGGGGTTTTCACCTCAACTTGTTTTCCATCAAATTAAATCCATACACAAGCTTAGAATCATGCTAGGACTAACATACTTGAAGCATGAAACAAGATAACAAACACACACCATTTTAGAAAATCTTCCAAAAATTCGGCCAATATAGGGTTTCCTTCCAAGTTGTGTTTTCCAAAATCCAACACTTGATTAACACTCTCCTACAACCCAAGAACAACATACTAAAAGATGGGAGGAAGAAAATCATCCTAGCTTATAGCTAAGAACAAACCCAACATTTACCAAAACTTCTCTTTTCTTCACCATATCATGTTATCAACTTGAAAAGAGAAGAAGGATGGAAGCTTACCACAAGTAGCAACCAATTTCTCTTTGATTTCTCCCAAGAACAAGAAGTTCAAGCTTGTAGGTTGGCATCCATGGAGGTTTCGGCAGAGGCAGCTTGGAAGAAGATGAAGAAGAAAAGAAGAAATGAAATAAGTCCATTTTATGAAATAATAAGCCTTATATATTTTCCTTCACTTTAGCCCATACCTCCCTTCCTAAATTAAAATAGGACATGTGTCCCATTAATCACACACACACACACTTGCTGCCGAAAAGAAAGGGCTGCTGCTGCTGCCCATGCTGATTTCTTTTAAATTTGCACCCATTTGCAAATTAACTCCCAATTTTTCCGAAAGTTCCAATTCTTTTTGCCCAAAAATAATTACCGAATTCCAAAATTAACGAAACTTGGACACAACCTTCAGAATATTATAACATTCACAGAACATTTTTCAGAAATTCATTTACCTTTCCGGAGTGTCCTACCGAGCTCGCTGAACCCGAACCAAAACCCGACGTGCGAGCGTGTCAACCTGAACCGAAATTCCGTCACTCCAAAATTCTATAAAAATACCCATAAATTCCATCTTAAATTAAAACACAACTTACCCCAAAGCCGTCAGAAAATTTCCATCCCGAGCCCCGGGAGTCGCCCAGAACCGAACGTCCCGCCCCGAATATTAAACTCTACAACCACCTCCGGGACGTCTCCACGACTCCAAAACTGCGAACGGCTTCCCAAACTGAGATCTCGAGAGTGCTACCGAGCCCGCTGTACGCCCCGAGACGACCCCGACAACCCCGGCGCAAAAAATATTTTCGGCGGAAACGTCCGGGGACCCACACGACCTCAAATACGGAGGGGTTCGCCAAAATGATACTCGGATAGGGCCGGGAGCCGCCTGAACGCCGAAAACGTGACCCGCAGGCTAAAACCGAGCCCCGGTCACCTTGGCCGCAACCCGCTCGGGGTGACCGTAACATTCTCCCCTTAGGACTCTTGGTCCTCCAAGAGTCTGTATCAACCGCCGATACTGCTCGGGTATCGATCCCGAATGTCCTTCTCTGCCTCCCAAGTCGCCTCCCGGCCGCATGATGTGACCACCGAACCTTGACCATGGGAATCAACTTGCTACGAGTCTCCCGACATCCCTATCCGTAAAGGCTACCGGTACCTCCCGATAAGAAAGATCGGGTTCCACTGCACCTCCTCCACCGGAATCGTCTGAGTCGTATCCAGAATGCACTTCTTCAACATGATGACATGGAAGACATTGTTCACAGCAGACAGAGGAGGAGGTAAAGCCAACCGGTATGACACCCTACCGACCCGCTCCATAATCTCATATGGGCCGATATACCGTGGGGCCAACTTGCCCTTCTTTCCGAATCTGACTGTCCCGCGGATAGGTGCTACCTTGAGCCAAACCCTATCCCCAACCTCAAACTCCAGAGCCCTACGGCGACGGTTCGCATAAGTAGTGGTGCGGTCGTTCGCGGCTTTGATCCGCGCCTGAATCAATCTGATCTTCGCCGTAGTCTCCTCAATAAGCTCGGGTCCCAACTCAACCCTATCAGACGCATCGGTCCAACAATGCGGTGTCATACACATCCTCCCGCATAACGCCTCATATGGTGCCATACCTATCGTAGTCTGGTAGCTGTTGTTGTACGAGAACTCAATCAAAGGCAATTGCTGGTCCCAATCTCCTCCAAAGTCTATAGTACAGCTTCGCAGCATGTCCTCCAATATATGAATCACCCGCTCCGACTGCCCGTCAGTCTGTGGGTGATAAGTCAGACTCGATGGAGTCGCGTGCCCAGCGCTTCATGAAAAGCCCTCCGTAACTGCGTGCCGTGAAACGCGGATCACGGCCGATACAATGGAGTCTGGTACTCCATGTAATCGCATAATCTCACCGATGTAAAGCCGGGCAAGCTTCTCCGGAGGGTCCGTGATCCGAATAGGCGAAAGTGTGCGCACTTTGTCACCGATCCACAATAACCCAGATAGCATCATGGCGGGACCGTGTCAGGGGCAGTGCAGTCAGAAAATCCATAGTAACATTGCCCCACTTCCGAACTGGAATGGGCAAAGTCTGCAGTGTCCCTGCCGGTTTCTGGTGCTCAATCTTCACCTGCTGACAAACGGCACACCTAGACACATGTGTGGCAATGTGCCTCCTCATCCCAGGCCACCAGAAGTGAGTACGCAGATCATGATACATCTTCTCACTCCCGGGATGAACACTCAATCTGCTCGAGTGTGCCTCCTCTAAAATCTCACTCCGGAGCTCTTGATCCTCCGGTACATAAAGGCGGTCTCGGAAGTATAGCAATCCCTGCCTATACTGAAATGCCGGTAACAAAGACCCCTTATCCTCCCCAGATAACCTCTTCAGCCCCGGATCTCTACCTTGCGCCTCGCGCACTCTATCAAGCCACTCAGAATGTATAGTAAGTGTGTATACCTGAGCACGCTCCCGTAGCTGCCACCGTGCCAAAGGCACGCGATCACTCTCCTCGGATCGGTCACCAACATCTCCTCCCTTGACCAACCCGGTATACTTCCCGCCAGGCATCGGCAACCGTGTTGCCCTTACCGAGATGTACTCGATACTACAATCATAGTCCTTAATGTATTCGAGCCATCTGCGCTGCCTCATGTTAAGCTCCTTCACAGAAATGATATTTCAGACTCTTATGGTCGGTAAGAATCTGAAATTTGTTACCAAGCGATAATGCCTCCATTGTTTCAGCGCATAGATCACCGCAGCCAACTCCAGATCATGTGTCGGATAGTTCAGCTCATGCGGTCGCAGCTGCCTCGACCCATAAGCTATCACATTCCGATCCCGCATCAAAGACACACCCCAAACCGGATGTGGAAGCATCCGTATAGATCACATACGGTAGACTCGGATCTGGAAGAGTCAGAATCGGAGCGTTAGTCAACTGCCATTTCAACTCCTGAAAGTTCTGCTCGCACCTTTCAGACCAGATAAACGGTTGACCCTTCTTGGTCAACTGCGTGAGCGGAGATGCCGAATAGAAAACCCCGGCACGAACCTCCGATAATATCCTCGCTAATCCCGTGAAGCTCCCGATCTCCCGCACCGTGGTAGGTTGTTTCCGATCCCCGAATCGCTCTCACCTTCTCTCGGGTCCACAGCATGACCATGCTCGAAATAACATGTCCTGAAAGGTGACCTCCCGGATCCAGAACTCACACTTTGAGAACTTAGCGTAAAGCTGATGTTCCCAAAGTGTCTGCAGAACTCCCCTCAGATGCTCCCGATGCGAGTCCACATCCCGAGACTATATCAATATCATCAATGAAGACCACCACAAAAGAGTCCAAGTACGGCCGGAACACCCGATGCATCGATCCATGAATGCTGCCGAGCATTGGTCAGCCCAAATGGCATGACCGTAAACTCAAAGTGTCCATACCGGGTGCGGAAAGCAGTCTTAGGTATATCCTCCTCCTTCACCCTAAGCTGAAAGTATCCAGATCGCAGATCAATCTTCGAGAAAACTCTCGAATCCCGAAGTTGATCAAAAAGATCGTCAATCCTCGGCAACGGATACTTATTCTTCACATTAAGGGCATTCAACCGTCTATAGTCTATACAAAGTCGGAGTGTCCCATCTTTCTTCTTTACAAATGTAACCGGAGCACCCCACGGCGAAGTGCTCGGTCGGATGAAGCCCTTCGCTGTAATTCCTCCAATCGCTTCTTTAACTCCCGCATCTCGAAATGGGCATCCGATAAGGGGGAATAGATATCGGAGCAAAGTGCCCGACCGCAGTAGATCTCAAACACAATTTCCCGCTCCGGTGGTAATCCGGGCAACTCCTCCGGAAATACTGCGGAAAATCTCGAACTACCGGTATACTAGCTAGCCTCAACCTAGTATCCGCCTCATTCAGATCAAAACATTCCCCTACTCCAACTACCGACAGCTGGTCCAGAATCTGCAACTCTGTGCTATGCTGTGCGATAGTCAAACCAGTCGGAGTCGTGAGAGGTAGTACCTCTCCGGATACCATAATGGTACGGGCTGCACAATCAATGTGCATGAATTCTTGGATAGCCAATCCATCCCAAGAATAACATCATAGTTCGGCGTGTCCGTAACCAACAAGTCCGATACTATCTCGATGCCCGCCTACGATATAGTACAACCCCGAACCATCCCATTGGAAAATGTAAACCGACTCCCAGCTTTTACTAAATACATCTGCGACAAAGTACTAACAGTAGTGCAGAGATGTAACACATTTCGTGCTACAATAGAAATAGACGCTCTCAGTATCAAATAACGCATGAACAGATGTATCGCTCGTAAATACAAGACCTTGCAAGACTCCCGCCGAGTCGAGCCTCCTCGCTGGCCGGGCCCGCCGCCGACCGGGTCCTCCCGATGACTAGGGCCTCCCGCCGACTAGGACCTCCTCGCTCTATCTCGAAAACGCGCCCAGCTCTAGGCCGCTGCGGTGGAGGGGGTGGCTGAAGCCGTGGTCGCCGCCGAGGTCTCGGCCACCCCGCTGAAACCCACGCCGCGGCGCGTTGGGCGGTGCCCGAGACTGCGGACGCTGAAAACTACCAGAACCCTGCCCCACCGTCTGAGGGCAGTCCCGTACCCAGTGAGTATCCGACCCGCATCGCAAACACCGGCCCTCCTGCCGGTAACAAGGTCTACCCGGGTGATACCCACCACAAGTCGGACAAGGTCGTGAGGGTGGTGCTCCCCCCTACCTCCACTAGATCGCCCGGTCTGCTCGCCGCCCGAACCCCGCCGGGGTCCTCGCCGCGTGGAACCCTCGAAGTCCCCTCGACCTCTCTCGCGAGGTGAGGCGACTCTCAACGTCCTCCCGCCGAGGAGCCGAGCCTTGTGAACCGCCTCCCGTAAGTAGTAATATCCAACGGCCTCAGAGCCCATCTGTACTCGGGGCGCAGTCGACGGATAAACCTCTTCGCCTTCTCCTCCTCCATACCGTGGTACTGCGGTACGTAGTGGATAAGCCTGTCAAACTCCTCTCATACTCGCGACAGTCCTGTCTCCCTCGCCAAGCTCACAAACCGTGCCTGCCGCAGATCCCTAGCTGCAGCCCCGATGAACCTCCGATGGAACAGCTGTGTAAACTGCTCCCAAGTGACATCCACCTCCTGATCGGGTGCCAGCCCCGCATTCGCCCTCAGATTGCCCTGAAGGCTCCTCCACCAATGATCTGCTCCCTCCTGCAGATTGAACGTGGCAAGGGATACCATCACTGTGGAAGGTAAGTGTAACCTCCCCAGTAGCTTATCAATCTCCAAGAACCAGGTCTCCGCAGCCTCGGGACCTCCCTTGCCATCAAACTTCCTAGGGTTCAGCCGCTGGAACCTCTCCAACAAACGGACATCATCAGAATCAGAGTGATGCCCCAAACCTCCCCGTCGTCGGTGGGTCCGACGGGTGGTATCAGAATCCAGCTCAATAACCCTCCGTCGCTGTCGAGGGGGCTGATGTGTCTCCTGGTCAGAACGATCGGAGCGAGCTACGGAGCTACGCTCTGGTCGTACCCTCCGAGATCGCGGGTTCCTGCGCTCCGCGTCCTCCTCAGACTCACTCTCAGATCGGGCCCGTACATGAGTGTGGGTGGTAGTCCGGGTGGCTACTCACTCTCCCATCAAGATGCACAGACGGTGCCACGACCGAATCCTCTCGCACTGTGGATCGTACTGGAACCTGCTCCGGTACTAGTGTCTCAACAACCGCTGGACTGCTCCAAAGACATGAACCAAAGCAGTGGTAGACCCCGACCTGCTGCACAACCGTGGCGGGGTATGTACCCGCCTCGGCTCGAATGCCCCTGTCTCTGCTCTCTACCTCTCGGAGGTGTGGGATTACGCGGTCGTAAATCACGCTGTCGGCGCGTGTTAACCATTCCTGAAACATTTCGGACCAAACAGAGTCCAAAACAATCAGTTACCTCTAATCCCTACAGAAACTAGCAGCAGCTTTCTAAGGCTCTGTAGTGCAATGCAGTACTTAACTCAGAAGTTATTTTGTAAAACAACATAATCATGCATTTCACAGAATCACGGAAGCAATTCATGCTTATTTCACCAAATCTTTTCCTAACACACAATTTTACGTACCTGAAACTTTTCCACAATCCTTTACTTGTAACACTTTTACCAAAGTCCCGAAATTCTGGATCCCGTACTGCAACCACCAGTGATAACTTGAAGGACCAAACTTTGCTCCACAATTTTATTTTGAAGTGGTTCGAGTAAGGAGGTGGCCAATCTCCGTACCAAACCATTCTAAAATAAAATGTAGAACAATAGTTGTCACTACAAGTCACCACCGACGACCAATATGGTCACTTACCCGCTCGATACCAACTTGTCACCGCACGCCGCCCGAGCCCGGTTGCGGAGGCGGGGCGCCGGACGCCGGAAGCGGAAGCCGGAATGGAAAGGGGTGGCAGTCCATCGAGACCCGCCGCGCGTAGCGGACCCGAAAACGGAAAGATTGTGGAAGCAAACTAACGGAAATTTCATGCGTATAACCAAAATAAAATGCAACCATACAAGTCATGCACTAATAACAGAGTAAGCCCCGCCCTCCGTGGACGAGTGCTTACGCACCAAAACACATATACATACAGAATTCACAGAACCTAAAATGTCTAGCAAGCGCCAAGCGCCGAGAACATATACGTAATGTAATATATAAATATATACAGAAATACAATCATCACAGCAAACCAGAAAATATGCACATGCAGCTACAGAGCCAAGCCTAGGACTAAGCGTCAAATACCTCGCGCGGGATTCAGATCCAAAAGACAATCCCGGCCGCAAGGTGAAGCTGCTGCAAAACACAACCGAGGTAGAACCTCACGGAACCCTACTCCGCAGGCCGCTTATCGTGTCTACCAAACCCAAAAACAGTAACCCAAAGAAGGGTGAGTCCTAAAAGGACCCCGTAAGGGATAAGGGGTAAGGTAAGTATATGTAACCCCGCAAAATGAAGGATAGCAATATATGCAATGAATACGGAATAACGTGTATGTACAGAAAATAGATCGTAGTCTCAAGGACGTGCGATTCTAAATCGCCATAACCCTTATAATAAATCGGAACGACAGCCTCCACTAAGGGAGTCGGAAGCCAAGCTAATACTGAAGCATGGTGCACCACTGGGTAGCGAACCCACAACTGCCGTAATATTAATGCATGCAGTATGCCATAAGGCATACTCCTACAAACTACGTAATATGCCCAAAGGCATAATATTCAAATACTAGCGTAATGTAAACTCAAACCAAAACATATACTTAGCTTACCAAAACAACAGAACCAAACCCTTACCTCAAAATCCAGAGTATTGGACCGATTCTGGATAACACCTACACCGTGCCCCGAAACTTAGAACTCCTCTTTTCCTAACCACCGAAACTCAGAATCTGCCAAACCAAGTTGAATTAGCATCCTTATCAACCACACTACCAAATTACAACCCCCGACCCCAAAACCGAAAATCCGACAGAATTTCCGTAAAATTCCAGATTTTCACAGAAACGTCATAATTCAGAACCAACCTAGACAATGCAAGATTATACATTGACAAACATCATACAATAAGCAGAACTGATCAAATCCAACCTTAAACCCTTCTTTACCCGCCATTTTCCGATAATCCCGCTTAATTGTAACTTTTCCATTTCTTAACCGAATTCAACATTTCAAACTTCCATCCACTCCCAAATTCAACCCCTACACCATATTAACATCCAATTTAACCAAAATGAACCTCCAACATTGAAAAAGAACCATTCCAAGATTTCGGTTCCTAACCAACTTTTCATCCAACTTCCAATTCAATCCATTCAAGCTACCAAACAACCATTCTAACCACCAATTTCATTTCTAAACCATGAATGCTATCCAATTGCACCCAAACAACAAAATTCATCATGAACATACACTTAACCAATTCGGCCAAAAAGGGGTTTTCACCTCAACTTGTTCTCCATCAAATTAAATCCATACACAAGCTTAGAATCATGCTAGAACTAACATACTTGAAGCATGAAACAAGATAACAAACACACACCATTTTGGAAAATCTTCCAAAAATTCGGCCATAATAGGGTTTCCTTCCAAGTTGTGTTTTCCAAAATCCAACACTTGATTAACACTCTCCTACAACCCAAGAACAACATACTAAAAGATGGGAGGAAGAAAATCATCCTAGCTTATAGCTAAGAACAAACCCAACATTTACCAAAACTTCTCTTTTAACCACTAAACTTCAAAACTAATGTGAAAAGAGGAGTTAGGAAGGTACTTACCACAAGTAGCAACCAATTCCTCTTTGATTTCTCCCAAGAATAAGAAGTTCAAGCTTGAAGGTTGGCATCCATGGAGGTTTCGGCAGAACTTGGAGAAGATGAAGAAGAAGAAGAAATGAAATAAGTCCACTTTTATGAAATATTAACTTTATGTATTTTCCTTCCTTTTAAACCCATACCTCCCTTCCTAAATTAAAATAGGACATGTGTCCCATTAATCACACACACACACACTTGCTGCCGAAAAGAAAGGGCTGCTGCTGTACCCATGCTGATTTCTTTTTAATTTGCACCCATTTGCAAATTAACTCCCAATTTTTCCGAAAGTTCCAATTCTTTTTGCCCAAAAATAATTACCGAATTCCAAAATTAACGAAACTTGGACACAACCTTCAGAATATTATAACATTCACAGAACATTTTTCAGAAATTCATTTACCTTTCCGGAGTGTCCTACCGAGCTCGCTGAACCCGAACCAAAACCCGACGTGCGAGCGTGTCAACCTGAACCGAAATTCCGTCACTCCAAAAATTCTATAAAAATACCCATAAATTCCATCTTAAATTTAAACACAACTTACCCCAAAGCCGTCAGAAAATTTCCATCCCGAGCCCCGGGATTCCCGTCCCGAGCCCCGGAGTCGCCCGTAAACGAACGTCCCGCCCATAATATTAAACTCTAGAACCTCCTACGTGACGTCTCCACGACTCCAAAACTGAAAACAGCTTCCCAAACTGAGATCTCGAGAGTGCTACCGAGCCCGCTGTACGTCCCGAGGCGACCCCGACAACCCCCCGGCGCCAGAAAAAATATTTTCGGCGGAAACGTCCGGGGGACCCACACGACCTCAAATACGGAGGGGTTCGCCAAAATGATACTCGGATAGGGCCGGGAGCCGCCTGAACGCCGAAAACGTGACCCGCAGCTAAAACCGAGCCGGTCACCTGAAATGTGGTAAACAATAAGGGTGAGTCCTCAGTCACGACCCGGTAAGGGCTGAGGTAAGATACGGTTTGTACAAGGACTCATGAACCGAACTGCAAAAGCAGAACGAACACAAACATAAATATACATATATATACATATATATGAATGTATGCAAAGTCAGAGGTGAGCCAGAAACCATCACCTGCGGTCCAACCGCTGACCACGACAGCGACCCTCTCCAAGAGGTTAGAATATACATAATGAAGCACGGCACGGGGTCATGATCCCCAATGTCGTAGGGTCACGAAGTATATCGGCACCCCGGTGCGGATATACACGAGAATGTCGTCACCCTCGGTGCGGACACAGGCAATGTATCGGCACTCCGGTGCGGATACGCAGGCAGACCAAGGAGCACCCGTGGCCTCTAAGACCATCCGGGTCTCGTCACGAAACGAACATATCGGAATGCATATGCAAAAGCAGCAGAATATAAAAAAATGTATAAATATAAATATCGGCGCCTAGCGCGGATATACGAAACAGAATATAAACCGTGGCCTCAAGACCATCAGGGCCTTGAAAGCAGAACAACGTGCATCTTACCATATGACGGGTCTCGGTCACGAACCACCGCCCTCACCGAACCCGCCTCAACTAAACCGATAAACATGCAAATACTCCCGAATGCATAACGAGAGAAGTTGAACCCTTACCTCGAAAAAGCGCTCCGCGGCACAAATCTCGGGAAATCTCAGGCTCCGGCACGAAAAGTGACAACTTGACTTTTACGGTCCGCACAACTCCATCAATGCGAAGCATCAACAACCACAAACAAATCAGAACTCACCAAAATAACCCCGAGAAACCAAACCCGCACATTCCCGCACTATCTCGGGATTTTTGCGGGAAAGTGCGGGAATGTGCAGGATTGGTTCTGGGGGTCTAATTTGATGAGTTCTGATTAGTTTATGGTTATTCAGCTTGTTTCAGTATTGGTGGAGTGGTTTGGGACCATAAAAGTCAAGTTTCACTTTTTGGGCTGGGAGCCGGGATTTCCCGGGATTTATGCTACGGGGCAGCTATTCTGAGGTAAGGGTTCAACTTCTCTCGTTATGCATTCTGGGAATATTTGCATGTATATCGGGTTTAGTTGAGGCGGGTTCCGGGTGAGGGCGGTGGTTCGGTGATCCCGAGACCCGTCATATGGTAAGATGCACGTTTGTTCTGTTTCAAGGCCCGGATGGTCTTGGAGGCCACGGGTTTATGTTCTGCTCTGTATATCCACACTAGGTGTCGGTGTTCTGTGTATACCCTTTTGGTATACTTCTGTTTACATTCATTCATTTTGCATATGCATTATTATATGTTTTGTTTTGTGACGATACCTCGATGGTCTTAAGAGGCCACGGGTGCTCCTTGGTTATGTTCTGGGTATCCGCACCTGGGGTGCCAATATTCCTGTTCTGTTGTGTCCGCACTGAGGGTGCTGACATTCTGTTCTGTGTCCGCACTGGAGGGTGCCGACATTCTGTGTATATCCGCACTGGGGGTGCCGATATACTACGTGACCTACGATAGTTTGGGGATCGCGACCCCCTGCACCGTGCTTCTGTCTATATTCGACCTCTTCGAGAGGGCTGTCGTTACGAGGGTTAGCGGTTGGACCGCATGTGATGGGTTCCGACTCACCTCGACTTTGGATACATGTATATGTATATGTAATGTTTGTGTTTGTTCTTTTTTTAGGTTCGGCAAGGCAGCACTTGTACAAACCGTATCTTACCTCAGCCCTTACCGGGTCCTCCCGAGGACTCACCCTTTATATGTTTACCACCTTTCAGACCGTCACGACAAGCAACCGGCGGAGTAGGGATCTGCGGTGCTTTCTGTCATTTTGGGTTTCGAGTAGCAGCGGCGGTACCACGTGTGGGAATCCTTTGAGCGAGAGGCTTCGATTACGCACTTAGGTAGATATAGGATTTTGTTTTGGTGGCTCTGCACTGTAGTTGCATGCATGTATATCAGATCATGTGTTTGTATGCTCAAGTGGTACTCGGACTCATGTGAAATGGGACATTAAGCCCGGAGTCCCATGTTCGAGTCTTGGGGGAGGCATAAAACTCCTAACCGGGTAGGAGAAGTCCGTGAGTTATGAGATGCAGGGGAACCGATGCAGGGGACCGCCCGAGGGCGAAGCCAACCTGGTCGATGCCAACCTGGTCTCTAACATTCGTATTCTTGATGCTTCCATTGCGCTCATTTTTGATTTCTGACACCCCTCTCTTGTTGTTTCTCTATGTTCGTGCTTTTCCATCTTGCCATTTGCTCTTGCATTTGTTCGTCTTCATTTTCTTGATTTAGGGTGAGAGTCCAATCTCCGGTCCTGCATGCGTTAGGTGTTCGATGAAATGCCGGATAATTGTTCGTCTTCGACATGTATTCTTCCCATTCTTGTAATGGCCGGTAGAGGAGCTGCTTGTCCTCTTGTCCCAGCCGTGGACAAAAGCGCCATGAAGGCCGAAAAGCTTCATCAGGACCTCGTCAAGGAGTCTTTTCCTGTCGAGAAACTGGAGGTGTACACGGCGCGCAAAGGGGCATGCAGGTGCTCAAGCTCCCGCAGGCTGAAAACATGGAAAGCGCCGCGCCGTGCCTCTACACGGCCAATATGTCTTGTCACCGGTGCGCCACGCATGGTTGTGGAGGCGGGGCCGTCTGCGGCGACTGAAACGGAAGTTGCGGCGGAAAAGGAAGTGGTAGGTCCAACCGAAACCCGCTGAGTGTGGTGGTCCGTGACCCGGCCCGCAAAGTCTCGTTCTCGAAGGCCCGGTGCTCGAGAACACTTTGCTCACGAGTATGCGAGATAGAGTTATGCGCTTATAACCTTCGGTAGTGTTTTGACCCGCAACCTACAATTCCCAAACATGGCAAGTATACAGTATAAACCCTAACTATCCATGGCGAGCCCGCCCCACCGAAATAGGCGAGCACTAAACCATCACTAAACATACGATTCATGAATAACAGCATACATAAGCTCGTCGAAACACCCAGATACAGAATGTGTCTAAAACATCAGACTATGATCACATCCCGGGTCTCGCCTTCCACTGTCCTGGGCGAGTCCCGATCCTACATAGTATCCGAACATATATACGAAAGCGAGAATGTATCTAGGATACATAACATGCTCGAAGATGACATGCATGCATAAACACCTATTTTCCGTGAAAAGATGCGGGGACTCGTGCGACCTCGAATATAAAAGCATTCCCAAAAATATTACTCAGAAAAGATCCGAGAGCTGTCTGACCAACCGAAGACATGGCTCGCATGCTTGAAACGGAGCCCCGGGATACACAGAAGTCGCCACTCGCTCGGGGTGATCAGAATGCACTGCTCAAGCAACCTTAGAAAGGTCGGCCCTGCATTCCTCAAGCTGAAAGGCATGCGAATGTAGTGGTAGACCGCTTCGCGGCTCAAGGCGGTCTTCTGACATCTTCTAGGTCCATGAAGAGTTGATGGTAGCCACTATACGCATCGAGGAAGGAGAGGATCGGGTATCGCACGGTTGAGTCCACTGTTGGTCTATGGGGGCTAAGGGTATGGATCTCTAGGGCGAGCCTTTGTTGACCCCCTTGTAATCCACACATAGGCGCCAATCCCCATTTTATTTGTCTGCAAGCACAATATTAGCGACCCACTCGAGTAGTGAACTTCCTTAATTATATTAACATCCAAAGAACTTCTACACCTCGGTGCGTACGAACTCTTTGCGGTCCGGGGCCATGCCCTTGTTTTGTGCCTAATCGGCTTAAAGCCGGGGACTACATTGAGTTTGTGGAGATAACGAAGGATCTACGCTGGGAGGTCCGCCAGATCCATGCGAAGACGTCCATGTTGGCTGGAGGAGGTGGATGAGAGCTTCCTTGTGTTTCTCTTGGAGGTCTTTCCTGATGCCGAACTTCTTGCATGGGGAGATCTTGACTTCTTCAAAGGCACCAGATAGGTCAGGGGCTGCCTCGCGCTCCGGCACAGGCTCCTCAGCTGGCTTCTTCATCTTTGGCTCCATGCATTGAGGCAGTTGAGAGGGGCCAGCGAGCGCGTTGACATAGTTACCCCTAGCCACGTTACGGTTGGCGTAGATGTAGGCATCGCGGTGAGCTACGAAACACCGGTGTTAAGGTGCGCACATCACAACGAATGTAGAATTCAGTCTGTGTGGTGCGCCCAACAATGGCATTGTAGGGAGAGGTGAGGTCGATCATGATGAAGTCCGCAAACCGGGAGTGGCAGACCTGCATGCTGTCCTTGGTGGCACCGACCATCATAAACGGGAGTGTGATGGCCCCCAAGATTGGGATATCTTCTCTCCTGATCCCAAAGGTTACTCCCTTTGCCGGCTTAATTTGAGACAGGGGAACCTTTGTCTCAACATGTGTGTGCTTGTAAATGACGTTGGCATTAGCCCCTGTATTCATGTAGATCTGGCCGATGTCCCATCCAGCATTGCGAGCTGTGATGATTAGTGGTTACGAGTGAGGATCGCCACGGAGGTCCCATCGCGGTGATGGATGGGGTGGCTGGTGTGTGATCAAGCTGAGAAATCTGTCTCATATAACGGCGCCTCGCAGTGCGCCGCATTGAGTGATCACACTTATGTGGCCCCTGGCAGGTGGGATCGATCCGCAACTCCATGGACCTGTTCGATGGTGGTGATACCGTCTGCGGCCCTCCCGATCACCTCCGCGCTTGTGGCCCCACAGGAGAACCTCCTACGGGGAGGGGTTGCGGACTAGGAACCGCCTTCGCATCGGTTGTGGTGCCCTTGAGATAGGGCACAGTGACCTCCTCGGTGTGCATTAATCTAGTCGTTCTTTCGAGGAACTACTCCATGTTGCGAGGAGGGTTGTTGCGCACTTCGATGAAGAACAGAGAGTCCCACTAGAGACCACAGATGGAAGTTAGGAGACAAGTCTCCTCGCCTGGGTTGCACTGGATAAATTCCTCCTAGAATCGTTGGATATAGTCCCTCAAGGACTCATCCTTTCTCTGACGCACCTTAGCAGGTGCCCTGCAGTTTTGGGTGGAGGCTTGGAGACAACAAAGTGGTTAGAGAAAACAAGGGAGAGTTCCTCAAAGGAGTCGAACTGCTTACCATGAAGGGTGGTGTACCGGTTGGCGGCGGCTCTAGTGAGGGTAGAGCTGTAGGCCCTACAGAGAGTGTTGTCATCCGCCATCACCGAGATATAGCGGCTGGAGGTGGATGTCTGGATCGAAAGACCGTCATAGGCGTCCGGTTTGGGCTAGCAAAATTGCTCCAGTGGAGCTTCCAGGATCCTCGAGTGAAAGGTTGGGTCCGAGAGGTGGCCTAGACCCAGTGGCGGAGTAAGGCACACTGCCCCTTACTTCTCTCTTCTCCAAGCACCGGCAGAGCACTGCGACCGCGGCGGAGTGAGCTGGATCGGGATAGGTTTCCTGCTGTGGTGGAGCAAGAGGAAGCTCTTGCTGATTCTGTGGCTGCTGGTTTGCTCGGACCGCCTCCGTGATCGCCACAAGGATTGCGGGGTCAAGACTGGCCTGTGGGGAATTTTGAATGGTGTTGTATGGCGCCCCCACCACACCGGCCGGTTGGTTGTGATTTGTTGAGAGGGCGAGGCGCCCAGTTCGCACGGCAACGTCCACCCTTGTTGTGTGGATGACTTCGCTCGAGGGAGGGCCATTCTGATCACCGTGGGAGGAGCTTTCTCCCATCGAGTGGACCGATACTCCATGGTTGGCAGTGGCAATGGGTGGATTCCTCCTTCCACGACCGTTCTACCGGCTCGCGCTTCTTGTTGTAGGCATGGCTGATCTTCGTGGGATTGTTGATGTTTCCCATAGACGGCGCCATTCTGATAGCCTCGTTCCTTGACGGCACGGGCTTCCAGATGCTTGAAGGGTTGATTTAATGGTGAGAACGACGATCTGTAGCTCCGAAGTAATCTGCAAGATGTAAAACGAAATACTCAGGAGCGAAAAGAGGTGTGGGGGTGTGTAGATATGGTGTACCTTTCCCAAGTCGTCCTTTTATAGGAGACGTTTAGATGGCAGTCGTCCCATGATCCTGAGTAGTGGGGTCTTTCCGCCACGTTTGGTAGTGGAAGGCTGGAGGGTGGTGGAGAACGTGGGTAGGTCTGTGACTTGCTGCTAAGTACTGAGTGACGAAGGCCCGGAGATGCGAAGGCCCTGCCTAATGAAGCCAGTAGATGCGATCCTGCGAAGGGCTGGCGCAGCCAATAGGTGCGGAGCTCTCCTGATAGTGCCTTCGCGAGATGCGATGGCATCACGGTCCATGACTTTGGTTATTGCTGATGATGTCGCAAAGGGACGATGATGCGAGGGCATTTGCTTGGGTATTGTACGGATATGTTGTTTGGCATCTGTATGTTTGAATCCGGTGCGGATATTTCGGGCACGTCGGATCTTGATTTTAGGATCGTCTTTAACATGATTATCATGTTCGCATTCATCAATACTGAAGAAAGGATTAAGAGTATGTACCTTTCTTACGGACGCAGCTTAAGAATCTTAGAGATTCTTGCTCCTTGTTGATGTAGAAGACTCGGCACAGGGAACACCTTAAGGGCGGCTTGAAGATGATTTGTCTCAAGGTGAGTTCCACTCACAATGCTCCTAGAATGCCTTCTAGTTTCACAAGAGGAAGTATGAAGAGAGAAGAGAGAACCAATGCTGGTTGTGGGATGGATAGAAATGGCGCATCCTCCCTCTATTTATAGAGGAGGATGGGCTGCCAATGAGAGGGCACAATGCCCTTTCATTTGCGAAATAACATGTCCCTAGGACCAAGGGCTGCAACCAATGCCCCTTGGTCCATGAGACATGTCTCATGCCTTTTGCCTTTTCAATTAAGTAATTAATTAGAAAAGGAATAAATAAATAATTGTGTCTAATAGGAAATTAATTAACTAATTAATTAATTATCCAAATATGGTGAAGAGGTAAGGGAGGTGACCCATGCCCCTTGCCCATTCGGCCATGGGACATGAGACATGTCCCTTTGGCCGAATGGTGCAAGGCATGGGGTGCACCCCTTGCCTAGAGGCACCTAGGGCGAAGGGGCACTCACACCCCTAGGCCCATGGCCGAATGGGTGTAAGGCCACCTTAGGGTGCCCTTTCGGCACCCAAGGGTGCTACGCACCCTTCGGCCTAAGCCGAAGGTGTGCTTGGCCCTCTCCGACACCTTTTCACCAATTTACGCACCTTTCCGCCAAGAGACACGTCTCTTCGCCAAAAGGTGCCTAGACACATTTGTACCAAGCTCACATAGAGCTAGTCCAAGACATATTAAATCATCCATTGAGCTCCTTGAGCTCATATCAGCTCACTAAGAGCAGATACACATCTCTCTAGCTCAAACACTCAGTTTGAGTGAGTTGAGCTGTGCTTAGCTACTTTAGCTAGCCCAGTCATCTTGGTGCGCAAGAATTCCAACAAACTCCCACTCGCACCAATGATGATCTTTGAGCACAAGCTCCCACTCGAATAAAACACTTCCTCATACTAAACCAAACACTTTGGCAAACTATATAAAAGGAGTTGTGAGTGCGACCTTAAGGCATCCACACCATACCTCTTCCATTGAGGTTGTTAGACTCTCAAATGGAAGATTGTCCTCTCAAACTCACTTGAACACTTCAAGTGTTTGTGTGTTATTCAAATTTTCTTGAACTTAACAAGACATGCTTGAACATCTTCAAGCTTTCCTTGAACTACTTCAAGTAGTGCCTTTAGAACCCCAAGACATATGGTACGTATTCTTAACCACGATCAGTCTCTTTCATTTAAATGATGACTGTGTTAAGTGTCAGTACTCTTTAATTCGTATTATCCCCAATTCAGACCTTATCATGTTGTACCAATGCAACATGTGAGCTCAAAGGTTGAATTTAGGACTCACGTACCAAGTTTCACTTGTCTTTCCTTTACACTCTACCTTTAATGATCCATATAGATTTAGTTACCCAAAGGAGGATACTCCAGCCGCATTCATCTGCGACCTTCGACAACCAATCAAAGTAACTTTGTCAATGTGAATCATTAACAGCGAGTTAAAGTGATTAAGGGTCCAATCGAAGAATTCTCACACTACGCAAGGTTAGAGACAACTTGCTTAAATTCTTCTTTTGGTCGAATTTCATGGTCATAGGATCTTTGCAACATACTTACAAAGATTCTATTAACACTTCTTAGGGTGTTTTACAAACACCACTCCCACTTGGAGTGATATCACTTAGAATGAGAGGTGTGTCATTTCTCCCTCTTAAAACACCTCGAGTGTGCTCCTTCTAACATATAAAAGGAGGACATGTCACAAGCCATGAAATGTCTGTGCAAGCCCGAGCTTACACTCACACATAGGCTAGAATGTATCGGTGTCATACAAAATCGGTGCGAGCACCTCATCTTGATTATTCAAATCAAGGCGACATAAAAGTATACCAAAGTGTCATGTGTTGTAACATGACTCCCACTCAATAGAGTAACTTTGCATGTCACATGTTTCTTGAAGAAACAACACACTATTGAGCCTTTGGTAGTCTCATCCTTGGTCTACTTAAGATCAAGGGCGAATGACTTGGTGTGAGAAAGTCATTCTCAATGCCTATGGTGGACATGTTCATTTTGTTCATTGTGTGTTATTAATGGAACCAAGTAAATGACATCAAGTAACGTCTTTATTGATCATCATTATACATATATACATGTGTGACACCAAAGTGGTGAAAGTCATACAACAATTAGTATATTTACAATCTCCTAAGACCCATTGCTCGGACATGACGAGCAAACACAATGGGTGGCAATGGCTTAGTGAGAGGATCTGCCACCATAAGGTCTGTTGAGATGTATTCAATTCTGACTTCACCTTCTTCAACTGCATCTCGAACGAAATTATATTTCATGCTAATGTGTTTGGTTTTCCATGATACTTGGGGTCCTTGGTGTAGGCCATAGCTGCCATACTATCACTGTAGATAGTAATGGGCTTACTTATTTTGACCATCGACTCCAAGTTTTTAAGAAAATAACCAAGCCACGGGGCTTCTGGACAGCCGAGGCACAAGAAACGAGTGCCTCCATGGTTGATAAGGCTGTACAGGTTTGTTTCTTACTACACCAAGTAGTGGCGCCCCCATTTAGCAAGAAAATATAACCACTTGTAGATTTGCTAGAATCTCTATCTCCTCCCCAATCGGCATCGAAGTAGCCGTGTAAACCAAGGGTTTTCCTTGATAACATAGCCAATAATCCTTAGTACCTTTAAGGTATCTAAGGAACCTCTTGACATTCTTCCAATGCTCCATGCCAGGGTTCGAAGAATATCTAGCAAGTAAACCGACCGCTTGACTTATGTCTGGCCGTGTACAAATCATGGCGTACATAAGGCTACCAATGGCACTAAGGTAAGGTATCTTAGTCATTTCTTCCTTCTCTTTTGGAGTCTTAGGACATAAGTCCTCTCCAATTTTGCAACCATATGCAAGTGGGGTGTTCATTGGCTTAGAGTTGGTCAAGTTAAACCTCTCAAGAACTTTATCTATATAAAGCTCTTGTGAAAGTCCTAACATATGCTTCTTTCTGTCCCGATGTATCTTAACACCTAGGATATAAGAAGCTTCCCCCAGGTCCTTCATTTTGAAGGTGGAGGACAACCATCCTTTGATGGCGAGCAACAACTCCAAGCTACTACTTGCAATTAAAATGTCATCGACATATAATGTCATAATGGCAAAACTGGACTCTTTGAAGAACAAGTACACACAATGGTCTTCATGCATCATCACAAAACCATAGCTTGTGACTGCATGATGAAACTTCAAGTACCATTGTCTTGAAGCTTGTTTGAGACCATATATAGACTTCTTTAGTCTACATACCTTGTCTTCTTGACCTACTTGTACAAACCCTTCGGGTTGTTTCATGTAGATCTCTTCACTCAACTCACCGTTGAGGAAGGCTGTGGTCACATCCATCTGATGCAACTCAAGGTCCAAGTTTGCCACTATCACAAGTAGCAATCTGATGGAATTAAACTTAACCACGGGAGAGAAAGTGTCTTTGAAATCAACACCTTCCTTCTGTAAAGCCTTTGGCCACCAACCGGGCCTTGTACCTTTCGATACTCCCATCGAGTTCTTCTTTATTTTAAGAACCCACTTATTGCCGATCGCCTTTCGGCCACGAGGAAGATCGGACAATTCCCATACCTCATTTTCATGCATTGAATGCAACTCATCATTCATTGCCTTTAGCCACTCTTCTTTCTGTGCCCCTTCAAGAGCTTCTTTGACATTACTTGGCTCATCGATCTCGCACGAGACCAAGTATGTCTCACCTTCCGATAGTCCCCACCTTTTAGGTGCTTTGGACTCCAGAGTTGATCTTCTCAACTGGGGTGGAGGTGTTGGCTCTTGAAGTACCTCAACTCCCTCTTGAACAGATCCCTCGGTTTGGGATCCTGTTCATTTGAGTCCATGTTTATGGGCTCATTCAGAAAAGCCTCGGCTTGTTCCGGTTGAGGTACTCCCTGCAGGTAGGTCTGAGTCCTTGTAACCGCACTTGTGAAGTGCCGGTTGACCTTCTTCTAGGATCGGGCCTATTGAGGCTAAATCATCACTTTCGCCAACTTTTGGAAACTCCGTTTCCACAAACTTGGCGTTTCTTGCATCAAACACCAAACCCTTCTTTAAACTGAGATCCAAGAACACATAGCCTTTGGATTCCGTACAATATCCGAGAAAAGCACACTTCTTTCCTCTTGGTCCCAATTTTCCCAACGGATGGTCGGGAACATGTACGTAAGCTAAGCAACCCCAAGGCCGCAAGTAGCTTAAGTTCGGGGTCCTCTTCATCCATAACTCATATGGAGAGGAGTCGATGTCCTTGGTAGGTACCCTATTGAGAATGTGCACCGCACATAGCAGCGCATCACTCCAATAGGTCACATCCAGGTTGGCTTTAGCCATCATGGAACGTACCATGTCCATCAAAGTTCGGTTCTTTCTTTTGGACACACCATTTTGCTGTGGTGTCCAAGAAAGGGTGAACTCTCTAGCAATGCCTTTTGACTCACAAAAGGCCTTGAATGCAAGTGAACTGTACTCACCACCTCTGTCAGTCCTTAAGGACTTCACCTTCTTATCTACTTGGTTCTCAACCAAGTGTACATATTTCTGAAAATATGCTAAGGCCTCTGCCTTGGTTTTGAGTAAGAAGGCGTGGGTGAATCGTATGCAGTCATCGGTAAAAGTGATGAAGTACTTGAACCCATTTCTGGATTCAATTCTCATAGGTCCACAAAGATCGAATGGACTAAACTTAGTGCCTCGGTTCTCCTAGTTGCCCTCCCAAAGTGCTTTCTCGTTGCCTTGCCTTCTAAGCAAGGTTGACAAGTTTGTAGTACAACCTTGGTCAAAGATTCAAGCAAGACACTTTTGGCTAACTTATTCATCCTATCTTGTCCTATATGTCCCAACCGTTCATGCCACAGATTTTGATCTATGACTTTAGTCACGTGGCAACTAGGAGTTGCAAGAATGGCCATCGGGCCTTAACTCATACAATCCATTATTAACGAAGCATTTTGTGAGAACTTGATTATCCTTTAATATAGTTACACTATCATTAAAGAATTGAAAGCAATAATTGTATTTCAACATGGCAGAAATAGAAATTAAATTTCTACAAATATCAGGTACATATAATGTGTCCACAAGATACAAATATCTATTACACAAGGGAACCTTACAGTTCCTATTCCTACTACTTCTAATTTTGCATCATTCCCCACCGAGACGTTCTTCACACCTATTGGGAGATTGCGGTACGCCAGTAACCAGGAATTGTCCCGTGCTATGTGGTCTGTTGATCCCGAGTCTACAATCCACAAAGAATTGCTTTCGATTAGCATAGTACATGACGTCACATGTGCTATTGAAGTAGACGGTTCAAAATGTACCTTAGGTGCACTTTTGCAATCTTTTGCAAAGTGTCCTTTCTTGCCACAGTTGAAGCACTTGTGCTTCGTAACGTACCTTTTCTTCTTTCCGGGCACGTTTCCTTTGCCCTTTCCCTTACCCTTGCCTTTGAAGCCGCCCTTTTTCCCACCCTTGAACCACTTCTTCTTTTTACCCCCGTTGTTATCGGAGGTATTGGCAACATATGCCTTGGAGTGGTCCTTGAGAGCCATTACTTCAGCCTCAAGTAAAAGGTGACGGGCGATGTCATCAAAGGTCTTAATCTGAGGGTTGTGGCGTAAGTTGACCTTCATCAACTGCCACTCCTCATCAGGTAAGGACCTTATTATTGCTTGCACCTGCTTCTCGTCGGTGAGGTCGTGCCCAGCTTGTTTAAGCTGATGAATCATTCGTGACATCTCACGAAGGTGGGCACTCATGGTGTGATCTGCTCGTTTACCATAGTTCTCAAACCTTAGTATCATTGAGCGTTGTTTCTCCACGGAAACATCTCCATACTTGGCCTTCACATCCCGGATGCCTTTGGCCGAGGGTAGCATGGAGAACTCCACCATGATCTCATCCACCATTGTGGACAAGAGTGTGACTCTACACATAGAGTTCTTTTTAAGGTAGGCTTCATAAGCCACCCTACTTCCCCCTTCCTGAGGGGGGTTGACCTCAGCATCGAGCACCTCAAGTGTCTCTTGCTCAGTTAAGATGAACTTGACCTTCTGCTGCCAAATTAGATAGTTTTCACCATCCAATTTGAGGTCACGGTTCAACTCTGCTACTATGTTCTTAGTAGCCATCTACAAATATGCAATTCACATGTTTTAGATTCCAATTCACACAATTAGACTTATTCAAGCAATATGTTCATGAAATAACTTAGTTTATACCCAGACGTAGCAAAAGGTATGCATATAGCATCCGATCAGAAACGCCTAAGCATAACTTTGCCATTTTATGAACATACCCTTAACAAGCCTATACATTCAATCAATCAAGGGCAACCAAGCATACATCAGTTTATAACCTCACTTGACCTTCCAAGAAGGCCTGAATCACGCACTCATGCGTGATCGTAACAACCATAGCACTTCACTTAAACCTTAGTCTCATCACCCATAAGTCTCCTTAATACAATGCCCAGGTCGTTGGTGGAGTCACAAACGGTCTCACTTAAGTACCACTTCCTTAGACAGCATTATATTAGCTTGACAGGGTCCCTAGAGACCTTAGTTTAATGAAGTGTCTCATCAATTGAATCAAGTTTCAAGTCCTTCAAGTTCACCGTACAAGTACTTGAACTATCTTAAGGTAGAATCTCTTGTTTCAATAGACGTATGTTCCCTCACTTAATTTAAGCTTCAATTCCCTCAAGTCCATCATAGTGGTACAAAACCAGTATTAAGACTATCAAGGGGCTGAAATTCTTAAATTAGGTAAAGAATAAATGTCACATGCATGCCAAGTCTATGTCACACATGGACCTTAGGAACCACGAGAGGAGCGCTCCCAGGAAAGATGGAGGGTCACAGACGGTCCCACTTAAAACCCACCTCCTAGACAGAGCACATTCCGGCAATTACCTCAAGGTATAATGTGATATAGAACTTTGGCACACATTTTCTTTAGGTTCATTTAATCATTCATGGAACAAATAGGCAAGTCAACATGTTATACAACCATTTTCATCATACAACATTCAAGCATGATTCAAAACACATATAACATTCATGCTTCCTTTTTCCATTTAAACGACTATAACCCCTTCGAATAACCTTACCGGGGATAAAGAGAATACCATTTGATGATTTTAGGATCGTCTTTAACATGCTTCTCATGTTCGCATTCATCAATACCGAAGAAGGGATTAAGAGTATGTACCTTTCTTCTGGACGCAGCTTAAGAATCTTAGAGATTCTTGCTCCTTGTTGATGTAGAAGACTCGGCCTGGGGAACACCTTAAGGGCGGCTTGAAGATGATTTGTCTCCAAGGTGAGTTCCACTCACAATGCTCCTAGAATGCCTTCTAGTTTCGCAAGAGGAAGTATGAAGAGAGAAGAGAGAACCAATGTTGGTTGTGGGATGGATAGAAATGGCGCATCCTCCCTCTATTTATAGAGGAGGATGGGCTGCCAATGAGAGGGCACAATGCCCTTTCATTTGCGAAATAACATGTCCCTAGGACCAAGGGCTGCAACCAATGCCCCTTGGTCCATGAGACATGTCTCATGCCTTTTGCCTTTTCAATTAAGTAATTAATTAGAAAAGGAATAAATAAATAATTGTGTCTAATAGGAAATTAATTAACTAATTAATTAATTATCCAAATATGGTGAAGAGGTAAGGGAGGTGACCCATGCCCTTGCCCATTCGGCCATGGGACATGAGACATGTCCCTTTGGCCGAATGGTGCAAGGCATGGGTGCACCCCTGCCTAGAGGCACCTAGGGCGAAGGGGCACTCACACCCCTAGGCCCATGGCCGAATGGGTGTAAGGCCACCTTAGGGTGCCCTTTCGGCACCCAAGGGTGCTACGCACCCTTCGGCCTAAGCCGAAGGTGTGCTTGGCCCTCTCCGACACCTTTTCACCAATTTACGCACCTTTCCGCCAAGAGACACGTCTCTTCGCCAAAAGGTGCCTAGACACATTTGTACCAAGCTCACATAGAGCTAGTCCAAGACATATTAAATCATCCATTGAGCTCCTTGAGCTCATATCAGCTCACTAAGAGCAGATACACATCTCTCTAGCTCAAACACTCAGTTGAGCTGAGTTGAGCCGTGCTTAGCTACTTTAGCTAGCCCAGTCATCTTGGTGCGCAAGAATTCCAACAAGATCGTGTCCCAGGATAGCGATCTACGGGATCCTCGTTTGTCAGCATTTCAGGCAGCAACCGGACGCCAAATTCAAAGCACTATATCTTCCTCGTTTCACATCCAAACGGGGTCATCCAATAGTCCGTTTCGTAGCCCCGAAAACGAGGAAGAGGTTGGAAGCGCTTTCAGACACGCATGAGTTCTACAATTTAAGTTATAAGCGCTGGAAGTCAACAACCTCAAGTGCGGAGCAAGGAATATAGCAACGAACCTTTTCCAAGCCGCGTCGAGGTAATTGTCATCTTCATATGGGTCACCTACAGAGGAAATTTTATGGGCCGGGTTATGGATCCCACCACACCGGGAGTGTTTTCAATTCCCGCTCCCGTTCCAGTCGTCACACCGTCGCCCCTGGGCCGCCGCCGCGTCCGCGTGGGCTTCCACTTCACCTTGTCTCGGCGGGCCCGGGTGCGACAAGATGAATATCTGGATCTCGAGAAACCATTGAAGGCATCCAGCTTGGGCTGGTGAAATTGCTCTGCGGTGGAGCTTCCAATCATTTGGTTGAAAGGCTGGGTCCAGAGGTGGTGTAGACTCAGGCCGGCGGGGTAAGGTGTGTTGTCCCTTACCTCTCTATTCTCCATCTACTCCAGCGCCGGCGAGGGCTGCGAGGGCAGCCGAGTGAGCAGATCAAGATGATTTTCCCGCTGCAGGTGGAGCAAGGGGAAACTCTTGGTGGTTCTGTGATTGCTGGTTCACTCGAACAAGCGTCGCGGTATCCTGGACTCCCTAAGAGTGCCTGCAGTGTCACGTAGATTTTGGGTGACCGCCTTTGTAATTGCTGTGAAGACTGCGGGTTCGAGACCGGCCAAAGTGGGGTTCTTGGTGGCGGTGTTGCATGGAGCGCCCACTGTCATGGGGTGCCCGCTCCCGGTTGCGGAAACGGAAATGCATGAGCTGCGGAAGCAGGCGGTCGGTCCAACTGAGACCCGCTGCGTGTGGTGGTCCCGTGACCCGACCCGCAAAGTCTTGTTCTCGAAGGCCCGATGCCTGAGAATGCTGTGCTCTCGGAGTATGCGCTTATATGTTTCGATCGTGTTTCGACCCGCAACCTACAAATCTCAAACATGGCAAGTATACAGTATAACCCTAAGGCCCGCCCCACTGAAATAGGTGAGCACTCTACAATCACCAAACATGCAGTTCATGGATAACGACATACATAAGCGTAATGTATCTAATATACATAACATGATCCAACCAATGACATGCATGCGTATACACCTACAGAGCCGACAAGGAAAAACCCCGAGAATACCTACGTGTGGGATCTAGGAGAACCTCCGAGGTCGAAGATTCCTGCAAGTACCGCTGCTGATACTAACACACAAACAGAAAAGAGAGACGTTAATCGTGAGAAAACCCATATGCTATACTTAGCATAAATCCAGAAGTCAGAAAGTAGACTATAACCTCTACCGAGACTACCCCTATAACTTAACAAGTTTCAGATCGGAACCGTAAATACCTGATCATAATACGAAAGCACCACGAACTCTTGTCCGCTGCTAGTCGTAGACCTAAAAGGTGGTAAACAGAAATGGTGACTCCTTGGGAGGACCCGGTGGGGCTGAGGTAAGGTACAGTTTGCATAAAGTAAGCTAAGTGCGCGGTTACCCTGCAAAACAAGGACAACACAAAAACACAAGAATATATGCAAACAAATATAGACATAATTAATAAACAGAGTCCCGAAGGACGCGATTAGAACCACCAGAGACCCATGTGCGCATATAAACAAAACGACCCCTCTCCAAAAGGTCGAAGCCAAAGTGGGAGGTTATTACCCAAAGTATGGCTAACACTTTTGGTAACAACCCCTTAAGTCTTCCTACCATTTTCATGCATAAAGCAAAAGGCATGATGATACTACTTAAAATGGTGAGGGAGAGTGGGAGGATTCCACCATTTTTGGTAATGGAGGGTAAGGACCAACCATTACTTCAAACTAGTGAGTAAGGACCTCCACTAACTCAATTTCACTCCCATTTCCTAAATAACACAAATATCATTCAAATACAAGTCCTTTAAGCTGAAAATCTGATGGAGAGGTGAAAAGTCCGAATTGCCCATGGAGGAGCGTGGCCCACACGCATTTGGAGAGAGGTGGCGCGTGAGAGCACGTGGTGGTCTTGGCTGGTGCGTCCAAGCTACTTCCCGGCTTCTCCAAGGCTTGGGAACATGGTGCAACAATCCAAGGGTAGCAGAGCATCTTCCGGGATTTGGTGGAGGCGCGTGGGGCGCGTGGTTGGGGTGTGGGGGCACGTGGTGTCCGCCTCGGGTCCAATGGTGGAGAGTGTGATGGTCCCCATGGCTTTGGGAGTTCCTTCCACTTGGATACCCATGTCTTGAAGCTTGGTGGCATGGTCTCTGTCCTCATTCTGCTCTTCTCCTTGTGCCATTATCCGGATGAATGCTTGAAGCTTGTCTTGCATTTTCCTCAACCGTGCTCGGGTCAAAGGTCCATTGAGACCTTGAAAGGGTCTAGGAGGCTCTCGTGGTGGAGTTGGGTCGATGTCCACATCAGAACCCGAGGTCTCCGAGACCATCCAGGGCCTTGAACCTGCATACCTGTACCTTACCATATAACTGGCTCGGGATCATCGGACACCCGTCCTCAACCCGGAACCCGCTTCGACTAACCTCGATATACACGATATCCCTCCCAGAATGTATAACGAGAGAAGTTGAACCCTTACTGTACTATTACCGATCCGCAGAAGAATCTCGGGAAAATCCCCCTACTGTCACCACCCCCCCCGTCAGACACCGTCCGGACCCGGCGGGAAGCGGTCGCCGGCCGGTTGGGCGGTGGTGAGCAAGGTGGGACCGGATCGCGCAGCTAGTATGAGATTAATTCGCGGGCCTTTAACTAACCCAGTAGGTCCCTTTCTAAACAACAGATCAAATACAACAACTCATGCACGTAAGCGAGATCATGACAAAAAAAATGGGCTCCGCCCATAAACAATACCGAAGCGAACATCGAAATCAGATTATCAAAAGGAAGTCTGTTCTTTCACTACCGAGCAGAGGCTCCCGCAGATCAGCATACTCATTCAATCAGCTCAGAGCAGAACGCATATAGATACATAACCATAATCAAACTCAGATGAACAGACAGATCTAATGATAACATGCTATCGTAGTACTACATGCCAACAGAGTATCATGCTACAGAGCTATCTACAGGCTGAAGATGCAACCGTACAAAAGTCGGGCGTCGGATAAAGAAACCGACGAGGAACCCGAAGTCTAGGTCCAGATGCTGCTAAACCCTCAAAAATAGCAACCCAGACAGCCTTGCGGAAATCCTACTCCGCCGCCCCAATCCTTATCTCTGAAAAATATTAAGTAAGGGTGTGAGTTTTTCTTAAAGAAAAACCCGGTAAGAGCTTAGCGTGTAACGATGTTCTTCCGACAAACCTGCAAAGACAGATCGAGCAGATATACATACGAGATAGCAAATATACAGTCGAGAACATATGCAGAAATAAATGAAGTGTGATGTGTGCACAACATCCGAATGTAACGGGTCATGGCTAGATCTTCCCGACCATGGCTAGATCTTCCCGACGCACCGGCATTCGCCATGCGTCGGCATTCGCCATGCACCCAACAAATCCCATATAACACGGACCATGGCTAGATCTTCCCCGACCATGGCTAGATCTTCCCCGGGCGCACCGGCATTCGCCATGCGTCGGCATTCGCCATGCATCCAACAAACATCATAAATCACGGACCATGGCTAGGTCTTCCCCGGTCCAACCGGCATTCGCCATGCGTCCACACACACGTAATGTAACCTGCGCACCGATGCTCCTACCGCGCACCGATACTCCTACCATGGGACTAGCCTTGGGGCTCCACAATCCCGATCTAAGACCGAAGTCAGAGACCGAGGCCCAAGACTTGCCTCAACCATCCTACATTACAATAACATAGGTAGGTCGAACCCTTACCTCGAAACGCAAGCAGACGCAACCGTAGAGCGTATCAGCCAAGCACCACACACCAACCTGCTTCCTTATCCAACCTCAAACCTTGCTTCACAATTCACCTCAACAATTCACACACTTCCCACATTACACTTTTATTCAACACATCAATATCCATTGACAATTGGACCTCACTCCAAGACTTAAAGTTGCTCAAATTCATTGTCTAAACATGCTTGAAACCTTAAACCACACAAAACACATGCTTCTACAATCCACCAAAAACCCGGATGAACTTTGCCTTAGGTATATAATCGAAGCATATTTGGACAATGTTCCAATTATCAATATTGCTCTAAACATACCCAATAACAACAATTTGGATTGAAATCAACAAAACAACACACTTCAATTCTCCACCTTAAACCCTATGAGTTTTCTCTTAGCTCATAGATTAACCCATAATTGGACCTTTTACCAAGTATTAATGTTGTTCCAAAACTTCCCAACAACACCAATTTGAGGTCAATTTAACAATCCCCAAAATTCGTTCATCCTAGCTCAAGAACCCTAATTCGAATTTCCTTCAATTCATGCTCAATTCGTGTTGTAAAATGTGTTTCTACCTCTAATCCAACATAGAAACACTACTACTAACTCAAATGAACCAAGAGAACACGAAAATACCAACCTCTCAATTTGGGAAATTTCTCAAATTCATCCACCAAGTGTTGTTGGAGCGAATCCTTTGTTGATTCGTTGTTCTTGTAGTGATTCCCTTGCAGAATCCACCGTTTTCCACGCACCAAAGAGCCCAAAATCACTTAGATAGGAGCAAAACCGAATTGAGAGAGAGTTGGGAGAGTTTTCGAACCGAAAACGCGAAAGTGAGGCTGAAAACGAGCTGCTCGGCTTAAATAGCCGAGCCGAGCGACGGTCGGCGAACCGCTTCCCAGCCAAAGCGATCGCGACCAAAGAACACCGAGGCAGTGTCAGGCGAAGACCAGGCGACCCAATTCCTAGATCGGGCGATCGCCTGGTCCAAGAACCGCCACTGCCAGGCGTCGAGCGAGAGTCGGCGAAGGCACCCTCAATCCGGGCGATCGCCTGGCTCCGGAAGACACGAACTTGGCAAGTGTCCAGCGAACGCAGCGAACCGTTTCCTCGTGCGGGCGATCGCCTGCACCCAAAACTCACAAACTTCAGCCTCCAACAGGACTTAACCCAAAACCATTCCACTCCCAACACAACAACAACAACAACAACAACTAACAAACTCCACAAATTACAAATTTAAACATACCTTCAGAACTCGAACACCGGAGATTGTTTGCCGGAAAAGGTGGGGTGTAACATCCTCCCCCCCTTAAAACTCTTGGTCCTCCAAGAGTTCCTTAAGACGTTGGTACTCCTGAGGGTAGCGTTCAACCATATCCTTCTCCGTCTCCCAGGTTGCCTCTTTGTCAGAATGGTGCGACCATTGCACCTTCACCATGGGAATTAGCTTGCTCCTCAATTTGCGAGTATCCCTCGCTAACAAAGCAATTGGAACTTCCTTATAAGACAAGTCAGGTTCCAATTGCACTTCCTCAACTGGAATCGTTTGCGTCGGATCCATGACACACTTTTTCAGCATGCTCACGTGAAACACATTATGCACAGCTGACAAGCTCTCCGGTAGTGCCAAACGATAAGCCACCTTTCCAATCTTTTCTAAAATATCGAATGGGCCAATATACCTCGGAGCTAACTTCCCCTTCCGACCAAATCTCATTATTCCCTTCATTGGTGCCACCTTCAACCACACTTTGTCGCCGACTTCAACTCCAAGTCGCGACGCCTCTGTTCACATAAGCCGTGGTTCTATCATTTGCCGCTTTCAATCTTGCCTGAATTGTTTTGATCTTTTCTCGTGGTCTCTTCAATCAATTCCGGACCAAGTTCAATCTTATCTGACGGTTCAGACCAACAGTGAGGTGTCATACACCTCCGTCCATAAAGAGCCTCGTAAGGTGCCATCTTGATTGTACTCTGGTAACTATTGTTATACGAGAACTCTATGAGCGGTAGATGTTGATCCCAATCACCTCCGAAATCAATCGCACAACTCCTCAGCATGTCCTCAAGTACCAGTATCACCCTCTCGGATTGCCCATCAGTTTGTGGGTGATACGCGGTACTAAGGTGCAACCGGTACCAAAAGCTCGATGGAAAGCATTCCAGAAATGGGCTGTAAACCTTGGATCCCGATCTGAAACTATAGAATCCGGTACACCGTGCAACCGCACGATCTCTTTGATGTAGAGTCGTGCTAACTTGTCCAACGGGTCGGTGACTTTAATGGGCAAGAAATGTGCACACTTAGTCAAACGATCCACAATCACCCAAATGGCATCGTGACGTGCTCTCGTAGTGGGTAATCCGGTAAGAAAATCCATAGTCACGTTTCCCCACTTACGAATCGGGATAGGTAACGTCAAGTGTGCCCGCGGGCTTCGATGTTCAACCTTTACTGTTGGCAAGTGGTACACTTTGCCACACACTCTGCAATATGCCTCCTCATACCTGGCCACCAGAATTGTGACCTCAAATCGTGATACATCTTTTCACCGCCCGGATGAAAACTTAAAAAGTTATTATGAGCTTGATCCAAAATCTCATCTCTAAGAGCCACATCATTCGGCACGTACAAACGCCCTTTGAAGTATAGCAATCCTTGCCTATACTCAAAGAATGGGCGCATTGCTCCTTTAGCTTCTCCGAAACCTGTTTCAAACTCGATCTCTCATCTGAAATTCTCGGATCCTGTCGATCCAAGAAGACTGAACTCTCAACACAAATATCTGCTCCTGCTCTTGTAGCTGCCAACGGTGCCACAAGGCGATCAGTCCGTAAGCTCTGTTCGGTTTCCTGGTTCTCCACCTCTCACTATCCCGGTGTAAGTCCTACTCAAGGCGTCGCCACCGTATTCCCTTTACTGCGGTGTACTCGATGCTACGGTCGTAGTCTTTCATGTACTCGAGCCACCTTCTTTGACGCATGTTCAGATCCTTCTGCGTGAACAAGTTCTTCAAGCTCTTATGATCAGTGAAGATTTGAAATTTGTTTCCCAACAAATAATGCCGCCATTGCTTGAGTGCATACATAACCGCAGCAAGCTCCAAATCATGAGTGGGATAATTTTCCTCATGTGGTCGCAACTGTCGCGACCCATAAGCAATTACCTGCTGGTTTTGCATAAGCACACACCCCAGACCTGTTCGTGAGGCATCAGTATAAATGACATAAGGCTGAGGCGGGTCAGGTAGAACCAGAATCGGTGCCTGTGTCAGTCTACACTTGAGCTCTTGAAAGCTCTTCTCACATTCATCCGACCACACAAACGCCTTACCCTTCTTTGTCAGTTGAGTGAGTGGAGAGGCAAGAACCGAGAAGGCTGGTACGAACTTACGATAGTAACCAGCTAACCCTAGAAAACTACGGATATCCTTTACTTGATCGGGGTTGCCTCCACTCTGTACAGCCTTGACCGTCTCCGGGTCGACAGAAATTCCGGTCTCATTGATGATATGCCCGAGAAATGCTACCTCGCGTAACCAAAAATCACACTTCGAAAACTTTGCATACAATTGGTTGTTAGACAAAGTTTCCAAGGCAATTCTCAAGTGCTCTTGATGTGCATTCTCATCCAGAGAATAGATGAGTATATCATCAATGAAGACAACAATAAAATTGTCCAAGTAGGGACGAAAAACCTCATTCATCAAATTCATGAAAGCTGCCGGGGCAGTTGTCAGCCCAAAAGGCATGACAAAGTGTACTCATAGTGACCATACCGCGTGCGAAAAGCAGTTTTCGGAATGTCTTCTTCCTTCACACGCATTTGGAAATACCCGATCGGAGATCAATCTTTGAGAACACTTTAGCTCCTCGGAGCTGGTCGAACAGATCGTCAATCCGTGGTAACGGATATTTGTTCTTGATTGTCACCGCATTCAACCTTACGTAATCAATACGAGTCTAAGCGTTCCATCCTTCTTCTTAACAAATAAAACCGGGGCTCCCACGGTGATCTGCTTGGTCGGATAAACCCCTTATCCAACAACTCATCCAACAGCTTCTTCAATTCCTTCATCTCCACTATCGGCATGCGATACGGAGGAATGGAGATAGGTGTAGCTCCGGTCTGTAACACTATCTCAAAAATCACCTCCCGCTCGGGTGGCATACCTGGCAACTCTTCAGGAAACACCTGCGGAAAGTATCTAACAATCGGAATTTTATCAAGTTCCATCCGCGTACCTGCATCATTGAGTCCAAAGTACTCGCCTTCATCCGTCACAGGTAACTTCTCCATTACCTGAAGCTCCATGCTATTCTGAACAATCTCTACATTTGAGGGGGGAACAAGTGGTAATACTTGATCCGACACCACCAACCTGTCGCGCAAGACAATCTATCCGTATGGAATGCTCCGAGAGCCAATCCATACCTTAATCACATCATAATGTGACGTATCCAACACCAACAAATCAGAAGGAATCGTCGCTCACCAACAGCTTAACACGCAACCCTTGATAAGCTCATTGCTGAGCAGAATCGACTCCGGTTCGTGCAGAATACTTGAGACAGATGAGTCACAGGAAGTTGCAAAGACTTTGCACACTTCTGTGACACTATAGAAATCGAAGCACCTGTGTCAAAAAGAGCACGAACAGAAATACCATTCAGAAGCACCATACCTGCTAGTGCTCCTTTCTGAGCCGCGTCACCCCGCTCAATCTGGAACACTCGTCCCTGCCTTGCTCGGTGCGGCGGCGGCGGGGCCTGCTCAGAGTGGTGGCCTCATCTGCGGTGGTCGGGGTCGTGGTCCAAACTGAGGAACACCACGCCCACGAGGAGCATAACTCTGAAATCCTTGTGGCCTTGCAACTCCCTGGGTTGCCATCTGAGGGCAATCCCTAATCATGTGGTCAGTCGACCCACATCTGAAACACATGCCTGACTCTTTATAACAAACCGAGCCGGTGTGACTCCGGTCACAAGTCTGACAGTACCAAGGCTCTGCTACCTTTGCCTTCCCTTTGCCCTTATCCTTCGATCCAAGCCCACTCGAACTACCGCCGGTTCTGCGGTGTTGTGCAGGTCCACCACGTCCTGATCCTCTAACTCCACCAATGACAATCCACGTAGATCTCGGTGGCTGTGTCACCGAAGCTGTATCCAAGTCCTCATTCTCAATCTTCTGTGCTTTCGCACAGCCTCATGGTACCTATCAATGTTCAACGGTGCCAAGTACTTCCCGATGTCATGCTTCAACCCTCTCATGAATCTCTTTGCCTTGGCCTCCTCACCGGTGTTGTAATGAGGCACATAACGCACTGCGCTCAAACTCGTGCCCATACTCCGCAAATCCTTGCTTCCCGAGTCAAGGTATCAAACTCCGATTGCCGCCTATCGGTCGCGGCATAACCAATCCACTTCTCATGGAACAAGTGAGAAAATTCATCCCACGTCATACCCGGGTCCTTCAACTTCCTACGCACAAAGTCGGCCTTCCGAGTGGCCATAGTGGTCTCCCACCGGTCATATGCCCGATCGCGCAAATAAAAGGTAGCCAAAGACACCATCTCATTTGCCGGAAACCAAGTCTGCCAAGCAACCGGTCCATGTCCTTATACCACGTCTCCACCGAATCCATTCCACCCTTGCCCGAAAACGGGTGGTTTGAATCGCTCAAACCGCTCCATCAAAGAAAGCTTATCAGAGCTGGTCGCACTATCAGATTTGAGCCGCTGGGCTCTCGGTATCTCAACAACAGAATCGGGCCTAGCCCGCACCTAGATTCAGATTCCCCTCTTCTGTATCCACATGCTCTTCGAATTGCACATCATCCGCCTCAACGTCCTCCTCATGAGCCTGATAGCTAGGATCAGTCGATCCTACTGCAGTGGACTGAGAACTCATAACATATGTACTTCCTTGCTCTTCAACTCCCCGTCCCTGCCCACATGTTATTGAGCAAGATGCAGTCATTTGCCCCAACACTTGGGCCATCTGTTCCGGATCAGGTATCAAATGCGGCTGAACTGGTGCCGCTCTTCGCTGAGGTCTCCCTCGACCTCTACCTCTTCCTCTGTTCACATTCTGAGCAGGATTTCCTCCTCCTGCTTCATCATCCAACGCTCGAGTTCGTCGAGTGTTGACCATTTACTGAAATTCCAGAACATAAAGGGTTCACTTAACGGTTAGCATTACCTACATCGGTTATCCTACCAGCTCTGTAGCATGAATGCAATGCATGATGCACATCAATTCTCAAAATTACTTATACAAAACAATCCCTTATAACCCGTGGTACTGCTTAGGACTAACACACTTCTCACTCGGCATCCACCGTCTGTTTTTAACGAGAGAGGTAATTTAAATTACCATCATGCACCTTACGGCATCTCATTCCCCATGCACCTCTTGTTGCACCCAGAGTAAAGTACTTGTGTCCTACGCATTAACCACAGACAGTACCAAGTCACTACTACCATTACCAAAGAAATCATCTCTTGGCTTTTCTCAAGTGCGTTTAGACAAACCGCCTACTATTCCACTTACCATTCCAACATAGTTCTTGTGACGAGGTGGCCAGTCCCACCACACAACCATACTGGAATCGATCGATCGACCGTGGCTGTCAATCCTAACACACCCTCGACCCAACCAATTAACCATGCTCTGATACCAAATTGTCACCACCACCCCCGTCAGACACCTTCCGGACCCGGCGGGAAGCGGTCGCCGGCCGGTTGGGCGGTGGTGAGCAAGGTGGGACCGGATCGCGCAGCTAGTATGAGATTATTTCGCGGGCCTTTAACTAACCCAGGTGGTCCCTTTCTAAACAACAGATCAAATACAACAACTCATGCACAGAAGCAGATCATGACAGCAGAAACAATGGGCTCCGCCCATAAACAGAATACCAGAAGCAGAACATCGAAATCAGATTATCAAAAAGGAAGTCTGTTCTTTCACTACCGAACAGAGGCTTCCGCACAGATCAGCATACTCATTCAATCAGCAGAGCAGAACGCATATAGATACATAACCATAATCAAACTCGGATGAACAGACAGATCTAATGATAACATGCTATCGTAGTACTACATGCCAACAGAGTATCATGCTACAGAGCTATCTACAGTGAAGATGCAACCGTACAACAGTCGGGCGTCGTATAAAGAAACCGACGAGGAACCCGAAGTCTAGGTCCAGATGCTGCTAAACCCTCAAAAATAGCAACCCAGACAGCCTTGCGGAAATCCTACTCCGCTGGCCCAGAATCCTTATCTCTGAAAAATATTAAGTAAGGGTGTGAGTTTTTCTTAAAGAAAAACCCGGTAAGAGCTTAGGCGTAGTAACGATGTTCTTCCGACAAACCCGCAAAGACAGATCGAGCAGATATACATACGGATAGCAAATATACAGGTCGAACATATGCGAAATAAATGAAGTGTGATGTGTGCACAACATCCGAATGTAACGGGTCATGGCTAGATCTTCCCCGACCATGGCTAGATCGTCCCCGGACGCACCGGCATTCGCCATGCGTCGGCATTCGCCATGCACCCAGCAAATCCCATATAACACGGACCATGGCTAGATCTTCCCCGACCATGGCTAGATCTTCACCGGACGCACCGGCATTCGCCATGCGTCGGCATTCGCCATGCATCCAACAAACATCATAAATCACGGACCATGGCTAGATCTTCCCCGGTCCAACCGGCATTCGCCATGCGTCCACACACAGAACAGAACCTGCGCACCGATGCTCCTACCTGCGCACCGATACTCCTACCATGGGACTAGCCTTGGGGCTCCACAATCCCGATCTAAGACCGAAGTCAGAGACCGAGGCCCAAGACTTGCCTCAACCATCCTACATTACAATAACATAGGTAGGTCGAACCCTTACCTCGAATCGCAAGCAACCGCAACCGTAGAGGGTAGCAGCCAAGCACCACACACCAACCTTCTACCTTATCCAACCTCAAACCTTGCTTCACAAATTACCTAAGCAATTCACACACTTCCCACATTACACTTTTATTCAACACATCAATATCCATTGACAATTGGACCTCACTCCAAGACTTAAAGTTGCTCAAATTCATTGTCTAAACATGCTTGAAACCTTAAACCACACAAAACACATGCTTCTACAATCCACCAAAAACCCGGATGAACTTTGCCTTAGGTATATAATCGAAGCATATTTGGACAATGTTCCAATTATCAATATTGCTCTAAACATACCCAATAACAACAATTTGGATTGAAATCAACAAAACAACACACTTCAATTCTCCACCTTAAACCCTATGAGTTTTCTCTTAGCTCATAGATTAACCCATAATTGGACCTTTTACCAAGTATTAATGTTGTTCCAAAACTACCCAACAACAACAATTTGAGGTCAATTTAACAAACCCCCAAAATTCGTTCATCCTAGCTCAAGAACCCTAATTCGAATTTCCTTCAATTCATGCTCAATTCGTGTTGTAAAATGTGTTTCTACCTCTAATCCAACATAGAAACACTACTACTAACTCAAATGAACCAAGAGAACACGAAAATACCAACCTCTCAATTTGGGAAATTTCTCAAATTCATCCACCAAGTGTTGTTGGAGCGAATCCTTTGTTGATTCGTTGTTCTTGTAGTGATTCCCGCACGAATCCACCGTTTCCACGCACCAAAGAGCCCAAAATCACTTAGATAGGAGCAAAACCGAATTGAGAGAGAGTTGGGAGAGTTTTCGGAACTGAAAACGCGAAAGTGAGGCTGAAAACGAGCTGCTCGGCTTAAATAGCCGAGCCAGGCGACGGTCAGGCGAACCGTTTCCCCAGTCAGCGATCGCGACCACAGAACACCGAGGCAGTGTCCAGGCGAAGACCAGGCGACCCAATTCCTAGATCGGGCGATCGCCTGGTCCAGTAACCGCCACTGGCCAGGCGTCCAGGCGAGAGTCAGGCGAAGGCACCCCTCAGTCCGGGCGATCGCCTGGCTCCAGGAAGACACGAACTTGGCAAGTGTCCAGGCGAAACGCAGGCGAACCGTTTCCTCGTCAGGCGATCGCTGGACCCCAAAATCGACAAAATTCAGCCTCCAACAGGACTTAACCCAAAACCATTCCACTCCCAACACAACAACAACAACAACAACAACAACAACAACTACAACAACAACTAACAAACTCCACAAATTACAAATTTAAACATACCTTGAACTCGAACACCGGAGATTGTTGCCGGAAAAGGTGGGATGTAACACCTACAATTCAACAACAGCTCGAGTGATACCTTCATCTACATAAAGTAGAACGTGGTCAGGGGTAACTACGTTGCCACGCTCACGTGGCCAGGGGTAACTACATTACCAAAGCGGAAGCAGCCCATGCCGGAACTCGACAAGGGCAACAACACCGCCCCTGGTCTCTCTAGTGCCTTTGATGAAGTAAAGATCACACCAGGGAAGAAATTCCGCGTGGGAAGGGACATCTCAAAACAAGACAAGGAGGCACTCATACACCTTCTCCACGCCAACATGGATGCGTTCGCGTGGAGCCCACCCGACCTGCCCGGCGTAGACCCATCGATCATTTCGCACAAACTCAATGTGTTCCCTGGGTTCAAGCCAGTTATGCAGAAAACTAGGGGCATGGACCCCGATCACAAAGAATTTGTACGCACTGAGATGCAAAAGTTGCTTGAAGTTAATATAATTAAGGAGGTTCATTACTCGGAATGGGTCACTAACATTGTCCTCACCGACAAGGAAAACGGTGAATGGCACCTCTGCGTGGATTATAAGAGAGTTAATAGAGCGTGCCCAAAGATCCGTACCCCATACCTCCTATCGACCAACCTGTGGACTCCACTATTAGATACACTGTCCTGTCCTTCTTGGATGCCTACAGTGGTTATCACCAAATCTTCTTGGACTCGGAAGACGCAATAAAGACAACGTTCACAACTGGCAATGCTGTCAATCACTATATCCGCATGCCACTCGGTCTCAAGAATGCAGGCGCAACTTTCCAAAGGCTGGTCAACAGGGTCTTCGCTAACCAGATATGGAGAAACTTAGAAGACTATGTCGACGACAAAGTGGTCAAGAGTAAAGCGGTGGGCACCCATCTATGGGAGCTAGAAGAAACCATCGCTAACTTTTGCCAATACAACATGCGACTGAACCCAACGAAATGCATCTTTGGCTTCGGCGAAGGCAAGTTCTTGGGCTATCAAGTGTCGAGGTGTTAAACCCACACCAGACGTTTTGCACTTTTCTGTAAATTCTCGGCCGGAAGGTCAAATACTGTAATTTTCAGATCACATACGACTTGTGATTAATTTATTAGATTCAGTATTTGAGAGTTGATTTGGTGTTAATTAAAGGTGTTTTATATATTGGTGGAGAAGATGATGGTGGAGAAGATGATGTTCTTTAGACTCCAAGCTTGCTGATCAGAGTAATCTGTCAAAGATAGGAAGAATACTCAGAAGTATCAAGAGGGGAGTGTGGGGTCGTGACGTAGCTTACCCGATATAGGGTGGACATCACCCTATTTATAGAGTGATGCCAGGAGAAGAGCCTCCCAGGTTGAAGCCCTTAGACAGTTGTTTGAGATAAGTCTGTGTCGATCGATTGGAGATAAGGCGGCTGTGATGATGAAGATCTCAGCAAACCGCCTTAGGTGATTCACTTGTCAGAGAATGTCTGGCGTATAAATCTGGTGAAGATCTCCCAGGCTCGTGCTGCCCTCCTTATTGGCCGGTTGATGTCAGACGACCAAGTGGTCTATTTCCAAGTGGAGCAAGCGGTGGGCGAAGGCCCATAGGGGCGAAGGCCCCAAATAGAATATAGCCAAATAAGGGTTGAGGGTTGCAAGAACCTGGCTACCGAGGCCTTATCTGGTCGGGGCCAGTAGAGGCAGGAGACTGTGAGTAAGACACATGGAGTCGAGGGAGATCGCGAGGGTTCTCCCTAAGACCTCGAGGGGGCTCGCGCAGGCTTTAGAAACGCAAGGGTGAGTATGAGACGTCGCCCGCGAGTCCGGGAGGCCCGCGAGGCGTGACCTCGCGTGGCGATCTTGGAGACCACAAGGATGAGACCTTGCGAAGGCGATACTGGAGACCACAAGGATGAGACCTTGCGAAGGCGATACTGGAGACCACAAGGATGAGACCTCTCCCAAGGCCTCGTATGATTCTGATACAACGCGAGGGCGCGATTGCTTGGGTAGTGTACCAAGATGCCTCCTCCCGAGAGCGGAGTATGGGCAGGGTCCTCGTACTCCGCTTTTTTTGAAAGTACTTAATCGAGGACCGATGTAGTAGTCATAAGTGAAGATCTTTTATAATCTGATAGTTTGTGTTGGATCCTTCACGACCCTTTACTCTGTGTTGAAGATACCGTTTGAAAATACCATGTTGAGGGCAGTAGCAGTCACAGAACTGAGTTTGTGTGGAGCGCGATGACCTTTTATGGTCTGATATTCGTGTTGGATCCTTCATGATCCTTGTGAGTTTTGAGGAGGGGAGCATTTGCTTGGGTAGTGTACCAAGATGCCTCCTCCACGAAGGCGAGTATGGGCAGGTGGTCCCGTACTGCTCAAATTCCAAGTCTTTGGAGTTGGCGGAGGCGCTTGGGCCGTTTGCGGACCGTTTGATTGCGAAGGCAGCGAAGAGTCTCTTCAACATTTAATGCTTGGAGAGATAAAGGAAGATGAGAGGTTTACTGACCGTTATGGGACGCAACACGTGGCGCCGTAGGGGTCGATTACGCTTTGTAAAAGCGTTTCTTCTTTTTTTGTACGGCAGGGGAGAGGTTTAATAACCGCTGGATGCTGGCACGTGGTGCCTCGTGGAGTCATTCACGCTTAAAAGTGCTTTTTCATTTTGGCGGGCTTATAAAAGCGTACCGAGAAGATTGAAACCTTTCTTCTCCACTCTTGCATTTGTTCGCTCTGCTCGAGTAACCCTTTCGCATTCTTGCGTTTCTTGACTATTTCATCGGCAGTTGAGAGGTGATTTGCGGTGGTTCCTCCTTTTCATTTGAGATTCCGCCGGTCAAGCTGTTCATTTACCAACCGCTCCGTCCGTTCTTGCTCACTGCTTTAACAAATCGGGTAAGTTTTTTCTTCCCGCACACCGAGTGCTTCAAGTTCTCTCGAGCGCACTGAGCGCTTGACGAAATGCCTTTGCTGGGCTGTTTCGATTTATATGCCTGTCTGTTCTTCTTTTTGTAGAGATGGATTCCAAGGAAGCTGTTCGCCCGGTGGTCGCTCCTCTTGAGAAGACCACGGTGAAGTTCGATAGAATTCACCAGAAATGGTGGGGGCCTTCGCCCGTGGAGAAAACGCCGGTATACGCATCCCGTGCGGGTGTTTGTCGGGCGATGGGTTGGCCCGTTACCGAGGAGAACAAGGAGAACCGGTGCCGTGCTCAGACACGGCGCAGCTTGCGGCGGATTACGGTACCCCTTTCCGCAATCGGGTGCAAGATCTCTGTGCTGATTGGGAATGCCTCAACTCGCTTGGCGCCCAATACTTTCCCGAGTATTGCGGGCTTCATTGTCGCCGCCACATGGCCGGCGTGAAGCCATTCGCCGATGTGTTCAACCGCTTTTACCGGTTGAGCCGAGGAGTGGGGTGCGTTCTTCACGCTACTCCCATAAATGTTGGAGGTAACCACTCCATCTCCTTCACTGCCGCGCCTGCATCCTACCACAACCGGCACGGATCCTTTTTCTTCTTGCCGCGAAGGCACATGGGACTTTCCCGTGGCGAGGACGCGACAATCCGTGCAAAGCATTGCGCGGAGGCTCGTGCCGACTCACGGGGAGTGCGGTGGCAGGCATACGCTCAACTGCTGGGGTGGTTGGACGATGTCCTTTCGAGGAGCGCATGCGGGCGTTCTTCCCTTTCTCGGCTGCCCAATCGACGAGACCACCCTAAGGTGGGCTGGGATTAGCACGGGTTTCGTCTTTGGACCCCGGATGCCCCCGCCATACGAGGGATGGGCTCCGCCCACCGTGGGACAATGATAGATTCTTTCTTCGCTGCTCTAGCGGCGCCCAAAGGTACGCTGTGCATACATACTAATATACTGTAATTTTGTAAGAGGTCTGGTAGAACACAGTCTCAAGTCCCTCTTGTCTCGCAGATGCCGTTGCGAGTGCGGCGAAGCCTGTGGTAAGAAAGCATCCATGCGCATCGCCCAACGAGTGCACCTGGCATGTGCACTTGAGGAAGACGCCCCTGCCATGGCGGTCAAGGTGTTGGGACCCATTGTCCCAAAACTGTCCAAAAAGAGGGCTGGTATCAAGCCTTCGATGGCTTCTCAGCCGGAGAAGAAGAAGAGGAAAGTGGCTGCCACGCACTCAAGAAGAGAGAGCTCGCCGGCATCGAGGGACCCCAGGCTCAAGAGCCGGCTGGGGGCTGAGAATCTGCTGAGCAGAGGGGCCTACTCCAGCTTATTTTAATCAAGAGGTCAGGAGCCTGGCTGGGAAGAGGGTCCTACTCCAGCCATTTCACCAAGAGGCTGTGGAGCTCTTTGGGGAAGAAGTTCCCGGTGGGGAGCCCTCGGCTGAAGAGGCCGAAGGGTGGAGCTTGAAATGCCCCTACCGCTGAAGAGGTCGTGCCTTCTGCAGAGGGCCCAGAGGAGGCGCGAGCAGATAGCGCTGCTCCCATCGAGGCCGTGCCCATCTCAGCTGGTGCAGCCCATTTCTTCCGAGGAGGCCGGCCGAGGCCTTTGTATCTCGGGCTCTTCGCGAGCCCTTCACCAGTTCAAGGTGAAGACTTGCCCGGCCATGTGGTCGCGGCAGAGATCATTACCAGAGGCAGAGTGCCTCCTCCCAAGGGTAAGATGTCAGCGTCTAACGTCCTGATCTCTATGAGAAGGAGGGGCAACCAAGCTGCAAAGGCCATTGGGAGTACCGGCCAAAGGGAGGTACCGGTCCATTTCTTCGGGGGAGGCGGAGACCACTAATGCAAGGGAAGAGATCCCTGCAGCCATCCCTCTTGGAGAGGAGATCCTTGAAGAGGCCCCTTCAGGGAGAAGGCCCCCGCCATGAAGGGGAAGAGGATCCTGGTGGTTGAGGAGACTTCTTCCTCTTCTAATAGTGAGGCCCCGGAGGAAGGGGGTCTCAGACACGGTCCTCTGCGAGGACAAGTTGTTGGGAGGTTGCCCAACCTTCCAAAGCAGCCAGCTGGAAGTCGGTGGATGGGGGCGTCCTTCGCTGGTAAGTCTTTTTGATTTTGACAGTATTTTCTTTGTTTTCGAGTTCATACTTCTTTCCTAGTTGCTTGATGCCCGTTCTTTGTAGGCGAGGGCCCTTCGTGCCAAGGGGCTGGCCCCGTGAGGCTCTTGTGGACCAAGGGGTCTTGACAGAGATCCCCGCCGATTCGGGGACCAGGACCGAGGTCCTTGAGAAGACCGGAGTCTGGTCTCACTATTTGGAGCGGAGGCGTGTTGCCGCCAAGTCGGTCCCCAAGTGGTCTGAGGAGCCAGACCTCCTGAGAGTCCAGAGGCACCAGACCAGACTCAGGGTGTACAGGGAGCAAGGGAGGCTCCTGAAAGATGCCTGGGATCCGGTATTCCTCCTGAGGAATAGCAGTTCACTGCTGCGGGGAGGGGAGCAAACCCTCCAATCCTGCCTGGAGGGGCTGCGCACCCCCTATGACAGGGAGGTGACCGAGCGGAGCCTGGACTCCCCTGCTGAATTCATGAGGGAGGCAGCTCAACAAAGTCTGCAGGTAAGACAGCTTCTGGTCTTTACGTATGAGTTTAGTTTAGCCTTTTTCTGCTTCTGCTTTAATAGCATTGGGGTGCAGGCGGCTGTCAAAGGTCACGCTGCTGCTGAGCAATGGCATGACTTCCTGAAGTATGCCAATAAGCGGGACGACGCCCAGATATCAGAGATTGCCTCTCTCAGGAGGGAGCTGGAGTCCTCAAAGACTAGGGAGGAGGAGCTCAATGAGGAGAATGCCAGCGCGTAGCCCAACTAGAGAGTTGGTGCGATTATGGCAACCAAGAGCGGGCGCACGGCATGCGGTACCGGTGGGAGCAGGCCTGCCTTCTTGATGTTGCGGCAACGCTTCCTTCAGCAGAAGCCATGCTTGGAAGCCAAGCAGCTTGAAAGTGCTGTCTTGAAGGAGTCCCTCCTTTCCTTGGAGGCGAAACCAAGGCCGCCCTTGCAGTGGCGAAGGCCCAAGTTGAGCAGCAGAGGCCGCACTGAGGAGGCGAGGAGCCAAGCTACCGTCCCGTGCTCAACCGGGCGGAGAAGAAGGTGGAGGAGGGCAGGCTTGCTGCCGAGGTTGCCACTGAAGGCACGCCCGGAGGTCGCCACCGACTCCGGAAAAGGCCATGGCCTCGGTGTGGGGAGATGGAGAAGGCTCGGGCCTTCCCCCTTTGAAGGTGAGGATCCCGAGTCCTCTTCCTCCACTAAGGTGCCCATCCCCGAGCGGATGCCTCGACCGGTGGAGAAGCTTGGTGAGATCCAAGCCCTGGGCGAAGCAGGGGCGCAGGCCTATGAGGAAGGCTGGCTGCGATGCCGCTTCCAAGTGGAGAAGGCGTTTCCAGCTCTAAGTCTTGGGATCCTGGATGCTGCCAACACCAATGAACCAACGGTAGAGGCGCTGCTTCAGTGGGGGGAGCAGGGAAGGAAGATGGGCGATGCCTGGTATGCCCTTCTGGACTAGGGTGGAGGCTCCAACATGTGGATGCCCCCCCTATTTTGTATAAAGACTCGCACTCACACATTTTTGGGAACAATAGATGAAGTGAAACTTCCTTTTTCCTTCACTGTTTTGTAGATTCGCTTTAACTCGCGATAGCCTTGTAGGGTACGTTAGCTTAGTTTAATAACCATAGGCTAAGTCCTGTCTCATGGAGAGATGTCCCTCTGGGGCCCGCGAAGGCGAAGCCACAGGGACTATTTATCAAGGAGCTAGAGACTTAGTCTTAAGTTTATAGTGACGAGGCACTTCAAGATCCGCAACGGCGGAGCCACATGAGTCATTCCAAATGACTTGTGGGTTTACTTGTTGAGCCCCTTTCTTGGGCAACTGTTTAGGAGTAAGCCCTTGGGTAGTGGACGGTGTACCAAGTAGAAGTTCCCTGTAGTTTGCTCATCATTTATACGATAAGTATTCAGTAAAAAGGTTCAGTTTACCTGGAGTCTGGAGTCGCGCGTTTGGCGAAGGCAGTAGGACGCTTGTTGAGACAAGTGGAGAACCATCTGAGGTTCTGGGGGGTAAGACCCGCAGCGCAAGGGGATTACCCTTGGGACGGGGCGAGTTGAAGGTCGGTTTGGGGAATGAGACCCGCAACCACCTGTGTGGAGAAGTCCGAGCGGAAGGTCTGCTGTGGCGTGCGAGGACGACTTACACATAGACCTTCCTGAAGGAGCCAAAGGGGGTTACCTTTCCGCGGCGCAAGGGGATTACCCTTGGGGCGGGGCGAGTTGAAGGTCGGTTGGGGAGTGAGACCCGCAACCACCTGTGTGGAGAAGTCCGGTCGGAAGGTCTGCTGTGGCGTGCGAGGACGACTTACACATAGACCTTCCTGAAGGAGCCAAAAGGGGGTTACCCTTCCGCAGCGCAAGGGGATTACCCTTGGGGCGGGGCGAGTTGAAGGTCGGTTGGGGAGTGAGACCCGCAACCACCTGTGTGGAGAAGTCCGGACGGAAGGTCTGCTGTGGCGTGCGAGGACGACTTACACATAGACCTTCCTGAAGGAGCCAAAAGGGGGTTACCCTTCCGCAGCGCAAGGGGATTACCCTTGGGGCGGGGCGAGTTGAAGGTCGGTTGTGGAGTGAGACCCGCAATCACCTGTGTGGAGAAGTCCGAGCGGAAGGTCTGCTGTGGCGTGCGAGGACGACTTACACATAGTCCTTCCTGAAGGAGCCAAAATGGGGGTTACCATTCAGCAGCGCAAGTGGATTACCCTTGGGGCGGGGCGAGTTGAAGGTCGGTTGGGGAATGAGACCCGCAACCACCGTGTGGAGAAGTCCGGACGGAAGGTCTCCGTGGCGTGCGAGGACGACTTACACATAGACCTTCCCGAAGGAGCCAAAAGGGGGTTACCCTTCCGCAGCGCAAGGGGATTACCCTTGGGGCGGGCGAGTTGAAGGTCGGTTGGGGAGTGAGACCCGCAACCACCTGTGTGGAGAAGTCCGGACGGAAGGTCTGCTGTGGCGTGCGAGGATGACTTACACATAGACCTTCCTGAAGGAGCCAAAAGGGGGTTACCCTTCCGCAGCGCAAGGGGATTACCCTTGGGGCGGGGCGAGTTGAAGGTCGGTTGGGGAATGAGACCCGCAACCACCTGTGTGGAGAAGTCCGAGCGGAAGGTCTGCTGTGGCGTACGAGGACGACTTACACATAGACCTTCCTGAAGGAGCCAAAAGGGGGTTACCCTTCCGCAGCGCAAGGGGATTACCCTTGGGGCGGGGCGAGTTGAAGGTCGGTTGGGGAGTGAGACCCGCAACCACCTGTGTGGAGAAGTCCGGACGGAAGGTCTGCTGTGGCGTGCGAGGACGACTTACACATAGACCTTCCTGAAGGAGCCAAAAGGGGGTTACCCTACCGCAGCGCAAGGGGATTACCCTTGGGGCGGGGCGAGTTGAAGGTCACTGGGGAGTGAGACCCGCAACCACCTGTGTGGAGAAGTGAGACTCGACAAGGTCTGATGCCATAACTCGTGCAGTAGCCACCCGACCGGCCGGCACAGAGGGCGATGAAGAGGGCATTTGAAATGCCATGTAAGCTGTAAAACAGGAAGAAATACATATGTATTTTATTGAATTTGTAAGACTAAGGACTTACACGTAATATGGGCGCAAGTCATCCGCATGAAAGTTGCGGGGGAGCAGACGACCATCATGGTCTTGTAGTTCATAGACTCCTGGGCGGACTTGTTTATGAACAATATAAGGCCCGTCCCAGTTGGGTCGCAGGACACCTTGCTTGGGGTCGCGAGCGGTGAGGGCCGATTTAAGTAAGGCAAGGCCTCCTTGTTGCAGTACCTTGGGTTTGACCCGGGAATTATGGTGAAGACTGAGCCTCTGTTTGAGGGCAGTCATGCGAAGGCGAGCACCTTCGCGCAATTCTTCAATTAAGTCGAGTTTGGCACGGAGCCCTTGAGCATTGGCTTCGTCAGTGAAGTTGATCATACGGATTGTAGGGAGGTCTACCTCAATAGGTAGGAGCGCATCTGCGCCGTATACTAGAGAGAAAGGCGTCTCTCCTGTGGGGTTCGCGTTGTGGTGCGATAGTCCCATAAGACACTTGGGAGTTCATCTACCCAGCGGCCCTTGGCCCCATCCAGCGTTTCTTGAGGCCTTCCTTGAGGGTTCGGTTGGTGACCTCAACCTGCCCATTAGATGGGGTGTGCCACCGGGCAAAAGCATGCGGACATTATTGTCCTGTGCCCATTGTTGGACACCGTGGATCGGCGAACTGAGTGCCATTATCTGTAATAATAGCACGAGGGCTGCCAGATCGGCAGACAAGATTCTTCCAAAGAAACTTGATAATCTTGGCGGAAGTGATGGAGACCAGGGTTCTACCTCGACCCATTTAGAAAAATAATCAATCGCTACAACACGAAGCGTACGACTGAGCGGTCGGCATTGGACCAATGAGGTCGAGGCCCCACAGGCGAAAGGCACCGGATTTGTCGATCCGGAGATTCCGTGGATGGTAGCCGCTGGATGCGAATTGATTTGGCACTGTGGCACGTTTTGACCAAAGGCGGCGTCCTTTTTCAAGGTAGGCCAAGAGTACCCTTGACGGAGGGCTTTGTGGGCAAGCGCCTCCGCAGCGATGTGAGCACCACAATTGCCTTGGTGGAGAGTGTCCAAGACAGAGCGTCCCTCAAGGGTGCTAAGGCACCGTTGTAGAGGCGCCGCAAACCCGCGATGCCATAATTGGTCATCAATGAGGACGAAGCGGAGGGCTTGCTTGCGAACCTGGGATCTGTGGTGCTGGCTTTTAGCGCAGCAATGATAGGGTTTCTCCAGTCTGTGACTGGATCCTGCGTTGCTAGAGAGGCAATATCAATACCTTTCGTGATGGAAGGACTGGTCAGAGTGGCTGTGGTAGAGGGAGTCTTTCAATTTGATAGCATGTCTGCTGTAGTGTTCTCAGAACGAGGAACATGTATAAAGATGACTTCTTCAAAGTCGGTTCGTAGGGTGTTTACCAACTTAAGGTATTTGATCAGGGTGGCGTCCTTGCACTCGGCGCACCCTTGAACCTGGTGAATCACCACCGCGAGTCATCTTGTGGACATGGAGGCGGCGAATGCCTGCCCTTGTGGCGAGTTTCAGCCCGGCGACGAGGGCCTCATATTCTGCAACATTGTTAGTTACTTGAAATTGAAAAGAGACACGAAGGAATACTTCCATACCTAGGGGTCCACGTAGATACACACCCCCTGCGGGGGATTCGAGTTTGGATGAGCCATCCACAAATAAGTCCCATTCGGGAGGAGTGGGACGAGGAGTGGGCCCCGCTCAGGGGCCGAGAGTACATCAGCACTTGAGAATTCCGCAATAAAGTCGGCGAGGGCCTCGGCCCTTAATTGCCTTTCTGGGCTCATAATTGATGCTAAAGCCGCCAAGTTTGATGCACCACTTGGCGAGGCGCCCGAATGTTCTGGGGCGCCCGAGGATGTCCCGAATTGGCAAGTCCGCTCGGACTATAATAGTGTGCCCTTGGAAATAGGGCTTGAGCTTCCTTGCTGCATATACAAGGGACAATATAGCCTTTTGGAGGAGGATACCTTGTTTCGTATCTTGGAGAGTGTGGCTGGTGTAATAGACCGGCCATTGCTTGGCGGCTTCTTCCTTAATAAGGACAGGCGACACTTCTTTACGAGGTGGCGAGGTAAAGGACCAGGTCATCGCCGGCCTAGGGCACTTGAGTGCCGGTAGTTCTTGCAGGTGTCGTTTGATGGAGGCATATGCCTCCCGACACTCCTCCGTCCATTTGCAAGCTTTTTCTTGCGAATCTGATCGAAGAAAGGTTTGCAGCGATCACTTAGTTTAGAGACGAATCGTCCCAAGGCTACTAGCTTTCTGCCACTGTTGGACTTCCTTGAGCCCCCTGGGGGTGCGCAAGGTAGTGATTGCCTCAATCTTTTTGGGATTTGCATGGATCCCTCCTTTGGAGATTTGGTATCCCAGGAACTTTCCTTCGCCGACGCCGAAGATACACTTCTTTGGATTTAATCGCATATTGTATTTGCGGAAGTTGTCAAAAGTTTCCTTCAAGTCTGTGAGATGGGTTGAGACGGCCTTGCTTTTGACCACAATGTCATCCACATAAGCTTCAAGATTTCGGCCAATCTGGCCTGCGAAGACTTGATTTACAAGCCTTTGGAAGGTAGCCCCCGCATTCTTCAAGCCGAAGGGCATTCTGATATAATGATATACGGCCTCGCCAGTAGTAAAGGCGGTTTTTACCGCGTCCTCTGGGTCCATAAAGACTTGGTGGTACCCGCTATAAGCATCGAGAAAAGAAAAAACCGAGTGATGAACGGTTGAGTCAACCAGTTGGTCAATGGATGGTAAAGGATAGGGGTCCCTTGGGCAAGCCCTATTAACCCCCTTGTAGTCCACGCAAAGTCGCCACTGACCGCCCTCTTTATCGGCGAGGACAATATTCGCAACCCATTCAGAGTAGTGAACTTCCTTGATTATATTTGCCTTAAGCAATTTACGCACTTCAAAGCGTATAAAGTCACTTACGGTCAAGGGCCATGCCCCTTGTTTTCTGTCTAACCGGGCTAAAGCCGGGAGTACACTTAACTTGTGAGAAATAACAGCAGGATCAACTCCCGGTAGGTCCTCGTGGCTCCATGCGAAGACATCACTTTGTTGGCATGGAGGAGGTGGATGAGCGCTTGCTGGTCTTTTTCCTCGAGGTCCTTTCCCACCCGAAACTTCTTCCCGGAGAGATCTCAACTCGTCAAAGGCTCCGGACAAGTCGGGAGCAGCTTCGCCACTGAGACCAGCTTCCTCTGCGGGTGCCTTCCTCTTAGGCTCGGATGGCCGGGAAGCCTGCGGGGGCCCGGCGAGGGCAGAGACATAATTGCCTCCGGCCACATTCTCGCTGACAAATATATAGGCATCCCCACCGCAGTGTGAAAAACTAGAGTCGTGGTTCGCACATCACACGGACATGGAACTCAGTTTGAGTATGTCGCCCGATGATGGCGTTATATGGCGTAGGTAGATCCAGGACAATAAAGTCCACATAGCTCGAATGACATACCTGCTTTTTCTCCTTGGTGGTTCCCATCATCATATAGGGCAGGGTGATCGACCCCAAGGTTGGGATTTCATCCCGTCCTATTCCAAAGGTGGCGCCCTTCGCGGGCTGAATTTGTGACAAAGGCACCTTTGCCTCAACCAAAGTGTGCTTGTAGATCACGTTGGCATTCGCCCCCGTATCCATGTAGATTCTATCGACGTCCCAGCCCGCACACGGGCGGTGATAACCAAGGGGTCAGCGTGCGGTATTGCCACAGAGGTGCCATCGCTGCGATGCAAGAACCGAGTAGAGGAGTGGTCTATCCGGTAGATCTGCCTCATATGACGGCGTCTTGCCAAGCGCCTTCACACCGTGTGATTACGCCGATATGTCCCCTTGCCGGGGACTGAACCGATTCTCCCGACCTGGGTTTCTTTGGAGCGCCCGCCGGCGGTCTCAGTCGGCGCCTTCACGGTCACCTTCTCTTCTACGGTCCTCAGTTTGGAGCAAGTACTCCCTGGCTTGCCTTGAGCCAGCATTTCTCCAATCATACGCTTGAGCTCAAAACAGTCCTCAGTGTCGTGACCTTTGTCACGGTGGTAGCGGCAAAACTTGTTGCTTTGCCTTGTTATTTCTTGGGAGAGGGGGCGAGGCCAAGTGGGGACCGCCTCTTTTGGTCCAAGGCATGGAGAATGTTGGTACGAGATTCCCTCAGCGGGGGAAGAGAAATGTATGCCCTCTCCCTACTGGGGGGCGTGGGGTACTGCCTTTGAGACCTAGGATCCGGTCGCGAGGGTTGTCCCTTGGCGTCCGCCGTGGCGGCTCTGGCGAGTGGTCGAGTGACCTCTTCCGTATTCATGATCCGCGACGCTGTACTTAAGAATTGTTCCATGTTGGTGGGCGGGTTAGTGTGGACATCCACAAAGAAAAGGGACTCAGTGAGGCCTTGGATAGCCGCAAGCAAAGAGCTTCTTCTCCCGTGTTAGGGACACGGATAGACTCGGCCCGAAGCGTTGAATATATTCTCCGAGGGGCTCATCCTTTTTCCGCCGTATCTTAAGAAGGTGTCCCGCCGTTTAGGAGGTGGTTTGGATACCACAAAATGGTTGGAGAAGTTGCGGGACAGCTCCTCGAAGGAATCAAACCGTTTGTCCCGGAGAGTGGTGTACCAGTTGGCAGCGGCCCCAGTAAGTGTGGAGCTGAAAGCTCTACAGAGCGTGTTGTCGTCCGCCCTCGCTATTGCCATTGCGGAAACGTAACGCTGGAGATGAATATCAGGGTCTGACAGGCCATCATAGGCGTCCACTTAGGCTGGCGAAATCGGTCCGGAAGAGGGGTTTCTAAAACCCTCCGAGTAAAAGGTTGGGTCCAGAGGTGGTCCGCACTCCATCCTCGGAGATATTATGGACACTGGCCCTTTCATCTCTTTTTCCACTTCCTCTAATCGTCTAGTAAGCGCGATAAGTAATGACGAAGAAGGATCGGGGTTACTTACTTGCCGAGGAGGAGTAGGCTGGCGTTGTGCTGATTAGTCCGCAGCTGCTCCAACGCTATCCGTAACGCCCGAAGAGTGGTGGCGAGAGTTTCACGTAAGTTGAAAGCAACCGCCTCGGTGATCGCTTTGCAGGACGGCCGGATCCAGTCCGTTGGAGGGGTGTTTGGAGGTGGAGTGTTTCGCTCCTGAGGCATGTTACGGGCCACGTGGGAGGAGCTTTCCTCTGTTGAGTGAATAGAGAGTTCTCCCCGTTGTGGGGGAACGTGGTTCGGGGATGGCTCCGATGGTGGGTCATTGTTCGTACTTGTCCCGGGAGGATTCCTCCTCCCCGACGACTTCTGTTGGCACTCCGGGTGGTTGGCATGACTTATTGCTTGTGGTTTGTAATATGGGTTTATAGCAAGAACTTTCGTTTCCCACAGACGGCGCCAAACTGATAGTCTCGTTCCTAAGGAAGGCCCGGACTCTCAGTTGATGTGGTGGAGAAGATGATGTTCTTGAGACTCCAAGCTTGCCGTTCAGAGTAATCTGTAAAAGATAGGAAGAATACTCAGAAGTAGCAAGAGGGGAGTGGGGGGGCGTGTAGTAGCTTACCCGATTTAGGGTGGACATCACCCTATTTATAGAGTGATGCCGGAGAAGAGCCTCCCGTTGAAGCCCTTAGACAGTTGTTTGAGATAAGTCTCGTGTCGATCGATTGGAGATAAGGCGGCTGTGATGATGAAGATCTCAGCAAACCGCCTTAGGTGATTCACTTGTCAGAGAATGTCTGGCGTATAAATCTGGTGAAGATCTTCCAGGCTCGTGCTGCCCTCCTTATTGGCCGGTTGATGTCAGACGACCAAGTGGTCTATTTCCAAGTGGAGCAAGCGGTGGGCGAAGGCCCATAGGGGCGGAGGCCCCAAATAGAATATAGCCAAATAAGGGGTGAGGGTTGCACGAACACAGGTACCAAGGCCTTATGCGGGCGGGGCCAAGATAGGCAGGAGACTCGGGAGTAAGACCCATGGAGGCGAGGGAGATTGCGAGGGTTCGCCCTAAGACCGCGAGGGGGCCCCGCAGCTTTAGAAACGCAAGGGTGAGTATGAGACGTCGCCCGCGAAGTCCGGGAGGCCCGCGAGGCGTGGACCTCGCGTGGCGAGCATCGGAGACCACAAGGATGAGACCTTGCGAAGGCGACATCGAGACCACAAGGATGAGACCTTGCGAAGGAGATACTGGATACCACAAGGATGAGACCTCTCCCAAGGCCTCGTATGATTCTGATACAACGCGAGGGCGCGATTGCTTGGGTAGTGTACCAGTATTTGAGAGTTGATTTGGTGTTAATTAAAGGTGTTTTATATATTGGATAACATTTACAGAGTTTTGGGACGTTTTGCCGAAAATCGGTTTCGGAAAGAAAAATGGTCACCAATGGGAGAAACATTTGAAATTCACATTTTGGAAAATGGTCCATTTGGCTTAATTTCTTTTTGGATATTTGGAAGAGGTGATTTGTTGTTCAAAGATAAGTGGATGGAGGTAATACCATGACATGTGTCCATTTTCAACCAATTGGCTTCTTCCACCATTTATTTTCCTCTTTTCATTAAATAAAAATACCTAAATTATCTCAAAAATTCGGTTCTTCCTCTATGATTCAGGCATGTATCTTATCTCATTTCAGATCATTTATCTCATTTCATCTCTCTCACTCAACACTTAGCTTATTTCAAGAAAACCTCAACCTATCTCCCTTTACCGCCAAAATTTCTACTCCTCCGTTCCAACGATTTCTGCTCTAGATAGAGGCCGAATCAGCTCTTGTGGTAGTTAGAGAACATGGTCCGCAACCTCTTGGCTACAACTTTGTAGATGGAAGCCAGAGCCAGAGGTGAAGGGAAGGTCCCCAAAATCGGCTTGCAAGCAGACGGGTTCTCTTTGGCCGAAATTTGCAAGGGAAGGCCGAATCAGCTCTTGTGGTAGTTAGAGAACATGATTGAAAACTCACTATTGTTGTTGTTCTCTTTGGCCGAAATTTGCAAGGAAGATTGGTGGCTGTTTTGGTTCAACAATAGCTCATCCTAAGCTAAGCTACAAGTATCATCAAGGTGAGGATCATCTTTGATAAGATATGTGAAGATTTGATTGTTAGATAATTTTGACCTTCAACTATGTTGAAATTGGTAGCATGTTTTGTTCTTGGAAAGGTATGAAAAAACATGTTGAAAAGATGGAGAAGGGGCCGAAATGTTTTGGTGTATGTTTGATGTTTGTTTGTTGAAGAAAGTAGGGTTTAAATGGTTAAAATATAAGTTGGTGAGGATTTGGGCCAAATTGGAAGGTTGGCCGAAAGTTGAAGGGTTTGGCCGGAAAGTTGTGTAAAATTTGGACAGAAATGAATTTTGGTAAAAGTTGTGGCTTTAGTGGCTATTTAGCAAGTTTGCAAAGTTTTGGGCCAAAATGAACTTTTGGCCGAAAGTTAAGGTTATGGCAGGAAGTTTTGAATACTTTGGGAAAAATTGGTTTATGTAGAAAGGTTGACAAAGTTTGTTATTTTGTGACTTTTTGGAAGTTCTTAAAAAGTTTAAGGACTAAAGGTGTAATTATGGAAAGGTTAAAGGAAAAGTGAGTCGTTTAGGGTTTTTGGATAATTTATGGACATTTTAAGCATAAAATGTCATTTCTGTGAAATTGGGGCACTTTTGTCACTTTCCGCAGAGTTTAGGGACTTAAGTGGTAATTTTGGTTAATTGTCAAAATTGGGCAACTTTAGTTAAAGTAACTAAAGTGTTTAAGTGTTTATGTGATCTGACAGAGTAGATCCGTGTATCTACGTTTTCCGTTTGGCCACAGTAGAGTTTTCCGTTTGGCTAAGGTAAGAGGTTTAACTTTCTTAATACGCAATACATGTGTATTAGGTTAGTTAAGGGCTAGTACTGGTCGAGGTGGGGCCCGTGACTCTCGGGTCTAGTCACATGGTACGTAGCGGTTTGCAGGGTTTTGCTTAAATATGAGTGATGAACGTATATCATATCGGACTTGCTTATCGGGGGTCGACAACGGACCCATATTAATGTTCTGTACGTGAGAAGTCTGTGAGTTACGGCTGACGGGAACGTCGGGACCTAAGCCTGTTCTCGTTAGATACTTTTGTGTGATCTTTCTGAGTTATGTCTGACATGTATTCTCCTGTTTATGTTCAGCGGCGCAGCAGTTTTAGCTAGCGAGGTATTAACACCGTTTAATTTGGACTCGGCTCTGTAGATGTTTTGCATATAGGTTATCTTCAGCACTTGGGTCAGTATATTATTCGTAGGGAGTTTCCGACCCTACGAAGAAGGCGGAACTCCTTCTGCCTGTATTCCTTATCATCTGCTTATTTTTTCCGCGCGTGATATTCTGTAGAACCACTAACTTGTCTCGGGTGCAGGTTTAGGACTAGAAAGACGTCGTGAAATCTGCAACACGACTTAACCTTAAAACCCGAAAGGAAATTGTTTTAAGGGTTGGGTTTCGGATCCACACAAAACCATTTTTAGAACTCCTCTTTCACCCGCTGCTGACTTAGCGAGCTTCCGCAGCCACTCGACAACCGCGCTTCCAGCATCCAGGGCGGTGGGGTGACAGGAGGGGCGGAATAAGCGCAAATCCAAAGAAGATTGACGCCATCGCCAGCCTCCACCAGCCTCAAGGGCTGTAGATGGACGATTCATATGCCAACTCGGCGACAGATGCAAGCCCTTCTTCAACCAGATCAGGAAGAAAAAAGCCTACAAATGGATAGAGGACTGCCAAGAGTCCTACGAGGCAATCAAGAAACACCCCCAAAACCTCCCGACACTCAAGTGCCCCAAACCTGACGATAACCTGGTCCTCTAACTCTCCACAACCAACAACAGCATCGCTTCGGTCCTCATTAAGGAGGAAGGTGGGAAGTAGTGGCCCGTCTATTACACGAGCCACACATTGCAGTCGGCGGAGACGCGATACCCTCCCTTACAAAAGTCGGTCCCGACGCTGGTCTACGCCGCTCGGAAGTTGAAACCATACTTCCAGGGCCACACAATCATGGTCCGCACTGACCTCGCAATAAAGGAAATAATGAAACGCACAGAAAATTTGGGATACCTCCCCAAATGGTGCATTGAGATGAGATAATGCAACATCAACTACGAGCCGCGCAAGGCAATAAAGGGACAAGCCCTCTGTCATGAGTGCGCCCGCGCCCGGTTGCGAAGGTGGGGCCGTCCCGCGACGGCGGAAGCGGAAGCTGCGTAAACGGAAGCGGTCCAACCAAGACCCGCTACGTGTAGTGGTCCCGTGACCTGGCCCGCAAAGTCTCGTTCTCAAAGGCCCGGTGCCTGAGAACACTTTGCTCACAGAGTATGTGGACAGAGTTATGCGCTTGTAACCTTCAGTCGTGTTTCGACATGCAACCTAAAATTTCCAAACATGGCAAGTATATAGTATAACCCTAACTATCCATGGCGAGCACTCCACCATCACCAAACATACAGTTCATGGATAACATCATTCATAAAATCCACGGAATCATACAAATATAAAATCTGTCTAACACATCAGAACATTATAACACCTCGGGTCCCGCCCTCCATTGTTATGGCAAGTCCCCGGTCCTGCAGAGTATCCAGAACATATATACAGAAGCAAAATGTATCTAAGATACATAGCATGATCAGACAGATGACATGCATGCATACACACCTACAGAGCCAACCGAGAAAAACCTCAGAATACCTACGTGCGGGATCTAAGAGAAACTCTGAAATCAGAAGATCCCCGCAAGTATCGCTACTGGTGCTAACACACAAACAGATAAGAGGAGTAAGTTAACTTGTGAGGAAACCCGTTGTTACACCCACCCCCGACGTTTTGCACTTTTTTGTAAATTCTCGGCCGGAAGGTCAAATACTGTAATTTTCAAATCACGTACAACTTGTGATTAATTTATGAGATTTAGTATTTGAAAGTTGTTTTGGTGTTAATTAAAGGTGTTTTACGTGTCGGGTGACATTTTCCAAGTTCCGGGACGTTTTGCCAGAATTTGGTTTCGGGCGACAAAATGGTCCCGTCGGGAAAGATTAGGGAAATTAATCATCTTTATTAGTGTTGGCTGAATTTCTTAGGGTTTTATGGAGATTTGGAAGAGGTGATTTGTTGTTCAAAGATAAGTGGATGGAGGTAATACCATGACATGTGTCCATTTTCAACCAATTGGCTTCTTCCACCATTTCTTTTCTTCTTTTCATTAAATAAAAATACCTAAATTATCTCAAAAATTCGGTTCTTCCTCTATAATTCAGACATGTATCTTATCTCATTTCAGATCATTTATCTCATTTCATCTCTCTCACTCAACACTTAGCTTATTTCAAGAAAACCTCAACCTATCTCCCTTTGCTGCCAAAATTTCTACTCCTCTGTTCCAACGATTTCTGCTTTAGTTAGAGGCCGAATCAGCTCTTGTGGTAGTTAGAGAAAATGGTCCTCTACCTCCTGGCTACAACTTTGTAGAAGGAAGCCAGAGCCAGAGGTGAAGGCAAGGACCCCAAAATCGGGTTGCACGCAGACGGGGTCTGCTGAGTTTCTAACTCCAAAAACCCAATCTTGAGGGTTTGAGTTTGGAACTTCAACAAGGAAGGTTCTACCACTCCCTACACCACACAAATAAGTATTTATCAAGGTATGGGTGAGTTTATTTGGATGAATCATCATGTTTTGAAGATATGAACATGATTGAAAACTCACTATTGTTGTTTTTCTCTTTGGCCGAAATTTGCAAGGAAGATTGGTGGCTGTTTTGATTCAACAATAGCTCATCCTAACCTAAGCTACAAGTATCATTAAGGTGAGGATCATCTTTGATAAGATATGTGAAGATTTGATTGTTAGATAATTCTGACCTTCAACTATGTTGAAGTCGGTAGCATATTAGGCATGTTTTGTTCTTGGAAAAGTATGTAAAAAAATGTTGTTGAAAAGTTAGAGAAGGGGCCGAAATGTTTTGGTGCATGTTTGATGTTTGTTTGATGAAGAAAGTAGGGTTTAAATGGTTAAAATTTAAGTTGGTGAAGATTTGGGCCAAATTGGATGGTTGGCCGAAAAGTTGTGAAAAATTTGGGCACAAATGAATTTTGGTAAAAAGTTGTGGCTTTAGTGGCTAATTAGCAAGTTTGCAAAGTTTTGGGCCGAAATGAACTTTTGGCCGAAAGTTAAGGTTATGGCCGAAAGTTTGGAATACTTTGGGAAAAATTGGTTTATGTTGAGAGGTTGACAAAGTTTGATATTTTGTGACTTTTTGGAAGTTAAGGGTTAATTTGGAAGTTCTTAAAAAGTTTAAGGACTAAAGGTGCAATTCTGGAAAGGTTTATGGAAAAGTGAGCTGTTTAGGGTTTTTGGATAATTTATGGAGATTTTAAGCATAAAATGTCGTTTCTGTGAAGTTGAGGCACTTTTGTCACTTTCCGCAAAGTTTAGGGACTTAAGTAGTAATTTTTGTTAATTGTCAAAATTGGGCAACTTTAGTTAAAGTAACTAAAGTGTTTAAGTGTTTCTGGGATTTGACAGAGTAGATCCACGTATCTGCGTTTTTGAGGTTTCTGCTGTGGAGCGTTGGTGGCCACAGTAGAGTTTTCCGTTTTGCTAAGGTGAGGGGTTTAACTTTCTTTATACGCAATACATGTGTATTAGGTTAGTTAAGGGCTAGTACTCGGGTCAAGGGTGGAGCCTGGTGACTCCCGGGTCTAGTCACATCGTACGTAGCGGTTTGCAGGGTTTTGCTTAAATATGGGTTATGAACGTATATCATATTGGACTTGCTTATCGGGGATCGACAACGGACCCATATTTATGTTCTGTACATGAGAAGTCTGTGAGTTACGGCTGACGGGAACGCCGGGACCTAAGCCGGTATGCCAACCGTGGTCGTTAACTCACGATGTTATGTGCTGGCATTGTGCCGCTTTATGTCCGACAGTTAGGGGCGATATCCCCTCGCTGGTACCACGCGTTATGACCCGATCATCGGTGTGAGCTTAACAAGCCGCTGTAGGGTGCTGTCGAGGGTTCGGGGAACCTTTGTATTGGCGTACCACCAGTCCGACGGGACTTAAGAGCATCATCACATGTGCATATCATAATCCTGATATACTTAGGACTGTATTATTTAGTTCATCGCATACTAACCCTTTTATGCAGGGAAATATTTTCAAAGTTTTCCGCTACCGTACCTACCTCACGAGTTCTTTCGAGAACTCATCCCCAATTATTAAACATTTTAAGGAGATCCGGGCAAACGACCTGCGGTGTAGATCTCCCGCAGTGATCGTTGTGCATTTTGGTTTTGAGGTACTTATCCGTTAAGTTCGGGGGTGTTCTCGTTAGATACTTTTGTGTGATCTTTCTGAGTTATGTCTGACATGTATTCTCTTGTTTATGTTCAGTAGCGCAGCAGTTTTAGCTAGCGAGGTAATACCGTTTATTTTGGACTCGGCTCTGTAGATGTTTTGCATATAGGTTATTTTCAGCATTTGGGTCTGTATATTATTCGTAGGGAGTTTCCGACCCTACGAAGAGGGGGGAACTCCTTATGCCTGTATTCCTTATCATTTGCTTATTTTTCCGCGCGCGATATTCTGTAAAACCACTAACTTGTCTCGGGTGCAGGTTTAGGACTAGAAAGACGTCGTAAAATATGCAACACGACTTAACCTTAAAACCTAAAGGAAAACGTTTTAAGGGATGGGTTTTGAGTCCACACAAAACCATTTTAAGAGAACTCCGCTTTCACCTGCCGCCAATTCAGCGAGCTTCCGCAACCACTCGACAACCGCGCTTCTAGCATCCGGGGCGGTGGGGTGACAATTTGGTATGATAGTCCCGTTCCTAAGGAAGGCCCGGACTCTCAGTTGAAGTGGTGGAGAAGATGATGTTCTTGAGACTCCAAGCTTGCTGTTCAGAGTAATCTGTAAAAGATAAGAAGAATACTCAGAAGTAGCAAGAGAGGAGTGGGGGGGCGTGAAGTAGCTTACCCAGTTTAGGGTGGACATTCCCCTATTTATAGGGAGATGCCAGGAGAAGAGCCTCCCCCAGTTGAAGCCTTGGACAGGCTGTGAGACAGGACTGACAAGTCTGTCAGATTTGGAGAGATAAGTCTTGTGTCAGACTGATTGGAGATAAGGCAGCTGTGATGATGAAGATTTCAGCAAACCGCCTTAGAAGATTCACCTGTAAGGGAATGTTTGGCGTACAAATCTGGTGAAGATCACTCAGGCTCGTGCTGGCCTCCTTATTGGCTGATCGATGTCAGATGACCAAGTGGTCTATTTCCAGGTGGAGCAAGCGGCAGGCGAAGGCCTGCAAGGGGCGAAGGCCCAGATAGAATATAGCCAAGTAAGGAGTGAGGGTCGCACGAACCTGAGTATAAGGGCCTTATCTGGGCGAGGCCAGTATAGGCAAGAGAGTCCTCGCGAAGGCGAGATGAGACTGGGAGTAAGACCCGCGAAGGCGAGTGAGATCGCAAGGGCGAGACCCGAGACCGCGAGGTGGCCCGCGAAGGCCCGAGAGATGCAAAGGCGAGTGTGAGACATCGCCTGTGAGGCCGGGAGACCACAAGGATGAGACGATTTCAAAGGGTTGTGTATGATTCTGATGTGACGCGAGGACGCGTTTGCTTGGGTAGTGTACCAAGATGCCTCCTCCTGAGAGCGGAGTATGGGCAGGGTCCTGTACTCCGTTTTTTTAGAGTACTTTGCTGAGGACTTGATGTAGTAGCCATAAGTGATGATCTTTCATGATCTGATTAGTTTGTGTTGGATCCTTCCTGACCCTTCACTCTGTGTTGAAAATACTGTTTGAAAATACCATGTTGAGGGCAGTAGCAGCCACAGAACTGAGTTTGCGTGTTGGATCCTTCATGATCCTTGTGAGCTTTTGAGGAGGCATTTGCTTGGGTAGTGTACCAAGATGCCTCCTCCTGAAGGCAGAGTATGGGCAGGGTCCCGTACTGCTTATACTCCGATAGTCTCGTTCCTAAAGAAGGCCCGGACTCTCGGTTGATGTGGTGGAGAAGATGATGTTCTTGAGACTCCAAGCTTGCTGTTGAGTAATCTGTAAAAGATAAGGAGAATACTCGAAGTAGCAAGAGGGGAGTGGGGGCGTGTAGTAGCTTACCCGATTTAGGGTGGACATCACCCTATTTATAGAGTGATGCCAGAGAAGAGCCTCCCGGTTGAAGCCCTTTAGACAGTGTTGAGATAAGTCTGTGTCGATCGATTGGAGATAAGGCGGTTGTGATGATGAAGATCTCAGCAAACCGCCTTAGGTGATTCACTTGTCGAGAATGTCCGGCGTATAAATCTGGTGAAGATCTCCCGTGCTCGTGCTGCCCTCCTTATTGGCCGGTTGGTGTCGACGACCAAGTGGTCTATCTCCAAGTGGAGCAAGCGGCGGGCGAAGGCCTATAGGCGAAGGCCCAAATAGAATATAGCCAAATAAGGGGTGAGGGCTGCACGAACTGGGTACTGTGGCCTTATCTCGGGCGGCCAGATAGGCAGGAGACTCGGGAGTAAGACCCATGGAGGCGAAGGAGATCGCGAGGGCTCGCCTAAGACCGCGAGGGTGGCCCGCGCAGGCTTTAGAAACGCGAGGGTGAGTATGAGACGTCGCCCATGCGAGTCTTGAGGCCCGCGAGGCGGGACCCCGCGTAGGTGAGGCCGGAGAGTACAAGGATGAGACCTCGCAAAGGCTATACTAGAGACCACAAGGATGAGGCTTCCTCAAAGGCCTTGTACGATTATAATATGACGCGAGGGCGCGTTTGCTTGGGTAGTGTACCAAGATGTCTCCTCCCGAGAGCGGAGTATGGGCGGTGGTCCCGTACTCCGCTTTTTCGAAAGTACTTTGCCGAGGACCGACGTAGCAGCCATAAGTAAAAATCTTGTGAGTTTTTGAGGAGGGGGCATTTGCTTGGGTAGTGTACCAAGATGCCTCCCCTCGAAGGCGAGTATGGGCAGGGTCCCGTACTGCTCAAATTCCAAGTCTTTGGAGTTGGCGAAGGCGCTGGGCCGTTTGCGGACCGTTTGATTGTGAAGGCAGCGAAGAGTCCCTTCAGCATTTAATGCAGGAGAGATAAAGGAAGATGAGAGGTTTATCGACCGTTATGGGACGCAACACGTGGCGCCGTAGGGTCGATTACGCTTTGTAAAAGCGTTTCTTCTTTGCACGGCAGGGAGAGGTTTAATAACCGCTGGATGCCGGCACGTGGCGCCTCAGAGCCGTTCACGCTTAAAAGCGCTTTTTTATTTTGGCGGGCTTATAAAAGCGTACCGAGAAGATTGAAGCCTTTCTTCTCCACTCTTGCATTTGTTCGCTCCGCTTGAGTAGCCCTTTCGTATTCTTGCGTTTCTTGGCTATTTCATCGGCAGCTTGAGAGGTGATTTGCGGTGGTTCCTCCTTTTCGTTTGAGATTCCGCCGGTCAACTGTTCATTTGCCAACCGCTCCGTCCGTTCTTGCTTACTTCTTAACTACTCGTAAGTTTCCGTTCCTCGCATACCGAGTGCCTCCAGCTTCTCGAGCGCACCGAGCGCTTGACGAAATGCCTTTGCTGGACTGTTTTGATTTATATGCCTATGGTTCTTCTTTTGTAGAGATGGATTCCGGGGAAGCCGTTCGCCCGATGGTTGCTCCTCTAGACAAAACCACGGTGAAGTTTGAGAGAATTCACCAGATATGGTGGAGGCCTTCTCGCCCGTGGAGAAAACGCCGGTATATGCGTCCCGTGCGGGTGTTTGTCGGGCGATGGGTTGGCCTGCTACCGAGGAGAACAAGGAGAACCGGTGCTGTGCTCAGACACGGCGCAGCTTTCGGCAGGTTACGGTATCCCTTTCCGCAATCGGTGCAAGATCTTTGTGCTGATTGGTGAATGCCCCCAACTCAGTAGGCGACCAATACTTTCCAGAGTATTGCGGGCGATATTGTCGCCTGCCATATGGCCGGCGTGCAGCCCTTCGCCGAGGTGTTCAACCGCTTTCTATCGGTTGAGCCGAGGAGTGGGGGTGCGTTCTTCACGCTACTCCCATAAACGCTGGAGGTAACCACTCCATCTCCTTCACCGCTTCACCCGATCCTACCACAACCGGCACGGATCCTTTTTCTTCTTGCCGCCAAGGCACATGGGACTTTCCCGTGGCGAGGACGCGACAATCCGTGCAAAGCATTGCGCGGAGGCCTGTGCTGACTCACGGGGGAGTGCGGTGGCAGGCATACGTTCAACTACTGGGGTGGTTAGACGATGTCCTTTCGAGGAGCGCGTGCGAGGCGTTCTTCCCCTTCTCAGCTGCCCAACTGGACGAGACCACCCTAAGGTGGGCTGGGATTAGCACGGGTTTCGTCTTTGACCCTAGGTGTTACGGCCACCCCGAGCGGGTTGCGGCCGGGTGACCCGGCTCGGTTTTGGCCTCGCGGGTCACGTTTTCGGCGTTCAGACGGCTCCCGAGCCCTATCCGAGTATCATTTTGGCGAACCCTTCCGTATTTGAGGTCGTGTGGGTCCTCGGACGTTTCCGCCGAAAATATTTTTCCGCGCCGGGGTTGTCGGGTCGCCTCGGGACGTACAGCGGGCTCGGTAGCGCTCTCGAGATCTCAGTTTGGGAAGCCGTTTGCAGTTTTGGAGTCGTGGAAACGTCCGGTGTTGGTTGTGGAGTTTAATATTTGGGGCGGGACGTTCGGTTCCGGGCGACTCCCGGGGCTCGGGACGGGAATCCCGGGGCTCGGGATGGAAATTTTCTGACGGCTTTGGGGTGAGTTGGGTTTTAATTTAAGATGGAATTTATGGGTAGTTTTATAGAATTTTGGAGTGACGGAATTTCGGTTCAGTTGACACGCCGCACGTCGGGTTTTGGTTCGGGTTCAGCGAGCTCGGTAGGACACTCTGGAATTGTAAATGAATTTCTGAAAAATGTTCTGTGAATGTTATAATATTCTGAAGATTGTGTCCGAGTTTCGTTAATTTTGGAATCCGATAATTATTTTTGGGCAAAAAGTATTGGAACTTTCGGAAAAATTGGGAGTTAATTTGCAATTGGTTGCAAAATTAATTAAAATCAGCATGGGCAACATTTATTCTTTTCGGCAGCAATTGGGAGAAGAAATGGGACACTTGGCTTTTTTCTATTTAAGTAGAGAGGTATGGGTTAAAGAGGAGATATATATATTATGACATAATATTTCATAAAATGAGTTAAAACTCATTTTCACTTCTCTTCTTCTTCTTCGTGGAGTGCTGCTGCCGCCATTCCATGAGCTCCTCCTCCAAGCTTGAGGTTCTTCATCTTGGCTCAAATCAAAGAGGAATTGGGTGATTTATGTGGTAAGTACCTCCCTAACTCCTCTTTTCTCATTAATTTGGAAGATTAGTGGTGAAAAGAGGAGTTTTTGCATTTGATGGGTTTGTTCTTAGCTATAAGCTAGGATGATTCTCTTCCTCCCATGTTTTAGTATGTTGTTCTTGGGTGGTAGGAGAGTGTTAATCAAGTGTTGGATTTTGGAAAACACAACTTGGGTGGAAACTTAGGTTTGGCCGAAATTATGGAAGAAATTCCAAAATTGTGTGTGGTTGTTATCTTGTTTCATGCTTCAAGTATGTTAGTTCTAGCATGATTCTAAGCTTATGTATGGATTCAATTTGATGGAAAACAAGTTGAGGTAAAAACCCCTTTTGGCCGAAATTGTGAGTTGTTGATCAATGGTGGATTTTGTTGTTTGGGTGCAATTGGATAGCATTCATGGTTTAGAAATGTAATTGGTGATTAAAGAGTGCAAATGGAACTTTGTTTGGATTGAAATGGAGGTTGGGTGAGAAAACCCTCTTTGGCCGAATTGATAAGTGAAGGGGTTTTATTGATTTTGGTGTAATTGGTTAGTAAGCATGCTTAGGAAGTGGAATTGGTGATTAATATGATTATGTGGAAGCTTGAATGGATTGAATTGAAAGTTGGATGAAAAGTTGATTAATAACCGAAATCTTGGAATGATTCTTTTTCAATGTTGGAGGTTCATTTTGGTTAAATTGGAGGTTAATATGGTGTTGGGCTTGAATTTAGGAGTGGATGGAAGTTTGAAATGTTGAATTCGGTTAAGGAATGAAAAAGTTACAATTAATCGGGATTATCGGAAAATGGCGGGTAATGAAGGGTTAAGGTTGGATATGATCAGTTCAGATTAGTGTATGATGTATGTCAATGTATAATCTTGCATTGTCTAGGTTGGTTCTGAATTCGACGCTTTCTGTGAAAATCTGGAATTTTACGGAAATTCTGTCGGATTTTCGGTTTTGGGGTCGGGGGTTGTAGTTTGGTAGTGTGGTTGATGAGGATGCTAATTCAACTTGGTTTGGCAGATTCTGAGTTTCGGTGGTTAGGAAAAGAGGAGTTCTAAGTTTCGGGGCACGGTGTAGGTGTTATCCAGAATCGGTCCAATACTCTGGATTTTGAGGTAAGGGTTTGGTTCTGCTATTTTTGGTAAGATAGGTGTATGTTTAGTTTCATTTTCTGTTCTGCAGGTATTTCAAGATTATATGCCTAGAGCATATTCTCGTAGTCTGTAGGTGTATGTATTGTAGCACTTCGCTTTGCAGTGTATTTCGGAAATTTCGCTTTAAGGTAAGTTCTGTGATCTCGTAGGTGTATGCCTTGTAGCATACTGTCTGCTAATCCTACGTTTGTAGGAGTATGCCTTATGGTATACTGTCTGCTAACACTACGACAGCTTGTGGGTTCGCTACCCCACTGGTGCACCATGCTTCGTAATAGCTTCGCTTCGACTCCCCTTAGTGGGAGGTCATTGCCCGATCTGTTATAAGGTTTATGGCGATTTGGAATCGCACATCCTTCGGGATTCCGATTTGTTTCGTACATGTATGTTATTCGTATTCTTGCGTATATTGCTATCTTTCTGCTTTTGCAGGGTTGCATATACTTATCTTACCCCAAATCCCTTACGGGTCCTTTTAGGACTCACCCTTTTTGGGTTCTGTTTTTGGATTTCGTAGGTCCGGTAAGCGGCCGGGGTAGGTTTCCGCGAGGCTTCGCCTTGGGTGTGTTTTGCAGCAGTTTGCACCTTGCGGTCCGGGATTGTGTACTTGGTGTGAATCCCGCGCAAGGTATTTTGTTACTTAGATTCTAAGGTTGGCTCAGAGTTGCATATGCACACTTTCGTATTGCTATGATGGTTGTATGTCCGTATATACATTGGTATATTCTGCTCTATATTCTGTTCTCAGCGCTTGGCGCTTGCTAGACATTTTAGGTTCTGTGAATTCTCGTATGTATATGTGTTTTGGTGCGTAAGCACTCGGCCCACGGAGGGCGGGGCTTACTCGTTATTAGTGCATGAATTGTATGGTTGCATTTTATTTTTGGTTATACGCATGAAATTTCCGTTAGTCTGCTTCCACAAACCTTCCGTTCTCGGGTCCGCTACGCGCGGCGGGTCTCGATGGACCTGCCACTCCTTTCCATTCCGGCTTCCGCTTCCGGCGTCCCGGCGCCCCCGCCTCCGCAACCGGGCTCGGGCGGCGTGCGGTGACAAGTTGGTATCAGAGCCAGGTTAGTGACCATATTGGTCGTCAGTGGTGACTTGTAGTGACGACTATTGTTGTACATTTTATTTTAGAATGGTTTGGTACGGAGATTGGCCACCTCCTTACTTGAACCACTTCAAAATAAAATTGTGGAACAAAGTTGATCCTTCAAGTTATCCTGATAGTTGCAGATTACGCACTGGGATTTCGGAATTCTCGTAAGATTATTACGAGTAAGGGGATTGTGGAAAAGTTTCGTGTACGTAAAATTGTGTGTTAGGAAAAGATTTGGTGAAATAAGCATGAACTGCTTCTGTGATTCTGTGAAATGCATGATTTTATCATTCTGAGAAGTAACTTCTGTGTCAAGTACTGCATTGCACTACAGAGCCTTAGAAAACTGCTGCTAGCTTCTGTAGGGATTAGGAGTGACCGAGTTGTCTGGACTCTCGCTTTGGTCCGGAATGTCTCAGTTGGATTCACACGCGTAGGCAAGCAGTGTTGTAATCCCATGCCTCCGAGAGATAGGGTTTGAACTGTTGGTTATGGGTTGAGTTGGTATATGGTTTGGAAATTTGGTTTGGGATAAGTTGTTTTTCTGGTTGGACTTGGTTTGAGGAATTGTGTACTACACGCGAATAGCGTGATTTGGTACCGGAGGGGCGGGACTGAGATCCCACACCTCCGTGGAATAGGATACGGGTTCAGCGTAACCCAGGGTCTGAACAACCACACTCACCGCCCCGAGGTTTAGCGGTCGTAGGGACCCCTCTCTGATTTGGTATTACCGCCAGCCTAGCTGGTTCAGAGGCGGCAGTAGGCAGGGGAAAATCTGTTTATGCCACGGTAAGGGCATTTTGATCAGGTGGTGATAGCAAGACTTAAGCCACTGCTCGCCATAGTTTTGGGATCAGTAAGTGAGTGACTCTGACAAGGGTGGTCACTACGACACCTAGACTTCTCGCCGGTCCTATCAACGACGGGGAGATCTGAGACACCGGTCTGACGAGGTTGGACTTTTGGAGAGGTTTCAGAGTCTGAATCCCCCCCCGAGGTTCAGCGGCCGAGGAGGGCCGGAGGTAGTAGAGACTTGGGTTGCAGGAATTGACAAACTCCTGGAGGGAGGCTATTCTGAGCCGGTTGGCCGCCGGTTAACGGCTACTCCGGCCGATTGCTTCCAGCATTCTCGAACCGGAGTTCGGATTGACCCGATATCTGATTTCTAGTGTCCTCGGCAAAGGTACCGGACATTTCCGCGGAAAATATTTTTCGGGCCGGGGTTGCCGTCGGACGATTTTCGGGATTCTCGGCGGAGAAACGGCTCCCGGAGTGACCCGGGACTCGAGGATTTGCGCTTTGAGGAAGATCTCGAGTCGGGATATAATTTACATTTTTCTCGTGAAGAAAATGTTCGGGTCGGAAATTACGGTTTCGGGCGCTTTAGTAGAGGTAGAGAGGGAGCACCACCGCACGATTTTATCCGATTTGTAGTAGGTATCGCTCGTGTTGAATTTGTTATCGGCAGGAGGGCCGATGTTTAAGTAGCAGGTCTGATACTCTTAGGGTACGGGATTGCCCTCTTACTGTAGGGCAGGAGTCAGCAGGAAGCTCTGTAAGGTACTATATTTCCGAATGAGATACCGGTTCATGCGTTATTTGATACAGGAGCATTTGTTCTCATTGTAACACCGAAATGTGTTACATTTCTGTATCTGTTTTTTAGTACCTTGCCTCAAACGCATTTAGTAAAAACTGCAGGAAGTCAGTTTCTATTTTCCAATGAGATGGTTCGGGGTTGTACGATATCTGTAAGCGGACATCGGATGGTATCGGATTTATTGGTTTTAGACACGCCGAACTATGATATTATTCTTGGGATGGACTGGCTATCCAAGAATTCTCGTGCACATTGATTGTGCAACCCGAACCATTATGGTTTCGGAGAGGTACTACCTCTCACGACTCCGATCGGTTTGACTATCGCACAAAGACGCAAGGAGCTGCGATTCGGATCAGCCGTCCGATAGTTGGTGTAGGGAATGCTATGATCTGAATGAGGCTGATACTAGGTTGAAGTTGGATGGTTTACCATGGGTTCGAGATTTTCCGCAGTATTTCCGGAGGAGTTGCCCGGATTACCACCAGAGCGGGAAATTGTGCTTGAGATTTACCGCAATGGCATCGCTCCGATATCTATTCCTCCTTATCGGATGCCCATTTCGAGATGCAGAGTAGAAGAAGCAACTGGAGGAATTACAAGAAAAGAGTTTCATCCGACCGAGCACTTCAGCTGGGGTGCTCGGTTCTGTTTGTTAAGAAGAATGATGGGACACTGACTTTGTATTGATTACAGACGGTTGAATGCACTTATTGTGAAGAATAAGTATCCGTTGCTAAGGATTGACGATCTTTTGATCAACTTCGGGTTCAAGAGTTTCCTCTAAGATTAATTTCCGATCCGGGTATTTTCAGCTTAGGGTGAAGGATGAGAACATACCTAAGACTGCTTTCCGCACCCGGTATGGACACTTTGAGTTTACGGTCATGCCATTTGGGCTGACCAATGCTCCAAAGGCATTCTTGGATCTGATGCATCGGGTGTTCCGGCCATACTTGGATTCATTTGTAGTGGTCTTTATTGATGATATTCTGATATATTCTCGGGATGCGGACTCGCATCGGGAGCATCTGAGGGTAGTTCTGCAGACACTTTGGGAACATCAGCTTTACGCTAAGTTCTTAAAGTGTGAGTTCTGGATCCGGGAGGTCACCTTTCTGGGACATGTTATTTCTGAGCATGGTCTGTCTGTGGATCCAGAGAAGGTGAGGGCAGTTCGGGATTGGAAACAACCTACCACAGTACGGGAGTTCAGGAGCTTCTCAAGGTTAGTAGGATTTTATCGAGGGTTTGTACCAGGTTTTCTATCCTGGCATCTCCGCTTACGCAGTTGACCAAGAAGGGTCAACTGTATATCTGGTCTGATAAGTGTGAGCAGAATTTTCAGAAGTTGAGGCGGTAGTTGACTAACGCTCCGATTCTGACTCTTTCAGATCCGATTTTGCCGTATGTGAATTATACGGGTGCTTCCACATCTGGTTTGGGATGTGTGTTGGTGCAGAGCGTTTTGTGGTAGCTTATGGGTCGAGGCAGCTGCGACCGCATGAGCTGAACTAACCGACACATGATCCGGAGTTGGCTATAGTAATTTATGCGCTGAAACATTGGAAGTAATATCTGTTTGGTAATAAATTTCAGATTCTTACCACCATAAGAGTCTGAAATATCTGTTTACGAAAAAGGAGCTTAATTTGAGGCAAGATAGATGGCTCGAATACATTAAGGACTATGATTGTTGTGTCGAGTACATCTCGGTAAGGGCAACACGGTTACCGATGCACTGAGCAGGAAGTATACCGGGTTGGTTAAGGGAGGAAATGTTGGGGACTGGTCCGAGGAGAGAGATTCGACTTGCCTTTGGCACAGGGGGGCAGCTCTGGGAGTGTGCTCAGGTTATTACACTTACCATACATTCTGAGTGGCTTGATAGGATGCGCGAAGCGCAAGGTAGAGATCTGGTATTGAAGAAGTTATCCGGGGTAGATAAGGAGTTATTTGTTACCGACGCTTTCAAGATGGCAGGATTGCTATACTTCCGAGACCGCCTTTGTGTACCGGAGGATCGGGAGTTCGGAATGATATTTTAGAGGAGGCACACTCGAGCAAAGCTTTGAGCATCAGAAACCGGCAGGGACACTGCAGACTTTGCCCATTCCAGTCTGGGAGTGGGGCAATGTTACTATGGACTTTCTGAATGCACTGCCCCTGACACGGTCTCGCCATGATGTTATCTGGGTTTCTGTGGATCAGCTGATAAAGTGCGCACACTTTCTGCTTATACGGGTCATAGACCCTCTGGAGAAGCTTGCCGCTTTACATCGTGGAGATTGTACGGTTACATGGAGTCCCAAACTCCATTGTATCTGACCGTGATCCGCGTTTCACAGCACGGTTCTGGAGAGCTTTTCATGAAGCACTGGGCACGCGACTCCATCTGAATACAGCTTATCACCCACAGACGGACGGGCAGTCGGAGCGGGTGATTCTGATATTGGAGGATATGTTGCGAATCTGTATTTTGGATTTTGGAGGAGTTTGGGACTAACAGCTTGCTTTGATAGAGCTTTCGTATAACAACAGCTTTCAGACTACGATTGGCATGATACCATTTGAGGCGTTGTACGGGAGGAGGTGTATGACACCATACTGTTGGACAGATGTGTCTGATGGGGTTGAGCTGGAACCCGAGCTTTTTGAAGAGACTACGGCGAAGATCAGATTATTACAGCGCGGATTAAAACCGCGAACGATCGCACCACCGCTTATACGAACCGCCGCCGTAGGCTCTTGAATCGAGTTTGGTGATAGAATTTGACCGGAGGTAGCACCGCTTTAGAGGGACAGTAAGATTTGATAGGCGGGGCAAGTTACCCCGAGTTATATCGGTTTTCATGAGTTTCCAGAGTAAGTTGTTAGGTTGGTTTCCCCCCCCAACTGTTTCTGTTTTATGTGATATCTTCCAGGATAGCCTGTTGTGGATCGGTTAGATTTAGGTTCGGTACTGTCTGGGGTTGTCTGGTAGAAATACCGGCAACTGACTCGGGGTGCAATAAGATGCACCCGGAGGGTGGGACGCCGTGAGGCTCTGTATGGTAGTCTAAACTACCACTCCCGCCGCACCAAAGACGGTGGTCCGATTGTTCTCGGTTAGAGGGGTGTTCATATTTTCTCGGTTGGTAGCGACACTGTCCTGGTTGATTCGTGCTACTCTTGGAGGACCAAGAGTTCTAAGGGGGAGAATGTTACGGCCACCCCGAGCGGGTTGCGACCGGGTGACCCGGGCTCGGTTTTGGCCTCGCGGTCACGCTTTCGGCGTTCGACGGCTCCCGAGCCCTATCCGAGTATCATTTTGGCGAACCCTTCCGTATTTGAGGTCGTGTGGGTCCTCGGACGCTTCCGCCGATAATATTTTTCTCGCGCCGGGGTTGTCGGGTCCGCCTCGGGACGCATGGCGGGCTCGGTAGCGCTCTCGAGATCTCAGTTTGGGAAGCCGTTTGCAGTTTTGGAGTCGTGGAAACGTCCGGTGTTGGTTGTGGAGTTTAATATTTGGGGCGGGACGTTCGGTTCGGGCGACTCCTGGCTCGGACGGGAATCCCGGGGCTCGGGATGGAAATTTTCTGACGGCTTTGGGGTGAGTTGGGTTTTAATTTAAGATGGAATTTATGGGTATTTTTATAGAATTTTGGAGTGACGGAATTTCGGTTCAGGTTGACACGCTCGCACGTCGGGTTTTGGTTCGGGTTCAGCGAGCTCGGTAGGACACTCTGGACTGGTAAATGAATTTCTGAAAAGTGTTTTGTGAATGTTATAATATTCTGAAGATTGTGTCCGAGTTTCGTTAATTTTGGAATCCGATAATTATTTTTGGGCAAAAAGTATTGGAACTTTCGGAAAAATTGGGAGTTAATTTGCAATTGGTTGCAAAATTAATTAAAATCAGCATGGGCAACATTTATTCTTTTCGGCAGCAATTGGGAGAAGAAATGGGACACTTGGCCTTTTTCTATTTAAGTAGAGTAGTATGGGTTAAAGAGGAGAAATATATATATTATGACATAATATTTCATAAAATGAGTTAAAACTCATTTTCACTTCTCTTCTTCTTCTTCGTGGAGTTCTGCTGCCGCCATTGATGAGCTCCTCCTCCAAGCTTGAGGTTCTTCATCTTGGCTCAAATCAAAGAGGAATTGGGTTCTCCATGTGGTAAGTACCTCCCTAACTCCTCTTTTCTCATTAATTTGGAAGATTAGTGGTGAAAAGAGGAGTTTTTGCATTTGATGGGTTTGTTCTTAGCTATAAGCTAGGATGATTCTCTTCCTCCCATGTTTTAGTATGTTGTTCTTGGGTGGTAGGAGAGTGTTAATCAAGTGTTGGATTTTGGAAAACACAACTTGGGTGGAAACTTAGGTTTGGCCGAAATTATGGAAGAAATTCCAAAATTGTGTGTGGTTGTTATCTTGTTTCATGCTTCAAGTATGTTAGTTCTAGCATGATTCTAAGCTTATGTATGGATTCAATTTGATGGAAAACAAGTTGAGGTAAAAACCCCTTTTGGCCGAAATTGTGAGTTGTTGATCAATGTTGGATTTTGTTGTTTGGGTGCAATTGGATAGCATTCATGGTTTAGAAATGTAATTGGTGATTAAAGAGTGCAAATGGAACTTTGTTTGGATTGAAATGGAGGTTGGGTGAGAAAACCCCTCGTTGGCCGAATTGATAAGTGAAGGGGTTTTATTGATTTTGGTGTAATTGGTTAGTAAGCATGCTTAGGAAGTGGAATTGGTGATTAATATGATTATGTGGAAGCTTGAATGGATTGAATTGAAAGTTGGATGAAAAGTTGATTAAGAACCGAAATCTTGGAATGATTCTTTTTCAATGTCGAGGTTCATTTTGGTTAAATTGGAGGTTAATATGGTGTTGGGCTTGAATTTAGGAGTGGATGGAAGTTTGAAATGTTGAATTCGGTTAAGGAATGAAAAAGTTACAATTAATCGGGATTGTCGGAAAATGGCGGGTAATGAAGGGTTAAGGTTGGATTTGATCAGTTCGCTTATTGTATGATGTTTGTCAATGTATAATCTCGCATTATCTAGGTTGGTTCTGAATTCTCGACGCTTCGTGAAAATCTGGAATTTTACGGAAATTCCCGGATTTTCGGTTTTGGGGTCGGGGTTGTAGTTTGCAGTGTGGTTGATGAGGATGCTAATTCAACTTGGTTTGGCAGATTCTGAGTTTCGGTGGTTAGGAAAAGAGGAGTTCTAAGTTTCGGGCACGGTGTAGGTGTTATCCAGAATCGGTCCAATACTGGATTTTGAGGTAAGGGTTTGGTTCTGCTATTTTTGGTAAGATAGGTGTATGTTTAGTTTCATTTTCTGCTCGCAGTATTTCAAGATTATATGCCTAGAGCATATTCTCGTAGTCTGTAGGTGTATGTATTGTAGCACTTCGCTTTGCAGTATTTCGGAAATTTCGCTTTAAGGTAAGTTCTGTGATCTCGTAGGTGTATGCCTTGTAGCATACTGTCTGCTAATCCTACGCTTGTAGGAGTATGCCTTATGGTATACTCGTCTGCTAACACTACGACAGCTTGTGGGTTCGCTACCCCACCGGTGCACCATGCTTCGTAATAGCTTCGGCTTCCGACTCCCCTTAGTGGGAGGTCATCGCCCGATCCGTTATAAGGTTTATGGCGATTTGGAATCGCACATCCTTCGGGATTCCGATTTGTTTCTCGTACATGTATGTTATTCGTATTCTCATGCGTATATTGCTATCTTTCTGCTTTTGCAGGGTTGCATATACTTATCTTACCCCAAATCCCTTACGGGGTCCTTTTAGGACTCACCCTTTTGGGTTCTGTTTTTGGATTTCGTAGGTCCGTAAGCAGCCGGGGTAGGTTTCCGCGAGGCTTCGCCTTGGGTGTGTTTTGCAGCGGTTGCACCTTGCGGTCCGGGATTGTGTACTTGGTGTGAATCCCGCAAGGTATTTTGTTACTTAGATTCTAAGGTTGGCTCTGTAGTTGCATATGCACACTTTCGTATTGCTATGATGGTTGTATGTCTGTATATACATTGGTATATTCTGCTCTATATTCTGTTCTCAGCGCTTGGCGCTTGCTAGACATTTTAGGTTCTGTGGAATTCGTATGTATATGTGCTTGGTGCGTAAGCACTGGCCCACGGAGGGCGGGGCTTACTCGTTATTAGTGCATGAATTGTATGGTTGCATTTTATTTTGGTCATACGCATGAAATTTCCGTTAGTTTACTTCCACAATCTTTCCGTTTTCGGGTCCGCTACGCGCGGCGGGTCTCGATGGACCTGCCACCTCTTGTTTTCCGGCTTCCGCTTCCGGCGTCCCGGCGCCCCCGCCTCCGCAACCGGGTTCGGGCGGCGTGCGGTGACATAGGTGCCCCGCCATACGAGGGATGGGCTCCCGTCCATCGTGGGACAATGATAGACTCTTTCTTCGCTGCTCTAGCGGTGCCCAAAGGTACGCCGCGCACATATACAAATATACTGTAAATTTGTAAGAGGTTTGGTAGAACCTGGTCTGAAGTCCCTTTTTGTCTGCAGATGCCGTTGCAGAGTCTGGCGAAGCCCAGGGCAAGAAAGCATCCATGCGTATTGCCCAACGGGTGCACCTGGCCTGTGCACTCGGGAAGACGCCGCCGGGCGGTCAAGGTGTTGGGACCCACTGTCCCCAAACTGCCGAAAAAGAGGGCTGGTATCAAGCCTTCGATGGCTTCTCACCGGAGAAGAAGAAGAGAAAAGTGGCTGCCACGCAGCTCGAAGAAGAGAGAGCCCGCCGGTGCCGAGGGACCCCGGCTGAAGGGCCGGGCCGGGAGGCTGAGAATCCCATTGAGCAGAGGGGCCTACTCCAGCTTATTTTAATCAAGAGGCTGTGGAGCCTCTGGGAAGAGGGTCCTATTCCAGTCATTTCACCTGAAGAGGCTGTGGAGCCTCGGCTGGGAAGAAGTTCCTAGTGGGAGCCCCGGCTGAAGAAGCCAAGAGTGGATTTGACGTGCCTCTTACTTGTTGAAGAGGTCGTGCCTTCGCAGAGGGCCCAGAGGGAGCGCGAGCAGATAGCGCTGCTCCCATAGAGGTTGTGCCCATCTCGGTGGTGCAGCCTATTTCTTCCGAGGAGGCCACCGCCGAGGCCTTTGTGTCCGGGCTCTTGCGAGCCCTTCACCAGTTCAAGGTGAAGACTTGCCCGGTCATGTGGTCGCGGCAGAGATCATCACCAGAGGAAGAGTGCCTCCTCCCAAGGGTAAGATGTCAGCGGCTAACGTCCTGATCTCTATGAGAAGGAGGGGCAACCAAGCTGCAAAGGCCATTGGGAGTACTGGCCAACGGGTGGTACCAGTCATTCCTTCGGAGGAGGCGGAGACCACTAATGCAAGGGAAGAGATCCCTGCAGCCATCCCTTCTGGAGAGGGGATCCCTGAAGAGGCCCCTTCAGGGGAGAAGGCCCCTGCAACGAAGGGGAAGAGGATCCTGGTGGTTGAGGAGACTTCTTCCTCCTCTAATAGTGAGGCCCCGGAGGAAGGGGGTCTGGTAACACGGTCCTCTGCGAGGACAAGTGGTTGGGAGGTTGCCCAACCTTCCAGCAGCCAGCTGGAAGTCAGTGGATGGGGGCGTCCTTCTGCTGGTAAGTCTTTTTGATTCTGACAGTGTTTTCTTTGTTTTTGAGTTCATACTTCTGTTTCCTAGTTGCTTGATGCCTGTTCTTTGTAGGCGAGGGCCCTTCAGGCCAAGGGGCCGGTCCCTGTGAGGCTCTCGTGGACCAAGGGGTCCTGACAGAGATCCCTGCCGATTGGGGGACCAGTGACCGAGGTCCTTGAGAAAACCGGAGTCTGGTCTCACTATTTGGAGCGGAGTCTCTTTGCTGCAAAGACGGTCCCCAAGTGGTCTCGAGGAGCCAGACCTCCCGAGAGTTCGAGAGGCACCAGACTGCACTCAGGTGTACAGGAGCAAGGGAGGCTCTGAAAGATGCATGGGATCCGGTCTTCCTTCTTAGGAACAGCAGTTCATCACTGCGGGGAGGGAGCAAACCCTCCAATCCCGCCCGGAGGGGCTGCGCACCCCCTATGACAGGAGGTGACCGAGCGGAGCCTGGACTCCCCGCTGAATTCATGAGGCAACTCAACAGAGTCTGCAGGTAAGACAGCTTCTGGTCTTTATGTATAAGTTTAGTTTAGCCTTTTTCTGCTTCTGCTTTAATAGCATTGGGATGCAGGCGGCTGTCAAAGGTCATGCTGCTGCTGAGCAATGGCATGACTTCCTGAAGTACGCCAATAAGCGGGACGACGCCCAGATATCAGAGATTGCCTCTCTCAGGAGGGAGCTGGAGTCCTCAAAGAAGAGGGAGGAGGAGCTTAAGGAGGAGCATGCCAAGCGTGTGGCCCAACTAGAGAGTTGGTGCGATTATGGCAATCAAGAGTGGGCACACAAAGATGCGGTACCGGTGGGAGCAGGCCTGCCTACTTGATGTTGCGAAGCAACGCTTCCTTCAGCAGGTAGCAATGCTGGAAGCCAAGCAGCTTGAAAATGCTGTCTTGAAGGAGTCCCTCCTTTCTTTGGAGGCAGAAACCAAAGCTGTCCTTGCAGTGGTGAAGGCCCAGGTTGAGCAGGTAGAGGCCGCAACCGAGGAGGCGAGGAGCCAAGCTACCGTCTGTGCTCAACCGGGCAGAGAAGAGGGTGGAGGAGGGCAGGCTTGCTGCTGAGGTTGCCCCGAAGGCACGCCCGGAGGTCGCCACGACTCGGAGAAGGCAATGGCCTCGGTGTGGGAGATGGAGAAGGCTCTGGGCCTTCCTCCCTATGCAGGTGAGGATCCTGAGTCCTCTTCCTCCATCAAGGTGTCCATCCCCGAACGGATGCCTCGATCGGGTGGAGAAGCTTGGCGAAATCCAAGCCCCGGGCGAAGCGGGGCGCAGCCTACGAGGAGGGCTGGCTGCGATGCCGCTTCCAAGTGGAGAAGGCGTTCCAGCTCTAAATCTTGGGATCCCGGATGCTGCCAACACCAATGAGCCAACGGTAGAGGCGCCGTCTGGGGGAGCAGGAAGGAAGATGGGCGATGCCTGGTATGCCCTCTTAGACTAGGGTGGAGGTTCCAACATGTGGATGCCCCCCCTATCTTTGTATAAAGACCTGAATTCACACACTTTTTGGGAACAATAGATGAAGTAAAATTTCCTTTTACCTTCACTGTTTTGTAGATTCGCTTTATCTCGCGATAGCCCTGTAGGGTACGTTAGCTAAGTTTAACAACCATAGGCTAAGTCCTGTCTCATGGAGAGATGTCCTTCTGGGGTCCGCGAAGGCGAAGCCACAGGGACTCAGTTTTAAGTTTATAGTGACGAGGCACTCAAGATCCGCAACGGCGGAGCCACATGAGTCATTCCAAATGACTTGTGGGTTTACTTGTTGAGCCAAGCTGTGATGGAGACCACTTTTTTGAGATAAGTTCAGGGCCCCTTTTTGGACAACTGTTTAGGGAGTAAGCCCTTGGGTAGTGGACGGTGTACCAAGTAGAAGACCCCTGTAGTTTGCTCATCATTTATACGATAAGCATGCAGCAAAAGGTTCAGTTTACCTGGAGCCTGGAGTCGCGCGTTTGGCGAAGGCAGTAGGACGCTTGTTGAGACAAGTGGAGAATCATCTGAGGTTCTGGGGGGTAAGACCCACTGCTGTGTCTGGGGAGCCCTTGCGGAAGGTCTGCTGTGGCGCTCGAGGACGACTTACACATAGACCTCCCTGAAGGAGCCAAAAAAGGGGGTTACCCTTCCGCAGCGCAAGGGGATTACCCTTGGGGCGGGGCGAGTTGAAGGTCATATGGGGAATGAGACCCGCAACCACCTGTGTGGAGAAGTCCGAGCGGAAGGTCTGCTGTGGCGTGCGAGGACGACTTACACATAGACCTTCCTGAAGGAGCCAAAAGGGGGTTACCCTTCCGCAGCGCAAGGGGATTACCCTTGGGGCGGGGCGAGTTGAAGGTCGGTTGGGGAATGAGACCCGCAACCACCTGTGTGGAGAAGTCCGAGCGGAAGGTCTGCTGTGGCGTGCGAGGACGACTTACACATAGACCTTCCTGAAGGAGCCAAAAAGGGGGTTACCCTTCCGCAGCGCAAGGGGATTACCCTTGGGGCGGGGCGAGTTGAAGGTCGGTTGGGGAATGAGACCCGCAACCACCTGTGTGGAGAAGTCCGAGCGGAAGGTCTGCTGTGGCGTGCGAGGACGACTTACACATAGACCTTCCCGAAGGAGCCAAAGGGGGTTACCCTTCCGCAGCGCAAGGAGATTACCCTTGGGGCGGGGCGAGTTGAAGGCCAGTTGGGGAATGAGACCCGCAACCACCTGTGTGGAGAAATCCGAGCGGAAGGTCTGCTGTGGCGTGCGAGGACCCTTCCGCAGCGCAAGGGGATTACCCTTGGGGCGGGGCGAGTTGAAGGTCGGTTGGGGAAGGAGACCCGCAACCACCTGTATGGAGAAGTCCGAGCGGAAGGTCTGCTGTGGCGTGCGAGGACGACTTACACATAGACCTTCCTGAAGGAGCCAAAAGGGGGTTACCCTTCCGCAGCGCAAGGGGATTACCCTTGGGGCGGGGCGAGTTGAAGGTCGGTTGGGAATGAGACCCGCAACCACCTCGTGTGGAGAAGTCCGAGCGGAAGGTCTGCTGTGGCGTGCGAGGACGACTTACACATAGACCTTCCGGCAGGAGCCAAAAGGGGGTTACCCTTCCGCAGCGCAAGGCGATTACCCTTGGGGCGGGGCGAGTTGAAGGTCAGTTGGGGAAGGAGACCCGCAACCACCTGTGTGGAGAAGTCCGAGCGAGGGTCTGCCGTGGCGTGCGAGGACGACTTACACATAGACCTTCCTGAAGGAGCCAAAAGGGGGTTACCCTTCCGCAGCGCAAGGGGATTACCCTTGGGGCGGGGCGAGATGAAGGTCGGTTGGGGAATGAGACCCGCAACCACCTGTGTGGAGAAGTCCGAGCGGAAGGTCTGCTGTGGCGTGCGAGGACGACTTACACATAGACCTTCCTGAAGGAGCCAAAAGGGGGTTACCCTTCCGCAGCGCAAGGGGATTACCCTTGGGGCGGGGCGAGTTGAAGGTCGGTTGGGGAATGAGACCCGCAACCACCTGTATGGAGAAGTCCGAGCGGAAGGTCTGCTGTGGCGTGCGAGGACGACTTACACATAGACCTTCCTGAAGGAGCCAAAAGGGGGTTACCCTTCCGCAGCGCAAGGGGATTACCCTTGGGGCGGGGCGAGTCAAGGTCGGTTGGGGAATGAGACCCGCAACCACCGTGTGGAGAAGTCCGAGCGGAAGGTCTGCTGTGGCGTGCGAGGACGACTTACACATAGACCTTCCCGAAGGAGCCAAAGGGGGTTACCCTTCCGCAGCGCAAGGGGATTTGAGACCTGATCCTTGTGGTCTCCAGTATAGCCTTCGCGAGGTCTCACCCTTGTGGTCTCCAGCCTCACCTACGCGGGGTCCTGCCCTCGCGGGCCTCAAGACTCGCATGGGCGACGTCTCATACTCAACCTCACCCCTCGCGGTCTTAGGGCGAGCCCCCGCGATCTCCTTCGCCTCCATGGGTCTTACTCCCAGTCTCCTGCCTATACTGGCCCCGCCCAGATAAGGCCCTGGTACCCAGGTTCGTGCAACCCTCATCCCTTATTTGGCTATATTCTATTTGGGCCTTCGCCCCTATAGGCCTTCGCCCGCCGCTTGCTCCACTTGGAGAGAGACCACTTGGTCGTCTGACATCAACCGGCCAATAAGGAGGGCAGCACGAGCCTGGGAGATCTTCACCAGATTTATACGCCAGACATTCTCTGACAAGTGAATCACCTAAGGCGGTTTGCTGAGATCTTCATCATCACAGCCGCCTTATCTCCAATCGATCGACATGAGACTTATCTAAAAAGCCTGTCTAAAGGGCTTCAACTGGGGGAGGCTCTTCTCATGGCATCAATCTATAAATAGGGTGATGTCCACCCTAAATCGGGTAAGCTACTACACGCCCCTCACTCCCCTCTTGCTACTTCGAGTATTCTCCTTATCTTTTACAGATTACTCAACAGCAAGCTTGGAGTCTCAAGAACATCATCTTCTCCACCACATCAACCGAGAGTCCGGGCCTTCTTTAGGAACGAGACTATCGCTTGGCGCCGTCTGTGGGAACGAAAGTTCTTACTATAAACCCATATTACAAACCACAAGCAATAAGTCATGCCAACCACCCGAGTGCCAACAGAATAGTCGTCAAGGGAGGAGGAATCCTCCCGGGACAAATACGAACAATGATCCACCATCGAGCCATCCTCGAACCACGTTCCCCACAACGGGAGAAATCTCTATTCACTCAACAGAGGAAAGCTCCTCCCACGTTAAACGTAACATGACTCATTAGCGAAACACTCCACCTCCAAACACACCTCCAACGGGCCTCGGATCCGCCGCCCCGCAAACGATCACTTAGGCGGTTGGTTTCAACTTACTTGATACTCTCGCCACCACTCTTCTGGGCGTTCTGGATAGCGTTGGAACTCTTCGGACTAATAAGCCTGAAAGCCCGGCTACTCCTCATCAGCAAGTAAGTATCCCTGTTCCTTCTTCGTCATTACTTATCGAGCTTACTAGACGATTAGTGGAAGTGGAAAAAGAGATGAAAGGGCCGTGTCCATAATATCTCCGTGATGGGTCCTGACCACCTCTCGACTCCAACCTTTACTCGAGGGTTTTAGAAACCCCTCTTCCGACTGGGCCATTTCGCCAGCCTAAGCCGGATGCTTATGATGGCCTGTCGAGATCCACGATATTCATCTCCAGCCACACGCCTCCGCAATGGCAATAGCAAGGGCGGACGACAACACGCTCGTAGAGCTTTCAGCTCCACACTTACCGGGGCCGCCAACCGGTATACCACTCTCCGGGACAAACGGTTTGATTCCTTCGAGGAGCTATCCCGCAACTTCTCCAACCATTTTGTGGTATCCAAACCACCTCCTAAAACGGCGGGACACCTTCTTAAAATACGGCGTAAAAGGATGAGCCCTCGGAGAATATATTCAACGCCTGTGCCGAGTCTATCCGGGTCCCTAACCCGGGAGAAGAAGCTCGCCGCTTGCAGCTATCCAAGGCCTCCGCCTGGGAGTCCCTTTTCTTTGTGGATGTCCACACTAACCCGCCCACCAATATGGAACAATTCTTAAGTACAGCGTCGCGGTTCATGAATACGGAAGAGGTCACCCGACCACTCGCCAGAGCCGCCACGGCGGACGCCAAGGACAGCCCTCGCGACCGGACCCTAGGTCTCAAAGGCAGTACCCCACGCCCCCCAGTAGGGAGAGGGCATACATTTCTCTTCCCCCGCTGAGGGAATCTCGTACCAACATCCTCCATGCCTTGGAGCAAAAGAGGGAGGTCCCCACTTGGCCGCGGCCCCTCTCCCAGGAAATAACAAGGCAAAGCAACAAGTTTTGCCGCTACCACCGTGACAAAGGTCACGACACTGAGGACTGTTTTGAGCTCAAACGCATGATTGGAGAAATGCTGGCTCAAGGCAAGCTCAGGGAGTACTTGCTCCAAACTGAGGAGGGCCGTTGAAGAGAAGGTGACCGTGAAGGGCGCCGGCCAAGACCGCCGGCGGGGCGCTCCCAACAAAACCCAGGTCAAGAGAATTGCCCAGTCCCCCGGCAAGGGGACATATCGGCGTAATCACACAGTGTGAAGGCGCTGCGGCAAGACGCCGTCATATGAGGCAGATCTACCAGATAGACCACTCCTCTACTCAGTTTTTGCATCGCAGCGATGGCACCTCTGTGGCAATACCGCACGCTGACCCCTTGGTTATCACTGCCCGTATTGCGGGATGGGACGTCGACAGAATCTACATGGATACGGGGCAAATGCCAACGTAATCTACAAGCACACTGGTGGAGGCAAAGGTGCCTTTGTCACAAATTCAGCCCGTAAAGGGGCCACCTTTGGAATAGGACGGGATGAAATCCCAACCTTGGGGTCGATCACCCTACCCTACATGATGATGGGAACCACCAAGGAAAAAAAGCAGGTATGTCATTCGAGCTATGTGGACTTTATTGTCCTGGATCTCCCTACGCCATATAACGCCATCATCGGGCGACATACTCAAACTGAGTTCCATGTCCGCTGTGATGTGCGAACCCTGACTCTAGTTTTTCACACTGCGGCTGGGGATGCCTATATATTTGTCAACTAGAATGTGGCCAGAGGCAATTATGTCTCGCCTCGCCGGCCCCCGCAGCTTCCCCGGCCATCCGAGCCTAAGAGAAAGGCACCCGCAGAGGAAGCTGGTCCTATGGGCGAAACTGCCCCTGACTTGTCTGGAGCCTTTGAAGAGGTTGAGATCTCCCCCGGAAAGAAGTTTCGGGTGGGAAAGGACCTCGAGGAAAAGGACCAGCAAGCGCTCATCCATCTCCTCCATGCCAACAATGATGTCTTCGCGTGGAGCCCTGAGGACCTACCAGAGTTGACCCGCTGTTATTTCTCACAAGTTAAGTGTACTCCCGGCTTTAGCCCGGTTAGACAGAAAACAAGGGGCATGGCCCTAGACCGTAAGGATTTTGTACGCACTGAAGTGCAGAAATTGCTTAAGGCAAATATAATCAAGGAAGTTCACTACTCTGAATGGGTTGCGAATATTGTCCTCGCCGATAAAGAGGGCGGTCAGTGGTGACTTTGTGTGGACTACAAGGGGGTTAATAGGGCCTGCCCAAGGGACCCCTATCCTTTACCATCCATTGACCAACTGGTTGACTCAACCGTTCACCACTCGGTTTTTTCTTTTCTCGATGCTTATAGCGGGTACCACCAAGTCTTTATGGACCTGCAGAGGACGCGGTAAAACCGCCTTTACTATCAAGGCGAGGCCGTATATCATTATATCGAATGCCCTTCGGCTTAAAGAATGCGGGGCTACCTTCCAAAGGCTTGTAAATCAAGTCTTCGCAGCCGATTGGCCAAATCTTGAAGGTTATGTGGATGACATTGTGGTCAAAAGCAAGGCCGTCTCAACCCACCTCACAGATTTAAAGGAAACATTCGACAACTTCCGCAAATACAATATGCGATTAAATCCAAAGAAGTGTATCTTCGGCGTGGGCGAAGGAAAGTTCCTGGGATACCAAATCTCCAAAGGAGGAATCCATGCAAATCCCAAAAAGATTGAGGCAATCACTACCTTGCTCACCCCCAGGGGCTCAAGGAAGTCCAACAGCAGGCAGAAAGCTAGTGGCCTTGGGACGATTCGTCTCCAAACTAAGTGATCGCTGCAAACCTTTCTTCGATCGATTCGCAAGAAAAAGCTTGCAAATGGACGGAGGAGTGTCGGGAGGCATATGCCTCCATCAAACGACACTGCAAGAACTACCGCACTCAAGTGCCCTAGGCCAAAGCGATGACCTGGTCCTTTACCTCGCCACCTCAGAAAGAAGTGTCTCTTCTGTCCTTATTAAGGAAGAGGCCGCCAAGCAATGGCCAGTCTATTACACCAGCCATACTCTCCAAGATACGGAAACAAGGTATCCTCCTCCAAAAGGCTATATTGTCCCTTGTATATGCAGCAAGGAAGCTCAAGCCCTATTTCCAAGGGCACACTATTATAGTCCGAACGGACTTGCCAATTCAGACATCCTAAGGCGCCCGAACATTCTGGGCGCCGCCAAGTGGTGTATCGAACTTGGCGGCTTTAACATCAATTATGAGCCCAGAAAGGCAATTAAGGGCCAGGCCCTCGCCGACTTTATTGCGGAATTCTCGAATGCCGATATTGTCACAGCCACCCCCGCCCGGTTGCGGAGGCGGAGCCGGCCGCGACGCCGAGAACCGGAACCTACGGCGGAAAGCGCGGCAGCGGAGCATCGAGCTCAAATAACAAATAGCCAAGTGGCAACTAGCAACCCAGATACTCATTCAAGGCAAGCATACTAGAAAAATCCAACTTCTACCAAACATGCAGTTCATGGTGTCAAACATCAAACGTCGCCACAACACAAAAACACCAAAATCCAGGATATAACAACAACTCCAATATAAGCAAGTCGGGGCTCCGCCCTCGACTCAGAAGACAATAAAGGCAGAGTATGTCTCAGATTATACGTCTTATACAAATACATGATCTAAACTACATGCATGCAGCTACAGCTACAGAGCCATTAAACCAAAACCTATAAATATACCTATTGTGCGGAATCGGAAACTTTCTCACTCAGGAGATTTTCCGCCCGTGGTACTACTGCTGCTGCTGAAACCCAAGAAATCCGAAAGCACTGCGGACCTCTATTCCGCCAATTGCTTTTCAGAACAACCTGAAAGGTGGTAAACATATAAAAGGGTGAGTCCTCGAAAGGACCCAGTAAGGACTAAGGTAAAAGTGTAGTTTGCCCATATGGCGCGAACTGAACCTGCAAAACAGAGCAGATACAAGCACAATCGCATATATACATGTATGCAAGGTCAGAGGTGTGTCAATCCATCGTATGCGGTCCAACCGCCGAGCGACCTAAAACGACAGCCCTCTCTAAGAGGTCAGAAATATACGTAATGTAATGCAATGTAAAGCACGGTACCGCCGGGTCGTGATCCCCAAACTGTCGTAGGGTCACAGAAGTATATCGGCACCCCAAGTGCGGATATACGCAGGATGTCGGCACCCTTCAGTGCGGACACAGAACAGAAGTATCGGCACTCCCGGTGCGGATACACAGAACAGAATCAAGGAGCACCCGTGGCCTCTACGACCATACGGGTCTCGTCACAGAGCAGAACAAATAATAATAATAATACACAAACACAAACAGAAGTATCATTACCTGATAAACATATACGGAACAGAATAGGAACCCGGGCCTCTAAGGTCATCCGGGCCTTGAAACGGAACAAACATACATTTTACCAATTAAGCCCTTACCTCAGAAGCGCTGCCCCGCAGCCCAAAACTCGTGAAACCCCGGCTCCCGACCCGAAACGCCAAACTTGACTCCTATGGTTCCACGCTACTCCACTAACGTAAAATCAAGCTGGATAACCATTGTTGAGTCAGAACACATCCAAATAACTCCAGAAAGAAATTTCTGCACAAACCCGCACTTTCCCGGAAAATTCCACAGAAAGCTCGGTTTTACAAACCGAGCTAGAACATTGTTACTGATACATCCATAAACACAACCAAGCATTCAAATCATACCTTCTTCCCAAATCATTCACACAAGTCCGAATCGAAATTCTCGTTCAGACGTCCCGGTACAAATTTCGGCAGAGTTTCAGCTGCGCTACCGACTACCCCCTGTTCACAAATGATCCACAGATATAGAATATAAGTTCAAAATTCACAGAATCAGCCAATATCATTGGTGCCAAAACCGAGGCTCGGGCCGGAAAAAACGGCTTTCACACCGAGCCTTTTCTAACAAAACCAATTACACCATCAGAATCAGAACTTCGCTCTGATCACAAATATATCCTTACCTTTCGCTGAATCCACCGTTGGATTTTGCACCAAATCTTTGAACGGATCTTTGTAGCACTTCCGGCGCGTTTCTGCTCACGCTCATGTTATCAAACATGCACAAGAAGGTGCCGGGAACGTTTAGAAACCAAGAAATCAAACAAAACTTGTGATTCCATAATCACTTCCAAACTTCAGCAGCTCACGGTTTACAAACCGGGCTGAATCTTCACAAACCGACCTCAGATTATTCATTTACACAACACAAGGATCGTTTTGACATACTTACCTCGAAGCTTCGTCGAGAAACCTCCAAGTTCACCTTTGAGCTCAACATGGCGCAACAATGGTGAAAGAGAAACGGCAGGAAGGAAGAAGAAGAAAGAAGTATGGCTTTTTTCCATTTTTATTTCCTTTTATACTTCTTTTTCTTCCTGTTTCTTTTCTTTTTTCCTTCCTTAAATTAAGAAGGGACAAGTGTCCCTCCTCACACACACACACACATGCTGCCGACAATGGGCTGCTGCTGCCCATGCTGAACACTTTTGATTTTTGTGGCCAATTACTAATTAACTCCCAATTTTTCCGAAAGTTCCAATTCTTTTTGCCCAAAAATAATTACCGAATTCCAAAATTAACGAAACTTGGACACAACCCTCAGAATAATATAACATTCACAGAACATTTTTCAAAAGTTCGTTTACCACTCCAGAGTGTCCTACCGAGCTCGCTGAACCCGAACCAAAACCCGACGTGCGAGCGTGTCAACCTTAGCCGAAATTCCGTCACTCCTAAAGTCTATAAAATTACTCATAAATTCCATCTGACCTTAAATCACAACTTACCCCTCAGCGGTCAGAAAATGTCCATCCCGAGTCCCGGGATTCCCGTCCCGAGCCCCGGGAGTCGCCCGGAACCGAACGTCCCGCCCCAAATATTAAACTCTACAACCACCTCCGGGACGTCTCCACGACTCCAAAACTGCGAACGGCTTCCCAAACTGAGATCTCGAGAGTGCTACCGAGCCCGCTGTACGTCCCGAGACGACCCCGACAACCCCTGCGCGCTTAAAAATATTTTCGGCGGAAACGTCCGGGGGACCCACACGACCTCAAATACGGAAGGGTTCGCCAAAATGATACTCGGATAGGGCTCGGGAGCCTCCTGAACGCCGAAAAGCGTGACCCGCAGGCCAAAACCGGACCCCCGGGTCACCCGGTTGCAACCCGCTCGGGGTGACCGTAACATTCTCCCCCCCTTAGAACTCTTGGTCCTCCAAGAGTAGCCTGAACCATCCATACCGGTGTCACTACCAACCAGAATATACAAACATTCCTCTAACCCAGAACAATCGGACCACCGTACTGGTGCGGCGGGAGTGGTAGTTTAGACTACCATACAGAGCCTCACGGCGTCCCACCCTCCGGGTGCATCTTATTGCACCCCGAGTCAGTTGCCGGTATTTCTACCAGACAACCCTGCATAAGATCGAACCTAAGTCTAACCGATCCACAACAGGCTATCCCGAAGACATCACGTAAACACGAAGCTTGCTTGGGGGAAAAAGATCAACCTAACAACTTACTCTAGAAACTCATGAGAACCGATAAAATTCGGGGTAACTTGCCCCGCCTATCAAATCCTACTGTCCCTCTGAACGGTGCTACCTCCAGTCAAATTCTGTCACCAAACTCAGATTCAAGAGCCCTATGGCGGCGGTTCGTATAAACAGTGGTGCAGTCGTTCGCGGTTTTAATCCGCGCCTATAACAATCTAATATTTTCCGTAGACTACTCAAAAAATCGGGTTCCAGCTCAACCCCAACAGACACAACTGTACAACAGTATGGTGTCATACACCACCTCCCGCATAACGCCTCAAATGGTATCATGCCAATCGTAGTCCTGAAGCTGTTGTTGTACGAGAACTCTATCAACGCAACTGCTAGTCCCAAACTCCTCCAAAATCCAAAATACAGATTTGCAACATATCCTCCGATATCAGAATCACCCGCTCCGACTGTCCGTCCGTCTGTGGGTGATAAGCTGTATTCAGATGGAGTCGCGTGCCCAATGCTTCATGAAAAGCAATCCAGAACCGTGCTGTAAAACGCGGATCATGGTCAGATTCAATGGAGTCTGGTACTCCATGCAAACGCATAATCTTCCCGATGTAAAGCCGGCAAGCTTCTCCAGAGGGTCTATGACCCGATTAAGCGAAAAGTGTGCGCACTTTATCAGCCGATTCACAATAACCCGAGATCGCATCATGGCGAGACTATGTCGTGGCAAGGCAATGAAAAGTCCATAGTAACATTGCCCCACTCCCGAACCGGAATGGCAAAGTCTGCAGTGTCCCCGCCGGTTTCGATACTCAAACCGCCGAGTGTGCCTCCTCTAAAATCTCATTCCGTAACTCCCGATCCTCAGTACGTAAAGGCGATCTCAGAAGTATAGCAATCCCTGCCTATACTGAAACGTCGGTAACAAATAAACTATTATCTTCCCCAGATAACTTCTTCAATACCAAATCTCTACCTTGCGCTTCGCGCATCCTATCAAGCCACTCAGAATGTATAATAAGTGTAATAACCTGAGCACGCTCCCAGAGCTGCCACCTGTGCCAAAGGCACGTCAGATCACTCTCCTCAGATCAGTCCCCGACATTTCCTCCCTTAACTAACTCGGTATACTTCCTGCTCAGTGCATCGGCAACCGTGTTGCCCTTGCCAGAGATGTACTCGATACAGCAACCATAGTCCTTAATGTATTCGAGCCATCTATGCTGCCTCAAATTAAGCTCCTTTTGCGTAAACAGATATTTCAGACTCTTATGGTCGGTAAGAATCTGAAATTTACTATCAAACAGATATTGCTTCCAATGTTTCAGCGCATAAATTACTATGGCCAACTCCAGATCATGTGTCGGATAGTTTAGCTCATGCGGTCGTAGCTGCCTTGACCCATAAGCTACCACAAAACGCTCCTACACCAACACACATCCCAAACCAGATGTGGAAGCATCCGTATAATTCACATACGGTAAGATCGGATCTGAAAGAGTCAGAATCGGAGCGTTAGTCAACTGCCGTTTCAACTCCTGAAAATTCTGCTCACACCTATCAGACCAGATAAATCGTTGACCCTTCCTGGTCAACTGCGTAAGCGGAGATGCCAGAATAGAAAATCCCAGTACAAACCTCCGATAAAAATCCTGCTAACCCCAGGGAGCTCTTGATCTCCCGTGCCGTGGTAAGTTGTTTCCAATCCCGAATTGCCCTCACCTTCACTGGATTCACAGACAGACCATGCTCAGAAATAACGTGTCCCAGAAAAGTGACTTTCCGAATTCAGAACTCACACTTTGAGAATTTAGCATAAAGCTGATGTTCCCAAAGTGTCCGCAGAACTACCCTCAGATGATCCCGATGCGAATCCTCATCCCGAGAATATATCAGAATATCATTAATAAAACCACCAGAAATGAGTCCAAGTACGGTCGAAACACCCGATGCATCAGATCCGTGAATGCCGCTGGAGCATTGGTCAGCCCGAATGGCATGACCGTAAACTCAAATCGGGCGCGGAAAGCAGTCTTAGGTATGTCCTCTTCCTTCACCCTAAGCTGAAAATACCGAGATCGGAGATCAATCTTTGAGAAAACCCTCAAACCCCGAAGTTGATCAAAAAGATCGTTAATCCTCGGTAACGGATACTTATTCTTCCCAATAAGAGCATTCAACCGTCTGTAATCAATACAAAGTCAGAGTGTCCCATCATTCTTCTTAACAAACAAAACCAGAGCACCCCACGCTGAAGTGCTCGGTCGGACGAAACTCTTTTGTCAGTAATTCCTCCAGCTTGCTTCTTCTACTCCCGCATCTCGTAAATAGGCATCCGATAAGGAGGAATAGATATCGGAGCAAGACCACCGCAGTGGATGTCAAACACAATTCCCGCTCTTATGGTAATCCGGCAACTCCTCCGGAAATACCGCGAAAATCTCGAACCAACGGTAAACCATCCAACTTCAACCTAATACCAGCTTCATTCAGATCATAGCATTCCACTACACCAACTATCGACAGCTGATCCAGAATCTGTAGCTCCTTACTGTGCTGTGCGATAGTCAAACCAGTCGGAGTCGTGAGAGGTAGTACCTCTCCAGAAACCATAATGCTACGGGTTGCACAATCAACGTGCACAGAGTTCTTGGATAGCCAGTCCATCCCACGAATAATATCATAGTTCGGCGTGTCTAAAACCAACAAATCCGATACTATCAGATGTCCGCCTAGAGTTATCGTACAACCCTGAACCATCCCATTGGAAAACAGAACCTGACTTCCTGCAGTTTTTACTAAATGCGTTTGAGGCAAGGTACTAACAGACAGATACAGAAATGTAACACATTTCGGTGTTACAATGGGAACAAATGCTCCTGTATCAAATAACGCATGGACCGGTATCTCATTCGGAAATATGGTACCTTACAGAACTTCCTGCTGACCCTGCCCCCTACAATAAGAGGGCAATACCGCACCCAAAGAGTGTCGGACTCGCAACGTAAACATCGGCCCTCCCGCCGATAACAAATTCAACCGGAATGATACCTACCGCAAATCGGATAATATCGTGCCGGTGTTGCTCCCCCTCTACCTCTACAAAACTGCCCAGTCCTATTTGGCAGTCCAGAAATCTGCCGGGTTCCCGGCTGTGTGGAGCCCCTCGTACACCCTTAACCTCTTTGCAAGGTGAAGCGACTCTCAACCTCCTCTTGCTCGAGGAGTTGAGCCCAATAACCGCTTCCCGAAACAAAGTAATGTCTAAAGGTCTCAAAACCCACCTGAACTCGGGCGCAGTCAACGAATAAACCTCTTAGCCTTCTATTCTTCCATTCCATAGTACTACGGTACGTAGCAAACCAACCGACCAAACTCTCACTCATACTCTCCGACTGTCCTGTCTCCCTGATGAAACTCATCAACTGTGCCTGACACAGATTTCTGGCTACATCCCCACTGCACTGCTAGTGGAAAATGTAGCCTCCCCCAGGAGTTTGTCAACTCCTGCAAACCAAATCTCTACTACCCCAGACCCTTCTCGGTCATTGAACCTCGGGGGGGTTCAAACTCTAAAACCTCTCCAAAAGTCTGACCTCGCCAGACTGGTGCCCCAGATCTCCTCGTCGTTAATAGGACCGACGAGAAGTCTAGGTGTCGTAGTGACCACCCTTGTCAGAGTCACTCACTTACCGATCCCAAAACTATGGCGAGGTGGCTTAAGTCTCGCTATCACCACCTAATCAAAATGCCCTTACCGTGGCATAAACAGATCTTCCCCTGCCTACTGCCGCCTCCGAACTCGTCTTTGCCGGGCAAGTACCCAAAGACACTGCACTCGGTCCAACACCAATACCAAAGCAGAAAGGGTCCCCGTGACTACTAGAACCCCGGGGTGATGATTGTGATTGTTCAACCCTTGAATTACGCTGAACCCGTATCCCATTCTTCGGAGGTGTGGGATTCCAGTCCCGCCTCTCGATGCCAAACACGCTGTTCGCGTGTAGTAAACATTCCCTTAAACCAAGTCCAACCAAAGCCAACTTATCCCATATCCAAAAGTCCAAATCAACTAACTCTTCCCATCTATCCAAAAGCCAGCAGCAGTATTCTAAGGCTCAGTAGTGTAATGCAATGCATGATGCGAAAATTCATTTTAGGACCAGACAACCAAATATCAAATCCTCAAACACGTAATCAGTTCATGTTCATATCACGAATCACACCATATACCAAACAATGAATTAAAGTACCGGATCATACCAAGTCCAACTTCTAAATCTTCAAAATGCTTCAAAGAACCGCCCACGCTCCACACCCATTCCAAGGTGGTTCAAATAAGGAGGTGGCCAGTCTCCGTACGTAACCGCCTGCAATGAAACGTAGAACGGTGGCTTGTACCTCGAAGTCACTCCCACGCTTACCTACCCACGAACAGTCTTAACTTACTCCAAGGGTCCACCGGACTTGTATACTTGCCTTTCACATTCCATACCCAAAACCAAACATACTTTACCTTTTGGGTCATTCCGACCCGACTGCTCGATACCAACTTGTCACAGCCACCCCGCCCGGTTGCGGAGGCGGAGCCGGCTGCGACGTCGAGAACCGGAACCTACGGCGAAAAGCGCGACAACGGAGCATCGAGCTCAAATAACAAATAGCCAAGTGGCAACTAGCAACCCAGATACTCATTCAAGGCAAGCATACTAGAAAAATCCAACTTCTACCAAACATGCAGTTCATGGTGTCAAACATCAAACGTCGCCACAACACAAAAACACCAAAATCCAGGATATAACAACAACTCCAATATAAGCAAGTCGGGGCTCCGCCCTCGACTCAGAAGACAATAAAGGCAGAGTATGTCTCAGATTATACGTCTTATACAAATACATGATCTAAACTACATGCATGCAGCTACAGCTACAGAGCCAATAAACCAAAACCTATAAATATACCTATTCTGCGGAATCGGAAACTTTCTCACTCGTGAGATTTTCCGCCCGTGGTACTACTGCCGCTGAAACCCAAGAAATCCGAAAGCACCGCGGACCTCTATTCCGCCAATTGCTTTTCAGAACAACCTGAAAGGTGGTAAACATATAAAAGGGTGAGTCCTCGAAAGGACCCAGTAAGGACTAAGGTAAAAGTGTAGTTTGCCCATATGGCGCGAACTGAACCTGCAAAACAGAGCAGATACAAGCACAATCGCATATATACATGTATGCAAGGTCAGAGGTGAGTCAGAATCCATCGTATGCGGTCCAACCGCCAGAACGACCAAAACGACAGCCCTCTCTAAGAGGTCGAAATATACGTAATGTAATGTAATGTAAAGCACGGCATCGGCCGGGTCGCGATCCCCAAACCGTCGTAGGGTCACGAATATATCGGCACCCAAGTGCGGATATACGCAGATGTCGGCACCCTTCAAAGGCGGACACGTAAGCAAGTATCGGCACTCCCGGTGCGGATACGCATAACAGAATCAAGGAGCACCCGTGGCCTCTACGACCATACGGGTCTCGTCACAGAGCAGAACAAATAATAATAATAATACACAAACACAAACAGAAGTATCATTACCTGATAAACATATACGGAACAGAATAGGAACCCGGGCCTCTAAGGTCATCCGGGCCTTGAAACGGAACAAACATACATTTTACCAATTAAGCCCTTACCTCAGAAGCGCTGCCCCGCAGCCCAAAACTCGTGAAACCCCGGCTCCCGACCCGAAACGCCAAACTTGACTCCTATGGTTCCACGCTACTCCACTAACGTAAAATCAAGCTGGATAACCATTGTTGAGTCAGAACACATCCAAATAACTCCAGAAAGAAATTTCTGCACAAACCCGCACTTTCCCGGAAAATTCCACAGAAAGCTCGGTTTTACAAACCGAGCTAGAACATTGTTACTGATACATCCATAAACACAACCAAGCATTCAAATCATACCTTCTTCCCAAATCATTCACACAAGTCCGAATCGAAATTCTCGCTCGACGTCCAGCATAAATTTTGGCAGAGTTTCATGCGTTTCCGACTACCCCCTCGTTCACAAATGATCCACAGACATGCAATATATGTTCGAATTCACAGAATCAGCCAATATCATTGACGCCAAAACCGAGGCTCGGTCCGGAAAAAACGGCTTTCACACCGAGCCTTTTCTGACAAAACCAATTACACCAACAGAATCAGAACTTCGCTCTGATCACAAATATATCCTTACCTTTCGCTGAATCCACCGTTGGATTTTGCACCAAATCTTTGAACGGATCTTTGTAGCACTTCCGGCGCGTTTCTGCTCACGCTCCTGTTATCAAACATGCACAAGAAGGTGCCGGGAACGTTTAGAAACCAAGAAATCAAACAAAACTTGTGATTCCATAATCACTTCCAAACTTCAGCAGCTCACGGTTTACAAACCGGTGAATCTTCACAAACCGACCTCGATTATTCATTTACACAACACAAGGATCGCTTTTGACATACTTACCTCGAAGCTTCGTCGAGAAACCTCCAAGTTCACCTTTGAGCTCAACATGGCGCAACAATGGTGAAAGAGAAACGGCAGGAAGGAAGAAGAAGAAAGAAGTATGGCTTTTTTCCATTTTTATTTCCTTTTATACTTCTTTTTCTTCCTTTTTCTTTTCTTTTTTCCTTCCTTAAATTAAGAAGGGACAAGTGTCCCTCCTCACACACACACACACATGCTGCCGACAATGGGCTGCTGCTGCCCATGCTGAACACTTTTGATTTTTGTGGCCAATTACTAATTAACTCCCAATTTTTCCGAAAGTTCCAATTCTTTTTGCCCAAAAATAATTACCGAATTCCAAAATTAACGAAACTTGGACACAACCCTCAGAATAATATAACATTCACAGAACATTTTTCAAAAGTTCGTTTACCACTCCAGAGTGTCCTACCGAGCTCGCTGAACCCGAACCAAAACCCGACGTGCGAGCGTGTCAACCTTAACCGAAATTCCGTCACTCCAAAATTCTATAAAATTACCCATAAATTCCATCTTAAATTCAAACACAACTTACCCCAAAGCCGTCAGAAAATTTCCATCCCGAGCCCCGGGATTCCCGCCCCGAGCCCCGGGAGTCGCCCGGAACCGAACGTCCCGCCCCAAATATTAAACTCTACAACCACCTCCGGGACGTCTCCACGACTCCAAAACTGCGAACGGCTTCCCAAACTGAGATCTCGAGAGTGCTACCGAGCCCGCTGTACGTCCCGAGACGACCCCGACAACCCCCCCGGCGCCAGAAAAATATTTTCGGCGAAACGTCCGGGGGACCCACACGACCTCAAATACGGAAGGGTTCGCCAAAATGATACTCGGATAGGGCTCGGGAGCCGCCTGAACGCCGAAAAACGTGACCCGCAGCCAAACCGGACCCCGGGTCACCGGTTGCAACCCGCTCGGGGTGACCAGAATATACTCTCGGCCCCGAGCGGGGCCCCGCGCCTCGACCCACCCCTCCCGAATGGGACTTATTTGTGGATGGCTCATCCAAACTTGAATCCCCGCAGGGGTGTGTGTATCTACGTGGACCCCTAGGTATGGAAGTATTCCTTCGTGTCTCTTTTCAATTTCGTAACTAACAATGTTGCGAATATGAGGCCCTCGTCGCCGGGCTGAAACTTGCCACAAGGGCAGGCATTCGCCGCCTCCATGTCCACAACGACTCGCACTGGTGATTCACTGGAGTTCAAGGGTGCGCCGAGTGCAAGGACGCCACCCTGATCAAATACCTTAAGTTGGTAAACACCCTACGAACCGACTTCGAAGAAGTCATCTTCATACATGTTCCTCGTTCTGAGAACACTACGGCAGACATGCTATCAAAGGGAAAGACTCCCTCCACCACAGCCACTCGACCAGTCCTTCCATCACGGAAGATATTGATATTGCCTCTCTAGCAACGCATGATCCATCCACAGACCGGAGAAACCTTATCATTGCTGCGCTAAAAGCCAGCACCACAGATCCCAGTGTTCGCAAGCAAGCCCTCCGCTTCGTCCTCATTGATGACCAATTATGGCATCGCGGGTTTGCGGCGCCTCTACAACGGTGCCTTAGCACCCTTGAGGGACGCTCTGTCTTGGACACTCTCCACCAAGGCAATTGTGGCGCCACATCGCTGCGGAGGCACATGCCCACAAAGCCCTTCGTCAAGGGTATTACTGGCCTACCTTGAAAAAGGACGCCGCAGCACTGGTCAAAACGTGCCACCAGTGCCAAATCAATTCTCGCATCCAGCGGCTACCATCCGCGGAATCTCCAAAGATCGACAAATCCAAAGCCTTTCGCCTGTGGGGCCTCGACCTCATTGGTCCAATGCCGAACGCTCCAGTCGGCACCGCACGTGTTGTAGCATTGATTATTTTTCTAAATGGGTCGAGGTAGAACCCCGGTCTCCATCACTTCCGCCAAGATTATCAAGTTTCTTTGGAAGAATCTTGTCTGCCGCACGGCAGCCCTCGTGCTATTATTACGCACAATGGCACTCAGTTCGCGATCACAGTGTCCAACAATGGGCACAGACAATAATGTCCGCATGCTTTTTGCCCGGTGGCGCACCCCCAGTCTAATGGGCAGGTTGAGGTCACCAACCGAACCCTCAAGGAAGGCCTCAAGAAGCGCCTGGATGGGGCCAAGGGCCGCTGGGTAGATGAACTCCCAAGTGTCTTATGGGACTATCGCACCACAACACGAACCCCCACAGGAGACGCCTTTCTCTCTAGTATACGGCGCAGATGCGCTCCGCCTATTGAGGTAGACCTCCCTACAATCCGTATGATCAACTTCACTGACGAAGCCAATGCTCAAGGGCTCCGTGCCAAACTCGACTTAATCGAAGAATTACGCGAAGGTGCTCGCCGCATGACTGCCCTCAAACAGAGGCTCGGTCTTCACCATAATTCCCGGTAAAACCCAAGGCATCGCAACAAGGAGGCCTTGCCTTGTTTAAATCGACCCTCACCGCTCGCGACCCCAAGCGTGGTGTCCTGCGACCCAACTGGGACGGGCCTTATATTGTTCATAAACAAGTCCGCCTGTGAGTCTATGAACTACAAGACCATGATGGTCGTCTGCTCCCCGCAACTTTCATGCGGATGACTTGCGCCATATTACGTGTAAGTCCTTAGTCTTACAAATTCAATAAAATACATATGTATTTCTTCTGTCTTACAGCTTACATGGCATTTCAAATGCCCTCTTCATCGCCCTCTGTGCCCGGCTGGTCGATGGCTACTGCACGAGTTATGGCATCGAGACCTTGTCGGAGTCGCGAGGTGGCCCGCGAAGGCTCGAGAGATGCAAAGGCGAGTGTGAGACATCGCCCAGTGAGACTGGAGACCACAAGGATGAGACGATTTCAAAGGGTTGTGTATGATTCTGATGTGACGCGAGGACGCGTTTGCTTGGGTAGTGTACCAAGATGCCTCCTCCTGAGAGCGGAGTATGGGCAGGGTCCTGTACTCCGTTTTTTTAGAGTACTTTGCTGAGGACTTGATGTAGTAGCCATAAGTGATGATCTTTCATGATCTGATTAGTTTGTGTTGGATCCTTCCTGACCCTTCACTCTGTGTTGAAAATACTGTTTGAAAATACCATGTTGAGGGCAGTAGCAGCCACAGAACTGAGTTTGCGTGGGGCGCGATGACCTTTTATGGTCTGATATTCCGTGTTGGATCCTTCATGATCCTTGTGAGCTTTTGAGGAGGCATTTGCTTGGGTAGTGTACCAAGATGCCTCCTCCTGAAGGCAGAGTATGGGCAGGGTCCCGTACTCTGTTTATACTCCAAGTCTTTGTAACTGGCGAAGGCACTCAAGCCCTCTGCGGACCGTTTGGGTACAACGGCAGTGAAGAGTCCCTTCAGCATTTAAAGCAGGAGAGATAGTGGGAGATGGGAGGTTTACTGACCGTTATGGGGCGCGGCACGTGGCGCTTCAGGGGTTGATTACGCTTTTCAAAAGTGTTTTTCCTTTTCTGCACGGAAGGGGAGAGGTTTAGTAACCGCTGGATGCTGGCACGTGGTGCCTCAGGAGCCAATCACGCTAAAACGGTGCTTTTCATTTTGGCGGGCTTATAAAGGCGTATCCGAGAAGATTGAAGTCTTTTACTGCCCCTCTCGTATTTCCTCATTCTGCTCTGAGTATTCTTTTCGTGTTCTTGTGCTTCTTGAACCGTTCTTCGGCAGTTTAAGAGTTTTCGAGCGGTGATTCCTCAATTCTTGCTTGAGTTTCCGCCGGTCAACCGTTCGTTTGCCAACCGCTCCGTCCGTCTTACTCATCGGTAACGAGTCATGTAAGATTTCGTTTCCCGGCACACTGAGTGCTTCGAGTTCTCCGAGCGCACTGAGCGTTTGACGAAATGCCTTTGCTAGGTTGTTTCGACTTACATGTCTGCTGCTCTTTTTTTTTGCAGAGATGGAATCCAAGGAAGCTGTTCGCCCAGTGCTCGTCTCTTTGGAGAAGACCACCGTGAAGTTTGAGAAGATTCACAAGGACATGGTGGAGGCCTTCTGGCCTGTAGAGAAGGTGCCGGCGTATGTGTCGCGTGCGGGCGTTTGTCGGGCGATGGGTTGGCCCGCCACCGAGGAGAACATGGAGAACCGAGTGTTGTGCCTGTACACGGCGCAGCTCGCGGCGGGATTACGATTTCCTCTTCCGCAATTGGTGCAAGACTTATGCGCCGAGTGGGGGATGCCACCAACTCAGCTGGCCCCCAACACCTTCCTGACCATCGCGGGCTTCATCGTCGCCTGCCACATGGCCGGGGTGAAGCCATTCGCCGATGTCTTCAACCGCTTCTACCGGCTGGAGTTGAGGAGTGGGAGTGCGTTTTTCTACGTTACTCCCATAAACGTTGGTGGTAACCACTCCATTTCTTTCACCGCCTCACCCAGATCCTACCACAACTGGCATGGGTCCTTTTTCTTCTTGCCCCGCGAAGGCTCATGGGACTTTCCTGTAGCGAGGACGCAGCAAACCGTGCAAAGTATTGTGCGGAGGCCTGAACTGACTCAAGAGGGAGTGCGGTGGCAGGCATACGTCCAACTATTGGGGTGGTTGGACGATGTTTTCTCCAGGAGCGCGTGCGACGAGCTCTTCCCCTTCTCCGCTGCCCAACTGGATGAGACCACCCTGAGGTGGGCTGGGATCAGCACGGGCTTCGTGGCCGACCACTGAAGTGCCTCCGCCGTACAAGGGATGGCCCCTGCCCATCGTGGGACGGTGATAGACTCTCTCTACGCCACACTGGCGGGGCCCAAAGGTACGCTTTGCATATTGTATAAGTGTGAGAGGTCTGGTAGAACCTGGCCTGAAGCTTTTTCTTTGTCTGCAGATGCCTTCGCAGAGTCTGGCGAAGCTCAGGGCAAGAAAGCGTCCATGCGCATTGCCCAGCGAGTGCACCTGGCTTGTGCATTTGGGAAGAATGCCCCTGCTAGGGCAGTCAAGGTGTTGGGGCGCATCGTTCCTAAGCTGCCCAAGAAGAGGGCTGGCACCAAGCCCTCGGTGTCTTCTCAGCCAGAAAAGAAAAGAAGAGTGGCTACTGCGCGGCCAGGAGAGGGAAGTGCCTCCGTTATTGCTGAGGAGGCCCGGGCTACGGGGCCGGCTGGAGAGGCCAAGGGGCCTGTTGGAGTAGAGGGGCCTACTGCAGTCCCTCCGACTGAGGAGGCTAAGGAGCCTGTTGGGGAGGAAGTCCCCAGTGCTGTGGAGGAGGCTGGGGAGCCCATGGCTGAAGAAGCCAGAAGAGTAGAGGTTGAAGTGCCTCTCACTGTTGAAGAGGTCGTGCCTTCTGCAGAGGGCCCAGAGGGAGCGCAGGCAGATAGCGCTGTTCCCATAGAGGCTGTACCCATCTCAGTGGTGCAGCCTATTTCTTCTGAAGAGGCTGCTGCTGAAGCCTTTGTGTCTGGGCTCTTCGCGAGCCCTTCGCCAGCCCAAGGTGAAGACTTGCCCGGTCACGTGGTTGTGGCAGAGATCCTTACTAGAGGAAAAGTGCCCCCTCCCAAGGGCAAAATGTCAGCGGCCAACATCCTGATCTCTATGAGAAGGAGGGGCAACCAAGCTGGCAAGGCCATTGGGAGTTCTGGCCAACGGGAGGTACCAGTCACTCCTATGGAGGAGGAGGAGACCACTAATGCAAGGGAGGAGATCCCTGCAGCAATCCCTTCTGGAGAGGGGATCCCTGAAGCGGCTCCTTCAGGGGAGAAGGCCCCTGCAACAAAGGGGAAGAGGATCCTGGTGGTTGAGGAGACTTCTTCCTCTTCTGATAGTGAGGCCCCAGAGGAAGGGGGTCTGGTAACACGGTCCTCTGCGAGGACAAGTGGTTGGGAGATTGCCCAACCTTCCAGCAGCCAGCTAGAAGTCAGTGGATGGGGGCGTCCTTCTGCTGGTAAGTCTTTTTGACTTTGACAGTGTCTTCTTTGTTTTTGAGTTCATACTTCTGTTTCCTAGTTGCTGATACCTGCAACTTTGTAGGCGCGGGCCCCTCAGGGCAAAAGCTTGGTTCCCACGAGGTCCCAGTGGACCAAGGGGCCCTGACAGAGGTCCCTGCGGACCTGGGGACCAGGACTGAGGTCCTCGAGGAGACTGGGGTCTGGCCCCACTATTTGGAGCGGAGGTGTGTTGCTTTCAAGTCGGTCCCAAGTGGTCTGAGGAGCCAGACCTCCTGCGGGTCAAGAGGCACCAGACCAGGCTCAGGGTGTACAGGGAGCAAGGGAGGCTCCTGAAGGATGCATGAACTCCCCTGCTGAATTCATGAGGGAGGCCGCCCAACAGAGTCTGCAGGTAAAACAACTTCCGGTTTTTTGTGTGTAAGTTTCAGCTTGGCCTTTCTTGCCTTTGTTTAAATAGAACTGTGGTGCAGGCGGCCGTCAAAGGGTATGCTGCTACTGAGCAATGGCATGACTTCTTGAAGTATGCCAACAAGCGGGACGATGCCCAGATAACAGAGATTGCTTCTCTCAGGAGGGAGCTGGAGGCCTCAAAAAAGAGAGAGGAGGAGCTCAAAAAGGAGCATGCCAAGCGCGTGGCCCAACTAGAGAGTTGGTGCGACTACAGCAACAAAGAGCGGGCATTCGGCATGCGGTACCGGTGGGAGCAGGCCTGCCTACTTGATGTTGCGAAGCAACGCTTCCTTCAGCAGGCAGCAGCGCTGGAAGCCAAGCAGCTTGAAAATGCTGTTTTGAAGGAGTCCCTCCTTTCTTTGGAGGCAGAAACCAAAGCTGCTCTTGAAATGGTGAAGGCCCAGGTTGAGCAGGCGGAGGCCGCTGCTGAGGAGGCGAGGCGCCAAGCTACTGCCCAGGCCCAATTGGCAGAGAAGAAGGTGGAGGAGGGCAGGCTTGCCGCTGAGGCTGCCATGAAGGCACGCCTGGAGGTCGCCACTGACCTGGAGAAGGCAATGGTCTCCGTATGGGAGATGGAGAAGGCTTTGGACCTTCCTCCCTTCGAAGGTGAGGATCACGAGTCCTTTCCCTCCATCAAGGTACCCATCCCTGGGCGGATGCCTCGACTGATGGAGAAGCTCGATGAGATTCGAGCCCAAGGTGAGGCGGGGGCGCAAGCTTATGAGGAAGGCTGGCTACGATGCCGCTTCCAAGTGGAGAAGGCGTTCCCAGAGCTGAGTCTTGGGGTTCTGGATGCTGCTAACACCAGCGATCCGACAGTGGAGGCCTTGCTCGTCTGGGGGGAGCAAGGAAAGAAAATGGGTGCAGCCTGGTACGCCCTTCTGGACTAGGATGGAGGCCCCAACTTGTGGACGCCCCTCCCATTTTTGTGGACCAAAAATACCTGCATTCATGCATTATTTTGACATAGTAGACGAAGTAAAATTTCACTTTACCTTTACTGTCTTGTAGTCTCGCTTTTATTTCGCGATAGCAGTGTAGGGGACGTTAGCTAGGTTAACAACCATAGGCTAAGTCCTGCTTGTGGAGAGAAGTCTTTCTGGGGTTCACAACGGCGGAACCACAGAGATCACTTTGTCAAGGAACCGGAGACTCGGCTTGGGTTCACAGTGACAAGGCACTTAAGATCCGCAACGGCGGAGGCACAATTATCTTTCTAGATAATTTGTGGGCTCACTTGTTGTGACAAGCTGGGATGGGGATCACTTGTTTGAGACAAGTTAAGGGCCCTTTTAGGGCTTGCAGAGGAGGTACCCTTGAAGATCATGGGTAATTTTTTAGGGAGCGAGCCCTTGGGTAGTGTACAGTGTACCAAGTAGAAGACCCCTTGGCCCTGAAGTCGCACGTCGGCGCAGGCAGTAGGATACGTACTGAGACAAGTGGAGAACCACCTGAAGTTCTGGGGAGTGAGACCCGTTGCTGTGTTGAGAAGCCCGTGCGGAAGGTCTGCTGTGGCGTTTGAGGACGACTTACACATAGACCTTCCTGAAGGAGCCAAAAGGGGGTTACCCTTCCGCAGCGCAAGGGGATTACCCTTGGGGCGGGGCGAGTTGAAGGTCGATTGGGGAATGAGACCCGCAACCACCTGTGTGGAGAAGTCCGAGCGGAAGGTCTGCTGTGGCGTGCGAGGACGACTTACACATAGACCTTCCTGAAGGAGCCAAAAGGGGGTTACCCTTCCGCAGCGCAAGGGGATTACCCTTGGGGCGGGGCGAGTTGAAGGTCGATTGGGGATGAGACCCGCAACCACCTGTGTGGAGAAGTCCGAGCGGAAGGTCTGCAGTGGCGTGCGAGGACGACTTACACATAGACCTTCCTGAAGGAGCCAAAAGGGGGTTACCCTTCCGCAGCGCAAGGGGATCACCCTTGGGGCGGGGCGAGTTGAAGGTCGATTGGGAATGAGACTGACGAGGTCTGATGCCATAACTCAGGCAGGTGGCCAGTCTGACCGGTTGGGTGCAGAGGGCGACAGAGAGGGTATGTATAATGCCATGCAAAGCTGCAAGACAGGTGGAAATACACGTGTAAGACTGAGGACTTACACGTAATATGGGCGCAAGTCATCCGCATGGAAGTTGCGGGGAAGAAGACGACCATCATGGTCCTGTAGCTCATAGACTCCGGGGCGGACTTGCTTATGAACAATATAGGGTCCGTCCCAGTTAGGTCGCAAGACACCCTGTTTTGGGTCGCGAGCGGTGAGGGCTGATTTAAGCAGGGCAAGGCCCCCTTGTTGTAGTGCCTTGGGTTTTACCCGGGCATTATGGTGAAGGCTGAGCCTCTGTTTGAGGGCAGACATGCGAAGGCGAGCGCCCTCGCGTAATTCCTCGATTAAGTCGAGTTTGGCGCGGAGCCCTTGAGCATTGGCCTCATCAGTGAAGTTGATCATACGGATCGTGGGGAGGTCTGCCTCAATAGGCAGGAGCGCGTCCGCGCCATATACCAGAGAGAAAGGCGTTTCGCCTGTTGGGGTTCGCGCTGTGGTGCGATAGTCCCATAAGACGCTTGGGAGTTCATCTACCCAGCGGCCTTTGGCCCCCTCAAGGCGCTTCTTGAGGCCTTCCTTGAGGGTGCGGTTGGTGACTTCAACCTGTCCATTAGACTGGGGGTGCGCTACTGGGGCGAAAAGTATGCGGACATTATTGTCCTGAGCCCACTGTTGGACACTGTGACTGGCAAACTGGGTGCCATTGTCTGTAATAATAGCACGAGGGCTGCCGTATCGGCAGACAAGATTCTTCCAAAGAAACTTGATAATCTTGGCGGAAGTGATGGAGACCAGGGGTTCTACTTCGACCCATTTAGAAAAATAATCAACTGCAACAACACAGAAGCGGTACTGACCTGGAGCGGTCGGCATTGGACCAATGAGGTCAAGGCCCCACAGGGCAAAGGGCACTGGGTTTGTCAGTGCTGGAGATTCCGTAGATGGTAGTCGCTGGATGCGAGAGTTGATTTGACACTGGTGGCATGTTTTGACCAGTGCAGTGGCATCCTTTTTTAAGGTAGGCCAGTAGTAGCCTTGACGAAGGGCTTTGTGGGCAAGCGCTTCGCAGCGATGTGTGCGCCACGCTTGCCTTGGTGGAGAGTATCCAATACAGAGTGTCCTTCGATGGTGCTGAGGCAACGTTGAAGGGGTGCCGAAAACCCGCGATGCCATAATTGGTCATCAATGAGAACAAAACGGATAGCCCGTTTGCGAGCCTGGGAGTCCGTGGCGCCGGCTTTCAGCTCAGCAATAATAGGGTCTCTCCAGTCCACGACCGGACCTTGTGTTGCCAGGGAGGCAATATCAATAGCCTCCGAAATGGAGGGGCTGGCCAGGGTGGCCATGGTGGAGGGAGTCTTTCCCTTGGATAGCATGTCTGCCGTGGTGTTCTCGGAACGAGGAATGTGGAGAAAAATGACTTCCTCAAAGCTGGTCCGCAAGGTGTTTACCAATTTGAGGTAATTGGTCGTGGTGGCGTCTTTGCATTCAGCGCATCCTCGGACTCGGTGAATCACCGATTGCGAGTCGTGTGGACATGAAGGCGGCGAATGCCTCGCTCTTATGGCGAGTTTGAGTCCCGCGATGAGGGCCTCATATTCTGCAACGTTGTTAGTTACTTGGAATTGGAAAGAGACGCGAAGAGATACCTCCATACCTAGAGGTCCGCGGAGATATACGCCCCCCGCGGGGGATCCAAGCTTGGATGAGCCATCCACGAACATGTCCCACTCTGGGGGAATGAGTTGTGGTGCGGGACCCCGCTCAGGGGCCGAGATGACGTTAATACCTGAAAATTCCGCAATGAAGTCGGCAAGGGCCTGGCCTTTGATTGCCTTTCTAGGCTCATAATTGATGTTAAAGCCACCGAGCTCTATACACCATTTGGCAAGGCGCCCTGAGTGTTCGGGCCGCCTCAGAATATCTTGGATCGTGTGCCCTTGGAAGTAGGGCTTGAGCTTTCTCGCTGCATATAGAAGAGATAAGATAGCCTTTTAGAGAGGAGGGTACCTTGTTTCCGTATCCTGGAGGGTGTGACTGGTGTAGTATACTGGCCATTGCTTGGCAGCTTCTTCTTTGATAAGGACAGAGGCGACGCTCCTATCGGAGGTAGCAAGATAAAGGACCAGGTCGTCGCCTGGTTTAGGGCACCTGAGTGCAGGCAATTCTTGTAAGTGTTGCTTGATTGAATCGTATGCCTCCTGGCATTCCTCCGTCCACTTGCAAGCTTTTTTCTTGCGGATTTGATTGAAAAAAGGTCTGCAGCGATCGCTGAGTTTGGAGACAAATCGTCCCAAAGCAACCAGCTTTCCTGTCAGCTGTTGAACGTCATTGAGCCCCCTAGGGGTGCGTAAAGTGGTGATGGCTTCAATCTTTTTAGGATTTGCGTGGATCCCTCCTTTGGAAACTGCAACCTGAAACTTGCCTTCGCCAACGCCAAAGATACACTTCTTTGGGTTCAACCGCATATTATACTTACGGAAGTTGGCAAATGTTTCCTCTAAGTCTGTGAGGTGTGTGGAGGTGGCTTTGCTTTTGACCACAATGTCATCGACATAAGCTTCAAGATTCCGGCCGATCTGGCCGGCGAAGACCTGATTTACAAGCCTTTGGAAAGTAGCCCCTGCATTTTTTAAGCCGAAGGGCATTCTGATGTAATGGTAGACGGCTTCGCCGGTAGTGAAGGCGGTTTTTACCGCGTCCTCTGGGTCCATAAAGACTTGATGATACCCGCTGTATGCGTCGAGGAAGGAGAAGACAGAGTGATGAACGGTCGAGTCAACCAGTTGATCAATGGAAGGCAGGGGATAGGGATCCCTCGGGCAGGCCCTATTTACCCCTTTGTAGTCCACGCAAAGTCGCCACTGACCGCCTTCTTTGTCGGCGAGGACAATATTAGCGACCCACTCAGAGTAGTGAACTTCCTTGATTATATTTGCCTTAAGCAATTTCTGCACTTCCGTGCGTACAAAGTCCTTACGGTCAGGGGCCATGCCCCTTGTTTTTGTCTAACCGGGCTAAAGCCGGGGAGTACACTCAACTTATGAGAAATGATAGCAGGATCTACCCCCGGTAAGTCCTCAGGGTTCCATGCGAAGACGTCGCGGTTGGCATGGAGAAGATGGATGAGTGCTTGCTGATCTTTTTCTTCGAGGTCTTTTCCCACTCGGAACTTCTTTCCAGGGGAGATCTCAACCTCCTCAAAGGCCCCAGATAAGTCAGGAGCGGCCTCGCCGGTGGGCCCAGCTTCCTCCATAGGTGCCTTTCTCTTAGGCTCAGATGGTTGGGGGAGGTGAGGAGGTCCAGCAAGGGCGGAGACATAATTGCCCCTGGCTGTGTTCTGGTTGACAAAGATAAAGGCATCCCCAGCCGCAGTGTGAAAAACCAAAGTCAGGGTCCGCACATCACAGCGGACATGGAACTCAGTCTGAGTATGACGCCCAATGATGGCGTTGTATGGTGTGGGGAGATCTAGGACGATAAAGTCCACAAAGCTTGAACGGCATACCGGCTTCTTTTCCTTGGTGATTCCCATCATCATGTAGGGTAAGGTGATTGACCCCAAAGTTGGGATTTCATCCCGTCCTACCCCAAAGGTGGCCCCTTTCGCGGGCTGGATTTGGGACAACGGCACCTTGGCCTCAACCAGAGTGTGCTTGTAGATCACGTTGGCGTTTGCCCCTGTGTCCATGTAGATTCTCAATGTCCCACCCCGCAATACGGGCAAAGTGATAACCAAGGGGTCCGCATGCGGCACCGCAATGAGGTGCCATCGCTGCGATGCAAAAATTGAGTAGAGGAGTGGTCAATCTGGTAGATCCGCCTCATATGACGGCATCTTGCGGACGCGCCTTCACACTGTGTGATCACGCCGATGTGTCCCCTTGCCGGGGGGATTTGGACCAGATTATCTTGTCCTAGGTTTTGCTGGGAGCGACCTCGCCGGCGGTCCTCCTGCCGGCGATCTTCACGGTCACCCTCCCTTCTGCGACCTCCATCCGTATGGAGCAAGTATTCCCTGAGCTTGCCTTGAGCCAACATCTCCCCAATCATGCGTTTGAGCTCAAAGCAGTCTTCAGTATCGTGACCTTTGTCACGGTGATAGCGGCAAAACTTGTTGCTTTGCCTGGATATTTCCTGGGAGAGGGGGCGAGGCCAAGTGGGGACCTCCCTCTTTTGTTCCAGGGCATGGAGGATGTTGGTGCGAGATTCCCTCAACGGGGGAAGAGAGAAATACGCCTTCTCCCTGCTGGGTGGCGTAGGGTACTGCCTCTGGGACCTGGAGTCTGGTCGCGAGGGTTGTCCCTTCGCATCCGCCGTGGCGGCTCTGGCGAGTGGTCGAGTGACCTCCTCCGTATTCATAAACCGAGACGCCGTGCTCAAAAACTGCTCCATGTTGGTGGGAGGGTTGGTGTGGACATCCACAAAAAAGAGAGATTCCCAACGAAGGCCCTGAATGGCCGCAAGCAGACGAGCTTCCTCTCCCAGATTAGGGACTTGGATAGACTCTGCCTGAAAGCGCTAAATATATTCCCGAAGCGGCTCATCCTTTTTCTGCTGATCTTAAGAAGGTGTCCCGCCGTTTTAGGGGGAGGTTTTGACACCACAAAGTGGTTGGAGAAGTTGCGGGAGAGTTCCTCAAAGGAGTCAAACCGCTTATCGCGGAGAGTGGTATACCAGTTGGCAGCGGCCCCAGTAAGCGTGGAGCTGAAAGCTCTACAGAGCGTGTTGTCGTCCGACCTCGCGATTTCCATCGCGGAAACGTAACTCTGGAGATGAATATCGTGGTCCGAGAGACCATCATAAGCGTCCAGTTTAGGCTGGCGAAACTGATCAAGAAGAGGGGTTTCCAGAACCCATTGAGTAAAAGGCTGGGTCCAGAGGTGGTCTAGACCCATCCTGGAAATATTATGAACACTGGCCCTTTCGTCCCTTTTTCCACTTCTTCTAGCCGTCTAGTAAGTGCGATAAGTAATGACGAAGAAGGGTCGGGGTTACTTACTTGTTGAGGAGGAGTAGCTGGGCGTTCAGGCTGATTAGTCCGTAGCGTTCCTACGCTATCCAGAACGCCCCGAAGAGTGGTGGCGAGTGTTTCACGCAAGTTGAAAGCAACCGCCTCAGTGATTGTTTGCAGAACGGCCGGATCAAGGCTCGTCGGAGGAGCGTTTGGAGGTGGAGTGTTATGCTCCTGGGGTACGTTACGGTTAACGTGGGAGGAGCTTTCCTCCGTTGAGTGAACAGAGAGTTCTCCCCGCTGTGGGGGAATATTGTTCGGAGATGGCTCCGATGGTGGATCATTGTTCGTATTTGTCTCGGGAGGATTTCTCCTTCCCTGGCGACTGTGCCTGTTTGCACTCCGGGTAGTCGGCATGACTTGCTACTTGTGGTTTGTAATATGGGTTTATGGTAAGAACTTTCGTTCCCACAGACGGCGCCAAACTGATAGTCCCGTTCCTAAGGAAGGCCCGGACTCTCAGTTGAAGTGGTGGAGAAGATGATGTTCTTGAGACTCCAAGCTTGCTGTTCAGAGTAATCTGTAAAAGATAAGAAGAATACTCAGAAGTAGCAAGAGAGGAGTGGGGGGGCGTGAAGTAGCTTACCCAGTTTAAGGTGGACATCCCCCTATTTATAGGGAGATGCCAGGAGAAGAGCCTCCCCCAGTTGAAGCCTTGGACAGGCTGTGAGACAGGACTGACAAGTCTGTCAGATTTGGAGAGATAAGTCTTGTGTCAGACTGATTGGAGATAAGGCAGCTGTGATGATGAAGATCTCAGCAAACCGCCTTAGAAGATTCACCTGTAAGGGAATGTTTGGCGTACAAATCTGGTGAAGATCACTCAGGCTCGTGCTGGCCTCCTTATTGGCTGATTGATGTCAGATGACCAAGTGGTCTATTTCCAGGTGGAGCAAGTGGCAGGCGAAGGCCTGCAAGGGGCGAAGGCCCAGATAAAATATAGCCAAGTAAGGAGTGAGGGTCGCACGAACCGGAGTATAAGGGCCTTATCTGGGCGAGGCCAGTATAGGCAAGAGAGTCCTCGCGAAGGCGAGATGAGACTGCGGGAGTAAGACCCGCGAAGGCGAGTGAGATCGCAAGGGCGAGACCTGAGACCGCGAGGGTGGCCCGCGAAGGCCTAAGAGACGCAAAGGCGAGTGTGAGACATCGCCCAGGCGAGACTTGGGGCCCGCGAGGGCAAGACCCCGCGTAGGTGAGACTGGAGACCACAAGACCTTGCGAAGGCGATACTGGAGACCACAAGGATGAGATCTCTTCAAAGGCCTTGTATGACTCTGATGCGACGCGAGGAAAGTGGTTAATGAATATCGCGATTGCTTGATGGTCTACACGAGGTGAGACCGTGTTATTCGTTCATACATTTCAGACCCCTCTCGGAAGAGTGACCCCGAGAGGAGAGTGCATCGTCAGGCTAGACAGCCCACACCGAGATCTTCGTCTCAGTCCCGGAACAGCTTCGCGCGACGCCAGAGCACGTCCGTCTGGTTGAGATTATGGGACAGATACGCACTGCTCGGATGGTGTGCCGGCACGGGGATTTATTGTCTGACGGGGAGAGTGACAGCGAGTATTCCGCACCGACTGTTACACCCGCGGACACGGAGACCACATGCACCGACTTCACTCGACCTAGTTCTACTCCGATTTCTGAGGAGGAGGAGGACAAGAGTGAGTCGCGGGGTCGTACTCACTCCCGGAGGTCTAGGGCAGCGGCCAGTACCACTCGCACCACACACTATGCCCGTAGGGATCGGAGGGGGCGATCACCAACACATCATCGCCGACCGAGGGACAAATCTGTTTCAGATTTCGGGGATACCCGAGGGACCCCAAGACTTCGCAGAGAGGGCACTGCCGGTTACGATGAGGTTAGGATGATGGAGCGCCTGCAGCGCTTCAACCCGCCCAAGTTCTCAGGCAAGACCGGGCCAGACACGGCCGAGAGTTGGTTGACCGATATGGAGCGGCTGGTGACCAGATTGGGGCTGCCATCCGAGGCGATGGTGTCTCTTGCTACCTTTTACCTTGGTGACGCGGCTCACAACTGGTGGCAAGGGAAAGGCCAGGACCGGGCGACACAGTACCGGGATATGAGACGTGTCGACCCGGGGATGACTTGGGAGGAGTTCTCTCGCCTCTACCACGAGAGGTGGTTGGCGTATGTGATCAGAGAGCGCCGATAGGCTGAGTTCGATGCACTCACCCAGGGCAGCCGATCAGTCACAGAGTATGAGCTGGAGTTCAGCCGATTGATCGGCTACTCCTCCCACCTTGACTCCTCAAAGCGAGAGAGGACGAGGACGTACATCCGGGGCCTGCGCCCCCAGATCAGGGAGCACCTGATTGCTCTCATTATTCCTGTCTACCATGAGGCCATCTAGAAGGCCGTTTTGCTGGAGACTGAGAGGATCGGAGTAGTAGCCACACCTTCCCAGCCACAGAGTGGCAGGAAGCCATCGGGCCAGCAGGGCCAAGGGCAGCAGCGTGGACCGAGCAGGCCGGACAGATTCGGCCAGATCACGAGCAGGACTCCCTTTGCACAGCTACCAGTATGCCGAGACTGTGGCAGACGTCATGAGGGTCCGACGTGTTTCAGAGCAGCATGCCGGTGCCTGAAGTGCGGGGCCACGAATCACTGGGTCAGGGACTACCCGCAGACACAGACTCGGGGCGTCAGACCTCCACTAAGAGGACCACCAAACAGGGCCATCCAGGGGCGCGGCATAGCGCAGGGAGGTTTGAGAGCTCCACCTCAGAGACCACTGATTGCGCCACCCCTAGTAAAGCGGACTACTCAACCAGCACGGGTCTATCAGATCGAGCAGGCCGGCACGTCTCAGCAGGGAGCGTTAGCAGGTATTGTCCTTTTAATTAATCTACCAGCTTAATGCATTATTTGATACAAAGCGCTTTCATTTCTGCTATATCTGGGAGATGTGCGACATCTCTAGTTCTGCCTATCACCTACACGGCGAGTGTAGTCGTAGTACGCACTGCTGGTAGGACGTGTCTGTACTCGAACGAGGTTGCTCAGGAATGTATCCTGAGTATTGGGCGTCATCAGATCGCGTCTCAGCTACTGATCTTGGATACGTCCAAGTACGACATTATTCTGGGGATGGATTGGTTGTCGCAGCACGATGTGAAGATCGACTGCGGCAAGCGTCAGATACTAGTTTCCGGGGAGGTCGTACAGATTGGCTGTCCATGGAAGCCAATGGAGCAGAGTATGGAGCTGAGCGTATTGGAGCACATCCCGGTTGTTGGTGAGGAGGACTACTTCGGCCTCAACACTACAAGTACACGCTCAGAGTTAGATCAGATTCCTGTAGTCCGTTATTTTCCGCATGTCTTTCCAGAGGAGTTACCGGGTATGCCACCTAGGTGAGAGATCACTTTCGAGATTCAGTTGCAGCCAGGGTCGACTCCGATCTCCATCCCTCCTTATCGAATGCCAATCGTGGAGCCGGCTGAATCAAGAAGCGGCTCGAGGATCTTCTAGAGAAGGGATTTATTCGATAGAGTACTTCACCTTGGGAGCCCAGCCTACATTTGTAAGGAAGAAGGATGGGACTCTTCGACTCTGCATCGACTATCGGCAGATGAATGCCAACACGATCAAGAACAAGTATCCGAAACCCGTGATCGATGACTTGTTTGACCAGCTGCAGGAGCTAAGGTATTTTCAAGATCAACTGCGGTCAGTTACTTTCAGCTCCGCATAAGAGAAGAGGACATTCCCAAGACTACCTTCCGCACTCGACTCGGCATTATGAGTGCACCGTCATGCCATTTGGTTTGATTTAACGCACCAGCTGCATTCATGGACATGATGCACCGAGTGTTCTCGCCCGTATCTGGATTACTTTGTGATAGTCTTCATCGGCGACATTCTTATCTATTCTCCCGATGAGGAATCACATCAGAACACTTGAGGACTCAGATCGAGACACTTGCGCACAATCAGCTGTATGCTAAGTTCTCTATGTGCGATTTCTGGATGCAGGAGGTATCTTTTCTGGGTCACATCTTAGGAGAGCATGGTATTTCAGTGGATCCGGAGAAGACCAAGTCAGTAGAGGAGTGGAGGCAGCCACGGACGGTCAAGGATATACGGAGTTTCCTGGGTTTGGCAGGGTACCAACGCAGATTTGTACCAGGATTCTCCATACCTGCATCACCGCTCACTCAGTTGACCAAGAAGGGTCATCCGTTTGTTTGGTCCTCAGCCTGCGAGGACAGTTTTTGGGAACTCAAGCGGTTATTGACACATGCTCCGATTCTGAGCCAACCAGACCCGGCACTACCTTACATGATCTATACTGACGCGTCAAGGACGGGTCTCAGTTGTGTGTTGATGGAAGGGCAGCATGTCATCGCGTATGGGTCAAGACAGATGCGACCACACGAGCAGAACTACCTGATGCATGACTTGGAGTTAGCTGCGATTATTTATGCCCTCAAGCAGTGGAGGCACTACCTACTCGGCAACAGGTTCCAGATTTTCACCGACCATAGGAGTTTGAAGTATCTGTTCACACAGAAGGATCTGAACATGAGACAGCGACGGTGGCTCGAGTACATGAAGGATTATGACTGCACCATCGAGTACACCGCCGACAAGGGGAACTCAGTGGCAGATGCTTTGAGCAGAAAGTACACAGGTATTATCAATGGTGGGAATATTGGGAACAAGGCTGAGGGGTCAGATCTGATGATGCTATGACATCGGTGGGTGCAAGCTCAGGTCAGCACATTGACAATCCAGTCTGATTGGTTGACTGACATCCTAGAGGCACAGGTCAGAGACATAGGCTTGAGGAAGCTCTCGGGTGAGGACAGAGGAGCCTTGCGACCACACTTTGAGTACAAGCAGGGATTGTTGTACTTCCGAAGTCGCCTCTATGTACCAGATGAATCATCGATTCGAGATCGATTATTGGGAGAGGCGCACTCCAGCAGTTTGAGCATCCACCACGACCTTCGATCTCACTGTGGCCACGGATGAGGAGGGACATAGCCACCTTTGTGGCGAGGTGTACAACTTGTCAGCGTGTCAAGGTAGAGCACCAGAAAGCAGCTGGAACACTGTAGACTCTACCTATACCCGTCAGGAAGTGGGGTAACATTACGATGGATTTCCTGACTGGTTTACCTCCGACTAGAGCTCATCACGATGCTATTTGGGTCATAGTTTACCGGCTGACTAAGTGTGCATATTTTTTCCGATGCGAGTGACTGACTACTGGAGAAGCTTGCCCAGTTATACATTCGGGGGATCGTGCGACTACATGGAATGCCAGACTCCATCGTATCTGATAGAGATCCACGATTTACCACGAGGTTTTAGAGTGCCTTTCACAAGGCTCTGGGCACGCGACTTCACCTGAGCAAGGCATATCATCCTTAGACGGATGGGCAGTCATAGAGGGTTATTCAGATTGTCGAGGATATGCTCAGGAGTTGTGTTCTGGACTTTGGGGGACATTGGGATCAGCACCTGCCGTTAGTAGAATTCTCCTATAACAACAGCTATTAGACTACTATCGGTATGGCACCTTATGAGGCACTGTATGGTCGGAGATGCATGACGCCACATTGTTGGAAAGATGCCTCGGACAGGGTGACCATTGGTCCCGAGCTTATAAAGGAGACGACGGAGAAGATCCGTCTGATTCAGATGCGGATGAAGGCCGCAAATGACAGGACCACCTCATACGCTAACAAGAGACGACGTGAGCTAGAGTTTGAGGTGGGAGATAGGGTTTGGTTGAAGGTTGTGCCGACTCAGGGGACAGTCCGATTTGGCAGGCGGGGCAAGTTAGCCCCAAGGTATAATGGTCCCTACGAAATTCTGGAGCGTATAGGCAGGGTTGCCCACTGATTGGCTTTGCCTCTGAGCATGTCTGCGGTGCATAATTTCTTCCACGTCGGCATGCTCAAGAAGTGAATTTTGGATGTCAGTCAAACCATCCTGGTAGAGGAGGTTGAGCTCGAGCCAGATCTATCTTACCGAGAGGTACCGATAGCTTTTCTGGAAAGAGACATTCGGAGTCTCCGCAACAAGTCAATTCCGGTGATCAAGGTTCAGTGGTCAAATCATTCTGATCGAGAGGCGACTTGGGAGACAGAGCAGGACCTGATAAGTCGGTATCTGGATGATTTCAGGCTGTTGAGATCACTCTTGGAGGACCAAGAGTCTTAGGGGGGAGGTTGTTACACCCACCCCCGACGTTTTGCACTTTTCTGTAAATTCTCGGCCGGAAGGTCAAATACTGTAATTTTCAGATCACATACGACTTGTGATTAATTTATGAGATTCAGTATTTGAGAGTTTTTTTGGTGTTAATTAAAGGTGTTTTACGTGTTGGGCGACATTTTCCAAGTTCCAGGACGTTTTGCCGGAATTTGGTTTCGGGCGACAAAATGGTCATGTCGGGAAAGATTAGGGAAATTAATCATCTTTATTAGTGTTGGCTGAATTTCTTAGGGTTTTATGGAGATTTGGAAGAGGTGATTTGTTGTTCAAAGATAAGTGGATGGAGGTAATACCATGACATGTGTCCATTTTCAACCAATTGGCTTCTTCCACCATTTCTTTTCTTCTTTTCATTAAATAAAAATACCTAAATTATCTCAAAAATTCGGTTCTTCCTCTATAATTCAGACATGTATCTTATCTCATTTCAGATCATTTATCTCATTTCATCTCTCTCACTCAACACTTAGCTTATTTCAAGAAAACCTCAACCTATCTCTCTTTCTGCCAAAATTTCTACTCCTCTGTTCCAACGATTTCTGCTCTAGATAGAGGCCGAATCAGCTCTTGTGGTAGTTAGAGAACATGGTCCGAAACCTCTTGGCTACAACTTTGTAGAAGGAAGCCAGAGCCAAAGGTGAAGGGAAGGTCCCAAAAATCGGCATGCAAGCAGACGGGTTCTGCTGAGTTTCTAACTCCAAAAACCCAATCTTGAGGGTTTGAGTTTGGAACTTCAACAAGGAATGTTCTACCACTCCCTACACCTCACAAATCAGTATTGATCAAGGTATGGGTGAGTTTATTTGGATGAATCATCATGTTTTGAAGATATGAACATGATTGAAAACTCACTATTGTTGTTGTTCTCTTTGGCCGAAATTTGCAAGGAAGATTGGTGGCTGTTTTGGTTCAACAATAGCTCATCCTAAGCTAAGCTACAAGTATCATTAAGGTGAGGATCATGTTTTGTTCTTGGAAAAGTATGAAAAAAACTTGTTGAAAAGTTAGAGAAGGGGGCGAAATGTTTTGGTGCATGTTTGATGTTTGTTTGTTGAAGAAAGTAGGGTTTAAATGGTTAAAATTTAAGTTGGTGAAGATTTGGGCCAAATTGGAGGGTTTGGCCGAAAAGTTGTGTAAAATTTGGGCACAAATGAATTTTGGTAAAAAGTTGTGGCTTTAGTGGCTAATTAGCAAGTTTGCAAAGTTTTGGGCCGAAATGAACTTTTGGCCGAAAGTTAAGGTTATGGCCGAAAGTTTGGAATACTTTGGAAAAAAATTGGTTTATGTTGATAGGTTGACGAAGGTTGATATTTTGTGACTTTTTGGAAGTTAAGGGTTAATTTGGAAGTTCTTAAAAAGTTTAAGGACTAAAGGTGTAATTATGGAAAGGTTAAAGGAAAAGTGAGCCGTTTAGGGTTTTTGGATAATTTATGGACATTTTAAGCATAAAATGTCATTTCTGTGAAATTGGGGCACTTTTGTTAAAGCGGACCTACTATCAAAAGGACAATGGAACTCAATTCGCCAGCCACAAAAAACAGCAATGGGCCGAGGACAACAACATCCAAATGCTGTACACCCCGACGGCCCACCCCCGAGCCAACAGGCATGTAGAGGTCACCAATCGCACACTGAAAGAGGGACTCAGAAAACGCCTCACTGGAGCACAGGGGCGATGGGCACAGGAGCTACCAACCGTGCTTTGGGACTACCGCACAACCCCACGAACATCTACAGGCGAGACTCCTTTCTCCCTCGTGTACGGAACTGAGGCGCTCCTCCCAGTAGAAGCGAACCTCCAGACAATACGGACAATCAACTTCACCAATGAGGCCAACAGCCAAGGCCTTCACGCAAAGCTCGACCTCCTGGAAGAACTCCGCGAAGGCGCGCGTCTCATAATGTTCTCCTTCAAACAACATTTCAACACAAGACACGACGCCAAAGTCAGACCCAAGTACCTACGCATGGGCGGCCTCGCCTTGCTCCGCTCAAGCCTGGCCAACCGTGAAAGATGTTGGAATTCCTGGCGCACCAAGACCTTTTAAGGTGTTGCTTGAGCTCATGGGGCTAAGTTGAAGCTTAAAGATGGCTAGATGTAGCTCACCTTAGCTAGAAGTAGCTGAACTTAGCTCAGCCAGCTCAAGGTCAGCTAGAAGTAGCTCACCTTAGCTCAGCTCCAGCTGGGATCAGCTGGAAGCAGCTCAAGTCAGCTCACACCAGCTCATGGGAGATGGGTGCAGCTGGACTTCAGATTACTCTAGCTACAAGTAGCTGGAACCAGCTCAACTTGAGCTCACTCTAGTTAGAAGTAGCTAGACTCAGCTCACTCTAGCTAGAAGTAGCTGGGTGCAGTTTAACTCAGCTCAAGTGCAGTTCACTCCAGCTCAATTGAGCTTAAGTAAGCTGGACATCAGCTTATGTTAGCTAAATGAAGCTAACTCTAGCACATTGGAGCTAAATGTGAAGAGGAGCAACTTTTAGCTCATTGTGAGATGAATTTGAGCTCAATGGAGCTTCAATTGGATGATTAGCCAATTGAGCTAGTTTCGTACTATCTTAATGTATTCCGTACTGAAAATTGTGTGTGGCACTTCTTTGGCCAAAATTTGTGACTTTTGGGCCAAAGGACATGTCTCTTGTGTAAAGACACATCTCCCCACCTAAGGGCTACAACCCTTGGCCAAGGCACATGATCATTGGCCAAGGGAGATGTTGATTCGGCTATAGGAGCCGAAATGGTGCAAAGAGGGACACACATTTTCGGCCTTGTGAGATAGGCTCCATAGTCGAAAAGATGTGTGCCTTCAAGTGGCACATTTTCAGCTATGAAGAGGGGTGAGGGGCTGGCCATTTCTCTCATCCCTTGGCAGCATTGCCCCTCTCTTCTCTGCCTGTCAAAGCCGAAATTAGATTAGCATTCGTTTAGAGTTTGTGGGTGAAGCCACATTAGAGATTCTTTATCTCTAATCTGCCTCAACTAGGAGCAAGAGCCTTCAACTAGGAGAATGAAATCTCGCCTCAACTAGGAGCAAGAGCCTTCAAGGCCCTTAAGTTGTTTCCTTGGTGAAAGGTATGCTTCTTATCTAGTACTATTACATATCATGTGATGTGCTTGTGATGCATATATGATATGTTAACATGAAAGCATGTTAATGATGATCGTAAAATCAACAAAACAAAGGACGGAGTCCTACGGCCCAACTGGGATGACCCATACATAATACACCGCCAGGTAAGACACGGCCTTTTTGAACTACAGGGCAGCAACGGAAAAACACTCCCTCGCAACAATCATAAGGACGACCTACGTCCATACTATGTATAATGTTTCCCCACTAATACAAAGCTATCGTGTTTATTCCTCATGTCCAATTCTTTTAAAGCAATAGCGGATACACGCCCTCTGCACCTGATCAGTCAGAGCGGCGAATGATCACACTACAGCAATCGACAAACCATCCGCACCCAACCGGTTGGAGCGGTTCAATATCCTGATCTAATAAGATCACAGACTTAGACCTTGTCAGGTCATAAAACATCTATGTTGTCAACATGTAAACAACGCTAGTCTAACCTACCCAAGGCCATCGCCCCATCACAATTCCTCGAGACACTCTGCGAGGGGAGGATGCATCGCCGTCCATTTCCTCGCGAAACATAAATGAAAACTCGCCCCAAGGGCATCACCTCATCACAATTCCGTAAGACACTCTGCGAGGGAAGGGTGCATCGCCGCCTATCGCCTCGCCAAACAAATCTGAAAACTTTGACGCGCCCATGGACAAAAATTGTTCATCTTGAGTCATTATTTACATATTATGTGAAACACAAAGTGCAAAAAGGGGGTCATCCACATATTTGGAGACTCCACCAACACCTATGAGGGGGATCACCCGCATCCTTAGGGACTCCGCCGCCTCCCAAAAAGCCATGCCACGCAGCGCTCATCTTCTGCTTGTCCTCACCCCACTGCAATAGGCTGCCCACGTCTAGATCCACATTGTTGGTGGCATCCAAGGCGTCGAAACAACAGTTGGGATGCAACTTCTCAGCCTACAACCTGCAGCGATGCCATCCCTAATCAAAGTCGTGCGCCCCAGCCTCGCCATGGGCACGAAGCTCCTCAACTCTCCCACTAAGGCGGGCAATCCTCTCAGGAATGAGCACCTTGATGGTGGATGGGGAATCAGCTATCTCCCCAGGAAAGAGGGGGGATCCAACATCGCGTCCAGCTCCCAATTGGACGACACGGCATTCATGAAATACTCGTCAAGCGCGAGGTGAGCCCTCACAATATCTTTAGCGCCAACTATGGCGTCCTGGGCTTCATCCTCAACTGCCTTGATGCGAGCGGCCATCTCCTCCGTAACCGCCCTCGTGGCTTTCGCCTCAGCGCAAGCCCTCACACAAGCCACCTCAGCATCAGCGCCCAGCGAGGGCAATACTTCCCTCAAAACAGCAAGCTCCACCTCCTACGGATATAAATGCTCTTCCTGTATTAAAATGCGGCGCAGGAGCTTGCGAAGCAGATAATTCCTTTGCAAGTCTACCAGCCTGGAGTCCTCCCTCTCGCGGACAATAAAACCGCACCACGACTCCAGCTGCTGCACCCGCCTAGCCTTGCTCTCACATTCTTCCTTGGCGACGTCAAGCTCTTTTCTGAGGCAGACGATTTCCTCTATTTGGGCGCCATCCCGCACGTTGGCGAAGCGCAGGAACTCTTGCTCCTGCAAAAGGAATCGGTCAATAATGGGATTGCACAAACCAGATCATAAACCACCAAGTAACAACAAACCTGGAGGTTCAGCAGCGCCGCTTCTCCTATGTAATGTCGCGGGGACTACAATCTCCTGCTCACCAGTCATGGTCATGCGGTGTTCGTAGCCCCTCCAGGCAAGACCATGCTGTCTTGTTCCCACCCTCCAACAGAGACGAATCATTTTCGAGCGAAAACACTGGATCCCAGGCATCCACTGTTGAACGCCCCTCCATCTCGAATATTTTGGCACGCATACCCTCCCTCAAAGACTTCAACGAGGCAGGATTTATGGATCATCTGGGCTTCCGCGCAGCCTGCCGCTTCCCCTCCAAATAATGGGACCATACCCCCGCCTCCTCAAGGGATGAAACCTTAGTGACCAAATAAAAAACGCCGCGACGCCCATAAAACCAGTCACCTGACCTTCCTCTGATCTTCTTTCTATCACTAGACGGTCTTCACGAACAGTCTGGCCACAAGGAAAGGAACGCACCGCAGATGGTTTCACCCACGAGGCAGACACATCAAAACCACTGGAACTGCAGAGACTATCCCACCTCCCAGTCCTCGGTGACACTTGTTGCTCCAAAGCGGCAGCCGCATTGCCTTCTCCGCCACTGGAGGAGGGAAGAATGGAAGCCTGTCTAGGAATTGATACTGTCTCAACCCCGCCAGCTATCCGTTCCAGCGAAGGCACGCCGACAGGAGAACTCCCTTCAGCTCCTACCTCCGCAGGAGCAGCTCTGGCCGCACTCTCAGGTCTCCCAGCTGCTAACTTAGCCGTCTTGGACGCCAAGAGAAGCACCCCTGCTGACAACCTAGAGGTCTTCGCCGGTACGGGCTTCAGATTAGATCCCTCACTTCCCCGGACCTTGGTCGAGGTCGCCATCAGGCGAGTCGCAAAATTAGCCATGTCAAAAGGCTCAGTTCCAGTCGCCGCTTTCTGAACAAGAGCCGGCCCCTCTGCCCTCGACATGGACCGTCCTCGTGCTACCACTTCCCGGGCAAGAACTTCACCCAACACACCAGCCCTCGCAGCGAGGCCCCTCCCAGCACCTGAAGCGTTCGTCGAGGGCGCCTGCCCCTCAACACGATCCCCTACTAATCGCGCCACCTCAGCCACCTTCATCTTTGTCCTCCTCGCCTCTCCCAGCAAGGGAGCTAGCTCACTCACTGCAGGCCTCTTCTTGCTAGGAGGACGAATCTTACCAAGGCCTTGACGGCCCCGGCGGGACCCCTGCCCTTCGCACAATCAAGATGAATCTGCACTGCAGCGCGGGCCATGGCCCTCTGCTTTCCCATCTCCCAGTCCCCTCGCAGAGGCTCATTAGCAAGAAAAACGTCATTCAGCACAAAAACTATCACATACAAAAGAGCCAACAAGAAACTAAACCCTTGGCCCCGCAAGAGCAGCCAACAACGAGTCCACAATGGTGCCCTGCTGCTCCGGCCTCCATCATTCATACGGTTCCCGTACATCCTGATCAACCAGATGGCCGCTGCTCACACCGGCCCAACGCAAAACGACCTCATAAAGCTGAGCCAGCTCAAAGGGAAAGAGCCTGTTGCACGCCCTCCTCGCGAAGACACCATCCAACCATTCTGGTGGTTTCACGTACACTCTCCACCTAACACCATCTGCGTATAACACTGGCTTCGCCGCCAGCGTGTGTGTAGCTGTGCTGGTCCTCGCCACCGGAAACTTTCACTCAGGATCCCTACAAACAAAGAAGAAAGCATTGTGCTAGTCATGGTAAGACTTCTATGAAATGGCAAATGAAACAGACTGATTTCCCCCGACATTGATGGGGGTCAAATGAAAAAACTGGCCCCCAGTCCTGAGATCCAGTCGGTAGAACCGGAGAAACAAATCCGCGTAAGGGATGACGTCCGCCATCCTGCACGCCACACAGAAGCCTTCCATGTGGATGAACAAATTCGGTCCAACCTGCGAAGGAGGCACTCCCCACGACGCACAGAGATCTTGCACCAAGGGTGGTATGGGCATCCTAAAGCCCGCCGCTAGTTGTGCCGTGAAAAGGACCATCACTTGCCCCTCCGAGTTTTTAGGGGTCTGAGAAAGCTTCATTGACTTAATCACCCCTTTCCTGGTCTGCCAATAGTCGTACTCTGCTAACGACCAAGAAAATCTCTCTAGATCCTGCTTCAATTTGTCCGCCGCCGTCAAACCACTCTTGCTCAGAGGGGGCAAAGATCAATAATGGCGAGCCGCGATTCCAAACAAGAATGTCGAATGATGAGAACTCAAGAAAGAAGACGAAAGGATCAAATCGCGTGTGGAAAAGTAACTGTACTTCGCGAACAGATGGGTATTTATAACCCCTAGGACGTGAAACACCGCGTCCAAGCAACACTCATCCACAGCCCAACACATGTCAACTGGGCCAAACGGTCAAAGGGGCACACACCCTCTCAGAAATGAAGTCCAACGGTAACAAGGCAGATGGCCAAAATGCGGAGTACAGGGACCCAACCCATACTCCGCCTACAGGGGGAGGCACCTTGGTACACTACCCAAGCAACATCGCCCTCTCATCCGCCACTGTCCAGCGCAGAAGGCACACGTCTACGAGACCATACCTCTCCGCGAGGCCTAAGCCTTTGCGGCATCTACGGGACCACATCTCTCCGTGAGGCCTAAGCCTCCGCGGCATCTACGGGAACACACCTCTCCGCGAGGCCTAAGCCTCTGCGACGTCCACAAGGCCGTATCCCTCCGTGGGGCTTAGCGCCTTCATTACAACCCTCAGGGCGCATCGCAGGATGCGAGGCCACTCCCTCGCATGGGAGGCTTGCAACAACAGGCAAGACCATACTTTAACTATGGAATTATAAAGTGAGGCTTACATGCTATATCTCAATACTTTATTTACAATTGCATGTTCTTTTTTCTTTTCATTCACATTTTTTTGATGAGATAATTTCAATACAAGAATTTCCATGGTTAGCTCACATGTTCAACACTTACAAACCTTGATAACAAACTAAATGCCCTTGAAATCCTTTTTTTGCACCCCGACAATATACACAAGAGTTACCGCCAAACTTGTTTAACAATCCGAACCACAACTTTATCTTTTACGCCCTTATAAGTCATACTCAATAAGTTTCGAGGAAAAGAGTAGATAGAGAAAAATGATAGCTCATAACGTGGGTTAACAAGAAATAGGGCTATCAAGGCTCAAGGAGGCGAACTATTGAAAAAAAACTATACCGGATTGGCTCTTTGGGAAAGTGGCTATTCTACTTTACCTCTTAGTCACTCCGACCCGACCTTCTATGATACCAAATTGTCACGACCACCCCGCCCGGTTGCGGAGGCGGAGCCGGCCGCGACGGCGGAAACGGAAACTACGGCGGAACGCGCGGCAACAGAGCGTTTTGCTCAAAAGACGGAACAGTCGATCAATGACTAGCAACCTACATAACTCATACATGGCAAGTATACAAGATAACTCAACATTTTACCAACCAAGCAGTTCATGGTGTACCAAATATTGCTTATCGCAACAAACACAGAAACAATGATTCATTCCATAACAATTCCAATAAAGGCAAGTCGGGGCTCCGCCCTCGACTCAGAAGACAAACAAAGGTAGAATATATCTCTGATCATATATCATATACAGACTCATGATTCGATATACATGCATGCAATTACAGCTACTGAGCCATGAAGCAAAATCCTAGATATACCTAAGTGCGGAATCGAAGCCTCTCGCTCAAAGGATTCCCGCACGTGGTGCTCTTCTTTCGAAACCCAAAATGCCGAAAGCACCGCGGATCTCTACTCCGCCGGTTGCTTGCCAGACGGCCTGAAAGGTGGTAAACAAATAAAGGGTGAGTCCTCGGAAGGACCCAATAAGAGGCTGAGGTAAAATACGGTTTGCCTAAGAGGCAACAAGCTAAACTGCAAAACAGAACAACACAAGCATACACATGTATATATAACATAAAGTACAAAGTGAGCTAGAATCCCATCACATGCGGTCCAACCGCCGACCCACTAACGACAGCCCTCTCCAAGATGTCGAACATACGAGCAAAGCACGCACACTGGTCGCGATCCCCAAACTGTCGTAGGGTCATAGAAGTATATCGGCACCCCCAATGCGCATATACACAGAATGTCGGCACCCTCCAGTGCGGACACAACCAAACCAAATCACGGAGCACCCGTGGTCCTAAAGACCATCCCAGGACTCGTCACAGAACATAACATAAACATGTAAGCATAATCAGAATATATGCACCTACTACGGATATACATATTAGAACATATACAATTGGCCTCCACGACCATCCGGGCCTTGAAACATATCACACATGCATCTTACCATGTGACGGGCCTCGGGGTCACTGAACCACCATCCTCACCCGAAACCCACCTCAACCAATGTTACGGTCACCCCGGCGGGTTGCGGCCGGGTGACCGGCTCCGGTTTTGGCGGCGGGTCACGTTTTCGGCGTTCGGGCGACTCCCGAGCCCTATCCGAGTATCATTTTGGCGAACCCTTCCGTATTTGAGGTCGTGTGGGTCCCCCGGACGTTTCCGCCGAAAATATTTTTCTGGCGCCGGGGGGTTGTCGGGGTCGTCTCGGGATGTACAGCGGGCTCGGTAGCACTCTCGAGATTTCAGTTTGGGAAGCCGTTTGCAGTTTTGGAGTCGTGGAAACGTCCCGGAGGTGGTTGTGGAGTTTAATATTTGGGGCGGGACGTTCGGTTCCGGGCGACTCCCGGGGCTCGGGACGGGAATCCCGGGGCTCGGGATGGAAATTTTCTGACGGCTTTGGGGTAAGTTGTGTTTTAATTTAAGATGGAATTTATGGGTATTTTTATAGAATTATGGAGTGACGGAATTTCGGTTCAGGTTGACACGCTCGCACGTCGGGTTTTGGTTCGGGTTCAGCGAGCTCGGTAGGACACTCCGGAAAGGTAAATGAATTTCTGAAAAATGTTCTGTGAATGCTATAATATTCTGAAGGTTGTGTCCAAGTTTCGTTAATTTTGGAATTCGGTAATTATTTTTCGGCAAAAAGAATTGGAACTTTCGGAAAAATTGGGAGTTAATTTGCACTTGGGTGCAAATTAAAAAGAAATCAGCATGGGCAGCAGATTTTCGGCAGCAAGTGGGGAGGATTTGGGACACTTGGCTATTTTTAATTTAAGGAAGAGAGGGATGGGTTTTAAAGTGGAAGAGATATATATATATTACCTATTATTTTCATAAAATGAGTTATTACTCATTTCCTTTCTTTTTCTTCTCTTCTTCTTCTTCCTCTTGCTCTTGCTGCCGACGCCACCATTGATGCACCTCCAAGCTTGAAGTTCTTTTTCTTGGTAGAAATCAAAGAGGAATTGGTTGCTACTTGTGGTAAGCATCATCCCTTCTCCTCTTTTCTCATTAGTTTTGAAGTTTAGTGGTGAAAAGAGGAGTTTTGGCAATTGTTGAGTTTGTTCTTAGCTATAAGCTAGGATGATTCTCTTCCTCCCATGTTTTAGTATGTTGTTCTTGGGTTGTAGGAGAGTGTTAATCAAGTGTTGGATTTTGGAAAACACATCTTGGATGAAGAACTTGTGTTGGCCGATTTTCTTGAAGATTTTCCAAAATGGTGTGTGTTTGTTATCTTGTTTCATGCTTCAAGTATGTTAGTCCTAGCATGATTCTAAGCTTATGTATGGATTCAATTTGATGGAAAACAAGTTGAGGTGAAAACCCCCTTTTGGCCGATTTGTTTAGGTGTATGTTCATGATGGATTTTGTTGTTTGGGTGCAATTGGATAGCATTCATGGTTTAGAAATGAAATTGGTGGTTAGAATGATTAATTGGAAGATTGAATGGATTGAATTGGAAGTTGGATAAAAAGTTGGTTAGGAACCGAAATCTTGGAATGATTCTTTTTCAATGTTAGAGTTCCATCTTGGTTAAATTGGATGTTAATATGGTGTTGGGCTTGAATTTGGGAGTGGATGGAAGTTTGAAATGTTGAATTCGGTTAAGAAATGGAAAAGTTACAATTAAGCGGGATTATCGGAAAGTGGCGGGTAATGAAGGGTTTAAGGTTGGATTTGATCAGTTCTGCTTATTGTATGATGTTTGTCAATGCATAATCTTGCATTGTCTAGGTTGGTTCTGAATTCTGAAGTTTCTGTGAAAATCTGGAATTTTACGGAAATTCTGCCGGATTTTCAGTTTTGGGGTCGGGGATGTAGTTTGATAGTGTGGTCGATAGGGATGCTAATTCAATTTGGTTTGGCAGATTCTGAGGTTCGGAGGTTAGGAAAAGAGGAGTTCTAAGTTTCGGGGCACGGTGTAGGTGTTGTCCAGAATCGGTCCAATACTCTGGATTTTGAGGTAAGGGTTTGGTTCTGCTATTTTTGGTAAGATAGGTGTATGTTTAGTTTCATTTTCTATTACATTAGTATTTCGGTATTTTATGCCTTTGGGCATATTCTGTAGTCTGTAGGTGTATGTGTTGTTGCACTTACGGCGCTTTAAGGTACGTCTGTAGGAGTATGCCTTATGGCATTGCTGCACCCTACGACAGTTGTGGGTTCGCTACCCCAGCTGGTGCACCATGCTTCTGTATTAGCTTCGGCTTCCGACTCCCTTAGTGGAGGCTGTCGTTCCGATTTATTATAAGGGTTATGGCGATTTAGAATCGCACGTCCTTCGGGACTCTGATCTATTTTTATTACATGCACGATATTACGTATTACATGCATATATTCTGTATTCTGTTCCCTATATTGCTATCTTTCTGTTTTGCAGGGTTACATATACTTACCTTACCCCATATCCCTTACGAGTCCTTTTAGGACTCACCCTTCTTTGGGTTTTGTTTTTGGGTTTCAGGTAGACCTGTTAAGCGGCCTGCGGAGTAGGATTCCGTGAGGGTTCTACCTTGGGTGTGTTTTGCAGCAGTTGCACCTTGCGGTCCGGGATTGTGTACTTGGTGTGAATCCCGCGCAAGGTATTTAGTTACATAGATTCTAAGGCTGGCTCTGTAGTTGCATATGCACACTTTCTGTATTGCTGTGATGATTGTATGTCTGTATATATTTGTATATTCTTGCTCAGCATATGTTACGGCGCTTGGCGCTTGCTAGACACCTTAGGTTCTGTGAATTCTGTATGTATATATGTTTTGGTGCGTAAGCACTCGTCCACGGAGGGCGGGGCTTACTCTGTTGCTAATGCATGAAATGTATGTTCGGATTTTATTTTCAGTTATATGCACGAAATATTTGCTAGGTTGCTTCCATAATCCTTTCGCTCTTTGGGTCCGCTACGCGCGGCGGGTCTCGATGGACCTGCCATTCCTATTCATTCCGGCTTCCGCTTCCGGCGTCCCGGCGCCCCCGCCTCCGCAACCGGGCTCGGGTGGCGTGTGGTGACAAGTTGGTATCGAGCGGGTAAGTGACCATATTGGTCGTCAGCGGTGACTTGTTGTGACAACTATTGTTGTACATTTTATTTTAGAATGGTTTGGTACGGAGATTGGCCACCTCCTTACTTGAACCACTTCAAAATAAAATTGTGGAACAAAGTTGATCCTTCAAGTTATCCTGATAGTTGCAGATTTCGGCACTCGGGATTTCTGGATTCTGGTAAGATTATTACGATCGTGGGATTGTGGAAAAGTTTCAGGTACGTAAAAATTGTGTGTTAGGAAAAGATTTGGTGAAATAAGCATGAACTGCTTCTGTGATTCTGTGAAATGCATGATTTTATCATTTTGCGAAATAACTTCTGTGTTAAGTACTGCATTGCTCTACAGAGCCTTAGAAAACTCTGCTAGCTTCTGTAGGGATTAGGAGTGACCGATTTGTCTGGACTCTGTTGGGTCTGAAATGTCTCAGGTTTGGTTAACACGCGTAGACAGCGTGTTTTGGTACCGGAGGGGCGGGACTGAGATCCCACACCTCCGTGGAATAGGATACGGGTTCGGCGTAACCCGAGGTCTAAACAACCACACTCACCGCCCGAGGTTTAGCGGTCGTTGGGACCCCTCTCGATTTGGTATTACCCGCCAGCCTAGCTGGTTCGGGGCGGCGATGGCGGGGAAGATCTGATTATGCCACCTTTGTAAGGGCATTTCGATTAGGTGGTGATAGCGAGACTTAAGCCACTGCTCGCCACAGCTTTGGGATTGGTAAGTGAGTGACTCCGAGGAGAATGGTCACTACGACACCTAGACTTCTCGTCGGTCCTATCAACGACGGGGAGATCTGAGGCACCAGTCTGACGAGGTCAGACTTCTGGAGAGGTTTCAGGGTTTGAAACCCCCCCGAGGTTCAATGACCGAGAAGGGCCAGAAGTAGTAGAGATTTGGTCTGCAGGAGTTGATAAACTCCTGGGGGAGGCTACATTTTCCACTAGCAGTGCAGTGGGGATGTAGCCAGGAATCTGTGTCAGGCACAGTTGTTGAGTTTCATCGGGGAGACAGGACTGTCGGAGAGTATGAGTGAGAGTTTGATCGGCTGGTTTACTACGTACCGTAGTACTATGGAATGGAAGAATAGAAGGCCAAGAGGTTTATTTCGTCATTGCGCCCAGTACGAGTTGGGTTTTGAGACTTTTAGACATTACTTTGTTACGGGAAGCGGTTATTAAGGCTCAACTCCTCGAGCGGGAGGATGTTGAGAGTCGCCTTACCTCGGCGAGAGGTCGGGGAGTACGAGGGTTCCATACGGCGGGGACCCCGGCAGATTTCTGGACGGCCAAACAGGCCTGGGCAGACTAGTAGAGGTAGAGAGGGAGCACCACCGGCACGATCTTGTCCGATTTGCAGTAAGTATTACCTTGGTTGACTTAGTTACCGGCAGGAGGGCCGATGTTTATGTTGCGGTTCTGACACTCATTGGATACGGGATTGCCCTCGGCGTAAGGCGGGGTTTTGGCGATATCAGCGTCCACAGTCTCGGGGGTAACCCAACGCGCCGCGAGGGCGTGGGTTTCAGCAGGGTGGCCCGAGACCTCAGTAGCGACAGCAGCTTTAGCCATCCCCTCCACCACAGCAACCAGAGCAGGACGGGTTTTCCTTTTTCTGAAGGGAGGCCCTGGTCATCAGGGAGAACCTAGTTGGCAGGCAGGCACTAGCCAGCAGGGAGGCTTGAGTCGGCGGGAAGTTACGCAAGGTACTATATTTCCGAATGAGATACCGGTTCATGCAGTATTGGATACAGGAACATTTATTTCCATTGTAACACCGAAATGTGTTACATCTCTGTATCTGTCTGTTAGTACTTTGCCTCAAATGTTTTTAGTAAAAACTGCTAGGAGTCAGTTTCTGTTTTCCAATGAGATGGTTCGGGGTTGTACGATATCTATAGGCGGATATCTGATAGTATCGGATTTGTTGGTTTTAGACACGCCGAACTATGATATTATTCTTGGGATGGATTGGCTATCCAAGAATTCGGTGCACATTGATTGTGCAGCCCGTACCATTATGGTATCTGGAGAGGTACTACCTCTCACGACTCCGACTGGTTTGACTATCGCACAGCATAGTACAGAGTTGCAGATTCTGGATCAGCTGTCAATAGTTGGTGTAGGGGAATGCTATGATCTGAATGAAGCTAGTATTAGGTTGAAGTTGGATGGTTTACCGTTGGTTCGAGATTTTCCGCAGGTATTTCCGGAGGAGTTGCCGGATTACCATAAGAGCGGGAAATTGTGTTTGACATCCACCTGCAGTCGGGTACTGCTCCGATATCTATTCCTCCTTATCGGATGCCTATTTCTGAGATGCAGGAGTAGAAGAAGCAACTGGAGGAATTACAGTAAAAGAGTTTCATCCGACCGAGCACTTGGCGTGGGGTGCTGCAGTTACATTTGTTAAGAAGAATGATGGGACACTCTGACTTTGTATCGATTATAGACGGTTGAATGCTCATTTTGGGAAGAATAAGTATCCGTTACCGAGGATTAACGATCTTTTGATCAACTTCAGGGTTCGAGAGTTTTCTCAAAGATTAATCTCCGATCTGGGTATTTTCAGCTTAGGGTGAAGGATGAGGACATACCTAAGACTGCTTTCCGCACCCGATTTGGACACTTTGAGTTTACGGTCATGCCGTTCGGGCTGACCAATGCTCCAGCGGCATTCATGGATCGATGCATCGGGTGTTCCGACCGTACTTGGACTCATTTGTGGTGGTTTTTATAGATGATATTCGATATATTCTCGGGATGAGGATTCGCATCGGGATCATCGAGGTAGTTCTGCAGACACTTTGGGAACATCAGCTTTATGCTAAATTCTCAAAGTGTGAGTTCTGATTCGGGAGTCACTTTTAAGGACACGTTATTTCGAGCATGGTCTGTCTGTGGACCCGAGAGAAGGTGAGAGCGATTCGGGATTGGAAACAACTTACCATGGCACGGGAGATCAAGAGCTTCACAGGGTTAGCAGGATTTTATCGGAGGTTTGTACTGGGATTTTCTATTCTGGCATCTCCGCTTACGCAGTTGACCAAGAAGGGTCAACCGTTTATCTGGTCTGATAGGTGTGAGCAGAATTTTCAGGAGTTGAAACGGCAGTTGACTAACGCTCCGATTCTGACTCTTCCAGATCCGAGCTTACCGTATGTGATTTATACGGATGCTTCCACGTCCGGTTTGGGGTGTGTGTTGATGCAGGAGCGTAATGTGGTAGCTTATGGGTCGAGGCAGCTGCGACCGCATGAGCTGAACTATCCGACACACGATCTGGAGTTGGCTGCAGTGATCTATGCGCTGAAACATTGGAAGCAATATCTGTTTGGTAATAAATTTCAGATTCTTACCGACCATAAGAGTCTGAAATATCTGTTTACACTGAAGGAGCTTAACATGAGGCAGCGCAGATGGCTCGAATACAGTAAGGACTATGATTGTAGTATTGAGTACATCTCTGGCAAGGGCAACACGGTTGCCGATGCTCTGAGCAGGAAGTATACCGGATTAATTAAGGTAGGAAATGTTGGTGACCGATCTGAGGAGAGTGATTTGATATGCCTTTGGCACAGGTGGCAGCTCTGGGAGCGTGCTCAGGTTATACACTTACCATACATTCTGAGTGGCTTGACAGGGTGCGCGAGTCGCAGGGTAGAAATCAGGGGTTGAAGGAATTATCTGGGGTAGATAAGAGTTCCTTGTTACCGACGTTTCAGTATGGCAGGGATTGCTATACTTCCGAGATCGCCTTTATGTACCAGAGGATCAGGAGTTCTGGAATGAGATTTTAGAGGAGGCATACTCGAGCAGTTTGAGTATCAGAAACCGGCAGGGACACTGCAGACTTTGCCCATTCCAGTCTGGAAGTGGGGTAATGTTACTATGGACTTTCTGACTGCACTGCCCCTGACACGGTCTCGCCATGATGCGATCTGGGTTATTGTGAATCGGCTGACAAAGTGCGCACACTTTCTGCTTATTCGGTCATAGACCCTCTGGAGAAGCTTGCCGGCTTTACATCGGGAAGATTGTGCGTTTACATGGAGTACCGGACTCCATTGAATCGACCGTGATCCGCGTTTCTGACACGGTTACGGATTGCTTTTCATGAAGCATTGGGCACGCGACTCCATCCGAATACTGACTTATCACCCATGAGACGGACGGGCGGTCGGAGCGGGTGATTACGATATCGGAGGATATGTTGCGAATCTGTATTTTGGATTTTGGAGGAGTTTGGGACTAGTAGTTGCTTTGTTAGAGTTCTCGTACAACAACATCTTCCAGACTACGATTGGCATGGCACCATATGAAGCGTTGTACGGGAGGAGGTGTACGACACCACACTGTTGGACAGATGCGTCTGATAGGGTTGAGCTGGGACCCGAGCTTTTGAGGAGACTACGACAAAGATCAGATTATTACAGCGCGGATCAAAACCGCGACAGCGCACCACTGCTTATACGAACCGCCGCCGTAGGCTCTGGAATCTGAGTTTGGTGGCGGAATTTGACCGGAGGTAGCACCGATCAGAGAGACAGTAAGATTTGGTAGGCGGGGCAAGTTACCCCGAGTTTTATCGATTCTCATGAGTTTCTGGAGTAAGTTGTTAGGTTGGTCTTTTCCCCCCAAACTATTTCTGTTTTATGTGATGTCTTCCAGGTTAACCTGTTGAGGATCAGTTAGATTTAGGTTCGATGCATGCAGGGTTGTCTGGTAGAAATACCGGCAAGCTGACTCGGGTGCAATAAGATACACTCGGAGGGTGGGGCGCCGTGAGGCTCTGTATGGTAGTCTAAACTACCACTCCCGCCGCACCAATACGGTGGTCCGATTGTTCAGGTTAGAGGAATGTTTATATTTTCTGGTTGGTAGCGACACTGTCTGGTTGGTTCGAGCTACTCTTGGAGGACCAAGAGTTCTAAGGGGGAGAATGTTACGGTCACCCCGAGCGGGTTGCGGCCGGGTGACCCGGGGCTCGGTTTTGGCTGCGGGTCACGTTTTCGGCGTTCAGGCGACTCCCGAGCCCTATCCGAGTATCATTTTGGCGAACCCTTCCGTATTTGAGGTCGTGTGGGTCCCCGGACGTTTCCGCCGAAAATATTTTTCCGCGCCGGGGTTGTCGGGGTCGTCTCGGGATGTACAGCGGGCTCGGTAGCACTCTCGAGATTTCAGTTTGGGAAGCCGTTTGCAGTTTTGGAGTCGTGGAAACGTCCGGAGGTGGTTGTGGAGTTTAATAATTGGGGCGGGACGTTCGGTTCGGGCGACTCCCGGGGCTCGGGACGGGAATCCCGGGGCTCGGGATGGAAATTTTCCGACGGCTTTGGGGTAAGTTGTGTTGTAATTTAAGATGGAATTTATGGGTATTTTTATAGAATTTTGGAGTGACGGAATTTCGGTTCAGGTTGACACGCTCGCACGTCGGGCTTTGGTTCGGGTTCAGCGAGCTCGGTAGGACACTCCGGAATGGTAAATGAACTTTTGAAATATGTTCTGTGAATGTTATAATATTCTGAGGGTTGTGTCCAAGTTTCGTTAATTTTGGGATTCGGTAATTATTTTTGGGCAAAAAGAATTGGAACTTTCGGAAAAATTGGGAGTTAAATTGTATTTGGCCACAAAATAAAAGTATTTCAGCATGGGGCAGCAGCTCCTTTCGGCAGAATTGGGGATGATTAATAGGACACTTGTCCTATTTTAATTTAGGAAGAGAGGGATGGGTTATAAAGTGAGGAAAATATATAATGGCTATTATTTTCATAAAATGAGACTTACCTCATTTCTTTTCTTTTCTTCATCTTCTTCTTCTTCCTTTCTTTGCTGCGCCACCATTGTTGATCAACTCAAGCTTGAAGTTCTTATTCTTGGTAGAAATCAAAGAGGAATTGGATGCTACTTGTGGTAAGCATCCTCCCTTCTCCTCTTTTCTTGTTGAAATTGAAGATTAGTGGAGAAATATGGAGTTTTGGCAAATGATGGGTTTGTTCTTAGCTATAAGTTAGGATGATTCTCTTCCTCCCATCTTTTAGTATGTTGTTCTTGGGTTGTAGGAGAGTGTTAATCAAGTGTTGGATTTTGGAAAACACACCTTGGATGAAGAACCCTAAAATGGCGAATTTCTTGGATAATTTCCAAAATGATGTGTGTTTGTTATCTTGATTCATGCTTCAAGTATGTTAATCCTAGCATGATTCTAAGCTTGTGTATGGATTCAATTTGATGGAAAGCAAGTTGAGTCAAAAACCCCCAAATGGCCGAATTTATGACTTGTTGTTCAATGTTGGATTTTGTTGTTTTGGATGCAATTGGATAGCATTCTTGGTTTAGAAGTGAAATTGGTGATTAGTATGATTAATTGGAAGTTTGAATGGATTGGTTTGGAAGTTAGATAAAAATTGGCAAAGAAGCCGAATTTTTGGATAATTCTTTTTCCATGTTGGGGTTTGATTTTGGTTGGATTGGATGCTAAGATGGTATTGGGGTTGAATTTAGGAGTGGTTTGAAGTTTGAAACGTTGAATTCGGATAAGAAATGGAAAAGTCACTATTAAGCGGGTTTATCGGAAAATGTCGGGTAATGAAGGGTTTTAAGGTTGGATTTGATCAGTTCTGCTTATTGTATGATGTTTGTCAATGTATAATCTTGCATTGTCTAGGTTGGTTCTGAATTCTGAAGTTTCTGTGGAAATCTGGAATTTTACGGAAATTCTGCGGATTTTCGGTTTTGGGGTCGGGGTGTAGTTTGGTAGTGTGGTTGGTAAGGTTGCTAATTCAACTTGAATTGACAGATTCGAGGTTCGGAAGTTAGAAAAGAGAGGTTTTCGAGTTTCGGGTCGCGGTGTGGAAGTCGTCAGAATCAGTCTAATACTGGAATTGTGAGGTAAGGGTTTGGTTACTGCTATTTTTGGTAAGATAGGTGTATGTTTAGTTTCACTTTCATTACTGCAAGTATTTCGGTATTATATGCCTAGGGCATATTACGTAGTCTGTAGGTGTATGTGTTGTTGCACTTCTTTTTTGCGGTATTTGGAAATTTACGCTTTAAGGTACGTTACGTAATTTGTAGGTGTATGCCTTATGGCATACTTTGTCTGTCTGTAACCCTACGGCGGTTGTGGGTTCGCTACCCCAGTGGTGCACCATGCTTCGTAATAGCTTGGCTTCGACTCCCTTAGAGGGAGGCTGTCGTTCGATTTATTATAAGGGTTTATGGCGATTTAGAATCGCACATCCTTCGGGATTACGATCTGTTTTTATTACATGCACGATATTCGTATTCATCGTATATATTCCGTATATTGTTATCTTTCTGTTTTGCGGGTTACATATGCTTATCCTTGGGGGACGGTGCTTACTTTGTTGTTATTACATGAACTGTTTATATGGTGATGGTGATGTACTCGTCCGTTTCGAGGGGCGAGACTCACCATGGATTTTCATTTTAGTTATATGTATGAAATTTTCAGTTTGTTTCACAATTGCTTTTGGGTCCGCTACGCGCGGCAGTCCCGATGGACCTGCTACTGTATCATTCCGGCTTCCGCTTCCGACGTCCGGCGCCCCGCCTCCGCAACCGGGCTCGGGTGGCGTGCGGTGACAACCAAACCCGATATACATGCAAATACTCCCAGAATGCATAACGAGAGAAGTTGTGTCACCCCACCGCCCCGGAACTGGCAGAAGCGTCGTAGATGCGGAGGTTGGAGGTATTGGTGGCGGGTGATCGCGGAATTTTTCTCTTAAAAGGGTGTGGACCCGAAACCCTTTCCTTAAAACATTTTTCTTTCAGTTTTAAGGTTGTTTCGTGTTTACAGGTTTTAAGACGTCTTACTAGTCCTAAACCTGCACCCGAGACACGTTAGTGGTTTTTACAGGATATCGCGCGTAAAAACAATAATAATGAAGCAGGATAATAAAGATACAGGCCGAGGGAGTTCCGCCCTCTGCGTAGGGTCGGAAACTCCCACAAAATATACAGACCGATAGTATGAAAATACTAGAGTGTCTACATGCACTACTTCTACAGAGCCGAGCCAACAGTGCGGAATTATACCTCGCTACTAGATGTTGCTGCTGCTAAACATACACAGAGAAGAACGTCAGACTTAACGAGAAGATACCAACATAGAAAGGATTTTAACGAGAATTTCCCCAAACACAAATATACCTCAAAATAACGAAGTGCGGAACGAGCACCGCGGAAATCTAGTCCGCAGTCGTTTGCCCGGATCCCCGAAAATATTGTAAGCATGGGGGGTGAGTTCTCGAAAGAACCAGTAATGTTTAAGGTAAGAATTGGTCAAACCAAAACTTTTAAAACATTTTAGCCTGCACAAAAGGGTTAGCGTGCAATGTTCTAACAGATAACGCAACCCTAAATATCATGATGTGATATGCAGATGCATGTATCAAGAATCCCATCGATCGAGGGCACAGCCATGGATAGATCTTCCCGGCCCGCCGCATCTCCATGCGCCGTGAACAGATAACAGAAGGCACGACCATGGGTAGTTCTTCCCCGGCCCGGCCGGCATCCCCATGCGTCGTTAACAGAAAGCAGAATGGGTCCGTCTTCGACCCCCGATAAACAGATCCGATATAGCAGAAGTCCAGAAATAATAACAGAAATGGGTCCGTCGTCGACCCCCGATATGCATATATTCCAGAAATAAAAACCCTGCAAACCACTACGTACCAGTAACTAGCCCCGGGAGTCACTGGGCCCCACCCTCGACCCGAGTACTAGCCCTTAACTAACCTAATACACATTTAATGCGCATTAAGGAAGTTAAACCCCTTACCTAAGCAGAAATCGGATATCTACTGTGGCCCCCTGACGCACAAGCAGTATCCCGGAAGACGCAGATTTAATCTGCCAGAATCAGAGACATACAAATAACTTTAGTTATTTCACTAAAGTTTCAAGTGTTGGGAATTTATTCTTAATTACAACCTAAGTCCTCGAACTTTTCAGAACTTGCAAAAGTACCCCAATTTTCACAATTCTAGCGACTTCCTTCCATTAATAACAAGTTTACACTTTTACCCAACTTTTCCATATTTTACACCTTGGTCCTCCAATTTTCATAAAAAGGTCAACTTTACCCGGTTTGGTCAACTTGGTCAAAATAGGTCAACCTTTATCCATTCTCTCCCAAATTTCGCCCAAGCCCATATTTTCGAACTTCCATTTTTCCCCAAACTTTATTGAATTGCATTTTTACCACTTTACCCAATTTCCTTTTACCAAATCATGTTTGAATCAACTTTTCTCCACCAAAACACTATTCACAACTCATAAATTTCAATTTGGTGCAGGATTTTTTTGAAATTAATTCCAAATTTCACCCAAACTTTAAATCTCAACACTTTCATGCATAATCCTTTATGTATTTCCATTTTCCAACACTTTAACACTTAGATCTTCAACAAAACTTCATCAAACATACATGCTCATTTTCGGACAACAACTCATCATCACAACATGCTTAAAATGCTACCAACTTCAACATAGTTGAAGATCAGAACTTAACTAACATCCAAAGTTCACAAATCTTAACATAAAGGTTCCTCACCTTGAAGAACTTCTCTCAACTCCTTGATGAAGCTGCTGTAGGAACAATAGTCACCCCAAAACACCATGCACTTGTCCAAGAAAAAGATGAACAAAGTGAGCTTCTTTCCATGTTTTTTCCATACACATGAAAATCAAACTTTAACTACACAAGCTCACCTTGAAGACACCAGATTTGGAAGGTAGAAGAAGTGGTAGGATGGCTTGTTGAAGGCTCAAGGCCCGAAACTTCAAATTTGAAATTTCAGCACCAACATCACAGCAGACCCGTTTTCGTGCAGCTCAGATTTGGAGGTCTTCCCGATGTTTTTGGACCATGGCCCCTTCAGCAAAGTTGAAGCCAAGAGGTTAAGGAAGATTTTCTCTAACTACCACAAGATCTGATTCGGCCTCTAAATGGAGCAGAAAACGCTGAGACAGAGGGACGAAAATTCTGGGCAGCAAGATGAAGCAAGGAGAGTTTTTCTAATTTCTTCTAAGTGTTGAGAGGATAAAATGAACTGAAATTCTGCTGAAAAGAAAGAGAAGAGGCTGGTTATTAGAGGGAAAGGGGAGGGAACAATGTTCTAATCAAGGTAATCTTTGGTTAGAGAGAAATGTGTAAGAGGGGACAAAAAAAGAAAAGTGTAAGAAGACTTGTCTCCCTTATCATCTTCTATCACAAAAGCCAAAAGAAATAAAAATATCTTCCCACTAACCACAAAAATGCCAGCCATGGAGAAAATACTCCAACATGTGATTTTTTTCAATTTTCTTCCCATCGGTGACCATTTTGCCCTTCAGAACCCAATTTCCATAAGACTTCCCGAACTCGAGAATTGTTATCCAACGCCCGAAACAATTATAATTAGCTCCAAAGTCACTCCCAAAAATTGAATTCCAATAATTACTCATAATCCAATATTATTTTGATAATTTACAGAATTCGAAATTCCGGTCGACACTCGCCGGAAAGTTACAAAACGTCGGGGTGGGTGTAACAATCTCCCCCCTAAGACTCTTGGTCCTCCAAGAGTGATAACAACCTCTGGTACTCCTCCGGGTAACTACTTAACAACTCCTTCTCTGTCTCCCAAGTCGCTTCCCGATCAGAATGATGTGACCACTGAACTTTGATCATCGGAATTGACTTGCTGCGGAGTCTCCGAACATCCCTGGTCAGAAAAGCTATCGGTACCTCTCGGTAGGATAGATCCGGCTCTAACTCAATCTCCTCTGTCGGAATGATCTCGAGTGTCATCCAAAATGCATTTCTTGACATGCCGACATGAAAAAGCGTTATGCACCGCAGACATGCTCGGAGGTAAGGCCAATCTGTAAGCGACTCGCCACACGCTGCAAAACCTCGTAAGGACCAACATATCTTGGAGCCAACTTGCCCCTTTGCCAAAACGAATGGTCCCACGAGTCGGTGCAACTTTCAGCCAAACTCTGTCTCCTACCTCAAACTCCAGATCACGTCGTCTCTTATTAACATATGAGGTGGTCCTGTCATTTGCGGCCTTCATCCGCATCTGAATCAGACGGATCTTCTCCGTCGTCTCCTCCAACAACTCGGGGCCAATAAACATCTTGTCTGAGGCATCTGTCCAACAATGAGGTGTCATGCATCTCCGACCATACAGTGCCTCATAGGGTGCCATGCCGATAGTAGTCTGATAACTGTTGTTGTAGGAAAACTCTACCAACGGCAGGTGGCGATCCCAATGTCAACCGAAATAAATAAAACAACTACTTAGCATATCCTCGACAATCTGAATAACCCTCTCGGACTGCCCGTGCATGCGAGGATGGTACGCCGTGCTCAAGTGAAGTCGCGTGCCCGAGACTTATGGAAGGCAACCCAAAACCTCGCGGTGAAACCGTGGATCTCTATCGAGACACAATGGAGTCTGGTACCCCATGTAGTCGCACGATCTCCCGAATATAAAGTGGGCAAGCTTCTCTAGCGAGTCCGTCACTCGCATTGGCAGAAAATGTGCACACTTTGTCAGCCGATCAACTATAACCCAGATGGCGTCATGCTTAGTTCTAGTCAGAGGAAAACCAGTCAGGAAATCCATAGTGATATTACCCCGTTTCCTGACAGGAATAGGTAGAGTCTGTAGTGTACCGGCTGGCTTCTGATGCTCTACCTTAACGCGCCGACAAGTCGCACACCTCGACACATAGGCGGCTATGTGCCTTCGCATCCCGGCCACGAGAAGTGAGATCGAAGATCATGGTACATCTTCTCACTTCCAGGGTGGATGCTCAAACTACTCGAGTGCGCCTCCCCCAACAGTCGATCTCGAATCGACGAATTATCCGGTACATAGAGGCGACTCCTGAAGTACAGCAACCCCTGCCTGTACTCAAAGAACGGTCGCAGAGTCCCTTTGTCCTCACCCGAGAGTTTCTTCATCCCTGCATCTCTGGCCTGTGCCTCTCGGATCTCGGTCAACCACTCCGACTGAACGGTCAAAGTGTTAACCTGAGCTTGCTCCCACTGCTCCCACTGATGCCACAAAGAACATCAGATTTGAACCCTCAGCCTTGTTCCCAAAATCTCCACCGCTAACAATCCCAGTATACCTCCTGCTCAAAGCATCTCTCATGAATTCCCCTTGCCGGTGTACTCGATAGTGCAGTCATAATCCTTCATGTATTCGAGCCACCGTCGCTGTTTCATATTCAAATCCTTCTAGGTAAACAGATACTTCAAACTCTTGTGATCGGTGAAGATCTGGAATCTATTGCAGAGTAGATAATGTCTCCACTGCTTGAGAGCATAAATGACCGCAGCCAACTCCAGGTCATGCGTAGGGTAATTCTGTTCGTGTGGTCGCATTTGTCTTGACCCGTACGCAACGACGTGGTGCCCTTGCATCAACACACATCCGACTCCCGTCCTTGACGCATCTGTGTAGATTACGTAAGGTAGTGCAGGGTCCGGTTGACTCAGAATCGGAGCGTGTGTCAGTAACCGCTTAAGTTCCCGAAAGCTGTCCTCGCAGGCTGAGGACCAGACAAACGGCTGACCCTTCTTGGTCAACTGAGTAAGTGGTGATGCAAGTATGGAGAATCCTGGTACGAATCTGCGGTAATATCCTGCCAACCCCAGGAAGCTCCGTATCTCCTTAACAGTTCGTGGCTGCCTCCACTCCTCAACTGCCTTGGTCTTCTCTGGATCCACAAATATACCATGCTCCCCGACGATGTGACCCCGGAAAAGATACCTCCCGCAACCAAAAATCGCACTTAGAGAACTTAGCGTACAGCTAGTTGTTCGCAAGTGTCTCCAATACAGATTCTCGAGATGTCCTTGATGTGATTCCTCATCGGGAGAATAGACAAGAATGTCATCGATGAAGACTATCACAAAGGAATCTAGGTATGCAGGCGGAATACTCGGTGCATCATTTCCATCAATGCAGCTGGTGCATTCGTCAAACCAAATGGCATTACGGTACACTCGTAATGCCCATACCGAGTACGAAAAGCTGTCTTGGGAATATCTTCTTCCCTGATGCGTAGTTGGAAGTACCCAGACCGCAGGTCGATCTTCGAGAAAACCTTAGCTCCCCTGAGCTGGTCAAACAAATCATCGATCCTGGGTATCGGATACTTATTCTTAACAGTGATGGCATTCAACTGCCGATAGTCGATGCAAAGTCGGAGAGTCCCATCCTTCTTCTTAACAAACAACACTGGGGCTCCCCACGGTGAAGTACTCTGGCGGATGAATCCCTTCTCCAGAAGCTCATCAAGCTGCTTCTTCAGTTCAGCTAACTCCACAATCGGCATCCGGTAGGGAGGGATGGAGATTGGAGTTGATCCCGGCTGTAACTGAATCTCAAATGTGATCTCCTGCTCCGGAGGCATACCCGGTAACTCTTCCGGAAAAACATGAGGAAAATAACGAACTACAGGAATCTTGTCTAACTCTGTGCGCGTACCTGTAGTGTTAAGGCCGAAGTACTCCTCCTCCTCGATCACTGGTATGTGCTCCAGAACGCTCAGCTCCATGCTCTGCTCCACTGGTTTCGGTGGATAGCCAATCTGTATGACTTCCCCGAATATCAGAATTTGCCGCTTGGCACAGTCAATCCTCACATCATGCCGCGATAACCAATCCATCCCCAAAATAATATCATACTTGGATGTATCCAAAATCAGTAACTCAGACTCAATCTGATGACGCCCGATACTCAAGATACATTCTTGAGCAATCTCATTCGAATACAATCGCATCCCACCAGCAGTGCGTACCATGACTACACTTGCCGTGTGGGCGATAGGCAAAGTCCGAGATGTCGCACATTTCGGAGAAATAGCAGAAATTGAAGCGCCAAGATGTCGAAAAGTGCATTAACAGTACATTATTTAAAAGGATGATACCGCTAATGCTCCTTGCGAGTACCGCCCTGCTCCAACCGGTAGACCCGTCTTTGGCTGAACTGTCCGCTGTACCGGCGGTGCTGTAATAAGTGGTCTCTGTGGTGGAGCTCTTATGCCTCCCTGAGTAAAACCTCGGCCCTGACCGGCCCTGATCTGACTCTGCTGTGGTCCTCAAGGCTGAAACCTAGCTCCAGGTGCCTGAGTCACTGGGCAATCATTGACCCAGTGGTCATTCGCTCCACATCTTAAGCACTGCCATCGAGCCCTGAAGCAAATCTGTCCTCCGTGGCGTCGGCCACACTCCCGGCAGATCGGGAACTCGAATGGGGCCCTTGCCCCTATCGAACCTGCTCGGTCTGCTCTGTCCCGGCCTGTTCGGTCCGGGCTGCTGTCTTAGGCCTGCTGCCTGAAGGTCTCCCACCACTCGGGGTCGGGAAGATGTAACCACCGCCCAGTCATCTCCGTCTCCAGCAGTAGGGCCTTCGAATGGCCTCATGATAAACAGTGATGTTGTACGCAATCATATGCTCTCGATCTCGTGGGCGCAAACCCCGAATAAATCTCCTAGTCTTCTCCCGCTCAGAAGAGTCAAACAGTGAGGAATGACGGATAAGCCGGCTGAACTCAACCTCATAATCAGTCACCGTCCGGCTCCCCTGAGTAAGTGCATCAAACTCAGTCTGACGGCGCTCCTGGATGGCGTACCCCGGCCATCGCTCATGGAACAAACGGGAGACTCCTCCCAAGGCATCCCCGGATCAACACGTCTCAGCCCTGCATACTGCATCGCTCTGCCTCTAGCCACTCCCTGCCACCAATTGTGCGCCGCATCTCTCAGATAGAAGGTGGCCAAAGAGACCACTCCTCAGATGGTATATGGAGCCTCGGCGAAGGCGCTCAATATCGGTCAGCCAAGTCTCGGCTGCGTCCGGTCCAGATCTGCCGAAAACTTGGGCGGGTTGAAGTGCCGCAGCGCTCCATCATCCTAACCTCGTCAAAACCCATCTTGCTCCCGGTATGCGGCCTTGGGATCTCTCGGATATCTCCGGAATCAGAATCGGTGTCGTCCACAGGTCGGCGACGACCAATCGGTGAAGCCTCTACCCGTGCACGGCGGGTAGCCTGTCTAGGCGGGCGGAACCGACCGCTGCCGAGTCCTCCTAACGTGAGGCGTCCCAACAATCAGACTGATCCTCCTCAACAGTAGGAGTACGGCGATAACGTCTGGAGACGGTATAAGTGGTCTCCAAGTCGGGGGGTGTAGCAGTCGGTGTAGAAAAATCAGCATCGCTCTCGTGGTCCGACGTGTTATCTGTCTGAGCAAACACACCGTTCAGAAGGGTGCGAATCTGACCTAGTGTGTCCACAAGGTTGACGCGCTCCTGGCGTCCAACAGATCGTACCATCTGAAATTCCCAACAAAAAATATGGAAATAACGTTAATCTCTATGTTAGCAAACAACAGACTCCTAATGGCTCTATAGTGTAGATGATATGCATGTTTAACAGAAAATTTCAGCAGCAATTCCTTTGCTTGCCTACTTTGAGAGAAAATAACAATCCATATCCTTCATGAATTGTCAAAGCGCGATATCTGTTTTAACCACATATTTCAGTTTCAGATTATGCTAGGTTCTGGCGTTAACTAACCAACCATAAACATACCTAAAGTTCAAGAATAATTTTAGTAAAAGTTAGCTACGCTTTTATTTAAATTACCCCAGAACTAGTAGTGTTGTCTAGGTAGGATAGTCTTAACCATTCCTAACTCTAACCTTAGGCTCGATACCAAATTGTCACCCCACCGCCCGAACTAACCAACCATAAACACACCTAAAGTTCAAGAATAATTTTAGTAAAAGTTAGCTACGCTTTTATTTAAATTACCCCAGAACTAGTAGTGTTGTTTAGGTAGGGTAGTCTTAACCATTCCTAACTCTAACCTTAGGCTCTGATACCAAATTGTCACCCCACCGCCCCGGAACTGGCGGAAGCGTCGTAGATGCGGAGGTTGGAGGTATTGGCGGCGGGTGATCGCGGATTTTTCTCTTAAAAGGGTGTGGACCAAACCCTTTCCTTAAAACATTTTTCTTTCAGTTTTAAGGTTGTTTCGTGTTCTGATTTTAAGACGTCTTACTAGTCCTAAACCCGCACTCCGAGACACGTTAGTGGTTTTACAGGATATCGCGCGTAAAAACAATAATAATGAAGCAGATAATAAAGATACGAGGCCGAGGAGTTCCACCCTCTGCGTAGGGTCGGAAACTCCCACAAAATATACAGACCGATAGTATGAAAATACTAGAGTGTCTACATGCACTACTTCTACAGAGCCGAGCCAACGGTGCGGAATTATACCTCGCTACTAGATCTGCTGCTGCTAAACATACACAGAGAAGAACGTCGGACTTAACGAGAAGATACCAACATAGAAGGGATTTTAACGAGAATTTCCCCAAACACAAATATACCTCAAAATAACGAAGTGCGAGCGAGCACCGCGGAAATCTAGTCCGCAGGTCGTTTGCCCGGATCCCCTGAAAATATTGTAAGCATGGGGGGTGAGTTCTCGAAAGAACCCGTAAGGGGGTAGGTACGAATTGGTCAAACCAAAACTTTTAAAACATTTTAGCCTGCACAAAAGGGTTAGCGTGCAATGTTCTAACAGATAACGCAACCCTAAATATCATGATGTGATATGCCGATGCATGTATCTGAGAATCCCATCGATCGAGGGCACACCATGGATAGATCTTCCCGGCCCCGCCGGCATCTCCATGCGCCGTGAACAGATAATGAAGCCACGACCATGGGTAGTTCTTCCCTGCCCGGCCGGCAACCCCATGCGTCGTTAACGAAGCGAGAATGGGTCCGTCTTCGACCCCGATAAATGTATCCGATATAGCGAAGTCCGAAATAATAACGAGAAATGGGTCCGTCGTCGACCCCGATATGCATATATTCCGAAATAAAAACCCCGCAAACCACTACGTACTCATTAACTAGCCCCGGAGTCACCGGGCCCCACCTCGACCCGAGTACTAGCCCTTAACTAACCTAATACACATTTAATGCGCATTAAGGAAGTTAAACCCCTTACCTAAGCAGAAATCGGATATCTACTGTGGCCCCCTGACGCACAAGCAGTATCCCGGAAGACGCAGATTTAATCTGCCAGAATCAGAGACATACAAATAACTTTAGTTATTTCACTAAAGTTTCAAGTGTTGGGAATTTATTCTTAATTACAACCTAAGTCCTCGAACTTTTCGAACTTGCAAAAGTACCCCAATTTTCACAATTCTAGCGACTTCCTTCCATTAATAACAAGTTTACACTTTTACCCAACTTTTCCATATTTTACACCTTGGTCCTCCAATTTTCATAAAAGGTCAACTTTACCCGGTTTGGTCAACTTGGTCAAAATAGGTCAACCTTTATCCATTCTCTCCCAAATTTCGCCCAAGCCCATATTTTCGGCCCAACTTCCATTTTTCCCCCAAACTTTACTGAATTGCATTTTTACCACTTTACCCAATTTCCTTTTTACCAAATCATGTTTGAATCAACTTTTCTCCACCAAAACACTATTCACAGCAACTCATAAATTTCGAATTTGGTGCAGGATTTTTTGAAATTAATTCCAAATTTCACCCAAACTTTAAATCTCAACACTTTCATGCATAATCCTTTATGTATTTCCATTTTCCAACACTTTAACACTTAGATCTTCAACAAAACTTCATCAAACATATATGCTCATTTTCGTGACAATAACTCATCATCACAACATGCTTAAAATGCTACCAACTTCAACATAGTTGAAGATCAGAACTTAACTAACATCCAAAGTTCACAAATCTTAACATAAAGGTTCCTCACCTTGAAGAACTTCTCTCAACTCCTTGATGAAGCTGCTGTAGGAACAATAGTCACCCCAAAACACCATGCACTTGTCCAAGAAAAAGATGAACAAAGTGAGCTTCTTTCCATGTTTTTTCCATACACATGAAAATCAAACTTTAACTACACAAGCTCACCTTGAAGACACCAGATTTGGAAGGTAGAAGAAGTGGTAGGATGGCTTGTTGAAGGCTCAAGGCCCGAAACTTCAAATTTGAAATTTCAGCACCAACATCACAGCAGACCCGTTTTCGTGCAGCTCAGATTTGGAGGTCTTCCCAATGTTTTTGGACCATGGCCCATTCAGCAAAGTTGAAGCCAAGAGGTTACGGAAGATTTTCTCTAACTACCATAAGATCTGATTCGGCCTCTAAATGGAGCAGAAAACGCTGAGACAGAGGGACGAAAATTGCAGGCAGCAAGATGAAGCAAGGAGAGTTTTTTCTAATTTCTTCTAAGTGTTGAGAGGATAAAATGAACTGAAATTCTGCTGAAAAGAAAGAGAAGAGGCTGGTTATTAGAGGGAAAGGGGAGGGAACAATGTTCTAATCAAGGTAATCTTTGGTTAGAGAGAAATGTGTAAGAGGGGACAAAAAAAGAAAAGTGTAAGAAGACTTGTCTCCCTTATCATCTTCTATCACAAAAGCCAAAAGAAATAAAAATATCTTCCCACTCCCCACACCAATGCCAGCCTTGGAGAAAATATTCCAACATGTGATTTTTTTTCAATTTTCTTCCCATCGGTGAACATTTTGCCCTTCGTAACCCAATTTCCGCAAGACTTCCCAGAACTCGAGAATTGTTATCCAACGAACGAAACAATTATAATTAGCTCCAAAGTCACTCCCAAAAATTGAATTCCAATAATTACTCATAATCCAATATTATTTTGATAATTTACAGAATTCACAATTCCGGTCGACATTCGCCGGAAAATTACAAAACGTCGGAGTGGGTGTAACACAGTTGAGCCCTTACCTCGGAAAAGGCGCCCCAATACAAATCTGGGAAATCCGGCTCCGGCCCGAAAAGTAAAACTTAACTTTTATGGTCCCACACCACTCTACCAAAGCTGAAACAAGCTGAATAACCATAAACTAATCGAACTAATCAAATTAGACCCCCAGAACAAATTCCGCACAAACCCGCACTTTCCTGCAAAAACCCGCAGAAAGCTCAGTATCACGAACCGAGCTAGAACATCATTATTCAAACACCCATAAACATTTTCCAACCATTAAACCCCACTTTCCGGACATTTTACCCGAAATCCCGCATAAAGGTAACTTTTGCACCCAACACCCGCGTCGTTTCAAACACCAATACGCACCTAAATCCATCCCGATACCAAATTACCATCCAATTCACCCAAAACACAACACCAACATAGATAAAGTTTCATTCTAAGTTTCGGCTCTTTGTCAACTTTTCACCCAACTTCCAATTCAATCCATTCAAGGTTCCAATCACTCACTTTAACCACCAATTACACTTCCTAAGCAAGAATGCTAACCAATTTCACCTTTAACAACCAAGAACATTCACAAACCCTAACCCATATTTTCGGCCAAAAGGGGTTTTCTTCCCTAGCATGCTTTCCATCAAATTGAAACCATAGAAAGTCTTAGAATCATGCAAGGAACAACATATCCCAAGCATGATTCAAGAACACAACTCTACATCATTTTAGAAATTCACCCAAAAATTCGGCATTCCTAGGGTTTCCTAACCAAGATGTTTTTCCATCATCTAACACTAGATTCTTACTCCTCTCCTTCCCAAGAACAACATACTAAAAGATGGAAGCAAGAGAATCATTAAATCCCATAGCCAAGAACAAACCCTAGTTCCATTTTCTTCCTCTTTTTCCAAAGAAATCATGCTTCCAATCTTGAAAAGAGAAGAAGAGGAGGAAGCTTACCACTTATGGAACCCAAATCCTTGATGTATACAACCAAGAAGTGAAGAACAAGAAGCTTGGAAGGAGCAAGAAAGGCGGATGGAAAGTAATGAAGAAGAAGAAGAAGAAGAACACTTGTATTTTTTCCATGAAATATCTCTCCCTTTTATACTTCTTTCCTTTTCCATCTTTAATAAAAATTGGACAAGTGTCCTAAGCCCTCCCTTTCTAGCCGACCTTCACCTTTTCTGGCCAAATAGTTGCTGACTTTAGGGTTAATTGCAACTTAGTCCTCCAACTCTCCAAATCTTTGCAATTTAACCTCAAACGCAATTTCCTAACCCCAATGGAAACCAAAACTGAAAAAAACCCTCAGAATATCACAACACACCCAAATCCTGTTTCCAAAGTCCATTTGCAAATCCAGAGTGTCCTACCGTGCCCGCTGAACCTCAGTAAATCCCGACGTGCAAGTGTGCTAATCCGAATCAAAAATCACACCACGCCCAAAAATCCACAGATATTACAATAAAATCCACCTCATTAAATAGCATACCTCACACCAAAGCCGTTGGGAAATCTCCATCCCGAGCCCCAGGATTCCCGTCCCAAGCCCCGGGAGTCGCCCGGGACCGAACGTCCCCACCCAGAAAATATACTCCGTAAAAAGATGCAGGACGTTCCCATGATTCCAAATATGCAAACGGTTTCTCATTCCGAGGTCCCGGGAGCGCTACCGAGCCCGCTGTACGTCCCGAGACAAGTCCCGGCCCCCGAAAAATATTTTCGGCGAAAATGTCCGGGGGACCCACACGACCTCAAAACCCGAAGGATTCCCAGAAATAAAGCTCAGATAAGTCTCGGGAGCCGTTTAATCGCCCAAAAACATGACCCGCAGGCCAAAACCGGAGCCCCGGGTCACCCGGGTCACAACCCGCTCGGGGTGACCGTAACATTCTCCCCCCCTCAGGACTCTTGGTCCTCCAAGAGTCACCTGCACCATACAAGTGTCGCTACCAACCAGAATATATATACATACTCTCTTTACTAAGTATAATCGGACCACCGTTACTGGTGCGGCGGGAGTGGTAGTTTAAACTACCATCCAGAGCCTCTCAGCGGCGTCCCACCCTCCGGGTGCATCTTGTTGCACCTCGAGTCAGTTGCCGGTATTTCTACCAGACAACCCCAGACAGTATCGAATCTATACTTAACAAACTTTCAATTACCAACATAAAACATTAAACACTGCAAACATTCTGGAAAGTAAAGCTGATCTACATGCTATCCTGCCAACTCGTTACAAAATCTTACAGGAACGATAACCCTTAGACTAGCTCTTTCCCTCTCTACCCACTCTGACGGTTCTCTGAAAAGCTGATATCTTGCTAAACCCTGACACTGAGCCAAAACCCCAGATCCCAAAGGCATTTGTTTACAACTGAGGTGGTGCAGTCATCTGCGGTGTTCATTCGCATCCATCTGGTCCTGATCCTCGATGTGATCTCCCTGATGAGTTCCAGACCCAGCTTGTTCCTGTCTGATGCCTACCTGCTCAATCTGAAAAACACGCCCAGCTCTGGGCTGCTGTGGCGGAGGGGATGACTGAAGTGGTAATTGTCGCTGTGATCTCGGACCGCCCCGCTGGAAACCGCGTCCTCCGGGTGCGTTGGGCTGACCCCGAAACTGCGGACGCGGAACACTACCCGATCCCTGTCCCAGCGTCAGAGGGCAATCCCTTATCCAATGATCGTCTGCCCCACATCGCAGACACTGCCCCGTCTGCCTGAAGCATGGCTGGCCGGGGTGTTGCCTGCCACAACTTGCACAAGTCTGTGCTACTGGGGCCACCCTGCTGCCCCTGCTACTCTGCTCAGTCCTACCTTACCTTCCCATAGACCTCGCTGAACTCTGCTGTGCAGGAACCCTCCCTCTGTCACTAGGTCGGTGTGGTAGGTACCGACTCTCAACCTCCTCCTGCTCGAGGAGTTGGGCCTTCTGCACAGCCTCATGATAAGAAGTGATATCCAGAGGCCTCAAAGCCCACATGTAATCAGGACGTAGCCGGTGGATGAACCTCTTGGCCTTCTCCTGCTCCATACCATAGTATTGTGGTACGTAGCGAACCAGCCGGTCAAACTCCCGCTCATACTCTCCGACAGTCATGGTGCCCTGCACCAAATCGTCAAACTGCGACTGTCGGAGATCCCTGGCGGCATCCCCAATGTACTGCTGGTGGAAGTAGTAGGCAAACTTATTACGGTCACCCCGAACGGGTTGCGACCGGGTGACCCGGGGCTCCGGTTTTGGTCTGCGGGTCACGTTTTTCGACGTTCAGACGGCTCCCGAGCCCTATCAGAGTATCATTTTGGCGAACCCTTCCGTATTTGAGGTCGTGTGGGTCCCCCGGACGTTTCCGCCGAAAATATTTTTCTGGCGCTGGGGGGTTGTCGGGGTCGCCTCGGGACGTACAGCGGGCTCGGTAGCGCTCTCGAGATCTCAGTTTGGGAAGCCGTTTGCAGTTTTGGAGTCGTGGAAACGTCCCGGTGTTGGTTGTGGAGTTTAATATTTGGGGCGGGACGTTCGGTTCCGGGCGACTCCCGGGGCTCGGGACGGGAATCCCGGGGCTCGGGATGGAAATTTTCTGACGGCTTTGGGGTGAGTTGGGTTTTAATTTAAGATGGAATTTATGGGTATTTTTATAGAATTTTGGAGTGACGGAATTTCGGTTCAGGTTGACACGCTCGCACGTCGGGTTTTGGTTCGGGTTCAGCGAGCTCGGTAGGACACTCTGGACTGGTAAATGAATTTCTGAAAAGTGTTTTGTGAATGTTATAATATTCTGAAGATTGTGTCCAAGTTTCGTTAATTTTGGAATTCAGTAATTATTTTTGGGCAAAAAGAATTGGAACTTTCGGAAAAATTGGGAGTTAATTTGCAATTGGTTGCAAAATTAATTAAAATCAGCATGGGCAACATTTGTTCTTTTCGGCAGCAATTGGGAGAAGAAATGGGACACTTGGCCTTTTCTATTTAAGTAGAGTAGTATGGGTTAAAGAGGAGAAATATATATATTATGACATAATATTTCATAAAATGAGTTAAAACTCATTTTCACTTCTCTTCTTCTTCTTCTTCGTGGAGTCTGCTGCCGCCATTGATGAGCTCCTCCTCCAAGCTTGAGGTTCTTCATCTTGGCTCAAATCAAAGAGGAATTGGGTTCTCCATGTGGTAAGTACCTCCCTAACTCCTCTTTTCTCATTAATTTGGAAGATTAGTGGTGAAAAGAGGAGTTTTTGCATTTGATGGGTTTGTTCTTAGCTATAAGCTAGGATGATTCTCTTCCTCCCATGTTTTAGTATGTTGTTCTTGGGTGGTAGGAGAGTGTTAATCAAGTGTTGGATTTTGGAAAACACAACTTGGGTGGAAACTTAGGTTTGGCCGAAATTATGGAAGAAATTCCAAAATTGTGTGTGGTTGTTATCTTGTTTCATGCTTCAAGTATGTTAGTTCTAGCATGATTCTAAGCTTATGTATGGATTCAATTTGATGGAAAACAAGTTGAGGTAAAAACCCCTTTTGGCCGAAATTGTGAGTTGTTGATCAATGTTGGATTTTGTTGTTTGGGTGCAATTGGATAGCATTCATGGTTTAGAAATGTAATTGGTGATTAAAGAGTGCAAATGGAACTTTGTTTGGATTGAAATGGAGGTTGGGTGAGAAAACCCCTCTTTGGCCGAATTGATAAGTGAAGGGGTTTTATTGATTTTGGTGTAATTGGTTAGTAAGCATGCTTAGGAAGTGGAATTGGTGATTAATATGATTATGTGGAAGCTTGAATGGATTGAATTGAAAGTTGGATGAAAAGTTGATTAAGAACCGAAATCTTGGAATGATTCTTTTTCAATGTTGGAGGTTCATTTTGGTTAAATTGGAGGTTAATATGGTGTTGGGCTTGAATTTAGGAGTGGATGGAAGTTTGAAATGTTGAATTCGGTTAAGGAATGAAAAAGTTACAATTAATCGGGATTGTCGGGAAATGGCGGGTAATGAAGGGTTAAGGTTGGATTTGATCAGTTCGCTTATTGTATGATGTTTGTCAATGTATAATCTCGCATTATCTAGGTTGGTTCTGAATTCGACGTTTGTGAAAATCGGAATTTTACGGAAATTCTGTCGGATTTTCGGTTTTGGGGTCGGGGGTTGTAGTTTGGTAGTGTGGTTGATGAGGATGCTAATTCAACTTGGTTTGGCAGATTCTGAGTTTCGGTGGTTAGGAAAAGAGGAGTTCTAAGTTTCGGGGCACGGTGTAGGTGTTATCCAGAATCGGTCCAATACTCTGGATTTTGAGGTAAGGGTTTGGTTCTGCTATTTTTGGTAAGATAGGTGTATGTTTAGTTTCATTTTATGTTCTGCAGGTATTTCAGTACTATATGCCTAGAGCACATTCTGTAGTCTGTAGGTGTATGTATATTGTAGCACTTCTGTTTTGCAGGTGTTTCGGAAATTTCTGCTTTAAGGTAAGTTCTGTGATCTGTAGGTGTATGCCTTGTAGCATACCCTGTCTGTTAATCCTACGTTTGTAGGAGTATGCCTTATGGTATACTGCATGCAGTAACACTACGACAGGTTGTGGGTTCGCTACCCACTGGTGCACCATGCTTCGTAATAGCTTCGCTTCGACTCCCCTTAGTGGGAGGCTGTCGTTCCGATCTGTTATAAGGTTTATGGCGATTTGGAATCGCACATCCTTCGGGATTCCGATCTGTTTCTGGTACATGTATGTTATTCTGTATTCTGTTGCGTATATTGCCATCTTTCTGTTTTGCGGGGTTGCATATACTTATCTTACCCCAAATCCCTTACGGGGTCCTCTTAGGACTCACCCTTTTGGGTTCTGTTTTGGATTTCGGTAGAGTGCAGTAAGCAGCCGGGGTAGGTTTCCGCGAGGCTTCTGCCTTGGGTGTGTTTGTCAGCAGGTGCACCTTGCGGTCCGGGATTGTGTACTTGGTGTGAATCCCGCGCAAGGTATTTTGTTACTTAGATTCTAAGGTTGGCTCTGTAGTTGCATATGCACACTTTCTGTATTGCTATGATGATTGTATGTCCGTATATACATTGGTATATTCTGCTCTATATCTGTTCTCGCGCTTGGCGCTTGCTAGACATTTTAGGTTCTGTGAATTCTGTATGTATATGTGCTTGGTGCGTAAGCACTCGTCCCACGGAGGCGGGGCTTACTCGTTATTAGTGCATGAATTGTATGGTTGCATTTTATTTTTGGTCATACGCATGAAATTTCCGTTAGTCTGCTTCCACAATCCTTCCGTTCTCCCGCTACGCGCGGCGGTCTCGATGAACCTGCCACCTCTTGTTTTCCGGCTTCCGCTCCGGCGTGCGCCCCGCCTCCGCAACCGGGTTCGGGCGGCGTGCGGTGACAAAACGGCTCCCGGGTAAGGTCCGGATCTGTCCTCCGTCCCTTGCCGCATCGGCTCTCAAACAGCCTCGCAGTCCTCCACCAGTGATCTGCACTATCCTGCAGATTAAACGTCGCCAAAGAGACCTTAACCTCAGATGGAAGGTGTAGCCTCCCAAGGAGCTTATCAACTCCAGCAAACCAAGTCTCTGCCGCCTCAGGCCCTCCTCGGCCGTTGAACCTCGGAGGGTTCAAACGCTGGAATCTCTCCAAGAGCCTGACCTCGTCAGACTGCTGCCTCTGCTCTTCCCGCCGTCGGTGGGACCGACGAGAAGTGCCAGTATCATTCCGACCACCCTCCTCAGAATCACTCTCCCGCTGATCCCGAACACTGAGGTGGCTACTGCCCACCTCCCGATCCGAATGCCTCTACTGTGGCCTGACCGGACCTCCCCGTGCCTGCTGCGGTAACAAGGTACCCAGCAACTGCTGTACCTGACCCAATACCTGTATCACATCAGGAATGGGTCCCTCTGACTGCTGAACACTCGGGGGGTGAGTGTGGTTGTTCAGGTCCTGGGTTCCTCTGACCCCGTCTCCTAACCCTCGGAGGTGTGGGATCCCGGTCCCCACCCTCCGGTTCTCGCTCACGTTGTCGGCGTGTGGTGACCATACCTGAAACCAATCCAACCCAAAACCATATAATCCGACAGTTAACTCTCTCTCTCTCTCTAATAAAAGCAGCAGCAGTATTCTAAGGCTCTGTAGTGTAATGCAATGCATGATGCAGAGATTCTTTTCAGAATCACACAAACAATTCTCAACCTTAAACACAGAATCAGTTCATGTTCATAACACAGAATCATATCATATCACACCCAACAATATAAAGGTATCCAAACCCTCAAGAGTGCTACAAAGAGCCACCCGCTGATCCACATCCATTCCAAAATGGTTCAAATAAACAGTTGATCAGGCTCCGTACCGAACCGCCCCAGAATGAAACGTGGAACCGTGGCTTGTACTTCGAAGTCACTTCTCGCAGAACTTACCCATGAACTAGCGTGACTTGCTCCAAAAGTCCACTTCTGGACTTGTATACTTGCCTTCCACCACCCATGCTGAACCGCTCATACTTTACCTCTTGGGTCACTCCGACCCGACCTGCTCTGATACCAACTTGTCACGACCACCCCGCCCGGTTGCGGAGGCGGAGCCGGCCGCGACGGCGGAAACGGAAACTACGGCGGAACGCGCGGCAACGGAGCGTTTTGCTCAAAAGACGGAACAGTCGATCAATGACTAGCAACCTACATAACTCATACATGGCAAGTATACAAGATAACTCAACATTTTACCAACCAAGCAGTTCATGGAATACCAAACATTGCCCATCGCAACAAACACAGAAACATTGAATTCATTCCATAACAAATCCAATAAAGGCAAGTCGGGGCTCCGCCCTCGACTCAGAAGACAAACAAAGGCAGAATATATTTCCGATCATATATCATATACAAACTCATGGTTCGTCATACATGCATGCAACTACAGCTACAGAGCCATGAAGCAAAATCCTAGATATACCTAAGTGCGGAATCAGAAGCCTCTCGCTCAAAGGATTCCCGCACGTGGTACTGCTGCTGCTACTGAAACCCAAAATGCCAGAAAGCACCGCGGATCTCTACTCCGCCGGTTGCTTGCCAGGACGGCCTGAAAGGTGGTAAACAAATAAAGGGTGAGTCCTCGGAAGGACCCAGTAAGGGCTGAGGTAAAATACAGTTTGCCTAAGAGGCAACAAGCTGAACCTGCAAAACAGAACAACACAAGCATACACATGTATATATAACATAAAGTACAAAGTGAGCCAGAATCCCATCACATGCGGTCCAACCGCCGACCCACTAACAACAGACCCTCTCCAAGATGTCGAACATACGAATGAAGCACGGTACCGGCTGGGGTCGCGATCCCCAAACTGTCGTAGGGTCACAGAAGTATATCGGCACCCCCAGTGCGGATATACACAGAATGTCGGCACCCTCCAGTGCGGACACAACCAAACCAAATCACGGAGCACCCGTGGTCCTAAAGACCATCCCGGGTCTCGTCACAGAACAGAACATATACATGTAAGCATAAACAGAATATCGGCACCTAGTGCGGATATACAGAACAGAACATATACTCGTGGCCTCCACGACCATCCGGGCCTTGAAACAGATCAAACATGCATCTTACCATGTGACGGGCCTCGGGGTCACCGAACCACCGTCCTCACCCGAAACCCGCCTCAACCAAACCCGATATACATGCAAATACTCCCAGAATGCATAACGAGAGAAGTTGAGCCCTTACCTCGGAAAGGCGCCCGCATACAAATCCTGGGAAATCCCGGCTCCCGGCCCGAAAAGTAAAACTTAACTTTTATGGTCCCACACCACTCTACCAAAGCTGAAACAAGCTGAATAACCATAAACTAATCAGAACTTATCAAATTAGACCCCCAGAACAAATTCCGCACAATCCCGCACTTTCCTGCAAAAACCCGCAGAAAGCTCAGTATCACGAACCGAGCTAGAACATCCTTATTCAAACACCCATAAACATTTTCCAACCTTTAAACCCCACTTTCCAGACATTTTACCCGAAATCCCGCATAAAGGTAACTTTTGCACCCAACACCCGAAAACGTCGTTTCAAACACCAATACGCACCTAAATCCATCCCGATACCAAATTACCATCCAATTCACCCAAAACACAACACCAACATAGATAAAGTTTCATTCTAAGTTTCGGCTCTTTGTCAACTTTTCACCCAACTTCCAATTCAATCCATTCAAGGTTCCAATCACTCACTTTAACCACCAATTACACTTCCTAAGCAAGAATGCTAACCAATTTCACCTTTAACAACCAAGAACATTCACAAACCCTAACCCATATTTTCGGCCAAAAGGGCTTTTCTTCCCTAGCATGCTTTCCATCAAATTGAAACCATAGAAAGTCTTAGAATCATGCAAGGAACAACATATCCCAGGCATGATTCAAGAACACAACTCTACATCATTTTAGAAATTCACCCAAAAATTCGGCATTCCTAGGGTTTCCTAACCAAGATGTTTTTCCATCATCTAACACTAGATTCTTACTCCTCTCCTTCCCAAGAACAACATACTAAAAGATGGAAGCAAGAGAATCATTAAATCCCATAGCCAAGAACAAACCCTAGTTCCATTTTCTTCCTCTTTTTCCAAAGAAATCATGCTTCCAATCTTGAAAAGAGATGAAGGGAGGAAGCTTACCACTTATGGAACCCAAATCCTTGATGTTTCCAACCAAGAAGTGAAGAACAAGAAGCTTGGAAGGAGCAAGAATGGTGGATGGAAAGGAAGGAAGAAGAAGAAGAAGAAGAAAACTTGTATTTTTTCCATGAAATATCTCTCCCTTTTATACTTCTTTCCTTTTCCATCTTTAATAAAAATTGGACAAGTGTCCTAACCCCTCCCTTTCCAGCCGACCTTCACCTTTTCTGGCCAATGTAGTTGCCGACTTTAGGGTTAATTGCAACTTAGTCCTCCAACTCTCCAAATCTTTGCAATTTAACCCCAAACGCAACTTCCTAACCCCAATTGAAACCAAAACTGAACACAACCCTCAGAATATCACAACACACCCAAATCCTGTTTCCAAAGTCCATTTGCAAATCCAGAGTGTCCTACCGTGCCCGCTGAACCTGAGTAAATCCCGACGTGTGCTAATCCGAACCAAAAATCACACCACGCCCAAAAATCCACAGATATTACAATAAAATCCACCTCATTAAATAGCATACCTCAAACACTTCCAAACTTAAATGTAGCATTATCCTCAATGGAGAAAGTGAACATAAATAGGAAGATTTGTGAGTCCATGGTCCACAATTCTCCTCCAAACGTCGCTCCACATCAATCTATGAAGTCCTACCCCGTGAAGCATCTTGTGTGATCTTGCTCTTTTTTCACAAGCTTCTCTCTTCAATCTCCGACCAATTAAAAAGTTGAACTTGTGCATTATGTGTCACGAACCGAGAGAGTACCTAAATATAAAGAGAAAGGACACCGATAAAATTATATTTATTGAATGAAAAGCAAATAACTAAACAATCAATAACCACACGAACAATCCCCGGCAACGGCCCCATAAACTTGATGAATGTTTTACATCTGTATAAATTAAGCATAATATCAAGTAATAAAAATCATTCAACCTCAAGTGCAAGGTGTGCAATTATAGTAGGGTGAGTGGGGTCGAACCCAAGAGATTGTAGTGCAATTTATGAAGTTTAGTTAAATGCAATATTTTTGGTGTTTTTGAATTTAGAGTCTAGTGATAAAATGGATGATAAATCTAAATTAAGCAAGTATACTTCTATCACTAATGAAACTAGAACTAGGATATAATGCAACAAACAAATGAAAAACAAATGATCAATTACAGTTGATTAGAGTTGAGGTTGTTAGATGGAGTGTTTGGTTGTGATATATGACAAGCTGGAGGAGTTGGATAATTAAAACGTTCTAATCTCCTAAGTTAGAACCATTCTCTCCATAGAAGACCAAGTAGAATCTCTTCACTTGCATCAACAATAGAGACACTAAGTTTAGCCAATTGATGTCTCCTAACACCCTAAATTACATTCTCAAATAATCCTAGAGTATCCAACCAATTTTCTTTGGTGAATTCTACAAAATGCTCTCTCAAACATGTCATCGAACAATTTGTAGGCATAGTAGAGTACGTGGTCTTCTCTTCTAACTCAACCTTCTTTAAGCCCAAGAAAATAGTACTAATCATGTATGAAACAACTCTAATTCATCTAGCAACACAACAACATACTAACTAACCCTATGGATGATGAATTAATCAAAACTCAACCTATTCACAACTATGAACAAAAATGAAAGTAAAAGATAAACAGGAAGGAAGAAGCTAGAGAGTAGAAATCAAGTCTTAAATCATTCATAAAAATCCACAAATTCTTAGCTAATAAAAATGGAGGAGAAAAGAGAGCTCAAGAACCCTATATGGGTTCAAGAGCAAGTCTATAAATGAGGAGTTGTGAAGAGATGTGGAAACAACGTCATTTAAAGCCTCATATTCGAGAGAAAAGAAGATGGGATGAATGCTGAAATTTTGTCCAAGCGACCTCATGACAAAAGTGCTCGGGGCCTAACCCTCGCCTGGCCTCCTACATGGTGTAAACCATGTGGAATCCCAAGGAAACTCCTTCAATTAAAGTTTCTAAAAAACTAACTGAAATAAAGAGTTTGGAGGGGTGTTGTTGAATCAAATGCTAAAAGTACTCAGCTGCAAATTTAAACAAATTAATCAATACTAAAAGAAATAGATACTTGTTCAGTTTGGAGATAGAAATCTTCCCTAGACCAAACTAAGAAATTACTAGGACATGGCTAGAGCAAAACACAAGAAAAAAATAAAATTGTAAGTTAGGAGTTGGTCTCACGGTCACATTTTCTGCCCCTATTTATAACATTGCAACATGGACTCCAACTAGTACTAGGAATACTGAGATTGTGGGTGAATTTTTATACCTTCTCCCATTTGTAATAAGACTACAATTACTTTGCTCGTTTCCACCGGCTGTATCCTTTCCAGCTCCTTTTAGACATTCCATCGAACATGTTGTAAGCGTCAATTTCTTGAACGATTGCTGAATGCCTTGAACTCAACCTTCACCGTCCTCGAATCCAGCCACCACTGTCCAATTATAACAGATTGATAAGTTGAGCTTTGAGTAAAGAAGTGACGAATCGGCCAACTTAGCATTATAGCTCAATTTGAAAAGAATCCTAAACCAGAGCATAGGAGTGGACCAAGTTGATAGATTTTCTTTGATGCCAGCTGCATCCTTACCAGAGCATAGAATCGGACTTGAGCTGCTGTAAATTGAATCATGCATTGGGAATTTCACAAGATCACACGTGAAGAAGCGGACTCTTCCAAGCAAGCAAGTCAAATTGACTTCACATGTAGCTACCGATTTACTTTAAGTCTGTTGAAAATTCCAGTATAAAATCCATTTGGCCACACAACTTCTCACCTTTAAACAATTAAGTCCTCAACATATATTTTACAGCGCTCCAACCCTTGCGTAGCAGCAAGTCCCAAATTTTAGACAGATTTCGGTCCTATAAACATCAGAACTGGGTTTTATGACCTTCATATGGAATGTAGCTCAGGCTGTTAGCTTTCCAACGCATCTTGAATCATCCAATTCGGACCTCTATAGCTAAAGATATGATTTTTCTTCCAAACCATCTCCAATCTGTCAAAAAATCAGAAAATACTACAATTATAAATATTTCAAAAATTAACAATTAAATCTAGATTTCATCAATTATCTCTGAATAAGCTCTAAGATATAAAACTTGCTCAAAATGGGTCTTTAAAGCTCAAATTTCATTAAAATAGCTTATGTATGAGAAAATATAATTTTTTTAAAAAAATATCAATTTATCACTTAGACACTCCTGGCGAAGTACCAAAGGTCCCTTAACACTTTGTGTATCTTGAACTAGCCTAAAAGGGGTATATTTTCCCATCAAGAATGATAAACGTGGAGGAAATTGCGATGAAACTTCGTTGGTAACCATCTGCACATGGGGGAGCGTCGTTCATGTGCGAAGTAGCGCGCCACTTGCGCAATGACCAACGTGCAAGCCATTGGGCATCGCGCCTTAGCTCCGTGCCAAACTAGTCACCTCTTCATGATGTGCTGGTGTTGAGCGAATGCCAGCGCACTGTTTGGCCGCGCCTTAGCTCAGAAGATCCCCATTTCTTCGTTGACTTGACTTTGACCCCTTCATTTGACCCGAGATTTGTTGACTTTTCAATTCACTCACTAATGTAAGTTCCAAGCCTTCAAACATTGCACTTTGAGCTCCATTTGCCTCTGCCACTTGCACCTACAAAATAATGACAATTGCAAGTAAACTGCATCGAAACCACAGGAAATAAGCTAAAAAGATGATTTTATCATGGCTTAAACACCTTGAAAATGTGTGTGTTGCACACAACACACCCCAAAACCCAAACGTTGCTAGTCCTTAGTAACGCAAGCATCTAGGAAAATAAAGACTCAATGACACCTACTCTAGCCACCTACCATTTACAAAAACATTTGGTATAAGCAAGCAAATAAAATTTAAGTGTTTATACATTCTAGGAATCTACTATCCTCCCAAAGCTTGAGTACTCTTAGAGAAATACCTAACTCTTGTGAATTGTGAGAGTGAACAATTTATGATAAGTTACTAATGAGTTTGCATAAAAAAATCAAAGATGCAGATTGGTCTTGAGCACTTATTACTTCTTAAGGAAAACTTGGACTCCTAGTTCAATAAGTGTTGATTAGCCACAAGATTTAGCAAGTGAATGTAGATTGCTCATTACCCACACTTTTATTTCACTCTACTTCCTATTTTTGTCTCTTTCAACCTTTTCTTTCTTTATTTACATTCTTTTATTCAACCACTATTTTCTATTTTTTCTCCTTTTCACCATTTTTTGTTTCTTTTTAGTGTGAGAATGGTTGCCTAAACTCATAAGATGAGTGTTCAGAGGAGGGACATAAGATCATGCACACTGGTATCGCTCATGCCAAATGTATTATTTCGAACCTTACCATCTCATGGTGTGATTCAACACATACTTGAATCTTAGGTTTGCACTTGGGAGAGAGGCATGTGTCATGCACAGTGGTGTCACTCATGGCAAAAGTATCATTCCAAGCGTTCTCAAATCTAGAGTACATTTACTAGGCCACAACCTAGCAATTCACATTCACAAGCTAGCTAAATCAAGTGTTACACAATACTACCGACCTAAGTATCCGTTTCTCCCATTAAAAGCTTTTCATGCTCAAGAACCAATTTTAATCCATGATTAGACAATGCAAATCTCAAAGTAAACTATCATAAAACGTTTATCAAGACATTTCAACAAGCAAGATTCGTCTCTAGTAGGACTCAAGCTAAGTAGTCTAACAAGATTATTCCAGCATTGAATGTACAAAACACCTATCATTTTCTATTTACACTTGCCTACAAAATTTTAAATTTTATGATTTTTTTAGATTGTAATGAAACTTTTCAAATTTTTAGGGGTTTTTGAAAAGCAACTTTTATGTACATACTAAAAAAAGAAAACTAGATGCTTGTCGAGTGTTTTAAGCCAAAATAAGATCAACAAGAGGCGAAATATATGAATGCATCACCCCGAAACCGAAAGCATAGCATGTCCTCATGCGATTGGAAGGGAAATAAAAAGGGAGAATCCGAAGGTCATACCTCGGGGCCATGTAGGCCCCCCTAAAGCCTCACGAGGTTGGGGTAAGGCCAAGCTTGCCACAGAGCATCCGAAACTGAAGGGTGTCCTTCCTCAAGTCATCATATAATCCTACAAATATACTTATCCAAAACATAGAAATAGAGTCTAAAAAAATGCAACTATGATTACCAAGGACTCTAGTGTGACGGTCATTCAACTTGTAGCTAAGCAATCAAGCATCAAAGCATACATGTACAAGTCACAACAAAGGCATGGTTCACATAACGAGCATGTTTCAAAAAAGAAAGAGGCGTGAACTCAAAAATCAGCATGGCAAAAGATGAGGGTCGTGTGTCATAAGCAAATAAGATCACATAGCAAAGCTCAACACTAACACCTATTGTGATCGTCAATCATAGCATGGAAGTGTCATTTAATCTACTCTAATGCAACTAACCAATGACAAACATACCTAATAGAACAAATCACAGCTCAATAAATGTAATCATGTTCTCTCATCACTACAATACAATTCATCCACATGATTGGCAAAAGTCACACATACTTGCTCATCTCTTCACACACATCATCATCATGTAACAAATGCACAACAAGGTTCAAGACAATCAAATCAAAGTATCAAGTCTCTAGTATAAGCACGAAAGCTCGAGTAATGAGTAAATTACACATAATCCTCAAATTAAGTGCTAAAGAGTTACAAACTTGTCTTGACATATGTTGATGATGAATGAATGGTGTGGGCGTGTCTTGTGTTTGAACCATCTTGAAAATGGAGGATTGGAAGGCCTTAAATGCATTGAAGCTCCATTCTAAGGGCTGGGAGGGATTGGCTTCAAAGCGTGAAGCTCCAAGAAAGTGGCGCCTTGACATTGGCAACGCGGCACACTGCTTCAGCGCTCATAAGCAGCACGCCAAACGGTGAAGCTCCAGGAGGTATGCGTAGCACCGTGCCACTCAACGCGCCGTTGTGCTACGTGGAGAAGGCGCATGGCTCAGGCAACGCTCATGCCAGTGTGCCAAGCCATGGCGCAAGCGATCACGCCCACGGCCTCCGCGCCACAGCACGCCAACTTGGCGCTCATCTGCATGAGATACGCCCTCCAACTGCTCCAAACTTCACCTTCTTGAATTTTTTTCCAAATGTTGGCCAATCCTCCTCTTTAATCATGCATATCATTGCCTTATTCCTACACAAAACACTTCTCCACACATCATACTTGTTATTGAAAGAAATTAAACAAAGCACAACTTGAAATTATTGAAATGAAACACTTCAAACTTTGGAGTGCGTCCCACAAGCGCCACGTTTATAGCCCTTGGCTAGGCATTGTCCAATGATATCAACTAATTGCAGGTGCAGGGAGAGCCATCTTGCCAATGGTATTGGCACTCTTGAAGGGGATAGAGGATTTCTTCACTTTCCCAGCCCTCTCTTTGACCTTTCATGTTGTGACCTCAAATCTAGCAGGAAAGGAGCTAAATCTAAAGTCACAACTCCCAGGATCTTTTGGAGTTTTTAAAAAAAATAAAACTTGTAAAATAAGTAATTGGATAGTAAAGGGTTTGTAAATTTAAAATATAGTCCAAAGTCCTTGTACAAACCAATGTTTAGAGAAGTGAGTTTAAAAGTTGAAAATAAGGAAAATACAAAACTATTTTGAAGACAAACCTGGCCTAAGGGTTGTTGGTCTTCATGCTTCATTGGTAGCAGCTCTTCCTGGTTTTTCCATCCTCTTCTAGAATCCTCCAGTCTAGCCTTGGTCCTTAGTAAGGTTCCCTCCAAGCCAGTATATAAAGAGTGAGTGACTTGCACAATAACAATTAGAACATAAAGTAACTTTTGAAGAAGAAAGATAGGGAACGGAGTACTTACAGGTGTGTGGAGTGCACCCCGCCAGGAAAAGCTAATGCTTCTTCTCTCTGACTCGGCTAAATGCCTAACTTCAAGCTTTAACTCTATCTCTCAGTAAATCAGTCATTAGCTATTTTCAAGATAACTTATCAACTATCGATAGACCATTTTATAGCTACCTAGTGAAGCTTAAGCATGTTTTTTCCGGCAAGAATGGAAACGAAACAGGGGAAGAACACAAAGGAAACGAGAATCGGCCAAGGGAACCTCCTCACTACGAGGTGAGGCAATGCCCTTGAAAATGCAGGGAAGGAAGCGGGATCTAGCACCTCTTGACTACAAGGTCAAGCAATACTAGATATTATGTTGGATCCTCTTGCACGGATCACTTAAGGAGATGGAATGCAAGAAATGAGAACAAGAAAGCCAAAACCTCACTTGGAGTATTTCTGATTTCTTATAAATATGTTCTGCCTTTACAATGGTTACAAGCTGCCTTATATAGAAGAAACGGTAAAGGAAAGTAAAAGAATGACTGGACAAGGGAACCAGCTTCCTGGTTCTATGGTAGGCGAAATGAGAGGTGGCAGACGAGGTGACAGCATAGGCCGTGTAGACCACCTGCTTTAGCGGCTCCCAATTCCCCAGGAATTGCTTTTGGCGGGAAAAGGGAGAAAGAGGACCTCTGCTCAAGTTGAAGGGTTCGCCTGACTTACGTATGGAGGCCTCCTGCTTGGCGAACACTGTGCTTCGCTTGTGTCCGGAAGTGTTGCGCAGGGTCTTCGCCAAGGACTTATGGGTTCGCCAATGATCATGGCTTCGCCAAAGGCCAAGGGTTCGCCAATGGGGCACAGGTTCGCCAAGATTCTTGCGAACACGATTCTGTCTTTGGGGCTTCGCCGACGCCTAGAATGCCACTTCTTCTTTGTCCATGCCTTCGCCAAGGGTCCTTTAGACCCTCAGAGGAATGGTCGCCTCTTAACTCACAAATAGGGGTGATGTCCACATCATACCCTCCCTCTTCAGAAGAATCCGTCCTCGGATTCATAAGGAAATTGTCCCTACAAATCTTAAGACACTACAATAAACTTGAAGAGGCATTAAGGGTTAGTGGACTAAAACTGTAAACATGAAAAATCACAAAAAAATGGTTTGAAGGAGTGAGATGGACAATCCGCCCTTTCTCTTCACTTCAACCTTACACATAGCTCAAGGTCAATCCCGGGGTCAAACGTAAGCCTAGGCCTTTCATTCTTATGATCAAAAAATAGGGTTCATGACCATGCATTGAAGAGAATTCATGACTAGGGGTGAGTGGTATGGGGTATGCATCATGTACGTCTGACTCATGGTCAACCGAATCATCATGCTTCATGCTTTCAAGAGGGAATTCGAATATGTGACACTTAACATGGTTGAGAAAATTAAGCAATGGTGAAGATGCGTGCTCATTTTCGAGGAAGGTTTCACATTCAAGCCTATTCACTTCATCACTAAAAGAAACGAGTAGGTTACCTCTCCCCAAGTTAGGGGAGGAGGGTCCTCCTTCAAAGCCGAAAATCCTTCTTCTCCTTCAAGGTATGGCGCATCCGTGCCCTTCTCTCCTTCAAACTCGTGCACAAATAAAGAAGAATAACAAGATTTAGAAGATGAAATGGTTATTTCTTCTTGGAGATGGAGTTGATGGTCCGGGTGCAATATTCTTTTCACTTGTTTGACCAAGGAGAGCCCTCTCCTTTCTTCTCTCTTTCTTTTTCTTTTTCTCTCTCTCATATTCTTCAAACTCCTTCTTCAGACTCTCAATCATTTGAGAAAGATCTTCACTTGAATTTTGGTATGGGCTCTGGTTTGAGTAAGGAGTTTGGGTTGTGCGAATGTTGGGTGGTGGGGTACATGGCTCGGTCGATAGTGTTTGTGGAGGTGTGGGGCTCGGTGATGAGCTATGTGAGGTGCGGGGTCTCGACCGATGGGTAGAGGTTGGGGTCAAATGTGCGATGGGGTTTGGGTGCCATACCGCCGCCTCATCACACTTTTCAAGCGGTCCCAAGACGGTATGAACTCTAACCCTCGATCACTTCTCTTTGTGGCGTATTCGCACCACCAATACCAAGCTTCACCTCTTAGCATCTCAATGGCTATGTCAAGCTTCTCGAGTCCATGAGCACCACTTTTGGCAAAGAATGCCTCAAGATGGTGTTCCCATGACTCGAACCCGAAAGGGTCATCATCCCCTCGAAACTTAAGGGTTCGCGCCATTTGTATCCCTACACACTTAAACAATAATGTCGGTCCACTCATTTCCTTACGTGTATGGTTGGCCTCTTGTTTGTGTTTAGGGACACACTCGGTTTCACTCTTGGCTTCTCCACACAAGGTTTTCACAAGTTCTCTTAACTTGATCACACTCAACTTCAGATCAAATGCAAACACACAAGTAGGAACAAGCAATAATATCTAGTGAAAACCGAAACTTGCAATTCAAGAAAGATAACTAGTTACTTGAAACTAGCTTTTGAATGATTTAAGGTGGATGGTGGTTGAAGAAGTATGGTAGGGAGTTTAGAAAGGGGCTTCTGCAATCACAAACACGTTTTCTTCAAGTTCATCAACAAATTTTGGATCAAAAGTACTATTCATATGAGTTTGGTATGAACTTCATATGAACATCTCAAGAACACCAAGAACACTCAAGAACACATGAACTTGTTCATCATTTTCAACAACCTTTCTTATGCACTTTGAACACAACACAGCACTTTTCCATTTCCAAATCCAAATCACTTTTCTTTCTCACCCAACTTCAATAATCAATATTCAGATATGAACTTTTTCTCCAGTCACATGAACCACGCATAAACACAAATATTTTCGGTCTCTCTTCAACAACAAGACGTTTTTCTTCAAGTGTAAGAAAGAATGCAATGACTTGACTTGAAGAAAACAAACAACTGATACGGTGTGATACCTCCGACAAGCGCTTTGGCTCTGATACCAACTGATGTGATCACGGTGGGGGTAAGTGATCACGAGCTCGGATCTAGCTCGAAGGAGGCGGTTTCCAGCAAGAATGGAAACGAAACAGGGGAAGAACACAAAGGAAACAGAATCGGCCAAGGGAACCTCCTCACTACGAGGTGAGGCAATGCCCTTGAAAATGCCTGGGAAGGAAGCGGGATCTAGCACCTCTTGACTACAAGGTCAAGCAATACTAGATATTATGTTGGATCCTCTTGCACGGATCACTTAAGGAGATGGAATGCAAGAAATGAGAACAAGAAAGCCAAAACCTCGCTTGGAGTATTTCTGATTTCTTATAAATTTGTTACGCCTTTACAATGGTTACAAGCTGCCTTATATAGAAGAAACGGTAAAGGAAAGTAAAAGAATGACTGGACAAGGGAACCAGCTTCCTGGTTCTATGGTAGGCGAAATGAGAGGTGGCGACGAGGTGACGGTATAGGCCGTGTAGACCACTGCTTTAGCGGCTCCCAATTCCCAGAATTGCTTTCGGCGGGAAAAGGGAGAAAGAGGACCTCTGCTCAAGTTGAAGGGTTCGCGACTTACGTATGGAGGCCTCCTCTGCTTGGCGAACACCTGTGCTTCGCTTGTGTCTGGAAGTGTTGCGCAGGGTCTTCGCCAAGGACTTATGGGTTCGCCAATGATCATGGCTTCGCCAAAGGCCAAGGGTTCGCCAATGGGGCCTGGGTTCGCCAAGATTCTTGCGAACACGATTCTGTCTTTGGGGCTTCGCCGACGCCTAGAATGCCACTTCTTCTTTGTCCATGCCTTCGCCAAGTGTCCTTTAGTCCCTCTGGAGGAATGGTTGGCTCTTAACTCACAAATAGGGGTGATGTCCACATCAAAAAGGCATGCTCCAGTTTTGCAATCATGGTTATCAACCTCTAATCTTCACCAATAAGTCTAAACCAATGCTTACAGCCTTTTAGTCATTTGTAGTTCACTCGAAAAGTCTTAGTAATACTGAGCTATCATTTTATCGGTTTGTGCTTAAGGCCGAGAGTACTTGTTGTGAACTGTCCTCTCGGCCTTGTCACAACTAAAGAGATAAAAAGATTGATGACTGAATTGGAAAGATATTGAAAGATTTGGATTGAATTGATAGGATCTGACCTGATTTGAAAGTTTAGAAAGGATTTGGACTAAATTGAAAGAGTTAGGAAGTTTTGAGGTAAAACTTAAAAGAACTAAAATGAATTAGCTACAGAAGGACCTAATTGAAATTTATAATTTAAAGTGGGGTTATTTTGTAAAAAATAAAGTTACCTAGGGACCTAATTAGTAATTTGGCTAAAACCTAGAGACTAAGCTATCTCCTACAATCAGACACGACAGATACGGGAAATTAGGTCAGTGTTATTTATCACCCGGTGAATTTTCACCCACTTAGAGCATTTAGATAATGAGAGGTAGATATGCAATTGTACGTTTAATTGAGCTTGGGCTTCCAAATTATCTTGTAGCTGAGCCATTTGAACTAGTGGGTGAAATATCACCTAGGTGATGATTAACATGATTGGGGAAATTGGGAGGAAAGGAAGAGCTGGAGGTTTGTTTTTATTAAGAAAAAAGAAGCGCTACATACATGATTTGGCGGGGGGGATTTCACTAAGAGAGGAACAAAGGACTAGGCCACTCGATTTGGGAATGGAATCGATGGCAGAGGTGCCAAGGGTGAACGGAAAGTTCCCATCTCTAGTCCGAGAAGGCGGAGGGGATTGATTTTGTGTGGGATTTGTTACGATTTGCGATGCGAGGTCTTGCTTTGGAGGGAATTCAGCGTCAAATTTTTACCGGCTAGAGGTGCAACGGAGCTGGAAAACTGATGGAGGAAACGACACAAGTCCAGCTTTGGCAGTGCTGATGCATCGCAGGGGATGATTGATACTAACTCGATCATTCTCAATTACGAATCGGATACACCCTTTCCTTATTTTTTTTCAATTAAATTAGTTATCCTGATTATCTAAGAAAAGAGCATGTAATTTATAATTTTTCATGTTTGATTCATGTTTAGCTATCTTTTTATTGTTAGCCAATTGAGTCATAGTTTTGTTGAAAGCTTATAACTTAAGTACTTGGGCTCGAGTCTAGAGAGCTGAAGCTGAGGAGAGACTTGACGACAACCTAGACACTACTAGGTTTTACTATAAGTTTAGTGTTTTTTATTCTTTTCTTTTTAAATTCATTTATATACACATTTACATTAAAATCCTTGAGTAATTGTACTAAAATGACTTTGAGTTTTCTGATTTGGTATTTTGAATCTCAATCTTTTTCTTCCTTTAGATAAAACTTGATTTATTTCAAACGCGAAGATCCTTAGAGTTGTGAGCTCGGGAAACTGGGTTCACAACAGTACTAAAGTTCTTTTTCACCATTTATCATCAACTTCACCCTTCACCCTTCACCTTTCAATCTTTCAATCACAACAACAGTCCTTTAAAAGAATTCATTCTTCAGGCCGATTGTATCCTACCTATACTATCTCGCTTCCTCTTGATTTTGACTACTTTTAATGTAAAACTCCATCTTCTAGCAATATTAATTTTCTAACATCACAGTAACATTATTTAGACATCATCTCTAGTATCTAGCCATTAAGGCCAAGGCTATCCAGGGCAGTTCTCTTTTCAATAATCAGTCTTACACGGGGTCAAGGAACTTCAGGAACATTAAAACATCTTCCTTTTAACATCACTCATAATCTTTCAATCATCGAATGCATAAAACATTGATCAAAGAATTTGGCCAGCATGATACCTTTTCAAGGAACAGTTATAACCATGTACTGCCTTAGAAAGTTGAGAACACTTACAGGAAGGGAAGAGAACTCATTCTCTTGCACATATCCTCTTTATCTTCAAATAGCTGATTAAATGGCTAGGGTTTCTTTCTCTTCTTTGTTGATTCTTCCCAGTAAGAGAGTGAAGAACCCTCCTAGAGATGCTAGCAAGGCCGAAATCTTCATCTTCTTTAAGATTCTTGCTTGATTCGGAGGAACCAGTGAGGAGATGAAGGCTTGTGAGTTCTGGCTTTGTCTGTTCTTCACAAATCGTCAATGATTAGAGAAGAAAATGAAGTCTACCTCAATTCTGTCCCAACTAGGGGTGAGAACGAGCCGAGCGGAGCCCGAGTCAGGCAGGCTCGAGCTCGAGCTCGTGAAGTTGAAGCTCGGCTCGAATTCTACTTGAGCCTAAAATCGGGCTCGAGCTCAGCTCATGAAAAGCTCAAGCTCGGCTTGAAAGCTCGTAAGGCTCGATATGGTTGAGGTAAGCTCGTTTCAGCTTCGCTCGATTAGGCTCAAACCAAGCTCGCGAGGCTCAAAAATTCATTACCTGTACAATATGAGGGTATTATAGGTATATCCATGAGGCTTGTTGGCTCGAGCTTGGCTCGAAAGCTCGTGAGGCTCGATATGATTGTTTGGTAAGCTCGTTTTGGCTCAACTCGAACCAAGCTCGTGAGGCTTGTTAAGGCTCGCGAGCCTAACCGAGCCGAGCTTCTAAAGCTCGGACTCAGCTCGTATAATATACGAGTTTAAAAATCGGCTCGAGCTCGCGCTTAAGGCTCGTGAATCTCGGCTCGTTAGGCTCGAGCCCGAGCTCGAGCTGGCTCGGCTCGTTTCTAACCCCTAATCCCAAGCCTCTTATTATTAGAAAATTAATTAGTCACCATCCAGTTTTCCAACTATTAGCAAAAAGAGCCCATCTTGGCCTCTAAGTTTCGTTTTACTCCTTCTTTGTCTTCAATAGTCTTTATGATTTCTAATTTAACCACGACTTCCTATAATATTTAACCACGACTTCCTATAATAAACACTATAGTCCTTCTTTAGTCTTTCATTTAGGTCCTCCACTTTGAAACTTAACCGTCTTGTTCTTTTACAAGAAACTCTCTTTAAGTTTCCACGAGTTTCTAACTTGAGGCCAATCTTTCTCAGTTTTATAATTTGATCCCTTCTTCTTTAAAACACTTCATGTTGGGACACTTAGGTCAACTTAATATCCTTCAAATCCTCCTTCAAATGGGTAATTGGCTTCACTCTAGACTTCTTCTCACTCTTCTTCACAATAGATGAGTTACTTAACTTGCTTCCAACTCCCTTAGATTTTAGATCTCACATCTTATAGCTTCCAACTGGACCACTTTGTTTGTCACCCCCTCATTTAAACTCTTTTATGAAATATACTTGATCGAGAACCATCAATGGAGATTGGAAAGCCCTGATCTCCTCAGTTGTAACTTAAATTGAGGCTCAAATATGGGTTCTTCAACAGTAGAGGTGGTCTCCATCTTGTTACCAATAGTTGGTTTCCCTTCCACCAACCTTTCATTCTCTTTCTTCCAATTTTCAGCTTACTCATCCCTTTACTTCTCTCTTTGTAGCCTTTTCTTATAGGCATTTATGCCAAAATAGTCCACTAATTGAGCATGTGACCCTCTCATAGTTTCATCAAGGTTGAGTTTAATTTCCTCCCTAGCTACCCTCAAGATGACTACTCCATTCTCCACATCAATAAGTGCTCTCTCGATTGCTAGGAATGACCTACCAAAGATGAGTGGCATCCAAGCATCCTCCTTCATGTCCAACACAACAAAGTCAACAGGCATGTAAAATTCTCCAAGCCTTGATAATCGCATCTTCTAGAACTCCCTTCGAATAAGTGCATGAACGATCCGCAAGTTGAAGGCATATTGAAGAGTGCTTGACTTCCCCCAAACCCACTTTTTGCACACCGAATAAGGCATGAGATTGATGCTAGCACCAAGGTCACACAATGCCTTGTCATAATGATATGGTCCTATGTCGCATGGGATGGTGAAGCTTCCCGGATCTTTCAACTTGGGAGGTGATTTCCTTTTTATCACCGCACTTGCTTCCTCTCTTACTTGAATCAACTCACTCTCAATAACCTTCTCTTCTTTGTGAACAAATCCTTCAAAAACTTAGCATAAAGAGGCATTTCCTTGATGGCTTCCAAAAATGGAATATTGATCTCTACTTTCTTAAACACTTCAAGAAACTTCTCAAAGTGCGCCTCATCTTGCTTCTTCGTCAACCTTCGAGAAAAGGGGAGTTCCACTTGCTATTGGAGGTTCAAATCGATGTTTTTCTTGATGTTTAAACCCTCTTTGTTCTCCAAACCTCTTTCTTGTCACTCTTCACAGCAACTCCAACTTTACCTTCTTGCTTCTTGTCCTTGCTATCCTTCACAATCAAGGGTTTCTCCAACCACCTCAATGAACCTCCTATTGGTCTCCTTGCTGGCACTCCTCATCTCATTAACCAACACCTTAATTGAACTTTGAATTTTCCCAAGAGGAGCACTTTCAGATGAAGAAGATCCTTGAACCACTTACTGATTTTAAGGTTGTGAAGGTTGATTGTTGTGAACCTATTGTCGGTAGGGTCTAAGCTTGTTGTAGTAGCCTCCTCCTTGTTGAATCTGAGTCCGATTTGTTGGATACTGAGCACAATTCACCTCCTCCAACACTTCCTCCTCATTGTCCACAAGCATCACTTGCTTTGGACCGGATTGTTGCACTTTATTCTTCATATTATTTGAAACCATGGATGCTAAGGCTGAAATCTAAGGTTGAAGTGAAGTATCCTTGTCCATTTTATACAAACCTTGTTGGACTTGTCCTCTTGCTCTCCTATCATCAAGTGTTCTTCTCTCTTCACTAACCTCCAAGAGATCTAAGAAGTCCCATGCCTCATCCGGCATCCAATTGTCACCTTGTTTTCTCGAATAAACCCTCATAAAAAATAAAGACCCGATTTGCTCTATCCACTATGGCTTGAGGACACCTCTTAACCATATCCCACATTCTTGCCCATGATTGATTCAAAGTTTCCTTTGGATCCTCTCTAAACGTAAGAATTTCATTCCTAAGCTCGAGTGCCTTCATGGGGGAACATATTTCTTAAAAAAATTCATTCCTCAAAGCTAGCCACGAATTTATCTTTTCCGGATTCAAAGTTTTGTACCATCTCTTACCACTCCGATCCAAGAAAATTGGAAAGAGCCTCATTCCTTTGGCTTCTTTACTGACTTCTTGCAGCTCAATGGTGTTGCAAATGATCGTAAATTGATCCAAGTGCTCATTAGGATCTTCATTCGCCATCTTGGAGAAACAATGCTTCTCCACATAAGTAAGGACATGGATGGGAATGGCGAAATCATGTCGGATAGCAGCTGGTAGGATCAATCTCTCAATGTTATCTCCATAAACGAGAGCAAAGATCTCCGAAAGTGGGAAGTCCCTCCTTCTCTCACCATTGGCACCGACTGCCAGACCATTTACTTGTTGATTTTGAACATTTTGACCATTATTGTCAACTTGAGGGGGGTTGTTATTGCCTTGAACATTGTCAATCCTGTTGTTTAACACTTCCTCTTCAACTCTCTCTTCATTACCCACAATTCGCTGCCTATTACCATTTATCCTTGGCTGTCTTTGCTGGCAACGACGATCTCTTCGCAAGTATCTCAAAGTTCAGCTAGTTTCGGATTGTGCACGATAATGAGTTGATTATGCCTCTTTGTCATGAACAAACAAAGTACCTACAGTAGCAAAAAGTATTAAAACAATAGGTAAATTAAACACAACGTATGCAAACTCAAGCACACAAACAAATCAACCAAGATACCGATTGTCCTTTCCCCGACAATGGCGCCAAAAACTTTGTTACATGGTGTAATTCTGCTATTTTTTAGCTTAAATACCTCAAAGTTTTACAATTTATACTACCCTTTTTAACCCTTTTACACCACAACCCCAAGGGAAGGGATCTTATAGTACGTGGTAAATGAGTGTGAAGGGTTGCGAACAAAAGGGAAAGGGGTGAGGACCTAGGAAGTCCTAGGTGTGCTAGGCTAGCAAAAAGTGTTGTGAGTACCCAATGAGAGTGAAAAGTTACGAATGTGAGTAAATCAATAGCTTGGACACCATGCAGCGAGAAGGGCAAACAAGTAAATAGCAAATAAGCAAGGATTCAATCAAGTCTAAGGCTTATTCTAGGGATGTTGCCTGTGTAGGAGGTTCAGTACGACCAATCATGCATGAAAGAGTAGGTTTCTAAGATCGGCATGCTTTCCTCTCGGACAACCGATCTCTCACTCAACTAGAATGACTCTAGGCACTCTCATGCTCTAGAGATCAATTCCAGAGGTTGTACAGCCCAAAACCTATTTACGAATAGGTTTCCTAAGGCCTTCTCGCACTCTTTGTACATCGATCAACTGATTCCTAATGGTCTACTACAATAGAACCCATTTTCGGGCATTCTATCGAACACCAAATGACATACCAATGTAAGTGGCCAGCAAACATGTATGCTATGATAGAAATGACACTAGAAATCAGTTCCTAAGCATGATCAAGCATGATTAATCATAGATAACCTCCTAGGCAAGCATACCCTATAAGAACATGGAAATCTACTCACTAATAGGCATGCTAATCATAGAAATCAACATGTAGCAAGCAAGAGACATGATAAAATAAAGAGATAGGGATAAAGAAATGGATTCTATGTCTTGATCCTCAAGAAAAGAGAGCATTGGTCTTCATTACCCACTCAAACTTGAAGAGAACTCCTCAAAGTTGCTATTCTCGAGTTACTGGATTCTTGCTCAAATTGTTTTAATAAAACCTATCTAAAAGTGGCTTAAATACTCCTAACAAAGTACCAAAAGGTCCCTTAACACCTTAGGTACCTTAAACTAGCCTAAAAGGGGCATATTCGCCCATCAAGAATGATAAACGTGGAGGAATTTGTGAGGAAACTTAATTGGTAACCGTCTGCACATGGGAGAGCATCATTCACCGTGTAGGAGCAGCGTGCCACTTGTGCGCTGACCAGCACGCAGGCTTGCGACAATTGCGCAAGCCATCGGGCATCGCACCAAGGCACGCCTTAGCTCTGCGCCAAACTGGTCACCACTTCACGGCGCGCTGGTGTTGAGTGAATGCCAGCGCACCGTTTGGCCGTGCCTCAGCTCTGTAGATCCCTATTTCTTCCTTGACTTGACTTTGACCCCCTTCATTTGACCCGATATTTATTGACTTTTCAATTCACTCACTAATGTAAGTCCCGAACCTTCAAACATTGCACTTTGAGCTCCATTTACCTCTACTACTTGGACATGACAATTGCAAGTAAAGTGCATCTAAATCACATAAAATAAGCTCAAAAGATTATTTTATCATGGCTTAAATACCTTGGAAATGTGTACGTGTTGCACACACAATAGACAGTGCCATGATATAGAGTGCGAAGGAGACCATGGACCACGCAAGACCTTGTACAAGGTTCACCAAGCGGATTTTTTTTGGCCTTCCATGGTGAAGGACACATATGCTTTTGTTCACTCATGTGATCGGTGTCAGCGGATGGGTGGCATCTCAAGACAGCTTGAGATGCCTCTTTGACCCATCCAAGAGTTGGAGATTTTTGACACATGGGGGATTGACTTCATTAGACCATTCCCTCCTTCCTGTGGTAACCAATATATTTTGTTAGCTGTGGCTTATGTTTCTAAGTGCGTGGAGGTGATAGCCACACCCACTTGTGATTCTAATGTTGTTTTGAAGTTTTTTTACAAGAACATATTTTCAAGATATGGCATGCCCAAGGCTATTATCAGTGATGGAGGGTGTTAATTTGTGAACAAATCTATGTAGAAGACTCTTTCAAGAAATGGAGTGATTCACAAAGTGGCCTTGGCTTATCATCCACAGACGAATAGCCAAGCAGAGATCTCCAACTTGGAGATAAAACAAATTTTGGAAAAGATGGTTAATATAAATTGGAAAAATTGGTCACAAAGACTTGAAGAGGCCTTGTGATCTTACCGGACAAAATTCAAGACCCCTCTTGATATGTCTCCCTTCCGGATACTATTTGGTAAGACGTGTCATCTTCCTGTGGAGTTGGAGCATAAATCATCATGGGCCATCAACAAGGTCAATTATGAGTGGAAGTCAGCCAAGGAGAAGAGGCTTCTTCAATTGAGTGAGTTAGAAGAGGTGAGGTTGGACACTTATGACAATTCCATGATCTACAAGGAAAGATTATAAGAAGATCTTGAGATGAACTTTCATACTAGGGGAAAAGGTATTGCTATACAATTCCAGGTTGAAGCTTTTCACCCAAAAACTCAAGTCAAGGTGGTCGGGCCCATTTGACATTGTGGAATCCATATAGTGTACTTGAGATAAAGAACCCGAGATATGGTTATATCTTCAAGGTGAATGGTTAACAAGTGAAGCATTATTTTGGAGGAGAAGAGTTGAAGATTGGAAATCTTCAGTTGAAGGATGTCCCCGTGGTCACTTGAGCGGATTGCTTGCCTAGCCAATGGCTTTAAACATGGCGCTTGTTGGGAGGCAACCCAACTAGTTTAACTTTCTTAGGTTTTACTTTTCATAGTTTAGTGATTTAATTATGTGTTGGAAGTGGTGGAATAAGTTGTAAATTGTCATTTTTAGCAGCGGAAAACCTTGTGGGAGATTAACAAATGAAGAGGACTCAAGCCAGTTGTTGTGAACCACTGCTTCTGGGTTCACAACTCCCAAGATCTTTCAATAATCAAATTGAAAAGTTTGTAAACAAAATGCTTTATTTTATTAAAAATTCTTTTTAAAAGAATAGTTCAAAAAGATTATTAAAAGTCCGGGTACAAACCTTAATGTTCAAGTGTGTATATAAAATACTAACAACTTTGAGTAAAAACATGGGTTGTTTGTCTTCAGAATGCTTCATGTTGCAGTTCATGTCCTCTGTTTCTTCATCTAGCAGTCCTCTGCTCCTATCCTTGACCATAACCAGGTTCCCTCAAGCAAAACAATTATGGAGTAAGTAACAAGTTCAAGGAATAAACAATCAATTAATTTGTAAAAGAAGTAGGAAGGGATGCAAGATACTTACAGGGGTGTGGAGAGTACCCCCGCCAGGAAAGAGTCTTCTCCCAGAGGTGACCTCCAATAAAAGGAAACCCTTCCTAACTTGGCAAGTTTGCCTATCTTCTATTTCAGCTTCGTCTTTCCGTTTAGCTCATTTGTCATGCAATCCCAGTAGTTCAGTATTCAAGCTAGTATATTCCTCAAGAACAAGGGTTGTATCTCCAGAATTTAATCATGGAGTTATATCACAGCTCTTTCATTATTGGTTTAACAAACAATACGACCATCATACAATCATCATCCTTCTTATCTAACACTAATCATAGTTTCCTGAACCTACTAACTTACATTCCATCATGGTCACTCTAGAGAGATACATTAATACCATCATAATACCACCTAGCCGAGAAGGTACCATGGCACTTTCTTCTTTTCATCAACCAGAATCATCTTTTATTGTAACCCTCTACTAATAATTAACACAGAACACAGTAGCAAACTAGCAATAATAAGCTGTCATTTGTAGCAACAATCATTAAGGCCAAAAACTTACTCTTCTATTCTTCTTCATTCTTTTCTAGTAACACCATTAGTGTTCATCTTTTCAACTATACAGTAGTCCTTATTCACCAAGGCATTAATAAATCATCAATTCATAAGAAATTTCACATTTAGCCAAGAGTGCCCCTTAATCCCTTCCTATTTTCTCTAATTGAATCGTTCCCATTAAGCTTTAATCTCAGTAATCATTCACTAACAATTTACCATCAACTGCTGTTGTCACGACCACCCGCCGGTTGCGGAGGAGGGCCCGCCGCGACGTTCGGCGGAAGCTACGGCGAAAGCGCGGTAGCGGTACTACCAAAACCCGCTACGTGCGGTGGTCTCATGACCCGGCCCGCACAATGAGAATGGCCGTACTACGACCCGCAACCTATAGAACACACACATGGAAAGTATACAATGCAACTTAACAAACAAACATGCAGTTCATGGAATACCGTTCATCACTCATGACAACCAAAACAACGAAACCATTTCATATACATAACCAACATAGGCAAGTCGGGGCTCCGCCCTCGACTCGAGAAGAACAGTCTGAGAACCAACACATATTCCAAAATATACGTCATATACAAAATCATGATCCAATATACATGCATGCAACTACACCTACAGAGCCACCAAAGTAAACCCTAGAATACCTAGGTGCGGAATCAAGAAAACCTCTCGCCCAGAAGATTCCCACACGAGGTAGCTGCTGAAAACCAAAACAACCAAAAGCACCGCGGATCCCTAGTTCACAGTCGCTTATCGATCAACCTGAAAGGTGGTAAACAATAAGGGGTGAGTCCTCGAGAGGACCCAGTAAGGGCTGAGGTAAGATACAGTTTGTACAAGGACTCATGAACCGAACCTGCAAAACAGAACGAACACAAACACAAATATACATATATATATATATATATATATATATATATATATCAATGTATGAAAAGTCAGATGTGAGCCGGAACCCAACACAAGCGGTCCAACCGCCGAATGACCAGCGACAGCCCTCTCCAAGAGGTCGAATATACTGAAGCGAAGCACGGTGCAGTGGGGTCATGATCCCCAAACTGTCGTAGGTCACGTAAGTATATCGGCACCCCAGTGCGGATATACACGAATGTCGGCACCTCCAGGTGCGGACACGCAATGTATCGGCACTCCGGTGCGGATACGCGAGTAAGCAACCAAGGAGCACCGTGGCCTCTAAGACCATTCGGGTCTCGTCACGAAACAGAACATCTCAGAATGCATATGCAAAACATAAAGAATCTGTAAAAAACGTATAAGTATAAATATCGGCGCCTAGCGCGGATATGCGAAACGAAATATAAACCCGTGGCCTCCAAGACCATCCGGGCCTTGAAAGCAGAACAAACGTGCATCTTACCATATGACGGGTCTCGGGTCACCGAACCACAGCCCTCACCCGGAACCCACCTAAACTAAACCCGATATACATTCAAATACTAACAGAAAGCATAACGAGAGAAGTTGAGACCTTACCTCGAAAAAGCGCTCCACAAGACAAATCCCGGAAATCCGGCTCCCGAAAAGTGACAACTTGACTTTTATGGTCCCGCACAACTCCACCAATGCAGAACCACACTGAACAACCACAAACAAATCAGAACTCACCAAAATAACCCCCAGAAACCAAACCCGCACATTCCCGCACTTTCCCGCAAAAATACACAGAAAGCTCGGTTTCTCAAACCGAGCTAGAACATTGTTACTTATACATCCATAAACACAACCAAACCTTTAAATCATACCTTCTTCCCAAATCGTTCACATAAGTCCGAATCGAAATTCTCGTTCAGTGTCCGGTATAAAATTCGGCGAGTTTCAAGCTGCGTTTCGACTACCACTGCTCGCAAATGATCCATGAATCTGAATATATGATCGAATTCACTTGAATCAGCCAATATCATTGGCGCCAAAACCGAGGCTCGGGCGGAAAAATGGCTTTCACCGAGTGTCACACCACCCCGCCGGTTGCGGAGGCGGAGCCGGCCGCGACGTCGGAACGGAAATATGGCGGGAAGCGCGGCAACGGAGGATCGAGCTCCAACAACAATTGTTGAGTAACAACTAGCAACCTACATACTCATACAAGGCAAGCATACTTAATAATCCAACTTCTACCAAACATGCGGTTCATGGTGTGTCAAACATCGATCACCGCCGTAAACACGAAACACCGAAGCCATAATATGACAATTCCAACATAGGCAAGTCGGGGCTCCGCCACGACTCGAGAAGACAAGCAAGTGCATAATATATCACAGTTATACAACATACACAAATCCATGATCTCGATCTACATGCATGCATTTGCGACTACAGAGCCATTAAACAAAATCCTATAAATACCTAAGCGCGGAATCGAAGCCTCTCACTCGAGGATTTCCGCACGTGGTACTTCTTTGCAACCGGAACCCCAAAATGACCGAAGCACCGCGGATCTCTACTCCGCCGGTTGCTTGTCGGGGCGGCTTTGAAAGGTGGTAAACAAATGAAAGGGTGAGTCCTCGGAAGGACCCGATGAGGCTAAGGTAAAATGTAGTTTGCCCAGTGGCAACAAGTGAACTCGCAAAGCAGAATATCACGATCATATACATATACATATGAACATAAAACATAAGGTGAGCCGGAATCCCATCATATGCGGTCCAACCGCCAGAACGACCGAAGCGGCGGCCCTCTCAAAGAGGTCGAATATCTGAGCAGAGCGAAAGCACGCAGTGCGGCGAGTCGCGATCCCCAAACTGTCGTAGGGTCACAGAAGTATATCGGCACCCCAAATGTGGATATACGCAGAATGTCGGCACCCTCCAGTGCGGACACAGAACAGACGTATTGGCACTCCCGGTGCGGATACGCAGAAAGCGAACAAGGCGCACCGTGGCCTCTAAGACCATCCGAGTCTCGTCACAGAACAGAACATATAATAATAATGCATAAGTATAAACAGAAGTATCATCACCTGATGTACACATACAGAACAGAATAGGAACCCGGGGCCTCCAAGATCATCCGGGCCTTAAGACAGAACAAACATACATTTTACCATATGACGGGTCTCGGGATCACCGAACCACCGCCCTCACCCGGAACCCGCCTCAACTAAACCCGATACACATCAAATAACTCCCAGAATGTATAACGAGAAAAGTTGAGCCCTTACCTCAGAAACACTGCCTCGCAAAGACAAAACCCGGAAATCCGGCTCCGGCCAAACGTAAAACTTGGGTCTTACGGTCCCACACTACTCCACCCACGCAGAATCACGCTGAACAATCACAATTAAGTCAGAACACATCCAAACAAACCCCAGAAACCAATTTTCGCACAATCCCGCACTTTCCCGCAAAAATCCACGAAGCTCGGTTTCACGAACCGAGCTCGAACATTGTTATTCATACACCCACAAACACATTCCAACCTTTAAACCCACATTCCGGACACTTTCACCCTTAATCCCGCATAAAGGTAACTTTTCCATTTATTATCCGAAAATGACGTTTCAAACATCGATGCGACCTACTTCCATCCCCGATACCAAATCACTATCCAAAACAACCATCATACAACTCTAACATGGATAAAGATTCATCTTAAGTTTCGGCCTTAACCCCATTTTCCACGAAGCTTCCAAATCAAATCATTCAAGGTTCCATTTGCACTCTTTAATCACCAATTACACTTCTTAAGCAAGATTACTAACCAATTTCACCTTTAACAACCAAAATCAACCATGAACCCTAATCCACTATTCACTCAAATTGGGGCTTTTCTACTCAATCAATTTTCCACCAAATTGAAACCATAGAATGCCTTAGAATCATGCTAGGAACAACATATCCAAAACATGATTCAAGAATCCAACAAAACATCAACTTTAGAATTCCATCAAATTTTCGCCAAAATATGTTTCCTCCTTCCATGGTGTTTTTCCAAAATCTAACCATAGATTCTTACTCCTCTCCCACCCAAGAACAACATACTAAAAGATGGGAGGGGGAAGATCAACCAATCTCATGGCAAGGAGTAAACCCTAGCTTGAAATTTCTTCTCTTTATCCACCCAAATCATGCTTTCAACATGGAAAGGAGATGAAAGGGAGAAGCTTACCAATTTTGGAGCTTAAATCCTTGAAGAATCAGCCAAGAAAAATGAAGAACACCAAGAGCTTGGAGATGGAGCTTCAATGGCGGCAATGGAGAGAAGAAGAAGAAGAAATGCCAAATGTCTAATTTCCATAAAATGGCTCCCTTTATATATTTTCCTTCTTTTCTTTTCTTTTTCCCATCCTTAATTAAAATTATGACATGTGTCCCTTATCACTCTCCCTTAACCGACTTCAGCTCACCTCCCTTTCTTTTTATTGCTGACTTATGGCGAAACCACAATTTAGTCCCCAAACTCTCCCAAAAGTTGCAATTTTAGCCCAACCATAACTTTCGGACTCCAATGGGATGGAAGCTGGACACAACCCTCGGAATATCATAACATTCACAAAACATGTTTCAGATGTTTAATTACCAATCCAGTGTCCTACCGTGCTTGCTTGAACCCGAGCAATCCCGACGTGCTAACCCAAAATCCAAATCCCGCCATCCCAAAATTCCACAAATATTACCATAAAATCTATCTTAAAGTACAACATACTTTACACGAAGCCGTCGGCAAATTTTCATCCCAAGCCCCGGGATTCCCGTCCGAGCCCCGGAGTCACCGGGACCGAACGTCCCCACCCAAAAATTATACTCGTAAAAAGATCCGGGGCGTTCCCACGATTCCAAATATGCAAACGGTTTCTCATTCCGAGGTCCGGAAGCGCTACCGAGCCAGCTATGCGTCCGAGACAACCCCGGCCCGAAAAATATTTTCGGAAATGTCCGGGGATCCACACGACCTCAAATCCGAAGAATTCCCGAAATAATGCTCGAGATAGGTCCGGGAGCCGTTTAACCGCCCAAAAACGTGACCCGCAGCCAAAACCGAGCCGGGTCACCGGTCACAACCCTTCGGGGTGGCCGTAACACCGAGCCTTTTCTGACAAAACCAATTACACCATCGAATCGAACTTCGCTCGATCACAAATATATCCTTACCTTTTCTGAAAGCAAAGTTGATTTTTCGTACCAAATCGTTGAGCGGATTTTTGGAACACTTCCGACGCGTTTACGCTAACGCTCACTGTTACCAAACATACACAAGAAAGCGCCGGAGCGTTTAGAAACCAAAAATCAACCATAGGAGAATTTCCATAAATGTGGAGCAATTTTGAAGCTCACGGTTTCAACCGAGTCACAATCACAAAAACCGATTTATAAGGAGTTAATTATTTCTCCTAAGGATCGATTTAACCAACTGACCTTCAAGATTTTGGTGAGAAATTGAGAAATCTCAAAATTGCTTTAAGCGTCGGCCATGGTACAGAGAGAAGAAAGAAGAAATGTGTTTGGCTTCTGATACTTCTTTCTCTTCTAATTACATATATACATATATATAGTAATAATAATAGTATAATAATAATAATAAAACACGTGTCTCACTTGCAATATTAAGTCACCGCCTCACCTGCTGTTTCTTTCTTTGTTTTTCTTTTTCTTTTTCTTTTCACTTTAGCCCCAAACTTTCAAAAGTTGCAATTTAGCCCAACCCGAAAATTGCAATTTTCAAACCGAAACCCCAAATGACACAAAATCTGAGACACATTCTCGGGACCTCATATCATACACAAATCATCTTTCCAAAGTTCAATTGCAAATCCAGAGTGTCCTACCGTACCCGCTGAATCCGCGCAAATCCCGACGTGCGCGGGTTTCAACTTGAACCAGAATCCTGTCATGCCAAAATTCCACAAATATTACCATAAAATCCGTCTTAAAATATAACATACTTTACACCAAATCCGTCGGAAAAGTTTAATCCCGAGCCCCGGGATTCCCGTCCCGGGCCCGGAGTCGCCGGGACCAGCGTCCCGCCCGAAAATATACTCCGTAAAAGGATGCGGGGCGTTCCCACGATTCCAAATATGCGAGCGGTTTCCCGATCCGAGGTCCGGGAGCGCTACCGAGCCCATGCGTCGCGAGACAACCCCGACCCGAAAAATATTTTCGGCGAAAATGTCAGAGGACCCACACGACCTCAAAACCCGAAGGATTCCCAAAACTAATGCTCGAGATAAGCCTCGGGAGCCGTTTAACCGCCCAAAACCGTGACCCATGAGCCAAAAGCAAAGCCCGGTCACAACCCGCCGGTGGTAATGCTGTTGTAATTCCATTCAGCTACAGATCCATCAATTATCGGTCAAGGCCGAGACCTTTAGAGCGAGAATACTCTTCTTCTTTCATATAAATGTTAAGCACTAGTCTAGGATCCTTCATCATGCAAGAAATGTAGCTATTCACTATAAAACCCCACTTTCTAGTAATATTTCCACTTTAGTCACTTAACACACTTTATCACTTCATTTGTCTCCAAAACAGTCCATTAACTTCTAATCTCAAACAAATCAATTATTATTTCTTCCAATTAATCAATTTTATTTTTCTAAATTTTCTTTCCTACCACTTCGATCCTTAAGAACTTCCAATATTTATAAAGAAACTCATCTCAATAATCATTTTCATTTTTAGTCCTCAAACTCTCAAACTAATTACACTCTTTTACCTGAAATTGTTTTACAAATTGCAACTCAGCCCTTTTTCTTTTAATTTTTCTTCAGTTGTGGCACGGACGAAAGTCCGGGTCACAACATTCTTCCCCCCTTAAACAGGACTTTGTCCTCAAAGTCCAAAATAAATTCTACTCCAGTAGTTGGTACAGTATTGCTCTTTAATCATTTCCAATTATAGTCTTCTTACTCACTATTCCATCCTTAATATTATTAGGCTTACTTCACTCAGATCAACCACCTTTTAAGTGCCCATACATTTAGCCTGTGGCTTATCTCAGTGAAGAAATTGACGGTAGTGTCCCATACCACTCCATCTCAATTATGCCTAACAACATTCAAACCAGATAATACTCGAAGTCTTTAACAACTCTCCCAATTTTCCTTTAATCAACATTTATCTCAGAAATTCTAGTCAATTCAATCATCTTCAGTGATCCAGTCCAGTTCAATTATTCATATATATATATATATCTCTCATCTTGATTCAGTAGTGACTTAAGTCACCCAGTACAGTACCCAGAAACAGACCCAATTATCCAGCACAAGAGGTTTATAATGACAGTATGCTGGTCAGTACAGTCGTTCAGTCTGTCAGTCGGTCAGTGAGCTCCGAGTCTAGAGACTTTGTCTCTAGCTCTAGTCTCTCTCTGGGGTAATCAAAACACAATCACAAGCAGAAAATAAGAGAAAAACTTATATCTAGCAAACAACATGCTATGCAAATCCTATGTTACCCCCATAATGCCTATTATGCATTTCTAATGATGTATGCAATTTTATTCTAATGACGTGTATGTTCTAAACCCCCAACAGAGAACACACATTTAAGAAATAAAACATCCAATCAGAGAAACTTAGTAGGCTTAGTATTTTTTTTCAGCAATCTCTTTTCTCTTTTCTTTCTTCTTTTTTCCTTGCCTACTACAGTATTTCACTTGATAAATCTTTTAACTATAATCAGTTTTCTTTCACAATCACCATTCAATCATACTTTACCAATTAAGCAGTCAATTCTAGTAATTTAACTTAAGGCTGAGAACGCAAGTCCCTAACCTTTTTTTCCATTTTTTTTGTTACAGCAGTCTTCATTATTTTATAAGTCTTAGACTTTACTATAATCCAGTAATTCAATCATCAATTGTAAACACAACAGCAACAGTCCAATCATTAGTTATTTATGTACTCTTGAGGTGCCAAGGCATTATTCTTTACTAATTATTATTCTAAAACTTGTCAATTACCCTTCAAGCTAAAATTATAAGCATGGATAGAAAAAATTTATCCATTGCTATCCTCAGTTTCATATATATGCGGATCAGTATTTGACTATAAGCTCAATCATTCCAGTAGTCTCAACAGTCATTCATTTAAGAAATCTTAGGGATAAACTTATCATTTTTCACAGTTATCGCTTCCCATTCAGCAGTTTTTTTTTGTACTTATCTTAACTGTTACTCACGACCAGTTCTTGTATGTCTTTCAATTTTCAAGCTCAAGCTTGCAGCATTCAGTTACAGCATTCTTTCTTCCTTACTAGTTAGTCCTTATTGGTAGCAGATTTGCATTCTTACCTATCAAGGCATTATTTATATAGAAAGGAGGCCACTTGGCCAAGAGAAATACTAAGGTTCCCAACTCCTTATCTTGCTTGGAAACACCAACAATAGATATACAGTCTTACTATCATTCACAGTAACTCATCTAAGATATCAAAATGACAATAAATTACCCTTTTACAAAATTTGTACACAAGACCGAGATATTGAAAGTCTCCCTTTCCTCACTTACTTAACATGCTCATGTACCACAATCAAATCATCATCTACACGTAAGCTAAATTCAGTCTTGGATTCTAAGCAGATTTACACTTAAGGATGAAAATAGGAAATAATTAACAACAGAGCAAGATGATGGCCATACTTCACCAATCTCAAACACACACAGCCCAAGGCCGAAGCCTTCAAGATTTATATCTCTACTTTCTCCATTAACAACAGTCATGTTTGCATCAAAAGATTTCACTAACATCACAAGCAACATTCAATCATCTTATTTCATTGTCTCACACACATCAATTACACAAAATATCCATGTTATTGTCAAAAGGACTTTGAATGTTTATTTTGGTTTTCAACCCTTTTACGAACAGTATCTAATCAGATTTCATCATTTAAACTAACCATTCTACCAAATCAACTCCAGGCCAAAAGCTTAAGCTTAAAACCTTCTTCCCATTTCTTTACTACTAATCGGTTTTCATTCATCAACAATCTTAGGCACAACACTAATTAGTAATTCAGTCATTACTCCTAAATATAACAGTAGTTTAATATTTCAAGTTGAGACATTCGTCAATTATCTAGGTGAGAGCAAAATTCTCTATTACACTTATGAACTCTATTCTAGCTTTTGATCATTTATGCAGCTTTCAACTCACTCTAAGTAGCAGATTATAAATCTTACAAAAATCAGTCTTAAGGTCAAAAGCACATCACAGTTCTCTTTCCTTTCTTTTCCACCAAATAGTTATTCAGTAATTAATAATTTAATCATATGATTTTCAGTGGTTTCTCTTGCAGTTATCTAGTAATTCACTACTGTAATTCAACATTTCAGCTTTTCCATGATTTCAATCATTAACACCACAAACATGAGGAATAACACATATTGGCAATAGTTCATGTGAACAACTTACAGATGATGGAACAACTCAGTTTTCTTCTTTATGTTCTTTTTCCTTTATCATCTTGCTCAATCCAGGAAAATACCCTTTTTGCTCCAATCTTCAAATTCTGATCCTAAAGTTGGTTAGCTTCTTTAGTGCATTCCAGTTTTCTTAAAGTCCCATGCTGTTTACTCTGCTCCCAATTATATTTCTTCTAAATTCCCAGTCATCCAACCACCTTTGGGGTACTCGACCTAGAACAGAAGTCATTTCCTTGCAGCTAGCAACATGAAGCTTGGATTCTTTACAATTTCTTTTCCAGCCTTGTTTCTCACTTGTTTTCAGCCTCCTCGTGTCCCAAATTGTCTTCATAATAGCTTCGCTCTTCTGATTTTCACTTACTTCAGCCCCTTTGGCTACTCTTAAGCTCTTATTAAGCTTTTCCTTCCATGATTCCTGAAATTGGTTTAGCCCAATTGTGCTCACCAAACATTAAACAATGTGTTAGGTTCTGTTTACAACAGCAATTAAGAAATCAACAAGAAAACTAATGTTGAAAGATTTACCATTTAGCCTCCAAAGAAGCCACATTTACCTTTTCTAGAAGCAACCTCGGACACCACAAGGCTGATTTTTTTAAATAAAAATAAAAATCTTTTGGAACATTTCTAAAGATTCACACACTTGAACCTTAGGCTCTGATACCAACTGTTGTGAACCTCTACTCCTGGGTTCACAACTCCCAAGATCTTTCAATAATCAAATGGAAAAGTTTGTAAACAAAATGCTTTATTTTATTAAAAGTATTTTTTAAAAGAATAGTTCAAAAGGATTATTAAAAGTCCGGGTACAAACCTTAATGTTCAAGTGTGTATATAAAAAACAACAACTTTGAGTAAAAACTTAATCTAGGGTTGTTTGTCTTCAGAATGCTTCCTGTTGTAGTTCTTGTCCTCTATTTCTTCACCTAGCAGTCCTCTGTTCCTGCCCTTGACCATAACCAGGTTCCCTCAAGCAAAACAATTATAGAGTAAGTAGCAAGAATATGATTATAATTTATAAAGTAACTTGAAAGAAAAGGAAGAGAGGGAAATAGGATACTTACAGGGGTGTGGAGTGCACCCCCGCTAGGAAAAGCAAGTGCTTCTTTACAGTAGTCCTTATTCACCAAGGCATTAATAAATCATCAATTCATAAGAAATTTCACATTTAGCCAAGATTGCCCCTTAATCCCTTCCTATTTTCTCTAATTGAATCGTCCCCATTAAGCTTTAATCTCAGTAATCATTCACTAACAATTTACCATCAACTGCTATAATTCCATTCAGCTACAGATCCATCAATTATCAGTCAAGGCTGAGACCTTTAGAGCCGAGAATACTCTTCTTCTTTCATATAAATGTTAAGCACTAGTCTAGGATCCTTCATCATGCAGTAAACAGTAGCTATTCACTATAAATTCAAGTATTTCTTCATAGTATTTCGACTGTATCAACACTAACATGAAATCCATGTGAAACATCATGCCTTGCAGTAAAACTAAAGAAAATACCTTCATTAATGGAAAGAAAGGTTAAATCCTTATTTTTGATAGCTTCTCCACTTGAATCGACAATTTAGGGTTCGTCCCTCTGCTGCCTTTTGATGAATTAAATAGGAAACTAATTAGCTAACCATCAAACTTTCACCCCACTTTCTTGTAATATTTCCACTTTAGCCACTTAAGGCACTTTATCACTTCATTTGTCAACAAAACGGGTCCATTAACTTCTAATCTCAGACAAATCAATTCTTATTTCTTCCAATTAATCAATTCTATTTTTCTAAATTTCTTTTCTTCCACTTCGATCTTTAAGAACTTCCAATATTCACAAAGCAGCCCATTCTCAATAATCCTTTTCATTTTTAGTCCTCAAACTAATTACACTCTTTTACCTGCAATTTCTTACAAATTGAAACTCAACCCTTTTTCTTTTAATTTCCTTTAGTTGTGGCACGGACGAAAGTCCGGGTCACAACACCTCTCCGTGTTTTCAGAAGGCAGGGGTCACACCACGCATTTTGTTCAGCGCACCCCAACTAGTGCAACACCTGGCATGATGGCCGATCATCAGACATTTACACGAGAGTTTCCGTGAAGTTTCCTTAGTCTAGCCCATCTTTTTAGGACAAAAAAACCCTTAATGAGTTGTCTATGGGCCTTTTAGGGTAGTAGACTACTATATATACGCCTTTTAGGGTAAGTTTTAAAGCGTAAGAGGAATGATTTTGGGAATGGTCCAGATTTATCTTTCTTCATCAATACAAGGGTTTGGAGGTTCCTTTAATGGTTCCCTTGGAGATTCTTTTAAGACTACTTCATTAAAGTCTATTTCTATCCCTTCCCTTTACTATTTTATTATGTTTACTACTTTGAGCGTGTTGCTTGTTGTGATTAGTATGACTATTAGTGAGTAGATTTTTATGATCTTCTAGGGTTTGCTTTTCTAGGAACTTAGCTATCATTTACCATGCCTTTGTATGCTTAGAATTTGATTTCTTGAGCTTTGAATCATGTTTGTATGCTTGATGATTGATCACCCTCAAAGCATGCCATCTAGGTGTTTGATAATGAGGTCGAGAAGGAAGTTATCAATTTAGACCTTAGAAATTTGTTGATTGATTGAATCGGAGTCCAAGAGAGCTTGTGGATATTGATTGGTGATATGGTTTTGTTGTTGGAATCTACCCTAGGTTAAGTATCCTTAGAGAATGAGAGTTCCTAAGCCTTGATTTGGTAAAGAGTGGTTACTTGTTCAAGTGGAAGGTAACCCAACATTGAAAATCCACCTCTTCGCATGGTGATATGAACCTCAAGGAGGATCATGTGAAGTCGGATCTAGAATGAAAGAGCTTGAGAAACCGAACCAAATGGTGGAGGTAATTGGGGGCTCCAATTCCTTCCAAGATCTTGTGTTGGAAACCCTTGGTTCTTTGCCCGGGATAGAGATGGATCCACACCTCCTTCCTCGGATAGCAAGGCAATATAAGATATAAATCTTGAGTTCAATATCATGAACTCAAGGGCTCGAATGGAGGTAGAAGTGGTGAGAACAATATGTGCAAAGGAGTATTCAATCTCAACTTTGCATTGTCAATTGGGTTCTAGTTTGAAATGAAGGGTGGCAGCCACAAAATACACTAGGAGGCTCACCAACTCTATAATACAAGTGTGAAATATGAAAAGACTAAGTTGCCCTAGGGTTTAGGAGCTTAAACACCTTCCAGAAGTGGTTTAGGCCCTAATCTAGCTATTTAAGCTAAGCTAATGTAGCTTAACTTACTAATAAAATCCACAATAGCCTAAATGAGTTATTAAGGTTTGAAACCTTCAAAATGAACTCAAAAGAATTCTCAAAGAAGAAAGATTCATTGCTGGAGTAGGTGGTCACATGTGAAGATGAAAGTTTGAAAGTCTTCTTGGGGGGCCACTGTGAAAGTTACACTTTCACAATCTTCAAATGAGTGCACAAGCTTCATTTCTAATCCAAATGACATGAAACCACCCCGCCCGGTTGCGGAGGCGGAGCCGGCCGCGACGTCGCAGCGAGCATCGAGCTCAAATAACAAATAGCCAAGTGGCAACTAGCAACCCAGATACTCATTCAAGGCAAGCATACTAGAAAAATCCAACTTCTACCAAACATGCAGTTCATGGTGTCAAACATCAAACGTCGCCACAACACAAAAACACCAAAATCCAGGATATAACAACAACTCCAATATAAGCAAGTCGGGCTCCGCCTCGACTCAAGACAATAAAGGCAGAGTATGTCTCAGATTATACGTCTTATACAAATACATGATCTAAACTACATGCATGCAAAATACAAACTACAGAGCCATTAAACCAAAACCTATAAATATACCTATTGTGCGGAATCGGAAACTTTCTCACTCGGGAGATTTTCCGCCCGTGGTACTACTGCTGCTTGAAACCCAAGAAATCCAAAGCACTTTGCGGACCTCTATTCCGCCAATTGCTTTTCGAACAACCCGAAAGGTGGTAAACATATAAAAGGGTGAGTCCTCGAAAGGACCCGGTAAGGACTAAGGTAAAAGTGTAGTTTGCCCATATGGCGCGAATCGAACTCGCAAAACAGAGCAGATACAAGCACAATCGCATATATACATGTATGCAAGGTCGAGGTGAGTCAATCCATCGTATGCGGTCCAACCGCGAACGACCCAAAACGGCAGCCCTCTCTAAGAGGTCGAAATATACGTAATGAATGCAGAAAGCACGGTGCGGTGGGTCGCGATCCCCAAACCGTCGTAGGGTCACAGAAGTATATCGGCACCCCAAGTGCGGATATACGCAGAATGTCGGCACCCTTCAGTGCGGACACAGAACAGAAGTATCGGCACTCCCGGTGCGGATACACAGAACAGAATCAAGGAGCACCCGTGGCCTCTACGACCATACGGGTCTCGTCACAGAGCAGAACAAATAATAATAATAATACACAAACACAAACAGAAGTATCATTACCTGATAAACATATACAGAACAGAATAGGAACCCGGGCCTCTAAGGTCATCCGGGCCTTGAAACGGAACAAACATACATTTTACCAATTAAGCCCTTACCTCAGAAGCGCTGCCCCGCAGCCCAAAACTCGTGAAACCCGGCTCCCGACCAAACGCCAAACTTGACTCCTTTGGGTCCACGCTACTCCACTAACGTAAAATCAAGCTGGATAACCATTGTTGAGTCAGAACTCATCCAAATAACTCCAGAAAGAAATTTCTGCACAAACCCGCACTTTCCGGAAAATTCCACGTAAAGCTCGGTTTCACGAACCGAGCTAGAACATTGTTATCGATACATCCATAAACACAACCAAGCATTCAAATCATACCTTCTTCCCAAATCATTCACACAAGTCCGAATCGAAATTCTCGTTCGACGTCCCGGTACAAATTTCGAGAGTTTCATTGCGTTTCGACTACCCCCTGTTCACAAATGATCCACAGATACGAGAATATGTTACCAACACCCGGTACGTAATTAAGTTAATTACGTATTTAAGATTAATTACCGGATTTTCGATAATTTCTATTTTGGGACTTGCTTTGCATGTTTGGTAGTGGTGGATTTGATTTGGTGAATTTTGGGGCAACCGGGACGGATTTAGAATTAATTACGCGGGTGCGCGTAATTCCGGGAGTTGAAATTCCGAGTTACTCGTGACTTATATTGGGATAATAAAAATATTTTTAATGGTTTTTGTGAGGTCCTGATTATGTTGTTAACGTTTAGTTCCAATCGGTGTAAGTTTGGTAAAAAGTTGCATTTTCGGACTGAGCGAAAATGCAGTTTTGTTTGTGTGTGAGATAATGGAAATTGGCAATTTTGGCTTAAAAGAAGGAAAAGTGGCGGATGAGAGAGGGAAGAGAAAGGACATGTGTCCTATTTTGGTGGTAGAAGAAAAGGAAAAGAAAGGTTTTATGGAAGGGATATATATGTATGTATGTATGTTAATAATACATATATATATATATATATATATATATATATATATTTGTGTAAGTAATAAAAAGGGTAATAATTTGCTATTTTGGAAGAAAAAGAATGATGGGGGCGGATGGGAGAATGGGAGAGAGGGGACATGTGTCCCCTTCTTACTTGAAGGAGAAAAGAAAAGGATGAGATTTATGGTATATGTATTATGTAATAATACACATATATATATATATATATAAGTGAAAGAAAAGGAATTTGATGGTCAACACTTCCATTTCTTCTCCCGTATATCTCTCTCCCTCTCCTGGCGCCATTTTTGAGCTTGAAGCTCTACAACTGATTTTTATCGTTACGCAAGCAAACTTCGAGGTATTGCATTTAAATCGTTCATTGGGTTGTATAGATCGATAATCTAAAGTCTGTTTTGGAAGAATCGGTGTATTTTGCAAGTTAGGAGCATTTGAATTTTGGAGTGAATAGTGTCATATTCTCCTTTGTGTGATTTTTCGATTCCTAATCGTTCTCGGCACTTCTGGTGCATGTTTGATAACAGAACGTAGGAAGAAAGCGCACTGGGTGTGCGATTCGCGTCTGAAAATTTGGGTGTTATTTTCGACGGAGGAATTTGCGAAAGGTAAGGGCATTTTTGAATTCAGTGTAGAATTCTGGTTTTGTTAGTGTAATCGGTTCAATTAGAAAAGGCTCGGTGTGAAAGCCGCTTTTCCGGCCCGAGCCTCGGTTTTGGCGCCATTGTTAGTGATTGTTTCTGCGAACTCGAGTGTGAATTTTGTATACGTGATTGTTTCGGACAGGAGTTGCTTAGAAATTGGCGAAACTCTGCCAAATTTCTACCGGGATCGTCGATCGAAAATTCAGATTCGGACTTCAATTGGAGGTAAGGGTTCAGTGTGTGTTTAGGAGTATAGGCATTGTTGTGCAGGAACCGATTGGGATTCCGATATACCTACGATGGTTATCGATGAAATTACCGGGATTTCGATATACCTACGATGGTTGTCGATGATTCGTATTGATTGACCGATGGGGGTCGCTACCCCGAGCTGGTACCATGCTCTACCTACCGATTGTGAGTTATGAGACGCATGGCCATTGCCGGTTAGACCGGGGCAGATCTCGCCATGGTCCATAACAATGTGCTTTACCGGTTTGATTGCTTTACCGTTCCGAGTGAGTATTGATTGTTTTTGTGATTGACCGATTGCATTGCTTATGTTTGGATCGTGTTGCATTTACCGTTTCGATTGAGTATTGATTGTGTTTGTGATTGACCAATTATGGTTTATGAGACGCATGGCAATGCCGGTTAGACCGGGGAAGATCTCAAATGGTCCATAACACTGTGCTTAACCGTTTCGATTGTGAATTGACCGTGATTGTGACTGACCGATTGCATTGATTGAGCATAAGATTGATTGGTGAAATGCTTTGTGTATATCGTATTTGTTATGTTTCGATTGCAGTTCAGCGTATCGATTATAGTAATCGCACCATGTCTATACTGTTCCTTACTAAGTTCTTTCGAGAACTTACCCTTATATCTACTGCTTTGGGAAAAGGCAAGGAAAAGCAAGTCGCGAGTAGAGGCGAGGTTGCTTGTCCGAAAGGTTTGGTCTAGAGCAAGAAGCAGCAGTTTCACCTTTGCGCGGTTGGATTCCGTGAGACCGCCGACTGGTGGGTTTCTTTTGTATTCGAACTTGGTTACGCTCAGTATATTGTCATAACATGCATGTTTCGTCTGTAAGGTTTGGTTGTGTAAATGGTTTGGTTTGCATAAGTGTTTGAGTTCAGGTTCGAACCGTTGGTTGTCGCGTTGAAATTTCAGGATTTGGGTTCGGTTGAAAGGTCGGGTGATCGCCAGTGATCACCAACTCCAACACTTTGAAGTGTTGGTTTGGTGATTTTTAGGTGATCATCAGGTGATCACCAAGTCCTAGTGGTGGGCTGATTTTTAGGTGATCATCAGGTGATCACCAACTCCAAGTGGTTTGCTGTTTTTTAGGTGATCACCAGGTGATCACCAACTCCAAGTGGTTTGCTGTTTTTTAGGTGATCACCAGGTGATCACCAACTCCAAGTTGGGTTGCTGTTTTTTAGGTGATCACCAGGTGATCACCAACTCCAACACTTTGAATTTGTGGACCGGCTGTTTTTTTAGGTGACCACCCGGTGATCACCTAAATATGAAATTTTGCCCTTTGATCCTCTAACTTCTCCTTTTGTTATATTTTGTCCCAAAATGACCCGAAGTGCCAAATTTAGTAATTTTATGAGAAAAACAACCCCATTCGCATAGGTAAACATCTTGGGACTTAGTTGAGCATTAGTGCTATGGTTTAAGGAAATTTTGGGTGATCCCAAGGGCGGTTGCCCTGTTGTTGGGGTTGTTATGTGATAAGGTTGTGGGTGAACCGTCACCGCCACCTTCCCCTTTCCCGGTCTGGCTCCGTTCTCTGCACGCTTCGCGAGTGCGGGGTGTGAGGGTGCGGGGGTGGGGTGACAAGTTGGTATCAGAGCAGGTTTACCTAGTTGCGAATGGTCTGTGTGATAGTAAGGTTGCATTTCATTGCATCATGCATGTACATATACAGAGCCAATTGGAATACTGTTGCTGCTAAGTTTGATTGTTACCGTAATATTGTGTTTATAATGACTCTTAGAATGGTAAACACCCGGGAAAGACCGGGACCGAATGAACAGCAGAGGCGGGACGAAGGTCCCGAACCTCAACAGGTGGTACGAGCGGTAGGGGGGACGGGCACCACAAGTTTCCCCTGAGCTAGTGCGAGTGGTACTCGGTCTCCTATGAAACGGGACATTAAGCCCGGAGTCCCGAGTTCGAGACCGGGGAAGGAAAAAATTCCACAACCGGGTGTGGAAAAGACCGTGAGATGGGACGCATGGCAATGCCGACGCATGGCGATGCCGGTTGGACCGGGGAAGATCTAGCCATGGTCGGGGAAGATCTCGCCATGGTCTCTATTAGTGCGGGTCTTAGAACAGATCCGAGATAGTTTGGCACAGATATTACCGAAACCGACAGATTCAAGAACCGTGCAACCGCTTTAAGGTGTAAGTGGAAGTGGATCGGGGCGTCATAGACCCCATACTGTGACTGATAACAGCCCGTCCTCATCCGAGGAGGAGGCTAGTACCGATGAGGAGCGACGACACCCTAGAGGTCGGAGGGTGCAACGAAGGATTGATTCACCTGCAAGACGGAGTCATAACGATCATGGCCTGTCTCGGGGAAGTGTTAGGGGTCGACGTCGCCGACAATCTGAGGAAGTCGAAGGGTCACATCGACCCAAGAGGCAACGGGAAGAGAATAAGCGCCCTAGTAGGATGCTCGAACGATTCCAACGCCTGAACCCACCCCGATTCAACGGAAAGGGTGGACTTGAGGCGGCGGAAGTCTGGTTTCGACGGATCGATTCCATGTTTGAAAGATTGGAATTCTCACCTACCGCAATGGTATCTTTGGCAACGTATAACCTTGGATGACCGAGCTTCGATTTGGTGGGAAAGTGTGAGAAACAGCACCGAGCGGAGCAGTTCGCACGGGAGAGCTCGACATCGTTATGACGTGGAATGAGTTTACTCGCTTGTTCCACGATCATTATGTGAGTGATGCTGTCGGGACTTGTGACAGTACGCTTTAATTATTTGACTCAGGGTATTATGAGCGTGCTGGACTACGAGCACGAGTTTGACTGATTGGTTCGCTACGTCCCACAGTATCATGGGATAGAAGAGCAAAAGGTAAAGAGGTTTATCAGAGGGTTACGACCTGATATTCGATTGGCACTTCGACCGTTTGATATCAAATATTATCAGAAGCAACACAAAAGGCTCAACTGATTGAACAGAGGATGTTGAGAGTAGATTCATACCTCAGCAGACCGCTGGACGTGGAAGGGCACAAGCTTCCGTGGCTTCTCTCGAAACGCCGGAGGGCACCCCAGCCTAACCCAAGCGCTAGAGGGAAGGGAGTAGCTTCACCCACCGCTACTGTTTGTCCGACCTGTCAACGTTCTCACCCAGGCAGAGCATGCTATCGGGAGACAGGTCAGTGTTTGGGATGTGGTTCATCGGACCACTGGGTCCGGGATTGTCCTCAAGTTGCACCGAGGAGGGAGGTCGGCCAAGGTCCGAGGCCTCCATTTGGGTTACCGCTTTTTGACCGGGGGCACCACGAGGTGGTGCCAGGCAGCAATTTCCGCGACCGCAAGCACCTCCTCCGCCACCGCAACCGAGAATGGGAAGAGTATTTCAGATTGAACGCGGGGAGGCAACTCAGCAAAAGGAAGGAGAGACGGCACGACAGGGTGCCCTTAAAGGTACCATACTGTTAAATAACATTCCTGCTACTGTATTGTTCGATACTGGTGCTTCTGTGTCTATAGTGGCTCAGAAATTTGTTATGGCGAGTTCCATTAGTTAAGACTGCAGGGAGACAGTGGTTGCTCTCTAATGATATGGTTCGAGATTGTGTGATTGATCTGGGAAACATCGATTTTGAGTGATTTATTGGTTTTAGATATTTCGGGTATGATGTGGTTCGGGAATGGACTGGTTAGTTAAGAATGGAGCATGATTGATTGTGGGAAGCGGAGGTGACTTTACCTATCGGGAAGGTACTTCAATCCTCCGCTTCTTCCTCCGAGCAGAATCGAAATGGGAGTCTAGAATTGCAAATTCTAGACGAGTTTGAAGTGATAGATGAGGATGATTACTGTGGGTTGAACTCTTCGGAGATCGGGGATGAGATAGATCGGGTATTGGTTGTAAGGGAATTTCCGCAGTATTTCCGAAGATTTACCGGGATGCCTCCTAACGTGAAATTGTTTTCGAGATTTTGCTCAGTGATCGCACTCGATCCGCTCCCCTTATCGAATGGCTATCCTGAAATGAATGAGCTTAAGAAGCAGCTGGATGAATTGCTTTCTAAAGGATTCATTCGCCGAGCACGTCCCCGTGGGGTGCTCCGGTGCTGTTTGTGAAAAAGAAGGATGGAACGTTACGACTGTGTATCGATTATCGCAAACTGAATGCGATAATCGTGAAAAATAAATACCCCTCCCACGGATTGATGATTTGTTTGATCACCAAGGGGGCAAAGGTATTTTCAAGATTGATTTGAGATCGGGGTATTTCCACTTCGAGTGAAAGAAGAAGATATTCCCAAAACAGCTTTCCGAACCCGGTATGGACATTATGAGTATACCGTCATGCCATTCGGTTTGACAAACACGCCTGCAGCGTTTATGGATATGATGAACCGAGTGTTCCGTCCATACCTAGATCGGTTTGTAATGGTTTTCATTGACGATATCTTGGTTTACTCCAAAGATGAAGGTGAACATCAGGATCACCTGCGAATTGTATTGAAAACTCTGAGTGATCATCAGTTGTATGCCAAACTCTCCAAGTGTCAGTTTTGGATCAGGGAAGTGTCCTTCTTGGGGCACGTTATTGGAGAGAATGGTTTGTCGGTGGATCACGAAAAGATTAAGGCAAGAATGGACTGGAAGCAACCGACTACGACGAGGAATCGGGAGTTTCCTCGGGTCGGCAAGTTATTATCGGAGGTTTGTAACGGGATTTTCGACGTTGGCTCTACCCTTACTCAGCTTACGCAGAAGGGGCGAGCATTTGTGTGGTCTCGAGGCGTGTGAGCGCAGCTTTCAGAACTAAAGGATAGGCTGACTCACGCACCTATTCCGATATTGCGGATCCAAGTGCGGCTTTTACGATTTACACGGACGCTTCAGTCGGGTTTGGGTTGTGTACTCATGCAGATAGGAATGTGATAGCTTATGGGTCGAGACAGCTTCGACCGCATGAGCAAAACTACCCGACTCACGATTTGGAATTGGCGGTAATTTATGCACTCAAGCAATGGCGACATTATCTCTGGGTAGCAAATTTCAAATCTTTACGGATCATAAGAGTTTGAAATACTTGTTTACCCGTAAGGATTTGAATATGAGGCAACGAAGGTGGCTTGAGTACATGAAGGATTACGATTGTAGTATTGAGTATACCGGTAAAGGGGAATTTGGTAGTTGACGACCGAGTCGGAAGTACACCGGCTTGGTGAAAGATGGAGATCGGTATGATGTTAATAAAGAGAATGACTTGGTTTGTTTGTGGAGTTTGTGGGAGCATCGAGAGCGAGAGCAATCACATTTTGACAATCCAAATGTAATGGCCGGACAAGGTACGAGACGCCGGAAGGTAGATGCGTCAATGAAGAAGTTATCGGGAGAAGCGAAAGGATCACTTCACCCGTCATTTGGTTATAAGAAGGGATGGTTGTATTTCAGAAATCGACTGTATGTACCGAAGGAACCGACTCTTCGCAACGAAATACTTGAGGAAACAACAGCGAAAGTTAAGAAGATTCAGGATCGATTGAAGGTTGCTAATGATCGGACCACCTCCTATGTGAATAAAAGGAGGCGGGATTTAGAATTCGAGGTTGGTGACAAAGTATGGCTTAAGGTAGCACCAACCAGAGGAGTTATCAGATTTGGTAAGAAGGGAAAGTTGGCACCGCGTTATGTGGGACCGTATGAGATTCTGGAGCGGGTTGGTAGAGTAGCCTACCGGTTGGCCTTACCCCCGCATATGTCAGCAGTACATAACGTGTTTCATGTGAGTATGCTGAAAACGTTTATCCTGGATCCGGTACAGACAGTAACCGTGGAAGACATACAGATAGAACCGGATCTTTCATACAGAGAAGTGTCAGTGGCCATTTTAGGGCACGATGTGCGGAAGCTTCGTAGTAAGCTAATACCGACGATAAGGGTACAATGGTCTCATCATACCGACCGAGAGGCAACGTGGGAGGTCGAGCAGGATATACAGGATCGGTACCCCCAAGAGTATTTAACGCCTTAAGATCGCCTTGGAGGACCAAGGGTCTTAAGGGGGAGAATTGTTACCAACACCGACGTAATTAAGTTAATTACGTATTTAAGATTAATTACCGGATTTTCGATAATTTCTATTTTGGGACTTTCTTTGCATGTTTGGTAGTGGTGGATTTGATTTGGTGAATTTTGGGGCAACCCGGGACGGATTTAGAATTAATTACGCGGGTGCGCGTAATTCCCGGGAGTTGAAATTCCGAGTGACTCGGGACTTATATTTGGATAAGAAAAATAGGTTTAATGGGTTTTGTGATGTCCTGAGTATGTGGTTAAAGTTTAGTTCCAATCGGAGTAAGTTTGGTAAAAAGTTGCATTTTCGGGCTGAGAAAATGCGCTTTGTTTGTGTGTGAGATAATGGAAATTGGCAATTTTGGCTTAAAAGAAGGAAAAGTGGCGGATGAGAGAGGGAAGAGAAAGGACATGTGTCCTATTTTGGTGGTAGAAGAAAAGGAAAAGAAAGGTTTTATGGAAGGGATATATATGTATGTATGTATGTTAATAATACATATATATATATATATATATATATACTTTTGTGTAAGTAAAGAAAAGGGTAATAATTTGCTATTTTGGAAGAAAAAGAATGATGGGGGCGGATGGGAGAATGGGAGAGAGGGGACATGTGTCCCCTTCTTACTTGAAGGAGAAAAGAAAAGGATGAGATTTATGGTATATGTATTATGTAATAATACACATATATATATATATAAGTGAAAGAAAAGGGATTTTATGGTCAACACTTCCATTTCTCCTTCTTCTTCAACCCGTATCTCTCTCTCCCTCTCCCGGCGCCATTTTTGAGCTTGAAGCTCTACAACTGATTTCTATCGTTTCGCAAGCAAACTTCGAGGTATTGCACTTAAATCGCTCATTGGGTTGTATAGATCGATAATCAAGTTTGTTTTGGAAGAGTCGGTGTATTTTGCAAGTTAGGAGCATTTGAATTTTGGAGTGAATAGTGTCATATGCTCCTTTGTTTGATTTTTCGGTTCCTAAGCGTTCTCGGCACTTCTGGTGCATGTTTGATAACAGAACGTAGGAAGAAACGCACTGGTGTGCGATTCGCCTCTGAAAATTTGGGTGTAATTTTCGACGGATGAATTTGCGAAAGGTAAGGGCATTTTGAATTGAGTAGAATTCTGATTTCGATAGTGTAATTGGTTCTGTTAGAAGAGGCTCGGTGTGAAAGCCGTTTTTCCCGGCCCGAGCCTCGGTTTTGGCGCCATTGTTAGTGATTGTTTCTGTGAACTCTGAATGTGAATTGTGTATCTGTGATTGTTTCTGGACAGGGAGTTGCTTAGAAATTGGGCGAAACTCTGCCGAAATTTCTACCGGGATCGTCGATCGAAAATTCAGATTCGGACTTCAATTGGAGGTAAGGGTTCAGTGTGTGTTTAGGAGTATAGGCATTGTTGTGCAGGAACCGATTGGGATTCCGATATACCTACGATGGTTATCGATGAAATTACCGGGATTTCGATATACCTACGATGGTTGTCGATGATTCGTATTGATTGACCGATGGGGGTCGCTCCCGAGCCGGTACCATGCTCTACCGACCGATTGTGAGTTATGAGACGCATGGCCATTGCCGGTTAGACCGGGCAGATCTCGCCATGGTCCATAACAATGTGCTTTACCGCTTTGATTGCTTTACCGCTTCGATTGAGTATTGATTGTTTTTGTGATTGACCGATTGCATTGCTTATGTTTGATTGTGTTGCATTTACCGCTTCGATTGAGTATTGATTGTGTTTGTGATTGACCGATTATGGTTTATGAGACGCATGGCAATGCCGGTTGACCGGGAAGATCTCGCCATGGTCCATAACACCGTGCTTAACCGCTTTCGATTGTGAATTGACCGTGATTGTGACTGACCGATTGCATTGATTGAGCATAAGATTGATTGGTGAAATGCTTTGTGTATATCGTATTTGTTATGTTTCGATTGCGAGTTCAGCGTATCGATCGTTATAGTAATCGCACCATGTCTATACTGTTCCCTTACTAAGTTCTTTCGAGAACTTACCCTTATATCTACTGTTTCAGAAAAGGCAAGGAAAAGCAAGTCGCCGAGCAGAGGCGAGGTTGCTTGTCCGAAAGGTTTGGTCTAGAGCAAGAAAGCAGCAGCTTTCACCTTTGCGCGGTTGGATTCCGTGAGACCGCCGACCGGTGGGTTTCTTTTGTATTCGAACTTGGTTCTGCTCGTATATTGTCATAACATGCATGTTTCGTCTGTAAGGTTTGGTTGTGTAAATGGTTTGGTTTGTATAAGTGTTTGAGTTCGTGTCTGAACCGTTGGTTGTCGCGTTGAAATTTCGTGGATTTGGGTTCGCTTGAAAGGTCGGGTGATCGCCAGTGATCACCAACTCCAACACTTTGAAGTGTTGGTTTGCTGATTTTTAGGTGATCATCGTGTGATCACCAACTCCAAGTGGTTTGTTGATTTTTAGGTGATCATCGTGTGATCACCAACTCCAAGTGGTTTGTTGTTTTTACGTGATCACCAGGTGATCACCAACTCCAAGTGGTTTGCCGCTTTTAGGTGATCACTGGGTGATCACCAACTCCAAGTTGGGTTGTTGTTTTTAGGTGATCACCAGTGATCACCAACTCCAACACTTTGAATTTGTTGACCGGCTGTTTTTTTAGGTGACCACCCGGTGATCACCTAAATATGAAATTTTGCCCTTTTGATCCTCTAACTTCTCCTTTTGTTATATTTTGTCCCAAAATGACCCGAAGTGCCAAATTTAGTAATTTTATGAGAAAAACAACCCCATTCGCATAGGTAAACATCTTGGGACTTAGTTGAGCATTAGTGCTATGGTTTAAGGAAATTTTTGGGTGATCCCAAGGGGCGGTTGCCCTGTTGTTGGGGTTGTTATGTGATAAGGTTGTGGGTGAACCGTCACCGCCACCTTCCCCTTTCCCTGCCTGCTCTGCTTCTTCGCACGCTTCCGCGAGTGCGGGGTAGGAGGGTGCGGGGGTGGGGTGACAGAATATATGTTCAGAATTCACAGAATCAGCCAATATCATTGGTGCCAAAACCGAGGCTCGGGCCGGAAAAAACGGCTTTCACACCGAGCCTTTTCTAACAAAACCAATTACACCATCAGAATCAGAACTTCGCTCTGATCACAAATATATCCTTACCTTTCGCTGAATCCACCGTTGGATTTTGCACCAAATCTTTGAACGGATCTTTGTAGCACTTCCGGCGCGCTCACGCTCGTTATCAAACATGCACAAGAAGGTGCCGAACGCTTTAGAAACCAAGAAATCAAACAAAACTTGTGATTCCATAATCACTTCCAAACTTCAGCAGCTCACGGTTTACAAACCGGGCTGAATCTTCACAAACCGACCTCAGATTATTCATTTACACAACACAAGGATCGTTTTGACATACTTACCTCGAAGCTTCGTCGAGAAACCTCCAAGTTCACCTTTGAGCTCAACATGGCGCAACAATGGTGAAAGAGAAACGGCAGGAAGGAAGAAGAAGAAAGAAGTATGGCTTTTTTCCATTTTTATTTCCTTTTATACTTCTTTTTCTTCCTTTTTCTTTTCTTTTTTCCTTCCTTAAATTAAGAAGGGACAAGTGTCCCTCCTCACACACACACACACATGCTGCCGACAATGGGCTGCTGCTGCCCATGCTGAACACTTTTGATTTTGTGGCCAATTACTAATTAACTCCCAATTTTTCCGAAAGTTCCAATTCTTTTGCCCAAAAATAATTACCGAATTCCAAAATTAACGAAACTTGGACACAACCCTCAGAATAATATAACATTCACAGAACATTTTTCAAAAGTTCGTTTACCACTCCAGTGTCCTACCGAGCTCAGAACCCGAACCAAAACCCGACGTGCGAGCGTGTCAACCTTAACCGAAATTCCGTCACTCCAAAATTCTATAAAATTACCCATAAATTCCATCTTAAATTCAAACACAACTTACCCCAAAGCCGTCAGAAAATTTCCATCCCGAGCCCCGGGATTCCCGCCCCGAGCCCCGGAGTCGCCCGAACCGAACGTCCCGCCCCAAATATTAAACTCTACAACCACCTCCGGACGTCTCCACGACTCCAAAACTGCGAACGGCTTCCCAAACTGAGATCTCGAGAGTGCTACCGAGCCCGCTGTACGCCCCGAGACGACCCCGACAACCCCGGCGCTTAAAAATATTTTCGGCGGAAACGTCCGGGGGACCCACACGACCTCAAATACGGAAGGGTTCGCCAAAATGATACTCGGATAGGGCTCGGGAGCCTCCCGAACGCCGAAAAACGTGACCCGCAGGCCAAAACCGGAGCCCCGGGTCACCCGGTTGCAACCCGCTCGGGGTGACCGTAACATTCTCCCCCCCTTAGAACTCTTGGTCCTCCAAGAGTAGCCTGAACCATCCATACCGGTGTCACTACCAACCAGAATATACAAACATTCCTCTAACCCAGAACAATCGGACCACCGTACTGGTGCGGCGGGAGTGGTAGTTTAGACTACCATACAGAGCCTCACGGCGTCCCACCCTCCGGGTGCATCTTATTGCACCCCGAGTCAGTTGCCGGTATTTCTACCAGACAACCCTGCATAAAGATCAACCTAAGTCTAACCGATCCACAACAGGCTATCCTGAAGACATCACGTAAAATGTAAACACTTGGGGGAAAAAGATCAACCTAACAACTTACTCTAGAAACTCATGAGAACCGATAAAATTGGGGTAACTTGCCCCGCCTATCAAATCCTCTGTCCCTCCGAACGGTGCTACCTCCACCAAATTCTGTCACCAAACTCAGATTCAAGAGCTCTACGGCGGCGGTTCGTATAAACAAGTGCAATGTCATGCGGTTTTAATCCGCGCCTATAACAATCTGATCTTTGCCGTAGACTCCTCAAAAGCTCGGGTTCCAGCTCAACCCCATCGACACATCTGTCCAACAAGATGGTGTCATACACCTCCTCCCGCATAACGCCTCAAATGGTATCATGCCAATCGTAGTCTGAAAGCAATTGTTGTACGAGAACTCTATCAACGCAACTGCTAGTCCCAAACTCCTCCAAAATCCAAAATACAGATTTGCAACATATCCTCCGATATCAGAATCACCCGCTCCGACTGTCCGTCCGTCTGTGGGTGATAAGCTGTATTCAGATGGAGTCGCGTGCCCAATGCTTCATGAAAAGCAATCCGAACCGTCTTTGTAAAACGCGGATCACGGTCAGATTCAATGGAGTCTGGTACTCCATGCAAACGCATAATCTTCCGATGTAAAGCCGGCAAGCTTCTCCGGAGGGTCTATGACCCGATTAAGCGAAAAGTGTGCGCACTTTATCAGCCGATTCACAATAACCTGTGATCGCATCATGGCGAGACTATGTCGAAGGCAGCAGAAAGTCCATAGTAACATTGCCCCACTCCCGAACTGGAATGGCAAAGTCTGCAGTGTCCCTGCCGGTTTCTGATACTCAAACCGCTCGAGTGTGCCTCCTCTAAAATCTCATTCCAGAACTCCTGATCCTCAGGTACGTAAAGGCGATCTCAGAAGTATAGCAATCCCTGCCTATACTGAAACGTCGGTAACAAATAAACTATTATCTTCCCCAGATAACTTCTTCAATACCAAATCTCTACCTTGCGCTTCGCGCATCCTATCAAGCCACTCAGAATGTATAATAAGTGTAATAACCTGAGCACGCTCCCGTAGCCGCCACCGTGCCAAAGGCACGCGATCACTCTCCTCGATCAGTCCCCAACATTTCCTCCCTTAACTAACTCGGTATACTTCCCTTTCAAAGGCATCGGCAACCGTGTTGCCCTTGCCAGAGATGTACTGATACAAAGAACCATAGTCCTTAATGTATTCGAGCCATCTATGCCGCCTCAAATTAAGCTCCTTTTGCGTAAACAGATATTTCAGACTCTTATGGTCGGTAAGAATCTGAAATTTACTATCAAACAGATATTGCTTCCAATGTTTCAGCATAAATTACTATAGCCAACTCCAGATCATGTGTCGGATAGTTCAGCTCATGCGGTCGTAGCTGCCTCGACCCATAAGCTACCACAAAACGCTCCTGCACCAACACACATCCCAAACCAGATGTGGAAGCATCCGTATAATTCACATACGGTAAGATCGGATCTGAAAAAGTCAGAATCGGAGCGTTAGTCAACTGCCGTTTCAACTCCTGAAAATTCTGCTCACACCTATCAGACCAGATAAATCGTTGACCCTTCCTGGTCAACTGCGTAAGCGGAGATGCCGTAATAGAAAATCCCAAGACAAACCTCCGATAAAAATCCTGCTAACCCTGTGGAGCTCTTGATCTCCGTGCCGTGGTAAGTTGTTTCCAATCCCGAATTGCCCTCACCTTCACCGGATTCATGCATGACCATGTTCGAAATAACGTGTCCTTAAAAGTGACTTCCCGAATCCAGAACTCACACTTTGAGAATTTAGCATAAAGCTGATGTTCCCAAAGTGTCTCAGAACCACCCTCGATGATCCCGATGCGAATCCTCATCCCGAGAATATATCGAATATCATCAATAAAACCACCGAAAATGAGTCCAAGTACGGTCGGAACACCCGATGCATCGATCCATGAATGCCGCCAGTAGCATTGGTCAGCCCGAATGGCATGACCGTAAACTCAAATCGGGCGCGGAAAGCAGTCTTAGGTATGTCCTCTTCCTTCACCCTAAGCTGAAAATACCGAGATCGGAGATCAATCTTTAGAAAACCTCAAACCCCGAAGTTGATCAAAAGATCGTTAATCCTCGGTAACGGATACTTATTCTTCCCAATAAGAGCATTCAACCGTCTCGTAATCAATACAAAGTCGAGTGTCCCATCATTCTTCTTAACAAACAAAACCAGAGCACCCCACGCCAAGTGCTCGGTCGGACGAAACTCTTTTGCTGTAATTCCTCCAGCTTGCTTCTTCTACTCCCGCATCTCGTAAATAGGCATCCGATAAGGAGGAATAGATATCGGAGCAAGACTCACCGCAGTGGATGTCAAACACAATTCCCGCTCTTATGGTAATCCGGCAACTCCTCCGGAAATACCTGCGGAAAATCTCGAACCAACGGTAAACCATCCAACTTCAACCTAATACCACTTCATTCAGATCATAGCATTCCCTACACCAACTATCGACACCGATCCAGAATCAGAGCTCATCATCGTCTTTGTGCGATAGTCAAACCAGTCGGAGTCGTGAGAGGTAGTACCTCTCCAGAAACCATAATGCTACGGGTTGCACAATCAACGTGCACAGAGTTCTTGGATAGCCAGTCCATCCCACGAATAATATCATAGTTCGGCGTGTCTAAAACCAACAAATCCGATACTATCATGTCCGCCTACAGATATCGTACAACCCCGAACCATCCCATTGGAAAACAGAAACTGACTTCCTGCAGTTTTTACTAAATGCGTTTGAGGCAAGGTACTAACAGACAGATACAGAAATGTAACACATTTCGGTGTTACAATGGGAACAAATGCTCCTGTATCAAATAACGCATGGACCGGTATCTCATTCGGAAATATGGTACCTTACGTAACTTCCTCACGACCCTCCCTACAATAAGAGGGCAATACTGCACTCCAAAGAGTGTCGACCTGCAACGTAAACATCGGCCCTCCCGCCGATAACAAATTCAACCGGAATGATACCTACCGCAAATCGGATAAGATCGTGCCGGTGGTGCTCCCCTCTACCTCTACAAAACTGCCTGTCCTATTTGGCAGTCCAGAAATCTGCCGGGTCCCCGCCGTGGAGCCCTCGTACACCCTTAACCTCATTGCAAGGTGAAGCGACTCTCAACCTCCTCTTGCTCGAGGAGTTGAGCCCAATAACCGCTTCCCGAAACAAAGTAATGTCTAAAGGTCTCAAAACCCACCTGAACTCGGGCGCAGTCAACGAATAAACCTCTTAGCCTTCTATTCTTCCATTCCATAGTACTACGGTACGTAGCAAACCAACCGACCAAACTCTCACTCATACTCTCCGACTGTCCTGTCTCCCTGATGAAACTCATCAACTGTGCCTGACACAGATTTCTGGCTACATCCCCACTGCACTGCTGGTGGAAAATGTAGCCTCCCCCTGGAGTTTGTCAACTCCTGCAAACCAAATCTCTACTACCCCAGACCCTTCTCGGTCATTGAACCTCGGGGGGGTTCAAACTCTAAAACCTCTCCAAAAGTCTGACCTCGCCAGACTGGTGCCCCAGATCTCCTCGTCGTTAATGGGACCGACGAGAAGTCTAGGTGTCGTAGTGACCACCCTTGTCAGAGTCACTCACTTACCGATCCCAAAACTATGGCGAGCAGTGGCTTAAGTCTCGCTATCACCACCTAATCAAAATGCCCTTACCGTGGCATAAACAGATCTTCCCCTGCCTACTGCCGCCTCCGAACCTGCTGTGCTGGCAGTAAGTACCCAGCACAGCTGTACCTGGTCCAACACCAATACCAAACAGAAAGGGTCCCTGTGACTACTAGAACCCGGGGTGATGATTGTGATTGTTCAACCCTTGAATTACGCCGAACCCGTATCCCATTCTTCGGAGGTGTGGGATTCCAGTCCCGCCTCCGATGCCAAAACACGCTGCTCGCGTGTAGTAAACATTCCCTTAAACCAAGTCCAACCAAAGCCAACTTATCCCATATCCAAAAGTCCAAATCAACTAACTCTTCCCCATCTATCCAAAAGCCAGCAGCAGATTCTAAGGCTCAGAGTGTAATGCAATGCATGATGCGAAATTCATTTTAGGACCAGACAACCAAATATCAAATCCTCAAACACGTAATCAGTTCATGTTCATATCACGTAATCACACCATATACCAAACAATGAATTAAAGTACCCGGATCATACCAAGTCCAACTTCTAAATCTTCAAAATGCTTCAAAGAACCGCCCGCCGCTCCACACCCATTCCAAGGTGGTTCAAATAAGGAGGTGGCCAGTCTCCGTACGTAACCGCCCCAGAATGAAACGTAGAACGGTGGCTTGTACCTCGAAGTCACTCCCACAGTTACCTACCCACGAACAGTCTTAACTTACTCCAAGGGTCCACCCTCGGACTTGTATACTTGCCTTTCACATTCCATACCCAAAACCAAACATACTTTACCTTTTGGGTCATTCCGACCCGACCTGCTGTGATACCAACTTGTCACAGCCACCCCGCCCGGTTGCGGAGGCGGAGCCGGCCGCGACGCCGAGAACCGGAACCTACGGCGGAAAGCGCGGCAGCGAGCATCGAGCTCAAATAACAAATAGCCAAGTGGCAACTAGCAACCTAGATACTCATTCAAGGCAAGCATACTAGAAAATCCAACTTCTACCAAACATGCGTTCATGGTGTCAAACATCAAACGTCGCCACAACACAAAAACACCAAAATCCAGGATATAACAACAACTCCAATATAAGCAAGTCGGGCTCCGCCTCGACTCAAGACAATAAAGGCAGAGTATGTCTCAGATTATACGTCTTATACAAATACATGATCTAAACTACATGCATGCAGCTACATTTCAGAGCCATTAAACCAAAACCTATAAATATACCTATTGTGCGGAATCGGAAACTTTCTCACTCAGAGATTTTCCGCCCGTGGTACTACCGCCGCTGAAACCCAAGAAATCCAAAGCACCGCGGACCTCTATTCCGCCAATTGCTTTTCGTAACAACCTGAAAGGTGGTAAACATATAAAAGGGTGAGTCCTCGAAAGGACCCAGAAGGACTAAGGTAAAAGTGTAGTTTGCCCATATGGCGCGAATCGAACTCGCAAAACAGAGCAGATACAAGCACAATCGCATATATACATGTATGCAAGGTCGAGGTGAGTCGGGAATCCATCGTATGCGGTCCAACCGCCGTAACGACCTAAAACGACAGCCCTCTCTAAGAGGTCGAAATATACGTAATGTAATGTAATGTAAAGCACGGTCGGGCCGGGTCGCGATCCCCAAACCGCCGTAGGTCGCGTAAGTATATCGGCACCCTGGCGCGGATATACGCAGATGTCGGCACCCTTCGGCGGACACAGATCAATGTATCGGCACTCCGGTGCGGATACGTAATGTAATCAAGGAGCACCCGTGGCCTCTACGACCATACGGGTCTCGTCACAGAGCAGAACAAATAATAATAATAATACACAAACACAAACAGAAGTATCATTACCTGATAAACATATACGGAACAGAATAGGAACCCGGGCCTCTAAGGTCATCCGGGCCTTGAAACGGAACAAACATACATTTTACCAATTAAGCCCTTACCTCAGAAGCGCTGCCCCGCAGCCCAAAACTCGTGAAACCCCGGCTCCCGACCCGAAACGCCAAACTTGACTCCTATGGTTCCACGCTACTCCACTAACGTAAAATCAAGCTGGATAACCATTGTTGAGTCAGAACACATCCAAATAACTCTTAAAACCAATTTCGCACAAACCCGCACTTTCCCGCAAAAATCCACAGAAAGCTCGGTTTCACGAACCGAGCTAGAACATTGTTACTGATACATCCATAAACACAACCAAGCATTCAAATCATACCTTCTTCCCAAATCATTCACACAAGTCCGAATCGAAATTCTCGTTCAGACGTCCTGCACAAATTTCGGCAGAGTTTCACCCAAGCGTTTCCGACTACCCCCTGCTCACAAATGATCCATGATATGCAATATATGTTCAGAATTCACAGAATCAGCCAATATCATTGGTGCCAAAACCGAGGCTCGGGCCGGAAAAAACGGCTTTCACACCGAGCCTTTTCTAACAAAACCAATTACACCATCAGAATCAGAACTTCGCTCTGATCACAAATATATCCTTACCTTTCGCTGAATCCACCGTTGGATTTTACACCAAATCTTTGAACGGATCTTTGTAGCACTTCCGGCGCGCCGCTCACGCCTCGTTATCAAACATGCACAAGAAGGTGCCGAACGTTTAGAAACCAAGAAATCAAACAAAACTTGTGATTCCATAATCACTTCCAAACTTCAAAGACTCACGGTTTACAAACCGGCTGAATCTTCACAAACCGACCTCGATTATTCATTTACACAACACAAGGATCGTTTTGACATACTTACCTCGAAGCTTCATCGAGAAACCTCCAAGTTCACCTTTGAGCTCAACATGGCGCAACAATGGTGAAAGAGAAACGGCAGGAAGGAAGAAGAAGAAAGAAGTATGGCTTTTTTCCATTTTTATTTCCTTTTATACTTCTTTTTCTTCCTTTTTCTTTTCTTTTTTCCTTCCTTAAATTAAGAAGGGACAAGTGTCCCTCCTCACACACACACACACATGCTGCCGACAATGGGCTGCTGCTGCCCATGCTGAACACTTTTGATTTTTGTGGCCAATTACTAATTAACTCCCAATTTTTCCGAAAGTTCCAATTCTTTTTGCCCAAAAATAATTACCGAATTCCAAAATTAACGAAACTTGGACACAACCCTCAGAATAATATAACATTCACAGAACATTTTTCAAAAGTTCGTTTACCACTCCAGAGTGTCCTACCGAGCTCGCTGAACCCGAACCAAAACCCGACGTGCGAGCGTGTCAACCTTAACCGAAATTCCGTCACTCCAAAATTCTATAAAATTACCCATAAATTCCATCTTAAATTCAAACACAACTTACCCCAAAGCCGTCAGAAAATTTCCATCCCGAGCCCCGGGATTCCCGTCCCGAGCCCCGGGAGTCGCCCGGAACCGAACGTCCCGCCCCAAATATTAAACTCTACAACCACCTCCGGGACGTCTCCACGACTCCAAAACTGCGAACGGCTTCCCAAACTGAGATCTCGAGAGCGCTACCGAGCCCGCTATACGTCCCGAGACGACCCCGACAACCCCGGCGCGAAAAATATTTTCGGCGGAAACGTCCGGGACCCACACGACCTCAAATACGGAAGGGTTCGCCAAAATGATACTCGGATAGGGCTCGGGAGCCTCCCGAACGCCGAAAACGTGACCCGCAGCCAAAACCGACCCCGGGTCACCTTGCCGCAACCCGCTCGGGGTGACCGTAATCCAAATGACATGAAACCACCACCATTAGTACTCTTTCTTCAAGAGCTTCCCAAGTTATTTTGGTATGCGGACTCCCAAGAACTCCAAAAATGGCTAAGTGTTGTGAAGGAGCATGGTGCACTGATCTTGTAATGGTTGCACGGGGAGTTAACGACCTGCAAATTGGGTGAGACCGGTGCCATTGAATTTCTCCTTTCTAGGGATACATTTTAGTGTCTTCAAGTGACCCATTTGGACTTTTGATGAGAGAGTTACAGCCGTTGGAAGTTGGTGGTCTAGTTGGCACTTTCGCTCCTTATGCTTCTCCCATTCTTGACCTTCAAGGTATCCATGTATGCTCCTAGGTTCACATCATCCTCTCCCTCTTAAAAAGGATGTGTCCTCAAATCTAAAGGGTGTGAATTCCCTACAACACTAAGACACACAAACTTGAAGCTCATTAGATGTTAGTGACCTAAATCTCATCTTGAACGACTGAATGGCAAGGATCCGAAAGCAACATGGTGTGAACAAGATGTCAAACATAAAAGAATAATCACACCACTATGCATAGTGCCATGAAACAAAAGCCTATAATAATTCATAATATACTTCCATGAGTAGCATATGAAATCAACAATGCACTTATACTCAAGGAAGTCATGAGAGATGTCAAGCTCAAGCCTTTGCTCTCCAAATGAGGGATGAACAAGGGGAGTATCAAACAAGCAAAGCTTGCATAAAAGTGTTCCCCAGTCACCAACATTGGTACACTACCCAAGCAAATGCGTCCTCGCCTGCACAAGGTCTCGCCCTCGTGGTCTCCCAGCTCGCCTACGCGAGGTCTTTCTCCTCACGGTCTCAAGTATCGCCTGCGCGAGGTCTCGCCCTCGCAGGTCTCAAGTCTCGCCTTCACGAGGACTCACCCTCACGGTCTCAAGTATCGCCTACGCAAGTCTCGCCCTTGTGGCCCCACTTGCGGTCTCACTCGCCTTCGCAGGTCTCGCCCTTGCGGTCTCAACTCGCCTTCGCGAGGTCTCTAATGCCTGTACTGGCCCCGCCAGACAAGGCCCTTGCACTCACGGTTCGTGCGGCCCTTATACCTTTATTGGCTTCGCTTTATATGGGCCTTCGCCCCTTTGTCCCTTGCCGGCCCTTGCCGCAGCATACTTAGCTCAGGAAAGACCACTTGGTCATCTGACTTTCAGCAGCCAATAAGGAGGGAAGCACGAGCCTGAGTAATCTTTCCTTGGCTCACACGCCAGATATCTTCTATCCTCTGACAAGCGAATCACCTAAGGCGGTTTGCTGAGATCTTCATCATCACAGCCGCCTTATCTCCTTAAATCTGACAGACTTGTCAGACTTGTCTCACAGCCTGTCCAAGGCTTCAACTGGGGGAGGCTCCTCCTGGCATCTCCCTATAAATAGGGGGATGCCCACCTTAAACTGGGTAAGCTATTAACGCCCCCCACTCCTCTCTTGCTACTTCTGAGTATTCTCTTTGTCTTTCACAGATTACTCTGAACAGCAAGCTTGGAGCTCTCAAGAACACCACCATCATCACCACTCAACTGAGAGTCCGCACCTGCTTCAGGAACACGACTATCAGTTTGGCGCCGTCTGTGGGAAACGAAAGTTCTCATCAGAAAACCCATATCAAAAACCACAAGTAACAAGCCATGCCAACTACTCGAAGCACGAGTAGGCGCAATCACCAGGGAAGGAGGAATCTGACCGTCTCGATCGCCAACAATGATCCATCACCGGAAACCTCCCCGGACAACGTCCGCGCACAACCGAGCGAACTCTCGGTTCATTCGACGGAGGATAGTTCCTCCCACGTTAATCGTAGCGTGTCCCAGGAGCACACCACTCCACCACCAAATCCTCCACCGACAGGCCTTGATCCGGCCGTCCTGCAATCAATCACGGAGGCGGTTGCTCATAACTTACGTGAAACGCTCGCTAATACTCTCAGAGGAGTTTTGAATAGTGTGGGAACACTACAAACTAATCTACCGGAACATCCGGTCACCCCGCCGCAACAAGTAAGTCGTTCTGACCCTCCTCCGTCTGTGCTTATAGCACTTACTAGGCGGATAGAAGAAATGGAGAAAAGGGAGGAGAGGTCTAGTATTCATACTATCGCCAGAATGGGTTTGGGTCACCTCTGGACCCAGCCTTTCACTCAACGGGTCTTGAATACCCCTCTTCCGGATCAGTTTCGTCAGCCCAGGCTAGACGCTTACGATGGTCTATCAGACCCAGATGTTCATTTGCATCGTTATGTCTCCGCGATGGCCATCGCGAGGGCAGATGACAACACCCTTTGTAGGGCTTTCAGCTCCACACTCATAAGGGCCGCGGCGAACTGGTACGCCACCCTTCGTGAGAAACGGTTTGATTCCTTTGAGGAACTCTCCCGTAGTTTTTCCAATCACTTCATGATATCCAAGTCTCCTCCCAAAACGGCAGGACACCTCCTTCGTATACGACAGAAGAAAGAAGAATCCCTCAGGGAATATATTCAGCGATTTCAGGTGGAGTCCGTCCTAGTCCCAAATCTGGGGGAGGAGGCCCGCCTGCTCACAGCCATTCAGGGTCTCCATTGGAACTCTCTTTTCTTTGTGGAGGTACACACCAACCCTCCCTCCAACATGGAGCAGTTCTTGAACACGGCATCCCGGTTCATGAACGCAGAAGAGGTCATTTGACCGCCCTCGCCAACTCCTCAATCACCAGACTAGTGATGTTGCTTCTCGCCAAATAATTTGTTCTCAAGCAACTATGGCATCACGGATTTGCATCACCCCTCCAGCGATGCCTTCGCACTCTTGAGGGATGCGTCATCCTGGACACTCCCCCCGCCAAGGATACTACTGGCGGGGACACTTGCCTACAAAGCCCCCTCGCCAAGGATACTACTGGCCCCCCGCCAGGGGACGTGCCACCAATGCCAGACCAAGTCTTGCATTCAAATGGCTGCCATCTAGGCGCACCCTTAGTCCGGGGACTTCTACTTGGTCACTGACCAAACCCTCAAGGAAGGTCTCAAGAGACACCTCTCCTTTATCTACGGCGCAGAAGCACCTCTTCCTATTAAGGAAGATCTCCCCGCGATCCGCATGATCAAACTCCACGGACCAAGTAATTCCTAAGCTCCATATTATAGTTCCAATATAATACTGGTGTATCTGCTCTTCTCTTACAGCGTTACATGGCAAACACAATTGCCCTCCCACCTCGCCCTCTGGACTTAAACGGTCAGACTGGCCACTCATCGCCAATGGTCTTTGCGGGTCTCGTCTCTACGAACCCCAACTGACCTTCAACTCGGTCTCGCCAATGGTCTTTGAGGGTCTCGTCTCTACGAACCCCAACTGACCTTCAACTCGGTCTCGCCAATGGTCTTTGAGGGTCTCGTCTCTACGAACCCCAACTGACCTTCAACTCGGTCTCGCCAATGGTCTTTGAGGGTCTCGTCTCTACGAACCCCAACTGACCTTCAACTCGGTCTCGCCAATGGTCTTTGAGGGTCTCGTCTCTACGAACCCCAACTGACCTTCAACTCGGTCTCGCCAATGGTCTTTGCGGGTCTCGTCTCTACGAACCCCAACTGACCTTCAACTCGCCTTGTGTCACCGCACGCCACCCGAGCCCGGTTGCGGAGGCGGGGGCGCCGGGACGCCGGAAGCGGAAGCCGGAATGAATAGGAATGGCAGGTCCATCGAGACCCGCCGCGCGTAGCGGACCCGAAAGGCGATTGTGGAAGCAACTTGAAAATTTTCATACATAGAACAAAAATGAAATCTATGGTGAGTCTCGTCCCTCGAAAACGGGCGAGCACATCACCATCACCATACAAACAGTTCATGTAATAACATACAGAGTTCTCCGCACCTAGGGTATCTAGCAAGCGCCAAGCGCTCAGAATATGCAACAGAACAGAATATATATATATATATATATATATATATATATATATATATATATATATATGTATACAATCATCACAACAACAAAACAGAAAATATGCACATGCAGCTACAGAGCCGACCCTAGGCCTAAACATCAAAATACCTCGAGCGGGATTCAGGCCTAGTAGACAAAATCCCAGCCCGCAAGGTACTGCTGCGCTCAACACAACCAAGGCGAAGCCTCACGGAAACCTACTTCGCTGGCCGCTACTGCACCTACCGAAATCCAAAAACAGTAACCCAAAAGGGTGAGTCCTATAAAGGACCCGTAAGGGATTTGGGGTAAGATAAGTATATGTAACCCCGCAAAATGTAAAGATAGCAATATACGAATATATGCAATGTAATACGTAATATCGTGCATGTAATAAAAACAGATCAGAATCCCGAAGGATGTGCGATACTAAATTGCCATAAACCCTTATAACAAATCAGAACGACAGCCTCCCTCTAAGGGAGTCAGAAGCCGAAGCTATTACAGAAGCATGGTGCACCAGCTGGGGTAGCGAACCCACAACTGTCGTAGGGTTAATGCATGCAGTATGCCACAAGGCATACACCTACAAATTACGTAACGTACCTTAAAGCAGAAATTTCCAAATACCTGCAAAACAGAAGTGCAACAACACATACACCTACAGACTACAGAATATGCCCTAGGCATATAATACCGAAATACTTGCAGAACAGAAAGTGAAACTAAACATACACCTATCTTACCAAAAATAGCAGAACCAAACCCTTACCTCACAAATCCAGAGTATTAGACCGATTCTGGACGACTTCCACACCACGACCCGAAACTCAGAAACCTCTCTTTTCCTACCCCCCGAACCTCAGAATCTGTCAAACCAAGTTGAATTAGCATCCTTATCGACCACTCTACCAAACTACACCCCGACCCCAAAACCGAAAATCCGGCAGAATTTCCGTAAAATTCCAGATTCCCACAGAAACATCAGAATTCAGAACCAACTTAGACAATGCAAAATTATACATTGTCAAACACAATCCAACAAGCAAAACTGATCAAATCCAACCTTAAAACCCTTCATTACCCGACATTTCCCGATAAACCCGCATAATTGCAACTTTTCCAATTCTTACCCGAAATCAACGTTTCAAACTTCTAACCACACCTAAATTCAACCCCAACACCATCTTAACATCCAATTCAACCAAAACCAAACTCCAACCTAGATAAAGTTTCACTTAAACTTTTCGGTTCTTAACCAATATTTCACCCAACATCCAATTCAATCCAAACAAGCTACCAAACAACCATTCTAATCACCAATTTCACTTCTAAACCAAGAATGCTATCCAATTGCATCCAAAACAACAAAATCCAACATTGAACATCAACCTAAACTTTCGGCCATTTGGGGGTTTTTAATCCAACTTGTTTTCCATCAAATTGAATCCATACATAAGCTTAGAATCATGCTAGGATTAACATACTTGAAGCATGAATCAAGAAAACAAACACACATCAACTTAGAATTTTTCCAAGAATTCGGCCAAATGGGAATTTTTACCCAAGGTGTGTTTTCCAAAATCCAACACTTGATTAACACTCCCCTACTACCCAAGAACATCATACTAAAAGATGGGAGGAAGAGAATCATCCTAGCTTATAGCTAAGAACAAACTCAACATTCTCAAAACCACCTCTTTTCTTCACTAAACTTCAATTCCAACAAGTAAAGAGTGCTTAGGAAGGTACTTACCACATAAAGCACCCAATTCCTCTTTGATTTCATCCAAGGAGAAGAACTTCAAGCTTGAGGTTGAGCATCAATGGCGGCAGCAGCAAGGAGGAAGAAGAAGAAGAAAGTGAAAATGAGATAAAAACTCATTTAAGAAAATATAACCAAATATATATATTTTCTACACTTTTTCCCATCCCTTCCTACTTAAATTAAAATAGGACAAGTGTCCTTTAAAGTCTCCCAATACAGCCGAAACTAGCAGCTGCTGCTGCCCATGCTGGTTACTTTTTATTTTGTGGCCAAACGCAATTTAATCTCCTAACTTTTCCGAAAGTTCCAATTTTGGCCCAAAAATAACTACCGAACTCCAAATTAAACGAAACTTGGACACAATCCTCAGAATATTATAACATTCGTAAAACATGTTCTAAAAGTCCATTTACAATTCCAGAGTGTCCTACCGAGCTCGCTGAACCCGAACAAATCCCGACGTGCGAGCGTGTCCAACAGAACCAAAATCCCATCACACCAAAATTCCACAAAAATACTCATAAATCCAACTTGAATTATAACATGACTTACCCCAAAGCCGTCAGAAGATTTCCATCCCGAGCCCCGGGATTCCCGTCCCGAGCACCAGGAGTCGCCCGGAACCGAACGTCCCGCCCCAAATATTAATCTCCATAGAAACCTCCGGGACATTCCCACGACTCCAAAACCGCAAACGGCTTCTCAACCTGAGGTCTCGGGAGCGCTACCGAACCCGCTGTACGTCCCGAGACAACCCCGACAACCCCCCCGGCGCCGGAAAAATATTTTCGGCGGAAACGTCCGGGGGACCCACACGACCTCAAAAACGAAAGGGTTCGCCAAAACGTTACTCGGATAAGGCTCGGGAGCCGCCTGAACGCCGAAAAACGTGACCCGCAGGCCAAAACCGGAGCCCGGGTCACCCAGTCACAACCCGCTCGGGGTGACCGTAACTCATGGGTCTTATCCCCAACCGACCTTCACCCGCCCCGCCCCAAGGGTAATCCCTTTGCAGTCCGGAAGGGTAATCCCCTTTTGGCTCCTTCAGGGAGGTCCCTGTATAAGTCGCCCTCGTGCGCCTCACCGGGCCTTCCTCCCGGACTCCTCAACACAGTTACGGGTCTCGTCTCCCCAACAGACCTCTTACTTGTCTCAACAAGTGCCCATCTGCCTTAGCCATCATGTGGCTACATGCTCAAGGTAAACTGAGCTTTACTTCACTCTTATCATGCAACTGGAGAACACCTTGCAGGTACCTTCTTCTCGGTACACTCACACTACCCAAGGGCTATCCCCTTGTTGTCTCGCCATGAAGGTCTATACGTGAGCCGCCTTCACGACCTCCAGCAGACCTTCCACATGAAAAATCTCATCCATGATCTTCAAAGGCATCACGATCCGTGCAAACCCTTACTCTGGCTACATACGGAGTACAGGACCCTGCCCATACTCCGCTATCAGGAGGAGGCATCTTGGTACACTACCCAAGCAAATGCATCCTCGCCTGCGCAAGGTCTTGCCCTCGCGGTCTCCCAGCTCGCCTACGCGAGGTCTTACCCTCACGGTCTCAAGTATCGCCTGCGCGAGGTCTCGTCCTTGCAGGCCTCAAGTCTCGCCTTCGCGAGGACTCACCCTCACGGTCTCAAGTATCGCCTTCGCGGGTCTCGCCCTCGCGGTCTCACTCGCCTTCGCAGGTCTCGCCCTTGCGGTCTCAACTCGCCTTCAAGAGGTCTCTCATGCCTATACTGGCCCCGCCAGACAAGGCCCTTGCACTCACGGTTCGTGCAGCCCTTATACCTTTATTGGCTTCGCTCCCTTGCCGGCCCTCGCCGCTGCATACTTAGCTCATTAAAGACCACTTGGTCATCTGACTTTCAGCAGCCAATAAGGAGGGAAGCACGAGCCTGAGTGATCTTCCCTTGGCTCACACGCCAGATATCTTCTATCCTCTGACAAGCGAATCACCTAAGGCGGTTTGCTGAGATCTTCATCATCACAGCCGCCTTATCTCCTTAAGTCTGACAGACTTGTCTCACAGCCTGTCCAAGGCTTCAACTGGGGGAGGCTCCTCCTGGCATCTCCCTATAAATAAGGGGATGTCCACCTTAAACTGGGTAAGCTACTACACGCCCCCCACTCCTCTCTTGCTACTTCTGAGTATTCTCTTTGTCTTCCACAGATTACTCTGAACAGCAAGCTTGGAGCTCTCAAGAACACCACCATCATCACCACTCAACTGAGAGTCCGCACCGCTTCAGAACGCGACTATCAAACATGTACACTAAGCTAGTCATCATCAATGAATCACGACATGCTAACACAAGACTAGACTTAGTAGTAAACATAGGTGAAGAGATGGACAATCTTCCCTTTCTCTTCTCCTTATCATGTGTCACGACCACCCCGCCCGGTTGCGGAGGCGGAGCCGGTCGCGACGTCGGAAACGGAAACTACGACGGAAAGCGTGGCAACGGAGCGTTTTGCTCAAAAGACGGAATAGTCGAGCAACGACTAGCAACCTAAAAAACTCTTATATGGCAAGTATACAAGACAACTTAACAATCAAACATGCAGTTCATGAAGTAGCATACACCAAACATAGCAACCGAACTCAGAAACACCGAATCCATTTAAAGCATATACAGTATAGGCAAGTCGGGGCTCCGCCCTCGACTCAGAAGACAGATACAGAATCATCACATAATCCAGAACATATGTCATATACAATATCATGATATGATTATACATGCATGCAACTACAGCTACAGAGCCACCAAAGGAAACCCTACAAATACCTAAGTGCGGAATTGAAACTTCTCGCTCAAAGATTCCCGCACGTGGTACTTCTTCATCTTGCTGAAACCAAAATGTCAGAAAGCACCGCGGATCTCTAGTCCGCCACCGCTTGTATGGTCACCCGAAAGGTGGTAAACAAAAAAAGGGTGAGATAGTCGCGTATACATAACAAGAACGAGGAGGTGCGGACTCTCAGTTGAATGATGGATGATGTTGTGTTCTTGAGAGCTCCAACCTTGCTATTCGAAGTGGTCTGTAGAATATGAAGAGAACACTTAGGAGTAGCAAGAGAGGAGTGGGGGCGTGTAGAAGCTTACCCAATTTAAGGTGGACATCACCCTATTTATAGGGTGATTCCAGGAGGAGCCTTCCCCAGTTGAAGCCTTGGACAGGCTGTGAGAAATTCTGTCAGACTTTAGGAGATAAGGCGGCTGTGATGATGAAGATCTCAGCAAACCGCCTTATGTGATTCGCTTGTCAGAGAATGTCTGGCGTATAAATCTGGTGAAGATCACTCAGGCTCGTGCTGACCTCCTCATTGGTTGCTTAATGTCAGATGACCAAGTGGCCTATCAAGTAGCGGCGAAGGCCAGCAAAGGGGCGAAGGCCCAGATAAAGCGAAGCCAATAAAGGTGTAAGGGTCGCACGAACCTGGGTGCAAGGGCCTTATCTGGCGGGGCCAGTATAGGCATGAGAGTCCTCGCGAAGGCGAGTTGAGACTGCGGGAGCGAGACCCGCGAAGGTTTAGGAGACTCGCGAAGGCGAGTGAGACCGCAAGGGCGAGACCTGCGAAGGCGAGACCTGAGACCGCGAGGGTGACCCGCGAAGGCCAAAATATTCTCGCGAGGGCGAGTGAGACCGCAAGTGCGAGCCCTGCGATCTGGCGAGGGTGAGACCTCGCGAAGGCGAGCTGGAAGACCGTGAGGGCAAGATCTCGCGCAGGCGAGACTTGACAGCGAGGGTGAGACCTCGCGCAGGCGAGCTGGGAGACCACGAGGGTGAGACCTCGCGAAGGCGAGCTGGAAGACCACGAGGGTGAGACCTCGCGGATTCTCTTTTCCATTAAGTAACTTCGCCGTTCGTTCGTGTGTTTGTCGCCTGCCTTTCCGTTCTCTTCACCGGTGATTAAGCAGGTAAGATCTTGTTTTTGAGCACAGTGAGTGCTTGACAAAATGCCTCTGTTGGATTGTTGCGATTTATACGCCTGTTGCCCAATTTTTGTAGGAATGGAGTCCAAGGAAGCCGTGTATCCGGTGATTTCTTCTGTGGAGAAGACCACGGCGAGCATCGACAAGATTCACCAAGAAATGGTGAAGACCTTCTTCCCAGTGGAGAAGGTGTTGGTGTATACGGCTCGTTCGAGCGCTTGCCGGGCGTCGGGTCTGCCCACGACCGAAGAAAACTTGGAGAACGAGGTGCTCTGTCTGTACACGACACAGCTCACGGCGGGGCTACGGTTCCCTTTCCGCCGTTGGTGCAAGATCTGTGCGCCGAGTGGGGGCTGCCACCATCGCAGTTGGCTCCCAACACGTTTCTGACCATCGCAGGCTTCACTGTTGCCTGTCGGATGGCTGGTGCAAAACCGTTCGCCGACGTTTTCCGAAGGTTTTATCGGTTGGAATTGCGCAGTGGAAGCACATTCTTCCATGTGACCCCCATAAACGTTGGGGGAAACGATTCCATCTCCTTCATCGATGTGCCCAAATCCTACCACTCTTGGCACAGATCCTTCTTCTTTCTGCCTCGCGACAACTCATGGAAATTTCTAGTGGCGAGGATGCAGCGATCAGTGCAGAGCATCTCGCGGAGGCATGAGCTGACTTCCAACGGGCTGCGATGGCAGGCATACGTCCAACTGTTGGGATGGTTGGATGATATGTATGCGAGGAGCGCCTATGACGAACTCTTCCCCTTCTCTGTCACCCAACTTGACGAGACGACACTGAGGTGGGCTGGGATTAGCACTGGCTTCTTTTTAGACCCTGAGGTGCCCCCACCATATGAGGGATAGGCCCCCGCCCATCGCGGGGAAGTGGTAGATGCCCTTACCACGGCACTGGTAGGGCCCAGAGGTATGTTGTTCATAAGTGTATTGTATAAATGTAAATTGTTTAGTAGAACCTGGTCTGAAGTCTTTTCCATTTTCAGATGCCTCTATTGAGTCTGGTGAAGGTAGGGGCAAGAGAGCGTCCATGCGTGTTGCACAGCAAGTGCACATGGCCTGTGCATTCGGGAGGGATGCCCCCGCCGGGGCCGTCAAGGCGCTGGGCCCTACTGTCCCTGCGAGGAAGAAGTGGGCTGCCACCAGGCCACTGGCGTCCCCACAAGGAGAGAAGAAGAGGAAGGTGGCTACTGGCGATGTGCATCCTGGAGAAGGGAGCGCTTCTGCTGTTGTTAGAGAGGCCAAGGGACCTGCAGAGGCAGAGGGATCTGCAGCGGTTCCTCCTATTGAAGAGGCTGCGGGGCCTGTTGGGGAAGAGGTCCCCGCCACCGTAGAAGAGGCCGCAGAGCCTGCGGAGGATGTAAGGGGACTGGCAATGGAGGTCCCCTCCTGATAGCCGCGTTCCTGAGGCAGGTGCGAACTCTCAGTTGAGTGTTGATGGTGTTGTGTTCTTGAGAGCTCCAAGCTTGCGGTCCAAAGTGATCTGTAAACGATGAAGAGAAAACTTAGGAGTAGCAAGAGATGAGTGGGGGGGCGTGTAGAAGCTTACCCAGTTTAAGGTGGACATCACCCTATTTATAGGGTGATGCCAGGAGGAGCCTCCCCCAGTTGAAGCCTTGGACAGGCTATGAGACAAGTCTGTCAGACTTTAGGAGATAAGGCGGATGTGATGATGAAGATCTCAGCAAACCGCCTTAGGAGATTCGCTTGTCAGAGAATGTCTGGCGTATAAATCTGCTAAAGATCACTCAGGCTCGTGCCGACCTCCTCATTGGTTGCTTAATGTCAGATGACCAAGTGGCCTATCAAGTAGCGGCGAAGGCCTGCAAAGGGGCGAAGGCCCAGATAAAGCGAAGCCAATAAAGGTGTAAGGGTCGCACGAACCTGGGTGCAAGGGCCTTATCTGGCGGGGCCAGCATAGGCATGAGAGTCCTCGCGAAGGTGAGTTTGAGACTGCGGGAGCGAGACCCGCGAAGGTTTCGGAGACTCGCGAAGGCGAGCGAGTGAGACCGCAAAGGCGAGACCTGCGAAGGCGAGACCTGAGACCGCGAGGGTGACCCGCGAAGGCCTAATAGGTTCGCGAGGGCGAGCCGGAAGACCATGAGGGCGAGACCTCGCGCAAGCGAGACTTGACAGCGAGTGAGACCTCGCGCAGGCGAGCTGGGAGACCACGAGGGTGAGACCTCGCGAAGGCGAGCTGGGAGACCACGAGGGTGTGACCTCGCGCAGGCGATACTTGGGATCGTGAGGAGTAAGACCTCGCGCAGGCGAGCTGGGAGACCGCGAGGGCGTGACCTCTCGCAGGCGAATACTTGAGACCGCGAGGAGTAAGACCTCGCGTAGGCGAACTGTGAAGCCGTGAGGGCTAGACCTTGCGCAGACGAATACTTGAGACCGCGAGGAGTAAGACCTTTTGTTGGAATTCTTGCGCACCAAGATGACCCGGGCTAGCTAAAGTAGCTAAGCACGGCTCAACTCACTCAACTGAGTGTTTGAGCTAGAGAGATGTGTATCTGCTCTTAGTGAGCTGATATGAGCTCAAGGAGCTCAATGGATGATTTAATATGTCTTGGACTAGCTCTATGTGAGCTTGGTACAAATGTGTCTAGGCACCTTTTGGCGAAGAGACGTGTCTCTTGGCGGAAAGGTGCGTAAATTGGTGAAAAGGTGTCGAAGAGGGCCAAGCACACCTTCGGCTTAGGCCGAAGGGTGCGTAGCACCCTTGGGTGCCGAAAGGGCACCCTAAGGTGGCCTTACACCCATTCGGCCATGGGCCTAGGGGTGTGAGTGCCCCTTCGCCCTAGGTGCCTCTAGGCAAGGGGTGCACCCCATGCCTTGCACCATTCGGCCAAAGGGACATGTCTCATGTCCCATGGCCGAATGGGCAAGGGGCATGGGTCACCTCCCTTGCCTCTTCACCATATTTGGATAATTAATTAATTAGTTAATTAATTTCCTATTAGACACAATTATTTATTTATTCCTTTTCTAATTAATTAGTTAATTGAAAAGGCAAAAGGCATGAGACATGTCTCATGGACCAAGGGGCATTGGTTGCAGCCCTTGGTCCTAGGGACATGTTATTTCGCAAATGAAAGGGCATTGTGCCCTCTCATTGGCAGCCCATCCTCCTCTATAAATAGAGGGAGGATGCGCCATTTCTATCCATCCCACAACCAGCATTGGTTCTCTCTTCTCTCTTCATACTTCCTCTTGCGAAACTAGAAGGCATTCTAGGAGCATTGTGAGTGGAACTCACCTTGGAGACAAATCATCTTCAAGCCGCCCTTAAGGTGTTCCCCAGGCCGAGTCTTCTACATCAACAAGGAGCAAGAATCTCTAAGATTCTTAAGCTGCGTCCAGAAGAAAGGTACATACTCTTAATCCCTTCTTCGGTATTGATGAATGCGAACATGAGAAGCATGTTAAAGACGATCCTAAAATCAACAAATGGTATCAGAGCTTTCGGTTTCTCTTTGTGATACATGCTTACTTGTTCGACATGTTTATATGAAGAATGATACATGTTAGTTGAATTCGAAATAACATGTATGATGTATGATGTATGTAATCGGACTAAACATGAATATGTAAAATTGTATGCAAGTTTACCCCCGGTAAGGTTATTCGAAGGGGTTATAGTCGTTTAAATGGAAAAAGGAAGCATGAATGTTATATGTGTTTTGAATCATGCTTGAATGTTGTATGATGAAAATGGTTGTATAACATGTTGACTTGCCTATTTGTTCCATGAATGCTTAAATGAACCTAAAGAAAATGTGTGCCAAAGTTCTATATCACATTATACCTTGAGGTAATTGCCGAATGTGCTCTGTCTAGGAGGTGGGTTTTAAGTGGGACCGTCTGTGACCCTCCATCTTTCCCCGGGAGCGCTCCTCTCGTGGTTCCTAAGGTCCATGTGTGACATAGACTTGGCATGCATGTGACATTTATTCTTTACCTAATTTAAGAATTTCAGCCCCTTGATAGTCTTAATACTGGTTTTGTACCACTATGATGGACTTGAGGGAATTGAAGCTTAAATTAAGTGAGGGAACATACGTCTATTGAAACAAGAGATTCTACCTTAAGATAGTTCAAGTACTTGTACGGTGAACTTGAAGGACTTGAAACTTGATTCAATTGATGAGACACTTCATTAAACTAAGGTCTCTAGGGACCTGTCAAGCTAATATAATGCTGTCTAAGGAAGTGGTACTTAAGTGAGACCGTTTGTGACTCCACCAACGACCTGGGCATTGTATTAAGGAGACTTATGGGTGATGAGACTAAGGTTTAAGTGAAGTGCTATGGTTGTTACGATCACGCATGAGTGCGTGATTCCTTCTTGGAAGGTCAAGTGAGGTTATAAACTGATGTATGCTTGGTTGCCCTTGATTGATTGAATGTATAGGCTTGTTAAGGGTATGTTCATAAAATGGCAAAGTTATGCTTAGGCGTTTCTGATCGGATGCTATATGCATACCTTTTGCTACGTCTGGGTATAAACTAAGTTATTTCATGAACATATTGCTTGAATAAGTCTAATTGTGTGAATTGGAATCTAAAACATGTGAATTGCATATTTGTAGATGGCTACTAAGAACATAGTAGCAGAGTTGAACCGTGACCTCAAATTGGATGGTGAAAACTATCTAATTTGGCAGCAGAAGGTCAAGTTCATCTTAACTGAGCAAGAGACACTTGAGGTGCTCGATGCTGAGGTCAACCCCCCGGAGGAAGGGGGAAGTAGGGTGGCTTATGAAGCCTACCTTAAAAAGAACTCTATGTGTAGAGTCACACTCTTGTCCACAATGGTGGATGAGATCATGGTGGAGTTCTCCATGCTCCCCTCGGCCAAAGGCATCCGGGATCTTTGTGAAGGCCAAGTATGGAGATGTTTCCGTGGAGAAACAACGCTCAATGATACTAAGGTTTGAGAACTATGGTAAACGAGCAGATCACACCATGAGTGCCCACCTTCGTGAGATGTCACGAATGATTCATCAGCTTAAACAAGCTGGGCACGACCTCACCGACGAGCAGCAGGTGCAAGAAATAATAAGGTCCTTACCTGATGATGAGTTGCGGTTGATTAAGGTCAACTTACGCCACAACCCTCAGATTAAGACCTTTGATGACATCGCCCGTCACCTTTACTTGAGGCTGAAGAAATGGCTCTCAAGGACCACTCCAAGGCATATGTTGCCAATACCTCCGATAACAACGGGGGTAAAAAGAAGAAGTGGTTCAAGGGTGGGAAAAAGGGCGGCTTCAAAGGCAAGGGTAAGGGAAAAGGTAAAGGAAACGGGCCCGGAAAGAAGAAAAGGGACGTTTCGAAGCTCAAGTGCTTCAACTGTGGCAAGAAAGGACACTTTGCAAAAGATTGCAAAAGTGCACCTAAGGTACATTTTGAACCTTCTACTTCAATAGCACATGTGACGTCATGTACTATGCTAACGAAAGCAATTCTTTGTGGATTGTAGACTCGGGAGCAACAGACCACATAGCTCGGGACAAGTCCTGGTTTGTGGCGTACCGCAAGCTCCCAAGAGGTGTGAAGCACGTCTCGGTGGGGAATGATGCAAAATTAGAAGTAGTAGGAATAGGAACTGTAAGGTTCCCTTGTGTAATAGATATTTGTATCTTGTGGACACATTATATGTACCTAATATTTGTAGAAATTTAATTTCTATTTCTGCCATGTTGAAATACAATTATTGCTTTCAATTCTTTAATGATAGTGTAACTATATTAAAGGATAATCAAGTTCTCACAAAATGCTTCGTTAATAATGGATTGTATGAGTTAAGGCCCGATGGCCATTCTGTTGCAACTCCTAGTTGCCACGTGACTAAAGTCATAGATCAAAATCTGTGGCATGAACGGTTGGGACATATAGGACAAGATAGGATGAATAAGTTAGCCAAAAGTGGCTTGCTTGAATCCTTGACCAAGGTTGTCCTACCAACTTGTCAACCTTGCTTAGAAGGCAAGGCAACGAGAAAGCCCTTTGGGAGGGCAACTAGGAGAACCGAGGCACTAAGTTTAGTCCATTCTGATCTTTGTGGACCTATGAGAATTGAATCCAGAAATGGGTTCAAGTACTTCATCACTTTTACCGATGACTGTACACGATTCACCCACGTCTTCTTACTCAAAACCAAGGCAGAGGCCTTAGCATATTTTCAGAAATATGTACACTTGGTTGAGAACCAAGTAGATAAGAAGGTGAAGTCCTTAAGGACTGACAGAGGTGGTGAGTACAGTTCACTTGCATTCAAGGCCTTTTGTGAGTCAAAAGGCATTGCTAGAGAGTTCACCCTTTCTTGGACACACCAAAGAAAATGGTGTGTCCGAAAGAAAGAACCGAACTTTGATGGACATGGTACGTTCCATGATGGCTAAAGCCAACCTGGATGTGACCTATTGGAGTGATGCGCTGCTATGTGCGGTGCACATTCTCAATAGGGTACCTACCAAGGACATCGACTCCTCTCCATATGAGTTATGGATGAAGAGGACCCCGAACTTAAGCTACTTGCGGCCTTGGGGTTGCTTAGCTTACGTACATGTTCCCGACCATCCGTTGGGAAAATTGGGACCAAGAGGAAAGAAGTGTGCTTTTCTCGGATATTGTACGGAATCCAAGGGCTATGTGTTCTTGGATCTCAGTTTAAAGAAGGGTTTGGTGTTTGATGCAAGAAACGCCAAGTTTGTGGAAACGGAGTTTCCAAAAGTTGGCGAAAGTGATGATTTAGCCTCAATAGGCCCGATCCTAGAAGAAGGTCAACCGGGCACTTCACAAGTGCCGGTTACAAGGACTGTACCTACTCCAGAGGGAGTACCTCAACTGGAACAAGCTGAGGCTTTCCAGAATGAGCCCATAAACATGGACTCAAATGAACAGGATCCTGAAACTGAGGGATCTGTTCAAGAGGGAGTTGAGGTACTTCAAGAGCCAACACCTCCACCCCAGGTGAGAAGATCAACTCGGGAGTCCAAAGCACCTAAAAGGTGGGGACTATCGGAAGGTGAGACATACTTGGTCTCGTGCGAGATCGATGAGCCAAGTAATGTCAAAGAAGCTCTTGAAGGGGCACAGAAAGAAGAGTGGCTAAAGGCAATGAATGATGAGTTGCATTCAATGCATGAAAATGAGGTATGGGAATTGTCTGATCTTCCTCGTGGCCGAAAAGCGATCGGCAATAAGTGGGTTCTTAAAATAAAGAAGAACTCTGATGGGAGTATCGAAAGGTACAAGGACCGGTTGGTGGCCAAAGGCTTTACACGAAGGAAGGTGTTGATTTCAAAGACACTTTCTCTCCTGTGGTTAAGTTTAATTCCATCAGATTGCTACTTGCGATAGTGGCAAACTTGGACCTTGAGTTGCATCAGATGGATGTGACCACGGCCTTCCTCAACGGTGAGTTGAGTGAAGAGATCTACATGAAACAACCCGAAGGGTTTGTACAAGTAGGTCAAGAAGACAAGGTATGTAGACTAAAGAAGTCTATATATGGTCTCAAACAAGCTTCAAGACAATGGTACTTGAAGTTTCATCATGCAGTCACAAGCTATGGTTTTGTGATGATGCATGAAGACCATTGTGTGTACTTGTTCTTCAAAGAGTCCAGTTTTGCCATTATGACATTATATGTCGATGACATTTTAATTGCAAGTAGTAGCTTGGAGTTGTTGCTCGCCATCAAAGGATGGTTGTCCTCCACCTTCAAAATGAAGGACCTGGGGGAAGCTTCTTATATCCTAGGTGTTAAGATACATCGGGACAGAAAGAAGCATATGTTAGGACTTTCACAAGAGCTTTATATAGATAAAGTTCTTGAGAGGTTTAACTTGACCAACTCTAAGCCAATGAACACCCCACTTGCATATGGTTGCGACCGGGTGACCCGGGGATCCGGTTTTGGCCTGCGGGTCACGTTTTTCGGCGTTCAGGCGGCTCCCGAGCCCTATCCGAGTATCATTTTGGCGAACCCTTCCGTATTTGAGGTCGTGTGGGTCCCCCGGACGTTTCCGCCGAAAATATTTTTCTAGCGCCGGGGGGTTGTCGGGGTCGCCTCGGGACGTACAGCGGGCTCGGTAGCACTCTCGAGATCTCAGTTTGGGAAGCCGTTTGCAGTTTTGGAGTCGTGGAAACGTCCCGGAGGTGGTTGTGGAGTTTAATATTTGGGGCGAGACGTTCGGTTCCGGGCGACTCCCGGGGCTCGGGATGGAAATTTTCTGACGGCTTTGGGGTAAGTTGTGTTATAATTTAAGATGGAATTTATGGGTATTTTTAATAGAATTTTGGAGTGACGGAATTTCGGTTCAGTTGACACGCCGCACGCGTCGGGTTTTGGTTCGGGTTCAGCGAGCTCGGTAGGACACTCCGGAATGGTAAATGAACTTTTGAAATATGTTTTGTGAATGTTATAATATTCTGAGGGTTGTGTCCAAGTTTCGTTAATTTTGGAATTCGGTAATTATTTTTGGGCAAAAAGAATTGGAACTTTCGAAAAAATTGGGAGTTAATTTGCAATTGATTGCAAAATTAATAAAATCAGTATGGGCAGCTGCAGCTGGGTGTTTCGGCAGCAGCTGTGAGAATTAAGGGACACTTGGCTTGTTTTCTTTTAGTGTAGAAGCATGGGTTAAAGAGAAAGAAAAGATATATATTAAGCTATTATTTTCATAAGTGAAATAAATTCATTTTCATTTCTTCTTCTTCTTCTTCTTCTTCTTCCTTGCTGCCGCCATTGTTGAGCTCTTCCTCCAAGCTTGAAGTTCTTCTTCTTGCAAGAAATCAAAGAGGAATTGGGTGCTTTGAGTGGTAAGTACCTCCTAACTTCTCTTTTCTCATTAGTTTTGAAGATTAGTGTTGAAATGAGGATTTTTGGAGAATGATGGGTTTGTTCTTAGCTACTAGCTAGGATGATTCTCTTCCTCCCATCTTTTAGTATGTTGTTCTTGGGTTGTAGGGAGTGTTAATCAAGTGTTGGATTTTGGAAAACACATCTTGGATGAAGAATTCTATTTTGGCCGAATTTTTGGATAATTCTAAAATGATGTGTGTTTGTTATCTTGATTCATGCTTCAAGTATGTTAATCCTAGCATGATTCTAAGCTTATGTATGGATTCAATTTGATGGAAAACAAGTTGAGTCAAAAACCCCCAATTTGGCCGAATATTTTAGGTTGATGTTCAATGTTGGGTTTTGTTGTTTTGGATGCAATTGGATAGCATTCTTGGTTTAGAAGTGAAATTGGTGATTAGAATGGTTGTTTGGAAGCTTGTTTGGATTGAATTGGAAGTTGGGTAAAATGTTGGTTAGGAACCGAAATGTTGGAATGATTCTTTTTCCATGTTGGAGTTTCATTTTGGTTAAATTGGATGTTAATATGGTGTTGAGGTTGAATTTAGGAGTGGTTTGAAGTTTGAAACGTTGAATTCGGTTAAGAAATGGAAAAGTTGCAATTAAGCGGGATTATCGGAAAATGTCGGGTAATGAAGGGTTTTAAGGTTGGTTTTGATCAGTTCTGCTTGTTAAATTGTGTTTGTCAATGTATAATCTTGCATTGTCTAAATCGGTTCTGAATTCTGAGGTTTCTATGGAAATCTGGAATTTTACGGAAATTCCGGATTTTCGGTTTTGGGGTCGGGGATGTAGTTTGGTAGTGTGGTTGGTAAGGTTGCTAATTCAACTTGGTTTGACAGATTCGAGGTTCGGAGGTTAGAAAAAGAGATTCATGAGTTTCGGGTCGTGGTGTGGAAGTTGTCCGAAGCGGTCCAATACTCTGGATTTGTGAGGTAAGGGTTTGGTTCTGCTATTTTTGGTAAGATAGGTGTATGTTTAGTTTCATTTTCTGTTCTGCAAGTATTTCGGTATTATATGCCTAGGGCATATTCTGTAGTCTGTGGGTGTATGTGTTGTTGCACTTCTGTTTTGCAGGTATTTCGGAAATTTCTGCTTTAAGGTACGTTCTGTAATTTGTAGGTGTATGCCTTGTGGCATACTTTGTCTGTCTGTTAACCCTACGACGGTTGTGGGTTCGCTACCCCAGCTGGTGCACCATGCTTCTGTAATAGCTTCGGCTTCTGACTCCCATAGAGGAGGGCTGTCGTTCTGATTGGTTATAAGGGTTTATGGCGATTTAGTATCGCACATCCTTCGGTATTCTGATCTGTTTTTATTACATGCATGATATTCTGTATTCTGTTGCATATATTCTGTATATTGCTATCTTTCTGTTTTGCAGGGTTACATATGCTTATCTTACCCCAAATCCCTTACGGGTCCTTTTAGGACTCACCCTTTTTGGGTTCTGTTTTTGGGTTTCAGGTAAACCTGATAAGCGGCCTGCGGAGTAAGTTTCCGTGAGGTTTCTACCTTGGTTGTGTTTTGCAGCAGCTACACCTTGCGGTCTGGGATTTGTCTTTTGGTCTGAATCCCGCGAGGTATTTTGATGTTTAGATCTAGGGCTGGCTCTGTAGTTGCATATGCACACTTTCTGTCTTGCTGATGATTGTATATTTGTATATATTTATATATTCTGTTCGTGCATGTTCGAGCGCTTGGCGCTTGCTAGGCACCTTAGGTTCTGTGAACTCGTATGTATCTATGTTTTGGTGCGTAAGCACTCGTCCACGGAGGGCGGGGCTTACTCTTGTTGATAATGCATGAATTGTATGTTTGGATTTTATTTTCCAGTTATATGGCATGGACAAAATTTTCCGCTGTTAGGTTGCTTCCACAATCCTTTCGCTTGGTAGCCTTATGGGTCCGCTACGCGGCGAATGATGAGTCTTCAATGATGGACTGATCTTCCTCGCCATCGGCCTTATAAAGAAGAACTCATTCGAAAGGTACAAGGCTTCCGCTTTACGAAGGAAGGTGTTGATTTCAAAGACACCTCTCCGTGGTTAAGTTTAATTCCATCGATTGCTACTTGCGATAGTGGCAAACTTGGACCTTGAGTTGCTCGATGGATGTGACCACAGCCTTCCTCAACGGTGAGTTGAGTGAAGAGATCTACATGAAACAACCCGAAGGGTATGTACAAGTAGGTCAAGAAGACAAGGTATGTAGACTAAAGAAGTATATATATGGTCTCAAACAAGCTTCAAGACAATGGTACTTGAAGTTTCATCATGCAGTCACAAGCTATGGTTTTGTGATGATGCATGAAGACCATTGTGTGTACTTGTTCTTCAAAGAGTCCAGTTTTGCCATTATGACATTATATGTCGATGACATTTTAATTGCAAGTAGTAGCTTGGAGTTGTTGCTCGCCATCAAAGGATGGTTGTCCTCCACCTTCAAAATGAAGGACCTGGGGGAAGCTTCTTATATCCTAGGTGTTAAGATACATCGGGACAGAAAGAAGCATATGTTAGGACTTTCACAAGAGCTTTATATAGATAAAGTTCTTGAGAGGTTTAACTTGACCAACTCTAAGCCAATGAACACCCCACTTGCATATGGTTGCAAAATTGGAGAGGACTTATGTCCTAAGACTCCAAAAGACAAGGAAGAAATGACTAAGATACCTTACCTTAGTGCCATTGGTAGCCTTATGTACGCCATGATTTGTACACGGCCAGACATAAGTCAAGCGGTCGGTTTACTTGCTAGATATTCTTGAACCCTGGCATGGAGCATTGGAAGAATGTCAAAAGGATCCTTAGATACCTTAAAGGTACTAAGGATTATTGGCTATGTTATCAAGGAAAAACCCTTGGTTTACACGGCTATTCCGATGCCGATTGGGGAGGAGATAGAGATTCTAGCAAATCTACAAGTGGTTATATTTTCTTGCTAAATGGGGGCGCTACTACTTGGTGTAGTAAGAAACAAACCTGTACAGCCTTATCAACCATGGAGGCAGAATTCGTTTCTTGTGCCTCGGCTGTCCAGGAAGCCCTGTGGCTTGGTTATTTTCTTAAAAACTTGGAGTCGATGGTCAAAATAAGTAAGCCCATTACTATCTACAGTGATAGTATGGCAGCTATGGCCTACACCAAGGACCCCAAGTATCATGGAAAAACCAAACACATTAGCATGAAATATAATTTCGTTCGAGATGCAGTTGAAGAAGGTGAAGTCAGAATTGAATACATCTCAACAGACCTTATGGTGGCAGATCCTCTCACTAAGCCATTGCCACCCATTGTGTTTGCTCGTCATGTCCGAGCAATGGGTCTTAGGAGATTGTAAATATACTAATTGTTGTATGACTTTCACCACTTTGGTGTCACACATGTATATATGTATAATGATGATCAATAAAGACGTTACTTGATGTCATTTACTTGGTTCCATTAATAACACACAATGAACAAAATGAACATGTCCACCATAGGCATTGAGAATGACTTTCTCACACCAAGTCATTCGCCCTTGATCTTAAGTAGACCAAGGATGAGACTACCAAAGGCTCAATAGTGTGTTGTTTCTTCAAGAAACATGTGACATGCAAAGTTACTCTATTGAGTGGGAGTCATGTTACAACACATGACACTTTGGTATACTTTTATGTCGCCTTGATTTGAATAATCAAGATGAGGTGCTCTGCACTGATTTTGTATGACACTGATACATTCTAGCCTATGTGTGAGTGTAAGCTCGGGCTTGCACAGACATTTCATGGCTTGTGACATGTCCTCCTTTTATATGTTAGAAGGAGCACACTCTGAGGTGTTTTAAGAGGGAGAAATGACACACCCCTCGTTCTAAGTGATATCACTCCAAGTGGGAGTGGTGTTTGTAAAACACCCTAAGAAGTGTTAATAGAATCTTTGTAAGTATGTTGCAAAGATCCTACGACCATGAAATTCGACCAAAAGAAGAATTTAAGCAAGTTGTCTCTAACCTTGCGTAGTGTGAGAATTCTTCGATTGGACCCTTAATCACTTTAACTCGCTGTTAATGATTCACATTGACAAAGTTACTTTGATTGGTTGTCGAAGGTCGCAGATGAATGCGGCTGGAGTATCCTCCTTTTGGGTAACTAAATCTATATGGATCATTAAGCAGGTAGAGTGTAAAGGAAAGACAAGTGAAACTTGGTACGTGAGTCCTAAATTCAACCTTTGAGCTCACATGTTGCATTGGTGCAACATGATAAGGTCTGAATTGGGGATAATACGAATTAAAGAGTACTCGACACTTAACACAGTCATCATTAAAATGAAAGAGACTGACTGTGTTTAAGAATACGTGCCATATGTCTTGGGGTTCTAAAGGCACTACTTGAAGTAGTTCAAGGAAAGCTTGAAGATGTTCAAGCATGTCTTGTTAAGTTCAAGAAAATTTGAATAACACACAAACACTTGAAGTGTTCAAGTGAGTTTGAGAGGACAATCTTCCATTTGAGAGTCTAACAACCTCAATGGAAGAGGTACAATGTGGATGCCTTAAGGTCGCACTCACAACTCCTTTTATATAGTTTGTCAAAGTGTTTGGTTTAGTATGAGGAAGTGTTTTATTCGAGTGGGAGCTTGTGCTCGAAGATCATCATTGGTGCGAGTGGGAGTTTGTTGGAATTCTTGCGCACCAAGATGACTGGGCTAGCTAAAGTAGCTAGGCACAACTCAACTCAGCTCAATCTGAGTGTTTGAGCTAGAGAGATGTGTATCTGCTCTTAGTGAGCTGATATGAGCTCAAGGAGCTCAATGGATGATTTAATATGTCTTGGACTAGCTCTATGTGAGCTTGGTACAAATGTGTCTAGGCACCTTTTGGCGAAGAGACGTGTCTCTTGGCGGAAAGGTGCGTAAATTGGTGAAAAGGTGTCGAAGAGGGCCAAGCACACCTTCGGCTTAGGCCGAAGGGTGCGTAGCACCCTTGGGTGCCGAAAGGGCACCCTAAGGTGGCCTTACACCCATTCGGCCATGGGCCTAGGGGTGTGAGTGCCCCTTCGCCCTAGGTGCCTCTAGGCAGGGGGTGCACCCCATGCCTTGCACCATTCGGCCAAAGGGACATGTCTCATGTCCCATGGCCGAATGGGCAAGGGGCATGGGTCACCTCCCTTGCCTCTTCACCATATTTGGATAATTAATTAATTAGTTAATTAATTTCCTATTAGACACAATTATTTATTTATTCCTTTTCTAATTAATTAGTTAATTGAAAAGGCAAAAGGCATGAGACATGTCTCATGGACCAAGGGGCATTGGTTGCAGCCCTTGGTCCTAGGGACATGTTACTTCGCAAATGAAAGGGCATTGTGCCCTCTCATTGGCAGCCCATCCTCCTCTATAAATAGAGGGAGGATGCGCCATTTCTAATCATCCCACAACCAGCATTGGTTCTCTCTTCTCTCTTCATACTTCCTCTTGCGAAACTAGAAGGCATTCTAGGAGCATTGTGAGTGGAACTCACCTTGGAGACAAATCATCTTCAAGCCGCCCTTAAGGTGTTCCCCAGGCCGAGTCTTCTACATCAACAAGGAGCAAGAATCTCTAAGATTCTTAAGCTGCGTCCGAAGAAAGGTACATACTCTTAATCCTTTCTTCGGTATTGATGAATGCGAACATGAGAAGCATGTTAAAGACGATCCTAAAATCAACATAAAAGCGCCTTTTCATTTTCGCGTGCTTATAAAAGCGTGTCTGAGAAGATGAAAATCGTTCATCTTTCATTTTCGCACTTTCTTGCTTTCTTTCTTCAGAGCTTTCTTGCGTCTTGAACCGTTCATCGATCGTTGTAAGTGCTTTTGTGGTGATTCTCTGCTTTCCGTTCGTAACTTCGCCGTCCGTTCGCGTGTTTGTTGCCTGCCTTTCCGTTCTCTTCGTCGGTGATTTAGCAGGTAAGATTTCGCTTCTGAGCACAGTGAGTGGTTGACAAAATGCCTCTGTTGGATTCCTTGCGATTTATACGCCTGTTGACCAATTTTTGTAGGAATGGAGTCTAAGGAAGTCGTTTATCCGGTGATTGCTTCAGTGGATAAAACCACGGCGAACCATGAGAAGATTCATCAGGAGTTAAAGAAAGCCTTCTTCCCACTGGAGAAGGTGACGGTGTTTCCATCGCGCAAGGGCGCTTGTAAATCGTTGGGCATTCCCCCAACCAAAGAGAACCTAGAAGGAGCGGTGTTGTGCCTGTATACGGCGCTGCTCGCGGCTGGGTTGCGGTTTCCTCTGCCACCTTTGGTGCAAGATCTGTGCACAGGGTGGGGGTTGCCACCGTCGCAGTTGGCGCCCAATACGTTTCTGAATATCGCAGGCTTCACCGTCGCCTGCCGGATGGCCGGAGTAAAGCCATTTGCCGACGTTTTCCAGAGGTTCTACCGAATGGAATTGCGGAGTGGGAGTGCGTTTTTCCATGTGACCCCATACACGTTGGGGGAAATAATTTCATCTCCTTCATCGTTGCGCCCAAATCCTACCATTCTTGGCATCGATCCTTCTTCTTCCTGCCTCGCGACAACTCCTGGAACTTTCCAGTGGCGAGGACGCAGCGATCAGTGCAGAGTATTGCGCGGAGGCCTGAGCTGAGTTCCAATGGGCTGCGGTGGCAGGCATATGTCCAACTGTTGGGATGGTTGGGTGATGTGTTTGCGAGGAGCGCTTGTGATGAGCGTTTCCCTTTCTCTGCCACCCAACTTGACGAGACAACATTGAGGTGGGCTGGGATCAGCAATGGCTTCCTGCTGGACCCTGAGGTGCCCCCGCCATATGAGGGATGGGCCCCTGCCCATCGCGGAGAAGTGGTGGATGCCCTTACCGCGGCACTGGCAGGGCCCAGAGGTATGTACATAAGTGTGTTTGTATAAACGTAAATTGTTTAGTAGAACCTGGTCTGAAGTCTTTTCTGTTTGCAGATGCCTCTATTGAGTCTGGCGAAGGCAGGGACAAGAGAGCGTCCATGCGTGTTGCACAGCAGGTGCACATGGCCTGCGCATTTGGGAGGGATGCCCCCGCCGGGGCTGTTAAAGCGTTGGGACCCATTGTCCCCCCAAGGAGAGAAGAAGAGGAAGGTGGCTGCTGGCGACGTGCAGCCTGGGGAAGGGAGCGCTTTCACTGTTGTTGGAGAGGCCAAGGGGCCTGCAGAGGCAGAGGGATCTGCAGCGGTCCTTCCTATTGAAGAGGCCGTGGGGCCTGTTGAGGAAGAGGTCCCCGCCAACGCAGAAGAGGCCGCAGAGCCTGCAGAGGAGGCAACGGGACTGGAAGTGGAGGTCCCCTCCACTACTGAAGAGGCAACGCCCATTGTAGAGGGCTCAGAGGGGGTGTGGGTGGACACCGTTGCTCCTATAGAGGTTGTGCCCGTATCGGCGGTGCAGCCAGTCCCCCTTGAGGATACCGCCACCCTTGAGGCCTTCGTGTCTGGGCTCTTCGCGAGCCCTCCTCAAGCCCAAGGTGAAGACCTGCCTGGGCACGTGGTCGCGGCAGAGATTGCTGCCAAAAGGGAACGCGCCCCCTCCAAGAGGCAGGATGTCAGCAGGGGAAATCCTGCTATCCATGAGGAGGAGGGGTAAACAGGCTGCTAAGGCCATCAGCAGCCTGCCAGCGGGAGGCGGTGGTCACTCCCGTAGAGGAGGAGGTGGTGGTCACCCCGTAGGGGAGGAGATGATGGCCATACCGCAGGGGAGGAGGCCCCTGAGGTGATTCCTTCAAGGGAGGAAGTCCCTGGGGCGAAGGGGAAACAAGTCTTGAGCACTCAGGAGGCTGTTTCCTCTTCTGATAGCGAGGCCCCTGGGGAGGGGGCACTAGTGGCGCAGACCTCTGCGAGGACAAGTGGTTGGGAAGCAGCCCAACCTTCAAGCAGCCAGCCAGAGGCTAGTGGATGGGTGCAACCTTCTGCTGGTAAGTCACTTATTTAAAGATTGTGTCCCAACTTTTTCAGTGGTACTGACATTTGTATCTGCTGTAGGTGCGGGGCCTTCTGAGCAAGGGAGCGGCCTTCGCGAGGTCCCGGCGGACCTGGGGACCATGACCGAGATCTTGGAGGAGACTGGGGTGTGGCCCCATTACTTGGAGCGGAGGCGTGTTGCTGCTGCGACAGCCCCCAAGTGGTCCGAAAAGCCGGTTACACTGAGGGTCACGAGGCAAGACCTCAGGGCCAAGGTGTACAAGGAAGAGGGAAAGTCTCTGAGCGAGGTGTGGGACCCTGTCTTCCTTCTCAACAATGAAAATTCCTTGTTGTTGGGAGGGGAGAAGACCCTCTTATCATGCCTGGAGGGGCTGCGCACCCCTTATGATAGGGAGGTTTTAGGGCGAAGCCTAGATTCCCCCGCTGAGCTCATGAAGGAGTCAGCAAAGCAGAATTTGCGGGTAAGACAATCTTTTGGTCTCTGTTTAATAAGTTTTGTTCTCCTTTCTGTCTTGCTGAATAAACTTGGATGCAGGCCGCTGTCCAAGGGTACGCTGCCATGGAGCAATGACATGACTTTCTCAAGTATGCCAGCAGGCGGGACGACGCCCAAGTTGCTGAGATAGCATTTCTCAAGGGGGAGCTAGAGGCTTCCCTAGGAAGGGAGGAGGAGCAGGCCAAGCGGGTGGCCCAGTTGGAGACTTGGTGCGACTTCCTTAACAAGGAGCGGACCGCTTGTAGGCTGCTTCGATGGGAGCAGGCCAGTCTGATTGATGCTTTTCAGCATCGCTTCCTTCAACAGGAAGCAGAGCTGGAAGCTAAGAAGATTGAGGCTGCTGTCCTGAAGGAGTCACACCTCCCTCTAGAGGCTGACACGAAAGCTGCCCTCGCGGAGGCGAAGGCTGAAGCTGCAGCTGAAGAAGTGAAGCGCCAGGCCATCGCCCAGGCCCAGTTGGCGGAGGGGAGGGCAGAAGAGACCAGGCTCGCTGCTGAGGATGCCGCGAAGGCACATCTGGAGGTTGCCACTGATCTCGAGAAAGCGGTGGCCTCAGTATGGGAGATGGAGAAGGCTTTGGGCCTTCCTCCTTTTGGAGATGAGGACCCTGAGTCCCTTTCTTCTATCAAGGTGTCCATCCCTAAGAGGATGCCTCGACTGATGGAGAAACTTGGTGAAATCCAAGCCCAAGGTGAAGCAGGGGCGCAGGCCTACGAGGAGGGCTGGCTGCGATGCCGCTTCCAAGTGGAGAAGGCGTTCCCAGAGCTAAGTCTTGGGATTTTGGATGCTACGAACACCAGCGATCCAGCAGAGAGGCCCCGCTCAACCTGGGGAGCAGGGAGGAAGATGGGAGATGCATGGTATGCCATGCTTTGGACTAGGCGGAGGCTCCAATTTGTGGATGGCCCCCACTCTTTTGTGTATAACGGATATCTGCAATTCTTGCATAATTTTGATAGTAGTAATGAAGTAAAATTTCAATTTACCTTCATTGTTTGTAGTCTCGCTTTTGTCTTGCGATAGCATTGTAGGGTACGTTAGCTAGGTCAACAACCGTAGGCTAAGTCCCGTTCGTGGCGAGGGGTCTGCTGGGGTTCGCAACGGCGAAGCCACAGAGATCACTTGTCGAGAAGTTGAGAGAGAGATCACTTGTTAAGACAAGCTGAGGACCCGTTGTCGAGAAGTTTAGACAAGTTCGTTTAGTGGGTGATTCCTTTGAAGACCATGGATGAGATTTTCCCATGTGGAAGGTCTGTTGGGGCTCGCGATGGCGGCTCACGCAGAGACCTTTTTGGCGATACCGCAAGGAGTAAGCCCTTGGGTAGTGGACAGTGTACCAAGTAGAGGATACCTGCAAGGTGCTCGTAAGCTGTATGATAAGAGAAAAAAAGCTCAGTTTACCTTGAGATTGTATTCGTGTGATGGCGAAGGCAGTGGAGCACTTGTTGAGACAAGTGAAAAGTCAGCTGGAGTTCTGGGAGATGAGACCCGCAACTGTGTTGGGGAGTTCGTGCGGAAGGTCCGGTGAGGCGCGCGAGGGTGACTTATACAGGGACCTTCCTGAAGGAGCCAAAAGGGGATTACCCTTCCGCACCGCAAGGGGATTACCCTTGGGGCGAGTTGAAGGTCAGCTAGGGTTTGTAGAGACGAGACATGCAACTACCTGTTTTGAAGATGCCCGTGCGGAAGATCCGGTGAGGTGCGTGGGGGCGACTTACACAGGGATCTTCTTGAAGAAGCCAAAAGGGGATTACCCTTTTGCACCGCAAGGGGATTACCCTTGGGGCGAGGCGAGTTGAAGGTTAGTTGGGGATGAGACCCGAACTACCGGTTGGAGGTGTCCGCGCGGAAGGCTGGGTGAGGCGCGCGAGGGCGATTTATACAGGGACCTTCCTGAAGGAGCCAAAAGGGGGTTACCCTTCCGCACCGTAAGGGGATTACCCTTGGGGCGGGGCGAGTTGAAGGTCAGTTGGGGATGAGACCCGCAACTACCTGTTGGAGGTGTCCGTGCGGAAGGTCCGGTGAGGCGCGCGAGGGCGACTTATACAGGGACCTTCCTGAAGGAGCAAAAAGGGGGTTACCCTTCCGCACCGCAAGGGGATTACCCTTGGGGCGGGGCGAGTTGAAGGTTAGTTGGGCAGGAGACCCGCAACTACCTGTTGGAGGTGTCCGTGCGGAAGGTCAGGTGAGGCGCGCGAGGGCAACTTATACAGGGACCTTCCTGAAGGTGCCAAAAGGGGGTTACCCTTCTGAACCGCAAGGGGATTACCCTTGGAGCGGGGCGAGTTGAAGGTCAGTTGGGGATGAGACCCGCAACAACCTATTGGAGGTGTCTGTACGGAAGGTCCGGTGAGGCGCGTGAGGGCGACTTATACAGGGACCTTCCTGTAGTAGCAAAAAGGGGGTTACCCTTCCGCACCGCAAGGGGATTTCCCTTGGGGTGGGGCGAGTTGAAGGTCATTTGGGGATGAGACCCGCAACTACCTGTTGGAGGTGTCCATACGGAAGGTCCAGTGAGGCGCGCGAGGGCGACTTATACAGGGACCTTCCTCAATTAGCCAAAACGGGTTACCCTTCCGCACCGCAAGGGGATTACCCTTGGGGCGGGGTGAGTTGAAGGTCAGTTGGGGATGAGACCCGCAACTACCTGTTGGAGGTATCCGTGCCGAAGGCCCGGTGAGGCGCGCGAGGGCGACTTATACAGGGACCTTCCTGAAGGAGCCAAAAGGGGATTACCCTCCTGCACCGCAAGGGGATAACCCTTGGGGCGAGGCGAGTTGAAGGTCAGTTGGGGATGAGACCCGCAACTACCATTGGCGCGACCGCAAGGGGCTGACAAGGTCTGGTGCCGTGATTTAGGCGAGTAGCCAGTCTGACCGGTTGGGCGCAGAGGGCAATTGAGAGGGCAGTTGTTTTGCCGTATAATGCTGTCAGAGGAAGGTAGATACACCAATATTATATTGGAACTAAAGTATGGAGCTTAGGACTTACTTGGTCCGTGAAGTATGATTATGCGGATCGTAGGGAGATCCGCCCTAATAAGCAAAGGCGCGTCTGCGTCGTAGACAAGGGGAAAAGGTTTCCCTTGAGACCCTTCATTGATGGTTTAGTTGGTGACCCAGTAGAGGTCATTGGACTGGGGAGTGCCACTGGGGCGAAGAGTATGCGGACGCCATATTTGGCGAACTGAGTGCTATCGTCCATAATGATGGTGTGGGGGCCGCCATAACGGCAAGCAAAGTCCTCCCAGAGTGATGTTTTATGGCGGAGGTGAAGATTCGAAGTTCTTCAGGACTTCTATCATGTTACATGCACGTTTAGATACAGTGATTCTAATTAACAGCGCATGATGTGTTTTATTCATAATCATGCCGTTCTTCACCATTCATCATCGAAAGAAGAAAGGGAAGAACGAAGAAGAAGAAGAAGGAGAAGGAGACGAAAGCGTACCTTGCGCTCCAAGGGATATGTTGAAGATGAAGAGTGTACGCTGTCTTCTGCGATCTTCAATTTCAGCAATCGCTCGATGAGGACGAATTGATGATGCATCCAAGAGGCGAGATTGTGTTGAAATGAACACAATGTTAATCCACCCGAAAACTCTAAGAAATATGCTTACTAATTTCGGCCAAGAAATGAGAGGGAGAAGGAGTGTTTCGAATTTGCAAGTGTATTTAATGTGGTATCTCTCCCTTTATTTATAGATAAGGGAGAGGTGCCAAGTGGTGGTTGGGACACCCCTTTGGCCGAAAATACATGTACTTTCGGCCAAGGGTGATAACCAACACCTCTTGGTCACATAAGGAGGGAAGGTTCATGGTCACCTCCTCCAACTTCCATTTTGGCGAATGGGTGCCTCCTTAGAGGCACCTCTTCGCCTAAATCAGCCTTCCTAGGTGTAGCTACTCATATGTAACCACCTAGTAAGTATCCCATGTAGTAAGGTACATACACCATGCACCTAGGATGCTCCTTTTACCAAAATACCCTTTATTTTGTCCAAAAGGTGCAAATGGAAGTAATTACTTGTGAATCAATATGAAACATCCCAAAGATGTTCCAAATGATCACACCACACACATTTGAGCTCCCGAGCTAACATGAGTTGGTGTTAGCTCCTTCTAGCAAACTTGAGTTAACTTGAGCTGGAGTTAGCTACATATAGCTAATTCGGAGCTCCCACTTAGCATCATAAGCTTAAGTGTCATGTCAAATGATCTTGGTGCGTCAAATATACTAACAAACTCCCACTCGCACCAACGATACATTTTGTGAATCAGCTCCCACTCAAAGATATAATCTCAAACCAAGAATAAGCCGAAAAATACAAAGCACATTCACACAAGTAGAGTTAAGGGTGCGACCCCAAGGCATACACACTCAATCACCTCCATTGCGGTTGTTAGACTCACAATGAAAGCTTATCCTCTATAGAACAACATGCTAGAACTCATATAGCAACGGAGTGTTGTTTGAACTTCTTCAAACTCGCTTGAACTCATCAAGCTCATCTGATCACATCAAATGAAGCCTTACAGACCCCAGACACATGATACACGTTACTTAATCACAACCAGTCTCTTTTCTGAATTTCAACTTATTGAAAAACATGGTTGTATTAAGCCATTGAGTACTCAATTACAAATTCTCATAATTCAATCAAAAATCATACTACGCATAGCATGTGGGCCCAAGATTGAATCAAGAGTAGATGTATCATACAAATTGTGTCTTTCCTATCAGTTTTAAACTACTTAACACATTACACAAACTCAACTACCCAAAAGAAGATATTCCAGTCTTCAAACTAAGACCTTCAACATCCAATCAAAGTAGTGTTGTAAGTGTAAAGTACTAATAGCAAACTAAAGTCACTAAGAGTCTGGATTAAAGAACCTCACATTAAACAAGAATAAAGACAACTTGTTTAAGTTCTTTGTATAGTCGAATTTTCATGGATATGGAACTTGTAAGTTCTCAAATAACACTAGTGGGTGTTTTACATACACCACTCCCACTTGGAATGATGTCCACTCGATCGATTTGGGAGTGTGTCATTTCTCCCTCTTAAAACACCATAGTGTTCTCCACTTATCAAATAATAGGAGGACATGTCAAATCCATGAATTTGTTAACAAGTAAGTACACGCTTACTACTAAAATATAGACTAGGATGTATGGAGATCATACAAACTCGATGAACCAGTTCATCTTACCCTGATTTTAGGAAACCAAGACGACAAATAGTTAAGGTGACAGGTGTTGGACATGTCTCCCACTTAGAAATATGACAATAAGTCACAAGTTCTTTGGATAGAACTACATATTCTAAGTCCTTAACTTGTCTCATCCTCAAATCTACTCAAGACAGAGGGCGAGAGGCTCATGTGAGAAAGCCCTCTCTAATGTCTATACTTGACATGTTCTAATTTTCGTTGTGAACATAAGTAGATTTGAACCAAAAGAAATGAATGAAATAAGTTACATTATTAAACAATCATTCATATTACATGTGTGACACCGAAGATGGTGAAGTACATCCAACAAACTACAATCTACGTAGACCCATTGCCTTAACATGACGGGCAAATACAATTGGTGGAAGTGGCTTAGTTAGAGGATCAGCCACCATGAGGTCTGTAGAAATGTACTCTATCTTAACTTCACCCTCTTCAATTGCATCCCGAACGAAATGATATTTCATGCTTATATGTTTGGTTTTCCCGTGATACTTGGGATCCTTGGTGTAAGCCATGGCCGCCATACTATCACTGTAGATAGTAATAGGCCTATCCACCATAATTCTAGATTCCAAGTTTTTAAGGAAATAACCAAGCCAGAGGGCCTCCTGTACAGCTGAGGCACATGAGATAAACTCAGCCTCCATGGTTGATAATGCTGTACAGGTCTGCTTTTTACTACACCATGTAGTTGCCCCTCCGTTAAGCATGAAAACATAACCAGAAGTAGATTTGCATGAATCTCGATCACCACCCCAATCAGCATCAGAATAGCCATGCAAATCAAGATTCTTTCCTTGATAGCATAGCCAATAATCCTTCGTACCTTTGAGGTACCGGAGAACCCTCTTCACACTCTTCCAATGCTGAATTCCCGGGTTTGAAGAGTACCGTGCTAACATGCCAACTGCTTGGCTAATATCAGGCCTGATACACAACATTGCGTACATAAGGGAACCAATCGCACTTAAGTATGGAATTTGAGCCATTTCTTCCTTTCCTTTCGGAGTTGTGGGACACATATCCCCTCCAATCTTGCATCCATATGCAAGTGGCGTATTCATGGGTTTTGAGTTTGTTAGGTTAAACATATCCAAAATCTTATCTACATAAGGTACTTGAGATAAGCCTAACAAGCGTTCCTTTCTTTTCCGGTGGATTTTGACACCTAGAATAAAGGAAGCTTCCCCCATGTCTTTCATGTCGAAAGTGGAGGATAACCATTCTTTAATGGTCGTCATCAAACCGACTCCATTGCTGGCAATCAAAATGTCATCAACATAAAGAGTCATTATGGCATAATCGGATTCAGCTGAGTACAAGTACACACAATGGTCTTCGTGCATCATCACAAATCCATAGCTTGTGATCGCATGGTGAAACTTCAAGTACCACTGTCTTGAAGCTTGCTTAAGACCATAGATAGACTTCTTGAGTCTACAAACCTTGTCCTCAAGACCTTCCTGGACGAACCCTTCAGGTTGTCTAATGTAGATCTCTTCACTTAAATCACCATTAAGGAAGGTTGTCTTGACGTCCATCGATGGAGTTCAAGATCCAAATACGCCACAATGGCCAACAAGAATCTGATGGAATTGAACTTAACAACTCGGAGAGAATGTATCCTTAAAATCAATTCCTCCTTCTGTGTGAAGCCTTTGGCCACCAACGGGCCTTGTACCTTTCGGTACTTCCATCCGCGTTTTCTTTATTTTTAAAACCCATTTATTACCAATGGCCTTACGGCCAACAGGAAGATCAGAAAGCTCCCAAACACCATTCACTGCCATTGAATGCAACTCATCATTCATGGCATTCATCCATTCCTCCTTTTGTGCACTATTTAGAGCTTCTTTGATGTTACTTGGTTCATCTATCTCAGATGATACCAAATAAGTTTCACCCTCCGAGAGACCCCACCTTTGGGTTGTCTCGATTCCCTAGTTGATCTTCTCAATCAAGTAGATTTTCATTAATCTCGATCACCACCCCAATCAGCATCAGTATAGCCATGCAAATGTTGATTCTTTACTTTATTGCATAGACAATAATCCTTCGTACCTTTTTGGTACCGGAGTACCCTCTTTACACTCTTCCAATGCTGAATTCCCGGGTTTGAGTACCGTGCTAACAAGCCAACTGCTTGGCTAATATCAGGCCTGGTACACAACATTGCGTACATAAGGGAACCAATCGCACTTAAGTATGGAATTTGAGCCATTTCTTCCTTTTCTTTTGGAGTTGTGGGACCATATCCCCTCCAATCTTGCATCCATATGCAAGTGGCGTATTCATGGGTTTTGAGTTGGTTAGGTTAAACCTATCCAGAATCTTATCTACATAAGGTTCTTGAGATAAGCCTAACAAGCGTTCCTTTCTTTTCCGGTGGATTTTGACACCTAGAATAAAGGAAGCTTCCCCCATATCTTTCATGTCGAAAGTGGAGGATAACCATTCTTTAATGGTCGTCATCAAACCGACTCCATTGCTGGCAATCAAAATGTCATCAACATAAAGAGTCATTATGGCATAATCGGATTCAGCTGAGTACAAGTACACACAATGGTCTTCGTGCATCATCACAAATCCATAGCTTATGATCGCATGATGAAACTTCAAGTACCACCGTCTTGAAGCTTGCTTAAGACCATAGATAGACTTCTTGAGTCTACAAACCTTGTCCTCAAGACCTTCCTGGACGAACCCTTCAGGTTGTCTCATGTAGATCTCTTCACTTAAATCACCATTAAGGAAGGCTGTCTTGACGTCCATCTGATGGAGTTCAAGATCCAAATGCGCCACAATGGCCAGCAAGAACTGATGGAATTGAACTTAACAACCGGAGAGAATGTATCCTTAAAATCAATTCCCTCCTTCTGTGTGAAGCCCTTGGCCACCAAACGGGCCTTGTACCTTTCGATACTTCCATCAGCGTTTTTCTTTGTCTTTAAAACCCATTTATTACCAATGGCCTTACGGCCAACAGAAGATCAGAAAGCTCCCAAACACCATTCACTGCCATCGAATGCAACTCATCATTCATGGCATTCATCCATTCCTCCTTTTGTGCACTATTTAGAGCTTCTTTGATGTTACTTGGTTCATCTATCTCAGATGATACCAAATAAGTTTCACCCTCCGAGAGACCCCACCTTTTGGGTTGTCTCGATTCCCTAGTTGATCTTCTCAACTGAGGCGGAGGCGGCTCCAGCTCTTGTTGATCCTCAACTCCCTCTTGAACAGATCCTCCTTCTTCAGGATCTTGTTCCGTAGGTTCCTCCAACTCATTGGAGTTACCTTGAGGAGTCACTACTCCCTCGTGTTGAGGTATTTCTTATAAGATGGGTGCATCTCGTGCAACCGGCACTTCTGTAATACTCGGTTGATCCTGTTCTAGGATTGGTACCAAAGAGTGTAAATCATCACATTGATCAACTTTTGGAAATTCATTTTCCAAGAAGTTAGCGTTTCTTGCATCAAATACAAGACCATTCTTTTGATCGAGATCCAAGAACACATAACCCCTAGATTCTGTGCAAGAACCAAGAAATGCACATTTCTTGCCTCGGGGACCTAATTTCCCCAAATGGTGGTCCGTTACATGCACATAAGCCAAGCAACCCCATGGGTGCATATAGCTAAAATTAGGCGTCTTCTTCTTCCATAACTCATATGGAGAAGAATTAATGCTCTTGGTAGGGATTCTATTGAGAATGTGAACTGCACAAAGCAATGCGTCACTCCAATAGATGGTGTCCAAATTGGCCTTCGCCATCATGGACCTAACCATGTCCATAAGAGTCCTATTCTTTCTTTCTGACACTCCATTCTGTTGAGGTGTCCAAGCAAGAGTAAACTCTCTAGCAATCCCCTTCATGTCACAAAATGCCTTAAAGACATTTGAACTATACTCTCCACCACGGTCCGTTCTCAAGGACTTGATTTTCTTACCCAGTTGGTTCTCAACCAAAAGCACATACTTTTGAAAGTAAGTGAAAGCCTCCGCCTTGTTCCGAGTAAGAAAACGTGAGTGAATCGTGTATAGTCATCCGTAAATGTGATGAAGTATCTGAATCCATTTCTGGATTCAACTCTCAATGGTCCACACAAATCGGAATGGACCAATTCCAACGCTTCTTCCCTTCTAGCTCCACGCCCGAAGGGCTTTCTTGTCATTTTGCCTTCAAGGCATGCTTGACAACTTGGTAGAACAACTTTGGTCAAGGATCCAAGTAGCCCTTGCTTGGCTAACTTTTTCAACCGATCCTGACCCACATGTCCCAACCTTTCATGCCAAGTCATTTCAGTTGTGATCTCGGTCACATGACAACTAGAAGATGCGTTAAAATCGCAATTCGGTCTAAGTTCATACAAACCATTGTTAACGAAGCATTCATGAACAAATAGGTCATCTTTATAAATAGTTACACTACTATTAGTAAAGTTCAAGCTATATTGATACTTCAAAAAACTACTAATAGAAATTAAATTCCTACTAATATTAGGTACATATAAAGTGTCAATAAGATACAAATATCCATTACACACTGGGACTTTACAAGTCCCCATTCCTAATACTTCTATTACATCATTATTCCCAACTGCAACACACTTTGCGCCCTTGGGAAGTTTCCTGTATGCCACGAACCATGACTTATCACGGACTATGTGGTCCGTTGCCCCGAGTCTACAATCCACAAAGAACTGCTCTCAGTTAGCATAGTACAAGATGTAACAAATACATCAGAAATAGAAGTAGGAAAATGTACCTTGGGAGGGTTCTTGCAATCCTTAGCAAAATGTCCCTTTGTCCCGCAGTTGAAGCATTTGAGTTTAGAAACGTCCCTTTTCTTCTTGAATTTCTTCAAGTTAGGTCCGTTACCAAAACTCTTTCCCTTGCCATTGTCGGCATCCTTCTTACCTCCTTTGTTAAACCACTTACCCTTATTTTTGTTTCCTCCCTTTTTGGAGGAAGAGGTAGATGCAACATATGCACGGAATGGTTCTTGAGTGCCAACACCTCGGCCTCAAGTATTAGGTGACGCGCAATATCATCAAATGTTTTGATTTGAGCATTGTGACGCAAGTTGACCTTCATCAACCGCCAATCCTCATCCGGCAAGGATCTGATAATAACCTCGGACTCGTTGTTCGTCCGTGAGCTCATGTCCAGCCTTCCTCAATCGGGTAGATCATTCGGGACATCTCCCTTAGGTGAGCACTCATGGTATGGTCAGCACGCTCGATAGTCCTCAAACCTCGTAATCATGGCTCTCTGCTTTCAACCGAGACATCACCATACTTTGCCTTGACTCGGTCCCAAATCTCTTTGGCACTATTAAGGGTCGAGAACTCAACCATGATTTCATCTACCATAGTTGACAAAAGAGTAACCCGGCAATGACTATTCTTTTTCAAGAGTGCCACATAGGCAGTTTGGTCTTGATCAGCCGGTGGTTGGACAATCTCATTAGTCAAGACATCTAATGTCTCTGCTCCGTCAAGATGAACTTGACTTTCTGCTCCCAAATAGGATAGTTCTCACCATCCAATTTCAGGTCTTTATTAAGTTCAGCAACAATACTTTTACATGCCATCTACATGATGCAAATCACATGTATCAAAGTTCAATCAATCACAACAAGACTCAAAACAAGTTACAAACACATGAAACCACACAAACATGTTCATATGTGGCAAAAGGAGTGCTTATAGCATCCAATTAGAAACACATAAACAAGTTTGCATAATTTCACATACATGTTCGTTTTGAGCCTTCCAAGAAGGTTCAATATACACTTACTTTATAATTTCATGTACACATACGTGAAATCCTAATGTAACAACCATGAGCACTTCATCCAAGCCTTAGTTCCATCACCCATAAGTCTCATCAATACAATACCTGGAAAGATGGTGGAGTCACAAACGGTCTCACTTAAGTACCACCTCCTATGACAAGATCATACCAACTTGACAGGTCCCTAGGAACCTTAACTTATTTGAAGTGACTCATCCATTAAATCAAGTCTCAACTCCCTTAGATTCACCATAGTAATGTCGAAACATTAGTACTTGAATCATCATAGGGTAGAGTATCTTGATACAACGAATGTCATGTTCCTTCTTAAACTAAGTTTCAATTCTCAAGTCCATCATAGTGGTGACATACACCAGTACTAAGACCATCAAGGGGCTGAAGTTCTTAGTCTAAGTCAAGGATTAATGTCACATGTATGCTACAAAAGCACACTAAGTAAGAACATGTATCACAAGTTTCAACAACATTTACATGTTCAAAGATACAATTATTGATCATACAACAATTTAACATGTTATTTAATCATATACAAGCATGATTCAAATAATTATAACCCCTTCGAATAACCTAATCGGGGGTCTCGCGAACCCCAGCCTTTGCGAATGGCGAACCCATGCCTTCGCGAACCGTCTGGCGAACACATGCCATCGCGCATGCAGGTCCGCGAACACATGCAGAACACATGCCTTCGCTAATCCGTCGAACCCATGTCATCGTGAGCATGAGGCGAACACATGCCTTCGCGAACACAGATCGCGAACCCATGCCATCGGATTGAGAACACAGCCATCGCGAACGCCTAGACACCCGCGAACATTCATACTTAAACATATCACGAGATGCAACACATATATCATCAAGACCGAAATCAAACATACATTCGAGTTACTCAACATGATGAACAATCGGCGGTTATATCATGAAGCATCACAACTTTTCGCATTTTCAGATAACTTCCAAACATATTTCGGTTACATGTGTTACTATGAACAACTATTAACAAACCGAAATCATTCATTAAAGTAAGCATATAACATGAATTTCGAGACCAAGCTCTGATACCATTTGAAGATTCGAAGTTCTTCAGGACTTCTATCATGTTACATGCACGTTTAGATACAGTGATTCTAATTAACAGCGCATGATGTGTTTTATTCATAATCATGCCGTTCTTCACCATTCATCATCGAAAGAAGAAAGGGAAGAACGAAGAAGATGAAGAAGGAGAAGGAGACGAAAGCGTACCTTGCGCTCCAAGGGATATGTTGAAGATGAAGAGTGTACGCTGTCTTCTGCGATCTTCAATTTCAGCAATCGCTCGATGAGGACGAATTGATGATGCATCCAAGAGGCGAGATTGTGTTGAAATGAACACAATGTTAATCCACCCGAAAACTCTAAGAAATATGCTTACTAATTTCGGCCAAGAAATGAGAGGGAGAAGCAGTGTTTCGAATTTGCAAGTGTGTCTTTAATGTGGTATCTCTCCCTTTATTTATAGACAAGGGAGAGGTGCCAAGTGGTAGTTAGGACACCCCTTTGGCCGAAAATACATGTACTTTCGGCCAAGGGTGATAACCAACACCTCCTGGTCACAAAAGGAGGGAAGGTTCATGGTAACCTCCTCCAACTTCCATTTTGGCGAATGGGTGCCTCCTTAGAGGCACCTCTTCGCCTAAATCAGCCTTCCTAGGTGTAGCTACTCATATGTAACCACCTAGTAAGTATCCCATGTAGTAAGGTACATACACCATGCACCTAGGATGCTCCTTTTACCAAAATACCCTTTATTTTGTCCAAAAGGTGCAAATGGAAGTAATTACTTGTGAATCAATATGAAACATCCCAAAGATGTTCCAAATGATCATACCATACACATTTGAGCTCCCACGAGCTAACATGAGCTGGAGTTAGCTACATATAGCTAATTCGGAGCTCTCACTTAGCATCATAAGCTTAAGTGTCATGTCAAATGATCTTAGTGCGCCAAATATACTAACATGTCGACCGTCATAAGTGTTTAGCTTGTGCTGCCAGAACTGATCCGGAAGAGGGGTCTCCAAGACCCGCTGAGTGAAGGGCTGGGTCCAGAGGTGACCCAAACCCATCCTGGTGATACTATGGACACTAGCCCTCTCCTCTCTTCTCTCCAGTTCTTCTACCCGTTTAGTCAGTGCTATAAGCACAGGTGAAGGAGAGTCAGGATGACTTACTTGTTGAGGCGGGGTGGCAGGGCGTTCAGTTTGACTGGTTCGCAGTGTCACCGCGCTGTTCAAAACGCTCCTGAGAGTACTAGCGAGTGTTTCGCGTAGATTTTGAGCCACCGCCTCAGTGATTGACTGCAGGACGGCCAGATCAAGGCCTGATGCTGGAGAATTTGTTGGGGGGGTGGCGTGCCCCTGAAGCATGTTGCGGGTAACGTGGGAGGAGCTCCCTTCCGTTGAATGAACTGAGAATTCCCCTGGTTGCGCGCGGACGCTGTCCGGAGAGGTTTTCGTTGGTGGATCGTTGTTGGTGACCACGACGGGCGGATTCCTCCGCCCTTGGTGATTGTGCCTACTCGTGCTCTAGGTAACAGGCATGACTTACTTGTGGTTTGTGATATGGGTTTTTTGATGAGAACTTCGTTCCCACAGACGGCGCCAAACTGATAGCCGCGTTCCTGAGGCAGGTGCGAACTCTCAGTTGAGTGTTGATGGTGTTGTGTTCTTGAGAGCTCCAAGCTTGCGGTCCAAAGTGATCTGTAAAGGATGAAGAGAACACTTAGGAGTAGCAAGAGAGGAGTGGGGGGCGTGTAGAAGCTTACCCAGTTTAAGGTGGACATCACCCTATTTATAGGGTGATGCCAGGAGGAGCCTCCCCCAGTTGAAGCCTTGGACAGGCTGTGAGACAAGTCTGTCAGACTTTAGGAGATAAGGCGGCTGTGATGATGAAGATCTCAACAAACCGCCTTAGGAGATTCGCTTGTCAGAGAATGTCTGGCGTATAAATCTGGTAAAGATCACTCAGGCTCGTGCCGACCTCCTCATTGGTTGCTTAATGTCAGATGACCAAGTGGCCTATCAAGTAGCGGCGAAGGCCTGCAAAGGGGCGAAGGCCCGGATAAAGTGAAGCCAATAGAGGTGTAAGGTTCGCACAAACCTGGGTGCAAGGGCCTTATCTGGCGGGGCCAGTATAGGCATGGGAGTCCTCGCGAAGGCGAGTTGAGACTGTAGGAGTGAGACCCGCGAAGGTTTCGGAGACTCGCGAAGGCGAGTGAGACCGCAAGGGCGAGACCTGCGAAGGAGAGAACTGAGACCGCATGGGCGAGACCCGCGATCTGGCGAGGGTGAGACCTTTCAAAGGCGAGCTGGAAGATCGTGAGGGCAAGACCTCGCGCAGGCGAGACTTGACAGCGAGAGTGAGACCTCGCGCAGGCGAGCTGGGGGCCCACGAGGGTGAGACCTCGCGAAGGCGAGCTGGGAGACCACGAGGGTGTGACCTCGCGCAGGCGATACTTGGGATTGTGAGGAGTAAGACCTCGCGCAGGCGAGCTGGGAGACCGCGAGGGCGTGACCTCGCGCAGGGAATACTTGAGACCGCGAGGAGTAAGACCTCGCGTAGGCGAATTGTGAAGCCGTGAGGGCTAGACCTCGCGAAGGTGAGACTGGAGACCGCGAGGGCGAGACCTGCGGGGCCTTGTGTGATTCTGATGCGATGCGGGCGGACACCGTTGCTCCTATAGAGGCTGTGCCCGTATCAGTGGTGAAGCCAGTCCCTCTTGAGGACCCCGCCAATCTTGAGGCCTTCGTGTCTGGGCTTTTCGCGAGCCCTCCTCAAGCTCAAGGCGAAGACCTGTGTGGGCACGTGGTCACGGCAGAGATTGCTGCCAAAGGGAACATGCCCCTCAAAGAGGCAGGATGTCAGCAGGGGAAATCCTGCTATCCATGAGGAGGAGGGGCAAACAGGTTGCTAAGGCCATCAGCAGTTCTGGCCAGCAGGAGGCAGTGGTCACTCCTGCGGAGGAGGTGGTGGTCACCCCTGTGGGGGAGGAGATGATGGTCATTACTGCAGGGGAGGAGGCCCCTGAAGGAGCCAAAAGGGGATTACCCTTCCGCACAGCAAGGGGATTACCCTTGGGGCGGGGCGAGTTGAAGGTCAGCTAGGGTTTGTAGAGACAAGACCCGCAGCTACCTATTTTGAAGATGCCCGTGCGGAAGACCCGGTGAGGCGCGCGAGGGCGACTTATACAGGGACCTTCCTGAAGGAGCCAAAAGGGGGTTACCCTTCCGCACCGCAAGGGGATTACCCTTGGGGCGGCGGGGCGAGTTGAAGGTCACTTGGGGATGAGTGTTACGGTCACCCCGAGCGGGTTGCGACCGGGTGACCCGGGGCTCCGGTTTTAGCCTGCGGGTCACGTTTTTCGGCGTTCAAGCGGCTCCCGGGCCCTATCCGAGTATCATTTTGGCGAACCCCTCCGTATTTGAGGTCGTGTGGGTCCCCCGGACGTTTCCGCCGAAAATATTTTTCTGGCGCCGGGGGGTTGTCGGGGTCGTCTTGGGACGTACAGCGGGCTCGGTAGCACTCTCGAGATCTCAGTTTGGGAAGCCGTTCGCAGTTTTGGAGTCGTGGAGACGTCCCGGAGGTGGTTGTAGAGTTTAATATTTGGGGCGGGACGTTCGGTTCCGGGCGACTCCCGGGGCTCGGGACGGGAATCCCGGGGCTCGGGATGGAAATTTTCTGACGGCTTTGGGGTAAGTTGTGTTTAAATTTAAGATGGAATTTATGGGTATTTTTATAGAATTTTTGGAGTGACGGAATTTCGGCTCAGGTTGACACGCTCGCACGTCGGGTTTTTGTTCGGGTTCAGCGAGCTCGGTAGGACACTCCGGAAAGGTAAATGAATTTCTGAAAAATGTTCTGTGAATGTTATAATATTCTGAAGGTTGTGTCCAAGTTTCGTTAATTTTGGAATTCGGTAATTATTTTTGGGCAAAAAGAATTGGAACTTTCGGAAAAATTGGGAGTTAATTTGCAAATGGGTGCAAATTTAAAAGAAATCAGCATGGGCAGCAGCAGCCCTTTCTTTTTTCGGCAGCAAGTGTGTGTGTGTGTGATTAATGGGACACATGTCCTATTTTAATTTAGGAAGGGAGGTATGGGTTTAAAGTAGAAAATATATAAGGCATATTATTACATAATATAAGACTTATCTCATTTCCTTCTTTTCTTCTCCATCTTCTTCTTCCTGCTGCCCCTGCCGAAACCTCCATTGAAGGCCAACCTCAAGCTTGAACTTCTTATTCTTGGGAGAAATCAAAGAGGAATTGGTTGCTACTTGTGGTAAGTACCTTCCTAAGTCCTCTTTTCACATTAGTTTTGAAGTTTAGTGGTTAAAAGAGAAGTTTTGGTAAATGTTGGGTTTGTTCTTAGCTATAAGCTAGGATGATTTTCTTCCTCCCATCTTTTAGTATGTTGTTCTTGGGTGGTAGGAGAGTGTTAATCAAGTGTTGGATTTTGGAAAACACAACTTGGAAGGAAACCCTATGTTGGCCGAAATTATGGAAGATTTTCCAAAATGGTGTGTGTTTGTTATCTTGTTTCATGCTTCAAGTATGTTAGTTCTAGCATGATTCTAAGCTTGTGTGTGGATTTAATTTGATGGAAAACAAGTTGAGGTGCAAACCCCCTTTTGGTCGAATTGGTTAAGTGTATGTTCATGATGGATTTTGTTGTTTGGGTGCAATTGGATAGCATTCATGGTTTAGGAATGTAATTGGTGGTTAGAATGGTTGTTTGGTAGCTTGAATGGATTGAATTGGAAGTTGGATGAAAAGTTGGTTAAGAACCGAATCTTTGAATGATTCTTTTTCAATGTTGGAGGTTCATTTTGGTTGAATTGGATGTTAATATGGTGTTGGGGTTGAATTTAGGAGTGGATGGAAGTTTGAAATGTTGAATTCGGTTAAGGAATGAAAAAGTTACAATTAATCGGGATTATCGGAAAATGGCGGGTAATGAAGGGTTTAAGGTTGGATTTGATCAGTTCTGCTTATTGTATGATGTTTGTCAATGTGAAATCTTGCATTGTCTAGGTTGGTTCTGAATTCTGACGTTTCTGTGAAAATCTGGAATTTTACGGAAATTCTGTCGGATTTTCGGTTTTGGGGTCGGGGGTTGTAATTTGGTAGTGTGGTTGATGAGGATGCTAATTCAACTTGGTTTGGCAGATTCTGAGTTTCGGTGGTTAGGAAAAGAGGAGTTCTAAGTTTCGGGGCACGGTGTAGGTGTTATCCAGAATCGGTCCAATACTCTGGATTTTTAGGTAAGGGTTTGGTTACGTTGTTTTGGTAAGCTAAGTATATGTTTTGGTTTCATTTTACATTGCGCTAGTATTTCGGAATATTATGCCTTTGGGCATATTCTGTAGTTTGTAGGAGTATGCCTTATGGCATACTCTGTCTGTTAATATTACGACAGTTGTGGGTTCGCTACCCCAGCTGGTGCACCATGCTTCTGTATTAGCTTCGGCTTCTGACTCCCTTAGTGGAGGCTGTCGTTCCGATTTACTAAAAGGGTTATGGCGATTTAGAATCGCACGTCCTTCGGGATTCCGATTTATTTTCTGTACATGCATGCTATTCCGTATTCTGTTGCATATATTGCTATCTTTCTGTTTTGCAGGGTTACATATACTTACCTTACCCCTTATCCCTTACGGGGTCCTTTTAGGACTCACCCTTCTTTGGGTTCTGTTTTTGGGTTTGGTGCACTGATAAGCGGCCTGCGGAGTAGGGTTCCGTGAGGTTCTACCTCGGTTGTGTTTTGCAGCAGCTTCACCTTGCGGCCCGGGATTGTCTTTTGGATCTGAATCCCGCGAGGTATTTGACGCTTAGTCCTAGGCTTGGCTCTGTAGCTGCATGTGCATATTTTCTGGTTTGCTGTAATGATTGTATTTCTGTATATATTTATATATTCATTACGTATATGTTCTCGGCGCTTGGCGCTTGCTAGACATTTTAGGTTACGTGAATTCTGTATGTATATGTGTTTTGGTGCGTAAGCACTCGTCCCACGGAGGCGGGGCTTACTCGTTATTAGTGCATGAATTGTATGGTTGCATTTTATTTTGGTTATACGCATGAAATTTCCGTTAGCTTGCTTCCACAATCTTTCCGTTTTGGGTCCGCTACGCGCGGCGGGTCTCGATGGACTGCCACTCCTTTCCATTCCGGCTTCCGCTTCCGGCGTCCGCGCCCGCCTCCGCAACCGGGCTCGGGCGGCGTGCGGTGACAAGTTGGTATCAGAGCAGGTAAGTGACCATATTGGTCGTCAGTGGTGACTTGTAGTGACAACTATTGTTCTACATTTTATTTTAGAATGGTTTGGTACGGAGATTGGCCACCTCCTTACTCAAACCACTTCAAAATAAAATTGTGGAGCAAAGTTTGGTCCTTCAAGTTATCCTGGTGGTTGCAGTACGGAATCCGAACTTGGGACTTTGGTAAAGGTGTTACAAGTAAAGGATTGTGGAAAAGCTTCAGGTACGTAAAATTGTGTGTTAGGAAAAGATTTGGTGAAATAAGCATGAATTGCTTCCGTGATTCTGTGAAATGCATGATTATGTTGTTTTGCAAAAATAACTTCTGAGTTAAGTACTGCATTGCACTACAGAGCCTTAGTAAGTCTTTGCTAGTTTCGTAGGGATTAGAGGTAACTGATTGTTTTGGACTCTGTTTGGTCCGAAATGTTTCAGAATGGTTAACACGCGCCGACAGCGTGATTTACGACCGGAGGAGGGGACCGTAATCCCACACCTCCGAGAGGTAGAGAGGAGAGACAGGGGCATTCTGAGCCAGAGCGGGTACATACCCCGCCACCGGTTGTGCAGCAGGGTCAGGGGTCTACCACTGCTTTGGTTCATGTGCTGGAGCAGGTCCAGCAGTTGTTGAGGACACTGGTACCGGAGCAGGTTCCGTGCGATCCACAGTGCGAGAGGATTCGGTCGTGGCACCGTCTGTGCATCTTGATGGGAGGGTGAGTAGCCACACCGGACTACCACCCACACTCATGTACGGGCCCGATCGAGAGTGAGTCGAGGAGGACGCGGAGCGCAGGAACCCGCGATCTCGGAGGGTACGACGAGCGTAGCTCCACGGCTCGCTCCGATCGTTCGACCGGGAGACACATCAGCCCCTCGGCGGCGGAGGGTTATTGAGCTGGATTCTGATACCACCCGTCGGACCCACCGACGACGGGGAGGTTTGGGGCATCACTCTGATTCTGATGATGTCCGTTTGTTGGAGAGGTTCCAGCGGCTGAACCCTAGGAAGTTTGATGGCAAGGGAGGTCCCGAGGCAGCGGAGACCTGGTTCATGGAGATTGATAAGCTCCTGGGAGGTTACACTTACCTTCCACAGTGATGGTATCCCTTGCCACGTTCAATCTGCAGGAGGGAGCAGATCATTGGTGGAGGAGCCTTCAGGGCAATCTGAGGGCGAATGCGGGGCTGGCACCCGATCAGGAGGTGGAGGTCACTTGGGAGCAGTTTACGCAGCTGTTCCATCGGAGGTTCATCGGGGCTGCAGCTAGGGATCTGCGACAGGCACAGTTTGACGAGCTTGGCAGGGAGACAGGACTGTCGCAGAGTATGAGCGTGAGTTTGACAGGCTTATCCACTACGTACCGCAGTACCACGGTATGGAGGAGGAGAAGGCGAAGAGGTTTATCCGTCGACTGCGCCCCGAGTACAGATGGGCTCTGAGGCCGTTGGATATTACTACCTACGGAGAGGCGGTTCATAAGGCTCAGCTCCTCGAGCAGGAGGACGTTGAGAGTCGCCTCACCTCGCAGAGAGGTCAGGGGACTTCGAGGGGTTCCACGCGGCGAGGACCCCGGCAGGGTTTCAGACGGCGAGCAGACCCGGGCGATCTAGTGGAGGTAGGGGAGCATCACCCTCACGACCTTGTCCGACTTGTGGTGGGTATCACCCGGGTAGACCTTGTTACCGGCGGGAGGGCCGGTGTTTGCGATGCGGGTCGGATACTCACTGGGTACGGGACTGCCCTCAGACGGTGGGGCAGGGTTCTGGTAGTTTTCAGCGTCAGCAGTCTCGGGCACCGCCCAACGCGCCGCGAGGGCGTGGGTTTCAGCGGGGTGGCCCGAGACCTCAGCAGCGACCACAGCTTCAGCCACCCCCTCCACCGCAGCAGCCTAGGGCAGGACGCGTTTTTCAGATAGAGCAGGGAGGTCCTAGTCAGCGAGAGGCCCTAGTCATCGAGGAGGACCCGGTCAGCGGCGGGCCCGGCCAGCGGGGAGGCTCGACTCAGCTGGGAGTCTTGGAAGGTACTGTATTTCTGAACGATTCTTCTGTTCATGCGGTATTTGATTCTGGAGCGTGTATCTCTTTTGTAGCTCAGAAATGTGTTACTTCTCTGCACCTTACTGTTAGTACTTTGTCGCAGATGTATTTAGTAAAAGCTGGGAGTCGGTTCATTTTCCAATGGGATGGTTCGGGGTTGTACTATATCCGTAGGCGGGCATCGATAGTATCGGACTTGTTGGTTCAGGACACGCCGAACTATGATGTTATTCTTGGGATGGATTGGCTATCCAAGAATTCTGTGCACATTGATTGTGCAGCCCGTACCATTATGGTATCTGGAGAGGTACTACCTCTCACGACTCCGACTGATTTGACTATCGCACAGCATAGCACGAGTTGCGGTCTGGACCAGCTGTCGGTAGTTGGTGTAGGGGAATGCTTCGATCTGAATGAGGCGGATACTAGGTTGAGGCTAGCTAGTATACCGGTAGTTCGAGATTTTCCGCAGGTATTTCCGGAGGAGTTGCCCGGATTACCACCAGAGCGGGAAATTGTGTTTGAGATCTACCTGCAGTCGGGCACTGCTCCGATATCTATTCCCCCTTATCGGATGCCCATTTCTGAGATGCAGGAGTTAAAGAAGCAGTTGGAGGAATTACAGCGAAGGGCTTCATCCGACCGAGCACTTCGCCGTGGGGTGCTCCGGTTACATTTGTAAAGAAGAAAGATGGGACACTCCGACTCTGTATAGACTACGAGACGGTTGAATGCCCTTCTTGTGAAGAATAAGTATCCGTTACAGAGTATTAACTGTCATTTTTATCAACTTCGGATTCGAGAGTTTTCTCGAAGATTGATCTGAGATCTGGATACTTTCAGATTAGGGTGAAGGAGGAGGATATACCTAAGACTGCTTTCCGCACCCGGTATGGACACTTTGAGTTTACGGTCATGCCATTTGGGCTGACCAATGCTCGGCAGCATTCATGGATCGATGCATCGGGTGTTCCGCCGTACTTGGACTCATTCGTGGTGGTCTTCATTGATGATATTCGATATATTCTCGAGATGCGGACTCGCATCGGGAGCATCGAGGTAGTTCTGCGAGACACTTTGGGAACATCAGCTTTATGCTAAGTTCTCAAAGTGTGAGTTCTGAATCCGGAGGTCACCTTTCAGGACATGTTATTTCGAGCATGGTCTGCTGTGGACCCAGAGAAGGTGAGAGCGATTCAGGGCGGAAACAACCTACCACGGTGCGGGAGATCGGGAGCTTCTGGGATTAGCGAGGATATTATCGGAGGTTCGTGCAGGGGTTTTCTATTCTCGGCATCTCCGCTCACGCAGATTGACCAAGAAGGGTCAACCGTTTATCTGGTATGAAAGGTGTGATCATATTTTTCAGGTATTGAAGCGGCAGTTGACCAACTCTCATATTCTGTCTCTTCCATATACGAGCTTGCCGTATGTGATCTATACGGATGCTTCCACATCCGGTTTGGGGTGTGTGCTGATGCAGGATCGGAATGTGATAGCTTATGGGTCGAGGCAGCTGCGACCGCATGAGCTGAACTATCCGACACATGATCTGGAGTTGGCTGCAGTGATCTATGCGCTGAAACAATGGAGGCATTATCTGCTTGGTAACAAATTTCAGATTCTTACCGACCATAAGAGTCTGAAATATCTGTTTAAGAAGAAGTAGCTTAACATGAGGCAGCGCCGATGGCTCGAATACATTAAGGACTATGAGTGCAGTATCGAGTACATCTCTGGTAAGGGCAACACGGTTGCCGATGCACTGAGCAGGAAGTATACCGGGTTGGTCAAGGGAGGAGGTGTTGGTGACCGATCCGAGGAGAGTGATCTGACGTGCCTTTGGCACAGGTGGCAGCTCTGGGAGCGTGCTCAGGTATACACACTTACTATACATTATGAGTGGCTTGATAGAGTGCGCTAGGCGCAAGGTAGAGATCCGGGGCTGAAGAGGTTATCTGGGAGGATAAGGGGTCTTTGTTACCGGCATTTCAGTATAGGCGAGGATTGCTATACTTCCGAGACCGCCTTTATGTACCGGAGGATCGGGAGCTCGAATGAGATTTTAGAGGAGGCACACTCGAGCAGATTGAGCATTCACCCCGGGAGTGAGAAGATGTATCATGATCTGCGTACTCACTTCTGGTGGCCTGGGATGAGGAGGCACATTGCCACACATGTGTCTAGGTGTGCCGTTTGTCAGCAGGTGAAGATTGAGCACCAGAAACCGGCAGGGACACTGCAGACTTTGCCCATTCCAGTCCGGAAGTGGGGCAATGTTACTATGGATTTTCTGACTGCACTGCCCCTGACACGGTCCCGCCATGATGCTATCTGGGTTATTGTGGATCGGCTGACAAAGTGCGCACACTTTCTGCCTATTCGGATCACTGAACCTCTGGAGAAGCTTGCCCGGCTTTACATCGGTGAGATTATGCGATTACATGGAGTACCGAGACTCCATTGTATCTCGACCGTGATCCGCGTTTCACGGCACAGTTACGGAGGGCTTTTCATGAAGCGCTGGGCACGCGACTCCATCCGAGTACTGACTTATCACCCACGGCGGCGGGCGGTCGGAGCGGGTGATTCGGATATTGGAGGATATGCTACGGAGCTGTACTTTAGACTTTGGAGGAGATTGGGACCAGCAATTGCCTTTGATTGAGTTCTCGTACAACAACGGCTTCCAGGACTACGATTGGTATGGCACCATATGAGGCGTTATGCGGGAGGAGGTGTATGACACCGCATTGCTGGACCGATGCGTCTGATAGGGTTGAGTTGGGACCCGAGCTTATTGAGGAGACTACGGCGAAGATCAGATTGATTCAGGCGCGGATCAAAGCCGCGAACGACCGCACCACTACTTACGCGAACCGTCGCCGTAGGGCTCTGGAGTTTGAGGTTGGGGATAGGGTTTGGCTCAAGGTAGCACCTATCCGAGGGACAGTCAGATTCGGGAAGAAGGGCAAGTTGGCCCCACGGTATATCGGCCCATATGAGATTCTGGAGCGGGTCGGTAGGGTTGCATACCGGTTGGCATTACCTCCTAGTCATGCTGTGCACAATGTCTTCCATGTCGGCATGTTGAAGAAGTGCATTACGGATCCGACTCGAGCGATTCCAGTGGAGGAGGTGCAGTGGAACCCGATCTTTCTTATCGGGAGGTACCGGTAGCCTTTACGGATAGGGATGTCAGGAGACTCCGTAGAAAGTTGCTTCCCATGGTAAAGGTTCAGTGGTCACATCATACTGACCGGGAGGAGACTTGGGAGACAGATAAGGACATTCAGGATAGATACCCCGAGAATTATCAGCGGTTGATACAGCTCTTGGAGGACCAAGAGTCCTAAGGGGAGAGAATGTTACGGTCACCCCGAGCGGGTTGCGGCCAAGGTGACCGAGAGCTCGGTTTTAGCTGCGGGTCACGTTTTTCGGCGTTCGGGCGGCTCCCGGCCCTATCCGAGTATCATTTTGGCGAACCCCTCCGTATTTGAGGTCGTGTGGGTCCCCGGACGTTTCCGCCGAAAATATTTTTCTCGCGCCGGGTTGTCGGGTCGTCTCGGGGCGTACAGCGGGCTCGGTAGCACTCTCGAGATCTCAGTTTGGGAAGCCGTTCGCAGTTTTGGAGTCGTGGAGACGTCCGGAGGTGGTTGTAGAGTTTAATATTTGGGGCGGGACGTTCGGTTCGGGCGACTCCGGGAGCTCGGGGCGGGAATCCCGGGGCTCGGGATGGAAATTTTCTGACGGCTTTGGGGTAAGTTGTGTTTAAATTTAAGATGGAATTTATGGGTATTTTTATAGAATTTTTGGAGTGCCGGAATTTCGGCTCAGGTTGACACGCTCGCACGTCGGGTTTTGGTTCGGGTTCAGCGAGCTCGGTAGGACACTCCGGAAAGGTAAATGAATTTCTGAAAAATGTTCTGTGAATGTTATAATATTCTGAAGGTTGTGTCCAAGTTTCGTTAATTTTGGAATTCGGTAATTATTTTTGGGCAAAAAGAATTGGAACTTTCGGAAAAATTGGGAGTTAATTTGCAAATGGGTGCAAATTTAAAAGAAATCAGCATGGGCAGCAGCAGCCCTTTCTTTTTCGGCAGCAAGTGTGTGTGTGTGTGATTAATGGGACACATGTCCTATTTTAATTTAGGAAGGGTGGTATGGGTTTAAAGTGATGGAAAATATATAAGGCTTATTATTTCCATAAAAGAAGACTTATCTCATTTCCTTCTTTTCTTCTTCATCTTCTTCTTCCTGCTGCTCTTGCCGAAACCTCCATGGATGCCAACCTCAAGCTTGAACTTCTTATTCTTGGGAGAAATCAAAGAGGAATTGGTTGCTACTTGTGGTAAGTACCTTCCTAAGTCCTCTTTTCACATTAGTTTTGAAGTTTAGTGGTTAAAAGAGAAGTTTTGGTAAATGTTGGGTTTGTTCTTAGCTATAAGCTAGGATGATTTTCTTCCTCCCATCTTTTAGTATGTTGTTCTTGGGTGGTAGGAGAGTGTTAATCAAGTGTTGGATTTTGGAAAACACAACTTGGAAGGAAACCCTATGTTGGCCGAAATTATGGAAGATTTTCCAAAATGGTGTGTGTTTGTTATCTTGTTTCATGCTTCAAGTATGTTAATCCTAGCATGATTCTAAGCTTATGTGTGGATTCAATTTGATGGAAAACAAATTGAGGTGAAAACCCCCTTTTGGCCGAATTGGTTAAGTGTATGTTCATGATGGATTTTGTTGTTTGGGTGCAATTGGATAGCATTCATGGTTTAGGAATGTAATTGGTGGTTAGAATGGTTGTTTGGTAGCTTGAATGGATTGAATTGGAAGTTGGATGAAAAGTTGGTTAAGAACCGAATCTTTGAATGATTCTTTTTCAATGTTGGAGGTTCATTTTGGTTGAATTGGATGTTAATATGGTGTTGGGGTTGAATTTAGGAGTGGATGGAAGTTTGAAATGTTGAATTCGGTTAAGGAATGAAAAAGTTACAATTAATCGGGATTATCGGAAAATGGCGGGTAATGAAGGGTTTAAGGTTGGATTTGATCAGTTCTGCTTATTGTATGATGTTTGTCAATGTGAAATCTTGCATTGTCTAGGTTGGTTCTGAATTCTGACGTTTCTGTGAAAATCTGGAATTTTACGGAAATTCTGTCGGATTTTCGGTTTTGGGGTCGGGGGTTGTAATTTGGTAGTGTGGTTGATGAGGATGCTAATTCAACTTGGTTTGGCAGATTCTGAGTTTCGGTGGTTAGGAAAAGAGGAGTTCTAAGTTTCGGGGCACGGTGTAGGTGTTATCCGAATCGGTCCAATACTGGATTTTGAGGTAAGGGTTTGGTTACATTGTTTTGGTAAGCTAAGTATATGTTTTGGTTTCATTTTACATTACGCTAGTATTTGAATATTATGCCTTTGGGCATATTCGTAGTTTGTAGGAGTATGCCTTATGGCATACTGCATGCATTAATATTACGGCAGTTGTGGGTTCGCTACCCACCGGTGCACCATGCTTCAGTATTAGCTTGGCTTCCGACTCCCTTAGTGGAGGCTGTCGTTCCGATTTATTATAAGGGTTATGGCGATTTAGAATCGCACGTCCTTCGGGATTCCGATTTATTTTCTGTACATGCACGCTATTCCGTATTCTCGTTGCATATATTGCTATCTTTCTGTTTTGCGGGGTTACATATACTTACCTTACCCCTTATCCCTTACGAGGTCCTTTTAGGACTCACCCTTCTTTGGGTTACTGTTTTTGGGTTTCGTGGTGGGCGATAAGCGGCTGCGGAGTAGGGTTCCGTGAGGTTCTACCTCGGTTGTGTTTTGCAGCTTCACATTGCGGCCTGGGATTGTCTTTTGGATCTGAATAACGCGCGAGGTATTTGACGCTTAGTCCTAGGCTTGGCTCTGTAGCTGCATGTTCATATTTTATGGTTTGCTGTGATGATTGTATTTATGTATATATTTATATATTACATTACGTATATGTTCTCGGCGCTTGGCGCTTGCTAGACATTTTAGGTTACGTGAATTACGTATGTATATGTGTTTTGGTGCGTAAGCACTCGTCCCACGGAGGGCGGGGCTTACTCTGTTATTAGTGCATGAATTGTATGGTTGCATTTTATTTTGGTTATACGCATGAAATTTCCGTTAGCTTGCTTCCACAATCTTTCCGTTTTCGGGTCCGCTACGCGCGGCGGGTCTCGATGGACCTGCCACTCCTTTCCATTCCGGCTTCCGCTTCCGGCGTCCCGGCGCCCCCGCCTCCGCAACCGGGCTCGGGCGGCGTGCGGTGACAAATGAGACCCGTAACTACCTGTTGGAGGTGTCTGCGCGGAAGGCCCGGTGAGGCGCGCGAGGGCGACTTATACAGAACCTTCTTGAAGGAGCCAAAAGGGGATTACCCTTCCGCACCGCAAGGGGATTACCATTGGGGCGGGGCGAGTTGAAGGTCAGTTGGGGATGAGACCCGCAACTACCATTGGCGCGCCCGCAAGGGGCTTCCCTTTGTGTGGGTGCGCGAATGGGACTTGACAAGGTCTGGTGCCGTGATTTAGGCGAGTAGCCAGTCTGACCAGTTGGGTGCAGAGGGCTATTGAGAGGCGATTGTATTGCCGTGTAATGCTGTAAGAGAGGAGGAAATACACTTGTATTTTATTGAATTGAAAAAATAAGACTGAGGACTTACACGTAATATGGGCGTAAGTCATCCGCATCAAAGTTGCGGGGAAGAAGACGACCAGCATGGTCTTGTAATTCATATACTCCTGGGTGGACTTGTTTATGAACAATGTAAGGTCCGTCCCAGTTGGGTCGCAAGACACCCTGTTTGGGGTCGCGAGCAGTGAGGGCGGACTTGAGCAAGGCAAGGCCCCCTTGTTGTAGTGCCTTGGGCCTGACCCTGGCATTATGATGAAGATTGAGCCTCTGTTTGAGGGCAAACATGCGGAGGCGAGCGCCCTCGCGCAATTCCTCGAGTAGGTCTAGTTTGGCGCGAAGCCCTTGAGCGTTGGCCTCGTCAGTGAAGTTGATCATACGGATCGTAGGAAGATCTGCCTCAATAGGTAGAAGTGCGTCTGCGCCATAAACCAGGGAGAAAGGTGTCTCGCCTGTTGGGGTGCGCGTTGTGGTGCGATAGTCCCACAAGACGCTTGGGAGTTCATCTACCCAGCGGCCTTTGGCCCCCTCAAGGCGTTTCTTGAGGCCCTCCTTGAGGGTACGGTTGGTGACCTCAACTTGGCCATTGGACTGGGGGTGCGCCACTGGGGCAAAAAGCATGCGGACGTTGTTATCCTGGGCCCATTGTTGGACGCTATGACTGGCGAACTGAGTGCCATTGTCTGTAATGATGGCGCGGGGGCTGCCGTACCGGCAAACAAGATTCTTCCAAAGAAACTTGATGATTTTGGCGGAGGTGATGGAGACCAAGGGCTCTACCTCGACCCATTTAGAGAAGTAATCAACTGCGACCACACAGAAGCGGTACTGACCTGGCGCGGTTGGCATTGGACCAATGAGATCAAGGCCCCACAGGGCGAAGGGCACTGGGTTTGTCAGTGCTGGAGACTCCGTAGATGGCAGTCTTTGGATGCGAGAGTTGATCTGGCACTGGTGGCATGTTTTGACCAGTGCAGCGGCGTCCTTTTTCAGGGTGGGCCAGTAGTATCCTTGACGGAGGGCCTTATGGGCCAGTGCCTCCGCCGCTATGTGTGCGCCATAGTTGCCTTGGTGGAGGGTGTCCAAGATGGAGTGTCCCTTGAGAGTGCTGAGGCAGCGTTGGAGGGGTGCTGCAAATCCGCGATGCCGTAGTTGTTCATTAATGAGAACAAAGCGGAGGGCCCACTTGTGGGCTTTTGGGTCCTCGACGGTGGCCTGAAGCTCGACGATGATGGGGTCTCGCCAATCTGTAATTGGATCTTGTGTTGCCAGTGAGGCAATATTGATGGTCTCCGCGATCAAGGGGCTCGCGAGAGCGGTCAAGGCGGAGGGTGTCTTTCCCTTGGACAGCATGTCTGCTGTGGTATTCTCAGAGCGAGGAATATGGATGAAGATGGCCTCCTCAAAGTTGGTCCGCAAGGCGTTCACCAATTTGAGATATTTGCTCAGGGTGGCGTCTTTGCATTCAGCGCACCCTTGGACCTGGTGGATCACCAGTTGCGAGTCGCTGTGGACATGGAGGCGGCGAATGCCTGCCCTTATGGCGAGTTTGAGCCCCGTGATGAGGGCCTCATACTCTGCAACATTGTTAGTTACTTGAAACTGAAAAGATACGCGAAGGGAAGCTTCCATACCTAGGGGTCCGCGTAGATATACGCCCCCTGCGGGGGATCCAAGTTTGGATGAGCCATCCACGAACATGTCCCATTCTGGGGAAGTGGGTTGTGGCACGGAGCCCTGCTCAGGGGCAGGGATGATGTTGACATCTGAGAATTCCGCAATGAAGTCGGCGAGGGCTTGGCCCTTAATCGCCTTCCTGGATTCATAGTTGATGTTGAAGCCACCTAGCTCGATACACCATTTGGCGAGGCGCCCTGAATGTTCGGGTCGCCTGAGGATCTCTTGGATTGGTAAGTCCGTTCGGACTACAATTGTGTGCCCTTGGAAGTAGGGCTTGAGCTTCCGCGCTGCATATACCAGAGATAAGATAGCCTTTTGAAGAGGAGGATACCTCATTTCCGTAGCCTGGAGGGTGTGGCTGGTGTAGTAGACTGGCCATTGTTTGGCGGCTTCTTCCTTGATAAGGACAGAGGCGACGCTCTTGTCTGAGGTGGCAAGATAGAGGACCAGGTCATCGCCTGGCCTAGGACACTTGAGTGCAGGCAACTCTTGCAAGTGTTGTTTGATTGAGTCATATGCCTCCTGGCATTCCTCTGTCCATTTGCAAGCCTTCTTCCTGCGGATTTGATCAAAGAAAGGTCTGCAACGGTCGCTGAGTTTAGAGACGAATCGTCCCAAGGCCACCAGCTTTCCTGCCAGTTGTTGTACTTCTTTGAGCCCCCTAGGGGTGCGAAGACTGGTGATAGCTTCAATCTTCTTGGGATTCGCATGAATCCCTCCTTTGGAAATCTGGTAACCCAGAAACTTGCCCTCGCCAACGCCAAAGATGCATTTCTTTGGGTTCAACCGCATGTTATACTTGCGGAAGTTGGCGAATGTTTCCTCCAAGTCTGCGAGGTGTGTCGAGGTGGCCTTGCTTTTAACCACTATGTCATCAACATAGGCCTCAAGATTTCGGCCAATTTGATCTGTGAAGACCTGATTCACAAGCCTTTGGAAAGTAGCCCCCGCGTTCTTTAAGCCAAAGGGCATCCTGATGTAGTGGTAGACGGCTTCGCCAGTGGTGAAGGCAGTTTTCACTGCGTCCTCTGGGTCCATAAAGACTTGATGGTACCCACTATATGCGTCGAGGAAAGAAAAGACTGAGTGGTGGACGGTTGAGTCCACTAGCTGATCAATAGAGGGTAGGGGATAGGGATCCCTTGGGCAGGCCCTATTGACCCCTTTGTAGTCTACGCACAGTCGCCACTGACCACCTTCCTTATCCGCGAGGACTATATTGGCGACCCACTCAGAGTAGTGAACTTCCTTGATTATATTTGCCTTAAGCAATTTTTGCACTTCCGTGCGTACAAAATCTTTACGATCAGGGGCCATACCCCTAGTTTTTTGTCTAACCGGGCTAAAGCCGGGGAGTACACTCAACTTATGAGAAATAATAGCAGGATCCACACCTGGTAAGTCGTCAGGACTCCATGCGAAGACGTCGCTATTGGCATGGAGGAGATGGATGAGTGCTTGCTGGTCTTGCTCTTCAAGGTCTTTTCCAACCCGAAACTTCTTGCCAGGAGAGATTTCAACCTCTTCGAAGGCCCCAGACAAGTCAGGAGCGGCCTCGCCTGCGGGCCCAGTCTCCTCCATGGGTGCCTTTCTCTTAGGCTCTGATGGCTTGGGGAGCTGAGGAGGTCCTGCGAGGGCAGAGACGTAATTTCCTCTGGCCACGTTTTGATTGACGTAAATGTAGGCGTCTCCCGCCGCGGTGTGGAACACCAGAGTTAGGGCCCGCACATCGCAGCGGACGTGGAACTCAGTCTGCGTGTGTCGCCCAATGATGGCGTTGTATGGCGTGGGGAGATCAAGGACAATGAAGTCCACAAAACTAGAGTGGCAGACTTGCTTCTTTTCTTTGGTGATCCCCATCATCATGAAGGGGAGTGTGATTGTTCCCAAGGTTGGGATTTCCTCCCGTCCTACTCCATAGGTGGCCCCCTTCGCGGGCTGGATTTGCGATAGGGGCACCTTTGCCTCAACAAGAGTATGCTTGTAGATGACATTGGCATTCGCCCCGGTGTCCATGTAGACTCTGTCAGTGTCCCATCCCGCAATGCGGGCGGTGATGACCAAGGGGTCCGCATGAGGTACTGCGACAGAGGTGCCATCGCGGCGATGCACTAGGTGAGTTGAGGAATGATCAATCTGATAGATCTGCCTCATGTGACGGCGTCTTGCCGATGCACCTTCGCACTGCGTAATCACGCTGATGTGTCCCCTGGCTGGGGGAATTTGGACTAGATCCTCACGATCTGGGTTCTGTTGGGAGCGGCCCCGCCTGCGGTCCCCCTGTCTGCGATCCTCCTGATTTGCTTCCCGCTTGCGACCCCCATCTGAGTCATGGAGCAAGAACTCCCTGAGTTTGCCTTGGGCAAGCATATCTCCAATCATGCGTTTAAGCTCAAAACAATCCTCAGTGTCGTGACCCTTGTCACGATGATAGCGGCAATATTTACTGCTCTGCCTAGTCACCTCTTGGGAGAGTGGGCGAGGCCACTTGGGGACCTCCCTCTTTTGTTCGAGAGCATGGAGAATGTTGGTGCGGGATTCTCTAAGTGGTGGGAGGGTTGGATACGTCCTCTCCCTGTTGGATGGCGTAGGGTACTGCCTCTGGGACCTGGAGTCCATTCGCGAGGGCTGCCCCTTCGCATCTGATGTGGTGGCCCTCGCAAGCGGTCGAGTGACCTCCTCTGTGTTCATGAACCGGGATGCCGTGCTCAAGAACTGCTCCATGTTGGCGGGGGATTGGTGTGCACATCCACGAAGAAAAGGGACTCCCAGCAGAGGCCCTGGATGGCTGCAAGTAGGCGGGCTTCCTCCCCCAGATTAGGGACTTGGATGGATTCCGCCTGGAAACGCTGAATGTACTCCCTGAGGGGCTCATCTTTCTTCTGTCGAATCTTGAGGAGGTGTCCTGCCGTTTTGGGGGGAGGCTTGGACACCACGAAATGATTGGAGAAATTGCGGGAGAGCTCCTCAAAGGAGTTAAATCGCTTATCGCGAAGGGTGGTATACCAGTTCGCCGCGGCCCCAGTGAGTGTGGAGCTAAAAGCCCTACAAAGGGTGTTGTCATCTGCCCTCGCGATGGCCATCGCGGAGACGTAACGTTGTAGATGAATGTCAGGGTCTGACAAACCGTCGTAAGCATCCAGCTTGGGTTGGCGAAACTGATCTGGAAGAGGGGTCTCCAAGACCCGCTGAGTGAAAGGTTGGGTCCAGAGGTGGTCCAAACCCATCCTGGAGATGTTATGAACACTGGCCCTCTCTTCCCTTTTTTCCATTTCCTCTAACCGTCTAGTAAGCGCGATAAGTATAGACGAAGGAGGGTCAGGATCACTTACTTGTTGAGGCGGGGTGGCGGGACGCTCGGGTTGGCTGGTTCGCAGCGTTCCCGCATTATCCAGAACTCCCCTGAGAGTATTAGCGAGCGTTTCGCGTAAGTTTTGAGCCACCGCCTCAGTGATTGACTGCAGGACGGCCGGATCAAGGCCTGCTGCTGGAGAATTTGGTGGTGGAGTGGTGCGCTCCTGGGGCACGTTACGGTTAACGTGGGAGGAGCTTTCCTCCGTTGAATGAACAGAGAGTTCTCCCCGTTGTGGGGGAACGTTGTTTGGGGAGGCTTCCGACTGTGGGTCGTTATTTGTGACCGTCACAGGTGGATTCCTCCTCCCTTGGCGACTGTGCCTACTCGTGCTCCGGGTAACCGGCATGACTTACTTGTGGTTTGTGATATGGGTTTTTTGATGAGAACTTCGTTCCCACAGACGGCGCCAAACTGATAGTCGCGTTCCTGAGGCAGGTGCGCACTCTCAGTTGAGTTGTTGATGGTGTTGTGTTCTTGAGAGCTCCAACCTTGCTGTTCCAAGTGGTCTGTAGAAGATGAAGAGAACACTTAGGAGTAGCAAGAGAGGAGTGGGGGGCGTGTAGAAGCTTACCCAGTTTAAGGTGGACATCACCCTATTTATAGGGTGATGCCAGGAGGAGCCTCCCCCAGTTGAAGCCTTGGACAGGCTGTGAGACAAGTCTGTCAGACTTTAGGAGATAAGGCGGCTGTGATGATGAAGATCTCAGCAAACCGCCTTAGGTGATTCGCTTGTCAGAGAATGTCTGGCGTATAAATCTGGTGAAGATCACTCAGGCTCGTGCTGACCTCCTCATTGGTTGCTTAATGTCAGATGACCAAGTGGCCTATCAAGTAGCGGCGAAGGCCAGCAAAGGGGCGAAGGCCCAGATAAAGCGAAGCCAATAAAGGTGTAAGGGTCGCACGAACCTGGGTGCAAGGGCCTTATCTGGCGGGGCCAGTATAGGCATGAGAGTCCTCGCGAAGGCGAGTTGAGACCGCGGGGGCGAGACCCGCGAAGGCCAAGGAGACTCGCGAAGGTGAGTGAAACTCAACGGTGAGATCCACGAAGGAGAGATCTGAGACCGCGAGGGTGACCCGCGAAGGGCCAAGGGACCTGCGAGGGTGAGTGAGACCGCAAGGGCGAGACCTGCGATCTGGCAATGGCGAGAGCTCGCGCAGGCGATACTTAAGACCGCGAGGGTATGACCTCGCGAAGGCGAGCTGGAAGACCGTGAGGGTGAGTCCTCACGAAGGCGAGCTGGAAGATCGCGAGGTTTCACGAACCGAGCTAAAAATTTAATCTAACAAAAATCTGTTATTCATACACCCACAAACATATCCAAGCCATTAAATCATACCTTCTTCCCAAATCGTTCACACAAGTCCGAATCGAAATTTCAATATTCGTTTAAGTAAACTCAAGGAAAAGCGACAAGGGTCAAAGGGTAATTGTACCCAATTAGGCTAAACTTTTCCCCAATTCGGATCAGAGTTTCATTGCGCTTGAAGTCCGACTACCCACGACGGCTTGTTATCCACGCCTTTCTTCTCGATTTTTGATTGATTGTTTCTCTGAAATTGATTCAGAACTTTATGTTGATGAAATTCACCGAAATCAGCCAATATCATTGGCACCAAAACCGAGGATCGGGCCGGAAAACGGCTTTCACTCCGAGCCTTTTCTCGACAAAACCAATTACACCATCGAATCGAACTTCGCTCGATCACAAATATATCCTTACCTTTATGAATCCACCGTTGGATTTTACACCAAATTGTTCAGATGCACTTCGGCACCACCTCTGGCGCATTTCTTCCTACGCTCCTGTTATCAAACATGCACAAGAAGGTGCTGGGAACGTTTAGAAACCAATAAATCAAACAACCCTTGTGATTCCATAATCACTTCCAAACTTCAGCAGCTCACGGTTTACAAACCGGGCTGAATCTTCACAAACCGACCTCAGATTATTCACTTACACAACACAAGGATCGTTTTGACATGCTTACCTCGAAGCTTGGCCGAGTATTTGTAAAGTTCACTTTTGGAGCTTCATAAACGTTTCCATGGCTGATTTCGTAGAGAAGGAGAAGGAATAGGAAGAAGAAGAAGATATTATGGCTTTTGCCATTTTATTTTTCCATATATACTTTCTTTTTCTTTCTTTTCTTTTTCTTTTTCCATCTCCTTTATCTCTAGGACAAGTGTCCCTTATCTCTCCCATTTCAGCCGCCTCACTCTTTGTCTTTTCCCATTATGGCTGGTTTGTGGGCCAATTACAATTTGGCACCCCAACTTATCAAAAGTTACAATTTAGCCCAACCCGAAAATTGCAACTTTCAAACCGTAACTCCGAACGGAACGAAAACTTAGACACATTCTCGGGACCTCATATCATACACAAATCATCCTTCACATGTTCAATTACACATCCAAAGTGTCCTACCGGGCCCGCTGAACCCGAGCAAATCCCGACGTGTGCACATAATAACCTGAACCGAAATCCCGTCATGCTAAAATTCCACAAATATTATCATAAAATCCACCTTAACATATAACATAACTTACACTGAAGCCGTCGGAAGAATTTCATCCCGAGTCCCGGGATTCCCGTCCCGAGCCCCAGGAGTCGCCCGGGACCGAACGTCCCCACCCAAAAAATATGCTCCGTAAAAAGATCCGGGACGTTCCCATGTTTCCAAATATGCAAACGGTTTCTCAATCCGAGGTCCCGGGAGCGCTACCGAGCCCGCTGTACGTCCCGAGACAACCCCCCGGTCCCGAAAAATATTTTTGGCGAAAATGTCCGGGGGACCCACACGACCTCAAAACCCGAAGGATTCCCAGAAATACTGCTCAGATAAGTCTCGGGAGCCGTTTAACCGCCCAAAAACTTGACCCGCAGGCCAAAACCGGAGCCCCGGGTTACCCGATTCACAACCCGCTCGGGGTGACCGTAACATCATGCATGCTCTCGGTAGTAACATCATCATCAAGAACAAACAAGGCCGAAACATGCTCAAGAAGCTCAAACAATGGATTGGCATATTCTTTAAAAGAGGAGTAAGGATCATTCTCAAACAATGCATTATCAATCAATATGCATCTTTCTCACTCTCATTAACAACATCAAGCTCATGTATAGCCATCCTACCATCAAACTCAATCAAATTCCAATTCTCCTTATGTATGGCCGAAAGGTGTCTAACAATAAGAGGCATGGCAAACTCATACAAACATGGCATGCACAACAAGGCATTCTTCCCATGGACACATTTAACTTTCAAGCATGCAAAAGAGACAATTCCCGGATCAAATACTAACCTAGGCCACCCACTCTGATCATTCTAGCTCATGTCAATAGGATTTGGTATTTTAATCATGAAGTTGTAGCATCGGCCAAGGTTAGGAAAAGGGTGTGAGGTGCATGCATATGATTACCCCTAAAGTCATTTTTATCATTCAAAGAATAAGGGTTTGCAAGCAAGTCTAACTCATCATCAAGGTGCTCATGATTCGAGACATTATCAACTTGAGTAGAAGCATACTTAACATGAGATCATAAATCTCATCATTGTCACTACAGTCCGTCACATGCTCAAGGTATCCTATTTCATCATCAACACAAGGAGTATGACAAGTATCATCATCACATGTAACAAAACCATCATCATGGAATGGTGTTACATTATCATCAATATGCCCATCCATGCCACTTACATCAATAGCATCCAAGGCAACACTAGGTAGATCATGTTGAAAGTAACCAACACATGGATCATGTGATTCTACACTAGCATGAGGAAGTAATTCATATGCAACATGAGTTATAGTTTCAGTTTCATCATCAAGATAATCATACAACTCATTATCATTAGTTGATAAGTTACCTCTCCCTAATTTAAGGGAGTGTAGATCCTCTCCTTGGCATTGCTCTTCTTCTTCCTTCAATTTAGGCTTGGTGGTCTCCATGATTGGTGCTTTTCGAAGGAGTTTTGTTGGAAGTAAGGTTCATCCCAATTTTCTCTCAAAGGTATGCACACTCCTTTGTTTTCTATCAACTTTCCGCTCTTCATTTTCTCTCGTAGCAGTCCACTCATTTTCTTTCACATAGGCCATTCTAGGATTTTTCTTTGGTAAATAGGTCTCTTCACTTTTCTTTTCAGAGCATCCCTCAACCTCCCTCTCAATCTTTATTCTATTAGCCTCACCATAGGAAGTAGTAGCCTTCTTATGCCTAAGTGTCACATATCCTTCGTTTTTGTGGCTAAGATAGGCTAATTCTTCATCAAAGTGTGTGGAGCTAGGTTTGGCCTCTCTTGGGGGATAAGGGGTTAAGGTGTGGTGGGTGCTTTCACTAGGTGGGACCTCTTGGGAATCAAGGACCGGAGGCACATGGGCCATTGGGGGTGCTTGATAACAACCCACCCAAGGATGTTGTGGGAGGAGGTATGTCGGGTGTAGTGGTGCGGGTTAGGTGAGGGGGTTGGCTGTCAAGGCTAGGACTCGGCCTCCTTGTCAATGTTGGCAACGAAGGCTTTTGGTTGGTTCTTGATGCATAACGGCTCCTCAACATAACACTCAAATGAACCCAAGACCGAAAATATTCTCTACCATGCATTCCCCTTTCTTTAGACACTTCTTGTGCTCACCATTTTGCTTCTCCTTGAAGTAAATTTAGGACAACTTCCACCCTCTCATGCATTTAATGAGCCATGAGGTAAGACTAAACATTAACCTCCCATTGCCAATATTCAAATTCAGTCTCAATGCCATAGAACGTCAACTTTGGATCATCCATCCAACACACTTAAACAAATAAAGTAACTACTCCCTCACATTTCTTTGGTGGCACTAAAGGTGTTCGCACTCCTCACTTGTGTATATCACTCAAAGGAACGAATCTCAATCACACATAAAATTCCTTAAGAATTCTCCAACTTCCCTCGAATTAAATGTTGACATGAATTGCCCTCAAAACTACATCAACTAAAACCAAGTTTTCACCAAGTAAAAAAAGGGCGGTTACTTGAAACTAGGTATGGGTTGGATTTGAAAAGGGTATTTGGGAGCTGAATAAACCTTGGTTGTGTGTTTTGAAAGGTTTGGAGTTAATAAGATAAGATTTGAGAAAATAGGAAAGTATCTTGGTGGTTGGTGTATGACAAAATATGTAGGTACCATAAGAGTACATGTCAGTTTCATTGTGAGGGACCACCAATCACATGCACCATTAACACTTTTAAAGCTAAAAGATGGCTCCATTTTGAATCAAATTTGGATTTATACTCTTGAATAAGCATAAATATCATATGAAAATCACATGAACACCAAGAACACTCAAGAACACAACTTGCTCTACACTTGCACTTTTTCGGTTTAAACTTCTTTTCTTGCTCTTGAACCATAAAGAGCCACGTTTTCACAACAAGACCGAATTAAATCTTCAACAAAACATTTGGCCAAAACTTTCACTACACAAGCCTCTTTTCTTTCGTTTTTCTTTTGAAATAATTTGAAATAACTTCAAACTGAGATGGAGAAACTTGTGAATCCAAGGATCCAACAAGCAAAACAAAGGGTAGAGGTAAGAAATGGTAGAAAACATGTTGCACAAAAAGAACACAAAGGGGTAGGCTTGGAACCGAATGGAACCAAGGCATTTTTCGCTAAGTGTTCGGTGAGACCATGTTTGGTTGGCGGCCTCCCAAGAACTTCAAAAATGGCTAAGTGTTCGGAAGGTGCTAGGTGCACTGATCTTGTAACGGTTGTACAAGGAGCTAGAGACCTACAAATTGGGTGAGACCAGTGGCAATGGATTTCTCCTTTCCAGGGATACATTTTATCCTCTTGAAGTGACCAACTCGGACTTCTGATGAGAGAGTTACAGCTGTTGAAAGTTGGTGGTCTAGTTGGCATTTTCACTCCTTAAGCTTATCCCATTCTTGACCTTCAAGGTATCCATGTATTCTCCTAGGTTCACATCCCATGGTATGATTTATGTTAGTGAGCCTCCACAGTAGGTAGCATGCCCTAGAAGACCTTTTACATTAATTGATAATTGTTTTAGCATTTTCCTTGTTTTGCACTACTCGTGACTTGTCCCTCAAGCTACTGTTTTTATCACATTTTTCCATTGATTGTTGTCCATCATCCATCTTCACAGTATCTACATCACTACCATTCTCACATATAAGTAGATTAGCACGATTCACTATTTTGGGCCTACATCCTATCTCTTGGGTTCGATCCCTCTTGATTACCCACTTAACTACGATAAGGAAAGTTTCCGCTAGAGGTGTTTATAAATTTAAGATTGAGATTGTGTGTTTTCTTGTTGTTTTGGATTGAAAAAATAGCACACTCTAGCACGCATCATGCTTTTTGGCTCTGTTGCCAGGGATAAGTGTCTTGGCGATTTTAGTGATTGTTGTGCTCTTTTGCTTTGGTGTGTTTTTTGTCGTTTCACTAACTTTTTTCCCTAGTGTTATTTTGTTTTTGTGGCTGTAGGCACCCTTTGTTTGCATGAGAAAAGACATATGTAGGCAATCATCCCGCACGATTCGAAAATTGAGAGAACTTTGTGAAGGTTAAGGAATCAAGCAAGAATGGAGGATCCGTTTGATCCGGGTGTGAATAACAACAATGGGTTGAATGGTAACAATGGGCTGAATGGAAATGGAGTCAATGCGCTTGGTATTGGAGTTGTTTTGAATGAGTTTCCCCCGGATAGGAACCAAGTCAATGGAGGTGATAATTAAAATCATATGATTTCGGCTCAAAATGATGGGAGAGATGTCAATAGGTAGAAAGAGAGTGCCCATGCACATGTTGCCCATAATGAAGGAGTTGGACCGAATTGTGAAAGGATAAGACTTTCAGATTTGTTTGCACAAAGATTCGGTGATAATGATGAGAGGTTGATTAAACCAACTCTGGTTGAGCATGATTTCACTATTCCAGGCCATGTGTTGACGTATGTTGAGAAGCCTTGTTTTCCTGGGCTGGCGGATGAAGATCCAAATGAGCATCTAGATTAGTTTGCAATCATTTGCTACAATATTGAGTTGATAGGAGTTTCATAGGAAGCCAAGAGAATGCAGCTATTCCCTTTTAATTTGGAGGTAAATGCGAGAAGATCTAGCTTGGAAGATGAACAACAAATTCTCTTGATAATTTCGGCCAACAAAAGCACCTCTTCACTACAAGGTGAAGCAATACTTTAGGTGCCAAGGTAAGAAGATGAATCTAACACCTCTCAACTACTTGATTGAGCAATACTAGATATGATTCTTGAACCAAAATTATGGAACAAGGGAATGGATTGAAGAAGTGAGAAACCAAAGCCAAAATGCTCTCAAAATGGAGACTACAAATTCGACAAGTGAGTTCTAATGGCTGAAATGGTGAAGCCTAACCTAAATACATGAATGGTGGTAGTGGAGGTTATTACCCAAAGTGTGGCTAACACTTTTGGTAACAACCCCTTAAGTCTTCCTACCATTTTCATGCATAAAGCAAAAGGCATGATGATACTACTTAAAATGGTGAGGGAGAGTGGGAGGATTCCACCATTTTTGGTAATGGAGGGTAAGGACCAACCATTACTTCAAACTAGTGAGTAAGGACCTCCACTAACTCACTTTCCCTCCCATGGTTGGCAGCGGCCGGGAGTGTATTCCTCCTTCCACGGTCGTTCTGTCGGCTTGCACTTCTTGTCGTCGGCATGGCTGATCTTCGTGGTTTTCTTCATAGGATTGTTGACGTTTCCCATAGACGGCGCCAATTTGATAGCCTCGTTCCTTGACGGCGCGGGATTCCAGATGCTTGAAGGGTTGATTTAATGGTGAGAACGACGATCTGTAGCTCCGGAGTAATCTGCAAGATGTAAAACGGAATAGTCAGGAGCAAAAAGAGGTGTGGGGGTGTGTAGATAGGGTGTACCTTTCCAAAGTCGTCCTTTTATAGGAGGCGTTGAGATGGCGGTTGTCCCATGATCCACATTAGTGGGGTGTTTCCCGCACGTTCCGGGTAGTGGAAGACCGGAGGGGTGGTGGAGAACATGGGTAGGTCTGTGACTTGCTGCTAAGTACTGAGTGGCGAAGGCCAGGAGATGCGAAGGCCCTACCTGGCGAAGCCAGTAGATGCGATCCTACGAAGGGCCGGCGCAGGCAGTAGGTGTGAAGCTCTCTTAATAATGCCTTCGCGAGATGCGATGGCATCACGGTCCGTGTCCTTTGTTATTGTTGATGATGTCGCAAGGGACGATGATGCGAGGGGCGTTTGCTTGGGTAATGTACCAGATATGTTGTTTGGCGTCTGTATGTTTGAATCCGGTGCAGATATTTCGGGCACGTCAGATCGTGTCCCAGGATAGCGATCTACGGGATCCTCGTTTGTCAGCATTTCAGGCAGCAACCGGACGCCAAATTCAAAGCACTATATCTTCCTCGTTTCACATCCAAACGGGGTCATCCAATAGTCCGTTTCGTAGCCCCGAAAACGAGGAAGAGGTTGGAAGCGCTTTCAGACACGCATGAGTTCTACAATTTAAGTTATAAGCGCTGGAAGTCAACAATCTCAAGTGCAGAGTAAGAAAACCAAGCAACGAACCGCTTTCCAAGCCGCGTCGAGGGTAATTGTCATCTTCATATGTGTCACCTTCGGAGGAATTCTTATTGGCGGGGTTATTGATCCCACTACCCCGGGAGTGTTTTCAATTTCCGCTCCTGTTCAGTCATCACACCGTCACTCCCGGGTCGCTGCCGATTCAAGTGGGCTTCCGCTTCACCTTGTCCCGCGGGCCCGGGGTGCGACAAGGTGAATATCTGGATCTCGAGAAACCATCGAAGGCATCCAGCTTGGGCTAGCAAAATTGCTCTGGCAGTGGAGCTTCCAGAATCATTTGGCTGAAAGGTCGGGTCCAGAGGTGGTGTAGACCCACATCCGGCGGGGTAAGGTGTGTTGGCCCTTACCTCTCTCTTCTCCATTTGCTCCAGGTGTCGGGCGAGGGCTGCGAGGGCAGCCGAGTGAGCAGGATTAAGATGATTTTCCTACTACAGTGGAGCAAGGGGAAACTCTTGGTGGTTATGTGATTGCTGGTTCACTCGAACAAGCTGTCGCGGTATCCTGGACTCCCGAGAGTGCCCGCCAGAGTGTCGCGTAGAATTTGGGCGACCGCCTTTGTAATTGTTGTGAAGACTGCGGGTTCGAGACCGGCCGGTGTGGGGTTCAGGTGGCGGTGTTGCGTGGAGTGCCCACTGTCATGGGGTGCCCGCTCACGGTTGCGAAACGGAAATGCATGAGCTGCGGAAACGGAAGCAGTCGGTCCAACTGAGACCCACTGCGTGTGGTGGTCCCGTGACCCGACCCGCAAAGTCTTGTTCTCGAAGGCCCGATGCCTGAGAATGCTGTGCTCTCGGAGTATGCAAACAGAGTTGCGCGCTTATATTTTTCGATCATTTTTCGACCCACAACCTGCAAATTTCATACATGGCAAGTATACAGTATAAACCTAACTATCCATGGCGAGCCCCGCCCCACTGAAATAGGCGAGCACTCTACCATCACCAAACATGCAGTTCATGGATAACATCATACATAAGCGAATGTATCTAAGATACATAACATGATCCAACCAATGACATGCATGCGTATACACCTCTGAGCCGACAAGGAAAAACCCCGAATACCTACGTGTGGGATCTAGGAGAACCTCCGAGATCGAAGATTCCCGCAAGTACCGCCGCCGCTACTAACAAACAAACAGAAAAGAGAGAAGTTAATCTGTGAGAAAACCCATATGCTATACTTCGCATAAAATCAGAAGTTAGAGAGTAGACTATAACCTCTACCGAGACTACCCTATAACTTAACGAAGTTCCGTGTCGGAACTGCAGATACCTGATCACAGTACAGAAAGCACCACAGAATTCTAGTCCGCTGGCTGCTTGTCAAGTAGACCTAAAAGGTGGTAAATAGAATGGGTGAGTCCTCGGGAGGACCCAGTAAGGACTGAGGTAAGGTACAGTTTGCATAAAGTAAGCTAAGTGCGCGTGGACCTGCAAAACAAGGAAAACACAAAAACACAAGAATATATGCTAACAAATATAAACATAAATAATAAACGAGTCCCGAAGGATGCGGTTAGAACCACCAGAGACCCATGTGCGCATATAAACAAACCGACAGCCCTCTCCAAAAGGTTAGAAGCCGAAGGTAACAGAGGCATGGTACCAGCCGGGATAGTGATGTGATCATGGAAATGATCAACACTTGAAAGGATCTAGCTTGGAAGACGAACATCAACAAGTTGATAATTTCGGCTAGACAAAGAACCTCTTCACTACAAGGTGAAGCAATGCTTTGATTGCCAAGGAAAGAAGATGGATCTAGCACCTCTCAACTACTTGATTGAGCAATACTAGATATGATTCTTGAACCAAAATTATGGAACAAGGGAATGGATTGAAGAAGTGAGAAACCAAAGCCAAAATGCTCTCAAAATGGAGGCAAGAATTCGGCTAACATGAGTTCTAATGGCTGAAATGGTGAAGCCTAACCTAAATACATGAATGGTGGTAGTGGAGGTTATTACCCAAAGTGTGGCTAACACTTTTGGTAACAACCCCTTAAGTCTTCCTACCATTTTCATGCATAAAGCAAAAGGCATGATGATACTACTTAAAATGGTGAGGGAGAGTGGGAGGATTCCACCATTTTTGGTAATGGAGGGTAAGGACCAACCATTACTTCAAACTAGTGAGTAAGGACCTCCACTAACTCAATTTCACTCCCATTTCCTAAATAACACAAATATCATTCAAATACAAGTCCTTTAAGCTGAAAATCTGATGGAGAGGTGAAAAGTCCGAATTGCCCATGGAGGAGCGTGGCCCACACGCATTTGGAGAGAGGTGGCGCGTGAGAGCACGTGGCGGACTTGGTCGGCGCGTCCATGCTACTTCCCGGCTTCTCCAAGGCTTGGGAACATGGTGCAACAATCCAAGGGTGGCAGAGAATCTTCCGGGATTTGGTGGAGGCGCGTGGGGCGCGTGGCGTCTGCCTCGAGTCCAATGGGGGAGAGTGTGATGGTCTCCATGGCTTTGAGAGTTCCTTCCACTTGGATACTCATGTCTTGAAGCTTGGTGGCACGGTCTCGGTCCTCATTCCGCTCTTCTCGTTGTGCCATGATTCGGATGAAGGCTTGAAGCTTGTCTTGCATTTTCCTCAACCGTACTCGGGTCAAAGGTCCATTGAGACCTTGAAAGGGTCTAGGAGGCTCTCGTGGTGGAGTTGGGTCGATGTCCACATCAGAACCCGAGTTCTCAGAGACCATCCAGGGCCTTGAACCTGCATACCTGTACCTTACCATATAACTGGCTCGGGATCATCGGACACCCGTCCTCAACCCGGAACCCGCTTCGACTAACCTCGATATACACGATATCCCTCCCAGAATGTATAACGAGAGAAGTTGAACCCTTACTGTACTATTACCGATCCGCAGAAGAATCTCGGGAAAATCCCCCCTACAATGCGATCATCGTCCTGGATCTACCGCCCCCCTACAATGCGATAATTGGGCGGCACACGCATACAGAGTTCCACATCCGCTACGATGTGCGAACCTTGACGGTGCTATTCAACAACAGCTCGAGTGATACCTTCATCTACATAAAGTAGAACGTGGTCAGGGGTAACTACGTTGCCACGCTCACGTGGCCAGGGGTAACTACATTACCAAAGCGGAAGCAGCCCATGCCGGAACTCGACAAGGGCAACAACACCGCCCCTGGTCTCTCTAGTGCCTTTGATGAAGTAAAGATCACACCAGGGAAGAAATTCCGCGTGGGAAGGGACATCTCAAAACAAGACAAGGAGGCACTCATACACCTTCTCCACGCCAACATGGATGTGTTCGCGTGGAGCCCAGCCGACCTGCCCGGCGTAGACCCATCGGTCATTTCGCACAAACTCAATGTACTCCCTGGCTTCAAGCCAGTTAGGCAGAAAACTAGGGGCATGGCCCCCGATCGCAAAGAATTTGTACGCATTGAGGTGCAAAAGTTGCTTGAAGCTAATATAATTAAGGAGGTTCATTACTCAGAATGGGTCACTAACATTTTCCTCACCGACAAGGAAAACGGTGAATGGCACCTCTGCGTGGATTATAAGAGAGTTAATAGAGCGTGCCCAAAGATCCGTACCCCATACCTCCTATCGACCAACCTGTGCACTCCACTATTAGATACATTGTCCTGTCCTTCCTGGATGCCTACAGTGGTTATCACCAAATCTTCTTGGACTCGGAAGACGCAATAAAGACAGCGTTCACAACTAGCAATGCCGTCAATCACTATATCTGCATGCCACTCGGTCTCAAGAATGCAGGCGCAACTTTCCAAAGGCTGGTCAACAGGGTCTTTGCTAACCAGATAGGGATAAACTCAGAAGACTATGTCGACGACAAAGTGGTCAAGAGTAAAGCGGTGGGCACCCATCTATGGGAGCTAGAAGAAAGCATCGCAAACTTCTGCCAATACAACATGCGACTGAACCCAACGAAATGCATCTTTGGCTTCGGCGAAGGCAAGTTCTTGGGCTATCAAGTTTCGAGGTGTTAAACCCACACCCGACGTTTTGCACTTTTCTGTAAATTCTCGGCTGGAAGGTCAAATACTGTAATTTTTAGATCACATACGACTTGTGATTAATTTATTAGATTCAGTATTTGAGAGTTGATTTGGTGTTAATTAAAGGTGTTTTATATATTGGATAACATTTACGGAGTTTTGGGACGTTTTGCCAAAAATCGGTTTCGGAAAGCAAAATGGTCACCAATGGGAGAAACATTTGAAATTCACATTTTGGGAAATGGTCCATTTGGCTGAATTTCTTTTTGGATATTTGGAAGAGGTGATTTTTTGTTCAAAGATAAGTGGATGGAGGTAATACCATGACATGTGTCCATTTTCAACCAATTGGCTTCTTCCACCATTTCTTTTCCTCTTTTCATTAAATAAAAATACCTAAATTATCTCAAAAATTCGGTTCTTCCTCTATAATTCAGACATGTATCTTATCTCATTTCAGATCATTTATCTCATTTCATCTCTCTCACTCAACACTTAGCTTATTTCAAGAAAACCTCAACCTATCTCCCTTTGCTGCCAAAATTTCTACTCCTCTGTTCCAACGATTTCTGCTCTAGATAGAGGCCGAATCAGCTCTTGTGGTAGTTAGAGAACATGGTCCGCAACCTCTTGGCTACAAATTTGTAGATGGAAGCCAGAGCCAGAGGTGAAGGGAAGGTCCCCAAAATCGGCTTGCAAGCAGACGGGTTCTCTTTGGCCGAAATTTGCAAGGGAAGGCCGAATCCCTACTCTTGTGGTAGTTAGAGAACATGATTGAACATGATTGAAAACTAACTATTGTTGTTGTTCTCTTTGGCGAAATTTGCAAGGAAGATTGGTGGCTGTTTTGGTTCAACAATAGCTCATCGTAAGCTAAGCTACAAGTATCATCAAGGTGAGGATCATCTTTGATAAGATATGTGAAGATTTGATTGTTAGATAATTCTAACCTTCAACTATGTTGAGGTAGCATATTAGGCATGTTTTGTTCTTGGAAAGGTATGAAAACACATGTTGTTGAAAAGATGGAGATGGGGCCGAAATGTTTTGGTGTATGTTTGATGTTTGTTTGTTGAAGAAAGTAGGGTTTAAATGGTTAAAATATAAGTTGGTGAGGATTTGGGCCAAATTGGAAGGTTAGCCGAAAGTTGAAGGGTTTGGCCGGAAAGTTGTGTAAAATTTGGGCAGAAATGAATTTTGGTAAAAAGTTGTGGCTTTAGTGGCTAATTAGCAAGTTTGCAAAGTTTTGGGCCAAAATGAACTTTTGGCCGAAAGTTAAGGTTATGGCAGGAAGTTTTGAATACTTTGGGAAAAATTGGTTTATGTAGAAAGGTTGACAAAGTTTGTTATTTTGTGACTTTTTGGAAGTTCTTAAAAAGTTTAAGGACTAAAGGTGTAATTATGGAAAGGTTTAAGGAAAAGTGAGCCGTTTAGGGTGGTTTCGCTGTGGAGCGTTGGTGGCCACAGAGAGTTTTCCGTTTGGCTAAGGTAAGGGGTTTAACTTTCTTAATACGCAATACATGTGTATTAGGTTAGTTAAGGGCTAGTACTCGGGTCGAGGGTGGGGCCCGGTGACTCCTGGGTCTAGTCACATGGTACGTAGCGGTTTGCAGGGTTTTGCTTAAATATGGGTTATGAACGTATATCATATCGGACTTGCTTATCGGGGGTCGACAACGGACCCATATTTATGTTCTGTACGTGAGAAGTCCGTGAGTTACGGCTGACGGGAACGCCGGGACCTAAGCCGGTATGCCAACCGTGGTCGTTAACTCACGATGTTATGTGCCGGCATTGTGCCGCTTTATGTCCGACAGTTAGGGGCGATATCCCCTCGCTGGTACCACGCGTTATGACCCGATCATCGGTGTGAGCTTAACAAGCCGCTGTAGGGTGCTGTCGAGGGTTCGGGGAACCTTTGTATTGGCGTACCACCAGTCCGACGGGACTTAAGAGCATCATCACATGTGCATATCATAATCCTGATATACTTAGGACTGTATTATTTAGTTCATCGCATACTAACCCTTTTATCCGGGAAATATTTTCAAAGTTTTCCCGCTACCGTACCTACCTCCTTACGGAGTTCTTTCGAGAACTCACCCCCACTTATTATGTTTTCGGAGATCCGGGCAAACGACTGCGGTGTAGATCTCCCGCAGTGATCGTTGTGCATTTTTGGTTTTGAGGTACTTATCCGTTAAGTTCGGGGGTGTTCTCGTTAGATACTTTTGTGTGATCTTTCTGAGTTATGTCTGACATGTATTCTCCTGTTTATGTTCAGCATCGTAGCAGTTTTAGCTAGCAAGGTATTAATACCGTTTATTTTGGACTCGGCTCTGTAGATGTTTTGCATATAGGTTATTTTCAGCACTTGGGTCTGTATATTATTCGTAGGGAGTTTCCGACCCTACGAAGAGGGCGGAACTCCTTCTGCCTGTATTCCTTATCATCTGCTTATTTTTTCCGCGCGCGATATTCTGTAAAACCACTAACTTGTCTCGGGTGCAGGTTTAGGACTAGAAAGACGTCGTAAAATCTGCAACACGACTTAACCTTAAAACCGAAAGGAAAACGTTTTAAGGGATGGGTTTCGGGTCCACACAAAACCATTTTAAGAGAACTCCGCTTTCACCCGCCGCAGACTCAACAAGCTTCCGCAACCACTCGACAATCGCGCTTCCAGCATCCGGGGCGGTGGGGTGACAATTTGGTATCAGAGCCAGGTTAGGGTTAGAGTTAGGAATGGTTAGACTTTCCGACCTAAAATCTGCTTTTAGCTCTGGGGTAATTTAACTAAAAGAGTAGCTAACTTTTACTAAAATTGCTCTAGAACTTTAGGAAGATTTAGGATTGGTTAGTTTGCACCATAACCTAGCATAACCTACGAAACTCAAAGGAAAGTGGTTAATGAATATCGCGCCAGATGATCCACGAAGGATGTGGATTATCTGATCTTTTCAAAGTAGGCAAGCAAAGGAATTGCTGCCGAAATTCTCTGTTTTAGTTACATGCATATCATTTACAGAGCCATTAGGAAACTGCTGGTTGCTAACTTGGAGAATTAATTGTCTTTTTGTCTGATTCTGTGGAATTCTAGATGGTCCACACGAGGCGAGACCGCGTTATTCGTTCAGACATTTCGGACCCCTCTCGGGAGAGTGACCCCGAGAGGAGAGTGCATCGTCAGGCTAGACAGCCCACACCGCGATCTTCGTCTCAGTCCCGACAGAGTTCTGTGCGACGCCAGGAGCGCGTCCGTCTGGTTGAGATTATGGGACAGATACGCACCGTTCTGGATGGTGTGCTGGCACGGGGGGATTTATTGTCTGACGGGGAGAGTGACAGCGAGTATTCTGCACCGACTGTTACACCCGCGGACACGGAGACCACATGCACCGACTCCACTCGACCTAGTTCTACTCCGATTTCTGAGGAGGAGGACCAGAGTGAGTCGCGGGGTCGTACTCACTCCCGGAGGTCCAGGGCAGCGGCCAGTACCGCTCGCACCACACACTATGCCCGTAGGGATCGGAGGGGGCGATCACCGACACATCGTCGCCGACCGAGGGACGACTCTGTTTCAGATTCCGGGGATACCCGAGGGACCCCGAGACCGCGCAGAGAGGGCACTGCCGGTTACGATGAGGTCAGGATGATGGAGCGCCTGCAGCGCTTCAACCCGCCCAAGTTCTCGGGCAAGACCAGTCCAGACACAACCGAGAGTTGGTTGACCGATTTGGAGCGGCTGGTGACCAGATTGGGGCTGCCATCCGAGGCGATGGTGTCTCTTGCTACCTTTTACCTTCGTGACGCAGCTCACAACTGGTGGCAAGGGCTAGTCCAGGACCGGGCGACACAGTACCGGGATATGAGATGTGTCGACCCGGGGATGACTTGGGAGGAGTTCTCTCGCCTGTACCATTAGAGGTGGTTGGGTATGCGATCAGAGAGCGCCGACAGGCTGAGTTCGACGCACTCACCAGGGCAGCAAATCAGTCACAGAGTATGAGCTGGAGTTCAGCCAATTGATCCGCTACTCTTCCCAGTCTGACTCCTCAGAGCGAGAGAGGACGAGGATGTTCATCCGGGGCCTGCGACCCCAGATCAGGGAGCACCTGATTGCTCTCAGTATTCCTGTCTACCATGAGGCCATCTAGAAGGCCCTTTTGTTGGAGACTGAGAGGATCGAAGTAGTAGCCACACCTTCCCGGCCACAGAGTTGTGGGAAGCCATCGGGCCAGCAGGGCCAAGGGCACCGAGCAGGCCGGGAAGATTCGGCCAGGGCATGAGCAGGACTCCCTTTGCACAGTTGCCAGTATACCGAGACTGCCCTGTCACCGTCCGCCACCCGAGCCCGGTTGCGGAGGCGGGGGCGCCGGGACGCCGGAAGCGGAAGCCGGAAACATACATGAAGGAATGGCAGGTCCATCGAGACCCGCCGCGCGTAGCGGACCCAAAGAGCGAAATGAAAGTGGAAGCAACTTAACAAAAATTCCATACATATAACTAAAATAAAATCAAAACATACAATTCATGCATCAGCAACAGAGTAAGCCTCGCCCTCCGTGGACGAGTGCTTACGCACCAAACATAGATACATGCAGAGTTCACAGAACCTAAAGTGTCTAGCAAGCGCCAAGCGCTCGAACATGCAATGAGCAGAATATATAAGTATATACAAATATACAATCATCACAGCAATACAGAAAGTATGCACATGCAACTACAGAGCCAGCCCTAGGCCTAAGTGTCAAAATACCTCGCGCGGGATTCAGACCAAGTAGACAAATCCCGGACCGCAAGGTGCAGCTGCTGCTAACCTCAACCAAGGTAGAAACCTCACGGAAACCTACCCCACTGGCTGCTTACCAGGTCTACCTGAAACCCAAAAACAGAACCCAAAAAGGGTGAGTCCTAAAAAGGACCCGTAAAGGGATTTGGGGTAAGATAAGCATATGTAACCCTGCAAAACAGAAAGATAGCAATATATATATATAATATATGCAATGGAATACAGAATATCGTGCATGTAATAAAAACATATCAGAATCCCGAAGGATGTGCGATACTAAATCGCCATAAACCCTTATAACAAATCGGAACGACAGCCTCCCTCTAAGGGAGTCAGAAGCCGAAGCTATTACAGAAGCATGGTGCACCAGCTGGGGTAGCGAACCCACAACTGTCGTAATATTAACAGACAGTATGCCATAAGGCATACTCCTACAAACTACGAACCTATGCCCAAAGGCATAAAATTCTACAAAATACTAGCTACGAAATATGCTCTAGGCATATAATACTGAAACCAAAACATATACTTATCTTACCAAAAATAGCAGAACCAAACCCTTACCTCACAATTCCAGAGTATTAGACCGATTCTGGACGACTTCCACACCACGACCCGAAACTCGAAAACCTCTCTTTTTCTAACTTCCGAACCTCAGAATCTGCTAAACCAAGTTGAATTAGCATCCTTATCAACCACACTACTAAACTACAACCCCCGACCCTAAAACCGAAAATCCGGCAGAATTTCCGTAAAATTCCAGATTTCCACAGAAACTTCAGAATTCAGAACCAACCTAGACAATGCAAGATTATACATTGACAATCATCATCCAATAAGCAGAACCGATCAAATCCAACCTTTAAACCCTTCTTCCCCGACATTTTCCGATAAACCCGCTAAATAGTGACTTTTCCATTTCTTATCCGAATTCAACGTTTCAAACTTCAAACCACTCCTAAATTCAACACCAACACCATATTAACATCCAATTTAACCAAAATGAAACTCCAACATTGAAAAAGAATCATTCCAAAATTTCGGTTCCTAACCAACATTTCATCCAACTTCCAATTCAATCCATTCAAGCTACCAAACAATCATTCTAACCACCAATTTCACTTCTAAACCAAGCATGCTATCCAATTGCATCCAAAACAACAAAATCCAACATTGAACATCAACTCAAAAATTCGGCCAAAAGGGGTTTTTAACCTCAACTTGTTTTCCATCAAATTGAATCCATACATAAGCTTAGAATCATGCTAGGATTAACATACTTGAAGCATGAACCAAGATAACAAACACACACCATTTTAGAATTTTTCCAAGAAATTCGGCCAAAAGGGGTTTTCATCCAAGGAGTGTTTTCCAAAATCCAACACTTGATTAACACTCTCCTACAACCCAAGAACAACATACTAAAAGATGGGAGGAAGAGAATCATCCTAGCTTATAGCTAAGAACAAACCCATCATTTGCAAAAACTCTTCTTTTCTTCACTAATCCTCAATTCTAATGAGTAAAGAGAAGAAGGAAGGATGCTTACCACCTAAAGCACCCAATTCCTCTTTGATTCCTTCCAAGATGAAGAACCTCAAGCTTGGAGGTGGAGCTCAATGGTGGCGTCGGCAGAAAGGAAGAAGAAGAAGAAGAAAGAAAATGAAATGAAATGAGATAAGTCTCATTTTATGGAATAATAAGCCTTATATAATTTCCCTCACTTTATAACCCATACTAATTCTTCTTAAATGAGAAAAGGACATGTGTCCCTTCCTCATCCCAATTGCTGCCGAAAATCCAATTGCTGCCCATACTGATTTTTATTTCTTTGTAACCAAATTTCAATTAACTCCCAATTTTTCCGAAAGTTCCAATATTTTTGGCCCAAAAATAATTACCGAATTCCAAAATTAACGAAACTTGGACACAACCCTCAGAATATTATAACATTCACAGAACATTTTTCAAAAGTTCATTTTCCATTCCGGAGTGTCCTACCGAGCTCGCTGAACCCGAACCAAAACCCGACGTGCGAGCGTGTCAACCTGAACCGAAATTCCGTCACTCCAAAATTCTATAAAAATACCCATAAATTCCATCTTAAATTATAACACAACTTACCCCAAAGCCGTCAGAAAATTTCCATCCCGAGCCCCGGGATTCCCGTCGAGCCCGGAGTCGCCGAACCGAACGTCCCGCCCCAAATATTAAACTCCACAAACACCTCCGGACATTCTCACGACTCCAAAACTGCAAACGGCTTCCCAAACTGAGGTCTCGAGAGTGCTACCGAGCCCGCTGTACGTCCCGAGGCGACCCCGACAACCCCCCGGCGCCAGACAAATATTTTCAGCGGAAACGTCCGGGGGACCCACACGACCTCAAATACGGAAGGGTCCGCCAAAATGATACTCAGATGGGGCTCGGGAGCCGCCTGAACGCCGAAAAACGTGACCCGCAGGCCAAAACCGGAGCCCCGGGTCACCCGGTCGCAACCCGCTCGGGGTGACCGTAACATAGTCTGACTCCTCGGAGCGAGAGAGGACGAGGAGGTTCATCCGGGGCCTGCGCCCCCAGATCAGGGAGCACCTGATTGCTCTCAGTATTCCTGTCTACCATAAGGCCATCCAGAAGGCCCTTTTGCTAGAGACTGAGAGGATCGGAGTAGGCCACACCTTCCCACCATGAGAGCTATCGGGCAGCCTCCAAGAGCACCAGCAGGCGGGCAGATTGGCGCCACCCTCCATTTGCACAGGAGTATGCCGAGGCTCAGACCTCATGAGGGTCGGACGTGCTTGAGCAGCAGGCCAACATATCATCAGGTTAGGGCCGCGGCATAGCGCAGGAGGTTTGAGAGCTCCACCTCGAGACCACCGATTGTGCCACCCGATTTAAATGGGACTACTCGGCCCGGACGTCTCGGATCGAGCGAGGACACGCGTTAGCGTAGGTATTATCCTTTTAAATAATGTACCGATTAATGCATTATTTGATACCGACGCTTCCATTTCTGCTATATCTGGGAGATGTGCGACATCTCTAGTTCTGCCTATCACTTACACGGCGAGTGTAGTCGTAGTACGAACTGCTGGTAGGACGTGTCTGTACTCGAACGAGGTTGCTGGGGATGGATTGGTTCTCGCAGCACGATGTGAAGATCGACTGCGCCAAGCGTCACATACTAGTTTCCGGGGAGGTCGTACCAATTGGCTATCCACCGAAGCCAGTGGAGCAGAGTATGGAGCTGAGCGTATTGGAGCACATCCCAATTGTTGGTGAGGAGGACTACTTCGGCCTCAACACTACAGGTACATGCTCAGAGTTAGATCAGATTCTTGTAGTACGTTATTTTCCGCATGTCTTTCCAGAGGAGTTACCGGGTATGCCACCTAGGCGAGAGATCACTTTTGAGATTCAGTTGCAGCCAGGGTCGACTCCGATCTCCATCCCTCCTTATCGGATGCCGATCGTGGAGCTGGTTGAACTGAAGAAGTAGCTCGAGGATCTTCTAGAGAAGGGATTTATTCGACAGAGTACTTCACGTTGGGGAGCCCCAGTTCTGTTTGTCAGGAAGAAGGATGAGACTCTTCGACTCTACATCGACTATCGACAGTTGAATGCCATCACGATCAAGAACAAGTATCCGATACCCAGGATCGATGACCTGTTTGACCAGCTCAGAGGAGCTAGGGTATTTTCGAAGATCGACCTGCGGTCAGGTTACTTTCAACTCCGCATAAGGGAAGAGGACATTCCCAAGACTGCCTTCCGCACTCGGTACGGGCATTATGAGTGCACCGTCATGCCATTTGGTTTGACGAACGCACCAGCTGCATTCATGGACATGATGCACCGAGTGTTCCGCCCGTATCTGGATTCCTTTGTGATAGTCTTCATCGACGACATTCTTATCTATTCTTCCGATGAGGAATCACATCAGGAACACTTGAGGACTATACTGGAGACACTTGCGCACAACCAGCTGTACGCTAAGTTCTCTAAGTGCGATTTCTGGATGCGGGAGGTATCTTTTCTGGGTCACATCGTAGGAGAGCATGGTATTTCAGTGGATCCGGAGAAGACCAAGTCAGTTGAGGAGTGGAGGCAGCCACGGACGGTCAAGGACATACGGAGTTTCCTGGGTTTGGCAGGGTACTACCGCAGATTTGTACCAGGATTCTCCATACTTGCATCACCGCTCACTCAGTTGACCAAGAAGGGTCAGCCGTTTGTTTGGTCCTCAGCCTGCGAGGACAGCTTTCGGGAACTCAAGCGGTTATTGACACACGCTCCGATTCTGAGCCAACCGGACCCGGCACTACCTTACGTGATCTATACTGACGCGTCAAGGACGGGGCTCGGTTGTGTGTTGATGCAAGGGCAGCATGTCATCGCGTATGGGTCAAGACAGATGCGACCACACGAGCAGAACTACCCGACGCATGACTTGGAGTTAGCTGCGATTATTTATGCCCTCAAGCAGTGGAGGCACTACCTACTCGGCAACAGGTTCCAGATTTTCACCGACCATAGGAGTTTGAAGTATCTGTTCACACAGAAGGATCTGAACATGAGACAACGACGGTGGCTCGAGTACATGAAGGATTATGATTGCACCATCGAGTACACCGCCGGCAAGGGGAACTCAGTGGCAGATGCTTTGAGCAGGAAGTACACGGGTATTGTCAATGGTGGGAATCTTGGGAACAAGGCCGAGGGGTCAGATCTGATGATGCTATGGCATCAGTGGGAGCAGTGGGAGCAAGCTCAGGTCAGCACTTTGACAGTCCAGTCTGATTGGTTGACTGACATCCGAGAGGCACAGGTCAGAGACATAGGCTTGAGGAAGCTCTCGGGTGAGGACAAAGGAGCCTTGCGACCACACTTTGAGTACAAGCAGGGATTGCTGTACTTCCGGAGTCGCCTCTATGTACCAGACGAATCATCGATTCGAGATCGATTATTGGGAGAGGCGCACTCCAGCAGTTTGAGCATCCACCCCGGAGGTGAGAAGATGTACCACGACCTTCGATCTCACTTCTGGTGGCCAGGGATGAGGAGGGACATAGCCGCCTTTGTGGCGAGGTGTGCAACTTGTCAGCGTGTCAAGGTAGAGCACCAGAAACCAGCTGGAACACTGCAGACTCTACATATACCCGTCAGGAAGTGGGGTAACATTTCGATGGATTTCCTGACTGGTTTACCTCCGACTAGAGCGCATCACGATGCTATTTGGGTCATAGTCGACCGGCTGACTAAGTGTGCACATTTTCTGCCGATGCGAGTGACTGACTCGCTGGAGAAGCTTGCCCAGTTATACATTCGGGAGATCGTGCGACTACATGGAGTGCCGGACTCCATCGTATCTGATAGAGATCCATGATTTACCGCGAGGTTTTGGAGTGCCTTTCACAAGGCTCTGGGCACGCGACTTCACCTGAGCACAGCATATCATCCTCAGACGGATGGGCAGTCAGAGAGGGTTATTCAGATTGTCGAGTATATGCTAAGGAGTTGTGTTCTGGACTTTGGGGGACATTGGGATCGACACCTACCAATAGTAGAATTCTCCTATAACAACAGCTATCAGACTACTATCGGTATGGCACCTTATGAGGCACTGTATGGTCGGAGATGCATGACGCCACATTGTTGGACAGATGCCTCGGACAAGGTGACCATTGGTCCCGAGCTTATAGAGGAGACGACAGAGAAGATCCGTCTGATTCAGATGCGGATGAAGGCCGCAAATGACTGGGCCACTGCATACGTTAACAAGAGATGACGTGAGCTAGAGTTTGAGGTGGGAGATAGGGTTTGGTTGAAGGTTGCGCCGACTTGGGGGACAGTCCGATTTGGTAGGCGGGGCAAGTTAGCCCCAAGGTATATTGGTCCCTACGAAATTCTGGAGCGTATAGGCAGGGTTGCCTACCGATTGGCTTTGCCTCTGAGCATGTCTGCGGTGCATAATGTCTTCCACGTCAGCATGCTCAAGAAGTGCATTTTGGATGCCAGTCAAACCATCCCGGTGGAGGAGGTTGAGCTCGAGCCAGATCTATCTTACCAAGAGGTACCGATAGCTTTTCTGGCGAGAGACATTCGGAGACTCCGCAACAAGTCGATTCTGATGATCAAGGTCCAGTGGTCACATCATTCTGATCGAGAGGCGACATGGGAGACAGAGCAGGACCTGATAAGTCGGTATCCAGACGAGTTCAGGCTGTTGAGATCACTCTTGGAGGACCAAGAGTCTTAGGGGGGAGGTTGTTACACCCACCCCCGACGTTTTGCACTTTTCTGTAAATTCTCGGCCGGAAGGTCAAATACTGTAATTTTCAGATCACATACGACTTGTGATTAATTTATGAGATTCAGTATTCTAGAGTTGTTTTGGTGTTAATTAAAGGTGTTTTACGTGTCGGGCGACATTTTCCAAGTTCCGGAACGTTTTGCCGGAATTTGGTTTCGGGCGACAAAATGGTCCCGTCTGGAAAGATTAGGGAAATTAATCATCTTTATTAGTGTTGGCTGAATTTGTTAGGGTTTTATGGAGATTTGGAAGAGGTGATTTGTTGTTCAAAGATAAGTGGATGGAGGTAATACCATGACATGTGTCCATTTTCAACCAATTGGCTTCTTCCACCATTTCTTTTCTTCTTTTCATTAAATAAAAATACCTAAATTATCTCAAAAATTCGGTTCTTCCTCTATAATTCAGACATGTATCTTATCTCATTTCAGATCATTTATCTCATTTCATCTCTCTCACTCAACACTTAGCTTATTTCAAGAAAACCTCAACCTATCTCCCCTTTGCTGCCAAAATTTCTACTTCTCTGTTCCAACGATTTCTGCTCTAGCTAGAGGCCGAATCAGCTCTTGTGGTTGTTAGAGAAAATGTTCCTAAACCTCTTGGCTACAACTTTGTAGAAGGAAGCCAGAGCCAGAAGTGAAGGGAAGGTCCCCAAAATCGGGTTGCAAGCAGACGGGTTCTGCTGAGTTTCTAACTCCAAAAACCCAATCTTGAGGGTTTGAGTTGGGAACTTCAACAAGGAAGGTTCTACCACTCCCTACACCTCACAAATCAGTATTGATCAAGGTATGGGTGAGTTTATTTGGATGAATCATCATGTTTTGAAGATATGAACATGATTGAAAACTCACTATTGTTGTTGTTCTCTTTGGCGAAATTTACTAGGAAGATTGGTGGCTGTTTTGGTTCAACAATAGCTCATCCTAAGCTAAGCTACAAGTATCATCAAGGTGAGGATCATCTTTGATAAGATATGTGAAGATTTGATTGTTAGATAATTCTGACCTTCAACTATGTTGAAGTTGGTAGCATATTAGGCATGTTTTGTTCTTGGAAAAGTATGAAAAAACATGTTGAAAAGTTAGAGAAGGGGCCGAAATGTTTTGGTGCATGTTTGATGTTTGTTTGTTGAAGAAAGTAGGGTTTAAATGGTTAAAATTTAAGTTGGTGAAGATTTGGGCCAAATTGGAAGGTTGGCCGAAAGTTGAAGGGTTTGGCCGAAAAGTTGTGTAAAATTTGGGCACAAATGAATTTTGGTAAAACGTTGTGGCTGTAGTGGCTAATTAGCAAGTTTGCAAAGTTTTGGGCCGAAATGAACTTTTGGCCGAAAGTTAAGGTTATGGCCGAAAGTTTGGAATACTTTGGGAAAAATTGGTTTATGTTGAAAGGTTGACAAAGTTTGATATTTTGTGACTTTTTGGAAGTTAAGGGTTAATTTGGAAGTTCTTAAAAAGTTTAAGGACTAAAGGTGTAATTATGGAAAGGTTAAAGGAAAAGTGAGCCGTTTAGGGTTTTTGGATAATTTATGGACATTTTAAGCATAAAATGTCATTTCTGTGAAGTTGGGGCACTTTTGTCACTTTCCGCAAAGTTTAGGGACTTAAGTGGTAATTTTGGTTAATTGTCAAAATTGGGCAACTTTAGTTAAAGTAACTAAAGTGTTTAAGTGTTTCTGTGATTTGTGAGTAGATCCACGTATCTGCGTTTTTGAGGTTTCGTGGAGCGTTGGTGGCCACAGAGAGTTTTCCGTTTGGCTAAGGTAAGGGTTTAACTTTCTTAATACGCAATACATGTGTATTAGGTTAGTTAAGGGCTAGTACTCGGGTCGAGGGTGGGGCCCGGTGACTCCCGGGTCTAGTCACATGGTACGTAGCGGTTTGCAGGGTTTTGCTTAAATATGGGTTATGAACGTATATCATATCGGACTTGCTTATCGGAGGTCGACAACGAACCCATATTTATGTTCTGTACGTGAGAAGTCCGTGAGTTACAACTGACGGGAACGCCGGGACCTAAGCCGGTATGCCAACCGTGGTCGTTAACTCACGATGTTATGTGCCAGCATTGTGCCGCTTTATGTCCGACAGTTAGGGGCGATATCCCCTCGCTGGTACCACGCGTTATGACCCGATCATCGGTGTGAGCTTAACAAGCCGCTGTAAGGTCCTTTGTCGGCGTTCGGGAACCTTTGTAATTGGAATCGTACATAACACGAATCATATCATATACACCCAACAATATAAAGGTATCCAAACCCTCCAAAGTGCTCCAAAGAACCGCCCGCTGCTCCACTTCCATTCCAAAATGGTTCAAATAAACCACTCCGTGCGAACCCTCCCGAATGAAACGTGAAACCGTGGCTTGTACTTCGAAGTCACTTCGGATCCCATGAACTAGCGTGACTTGCTCCAAAAGTCCACTGGACTTGTATACTTGCCTTCCACCACCCATGCTGAACCGCTGTCACGACCACCCCGCCCGGTTGCGGAGGCGGAGCCGGCCGCGACAGCGGAAACGGAAACTACGGCGGAACGCGCGGCAACAGAGCGTTTTGCTCAAAAGACGGAACAGTCGATCAATGACTAGCAACCTACATAACTCATACATGGCAAGTATACAAGATAACTCAACATTTTACCAACCAAGCAGTTCATGGAATACCAAACATTGCCCATCGCAACAAACACAGAAACATTGAATTCATTCCATAACAAATCCAATAAAGGCAAGTCGGGGCTCCGCCCTCAACTTAGAAGACAAACAAAGGCAGAATATATTTACGATCATATAATCATATACAAACTCATGTTTGTCATACATGCATGCAACTACAGCTACAGAGCCATGAAGCAAAATCCTAGATATACCTAAGTGCGGAATCAGAAGCCTCTCGCTCAAAGGATTCCCGCACGTGGTACTGCTGCTGCTACTGAAACCCAAAATGCCAGAAAGCACCGCGGATCTCTACTCCGCCGGTTGCTTGCCAGGACGGCCTGAAAGGTGGTAAACAAATAAAGGGTGAGTCCTCGGAAGGACCCAGTAAGGGCTGAGGTAAAATACAGTTTGCCTAAGAGGCAATAGGCTGAACCTGCAAAACAGAACAACACAAGCATATACATGTATATATAACATAAACTACAAAGTGAGCCAGAATCCAATCACATGCGGTCCAACCGCCGACCCACGGAACGACAACCCTCTCCAAGAGGTCAGAACATACAGAACAGAAGCACGGTATCGGCTGGGGTCGCGATCCCCAAACTGTCGTAGGGTCACAGAAGTATATCGGCACCCCCAGTGCGGATATACACAGAATGTCGGCACCCTCCAGTGCGGACACAACCAAACCAAATCACGGAGCACCCGTGGTCCTAAAGACCATCCCGGGTCTCGTCACAGAACAGAACATATACATGTAAGCATAAACAGAATATCGGCACCTAGTGCGGATATACAGAACAGAACATATACCCGTGGCCTCCACGACCATATCAAACATGCATCTTACCATGTGACGGGCCTCTGGGTCACCGAACCACCGTCCTCACCCGAAACCCGCCTCAACCAAACCCGATATACATGCAAATACTCCCAGAATGCATAACGAGAGAAGTTGAGCCCTTACCTCAGAAAAGCTGCCCCGCAGTACAAATCCCGGGAAATCCCGGCTCCCGGCCCGAAAAGTAAAACTTGACTTTTATGGTCCCACACCACTCTACCAAAGCTGAAACAAGCTGAATAACCATAAACTAATCAGAACTCATCAAATTAGATCCCATAACAAATCCCGCACAATCCCGCACTTTCCCGCAAAAATCCCTCGGTTTCACGAACCGAGCTAGAACATCCTTATTCAAACACCCACAAACGTTTTCCAACCTTTAAACCCCACTTTCCAGACATTTTACCCGAAATCCCGCATAAAGGTAACTTTTGCACCCAACACCCGAAAACGTCGTTTCAAACACCAATACGCACCTAAATCCATCCCCGATACCAAATTACCATCCAATTCACCCAAAACACAACACCAACATAGATAAAGTTTCATTCTAAGTTTCGGCTCTTTGTCAACTTTTCACCCAACTTCCAATTCAATCCATTCAAGGTTCCAATCACTCACTTTAACCACCAATTACACTTCCTAAGCAAGAATGCTAACCAATTTCACCTTTAACAACCAAGAACATTCACAAACCCTAACCCATATTTTCGGTCAAAAGGGGTTTTCTTCCTAACATGCTTTCCATCAAATTGAAACCATAGAAAGTCTTAGAATCATGCAAGGAACAACATATCCCAAGCATGATTGAAGAACATGGTGGCAAATCGGTGCGCGTGATTGCCACGTTCGGTTTGACTTGCGGCGTTACGATATTGACGGAAGCCATTAGGTCGATTTTGTCGCTGGGCACGGTTGTCGAGGAATAGAGAGATTCTCGATGTGATTTGTGAGTCGCGTTGAGTAGTTGTCAAAAGTTACCCCTTCGGTATGAATAGTGAATGTATTTATAGTCCCATGTTTTAGTGGCATTATTGTAATATCCCAATGTAAGGTGATTATTCGTTTTTAGGTCCTACATGCACTTCGGGAAGTATAGTTCGGGAACGTTCTCAATCTTTATTCGGATTATAAGTTTTTTAATGGGGCCCTTGTTCCGGGCTTGTCCGTGGGCCTTTTGTTAGGCCTTTTATGCGTATTTGGGCCTGGCGGCCATCAAGTCCCCCCCCAAGCCCTTTTGGCCGACTAGAAGGAGTCCAAAGTTCTTTTCTTGAAGATTCATTTTAGAAAATCTGTTAGTCATGTACGGGGAACTACTTGGTTCGGGATATGTCCCTTGCTCGGGTATCTGATTCGTCTGCTATTCGGGTAACATTGTTCGGGCATGTGGCTTCTCTTGTGTTCGGGTAACTGATTCGTCTGCTGTTCGGGTAACATTGTTCGGGCATGTGGCTTCTCTTGTGTTCGAATCTGGTTCAGTTCCGTACTAGTGTGTTCGGGAATCTAAAGACGTGGATTCCCTTTTTCTCGAACAATGTTCGGGCTTTTGAATCGTTTCCCGTACTATTGTGTTCGGGAAAATTAGGATGTGAAATCCTGTTTGTCTCGAACGATGTTCGGGCTTTTGAATCGTTTCCCGTATTATTATGTTCGGGAAACTGAGGATGTGGAGTCCTCCATTTGTCTCGAACAATGTTCGGGCTTTTGAATCGTCTCCCGTACTATGATGTTCGGGAAACTGAGGATGTGGAGTCCTCCATTTGTCTCGAACAATGTTCGGGCTTTTGAATCGTCTCCCGTACTATGATGTTCGGGAAGCGAGATGTGGAATCCTCCATTTGTCTCGAACAATGTTCGGGCTTGAATCGTTCCCGTACTATGATGTTCGGGAAACTGAGGATGTTGAGTCCTCCATTTGTCTCGAACAATGTTCGGGCTTCTGAATCGTTCCCCGTACTATGATGTTCGGGAAACTGAGGATGTTGAGTCCTCCATTTGTCTCGAACAATGTTCGGGCTTCTGAATCGTTCCCCGTACTATGATGTTCGGGAAACTGAGGATGTGGAGTCCTCCATTTGTCTCGAACAATGTTCGGGCTTCTGAATCGTTCCCCGTACTATGATGTTCGGGAAACTGAGGATGTGGAGTCCTCCATTTGTCTCGAACAATGTTCGGGCTTCTGAATCGTTCCCCGTACTATGATGTTCGGGAAACTGAGGATGTGGAGTCCTCCATTTGTCTCGAACAATGTTCGGGCTTCTGAATCGTTCCCCGTACTATGATGTTCGGGAACGAGATGTGGTGTCCTCCATCTGTCCTGTACAATGTTCGGGCTTTTGAATCGTCTCCGTACTATGATGTTCGGGAAATCGAGATGTGGAGTCCTCCATTTGTCTCGAACAATGTTCGGGCTTCAATCGTTCCCGTACTATGATGTTCGGGAAACTGAGGATGTGGAGTCCTCCATTTGTCTCGAACAATGTTCGGGCTTTTGAATCGTCTCCGTACTATGATGTTCGGGAAGCGAGATGTGGAGTCCTCCATTTGTCTCGAACAATGTTCGGGCTTTTGAATCGTCTCCGTACTATGATGTTCGGGAAACTGAGGATGTGGAGTCCTCCATTTGTCTCGAACAATGTTCGGGCTTCTGAATCGTTCCCCGTACTATGATGTTCGGGAAACTGAGGATGTGGAGTCCTCCATTTGTCTCGAACAATGTTCGGGCTTTTGAATCGTCTCCCGTACTATGATGTTCGGGAAACTGAGGATGTGTAGTCCTCCATTTGTCTCGAACATCATTCTGATCGAGAGGCGACATGGGAGACAGATCAGGACCTGATAAGTCGATATTCGGACGAGTTCAGTTGTTGAGATCACTCTTGGAGGACCAAGAGTCTTAGAGAGGAGGTTGTTACACCCACCCCGACGTTTGCATTTTTCTGTAAATTCTCGGCCGGAAGGTCAAATACTGTAATTTTCAGATCACATACGACTTGTGATTAATTTATGAGATTCAGTATTCGAGAGTTGTTTTGGTGTTAATTAAAGGTGTTTTACGTGTCGGGCGACATTTTCCAAGTTCCGGGACGTTTTGCCGGAATTTGGTTTCGGGCGACAAAATGGTCCCGTCGGGAAAGATTAGGGAAATTAATCATCTTTATTAGTGTTGGCTGAATTTGTTAGGGTTTTATGGAGATTTGGAAGAGGTGATTTGTTGTTCAAAGATAAGTGGATGGAGGTAATACCATGACATGTGTCCATTTTCAACCAATTGGCTTCTTCCACCATTTCTTTTCTTCTTTTCATTAAATAAAAATACCTAAATTATCTCAAAAATTCGGTTCTTCCTCTATAATTCAGACATGTATCTTATCTCATTTCAGATCATTTATCTCATTTCATCTCTCTCACTCAACACTTAGCTTATTTCAAGAAAACCTCAACCTATCTCCCTTTGCTGCCAAAATTTCTACTCCTCTGTTCCAACGATTTCTGCTCTAGTTAGAGGCCGAATCAGCTCTTGTGGTAGTTAGAGAACATGGTCCGAAACCTCTTGGCTACAACTTTGTAGAAGGAAGCCAGAGCCAAAGGTGAAGGGAAGGTCCCCAAAGTCGGGTTGCAAGCAGACGGGTTCGCTAGGTTTCTAACTCCAAAACCCAATCTTGAGGGTTTGAGTTTGGAACTTCAACAAGGAAGGTTCTACCACTCCCTACACCTCACAAATCAGTATTGATCAAGGTATGGGTGAGTTTATTTGGATGAATCATCATGTTTTGAAGATATGAACATGATTGAAAACTCACTATTGTTGTTGTTCTCTTTGGCGAAATTTGCAAGGAAGATTGGTGGCTGTTTTGGTTCAACAATAGCTCATCCTAAGCTAAGCTACAAGCATCATCAAGGTGAGGATCATCTTTGATAAGATATGTGAAGATTTGATTGTTAGATAATTCTGACCTTCAACTATGTTGAAGTTGGTAGCATATTAGGCATGTTTTGTTCTTGGAAAAGTATGAAAAAAACATGTTGAAAAGTTAGAGAAGGGGCCGAAATGTTTTGGTGCATGTTTGATGTTTGTTTCTTGAAGAAAGTAGGGTTTAAATGGTTAAAATTTAAGTTGGTGAAGATTTGGGCCAAATTGGAAGGTTGGACGAAAGTTGAAGGGTTTGGCCGAAAAGTTGTGTAAAATTTGGGCACAAATGAATTTTGGTAAAAAGTTGTGGCTTTAGTGGCTAATTAGCAAGGTTATGGCCGAAAGTTTTGAATACTTTGGGAAAAAATTGGTTTATGTTGAAAGGTTGACAAAGTTTGATATTTTGTGACTTTTTGGAAGTTAAGGGTTAATTTGGAAGTTCTTAAAACGTTTAAGGACTAAAGGTGTAATTATGGAAAGGTTAAAGGAAAAGTGAGCCGTTTAGGGTTTTGGATAATTTATGGACATTTTAAGTATAAAATATCATTTACGTGAAGTTGGGGCACTTTTGTCACCTTCCAAAGTTTAGCGACTTAAGTAGTAATTTTGGTTAATTGTCAAAATTGTGCAACTTTAGTTAAAGTAACTAAAGTGTTTAAGTGTTTCGTGATTTGTGAGTAGATCCACGTATCTGCGTTTTTGAGGTTTCTGCTTTGTGGATCGTTGCTGGCCACAGTGAGTTTTAACTTTCTTAATACGCAATACGCAATACATGTGTATTGGGTTAGTTAAGGGCTAATACTCGGGTCGAGGGTGGGGCCCGGTGACTCCAGTCTAGTCACATCGTATTTAGCGGTTTGCAGGGTTTTGCTTAAATATGAGTTATGAACGTATATCATATCGGACTTGCTTATCGGGGTGGACAACGAACCCATATTTATGTTCTATACGTGAGAAGTTCATGAGTTACGGTTGACGGAACGCCGGGACCTAAGCCGGTATGCCAACCGTGGTCGTTAACTCATGATGTTATGTGCGGCATTGTGCCGCTTTATGTCCGGCGATTAGGGCGAAATCCCCTCGCTGGTACCACGCGTTATGACCCGATCATCGGTGTGAGCTTAACAAGCGGCTATGCGGTTACGCCGAGGGTTCTGGGAACCTTTGTATTGGCGTACGAACCGCCCCGAGAATGATACAGAGATTCTTTTCAGAATCACACAAACAATTCTCAACCTTAAACACAGAATCAGTTCATGTTCATAACACAGAATCATATCATATCACACCCAACAATATAAAGGTATCCAAACCCTCCAGAGTGCTCCAAAGAACCGCCCGCTGCTCCACATCCATTCCAAAATGGTTCAAATAAAGAGTTGATCAGGCTCCGTGCGAACCCTCCTGAATGAAACGTGAAACCGTGGCTTGTACTTCGAAGTCACTTCTCGCAGAACTTACCCATGAACAAGCGTGACTTGCTCCAAAAGTCCACTTCTGGACTTGTATACTTGCCTTCCACCACCCATGCTGAACCGGTCATACTTTACATCTCAGGTCACTCCGACCCGACCTGCTCTGAGACCAACTTGTCACGACCACCCCGCCCGGTTGCGGAGGTGGAGCCGGCCGCGATGGCGAAACGAAACTACGGCGGAACGCAGCGGCAACGAGCGTTTTGCTCAAAAGACGTAACAGTCGATCAATGACTAGCAACCTACATAACTCATACATGGCAAGTATACAAGATAACTCAACATTTTACCAACCAAGCAGTTCATGGAATACCAAACATTGCCCATCGCAACAAACACAGAAACATTGAATTCATTCCATAACAAATCCAATAAAGGCAAGTCGGGGCTCCGCCCTCGACTCAGAAGACAAACAAAGGCAGAATATATTTCCGATCATATATCATATACAAACTCATGGTTCGTCATACATGCATGCAACTACAGCTACAGAGCCATGAAGCAAAATCCTAGATATACCTAAGTGCGGAATCAGAAGCCTCTCGCTCAAAGGATTCCCGCATGTGGTACTGCTGCTATCAAACCCAAAATGCCGAGAAAGCCTGCGGATCTCTACTCTGCGGTTGTTTGCAGACGGCCTGAAAGGTGGTAAACAAATAAAGGGTGAGTCCTCGGAAGGACCCGATGAGGCTGAGGTAAAATACGGTTTGCCTAAGAGGCAACAAGCTGAACACTGCAAAATAGAACAACACAAGCATACACATGTATATATAACATAAAGTACAAAGTGAGCGAATCCCATCACATGCGCTCCAACCGCCGACCCACGGCGACAGCCCTCTCCAAGAGGTCGAACATACGAAACGAAGCACGGTGCTGGCTGGGGTCGCGATCCCCAAACTGTCGTAGGGTCACGTAGTATATCGGCACCCCGGTGCGGATATACGCAGAATGTCGGCACCCTCCAGTGCGGACACAACCAAACCAAATCACGGAGCACCCGTGGTCCTAAAGAACATCACGAGTCTCGTCACAGAACAAAACATATATATGTAAGCATAAACAGAATATCGGCACCTAGTGCGGATATACAGAACAGAACATATACCCGTGGCCTCCACGACCATCCGAGTCCTGAAACAGATCAAACATGCATCTTACCATGTGATGGGCCTCGGGGTCACCGAACCACCGTCCTCACCCGAAACCCGCCTCAACCAAACCCGATATACATGCAAATACTCCCAGAATGCATAACGAGAGAAGTTGAGCCCTTACCTCAGAAAAGCTGCCCCGCAATACAAATCCCGGGAAAACCCGGCTCCCGGCCCGAAAAGTAAAACTTAACTTTTATGGTCCCACACCACTCTACCAAAACTGAAACAAGCTGAATAACCATAAACTAATCAGACTCATCAAATTAGACCCCCAGAACAAATCCCGCACAATCCCGCACTTTCCCGTAAAAACCCGCAGAAAGCTCGGTTTCACGAACCGAGCTAGAACATCCTTATTCAAACACCCACAAACGTTTTCCAACCTTTAAACCCCACTTTCCAGACATTTTACCCGAAATCCCGCATAAAGGTAACTTTTGCACCCACCACCAAAACGCGTCGTTTCAAACACCAATACGCACCTAAATCCATCCCGATACTAAATTACCATCCAATTCACCCAAAACACAACACCAACATAGATAAAGTTTCATTCTAAGTTTCGGCTCTTTGTCAACTTTTCACCCAACTTCCAATTCAATCCATTCAAGGTTCCAATCACTCACTTTAACCACCAATTACACTTCCTAAGCAAGAATGCTAACCAATTTCACCTTTAACAACCAAGAACATTCACAAACCCTAACCCATATTTTCGGTCAAAAGGGGTTTTCTTCCTAGCATGCTTTCCATCAAATTGAAACCATAGAAAGTCTTAGAATCATGCAAGGAACAACATATCCCAAGCATGATTGAAGAAGACTGGTGGCAAATCAGTGCGCGTGATTGCCACGTTCCGGTTTGACTTGCGCGTTACGATATTGACGGAAGCCATTAGGTCGATTTTGTGCGCTGGGGCACGGTTGTCGAGGAATAGAGAGATTCTCTGATGTGATTTGACGAGTCGCGTTGAGTAGTTGTTAAAAGTTACCCCTTTCGGTATGAATAGTGAATGTATTTATAGTCCCATGTTTCAGTGGCATTATTGTAATATCCCAATGTAAGGTGATTATTTGTTTTTAGGTCCTACATGCACTTCGGGAAGTATAGTTCGGGAACGTTCTCAATCTTTATTCGGATTATAAGTTTTTTAATGGGGCCCTTGTTCCGGCTTGTCCGTGGGCCTTTGTTAGGCCTTTTATGCGTATTTGGGCTCGGCGGCCATCAAGTCCCCCAAGCCCTTTTGGCCGACTAGAAGGAGTCCAAAGTTCTTTTCTTGAAGATTTTTAGAAAATCATTAGTCATGTTCGGGGAACTACTTGGTTCGGGATATGTCCCTTGCTCGGGTATCTGATTCGTCTGCTATTCGGGTAACATTGTTCGGGCATGTGGCTTCTCTTGTGTTCGGGTAACTGATTCGTCTGCTGTTCGGGTAACATTGTTCGGGCATGTGGCTTCTCTTGTGTTCGGGTAACTGGTTCAGTTCCCGTACTAGTGTGTTCGGGAATCTAAAGACGTGGATTCTCCTTTTCTCGAACAATGTTCGGGCTTTTGAGTCGTTTCCCATACTATTGTGTTCGGGAAACTGAGGATGTGAAATCCTGTTTGTCTCGAACGATGTTCGGGCTTTTGAATCGTTTCCCGTATTATTGTGTTCGGGAAACTGAGGATGTGGAGTCCTCCATTTGTCTCGAACAATGTTCGGGCTTCTGAATCGTTCCCCGTACTATGATGTTCGGGAAACTGAGGATGTGGAGTCCTCCATTTGTCTCGAACAATGTTCGGGCTTTTGAATCGTCCCCCGTACTATGATGTTCGGGAAACTGAGGATGTGGAATCCTCCATTTGTCTCGAACAATGTTCGGGCTTTCAATCGTTCCCGTACTATGATGTTCGGGAACCGAGGATGTTGAGTCCTCCATTTGTCTCGAACAATGTTCGGGCTTTTGAATCGTTCCCGTACTATGATGTTCGGGAAATCGAGATGTTGAGTCCTCCATTTGTCTCGAACAATGTTCGGGCTTTTGAATCGTTCCCCGTACTATGATGTTCGGGAAACTGAGGATGTGGAGTCCTCCATTTGTCTCGAACAATGTTCGGGCTTTTGAATCGTCTCCGTACTATGATGTTCGGGAAACTGAGGATGTGGAATCCTCCATTTGTCTCGAACAATGTTCGGGCTTGAATCGTTCCCGTACTATGATGTTCGGGAAACGAGGATGTTGAGTCCTCCATTTGTCTCGAACAATGTTCGGGCTCAATCGTTCCCGTACTATGATGTTCGGGAAACTGAGGATGTGGAGTCCTCCATTTGTCTCGAACAATGTTCGGGCTTCTGAATCGTTCCCCGTACTATGATGTTCGGGAAACTGAGGATGTGGAGTCCTCCATTTGTCTCGAACAATGTTCGGGCTTCTGAATCGTTCCCCGTACTATGATGTTCGGGAAACTGAGGATGTGGAGTCCTCCATTTGTCTCGAACAATGTTCGGGCTTCTGAATCGTCCCCGTACTATGATGTTCGGGAAACTGAGGATGTGGAGTCCTCCATTTGTCTCGAACAATGTTCGGGCTTTTGAATCGTCCACCGTACTATGATGTTCGGGAAACTGAGGATGTGGAGTCCTCCATTTGTCTCGAACAATGTTCGGGCTTCTGAATCGTTTCTGGGATTTTCATATTCGGGATCTGTTGATATTCCCAACGGTTACTTTTTGAATCGACGGTGGAGATCATGTGCTGTTTGGCGATTCATCTGCCCGATCTTTTCTATAAGTGTGATGGGCCTCATTTTCATTTTGCATATCTCAAGCTCTTCTCTTCTCACAATAAACTCACGACGGACAATCCCACGCTCCAGGAGGCTGTTAGTATCTTCAAGAAGTGGAGGACCGTTGAAGAATCTAATCCAGAAGACTTCTTCCCCCCTTTCCTTGGAGAAACCACCGTACCCGACGGTTACAAAGGTTCGTCCGCCGTCCATCAGTTCTACCGGCTCCACCGTCGGGTTGTTGACGCCGCTGCTACCAGCCCGTCTTTTAGTCTTCTTCCGGCGAGCCGTCCGTGTTTCCTCCGGCCATTTACCCGAGGTACATGAGAATGGCCCCTACTTTTCCTTCACCTTCTACTGTTCGCCCTTCAGGTTGCCTTTTAGAGACCAAGGGCGAGGTTCCCGAAGGTTGGTGGTCCGAGATTGAAAACTACCGGAGTAAGGCGACTCCGGAGTTAATAAAGGAGTGGCAGTCCACTTATTTCGTCCCGATGACGGTCCGTACTCGGGTTCCGTCTCCTGAATGCCGGGCGTATGAGCCTGGGAAAGGCTGGTTGGTGATCTTCAAGGATCAGCTGCTATGCGGGCTCCGCTTTCCCCCGCACCCATTTGTTAGACAGTTAGCGGAATCCCACGGGTTAGCCGTTAACCAATTTAGCCCGAACACCTATTGCCACATAAATGCCTATCTCATCCTCTCGTGCTCGCTCGAGATAGAGCCAACCATATCCACTTTCCTCCAGTACTATAAAGTAAACGTAGCCCCGAGGAACTGTTTCTACTTCTTCAGTGCCCGAGGTCCTCCTACTGTAAAATTCAACTTTGTTTGGAATCTGCCAACCAGCCGCAAGGGATGGCATCGGGAATTCTTTTTCATGAAGCCTGATGTGTCATGGGGCCTGCAAACGGCGCAGAAGGTAGGAGGACTGCCGGATGTGCAGAGTCCTCGGCGGCTACTGAAGGGAGCTGCTGCCAAGGAGAACTATGACCGGTTTGACAATAAGATCCGGACCATTGCTCCTTGGTGCGGGGATGGGCCGAGGGAAGTCCTCCCCTTTCCTTTGTACTGGAGGCTGATTACCCAAGGGGTCCTTTCCCACTTGGGTATTATTCAGGGGGACTTGGGGGAGTTGGGCATCCGGGAATCTCCCCCTTCGACCCGAGACCTGGCCTTGGTGCATCGTCTTCGGGGCGAGACGTCCTTCGAGGACTTCAAGAAAGGTTTATATCGTTTTTCTGTTCATAGATGCATTCGTTTGATATTAACTAATTCTTCCCCTTTTTGCAGAAATGGAGCCCGAGTTTGATCTTGGCGCCATCTTTCGGGATGCGCAGCAGAAGAAACCGAGCTCTAAAGCCGGTACTTGAGGCCCGCAGCAGCTGAAAAGAAACGGAAAAGAGCTGCTTGTAGATGCCGAGGCTGCGGCCAGCCTGGCCGAGAAGCCTCCGGGAAGTTCCGCCCCGGTCCATATGGAAGGTCATCCCACTCGGGATGATGTTTATGACATGCCGCGGACCTCCCCGAACAAGTTAGAAGGACAAGGGGGAAGTTCACAGCTTCCAGGGTGACCGGGCAAAGTGCCCCCGAGGTCGAGCCCATCGAGTTTCAGCTAGGTAATCAATCAGTGAAATTACGCAATCTCTGTTTTTGGAATCTATTCGGGAATCTTTCCCGAATGTTTGGTGAAGACCCGCTGCATGACGTGGTTCGATCTCATTTTTGTACCTTAGGTCCGGACTGGAGGGAGGCCCAAGAAGAGAGGCGGCGGCTGCGGGATGAAAAGCTGGCTCAGTTCGGGGATAATCTTATTCCCCGGGAGCCCGGGTGGCTGATCCATGAGGATCAAAATGTCCTCGACGATGAGGACGTCAAAGACATGGCTCCCGAGCTTTTCAACGGGACCACCACCGCCCGAACAATGGAGTGCCTAGAGCACTTCTACCCTGACATGGACGTCGCCGCTTCCAAAGTGGCCGCCCTCGGGTACCAGGTTAGCATCTGTTAGTTTATTTCTTAAGTCTTGGTTTCTCATGCTCGCACCTCGGGAAAATAATCTGTCTTAATACTGTCCGGTGGCCACAATGGGCGGGTGGATTTCCCGAATCACCCAAGCGCCCCACCGGATCCGGTCCGAGGCCGAACAACGGGCGACTAAAGCCGTAGCCGTGGTGGCTAAGCTGATCCAGCGAGTCCATCACTACGAGCGCTTGCTGCGGGTTTCCGTACCACTCCTAAGCTCGAGCTTCCCGAAAGCTCACATATCCGGGAGAACCTCGGCCCGGCTGAGGCTGATGACTTCGCCTTGGCTGAGGTTGCCTTCCTGAGCGCGGTCAAAGAGCGCCGCCATTCTGAGGACGCTATTCGGGAAGAAGCTAAATCGCTCAAGGCTGAAAAGGAGAGGTTTCAAGTGGACCTCGCCAATCAGAAGGAGCACTTCGAGCAGGAGCTGCGGGTCAAGGATGAGGAGAATCAGAGACTTCGGGATGAAGTCGCCGCGCTCCAAGCCAAAATCCCGAAGTACCGAAAGGTGCTAAGTGAGGCGATGGATCTGGCCGTTAACAAATACACCTTCGGGTTTTGTTTGGCTAGAAAACAGATAGTTGAGCGCAACCCTCATGCTGACCTGTCCGGACTTGATGGGCGTGAGGAGCCCGAAGAGGATCCCAGCTGGTACGGGGACGAATTTCTGCATCCGCCCGAACCAGTAACTGTTGATGATTTTGCCGATCCTGAGTGATGTGCTTTACTTCTTTTTTATCCATTTTTGTAAATCCGACCTCGGGCATTATTAATGAAAACATTCAAGGTTTGGTTCAACACTTGTCTCTCGGATTCAGCTTTATTATTTCCCGATCAAACAAAGTATTTCCTCAAAGCCTCGGAATGAAAAGAATTTGCTAATTCTCGTCCTTCGGGATCGATAACTTGTAAACTCCTTTCCGTTCTTCGGCGACGACCTCGAAGGGCCTTCCCGGTTCGGGCGAACGCGCCCTTTTGGTCTTCGGGATCCTAGTTTGGTTTGCCGTAAGACCAAATCACCCACTTTGATATTTTTTGCCTTCACTTTTGAGTTTGCTGCAGACGCGGTTCTCTGTTGAAAAGCCTTCCTTCGAAGCTCTGCTTCATCTCTTCTTCCTTCGAGAAAGTCTAAGTTTGCTCTCAAACCTTGCTCATTCGCTACTTCTTCGAACACTTCGGTTCTGAGGGATGAATTTGCTACTTCAATCGGGATTAGCGCCTCGGTCCCGTATGTCAGGGAGAACGGGGTTTCTCCGGTTGACCTTCGGGGCGTAGTCCGGTAACTCCATAAAACGTGAGGGAGTTCCCCGGGCCACTTTCCTTTCGCCTTTCCAAGTCTGGCCTTTAACCCATCCTTCAACGTTCGGTTGGATACTTCAACTTGGCCATTGTTCTGCGGGTGGGCGACCGGAGCAAAATGAATCTTGATCCCGAATTCCTCGGCGAAATCTTGGAATCCACCGTCGCTGAACCGAGCTCCGTTATCGGCAACCAGGACCTTCGGGCACCGAACTGCGCAGATGATGCTTTTCCAAACAAACTTTCGGATGTTCTCAGCTGTAATAGTAGCCAAGGGTTCGGCTTCTATCCACTTGGTGAAATAATCCACGGCGACCACACAATACTTAAGTCCTCCGGGGGCGGTGGGCAAAGCTCCAATCAGATCGATTCCCCACACGGCGAACGGTATGGGGTAGTCCGAGGATGATACATACTCCGAGGGAACTCTTTGTATTCGAGCGTGCTCGACACCTTTGCACTTGTTCACTAGCCTCCTTGCGTCTTCCTTGAGAGTAGGCCAAAAGAACCCTTGTCTTAGTATGACCGCAGCTAAGGCGTCCGATTTAACGTGCGACCCGCAGGTGCCTTCATGAGCTTCCCGTAGAATGTCCTCGGTGCCTCCTTCACCGACGCATTTCTGCAGCGGGGAAGAGAATCCTTTACGGTACATACTATCTCCAATTATGACAAACTTGCTGGCCTTTCTTCTGATGTTTGCGGCATCGGTTGGGTTGTCCGGGAGCACCCCTTCATCGAGGTACTTCCAGTAAGGTGACCTCCATCCCGAAGCAATGCAGCCTATCCGGGAGTAGTCGATGCAAGGTTCACTTTTTTCTTCGTCGTAAGAAGCTGACTTCGAAAGTTGGTCAGCCTCCGAATTGAGCGTCCTCGGGATCTTCTCGATGCATAACTTTTCGAAATCCGCTGCCAACCTTTTAGCTACTTCGGCGTACCTCTTAAGACTTGGTTCTTTGATCTCGTACTCCCCGTTCATCCGCTGAACGAGAAGGTTCGAGTCACCGCATGCTTTCGGTGATCGGATTCCCGCCTTCTTGGCTAACTCTGCACCAGCAATGAGGGCTTCATATTCGGCCGCGTTGTTCGTTACCGGGAAATTGAACTTGATTGACTTAGTGGCCTTCATTCCTTCTGGGCCTTCGAGTACTAGTCCGGCACCTTGCTTGTCCGATCCCGAAGCTCCATCCACGTGTAGGGTCCAGACCGGACTATCCTCGTTCAAAGAATCCGCACTCTCGGACTCCTTGGGCAATTCCGCGATAAAATCAGCTAATGCTTGTGCCTTGATCGCTCTTCGGGGTTCATACTTGATCTCGTACTCGCTTAGCTCGACGCACCACTTTGACAGCCTTCCGGAGTGGTCTACCTGCCTTAAGATGTCCTTGATAGGGACATTACTTCGAACAATGATGGAAAACCCGAGGAAGTATGGTTTCAACCTTCTGGCTGAAAGGACCAGAGAGTATACCGCCTTCTGGATCATCGGGTAGTTCAGTTCGGCTCCGTGCAGGGATTTGCTTACGTAATAGACCGGCCACTTTGCTTCCCTTGGTCGTCTTCTTGAACAAGTACCGAATCGACGGCCTTTTCACCTACCGCCAGGTACACAATGAGGGGTCTGTCCTCGGTCGGTTGCCAAGCGTAGGCATTTCGAGTAGGTAGGCTCGATTTCCTCCCGTGCTCTTTGGCATTCGGGATTCCAACCGAACCTAGCTCTTTCCTTTGCGTTTTCTTCCTTAGATTTTTCTCACCTTTGCGTACGCCTATTCGGCCCGGCTCCGCGCCTTCTTTGATTAAAAGCTTGAAGAACGGACGACACTTGTCTCCATATCGAGATATAAAACGACCGAGGGCCGTAATTTTCCCGAGGAGTCTCTCGCACGCCCTTTATCGATGAGGGTGTCCTCACGCTCAAGAGTGCTTCGATCTTTGCGGGATTCGCGTCGATGCCGCGCGGACACCATAAACCCGAGAAATTTCCCGGACGTTACCCGAAGACACACTTATCCGGATTCAGCCGTAATCCATACTTTCGGATCTGCCCGAACACCTCTTCAATATCGCGGATTAGATTTTCTTCTTCCTTGCTTTTGATGATGATATCGTCAACATAAACCTCGAGAATTCTTCCAATTTGCTCGAGAATACCTTGTCCATCAATCTTTGGTAGGTTGCTCCGGCGTTCTTCAGCCGAAGGGCATTCTCGTATAACAATGCGTTCCAACGCCGCTTATGAAAGATGTTTTTCTTCATCGGCCGGGTCCATCCTTATCCGATGATACCCACCGTAAGCGTCCGAGGAAAGAGAGCCTCGCGTGTCCGGCCGTGGAATCCACGAGCCTATCGATCGGAGGAGTTGGATACGAATCCTTCGGGCAAGCATCATTTACGTTAGTGAAGTCGATGCACATGCGCAGCTTGTCGCTATCCTCTCGGGTCGCCACCACGGGATTGCTCAGCCATTCGGGATACGATACTTCCCTTATGACCCCCGCATCGAGGAGCTTCGAAATTTGCTCTTTGATGAAGGCTCTTTTGAATGGGGCATTATTTCTTTTCTTCTGCCTTATCGGTCTGGAACTAGGATTGATGTGCAGGCTGTGTTGTATTACCTTCGGGTTAATCCCGGGCATGTCACTCGGAGAGTAAGCGAACAAGTCTTTATTCATTCGAAGTAAGTTTACAAGGTTTTGCTTACTGCCCTCTGGCAAGTCTTTCGCGATTCTCGTTGTCCTATCTCCTTCCAGGACAACGTCTTCTGTACCCGCTTCCTCATCGTTTTCCTTCGGGCAACCCGGAGTGGGACTCTTCTGAGCTATCGCCATGACATCCTTGGCCTCTCTTTGGCTCACGTAGATCGAGGCGTCCCCCTCATCCGTAGCGAACGTGATGGTCGAATTTCACGTCGATCCTCATGTGAATAGCTACCGGGTTTCTCTCCGATGATAGCGTTGTACGCAGAGGGGACATCGAGGACGAGCCATTTGACCATCAACGTGGTGTATCGAGGTTGGCCTTCGGGCCGACCCGATGAACATCGCAGAAGCTCGATGGAGCCTAAAATCGGTATCTCGTCCGGGCCCACACCGTAGGTTGCTTTGTCTTGACGGGTTCAATCGGCTTGACTTAAGCTTGAGGCCTTCATACGCCTTCTGAACAGCACATCCGCATTTGAGCCGTCGCCGCACGTAACCCTTTTGACGCCAACGGTCCCGATCCGTAGGGTGATGATGAGTGGGTCATAATGCGGCAGACGCACCTCGGACCCATCTGCTCGTTTGATTCTTGAAGACGGATCTCCGTAGCTTAGCGAGGCTATCTCCCTCGCCTTCCTCTTCCTTGCATTCGAACCCAGCGTGGTTGTTATGGTGTTCAGGATCCCGGTGGGCTGCGGCGGAACCATCTTCTCCTTGCCCTTCTTGTTCGGTCCTGATGAATCTTCTTCAGCCTTCCCTTTGCCTCGGGAAACTTCCTCGCCCCGAGGCATCTTCAGATACTCTCCCAGAGAGCCTTTCTTGATGAGGTGCTCTATATACCTCTTCAGTTGGTGGCACTGTTCAGTTTCATGCCCGGTGTCTCTGTGAAACTGACAGTACTTGGACGAATCACGCCTCGCCCCTTCCGGCATGGCCCTGGGCCAGTTAATACTCCCAGTGCCTTGTCTTTGGAGGGCCGCGAGGATACTAGCCCGGGACGTATTAAGGGGGGTGAAGCCCGAACTTCTCTCGAAAGTCCTCTTCTGTCCTCCCCAACTCCTCGGCCGCTTGACCGGCTGGCTCCTCGGGTTATCCTTCCTCGGCTCTCGGTTATCCCTGGTGTCCTGCTTTCCTTCACGCTGAGACAACATTTCTTGAGCAATCATATGCTCCTGGGTGACAGCGTACATTTCTTCTACACTGGTGAAGTTCTTCCGGGACAACTCGTAAGCCAGGCGCGAGTTCGGGATGAGAGCCTTTGTGAATGCCATGATCCGGATGTTGTCCGTTAGATCGGAGGCGTGTACGGCTTCCCGGTTGAACCTCTCGACGAACTCCCGAATACTCGCTCGGTCTTTGCTTGATGTCAAACATCTGAATGGCCCTTTTCGCTGACCTCTTGCATCCGATGAAGTGTGTTGCGAATTTGGTAGCCAGGTCCCCGAACGATGACACCGAGTTCGGGAGGAGCGAGTTGTACCAAGCAGAGGCCGGACCTCCTAGAGCTACCTCAAAGCACTTGCACAAGGCCGCCTCGTTGGCTCCTTTCAGCTCCATTGCTCTCTTGTACTTGCGGACAAAAGCGTCGGGGTCTCCTGAACCTTGGTAAACTTCCAAGGGATGCGGCAAGTTGAATATTCGGGGCATCTGGGCGTCCCGAATCCTGCTGGTGAACGGTCCTTCATCAGGGATGTCCTCGCATTTGGGCTCGGGAATGCCCGAGTTTCTCTCGACTCGCTCCAGGCGATGTAGCAGTTGCCTGATCACATCGTCCCGTGGATCACCGCGGACCAGTCTCTCCGGCCTAGGCGATCGGTCCCTCTTGTACTCCCTTGGGGACCTCGAGCGCTGCCGGCTTTGACGGTCCGGAGATGGAACTTGTTGTGAACCTTCCTGCTGGCTATCATAGCCCGATCGGTTAGGCCGTGATATCTGCCTATCGCGAGGCCGACAGGATTGACCAGTATGCACGTTCTGGTTTCTTCGCTCTTCCTGAAGGACCACCCGCACAGCTTGGACAAGATCGGGGTCCAAGTGCCGGATGTCACTTCGACGGTAGCTGGAGGTAGGACGTAGGGAGGTGGCTCCATTGGATGATTCCTCCGGGGAACCCCTGTAGCTGGGATCGGCCGTGCGGCCGTTGGTGGAACCTTCTCCCTCCGGCCTGGGTGATCGGGAACGGGAATGGCCCCCACGTTCAATCTGATTTTGGGGACCACCGCCTTTCCCACAGACGGCGCCATTTGGTGGCAAATCAGTGCGCGTGATTGCCACGTTCCGGTTTGACTTGCGCGTTACGATATTGACGGAAGCCATTAGGTCGATTTTGTGCGCTGGGGCACGGTTGTCGAGGAATAGAGAGATTCTCTGATGTGATTTGACGAGTCGCGTTGAGTAGTTGTCAAAAGTTACCCCTTTCGGTATGAATAGTGAATGTATTTATAGTCCCATGTTTCAGTGGCATTATTGTAATATCCCAATGTAAGGTGATTATTTGTTTTTAGGTCCTACATGCACTTCGGGAAGTATAGTTCGGGAACGTTCTCAATCTTTATTCGGATTATAGGTTTTTAATGGGGCCCTTGTTCCGGGCTTGTCCGTGGGCCTTTGTTAGGCCTTTTATGCGTATTTGGGCACGGCGGCCATCGAACACAACTCTACATCATTTTAGAAATTCACTCAACAATTCGGCATTCCTAGGGTTTCCTAACCAAGATGTTTTTCCATCATGTAACACTAGATTCTTACTCCTCTCCTTCCCAAGAACAACATACTAAAAGATGGAAGCAAGAGAATCATTAAATCCCATAGCCAAGAACAAACCCTAGTTCCATTTTCTTCCTCTTTTTCCAAAGAAATCATGCTTCCAATCTTGAAAAGAGATGAAGGGAGGAAGCTTACCACTTATGGAACCCAAATCCTTGATGTTTCCAACCAAGAAGTGAAGAACAAGAAGCTTGGAAGGAGCAAGAATGGCGGATGGAAAGGAAGGAAGAAGAAGAAGAAGAAGAACACTTGTATTTTTCCATGAAATATCTCCCTTTTATACCTCTTTTCTTTTCCATCTTTAATAAAAATTGGACAAGTGTCCTAAGCCCTCCCTTTCCAGCCGACCTTCACCTTTTCTGACCAAAAATATTGCTGACTTTAGGGTTAATTGCAACTTGGTCCTCCAACTCTCCAAATCTTTACAATTTAGCCCCAAACACAACTTCCTAACCCCAACTAGAACCAAAACTGAACACAACCCTCAGTGTCCTACCGTGCCTACCGTGCCCGAACTGAGTAAATCCCGACGTGCGCGTGTGCTAATCCGAACCATAAAATCCACAGATATTACCATAAAATCCACCTCATGAAATAGCATACCTCACATCGAAGCCGTCGGGAAATCTATATCCTGAGCCCGGGATTCCCGTCGCGAGCCCCGGGAATCGCCCGGGACCGAACGTCCCCACCCAGAAAATATACTCCGTAAAAAGATGCAGGACGTTCCCTTGATTTCAAATATGCAAACGGTTTCTCATTCCGAGGTCCCGGGAGCGCTACCGAGCCCGCTGTACGTCCCGAGACAAGTCTCGGCCCCGGAAAAATATTTTCCGCGGAAATGTCCTAGCGACCAACACGACCTCAAAACCCGAAGGATTCCCAGAAATAAAGCTCAGATAAGTCTCGGGAGCCGTTTAATCGCCCAAAAACATGACCCGCAGGCCAAAACTGGAGCCCCGGATCACCCGGGTCACAACCCGCTCGGGGTGACCGTAATAGTAACTATATTAAAACTTGATGGCCGCTGTGCCCTAACAAATACGCATAAAAGGCCTAACAAAAGGCCCACGCATAAGCCCGAAATAAGGGCCCCATTAAAAAACTAGTATATAACCCGAATAAAGATTGAGGACGTTCCCGAACTATACTTCCCGAAGTGCATATAGGACCTAAAATGTATAATCACCTTACATTGAGATATTACAATAATGCCACTAAGACATGGGACTATAAATACATTCACTATTCATACCTAAAGGGGTAACGTTTAACAACTACTCAACGCGACTCACAAATCACAACCTCGAGGATCTCTATTCCTCGACTATCGCGCTCTAATACGCAGAGTCGACCTAATGGCTTCCGCCAATGTCGTGACACGCAAGTCAAACCGAACGTGGCAATCACGCGCACCGATTTGCCACCAAATGGCGCCGTCGTGGGAAACGCGGTGGCACCCAAAATCAGATTGAACGTGGGGCCATTCCTGCTCCCGATTATCCAGTGCCGGAGGGAGAAGGTTCCACCAACGGCCGCACGGCCGATCCTAGTTATAGGGGTTCCCGGAGGAGTCATCCAATGGAGCAACCTCCCTACGCCCTACTTCCAGCTACCGTCGAAGCGACATCCGGCATTTGGACCCTGATCTTGTCCAAGCCGTGCGGGTGGTCCTTCAGGAAGAACGAAGAAACCAGAACGATCAGACTGGTCAGTCCTGTCAACCTCGTGACAGGCAGTTGTCACGACATAATCGATCGGGCTATGGTAGCCAGCAGGCAGGTTCGCAGCAAGTTCCTTCTCCGGACCGTCAGAGCCGGCAACGCTCGAGGTCCCCGAGGGAGTACAAGAGAGACCGATCCCCAAGGCCAGAGAGACTGGTGCAGGGTGATCCACGCGACGATGTGATCAGGCAACTGCTGCATCGCCTGGAGCGAGTCGAGAGGAACTCGGGCATTCCCGAGCCCAAATGCGAAGACACCCCTGATGAAGGACCATTCACCAGCAGGATTCGGGACGCACAGATGCCCCGGATATTTAATTTACCGCATCCGTTGGAAGTGTACCAAGGTTCAGGAGACCCTGACGCCTTCGTCCGCAAGTATAAGAGAGCAATGGAGCTGAAAGGGGCTAACGAGGCGGCCTTGTGTAAATGCTTCGAAGTAGCTTTAGGAGGTCCGGCCTCCGCTTGGTACAACTCGCTCCTCCCGAACTCCGTGTCATCATTAGTGGACCTGGCCACCAAATTCACGACGCACTTCATCGGATGCAAGAGGTCAGCGAAAAGGGCCATCCAGATGTTTGACATCAAACAAAGACCGAACGAGAGCATTCGGGAGTTCGTCGAGAGATTCAACCGAGAAGCCGTTCACGCGTCTGATCTGACGGACAACATCCGCATCATGGCATTCACGAAGGCGCCATCCCCAATTCACGCCCGGCTTACGAGTTATCTCGGAAGAACTTCACGAACGCCGAAGAAATGTATGCTGTCACCCAGAGCATATGATTGCTCAAGAGATGTTGTCTCGCCAAGGAAAGCAGACAGCAGAGATAATCGGGAACCGAGGAAGGAGAACCCGAGGAACCCGCTTTAAGCAGCCCGGGAATCGGGAGGACCGAAGAGAGCTTTCGAGAGAAATCCGATCTTCACCCCACTTAATACATCTCGGCTAGTATCCTCGCTGCCCTCCAAAGACAAGGTGCCGGGAATATTAATCGCCTGTGGCCATGCCGGAAGGGGCGAAGCGTGATTCGCCCAAATATTGCTGGGCCCACAGGACACCGGGCATGAAACTGAGCAGTGCCATCAGCTCAAGTGGTTCATAGAGCACCTCATCAAGAGAGTTTCCCTGGGGGAATATCTTAAGATGCCTCGGAGTGATGAAGTTTCCCGAGGTAAGGGGAAGGCAGAAGAAGATTCTTCGGGACCGAACAAAAAGGGGAAAGAGAAGATGGCCCCGCCACAACCTACTGGGATCCTGAACACCATAACGACCACCCTAGGGTCAAACGCGAGGAAGAGGAAAGCACGGGAGATAGCCTCTTTAAGCTACGGAGATCCATCTTCGAGAGTCAAACGAGCGGACGGGTCCGAAGTGCGTCTCCCGCATTATGACCCGCTCATCATCACCCTCCGAATCGGAACCATAGATGTCAAGAGGGTTCTCTGCGATGATGGTTCCAATGCAGACGTGCTGTTCAGGAAAGCCTACGAAGGCCTCAAGCTTAAATCGAGCCGATTGAATCCCGTCAAGACAGCAACCTACGGAGTGGGCCCGGATGAAATACCAGATTAGGCTCCATTGAGCTCCTCGCGATGTTCCTCGGGTCGGTCCCAAGGTCAACCCCGATACACGACGCTGATGGTCAAATGGCTTGTCCTCGATGTCCCCTCTCGCGTACAATGCTATCATCGGGAGAGAAACCTGTAGCTATTCACATGAGGACCGACGTGAAGTACCCGACCATCACGCTCGCCACGGATGAGGGAGACGCCGATCTACGTAAGCCAAAGAGAGGCCAAGGACGTCATGGCAATAGCTCGAAGGATCCTACTCCGAATCGCTCGAAGGAAGATAAGGGGAAAACGGAGACCGAAGACATTGTCTTGGAAGGAGATAGGACAACGAGAATTGCGAAAGACTTGCCCGAGGGCAGTAAAGAAAATCTTGTAAACTTGCTTCGAATGAATAAAGACTTGTTCGCCTACTCTCCGAGTGACATGCCCGGGATCGACCCGAAAGTAATACAAAGACACCTCGCATATCAATCCGAATTCAAGACCCATAAGGCAGAAGAAAAGAAATAACGCTCCATTCAAGAGGGCCATCATCAAAGAGCAAATTTCAAAACTCCTCGACGCGGGGGTTATAAGGGAAGTATCATATCCCGAATGGTTAAGCAATCCCGTGGTAGCAACCCGAGAGGATAGCGACAAGTTGCGCATGTGCATCGATTTCACTAATGTGAATGATGCTTGCCCGAAGGATTCATACCCAACCCTCCGATCGATAGGCTTGTGGATTCCACGGCCGGACACGCGAGGCTCTCTTTCCTTGATGCTTACAGCGGGTATCATCAGATAAGAATGAACCCGGCAGACGAAGAAAAGACGTCCTTCATAAGCGACGCCGGGACGCACTGTTATACGAGAATGCCCTTCGGACTGAAGAACGCCGGAGCAACTTACCAAAGATTGATGGACAAGGTATTCTCCGAACAGATAGGAAGAATTCTCGAGGTTTATGTTGACGATATCATCATCAAAAGCAAGGAGGAAGAAAATCTAATCCGCGATATTGAAGAAGTGTTCGGGCAGATCCGAAAGTATGGAATACGATTGAACCCGGATAAGTGCGTTTTCGGAGTAACGTCCGGGAAATTCCTCGGTTTTATGGTGTCCGAGCGCGGCATCGATGCGAACCCCGCAAAGATCGAAGCTCTCTTAAACGTGAGAACACCTTCATCAATAAAAGACGTGCAGAGACTCCTCGGTAAGATCACGGCCCTCAGCCATTTCATATCTCGATATGGAGACAAGTGCCGTCCCTTCTTCAAACTCTTGATCAAAGAAGGTGCCGAGCCCGGTAGAATTGGGGTACGAAAAGGTGAGAAGAAATCTAAGGACGAGAACGCAAGGGAACGAGCTAGGTTCAGTTGGAATCCCGAATGTCAAAAAGCCTGGGAGGAAATCAGAGCCTACCTCTTGGAAATGCCTACGCTACGGCAACCGACCGAGGACAGACCCCTCATTGTATACTTGGCAGTAGGAGAAAAGGCCGTTAGTTCGGTACTTGTTCAAGAAGATGACCAAGGAAAGCAGTGGCCGGTCTACTATGTAAGCAAATCATTGCACGGGGCCGAGCTCAACTATCCGATGATCCAGAAAGCGGTGTACTCTCTGGTCCTATCAGCCAGAAGATCAAGCCATACTTCCTCGGGTTTTCTATCATTGTTCGGAGCAATGTCCCTATGAAGGACATCTTAAAACGGGTAGATCACTCCGGAAGGCTGTCAAAATGGTGCGTAGAACTAAGCGAGTACGAGATCAGATACGAACCTCGAAGAGCAATCAAAGCGCAGGCGTTAGCAGATTTTATCGCAGAATTACCCAAGGAGTCCGAAAGTGAGGATTCTTTGAACGAGGATAGTCCGGCATGGACCCTACACGTGGATGGGGCTTCGGGATCGGACAAGCAAGGTGCCGGACTGGTTCTCGAAGGCCCAGAAGGAATGAAGGCTACTAAGTCAATTAAGTTCAACTTCCCGGTAACAAACAACGCAGCCGAATATGAAGCCCTTATTGCTAGTCTGGAGTTAGCCAAAAAGGCGGGAATCCGATCACCGAAAGCATGTAGCGACTCAAACCTCCTCGCTCAGCAGATGAATGGGGAGTACGAGGTCGAGAGCCAAGTCTCAAGAAATACGCCGAGGTAGCTAGAAAATTGGCCGCGGATTTCGAGAAGTCTGTCTATCGAGAAGATCCCGAGGTCTCTCAATTCGGAGGCCGATCACCGTCAAGTCAGCCTCCTACGATGAAGTGAGGAGCGAGCCTTGTGTCGAGTACCCCGGATAGGCTGCGTTACCTCGGGATGGAGGACCCCTATTGGAAGTACCTTGATGAAGGGGTACTCCTGACAATCCAACCGAAGCCGCCAACATCGTGGAGAAAGGCCAGCAAGTTTGTCATAATTGGGAACAGTATGTACCGTAAGGGATTCTCTTCCCCGCTGCAAAAATGCGTCGGAGAAGGAGACACCGAGGACATTCTGAGAGAAACCCATGAAGGCACCTGCGGGTCGCACATTAAGTCGGATGCGTTAGCAGCGGTCATACTAAGGCAAGGGTTCTTTTGGCCTACCCTCAAGGAAGATGCAAGGAGACTCGTGAACAAGTGCAAGAAATGTCAAGAACACGCCCGGATACAGAGAGTCCCCTCGGAGTACGTGTCTTCCTCGGATTACCCTATACCGTTTGCCGTATGGGAATCGACCTGATCGGCGCCTTGCCTACCGCCTCCCGGAGGATTGAAGTATTGCGTAGTCGCCGTAGACTACTTCACCAAGTGGATAGAAGCCGAACCACCATCTACAATTACGGCTGAAAACATCCGAAAGTTTGTCTGGAAGAACATTATATGCAGATTCGGCTGCCCGAAGGTCCTGGTTGCCGATAACGGGGCTCAGTTCACTGACGGTGGATTCCAAGATTTCGCCGAGGGATTCGGAATTAAGATCCATTTCGCCCCGGTCGCCCACCCGCAGAGCAATGGCCAAGTGGAGGTATCCAATCGAACGTTAAAGGACGGCTTAAAAGCAAGACTGGGGAAGGCGAAGGGGAAATGGCCCGGAGAACTCCCCCATGTTTTATGGAGTTACCGGACAACGCCCCGAATATCGACTGGAGAAACCCCGTTCTCTTTGACATACGGGACCGAGGCACCGATCCCGATTGAAGTAGCGAATTCCTCCTCGTAACCGAAGTGTTCGAGGAAGAATCGAATGAGCAAGGTCTACGAGCAAACTTAGACTTACTCGAAGGAAGAAGAGATGAAGCAGAGCTGCGAAGGAAAGCTTTTCAACAAAGGACCGCGTCTGCTACAAATTCCAAAGTAAGGGTAAAAAATATCAAAGTAGGTGATTTGGTCCTACGACAAACCAAGCTGGGATCCCGAAGACCAAAAGGGGGCGCTTTTGCCCCGAACTGGGAAGGCCCATTCGAGGTCATAGCCGAAGAAAGGAAAGGAGTGTACAAGTTATCGGATCCCGAAGGAAGAGAATTGGCTAATTCTTTCCATTCCGAGGCATTGAAGAAGTATATTGTATGACCGGGAATAATAAAGCACTACTGAGTTCGAAAACAAGTATTGATCCAATCCTTGAATATTTTTTCATTAAAAACGCCCGAGGACGGGATTACAAAAATAGGTACGAAAAGGAAAAAGAATACATCATTGAGGATCCGCGAAATCATCAACAGTCATGGGTTCGGGCGGATGCATAAATTCGTCCCCGTACCAACTGGGATCCTCCTCGGGCTCCTCATCCCCGTTAAGCCCGGACAGGTCAACATGGGGGTTGCGCTCAACGATTTGCTTCCTGGCCAGGCAAAACCCGAAGGTATATTTGTCGACGGCCATATCCACAGAATCCTTCAACGCCTTCTGATACTTCGGGATCTTGGCCTGAACCGCAGCAAGCTCATCCCGAAGTCTCTGATTCTCCTCATCTTTGACCTGTAGTTCGCGCTCATGAAGCTCTTTCTGGTTGGCAAAGTCAACCTGAAATTTCTCTTTTTCAGTCCTGAGCGACCGAACTTCTTCCCGAATAGCGTCCTCGGAATGGCGGTGCTCTTTGACCGCGCTTAAGAAAGCAACTTCAGCCAGCGCGAAATCATCAGCTTCGGCCGGACTGAGGTTCTCCCGAATTTGTGAGCCTTCGGGAAGCTCGAGCTTGGAGGTGGTACGGGAATGCCGCAAAGAATCGCTCGTAGTGATGGACTCGCTGAATCAGCTTAGCCACCACAGCTATGGCTTTAGTCGCCCGTTGCTCGGCCTCGGACCGGATCCGGTTGGATGCTCGGGTGATTCGGGAAATCCACCCGCCCATTGTGGCCACCTGCACATCATCAAGACAGATTATTTTCCCGAGGCACGAGCATGAGAAGCCCAGACTTAAGAAATAAACAAACAGATACTAACCTGGTACCCGAGGGCGGCCACTTTGGAAGCGGCGACGTCCAAGTCAGGGTAGAAGTGCTCCAGGCACTCCATTGTTCGGGCGGTGGTGGTCCCGTCGAAAAGCTCGGGAGCCATGTCTTTGATGTCTTCATCGCTGAGGACATTTTGATCCTCATGAATCAGCCACCCAGGCTCCCGGGGAATAAGATTATTCCCGAACTGAGCCAGCTTTTCATCCCGCAGCCGCCGCCTCTCTTCCTGGGCTTCCTTCCAGTCCGGACCTAATGTACAAAAATGAGATCGAACCACGTCATGCAGCGGGTATTCACCAAACATTCGGGAAAGATTCCCGAATAGGTTCCAAAAGCACAGATTGAGTAACTTTACAAATTTATTACCTAATCAAACTCGATAGGTTCGACCTCGGGGCACTTTGCCCGGTCACCCTGGAAGCCGTGAACTTCCCCCTTGTCCTTCTAATTTGTTCGGGGGAGTTCCGCAGCATGTCATAAACGTCATCCCGAGTAGGATGACCTTCCATATGGACCGGGGACGGAACTTCCCCGGCAGGTTTCTCAGCAGGCTGGCCCGCAGCCTCAGCATCTACCGAAGCAGCTCTCTTCCGTTTCTTCTCGGCTGCTGCGGGCCTCGAACTACCGGCTTTAGAGCTCGGTTTCTTCTCCTTCGCGTCCCGAAAGATGGCGCCAAGATCAAACTCGGGCTCCATTTCTGCAAAAAGGGGAAAAATTAGTTAATACCAAACGAATGCATCTATGAACAGAAGAACGATATAAACCTTTCTTGAAGTCCTCGAAGGACGTCTCGCCCGAAGACGATGCACCAAGGCCAAGTCTCGGGTCGAAGGGGAGACTCCCGGATGCCCAACTCCCCAAGTCCCTGAATAATACCCAAGTGGGAAAGGACCCCTTGGGTAATCAGCCTCCAGTACAAAGGAAAGGGGAGGACTTCCCTCGGCCCATCCCCGCACCAAGGAGCAATGGTCCGGATTTTATTGTCGAACCGGTCATAATTCTCCTTGGCAGCAGTCCCCTTTAGCAATCGCCAAGGATTCTGCACATCCGGCAGCCCTCCTACCTTCTGCGCAGTTTGCAGGCCCCATGACGCATCAGGCTCCATGAAGAAAAATTCCCGATGCCATCCTCATGCGGCTGGTTGGCAAATTCCAAACGAAGTTGAATTTTACAAGAGGAGGACCCCGGCGCCAAGAAGTAGAAACAGCTTCCTCGGGATCACATTCACTTTATAGTACCGGAGGAAAGTGGATATGGTTGGCTCTATCTCGAACAGAGCACGAGAATGAGATAGGCGTTTATGTGGCAAAGGTATTCGGGCTGAATTGGTTAACGGCTAGCCCGTGGATTCCGCCAATTGCCGAACAAATGGGTGCGGGGGAAGCGGAGCCCGCATGCCAGCTTGATCCTTGAAGATCACCAACCAGCCTTTCCTGTGCTCATACGCCCGGCATTCCGGAGAAGGAACCCGAGTACGAACCGTCATCGGGACAAAATGAGCGGATCGCCACTCTTTTATTAACTCCGGAGTTGCCTTACTCCGGTAGTTCTCGATCTCGACCACCAACCTTCGGGAATCTCGCCTTGGTCTCTAAAAGGCAACCTGAAGGACGAACAGAGAAGGGGTGGGAAAAGTAGGGGCCATTCTCATGTACCTCGGGTAAATGGCCGGAGGAGACACGGGCGGCTCACTGGAAGAAGATTAAAAGACGGGCCGACAAAGCAGCAGCCAACAACTCGACGGTGGAGTCGGTAGAATTGATGGACGGCGGACGAACCTTTGTAACCGTCCGATACGGTGGTTTCTCCGAGGAAAGGGGGAAGAAGTCTTCGGATTAGATTCTTCAACAGTCCTCCACCTCTTGAAGATACTAACAGCCTCTGGAGCGTGGGATTGTCCGTCGTGATTTTATTGTGAGGAGAGAAGAGTGAGAGATGCAAATGAAAGTGAGGTTCAAACTCACACTTATAGAAAAGATCGGGCAGATGAATCGCCAAACGGCATGTGATCTCCACCGTCGATTCAAAGATGACCGTTGGGAATGCCGAACGTGGCAGATCCCGAATGAGAAATCTTTAAAAACGATTCAGAAGCTCGAACATGGTTCGAGACAAAAGGAGGACTCAACATCCTCAGTTTCCCGAACACAAGTTTCCCGAACACACTAGTACGTGAAACGATTCATAAGCCCGAACATGGTTCGAGACAAAAGGAGGACTCAACATCCTCGCCCCAAACACAATAATACGGGAACGATTCAAGCTCGAACATGGTTCGAGACAAAAGGAGGACTCAACGGAACACAATAGACGGGAACGATTCAGAAGCTCGAACATTGTTCGAGACAAAAGGAGGACTCAACATCCTCAGTTTCCCGAACACGATAGTACGGGAAACGGTTCAGAAGCTCGAACATTGTTCGAGACAAAAGGAGGACTCAACATCCTCAGTTTCCCGAACACGATAGTACGGGAAACGGTTCAGAAGCTCGAACATTGTTCGAGACAAAAGGAGGACTCAACATCCTCAGTTTCCCGAACACAATAAGTACGAGAAACGATTCAAAAGCCCGAACATTGTCCGAGAAAAGGGGAATCCACATCCTCATTTTTCCCGAATACAATGATAGGGGAGACTACTCGGAAGCCCGAACCATGTCCGAGAAAAGGAGAGTCCACATCCTCATTTTTCCCGAATACAATGATAGGGGAGACTACTCGGAAGCCCGAACCATGTCCGAGAAAAGGGGAATCCACATCTTCAGTTTCCCGAATACACTAGTACGGGAAATGACTCAGTTACCCGAACACAAGAGGAGTCACATGCCCGAACAATGTTTCCAAAATGCACTCAGTTTCCCGAACAGAAGAGGAATCAGATACCCGAACAAAGAAAGTATCCCGAACCAAGCAGTTTCCCGAACATGACAAATGATATTCTAAAATGGATCTTCAAGAAAAGAACTTTGGACTCCTTCTAGTCGGCCAAAAGGGCTTGGGGGGGGACTTGATGGCCGCCAGGCCCAAATACGCATAAAAGGCCTAACAAAAGGCCCACGCATAAGCCCGAAATAAGGGCCCCATTAAAAAACTAGTATATAACCCGAATAAAGATTGAGGACGTTCCCGAACTATACTTCCCGAAGTGCATATAGGACCTAAAATGTATAATCACCTTACATTGAGATATTACAATAATGCCACTAAGACATGGGACTATAAATACATTCACTATTCATACCTAAAGGGGTAACGTTTAACAACTACTCAACGCGACTCACAAATCACAACCTCGAGGATCTCTATTCCTCGACTATCGCGCTCTAATACGCAGAGTCGACCAAATGGCTTCCACAACGCCGTGACACGCAAGTCAAACCGGACGTGGCAATCACGCGCACCGATTTGCCACCAATTTTGTCCAAGCGACCTCATGACAAAAGTGCTTGGGGCCTGACCCTCGCCTGGCCTCCTGCATGGTGTAAACCATGTGGAATCCCAAGGAAAATCCTTCAATTAAAGTTTCTAAAAAATTAACTTAAATAAAGAGTTTGGAGGGGTGTTGTTGAATCAAATGCTAAAAGTACTCAGCTGCAAATTTAAACAAATTAATCAATACTAAAAACGTTCAGCCTAGGGTTGATTATCCATTCCAAACATATGGTTGATCATCAAAACAATTTTTCTTTAACTCAATCAAATAAATCGGATTCGACCTAAAGCTAGAAAAAATCCAATTAATTTATTGATAATGAACCAGAACAAATGACTAATTAATTTCTTAAATGCAAGCAACAAGATATTAAGAAGCAATATCTAATCAACCTACAACTAGCATGAAAAACAGTGATCGAATTATTTATTCCAAGCAACTACCTAGTGAAGCTAATATGATTTAACTTGTCCTATTTTTTCTATATGAATTAACAAAAATTTAAGGAATTCCAAATAATCCACTTGCTTCTATCAAATTCTTTCACACATGCGGTTAAAAGAATTAAAGCATAATCACAATTTCAAAACAAATTCAACAAACGAGAATTTGAAAATTAATCGCAATAATTAAGAACTAAGAAGAAATAGATACTTGGAAATTAAAGAAAATTATAGTTCAAAATCAATTTTCACAACTAATAGTTTGGAGATAGAAATCTTCCCTAGACCAAACTAAGAAATTACTAGGACATGGCTAGAGCAAAACACAAGAAAAAAATAAAATTGTAAGTTAGGAGTTGGTCTCACGGTCACATTTTCTGCCCCTATTTATAACATTGCAACATCAACATCGGACTCCAACTAGTACTAGGAATACTGAGATTGTGGGTGAATTTTTATACCTTCTCCCATTTGTAATAAGACTACAATTACTTTGCTCGTTTCCACCGGCTGTATCCTTTCCAGCTCCTTTTAGACATTTCATCGAACATGTTGTAAGCGTCAATTTCTTGAACGATTGCTGAATGCCTTGAACTCAACCTTCACCGTCCTCGAATCCAGCCACCACTGTCCAATTATAACAGATTGATAAGTTGAGCTTTGAGTAAAGAAGTGACGAATCGGCCTACTTAGCATTATAGCTCAATTTGAAAAGAATCCTAAACCAGAGCATAGGAGTGGACCAAGTTGATAGATTTTCTTTGATGCCAGCTGCATCCTTACCAGAGCATAGAATCGGACTTGAGCTGCTGTAAATTGAACCATGCATTGGGAATTTCACAAGATCACACGTGAAGAAGCGGACTCTTCCAAGCAAGCAAGTCAAATTGACTTCACATGTAGCTACCGATTCACTTTAAGTCTGTTGAAAATTCCAGTATAAAATCCATTTGGCCACACAACTTCTCCCCTTTAAACAATTAAGTCCTCAACATATATTTTACAGCGCTCCAACCCTTGCGTAGCAGCAAGTCCCAAATTTTAGACAGATTTCGGTCCTATAAACATCAGAACTGGGTTTTATGACCTTCATATGGAATGTAGCTCAGGCTGTTAGCTTTCCAACGCATCTTGAATCATCCAATTCGGACCTCTATAGCTAAAGATATGATTTTTCTTTCAAACCATCTCCAATCTGTCAAAAAATCAGAAAATACTACAATTATAAATATTTCAAAAATTAACAATTAAATCTAGATTTCATCAATTATCTCCGAATAAGCTCTAAGATATAAAACTTGCTCAAAATGGATCTTTAAAGCTCAAATTTTATTAAAATAGCTTAAGTATGAGAAAAAAATATTTTTTTTAAAAAAATTCACTTAGACACTCCTGGCGAAGTACCAAAGGTCCCTTAACACTTTGTATATCTTGAACTAGCCTAAAAGGGGTATATTTGCCCATCAAGAATGATAAACGTGGAGGAAATTGCGATGAAACTTCGTTGGTAACCATCTGCACATGGGGGAGCGTCGTTCATTGTGCAGAAGTAGCGCGCCACTTGCGCAATGACCAACGTGCAAGCCATTGGGCATCGCGCCTTAGCTCCGTGCCAAACTAGTCACCTCTTCACGATGTGCTGGTGTTGAGCGAATGCCAGCGCGCTGTTTGGCCGCGCCTCAGCTCAGAAGATCCCCATTTGTTCATTGACTTGACTTTGACCCCTTCATTTGACCCGAGATTTGTTGACTTTTCAATTCACTCACTAATGTAAGTTCCAAGCCTTCAAACATTGCACTTTGAGCTCCATTTGCCTCTGCCACTTGCACCTACAAAATAATGACAATTGCAGGTAAACTGCATCGAAACCACCGGAAATAAGCTAAAAAGATGATTTTATCATGGCTTAAACACCTTGAAAATGTGTGTGTTGCACACAACACACCCCAAAACCCAAACGTTGCTAGTCCTTAGTAACGCAAGCATCTAGGAAAATAAAGACTCAATGACACCTACTCTAGCCACCTACCATTTACAAAAACATTTGGTATAAGCAAGCAAATAAAATTTAAGTGTTTATACATTCTAGGAATCTACTATCCTCCCAAAGCTTGAGTACACTTAGAGAAATACCTAACTCTTGTGAATTGTGAGAGTGAACAATTTATGATAAGTTACTAATGAGTTTGCATAAAAAATCAAAGATGCATATTGGTCTTGAGCACTTATTACTTCTTAAGTGGTACACTACCTAAGCAATCGCGCCTTCGCGCCGCATCGAATCATACAAGGCCTTTAAAGAGGTCTCATCCTTGTGGTCTCCAGCCTCACCTACACGGGGTCTTGCCTCGCGGGTCCCAAGTCTCGCATGGGCCATGTCTCACACTCACCTTTGCGTCTCTTGGGCCTTCGCGGGCCACCCTCGCGGTCTCAGGTTTCGCCCTTGCGATCTCACTCGCCTTCGCAGGTCTTACTCCCACAGCCTCAACTCGCCTTCGCGAGGACTCTCTGCCTATACCGGCCTCGTCCAGATAAGGCCCTTATACTGTGTTCGTGCGACCCTCATTCCTTACTTGGCTATATTTTATCTCGGGCCTTCGCCTTACATGTGCCTTCGCCGCGCCGCTCCACCTGGAAATAGACCACTTGGTCGTCTGACATCGATCAGCCAATAAGGAGGCCAGCACGAGCCTGAGTGATCTTCACCAGATTTGTGCGCCAAACATTCCCTTGCAGGTGAATCTTCTAAGGCGGTTTGCTGAGATCTTCATCATCACAGCCGCCTTTATCTCCAATCGATCTGACATGACTTATCTCCTTACATCTAACTGGCGAGACTTGTCAGGCCCTATCTCACACCTGTCCCAAGGCTTCAACCGGGGAGGTTCTTCTCTGGCATCTCCCTATAAATAGGGGATGTCCACCCTAAATCGGGTAAGCTACTACACGCCCCCACTCCTCTCTTGCTACTTCGAGTATTCTCTCTATCTTTTACAGATTACTCATAACAAGCAAGCTTGGAGTCTCAAGAGCATCATCTTCTCCACCACATCAACTGAGAGTCCGGGCCTTCTTTAGGAACCAGACTATCAGTTTGGCGCCATCTGTGGGAACGAAAGTTCTTACTATAAACCCATATTACAAACCACAAGTAATAAGTCATGCCAACCACCCGGAGTGCAAACAGGAACAGTCGTCAAGGAAGGAGGAATCCTCCCGGGACGAATACGAACAATGATCCACCATCGGAGCCATCCCCGAACCATGTTCCCCCACAACGGGGAGAACTCTCTATTCACTCAACGGAGGAAAGCTCCTCCCACGTTAACCGTAACGTGCCTCGTGAGCGTAACACTCCACCTCCAAACACCCTCCAACAAGCTCGATCCGGCCGCTTCGCAAACGATCACCGAGGCGCTTGCTTTCAACTTACGTGAAACTCTCGCCACCACTCTTCGGGCGTTCGATAGCGTGGGAACGCCGCGGACTAATCAGCCTCGAACGCCCAGCTACTCCTCCTCAACAAGTAAGTAACCCCGATCCTTCTTCGTCATTACTTATCGCGCTTACTAGACGATTAGAGGAGGTGGAAAAAGGGATGAAAGGGCCGTTGTCCATAATATCTCCGTGATGGGTCTGACCACCTCTCGACCCAACCTTTACTCGAGGGTTTTAGAAACCCCCTTCCGACTGGGCCACAGCCTAAGCTGGATGCTTATGATGGTCTGTCAGACTCGATATTCATCTCCAGCGTTACGTCTCCGCAATGGCAATAGCAAGGGCAGACGACAACACGCTCGTAGAGCTTTCAGCTCCACACTTACCGGGGCCGCCAACCGGTATACCACTCTCCGGGACAAACGGTTTGATTCCTTTGAGGAACTATCCCGCAACTTCTCCAACCATTTTGTGGTATCTAAACCACCTCCTAAAACGGCGGGACACCTTCTTAAGATACGGCGAAAAAGGATGAGCCCTCGTAGAATATATTCAACGCCTGTGCCGAGTCTATCCGTGTCCCTAATCTGGGAAGAAGCTCGCCGCTTGCAGCTATCCAAGGCCTCCGCTGGGAGTCCCTTTTCTTTGTGGATGTCCACACTAACCCGCCCACCAATATGGAACAATTCTTAAGTACAGCGTCGCGGTTTATGAATACGGAAGAGGTCACTCGACCACTCGCCAGAGCCGCCACGGCGGACGCCAAGGGACAGCCCTCGCGACCGGACCCTAGGTCTCAAAGGCAGTACCACACGCCCCCCAGTAGGGAGAGGGCGTACATTTCTCTTCCCCCGCTAAGGGAATCTCGTACTAACATCCTCCATGCCTTGGAACAAAAGAGGGAGGTCCCCACTTGGCCTCGCCCCCTCTCCCAGGAAATAACAAGGCAAAGCAACAAGTTTTGCCGCTACCACCGTGACAAAGGTCACGACACTGAGGAATGTTTTGAGGTCAAGCGCATGATTGGAGAAATGCTGGCTCAAGGCAAGCCTCGGGAGTACTTGCTCTAAACCGAGGAGGGCCGTAGAAGAGAAGGTGACCGTGAAGGGCGCCGGCCGGAGGACCGCGGCGGGGCGCTCCCAACAAAACCCAGTCGGGAGAATCTGGTTCAGTCCCCCGGCAAGGGGACATATCGGCGTAATCACACAGGTGTGAAGGCGCTTCGGCAAGACGCCGTCATATGAGGCGGATCTACCGAGATAGACCACTCCTCTACTCGCTTTTGCATCGCAGCGATGGCACCTCTGTGGCGCACCGCACGCTGACCCCTTGGTTATCACCGCCCGTATTGCGGGATGGGACATTGACAGAATCTACATGGATACGGGGGCAAATGCCAACGTGATCTACAAGCACACTGTGGTTGAAGCCAAGGTGCCTCTGTCACAAATTCAACCCGCAAAGGGGGCCACCTTTGGGATAGGACGGGATGAAATCCCAACCTTGGGGTCGATCACCCCGCCTCTACATGATGATGGGAACCACCAAGGAAAAGAAGCAGGTATGTCACTCGAGCTTTGTGGACTTCATTGTCCTGGATCTTCCTACGCCATACAACGCCATCATCGGGCGACATACTCAAACAGAGTTCCATGTCCGCTGTGATGTACGAACAATGACTTTAGTTTTTCACACTGCTGATGGGGAGGACTATCTCTTTTTCAACCAGAATGTGGCAAGAGGCAATTATGTTTCTGCCATCGCCGGGCCCCCACAGCTTCCCCGGCCATCCGAGCCTCAGAGGAAGGCGCCCGTAGAGGAATCTGGTCCTACGGGTGAAGCCGCCCCTTAATTGTCTTGATCATTTGAAGAAGTTGAGATCTCCCCGGAAAGAAGTTTCGGGTGGGAAAGGACCTCGAGGAAAAGGACCAGCAAGCGCTCATCCATCTCCTCCATGCCAACAAAGTGATGTCTTCGCATGGAGCTCACGAGGACCTACCAGAGTTGATCCGCTGTTATTTCTCACAAGTTGAGTGTACTCCCGGCTTTAGCCCGGTTAGACAGAAAACAAGGGCATGGCCCCGACCGTAAGTGACTTTGTACGCACCAAGTGCGTAAATTGCTTAAGGCAAATATAATCAAGGAAGTTCACTACTCGAATGGGTTGCGAATGTTGTCCTCGCCGATAAAGAGGGCGGCCGGTGGCGACTTTGTGTGGATTACAAGGGGGTTAATAGGGCCTGCCCAAGGGACCCCTATCCTCACCGTCTATTGACCAACCGGTTGACTCAACCGCTCATCACTCGGTCTTTTCTTTTCTCGATGCTTACAGCGGGTACCACCAAGTCTTTATGGACCAGAGGATGCGGTAAAAACCGCTTTACTATCAAGCGAGGCCGTATATCATTATATCGAATGCCCTTCGGCTTAAAGAACGCGGGGCTACCTTCCAAAGGCTTGTAAATCAAGTCTTCGCAGCGATTGGCCGAAATCTTGAAGCTTTTGTGGATGACATCGTGGTCAAAAGCAAGGCCACCTCAACCCATCTCACAGACTTGAAGGAAACATTCGACAACTTCCGCAAATACAATATGCGATTAAACCCAAAGAAGTGTATCTTCGGCGTGGGTGAAGGGAAGTTTCGGGTACCAAATCTCCAAAGGAGGAATCCATGCAAATCCCAAAAAGATTGAGGCAATCACTACCCCCGCGCACTCTGTGGGACTCAAGGAAGTCCAACAACCGGCAGAAAGCTAGTTGCCTTGGGACGATTCGTCTCCAAACTAAGTGATCGCTGCAAACCTTTCTTCGATCGATTCGCAAGAAAAAAGCTTGCAAATGGACGGAGGAATGTCGAGGCATATGCCTCCATCAAACAGCACTTGCAAGAACTACCGACACTCAAATGCCCTAGGCCGGGCGATGACTGGTCCTCTACCTCGCCACCTCGTAAAAAGTGTCGTGGTACACTACCCAAGCAAACGCGCTCGCGTCGTATTATAATCGTACAAGGCCTTCGAGGAAGCTTCATCCTTGTGGTCTCCAAGATAGCCTTCGCGAGGTCTCATCCTTGTGGTCTCCAGCCTCACCTACGCGGGTCCCGCCTCGCGGGCCTCAAGTTTCACATGGGCGACGTCTCATACTCACCCTTGCGCTTTCGAGGCCTTCGCGGGCCACCTCGCGATCTCCTTCGCCTCCATGGGTCTTACTCCTGCCTCCGCCTATACCGGCCCCGCCTGCATAAGGCCTCGTACCTGTGTTCGTGCAACCTCACCCCTTATTTGGCTATATTCTATTTGGGCCTTCGCCTTACAGCCTTCGCCGCCGCTTGCTCCACTTGGAGATGGACCACTTGGTCCGTCCGACATCAACCGGCCAATAAGGAGGGCAGCACGAGCCTCGGGAGATCTTCACCAGATTTATACGCCGACATCCTCGACAAGTGAATCACCTAAGGCGGTTTGCTGAGATCTTCATCATCACAAACCGCCTTATCTCCAATCGATCGACATGACTTATCTCAACACTGCCTAAGGGCTTCAACCTGGGAGGCTCTTCTCCCGGCATCACTCTATAAATAGGGTGATGTCCACCCTAAATCGTAAGCTACTACACGCCCCACTCCTCTCTTGCTACTTCTGAGTATTCTCTCTATCTTATACAGATTACCCATAACAAGCAAGTTTGGAGTCTCAAGAACATCATCTTCTCCACCACTTCAACTGAGAGTCCGGACCTTCTTTAGGAACGAGACTATCATGTCGCTCTGTCCTTATTAAGGAAGAGGCCGCCAAACAAAGGGCCGGTCTATTACACCAGCCATACTTCCAAGATACGGAAACAAGGTATCCTCCCCTCCAAAAGGCTATATTGTCTCTTGTATATGCAGCAAGGAAGCTCAAGCCCTACTTCCAAGGGCACACTATTATAGTCCGAACAGACTTGCCAATTCAGACATCCTAAGGCGCCCGAACATTCAGTGACGCCTCACCAAGTGGTGTATCGAACTTGGCGGTTTTAACATCAATTATGAGCCCAGAAAGGCAATTAAGGGCCAGGCCCTAGCCGACTTTATTGCGGAATTCTCGGATGATGATATCCTCTCGGCCCCTGAGCAGGGCTCCGCACCTCGACCCACTCCTCCCGAATGGGACTTATTTGTGGATGGCTCATCCAAGCTTGAATCCCCGCGGGGTGTGTACCTACGTGGACCCCTAGGTATGGAAGTATTCCTTCGTGTCTCTTTTCAATTCCAAGTAACTAACAATGTTGCAGAATATGAGGCCCTCGTCGCGGGCTGAAACTCGCCAAAAGGGCGGGCATTCGCCGCCTCCATGTCCACAGCGACTCGCAACCGGTGATTCACTGTGTCCAAGGGTGCGCCGAGTGCAAGGACGCCACCCTCATCAAATACCTTAAGTTGGTAAACGCCTTACGAACCGACTTTGAAGAAGTCATCTTCATACATGTTCCGCGCTCTGAGAACACTACAGCAGACATGCTATCAAAGGGAAAGACTCCTCCACCTCAGCCACTCGCCAGTCCTTCCATCACGGAAGATATTGATATTGCCTCTCTAGCAACACATGATCCAGCAGACTGAGAAACTCCTATTATTGCTACGCTCAAGGCCAGCTCCACAGATCTCCGTGTTCGCAAGCAAGCCCTCCGCTTCGTCCTCATTGATGACCAATTATGGCATCGCAGGTTTTCGGCGCTTTACAACGGTGCCTTAGCACCTCGAGGGACACTGCCTTGGACACTCTCCACCAAGGCAACCGTGGCGCCACATCGCTGCGGAGGCACTTGCCCACAAAGCCCTTCGTCAAGGGTATTACCGGCCTACCTTGAAAAGGACGCCGCCGCACTGGTCAAAACATGCCACCAAAGTGCGTATCAATTCTCGCATCCAACGGCTACCATCTACGGAATCTCCAAAGATCGACAAATCCAGGCCCTTCGCCTGTGGGGCCTCGACCTCATTGGTCCAATGCCGACCGCTCTAGGTCAGATTGCTTCGTGTTGTAGCAATGGATTATTTTTCTAAATGGGTCAAGTAGAACCCCCGGTCTCCATCACTTCCGCCAAGATTATCAAGTTTCTTTGGAAGAATCTTGTTCACAGACGGCAGCCCTCGTGCTATCATTACTGCATAATGGCACTCAGTTTGCTAGTCACAAGTCCAACAATGGGCTCAGGACAATAATGTCCGCATGCTTTTTGCCCCGGTGGCGCACCCCCAGTCTAATGGGCAGGTTGAGGTCACCAACCGAACCCTCAAGGAAGGCCTCAAGAAGCGCCTGGAGGGGGCCAAAGGCCGCTGGGTAGATGAACTCCCGAGTGTCTTATGGGACTATCGCACCACAACGCGAACCCCAACAGCGAAACGCCTTTCTCTCTCGGTATATGGCGCGGATGCGCTCCGCCTATTGAGGCAGACCTTCCCACGATCCGTATGATCAACTTCACCGATGAGGCCAATGCTCAAGGGCTCCGCGCCAAACTTGACTTAATCGAAGAATTAAGTGAGGGCGCCGCCGCATGACCGCCTCAAACAAAGGCTCAGCCTTCACCATAATGCCCGGTAAAGCCCAAGGCGCTACAACAAGGGGGCCTTGCCTTGCTTAAGTCAGCCCTCATCGCTCGCGACCCCAAACAGGTGTCTTGCGACCCAACTGGGACGGGCCTTATATTGTTCATAAACAGATCCGCCTGTGAGTCTATGAACTACAAGACCATGATGGTCGCCTTCTCCCCGCAACTTTCATGCGGATGACTTGCGCCATATTACGTGTAAGTCCTTAGTCTTACAAATTCAATAAAATACATATGTATTTCTTCCTCGTCAGACAGCCTTACATGGCATTTCAAATGCCCTCTTCATCGCCATCCGCACCCGACCGGTCGATCAAGCACCGCCTGAGTTATGGCATCGACCTTGTCGTCTCACTTCTCCACACAGTGGTCGGGTCTCATTCCCAACCGACCTTCAACTCGCCCCGCCCCAAGGGTAATCCCCTTGCGCCGCGGAAGGGTAACCCCTTTTGGCTCCTTCAGTGAGGTCTATGTGTAAGTCGTCCTCGCACGCCACAGCAGACCTTCCGCCAAGACTTCTCCACACAGGTGGTTGCGGGTCTCATTCCCCAACCGACCTTCAACTCGCCCCGCCCCAAGGGTAATCCCCTTGCGCTGCGGAAGGGTAACCCCCTTTTGGCTCCTTCAGGAGGTCTATGTGTAAGTCGCCCTCGCACGCCACAGCAGACCTTCCGCCGGACTTCTCCACACGGGTGGTCATGGGTCTCATTCCCAACCGACCTTCAACTCGCCCGCCCCAAGGGTAATCCTTGCGCTGCGGAAGGGTAACCCCTTTGGCTCCTTCAGGGAGGTCTATGTGTAAGTCGCCCTCGCACGCCACAAAGAGACCTTCCGCTCGGACTTCTCCACACGGGTGGTTGCGGGTCTCATTCCCAACCGACCTTCAACTCGCCCGCCCCAAGGGTAATCCTTGCGCCGCGGAAGGGTAACCCCTTTTGGCTCCTTCAGGAAGGTCTATGTGTAAGTCGTCCTCGCACGCCACAGCAGACCTTCCGCCGGGAGTTCTCCACACAGGTTGTTCCTGTTCTAATTCCCCAACCGACCTTCAACTCGACCCGCGCAAAGGGTAATACCCTTGCGCCGCGGAAGGGTAACCCCCTTTTGGCTCCTTCAGTGAGGTCTATGTGTATGTCGTCCTCGCAAGCCACAGCAGACCTTCCGCTAGGACTTCTCCACTCAGGTGGTTGCGGGCCTCGTTCCTCAACCGACCTTCCCTACCGCCTTCACCGAACGCGCGACTTCGTGCTCGAGGGGTCTTCTACTTGGTACATCGTACACTACCCAAGGGCTCGCTCCCGAAAATTACCCATGGTCTTCAAGGGTATCTCTCCGCAAGCCCTAAAAGGGCCCTTATAACTTGTCCCAACAAGTGGTCTCCATCTCAGCTTGTCTCAGCAAGTGAACCCATAAGTTATCTGGAATGATATATATGGCCCCGCCTGCCGCGAATTATAAGTGCCTCGTCACTATAAACTCAAACCGAGTCTTCCGCTTCGGACAAAGTAATCTCGTGGCTTTGCCATGCAGCCTCGTGAAGGCTTCTCCCCACAAACAGGACTTAGCCTAGGGTTGTTAACCTAGCTAACGTGCCCTACACTACTATCGCGAAATAAGAGCGAGGCTACAAGACAAGGAAGGTAAAATGAAACTTTATCTACTGCTCGCAAGAATATCCATCAGTGCAAAGTGCCTTATACAAAAAGAGGGGGGGCATCCACATGTTGGAACCTCCACCCTAGTTCAGATGGGCATACCAGGCTTCGCCATCTTCTTTCCTCGCTCTCCCGGGCCGAGCAGAGCCTCTACTGTTGGGCTGCTAGTATTAGCGGCATCCGTAATCCCAAGACTCGGCCTGTAACGCCTTCTCCACTTGGAAGCGGCATCGCAGCCAGCCTCCTCGTAGGCTTGCGCCCGCTCGCCTAGGGCTTGATCTCGCCAAGCTTCTCCACTCGCCGAGGCATCCGCTCGTGGATGGACACCTTGATGGAGGAAGAGGACTCAAGATCCTCACCTTCAAAGGAGGGAAGGCCTGAGCCTTCTCCGTCTCCCCGCACAGAGGCCATTGCCTTCTCCGTGTCGGCGACCTCCGTGCGTGCCTTCATGGCAGCCTCAGCAGCAAGCCTGCCCTCCTCCACCTTCTTCTCTCGCCAATTGAGCCCGGCAGAGCTTGGCGCCTCACCTCCTCACCGCGGCCTCGCCTCGCTCAACTTGGGCCTTCACCACCGCAATGGCAGCTTTGGTTTCGCCTCCAAAGAAAGGAGGGACTCCTTCAAAACAGCATTTTCAAGCCGCTTGGCTTCCAACATTGCTACCGCTGAAGGAAGCGTTGCTTCGCAACATCAAGTAAGCAGCCTGCTCCCACCGGTATCGCATGCCGCCTGCCCGCTCTTATTGCCGTAATCCCACCAACTCTCTAGTTGGGCCACACGCTTGGCATGCTCCTCTTTGAGCTCCTCCTCCTCTTTTTGAGGCCTCCAGCCTCCTCCCGAGAGAAGCAATCTCGATATCTCAAGGCTGCCCCGCTTTATTGGCATACTTCAGAAGTCATGCCATTGCTCAAGAAGAAGATATCCTTTGACAGCCCGCCTACATCCCAAGACTATTAAAGCAAAGGCAGAAAGAGGCTAAACTGAACTTATACATAAAGACCAGAAACTGTCTTACTCGCAGACTCTATTGAGCTGCCTCCTCATGAGTTCAGCAGAGGAATCCAGTGCTCCGCTCTGTCACCTCTCTGTCGTAGGGGTGCGCAGCCCTCCAAGGTGATAGGAGGGTTTGCTCTCCCCGCAGCAGCAGCTGAACTGCTGTTCCCGAGAAGGAAGACCGGATCCCATGCGTCTTTCAGAGCCTCCTTGCTCCTCGTACACCCCGAGCCTCGGTCTCGGTGCCTCTGACTCTCGTGAGGTCTCGGCTCCTCGTACCACTTGGGGGCAGATCGGGCAGCAACTCACCTCCGCTCCAAGTAATGAGACCAGACTCCGATTTTTCAAGGACCTCGGCCCCGGTCCCCAAGTCTCAGGGATCTCTGTTAGGACCCCTTGGTCCACGAGGGCCTCACAGGACCAGCCCTTCGGCTCAAGGGCCCGCACCTACAAAGTACAAAGGCCAACAATTGGATAGCAGAATTACAAACTCAAAGCAAGAAAACGCTTTCAAGTCGAAAAACTCACCAGCAGGAGGACGCTCCATTCATTGATTTCCACTGGCCGGAAGGTTGGGCAATCTCCCAACCACTAGCCCTCGTAGGGGACCGCTACTGCACCCTCCCTGTGGGCCTCGCCGCCGAGGAAGAAGAAATCTCCTCAATCCTCGTAATCCCCTTCCCTTTGTGGCGGGGTCCTGCTCCCCGGGAGAACCACTTCAGTGATCCCCTTACCAGAGGGGTTGCCGCAGTGGACTACATCCCCGGCATTAGGGGTCTCCACCTCCTCCACAGAGTGACCGATACCTCCCGTAGGCCGTAACCCCTAATGGCCTTGGCAGCGTGGATGCCCCTCTTCTCATAGAGATCTGTGATGTCAACCGCTGACATCTTGCCCTTACGAGGGGGCACCTTTCCCCGTAAAGGATCTCTCGCAGCCACCACGCACTCGGCAGATCCTCGCCTTGGGCTGGTGAGGGACTTGCAAAAGCCTGCACACGAAGGCTTCCGCAGCAGCCTCCTCGGGAGAAATGGGCTGCACCACCGAAATGGGTACAACCTCTATGGGAACGGCACCGTCCCATTGGCACTCCTTCCGGGGCCCTCCGCGAGGGCACGGCCTCTCCAACAGCAAGAGGCACTTCAACCTCCACTCTTCCGGCTTCTTCAGCCACAGGCTCCGCCGCTTCCTCCGCAGGATGGGGATCGCCACAGCTCTCCAGCCTCCTCCGTAACACTGGGACTTCTTCCCAGCAGCTCCCCGGCCTCCGCAGCTGAAAGGACTGCAGCGGACCCTCTCGCCTCAGCAGCCTCTCCGCCTCTCCAGCCGGCTCCACGACCTCGGGATCCTCAAAGAACGGCAAGGGCACTCCTTCTCCAGCTGCGCCGCAGCCACCTTTCTCTTCTTCTTCTCCGGCTGAGAAGTCATTGAAGCCTTGATACCAGCCTCTTTTTGGGCGCTTTGGGGACAATGGGCCCTAACACCTTGACTGCCCCAGCAGGGCATCTTCCCAAGTGCACAGGCCAGATGCACTCGCTGGGCAATACGCATGGATGCTTTCTTGCCCCGGGCTTCGCTGCACTCGCGACAACATCTGCAGACAGAGAGGGACTTCGCACTGTGTTCTACTGCACTCTTACAAATTTACAAGATATTTATATATGTACGCAACATACCTTTGGGCACCGCCGAGCAGCGTAGAAAGAGTCTATCGTTGTCCCACGATGGACGGGAGCCCATCCTCGCATGGCGGGGGCACTTCGTGATCCAAAGACGAAACTCCGTGAGCCGATCCCAGCCCACCTCGTGGTGGTCTCGCCCACTGGGCAGCGGAGAAGGGGAAGAACGCATCGCACGCGCTCCTTGAAAAGACATCGTCCAACCACCCCAAGAATTGAACGTATGCCTCGCCACCGCACTCCCCGTGAGTCAGCTCGGGCCTCCGCACGATGCTTTGCAGGATTGTCGCGCCTCGCCACGGGAAAGTCCCATGAGCCCTCGCGGGCAAGAAGAAAAAGATCCATGCCACTATGGTAGGATCTCGGGTGAGGCATGATGGAGATGGAGTGGTTACCTCCAACGCTTATGGGAGTGACGAGAAGAACGCGCTCACTCTCGCCTCCAACCGATAGAAACGGTTGAAGACGCCGGCGAATGGCTTCACGCCGCCATGTGGCAGCGCATAATAAAGCCCGCGATACTCGTGAAAGTATTGGGCGCCACTGAGTTGGGGCATTCCCCAATCAGCGCAAAGATCTTGCACCAGTTGCGGAAAGGGATACCGTAATCCCGCCGCAAGCTGCGCCGTGTACAGGCACAGCACCCGGTTCTCCTTGTTCTCCTCGGTGACGGGCCAACCCATCGCCCGACAAACGCCCGCACGGGACGCATATACCGGCGTTTCCCCACGGGCCGAAGGCCCCCACCATTTCCTCGGTGAATTCTCTCGAACTTCACCGTGGTCTTCTCGAGAGGAGCGACCACCGGCGAACAGCCTTCCTTGGAATCCATCTCTGCAGTAAAGAAGAACAAACAGCATATAAATCAAACAGCCTAGCAAAGGCATTTCACAAACGCTCGCGCGCCAGAGAACTTGAAGCACTCGGCGGGAAGTGGAAACTTACCTGATTTGTTAAACAAAGTGAGCAAGAACGGACGGAGCGGCCGATTTAATGAACAGCTTAACCGGCGGAATCTCAAACGAAAAGGAGGAACCACCGCAAACAACCCTCAACCGCCGATGAAATATTCAAGAAACGCAAGAATACGAAAGGTTTGCTCGTAATGTAATGAGGAAATACGAGAGTGGAAGTAAAAGACTTCAATCTTCTCGGATACGCTTTTATAAGCCCGCCAAAATGAAAAGCGCTTTTTCAACGTGATTAGCTCCTGAGGCTGTTACGGTCACCCCGAGCGGGTTGCGACCGGGTGACCCGGGGCTCCGGTTTTGGCCTGCGGGTCACGTTTTTCGGCGTTCAGGCGGCTCCCGAGCCCTATCCGAGTATCATTTTGGCGAACCCCTCCGTATTTGAGGTCGTGTGGGTCCTCTGACGTTTCCGCCGAAAATATTTTTCTGGCGCCGGGGGGTTGTCGGGGTCGCCTCGGGACGTACAGCGGGCTCGGTAGCACTCTCGAGATCTCAGTTTGGGAAGCCGTTTGCAGTTTTGGAGTCGTGGTGACGTCCCGGAGGTGGTTGTGGAGTTTAATATTTGGGACGGACGCTCGTTTCGGCGACTCCTGGCTCGGACGGGAATCCCGGGGCTCGGGATGGAAATTTTCTGACGGCTTTGGGGTAAGTTGTGTTATAATTTAAGATGGAATTTATGGGTATTTTTATAGAATTTTGGAGTGACGGAATTTCGGTTCAGTTGACACGCCGCACGTCGGGTTTTGGTTCGGGTTCAGCGAGCTCGGTAGGACACTCCGGAAAGGTAAATGAATTTCTGAAAAATGTTCTGTGAATGTTATAATATTCTGAAGATTGTGTCCGAGTTTCGTTAATTTTGGAATTCGGTAATTATTTTTGGGCAAAAAGAATTGGAACTTTCGGAAAAATTGGGAGTTAATTTGCAATTGGGTGCAAATTAAAAAGAAATCAGCATGGGCAGCAGATTTTCGGCAGCAAGTGGGGAGGCTTTTGGGACACTTGGCCAAATTTTAATTTAAGGAAGAGAGGGATGGGCTTAAAGTGAAGGGGAATTATATGTTAAGTTATTATTTCATAAAATGAGACTTATCTCATTTTCATCTCATTTCTTCTTCTTCATTTCTTCTTCTTCTCCAAGTTCTGCCGCCTCCATGGATGCTCACCTCCAAGCTTGAACTTCTTCTTCTTTGTGGAAATCAAAGAGAAATTGGATGCTACTTGAGGTAAGCATCCTCCCTACTCCTCTTTTCTTGTTAGTTTTGAAGATTAGTGGTGAAAAGAGAAGTTTTGGCAAATGTTGGGTTTGTTCTTAGCTATAAGCTAGGATGATTCTCTTCCTCCCATGTTTTAGTATGTTGTTCTTGGGTTGTAGGAGAGTGTTAATCAAGTGTTGGATTTTGGAAAACACATCTTGGATGAAGAACTTGTTATGGCCGAATTTATGGAAGATTTTCCAAAATGGTGTGTGTTTGTTATCTTGTTTCATGCTTCAAGTATGTTAGTCCTAGCATGATTCTAAGCTTATGTATGGATTCAATTTGATGGAAAACAAGTTGAGGTGAAAACCCCCTTTAGGCCGAATTGTTTAGGTGTATGTTCATGATGGATTTTGTTGTTTGGATGCAATTGGATAGCATGCTTGGTTTAGAAGTGAAATTGGTGGTTAGAATGGTTGTTTGGTAGCTTGAATGGATTGAATTGGAAGTTGGATGAAAAGTTGGTTAGGAACCGAAATCTTGGAATGATTCTTTTTCAATGTTGGAGGTTCATTTTGGTTAAATTGGATGTTAATATGGTGTTGGGCTTGAATTTAGGAGTGGATGGAAGTTTGAAACGTTGAATTCGGTTAAGAAATGGAAAAGTTACAATTAAGCGGGATTATCGGAAAATGGCGGGTAATGAAGGGTTTAAGGTTGGATTTGATCAGTTCTGCTTATTGTATGATGTTTGTCAATGTATAATCTTGCATTGTCTAGGTTGGTTCTGAATTCTGACGTTTCTGTGAAAATCTGGAATTTTACGGAAATTCTGTCGGATTTTCGGTTTTGGGGTCGGGGGTTGTAATTTGGTAGTGTGGTTGATAAGGATGCTAATTCAACTTGGTTTGGCAGATTCTGAGGTTCGGAGGTTAGGAAAAGAGGAGTTCTAAGTTTCGGGGCACGGTGTAGGTGTTGTCCAGAATCGGTCCAATACTGGATTTTGAGGTAAGGGTTTGGTTCGTTGTTTTGGTAAGCTAAGTATATGTTTTGGTTTCATTTTCTGCTCGCTAGTATTTCGGAATATTATGCCTTTGGGCATATTCTCAGTAGTTTGTAGGAGTATGCCTTATGGCATACTCGTCTGCTAATATTACGACAGCTTGTGGGTTCGCTACCTCACTGGTGCACCATGCTTCAGATTAGCTTCGGCTTCCGACTCCTTAGTGGAGGCCGCTGCTCCGATTTATTATAAGGGTTATGGCGATTTAGAATCGCACGCCCTTCGGGATTCCGATTTATTTTCTCGTACATGCATGTTATTCCGTATTCTCGTTGCATATATTGCTATCTTTCTGCTTTTGCAGGTTACATATACTTACCTTACCCCTTATCCCTTACGGGGTCCTTTTAGGACTCACCCTTCTTTGGGTTCTGTTTTGGGTTTGTGTAGACTGATAAGCGGCCTCATGGAGTAGGTTTCCGTGAGGTTCTACCTCGGTTGTGTTTTGCAGCAGCTTCACCTTGCGGCCCGGGATTGTCTTTTGGATCTGAATCCCGCGCGAGGTATTTGACGCTTAGTCCTAGGCTTGGCTCTGTAGCTGCATGTGCATATTTTCTGGTTTGCTGTGATGATTGTATTTCTGTATATATTTGTATATTCTGTTCTGTATATGTTCTGAGCGCTTGGCGCTTGCTAGACACCTTAGGTTCTGTGAATTTTGTATGTATATATGTTTTGGTGCGTAAGCACTCGTCCACGGAGGGCGGGGCTTACTCTGTTGTTAATGCATGAATTGTGTGTTTGGATTTTATTTTCAGTTATATGCGCGAAATATTTGTAGGTTGCTTCCATAATCCTTTCGCTCTTTGGGTCCGCTACGCGCGGCGGGTCTCGATGGACCTGCCATTCCTATGTTTTCCGGCTTCCGCTCCGGCGTCCCGGCGCCCCCGCCTCCGCAACCGGGCTCGGGTGGCGTGCGGTGACAAGTTGGTATCAGAGCAGGTAAGTGACCATATTGGTCGTCAGTGGTGACTTGTAGTGACAACTATTGTTCTACATTTTATTTTAGAATGGTTTGGTACGGAGATTGGCCACCTCCTTACTCGAACCACTTCAAAATAAAATTGTGGAGCAAAGTTTGGTCCTTCAAGTTATCCCGGTGGTTGCAGAGTACGGAATCCAGAATTTCGGGACTTTGGTAAAAGTGTTACAAGTAAAGGATTGTGGAAAAGTTTCGTACGTAAAATTGTGTGTTAGGAAAAGATTTGGTGAAATAAGCATGAATTGCTTCTGTGATTCTGTGAAATGCATGATTCTATCGTTTTGCAAAATAACTTCTGAGTTAAGTACTGCATTGCACTACAGAGCCTTAGAAAGCTGCTGCTAGTTTCGTAGGGATTAGAGGTAATCGATTGTTTTGGACTCGCTTTGGTCCGAAATGTTTCAGGAATGGTTAACACGCGCCGACAGCGTGATTTGCGACCGGAGGGAGGGGACCGTAATCCCACACCTCCGAGAGGTAGAGAGCAGAGACAGGGGCATTCTGAGCCAGAGCGGGTACATACCCCGCCACCGGTTGTACAGCAGGGTCAGGGGTCTACCACTGCTTTGTTCATGTGGCCGGAGCAGTCCAGCAGCTTGTTGAGGACACTAGTACCGAACAGTTCCGCACACCACAGTGCAGGAGGATTCGGTCGTGGCACCGTCTGTGCATACTGATGGGAGAGTGAGTAGCCACACCCGGACTACCACCCACACTCATGTACGGGCCCGATCTGAGAGTGAGTCTGAGGAGGACGCGGAGCGCAGGAACCCGCGATCTCGGAGGGTACGACCAGAGCGTAGCTCCACAGCTCGCTCCGATCGTTCTGACCAGGAGACACATCAGCCCCCTCGACAGCGACGGAGGGTTATTGAGCTGGATTCTGATACCACCCGGCCGGACCCACCGACGACGGGAGGTTCGGGGCATCACTCGACTCTGATGATGTCCGTTTGTTGGAGAGGTTCCAGCGGTTGAACCCTAGGAAGTTTGATGGCAAGGGAGGTCCCGAGGCAGCGGAGACCTGGTTTATGGAGATTGACAAGCTCCTGGGGAGGTTACACTTACCTTCCACAGTGATGGTATCCCTTGCCACGTTCAATTTGCAGGAGGGATCAGATCATTGGTGGAGGAGCCTTCAGTGGCAATCTGAGGGCGAATGCGGGGCTGGCACCCGATCAGGAGTTGGATGTTACCTGGGAGCAGTTTTACAAGCTGTTCCATCGGAGGTTCATCGGGGCTGCAGCTAGGGATCTGCGACAGGCACAGTTTGATGAGCTTCAGCAGGGAGACAGGACTGCCGCAGAGTATGAGCGTGAGTTTGACAAAGCTTATCCACTACGTACTGCAGCATACCACGGTATGGAGGAGGAGAAGGCGAAGAGGTTTATCCGTCCGATCGCGCCCGAGCATGATGGGCTCGAGGCCGTTGGATATTACTACTTACGGGAGGCAGTTCACAAGGCTCAACTCCTCGAGCAGAGGACGTTGAGAGTCGCCTCACCTCGCAGAGGGTCAGGGGACTTCGAGGGGTTCCACACAGCAGGACCCCGGCAGAGTTCTCGACGGCAAATGCACTGGGCGCCTAGTGGAGGCAGGGGGAGCACCACCTCACGACCTTGTCCGACTTGTGGTGGGTATCACCCGGTAGACCTTGTTACCGGCAGGAGGGTCGATGTTTGCGATGCGGGTCGGATACTCACTGGTACGGACTGCCCTCGACGGTGGGGCAGGTGGTTCTCGTAGTTTTCAGCGTCCGCAGCCTCGGCACCGCCCAACGCGCCGCGAGGGCGTGGGTTTCAGCGGGTGGCCCGAGACCTCAAGCAGCGACCACGCCTTCAGCCACCCTCCACCGCAGCAGCCTAGGGCAGGACGCGTTATTCAGATAGAGCAGGGAGGTCCTAGTCAGCGAGGAGGACCTAGTCATCGTGGAGGACCCCCAAGAAAGGCGGGCCCAGCCACAGGAGGCTCGACTCACAGGAGTCTTGCAAGGTATCGTATTTCGAACGATACATCTGTTCATGCGTTATTTGATACAGAGCGTCTATTTCTATTGTAGCACGTAAATGTGTTACATCTCTCGCACTCGCCTGTTAGTACTTTGCCGCAGATGTATTTAGTAAAACCGCCGAGTCAGCCGTTTTCCAATGGGATGGTTCGGGGTTGTACGATATCCGTAGGCGGGCATCGATAGTATCGGACTTGTTGGTTTTGGACACGCCGAACTATGATGTTATTCTTGGGATGGATTGGCTATCCAAGAATTCTCGTGCACATTGATTGTGCAGCCCGTACCATTATGGTATCCGGAGAGGTACTACCTCTCACGACTCCGATCGGTTTGACTATCGCACAAAGATAGTACAGAGTTGCGCATTCTGGACCAGCCGTCGGTAGTTGGTGTAGGGGAATGTTTTGATCTGAATGAGGCGGATACTAGGTTGAAGCTAGCTAGTATACCGGTAGTTCGAGATTTTCCGCAGGTATTTCCGGAGGAGTTGCCCGGATTACCACCAGAGCGGAATTGTGTTTGAGATCTACCTGCAGTCGGGCACTGCTCCGATATCTATTCCCCATTATCGGATGCCCATTTCTGAGATGCAGGAGTTAAAGAAGCAGTTGGAGGAATTACAGCAGAAGGGCTTCATCCGACCGAGCACTTCGCCGTGGGGTGCTCCGGTCGCTTTGTAAAGAAGAAAGATGGGACACTCCGACTTTGCATAGACTACAGACGGTTGAATGCCCTTACTGTGAAGAATAAGTATCCGTTGCCGAGGATTGACGATCTTTTTGATCAACTTCGGGATTCGAGAGTTTTCTCGAAGATTGATCTACGATCTGGATACTTTCAGCTTAGGGTGAAGGAGGAGGATATACCTAAGACTGCTTTCCGCACCCGATATGGACACTTTGAGTTTACGGTCATGCCATTTGGGCTGACCAATGCTCCGGCAGCATTCATGGATCTCGATGCATCGGGTGTTCCGCCGCACTTGGACTCTTTTGTGGTGGTCTTCATTGATGATATTCGATATATTCTCGGATGCGGACTCGCATCGGGAGCATCCGAGGGTAGTTACAGACACTTTGGGAACATCAGCTTTACGCTAAGTTCTCAAAGTGTGAGTTCTGATCCGGGAGGTCACCTTTCTCGGGACACGTTATTTCGAGCATGGTCTGTCTGTGGACCCAGAGAAGGTGAGAGCAGTTCAGATCGGAAACAACCTACCACGGTACGGAGATCGTGGAGCTTCCGGGATTAGCAGGATATTATCGGAGGTTCGCATCGGGGTTTTCTATTCTCGCATCTCCGCTCACGCAGCTTGACCAAGAAGGGTCAACCGCTTATCCGGTCCGAAAGGTGTGAGCAGAATTTTCGTGAGTTGAAACGGCAGCTGACTAACGCTCCGATTCTCGACTCTTCCGCATCCGAGCTTACCGTATGTGATCTATACGGATGCTTCCACATCCGGTTTGGGGTGTGTGCTGATGCAGATCGGAATGTGATAGCTTATGGGTCGAGGCAGCTGCGACCGCATGAGCTGAACTATCCGACACATGATCTCGGAGTTGGCTGCAGTGATCTATGCGCTGAAACAATGGAGGCATTATCGCTTGGTAACAAATTTCAGATTCTTACCACCATAAGAGTCTGAAATATCTGTTTACGCAGAAGGAGCTTAACATGAGGCAGCGCAGATGGCTCGAATACATTAAGGACTATGATTGTAGTATCGAGTACATCTCTGGTAAGGGCAACGCGGTTGCCGATGCACTGAGCAGGAAGTATACCGGGTTGGTCAAGGGAGGAGATGTTGGTGACCGATCCGAGGAGAGTGATCTGACGTGCCTTTGGCACAGTGGCAGCCTGGGAGCGTGCTCTGTATACACACTTACTATACATTCCGAGTGGCTTGATAGAGTGCGCGAGGCGCAAGGTAGAGATCCGGGGCTGAAGAAGTTATCTGGGAGGATAAGGGGTCTTTGTTACCGCATTTCAAGATAGGCAGGGATTGCTATACTTCCGAGACCGCTTTATGTACCGGAGGATCAAGAGCTCCGAATGAGATTTTAGAGGAGGCACACTCGAGCAGATTGAGTGTTCATCCCGGGAGTGAGAAGATGTATCATGATCTGCGTACTCACTTCGGTGGCCTGGGATGAGGAGGCACATTGCCACACATGTGTCTAGGTGTGCCGCTTGTCACAGTGAAGATTGAGCACCGTAAACCGGCAGGACATCGCAGACTTTGCCCATTCCAGTCCGGAAGTGGGGCAATGTTACTATGGATTTTCTCGACCGCACCGCCCGACACGGTCCCGCCATGATGCTATCTCGGGTTATTGTGGATCGGCCGACAAAGTGCGCACACTTTCGCCTATTCGGATCACGGACCCTCCGGAGAAGCTTGCCCGGCTTTACATCGCTGAGATTGTACGATTACATGGAGTACCAGACTCCATTGTATCTCGACCGTGATCCGCGTTTCACGGCACGGTTCGAGGGCTTTTCATGAAGCGCTGGGCACGCGACTCCATCCGAGTACAGCTTATCACCCATGCATGGACGGGCAATGGAGCGGGTGATTCAGATATTGGAGGATATGCTACTGAGTCAGTACTTTAGACTTTGGAGGAGATTGGGACCAGCAGCTTGCCTTTGATTGAGTTCTCGTACAACAACAGCTTCCAGACTACGATTGGTATGGCACCATATGAGGCGTTGTACGGGAGGAGGTGTATGACACCACATTGCTGGACCGATGCGTCTGATAGGGTTGAGTTGGGACCCGAGCTTATCGAGGAGACTACGGCGAAGATCAGATTGTTTCAGGCGCGGATAAAAGCCGCGAACGACCGCACCACTACTTATGCGAACCGTCCGCCGTAGGGCTCGGAGTTTGAGGTTGGGGATAGGGTTTGGCTCAAGGTAGCACCTATCCGCGGGACAGCCGATTCGGAAAGAAGGGCAAGTTGGCCCCACGGTATATCGCCCATATGAGATTCTCGAGCGGGTCGGTAGGGTGGCATACCGGTTGGCATTACCTCCTAGTCTCTGTCTCTGTGCACAATGTCTTCCATGTCGCATGTTGAAGAAGTGCATTCTGATCCGACTGCATTTACGATTCCAAAGGAGGAGGTACACTGAACCCGATCTTTCTTATCGAGGTACCGGTAGCCTTTCTCGGATAGGGATGTCGAGACTCGTAGCAAGTTGATTCCCATGGTCAAGGTTCTGGTCACATCATACCGACCGGGAGGCGACTTGGGAGACAGAGAAGGACATTCAGTGATCGATACCCCGAGCAAGATTGGCGGTTGATACAACTCTTGGAGGACCAAGAGTCCTAAGGGGGAGAATGTTACGGCCACCCCGAGCGGGTTGCGACCGGTGACCCGGCTCCGGCTTTAGCCTCGCGGTCACGCTGGCGTTCAGGCGGCTCCCGAGCCCTATCCGAGTATCATTTTGGCGAACCCCTCCGTATTTGAGGTCGTGTGGGTCCCCTGACGTTTCCGCCAAAATATTTTTCTCGCGCCGGGGTTGTCGGGTCGCCTCGGACGTACAGCGGGCTCGGTAGCACTCTCGAGATCTCAGTTTGGGAAGCCGTTTGCAGTTTTGGAGTCGTGGTGACGTCCCGGAGGTGGTTGTGGAGTTTAATATTTGGGGCGGACGCTCGGTTCGGCGACTCCGGGCTCGGACGGGAATCCCGGGCTCGGGATGGAAATTTTCTGACGGCTTTGGGGTAAGTTGTGTTTTAATTTAAGATGGAATTTATGGGTATTTTTATAGAATTTTGGAGTGACGGAATTTCGGTTCAAAGTTGACACGCCGCACGTCGGGTTTTGGTTCGGGTTCAGCGAGCTCGGTAGGACACTCCGGAAAGGTAAATGAATTTCTGAAAAATGTTCTGTGAATGTTATAATATTCTGAAGATTGTGTCCGAGTTTCGTTAATTTTGGAATTCGGTAATTATTTTTGGGCAAAAAGAATTGGAACTTTCGGAAAAATTGGGAGTTAATTTGCAATTGGGTGCAAAAATAAAAGTATTCAGCATGGGCAGCAGCATATTTTCGGCAGCAAGTGGGGAGGCTTTTGGGACACTTGGCCAAATTTTATTTAAGGAAGAGAGGTATGGGTTAAAGTGAAGGGGAATTATATGTTAAGTTATTATTTCATAAAATGAGACTTATCTCATTTTCATCTCATTTCTTCTTCTTCATTTCTTCTTCTTCTCCAAGTTCTGCCGCCTCCATGGATGCTAACCTCCAAGCTTGAACTTCTTCTTCTTTGTAGAAATCAAAGAGGAATTGGATGCTACTTGAGGTAAGCATCCTCCCTACTCCTCTTTTCTTGTTAGTTTTGAAGATTAGTGGTGAAAAGAGAAGTTTTGACAAATGTTGGGTTTGTTCTTAGCTATAAGCTAGGATGATTCTCTTCCTCCCATGTTTTAGTATGTTGTTCTTGGGTTGTAGGAGAGTGTTAATCAAGTGTTGGATTTTGGAAAACACATCTTGGATGAAGAACTTGTTATGGCCGAATTTATGGAAGATTTTCCAAAATGGTGTGTGTTTGTTATCTTGTTTCATGCTTCAAGTATGTTAGTCCTAGCATGATTCTAAGCTTATGTATGGATTCAATTTGATGGAAAACAAGTTGAGGTGAAAACCCCCTTTTGGCCGAATTGGTTAAGTGTATGTTCATGATGGATTTTGTTGTTTGGATGCAATTGGATAGCATGCTTGGTTTAGAAGTGGAATTGGTGGTTAGAATGGTTGTTTGGTAGTTTGAATGGATTGAATTGGAAGTTGGATGAAAAGTTGGTTAGGAACCGAAATCTTGGAATGGTTCTTTTTCAATGTTGGAGGTTCATTTTGGTTAAATTGGATGTTAATATGGTGTTGGGCTTGAATTTAGGAGTGGATGGAAGTTTGAAATGTTGAATTCGGTTAAGAAATGAAAAAGTTACAATTAATCGGGATTATCGGAAAATGGCGGGTAATGAAGGGTTTAAGGTTGGATTTGATCAGTTCTGCTTATTGTATGATGTTTGTCAATGTGAAATCTTGCATTGTCTAGGTTGGTTCTGAATTCTGACGTTTCTGTGAAAATCTGGAATTTTACGGAAATTCTGTCGGATTTTCGGTTTTGGGGTCGGGGGTTGTAATTTGGTAGTGTGGTTGATAAGGATGCTAATTCAACTTGGTTTGGCAGATTCTGAGTTTCGGTGGTTAGGAAAAGAGGAGTTCTAAGTTTCGGGGCACGGTGTAGGTGTTGTCCAGAATCGGTCCAATACTCTGGATTTTGAGGTAAGGGTTTGGTTCTGTTGTTTTGGTAAGCTAAGTATATGTTTTGGTTTCAGTTTCTGTTCTGCTAGTATTTCGGAATATTATGCCTTTGGGCATATTCTGTAGTTTGTAGGAGTATGCCTTATGGCATACTCTGGCTGTTAATATTACGACAGGTGTGGGTTCGCTACCCCACTGGTGCACCATGCTTCAGATTAGCTTCGGCTTCCGACTCCTTAGTGGAGGTCGCTGCTCCGATTTATTATAAGGGTTATGGCGATTTAGAATCGCACGTCCTTCGGGATTCCGATTTATTTTCTCGTACATGCATGTTATTCCGTATTCTTGCATTGCATATATTGCTATCTTTTTGTTTTGCAGGGTTACATATACTTACCTTACCCCTTATCCCTTACGGGGTCCTTTTAGGACTCACCCTTCTTTGGGTTCTGTTTTTGGTTTTCAGGTAGACTTGATAAGCGGCCTGCGGAGTAGGGTTCCGTGAGGTTCTACCTCGGTTGTGTTTTGCAGCAGCTTCACCTTGCGGCCCGGGATTGTCTTTTGGATCTGAATCCCGCGAGGTATTTGACGCTTAGTCCTAGGCTTGGCTCGTAGCCGCATGTGCATATTTTCTGGTTTGCTGTGATGATTGTATTTCTGTATATATTTATATATTCTGTTCTGTATATGTTCTGAGCGCTTGGCGCTTGCTAGACATTTTAGGTTCTGTGAATTCTGTATGTATATGTGTTTTGGTGCGTAAGCACTCGTCCCACGGAGGGCGGGGCTTACTCGTTATTAGTGCATGAATTGTGTGTTTGGATTTTATTTTCAGTTATATGCGCGAAATATTTGTAGGTTGCTTCCATAATCCTTTCGTTCTTTGGGTCCGCTACGCGCGGCGGGTCTCGATGGACTGCCACCTCTTGTTTTCCGGCTTCCGCTTCCGGCGTCCCGGCGCCCCCGCCTCCGCAACCGGGTTCGGGTGGCGTGCGGTGACAACCGCCATTATACCCAAACGGCCCGCAAAGGGCTTGAGTGCCTTCGCGATTACAAAGACTTGGAATATAAACAGTACGGGCCCTACCCATACTGCCTTCGTGAGGAGGCATCTTGGTACACTACCCAAGCAAATGCCTCCTCAAAGCTCACAAGGATCATGAAGGATCCAACACGGAATATCAGACCAAAAAAGGTCATCACGCTCCACACAAACTCAGTTCTGTGGCTGCTACTGCCCTCAACACGGTATTTTTAACACAGAGTAAAGGGTCAGGAAGGATCCAACACAAACTATCAGATCATGAAAGATCTTCACTTATGGTTACTGCATCGGTCCTCAGCAAAGTGCTTTCGAAAAAACGGAGTACAGGACCCTGCCCATACTCCGCTCTCAGGAGGAGGCATCTTGGTACACTACCCAAGCAAACGCGCCCTCGCGTTGCATCAGAATCATACGAGGCCTTTGGAGAGGTCTCATCCTTGTGGTCTCCGGGCCTCACCTACACGGGGTCTTGCCCTCGCGGGTCCCAAGTCTCGCATGGGCGATGTCTCACACTCACCTTTGCGTCTCTTGGACCTTCGCGGGCCACCTCGCGGTCTCGGGTTTCGCCTTGCGATCTCACTCACCTTCGCAGTCTTACTCCCACAGCCTCAACTCGCCTTCGCGAGGACTCTCTTGCCTATACCGGCCTCGGCCCGAGATAAGGCCCTTATACTCAGGTTTGTGCGACCCTCATTCCTTACTTGGCTATATTTTATCTCGGGCCTTCGCCTTACAGGCCTTCGCCGCCGCCGCTCCACCTCGGAAATAGACCACTTGGTCGTCGACATCAATCATCCAATAAGGAGGCCAGCACGAGCCTGAGTGATCTTCACCAGATTTGTACGCCAAACATTCCCTTGCAGGTGAATCTTCTAAGGCGGTTTGCTGAGATCTTCATCATCACAGCCGCCTTATCTCCAATCAGTCTGACACAGACTTATCTCCTTACATCTGACAGACTTGTCAGTCCTGTCTCACAGCCTGTCCAAGGCTTCAACTGGATGAGGCTCTTCTCCTGGCATCTCCCTATAAATAGGGGGATGTCCACCCTAAATCGGGTAAGCTACTACACGCCCCCACTCCTCTCTTGCTACTTCGAGTATTCTCTCTATCTTTACAGATTACTCATAACAAGCAAGCTTGGAGTCTCAAGAGCATCATCTTCTCCACCACTTCAACCGAGAGTCCGGGCCTTCTTTAGGAACGAGACTATCATTAAGGAAAACTTGGACTCCTAGTTCAATAAGTGTTGATTAGCCACAAGATTTAGCAAGTGAATGTAGATTGCTCATTACCCACACTTTTATTTCACTCTACTTCCTATTTTTTGTCTCTTTCAACCTTTTCTTTCTTTATTCACATTCTTTTATTCAACCACTATTTTCTATTTTTTCTCCTTTTCACCATTTTTTGTTTCTTTTTAGTGTGAGAATGGTTGCCTAAACTCATAAGATGAGTGTTCAAAGGAGGGACATAAGATCATGCACACTGGTATCGCTCATGCCAAATGTATTATTTCGAACCGTACCATCTCATGGTGTGATACAACACATACTTGAACCTTAGGTTTGCACTTGGGAGAGAGGCATAAAGATTTGGATTGAATTGATAGGATCTGACCTGATTTGAAAGTTTAGAAAGGATTTGGACTAAATTGAAAGAGTTAGGAAGTTTTGAGGTAAAATTTAAAAGAACTAAAATGAATTAGCTACAGAAGGACCTAATTGAAAATTATAATTTAAAGTGGGGTTAGTTTGTAAAAATTAAAATTACCTAGGGACCTAATTAGTAATTTGACTAAAACCTAGAGACTAAGCTATCTCCTACAATCAGACACGACAGATACGGGAAATTGGGTCAGTGTTATTTATCACCCGGTGAATTTTCACCCACTTAGAGCATTTAGAGAATGAGAGGTAGATATGCAATTGTACGGTTAATTGGGCTTGGGCTTCCAAATTATCTTGTAGCTGAGCCATTTGAACTAGTGGGTGAAATATCACCTAGGTGATGATTAACATGATTGGGGAAATTGGGAGGAAAGGAAGAGCTGGAGGTTTGTTTTGGTTAAGAAAAAAGAAGAGCTACATACATGATTTGGCGGGGGGGATTTCATTAAGAGAGGAACAAAGGACCAGGCCACTCGATTTGGGAATGGAATCGATGGCAGAGGTGCCAAGGGTGAACGGAAAGTTCCCATCTCTAGTCCGAGAAGGCGGAGGGGATTGATTTTGTGTGGGATTTGTTCTGATTTGCGATGCGAGGTCTTGCTTCGGAGGGAATTCAGCGTCAAATTTTTACCGGCTAGAGGTGCAACCTGGAGCTGGAAAACTGATGGAGGAAACGACACAAGTCCAGCTTTGGCAGTGCTGATGCATCGCAGGGGATGATTGATACTAACTCGATCATTCTCAATTACGAATCGGATACACCCTTTCCTTAATTTTTTTTATAAAAAAATAGTTATCCTGATTAGCTAAGAAAAGAGCATGTAATTTATAATTTTTCATGTTTGATTCATGTTTAGCTATCTTTTTATTGTTAGCCAATTGAGTCATAGTTTTGTTGAAAGCTTATAACTTAAGTACTTGGGCTGCACACCCGACAAAGAGTGAGGGCTTTCTATCCAGAGATCTTTTAAGGTTCCCTCTGTCAAGTGTATTGACCATTCCATACCTCTGCTACTAACTCTACCTCCTTGATGTTCTTCTTTCCGGCATAAGGATTTAACTCCTTATTATTACTATGAACAGGGAAGAGAAAGCATTCAGAACTTGAAAACATTATATATATACATATACATATATATATATATATATATATATATATAAAATCTACTAAAACTTGATATGAAATCTGTAAATGAAGAAATGGTACTTATCTTGTAGTTGTGGAACCAGAACTAGCTTACTTCCAACTTGGTAGAATCAAAATGAGCATTTTGAGTCATGGAGTTTAGTCGAAAGGAAACTTTTCTATTTAGGAACCTTTCTAATTGCTCAAGAAATATTCTAGTTGTCTCATTTATTAATAATTATAAATCAAGAGGGTAATGAAAACCTTACCAATTGTTCAGAGATTAACAGGGCTGAGACTGAGTTTCTAGAACTTAACACATGTAAATAAATCATCAAGCAACAAACCAATTTACTCACGAACAGTTGGTTAATCAACTTATTAAGAACCAGGTCAGGAAATAATCATAGTAATGGTACAAGTTTCCAAGCTCAGGTAATGTCGATCCAAACAGAAACATGAAACTTAAAGCCAATCTTGTAATTTCAGCCTTTAAATGCAAACAGTACTACATATGCATAATATACTCACCAATCTAAATTAGGAAGTAGCTGAACCGATGAATTGGTGCAGCTCTCACATCAATATCAATAATTAACCAAACTAAACCGAGCCCATACAGCTGGTCAGATGTGTACTAGAATTAACAGCCTAACAAGGTGAGTAAACACTACCACAACAGTGCGTACCCAACAGGTTAAGTAAAACAAAGATGCATAACCCAAGCATTCAACAGAAGCCCTTAATTTAACTAACAAGAAAAGTAACGTGCTAAGTGGTTGTAATAGCTAAACAGGAAGGACAAATTTTAAGTAAATAATTGATAATTAAATACTAACAATTAAGTCAAAGTCCCAAAAGCATCAGCTTTTCTATCTGTAATCGGTTGCCTACTCAAACCACCAACTCGTGACTCGAACTTTAATCATGAAGTTCATTAATTAAATTAACAAATATGTACTACACGAGAACTCATAATTACTTAGTTATTTTATAAACTATAGTACTTGTTACTCATTTCGCTCAATATAACTTGAAGGAAACCAGATTATCATCAGATCGAGAAAGAAGGCTCAGAGTCTAGAGAGCTGAAGCTGAGGAGAGACTTGAAGACTGTTACCCCCCTGCCGTGCGCGGTGCGGAAGCCGGGGCAAAGCAGAGGCGGGAACCGGAGCCAGGGGGTAACAGCCGTCGCGGAGTGTTCCCTAAGGTGTGATGGTCCAACCCCACCCCTTTAAACTTTTTCCATGAAATAAGCTTGTAGTACAAGTCATATTATGTACTTGTAGGCATGCATATAAACTTAATTACCTACTACTGTAATATTTTATATGTCCCAAAAATATTACAACACTTATATGTATATTATTGTACAAATCCAAATAATACTTATGAACAGATTAAGTTAAGTTACAAATGCAAGTCTCTAAATCCATAAAAAGAGAACGCACATAACTTATAAAACAATAGACAATGTTATTGAGAAAATATTATTGTACTTTTAATACTAGAATAATACTTGTAAAACCTATACTGTATATATTTGCACAATGTTAGGGGGCCATGGCCCATCCCATGATATATGTGGCTCCGCCACCGGTACAAGTAACGAGAATCATACGAGTTTAACATACTTATACACATTCCTAAACCGATACAAGTGTGATGCAAAACTAAACGTGCTAGCATTTACATTTACAGAGCTAGAACCTTCTACTGAACAAAATACCTACGTGTGTGGAGGGATCAGGAACACCAATGTCCTCAGACAAAACTCCACGTAGGTCACCGCTGCTGCCAAACACAGTTCAAAAGACAACTATTAGGCATCTCACAAAGTGTCCAGAATCAGAATCAGATCTTACAGATATCACAACCACTGAATCGGAAAGCAGACTCAGAATTCATTAGTACTTGAAACACAAACACCAGAAAGCAACGAGAGCCTTTACTTTTCGGGCTTCTTATCAGATGAGCCTGAAACAGTGAACAGAATAAGGGTGAGTCCTCAACGAGAACTCAGTAAGGGTTGGCATAGGGTAGGGTATCTCAGAAATACAGAGTATTCAGAACTGAAACACCTGCACAAAAAATACAGATAAAAACAAACAATAATAATAATAATAACATTCATTAGTCAGACGGATTCGGCAGACCTCTGAGGCTCTTAGCCTTACGGAAGAGGATTTCAGAGTATCATAATATCAGAATTTATCAGAGGCATGGTACCAGTCCGGGGTCCGTAATCCCCGCTGCCGAACAGATCAGATTCAGACAACTAATACAAAAGATAACTTGTCAACCAAGTTATTCTGAAATAGATAACAAAATTCATACACATATACCTAACCTATGCCTTAGGTTAAATTTAGCGTTGCGAGGGCTAGAGAGGAGTGCTGAGGGTCGCATCGCGATACTGAAATGCGAGGTGAAGAAACCCCTTTGCGAAGGCAGAGCCTTTTTGGTGAAGGCAGAAATTATGTGCGAAGGCGAAGGCCTCTTGGCGAAGGCAGAGTTGCAGTGCGAAGGCAAAAGCCTTCTTGGCGGAAGCAGACCTTCAGTGCGAAGGCGAAGGCTTCTTGGCGGAAGCAGACCTTCAGTGCGAAGTCGAAGGCCTCTCTTGGCGGAGGCAGAATTGCAGTGCGAAGGCGAAAGCCTTCTTGGCGGAAGCAGACCCTCAGTGTGAAGGCGAAGGCTTCTTCGCGGAAGCAGACCTTCAGTGCGAAGGCGAAGGCTTCTTGGCGGAAGCAGAATTGCAGTGCGAAGGCGAAAGCCTTCTTGGCGGAAGCAGACCCTCAGTGCGAAGGCAAAGGCCTCTTTATAGGTTCATGCGAAGCCTTTCCCAGATTCATGTGAAGCTTTATCCCCAGAACGGCGATGACCCTCAGACACACACCCCTTGCCAAACTTAACCCCAGTTCATCCAAATTTTCAGGTTATATGAAACCCAGAAACCATAGAATCACAGAAGAACTGAACCCATACCTCAAACACTGAAGATCTCCACGCAGCCGAATCGTCCCATGCACGAAGAACAAAATCCACGAAACCGCGGCGGAGAGGAGCGTGCGCGATGCCACTCTTTCCAGAATTTCAGATTCTTTCTCTCCTCACAACTGAACAACAGATCATGCAAATTTAGATTCTGATATGTGGAAAACATATAATTCCTCACTGTAAACAACACACCTCCTTACCACAGAAATCGGACTAGTTTTGAAGATCACCTTGAGCTCAAATCTTGAGATTTCTTACCAGAGTAATGTAAATGAAGACGTGAAACTTTCTCTCCCCTTCTATACCATTTAACCGACTTCTTTTCCTTGTAGGAGAGGAAACCTCTCTAAACTTTCCGCATCTACAAGTTAGTCCTCAACCTTTGCAAAGTTGCGATTTCGTCCAACCGCAACTCGCATATCTTCCAAACGGAATTTCCTACGGAAGCAAAACTCTGACACTAACTCCGAGACTCCATAATATACGGAAAACATGTCCAACATGTATAATCACAATTCCCGATTCCACAGAAATCAGAAAACAGACTGGAAATCTTACAGAACTATCCCGGAAGTCGTCCGGCTCACGACGACTGTAACAAAGACAACCTAGACACTACTAGGTTTTACTATAAGTTTAGTGTTTTTTATTCTTTTCTTTTTAAATTCATTTATATACACATTTACATTAAAATCCTTGAGTAATTGTACTAAAATGACTTTGAGTTTTCTGATTTGGTATTTTGAACCTCAATCCTTTTCTTCCTTTAGATAAAACTTGATTTATTTCAAACGCGAAGATCCTTAGAGTTGTGAGCTCGGGAAACTGGGTTCACAACAGTACCAAAGTTCTTTTTCACCATTTATCATCAACTTCACCCTTCACCTTTCAATCTTTCAATCACAACAACACTTCTTTAAAAGAATTCATTCTTCAGGCCGATTGTATCCTACATATACTATCCCGCTTCCTCTTGATTTTGACTACTTTTAATGTAAAACTCCATCTTCTAGCAATATTAATTTTCTAACATCACAGTAACATCATTTAGACATCATCTCTATTATCTAGCCATCAAGGCCAAGGCTATCCAGGGCAGTTCTCTTTTCAATATTCAGTCTTACATGGTCAAGGAACTTCAGAACATTAAAACATCTTCCATTTAACATCACTCATAATCTTTCAATCATCGAATGCATAAAACATTGATCAAAGAATTTGGCCAGCATGATACCTTTTCAAGGAACAGTTATAACCAACATGTACTGCCTTAGAAAGTTGAGAACACTTACAGGAAGGGAAGAGAACTCATTCTCTTGCACATATCCTCTTTATCTTCAAATAGCTGATTAAATGGCTAGGGTTTCTTTCTCTTCTTTGTTGATTCTTCCCAGTAAGAGAGTGAAGAACCCTCCTAGAGATGCTAGCAAGGCCGAAATCTTCATCTTCTTTAAGATTCTTGCTTGATTCAGAGGAACCAGCTGAGGAGATGAAGGCTTGTGAGTTCTGGCTTCGTCTGTTCTTCACAAATCGTCAATGATTAGAGAAGAAAATGAAGTCTACCTCGATTCTTTGTCCCAAGTAGGGGTGAGAACGAGCCGAGCGGAGCCCGAGTCAGGCAGGCTCGAGCTCGAGCTCGTGAAGTTGAAGCTCGGCTCGAATTCTACTTGAGCCTAAAATCGGGCTCGAGCTCAGCTCATGAAAAGCTCAAGCTCGGCTTGAAAGCTCGTAAGGCTCGATATGGTTGAGGTAAGCTCGTTTCAGCTTCGCTCGATTAGGCTCAAACCAAGCTCGCGAGGCTCAAAAATTCCTTACCTGTACAATATGAGGGTATTATAGGTATATCCATGAGGCTTGTTGGCTCGAGCTTGACTCGAAAGCTCGTGAGGCTCGATATAGTTGTTGGGTAAGCTCGTTTTGGCTCAACTCAAACCAAGTTGGCGAGGCTCGTTAAGGCTCGCGAGCCTAACCAAGCCGAGCCTCTAAAGCTCGGGCTCGGCTCGTATAATATACGAGCTTAAAAATCGGCTCGTGAATCTCGGCTCGTTAGGCTCGAGCCCGAGCTCGAGCTGGCTCGGCCTGCTTTCTAACCCCTAATCCCAAGCCTCTTATTATTAGAAAATTAATTAGTCACCATCCAGCTTTTCCAACTATTAGCAAGAGCCAATCTTGGCCTCTAAGTTTCGTTTTAATCCTTCTTTGTCTTCAATAGACTTTATGATTTCTAATTTAACCACGACTTCCTATAATAAACACTATAGTCCTTCTTTAGTCTTTCATTTAGGTCCTCCACTTTGAAACTTAACCGTCTTGTTCTTTTACAAGAAACTCTCTTTAAGTTTCCACGAGTTTCTAACTTGAGGCCAATCTTTCTCAGTTTTATAATTTGATCCCTTCTTCTTTAAAACACTTCATGTTGGGACACTTAGGTCAACTTAATATCCTTCAAATCCTCCTTCAAATGGGTAATTGGCTTCCTCTAGACTTCTTCTCACTCTCACAATAGATGAGTTACTTGACTTGCTTCCAACTCCCTTAGATTTTAGATCTCACATCTTATAGCTTCCAACTGGACCACTTTGTTTGTCACCCCCTCATTTAAACTCTTTTATGAAATATACTTGATCGAGAACCATCAATGGAGATTGGACAGCCCGATCTCCTCGGTTGTAACTTAAATTGAGGCTCAAATATGAGTTCTTCAACGAGAGGTGGTCTCCATCTTGTTACCAATAGTTGGTTTCCCTTCCACCAACCTTTCATTCTCTTTCTTCCAATTTTCAGCTTACTCATCCCTTTGCTTCTCTCTTTGTAGCCTTTTCTTATAGGCATTTATGCCAAAATAGTCCACTAATTGAGCATGTGACCCTCTCATAGTTTCATCAAGGTTGAGTTTAATTTCCTCACTAGCTACCCTCAAGATGACTACTCCATTCTCCACATCAATAAGTGCTCTCTCGATTGCTAGGAATGGCCTACCAAAGATGAGTGGCATCCAAGCATCCTCCTTCATGTCCAACACAACAAAGTCAACAGGCATGTAAAATTCTCCAGCCTTGATAATCGCATCTCCTAGAACTCCCTTCGAATAAGTGCATGAACGATCCGCAAGTTGAAGGCATATTGAAGAGTGCTTGACTTCCCCAAACCACTTTTTGCACACCGAATAAGGCATTAGATTGATGCTAGCACCAAGGTCACACAATGCCTTGTCACAATGATATGGTCCTATGTTGCATGGGATGGTGAAGCTTCCCGGATCTTTCAACTTGAGAGGTGATTTCCTTTTATCACCCCACTTGCTTCCTCTCATAATTGAATCAACTCACTCTCAATAACCTTCTCTTCTTTGTGAACAAATCCTTCAAAAACTTAGCATAAAGAGGCATTTCCTTGATGGCTTCCAAAAATGGAATATTGATCTCTACTTTCTTAAACACTTCAAGAAACTTCTCAAAGTGCGCCTCATCATGCTTCTTCGTCAACCTTCGAAACAAGGGGAGTTCCACTTGCTATTGGAGGTTCAAATCGATGTTTGTCTTGATGTTTAAACCCTCTTTGTTCTCCAAACCTCTTTCTTGTCACTCTTCACAGCAACTCCAACTTTACCTTCTTGCTTCTTGTCCTTGCTATCCTTCACAATAAAGGGTTTCTCCAACCACCTCAATGAACCTCCTATTGGTCTCCTTGTTGGCACTCCTCATCTCATTAACCAACACCTTAATTGAACTTTGAATTTTAGAGGAGCACTTTCAGATGAAGAAGATCCTTGAACCACTTACTGATTTTAAGGTTGTGAAGGTTGATTGTTGTGAACCTATTGTTGGTAGGGTCTAAGCTTGTTGTAGTAGCCTCCTCCTTGTTGAATATGAGTCCGATTTGTTGGATACTGAGCACAATTCACCTCCTCCAACACTTCCTCCTCATTGTCCACAAGAATCACTTGCTTTGGACCGGATTGTTGCACTTTATTCAAACCATGGATGCTAAGGCTGAAATCTAAGGTTGAAGTGAAGTATCCTTGTCCATTTTATACAAACCTTGCTGGACTTGTCCTCTTGCTCTCCTATCATCAAGTGTTCTTCTCTCTTCACTAACCTCCAAGAGATCTAAGAGGTCCCAAGCCTCATCCGGCATCCAAATGTCACCTTGTTTTCTCGGATAAACCCTCATAAAAAAGAAAGACCCGATTTGCTCTATCCACTATGGCTTGAGGACACCTCTTAACCATATCCTACATTCTTGTCCATGATTGATTCAAAGTTTCCTTTGGATCCTCTCTAAACGTAAGAATTTCAATCCTAAGCTCGAGTGCCTTTTATGGGGGAACATATTTCTTAAGAAATTCATTCCACAAAGTTTAGTACCATCTCTTACCACTCCGATCCAAGACAATTGGAAAGAGCCTCATTCTTTTGGCTTCTTTACTGACTTCTTGTAGCTCAATGGTGTTGCAAATGATCGTAAATTGATCCAAGTGCTCATTAGGATCTTCATTCGCCATCTTGGAGAAACAATGCTTCTCCACATAAGTAAGGACATGAACGGGAATGGCAAAATCATGTCAGATAGCAGCTGGTAGGATCAATCTCTCAATGTTATCTCCATAAACGGGAGCAAAGATCTCCGAAAGTGGGATGTCCATCCTTCTCTCACCATTCGCACCGACTGCCAGACCATTTACTTGCTAATTTTGAACATTTTGACCATTGTTGTCAACTTGAGGGGGGTTGTTATTGCCTTGAACATTGTCAATCTTGTTGTTTAACACTTCCTCTTCAACTCTCTCTTCATTACCCACAATTCGCTGCCTATTACCATTTATCCTTGGTTGTCTTTGCTGCCAACGACGATCTCTTCGCAAGTATCTCAAAGTTCAGCTAGTTTCGGATTGTGCACGATTATGAGTTGATTATGCCTCTTTGTCATGAACAAACAAAGTACCTACAGTAGCAAAAAGTATTAAAACAATAGGTAAATTAAACACAACGTATGCAAACTCAAGCACACAAACAAATCAGCCAAGATACCGATTGTCCTTTCCCCGATAATGGCGCCAAAAACTTTGTTACATGGTGTAATTCTGCTATTTTTGAGCTTAAATACCTCTAAGTTTTACAATTTATACTACCCTTTTTAATTCTTTTACACCACAACCCCAAGGGAAGGGATCTTATAGTATGTGGTAAATGAGTGTGAAGGGTGTCGAACCCAAGGGAAAGTGTTACCCCTCGTGCCGTGCACGGCGCGGAAACCGGGGCAAAGAAGAGGCGGGAACCAGAGCCAGGGGGTAACAGCCGTCGCGTAGTGTTCCCTAAGGTGTGATGGCCCAACCCCACCCCTTTAAACTTTTTCCATGAAATAAGCTTGTAGTACAAGTAACGAGAATCATACGAGTTTAACATACTTATACACATTCCTAAACCGATACAAGTGTGAAGCAAAACTAAACTTGCTAGCATTTACATTTACAAAGCCAGAACCTTCTACTGAACAAAATACCTACGTGTGTGGAGGGATCTGGAACACCAAGGTCCTCAGACAAAACTCCACGTAGGTCACCGCTGCCAAACACAGTACAAAAGACAACTATTAGACATCTCACAAAGTGTCCAGAATCAGAATCAGATCTTACAGATATCACAACCACTGAATCGGAAAACAGACTCAGAATTCATTAGTACCTGAAACACAAACACCAGAAAGCACCGAGAGCCTTTACTCTTCGGGCTTCTTATCAGATGAGCCTGAAACAGTGAACAGAATAAGGGTGAGTCCTCTACGAGAACTCAGTAAGGGTTTGCATAGGGTAGGGTATTTCAGAAATACAGAGTATTCAGAACTGAAACACCTGCACAGAAAATACAGATACAAACAAACAATAATAATAACATTCATTAGTCAGACGGATTCGGTAGACCTCTGAGGCTCTTAGCCTTACGGAAGAGGATTTCAAAGTATCATAATATCAGAATTTATCAGAGGCATGGTACCAGCCCGGGTCCGAATCCCATGCTGCCGAATGATCAGATTCTGACAACTAATACGTAAGATAACTTGTCAACCAAGTTATTCTCAAACAGAATAATGAATTCATACACATATACCTAACCTATGCCTTAGGTTAAATTTAGCGTTGCGAGGGCTAGAGAGGAGTGCCGAGGGTCAAATTGCGATACCGAAATGCGAGGTGAAGAAACCCCTTTGCGAAGGCGAGCCTTTTGGCGAAGGCAGAAATTGCATGCGGCGAAGGCCTCTTGGCGAAGGCAGAGTTACAAGCGGCGAAAGCCTTCTTGGCGGAAGCAGACCTTCGATGCGAAGGTGAAGGCTTCTTGGCGAAGCAGACCTTCAAAGGCGAAGGCGAAGTCCTCTTTATAGGTTCATGCGAAGCCTTTCCCAGATTCATGCGAAGCCTTATCCCCAGAACGACGATGACCCTCAGACACACACCCCTTGCCAAACTTAACCCCAGTTCATCCAAATTTTCAGGTTATACGAAACCCAGAAACCATAGAATCACAGAAGAACTGAACCCTTACCTTAAACACTAAAGATTTCCATGCAGCCGAATCGTCCCATGCACGAAGAACGAAATTCACGAAACCGCGGCGGAGAGGAGCGTGCGCGATGCCACTCCTTTCCAGATTTTCAGATTCTTTCTCTCCTCACAACTGTACAACAGAACATGCAAATTTAGATTTTGATCCGTGGAAAACATATAATTCCTCACTGTAAACAACATACCTCCTTACCACAGAAATCGGACTAGTTTTGAAGATCACCTTGAGCTCAAATCTTGAGATTTCATAGAGAAGTCGCGGGTGAGAGTAACAGAAATGAAGACGTGAAACTTTCTCTCCCCTTCTATACCATTTAACCGACTTCTTTTCCTTGTAGGAGAGGAAACCTCTCTAAACTTTCCATATTTACAAATGTCCTCAACCTTTGCAAAGTTGCGATTTCGTCCAACCGCAACTCGCATATCTTCCAAACAGAATTTCCTACGGAACCAAAACTCTGACACTAACTCCGAGACTCCATAATATACGGAAAACATGTCCAACATGTAAAATCACAATTCCCGATTCCACGTAAATCAGAAAACAGATCGGAAATCTTATAGAGCTATCCCGGAAATCGTCCGGCTCACGGCGACTGTAACAATCTCCCCCCCTTAGGACTCTTGGTCCTCCAAGAGGGTCCTTAGTCTCTGATAATCCTCAGTTTATCGCTCAATCATACTCTTCTCGGTCTCCCAAGTTGCTTCCCGGTCAGAATGATGCGACCACTGAACCTTGACCATGGGAATTAACTTGCTACGGAGTTTCCTAGTATCCCGAGCCAGAATGGCAACCGGTACTTCCTGATAAGTCAAATCCGGTGCCAAGTGAACCTCCTCCGCAGATACAGTCTGAATCGGATCTAACAGACATTTCTTGAGCATACTGACATGGAAAACATTATGAACCGCAGACATGTCAGGTGGCAACGCCAGACGATAAGCTACCTTGCCAATCCGCTCAAGAACCTCATACGGACCAATGTATCTCGGGGCTAACTTGCCTCGTTTACCAAATCTGACAATTCTCCTAATCGGGGCCACCTTTAGCCACACCTTAACACCAACCTCAAACTCCAGATCTCTCTAACGTCTGTTTACATATGAGATGGTTCTGTCGTTGGCAGCTTTTAACCGTGCCTGGATCTTCTTAATCTTCTGCGTAGTTTCCTCAATGATTTTTGGACCCAACTCCACTCGCCGATGCATCCGCCTAACAATGAGGTGTCATACACCTTCGTCCATACAAAGCTTCGTAAGGTGCCATACCGATAGTACTCTGATAACTGTTGTTGTACGAAAACTCTGCCAACGGCAAGTGCTGATCCCAGTCACCTCTGAAGTCTATCGCACAGCTTCGTAACATGTCCTCCATAATCTGTATAACCCTTTCTAACTGCCCGTCGGTCTGAGGGTGATACGCTGTGCTCAGATGGATACGCGTGCCTAATGCTTTATGAAAAGCATTCCAGAATCATGCGGTGAAGCGCGGATCCCGATCAGATACTATGGAGTCCGGTACTCCATGTAATCGCACAATCTCCGTGATATACAGATGGGCAAGCTTTTCTAACGGATCTGTCACTCGGACAGGCAGAAAGTGAGCACTTTTCGTCAAACGGTCCACAATGACCCAGATAGCGTCGTGATGCGATCGCGTCAAAGGCAGAGCTGTCAGAAAATCCATCGTAACGTTACCCCATTTCCTAACCGGAATGGGCAAAGTCAACAACGTTCCTGCTGCCTTCTGGTGCTCAATCTTCACTCTCTGACATGTAGCACACTTTGAGACATAAGTGGCTATGTCTCTCCGCATGCCAGGCCACCAGAAGTGTGTCTTCAAATCCTTATACATCTTTTCGCCTCCAGGGTGTATGCTCAATCGACTCGAATGAGCATCTTCCAAAATCTTCTCCCGGAGTGCCTGGACATCGGGTACATAAAGCCGATCTCTGAAGTACAGCAATCCCTACCTATACTCAAATGACTATCGTAAAACTCCTTTGCTCTCGCCTGATATCCTCCTCAACTCTGAATCCTTTCCTTGTGCCTCTCGAACACTATCTAACCATCCAGACCGAATAGTCAGGGTGCAAAGCTGTGCGTCCTCCCAACGCCTCCATTCGTACCACAAACACACTAGATCATCCTCTTTGGCTCTATGGTCTGTGTCTCCGCCCCTGACCAACCCCGTATACATCCTGCTCAGAGCATCCGCCACGGAGTTACCTTTACCGGCGGTGTATTCGATGCTACAATCATAATCCTTAATGTACTCGAGCCACCGACGTTGCCTCATACAACTCCTTCTAGTGAACAAATACTTGACTCTTGTGGTCAGTGTAAATCTGAAATTTTCTCCCAAGCAGATAATGTCTCCACTGCTTCAGAGCATAAATCACTGCAGCCAGTTCCAGATCGTGTGTCGGATAATTCTGCTCATGCGGTCGAAGCTGTCTTGACCCATAAGCAATCACATTATTCCCTTGCATCTGAACACAACCCAGACCGACTCGTGATACATCTATATAGACAACATACGGTGCGCCCGGATCTGGTAGTATCAGAATTGGAGCATTCGTCAGCCTCTGCTTAAGTTCCTGAAAACTGTGCTCACATTCGTCAGACCACACAAAAGCTCGTCCCTTCTGAGTTAGCTGAGTAAGGGGTGAAACTAGAACGGAGAAACCCTGAACAAACCTCCGATAATAACCAGCTAATCCCAGAAAGCTCCTAACCTTACGCACGTTCGTGGGTTGCTTCCAATTTCGCACGACCCTAACCTTTTCGTGGTCTACAGACAGACCGTATTCTCCGATAACATGACCTTAAAAGCAACCTCACGAATCCGTAACTCACACTTGGAAAACTTGGCATACAGCCGATGTTCCCATAGTGTCTGCAATACCATCCTCGATGGTCCTGATGTGCGTCCTCATCCTTGGAGTAAATCAGATGTCATCGATAAATACCACAACGAACGAATCCGGTAAGGACGGAAGACTCGCTTCATCGATCCATAAACGCCGCAGTGCGTTAGTCGACCAACGGCATAACCGTATACTCATAATGTCTATATAGAGTTTGAAAAGCAGTCTTCAGAACGTCTTCCTCATTAACCCGTAACTGAAATTATCCAGACCGCAGGTTGATCTTCGAAAAGACCTTTGCTCCCTTCAATTGATCAAACAGATCGTCGATCCTGGGTAGCGGATACCTATTCTTTACTGTAATGGCATTTATCTTTCGATAATCAATGCACAACCTGAGGGTTCCATCCTTCTTTCTCACAAACAGAACCGGAGCACCCCACGGAGAAGTGCTCGGTCTGATAAATCCTTTCGCAAGCATCTCATCTAATTGTTTCTTTAACTCATTCATCTCAATTATAGGCATGCGATAAGGAGGGACAGAAATAGGAGTAGAACCTGGTTGGAGCCGAATCTCAAACGTGACCTCTCGCTCCGGTGGTAGCCCTGGAAGATCCTCCGGAAAGACTTGCGGAAAGTACCGCACAATCGGAATCTTTTCCAGCTCCATTCGGGTGTCAGCTGGATTCAATTCAGAATATTCTTCCTCGTTCACCACCGGGACCTGATCCAGCACCTGAAGCTCCATACTGTGTTCCACAACCTCCCCATCCGGTGCAACAGACAGAGGCACTACCTCTCCAGATATCCTGATCTGCGGCTGGGCACAGTCAATCTGAACTGAATTCTTAGATAGCCAATCCATCCCAAGAATCACATCATACTTCGGAACATTCAAAACTAACAGATCAGACAAAAATTTGTGCCCTCCCACTGTCAGGACACAATCTCGAGCCATCTCACTCGAGAACAGATATTGACTCCCAGCAGTTTTAATTAGAAAAACATCAGATAACTGACAGACAGATAATCGCAGAGATTGAGCACATCTCTGTGCTACAATCGATGTAGAGGCACCGGTATCAAACAGAACATTAACAGAGATATCGTTCAGTAGCAGTGTACCTTTCAACGCTCCCTGCTGAGCTGACTCGCCCTGCTCAATCCAAAAGACTCTGCCAGCTCGAGGCGGCTATGTTGGTGGAAGTGGTGGTCGCGTTGGTTGTCGCGAACCTCTCTGACATGCTTCCCGCCCCCTGCGTGCACTAGGCTGCTGTGGAGGCGGTGCACGAGGAAAGCCGCCAAACTCCTGTCTTGCATCAGAGGAAAGTCGCGAATCCAATGCTCTGTGGATCCACATCTAAGACATTGGCCAGACTCCCAATAGCATGGTCGACCGGCATTAAACGTCCCACAACTGCGACAAGGTGGTCCAGATGGTGCTACAACAACGCATTTACCTCTGTCGTTCGGTCCGGCCCTGGACGTCTGCCCGAACTCCTCAATGGTCTTCGTGATCTCTGAAATCCATAACCTGATACGTTCTCACGAGACCGATAAGGGGACTCCTCCTGCTCCAAAAGCTGAGCCTTCTGAACTGCCTCACGGTAAGTAGTGATACCCAGAGGTCACAACGCCCATCGGATATCGGGGCGCAGTCCCCACACAAATCGCTTGGCCTTCTGCTCCTCAAACTCGTAATACTGAGGAACAAAACGGACCAACCGACCAAACTCTTGTTCATAGTCCTGCACGGTCCTGTCGCCCTGCTGTAGGCTATTGAACTACCTCTGACGGAGATCTCGAACGGCATCACCGATATAGTACTCCAGAAATACTCAGGAAAACTCTTCGTAACCCATACCTGGGTCCTGCTCATCTCTACGCTCGAACTGCACTCTCCTGCCACTTTGTACACTCCTCCACCAATGATCTGCCTGGCCAGTCAGATTATATGCAGCCAGGGACACCATGGTAGGGGAAGACAAGTGTAACATCCCGAGCGTCTTCTCCATATCGGAAATCCAGGTTTCGGCGGCTTCCGGTCCTCCCTTGCCATCAAACTTCGTCGGATTCAGACGCAAAAAATGTTCAAGTAGTCTAACACTCCCAGATCGGGGTTCCTGCTGAACAAGTCGTCTGTGAGGCCTGTGGGAACTCTCTGACTCATCATACTCATCACCTCGACGTCGTCGACGATGGTAATGCTCATCCTCAGACTGATCAGATCTGATCTCACGGTAAACTTTAGAGCACACCCTTCCTAGTACGAGTGACGGTATGAACCGTGGTACGAGTGATGATTCTCCTCATTCGGACCTTGCTGAACCCTTGGAGTAACCAGAGCCAACATGTCACCGCACGCCACCCGAGCCCGGTTGCGGAGGCGGGGCGCCGGGGCGTAAGCGGAAGCCGGAATGAATACGAATGGCAGTCCATCGAGACTGCCGCGCGTGCGGACCAGCGAAGCGATTGTGGAAGCAACCTGCAAATTCATACATATACTCGAATAACCATGCAAACAGTTCATGTAATAACAACAAAGTAAGCACCGCCTCCGAGGACGAGTACTTACGCATATAACATAGATACGTGCAGAGTTCACCGAACCTAGGGTATCTAGCAAGCGCCAAGCGCTCAAAACATGCACAGTAATGTAATATATATATATACAAATATACAATCATCACAATCATCCGTAAAGTATGCACATGCAACTACAGAGCCGACCCTAGGCCTAAACGTCAAAATACCTCGCGGGATTCAGACCAAGTAGACAAAATCCCAGCCCGCAAGGTACTGCTGCTGCTCAACCCAACCAAGGCAGAAGCCTCACGGAAACCAACTCCGCTGGTTGTTTACCAAGTCTACCTGAAACCCAAAAACAGAACCCAAAAAGGGTGAGTCCTAAAAGGACCCGTAAGGGATTTGGGGTAAGATAAGTATATGTAACCCTGCAAAACAGAAAGATAGCAATATACAGAATATATGCAACAGAATACAGAATATCGTGCATGTAATAAAAACAGATTAGAATCCCGAAGGATGTGCGATACTAAATCGCCATAAACCCTTATAACAAATCAGAACGACAGCCTCCCTCTAAGGGAGTCAGAAGCCGAAGCTATTACAGAAGCATGGTGCACCAGCTGGGGTAGCGAACCCACAACTGTCGTAGGGTTAACAGACAAAGTATGCCACAAGGCATACACCTACAGACGTAGGGTTAACAGACAGAGTATGCCATAAGGCATACTCCTACAAATTACAGAACGTACTTTAAAGCGAAATTTCCAAATACTTGCAAAATGTAAGTGCTACAATACATACACCTACAGACTACGTAATATGCTCTAGGCATATAATACCGAAATACCTGCAGTAATGTAAAATGAAACTAAACATACACCTATCTTACCAAAAATAGCAGTAACCAAACCCTTACCTCACAATTCCAGAGTATTAGACCGATTCGACGACTTCCACACCACGACCCGAAACTCCGAAAACCTCTCTTTTCTAACTTCCGAACCTCGAATCCTCAAGAATTAGCAACAAACCAAGTTCTGTCAATTAGTTAAATTAGCCTTACCAACCACACTACCAAACTACACCCCGACCCCAAAACCGAAAATCCTAATTTCCGTAAAATTCCGATTTCCACGAAACTTCAGAATTCAGAACCAACGTAGACAATGCAAGCTTATACATTGTCAAACATAATCCAATAAGCGAATTGATCAAATCCAACCTTAAAATCCTTCATTACCCGACATTTTCCGATAAACCCGCTTAATAGTGACTTTTCCATTTCTTATCCGAATTCAACGTTTCAAACTTCAAACCACTCCTAAATTCAACCCCAATACCATCTTAGCATCCAATCCAACCAAAATCAAACCCCAACATGGAAAAGAATTATCCAAAAATTCGGCTTCTTTGCCAATTTTTATCCAACTTCCAAATCAATCCATTCAAACTTCCAATTAATCATACTAATCACCAATTTCACTTCTAAACCAAGAATGCTATCCAATTGCATCCAAAACAACAAAATCCACAATGAACATCAACCTAAATAATCGGCCAAAAAGGGGGTTTTTTTAACCCAACTTATTTTCCATCAAATTGAATCCACACATAAGCTTAGAATCATGCTAGGATTAACATACTTGAAGCATGAATCAAGATAACAAACACACATCATTTTAGAATTTCCAAGAAATTCGGCAATTTGGGGATTTTCAATCCAAGGTGTGTTTTCCAAAATCCAACACTTGATTATCACTCCTCTACAACCCAAGAACAACATACTAAAAGATGGGAGGAAGAAAATCATCCTAGCTAGTAGCTAAGAACAAACCCATAATTTCAGAAATCTCCTCTTTTCTCCACTAAATCTTTTTTCCAACAAGAAAAGAGAACCTAGGAAGGAAGCTTACCACTTTTTGGAGTCCACACTTGGTGAAAATCAGCCACGAAAATGAAGAACCCAAAACTTGAAGAAAATGGAGGCTATGGCGGCAACGAGTCGGAGAAATGAACGAAGCAGAAGGAGAAATGAAATGAAAATAGCTCCTGTACGCTTTCCACAATCCTTTTAAAACTTCTTCCTTTCCATCTCTAATATGGGCATGACAAGTGTCCTCTTTCCTTTCCATCTTTAATATGGCCATGACAAGTGTCCTTTCCCCTTTGGTCAACACTTAAGAGTCAACCTTATCCACCAGAAATCTGAAATTTGTCTAAGTCATGCCTTCTTCGGGAGAAGGCCCATGCCTTCTTTGGGAGAGGGCCCCTGCCTTCTACGGGAGAGGGCACTCTGCCTTCTACGGAAGAGGGCGCTATGCCTTCTACGGAAGAGGGCACTCTGCCTTCTACGGGAGAGGGCACTATGCCTTCTACGGAAGAGGGCACTATGCCTTCTACGGAAGAGGGCACTATGCCTTCTACGGGAGAGGGCACCTGCCTTCTACGGAAGAGGGCACCGCCTTCTACTAAGAGGGCACTCTACCTTCTACGGAAGAGGGCACTCGCCTTCTACGGAGAGGGCCTCCCGCCTTCTACGGAAGAGGGCCTCCGCCTTCTACGGAAGAGGGCCTCCCGCCTTCTACGGAAGAGAGTATCGTCGTAACTATATCCCGGATCTGTATCAGAGTCTGCGCAAGATAAGTGTGTTGTTGCTGAGGATGCAACTGTTGTTCCGGATCCTGATCCTCTGGAACAACTCTTGGAAAATCTGGGTCCCTGCCCTGCTCATCCTGATCTCGTTCTTGCTGACGGCGAGTATTAACCATAATTCCTGGAATTCACAAATACCAGAAACAGATACACGATGGTAAGTGTCTAACAGAAGCTAGCAGCGGTTTTCCTTTTGGCTCTGAAAAGTAAATGTAATGCATGATGCAATCACACCCCTCCGATTCACACAGACATCAGAAATTCCAACTCTGAACATCAACCTCTCCTGAGATCCCTTCCAAAAATGTTCAAGTAAGAGGGTGGCCAGACCTCCTACCGAACATCCCTGGAATCGAATGGCAGCGCAGTGGCACGTCCCATCAAGCTCGTACACAGAACAGAAGTCCACCTCTGGACTATACCAAACTCAGAACACAATCTTACCAGATTCTCGTACTTGACTAAACCTGCTCTGATACCAACTTTACTGTTACCCCCCTATCGTGCGCGGCGTGAAAGCCGGGGCAACGCAGAGGCGGGAACCGGAGCCAGGGGTAACAGCCGTCGCGGAGTGTTCCCTAAGGTGTGATGGTCCAAACCCACCCCATTAAACTTTTCCATGAAATAAGCTTGTAGTACAAGTAACGAGAACCATACGAGTTTAACATACTTATACACATTCCCAAACCGATACAAGTGTGATGCAAAACTAAACGTGCTAGCATTTACATTTATAGAGCCAGAACCTTCTACCGAACAAAATACCTACGTGTATGGAGGAATCTGGAACACCAAGATCCTCAGATAAAACTCCACGTGGTCACCGCTGCTGCTAAACACAGTACAAAAGACAACTATCAGACATCTCACAAAGTGTCCAGAATCAGAATCAGATCTTACAGATATCACAACCACTGAATCGGAAACATACTCAGAATTCATTAGTACACGAAACACAAACACCGAGAAAGCACCGAGAGCCTTTACTCTTCGGGCTTCTTATCGATGAGCACAAGCAGTGAACAGAATAAGGGTGAGTCCTCTACGAGAACTCAGTAAGGGTTGGCATAGGGTAGGGTATCTCAGAAATACAGAGTATTCGGAACTGAAACACCTGCACAGAAAAAATACAGATACAAACAAACAATAATAATAATAATAACATTCATTAGTCAGACGGATTCGGCAGACCTCTGAGGCTCTTAGCCTTACGGAAGAGGATTTCAGAATTTCAAAGTATCATAATATCAGAATTTATCAGAGGCATGGTACCAGCCCGGGGTCCGGAATCTCCGCTGCCGAACAGATCAGATTCAGACAACTAATACAGAAGATAACTTGTCAACCAAGTTATTCTGAAACAGATAACATAATTCATACACATATACCTAACCTATGCCTTAGGTTAAGTTTAGCGTTGCGAAGGCTAGAGAGGAGTGCTGAGGGTCGCATCGCGATACTGAAATGCGGGGTGAAGAAACCCCTTTGCGAAGGCGAAGCCTTTTTGGCGAAGGCAGAACTTCAGTGCGAAGGCGAAGGCCTCTTGGCGAAGGCAGACCTTCAGTGCGAAGGCGAAGGCTTCTTGGCGGAAGCAGACCTTCAGTGCGAAGGCGAAGGCTTCTCTATAGGTTCTTGTGAAGCCTTTCCCAGATTCATGCGAAGCCCTTTCCCAGACTCATGCGAAGCCCTTTCCCAGGCTCATGCGAAGCCCTTTCCCAGAACAGCGATGACCGTCAGACACACACCACTTGCCAAACGTAACCCCAGTTCATCCAAATTTTCAGGTTATACGAATCCCAGAAACCATAGAATCACAGAAGAACTGAACCCTTACCTCAAACACTGAAGATTTCCACACAGCCGAATCGTCCCATGCACGAAGAACGAAATTCACGAAACCGCGGCGGAGAGGAGCGTGCGCGATGCCACTCTTTTCAGAATTTCAGATTCTTTCTTCCCTCACAACTGATCACAGAACATGCAAATTCAGATTCTGATCCATGGAAAACATATAATTCCTCTCTGTAAACAACATACTTCCTTATCTCAGAAATCGGATTAGTTTTGGGGAAATCACTTGGAGCTCAAATCTTGAGATTTCACAGAGGAGTCGCGGGTGAGAGTAACAGAAATGAAGAAGTGAAACTTTCTCTCCCCTTCTATACCATTTAACCGACTTCTTTTCCTTGTAGGAGAGGAAACCTCTCCAAACTTTCCACATTTACAAATTGGTCCTCAAACTTTGCAAAGTTGCGATTTCGTCCAACCGCAACTTGCATAACTTCCAAACGGAATTTCCTACGGAACCAAAACTCTGACACTAACTCCGAGACTCCATAATATACGGAAAACATGTCCAACATGTAAAATCACAAATTCCTGATTCCACAGAAATCATAAAACAGACCGGAAATCTTACAGAGCTATCTCGGAAGTCGTCCGGCTCACGGCGACTGTAACAATCTCCCCCCCTTAGGACTCTTGGTCCTCCAAGAGGGTCCTTAGTCTCTGATAATCCTCAGGATATCGCTCAATCATACTCTTCTCGGTCTCCCAAGTTGCTTCCCGGTCAGAATGATGCGACCACTGAACCTTGACCATGGGAATTAACTTGCTACGGAGTTTCCTAGTATCCCGAGCCAGAATGGCAACCGGTACTTCCTGATAAGTCAAATCCGGTGCCAAGTGAATCTCCTCCGCAGATACAGTCTGAATTGGATCTAACAGACATTTCTTAAGCATACTGACATGGAAAACATTATGAACCGCAGACATGTCAGGTGGCAACGCCAGACGATAAGCTACCTTGCCAATCCGCTCAAGAACCTCATACGGACCAATGTATCTTGGGGCTAACTTGCCTCGTTTACCAAATCTGACAATTCTCCTAATCGGGGCCACCTTTAGCCAACTTCAGATCTCTCCGACGTTTGTTTACATATGAGGTGGTTCTGTCGTTGGCAGCTTTCAACCGTGCCTGGATCTTCTTAATCTTCTGCGTAGTTTCCTCAATGATTTCCGGACCCAACTCCACTCTGTCAGACGCATCCACCCAACAATGAGGTGTCATACACCTTCGTCCATACAGAGCTTCGTAAGGTGCCATACCGATAGTACTCTGATAACTGTTGTTGTATGAAAACTCTGCCAACGGCAAGTGCTGATCCCAGTCACCTCTGAAGTCTATCGCACAGCTCCGTAACATGTCCTCCAGAATCTGTATAACCCTTTCCGACTGTCCGTCGGTCTGAGGGTGATACGCTGTGCTCAGATGGATACGCGTGCCCAATGCTTTATGAAAAGCATTCCAGAATCGTGCGGTGAAGCGCGGATCCCGATCAGATACTATGGAGTCTGGTACTCCATGTAATCGCACAATCTCCCTGATATACAGATGGGCAAGCTTTTCTAACGGATCTGTCACTCGGACAGGCAGAAAGTGAGCACTTTTCGTCAAACGGTCCACAATGACCCAGATAGCGTCGTGATGCGATCGCGTCAAAGGCAGAGCTGTCAGAAAATCCATCGTAACGTTACCCCATTTCCTAACCGGAATGGGCAATGTCTGCAACGCTCCTGCTGGCTTCTGGTGCTCAATCTTCACTCTCTGACATGTAGCACACTTTAAGAAATAAGTGGCTATGTCTCTCTGCATGTCAGGCCACCAGAAGTGTGTCTTCAAATCCTTATACATCTTCTCGCCTCCAAGGTGTATGCTCAATCGACTTGAATGAGCATCTTCCAAAATCTTCTCCCGGAGTGCCTGGACATCGGGTACATAAAGCCGATCTCTGAAGTACAGCAATCCCTGTCTGTACTCAAATGACTGTCGTAAAACTCCTTTGCTCTCGCCTGATATCCTCCTCAACTCTGAATCCTTTCCTTGTGCCTCTCGAACACTATCTAACCATCCAGACCGAATAGTCAGGGTGCAAAGCTGTGCGTCCTCCCAACGCCTCCATTCGTACCACAAACATACTAGATCATCCTCTTTGGCTCTATGGTCTATGTCTCCGCCCCTGACCAACCCCGTATACATCCTGCTCAGAGCATCCGCCAAAGAGTTACCTTTACCGGTGGTGTATTCGATGCTACAATCATAATCCTTAATGTACTCGAGCCACCGACGTTGCCTCATGTTCAACTCCTTCTGAGTGAACAAATACTTCAGACTCTTGTGGTCGGTGTAAATCTGAAATTTGCTGCCGAGCAGATAATGTCTCCACTGTTTGAGCATAAATCATCGCAGCCGATTCCGGATCGTGTGTCGGATAATTCTGCTCATGCGGTCGAAGCTGTCTTGACCCATAAGCAATCACATTATTCCCCTGCATCAGAACACAACCCAGACCGACTCGTGATGCGTCCGTATAGACAACATACGGTGTGCCCGGATCTGGTAGTATCAGAATTGGACCATTCGTCAGCCTCTGCTTAAGTTCCTGAAAACTGTGCTCACATTCATCAGACCACACAAAAGCTCGTCCCTTCTGAGTTAGCTGAGTAAGGGGTGAAACTAGAACGGAGAAACCCTGAACAAACCTCCGATAGTAACCAGCTAATCCCAGAAAGCTCCTGACCTCACGCACGTTCGTGGGTTGCTTCCAATCTCGCACGACCCTAACCTTTTCAGGGTCTACAGACAGACCATATTCTCCGATAACATGACCCAGAAAAGCAACCTCACGAATCCAGAACTCACACTTGGAAAACTTGGCATACAGCCGATGTTCCCATAGTGTCTGCAATACCATCCTCAGATGGTCCTGATGTGCGTCCTCATCCTTGGAGTAAATCAGGATGTCATCGATAAATACCACAACGAACGAATCCGGTAAGGGGCGGAAGACTCTGTTCATCAGATCCATAAACGCTGCAGGTGCGTTAGTCAGACCGAACGGCATAACCGTATACTCATAATGTCCATACCGAGTTTGAAAAGCAGTCTTCGGAACGTCTTCCTCCTTAACCCGTAACTGAAAGTATCCAGACCGCAGGTCGATCTTCGAAAAGCCCTTTGCTCCCTTCAACTGATCAAACAGATCGTCGATCTTAAGTAGCGGATACCTATTCTTCACTATAATGGCATTTATCTTTCGATAATCAATGCACAACCTAAGGGTTCCATCCTTCTTTCTCACAAACAGAACCGGAGCACCCCACAGAGAAGTGCTCGGTCTGATAAATCCTTTCGCAAGCATCTCATCTAATTGTTTCTTTAACTCATTCATCTCAATTATAGGCATGCGATAAGGAGGGACAGAAATAGGAGTAGAACCTGGTTGGAGCCGAATCTCAAACGTGACCTCTAGCTCCGGTGGTAGCCCTGGAAGATCCTCCGGAAAGACTTGCGGAAAGTACCGCACAATCGGAATCTTTTCCAGCTCCATTCGGGTGTCAGCTGGATTCAATTCAGAATATTCTTCCTCGTTCACCACCGGGACCCGATCCAGCACCTGAAGCTCCATACTGTGTTCCACAACCTCCCCATCCGGTGCAACAGACAGAGGCACTACCTCTCCCGATATCCTGATCTGTCGCTGGGCACTGAATAAAATTCTTGGATAGCCAATCCATCCCAAGAATCACATCATACTTCGGAACATTCAGAACTAACAGATCAGACAGAAATTTGTGCCCTCCCACTGTCAGGACACAATCTCGAGCCATCTCACTCGAGAACAGATATTGACTCCCAGCTTTTAATTAGAAAAACATCGAGATAAGCGACAGAGAGATAATCGCAGAGATTGAGCACATCTACGTGCTACAATCGATGTAGAGGCACCGGTATCAAACAGAACATTAACAGAGATATCGTTCGATGGCAGTGTACCTTTCAACGCTCCTGCTTGGTGACTCGCCCGCTCAATCCGAAAGACTCTGCCAGCTCGAGGCGGCTGTGTTGGTGGAAGTGGTGGTCGCGCTGGTTGTCACGAACCTCTCTGAAATTTTTCCCGCCCCCTGCGTGCACTAGGCTGTTGTGGAGGTGGTGCACGAGGAAAGCTGCCAGACTCCTGTCTTGGCATCAGAGGACAGTCGCGAATCCAATGCTACGTGGATCCACATCTAAGACATCGGCCAGACTCCCGATAACATGGTCGACCGGCATGAAACGTCCCACAACTGCGACAAGGTGGTCCAGATGGTGCTACAACAACGCCTTTACCTCTGTCGCTCGGTCCGGCCCTGGACGTCTGCCCAGAACCCCTGAATGGTCTTCGTGATCTCTGAAATCCAGAACCTGATACGTTCTCACGAGGCCGATAAGGGGACTCCTCCTGCTCCAAAAGCTGAGCCTTCTGAACTGCCTCACGGTAAGTAGTGATACCCAGCAACGCCCATCGGATATCGGGGCGCAGTCCCCACACAAATCGCTTGGCCTTCTGCTCCTCAAACTCGTAATACTGAGGAACAAAACGGACCAACCGACCAAACTCTTGTTCATAGTCCTGCATGGTCCTGTCGCCCTGCTGTAGGCTATTGAACTGCCTCTGACGGAGATCTCGAATGGCATCACCGATATAGTACTCCAGGAATACTCGGGAAAACTCTTCCCAACCCATACCTGGGTCCTGCTCATCTCTACGCTCGAACTGCACTCTCCTGCCACTTTGTACACTCCTCCACCAATGATCTGCCTGGCCAGTCAGATTATATGCAGCCAGGGACACCATGGTAGGGGAAGACAAGTGTAACATCCCGAGCGTCTTCTCCATATCGGAAATCCAGGTCTCGGCGGCTTCCGGTCCTCCTTTGCCATCAAACTTCGTTGGATTCAGACGCAAAAACCGTTCAAGCAGTCTAACACTCCCAGATCGGGGTTCATGCTGAACAAGTCATCTGCGAGGCCTGCGAGAACTCTCTGACTCATCATACTCATCACCTCGACGTCGCCGACAATGGTAATGCTCATCCTCAGACTGATCAGATCTCACGGTAAACTTTAGAGTGCACCCTTCCAGGTCGAGGGGGTCTCTCAGAGTCTCCTTCTTGCGACGGAGTATCAGTATGAACCGTGGCACGAGTGACAGTATTCTCCTCATTCGGACCTTGCTGAACCCTTGGAGTAACCTGAGCCAAAACAGGCAGTATCGTCGTAACTATATCCCGGATCTGTATCAGAGTCTGCGCAAGATCAGTGTGTGGTTGCTGAGGATGTAACTGTTGTTCTGGATCCTGATCCTTTGTTACAACTCTCGGAGTATCTGGGTCCCTGCCCTGCTCACCCTGATCTCGTTCTTGCTGACGGCGAGTATTAACCATAATTCCTGAAATTCACAATACCAGAAATAGATACACAATGGTAAGTGTCTAATAGAAGCTAGCAACGGTTTTCCTATTGGCTCTGTAATGTAAATGTAATGCATGATGCAATCACACCCCTCCGATTCACACAGACATCAGAAATTCCAACTCTGAATATCAACCTCTCCTGAGATCCTGATTCGATCCATATAGTACGTCTCGAAGAATCGACCCCTGCCCTGACATCCCTTCCAAAAATGTTCAAGTAAGAGGGTGGCCAGACCTCCTACCGAACATCCCTGGAATCGAATGGCAGCGCAGTGGCACGTCCCATCAAGCTCGTACACAGAACAGAAGTCCACCTCTGGACTATACCAAACTCAGAACACAATCTTACCAGATTCTCGTACTTGACTAAACTTGCTCTGATACCAACTTTACTGTTACCCCCCTGCTGTACGCGGCGCGGAAGCCGGGGCAAAGCAGAGGCGGGTACCGGAGCCAGGGGGTAACAGCCGTCGTGGAGTGTTCCCTAAGGTGTGATGGTCCAACCCCACCCCTTTAAACTTTTTCCATGAAATAAGCTTGTAGTACAAGTAACGAGAAACATACGAGTTCAACATACTTATACACATTCCTAAACCGATACAAGTGTGATGCAAAACTAAACGTGCTAGCATTTACATTTACAGAGCCAGAACCTTCTACTGAACAAAATACCTACGTGTGTGGAGGGATCTGGAACACCAAGGTCCTCAGACAAAACTCCATGTAGGTCACTGCTGCTGCCAAACACAGTTCAAAAGACAACTATTAGGCTTCTCACAAAGTGTCCAGAATCAGAATCAGATCTTACAGATATCACAACCACTGAATCGGAAAGCAGACTCAGAATTCATTAGTACCTGAAACACAAACATCAGAAAGCACCGAGAGCCTTTACTCTTCGGGCTTCTTATCAGATGAGCCTGAAACAGTGAACAGAATAAGGGTGAGTCCTCTGCGAGAACTCAGTAAGGGTTGGCATAAGGTAGGGTATCTCAGAAATACAGAGTATCCGGAACTGAAACACCTGCATAGAAAATACATTTACAAACGGGCAATAATAATAATAACATTCATTAGTCAGACGGATTCGGCAGACCTCTGAGGCTCTTAGCCTTACGGAAGAGGATTTCAGAGTATCATAATATCAGAATTTATCAGAGGCATGGTACCAGCCCGGGGTCCGGAATCCCCGCTGCCGAACAGATCAGATTCAGACAACTAATACAGAAGATAACTTGTCAACCAAGTTATTCTGAAACAGATAACAGAATTCATACACATATACCTAACCCATGCCTTAGGTTAAGTTTAGCATTGCGAAGGCTAGAGAGGAGTGCTAAGGGTCGCATCGCGATACTGAAGTGCGGGATGAAGAAACCCCTTAGCGAAGGCGAAGCCTTTTTGGCGAAGGTAGAACTTCAGTGCGAAGGCGAAGGCCTCTTGGCGAAGGTAAACCTTCAGTGCGAAGGAGAAGGCGAAGGCTTCTTGGCGAAGGCAGTATTGCAGTGCGAAGGCGAAGGCCTCTCTTAGCGGAGGCAGAATTGCAGTGCGGAGGCGAAGGCTTCTATAGGTCCATGCGAAGCCACTCTCAGATTCATGCGAAGCCTTGTCCCCAGAACGACGATGACCCTCAGACACACACCCCTTGCCAAACTTAACCCCAGTTCATCCTAGTTTTCAGGTTATACGAAACCCAGAAATCATAGAATCACAGAAGAACTGAACCCTTACCTCAAACACTGAAGATTTCCACGCAGCCGAATCGTCCGATGCACGAAGAACGAAATTAATGAAACCGCAGCGGAGAGTAGCGTGCGCAATGCCGTTCTTTTCAGAATTTCAGATTCTTTCTTCCCTCACAACTGATCACAGGACATGCAAATTCAGATTCTGATCCATGGAAAACATATAATTCCTCTCTGTAAACAATATACTTCCTTACCTCAGAAATCGGACTAGTTTTGGGGAAATAACTTGGAGCTCAAATCTTGAGACTACACAGAGGAGTCGCGGGTCATGCAGCGAGAAGGGCAAACAAGTAAATAGCAAATAAGCAAGGATTCAATCAAGTTCTAAGGCTTCTTCTAGGGATATTTCCAATGTAGGAGGTTCCCTACAATCTATTATGCGTTGCTAAGAGGTGAGTTTCCAAGATTCGCCCGCTTTCATCTCAAACAAGCGATCTCTCTCTCTCAACTTAAATGAATCTAGATACTCTCGTGCTCTAGAGATTGATTCCAAAGGTTGTAGAGCCCCAAACTTATTCACCAATCGGTTTCCTAAGGCCTTCTCAGTCTCATAGTACATCTACCAACCGATTTCTTAAGGTCTACATCAATAGTGGTACACTACCCAAGCAATCGCGCCTCGCATAGTATCATAATCATACAAGGCCTTCGCAAGGTCTCATCCTTGTGGTCTCCAGACGCCTTCACAAGGTCTCATCCTTGTGGTCTCCGGTCTCACTGCGCGGGGTCTTGCCTTCGCGGGCCTCAAGTCTCGCATGGGCGACGTCTCATACTCACCTTTGCGTCTCTTGGGCCTTCGCGGGTCACCCTCGCGGTCTCGAGTCTTCCCTTGCGACCTCACTCGCCTTCATGGGTTTTACTCCCGGTCTCGGCTCGCCTTCGCGAGACTCTCCTGCCTATCTTGGCCCCGCCGAATAGGACTCTTACACCAGTTCGTGCAAACCTCACTCCTTATTTGGCTATATTCTATCTCGGGCCTTCGCCCTTACAGGCCTTCGCCCGCCACTTGCTCCACTTGGAGATTGACCACTTGGGCGTCGACATCAACCGGCCAATAAGGATGACAGCACGAGCACAGGAGATCTTCACCAGATCCATCGCCGAGACATTCTCGACAAGCGAATCACCTAAGGCGGTTTGTTGAGATCTTCATCATCACAGCCGCCTTATCTCCAATCGATCGACACGAGACTTATCTCAAACTGACTGTCTAAAGGCTTCAACCTGGGAGGCTCTTCTCCTGGCATCACTCTATAAATAGGGTGATGTCCACCCTAAATCGGGTAAGCTACTACACGCCCCCCCACTCCCCTCTTGCTACTTCTGAGTATTCTTCCTATCTTTTACAGATTACTCTGAACGGCAAGCTTGGAGTCTCAAGAACATCATCTTCTCCACCACCTCAACCGAGAGTCCGGGCCTTGTTAAGGAACGAGACTATCATCGGCCAGAGGCAATTATGTCTCTGCCCTCGCCGGCCCCCACAGCCTTCCCGGCCATCGAGCCTAAAGGAAGGCACCCGCAGAGAAACCTGGTCCCACGGGTGAAGCTGCCCCTGACTTGTCTGGAGCCTTTGAAGAAGTTGAGATCTCCCCCGGAAAGAAGTTTCGGGTGGGAAAGGACCTCGAGGAAAAGGACCAGCAAGCGCTCATCCATCTCCTCCATGCCAACAGTGATATCTTCGCATGGAGCCCTGAGGACCTACCAGGAGTTGATCCTGCTGTTATTTCTCACAAGTTAAGTGTACTTCCCGGCTTTAGCCCGGTTAGACAGAAAACAAGGGGCATGGCCCACGACCGTAAGAGACTTTATGCATTGAAGTGCAGAAATTGCTTAAGGCAAATATAATCAAGGAAGTTCACTACTCGAATGGGTTGCGAATGTTGTCCTCGCCGATAAAGAGGGCGGTCGGTGGCGACTTTGTGTGGATTACAAGGGGGTTAATAGGGCCTGCCCAAGGGACCCTATCCCTTACCGTCTATTGACCAACTGGTTGACTCAACCATTCATCACTCGGTCTTTTCTTTCCTCAATGCCTACAGCGGGTACCACCAAGTCTTTATGGACCCGGAGGATGCGGTAAAAACCGCCTTTACTCTGGCGAGGCCGTCTATCATTATATCAGGATGCCCTTCGGCTTAAAGAACGTGGGGCTACCTTCCAAAGGCTTGTAAATCAAGTCTTCGCAGGCGATTGGCGAAATCTTGAAGCTTATGTGGATGACATCGTGGTCAAAAGCAAGGCCACCTCAACCCATCTCACAGACTTGAAGGAAATGTCACCGCACGCCACCCGAGCCCGGTTGCGGAGGCGGGGGCGCCGGGACGCCGGAAGCGGAAGCCGGAATGGAAAGGAGTGGCAGGTCCATCGAGACCCGCCGCGCGTAGCGGACCCGAGAACGGAAGGATTGTGGAAGCAGACTAACTGAAATTTCATGCGTATAACCAAAAATAAAATGCAACCATACAATTCATGCACTAATAACAGAGTAAGCCCCGCCCTCCGTGGACGAGTGCTTACGCACCAAAACACATATACATACAGAATTTACAGAACCTAAAATGTCTAGCAAGCGACAAGCGCTGAGAACATATATTGAACAGAATATACAAATGTATATTCGGACATACAACCATCATAGCAATACGAAAGTGTGCATATGCAACTACTGAGCCAACCTTAGAATCTAAGTAACAAAATACCTTGCGCGGGATTCACACCAAGTACACAATCCCGGACCGCAAGGTGCAAGCTCTGCAAAACACACCCAAGGTAGAACCCTCGCGGAATCCTACTCCGCAGGCCGCTTATCAGTCTACAAATCCAAAAACAGAACCCAAAGAAGGGTGAGTCCTAAAAGGACCCCGTAAGGGATTTGGGGTAAGATAAGTATATGCAACCCCGCAAAAGCAGAAAGATAGCAATATACGCAAGAATACGAATAACATACATGTACGAAACAAATCGGAATCCCGAAGGATGTGCGATTCCAAATCGCCATAAACCTTATAACAGATCGGAGCAGCGGCCTCCCACTAAGGGGAGTCAGAAGCCGAAGCTATTACAGAAGCATGGTGCACCAGCTGGGGTAGCGAACCCACAACTGTCGTAGTGTTAACAGACAGAGTATGCCATAAGGCATACTCCTACAAACGTAGGATTAACAGACAGAGTATGCTACAAGGCATACACCTACAGATCACAGAACTTACCTTAAAGCAGAAATTTCCGAAATACCTGCAAAACAGAAGTGCTACAATACATACACCTACAGACTACAGAATATGCCCTAGGCATATAATACCGAAATACTTGCAGAACAGAAAGTGAAACTAAACATACACCTATCTTACCAAAAATAGCAGAACCAAACCCTTACCTCAAAATCCAGAGTATTGGACCGATTCTGGATAACACCTACACCGTGCCCGAAACTTAGAACTCCTCTTTTCCTAACCACCGAAACTCAGAATCTGCCAAACCAAGTTGAATTAGCATCCTCATCAACCACACTACCAAACTACAACCCCCGACCCCAAAACCGAAAATCCGACAGAATTTCCGTAAAATTCCAGATTTTCACGAAGCGTCGAATTCGAACCAACCTAGACAATGCAAGATTTCACATTGACAAACATCATACAATAAGCGAACTGATCAAATCCAACCTTAAACCCTTCATTACCCGCCATTTTCCGATAATCCCGATTAATTGTAACTTTTTCATTCCTTAACCGAATTCAACATTTCAAACTTCCATCCACTCCTAAATTCAAGCCCAACACCATATTAACCTCCAATTTAACCAAAATGAACCTCCAACATTGAAAAAGAATCATTCCAAGATTTCGGTTCTTAATCAACTTTTCATCCAACTTTCCAATTCAATCCATTCAAGCTACCAATTAATCCCACTAATCACCAATTACATTTCTAAACCATGAATGCTATCCAATTGCACCCAAACAACAAAACCCCAACCTTGATTATTTCGGCCAAAATGGGGTTTTCACCTCAACTTGTTTTCCATCAAATTGAATCCACACATAAGCTTAGAATCATGCTAGGATTAACATACTTGAAGCATGAAACAAGATAACAAACACACACCATTTTGGAATTTCACCATAAATTCGGCCAAAGAGGGTTTCTCATCCAAGGAGTTTTTTCCAAAATCTAACCATAGATTCCTACTCTCCTCAAGCCCAAGAACAACATACTAAAAGATGGGAGGAGAGGATCACTCTTTCAAGTAGACAAGAACAAACTCATACTTCTCCAAAATCCTCATTTCAACACCAATCTTCAATTCTAAAGGGTAAAGAGAAGAAAGAATGATGTTTACCACACAAAGCTCCCAATTCTTCTTTGATTCCAAGCAAGGGGAAGGATTTCAAGCTTGAGGTTGCATTCTTCAACCATGGCGGCAGAGAACTTCACGAAGAAGAAGAAGAAGAAGAAAAAGAATGAAATATATTTACATGTAATAATAATAATACCCCTTTATATATAATATCCTTTCTTTTTTTCCTCTTAAATCATAAAGGGACAAGTGTCCCTTATCACTCACACACACACACATGCTGCCGAAATGGCCTGCTGCTGCCCATGCTGAATACTTCAGATTTTTATAGCCAATTACTAAATAACTCCCAATTTTTCCGAAAGTTCCAATTCTTTTTGCCCAAAAATAATTACCGAATTCCAAAATTAATGAAACTCGGACACAATCTTCAGAATATTATATCATGCACAGAACATTTTTCAGAAATTCATTTGCCTTTCCGGAGTGTCCTACCGAGCTCGCTGAACCCGAACCAGAACCCGACGTGCGAGCGTGTCAACCTGAACCGAAATTCCGTCACTCCCAAAATTCTACAAAAATTCCCATAAATTCCATCTTAAATTCAAATACAACTTACCCCAAAGCCGTCAGAAAATTTCCATCCCGAGTCCCGGGATTCCCGTCCCGAGCCCCGGTAGTCGCCCGGAACCGAACGTCCCGCCCCAAATATTAAACTCCACAACCATCACCGGGACGTCTCCCCGACTCCAAAACTGCAAACGGCTTCCCAAACTGAGATCTCGAGAGCGCTACCGAGCCCGCTGTACGTCCCGAGGCGACCCCGACAACCCCCCGGCGCCAGAAAAATATTTTCGGCGGAAACGTCAGAGGACCCACACGACCTCAAATACGGAAGGGTTCGCCAAAATAATACTCGGATAGGGCTCGGGAGCCGTCTGAGCGCCAGCGTGACCGCGAGGCCAAAACCGGAGCCGGGTCACCGGTCGCAACCCGCTCGGGGTGGCCGTAACATTCTCCCCCTTAGAACTCTTGGTCCTCCAAGAGTAGCACGAACCAACCCGGCAGTGTCGCTACCAACCGAGAAAATATAACTATTCCTCTAACCCCGAACAATCGGACCACCGTCTTTGGTGCGGCGGGAGTGGTAGTTTAGACTACCATACGAGCCTCACGGCGTCCCACCCTCACGGGTGCATCTTATTGCACCCAGTCGATTGCGGTATTTCTACCGAGACAACCCCAGACGATCGAACCTAAATCTAACCGATCCACAACAGGCTATCACGGAAGACATCACGTAAAACAGAAATAGTTGGGGGGGAAAGATCAACCTAACAACCTACTCTAGAAACTCATGAGAACCGATAAAATTCGGGGTAACTTGCCCCGCCTATCAAATCTTGCTGTCTCTCTGAACGGTGCTACCTCCAGTCAAATTCTGCCACCAAACTCAGATTCCAGAACCCTACGGCGACGGTTCGTACAAACAGTGGTGCAGTCATTCGCGGTTTTAATCCGCGCCTATAACAATCTGATCTTTGCCGTAGACTCCTCAAAAAGCTCGGGTCCCAGCTTAACCCCATCAGACGCATCTGTCCAACAGTATGGTGTCATACACCTCCCGTACAACACCTCATATGGTGCCATGTCAAACGTAGCCTGAAAGCAATTGTTGTATGAGAACTCTATCAAAGTAACTGCTAGTCCCAAACTCCTCCAAAATCCAAAATACAGATTCGCAACATATCCTCCGATATCGAATCACCCGCTCCGTTGTCCGTCCGTCTGTGGGTGATAAGCGGTATTCGGATGGAGTCGCGTGCCCAATGCTTCATGAAAAGCAATCGAGAACCGTCTTTGTAAAACGCGGATCACGGTCAGATTCAATGGAGTCGGTGCTCCATGTAAGCGTACAATCTCACGATGTAAAGCCGGGCAAGCTTCTCCGGAGGGTCTACATGACCGAATAGGCGAAAGTGTACGCACTTTGTCAGCCGATCCACAAAACCCGAGATAGCATCATGATGAAACCGTGTCAGGGCAGTGCAGTCAGAAAGTCTATCATAACATTACCCCACTTCCATACTGGAATGGGCAAAGTCTGTAGTGTCCCTGCCGGTTCTGATGCTCAAACTACTCGAGTGTGCTTCCTCTAAAATCTCATTCCAAAACCCCTGGTCCTCTGGTATATAAAGGCGATCTCGGAAGTATAGCAATCCTGCCTATCTTGAAACGTCGGTAACAAATAAATCCTTATCTTCCCCGGATAACTTCTTCAATACCAAATCTCTACCTTGCGCTTGGCGCATCCTATCAAGCCACTCGGAATGTATAATAAGTGTAATAACTTTGAGCACGCTCCCGGAGCTGCCACATGCCAAAGGCACGTCGGACCACTCTTCTCGGACCAATCACCGACATTTCCTCTCTTAATTAAGCCGGTATACTTCTGCTCGAGCATCGGCAACCGCGTTGCCCTTGCCGAGAGATGTACCCGATACTACAATCATAGTCCTTAATGTATTCGAGATATCTGCGCTGCCTCATGCTAAGCTCCTTCTGTGTAAACAGATATTTCAGACTTATGGTCGGTAAGAATTTGAAATTTATTACCAAACAGATATTGATTCCAATGTTTCAGCGCATAAATTATTATAGCCAACTCCAGATCATGTGTCAGTTAGTTCAGCTCATGCGGTCGCAGCTGCCTCGACCCAGAAGCTACCACAAAACGCTCCTGCACCAACACACATCCCAAACCAGATGTGGAAGCATCCGTATAATTCACATACGGTAAGATCGGATCTGAAAGAGTCAGAATCGGAGCGTTAGTCAACTACCGCCTCAACTTCTGAAAATTCTGCTCACACTTATCAGACCAGATATACGGTTGACCCTTCTTGGTCAACCGCGTGAGCGGTGATGCCAGAATAGAAAATCCCAGTACAAACCTACGATAAAATCCTACTAAACCCAGGGAGCTCTTGATCTCCCGTACCGTGGTAGGTTGTTTCCAATCCCAAATTGCCTTCACCTTCTCTGGATTCACAGACAGACCATGCTCAGAAATAACGGGTCCCAGAAAGGTGACTTCCTGAATCCAGAACTCACACTTTGAGAATTTAGCATAAAGCTGATGTTCCCAAAGTGTCCGCAGAACTACCCTCAGATGCTCCCGATGCGAATCCTCATCCTTAGAATATATCAGAATATCATCGACAAAGACCACCAAAAATAAGTCCAAGTACGGTCGGAACACCCGATGCATCAAATCCATGAATGCCGCTGTAGCATTGGTCAGCCCGAATGGCATGACCGTAAACTCAAAGTGTCCATCCGGGTGCGGAAAGCAGTCTTAGGTATGTTCTCATCCTTCACCCTAAGCTGAAAATACCCCGATCGGAAATTAATCCTAGAAGAAATTCTTGAACCCCGAAGTTGATCAAAAGATCGTCAATCCTTAGCAACGGATACTTATTCTTCACAATAAGTGCATTCAACCGCCTGTAATCAATACAAAGTCAGAGTGTCCCATCATTCTTCTTAACAAACAGAACAACCCGAGCACCCCACGCCGAAGTGCTCGGTCAGATGAAACTCTTTTGCTGTAATTCCTCCAGTTGCTTCTTCTACTCCTGTATCTCAGAAATGGGCATCCGATAAGGAGGAATAGATATCGGAGCAGTACCCGACTGCAAGTGGATGTTAAACACAATTCCCCGCTCTTATGGTAATCCGGGCAACTCCTCCGGAAATACCCGCGGAAAATCTCGAACCAACGATAAACCATCCAACTTCAACCTAATACCGGCTTCATTCAGATCATAGCATTCCCCCAACACCAACTATCGACAGATGATCCGAATCTGCAACACCTTGCGTCTTTGTGCGATAGTCAAACCGGTCGGAGTCGTGAGAGGTAGTACCTCTCCAGAAACCATAATGGTTCGGGTTGCACAATCTACGTGCACAGAGTTCTTAGATTGCCCGTCCATTCCTAGTATAACATCATAGTTCGGCGTGTCTAAAACCAACAGATCCGATACTATCATGTCCGCCTACGGATATCGTACAACCCCGAACCATCTCATTGGAAAATAGAAACTGACTTCCTGCGGTTTTTACTAAATGCGTTTGAGGCAAGGTACTATGACAGATACGAAATGTAACACATTTCGGTGTTACAATGGGAACAAATGCTCCTGTATCAAATAACGCATGAACCGGTATCTCATTCGGAAATATAGTACCTTACAGAACTTCCTGCTAGCTAGTACATGACCGCTGACTAAGTCCTCCCCGATAACTAGGGCCCCCCCGTCAAAATGAAAAACTTATCCTACTCTGAGCTGCTGTGACGGAGGGGGTGGCTGAAGCTGCTGTCGCTCTGCGAGGTCTCGGGCCACCTGCTGAAACCCACGCCCTCGCGGCGCGTTGGGTTGCGTCCGAGACTATGGACGCCGAAGACGCCAAAACTTAAGTCTTGTAATAATAAGTCATGTGCTTTGCACATGACATCCTGACATCATAGTGAATCATAATCACTAGAAATAACAAGAGACCAAGTCCAATACTTTCCACTAATCACATTTCGCCAAGTGTCACGGCTTGGCTGCTTAAAATTAAACCGTAATTTCCGATCCGAACATTTTCTTCACGAGAAAAATGTAAATTATATCCCGACTCAGATCTTCCTCAAAGCGCAAATCGAGTCCCGGGTCACTCCGGGAGCCGTTTCTCCGCCCAAAATCCCGAAAATCGTCCGGCGGCAACCCCGGCCCGAAAAATATTTTCCGCGGAAATGTCCGGTACCTTTGCCGGGACACTAGAAATCAGATATCGGGTCAATCCGAACTCCGGTTCAGAATCTGGAAGCAATCTGACCGGAGTAGCCGTTGGCCCCGGCGGCCAACCGGCTCAGAATAGCCTCCCTCCAGGAGTTTGTCAATTCCTGCAAACCAAGTCTCTACTACCACTGGTCCTCCTCGGTCATTGAACCTCGGGGGGGGATTCAAACTCTAAAACCTCTCCGAGTCGACCTCGTCAACCGGTGCCCAGATCTCCCGTCGTTGATAGGACCGACGAGAAGTCTAGGTGTCGTAGTGACCATTCTCCTCGGAGTCACTCACTTACCAATCCCAAACTATGGCGAGCAGTGGCTTAAGTCTCGCTATCACCACCTAATCAAAATGCCCTTACCGTGGCATAAACAGATCTTCCCCTGCCTACTGCCGCCTCTGAACCAGCTAGGCTGGCGGTAATACCAAATCAGAGAGGGGTCCCTACGACCACTAAACCTCGGGGCGGTGAGTGTGGTTGTTCGGACCACAGGTTGCGCTGAACCCGTATCCTATTCCACGGAGGTGTGGGATCCCGATCCCGCCCCTCGGTACCAAATCACGCTATCAACGCGTGTTAACCATATCTCAAAAATTTCAGACCAAACGAGTCCAGGACAGAAATCGGTCACTCCTACTCTCTACAGAAGTTAGCAGCAGTTTTCTAAGGCTCTGTAGTGCAATGCAGTACTTGACACAGAAGTTACTTCTCAGAATGATAAAATCATGCATTTCACAGAATCACAGAAGCAATTCATGCTTATTTCACCAAATCTTTTCCTAACACCCAATTTTACGTACCTGAAACTTTTCCACAATCCCCTTACTCGTAATAATCTTACCAGAATTCCAGAAATCCCAAGTGCCGAAATCTGCAACTATCAGGATAACTTGAAGGATCAACTTTGCTCCACAATTTTATTTTGAAGTGGTTCAAGTAAGGAGGTGGCCAATCTCCGTACCAAACCATTCTAAAATAAAATGTAGAACAATAGTTGTCACTACAAGTCACCACTGACGACCAATATGGTCACTTACCCGCTCGATACCAACTTGTCACCGCACGCCACCCGAGCCCGGTTGCGGAGGCGGGGCGCCGGGGCGCCGGAGCGGAAGCCGGAATGGAAAGGAGTGGCAGTCCATCGAGACCCGCCGCGCGTAGCGGACCCGACAACGGAAGGATTGTGGAAGCAGACTAACTGAAATTTCATGCGTATAACCAAAAATAAAATGCAACCATACAATTCATGCACTAATAACAGAGTAAGCCCCGCCCTCCGTGGGCGAGTGCTTACGCACCAAAACACATATACATACAGAATTCACAGAACCTAAAATGTCTAGCAAGCGCCAAGCGCTGAGAACAGATATAGAACAGAATATACAAATGTATATTCAGACATACAACCATCATAGCAATACAGAAAGTGTGCATAGGCAACTACAGAGCCAACCTTAGAATCTAAGTAACAAAATACCTTGCGCGGGATTCACACCAAGTACACAATCCCGGACCGCAAGGTGCAACTCTACAAAACACACCCAAGGTAGAACCCTCACGGAATCCTACTCCGGCCGCTTATCAGTCTACACGAAATCCAAAAACAGAACCCAAAGAAGGGTGAGTCCTAAAAGGACCCGTAAGGGATTTGGGGTAAGATAAGTATATGCAACCCTGCAAAAGCAGAAAGATAGCAATATACGCAATGAATACGAGAATAACATACATGTACCGAAAAACAAATCGGAATCCCGAAGGATGTGCGATTCCAAATCGCCATAAACCTTATAACAGATCGGAGCAGCGGCCTCCCACTAAGGGGAGTCGGAAGCCGAAGCTATTACGAAGCATGGTGCACCAGTGGGGTAGCGAACCCACAAGCTGTCGTAGTGTTAGCAGACGAGTATGCCATAAGGCATACTCCTACAAAGCGTAGGATTAGCAGGCAGTATGCTACAAGGCATACACCTACGAGATCACGAGAACTTACCTTAAAGCACAATTTCCGAAATACCTGCAAAAGCAAAGTGCTACAATACATACACCTACAGACTACAGAATATGCCCTAGGCATATAATACCGAAATACTTGCAGAACAGAAAGTGAAACTAAACATACACCTATCTTACCAAAAATAGCAGAACCAAACCCTTACCTCAAAATCCAGAGTATTGGACCGATTCTGGATAACACCTACACCGTGCCCCGAAACTTAGAACTCCTCTGTTCCAAACCACCGAAACTCAGAATCTGCCAAACCAAGGTGAATTAGCATCCACATCAACCACACTACCAAACTACAACCCCCGACCCCAAAACCGAAAATCCGGCGGAATTTCCGTAAAATTCCAGATTTTCACGAAGCGTCGAATTCGAACCAACCTAGACAATGCAAGATTTCACATTGACAAACATCATACAATAAGCGAACTGATCAAATCCAACCTTAAACCCTTCATTACCCGCCATTTTCCGATAATCCCGATTAATTGTAACTTTTTCATTCCTTAACCGAATTCAACATTTCAAACTTCCATCCACTCCTAAATTCAAGCCCAACACCATATTAACCTCCAATTTAACCAAAATGAACCTCCAACATTGAAAAAGAATCATTCCAAGATTTCGGTTCTTAATCAACTTTTCATCCAACTTTCAATTCAATCCATTCAAGCTACCAATTAATCCCACTAATCACCAATTACATTTCTAAACCATGAATGCTATCCAATTGCACCCAAACAACAAAACCCCAACCTTGATTATTTCGGCCAAAATGGGGGTTTTCACCTTAACTTGTTTTCCATCAAATTGAATCCACACATAAACTTAGAATCATGCTAGGATTAACATACTTGAAGCATGAAACAAGATAACAAACACACACCATTTTGGAATTTCACCATAAATTCGGCCAAAGAGGGTTTCTCATCCAAGGAGTTTTTTCCAAAATCTAACCATAGATTCCTACTCTCCTCAAGCCCAAGAACAACATACTAAAAGATGGGAGGAGAGGATCACTCTTTCAAGTAGACAAGAACAAACTCATACTTCTCCAAAATCCTCATTTCAACACCAATCTTCAATTCTAAAGGGTAAAGAGAAGAAAGAATGATGTTTACCACACAAAGCTCCCAATTCTTCTTTGATTCCAAGCAAGGGGAAGGATTTCAAGCTTGAGGTTGCATTCTTCAACCATGGCGGCAGCAGAACTTCACGAAGAAGAAGAAGAGAAGAAGAAAGAATGAAATATATTTACATGTAATAATAATAATACCCCTTTATATAATATCCTTTCTTTTTTTCCTCTTAAATCATAAAGGGACAAGTGTCCCTTATCACTCACACACACACACATGCTGCCGAAATGGCCTGCTGCTGCCCATGCTGAATACTTCAGATTTTTATAGCCAATTACTAAATAACTCCCAATTTTTCCGAAAGTTCCAATTCTTTTTGCCCAAAAATAATTACCGAATTCCAAAATTAATGAAACTCGGACACAATCTTCAGAATATTATATCATGCACAGAACATTTTTCAGAAATTCATTTGCCTTTCCGGAGTGTCCTACCGAGCTCGCTGAACCCGAACCGAACCCGAGCGTGCGGCGTGTCAACTGAACCGAAATTCCGTCACTCCCAAAATTCTACAAAAATTCCCATAAATTCCATCTTAAATTCAAATACAACTTACCCCAAAGCCGTCAGAAAATTTCCATCCCGAGTCCCGGGATTCCCGTCCGAGCCCGGAGTCGCCCGGAACCGAACGTCCCGCCCCAAATATTAAACTCCACAACCATCACCGGGACGTCTCCCCGACTCCAAAACTGCAAACGGCTTCCCAAACTGAGATCTCGAGAGCGCTACCGAGCCCGCTGTACGTCCCGAGGCGACCCCGACAACCCCCCGGCGCCAGAAAAATATTTTCGGCGGAAACGTCCGGGGACCCACACGACCTCAAATACGGAAGGGTTCGCCAAAATAATACTCGGATAGGGCTCGGGAGCCGTCTGAACGCCGAAAAACGTGACCCGCAGGCCAAAACCGGAGCCCCGGGTCACCCGGTCGCAACCCGCTCGGGGTGACCGTAACATACCTGCGCACCCCGGGGGACTCAAAGAAGTTCAACAACTAGCAGGAAAGCTAGTTGCCTTGGGACGATTCGTCTCCAAATTAAGTGATCGCTGCAAACCTTTCTTCGATCGATTCGCAAGAAAAAGCTTGCAAATGGACGGAGGAATGTCGGGAGGCATATGCCTCCATCAAACAAAGACTTGCAAGAACTACCGGCACTCAAGTGCCCTAGGCCGGCGATGACCTGGTCCTCTACCTTGCCACCTCGAGAAAAAGTGTCGCTTCGCCTTATTAAGGAAGAGGCCGCCAAACAATGGCCGGTCTATTACACCAGCCATACTCTCCAAGATACGGAAACAAGGTATCCTCCTCTCCAAAAGGCTATATTGTCTCTTGTATATGCAGCAAGAAAGCTCAAGCCCTACTTCCAAGGGCACACTGTTATAGTCCGAACGGACTTGCCAATTCAGGACATCCTAAGGCGCCCCGAACATTCGGGACGCCTCGCCAAGTGGTGTATTGAACTTGGCGGTTTTAACATCAATTATGAGCCCAGAAAGGCAATTAAGGGCCAGGCCCTCGCCGACTTTATTGCGGAATTCTCGGATAATGATATCCTCTCGGCCCCTGAGCAGGACTCCGCACCTCGACCAACTCCTCCCGAATGGGACTTATTTGTAGATGGCTCATCCAAGCTTGAATCCCCCGCGGGAGGTGTGTACCTACGTGGACCCCTAGGTATGGAAGTATTCCTTCGTGTCTCTTTTCAATTCCAAGTAACTAACAATGTTGCAGAATATGAGGCCCTCGTCGCGGGGCTGAAACTTCGCCAAAAGAGCGGGCATTCGCCGCCTCCATGTCCACAGCGACTCGCAATGGTGATTCACCGGAGTCCAAGGGTGCGCCGAGTGCAAGGACGCCACCCTCATCAAATACCTTAAGGTGGTAAACGCCTTACGAACCGACTTTGAAGAAGTCATCTTCATACATGTTCCTCGCTCCGAGAACACTACAGCGAGACATGCTATCAAAGGGAAAAACTCCCTCCACCTCGGCCACGCTGGCCGGTCCTTCCATCACGGAAGATATTGATATTGCCTCTCTAGCAACACATGATCCAGTCGCAGGCGGAGAAACCCTATAATTGCTACGCTCAAGGCCAGCTCCACAGATCTCCGTGTTCGCAAGCAAGCCCTCCGCTTCGTCCTCATTGATGACCAATTACGGCATCGCGGGTTTTGGCGCCTTTACAACGGTGCCTTAGCACCCTCGAGGACACTCTGTCTTGGACACTCTCCACCAAGGCAAGCGTGGCGCTCACATCGCTGCGGAGGCACTTGCCCACAAAGCCCTTCGTCAAGGGTATTCTTGGCCTACCTTGAAAAAGGATGCCGCCCTTTGGTCAAAACATGCCACCGGTGCCAAATCAATTCTCGCACCCAACGGCTACCATCTACGGAATCTCCAGCGACAAATCCGGTACCTTTCGCCTATGGGGCCTCGACCTCATTGGTCCAATGCCGACCGCTCCAGTCCGCACTGTTCGTGTTGTAGCAGATTGATTATTTTCTAAATGGGTCAAGTAGAACCCCTGGTCTCCATCACTTCCGCCAAGATTATCAAGTTTCTTTGGAAGAATCTTGTCTGCGCGATGCGGCAGCCCTCGTGCTATCATTACGCACAATGGCACTCGGTTGCCGATCCACGGTGTCCAACAATGGGCTCGGGACAATAATGTCCGCATGCTTTTTGCTCCGTAGCGCACCCCAGTCTAATGGGCAGGTTGAGGTCACCAACCGAACCCTCGAGAAGGCCTCGAAGCGCTGGAGGGAGCCAAAGGCCGCCGGGTTGATGAACTCCCAAGTGTCTTATGGGACTATCGCACCACAACGCGAACCCCAACAAAGCGAAACGCCTTTCTCTCGGTATATGGCGCGGATGCGCTCACGCCTATTGAGGCAGATCTACCCACGATCCGTATGATCAACTTCACCGATAAGGCCAATGCTCAAGGACTCGCGCCAAACTTGACTTAATCGAAGAATTGCGTGAGGCGCTCGCCGCATGACCGCCTCAAACAAAGGCTCGGTCTTCACCATAATGCCCGGGTAAAGCCCAAGGCGCTACAACAAGGGGGCCTTGCCTTGCTTAAGTCAGCCCTCATCGCTCGCGACCCCAAACAGGTGTCTTGCGACCCAACTGGGGCGGGCCTTACATTGTTCATAAACAAATCCGTCCAGAGTCTATGAACTACAAGACCATGATGGTCGCCTTCTTCCCGCAACTTTCATGCGGACGACTTGCGCCCATATTACGTGTAAGTCTTTAGTCTTACAGATTCAATAAAATACATATGTATTTCTTCTGTCATACAGCTTACATGGCATTTCAAATGCCCTCTTCATCGCCATCTGCACCCGATCGGTCAGACTGGCTACCTGCCTCAGTTATGGCATCAGACCTTGTCAGGTCTCACTTCTCCACACAGGTGGTTGCGGGTCTCATTCCCCAACTGACCTTCAACTCGCCCCGCCCCAAGGGTAATCCCCTTGCGCTGCGGAAGGGTAACCCCTTTTGGCTCCTTCAGGGAGGTCTATGTGTAAGTCGTCCTCGCACGCCACAGCAGACCTTCCGCTCGGACTTCTCCACACAGGTGGTTGCGGGTCTCATTCCCCAACTGACCTTCAACTCACCCCGCCCCAAGGGTAATCCCCTTGCGCTGCGGAAGGGTAACCCCTTTTGGCTCCTTCAGGGAGGTCTATGTGTAAGTCGTCCTCGCACGCCACAGCAGACCTTCCGCTCGGACTTCTCCACACAGGTGGTTGCGGGTCTCATTCCCCAACTGACCTTCAACTCGCCCCGCCCCAAGGGTAATCCCCTTGCGCTGCGGAAGGTAACCAACTTTTGGGGTCGTCGGGGAGGTCTATGTGTAAGTCGTCCTCGCACGCCACAGCCGACCTTCCGCTCGGACTTCTCCACGCAGGTGGTTGCGGGTCTCATTCCAGAACTGACCTTCAACTCGCCCCGCCCCAAGGGTAATCCCCTTGCGCTGCGGAAGGGTAACCCCCTTTTGGCTCCTTCAGGGAGGTCTATGTGTAAGTCGTCCTCGCACGCCACAGCGGACCTTCCGCTCGGACTTCTCCACACAGGTGGTTGCGGGTCTCATTCCCCAACTGACCTTCAACTCGCCCCGCCCCAAGGGTAATCCCCTTGCGCTGCGGAAGGGTAACCCCCTTTTGGCTCCTTCAGGGAGGTCTATGTGTAAGTCGTCCTCGCACGCCACAGCAGACCTTCCGCTCGGACTTCTCCACACAGGTGGTTGCGGGTCTCATTCCCCTACTGACTTTCAACTCGCCCCGCCCCAAGGGTAATCCCCTTGCGCTGCGGAAGGGTAACCCCCTTTGGCTCCTTCAGGGAGGTCTATGTGTAAGTCGTCCTCGCACGCCACAGCAGACCTTCCGCTCGGACTTCTCCACACAGGTGGTTGCGGGTCTCATTCCCAACCGACCTTGAACTCGCCCGCCCCAAGGGTAATCCCCTTGCGCTGCGGAAGGTAACCCCTTTGGCTCCTTCGGGAGGTCTATGTGTAAGTCGTCCTCGCACGCCACGGCAGACCTTCCTCGGACTTCTCCACACGGTGGTTGCGGGTCTCATTCCCCAACTGACCTTCAACTCGCCCCGCCCCAAGGGTAATCCCCTTGCGCTGCGGAAGGGTAACCCCCTTTTGGCTCCTTCAGGGAGGTCTGTGTGTAAGTCGTCCTCGCACGCCACAGCAGACCCCCCGCGCGGGCTTCCCAAACACAGTACGGGGTCTTACTCCCCAGAACCTCAGACGGTTCTCCACTTGTCTCAACAACGTACCCTACTGCCCTCGCCAAACGCGCGACGTCAGGCCCCAGGTAAAACTGAATCTTTTACTTCATTCTTATCATATGAATGCTGCGAGATCTGCAGAGGTCTTCTACTTGGTACACTGTACACTACCCAATGGCTCACCCCTAAAAAATTACCAATGGTCTTCAAGGGTACCTCCTCTTGAGCCCTAAAAGGGCCCTATACTTGTCTCAAACAAGTGGTCTCCATCTCAGCTTGTCTCGGCAAGTGAACCCACAAATTATCTAAGAAAGATAATTGTGGCTCCGCCGTGCGGATCCTAAGCGCCTCGTCACTATGAACTCAAACCGAGTCTCCAGCTTCACGATAAGTGATCTCTGCGGTTTCACCGTTGTGAGCCCCAGAAAGACTCCTCTCCACAAACATGACTTAGCCTATGGTTGTTAACCTAGCTAACGTGCCCTACACGGCTATCGCAAAACATGACGGGATTACAAGACGGTGAAGGTAAAGTGAAATTTTACTTCTCTTGTTTCCAAAGGTATGCATAAATGCAAGTGTCTTTATGCAAAAGAGGGGGCATCCACATGTTGGAGCCTCCGCCCTAGTCCAGAAGGGCATACCAGGCTTCGCCCATCTTCCTTCCTTGCTCCCCGGTGGAGCGAGCCTCTCTTGTTGGCTCACTTTGGTGTTAGCAGCATCCGGGGCCCCAAGACTTAGCTGCAGGAACGCCTTTTCCACTTGGAAAGCGGCATCGCAGCCAGCCCTCCTCGTAGGCCTGCACCCCGCTTCACCTAAGGCTTGGATCTCGCCAAATTTCTCCACCGGTCGAGGCATCCGCTCGAGGATGGGCACCTTGATGGAGGAAGAGGACTCAAGATCCTCACCTTGAAAGGGGAAGGCCCGAGCCTTCTCCATCTCTGCCACGAGAGGCCATTGCCTTCTCCGGGTCGATGGCGACCTCCGGGCGAGCCTTCATGGCGGCTTCAGCGGCAAGCCTGCCCTCCTCCACCTTCTTCTCTGCCAATTGAGCACAGGCGGTGGCTTGGCGCCTCACCTCCTCGGCGGCCTCTGCTGCTCAACTTGGGCCTTCACCTTTGCAATGGCAGCTTTGGTTTCCGCCTCCAAAGAAAGGAGGGACTCCTTCAAAACAGCATTTTCAAGCTGCTTGGCTTCTAACATTGCTGCTGCTGAAGGAAGCGTTGCTTCGCAACATCAAGTAAGCAGCCTGCTCCCACCGGTGTCGCATACCAGCTGCCCGCTCTTTATTGCCGTGTCGCACCAACTCTCTAGTTGGGCCACACGCTTGGCATGCTCCTCTTTGAGCTCCTCCTCCCTCTTTTTGAGGCCTCAGGTTCCCTCTGAGTGAGGCAATCTCGCTACTTGGGCGCCGTCCCGCTTATTGGCATACTTCAGAAAGTCGTGCCATTGCTCCAGTGGCCGCATGTCCTTTGTGGCTGCTGCACCCGATTCAAATTTAGTAAGGACGAGAAGGGGCCATGTTGAAGTTATACATAAAAATCAGAAGCGAGACTTACTGCAAACTCGTTGAGCTGCTTCACGCATATACTTAGCGGGAGTCAGGACCCGCTCTACCACCTCCCTATCCAAAGTGCGCAACCCCTCCAGGCAAGATTGGAGGGTCAGCTCGCCCCCCGTTAACAAGGAACTACGGTTCCTAAGAAGGAAGACTGGATCCCATGCGTCTTTTAGAAGCCACCGCTCCTCCTTGAACAAATTGAGCTTAGCCTGGTGCCTCTGAACCCTTAAAAGGTCTGGCTCCTCAGACCACTTAGGGTTCGACTTCCCAGCAAGACGCCTCCGTTCCAAGTAATGGTGCCGGACCCAGATTCCTCAAGGACCTCGGCCACTGGTCCCTAACTCGGCTGGGATCTCTGTTAGGGCCCCTTGGTCCACCGGGGGCTTCGCAGGACCGCCCCCTTGCCCTGAAGGGCCCGCACTGTGAAGTTACGGGCGTTAGCAAGCAGGAGGCAAGAATGTGAATTCAAGAACAAGGAAAAACGCTATTAAGCCAAGGGACTTACCAACAGAAGGACGTCCCCATTCACTAACTTCCAGCTGACTGCTGGAAGGTTGGGCAATCTCCCAACCACTTGTCCTCGCAGAGGACCGTGTGACCAGACCCCCTTCCTCCGGGGCCTCGCTATCAGAAGAGGAAGAAGTCTCCTCAACCACAAGGATCCTCTTCCCCTTTGTTGCAGGGGCCTTCTCCCCTGCAGGAGCCGCGTCAGGGATCCCCTCTCCAGAAGGGATGGCTGTAGGGATCTCCTCCCTTGCATTAGTGGTCTCCGCCTCCCCCGTAGGAATGACTGGTACCTCCTGTTGGCTAGAACTCCCAATGGCCTTGGAAACTTGGATACCCCTCCTTCTCATGGAGATAAGGATATCAGCCACGACATCTTGCCTTTAGGAAGGGGCGCTCTTCCCTGCAGAATCGCTGCGGCGACCACGTGCCCAGGCAAGTCCTCGCCTTGGGCTGGCAAGGGGCTTGCAAAGAGCCCAGACACAAAGGCTTCGTCGGCAGCCTCCTCGGAGGAAATAGGCTGCACCACCGAGATGGGCACGGCCTCATGGGAGTGGCACTATCTTCCCGCACTCCCTTCGGGCCCTCGAGAGGGCCGCGACCTCTTTAACAGCAAGGGGTACTCCAGTCTCCTCTCTTCCGGCTTCCTCAAGCACAGGCTCTCCAACCTCCTCTACGTTGCGGGAACTTCTTCCCAGCCGGGCTCCACAGCCTCTTCAAATGAAATGACCGGAGTAGGGCCCTCTTCCCAGCGAGCTCCACTGGCCTCTTGATTAAAATAATTGGAGTAGGCCCTCTGCTCCAGCCGGGATTCTCAGCCTCCCAGCCGGCTCTTCAGCCGGGGCCCTCTCGGCACCGGCGGGCCTCTCTTCTTGAGCTGCGTGGCAGCCACTTTCCTTTTTTTCTTCTCCGGTGAGAAGACGCTAAGGACCGGGTGCCGGTCCTCTTGTGGGACACCTTAGGGACAATACGTCCCAACATTTTGACGGCTACGGCGGGGGCATCCTTCCCAAAAGCACAAGCCAGGTGCACTCGTTCAGCAGCGCGCATAGACGCTTTCTTGCCCTGGACTTCACCAGACTCTGTGAGGCATCTGCGAGGCAAAAAGAAGTCTTCGAGACCGAGGTTCCACTAGACCTCTTACATATTATACATTTTGTTTATATGTATGTACCTTAGGGCGTCGCCAGTGCGGCATGGAGAGAGTCTATCAACGTCCCACGGTGGACGGGGGCCCATCCCTTCTACGGCGGAGGCATCTCGGGGTCCAACACGAAACCCGTGCTAATACCGGCCCACCTCGGGGTGGTCTCATCGATTGGGCAGCGAGAAAAGGGGAAGAACGCGTCACACGCGCTCCTTGAGAGAACGTCATCCAACCAACCCAGTAGTTGGACGTATGCTTGCCACCGCGCCCCCCCATGGGTCAGTTCAGGTCTCCGCACGATGGATTGCACAGATTGCCGCGTCCTCGCCACAGGAAAGTCCCACGTGCCTTCGCGCGGCAAGAAGAAAAAGGATCCGTGCCAGTTGTGATAGGATCGGGGCGAAGCGGTGAAAGAAATAGAGTGGTTACCCCCAACGTTTATGGGAGTAACGTAGAAAAATTCACCCCCGCTCCTCAACTCCAACCGGTAAAAGCGGTTGAAGACATCGGCAAAGGGCTTCACGCCGGCCATGTGACAGGCAACGATAAAACCCGCAATGCTCAGGAAGGTGTTGGGCGCCAGCTGAGTTGGGGGCATTCCCCAGTCAGCGCATAGATCTTGCACCAGTTGCGGAATAGGAAACCGCAACCCCGCCGTAAGCTGCGCCGTGTACGAGCAAAATACCCGATTCTCCATATTCTCCTCGGTAGCGGGCCAACCCATCGCTCGGCAGACGCCATAACTGGAGGAAAAAACCGGCGCCGCCTTCCCAGGACATTACGCCTCCACTAGATCCTGATGGATCTTTTCAAACTTCACCGTGGTTTTGTCTATAGGAGCAACCATCGGGCGAACGGCTTCCCTGGAATCCATCTCTACAAAAAGAAGAACAACAGGCAGATAGATAAACACAGCCTTGCAGACGCATTTCATCAGACGCTCAGTGCGACCAGAAAACTTGCGGCACTCAGTGTGCCAAAAATCAAAACCTTACCTGAATCGTTAGATAGCGAAGTCGGAACAGACGAAGCGGTTGGCAAACGAACAGTTGACCGGCGGAATCTCAAACGAAAAGGAGGAACCACCGCAAATCACCCCTCAACTGCCGATGAAATATTCAAGAAACGCAAGAATACGAAAGGGTTTCTCAGAGCAGAGCGAACAAATGCAAGAGTGGCGAAGAAAGGCTTCAATCTTCTCGGGTACGCTTTTATAAGCCCGCCAAAATGAAAAAGCGCTTTTTAAAGCGTGATCGGCTCCTAAGGCGCCGCGTGTCAGCATCCAGCGGTTATTAAACCTCTCCCCTGCCGTACAAAAAGAAGAAACGCTTTTACAAAGCGTAATCGACCCCTACGGCGCCACGTGTTGCGTCCCATGTGATCGATAAACCTCTCATCTTCCTTTATCTCTCCTGCATTAAATGCTGAAGGGACTCTTCGCTGCCTTCACAATCAAGCGGTCCATAAGCGGCCCACGCGCCTTCGCCAACTCCGAGAGACTTGGAATTTGAGCAGTACGGGGCCCCCGCCCATACTCCGCTCTCGGGAGGAGGCATCTCGGTACACTACCCAAGCAAATGCCTCCTCAAAAGCTCACAAGGATCATGAAGGACCCAACACGGAATATCAGACCATAAAAGGTCACCGCGCTCCACACAAACTCAGTTCTGTGGCTGCTACTGCCCGCAACATGGTATTTTCAATAGTATGTTCAACACGAGTAAAGGGTCGGGAAGGATCCAACACAAACTATCAGATCATAAAGATCTTCACTTATGGCTACTACATCGGTCCTCGGCAAAGTGCTTTTGAAAAGCAGTACGGGACCCTGCCCATAGTCCGCTCTCAGGAGGAGGCATCTTGGTACACTACCCAAGCAAACGCGCCCTCGCGTAGTATCATAATCATAACAAGGCCTTCACAAGGTCTCATCCTTGTGGTCTCCGGTCTCACCTGCGTGGGGTCTTGCCCTCGCGGGCCTCAAGTCTCGCATGGGCGATGTCTCATACTCACCTTTGCGTCTCTTGGGCCTTCGCGGGTCACCCTCGCGGTCTCGGGTCTTCCCTTGCGACCTCACTCGCCTTCATGGGTTTTACTCCCGGTCTCGGCTCGCCTTCGCGAGACTCTCCTGCCTATGCTTGGCCCCGCCTGAATAGGACTCTTACACCAGTTCGTGCAAACTTCACTCCTTATTTGGCTATATTCTATCTGGGCCTTCGCCCTTACAGGCCTTCGCCCGCCACTTGCTCCACTTGGAGATTGACCACTTGGGCGTCGACATCAACCGGCCAATAAGGAGGACAGCACGAGCACAGGAGATCTTCACCAGATTCATCGCCGACATTCTCGACAAACGAATCACCTAAGGCGGTTTGTTGAGATCTTCATCATCACAGCCGCCTTATCTCCAATCAGTCGACACGAGACTTATCTCAAACAACTTTGTCTAAAGGCTTCAACTGGGAGGCTCTTCTCCTGGCATCACTCTATAAATAGGGTGATGTCCACCTTAAAGCTGGGTAAGCTACTACACGCCCCCACTCCCCTCTTGCTGCTTCAAGTATCCTTCCTATCTTTTACAGATTACTCTAAACAGCAAGCTTGGAGTCTCAAGAACATCATCTTCTCCACCACCTCAACCGAGAGTCCGGGCCTTGTTAAGGAACGAGACTATCAAATAGGACCCCTCTCGGACATTCTATCGAACACCAAATGACATGCCAATGTAAGTGGCCAACAAACATGCATGCTATGATGAAAATGGCACTAGAAATCAGTTCATAAGCATGATCAAGCATGAATAATCATAGATAACACCCTAGGCAAGCATACTTTAGAAGAACATGAAAGTCTACTCACTAATAGGCATGCTAATAATAGAAATCGTCATGTTGATAGCAAAAGACATGACAAAATAAAGAGATAGGGATAAAGAAATGGACTCTAAGTCTCGATCCTCAAGAGAAGAGAGCATTGGGCTTTATTCCCATCTCAAACTTGAAGAATCCTCCTCAAAGAAGCTATTCCCGAGTTACTGGCTTCTTGCCCAAATTGTTTTAATAAAACCTATCTAAAAGTGGCATAAATACTCCTAACAAAGTACCAAAAGGTCCCTTAACACCTTAGGTACCTTAAACTAGCCTAAAGGGGCATATTCGCCCATCAAGAAGTCCGGGAAGGTGAGGATGCAAAGTCCTCCTTTTGTCTCGAACAATGTTCGGGCTTTTGAAGTATATCCCGGACTGTAATGTCCGGGAAGGTGAGGATGCAAAGTCCTCCTTTTGTCTCGAACAATGTTCGGGCTTTTGAAGTATATCCCGGACTGTAATGTCCGGGAAGGTGAGGATGCAAAGTTCTCCTTTTGTCTCGAACAATGTTCGGGCTTTTGAAGTATATCCCGGACTGTAATGTCCGGGAAGGTGAGGATGCAAAGTCCTCCTTTTGTCTCGAACAATGTTCGGGCTTTTGAAGTATATCCCGGACTGTAATGTCCGGGAAGGTGAGGATGCAAAGTCCTCCTTTTGTCTCGAACAATGTTCGGGCTTTTGAAGTCGATTTTGGGTTTCATGTCTCCGGGATCTGCGACGTTTCACAATCTTCTCAACTGGTACTTTTTGAATCAACGGCCGTGATCAGATGACTTTTGACGTTTCGTCTGCCCGGTCTCTTCTATAAATGTAAGTTGAGTGTCACTTTCATTCGTATCTCTCAAACTCTTCTTTCAAAATAAAATCACGACGGATAATCCCATGCTCCAGGAGGCGGTTAACATCTTCAAGAGGTGGAGGACTGTTGAAGAATCTCACCCAGAAGATTTCTTCCCCCCTTTCCTCGATGCAGCCACCGTACCGGAAGGTTACAGAGGTTCGTCCGCCGTCCATCAGTTCTATCGACTCCACCGTCGAGTTGTTGACGCCGCTGTCGGCCGTCCCTCAACCTTCTTCCAGTAGTCGACCTTGTATCCTTCGGCCCTTAACCCGAGGTACATGAGAATGGCCCTGCTTTTCCCACCCCTTCTCTGTTCGTCCCTCGGGTTGCCTTTTAGAAACCAAGGGCGGCGTCCCCGAAGGTTGGTGGTCCGAAATTGAGAACTACCGGAGCAAGGCAACTCCGGAGTTAATAAAGGAGTGGCAATCCACTTTCTTTGTCTCGATGACAGTTCGTACTCGGGTTCCTTCCCCAGAGTGTCGGGTGTACGAGCCCGGAAAGGCTGGTTGGTGATCTTTAAAGATCAGCTGTTGTGCGGGCTACGCTTCCCGCCGCACCCGACGGAATCCCACGGGCTAGCGGTCAACCAGTTCAGCCCGAATACCTCCTGCCATATTAACGCCTATCTCATTCTTTGTGCTTTGTTCGAGACAGAGCCAACCATATCCACTTTCCTCTAGTACTACAAGGTCAACGTGATCCCGAGGAATTATTTCTACTTCTTGGCGCCCGGGTCCTCCTCTGTGAAGTTCGGTTTACTGGAACGCCAACGAGCCGCAAGGGATGGCATCGGGAATTTTTCTTCATGGAGCCTGATGCATCATAGGGCCTGCAAAGCGTGCGAGAAAGTAGGATGGCTTCGGGACGTGCGAGAATCCTCGGCGATTGCTGAAAGAGGCTGCCGCCAAGGAGAATTTTGACCGGTTTAACAATAAAATCCGGACTATTGCTCCTTGGTGCGGGGATGGACCGAAGGAAGTCCTTCCCTTTCCTTTGTCTTGGAGGTTGATTACCCAAGAGGTCCTTACCCACCTGGGTATCATTCGGAGTGACTTGGGGGAGTTAGGCATCCGAGAATCCCCCCCTTCGACCCGAGACTTGGGCTTGGTGCATCGTCTTCAGGGCGAACTGTCCCTCGAGGACTTCAATAAAGGTTTATATCATTCTTTTGTCCATCGATGTATTCGTCTGATATTAACTAATTCTTCCCCCTTTTGCAGAGATGGAGTCCGACTTTGATCTCAGCGCCATCTACCGGGACGTGAAGAAGAATAAACATAGCTCCAAAGCCGGAGGTTGAAACCCGCGGCCGCGGAGAAAAAACGGAAGAGGGCTGATCCGGTCGATCTTTGAGGCTGGAGGCCAGCCTCTGAAAAACGTCCGGGAAGTTCCATCTCCGGTTCACATTGAAGGTGACCTACTCGGGATGACGTTTATGAGATCTTTGCGAGAATTCTCCCGAACGAATCGGAAGGACTCGGGGAAGTTCACGGCTGCAACGGTGACCAAGCAGAGCGCCCCTGAGGTCACACCGATCGAGTTTCAGCTAGGTAACCAGTTTGTGAAGTTGCGTAATCTCTGCTTTTGGAACTTATTCGGGAATCTTTCCTGAATGTTCGGTGAAGACCCGCTGCATGACGTGGTTCGATCTCATTTTTGTACACTAGGTCCGGACTGGAAAGAGTCCTAGGAAGAGAAGAGGCGGCTCTTTGGACGAGAAGCTCTCGCGCTTGGGAATGATCTCATCCCCGGGAGCACTGGGTGGCTGATCCATGAGGATCAAAACATCTTGGACGACGAAGATGGTAAGGATATGGCTCCCGAACTATGGGAGGCGACAACCACCGCTCGAACTCTTGAAACTTTGGAACACTTCTACCCTGACTTGGATGTCGCCTCTTCAAAGTTGGCCATCCTCGGGTACCAGGTAATCATTTGGTTAATTTTTTATCTGAACTTTCGGGGCGATACCACTTGGAGGTAATCCTTTAAGGGCGTGCAGATGGCAACGATGAGCGGGTGGGTCTCCCGAGTCATCCGGACATCAAACCGGATCCGGACCGAAGGCGAGCGGCGGGCGACAAAAGCCATAGCTGTGGTGGCCAAGCTCATTCAGCGAGTCCACCACTATGAGCAGCTGCTGCGGCACTCCGTGCTGCGTCCGTACTCGCGCTCCCGAGAGCAGTCACATTCGGGAGAACCTCGGCCCGACCGGGCGCGACTTCGCCCAGGCTGAGGTCTCTTTCCTAAGTGCGGTCAAGGAGTGTCGCAACTCTGAGGAAGCTCTCCGGTCAAGGATGAAGAAATCCACAAGCTTCGGGAGGAGCAAGATTTGAAGGCCAAGGATGAGGAAATCCAGAGACTTTGGGATGAGCTAACCAAAGCTCAGGAATGTATCCCGAGGTTTCGCCAGGCGTTGAAGGATTCCATAGGGATGGCAGTCGACAAATTCAACTTTGGGTTCTGTCTGGCCAGGAAGCAAATTGTCGAGCGCAACCCTCATGCTGACCTATCCGGGCTTAATGGGAATGATTAGCCCAAGAAGATCCTAATTGGTACGGCGAGGAGTTTTTGCAGCCACCCGAACCGATCCTTGTGGACGATTTTGCGGATCCTCACTAATGTACTTTTCTTTCTGCATCCATTTTTGTAATCCCAGCCTCGGGCTCTGTTAATGAAAATATATCAGGGATTGGTATAACACTTGTCTCCAAAGTCAATTGCGCTTTATTACTCTTCGGTTATACAAAGTATTTCTTTAGTGTCTCGGAATGATAAGAGTTTGCTAGTTCCCTTCCATCGGGATCTAATAACTTGTAGACTCCTTTTCTTTCTTCGACAACGATCTTTTCGATACACAACTTCTCAAAATCCGCGGCCAGTCTTCTAGCCACCTCGGCGTATTTTTTGAGACTCGGTTCCTTGATCTCGTACTCCCCATTCATCTGCTGAACGAGGAGGTTTGAGTCGCTGCATGCTTTTAGTGACCGGATTCCCGCTTTCTTGGCCAGTTCTAAATCAACAATTAGGGCTTCATACTCGGCCGCGTTGTTCGTTACCGGGAAAGTGAACTTGATTGACTTTGTTGCCCTCATTCCTTCTGGGCCTTCGAGAACTAACCCGGCCCCTTGTTTGTCGATCCTGACGCTCCATCTACATGCGGGGTCCAGACCGGGCTGTCTCCGTTCAACGAATCTTCACTCTCGGATTCTTGGGGCAATTCGGTGATAAAATCTGCCAACACTGTGCCTTGATTGCTCTCCGTGGTTCGTATTTGATCTCATACTCGCTTAGTTCTACACACCACTTTGACTGTCTTCCGGAGTGGTCTACTCGCTTTAGGATGTCCTTGATAGGGGCGTTACTCGAACAACAATGGAAAATCCGAGGAAGTACGGCTTTAGTCTTACGGCTGAGAGGACTAGAGAGTAAAGCGCTTTCGGATCATCGGGTAATTAAGTTCGGCTCAGTGCAATGATTTGCTCACGTAGTAAACTGCCACTTTGTTTTCCTTGATCGTCTTCTTGAACGAGTACTGAACTTACAGCCTTCTCTCCTACTGCCAAGTATACAACGAGGGGTCTATCCTCGGTCGGTTTCCGAAGCGTACGCATTTCCAAGAGGTAAGCTCTGATCTCCTCGTAAGCCTTCTGGCATTCGGGCGTCCAACTGAATCTTGCTCGGGCCCTTGCGTTCTCGTCCTTAGATTTCTTCTCTCCTTTGCTCACCCCAATTCTACCGGGCTCCGCACCTTTCTTGATCAAGAGTTTGAAGAAAGGCGGCACTTGTCTCCATAACGAGATATAAAGCGACTTAGGACTGTAATTTTTCAGAGAAGCCTTTGCACGTCCTTTATTGATGAAGGTGTCTTCACGTTTAGGAGAGCTTCGATCTTTGCTTTGGATTTGCATCGATGCCGCTCGGACACCATAAATCCGAGAATTTTCTCGGATGTTACTCCGAAAACACACTTATCTGGATTCAATCGGAGTCCATACTTTCGGATCTGCCCGAACACCTCTTCTATATCGCGTACGAGGTCCACTTCCTCCTTGCTCTTGACGATGATATCATCAACGTAAACTTCAAGAATTCTTCCTATCTGTACGGAGAATACCTTGTCCATCAATCTTTGATAAGTTGCTCCGGCGTTCTTAAGCCCAAAGGGCATTCTGGTATAACAGTGCGTACCGGAGTCGCTTATAAAGGACGTATTTTCTTCATTTGCTGGGTTCATCCTGATCTGATGATAACCACTATAAGCATCGAGGAAGGAGAGCCTTAAGTGTCCGGCCGTAGAATCCACAAGCCTTTCGATCGGTGGTGTTGGGTATGAATCATTCGGGCAAGCATAGTTTACATTCGTAAAATCGATGCACATGCGCAATTTGTCACTGTCTTCTCGGGTTGCTACTACGGGATTGCTTAACCATTCGGGATACGATACTTCTCTGATGACACCTGCATCGAGAAGCTTTGAGATCTGCTCTCTGATGAAGGCCCTTTTGAATGGGGCGTTGTTTCTTTTCTTACGCTTTATCGGTATACAGATTCGGGTTGATATGTAGGCTATGTTGGATTACTTTGGGTCGATCCGGGCATATCACTTGGAGAGTAGGCGAACAAGTCTTTATTCATTTGAAGCAAGTTTACAAGATTTTCCTTACGCCCTCGGGCATGTCTTACGCAATTCTTGTTGTCTTATCTCCTTCCAAGATGACGTCTTCGGTATCTGCTTTCCCCTTGTCCTCCTTGAGCAGCTCGAGTCGAATCCTTCGAGCTATTGCCATGACGTCCTTGGCCTCTCTTTGGCTCACGTAGATCGGCGTCGCCCACAGGTTTCTCTCCCGATGATAGCGTTGTAGGTGGAGGGGACATCAACGACAAGCCATTTGACCATCAATGTCGTGTACCGGGATTGACCTTGGGACCGATTCCTAGGAACATAGCTGGGAGCTCGATAGAGCCTAGTACAGTAGTTCATCCGGGCCTACACCATAGGTTCTTTGTCTTGACGGGGTTGATCGGCTTGACTTAAGATTGAGGCCTTCATATGCCTTTTCGAAGAGCACATGTGCGTTTGATCCATCGTAGCAGAGAACCCTATTGACATCTATGGTTCCAATTCGGAGGGTGATGATGAGCCTTTCCGCCCGTTTTAAAGATGGATCCCGTACAGGCTATCTCCTCGCTTTCCTCTTTCTTGCGTTTGAGCCCAGGGTGGTCGTTATGGTGTTCAGTACCCCGGTTGGTTGGGGTGGAGATTTCCTCGCTTTACCCTTCTTGTTCAGTCCCGATGTGTCTTCATCAGCTATCCCCTTGCATCGGGAAGTTTCTTCGTTCCGAGGCATCTTCAAGTATTCTCTTAGGGAACCTCTCTTGATAAGATGTTCGATGTACCTCTTCAACTGATAGCACTGCTCAGTTTCATGCCCGGTGCCCTTGTGGAACTGGCAGTACTTGGACGAGTTGCGCTTCGCTTCCTCCGGCATGGCTCTGGGCCAGCTGATGTTCCCGGTACCTTGTCTCGGAGGGCTGCAAGGATGCTAGCCCGAGTTGTAGGGAGGGGGGTGAAATTCGGATTTCTCTCGAAGGTTCTAGTCTGGCCTCCCCAGTTCCTCGGCGGTTTGACCAACGCGTTCCTCGTGTTCTCCTTCCTTGGCTCACGGTTATCTCTGCTGTCTTGCTTCCCTTCGCGTTGGGACAATATTTCTTGCGCGATCATATGCTCTTGCGTAACTGCATACATTTCCTCGACATCGGTGAAGTTCTTTTTGGATAATTCATAAGCCAGGCGCGAATTGGGGAGGAGCGCCTTTGTGAAAGCCATGATCCAAATGTTGTTCGTCAAATCAGACGCGTGTACGGCTTCTCTGTTGAAACTTTCAACGAACTCTCGGATTCCTTCGTTCGGTCTCTGTTTGATGTGGAACATTTGTATGACCCTTTTTGCCGATCTCTTACACCCGATGAAATGTGTCGTGAATTTGGTGGCCAGGTCTCCGAACGATGATACCGAGTTCGGGAGGAGAGAGTTATACCAAGCTGAGGCCGGACCTCCTAGAGCTACCTCAAAACACTTGCACAGGGCCGCCTCGTTAGCCCCTTTTAATTCCATCGCCCTCTTGTACTTCCGGACAAAAGCATCAGGGTCTCCTGAACCTTGGTATATTTCCAATGGGTGCGGCAAGTTAAATACTCGGGGCATCTGGCTGTCCCGAATTCTGGTGAATGGTCCATCATCAGGGATAACTTCGTACTTGGGTTCGGGCCTGCCCGAGTTTCTCTCGACTTGTTCCAGACGATGCAACATTTGCCTGATCACATCGTCCCGCGGATCACCACGTACCAGTCTCTCTGGTCTTGGGGATCGGTCTCTTTTGTGCTCCCTCGGGGATCTTGACCGCTGTCGGCTTTGGCGGTCCGGAGAAGCAGCTTGCTGCGGAGCTGCCTGCTGGCTACCATGGTCTGACCACCTCTGCCGTGGTAACTGCCTGTTCCGAGGTTTACAGGATTGACCAGACTGGTCATCCTGGTTACCTCGCTCTTCCTGAAGAACCATCCTTCTTTGCTTGGACAAGGTCAGGGTCAAAGTGTCGAATGTCGCTTCGATGGAAGCTAGAGGTAGGCCGTAGGGAGGTTGCTCCATGGGACGTTTCCTCTGATGAACTCTGGTAACTGGGGTCGGCCGTGCGGCCGTCGGTGGAGCCTTCCCCCTCCGGTTTGGATGATCGGGAACGGAAATGGCCCCCACGTTCTATCTGTTTTTGGGGACCACCGCCTTTCCCACAGACGATGCCATTTGGTGGCGGATCTGTGCGTGTAACCGCCACGTTCCGGTTTGACTTACGTGTCCTTATGTTGACTGAAGTCATTAGGTCGACTTTGCGTATTAGGACACGATTGACGAGAAATAGAGAGGTCCTCTGAGGTTGTGTTTTGACAAGTCGCGTCGAGTAGTCGTAAAACGTTACCCTTTTAGGTATGAATAGTGAATGTGTTTATAGTTCCAGGTCTGAGTGGCATTATTGTAATATTTCAATATCATGTTTTTAGGGAGTATAAGTACTTCGGGAAGTGTGGTTCGGGAACGTCCTTAAGCGTAGTTTGGGTTATTTACTTTATTAACAGTTTTTAATGGGGCCCTTATTTCGGGCTTATGCGTGGGCCTTTTGTTAGGCCTTTTGTGTGTATTGGGCCTGGCGACCATCAATAACCATAAAAGATTTTCACCTAAAAAGATGAAAAAACTGTTGAGTGCTACCGTTGTGGAAACCAAGTCACATATCTAGATATTGTAGGTTATATAAGAAGATTAATGAACTAAATTTACATGAAAAACTAAGAGACCAACTTAATAACCTATTGTTAGAAATCTCACATTCGGAAACAGACTATAACTTAGATTCTTCTGATGATGATTTACAAGTGGATATATATTCTTCAGAAAATTCAGCCTATGAAAAAAGTAGTTTGCACACTTAGTAAAGATCAAGAATTCTTTACACAATTACAAATCCAGTTTATAACTTAAAAAATATCCTTAACGAATTTCATAAACCACAACATTCAAGATCTGTCAATATATGAGAACTCTGTGTTGAAATAAGCCAAGTAAAAATTGAAATTAAAGAAATAAAAAGGCGTCAAACTGAAAATTTTAGATTAATCCAATCCATCCGAAAAGAGAAAGGTTCCACCTCTGCAAAACCAATTTTAGAAAAAGAGTTAGTTCTAGAATAAGTCTCAGACGCTTTTATCAATACCTTAAGCAGAGAGACATCCCAAAAACCAATAATTAATGTTACCTTTCTCATTAACAAATATTTTCTTTTTAAAAAAGAGCGCTTTGAGACACTGGAGTTGGAGTGAATGTCATCAAAGAAGAGCTTATCCTGTTCAAATATTTTGATGTGGACATCGACCCAACTCCACCACGAGAGTCTCCTAGCCCTTTCCAAGGTCTCAATGGGCCTTTGACCCGAGCGCGGTTGAGGAAGATGCAAGACAAGCTTCAAGCCTTCGTCCGGATCATGGCACAAGGAGAGGAGCGGAATGAGGACCGGGACCGCGCCATCAAGCTTCAAGACATGGGAATCCAAGTGGAAGGGCCTCCCAAAGCCATGGACACCATCACACTCACCACCCTTGGACCCGAGGATGAGCCCACACGCCTAGGAGGTTCTCCCACGCGCCCACCCCCCTTCCCGGACCCGGCTCCACAACCTTTGGGATGTTGCACCACCTTCCCAAGCCTTTGGGACGCCGGGAGGTGAAGACAACGCGCTAGACATCGCCCCCACGCGCGTACACACGCCACCTTCATCTCCACACGCGCCACCGGCTAGCCCACGCGCCTCCAAGGTTGGGCCTGCCCAATTTCAAGTCAACAATCTGAAATTTGAACTTGTTGACTTAAGCTTAAATTTTATTTGTATTATTTAGGAAATGGGAGGGAAAGTGAGTTAGTGGAGGTCCTTACTCACTAGTTTGAAGTAATGGTTGGTCCTTACCCTCCATTACCAAAAATGGTGGAATCCTCCCACTCTCCCTCACCATTTTAAGTAGTATCATCATGCCTTTTGCTTTATGCATGAAAATGGTAGGAAGACTTAAGGGGTTGTTACCAAAAGTGTTAGCCACACTTTGGGTAATAACCTCCACTACCACCATTCATGTATTTAGGTTAGGCTTCACCATTTCAGCCATTAGAACTCACTTGGCCGAATTTGTAGTCTCCATTTTGAGAGCATTTTGGCTTTGGTTTCTCACTTCTTCAATCCATTCCCTTGTTCCATAATTTTGGTTCAAGAATCATATCTAGTATTGCTCAATCAAGTAGTTGAGAGGTGCTAGATCCATCTTCTTACCTTGGCACCTAAAGTATTGCTTCACCTTGTAGTGAAGAGGTGCTTTTGTTGGCCGAAATTATCAAGAGAATTTGTTGTTCATCTTCCAAGCTAGATCTTTCAAGAGTTGATCATTTTCATGATCACATCAAGTGGTATCAGAGCTTTGTTGCTTGGTTGATGTTTATGTTGTAAGTTTCTTCAAAGAACCCTTTGTTTTGATTTGCAAAATTTGAAGAAACTACTTTCTACCTTTCCTAAGTTTGGCCGAAAAGTTCATGGTCATTTCTTACAAAGTGAAAGTGCAAAAGTTGTTGTTTGTATGATGCTATGATGTTGTGAAGTGAAAAAGTTTGTTGTTATTGAAAAAGGATCAAGAAAAGTGCAACTTTTGAAGAGAGAGAAAAGTTGTGTTCATCAAGTGTTCTTGCAAGTTCATCAGGTTCATCTTGTGTTCATACAATGTTCATCCCAAAAAGTACATTTGATCGAAAAGTCCTACACATCTTGCATCCAAAAGTGTTTGTTGTTTGCAAAAGACCTTTCTTATACCACACCTTACTTCTTTCAACCCCCATCTACCTTTAAACTTTTCAAAACCTAGTTTCAAGTAACTAGTGCTCTCTTTTTCTACTTGTTTTCGGTTTTACTAGTTTGTTCTTGTGTCCATTATTGTGTCTTCCTTGAACAAGGTTGAAAGAGGTTGTAGACTTGAGAGGTTGAAGCCGATCAAGAGTGATACACCATAAGAGAATCCTCCTTGAGTGAAACACAAGAGAGAATACAAACACAAAGTGAGGGTTTTATACTACTAACTTCGTATTTTCAATTGCAAAAGAAAGGAATCTTTGTTGTAGGTATGTCAACCGATTCTACTTCATCACCTCCTCCCAAGTCAAGGTTGGAAGAAACTCTTGCCAACCTTATGCAAGAACTTAAGGAGATCAAGGTTCAAATGGTCACTACAAATGAGAAGGTTACAAGACTTGAGGTTGCTCAAGGCAAGCTACCGGAGAGCTCCCATGCACAAGGAGTAACCGAACTCCCTAGGATGGAGAATGGCAACAATGAACCGCCCCAAAAGATGCGTCAAAATGCTCCTAAACTTCGACCTCTTGTTCCACCAAGGAGGGGCCGAATTGTTGAGGAGGTTTTGGAGAGTAGTGATGAAGAACACCATGAAGCACCACCTAACCGAAACCCTAGAAGAAGAATCTTTCAAGATAGGGTGCAAGCAAGAGCCTATCTTGAAAGAGACTTGGACGAAGAAGAAAATGAAAGAGGCCACTTTCATCGAGGGTTTAACCGAAACCTAAGAGAAAGAGGCCAAGTTCAAGATCAACATGCCCTCAGCAATGTGAAGATTCAAGTTCCACCTTTCTATGGCTCAAGTGATCTGGAGGAGTACCTCACTTGGGTGAACAAAACCGAGAGTCTTTGATGTCATGGGATACAATGATGCTACCAAACTCAAACTAGCTATCATTGAACTTCATGACTATGCCATCATTTGGTGGGAGCAATAGCACCAAGCAAGATCTAGGAACCGAATGGCTCCCATTGACACTTGGGAGGAGCTCAAACATGCCAGGAGAGCTCGGTTCATCCCATGCTACTATGAAAGAGAGTGTGCTCAAAAGTTGCAACATCTCATCCAAGGCAACTGAAGTGTTGAAGACTACCAAAAGGAGCTTGAGAGTGCTTTGATGAGAGCAAATGTCAAAGAGAACAATGAGGCAAAGATGGCAAGGTTCTTGTATGGTTTGAGAGATGACATCTCTCGAGCGGTGGAGCTTTGTGACTATGGCAACTACCAAGAGCTAGTGCACAAAGCTATAAGAGTGGAGAAGCAATTGAAGAGAGGAAGTTCCTACACTTCCTACCACACCTCCAACCGAAACTCATGGAGTAAACCACCCTCCACAAGCAAGCCCTCCACCTCCAAACCCTACCAACCCGCCACCTCCAAGCCTCCATATCAATCCCACCCATAACCGAAACCACCATCTCACCACACTCCCTATTCCACCATACAATCGAAACCAACCTACCCTCCCAAACCTACAAATCCGCCACCTCCAACTAGAACCGTTGAGTGTTTCAAGTGCCTCGGCAAAGGGCACTATGCAAGAGATTGTCCCAACAAGAGAGTCACATGCATATGTGATGATGCTCTTAAGTCCCGTCGGACAGTGGTACACCAATACAAAGGTTCCCGAACCTCGACAAAGACTCCTACGCCGCTTGTTAAGCTCACACCGATGATCGGGTCATAACGCGTGGTACCGGCGAGGGATATCGCCCCTAACTGTCGGCCCAAAACGGCATAAAGCCAACACATAACATCGTGAGTTAACGACCACGGTTGGCATACCGGCTTAGGTCCCGGCGTCCCCGTCAGCCGAACTCACGGACTTCTTACGTGCCAACATAAATATGGGTCCGTTGTCGACCCCCGATAAGCAAGTCCGATATGATATAAGTCCAACCCATATTTAAGCAAAACCCTGCAAACCACTACGTACCATGTGACTAGACCCGGGAGTCACCGGGCCCCACCCTCGACCCAAGTACTAGCCTTTAACTAACCTAATACACATGAAATGTGCATTAAGGAAATTAAACCCCTTACCTTGGCCAAACGGAAACTCTACCGAGGCCACCTACACCTCGCAAAAAACCCCGGAAAACCCGGCTCCGGCCCGAAAAGTGGTAAAGTGACTTTTGAAGTCCCGCACTACACCACCAACACCGAAACAAGCTGACAACCAAACAAAGGTCGAAACTACCAAAACACGACCACCGGAACCCAAACCCGCGCAATCCCGCACTTTTCCTCAAAATTCCACGAAGCTCGGTTTCTCAAACCGAGCTAGAACATCCTTACCCAAACATCCACAAACACATCCAAATCATAAAATCCAGATTCCGACACTTTTACCCGCAACCCCGCAAAAAGGTAACTTTTTCACCTATTGTCCGAAAATGACGTTCCAAACATCATTTCGAACCTACTTCCATCCACAATACCAATTCACCATCCAAATTACCCAAAACACAACACCAACCTAACTAAAGTTCCATTCCAAATTTCGCTAACCACCAACTTTTTACCATTCATCCAAATCAACCCATTCAAAGTTCCAATTGCTTACTTTAACCACCAATTTCACTTCTTAAGCATGCTTACTAACCAATTACACCTTAATCACCCAAAATCAACCAAAACCCTTAACCAAATAATTCGCCATTTGGGCATTTCTTTAAACATGGTGTTCTTCCAAAATTAAACCTTGATTCCTACTCTCCTCCATACCAAGAACAACATACTTAAACATGGAATCAAGAGAATCATCATAACACATAGCAAGGAGTAAACTCAATTCGGTTTCAACTCTTCTTTTCCAACCAAAATTCATGCTTCAAACTTGCTAAAACATGAAGAAGAAAAGCTTACCAAAAGATTAAACCCAGCTTGTTAAACCTCAAAACCCGAAACTTCAAATTTGAGTTTTCAGCACCAACATCACAGCAGACCCGTTTTCGTGCAGCTCAGAATTGGAGGTCTTCCCGACGTTTTTGGACCATGGCCCCTTCAGAAAAGTTGTAGCCAAGAGGTTAAGGAAGATTTCTTCTAACTACCACCAAAGCCAATTCGAAACACAGAAGGACAGATTTAGCCACGAACACAAGAGAAGTATTCTGGCCAGCCAATGAAGAGAGTTCAAGAACTTACTAAGAACATGAAGAAGAGAAGCTTACCAAATCTTAAGCCCAATCCTTGATGAACTCAGCCAAGGATGAAGAACACTTGGGAGCTTGAAAATGGAGATGAAGTTGGCGGATGAGTGATGAGGAAGGAGAAGAAATGTGATTAAATGACTTAATTTGGCATTTTTGGCATAAAACTTCTCTTTTTATGCCAAAATGTGGTGGGCCATGGGACACTTGTCCCATGACAAAATAGTCATACCCATGACTCACCACAAACCCAAAAATATCTGAAATGCCAAGTGTTTTCGCGCCAATCCCGCGCCAACGCCAACCGCGTACTTCCCGACGTACGCGCGTGAAAACCCGAACCAAAATCCGGCCATGCCAAAAATCCACAAAAATTACCATAAAAACCGTCTCGTGAAATAACACGTCAAACACCGAAGCCGTCGAAAAACTTCCATCCCGAGCCCCGGGAATCCCGTCCCGAGCCCCGGGAGTCGCCCGGGACCGAACGTCCCGTCCCAAAAAATATACACCGTAAAAAGGGTCTTAATTTTCCCACGATCCCGAATATGCAAACGGTTTCCTTTTACGAGGTCCAGTGAGCACTACCGAGCCATCTGTACGTCACCAGACAAGTCCCGGCCACGGAAAAATATTTTCCGCGGAAATGTCCGGGGTACTGTAGACCTCAAATCCAGAAGGATTCCCAAAAATAATCCCAGATAAGACTCGGGAGCTCGCTGACCGCCCGAAAACATGACCCGCAGCCAAAACCGAAGCCCTGTGTCACCTGTGTCACAATCCGCTCGGGGTGACCGTACCGGTTTTCCCACTACGCAAAACACTTAATTAACCACATAATTAACATTCAAATACTGATTCCATAAAATAATCACAAGTAATTATGTGATCTGAAAATTACAGTATTTGACCTTCCGGCCGATACTTACAGAAAAGGCAAAACGTCGGGGGTGGGTGTAACAATGCACAACGGACCCATATTTATGTTGGCACGTAAGAAGTCCGTGAGTTCGGTGACGGGACGCCGACCTAAGCCGGTATGCCAACCGTGGTCGTTAACTCACGATGTTATGTGTTGGCTTTATGCCGTTTTGGGCCGGCTAGGGGGCGATATCCCTCGCCGGTACCACGCGTTATGACCCGATCATCGGTGTGAGCTTAACAAGCCGTAGGAGTCTTTGTCGAGGGTTCGGGAACCTTTGTATTGGTGTACCACCTGTCCGACGGGCCTGAAGAGCATCATCCCATAGGCATGTCATAATCCTGATCTATGGAGGACGGTCTTAGTTAGTTCATGGCAGTCTAACCCTAGTCTGCAGGGAAATGTTTTTAAAAGGTTTTACCACTCCCGTACCTACCCCCTTACGGAGTTCTTTCGAGAACTCACCCCCCCACTTGTTATGTTTTCAGGAGATCCGGGCAAACGACCTGCGGTGTAGATTTTCCGCAGTTATCGTTGTGCGTTTTGGCTATAAGGTATTATTGGTTAAGTTGGGGGTGTTTTCTCGTTAGATCTTTATTGCAATCTCTTTTGAGTTGGGTTTGACTTTTATTCTCCTGCTTTTGTTCAAGAAGACAGCACTAGCTAGCAAGGTATTTTTACTGTTTTGGACTCGGCTCTGTAAATGTTCTGCATGTAGGTCAGTTTCAGTACTTGGGTTGTATCTATTTCGTAGGAAGTTTCCGGCCCTACGAAGAGGGCGGAACTTCTTCTGCCTGTATATTTTATCTGCTATTCTCGCGCGATATTACTCAGAAAAACCACTAACGTGTCTCGGGTGCAGGTTTAGGACTAGAAAGTTGTCGTAAAATCTGCAACACGACTTAACCTTAAAAGCGAAAGGGAAACGTTTTAAGGGTTGGGTTTCGTCCACTCCAAACCTATTTAAGAGAACTCCGCGTTCACCCGCCGCCGTCTTCGCAAGCTTCCGCAACCACTCGACAACCGCGCTTCCGGTGTTCCGGGCGGTGGGGTGACAATTTGGTATCAGAGCGGGTTAGGGTTAGAGTTAGGAATGGTTAGACTTTCCGACCTAAAATCTGCTTTTAGCTCTAGGGTAATTTAAATAAAAGAGTTGCAAACTTTTACTAAAATTACACTAGAACTTTAGGAAGATTTAGGATTGGTTAGTTTGCACCATAACCTACGAAACTCAAAGTGGTTAATGAATATCGCGCTAGATGATCCACGAAGGATGTGGATTATCTAATCTTTTCAAGTTAGGCAAGCAAAGGAATTGCTGCCAAAATTCTTTGTTTTAGTTGCATGCATATCATTTACAGAGCCATTAGGAAACTGCTGGTTGCTAACTTGGAGAATAATTTGTCTTTTTGTTTGATACTGTGAGTTTCTAGATGGTTCGCACGAGGCGAGACCGTGCTGTTCGTTCGGACACTTCGGACCCCTCTCGGGAGAGTGACCCCGAGAGGAGGGTCCATCGTCATGATAGGCAGTTAGCACCGAGATCTCCATCACAGTCCCAACAGAGTTCTGGGCGACGCCAGGAGCCCGACCATTTGGTGGAGATCATACGCACTGTTTTGGTTGATGTGCTGAGACGAGGGGATGTACTGTCTGGCGGGGAGAGCGACAGTGAGTATGCACCGACCGTTACACCCACAGACACGGAGACTACATGTACCGATTCCACGCGATATAGATCTGCTTCGATTTCTGAGGAGGAGGGAGATCAGAGTGAGTCGCGGAGTCGCACCCACTCTCGGAGGACCAGGACAGCGGCCAGTACCGCTCGCACCACACGTTGTGCTCGTAGGGATCGGAGTGGTCGATCACCGGTACATCGTCGCCGACCGAGGGATGAGTCCGTTTCGACTCCGGGATACACGGGGACCCGAGACCGCGCAGAGAGGGCACTTGCCGGTTATGATGAGGTTGGGATGATGGAGCGCTTGCAGCGCTTCAGCCCGCCCAAGTTTTCGGGCAAGACGGGGCCGACGCAGCCGAGAGCCGGTGGACCGATATGGAGCGGCTGGTGACCAGATTAGGGTTGCCATCCGAGGCGATGGTATCTCTTGCTACCTTTTATCTCCGTGACGCAGCTCACAACCGTGGCGAGGATAGTTCGGGACCGGGCGGCACGATCGGGAGATGAGGCGTGTTGACCCGGGGATGTCTTGGGAGGAGTTTTCCCGTCTTTACCATGAGAGATGGTTGGGGTATGCTATCAGAGAGCGCCGACAGGCTGAGTTCGACGCACTCACCCAGGGCAGCCGATCAGTCACTGAGTACGAGCTGGAGTTCAGCCGACTGATCCGCTACTCTTCCCAGTCTGACTCTTCAGAGCGAGAGAGGACGAGGAGGTTCATCCGGGGCTTGCGCCCCAGATCAGGGAGCACCTGATTGCTCTCAGTATTTCTGCTTATCATGAGGCCATCCAGAAGGCCCTTTTGCTGGAGACTGAGAGGAGCGGAGCTGTAGCCACACCTTCCCGACCACAGAGCAGCGGGAAGCCGTCGGGCCAGCGAGGCCAAGGCGCGGCGTGGGACAGAGCAGGCCGGGCAGATTTGGCTGTGGCATGAGCAGGACTCCTTTACACAGCTTGCCGTATGCCGAGACTACGGCAGACGTCATGAGGGTCGGACGTGCTTGAGCACCCCACGGAGAAGTGCTTGGTCTGATAAATCCTTTTGCAAGAATCTCATCTAATTTTTTCTTTAACTCATTCATCTTTATTATAGGCATGCGATAAGGAGGGACAGAAATAGGAGTAGAACCTGGTTGGAGCCGAATCTCAAACGTGACCTCTCGCTCCGGTGGTAGCCCTGGAAGATCCTCCGAAAATACTTGCGGAAAGTACCGCATAATCGGAATCTTTTCCACTCCATTCGGGTGTCAGCTGGATTCAATTCAGAATATTCTTCCTCGTTCACCACCGGGACCCGATCCAGCACCTGAAGCTCCATACTGTGTTCCACAACCTCCCCATCCGGCGCAACAGACAGAGGTACCACCTCTCCAGATATCCTGATCTGCCGCTGGGCACAGTCAATCTGAACAGAATTCTTAGATAGCCAATCCATCCTAAGAATCACATCATACTTGAACATTCAGAACTAACAGATCGGACGAAAATTTGTGCCCTCCCACTATCAGGACACAATCTCGAGCCATCTCACTCGAGAACAGATATTGACTCCCAGCAGTTTTAATTAGAAAAACATCAGATAACTGATAGACAGATAATCGCAGAGATTGAGCACATCTCTGTGCTACAATCGATGTAGAGGCACCGGTATCAAACAGAACATTAACAGAGATATCGTTCAAGAGGCAGTGTATCTTTCAACGCTCCTCGCCGAGCTGACTCGCCCGCTCAATCCGAAGACTCGCCAGCTCGAGGCGGCTGTGTTGGAGGAAGTGGTGGTCATGCTGGTTGTCGCGAACCTCTATGAAATGTTTCCCGCCCCTGCGTGCACTAGGTTGCCGTGTAGGCGGTGCACGAGGAAAGCCGCGACTCCTCTCTTGGCATCGAGGACGATCGCGAATCCAATTCTCTGTGGATCCGCATCTAAGACACTGGCCAGACTCCCGATAACATGGTCGACCGTCATGAAACGTCCCACAACTGCGACAAGGTGGTACAGATGGTGCTACAAGAACGCCTTTTCCTCTGTCGCTCGGTCCGCCCTCGACGCCTACCCGTAACCTCTCAATGGTCTTCGTGATATCTGAAATCCAGAACCTGATACGTTCTCACGAGGCCGATAAGGGGACTCCTCCTGCTCCAAAAGCTGAGCCTTCTGAACTGCCTCACGGTAAGTAGTGATACCTAGAGTTCGCAATGCCCATCGGATATCGGGGCGCAGTCCCCACACAAATCGCTTGGCCTTCTGCTCCTCAAACTCGTAAAACAGAGGAACAAAATGAACCAACTGAACAAACTCTTGTTCATAGTCTTGCACGGTCCTGTCGCCCTGCTGTAGGCTATTGAACTGCCTTTGACGGAGATCTCGAACGGCATCACCGATATAGTACTCGAAATACTCAGAAAACTCTTCCCAACCCATACCGGGTCCTCGCTCATCTCTACGCTCGAACCGCACTCTCTTGCCACTTTGTACACTCCTCCACCAATGATTCGCCTGGCCTGCCGATTATATCAGCCAGGGACACCATGATAGGGGAAGACAAGTGTAACATCCCGAGCATCTTCTCCATATCGAAAATCCAGGTCTCGGCGGCTTTCGGTCCTCCTTTGCCATCAAACTTCATCGGATTCAGACGCAAAAACCGTTCAAGAAACACTCCCGGATCGGGTTCATGCCGAACAAGTCGTCTGCGAGGCTCGCGGGAACTCTCTAACTCATCATACTCATCACCTCGACGCCGCCGACGATGGTAATGCTCATCCTCGATCGATCAGATCTGATCTCACGATAAACTTGAGCACACCCTTCCCGTACGAGTGACAAGATGAACCGTGGTACGAGTGACAAGATTCTCCTCATTCGGACCTTGCCGAACCCTTGGAGTAACCTGAGCCAACACAGGCAGTATCGTCGTAACTATATCCCGGATCTGTATCAGAGTCTGCGCAAGATCAGTGTGTTGTTGCTGAGGATGCAACTGTTGTTCTGGATCCTGATCCTCTGGAACAACTCTCGAGTATCTGGGTCCTCGCCTCGCTCATCCTAATCTCGTTCGCCGATGGCGAGTATTAACCATAATTCCTAAAATTCACAATACCGTAAATGATACACGATGGTAAGTGTCTAATAAAAGCTAGCAGTGGTTTTCCTATTGGCTCTGTAATGTAAATGTAATGCATGATGCAATCACACCCTCCGATTCACATAGACATCGAAACTCCAACTCGAATATCAACCTCTTATGAGATCCCGATTCGATCCATATAGTACGCCTCGAAGAACCGATCCTCGCCGACATCCCTTCCAAAAATGTTCAAGTAAGAGGGTGGCCAGACCTCCTACCGAAACATCCTTGGAATCGAATGGAAGCGCAGTGGCACGTCCCATCAAGCTCGCACACGCATGCAGTTCACCGGACTATACCAAACTCGAACACAATCTTACCAGATTCTCGTACTTTGACTAAACCTCGCTTTGATACAAACTTTACTATTACCCCCGTGAGCGGCGCGAAGCCGGGCAAAGCGAGCGGAATTGGAGCCGGGGGTAACAGCCGTCGGAGTGTTCCTAAGGTGTGATGGTCCAACCCCACCCCTTTAAACTTTTTCCATGAAATAAGCTTGTCGTACAAGTAACGAGAAACATACGAGTTCAACATACTTATACACATTCCTAAACCGATACAAGTGTCATGCAAAACTAAATGTGCTAGCATTTACATTTACAGAGCCAGAACCTTCTACTGAACAAAATACCTACGTGTGTGGAGGGATCTGGAACACCAAGGTCCTCAGACAAAACTCCACGTAGGTCACCGCTGCTGCCAAACACAGTTCAAAAGACAACAATTAGGCATCTCACAAAGTGTCCAGAATCAGAATCAGATCTTACAGATATCACAACCACTGAATCGAAAAGCAGACTCAGAATTCATTAGTACTGAAACACAAACACCGAAAGCACCGAGAGCCTTTACTCTTTGGGCTTCATATCGATGAGCCTCAAACAGTGAACAGACAAGGGTGAGTCCTCAACGAGAACTCAGTAAGGGTTGGCATAGGGTAGGGTATCTCAGAAATACAGAGTATTCGGAACTGAAACACCTGCACAGAAAAAATACAGATACAAACAAACAATAATAATAATAATAACATTCATTAGTTAGACGGATTCGGCAGACCTCTGAGGCTCTTAGCCTTACGGAAGAGGATTTGAGTATCGTAATATCAGAATTTATCAGAGGCATTGTACCAGCCCGGTGTCCGGAATCTCCGCCGAATGATCAGATTCTGCACAACTAATACGTAAGATAACTTGTCAACCAAGTTATTCTCAAACAGATAAGATTTCCACGCAGCCGAATCGTCCCATGCACGAAGAACGAAATTCACGAAACCGCGGCGGAGAGGAGCGTGCACGATGCCGTTTCTGCAGACTTTCAGATTCTTTCTCTCCTCACAACTGAACAACAGAACATGCAAATTCAGATTCTGATCCGTGGAAAACATATAATTCATCACTGTAAACAACGTACCTCCTTACCACAGAAATCGGATTAGTTTTGAAGAAGACCACCTTGAGCTCAAATCTTGAGAGTTCACAGAGATGTCGCGGGTGAGAGTAACAGAAATGAAAACGTGAACTTTCTCTCCCTTCTATACCATTTAACCGACTTCTTTACCTTGTAGGAGAGGAAACCTCTCTAAATTTTCCACATCTACAAATTGGTCCTCAACCTTTGCAAAGTTGCGATTTCATCCAACAGCAACTCGCATAACTTCCAAATGGAAATTCTTAGAGAACCAAAACTCTCCGAGACTCCATAATATACGAAAAACATGTCCAACATGTACAATCAAAATTCCCGATTCCATAGAAATCAGAAAATAGACCGGAAATCTTACAGAACTATCTCGGAAGTCGTCCGACTCACCATGACCGTACATCAATAGTGGTACACTACCCAAGCAATCGCGCCTCGCATAGTATCATAATCATACAAGGCCTTCGCAAGGTCTCATCCTTGTGGTCTCCAGACGCCTTCACAAGGTCTCATCCTTGTGGTCTCCGGTCTCACTGCGCGGGGTCTTGCCTTCGCGGGCCTCAAGTCTCGCATGGGCGATGTCTCATACTCACCTTTGCGTCTCTTGGGCCTTCGCGGGTCACCCTCGCGGTCTCAGGTCTTCCCCTTGCGACCTCACTCGCCTTCATGGGTCTTACTCCCAGTCTCAGCTCGCCTTCGCGAGGACTCTCCTGCCTATGCTGGCCCCGCCCAGATAGGACTCTTACACCCAGGTTCGTGCAAACCTCACTCCTTATTTGGCTATATTCTATCTGGGCCTTCGCCCTTACAGGCCTTCGCCCGCCACTTGCTCCACTTGGAGATTGACCACTTGGTCGTCTGACATCAACCGGCCAATAAGGAGGACAAAGACGAGCACAGGAGATCTTCACCAGATCCATACGCCGACACATTCTCGACAAACGAATCACCTAAGGCGGTTTGTTGAGATCTTCATCATCACAACCGCCTTATCTCCAATCGATCGGCACGAGACTTATCTCAAACAGCTGTCTAAAGGCTTCAACCGGGGAGGCTCTTCTCCCGGCATCACTCTATAAATAGGGTGATATCCACCTTAAACCGGGTAAGCTACTACACGCCCCCACTCCCCTCTTGCTGCTTCAAGTATCCTTCCTATCTTTTCTGATTACTCTAAACAGCAAGCTTGGAGTCTCAAGAACATCATCTTCTCCACCACCTCAACCGAGAGTCCGGGCCTTGTTAAGGAACGAGACTATCATCTCGGCGAGAGGCAATTATGTCTCTGCCTCGCCGGCCCCCACAGCTTCCCGGCCATCTCGAGCCTAAAAGGAAGGCACCCGCAGAGAAACCTGGTCCCACGGGTGAAGCTGCCCTGACTTGTCTCTGGAGCCTTTGAAGAAGTTGAGATCTCCCCCGGAAAGAAGTTTCGGGTGGGAAAGGACCTCGAGGAAAAGGACCAGCAAGCGCTCATCCATCTCCTCCATGCCAACAATGATATCTTCGCATGGAGCCCTGAGGACCTACCAGGAGTTGATCCTGCTGTTATTTCTCACAAGTTAAGTGTACTTCCCGGCTTTAGCCCGGTTAGACAGAAAACAAGGGGCATGGTGTCACCGCACGCCGCCCGAGCCCGGCCGGAGGCGGGGCGCGCCGGACGCCGGAAGCGGAAGCCGGAATGGAAAGGAGTGGCAGGTTCATCGAGACCCGCCGCGCGTAGCGGACCCGAGAACGGAAGGATTGTGGAAGCAGACTAACGGAAATTTCATGCGTATAACCAAAAATAAAATGCAACCATACAATTCATGCACTAATAACAGAGTAAGCCCCGCCCGCCGTGGACGAGTGCTTACGCACCAAAACCCATATACATACAGAATTCACAGCACCTAAAATGTCTAGCAAGCGCCAAGCGCTGAGAACAGATATAGAACAGAATATACCAATGTATATACAGACATACAACCATCATAGCAATACAGAAAGTGTGCATATGCAACTACAGAGCCAACCTTAGAATCTAAGTAACAAAATACCTTGCGCGGGATTCACACCAAGTACACAACCCCGGACCGCAAGGTGCAACTGCTGCAAAACACACCCAAGGTAGGACCTCACGGAATCCTACTCCGCAGGCCGCTTATCGCCCACCAAAACCCAAAAACAGAACCCAAAGAAGGGTGAGTCCTAAGAGGACCCCGTAAGGGATTTGGGGTAAGATAAGTATATGCAACCCCGCAAAACAGAAAGATGGCAATATACGCAATGTATACGAATAACATACATGTACTTAAACAAATCGGAATCCCGAAGGATGTGCGATTCCAAATCGCCATAAACCTTATAACAGATCGGAGCAGCCTCCCACTAAGGGGAGTCGGAAGCCGAAGCTATTACGAAGCATGGTGCACCAGTGGGTAGCGAACCCACAATCGCCGTAGTGTTAGCAGCATGAGTATACCATAAGGCATACTCCTACAAACGTAGGATTAATGCATGCAGTATGCTACAAGGCATACACCTACGAGATCACGAACTTACCTTAAAGCGAAATTTCCAAATACCTGCAAAATGTAGAAGTGCTACAATACATACACCTACAGACTACGAATATGCTCTAGGCATATAATACAAATACCGCAGCAGAAAATGAAACTAAACATACACCTATCTTACCAAAAATAGCAGAACCAAACCCTTACCTCAAAATCCAGAGTATTGGACCGATTCTGGATAACACCTACACCGTGCCCCGAAACTTAGAACTCCTCTTTTCCTAACCACCGAAACTCGAGAATCTGCCAAACCAAGTTGAATTAGCATCCTCATCAACCACACTACCAAACTACAACCCCGACCCCAAAACCGAAAATCCGGCTGCATTTCCGTAAAATTCCAGATTTTCACGTAAACGCCGTAATTCGTAACCAACCTAGACAATGCAAGATTTCACATTGACAAACATCATACAATAAGCAGAACTGATCAAATCCGACCTTAAACCCTTCATTACCCGCCATTTTCCGATAATCCCGATTAATTGTAACTTTTTCATTCCTTAACCGAATTCAACATTTCAAACTTCCATCCACTCCTAAATTCAAGCCCAACACCATATTAACCTCCAATTTAACCAAAATGAACCTCCAACTTTGAAAAAGAATCATTCCAAGATTTCGGTTCTTAATCAACTTTTCATCCAACTTTCAATTCAATCCATTCAAGCTTCCACATAATCATATTAATCACCAATTCCACTTCCTAAGCATGCTTACTAACCAATTACACCAAAATCAATAAAACCCCTTCACTTATCAATTCGGCCAAAGAGGAGGTTTTCTCACCCAACCTCCATTTCAATCCAAACAAAGTTCCATTTGCACTCTTTAATCACCAATTACATTTCTAAACCATGAATGCTATCCAATTGCATCCAAAACAACAAAATGCACAATGAACACCAACCTAAAAATTCGGCCATTTGGGGCTTTTTAACCAACTTGTTTTCCATCAAATTGAATCCATACACAAGCTTAGAATCATGCTAGGACTAACATACTTGAAGCATGAAACAAGATAACAAACACACATCATTTTGGAAAATTATCCAAAATTTCGCCAAAAGAAATCTTCATCCAAGATGTGTTTTCCAAAATCCAACACTTGATTAATACTCTCCTACCACCCAAGAACAACATACTAAAACATGGGAGGAAGAGAATCATCCTAGCTTATAGCTAAGAACAAACCCAACATTTACCAAAACTCTTCTTTTCTTCACTAATCTACCAAACTAATGAGAAAAGAGGAGTTAGGGAGGTAGTTTCCACTCAAAGCACGCAATACCTCTTTGATTTGAGCCTAGATGCAGAACTTCAAGCTTTGAGCAAGCTCCCATGGAGGTTTCGGCAGAAGCAAGGCAAGAGGAAGAAGAAGAGAAGTGAAAATGAGTTTTAACTCATTTTATGAAATATTATGTCATAATATATATATCTCCTCTTAACCCATACCTCTCTACTTAAATAGAAAAAGCCAAGTGTCCCATTTCTTCTCCCAATTGCTGCCGAAAAGAACAAATGTTGCCCATGCTGATTTCTTTTAAATTTGCACCCCATTGCAAATTAACTCCCAATTTTTCCGAAAGTTCCAATTCTTTTTGCCCAAAAATATTTACCGAACTCCAAAATTAACGAAAATTGGGCACAACCTCAGAATATTATAACATTCACAGAACATTTTTCAGAAACTCATTTACCTTTCCGGAGTGTCCTACCGAGCTCGCTGAACCCGAACCGTAACCCGACGCGCGAGCGTGTCCAATGTAACCAAAATCCCATCACACCAAAATTCCTCAAAAATACCAATAAATTCCAACTTAAATTATAACACAACTTACCCCAAAGCCGTCAGAAAATTTCCATCCCGAGCCCCGGGATTCCCGTCCCGAGCCCCGGGAGTCTCCCGGAACCGAACGTCCCGCCCCAAATATTAAACTCCACAACCATCACCGGGACGTCTCCACGACTCCAAAACTGCTAACGGCTTCCCAAACTGAGATCTCGAGAGTGCTACCGATCCCGCCAGTACGTCCCGAGGCGACTCCCGACAACCCCGGCGCTTTAAAAATATTTTCGCGGAAACGTCCGGGGACCCACACGACCTCAAATACGGAAGGGTTCGCCAAAATGATACTCGGATAGGGCTCGGGAGCCGCCCGAACGCCGAAAACGTGACCCGCAGCTAAAACCGAGCCCCGGTCACCCGGTCGCAACCCGCTCGGGGTGACCGTGAACATTCTCCCCTTAGAACTCTTGGTCCTCCAAGAGTAGCCTGAATCACCTGACAGTGTCGCTACCAACCGTAAAATATGAACACCCTCTAACCTGAACAATCGGACCACCGTATCAAGTGCGGCGGGAGTGGTAGTTTAGACTACCATACAGCCTCACGGCGTCCCACCCTCCGGTGCATCTTATTGCACTCCGAGTCGCTTGCCGGTATTTCTACCGCACAACCCTGCATAGATCGAACCTAAATCTAACCGATCCACAACAAAGTTATCCTCGAAGACATTACGTAAAATGTAAACAGTTGGGGGAAAGATCAACCTAACAACTTACTCTAGAAACTCATGAGAACCGATAAAATTGGGGTAACTTGCCCCGCCTATCAAATCTTACTGTCTCTCCGAACGGTGCTACCTCCACCAAATTCTATTACCAAACTCATATTCAAGAGCCCTACGGCGACGGTTCGTACAAACAAGTGGTGCGATCATTCGCGGTTTTAATCCGCGCCTATAACAATCTGATCTTCGCCGTAGTCTCCTCAAAAGCTCGGGTCCTGCCTTAACCCCATCGACGCATCTGTCCAACAAGATGGTGTCATACACCTCCGCATACAACACCTCATAGGGTGCCATGTCAAACGTAGCTCGAAAGCAATCGTTGTATGAGAACTCTATCAAAGTAATCGCTAGTCCCAAACTCCTCCAAAATCCAAAGTACAGATTCGCAACATATCCTCCGATATCAGATTCACCCGCTCCGACCGTCCGTCCGTCTCGTGGGTGATAAGCGGTATTCGGATGGAGTCGCGTGCCCAATGCTTCATGAAAAGCAATCCGTAACCGTCACAGTAAAACACGGATTATGGTCAGATTCAATGGAGTCTGGTACTCCATGCAAACGCATAATCTTCTCGATGTAAAGCCGACAAGCTTCTCCAGAGGGTCTATGACCCGAATAAGCAGAAAGTGTACGCACTTTGTCAGCCGATCCACAAAACCCAGATAGCATCATGATGAAACCGTGTCAGGGCAGTGCAGTCAGAAAGTCCATCATAACATTACCCCACTTCCCAGCATCGGAATGGACAAAGTCTGCAGTGTCCCTGCCGGTTCTCGATGCTCACACCGCCGAGTGTGCCCCCTCTAAAATCTCATTCCGTAACTCCCGATCCTCCGGTACATAAAGGCAATCTGGGAAGTATAGCAATCCTCGCCTATACCGAAACGTCGGTAACAAATAAATCCTTATCTTCCCGGATAACTTATTCAATACCAAATCTCTACATTGCGCTTCGCGCATCCTATCAAGCCACTCGTAATGTATAATAAGTGTAATAACCTCGAGCACGCTCCCGTAGCCGCCACTGTGCCAAAGGCACGCCGACCACTCTTCTCGCACTACCACCGACATTTCCTCTCTTAATTAAGCCGGTATACTTCCTGCTCAGAGCATCGGCAACCGTGTTGCCCTTGCCAGAGATGTACTCGATACAGCAACCATAGTCCTTAATGTATTCGAGCCATCTATGCTGCCTCAAATTAAGCTCCATCTGTAAACAGATATTTCAGACTATTATGGTCTGTAATAATCTGAAATTTATTAACAAACAGATATTTCTTCCAATGTTTCAGCGTATAAACTACTATCGCCAACTTCAGATAATGTGTCAGATAGTTCAGCTCATGCGGTCGTAGCTGCATCGACCCATAAGCTACCATAAAACGCTCTGCACCAACACACATCCCAAACCAGATGTGGAAGCATCCGTATAATTCACATACGGTAAGATCGGATCTGAAAGAGTCGAGAATCGGAGCGTTAGTCAACTACCGCCTCAACTTCGAAAATTCTGCCACACTTATCGGGACCAGATATACAGCTTGACCCTTCTTGGTCAATCACAGAAGCGGAGATGCCAGAATAGAAAATCCCAGTGCAAACCTCCGATAATATCCTCCTACCCCCAGGGAGCTCCTGAACTCCCGTACTGTGGCAGGTTGTTTCCAATCCCGAACTGCCCTCACCTTCTCTCGGGTCCACAGCATGACCATGCTCAAATAATGTGTTTCGTAAGAGTGACTTCCCGAATCCGTAACTCACACCGAGAATTTGGCATAAAGCTGATGTTCCCAAAGTGTCTGCAGTAACCACCCTCGATGATCCCGATGCGAATCCTCATCCCGAGAATATATCGAATATCATCAATAAAACCATCGGAAATGAGTCCAAGTACGGTCGGAACACCCGATGCATCGATCCATGAATGCCGCTGTAGCATTGGTCAGCCCGAATGTCTTGACCGTAAACTCAAAGCGTCCCAAATCGGGTGCGGAAAGCGCCTTAGGTATGTCCTCTTCCTTCACTCTAAGCTGAAATTACCTGCATCGTAGATCAATCTTTAAGAAAACCCTCAAACCTCGAAGTTGATCAAAAGATCGTTAATCCTCGTAACGGATACTTATTCTTCCCAATAAGAGCATTCAACCGTCTGTAATCAATACAAAGTCAGAGTGTCCCATCATTCTTCTTAACAAACAAAACCAGAGCACCCCACGCTGAAGTGCTCGGTCGGACGAAACTCTTTTGCTGTGATTCCTCCAGTTGCTTCTTCTACTCCTACATCTCAGAAATAGGCATCCGATAAGGAGGAATAGATATCGGAGCAGTACCCGACCGCAGTAAATCTCAAGCACAATTTCCCGCTCGGTGGTAATCCGGCAACTCCTCCGAAATACCGCGGAAAATCTCGAACCCATGGTAAACCATCCAACTTCAACCTAGTATCACCTCATTCAGATCATAGCATTCCCTGCACCAACTATCGGCGGCTGATCCAGAATCTGTAGCTCCTTACTGTGCTGTGCGATAGTCAAACCAATCGGAGTCGTGAGAGGTAGTACCTCTCCAGAAACCATAATGGTTCGGGTTGCACAATCAATGTGCACAGAATTCTTGGATAGCCAGTCCATCCCAAGAATAATATCATAGTTCGCGTGTCTAAAACCAATAAATCCGATACCATCCGATGTCCGCTACGTATATCGTACAACCCCGAACCATCTCATTGGAAAATAGAAACTGACTTCCTGCAGTTTTTACTAAATGCGTTTGAGGCAAGGTACTAACAGACAGATACAGAAATGTAACACATTTCGGTGTTACAATGAGAACAAATGCTCCTGTATCAAATAACGCATAAACCGGTATCTCATTCGGAAATATAGTACCTTACAGAACTTCCTGCTGACTCGCCCTACAAGAAGAGGGCAATCCTGCACTCCAAAGAGTATCAGACCTGCTACGTAAACATCGGCCCTCCTGCCGATAACAAATTCAACCTGAACGATACCTACTACAAATCGGATAAGATCGTGCCGGTGGTGCTCCCTCTCTACCACTACTAAACTGTCCATGCTCCAATTATTTATTTTGCTACCAATTTCCAATTTATTTCCCGACTCCAGATCTTCCTCAATACCGCAAATCTGAGTCCCGGTCACTCCCGGAGCCGTTTCTCCGCCTGTAATCCCGAAAATCGTCCGACGGCAACCCCCGCCCCAAAAATATTTTCCGCGGAAATGTCCTAGACCTTCGCCAGACACTAGAAATCAGATATCGGGTCAATCCGAACTCCGGTTCAACTGAAGCAATCGGCCGAGTAGCCGTTGCCCGGCCAACCGGCTCGAATAGCCTCCCTCCGTGAGTTTGTCAATTCCTCGCAACCCAAGTCTCTACTACCTCGCCCTCCTCGGCCGCTGAACCTCGGGGGAATTCAGACTCAAACCTCTCCAAAAGTCCAACCTCGTCGGACCGGTGTTCAGATCTCCTCGTCGTTAATAGGACCGACGAGAAGTCTAGGTGTCGTAGTGACCACCCTTGTCGAGTCACTCACTTATCGATCCCAAAACTATGGCGAGCGGTGGCTTAAGTCTTGCTATCACCACCTGATCAAAATGCCCTTACCGTGGCATAAACAGATTTTCCCCGCCATCGCCGCCTGAACCGGCTAAGCCGGCGGTAATACCAAATCGAGAGGGGTCCTTACGACCACTAAACCTCGGGGTGGTGAGTGTGGTTGTTCGCACTCGGGTTACACCGAACCCGTATCCTATTCCACGGAGGTGTGGGATCCCGTCCCCACCCCTCCGGTATCAAAACACGTTGTCCACGCGTGTTAACCATATCTCCAAAATTTCAGACCAAACAGAGTCCATACAAAAATCGGTCACTCCTAATATCTACAGAAGCTAGCAGCAGTTTTCTAAGGCTCTGTAGTGCAATGCGACTTGACACGAAGTTACTTCTCGAATGATAAAATCATGCATTTCACGTAATCACGAAGCTTCATGCTTATTTCACCAAATCTTTTCCTAACACACAATTTTACGTACCTGAAACTTTTCCACAATCCCCTTACTCGTAATAATCTTACCAGAATTCCAGAAATCCCGAGTGCCGAAATCTGCGACTATCAGGATAACTTGAAGGATCAACTTTGTTCCACAATTTTATTTTGAAGTGGTTCGAGTAAGGAGGTGGCCAATCTCCGTACCAAACCATTCTAAAATAAAATGTACAACAATAGTTGTCACTTCAAGTCACCACTGACGACCAATATGGTCACTTACTCGCTCGATACCAACTTGTCACCGCACGCCGCCCGAGCCCGGTTGCGGAGGCGGGGCGCCGGACGCCGGAAGCGGAAGCCGGAATGGAAAGGAGTGGCAGTTTCATCGAGACCCGCCGCGCGTAGCGGACCCGAGAACGGAAGGATTGTGGAAGCAGACTAACGGAAATTTCATTCGTATAACCAAAAATAAAATGCAACCATACAATTCATTCACTAATAACAGAGTAAGCCCCGCCATCCGAGGACGATTGATTACGCACCAAAACGCATATACATACAGAATTCACGTAACCTAAAATGTCTAGCAAGCGCCAAGCGCTGAGAACAGATATAGAACAGATATACCAATGTATATACAGACATACAACCATCATAGCAATACGTAAAGTGTGCATATGCAACTACAGAGCCAACCTTAGAATCTAAGTAACAAAATACCTTGCGCGGGATTCACACCAAGTACACAACCCCGGACCGCAAGGTGCAACTCTGCAAAACACACCCAAGGTAGGACCCTCACGGAATCCTACTCCGCAGGCCGCTTATCAGTCTACCAAACCCAAAAATGTAACCCAAAGAAGGGTGAGTCCTAAGAGGACCCCGTAAGGGATTTGGGGTAAGATAAGTATATGCAACCCCGCAAAACAGAAAGATGGCAATATACGCAATGTAATACGTAATAACATACATGTACCAGAAACAAATCGAATCCCGAAGGATGTGCGATTCCAAATCGCCATAAACCTTATAACAGATCGAACGACACCTCCCACTAAGGGGAGTCAAGCCGAAGCTATTACGAAGCATGGTGCACCACTGGGTAGCGAACCCACAACTGCCGTAGTGTTAATGCATGCAGTATACCATAAGGCATACTCCTACAAACGTAGGATTAATGCATGCAGTATGCTACAAGGCATACACCTACGTATCACGTAACTTACCTTAAAGCGTAAATTTCCAAATACCGCAAAATGTAAGTGCTACAATACATACACCTACAGACTACGTAATATGCTCTAGGCATATAATACCGAAATACCGCAGAAATGTAAAATGAAACTAAACATACACCTATCTTACCAAAAATAGCAGAACCAAACCCTTACCTCAAAATCCAGAGTATTGGACCGATTCTGGATAACACCTACACCGTGCCCCGAAACTTAGAACTCCTCTTTTCCTAACCACCGAAACTCAGAATCTGCCAAACCAAGTTGAATTAGCATCCTCATCAACCACACTACCAAACTACAACCCCCGACCCCAAAACCGAAAATCCGACAGAATTTCCTTAAAATTCTAGATTTTCACAGAATCGTCAGAATTCAGAACCAACCTAGACACTGCAAGATTTCACATTGACAATCATCATACAATATGCATAACTGATCAAATCCGACCTTAAACCCTTCATTACCCGCCATTTTCCGATAATCCCGATTAATTGTAACTTTTTCATTCCTTAACCGAATTCAACATTTCAAACTTCCATCCACTCCTAAATTCAAGCCCAACACCATATTAACCTCCAATTTAACCAAAATGAACCTCCAACTTTGAAAAAGAATCATTCCAAGATTTCGGTTCTTAATCAACTTTTCATCCAACTTTCAATTCAATCCATTCAAGCTTCCACATAATCATATTAATCACCAATTCCACTTCCTAAGCATGCTTACTAACCAATTACACCAAAATCAATAAAACCCCTTCACTTATCAATTCGGCCAAAGAGGGGTTTTCTCACCCAACCTCCATTTCAATCCAAACAAAGTTCCATTTGCACTCTTTAATCACCAATTACATTTCTAAACCATGAATGCTATCCAATTGCATCCAAAACAACAAAATGCACAATGAACACCAACCTAAAAATTCGGCCATTTGGGGCTTTTTAAACCAACTTGTTTTCCATCAAATTGAATCCATACACAAGCTTAGAATCATGCTAGGACTAACATACTTGAAGCATGAAACAAGATAACAAACACACATCATTTTGGAAAATTATCCAAAATTTCGGCCAAAAAGAAATCTTCATCCAAGATGTGTTTTCCAAAATCCAACACTTGATTAATACTCTCCTACCACCCAAGAACAACATACTAAAACATGGGAGGAAGAGAATCATCCTAGCTTATAGCTAAGAACAAACCCAACATTTACCAAAACTCTTCTTTTCTTCACTAATCTACCAAACTAATGAGAAAAGAGTAGTTAGGGAGGTACTTACCACTCAAAGCACCCAAAACCTCTTTGATTTGAGCCAAGATGAAAAACTTCAAGCTTGGAGCAAGCTCCCATGGAGGTTTCGGCAGCAGCAAGGCAAGAGGAAGAAGAAGAGAAGTGAAAATGAGTTTTAACTCATTTTATGAAATATTATGTCATAATATATATATCTCCTCTTTAACCCATACCTCTCTACTTAAATAGAAAAAGCCAAGTGTCCCATTTCTTCTCCCAATTGCTGCCGAAAAGAACAAATGTTGCCCATGCTGATTTCTTTTAAATTTGCACCCCATTGCAAATTAACTCCCAATTTTTCCGAAAGTTCCAATTCTTTTTGCCCAAAAATATTTACCGAACTCCAAAATTAACGAAAATTGGGCACAACCCTCAGAATATTATAACATTCACAGAACATTTTTCAGAAACTCATTTACCTTTCCGGAGTGTCCTACCGAGCTCGCTGAACCCGAACCAGAACCCGACGTGCGAGCGTGTCCAACAGAACCAAAATCCCATCACACCAAAAATTCCTCAAAAATACCAATAAATTCCAACTTAAATTATAACACAACTTACCCCAAAGCCGTCAGAAAATTTCCATCCCGAGCCCCGGGAGTCCTGCCCCGAGCCCCGGAGTCGCCCGAACCGAACGTCCCGCCCCAAATATTAAACTCCACAACCATCACCGGACGTCTCCACGACTCCAAAACTGCAAACGGCTTCCCAAACTGAGATCTCGAGAGTGCTACCGAGCCCGCTGTACGCCCCGAGGCGACTCGACAACCCTCCGGCGCCAGAAAAATATTTTCGGCGGAAACGTCCGGGGGACCCACACGACCTCAAATACGGAAGGGTTCGCCAAAATGATACTCGGATAGGGCTCGGGAGCCGCCTGAACGCCGAAAAACGTGACTCGCAGGCCAAAACCGGAGCCCCGGGTCACCCGGTCGCAACCCGCTCGGGGTGACCGTAACACATGGCCCCTGACCGAAAGGACTTTGTACGCACAGAGGTGCAGAAATTGCTTAAGGCAAATATAATCAAGGAAGTTCACTACTCGAATGGGTTGCGAATGTTGTCCTCGCCGATAAAGAGGGCGGTCGGTGGCGACTTTGTGTGGATTACAAGGGGGTTAATAGGGCTGCCCAAGGGACCCCTATCCCTTACCGTCTATTGACCAACTGGTTGACTCAACCGTTCATCACTCGGTCTTTTCTTTTCTCGATGCTTACAGCGGGTACCACCAAGTCTTTATGGACCCTGAGGACGCGGTAAAAACCACCTTTACTACTGGCGAGGTCGTATATCATTATATCAGAATGCCTTTCGGCTTAAAGAATGCGGGGGCTACTTTCCAAAGGCTTGTAAATCAAGTCTTCGCAGGCCAGATTGGCCGAAATCTTGAAGCTTATGTGGATGACATTGTGGTCAAAAGCAAGGCCACCTCAACCCATCTCACAGACTTGAAGGAAACATTCGACAACTTCCGCAAATACAATATGCGATTAAACCCAAAGAAGTGTATCTTTGGCGTAGGTGAAGGAAAGTTTCTGGGGTACCAAATCTCCAAAGGAGGAATCCATGCAAATCCCAAAAAGATTGAGGCAATCACTACCCTGCGCACCCTGTGGGACTCAAAGAAGTCCAACAACCGGCAGTGAAAGCTAGTTGCCTTGGGACGATTCGTCTCCAAATTAAGTGATCGCTGCAAACCTTTCTTCGATCGATTCGCAAGAAAAAGCTTGCAAATGGACGGAGGAATGTCGGGAGGCATATGCCTCCATCAAACAGCACTTGCAAGAACTACCGCACTCAAGTGCCCTAGGCCGTGCGATGACCTGGTCCTCTACCTTGCCACCTCGTAAAAAAGTGTCGCTTCGTCCTTATTAAGGAAGAGGCCGCCAAACAAAGGGGCCGGTCTATTACACCAGCCATACTTCCAAGATACGGAAACAAGGTATCCTCCTCCAAAAGGCTATATTGTCTCTTGTATATGCAGCAAGGAAGCTCAAGCCCTACTTCCAAGGGCACACCATTATAGTCCGAACAGACTTGCCAATTCAGACATCCTAAGACGCCCGAGCATTCGGGACGCCTCGCCAAGTGGTGTATTGAACTTGGCGGTTTTAACATCAATTATGAGCCCAGAAAGGCAATTAAAGGCCAGGCCCTCGCCGACTTTATTGCGGAATTCTCGGATAATGATATCCTCTCGGCCCCTGAGCAGGACTCCGCACCTCGACCAACTCCTCCCGAATGGGACTTATTTGTAGATGGCTCATCCAAGCTTGAATCCCCGCGGGGTGTGTACCTACGTGGACCCCTAGGTATGGAAGTATTCCTTCGTGTCTCTTTTCAATTCCAAGTAACTAACAATGTTGCAGAATATGAGGCCCTCGTCGTGGGGCTGAAACTCGCCAAAAGAGCGGGCATTCGCCGCCTCCATGTCCACAGCGACTCGCAATCGGTGATTCACTGTGTCCAAGGGTGCGCCGAGTGCAAGGACGCCACCCTCATCAAATACCTTAAGGTGGTAAACGCCTTACGAACCGACTTTGAAGAAGTCATCTTCATACATGTTCTCGCTCCGAGAACACTACAGCAGACATGCTATCAAAGGGAAAAACTCCTCCACCTCGGCCACGCTGGCCGTCCTTCCATCACGGAAGATATTGATATTGCCTCTCTAGCAACACATGATCCAGTCGCAGATCGAGAAACCCTATAATTGCTACGCTCAAGGCCAGCTCCACAGATCTCCGTGTTCGCAAGCAAGCCCTCCGCTTCGTCCTCATTGATGACCAATTACGGCATCGCGGGTTTTCGGCGCTTTACAACGGTGCCTTAGCACCCTCGAGGGACACTCTGTCTTGGACACTCTCCACCAAGGCAACCGTGGCGCTCACATCGCTGCGGAGGCACTTGCCCACAAAGCCCTTCGTCAAGGGTATTACCGGCCTACCTTGAAAAAGGATGCCGCCGCACTGTCAAAACATGCCACCAAGTGCCAAATCAATTCTCGCACCCAACGGCTACCATCTACGGAATCTCCAAATGACAAATCCGGTACCTTTCGCCTATGGGGCCTCGACCTCATTGGTCCAATGCCGACCGCTCCAGTCGCACTGCTTCGTGTTGTAGCAGATTGATTATTTTTCTAAATGGGTCGAAGTAGAACCCTGGTCTCCATCACTTCCGCCAAGATTATCAAGTTTCTTTGGAAGAATCTTGTCTGCGGCACGGCAGCCCTCGTGCTATCATTACAGCATAATGGCACTCAGTTTGCTACCACGGTGTCCAACAATGGGCTCAGACAATAATGTCCGCATGCGTTTTGCTCGGTAGCGCACCCCAGTCTAATGGGCAGGTTGAGGTCACCAACCGAACCCTCAAGGAAGGCCTCAAGAAGCGCCTGGAGGGAGCCAAAGGCCGCCGGGTTGATGAACTCCCAAGTGTCTTATGGGACTATCGCACCACAACGCGAACCCCAACAGGCGAAACGCCTTTCTCTCTGGTATATGGCGCGGATGCGCTCACGCCTATTGAGGCAGATCTACCCACGATCCGTATGATCAACTTCACCGATAAGGCCAATGCTCAAGGACTCGCGCCAAACTTGACTTAATCGAAGAATTGCGTGAGGGCGCTCGCCGCATGACCGCCTCAAACAAAGGCTCGGTCTTCACCATAATGCCCGGGTAAAGCCCAAGGCGCTACAACAAGGGGGCCTTGCCTTGCTTAAGTCAGCCCTCATCGCTCGCGACCCCAAACAGGTGTCTTGCGACCCAACCGGGACGGGCCTTACATTGTTCATAAACAAATCCGTCCAGAGTCTATGAACTACAAGACCATGATGGTCGCCTTCTTCCCCGCAACTTTCATGCGACGACTTGCGCCATATTACGTGTAAGTCTTTAGTCTTACAGATTCAATAAAATACATATGTATTTCTTCTGTCATACAGCTTACATGGCATTTCAAATGCCCTCTTCATCGCCATCTGCACCCGATCGGTCGACTAGCTACGTGCCTCGCTTATGGCATCGACCTTGTCGTCTCACTTCTCCACACAAGTGGTTGCGGGTCTCATTCCCCAACCGACCTTCAACTCGCCCCGCCCCAAGGGTAATCCCCTTGCGCTGCGGAAGGGTAACCCCCTTTTTGGCTCCTTCAGGGAGGTCTATGTGTAAGTCGTCCTCGCACGCCACAGCAGACCTTCCGCTCGGACTTCTCCACACAGGTGGTTGCGGGTCTCATTCCCCAACTGACCTTCAACTCGCCCCGCCCCAAGGGTAATCCCCTTGCGCTGCGGAAGGGTAACCCCCTTTTGGCTCCTTCAGGGAGGTCTATGTGTAAGTCGTCCTCGCACGCCACAGCAGACCTTCCGCTCGGACTTCTCCACACAGGTGGTTGCGGGTCTCAGTCCCCAACTGACCTTCAACTCGCCCCGCCCCAAGGGTAATCCCCTTGCGCCGCGGAAGGGTAACCCCCTTTTGGCTCCTTCAGTGGAGGTCTATGTGTAAGTCGTCCTCGCACGTCACAGCAGACCTTCCGCTCGGACTTCTCCACACAGGTGGTTGCGGGTCTCATTCCCAACTGACCTTCAACTCGCCCCGCCCCAAGGGTAATCCCCTTGCGCTGCGGAAGGGTAACCCCCTTTGGCTCCTTCAGGGAGGTCTATGTGTAAGTCGTCCTCGCACGCCACAGCAGACCTTCCGCTCGGACTTCTCCACACAGGTGGTTGCGGGTCTCATTCCCAACTGACCTTCAACTCGCCCCGCCCCAAGGGTAATCCCCTTGCGCTGCGGAAGGGTAACCCCCTTTTGGCTCCTTCAGGGAGGTCTATGTGTAAGTCGTCCTCGCACGCCACGGCGAGACCTTCCGCTCGGACTTCTCCACACGGTGGTTGCGGGTCTCATTCCCGACTGACTTTCAACTCGCCCGCCCCAAGGGTAATCCCCTTGCGCTGCGGAAGGGTAACCCCCTTTGGCTCCTTCAGGGAGGTCTATGTGTAAGTCGTCCTCGCACGCCACAAAGAGACCTTCCGCTCGGACTTCTCCACACAGGTGGTTGCGGGTCTCATTCCCCAACCGACCTTCAACTCGCCCCGCCCCAAGGGTAATCCCCTTGCGCTGCGGAAGGGTAACCCCCTTTTGGCTCCTTCAGGATGGTTTATGTGTAAGTCGTCCTCGGCCGCCACAGAAGACCTTCCGCTCGGACTTCTCCACACAGGTGGTTGCGGGTCTCATTCCCCAACCGACCTTCAACTCGCCCCGCCCCAAGGGTAATCCCCTTGCGCTGCGGAAGGGTAACCCCCTTTTGACTCCTTCAGGGAGGTCTATGTGTAAGTCGTCCTCGCACGCCACAGCAGACCCCCCGCGCGGGCTTCCCAAACACAGTACGGGGTCTTACTCCCCAGAACCTCAGACGGTTCTCCACTTGTCTCAACAACGTACCCTACTGCCTTCGCCAAACGTGCGACGTCAGGCCCCAGGTAAAACTAAATCTTTTACTTCATTCTTATCATATGAATGCTGAGAGATCTGCAGAGGTCTTCTACTTGGTACACTGTACACTACCCATGGGCTCACCCACTAAAAAATTACCCTTGTTCTTCCAGGGTAACTCCTCTTAGAGCCCTAAAAGGGCCCTATACTTGTCTCAAACAAGTGGTCTCCATCTCAGCTTGTCTCAGAAGTGAACCCACAAATTATCTAAGAAAGATAATTGTGGCTCCGCCGTTGCGGATCCTAAGCGCCTCGTCACTATGAACTCAAACCGAGTCTCCAGCTCCCTGATAAGTGATCTCTGCGGTTTCACCGTTGTGAGCCCCAGAAAGACTCCTCTCCACAAACATGACTTAGCCTATGGTTGTTAACCTAGCTAACGTGCCCTACACGGCTATCGCAAAACATGACGGGATTACAAGACGGTGAAGGTAAAGTGAAATTTTACTTCTCTGTTTCCAAAGGTATGCATAAATGCAAGTGTCTTTATGCAAAAAGAGGGGGCATCCACATGTTGGAGCCTCCGCCCTAGTCCGAGAAGGGCATACCAGGCTTCGCCCATCTTCCTTCCTTGCTCCCCAGGTGGAGCAGAGCCTCTACCGTTGGCTCACCGGTGTTAGCAGATCCGGGGCCCCAAGACTTAGCTGCAGGAACGCCTTTTCCACTTGGAAACGGCATCGCAGCCAGCCCTCCTCGTAGGCCTGCACCCCCGCTTCACCTAAGGCTTGGATCTCGCCAAATTTCTCCACCGGTCGAGGCATCCGCTCGTGGATGGGCACCTTGATGGAGGAAGAGGACTCAAGATCCTCACCTTCAAAAGGGGAAGGCCCGAGCCTTCTCCATCTCCCCGCAGAGGCCATTGCCTTCTCCGTGTCGTGGCGACCTCCAGGCGAGCCTTCATGGCAGCTTCAGCAGCAAGCCAGACATCATCCACCTTCTTCTCTCGCCAATTGAGCTCGGGCGGTGGCTTGGCGCCTCACCTCCTCGGCGGCCTCGCCGCTCAACTTGGGCCTTCACCTTTGCAATGGCAGCTTTGGTTTCCGCCTCCAAAGAAAGGAGGGACTCCTTCAAAACATCATTTTCAAGCTGCTTGGCTTCTAACATTGCTCTTTGAAGGAAGCGTTGCTTCGCAACATCAAGTAAGCAGTGCTGCTCCCACCGGTGTCGCATACCAGCTGCCCGCTCTTTATTGCCGTAATCGCACCAACTCTCTAGTTGGGCCACACGCTTGGCATGCTCCTCTTTGAGCTCCTCCTCCCTCTTTTTGAGGCCTCCAGCCTCCCTCTGAGTGAGGCAATCTCGCTACTTGGACGCCGTCCCGCTTATTGGCATACTTGAAAGTCGTGCCATTGCTCCAGTGGCCGCATGTCCTTTGACGGCCTGCACCCACTTCAAATTTAGTAAGGACGAAAGGGGCCATGTTGAAGTTATACATAAAAATCAGAAGCAGACTTACCCGCAAACTCGTTGAGCTGCTTCACGCATATACTTAGCAGGGAGTCCAGCACTCGCTCTACCACCTCCCTATCCAAAGGAGTGCGCAACCCTCCAGGCAAGATTGGAGGGTCAGCTCGCCCCGTTAACAAGGAACTACGGTTCCTAAGAAGGAAGACTGGATCCCATGCGTCTTTTAGAAGCCACCGCTCCTCCTTGAACAAATTGAGTTTAGCCTCGGTGCCTCAACCCTTAAAAGGTCCGGCTCCTCGACCACTTAGGGTTCGACTTCGCAGCAAGACGCCTCCGTTCCAAGTAATGGTGCCAGACCCCAGATTCCTCAAGGACCTCGGCCCCGGTCCCTAACTCGGCTGGGATCTCTGTTAGGGCCCCTTGGTCCACCGGGCTTCGCAAGACCGCCCCTTGCCTCGAAGGGCCCGCACTGTGAAGTTACAGGCGTTAGCAAACAGGAGGCAAGAATGTGAATTCAAGAACAAGGAAAACGCTATTAAGCCAAGGGACTTACCAATGTAAGGACGCCCCCATTCACTAACTTCCACTGATCACGGAAGGTTGGGCAATCTCCCAACCACTTGTCCTCGCAGAGGACCGTGTGACCAGACCCCCTTCCTCCGGGGCCTCGCTATCAGAAGAGGAAGAAGTCTCCTCAACCACCAGGATCCTCTTCCCCTTTGTTGCAGGGGCCTTCTCCCCTGAAGGAGCCGCTTCAGGGATCCCCTCTCCAGAAGGGATGGCTGCAGGGATCTCCTCCTTGCATTAGTGGTCTCCGCCTCCCCGTAGGGATGACCGGTACCTCCCGTTGGCTAGAACTCCCAATGGCCTTGGAAACTTGGATACCCCTCCTTCTCATGGAGATAAGGATATCAGCCACCGACATCTTGCCTTTAGGAAGGGGCGCTCTTCCCTGCATGCAGAATCGCTGCGGCGACCACGTGCCCAGTGCAAGTCCTCGCCTTGGGCTGGCAAGGGGCTTGCAAAGAGCCCAGACACAAAGGCTTCACAGCAGCCTCCTCGGAGGAAATAGGCTGCACCACCGAGATGGGCACAGCCTCATGGGAGTGGCACTATCTTCTGCACTCCCTTCGGGCCCTCGAGAGGGGCCGCGACCTCTTTAACAGCAAGGGGTACTCCAGTCTCCTCTCTTCCGGCTTCCTCAAGCACAGTGCTCTCCAACCTCCTCTACGCTATGGGAACTTCTTCCCCAGCCGGGCTCCCTGGCCTCTTCAATGAAATGACTGGAGTAGGGCCCTCTTCCCAGCAGCAGCTCCCGGCCTCTTCGATTAAAATAATTGAGTAGGCCCCTCTGCTCCAGCCGGGATTCTCAGCCTCCCAGTAGGCTCTTCAGCCAGTGGCCCTCAAAGACCGGCAGGGGCCTCTCTTCTTCAGCTGCGTGGCAGCCACTTTCCTTTTTTCTTCTCCGGCTGAGAAGACGCTAAGGACCGGGTGCCGGTCCTCTTGTGGGACACCTTAGGGACAATACGTCCCCAACATTTTGACGGCTACGGCGGGGCATCCTTCCCAAAAGCACAAGCCGTGTGCACTCGCTGAGCAGCGCGCATAGACGCTTTCTTGCCCTCGACTTCACCAGACTCACGAGGCATCTGCAGCAAAAAGAAGTCTTCGCACCGTGGTTCCACTAGACCTCTTACAAATTCTACAATTTGATTATATGTATGTACCTTTGGGCGTCGCCGATGCGGCATGGAAAGAGTCTATCAACGTCCCACGGTGGACGGGGCCCATCCCTTGTACGGCGGAGGCATCTCGGGTCCAACACGAAACCCGTGCAGCACTCCGGCCCACCTCGTGGTGGTCTCATCCAGATTGGGCAGCAGAAAGGGGAAGAACGCGCCACACGCGCTCCTTGAGAGAACGTCATCCAACCAACCCAAGAGTTGGACGTATGCTTGCCACCGCGCCCCCATGGGTCAGTTCAGTCTCCGCACGATGGATTGAACAGATTGCCGCGCCCTCGCCACAGAAAGTCCCACGTGCCTTCGCGCGCAAGAAGAAAAAGGATCCGTGCTGGTTGTGATAGGATCGGGCGAAGCGGTGAAAGAAATAGAGTGGTTACCCCAACGCTTTATGGGAGTAACGTAGAAAAATTCACCCCGCTCCTCAACTCCAACCGGTAAAAGCGGTTGAAGACATCGGCAAAGGGCTTCACGCCGGCCATGTGACAGTAACGATAAAACCCGCAATGCTCGGGGAAGGTGTTGGGCGCCACTGAGTTGGGGCATTCCCGATCAGCGATAGATCTTGCACCGGTTGCGGAATAGGAAACCGCAACCCCGCCGTAAGCCGCGCCGTGCACGAGCACAATACCCGATTCTCCATATTCTCCTCGGTCACGGGCCAACCCATCGCCGGCAGACGCGAACGGGAGGAAAACCGGCGCCGCCTTCACAAAGCCGAACGCCTCCACTAGATCCTGATGGATCTTTTCAAACTTCACCGTGGTTTTGTCTAGAGGAGCAACCACTGGGCGAACGGCTTCCCTGGAATCCATCTCTACAAAAAGAAGAACAACAGGCAGATAGATAAACACAGCCTTGCAGACGCATTTCATCAGACGCTCGGCGACCAGAAAACTTGCGGCACTCGGTGCCAAAAATCAAAACCTTACGAATCGTTAGACAGCGAAGTCGAATGCATTTAAGCGGTTGGCAAACGAACAGTTGACCGGCGGAATCTCAAACGAAAAGGAGGAACCACCGCAAATCACCCCTCAACTGCCGATGAAATATTCAATAAACGCTAGAATACTAAAGTGTTTCTCAGAGCAGAGCGAACAAAGTCAAGAGTGGCGAAGAAAGGCTTCAATCTTCTCGGGTACGCTTTTATAAGCCCGCCAAAATGAAAAAGCGCTTTTTAAAGCGTGATCGGCTCCTAAGGCGCCGCGTGTCAGCATCCAGCGGTTATTAAACCTCTCCCCTGCCGTACAAAAAGAAGAAACGCTTTTACAAAGCGTAATCGACCCCTACGGCGCCACGTGTTGCGTCCCATAACGGTCAGTAAACCTCTCATCTTCCTTTATCTCTCCCGCATTAAATGTGAAGGGACTCTTCGCTGCCTTCACAATCAAACGGTCCGCAAACGGCCCACGCGCCTTCGCCAACTCCGGAGACTTGGAATTTGAACAGAGTACGGGGCCCCCGCCCATACTCCGCTCTCGTGAGGAGGCATCTTGGTACACTACCCAAGCAAATGCCTCCTCAAAAGCTCACAAGGATCATGAAGGACCCAACACGGAATATCAGACCATAAAAGGTCACCGCGCTCCACACAAACTCAGTTCTGTGGCTGCTACTGCCCTCAACATGGTATTTTCAATAGTATGTTCAACACAGAGTAAAGGGTCAGGAAGGATCCAACACAAACTATCAGATCATGAAAGATCTTCACTTATGGCTACTACATCGGTCCTCAGCAAAGTGCTTTTGAAAAGCAGTACAGTGACCCCGCCCATACTCCGCTCTCGTGAGGAGGCATCTTGGTACACTACCCAAGCAATCGCGCCTCGCATAGTATCATAATCATACAAGGCCTTCGCAAGGTCTCATCCTTGTGGTCTCCGGTCTCACTGCGTGGGGTCTTGCCCTCGCGGCCTCAAGTCTCGCATGGGCGATGTCTCATACTCACCTTTGCGTCTCTTGGGCCTTCGCGGGTCACCCTCGCGGTCTCGTGTCTTCCCTTGCGACCTCACTCGCCTTCATGGGTTTTACTCCCGGTCTCGGCTCGCCTTCGCGAGACTCTCCTGCCTATGCCGGCCCCGCCTGATAGGACTCTTACACCTGTGTTCGTGCAAACTTCACTCCTTATTTGGCTATATTCTATCTCGGGCCTTCGCCCTACAGGCCTTCGCCCGCCACTTGCTCCACTTGGAGATTGACCACTTGGGCGTCCCGACATCAACCGGCCAATAAGGAGGACAGCACGAGCCTGGGAGATCTTCACTGATTCATACGCCGACATTCTCTCGACAAACGAATCACCTAAGGCGGTTTGTTGAGATCTTCATCATCACAGCCGCCTTATCTCCAATCGATCGACATGTACTTATCTCAAACAAATTGCCTAAAGGCTTCAACTGGGAGGTTTCTTCTCCGGCATCACTCTATAAATAGGGTGATGTCCACCTTAAACCGGGTAAGCTACTACACGCCCCCACTCCCCTCTTGCTGCTTCAAGTATCCTTCCTATCTTTTACAGATTACTCTAAACAGCAAGCTTGGAGTCTCAAGAACATCATCTTCTCCACCACCTCAACCGAGAGTCCGGGCCTTGTTAAGGAACGAGACTATCAAATAGGACCCTCTCGGACATTCTATCGAACACCAAATGACATGCCAATGTAAGTGGCCAACAAACATGCATGCTATGATGAAAATGGCACTAGAAATCAGTTCATAAGCATGATCAAGCATGAATAATCATAGATAACACCCTAGGCAAGCATACTTTAGAAGAACATGAAAGTCTACTCACTAATAGGCATGCTAATAATAGAAATCGTCATGTTGATAGCAAAAGACATGACAAAATAAAGAGATAGGGATAAAGAAATGGACTCTAAGTCTCGATCCTCAAGAGAAGAGAGCATTGGGCTTTATTCCCATCTCAAACTTGAAGAATCCTCCTCAAAGAAGCTATTCCTGAGTTACTGGATTCTTGCTCAAATTGTTTCAATAAAACCTATCTAAAAGTGGCTTAAATACTCCTAACAATGTACCAAAAGGTCCCTTAACACCTTAGGTACCTTAAACTAGCCTAAAAGGGGCATATTCGCCCATCAAGAAGTCCGGGAAGGTGAGGATGCAAAGTCCTCCTTTTGTCTCGAACAATGTTCGGGCTTTTGAAGTATATCCCGGACTGTAATGTCCGGGGAAGCGAGGATGCAAAGTCCTCCTTTTGTTTCGAACAATATTCGGGCCTTTGAAGTATATCCCGGACTGTAATGTCCGGGAAAGTGAGGATGCAAGGTTCTCCTTTTGTCTCGAACAATGTCCGAGCTTTTGAAGTATATCTCGGGCTGTAATGTCCGGGAAAGTGAGGATGCAAAGTCCTCCTTTTGTCTCGAACAATGTTCGGGCTTTTGAAGTATATCCCGGACTGTAATGTCCGGGAAAGTGAGGATGCAAAGTCCTCCTTTAGTCTCGAACAATGTTCGGGCTTTTGAAGTCGGTTTTGGGTTTCATGTCTTCGGGATCCGCGACGTTTCACAATCTTCTCAACTGCTACTTTTTGAATCAACGGCCGTGATCAGATGACTTTTGACATTTCGTCTGCCCGGTCTCTTCTATAAATGTAAGTTGAGTGTCACTTTCATTCGTATCTCTCAAACTCTTCTTTCAAAATAAAATCACGACGGATAATCCCATGCTCCAGGAGGCGGTTAACATCTTCAAGAGGTGGAGGACTGTTGAAGATTCTCACCCAGAAGATTTCTTCCCCACTTTCCTCGGTGCAGCCACCGTACCGGAAGGTTACAGAGGTTCGTCCGCCATCCATCAGTTCTATCGATTCCACCGTCGAGTTGTTGACGCTGCTGCTGTCAGCCCGTCCCTCAACCTTCTTGCAGCGGGTCGACCTTGTATCCTTCGGCCCTTAACCCGAGGTACATGAGAATGGCCCTGCTTTTCCCACCCTTCTACTGTTCGTCCCTCAAAGGGTTGCCTTTTAGAAACCAAGGGCGACGTCCCCGAAGGTTGGTGGTCCGAAATAGAGAACTACCGAAGCAAGGCAACTCCGGAGTTAATAAAGGAGTGACAATCCACTTTCTTTGTCCCGATGACAGTTCAGACTCGGGTTCCTTCCCCGGAGTGTTGGGTGTACGAGCCGGGAAAGGCTGGTTGGTGATCTTTAAGGATCAGCTGCTGAGCGGGCTACGCTTCCCGCCGCACCCATTCTTCTGACAGTTGGCGGAATCCCACGGGCTAGCGGTCAACCAGTTCAGCCCGAATACCTACTGCCATATTAACGCCTATCTCATTCTTTGTGCTCTGTTCGAGACAGAGCCAACCATATCCACTTTCCTCTAGTACTACAAGGTCAACGTGATCCCGAGGAATTGTTTCTACTTCTTCGCGCCGGGGTCCTCCTACCGTGAAGTTCGGGCCACTGAACCGCCAACGAGCCGCAAGGGATGGCATCGGGAATTTTTCTTCATGGAGCCTGATGCATCATAGGGCCTGCAAACCGTGCAGAAAGTAGGATGGCTTCGGACGTGCGTAATCCTCGACGATTGCTGAAAGAGGCTGCCGCCAAGGAGAATTTTGACCGGTTTAACAATAAAATCCGGACTATTGCTCCTTGGTGCGGGATGGACCGAAGGAAGTCCTTCCTTTCCTTTGTACTGGAGGTTGATTACCCAAGGGGTCCTTACCCACCTGGGTATCATTCGGGGTGACTTGGGGGAGTTGGGCATCCGGGAATCCCCCCCTTCGACCCGAGACTTGGCCTTGGTGCATCGTCTTCGGGGCGAACTGTCCCTCGAGGACTTCAATAAAGGTTTATATCATTCTTCTGTTCATCGATGTATTCGTCTGATATTAACTAATTCTTCCCCCTTTTGCAGAGATGGAGTCCGACTTTGATCTCAGCGCCATCTACCGGGATGTGAAGAAGAATAAACATGGCTCCAAAGCCGGAGGTTCGAAACCCGCTAGCGGAGAAAAAACGGAAGAGGGCTGATCCGGTCGATGCTGAGGCTGGAGGCCAGCCTACTGAAAAAACGTCCGGGGAAGTTCCATCTCCGGTTCACATTGAAGGTCACCCTACTCGGGATGACGTTTATGAGATGCTGCAGAATTCTCCCGAACGAATCAGAAGGACTCGGGGGAAGTTCACGGCTGCAACGGTGACCAAGCAGAGCGCCCCTGAGGTCACACTGATCGAGTTTCAGCTAGGTAAGCGTAATCTCTGCTTTTGGAACTTATTCGGGAATCTTTCCTGAATGTTCGGTGAAGACCCGCTGCATGACGTGGTTCGATCTCATTTTTGTACACTAGGTCCGGACTGGAAAGAGTCCCAGGAAGAGAAGAGGCAGCTGCTGGACGAGAAGCTCTCGCGCTTCGGGAATGATCTCATCCCCCGGGAGCCTGGGTGGCTGATCCATGAGGATCAGAACATCTTGGATGACGAAGATGGTAAGGATATGGCTCCCGAGCTATGGGAGGGGACAACCACCGCTCGAACTCTGGAAACTTTGGAACACTTCTACCCTGACTTGGATGTCGCCTCTTCAAAGTTGGCCGTCCTCGGGTACCAGGTAATCATTTGGTTAATTTTTTATCTGAACTTTCGGGCGATAGCACTAGGAGGTAATCCTATGAGGTCGAGAAGATGTCAACGATGAGCGGGTGGGTCTCCCGAATCATCCGGACATCAAACCGGATCCGGACCGAAGCTGAGCAGCGGGCGACAAAAGCCATAGCTGTGGTGGCCAAGCTCATTCAGCGAGTCCACCACTATGAGCAGCTGCTGCGGCACTCCCGTAGCACGTCCGTACTCGCGCTCCCCGAGAGCAGTCACATTCGGGAGAACCTCAGCCCGACCGAAGCTGACGACTTCGCCCTGGCTGAGGTCTCTTTTCTAAGTGCGGTCAAGGAGTGTCGCAACTCCGAGGAAGCTCTCCGGTCAAGGATGAAGAAATCCATAGGCTTCGGGAGGAGCAAGATTTGAGGGCCAAGGATGAGGAAATCCAGAGACTTCGGGATGAGCTAACCAAAGCTCGGGAATGTATCCCGAGGTTTCGCTGTGCACTTTGAAGGATTCCGTAGGGATGGCGATCGACAAATTCACCTCCGGGTTCTGTCGGCCAGAAAGTAAATTTTCGAGCGCAACCCTCATGCTGACCTATCCGAGGGATCTAATAACTTGTAGACTCCTTTTCTTTCTTCGCAACGATCTTTTCGATACATAACTTCTCAAAATCCACGTCCAGTCTTCTAGCCACCTCGGCGTATTTTTTGAGACTCGGTTCCTTGATCTCGTACTCCCCATTCATCTGCTGAACGAGGAGGTTTGAGTCGCTGCATGCTTTTAGTGACCGGATTCCCGCTTTCTTGGCCAGTTCTAAACCAGCAATTAGGGCTTCATACTCGGCCGCGTTGTTCGTTACCGGGAAAGTGAACTTGATTGACTTTGTTGCCCTCATTCCTTCTGGGCCTTCGAGAACTAACCCGACCCCTTGTTTGTCTGATCCTGAAGCTCCATCTACATGCAAGGTCCAAACCGGGCTGTCTCCGTTCAACGAATCTGCACTCTCGGATTCTTGGGGCAATTCGGTGATAAAATCTGTCAACGCCTGTGCCTTGATAACTCTCCGTGGTTCGTATTTGATCTCATACTCGCTTAGTTCTACACACCACTTTGACAGTCTTCTGGAGTGGTCTACTTGCTTTAGGATGTCCTTGATAGGGACGTTACTCTGAACAACAATGGAAAATCCGAGGAAGTACGGCTTTAGTCTTCTGGCTGAGAGGACTAGAGAGTAAACTGCTTTCTGGATCATCGGGTAATTAAGTTCGGCTCCGTGCAATGATTTGCTCACGTAGTAAACCGGCCATTGTTTTCCTTGATCGTCTTCTTGAACGAGTACTGAACTTACAGCCTTCTCTCCTACTGCCAAGTATACAATGAGAGGTCTATCCTCAGTTGGTTGCCGAAGCGTAGGCATTTCCAAGAGGTAAGCTCTGATTTCCTCCCAAGCCTTCTGACATTCGGGATTCCAACTGAATCTTGCTCGGTCCCTTGCGTTCTCGTCCTTAGATTTCTTCTCTCCTTTGCTCACCCCAATTCTACCGGGCTCCGCACCTTCCTTGATCAAGAGTTTGAAGAAAGGGCGGCACTTGTCTCCATAACGAGATATAAAGCGACTTAGGGCTGTAATTTTTCCGAGAAGCCTTTGCACGTCCTTTATTGATGAAGGTGTCTTCACGTTTAGGAGAGCTTCGATCTTTGCTGGATTTGCATCGATGCCGCGCTCGGACACCATAAATCCGAGAAATTTCCCGGATGTTACTCCGAAAACACACTTATCTGGATTCAATCGGAGTCCATACTTTCGGATCTGCCCGAACACCTCTTCTATATCTCGTACGAGGTCCACTTCCTCCTTGCTCTTGACGATGATATCATCAACGTAAACTTCAAGAATTCTTCCTATCTGTCCGGAGAATACCTTGTCCATCAATCTTTGGTAAGTTGCTCCGGCGTTCTTAAGTCCGAAGGGCATTCTGGTATAACAGTGTGTACCGGAGTCGCTTATAAAGGACGTCTTTTCTTCATCTGCTGGGTTCATCCTGATCTGATGATAACCACTATAAGCATCGAGGAAGGAGAGCCTTGCATGTCCGGCCGTAGAATCCACAAGCCTGTTGATCAGTGGTGTAGGGTATGAATCCTTCGGACAAGCATCGTTTACATTCGTAAAATCGATGCACATGCGCAATTTGTCGCTGTCTTCTCGGGTTGCTACTACGAGATTGCTTAACCACTCGGGATACGATACTTCTCTGATGACCCCTGCATCGAGAAGCGTTGAGATCTGCTCTTTGATGAAGGCCCTTTTGAATGGGGCGTTGTTTCTTTTCTTCTGCTTTATCGGTCTACAGTTCGGGTTGATATGTAGGCTGTGTTGGATTACTTTCGGGTCGATCCCGGGCATATCACTTGGAGAGTAGGCGAACAAGTCTTTATTCATTTGAAGCAAGTTTACAAGATTTTCCTTACTGCCCTCGGGCATGTCTTACGCAATTCTCGTTGTCCTATCTCCTTCCAAGACGACGTCTTCGGTATCCGCTTTCCCCTTGTCCTCCTTCGAGCAGCTCGGAGTCGAATCCTTCTTAGCTATTGCCTTGACGTCCTTGGCCTCTCTTTGGCTCACGTAGATCGAGGCGTCGCCCTCATCTGTAGCGAAGGTGACGGTGAGGTATTTCACGTCAGTTCTCATGTGGATAGCCACCTGGGTTTCTCTCCCGATGATAGCGTTGTAGGTGGAGGGGACATCAACGACAAGCCATTTGACCATCAATGTCGTGTACCGGGATTGACCTTCGGGACCGATTCCTGGGAACATAGCTGGGAGCTCGATAGAGCCTAGTACTGGTAGTTCATCCGGGCCTACAGCATAGGTTGCTGTCTTGACGGGGTTCAGTCGGCTTGACTTAAGCTTGAGGCCTTCATATGCCTTTCCGAATAATACATCTGCGTTTGAGCCATCGTCGCAGAGAACCCTCTTGACATCTATGGTTCCAATTCGGAGGTTGATGATGAGCGGGTCATAATGCGGGAGACGACTGGACCCGTCCGCCCTTTTACTCTTGAAGATGGATCCCGTAATTCAGTGAGGCTATCTCCTCGCTTTCCTTTTTCTTGCGTTTGAGCCCAGGGTGGTCGTTATGGTGTTCAGTACCCCGGTTGGTTGGGGTGGAGATTTCCTCGCTTTACCCTTCTTGTTCAGTCCCGATGTGTCTTCTTCAGCTTTCCCCTTGCTTCGGGAAGTTTCTTCGTTCCGAGGCATCTTCAAGTATTCTCTTAGGGAACCTCTCTTGATAAGATGTTCGATGTACCTCTTCAACTGATAGCACTGCTCAGTTTCATGCCCGGTGTCTCTATGGAACTGGCAGTACTTGGACGAGTTGCGCTTCGCTTCCTCCGGCATGGCTCTGGGCCAGCTAATGTTCCCGGTACCTTGTCTCTGGAGGGCTGCAAGGATGCTAGCCCGAGTTGTATTGAGGGGGGTGAAATTCGGATTTCTCTCGAAGGTTCTCTTCTGTCCTCCCCAGTTCCTCGGCTGTTTGACCAACGCGTTCCTCGTGTTCTCCTTCCTTGGCTCACGGTTATCTCTGCTGTCTTGCTTCCCTTCGCGTTGGGACAACATTTCTTGCGCGATCATATGCTCTTGCGTAACTGCATACATTTCCTCAACATCGGTGAAGTTCTTTCGGGATAATTCATAAGCCGTGCGCGAATGGGGAGGAGCGCCTTTGTGAAAGCCATGATCCAAATGTTGTCCGTCAAATCAGACGCGTGTACGGCTTCTCTGTTGAACCTTTCAACGAACTCTCGGATTCCTTCATTCGGTCTCTGTTTGATGTCGAACATTTGTATGGCCCTTTTTGCCGATCTCTTACACCCGATGAAATGTGTCGTGAATTTGGTGGCCAGGTCTCCGAACGATGATACCGAGTTCGGGAGGAGAGAGTTATACCAAGCTGAGGCCGGACCTCCTAGAACCACCTCAAAACACTTACACAGGGCCGCCTCGTTAGCCCCTTTCAATTCCATCGCCCTCTTGTACTTCCGAACAAAAGCATCAGGGTCTCCTGAACCTTGGTATATTTCCAATGGGTGCGGCAAGTTAAATACTCGGGGCATCTGGCTGTCCCGAATCCTACTGGTGAATGGCCCATCATCAGGGATAACTTCGTACTTGGGTTCGGGCCTGCCCGAGTTTCTCTCGACTTGCTCCAGACGATGCAACATTTGCCTGATCACATCGTCCCGCGGAACACCACGTACCAGTCTCTCGGTCTTGGGGATCGGTCTCTTTGTGCTCCTCGGGATCTTGATCACTGTCGGCTTTGACGGTCCGGAGAAGCAGCTTGCTGCGGAGCTGCCTGCTGGCTACCATGGTCTGACCACCTCTGCCGTGGTAACTGCCTGTTCCGAGGTTTACAGGATTGACCAGGCTGGTCATCCCGGTTACCTCGCTCTTCCTGAAGGACAATCCTTACTGCTTGGACAAGGTCAGGGTCCAAGTGTCGAATGTCGCTTCGTTGGAAGCTAGAGGTAGGCCGTATGGAGGTTGCTCCATTGGACGTTTCCTTTGAGGAACTCTGGTAACTGGGGTCGGCCGTGCGGCCGTCGGTGGAACCTTCCCCTCCGGTTTGGATGATCGGGAATGGGAATGGCCCCCACGTTCTATCTGGTTTTGGGGACCACCGCCTTTCCCACGACGGCGCCATTTGGTGGCGGATCGGTGCGTGTAATTGCCACGCCCGGTTTGACTTACGTGTCCGATGTTGACTGAAGTCATTAGGTCGACTTTGCGTATTAGGACACGATTGAAAAGAAATAGATAGGTCCTCTGAGGTTATGCCTTGACGAGTCGTGTTGAGTGGTTGTAAAACGTTACCCTTTTAGGTATGAATAGTGAATGTATTTATAGTTTCATATCTGAGTGGCATTATTGTAATATCTCAATATCATGTTTTTAGGGAGTATAAGTACTTCGGGAAGTGTGGTTCGGGAACGTCCTTAAGCGTAGTTCGGGTTATTTACTTTATTAACAGTTTTTTAATGGGGCCCTTATTTCGGGCTTATGCGTGGGCCTTTTGTTAGGCCTTTTGTGTGTATTGGGCCTGGCGGCCATCAATAACCATAAAAGATTTTCACCTAAAAAGATGAAAAAATTGTTGAGTGCTACCGTTGTGGTTTTGCACCAAGTCACATATCTAGATATTGTAGGTTATATAAGAAGATTAATGAACTAAATTTACATGAAAAACTAAGAGACCAACTTAATAACCTATTGTTAGAAATCTCAGATTCGGAAACAGACTATAACTTAGATTCTTCTGATGATGATTTACAAGTGGATATATATTCTTCAGAAAATTCAGCCTATGAAAAAAGTAGTTTGCACACTTAGTAAAGATCAAGATGATGTGGACATCGACCCAACTCCACCACGAGAGTCTCCTAGCCCTTTCCAAGGTCTCAATGGGCCTTTGACCCGAGCGCGGTTGAGGAAGATGCAAGACAAGCTTCAAGCCTTCGTCCGGATCATGGCACAAGGAGAGGAGCGGAATGAGGACCGGGACCGCGCCATCAAGCTTCAAGACATGGGAATCCAAGTGGAAGGGCCTCCCAAAGCCATGGACACCATCACACTCACCACCCTTGGACCCGAGGATGAGCCCACGCGCCCCACGCGCCTAGGAGGTTCTCCCACGCGCCCCACGCGCCCACCCCCCTTCCCGGACCCGGCTCCACCACCTTTGGGATGTTGCACCACCTTCCCAAGCCTTAGGGACGCCGGGAGGTGAAGACCACGCGCCAGACATCACCCCCACGCGCGCGCACGCGCAACCTTCATCTTCACATGCGCCACCGGCTAGCCCATGCGCCTCCAAGGTTGGGCCGGCCCAATTTCAAGTCCACAATCTGAAATTTGAACTTGTTGACTTAAGCTTAAATGTTATTTGTGTTATTTAGGAAATGGGAGGGAAAGTGAGTTAGTGGAGGTCCTTACTCACTAGTTTGAAGTAATGGTTGGTCCTTACCCTCCATTACCAAAAATGGTGGAATCCTCCCACTCTCCCTCACCATTTTAAGTAGTATCATCATGCCTTTTGCTTTATGCATGAAAATGGTAGGAAGACTTAAGGGTTGTTACCAAAAGTGTTAGCCACACTTTGGGTAATAACCTCCACTACCACCATTCATGTATTTAGGTTAGGCTTCACCATTTCAGCCATTAGAACTCAGTTGGCCGAATTTGTAGCCTCCATTTTGAGAGCATTTTGGCTTTGGTTTCTCACTTCTTCAATCCATTCCCTTGTTCCATAATTTTGGTTCAAGAATCATATCTAGTATTGCTCAATCAAGTAGTTGAGAGGTGCTAGATCCATCTTCTTACCTTGGCACCTAAAGTATTGCTTCACCTTGTAGTGAAGAGGTGCTTTTGTTGGCCGAAATTATCAAGAGAATTTGTTGTTCATCTTCCAAGCTAGATCTTTCAAGAGTTGATCATTTTCATGATCACATCAATGAGAGTGCAAAAGTTGTTGTTTGTATGATGCTATGATGTTGTGAAGTGAAAAAGTTTGTTGTTATTGAAAAGGATCAAGAAAAGTACAACTTTTGAAGAGAGAGAAAAGTTGTGTTCATCAAGTGTTCTTGCAAGTTCATCAAGTTCATCTTGTGTTCATACAAAGTTCATCACAAAAAGTACATTTGATTGAAAAGTCCTACACATCTTGCATCCAAAAGTGTTTGTTGTTTGCAAAAGACCTTTCTTATACCACACCTTACTTCTTTCAACCCCCATCTACCTTTAAACTTTTGAAAACCTAGTTTCAAGTAACTAGTGCTATCGTTTTCTACTTGTTTTCGGTTTTACTAGTTTGTTCTTCTGTCCATTATTGTGTCTTCCTTGAACAAGGTTGGAAGATGTTGTGGACTTGAGATGTTGAAGACGATCAAGAGTGATACAACATAAGATAATCCTCCTTGAGTGAAACACAAGAGAGAATACAAACACAAAGAGAGGGTTTTATACTACTAACTTCGTATTTTCAATTGCAAAAGAAAGGAATCTTTGTTGTAGGTATGTCAACCGATTGTACTTCATCACCTCCTCCCAAGTCAAGGTTGGAAGAAACTCTTGCCAACCTTATGCAAGAACTTAAGGAGATCAAGGTTCAAATGGTCACTACAAATGAGAAGGTTACAAGACTTTAGGTTGCTCAAGGCAAGCTACCGGAGAGCTCCCATGCACAAGGAGTAACCGAACTCCCTAGGATGGAGAATGGCAACAATGAACAGCCCCAAAAGACGCCTCAAATCGCTCCTAAACCTCGACCTCTTGTTCCACCAAGGAGGGGCCGAATTGTTGAGGAGGTTTTGGAGAGTAGTGATGAAGAACACCATGAAGCACCACCTAACCGAAACCCTAGAAGAAGAATCTTTCAAGATAGGGTGCAAGCAAGAGCCTATCTTGAAAGAGACTTGGACGAAGAAGAAGAAAATGAAAGAGGCCACTTTCATCGAGGGTTTAACCGAAACCTAAGAGAAAGAGGCCAAGTTCAAGATCAACACGCCCTCAACAATGTGAAGCTTCAAGTTCCACCTTTCTATGGCTCAAGTGATCCGGAGGAGTACCTCACTTGGGTGAACAAAATCGAGAGTCTTTGATGTCATGGGATACAATGATGCTACCAAACTCAAACTAGCTATCATTGAACTTCATGACTATGCCATCATTTGGTGGGAGCAATAGCACCAAGCAAGATCTAGGAACCGAATGGCTCCCATTGACACTTGGGAGGAGCTCAAACATGCCAGGAGAGCTCGGTTCATCCCATGCTACTATGAAAGAGAGTGTGCTCAAAAGTTGCAACATCTCACCCAAGGCAACCGAAGTGTTGAAGACTACCAAAAGGAGCTTGAGAGTGCTTTGATGAGAGCAAATGTCAAAGAGAACAATGAGGCAAAGATGGCAAGGTTCTTGTATGGTTTGAGAGATGACATCTCTCGAGCGGTGGAGCTTTGTGACTATGGCAACTACCAAGAGCTAGTGCACAAAGCTATAAGAGTGGAGAAGCAATTGAAGAGAGGAAGTTCCTACACTTCCTACCACACCTCCAACCGAAACTCATGGAGTAAACCACCCTCCACAAGCAAGCCCTCCACCTCCAAACCCTACCAACCCGCCACCTCCAAGCCTCCATATCAATCCCACCCACAACCGAAACCACCATCTCACCACACTCCCTATTCCACCACACAATCGAAACCAACCTACCCTCCCAAACCTACAAATCCGCCACCTCCAACTAGAACCGTTGAGTGTTTCAAGTGCCTCGGCAAAGGGCACTATGCAAGAGATTGTCCCAACAAGAGTGTCACCCCACCGCCCGAACACCGGAAGCGCGGTTGTCGAGTGGTTGCGGAAGCTTGCGAAGACGGCGGTGGGTGAACGCGGAGTTCTCTTAAATAGGTTTTGAGTGGACTCAAACCCAACCCTTAAAACGCTTTCCCTTTCGGTTTTAAGGTTAAGTCGTGTTGCAGATTTTACGACATCTTTCTAGTCCTAAACACGCACCCGAGACACGTTAGTGGTTTTACTGAGAATATCACGCGCGGAAAAGCAGATAAAATATACAGGCGTAAGAAGTTCCGCCCTCTTCGTAGGGCCGGAAACTTCCTACGAAATAGATACAACCCAAGTCTTTGCCGACCTACATGCAGGAACATTTACAGAGCCGAGTCCAAAACGGTAAAAATACCTTGCTAGCTAGTACTGTCATGTCTTCTTGAACAAAAACAGAGAATAAAAGTCAAACCCAACTCAAAAGAGATCGCACAAAGATCTAACGAGAAAACACCCCAACTTAACCAATAATACCTTATAGCCAAAACGCACAACGATAATCATGCGGAAAATCTACACCGCAGGTCGCTTTGCCCGGATCTCCTGAAAACATAACAAGTGGGGGGTGAGTTCTCGAAAGAACTCCGTAAGGGGGTAGGTACGGTAGTGGTAAAACCTTTTAAAAACATTTCCCTGCATAAAAGGGTTAGAATGCCATGAACTAAATAATACAGTCCTAAATATAGCAGGATTATGACATGCATATGTGATGATGCTCTTAAGTCCCGTCGGACAGGTGGTACACCAATACAAAGGTTCCCCAACCCTCGACAAAGACCCTACGCCGCTTGTTAAGCTCACACCGATGATCGGGTCATAACGCGTGGTACCAGGCGAGGGATATCGCCCTAATCGCCGGCCCAAAACGGCATAAAGCCAACACATAACATCGTGAGTTAACGACCACGGTTGGCATACCGGCTTAGGTCCCGGCGTCCCCGTCAGCCGAACTCACGGACTTCTTACGTGCCAACATAAATATGGGTCCGTTGTCGACCCCCGATAAGCAAGTCCGATATGATATAAGTCCAACCCATATTTAAGCAAAAACCCTGCAAACCACTACGTACCATGTGACTAGACCCGGGAGTCACCGGGCCCCACCCTCGACCCAAGTACTAGCCCTTAACTAACCTAATACAGATGAAATGTGCATTAAGGAAATTATAACCCTTAACTTTGCCAAACGGTAACTCTTCTGAGGCCACCTACACCTCGCAGAAAAACCCCGGGAAAACCCGGCTCCTAGCCCGAAAAGTGGTAAAGTGACTTTTGAAGTCCCGCACTACACCACCAACACCGAAACAAGCTGAACAACTAAACAGCAGTCAGAAACTACCAAAACACGACCACGGAACCCAAACCCGCGCAATCCCGCACTTTTCCTCAAAATTCCACGAAGCTCGGTTTCTCAAACCGAGCTAGAACATCCTTACCCAAACATCCACAAACACATCCAAATCATAAAATCCAGATTCCAGACACTTTTACCCGCAACCCCGCAAAAAGGTAACTTTTTCACCTATTGTCCGAAAATGACGTTCCAAACATCATTTCGAACCTACTTCCATCCACAATACCAATTCACCATCCAAATTACCCAAAACACAACACCAACCTAACTAAAGTTCCATTCCAAATTTCGCTAACCACCAACTTTTTACCATTCATCCAAATCAACCCATTCAAAGTTCCAATTGCTTACTTTAACCACCAATTTCACTTCTTAAGCATGCTTACTAACCAATTACACCTTAATCACCCAAAATCAACCAAAACCCTTAACCAAATAATTCGGCCATTTGGGCATTTCTTTAAACATGGTGTTCTTCCAAAATTAAACCTTGATTCCTACTCTCCTCCATACCAAGAACAACATACTTAAACATGGAATCAAGAGAATCATCATAACACATAGCAAGGAGTAAACTCAATTCGGTTTCAACTCTTCTTTTCCAACCAAAATTCATGCTTCAAACTTGCTAAAACATGAAGAAGAAAAGCTTACCAAAAGATTAAACCCAGCTTGTTAAACCTCAAAACCCGAAACTTCAAATTTGAGTTTTCAGCACCAACATCACAGCAGACCCGTTTTCGTGCAGCTCAGAATTGGAGGTCTTCCCGACGTTTTTGGACCATGGCCCCTTCAGAAAAGTTGTAGCCAAGAGGTTAAGGAAGATTTCTTCTAACTACCACCAAAGCCAATTCGAAACACAGAAGGACAGATTTAGCCACGAACACAAGAGAAGTATTCTGGCCAGCCAATGAAGAGAGTTCAAGAACTTACTAAGAACATGAAGAAGAGAAGCTTACCAAATCTTAAGCCCAATCCTTGATGAACTCAGCCAAGGATGAAGAACACTTGGGAGCTTGAAAATGGAGATGAAGTTGGCGGATGAGTGATGAGGAAGGAGAAGAAATGTGATTAAATGACTTAATTTGGCATTTTTGGCATAAAACTTCTCTTTATGCCAAAATGTGGTGGGCCATGGGACACTTGTCCCATGACAAAATAGTCATACCCATGACTCACCACAAACCCAAAAATATCTGAAATGCCAAGTGTTGACGCGCCAATCCCGCGCCAACGCCAACCGCGTAATTCCCGACGACGCGCGTGAAAACCCGAACCAAAATCCGCCATGCCAAAATCCACAAAAATTACCATAAAAACCGCCTCGTGAAATAACACGTCAAACACCGAAGCCGCCGAAAAACTTCCATCCCGAGCCCCGGGAATCCCGCCCCGAGCCTCGGAGTCGCCGGGACCGAACGTCCCATCCCAAAATATATACTCCGTAAAAAGGTGCGGAATGTTCCCACGATCCCAAATATGCAAACGGTTTCCTTTTCCGAGGTCCAGGGAGCACTACCGAGCCCGCTGTACGTCCCCAGACAAGTCCCGGCCCCGGAAAAATATTTTCCGCGGAAATGTCCGGGGTACCTGTAGGACCTCAAATCTAGAAGGATTCCCAAAAATAATCCCAGATAAGACTCGGGAGCTCGCTGACCGCCCGAAAACATGACCCGCAGCCAAAACCGAAGCCCTGTGTCACCTGTGTCACAATCCGCTCGGGGTGACCGTACCAGTTTTCCCACTACGCAAAACACTTAATTAACCACATAATTAACATTCAAATACTGATTCCATAAAATAATCACAAGTAATTATGTGATCTGAAAATTACAGTATTTGACCTTCCGGCCGATACTTACAGAAAAGGCAAAACGTCGGGGGTGGGTGTAACAATGCACAACGGACCCATATTTATGTTGGCACGTGAGAAGTCCGTGAGTTCGGCTGACGGGGACGCCGGGACCTAAGCCGGTATGCCAACCGTGGTCGTTAACTCACGATGTTATGTGTTGGCTTTATGCCGTTTTGGGCCGGCTTGCTTAGGGCGATATCCCCTCGCTGGTACCACGCGTTATGACCCGATCATCAGTGTGAGCTTAACAAGCCGCTGTAGGGTGCTGTCGAGGGTTCGGGGAACCTTTGTATTGGTGTACCACCTGTCCGACGGGACTTAAGAGCATCATCACATATGCATGTCATAATCCTGATATATTTAGGACTGTATTATTTAGTTCATGGCATTCTAACCCTTTTATGCAGGGAAATGTTTTTAAAAGGTTTTACCACTACCGTACCTACCCCCTTACGGAGTTCTTTCGAGAACTCACCCCCCACTTGTTATGTTTTCAGGAGATCCGGGCAAACGACCTGCGGTGTAGATTTTCCGCAGTTATCGTTGTGCGGTTTTGGATATAAGGTATTATGGGTTAAGTTGGGGGTGTTTTCTCGTTAGATACTGTTGCGTTCTCGTTTGAGTTGGGTTTGACTTTAATTCTCCTGTTTTTGTTCAAGTGACACGAGTACTAGCTAGCAAGGTATTTTCTTTGTTTTGGACTCGGCTCTGTAAATGTTCTGCATGTAGGTCAGTTTCAGTACTTGGGTTGTATCTATTTCGTAGGAAGTTTCCGGCCCTACGAAGAGGGCGGAACTTCTTCTGCCTGTATATTTTATCTGCTATTCTGCGCGCGCGATATTCTGTAAAACCACTAACGTGTCTCGGGTGCAGGTTTAGGACTAGAAAGATGTCGTAAAATCTGCAACACGACTTAACCTTAAAACTGAAAGGGAAACGTTTTAAGGGTTGGGTTTCGGGTCCACTCAAAACCTATTTAAGAGAACTCCGCGTTCACCCGCCGCCGTCTTCGCAAGCTTCCGCAACCACTCGACAACCGCGCTTCCGGTGTTCCGGGCGGTGGGGTGACAATTTGGTATCAGAGCGGGTTAGGGTTAGAGTTAGGAATGGTTAGACTTTCCGACCTAAAATCTGCTTTTAGCTCTAGGGTAATTTAAATAAAAGAGTTGCAAACTTTTACTAAAATTACACTAGAACTTTAGGAAGATTTAGGATTGGTTAGTTTGCACCATAACCTACGAAACTCAAAGTGGTTAATGAATATCGCGCTAGATGATCCACGAAGGATGTGGATTATCTAATCTTTTCAAGTTAGGCAAGCAAAGGAATTGCTGCCAAAATTCTTTGTTTTAGTTGCATGCATATCATTTACAGAGCCATTAGGAAACTGCTGGTTGCTAACTTGGAGAATAATTTGTCTTTTTGTTTGATACTTGTGAGTTTCTAGATGGTTCGCACGAGGCGAGACCGTGCTGTTCTCGACACTTCGGACCCCTCTCGGGAGAGTGACCCCGGGAGGAGGGTCCATCGTCATGATAGGCAGTTAGCACCGCGATCTCCATCACAGTCCCGACAGAGTTCTGGGCGACGCCAGGAGCCCGACCATTTGGTGGAGATCATACGCACTGTTTTGGTTGATGTGCTGAGACGAGGGATGTATTGTCTGGCGGGGAGAGCGACAGTGAGTATGCACCGACTGTTACACCCATGCACACGGAGACTACATGTACCGATTCCACGCGATATAGATCTGCTTCGATTTCTGAGGAGGAGGGAGATCAGAGTGAGTCGCGGAGTCGCACCCACTCTCGGAGGACCAGGACAGCGGCCAGTACCGCTCGCACCACACGTTGTGCTCGTAGGGATCGGAGGGGTCGATCACCGGTACATCGTCGCCGACCGAGGGATGAGTCCGTTTCTGACTCCGGGGATACACGGGGGACCCCGAGACCGCGCAGAGAGGGCACTGCCGGTTATGATGAGGTTGGGATGATGGAGCGCTTGCAGCGCTTCAGCCCGCCCAAGTTTTCGGGCAAGACGGGGCCAGACGCAGCCGAGAGCTGGCTGACTGATATGGAGCGGCTGGTGACCAGATTAGGGTTGCCATCCGAGGCGATGGTATCTCTTGCTACCTTTTATCTCCGTGACGCAGCTCACAACTGGTGGCAGGGGATAGTTCAGGACCGGGCGGCACAGTACCGTGAGATGAGGCGTGTTGACACGGGGATGTCTTGAGAGGAGTTTTCCGTCTTTACCATGAGAGGTGGTTGGGGTATGCTATCAGAGAGCGCCGACAGGCTGAGTTCGACGCACTCACCCAGGGGCAGCCGATCAGTCACTGAGTACGAGCTGGAGTTCAGCCGACTGATCCGCTACTCTTCCCAGTCTGACTCTTCAGAGCGAGAGAGGACGAGGAGGTTCATCCGGGGCTTGCGCCCTCAGATCAGGGAGCACCTGATTGCTCTCAGTATTTCTGCTTATCATGAGGCCATCCAGAAGGCCCTTTGCTGGAGACTGAGAGGATCGGAGCTGTAGCCACACCTTCCCGACCACAGAGCAGCGGGAAGCCGTCGGGCCAGCAGGGCCAAGGGCAGCAGCGTGGACAGAGCAGGCCGGGCAGATTTGGCCAGGGCATGAGCAGGACTCCTTTTACACAGTTGCCAGTATGCCGAGACTGCGGCAGACGTCATGAGGGTCGGACGTGCTTCAGAGCAGCAGGCCAGTGCCTGAAGTGCGGGGCCACGGACCATTGGGTCAAGGACTGTCCGCAGACACAGTTTCAGGGCGGCAGACCTCCACCGAGAGGACCACCGACCAGGGCCATCCAGGGCCGCGGATCAGCGAGGAGCTTTGAGAGCTCCACCTCGAGGTCACAGATTGCGCCACCCCAAGATAAATGGGACTACCCGGCCAAAGACGGGTTTATCGGATCGAGCAGGCGGCACGTCTCATCGGGAGCGTTAGCGGTATTATCCTTTTAAATAATGTACCGATTAATGCATTATTTGATACCGGCGCTTCCATTTCTGCTATATCTAGGAGATGTGCGACATCTCTAGTTCTGCCTATCACCTACACGGCGAGTGTAGTTGTTGTACGCACCGGTAGGACGTGTTTGTATTCGAACGAGGTTGCTCAGGAATGTATCCTGAGTATTGGGCGTCATCAGATCGAGTCTCAGCTACTGATCTTGGATACGTCCAAGTACGACGTTATTCTGGGGATGGATTGGTTGTCGCAGCACGATGTGAAGATCGACTGCGCCAAGCGTCAGATTCTAGTTTCCGGAGAGGTCGTGCAGATTGGCTACCCACAGAAGCCAGTGGAGCAGAGTATGGAGCTGAGCATATTGGAGCACATTCCAGTTGTTAGTGTGGAGGACTACTTCGGTCTTAACGCTACAGGTACACGCTCAGAGTTAGATCAGATTCCTGTAGTCCGTTATTTTCCGCATGTCTTTCCAGAGGAGTTACCGGGTATGCCACCTAGGAGAGAGATCACTTTCGAGATTCAGTTGCAGCCAGGGTCGACTCCGATTTCCATCCCTCCTTATCGGATGCCAATCGTGGAGCTGGCTGAACTGAAGAAGCAGCTCGAGGATCTTCTAGAGAAGGGGTTTATTCGACAGAGCACTTCACCTTGGGGAGCCCCAGTTCTGTTTGTCAAGAAGAAGGATGGGACTCTTCGACTCAGCATTGACTATCGGCAGCTGAATGCCATCACGATCAAGAACAAGTATCCGATACCCTTGGATCGATGACCTGTTTGACCAGCTCAGAGGAGCTAGGGTGTTTTCGAAGATCGACCTGCGGTCAGGTTACTTCCAGCTTCGCATAAAGGAAGAGGACATTCCCAAGACTGCTTTCCGCACTCGGTACGGGCATTATGAGTGCACCGTCATGCCATTTGGTTTGACGAACGCACCAGCTGCATTCATGGACATGATGCACCGGGTGTTCCGCCCGTATTTGGATTCCTTTGTGATAGTCTTCATCGACGACATTCTTGTCTATTCTCCCGATGAGGAATCACATCAGAACACTTGAGGATGTTACGTAGACACTTGAGCACAACCAGGCTGTACGCCAAGTTCTCTAAGTGCGATTTTGGATGCGGGAGGTATCTTTTCCGGGTCACATCGTGGTGAGCATGGTATTTCGGTGGATCCAGAGAAGACCAAGTCGGCGAGGAGTGGAGGCAGCCACGGACGGTCGTGACATTCGGAGTTTCCTGGGTTTGGCAGGGTACTACCGCAGATTTGTACCAGGATTCTCCATACTTGCATCACCGCTCACTCAGTTGACCAAGAAGGGTCAGCCGTTTGTTTGGTCCTCAGCCTGCGAGGACAGCTTCCAGGAACTCAAGCGGTTATTGACACATGCTCCGATTTTGAGCCAACCAGACCCGGCACTACCTTACGTGATCTTTACTGACGCGTCAAGGACGGGGCTCGGTTGTGTGTTGATGCAAGGGCAGCATGTCATCGCGTATGGGTCGAGACAGATGCGACCACATGAGCAGAACTACCCGACGCATGACTTGGAGTTAGCTGCGATCGTTTACGCTCTCAAGCAGTGGAGGCACTACTTACTCGGCAACAGGTTTGATTTTCACCGACCATAGGAGTTTGAAGTATCTGTTCACACAGAAGGATTTGAACATGAGACAGCGACGGTGGCTCGAGTACATGAAGGATTATGACTGCACCATCGAGTACACCGCCGGTAAGGGGAACTCAGTGGCAGATGCTTTAGCGGGAAGTACACGGGTATTGTAAATGGTGGGAATCTTGTGAACAAGGCCGAGGGGTCAAATCTGATGATGCTATGGCATCAGTGAGTGCAGTGGGAGCAAGCTCAGGTCAGCACTTTGACAGTCCAGCCTAATTGGTTGACTGACATCTGAGAGGCACAGGTCAGAGACATAGGCTTGAGGAAGCTCTCGGGAGAGGAAAAAGGAGCCTTGTGACCACACTTTGAGTACAAGCGAGGATTGCTGTACTTCCGAGTCGCCTCTATGTACCGGATGAATCGTCGATTCGGGATCGATTATTGGGAGAGGCGCACTCCAGGCGGTTTGAGCATCCACCCCGGAGGTGAGAAAATGTACCACGACCTTCGATCTCACTTACGGTGGCCTGGGATGAGAAGGGACATAGCCGCCTTTGTGGCGAAGTGTGCAACTTGTCGGCGTGTCAAGGTAGAGCACCGAAAACCAGCCGAACGCGTTGCAGACTCTACCTATACCGTCGGAAGTGGGGTAACATTACGATGGACTTCCCGACTGGTCTACCTCCGACTAGAGCGCATCACGATGGTATTTGGGTCATAGTCGACCGGCTGACTAAGTGTGCACATTTTACGCCGATGCGAGTGACTGACTACCGGAGAAGCTTGCCCGATTGTACATTCGGGAGATCGTGCGACTACATGGAGTACCAGACTCCATCGTATCGATAGAGATCCACGATTTACCGCGAGGTTTTGGGGTGCCTTTCGAAGGCTCGGGCACGCGACTTCGCCCGAGCACGGCATATCATCCTCGAGACGGATGGGCGATCGAGAGGGTTATTGATTGTTGAGGATATGCTCGGGAGTTGTGTTCGGATTTTGGGGACATTGGGATCAGCACCTACCGTTAGTAGAATTCTCTTATAACAACGATTACCAGGCTACTATCGGTATGGCACCTTATGAGGCACCGTATGGTCGGAGATGCATGACGCCACACTTTGTTGGGCCAGATGCCTCGGACAGGATGACCATTGGTCCCGAACTCATAGAGGAGACGACGGAGAAGATCCGTTTGATTCAAATGCGGATGAAGGCCGCAAATGACAGGACCACCTCATACGTTAACAAGAGACACCGTAAGCTGGAGTTTGAGGTGGAGGACAGGGTTTGGTTGAAAGTTGCACCGACTGGGACCGTCCGATTTGGCAAAGGGTAAGTTAGCCCCAAGGTATGTTGGTCCCTACGAGATTCTCGGGAACGTATAGGCGGGGTTGCCTACCGTTTGGCTTTACCTCCGAATATGTCCTGGGTGCATAACGCCTTCCATGTTAGCATGTTGAAGAAGTGCATTTTGGATACCAGGTCGAGATCATTCCGGTAGAGGAGGCTGAGCTCGAGCGATCTATCTTACCGAGAGATACCGATAGCTTTTCTAGCCGAGAGATGTTCGGAGACTTCGCAACAAGTCGATTCCGATGATCAAGGTTCGGTGGTCACACCACTCGGATCGAGAGGCGACTTGGGAGACAGAGCAGGATCTCGATAAGTCGTTATCCGGACGAGTTCAGGCTATTGAGATCACTCTTGGAGGACCAAGAGTCTTAGGGGGGGAGGTTGTTACACCCACCCCCGACGTTTTGCCTTTTCTGTAAGTATCGGCCGGAAGGTCAAATACTGTAATTTTCAGATCACATAATTACTTGTGATTATTTTATGGAATCAGTATTTGAATGTTAATTATGTGGTTAATTAAGTGTTTTGCGTAGTGGGAAAACTGGTACGGTCACCCCGAGCGGGTTGTGACCTGGGTGACCCAGGGCTTCGGTTTTGGCCTGCGGGTCATGTTTTCGGGCGGTCAGCGAGCTCCCGAGTCTTATCTGGGGATTATTTTTGGGAATCCTTCTGGATTTGAGGTCCTACAGGTACCCCGGACATTTCCGCGGAAAATATTTTTAAGTAGGGACTTGTCTGGGGGACGTCTGCGGGCTCAGTAGTGCTCCTGGACCTCGGAAAAGGAAACCGTTTGCATATTTGGGATCGTGGGAACATTCCGCACCTTTTACGGAGTATATGTTTTAGGGCGGGGCGTTCGGTCGGCGACTCCGAGGCTCGGGGCCAGGATTCCGGGGCTCGGGATGGAAGTTTTCGGCGGCTTCGGTGTTTGACGTGTTATTTCACGAGGCGGTTTTTATGGTAATTTTTGTGGATTTTTGGCATGGCCGGATTTTGGTTCGGGTTTTCACGCGCGTCGTCGAATTACGCGGTTGGCGTTAGCGCGGGATTGGCGCGTCAACACTTGGCATTTCAGATATTTTTGGGTTTGTGGTGAGTCATGGGTATGACTATTTTGTCATGGGACAAGTGTCCCATGGCCCACCACATTTTGGCATAAAAGAGAAGTTTTATGCCAAAAATGCCAAATTAAGTCATTTAATCACATTTCTTCTCCTTCCTCATCACTCATCCGCCAACTTCATCTCCATTTTCAAGCTCCCAAGTGTTCTTCATCCTTGGCTGAGTTCATCAAGGATTGGGCTTAAGATTTGGTAAGCTTCTCTTCTTCATGTTCTTAGTAAGTTCTTGAACTCTCTTCATTGGCTGGCCAGAATACTTCTCTTGTGTTCGTGGCTAAATCTGTCCTTCTGTGTTTCGAATTGGCTTTGGTGGTAGTTAGAATAAATCTTCCTTAACCTCTTGGCTACAACCTTTCTGAAGGGGCCATGGTCCAAAAACGTCGGGAAGACCTCCAATTCTGAGCTGCACGAAAACGGGTCTGCTGTGATGTTGGTGCTGAAAACTCAAATTTGAAGTTTCGGGTTTTGAGGTTTAACAAGCTGGGTTTAATCTTTTGGTAAGCTTTTCTTCTTCATGTTTTAGCAAGTTTGAAGCATGAATTTTGGTTGGAAAAGAAGAGTTGAAACCGAATTGAGTTTACTCCTTGCTATGTGTTATGATGATTCTCTTGATTCCATGTTTAAGTATGTTGTTCTTGGTATGGAGGGAGTAGGAATCAAGGTTTAATTTTGGAAGAACACCATGTTTAAAGAAATGCCCAAATGGCGAATTATTTGGTTAAGGGTTTTGGTTGATTTTGGGTGATTAAGGTGTAATTGGTTAGTAAGCATGCTTAAGAAGTGAAATTGGTGGTTAAAGTAAGCAATTGGAACTTTGAATGGGTTGATTTGGATGAATGGTAAAAAGTTGGTGGTTAGCCGAAATTTGGAATGAAACTTTAGTTAGGTTGGTGTTGTGTTTTGGGTAATTTGGATGGTGAATTGGTATTGTGGATGGAAGTAGGTTCGAAATGATGTTTGGAACGTCATTTTCGGACAATAGGTGAAAAAGTTACCTTTTTGCGGGGTTGCGGGTAAAAGTGTACGGAATCTGGATTTTATGATTTGGATGTGTTTGTGGATGTTTGGGTAAGGATGTTCTAGCTCGGTTTGAGAAACCGAGCTTTCTGTGGAATTTTGCGGAAAAGTGCGGGATTGCGCGGGTTTGGGTTCCAGGGTCGTGTTTTGGTAGTTTCGATTTCTTTGTTTGGTTGTCCAGCTTGTTTCGGTGTTGGTGGTGTAGTGCGGGACTTCAAAAGTCACTTTACCACTTTTCGGGTAGGAGCCGGGTTTTCCGGGGTTTCTTTGCGAGTGTAGGTGGCCTCGGTAGAGTTTCCGTTTGGCCAAGGTAAGGGGTTTAATTTCCTTAATGCACATTTCATGTGTATTAGGTTAGTTAAAGGCTAGTACTTGGGTCGAGGTGGGGCCGGTGACTCCGGGTCTAGTCACATGGTACGTAGTGGTTTGCGGGGTTTTTGCTTAAATATGGGTTGGACTTATATCATATCGGACTTGCTTATCGGGGTCGACAACGGACCCATATTTATGTTGGCACGTAAGAAGTCCGTGAGTTCGGCCGACGGGACGCCGGACCTAAGCCGGTATGCCAACCGTGGTCGTTAACTCACGATGTTATGTGTTGGCTTTATGCCGTTTTGGGCCGGCTTGATTAGGGCGATATCCCTCGGCCGGTACCATGCGTTATGACCCGATCATCGGTGTGAGCTTAACAAGCCTGTAGGAGTCTTTGTCGAGGTTCGGGGAACCTTTGTATTGGTGTACCACCGTCCTACGGGACTTAAGAGCATCATCACATATGCATGTCATAATCCTGCTATATTTAGAATTTGTATTATTTAGTTCATGGCATTCTAACCCTTTTATGCGGAAATATTTTTAAAAGGTTTTACCACTACCGTACCTACCCCCTTACGGAGTTCTTTCGAGAACTCACCCCCCCACTTGTTATGTTTTCAGGAGACCCGGGCAAACGACCTGCGGTGTAGATTTTCCGCAGTTATCGTTGTGCGTTTTGGCTATAAGGTATTATTGGTTAAGTTGGGGGTGTTTTCTCGTTAGATACTGTTGCGATCTCTTTTGAGTTGGGTTTGACTTTTATTCTCCTGTTTTTGTTCAGCAGCACAGCAGTACTAGCTAGCAAGGTATTTTTACTGTTTTGGACTCGGCTCTGTAAATGTTCTGCATGTAGGTCAGTTTCAGTACTTGGGTTGTATCTATTTCGTAGGAAGTTTCCGGCCCTACGAAGAGGGCGGAACTTCTTCTGCCTGTATATTTTATCTGCTATTCTGCGCGCGATATTCTGTAAAACCACTAACGTGTCTCGGGTGCAGGTTTAGGACTAGAAAGATGTCGTAAAATCTGCAACACGACTTAACCTTAAAACTGAAAGGGAAACGTTTTAAGGGTTGGGTTTCGGGTCCACTCAAAACCTATTTAAGAGAACTCCGCGTTCACCCGCCGCCGTCTTCGCAAGCTTCCGCAACCACTCGACAACCGCGCTTCCGGTGTTCCGGGCGGTGGGGTGACAAAGAGAGTCATTGTGATTTGGCCCAATGGTGACCTATCTAGTGAGGATGAAGAGGAAACTACACATGAGCTTCCTAATGAAGAAATGGAAGAAGAAGAGGGAGTTGCCTCTTGAGGGCATATCTTGGTCACAAAGAGAGTTCTCCAAAGTTCTCCAAAGCTAACCGAAACTTCACAAAGGGAGAACCTCTTCCAAACAAGAGCTTTGGTGAATGGCACACTATGTAGCCTCATTGTTGATAGCGGTAGTTGTGTGAATGCCGCAAGTGAAGACATGGTGAATGAGTTGCATCTTCCCACCAAGTTGCATCCAAAACCCTACCAACTCCAATGGGTGGATGATAGATCATTTGTCAAAGTGGTGAAGCAAGTTGAAGTGCCAATCCGAATTGGCAAGTATGAAGATACCATCACTTGTGATGTTGTGAGGATGCAAGCCACTCACATTTTACTTGGGAGGCCATGGCAATTCAACAAGCATGCCATTCATCATTGAAATGCCAGCAAGTATGCTATCACCCACCAAAACCGAAGCTACACCCTCCTTCCACTCACCCCTACCCAAGCCTTACAAGACCAAGTGCATCTTGCAAGCAAGGCCGAAAGTTTGAGGAAGCAAAAGGGAAGTGAGAAGAGAGAAAATGGTGAGAAGGATCAAGGATCCTTGAGAGAAAAGAAAGAGTGTGCATATGTGGGAAACACTTCAAGAGAGCATGAGAGAAAACAAGAGTGCATACCCCACTTAGCCAAAGAGAAAGATTTCAAAAGAGCACTCTTGCAAAACAAAACTTATTTTCTCATGGTTCCAACTTCTTACATGCTAACACTTGAACAAGTATCTTCTCTTTCTTTGTATGTGCAGGATCTCTTGACAGCCTATGATGATGTATTTGAAGATCCTTGCGGCCTTCCTCCATATAGAGGGATTGAGCACCAAATTGACTTGGTTCCGGGTGCTCCCCTTCCCAACAAGGCAGCCTATAGGACTAACCCCCAAGAGTCCAAGGAGATTCAAGAACAATTGCAAGAGTTGCTTCAAAAGGGTTTCATCAAAAAGTGCCTTTCTCCATGTGTCGTGCCGGTCATCTTAGTGCCCAAAAGTGATGGCACTTGGAGGATGTGCATGGATTGCCGACCCATCAACACCATCACTGTAAAGTATAGACATCCTATCCTTAGACTTGATGATATGCTTGATGAATTGAGTGGTTCATGTGTTTTCTCTAAGATTGACTTGAAAGTGGCTATCATCAAATTAGAATGAAAAAGGGTGATGAATGGAAAACGGCCTTTAAAACTAAGATTGGCTTGTATGAATGGAATGTCATGCCCTTTGGATTAACTAATGCACCTAGCACTTTCATGAGATTAATGACCAGTGTTTTGAGGCATTTCATTGGAAAGTTTGTGGTTGTCTACTTTGATGACATTTTGGTGTATTCCAAGAATCATGTTGAGCATATTGATTACTTGAAGCATGTTTTAGATACACTTATGCTTGAGAAGTTGTATGCTAAGTTCGAAAAATGTGTCTTTGCTACAAGTGAAGTTAATTTTTTTGGATTTGTTGTGGGAAAGCATGGAGTTAGAGTTGATGAAAGTAAGGTGGTAGCAATAAGGGAATGGCCCACTCCTAAGTCCATAACCGAAATAAGATCATTCCTTGGTCTTGCTAGTTTTTATAGGAGGTTTATCAAGGACTTTTCCTCTATTGCAGTACCCCTTACATGAGTTAACTAGAAAGAATGTTGTGTTTGCATGGGGCAAAGCCCAAGAGGAGTCTTTTCTTGCTTTGAAGTCTAAATTGATGAATGCTCCCTTGCTTACTTTGCCTATCTTTGAGAAAGTATTTCAGGTTGAATGTGATGCAAGTCGGACTGGCATTGGTGCCGTTTTGCACCAAGAAGGCCGACCCATTGCTTTCTTTAGTGAAAAATTGAGTGGTGCCACATTGAACTACTCCACTTATGACAAAGAGCTTTTTGCTCTTGTGAGGTCACTACAAGTGTAGAGTCATTATTTGTTACCAAGAGAGTTTGTGATTCACACGGATCACCTCTCTTTGAAATACATTCAAGGGCAAGGTAACTTGAACAAAAGACATGTTAGGTGGATAGAGTTTATCGAATCATTCTCCTATGTGATTAAGTACAAAAAGGAAAAGAAAATGTTGTTGTCGATGCTTTGTCTAGGAGATATGCACTTCTTTCTACTCTTGATGTAAAACTTGTTGGATTTGATTGTTTGAAGGATATGTATGAGCATGACCTTGATTTTGGTGAGATATATGCTTCTTGTGCTAAAGGTGGCGAAATGGCTACTATGTATTTGATGGTTTCTTGTTTAAGTTGAAAAGGCTTTGTGTACCAAGAAGTTCCATGAGAGAATTCATCATACAGCCATTTTGGTGTCCAAAAGACACTTGAGGCATTGAAGGAGAACTTTTATTGGCCGGGCATGAAAAAGGATGTCACAAGAGTTTGTGCAAGGTAGGGCTGCAAATGAGCCGAGCCGAGCTCGAACTGTGCTCGGCTCGAACTCGGCTCGATAGTTTTTGATCGAGCTCGAGTTCGGCTCGATAGCTCGACGAGCCTTCATGATACGGGCTCGAACTCGGCTCGATTGATTGCTCGAGTTCGGCTCGATTGCTCGCGAGCTGCTCGAAACGTGTCAATAATTATTCAAACTACACCCGAGTTCGGCTCGATAACTGCTCGAAATATGATACTTTGTAATTTTAGTCTTGGTGCTTTATAATTTTAGTCAATTAGATCGTACTACTTTCAAATTACTCATTATACAACATAATTGTAGTAAATTAGGTCCTACTACTTTAATTATTTACATATGAATTATCATAGGTTCTTTTTAGTATGTATTGCTCGATAGCTCGATAAGCAATCGAACCGAACTCAGCTCGGCTCGATAAAATTATCGAGCCCTGAACTCGGCTCGAACTCGAACTCGAAGCTCGATAATACATTGCTCAATAACACACGAGCCGAGTTCGAACTCGAGTAAGTTCGATAACGGCTCGGCTCATTTACAGCCCTAATGCAAGGTGCATCACTTGCCAAAAGGCAAAATCTACTCTTCAACAGAAAGGGAAGTACACTCCTCTCCCTTCTCCTACTCACCCTTGGGTTGACATTAGCATGGATTTCATTAGTGGATTTCCTAGGACTTCACATGGACATGATGTTATCTTTGTGGTTGTTGATAGGTTTTCTAAAATGGCACATTTCATTCCATGTCATAAAAGTGATGATGCATCTAAGGTTGCCGAATTGTTCTTCAAGCATGTTGTGAAATATCATGGATTCCCTAGGTCAATTGTTAGTGATAGAAATTCTAGGTTCCTTGGACATTTTTGGAGAACCTTGTGGTCTAGGTTAGGAACCAACTTGATGTTCTCTACATCAAGTCATCCCCAAACCGATGGTCAAACCGAGGTTACTAATAGGACCTTAATCACTATCCTAAGAACCATACTTAGGAAAAATTTGAAGGAATGGGAAAAATGTTTACCCCATGTTGAGTTTGCTTACAATCATGCATATCACTCATCCACATCACATAGTCCATTTGAAGTAGTGTATGGTTTTAATCCTATAGCACCTTTGGACTTAATTGCATTAAATCAAGATGGTCAAATGGATGTGGATGGTAAAAAGAAAGCTCAACAAATGAAAGACTTGCATGCTAAGGTACATCAACAACTTGAGAAAATCAATGAAACCTATGCAAGAAGGATAAATAAGGGAAAGAAATTTGGAACATTTGATGTGGGGGATTGAGTTTGGTTACATCTTAGGAAGGAAAGGTTCCCACAAGCAAGGAAAAACAAGCTTTCACCTAAGAGAGGATGGAGCTTTCCAAATCACAAAGAAGATTAATGATACTGCATATGTGCTTGACTTACCAAGTGATGGAACTTATAATGTGCATGCTACATTTAATGTTTGTGATTTGCTTCCTTTTGAAGGTGACATGGAGGACTTAAATCCGACATCGACCCAACTCCACCACGAGAGTCTCCTAGCCCTTTCCAAGGTCTCAATGGGCAATTGACCTGAACGTGGTTGAGGAAGATGCAAGACAAGCTTCAAGCCTTCGTTCGGATCATGGCACAAGGAGAGGAGAGGAATGAGGATCGGGACCACGCCATCAAGCTTCAAGACATGAGAATCCAAGTGGAAGGGCCTCCCAAAGCCATGGACACCATCACACTCACCACCCTTGGACCTGAGGATGAGCCCACGCACCTAGGAGGTTCTCCAACGCGGCCCACGCGTGTACCCCCCTTCGCGGACCCGGCTCCACCAACTTTGGGATGTTGCACCACCTTCCCAAGCCTTAGGGACGACGGGAGGTGAAGACAACGCACCGGACATCGCCCCGACACGCGCGCACGCGCCACCTTCATCTCCACACGCGCCGTCGGCTAGCCCACGCGCCTCCAGGGTTGGGCCGGCCCAATTTCAAGTCCACAATCTGAAATTTGAACTTGTTGACTGAAGCTTAAATGTTATGTGTGGTATATAGGAAATGGGAGGGAAAGTGAGTTTGTGGATGTCCTTACTCACTAGTTTGAAGTAATGGTTGGTCCTTACCCTCCTTTACCAAAAATGGTGGAATCCTCCCACTCTCCCTCACCATTTTAAGTAGTATCATCATGCCTTCTACTTTATGTATGAAAATGGTAGGAAGACTTAAGGGGTTGTTACCAAAAGTGTTATGGTTTAGGTTAGGCTTCACCATTTCAGCCATTAGAACTCACTTGTCGAATTTGTAGTCTCCATTTTGAGAGCATTTTGGCTTTGGTTTCTCACTTCTTCAATCCATTCCATTGTTCCATAATTTTGGTTCAAGAATCATATTTAGTAGTGCTCAATCAAGTAGTTGAGAGGTGCTAGATCCATCTTCTTACCTTGGCACCTAAAGTATTGCTTCACCTTGTACTAGATCATATTTTGAAAAGATCACAGAATGTTTTGCTATTACTAATAAGAACAAGTTAAAAATCATGTAAAAGCTTTCAAATGCTGAGATTCATAAAGATGAAATTTTTATTAAAACTCATTTCCTCTTAGCAAAAGATTTACATGCCGATATTGTTACACCCACCCGACGTTCTGTAACTTTCCGGCGAGTGTCGATCGGAATTTGCGAATTCTGTAAATTATCGGAATAACATTGGGTTATGTGATTTATCAAAATTCAATGTTGGATGGGATTTTGGTGTTGTTTATAAGTGTTACAAGTGTCGGACGATTTTCGGTGATAACTGTTAATTTTGGAAAAAAATTCGAAGTTCCAAAAGATCGGTTTGACCAGTGTTCAGTCAAACATTTTTAGTAAATTTTACAGGAATCCAAATCGAGATCTGTAAATTTCTACTTAAACTAGACACACAGGGCTACCTTCAGGTAAATTTTCATGATTTTAGGGCTGGTGGTTTGGTGAAGTTTATTTTCACAAGTTGGTACAAAATCTGCCAAGTGTAATTGGAGAAGGTTGAAGAAGAATGCGGTTGGGCTATCTTTGGGCTTCCGAAAATTCTTGGAAATTAAGCCCATTTGAGACTTCTATTTTTCAGATTTTGTTAGCCCATTTATTTTGTTTTATGGGAAAAGGATTAAAAGGAAAGAAATAGGAAGAAAAGAGGCAATAATGGAAGATGGAGTAGAAAGGCTTCCTTATGCCCATACCTCTCTTACACATTCATCATGCTTGTGTCATAATCACACATCTCTCTCTTCCCTCACCATTTGGGCCGAATTCTCTCTCATTTTTGGCTAAAATTTCATTTTCATTTCTTACTCACAATTCAAGTCTTGTAAAAATTGAAAGAAAGCTTTCTCTCTTTTCTCTCTCTCTCCTCATGAACTTTGCTTGTGTTCTTGAGTGTTCTTCAAGTGTTCTTGAGTGTTCTTCACTAATCAAGAACTAATCCTCTCCTAGATCCTTAATCAAGGAAGATTAAGCAAGGTAATGGTGTTTGTTCATCACTAATCAAAGATGATTAGTGTTCAACTTCAAGCACTAATTCTTTCCTTCTTTTCTTGTCAAGGCCGATTTTAGAGGAGCTTCTTGGAAGGGATTTTCTTCAAGTGTTCATCAAGGATCAAGTGTACAAACATCAAGTTCTTGAAGAGATCTAAGTGGTAAGGACACTACTTAGTTGTGTGTTTAAGTTCTATGGAAAAGAACTTTGAAAATAACCTATCTTTCCCTCTTTTCTTAGGTTGGCCGAAATTTTGAGAAGAGATTTGGACAATCTCTCAAGTCATCTTGCAAAGGTGATCTTTGAATTTATGGAAAGATTTGGAAGCATGAAGGAAGTATGTTGTGATGAGTTGAGCATGAGAAAGCATGAGTTTCTTGTTGATCTACTTAGGGCTGAAAATAAGCTTGTGTGATTGATGATGTTTTGTTGAAGATTTAAGTGTTAAAGTGTTGAAAAATGGAAGTATATAAAGGTTTATACATGGAAGTGTTAAGTTTTAAAGTTTGGGTGAAGATTGGAAGGAAAACCGAAAATCAAGGATTTGGAAGAAAATTTTGTTTCTTTGTGAATAGTGTTTTGGTGATGAAAAGTTGGTTAAAACATGTTAAAAATGGTTTAACATGAAGGATTAAAAGAAAGTGACTAAAGTGTGAAGTTTAGAAAAGATTTGGGTTGAGATGGAAGTTGGGCCGAAAATATGGGCTTGGGTCGAAATTTGGGAAAGAATGGATAAAGGTTGACTTTTTGACCAAGTTGACCAAACCGGGTAAAGTTGACCATTTTATGGAAATTGGAGGACCAAAGTGTGTAATATGGAAAAGTTTGGGTAAAAGTGTAAACTTGTTATTAATGGAAGGAAGTTGCTAGAATTGTGAAAATTGGGGTACTTTTGCAAGTTAAAAGTTCGAGGACTTAGGTTGTAATTAAGAATAAATTCCCAACACTTGAAACTTTAGTGAAATAACTAAAGTTATTTGTATGTCTCGATTACGTGATTAAATCTGCGTCTTCCGGGATACTGCTTGTGCGTCAGGGGGCCACGGTAGATATCCGATTTTTGTCGAGGTAAGGGGTTTAACTTTCTTAATGCGCATTAAATGTTTATTAGGTTAGTTAAGGGCTAGTACTCGGGTCGAGGTGGGGCCCAGTGACTCCACAGGGCTGAATTCTTGGTACGTAGCGGTTTTCAGGGTCTTCTGTTTCTGGACTTCTGCTATATCGGATCTGCATATAGGGGTCGACAACGGACCCATTATTTGTTCTGCACCCGGCCGTTTACGTGATGATTAGGGTCGTCGCCCCTTTCGGCCGGTACTGCGGTTACGATCCCGATAATCGGCGTGAGCTTAACAAGCCGCCGTAGGAGTCTTTGTCAGTGGTCGGGGACCACTTGTATGGGCTTACCTATGTTAACCCAGTCCGACGGGACTTCTGAGCATCATGTTTCTGCATATCATAGCATTTATTAGGGTTGCTATTTCTGCTAGAACATTGCACGCTAACCCTTTGTGCAGGCAAAAACGTTTTCAAACTTTTGGTTTGACCTTTTCGTACCTACCCCCTTACGGGTTCTTTCGAGAACTCACCCCCCCATGTTTACAATATTTTCGAGATCCGGGCAAGCGACACTGCGGACTAGATTTCCGCGGTGCTCGCTCGCACTTCATTATTTTGAGGTATATTTGTGTTTGGGGAATTTCTCGTTAAAATCCCTTCTGTGTTGTTATCTTTCTGTTAAGTCTGACGTTCTTCTCTGTGTGTGTGTTTAGCAGCAGCAGCGTCTAGTTGCGAGGTATAATTCCGCACCGTGGCTCAAACTCTGTAGAAGTAGTGCATGTATATACATTAGTGCATACATACTATCGGTCTGTATATTTTGTGGGAGTTTCCGACCCTACGCAGAGGGCGGAACTTCCTCGGCCTGTATCTTTATTTTCATGCTTCATTATTATCTTTACTCGCGATATCCTGTAAAAACCACTAACGTGTCTCGGGTGCAGGTTTAGGACTAGTAACACGTAACAACCTTAAAACCGAAAGAAAAATGTTTTAAGGTAAGGGTTTCGGGTCCACACCCTTTTAAGAGAAAATTCCGCGATCACCCGCCGCCATTACCTCCAACCTCTGCAACTACGACGCTTCCGCCAGTTCCGGGGCGGTGGGGTGACAGATATCATCCTTGGAAAGCCTTTTATAACCCCTTTAAAATGTGTTGGCTAGCTCTTCGTCCAACCTCTTGTGGACATCACCAATATACCCCTCGGTAGTAGACTCAACCTTTTGCATAGAACTCATAATCTTTTCAAACATTTGGTTCACTTTATCCATGGGGTCACTTCTGGATTAAGAAACATTTGGTTCCATATGCATAAACCATCCTCTAGCGGAAGCATCCAAATGCCTCCTTGTGCTCTCCAATAAGCCCCCATATAACAAACATACTTGGTACTCTCTTCGTCCCACAAAAATAGCCACGTTTGACATTTCTACTTGTGTTTGACTTAAATTTTCATTAAGAATAATTTGTCAAAAAAATTCTTGAAAAATATATTTAGAAAAAAGATACATTAAATTTTATATGGATATAAATTTATACAATTTATAAGTGAAAATGCTGTAAGAAATAATTATAGATTAAATGCTGAAAAACAAATGTGGCTATTTTTCTGAGACAGAGGGAGTATTCTCTAGTCACCCCTGCTTGGGGACACCTCTTTATCATGTCCTTCAATCTAGCCCAAGATTGTGCTAGAGTCTCATCTGGATCCTCATTGAACCGCAAAATCTGATTTTTCAACTCAAAAGCTTTTTAAGGAGGAAAATACTTATTGATAAAGGCATGTCTCAAATCTGCCCAAATTGCAATCTTTTCTGGATCAAGAGTTTTGTACCATCTTCTCGCATTTACCTCCAAATTAAAAGGGAATAGCCACATTCTCTTGGCTTCCTCCGAAACTCCTATCAACTCAATATTGTAGCAAATGATTGCAAACTAATCTAGATGCTCATTTGGATCTTCATCCGCCAGCCCAGGAAAACAATGCTTCTCAACATACGTCAACACATGGCCTGGAATAGTGAAATCATGCTCAACCGGAGTGGGTTTAATCAACCTCTCATCATCATCACCGAATCTCTGTGCAAACAAATCTGAAAGTCTTATCCTTTCACAATTCGGTCCAACTCCTTCATTATGGGCAACATGTGCATGGGCACTCTCTTTCTACCTATTGACATCTCTCCCATCATTTTGAGCCGGAATCTCATGATTTTAATTATCACCTCCATTGACTTGGTTCCTATCCGGAGGAAACTCATTCAAAACAACTCCAATACCAAGCGCAATGACTCCATTTCCATTCAGCCCATTGTTACCATTCAACCCATTGTTGTAATTCACACTCAGATCAAACGGATCCTCCATTCTTTCTTGATTCCTTAACCTTCACAAAGTTCTCTCAATTTTCGAATCGTGCGGGATGATTGGCTACACTTGTCTTTTCTCATGCAAACAAAGGGCGCCTACAACCACAAAAACAAACTAACACTAGGGAAAAACGTTAGTGAAACGACAAAAAACACACCAAAGCAAAAGAGCACAACAATCACTAAAATCGCCAAGACACCTATCCCTGGCAACAGAGCCAAAAAGCATGATGCGTGCTAGAGTGTGCTATTTTTTCAATCCAAAACAACAAGAAAACACACAATCTCAATCTTAAATTTATAAACACCACAAGCGGAAACTTTCCTTATCGTAGTGAAGTGGCTAAACAAGAGGGATCGAACCCAAGAGATAGGATATAGGCCCAAAATAGTGAATCGTGCTAATCTACTTATATGTGAGAATGGTAGTGATGTAGATACTGTGAAGATGGATGATGGACAACAGTCAATGGCAAAATGTGATAAAAACAGTAGCTTGAGGGTCAAGTCACGAGTAGTGCAAAACAAGGAAAATGCTAAAAAAATTATCAATTAATGTAAAACGTCTTCTAGGGCATGCTACCTAGCAGACCTGGCACCAAGGACAACATCTCCATTAGCATCCTGGCAGGCGAAGGCCCAGGCGACCCAAATCCTAGCTAAGGCGGTCGCTCGGAGAAGAACAGCTGGTCAGGCGGGAACCCAGGTGACCCAAACACTAGTCCAGGCGATCGCCCGGAGAGGTATAGGTGGTTAGGTGAGATTCCAGGCGACCCAACCTCTGTTCCAGGTGATCGCCCGGCCGGCTGCACGCGCCACCCTCAACTTCTAGCCGGAGCACCACCACCTTTGGAGTGTTGCACCACCTTCCCATGCCTTAGGGACACCGGGAGGTGAACGCCACACGCCGGACTTCACCCTCACGCGCGCACACGCGCCGCCTTCACCTCTACACGCGCCGCCAGCTAGCCCACGCGCCTCCAAGGTTGGGCCGGCCCATTTACAAGTCCACAATCTGAAATTTGAACTTGTTGAATTAAACTTAATTGTATTTGTATTATTTAGGAAATAGGAGGGAAAGTGGGTTAGTGGAGGTCCTTAACCACTAGTTTGAAGTAATGGTTGGTCCTTACCTTCCATTACCAAAAATAGTGGAATCCTCTTACTCTCCCTCACCATTTTAAGTAGGTCATTATGCCTTTTGCTTTAAGCATGAAAATGGTAGGAAGACTTAAGGGGTTGTTACCAAAAGTGTTAACCACACTTTGGGTAATAACCTCCACTACCACCATTTCATGTATTTAGGTAGCAACTCACCATTTCACCCATTAGAACTCTTTTAGCAGAAATATTGGACTCCAATTTGAGAGCATTTTGGCTTTGGTTTCTCACTTCTTTAATCCATTCCCTTGTTCCATAATTTTGGTTCAAGAATCATATCTAGTATTGCTTTACCAAGTAGTTAAGAGGTGCTAGATCCATCTTCTTCCCTTGGCATTCCAAGCATTGCTTCATCTTGTAGTGAAGAGGTTCTTGGTTAGGCCGAAAGTATCAACTTGTTTATTGTTCATCTTCCAAGCTAGATCCTTTCAAGAGTTGATCATTTCCATGATCACATCAATTCCCAAAATCATTCCTCTTCCGCTTTAAAACTTACCCTAAAAGACGTATATATAGTAGTCTACTACCCTAAAAGGCCCCTAGACAACTCATTAAGGGTTTTTTTGTCCTAAAAAGATGGGCTAGACTAAGGAAACTTCACGGAAACTCTCATGTAAATGTCTGATGATCGGCCATCATGCCAGGTGTTGCACTAGTTGGGGTGCGCTGAACAAAATGCGTGGTGTGACCCCTGCCTTCTGAAAACACGGAGAGGTTAGCACATGGCTAGGGGGTGCGCTGAACAAGGATGAGCAGCGCGACCCTGGTTGTACGGGCGCACCAGCTTCTCTTCAGAATTGCTTCCAGTCCTCCATCTTCTCTCCTTTGACTTCCAAGCTTCCTCCTTCACCCGAGACTTCTTGACTTGGTCTCTAAGAATGTAAATGACTCCCGAGCCTCCACTTGAACTATTTTTGCTCCATTTCACCTTGCATTTTACACCTACATAAAGTATGAAAGATAACAAGTAGAGTGCACCAACAAACCAAATTATGCAAAAAACGATACACACTATGTACGAGAATGTCACATAAAAATGTGTGTTTTGACACACAACAACATGTTCTTCCTCACCAACTCTTACCCACCACCACTGGCTTGAGTCCTCTTCATTTGTTAATCTCCCACAAGGTTTTCCGCTCCTAAAAATGACAATTTACATTTGAGGTCGTGTGGGTCCCGGACGTTTCCCGAAAATATTTTTAAGTCTTAGGGGTTGTCGGGGTCGTCTCGGGATGTACAGCGGGCTCGGTAGCACTCTCGAGATCTCAGTTTGGGAAGCCGTTTGCAGTTTTGGAGTCGTGGAAACGTCCGGAGGTGGTTGTGGAGTTTAATATTTGGGGCGGGACGTTCGGTTCTGGGCGACTCCCGGGGCTCGGGACGGGAATCCCGAGGCTCGGGATGGAAATTTTCTGACGGCTTTGGGGTAAGTTGTGTTATAATTTAAGATGGAATTTATGGGTATTTTTATAGAATTTTGGAGTGACGGAATTTCGGTTCGAGTTGACACGCCGCACGTCGGGTTTTGGTTCGAGTCGTGAGCTTGGTAGGACACTCCGGAATGGTAAATGAACTTTTGAAATATGTTTTGTGAATGTTATAATATTCTGAGGGTTGTGTCCAAGTTTCGTTAATTTTGGAATTCGGTAATTATTTTTGGGCAAAAAGAATTGGAACTTTCGGAAAAGTTGGGAGGTTAATTGGAATTTGGTTGCAAAATAAAAATTATTTCAGCATGGGCAGCAGCTGATCTTTTCGGCAGCATGTGTGTGAGACACTTGGCCATTTTCTATTTAAGTGTAGGAGTATGGGTTTAAAGTGAGGGAAATATATATTGACTTATTATTTCTTAGAAATGAGTTAAATCTCATTTCATTTTCTTTCTTCTTCTTCTTCCTCTTGCTGCTGCTGCCGACGCCATTGAAGAGCTCAACCTCAAGCTTGAAGCTCTTCTTCTTGGAAGAAATCAAAGAGGAATTGGGTGCTTCATGTGGTAAGCATCCTTCCTTCTTCTCTTTATTCATTAGAATCAAGGTTTAGTGAAGAAAAGTTGAGTTTTTGCAAATGATGGGTTTGTTCTTAGCTATAAGCTAGGATAATTCTCTTCCTCCCATCTTTTAGTATGTTGTTCTTGGGTAGTAGGGGAGTGTTAATCAAGTGTTGGATTTTGGAAAACACACTTTGGATGAAGAACCCTTGTTTGGCCGAATTTTTGGAAAAATTCCAAAATGATGTGTGTTTGTTATCTTGGTTCATGCTTCAAGTATGTTAATCCTAGCATGATTCTAAGCTTATGTATGGATTCAATTTGATGGAAAACAAGTTGAGGTAAAAACCCCCTTTTGGCCGAAAGTTTAGGTTGTTATTCAATATTGGATTTTGTTGTTTTGGATGCAATTGGATAGCATTCTTGGTTTAGAAGTGAAATTGGTGATTAGATTGGTTGTTTGGTAGCTTGAATGGGTTGAATTGGATGTTGGGTGAAATGTTGGTTAGGAACCGAAATGTTGGAATGAAACTTTCTCTATGTTGGGGTTTGTTTTTGGTTGAGTTGGATGTTAATATGGTGATGGGGTTGAATTTAGGAGTGAATTGAAGTTTGAAACGTTGAATTCGGTTAAGAAATGGAAAAGTTGCAATTAAGCGGGATTATCGGAAAATGTTGGGTAATGAAGGGTTTTAAGGTTGGTTTTGGTCGGTTCTACTTGTTGGATGATGTTTGTCAATGTATAATCTTGCATTGTCTAGGTTGGTTACGAATTGACATTTCAGGAAATCGGAATTTTACGGAAATTCTGCCGGATTTTTGGTTTTGGGGTCTGGGATTTAGTTTGGTAGTGTGGTTTATAATGATTCTAATTCAACTTGGTTTGACAGATTCTGAGGTTCGGAGGTGAGAAAAAGAGGGTTTCGAGTTTCGGGTCGTAGTGCGGAAGTTGTCAGAAGCGGTCCGATACTGGACTTGAGAGGTAAGGGTTTGGTTACATTCTTTTGGTAAGATAAGTATATGTTTTGGTTTCTTTTGTTTTGCTAATATTTCGGAATTTTATGCTTTAGGGCATATTCGTAGTTTGTAGGAGTATGCCTTATGGCATACTCTGTCTGCATAACCCTACGACAGGTTGTGGGTTCGCTACCCACTGGTGCACCATGCTTCAGTATTAGCTTGGCTTCCGACTCCCTTAGTGGGAGGTCATCGTTCGATTTGTTATAAGGGTTATGGCGATTTAGAATCGCACGTCCTTCGGGATTCCGATCTATTTCCGGTATATGCATGATATTACGTATTACATTGCATATATTGCTATCTTCTGTTTTGCGGGGTTACATATACTTACCTTACCCCAAATCCCTTACGGGTCCTTTTAGGACTCACCCTTTTCGGGTTTTGTTTTGGGTTTCGGTAGACACGATAAGCGACCTGCGGAGTAGGTTTCCGTGAGGTTTCTACCTTGGGTGTGTTTTGCAGCAGTTTGCACCTTGCGGTCCGGGATTTGTCTTTTGAATCTGAATCCCGCGCGAGGTATTTTGACACTTAGATCTAAGGCTGGCTCTGTAGTTGCATATGCACACTTTCTGTATTGCTGTGATGATTGTATATTTGTATATGTTTATATATTCTGTACGTACATGTTACGAGCGCTTGGTGCTTGCTAGACACCTTAGGTTCTATGAACTCTGTATGTATCTATGTTTTGGTGCGTAAGCACTCGTCCACGGAGGGCGGGGCTTACTCTTTTGCTAATGCATGAATTGTATGTTTGGATTTTATTTTTGGTTATATGTACGAAATTTTGTTAGGTTGCTTCCGCAATCGTTTCGTTCTTTGGGTCCGCTACGCGCGGCGGGTCTCGATGGACCTGCCATTCCGTATCATTCCGGCTTCCGCTTCCGACGTCCCGGCGCCCCCGCCTCCGCAACCGGGCTCGGGTGGCGTGCGGTGACATTACAACTTATTCCACCACTTCCAACAGATAATTAAATCACTAAACTATGAAAAGAAAAAACTAAGAAAGTTAAACTAGTTGGGTTGCCTCCCAACAAGCGCCATGTTTAAAGCCATTGGCTAGGCAAGCAATCCGCTCAAGTGACCATGGGGACATCCTTCAACTGAAGATTTCCAATCTTCAACTCTTCTCCTCCAAAATAATGCTTCACCTGTTGACCATTCACCTTGAAGATAGAACCATATCTTGGGTTCTTTATCTCAAGTACACTATATGGATTCCACAATGTCAAATGGGCCTGACCACCTTAACTTGAGTTTCCCGGTGAAAAGGTTCAACCTGGAATTGTAGAGCAATACCTTTTCCCCTAGTTTGAAAGTTCATCTCAAGATCTTCTTATAATGCCACTTCTTTAATCTTTCCTTGTAGATCATGGAATTGTCATAAGTGTCCAACCTCACCTCTTCTAACTCACTCAATTGAAGAAGCCTCTTCTCCTTGGCCGACTTCCACTCATAATTGACCTTGTTGATGGCCCATGATAATTTATGCTCCAACTCCACCGGAAGATGACACGTCTTACCAACAAGTATCCGGAAGGGAGACATATCAAGAGGGGTCTTGAATGTTGTCCGGTAAGATCACAAGGCCTCTTCAAGTCTTTGTGACCAATTTTTCCAATTTATATTAACCGTCTTTTCCAAAATTTGTTTTATCTCCAAGTTGGAGATCTACTGCAGCTATTCGTGCTGGATGATAAGCCAAGGCCACTTTGTGAATCACTCCATTTCTTGAAAGAGTCTTCTACATAGATTTGTTCACAAATTAACACCCTCCATCACTGATAATAGCCTTGGGCATGCCATATCTTGAAAATATGTTCCTGTAAAAAACTTCAAAACAACATTAGTATCACAAGTGGGTGTGGCTATCACCCCCACGCACTTAGAAACATAATCCACAGCTAACAAAATATATTGGTTACCACAGGAAGGAGGGAATGGTCTAATGAAGTCAATCCCCCATGTGTCAAAATCTCCACCTCTTGGATGGGTCAAAGAGGCATCTCAAGTTGTCTTGAGATGCCACCCATCCGCCGACACCGATCACATGAGTGAACAAAGCATATGTGTCCTTCACCATGGAAGGCCAAAAATCCGCTTGGTGAACCTTGTACAAGGTCTTGCGTGGTCCATGGTCTCCTCCACACTCTATATTATGGCACTGTCTGTTGTGTGTGCAACACGTACACATTTCCAAGGTATTTAAGCCATGATAAAATAATCTTTTGAGCTTATTTTCTGTGATTTAGATGCACTTTACTTGCAATTGTCATTATTTTTGTATGTCCAAGTAGTAGAGGTAAATGGAGCTCAAAGTGCAATGTTTGAAGGTTCGGGACTTACATTTGTGAGTGAATTGAAAAGTCAATAAATATCGGGTCAAATGAAGGGGGTCAAAGTCAAGTCAAGGAAGAAATAGGGATCTACAGAGCCGAGGCACGGCCAAACGGTGCGCTGGCATTCGCTCAACACCAGCGCCGTGAAGTGGTGACCCGATTTGGCGCAGAGCTAAGGCGTGCCTTGGTCCGATGCCCGATGGCTTGCGCAATGGTCGGAAGCTTTGCGTGGCTTTGGTCAGCGCACAAGTGGCACGCTGCTCCTACACGGTGAATGACGCTCTCCCATGTGCGACGGTTACCAATTAAGTTTCCTCACAAATTCCTTCACGTTTATCACAAATCCGAGATATACTTCAAAAGCCCGAACATTGTTCGAGACAAAAGGAGGACTTTGCATCCTCACTTTCCCGGACATAGATAGTCCGGGATATGTTTCAAACGCCCGAACAATGTTCGAGACGAAAGGACTGCATCTTCAGTTTCCCAGATTTCATCGTCCGGGAAAGGCTCCAAAAACCCGAACAACAAACTCAATTACCCCGAACAAACGACATGCTCGATTACCCGAACTAAAAGGACGATGTCCCGAACACTACATAAGACACAGGAATTACATGCCCGAATCACGTTCAGAAGCTCAAACATTGAAGAAAACTTTGGACTCCTCTTAGTTGGCCAAAAGGGCTGAGGGGGGACTTGATGGCCGCCAGACCCAATACACACAAAAGGCCTAACAAAAGGCCCACGCATAAGCCCGAACTCAGGGCCCCATTAAAAATCTGTTAATAAAGTAAATAACCCGAACTACGCTTAAGGACGTTCCCGAACCACACTTCCCGAAGTACTTATACTCCCTAAAAACATGATATTGAAATATTACAATAATGCCACTCAGACCTGGAACTATAAATACATTCACTATTCATACCTAAAAGGGTAACGTTTTACGACTGCTCGACGCGACTTGTCAAAACACAACCTCAGAGGACCTCTCTATTTCTCGTCAATCGTGTCCTAATACGCAAAGTCGACCTAATGACTTCAGTCAACATCAGGACACGTAAGTCAAACCAGAACGTGGCGGTTACACGCACAGATCCGCCACCAGTTATAATTTTTACGACCTTTATAATTATATTTTTGATAACTTTTATATTTTTCATAAGATTTATGGATCTGGAGAATTCTCTACCACGACAATTCTCTACCACAACGGGGTTTTGATTTTTTCTTAGATTTTAAGGACGAAAATTGGCTATTAAATTATTCGCAAAATGTCCATAATTCTTATCTAACTTGGAAACGTTTCTTCTTAAGTTGATGTAGTAGTTTTTTTAATCCTTCTTTCTAAACATAACTAATCAAATCTCTATAAGTTAAAAATCATGAGGGATCTGACCGTCAAATTCTTCAGTAATTTTATTACAAACGTTTTCTAAAAACCTTTATTACGAACTTTTTCTTCAAGGGTTTGTAGACCTGTTAGGAACTTTTCTTTTCAAAAGGGTTGGCTGTAATGTATCTTTATAGCAACGAATAGCAACGAAACTCTGAAAGCGTTTTATAACAAATTTTAGAAAGTAATTTTGAACTCTTAAGTCAAAGGGATGAAGGGATCACCAATGAAATGTTTGGTACTAGAAAAAAAGTAAAATTGCTATGGGTTAAAACATTTATATATGAATAAAAAGGTAAAATATTTGATCTTTTAGGCAATAATCCTCAAACCAATCCAAAAAACAAAACATGAGCAAAAACGTTTTGAACCACTTTTTTTTTGCAAATTTTCAGGAGAACGAAAATCTTTTCTCAGAAAACCTTTTACTGTAAGAACATAGCTAATCCAGTTCAAAAATATCCAATAAATTAAACCATTTAAGTAAATAAAACTTAAGTGACATAAACCCAACGAAATGGGTTGTATATCATCAATAACAAATCAATCTTAGATATAATAATTGCATTTGACCGCTAGATGCAACCGCAGCCCGCAACGACTTAATAGAATCTGTGAGACATACCAAATGACAATTGCAAGTAATACACAACACTCCATTACAAGGAAATCCAATCTCAATTGCGACCTCATACCTGACACGGTTATCATGGATTTACAGTTTCAAGTGTGCAGAATACCAAACGACAACATAAGAAAGTAATACATTGGCCGGAATATACATGCAAGTCGAAACAACCACCACCAATGTAGCTTTAAGAGCAACAAGATGCAGCCGCTGTTCTTTCTGCAGGTCTGTCCATAAGGACCATTCCTGAAGGATTTTGTGCTGGCTGAACTCGCGGAAGTCGTTTAGCTACGCAAATTTTAGAAGAAAAGGACCGGAAACTGATCAGTTGTGAATGGAGACAACAGTTATTGTTCTTTTATACCTGTCATAAGTATGATGAATTTGATACCTATTTCATAGAAGACGTCATTCACGTTAGCTGCTGTCTTTGCTGAGGTTTCCATAAAGAAGAGTCCATTCTCTTGAGCATATGATTGTGCTTCCTGACGGCCAAAGAAAAAAAAACATAAGAATCCGCTTGGTAAAATTCATCATCCTTGTCATCTTTATCAGCATTAAACAACACCCTAATCCCAACTATATTGGGGTAGGTGGCTTGAAGATTATATACAGTCAATCAATCAATCAATTAATCAACTGAGTCTTAATCCCAACTAGTAAGAGTCAGCTACATGAATCATTCATCTCCTTTCCGGGGATGAAGATTACAGTGTCAATTAATTGTAAAATATTACTCCCTCCGTCTCAATTTAATTGTTACGTTTATTTTTCAGCATCTAATCTATGAATATTTTTCTTCAATATTTTAGTATACAATGTCAAATAATTTATACACACATGGTAAACCAAAGAGTCTTGTTTCTGAAAATATGTTTTTCAATTTTTTTTAACAAACTCTTTTTAGTAAAAAATTAAGTCACACAAAGAATCAAAAGTCCAACGTCTCAATTAAAAAGGGGCAGAGGTAGTAGTTAACACTATAAGTGCAGATTAAATACCACCCGCGGTCCTACATTTTAGTCGTTGACCTATTCGGGTCTCATTTTATGTTTGGCATATTTTAGTCCTAAATTTTTAATTCGTGTTCTAATTGAGTCTTTCTGTCTCTTTCGCCGTTTAAATGGACAGAAACCTGTGAAAAGTTGAATTTGCCCTCCTGAATTGCTATAATGCACACTCAAAATTTTAAAACTTCTTGCGTAAAATGTTGGGTGCATTATAGCAATTCATGAGGGCAAATTTGACTTTTCACTGGTTTCCGTCCATTTAAACGGCACAAAGAGACAGAAAGAACTCAATTAGGACACAAATTAAAAATTTAGGACTAAAATAGATAAAACAACTTAAAATGAGACCAGAATAGGTCACCAACCTAATATGTAGACCGCGGGTGGAATTTACTCCTATAAATTCATGCAAAAGAATAGTAGCAAAGTTTTATGCCAGATACCCTTCCTGTCACAACCTTATTATAAAGGAATAAAAAAATGAAATTCAAGCCATATCATTATATATTGTTTCCTTGCATAGAAAAATATCATGAGATGGTGATGACTTGAGATAATTGCTTCATGTCCCATTAAAAGATTGATAATGTAAAACAACATGCAAACAAGATTTCATATCAAGGTTCCACCTTCCACGAATCAATAAGCAATATCTACAATGAAATAAGGAAAAAGGGACAGAAATGCCACTTATAGTGGTGGTATTTGGCAATTTTGAGCAAGTTTACAATTTGTGTTAGATACAACAACTTTGTCATCTAAGAGTTCGAATTATAATAAACGGTTATTCCCTTGTTTAATAATCATACTATTCAGGAATATTCAGCAATGTTGGCATACTGAAAAGGCAAAAACTTATCGTTCCTGACCTAAACTTCTTGTTTGTTTTACTAGTAACCTTGTGTTTTCGAACACTTATACTAAGCATTTCGTTTGTCCCATTGGCAACCATCATCAGACCTTCATCCTTACCAAAGCTTTCAACAGTGGTTAACATCACTGTCAAATTCCAGGGCGACCATCTTAGCTCGAGCCTATCTCCTGCTGCGAGTCTGCGACCCTCTCAATCCCACTTCATCCTCCTTTGTACCTTGCTGCCGTGGTCAGGAAGGAAGATGGGAATGGCAAGGTCTCCATAGCCCAAATAGTTGGCAATTTGGAATATTAGACTATCGGTGGTGCTTGATGACGTCAAACTGTCAGTGAAGACGATTGGATCTAGGCTGATGAGTTTTCAAAAATTATCTAATGACTGAAATAGGAAGTGTGTCAAGTTTTAGGACACATAATGCACTTAGTCCTCCATACTCTGAGATTTCATTACACGGAGACTAGAAAGGTTGCCCCAGTAAAAAAAAAAGTTGATGGCAAAATTTCCCTTAAATTCTTAACGTTGATGGCGAAACCTGCTCTCCTAAGAACACTGATCTCAAAATTGCCAAATACGATCAACATAGTTGCATTTTTGTCTTTTCTCTCATTAAACAATTTTGAATTCAAAAACCTTTATCATCCTAAGTTTCTCTAGACTAGCATCAAAAGTTCTAACGAGATGACCATGAGTAATATCTTATGCTCATGCACACCAATTCTATGGACCTCCACAAAACCAGCTCAACATTTCATTAGCGTCAGTCTACTGGGTATTAACTTGATCAGACAGAACAGGCTTATTATCTGGGGTATTGACTCAGCAGTTGAGGCATTGATCAACAAATTAAAGAAAGTGTTGGCATAAAATGCTTTTGACCTTTTAGAAAACTGATCTCATGCCAACATTTCCAATATTATCTAACCTGGCGATACACGGGACCCTGGACTTGCGACATTTGTCGTTGTGTCCGTTAAATGAAGCAGTTCAAATAAAAACAGAATCAGGTAAGAGGCAAAGCTTACAGAAAGTTTTAAGGTCAAAAGAAATACTTGCCTCTGCAGTCACCTTCCTAGCATCCAGTAAATCAGCTTTGTTTCCAGCAAGCGCCATAACCATGTTTGGGTTGCCTTCCAATTAAAGAAAACAAATAGCATAAGTAGAGTTAACTTATTAGCAGGCATGTACTTTTATGATTATAATCAAGTACTCTTTCCTTCCCTATTTAATTGTTCAGTTTGATTGAACACGGAAATTAAGAAGAGTAGAAGACTAATAAAGTTTTCCATTTCAACCCACAAAATTTAAATTAAAGTTTTTTAAATTTATTAAAGATTATGTAGAATTGGTGGAAAGAAAAGGTAAAATTTACTGAAAGTTATGCTGGATTGATGGAAGGAGAATTGAAGGATAATCTGGTAAATGAAGTAGGAAATACTTTCCTTAAAAAGTAACAATTATTTAAGGACTTCCCATAAAAGAAAATGGACCAATTAAATAGGGAAAGAACCAGTAATCAACTACATGAAAGTGCAGCACAAGAGAAATAAAGGAGCAATTAAAAGACAGAAGGACTACCTTGTGCTTGGAGTTCCTGGACCCACTTCTTTGCCCTTTCAAATGAAGCCTGTTGGGCCACAATAAAACCAAATGATACTAGTTATAAATAAGCAGACCACCCTCAACAATTAGCCAGTGTCAATACCCCAGATCAATGAATGCCAAGACTGAGGGGGTAAAAAGGAAAGCAGCACAAACTAGACACATTGACAAAAGTAAACAGAAATACAACCTTTTCTAGAAGAAAAAAGGGTATCATGGATCTTGAAAATTCAAATTAACATACTTTATAGTTTATATTACTGTACCACCAGTACCAGGACAACAGAACATAGCAATTTCCAGTACAGGTATGTGTACCATTGTACAAATTATTAAATGTGAAGAAAAATATTCATTGGGATAACACTTATACAATGTCCAACATGCAGGGAAACAACTAATGCGTCCAGTAGTAACAGACACACGAGATGTTAAACACTGATGACACCAGTAGCTCGGGCTGAATGAATCAATTTTGGCTAGAGCGCATCCTCTATTATTAAAAAAATCATTAGGAAAGGTCCATATCTTCTCATGCACACTGATCCTTTCCGCTTTGACTATGTATATGAACTTCTCACTCAGTTCTCACATCATGTAAACACTATTTTCTGGAAACTATGTATATAAAAGAAATGTTTTATATGTCAATTAACAGTAATTGTAGTTTGTGCGGGGCCTGCAAAAATCTGGAAACTATCTGCAAACAGTATGAATAAAGCTATTCATGAAGATAGATAGAAGCGAATTTTATTCTAAAAGCTTTGATGTTCTTTACAAGCTCAAAGCCACATGATTACAATGTTGAATTGTTGATGGTGACCATTTATAATGTAAACATGCAGAAACCAGACAAGACATTGAAACAAACTATTGAAATTTCAAGGCAAATGCACATACTTATAATTATGATGCTAAAGTTTGCAGTATGCTGACAACAAAGCATAGCAAAAACAAAGAATTTCAAGACATTAAAAAGTTTATATTAAACTCAAAGCTACAGAGTTCAAGGTGTAATAAAAACAGAAGTAGTTAAGTTCTGGTGGTTTTTGGGTTTCTAGAAAACAAAAATCAGATGCAGAAATTGTTAAGGATTTCTGACCGTAGAAGATTATCTCAGCATTTCTTCAGTGTCTACTAACAAATCAGTTTTTACTTACTAGAGAAAATATTACAGCATACCGTTCAAAGAGAGGATTTATATTTGTAGTTGGATCAATTCAGTTAAACCCTTTTGCATTTCTGTTAAGGGAGTTTTGCTAAAGGTGACATCACTTGGAAAAAGCAGTGGAACAATTCTCCATGTTTAGATTTTCTTATGCCCATTCTCATCACACAATTCAATAAGACAGTAAAAGGGATGCAAAAAAATTAAAACATAGTGCTCCCAAAAGACAAGGAACAGTGTTTTCACGTCGAGACTAAAAATAGTATGAGCATTGAGATCACCAAGTTTACTTACTGCATTTGTCATATCATAGACAATTATTGCAGCAGCAGCTCCTCTGTAATACATTGGAGCCAAGCTATGATATCTCTCTTGACCAGCTGTATCCCAAATCTCAAACTTGACAGTTGCATCATTGACAGCCAATGTTTGAGAGAAAAAAGCTGCACCTATGGTTGATTCCTAAAACATCAGAACTTATCAAATTAAACACTAAAAATGGAGCACAAACTACCAATATAGCACACACATGGAGAAAAAAGCAGAACAGTTCCAACCTGAAATTCAACGAATTGCCCTTTGACAAACCGTAAGACAAGACTAGATTTTCCAGCCCCAACATCACCAAGTAGCACCTGGAGGAAGTAAGCATAAACATGATTAAACATGGGCAGCATCCAAAAGTAGGACCAAAGCTAGGGAATTCAGCAATGATAAGCTAATTGCCTTTACAGGTACACTTACTTAAAACACCAAAGGAGCACGTAAACATATGGCTCCTTTAGTTAACACGATATGGCAGAAGAGCAACAAAATATCTAACCAGCTAACACCCATAAGAAAAAAGAAGCACACGAGCATGTAAAAGAATTTTGCTTATTAAACCCTTAACATGGCTGGCGGAGAAAGAAATTAAAGTAAACCTAACTTTTAGAAACATCTACAGCAGTATTGATATCGTCATGATGAAAAAGGACGAGCATGAATTGGAACTCAACAGTCACTATTGACAAGGACACCTAAAGAAGTCATTAATTACTCGAAATCCCGATCAAAATGAAGATCTAAGAACCTAAAATTTTCATATCTATGCAAACCCTATATTAAAAAAAAAACAAGCATGATTCACAACCGATACGAAGCAAGATCAGAATTCAAAGACAAAGCATCGAGAAACCGAGGAAGGAAGAGCGATGGTCAAACAAGGGAGGTAAACATAATTCGAAATCAAGAGAAACATACCAATTTGGCATTGATGTTCTTGTTTCCAGTTGTGGCCATGAGAAATCGAAAGGATCGGTCTAGAAAGTTCAGATCAAATTAAAACCAAACTGAAACTAAGAAGTCGGAAATCCTGTAGTCGATTTCAGCTTGGAACGTATCGTTGACGACGAATAGAAAGATCAAAGCAAAGGATGCTTCCTCAACTAAACTCTTCTAGGTCTCCGCTTGACACGATACGAAAGGGATTTTCTATTCCCTCACGGGAAGTCTTTTTCGTACTAACTATAGTTGCTTAGAGGTAGCTGTTCGTTCGTTCGGTTTCCTGTAATGGTTCGAATAGAGCAAAACCAATCGATCCGTTTATTTACCACATTGTAAAACACACACCTAATTAATTAACTAAGCTAAAAAATTAAAAGACAAAAATACCCTACGGAGGCGTTTGGTTCGCGGATTCTAAAAATCCGTGGATTGTGAAAATATAGAAAGTATCAATGATAGAAAATAGAAATAATTGTTCTCACAATCTTGTGTTTGGTTCAAGGATTCTAGGAATATAAATTTTACAAGGACCATTTTGTAACTTTTACAAAAGTTTATGGACTAATCACATCATTTTATCAGGACCATTTTGTAAAATTTACAAAAGTTCAGGGACTAAATGTGTAATTTAATAGGGACCATTTTGTAAATTTTTCAAAATTCAATGACTAAATGTGTAAATATAAAGTTTAAGAGCTTCATTGAAATTTTTGAAACATAATAATTCTATGGATTCTAAGAATACCATGATTATTGATGGTATTTTGAATCCAAGAATTTGTGAAGGGTGAAGAATCCTAGGATTTTGAATGATGGATAATCATTTTCCAAAATGAACCAAACACAATATTCTATGAATTTGTGGAATTTTAAAAATCCATATTGTTAGAATCCTTGAACCAAACACCCTCTTTCTAACTAGCTAACCACACTTCCTAACAAAAAATAACATCCACCACACCACCACCTCTGCTACCGCCGTCACCACTAGCACCACCATCGTCGGAACTACCGTCATCGCCGTCGAAGCTTCGCACCCATCAGACCGTCGTGGGAACCGCCACTGGACAGCCATCGGAGCCGCCGTTGGACTGCTGCCAGAACCGGCGTCACACCGCCACCAGACCGCTGCCGGAACTGCCACTGAACCTCCCCCAGGACGCCGCTGGAACCGCCGCTAAAATTGCCTATTACACGAGTTTATACAATTTTCGTTAATTTAATTAATTACATAGTGTTTAAAGTGATATGCAAAACTGTCTACTAACTTATCAGATAATGTCTACACCAAACGGCAAAGTGTGGAACCAAATTTTAAGAAATTAATATTGGTAGAAAATGGTAAAAAATATTCTGTAATGTATAATAGTGTTTATAACATAATATAAAACATTTTTGCGTTCATTTGTAATTGATTTCAGAATGTCTAAAGTAACTAGTTCTAATACCCGCCTACGACACGGGTTCCAAAAATTAATATTTCACACAATTTTTCAGGTGTCACTATAAACAATGTATTCATTTGAATAAATTTATAGATAATTATTTAATTTTACAAAGTTATGTGTTAAACTTTCAATTGGAATATTGACGTGCATATAATATATTCAAAATATAAAGTGAAGACGATGTACAGAGATTAAGAAATATTGTTGACTTAAGGGTAAAAAAGTAAAGTAAGCATACAAGAAAAAATAATTTTTTTAAGTGGGAATGGAAGTGTGAGGTAATAAGGTAAAATTGGTGTTTAAAAGTTTCCTAAAAAGGAAACATATGAGTTTTGCTGGGACGGTCAAAAAAGAAATACGTATGACATTTGGTGGAAAGGAGGGAGTATATATTTGTCTTATATGTTTACTTTACTTTATTACTTTCAAGTCTTTGATTTTTTAAATGTATTTTTTAATATATATTTTTTATCGCTTTTTTTTTATCAAATTCTTCAGAGTTAAAATTTAAGACAAACCCAATAATCTTTTACTTTTAAGGACAAAAGGAGTACTAAACAATTAATTTTGTAAGCATGTCACCAATCTATAAATATTGAAAATTGAAAATGGGCAATTTAAGAAGTTAAAAATATGTGTAAAAGAAATTGGCAAATAAACCACGTAAGAAATATTTGGGAAATAATTGGGTCTGGATTTTTTTTGTAAAGAATAGTAATATAATAAAAAAAATTAAGATGTGTAAATTATTAACCGTGTAAATATAAACTAAAAACAATGTATTTGATGTTATTTCATTTATTATCAAATAAATCAAAATGTAAAGTACACTAACTGAAGAAAGTACATGTAATAGTAAAGAACCGCCCCTCTCAAACCACATTCTGAGTGTGGTTAACCACATTCTAAGATCCACAATTGGGTTGGATTAAGAGCATAGAATGTCCATAAATCATTCGTCATGTTGCTTATTGGTACTGCAACTTTGTAGTGTTGCATCCATAATCATGAATCACTTTCAATAGGTTGTTATAGTGGTTGCTTACACGATTAAGGCCTTTTAGAATGGTTGCTTACCTATCTCCCGGTTAAGTTAGGCCATTATAGTTACTTACCCGTCTCGCAGACTAAGAATGTAGCACTAAATAGTCATACGACCAATTAGTAACATGACAAACAATTTAGGGACTTCTTATTAATCATGTCAAATTGTTTAAATACTCAACTTCATCACCTACCCAATAATTTATCAATTAATGATGTAGTAAGAAAAACATATCTTTATACGATGATAAAGGAAAAAATGAAAAAATTGAGAACCGTTGACATGTATTAGTTCAGGTGTTTATTTGCAAAATTCAAAAGAGGACTTCTAGCTAGTTCCGTGCATTAGGAACACAAAGGAAACTGAAGGAAAGAAAACACACAATACCTAAAGGCCACTATGGCAGATGTATACATTGGCAATAATAGTAAAGAGTAGAGTAACAAACAGACCTACAATTAATGTTTAAAGGAGTAATATAAATAAAACCATGGAAAGCACATAAAACATACTCCCTCCGTCCCAGAATTATATTGAAACGTTTCTTTACTGTTTTCATAGTATTTAATCTACGATTTATTTTTATGAAATTATAGACATATGAAATTAAATAATTAATATGTTTCTCATAATTTTCACTATAATCTTTCTAAATATATTTTTATTTATTTATTTTTCACTGTTTTTCTTAGTTAAATTTTGAGTCAAACACTGCAACTTGAAACAGTAAAAGAAACGTTTCAATAATTCTGGGACGGAGGGAGTATTAAGGGAGAACGTAGTATGCATTCCAAGTTACTTTCAGTAACAGTAGTAGAGAAACACCCAAAAGCGACCGGGTCAAATCACAATCTCATCCAAAATCTTGATCAAAACAAATAAAGATGCAAACATTTATTTAGTGAGTTCAGAAGTAGCCCACTTAACCAATTAGTGCTTAACAGGTGTGCCAAGTAGATATTGTCTGATTAGATACATACCAATGGTCTTATTTGACCAGCCTTAAACATGAAGCGTGGCTCATGCAATTCAATACATGGTTCAAATCAATCACCGCTGACCAAGATCAACACTTTATATTGCATCCATTTCCTCCCAAAAAGATGGAATACCAGCTCCAGCTTGCAAATTCAATACATGGTTCAATTCAATCAACGCTGACTAAGATCAACACTTCATATTGCACTCATTTCCTCCCAAAAAGATGGAATTAAACCTACAAGCACCACCATGCAAGCTGACGAATCTGATCATAGTTTCGAGGAGTCTAACAGAGGCAGAAGCTAATGTAAAGTGAGTTTTTGCGCATATCACAGAATCAAAAGCAAGATTGATCACGCAAAGTGAAGCGATTATGTTTCACTTTCAAAATCAGAGCTTTACAAACAACTTTCCAATCCTTCCAAAATTTTACATGACATAATTATTTTCAATGTCTTTCAGTGACATCCCTTGATTCCCCTACATCGCCTCTATTTAATTACAGTAGACTCACAAAGCAATAAGACCATGCAGAAATTTGAAATGAATGCATCAATTCAGTTTGTAATACTCAACTCATATTTGTCATTTAGGATATCACTCATACCACACAATGTGAAGAACTATTCAAATCAGTGTAAGACTGTATGAATAAGATCAAAAAGATAATGAAAATAAATAAAAAATTCTCTATGATATTGATCTCAGAGGCAACTCAGTTTTTCTCATTAAAACCATGTCACCAGAGTATAGTAAAAATTTAACACCAAGTCCTTTTCAAGAGAGAAGGCTCTGACTTTGAATCATCGCGTCATCGTCGATAACCCTCATCATGACGTTCTTGTTCTTGCTCAATTGTTTGAAAAATTTGCAGACTTGTTCCGACTGTTGTGCCTTGCTCGATTCTGCCACTAATTCCTTGAGGGAAACCAAGGTCTTTTTCAGTGCGTTTCGGAACTGCATCCGTTCTTCTGGCCCAATATGCCGCAACAGACTGATAACTGTGCCAGGTAAAGACACAAGGCTTGAGAAAAATCGACAGATCAGTTATATAGTATTCTAACTTTAAACTGTTGGATATTCAAATAGAGATGACAATGAAAAACAAAGCACCTGGATGAAATCGTCCAACAGCAGGTATGAATCCTTGCCATAACTTTTTTTGATAGAGATACTTGCCATAACTTGGTTATACCAATCCTGGGAAAAAAAACTGAAACATGAAAGTACAATCTAGGCAATACCTCTCTTTTCTCATTGGACATTAAAGAACCTGACAGATCTTGCAACACTTATTAGAGGCGCTCTAATTGTTGATACTCTTACGATTAAAATATGCATTTTTTATAGCAGACCAGTTGTTGTTCTTGTGATGAAAAAATCGCCACCAGACTCGCCGCACATTAGGGGTCTCATCCCGGAACCAGTCCAGAATCGCCGGGGTCAAGGAGAGCTTTCGCCACCTGCACCAAAATCGGTGGCCCACGAGCGATGCCAATCGCATCGATTGCCGAAAGAGCCGACTTCCCAATAACCGCAGACCAGAGGCTGTCTCGATACTCAAGATCCTTACGTGCACATATGTGTAGGTACACATAGCAATATATAGAGAAAGTATGTAGGGATAATTTAGACATTTAGTATTTTTTAGTGGATTTGGGCTGAAACTGTTTTGTAAATTAGGCATCTAATCTACTATGTGTACCTACACATATGTGTATCATATCAAGACTCCAAGATCCTGGTGATGGTCCGGTGGTAAGGTATCTCGATACTCAGTTGTTGTTCTTGTAACCTGATTGGGAAGGGGGTCTATATAACCTATGAATAGTGTTTGAATTGAGATTGAGGTGTCGCGCATATAAAGCTCATATCATATATATATATATATATATATAATACTCAGTCCCGACTTAACCTTATTTAGCCATGATTTATGATTTTTAGCCTTAACATATGGAATTGATGTATCAAAATCAATAGTAACCGGATTATAAAAATTCACGCGGTTATAATTGATATTCTAGCTCAGCACTAATTTATAACGCATTCATTATATTCCTTGTCCTTGAATATTTTTTAACCAATTACATTTTCCAAATATTACAATATTTCCTAAAGGTGAATGGCTATCATTTTATTTCATTCTTATATGGTGCACCTATGTGTACCTACACATAGTAAATCACAAGCCCAATATATTAAATCCACCGGTTGAATCCCACCCAAAACATCAAAATGACTAAACTACCCTTATGCACTTTCCCACACTCCCACAGCTCTCCCCTCACGATCTCCTCGCCAACGCTGCGACTCTTTGCAGATGCAGAAAATGGTACTTGTTATCTCTGATGTGCACTAGCCACTCACGAGCTGCTCTTCCTCGCCAACGCAGCGACTCTTTGCAGATGCAGAAAATGGTACTTGTTATCTCTGATGTGCACTAGCCACTCACGAGCTGCTCTTCTTACTTTCGATCGCTGCTGTGAAAGATGAACAGATCTCACCCCTTTGTCCTCTTGCTTATTTATTTTTGTCACTTTCTGTTTTTGTCTTTTCAGGTCTGAAAAGTCTCTAACTTCATTTTCTTGGAAATAGGCCATTGTCATATTTACAATTTTCGTTCTTTTCAATTATTTTGAGTCCTATTTAACAAATAGCATCATTTCTGTCACTTTATTTACTTGGAACTTATAATTGGACACAACGGTTCATTGATAATCACAATATCAGAAAGATGATGTAGCAATATCTAAAATAATAAATACAAGTTTCTAAAATAATAGATAAAAATGTCTAATTGGGATAATTATAGATATTAATTGGTCTTACATATTCTATCCGTCTGTTAATTGGTGAATTTATAATAGTTAATGTACATGTGATGGTCATTGCGGCTTGCCCGCCTAATTGACAAAATGATGTAGAAGTGTCTAAAATAATAGATGAAAATGTCTAAAAGATGACAAACAAGTATAAAATAATAGACTAAAATGTAAGAAACTTTTAAAAATGTATGAGAAATATGCAATGTCGGAAAGATAATGCGAAGCGTCTAAAATAATAGATGAAAATGTCGAAAGATGACGTAGAAGTGTCTACAATAATATAAAGAAATGTCTAAAATAGTATATTAAAATGTAAAGAAACTTATGAAAATGTATGAGAAATATGCAATGTCGGAAAGATAATTCTACGATGTCTAAAATAATAGATGGAAATGTTTGAAAGATGACGTAGAAGTGTATAAAATACTCCTCCGTCCCACAAAGGTTGTCAGCATTCTTATATTGGTAGTCATGAGTTGTCAACTTTCCTAAAAGAAACTTTCTATCACCATTTTTACCATTTTATCCTCTTATCTCACACCACCAAAGTTTTCTCTTTCCTCCCATTAAACTTAAAATTGGGGTCCACAAAATCTTCTCCTTCTTTCTTTTTCATGAGGACAATTTTGTCAACACACTACTATTCTCCCACTTTCCTTAATATATGTGTCCAAACAAATCCTACAACCTTTGTGGGACGGAGGAGTAATAGATTAAGATTATGTCCGAAGAAGTTTATGAAAATATTTGAGAAATATGCATGAGAAGTGTCTAAAATAATAGATAGAAGTGTCTAAAATAATGGATGAAAATATCTTAAAGATGAGGTAGAAATGTCTAAAATAATATATATAAATGTCTAAAATAATAGATTCAAATGTCTAAATAAACGTATGAAATGTCTAAAATAATATAGAGAAGTGTCTTGGTTTAGCAATTTGCTAAGAACATAACCTTTGTTATGAATCGTTTGCTTCTACAAGTACGATGTGGCTCATCTTTTCTATTTACATCAATTCATAAATTTTGCATTGCTAACACTAAGTAATTTTATGTTTACTCCCTAGAGCAGCCTTTCCTTTCTGACTTTGAAGCTCCAAGTTGCAGGTGCAGAGTGAATGAAGCTCCAAGTTGGATAAATCGAGCAACGTTTCTGAACCTCACCGATCGTCGTTGCTCACCATTCCAAATCACAAATCATCGTTGATCGTCGTTCGCGACGCCGATCGTTGTTGCTCGTTGTTCGCGATCGTCCGTGCTTGCCGTTTGCGTTCGGCGATCAACGGTGCTCACCGACTCACCGTTTGCAATCACCGACTGTCGGTGCTCGTCGCTCGTGTTCGCCAATCATTGCTACTCGTGCTGGCGCTTGTCAATTCACAGATCATTGCTACTCGTGTTAGCGCTCGTCGATTCACCGATCATTGCTTGCCACTCATATTTGTTGATGATCTGCAATTGTATTGGAGAGATGGGATGAAGTGTGAGCTACGTACAATGGTGAATTCATCGGTGGAGGAGAGAATTAGTTTAGGTGACCACTTGATTAGGTTTATAAGGAGAGACAATTTTGTAATTGCACAATAGTATGTGTAGGTGCGCATATGCGCACCTTAAAATTGGTAATTTTATTTGGTCAATCACAGACTGATCCCTACCTTTTTTCATCTCCGTAATCTCAGGTATAATGAATAAACAAAATATATGTTTACCAATTACCATATTTTCCTGTTTGATATATTGTGCCTTACTATTTTGTCGAACATTTAGTGAATGCTCTCTATACTTATAAATTTATTTATATATATATATAATTAAATATTTTCAATAATTTCACTAATGTTCCCCATCCGTCCCGAAAAGAATGCTTCATTTCTTTTTTAGCATTTAATTTATGATTTTTTTCTCAAATATTTATATAGCAAATATATTATCTAATTAGTGGGCTGGATAAATAATTCGAACGGACATGGGCCTAGGTTGTATTTCATATGTTCACCGTTATTTTGATCTGAACATACATGATAAAATAATTATCATGTATGCTTAACTTTACGTTTGGAGTCAATATATATATATAGCACGTAACATGTATAAAATTGGTTTCGTCATTAAGGGAATTAATGGTTTCGTCATTATATGCACATGATTCAAAACGTGACCGAGATGCTGGATGTCCATGAATATTTTTTAACCAAATTCATTTTCCAAATATTACAATATTACGTAAAGGTAAGTCTATAACATTATAAATATTCCGAACATGTCTTCCATCTTTTTGTTTTTTGTATGAAAAGTATCAATGATTTTTAGAGTTAATATTATCAATCGGAAAATTGGAGAAATATACCGATTAAAATGAGCAATAAGCGTCCGCATGATTGATGGAATAATATACGTTTACTATAACTGCTATACAATCAGTTTATCGGCATGGAAAGAAATACCACTCATCAACGTTCACATTTAAGCTAGCAATGAATGCAAAAAAAAAAAACTCCCCGTTACTGAGTTGGCACATACGTGTAGCATACGTGGCTTCATGATATCGCAGAGCTCACTTTTTTTTTCGGACTGATTTTGGAAAGGGTCCTGTATTAGTATTTAACTAGTTTGAATACCCGACGTTGTCATGGTTACGCTAATGTATAATGAATATTCTACAACTAAGTGAACAGAACTAAATCGTTATAGTATGATTTCAGATATCGTCTAACAATATAAAAACGACAATAATCCCGTCGGCGTACATTAATACAATTTGCTTCGCTAACAAACCATTACTTTCTAAGATCGTCAACTGGGTGTTTTAGACTGTCAAACCTGAGAAAACAACGATATTAATCATGTTCAATATCATACTATCAATAACATTTCACATGCATAAAACGGCATTGGCACCAATTACCTGATGTTTTCACGTTCACCACTGTGTGCATCACCAGTGAAAACTTGATCAGCTGACTCTTCGGAATATAACTTATCCTTTCCTTTATTTGCTCTACGATGTATTTTTTTTAAAAAAACAATAAGATAATGCATCAACCAACTAAACCATAATTATAATCGACCTCACCGTTTAACCGATTCTTCATCATTTGGTTGCACCACCGCAATTGTACGTTTCCTTCCATAAACCGGGTCTCTCTCTAGTTGTAACTGTAATATGATAATGTTGTTACATTTGACAATATATAAATAATGTATCGAACAAAATATTATAAAATGCAACCTACATTTAAAATCGCAGTCATAACCAAATCAGAATAATAGCTGACATCCACTTCAGATACTTTCTTAACGGTGAAAGCAGATCCGGATTTTTGAAATTAAAGTCAGTTATCTCGACCTCCCACATCCACTTCATGCACACTAGCTTGCGAAGTGTGTGTGCCACGGTAGCCTGCATGTGATTCACATAAATTTGCAAATAACTAAACACTATTAACAGGATGAGGGAATATTTTCCACATGTACCGGATTTGTAATCTCGGAAAATGATAGCGCATCACATCCCAAGAGTTTTGTGGCAATATGATCAAATAACACGAATGAAGCTTGAGATGTGAGATCTCCCACCCGGACCTCTATTTTGAACTGAATAACTCATCAAGTAATGTACATAATTTATTGATTTGAATATGTAAATAAATTATAAAATACATAATCTACTATACAATATGGCACGATTGTTTACCGAGTAATTGCGAGCGAGTGAAGTCTTGCATCTATCACAATAGAATTGTGGTCCGACAGCAGTAACCTTCCTCATACAGACTGCACATGCCATGTACCATAATGGTAACTTGTCATTAACTGACAGTATGAGTGCACGACATTGAAATATCCTTTCCTGCAAATACAACGAAAATGTATATTAATTGACATATATAAAAGATGAAACTAATCAAAATCATTTTAACTCAACTCACATTGCGTGGTCCAAAGATCTGCGGATGTTCTCAATATCATGTAATTCAACACTCGATGTACGAATGAGTTGGGATAAGCGTGGGCACCGATGTTTGACATTCATTTTCAACATCTGGAGCCTGTCATGGAACAACATATTATTATAAACGGAATAAATCAACATAATCGATTGATTGCGTACATGAGCGATTAGAAACCTCTTGAGAATCAATTCCTTCTCGGTACATCTGGATTGATGTACACTTTTGTGGCGCATGTTGATACTAGATAGTGTCTCTCTATATAATTATAAATGAAAACATTATGTCGGTTTATACATATATGCAAAAAGTATCATTTTGAATTAGGTAGATATTGAAGCACATAATCTTAAAGCATTTTACATAAGTACTTGTAAACGCCAAAATTATCGGGACCGCCAATGCCGAAGCATCAATTCCCATTAGAAGGTCAGCCTTATCAGCCCACATATTCACTTCCAATTGGCACCCTCTATGTAAATGGAAAATAAACTTGTTAGATGGATGAACATGTATAACATGTACTATCAAAATGATGTATCAAAATACAATTGTCAAGATACACGTGTAGCAACTCTATTGAATCTAAACATTACACTCACTTGTCATCGTAAGCCATACGATTTGGAGCTTACGAGCCACCACGTGACAATGATTGTTCACGCGCTGAATCTATCTTATGAAGGCGGCCAATAACATCTAAAAACACGTCACACAAGTTATACATACACAACTACAATTAGAAGACATGCTTACGAACATGTAACAATAATATCAGAATTCAAAATACGACATGTAAATGGAACAAATGAAATACTGTGCATCTCAAATTTTATGGGAACCGTGATGGGATATCCGGAAAAGGCACAAATTCAAACTTATGCTTTGATATTTCAATGGAAGCACCAATCACCTTGTCAACCTTTGTATAGGGTGTGAAGAAGATCTTCATACTGCAGTCTACATGCATCATAGACTGTGGAGCTCTCCCAATCTTAAAGTTTTGAATGATATATATGTCTCCCTCTTTCAACAATGATCTAAATTTAGCACATAATTCAGAACCGATACGGGCAGATATGTGGTTGTCCTAAAAAATGCAAATATTGAAACATGAACACCAATTAAATACAAGATAGTAAATACCACAACATAGATATAAGTATATTTTTAGAAGTGTGAACGAAACACTCACCATTGCATCTAGTAAGATCATATCAATGCCAAGATTCGCGTTAGTTGATGCATTAATTGCATCCCACATACGTGTAACCCGAACTTTGATACTCCAATCATAACGACCGTAGGCAAGGTGGCATATCAGGTGCTTTGAACCAGCATTTGAACTCATCTGCAAAGTTGGACATATGAATAAAATCGACGCCCATAACAAATATATGATGATAGATAAAACAGTGTCTATAAATAAATACCATATACGAAGGTGGTCAAACACTTCTGTATATACTATATTTTTCGTGTATCCTACATGTGCACTATCCGTAGAATCAATCAACACATTAAAACCCTCTGGAGACGTCACTCGTGACGCGGCGACATCTGGCCGTGACAAAATACGAGTTCGGGAAGATATAAACCAACTCGGTTGAAAGTTTGACCACGACATTTATTGATAGTCATCGCAAAACATGCCTTTACCGGAAATTGTCGTCTAGCAAAATGAAATGGTACTTTCTTTGTCTGAAGGTACCATCTCAATCCGAGGGATTAGACAACGATGTCCAGCAAAACCGCCCATAAGTACCTCCGCCTCTATAACTCTCGAGGCCAACTTTGTCACAACCAATCTTGTACCATTGCATAGACCTTGAGAGTGATTAATGTTCCTCATCAATATTATAGGTACACCGACCTTTAAAGTCAACTCATGATTGGGTAATCCTGAAAATTTCAATGTATTCAAGTATTCTATTGGGTATAACTCAATTTGAGCATCTGCATTCTCGGATGTGGGGGAAACTCTGTCAGCACTTAAATATGTCACACATTCACCGCTTACTAAACTCATCATACGATCGTTTACCGAATCAACAATATCATTAGTTGCCGAGAGAATAGCACGTTCTCGGAGGTACTCCATATCAGATAATCTATTTATCAAATCGGGATATGTGCTCTCAATTACTGATTCAATCGAACTACCATTATGTGGAATCAAATGCCTATCCGGTATTCTCAACCAAGTAAAATCTTCTTCATCCTCTGATAACTTTTGTAATGGTAGTCGTCCTTCTCCCATTTTAAGCAACCAATCAGTAAACGCAACAACGTCTTCGGATGTGGAGTTTCGCAATCTCATATTCTCTGATAAAGCATGAACTTGACAGTGTGTCCATAAACGTGAATAACATACTGATGCACTAACAATATCACCACGACTGCCTCGTGAAACCACTGGTAATATTTGTCGGAAATCACCACCAAGAACCACGGTCTTTCCACCAAAAACCATATGTTGGGCACGTGGGTTTTCAGAGCGCATTAAATCACGGAGTGAACGATCAACCGCCTCAAATGCATAACGGTGTGCCATAGGAGCCTCATCCCAAATGATCAGAGATGCACGACATATCAACTCGGCCAATGGGGTGGACTGTTTAATATTTAGTAGAGAATCCTTGTCAATATCAATTGGAATCTTGAGACGTGAATGTGCGGTCTTACCACCAGGGAGTAACAACGCTGCAATACCGGATGACGCGACAGCTAATACAATTTTCCCTTCAGACCGAAAGCGAGCAAGAATTGTTCGCCACAAATATGTTTTTCCGGTACCACCACTCCCATATACAAAGAAAAAACCACCAATACCATCATTGATGTAATCAATTATGCATGTGTACGACGACGCTGACATACATTCAATCCGCGATACATTGACACGAGTTCAACCCGAAGCTAAGCACTAATATAATTGAGCTCTTCCACTAACAATGAATTGTCCTCTATAAGTAGACTACTCAAATCTGGATATGGCATATCAACAATGTCACGAAGAGATCGCCCCATTCTGTTCATTATCTTTTCAATCTCATATAATCCATAGTTGAATATATCATCATCCGACAACACTAAATTATTGTCATCCCGAATTCCACGTTGGATCATTAAGATATCATCACACAAATGTTCTCGATGTCGTGTCCATAAGATAGCTGGTTCAAGAACTTTGACAAAATAGCAGAATAGTGACGAACAACTCCCTGAGGCTGCTAGGCATGGCCCAATGTGAGGCTTGTTGCAAGGCTTCGTGCCATTCACCGTCACCTTCAAGAAGTCCTAACGCAAGGCAGGCTTCCCTGTAAGTCGGTAATACAACTCCATTAACCGTACGTATATCATCGAAACTTTTCGGTCCACGTACAACATTTAGTAGCATTCGGAGGTAATACCTCTCCCCTGCTGTGGGATGAACAAAACGCAGTCGACCCACACTGCGACCTTTCTTACGCAGTCTCCACTCCTTATCCTGACGGTTCCAAACATACCTGTTGGGAAACTGAACGTATGTTAAACTACGCGCTTCTACATCAGTACGATTTTTATCCATCCATGCAATAAACTTCGTAACACTGTCTCTATGGCTCTGAACAACGTCCTCTAAGTCCATCTCAGCATCGTAGACAACTGTTTGTTCGTTAGGCATATGGAATGAAAGTCTATCTACAGGTGGATCATGTTTATGAATAAAAAAACCAAATATCCTCCAGCACGCCTCAGACGCTGATACATATCGGCAATCCAAATACTGCTTGATCTCGTCTATATGGTGAGTCCGTGTCTGTCGACCTCTGTGTCCTGTATCCGATCGCTCGATTACTGCTGTTGACTTGTCAGACCCTTTATGCATATACTTACACAGATATTTTACGCACATGTCCCTGTTTGTCTTCTCGACACATACATGACAATCATCCATGAATTATCCATCTCCACCCCACTCTTTATTCTTGTGAAAGTTGTTGGTCTGCGACGATATGTGGGATGACCATCCTTACCGACCGAAGTCTCCATCTGAAGTGTCCGCGGGTATCGTTTAGTGCACTTCCCGTTGGCCATGCAAGGACATCGCGGATTACCATATCCACATGGACCATGCATCATATGTTTAACTATTGCCTCATATGCGATAGGGTCCTTATCTCTATCAGGTAACTCTGCTGACACATATCGGTCGATACGCCGGGTCCAAAAAAAGCGCTATATGGGCATGCGGTAAGCCTCGCTTCTGAAATTCAATCGTCGTGATCACTGCATTTTATTTTCATATATGTTGACATTAGAAATGCTCACCAACATCATAAATTAACATGTCAGTGTAAATTATAACACAATTTTTTGTATGCATACCTCCAAAGACAGCTTACCGAATAAGCCTTTCTTGGTCACATCTTGAAGTAATGAGTGAAGTTTCATCTCAAACACGCGTGAAACAACATCTGGCCTATCATCGGTGGTGTCCGGGTATCAACTCTAAAAATTTATGGATCTCATTCCAATTAGGGTTACATGTCATCGTGATGAACAAATCTGGATAACCCAAGCGACATATCGCCATTGCATCTTGATATGCCCGACCCATGTAACGTGGTCCACCGCAAACGATGATGGTAAAATACACGGTCGACCAGTACGTGATGTATCGGCATCACCACGGGATAAAGCATCCTCAAGTCCATAAAGAATATCACACCTGAACTTGTTCTGATTCATTCTAATATACATGAAACGGTCCTCCAGTATACATGAGTATGCATAAACCAGATATTCTTGCAATAATCGACCGCCTCTCTGAATGGTGGAGTATATTCCATGACGATGGTGTAATTGGAAGGAGTAGAACTCACGCATGGTGACTCTTTTCCGGACCGACGTATGTGCACCTTCTCTATGTGGAACATTCATCTTAAACCCATCTGATCCATATGGAAACAAAATAGGGAAACGGAGTGACATGAGTGATGGATGCAAGACATCTATACGTCGTGGTCCATTCATCCTAGAGAAAATAACAATATCCCTCTTGTTTCCTTCATCCTCGTCAAGTCCGACAGTCAATGCGGCAACCTCACTTGATGTAGGGAGATTGTAGCGTCTACCATCACCCGATCTAGAAGAAAGTAACCTCAGTGTCACGGGAATCACATCTTCTTGACGAAGGTAATCCCTTGCAGCTCGGAATCGATGCACAAGTGCATTGTGTTCGTCCAACATAATTCTCAACTGATCCACAATACGAACATCCACAGCATTGTAAGCACCAGATCCGAAACAACGCAATCGATTGACAGTCTCATTCTCAGTGTCGTATATGTATAATTGCGCAAACCGAGGATACCGACCATCTGGCGGAATTAGTGATCCAATACAATGATGGTTCTCCCCTTTAATCGGAAAACATAAGGACCGCCACTATCGTTTATATGGTTGTCAATTGTACCGCTTGATGTGAATGAGAATCGACAATTAAACTCACGAATGTTACGCTTAAAGTACCGAGGCATCGATGATTCGAGTCGTAGTAGTTCTTTCAAACTATTTGGTGGATCAAGCTCAAATGGTAGTTGTACTTTCCCATTCGACACAAGCGGAAAGCGTTGGATTCCGTTTGTTTGACACTCTCGAACTCCTCTCCATATTCCATACTACAGCTCCACAATGTCCAAATGGCCAAACATAGTCAGGTGGACCAAAATCTTCCTTCTCCATGAATCTCCTAAAAGAGTGTAACATGGTATAAAGGATCGAACTTACTCGATGTATAGCTCCAACATTATTAGTGGTCACATCTTCAACATCATCATTATCGGACTCATGTAACCAACCACATCTGCTGAAGAAGGGATTCATATTAAGTAAATTTGTGCATGCACAAAAATTTATGACAGGACACTTTTGACATACCTTCCAATGTGTCATCAAGATATCCAAAATCATTCATCTGTATGGGCTCTATGTTTTGAGTGGAAACCCTGGAACGTTTAGCCTGGTGAGGTTGAGCATTCGATGACTCACCAACCTCAAACGATCGGACAGTAAATGTACGATTGGAACCCAAATAAGTCAGACATGAATGTGGCTCATTAGGTGTTGGTATGACACTATTAGGCGCAGTGTCGAAGTTTGATGTGTGATTTGATATGTCGATCAAAGGTGTACGTCGCATGCCCGAACTTGGTGTATGAACAATTAATCCTTGCGTGCTAACTTCGTTTGGCTGTTCGTTGACGCAATCACCTCGTGCAGACTGCAGGGCATTTTCTCCATGACGTTGGTCAATGCGACCAACTCGCCAATCTCGTGATACCATTACAGATGACCCACGCCCTCTACCATTTGACCTTGGTGTATTTACACTGACAGTAGAATTTGCTACATTTTCACGGCCACGTCTCGAATTACGAGATAATCGAGCATGACCAATAGATAACCGTTCACCATTTCTACGTTCTCGTAGAATCTGGTGACGTTGGGCTCTTAACTCACGTGCATCCATACCTAAATCTATATTTTTCAGTACAGCTTTAAATGCATAGATAAATCACCATTGATACATTAAATCTATATTTTTTTAAATTTATTTTATATGATATATCAAACTAACATATTAATTTTTGTCTCACATGTATGTTATAAATCACCATTGATACATTCAAGCAAACTGGTCCTACTGACTATTTTATGAATGTTAGTTGTGCTTTAATATACTATCATGAGATGTGAATAAATTTTGGGATCGTACCTTTTTTAATTTATTTTTTTATAATATATGAAATTAAACTTACATTTATTGTCTGACATGTATGGACAAAAATCAAGAAATATGTCAAATAAAGCATTTTGGACATCTAATGGTTCAGCCGAGATCAACTCATGGTTCGTTAATGTGAGTTGGTCTTTCATAAAATATCATAATATAAAATTAATATTTAAAGGTTCCTTTTTAAAATTGTTATTTCATGCACTATCAAAACCACATGTTATTTATTGACTCAAAGGTATGGAAACAATCAACACGATATCACAAAGCACGAAAGGTAGACACTCATATCTCAACACGAACTTTAAATACTATTTTAATAGAAACCACATCATAAATCTTCGCACAACACATAGGTAGAAAGCGATAAAAATAAAGAGACTGGGTACCTTGCTATTATGATATGTATGCACTATATTGATTGAGAAATGTATTCGCTAGTCCAATTATAGGATCAACTCAAAAGCTGTTTGAACAAAATAAACGATGGATTTAGATAATGTATTTGAAAGTAAATCATAAAATGTAAAGATATGCATCTCAACCAAAATAGAGACATCTTACATTATAATGAGTCTTGAATACTGATTTATCTCGTTCGTGTTGCCAAACTGTGATGTCAAGAACTGATGGGTTGAATAGGCTGGTAGATGTCTCTGCACATCAGATTTCTCACCTATGAATTAGGGTATGATCAAGCCTTAGTGAACAAAGGAAAAGAATTAATATTTTTCAAATTCAAAAGAAATAAGAACACTACCTTCGGAATGTCTATAGGTGACAGAGGGCAAAGGAGTATAGTGATTATGTTAGGTTTATGGGGATGGTTGTAAGGGCACGAAGAGAACTAATTCAATATGATAATTATATTCAATAGGTTCGAAGTAAATGGCTAGTAATTATAGGAATTGATCTCTTTCCTTTATTTTATAATCGCATGATCTACTCAAATCGACCATTTAATTAATTATAGGCTACATACCATTATTCATTTTACAGAAAATCAGGAACTGCAAGAATCACGTATTAACGAAAAAGGAGAATTTCGATATGATAATTATATTTAATAGGTTCGGAGTAGACAGCTAGTAATTATGGGAATTGATCTCTTTCCTTTATTTTATAATCGCTTGATCTACTCAAATCGACCATTTAATTAATTCTAGTTTACATACCATTATGCATTTTTCAGGAAATTGGGAACTGCAACAATCACGTATTAACAAAAAAGGTAAGTTCCTTATGATCAAAATATTTAAATTCATATTTTTACATTATAGTGACACGTTCACCCCAATATATACGGGGTTAGGTGCAAATACAACATAATTTATCTATTTCCGATCACGATTTATTATATTATAGGACACGTTGTAGTCAATGATATAAATTAACCATCAAGAACCCTATAGATAATACCATGGGGCACGTTGTAGTGAACGCTAAAAATTGACTTTAGGGCACGATCGTTCGTGAATGTTCGAAGTTAAATTTACAAACTTTGACATAATTATCTTATATTAATTATGGTTAAAATTAAATAATTAAAATATGATCCACATCGCCGTTGAAAATTAATTGTATGCTCTATTATTTAAAATTACTCTTAAATGATTTCATTGATATGCTTTATTATTTAGAAGTTCGACTAAGAACTAATATAAATTTTTATTATAAATGGTATGATATCTTTCTAAATAGTTTGGATCCGATCCAAGCACCACGATCCAAATGCTGTTGTATACGAGATACAATGGAAAATCTAAAACTAATATAATTTTATGTTTACTCAATTCACGAAACAAAGAAAAACCATGATCATCATTTATTCTTATTCACTATTAATGATGTGGTAGTCAGAATGCTCTGATACCAATTGATGTGATTCCGGGAGGGTATCCGGGAACACGAGGAGCAGATCTAGCCAACAAAGGAGCAACTCGGGTTAGGTTTGATTGATGAGGCGGATATGTCAACAGGTTGACAGATCCGAAATGCACAAAGCAAAAGCGATGCGGAAGCTTGTGAAACGAACGGATATGGCCGCCAACTCCTCTGGATCCTTGCCCAGGCAAAGATGGTGTTATGCCTTTGGCGACTCCTCCTTCTTGATACCGAAAAAGGTCTAAGACAAAGGAAGCCTTCGTTGCCAAAATTGAGGGGGGGAATGTAGATGGGGCCAACACCTCCTTCTTCCAATGAGAAGGCAATATTGGTCTTAGTAGACTTGTAAAGAAAACTTAACAAGAATTGAGTGGAAAATATAGATAGGTTGAAAAGAGAATCACTCTCAATTTCAAGGAAAAAGGTATAATATATTTGATGATTGAATTTGTCCCTTGCAAACTAACCTAGACCTCCTTTTATAGGACAAGGAAGTTGGAATTCTAAACCTATTGACAAGTCCCTTCATCTCCATTCTTAATGATGGAAATTAAAGGAGATGTAAATATGGGAATTTAAAATAATTATTTCTAAAAATTATTCTAGGCTAGCTAATGGGTAGACCTAGCCAAAACAACTCTGAAAATTGAAATAAAATGATAAAAATTCGAGTTGGAAGATGAGGGATGAGTTTTGGCCAATAAATGTGGAGTAAATGATCCTCATTTAAGTGTTCTTGATGGAGGGGCTTCAAGGCTTGTAACTCCTTCCTCACCAATGGTTCCTGGATGATTTTGGATGACTCTTGAGTCCTCAAGGCTGCTGAAGTTCGTCCTTGAAGAGAAGTGAACGGTTGGAAGCTTTGGGAAAGCATTGAATGCGCCATTCTTGTCTCAACAGTTGAGATATTCGTGAACCATGCACTTGGGCCAAATTGTCATTTGGTTGAGCCCAAACCGAAATGTTGAAAATTGTTTGCACCATTTGGGAATTGGGTTGGCCCAAATTGAGGAGTGCTTTCACTTTTCCTTCATCTTTATGGATATCTTCACTTTGCTCCTCACACTTTGCAAACTGTGCATCAACAGGTTGAGAGCTTCCTTAGCCTTCTTGGTTTGACTCCTTGTAGTTGATCCTCCAAGAACAATGAATGGATCTTGATATTTGGCTCTGGGCTGCTCCTTATCATTTGATTCATTGAAGGTGGAAGTGCCACAATAGCCAATGACCTCCTCTTTTGGCATGTGAGCTCTTGGATCCTCAAGGTTGCACATGGGTGCATCTAGATCACTTGTCGGTTTCGCGTCAATTAAGATTTGAGTAGAAAATGTAATAAAAAAAATACAAAGATCAATTCTCATTGTGCATGAATGAAAAAACTCCATATGCATGATGTCCAATGTTGCAACCTTCGTACTCATTTGTAGCTCTGAGCCTTTTTTGGCGATTGTGTCCTGTGGTATACACCGGAGCTGCAAATGGAGCGGGGAAATTCGTCGCGGACGGAGTGGGGAAGTTCGACGCAGACAATTGCTCAATCATCTCATCTCTGTGCTGGATCTGAATGTAATGTTTAGATGTAATGAGTGTAAAAATGTCTGTTAAGTATTGACATCTTAATGTTTACCTGTTCATGAAGGCTATCAAGCTGTTCTCGGAGAGACTGGATCTCAGCAACCAGGCAACCATGAGATCGTTCAAGTGACCGGTTTCGTTCTTCAAGAAAAGCATTCATCATTGTCATGTGTTGGTCATACCGGCAACAATGGCATATATCGACGCCTAGAGCATAACAGTCTTATTCGTCATTCGCTATTTCCTTACCCTTATTACTGCTTGATGACATGATCGATGAGTGGAAACCTAGAATGAGGGAATGGTCGGGTGGTAAAGGAGATTGATTGGAAGTATTCAAATAGTGAGTGGTATGTTGGGTGTAGTATATTTAAAGGATTGGAGACGTGATACGGTTTGGGTAAATTCCTAAATTTATGCGCTTTAACAGTGGTGAATGTATAGAACGGACACGTTAACAGGTTTTGAAACGGCAAGGAAAAAAAAATTCGAAAGCTGAGTTGTATCCAATGTAGTGCCGACGTTGAGGGCAATGAACTTTTTTTTTCTCGCTGCTTCGTTTAGTTCTGTATTAGTATTTATATAGGGATTGTAGATTGTAGATTGTAGATATGCAAAACTATCTACTAGAATAGTCTTTACTGTTTACTTATTTGTTTTAGACATTTCAGTGATAACGAAACCGTCTAATAAGTTATAAAAATCTGTTCGTAACAAAATTTAATTGTGTCTACCATTTAAAAGCATCTAAAAATGAACTAATTCATAACCAAATAATGTAAATGTCTATACAAATGTTGAAAACTGTCTAAATGAATTTCGGAACTGTCTGAATTAAAATGCACAAGTGTTACTGTTAGTCTTACCTCCGGTCATTTTGTGTCCATCCAAATCTGAGATTGGATCTGAAGCTCTAATCTCACCAACTCCGTCCACATCTGAAGCAGATACATATCCAAATAGTGGTGGCTGGAGATCTGTTTCGTCAGTCGTCGTTGTCATTGCCGGAATATCACGAATCGGAGCCAATCGTGACGGCGGTTGGAGAGTACAAATCTTGAATAGATCGCAGAGGTTGCGAAGATTGAGATCGCGCTCTCGGAAATCTCCAGAAATTGAGATCGAGATATCGGAAATCGCAGACAGATTTAGAGATCACGACGACGACGACGGTGAGATCGGGAGAAAACAACAATGAGATCGATCGGAAGCAAAGACGAATTGATCTGAGGCCGTGACGATGAGATTAGAGATGACTCGATACCGGCGTAGATTGAGGCAGGTGGTTTAATTTGTTGTGGGTTGGGTATGTAGCATAGATCTACATGATCGGAAGAGAGAAGAAAGAGCTCTTGTCAAAATTGGCTATGGCCGTAAACAGATCTTCACTGACTTGAGGAGAAACTGCTAGGAGCTGAAAGAAAAGTCCTACATATCTAAGGTGATATGAACCTAGGAACCCCCAAACACCGTCAAAGGGTAAAGCTCAACGAGGAGGCTCACCAAGCCTTGGAGGTTACTTTTGAAAGAAAAGCCCCCCAAATTGCAAGGTTGCGGATGATGCGCTCCCTATGTGCGGCTTCCTACGTGCTCAAAGTCAAGATGCACATCCATACCTAGGCCATGCGCGCCCACATGTGCGGTGCCCTACGCGCCCACCGTCAGCACGCACCCACTCCAAGATTGTTGCACGCACTCTTCAATGCACAACTTGCGCATACCCCATTTGCGCGACAACAAAGCACGCTCCCTCCCCAACCTCGTCGCGCAACATCAGACCAATCGTGCGCCATCTGTACGTGTCCAATGTGCACTAGTGCGTGCCTTCTAGAAGGGCATTGCAACATGGTCCTCTTGGTGTCACCTTCCTTTCAAGGGCACCACTCTTCAAGGTCATCAATGCGCGCCCAAATGCGTGGACTCCTAGGACGCGCAACATGCATCACCAGCCCTCACCAACTATGCGCGCCATCTGCGCTCTCAAGTGAGCGTCCCAAACATCATGTGCGCTCAGATGCGCGAACCACGCGCGCTGCCCTTAAATCCTATGCGCACAAGCTCAGAATTCAAATCAGAATTCAAATCAGAATTCGGCGCCTCTTCAGATGCACGTTCTTGGAGTTAGAAGTGGCTTGTTTATGGGTGATACTTACCCTCACCCATGCTTCCCATATTTTGTGGATCTTTGCCCCCTTACCTGTGCCTCCCATAATTCCCATTTATGTTTTCTTCTTCTATAAATGTAGGACTTCATGTTAGAACAACTTAGAACGGCCCGACTTTCCCGAATGTCCACCACCGGCCCTTCTCCTTTCTCGGTCGTCGTGGTCGACGGGGAATAAAGAAATGAATGAATGTTCTTTTGGGAAAATTTATAATAATACTCCTACCAAGACGAAAGTTCATGTTAGAACAACTTAGAACACATTTGAATGCTTGAGAAGTTTATTTCTCTCAAACTTTGTTCTCACTTGTATGCTACCTTCTATATCCAGCTCTTGTTGTTTATACTTCAAGATTGAAATATAGTATTGTCTTTCATTTGAGACTTGAGGTGCTAGATCCATTTTCATCCATGGCAACGAACTCTCCTATTGCTCACCATATGAAGATTGGGGTGGGAGAGAGCCGAAATTATCCTTGTTTGTGAAGAACTCCATCAAGCTAGATCCTTGCAAGAAGATTGATCCTACCACATACATTAGTGAGGATCATTTCATAAGGGTATTAAGGACATTTCGTGGGTATGTGGGATTACACGTAAGAGGTAATTAATTACCAAGTTAAATTACTCCACCGTTCTAGAGAAATTAATATAATTTCTTTTTTGGTAGTCTAATAAAATTGATACATTTTATAAAAATAAAAAATTTTCACATAATTTTTACTTTATTATCATTTATTTTCCGTCACACTAAAAAAAATACCTTTGTCTTATGTCTACTTTACTTTATTACTCTCCAATAAATATTTCTTAATCTTCATGCCAATCAAACGTAATAGTTTTGCTGGGACGGAGGGAATATCATTTACCTTAAGAGGTTTAACATAATTTTCACTTTCCCCCTACATTTTCAGAATTATCTCTTTGCCCCGGCCGATTCCAGGTTGCCTTTTTCCGTCAAGCTCCATTACGTTTAAGTGGAAGTTGGTTTTTTTTGTTTCATATTTTAATTGTTTAAACAGGAGATGAGAGCACCATGATCTCCACGGTCCTTATTTTTGCGCTTGCGGTTTTATTAGATGAAGATAGGGATTTAATGCTTATGCCAGCTTCCGGGGGCGGTAGGGTGACACTCTGGGCCCGGTTCCTATTAACATGGCTGGGAGCTCAATGCACCCGAGTACTGGTAGCTCGTCCAGGCCTACCCCATAAGTCACGGTCCTGACCGGGTTCAGCCTGCTTGATCTCAACTTCAGTCCTTCGTAAGCTTTGGCGAACAGCATGTCAGCGTTCGAGCTGTCGTCACAAAGGACCCTTCTGACATCGATGGTTCCTATCCGGAGGGTGATGATGAGTGGATCATAAGGCGAGAATCGTACTTCGGTTTCATCCGCATGTTTGATCCTCGAGGCTGGGTCCCCATAACTTAGAGAAGGTATCTCCCTTGCTTTCCTCTTGCTCGCATTGGACCCCATGGTGGTGGTAATGGTATTCAGTACTCCGGTAGCTTGAGGAGGGGATTTCCTTCCCTTGGTCTTCTTGTCCGGACCTGGAGCGTCCCCTTCGACCTTCCCCTTACCTCGGGATGTTCCTTCGTCTGAAGGTATCTTCAAGTACTCCCTCAGGGAACCCTTCTTGATAAGGTGCTCAATGTACCTCTTGAACTGGTAACATTGTTCGGTATCATGTCCGGTATCCCTGTGGAACTGGCTGTACTTGGAAGAATTGCGCTTTGCCTCTTCCGGCATGGCCCTCGGCCAACTAATGCTTCCGCTTCCTTGCCTCTGTAGTGCTACAAGGATGCTAGTCCGGGTGGAGTTGAGGGGGGTGAAATTCATGCTTCTTTCGAAGGGCTTCTTATGTCCTCACCAGCTCCCTGTTATCTCTGTTCTCTTGCTTCCCCTCCTTCTGGGACATCAGCTCTTGTGTGATCATGTGTTCTTGAGTAACGGCGTACATTTCTTCGACGTCCGTGAAGTTCTTCCAGGATAATTCATAAGCCAACCAGGAATTTTTAAGGAGTGCCTTTGTGAATGCCATGATCCGGATGTTATCAGTCAGGTCTGATACGTGTACTGCTTCCCTGTTGAACCTTTCAATAAATTCCCGAATGCCTTCATTTGGTCTCTGTTTGTATCAAACATCTGTATGGCTCTTTTGGCCGATCTTTTGCATCCAATAAAGTGGGTGGTGAATTTGGCTACCAAGTCCCCGAACGTATTAATATAGTCCGGGAGAAGAGAATTCTACCATGATGATGCCGGACCTTTCAGTGTAACTTCAAAGCATTTGCATAGGGCCGCTTCATTGGCTCCCTTCAGTTCCATCGCCCTCTTGTACTTTCGTATGAAAGCGTCTGGGTCTCCCTTGCCATTGTAGACATCCAGTGGGTGTCACGAGCACCACGTCCGGTTGCGAAGGCGGGGCTGCCGCGACGTTGGAAACGGAAGCTGTGACGGTAATCGTGGAAACGGTCCAACCGAAATCCGCTGCGTGTAGTGGTCCCATGACCCGGCCCGCAAAGTCTCGTTCTCAAAGGCCCGGTGCCTGAGAACACTTTGCTCACTTGTAAACCTATTGGTCGTACTACGACCCGCAACCTACAAAACTCAAAGATGGCAAGTATACGATATAATCCTAACTATCCATGGTGAGCCCCGCCCCACTGAAATAGGCGAGCACCCGACCATCACCAAACATGCAGTTCATGGAAATATCAATCATGATTCACAAACATCCAGAATACAGAACCCATCCGATCTATACCAATATGAACATATCTCGGGTCCCGCGCTCAACTACTATGGGCGAGCCCTCCAAAAGGGCGAGCCCTCCACCAAACACATAATCGAAAAGTATCCAAAATACACAGACATGATCCGATCTAAACATGCATGCAAATACATCTACAAAGCCGCCAAAAGTAAAACCCTAGAATACCTAGGTGCGGAATCTGGAAAACTTCTCGCTCAGAAGATTCCCGCACGTTGTACTGCTACTACTGCTAAAACACAACCAAAAGAGAGAGGAGTTAGTTAACCGCAAACCCATCAGAAAAGAAGTCTGGTACACAAACCAGAACCTCTACCGAGACTACCCCTTATAAACAGAACAAAAGTTCCAAAGTGGAACTGTCGATACCTGAATCCAAAAACAGAAAGCACCGCGGATCTCTAGTCCGCTGGCTGCTTGTCAGGTCGACCTGAAAGGTGGTAAACAGAAAGGGGTGAGTCCTCGGGAGGACCCAGTAAGGGCTGAGGTAAGATACAGTTTGCAAGAAGTGCTAGTGTGCCGTACCTGCAAAACAGGAAAATACATAACACACACACACACACACACAAAACACAAGCATATATATATATATATATATATATAAATAGAGCCCCGCAAGACTGGGTTAGACAGAATCCCGTAGGATGCGGTGCAGACCGCCAGAATGACCCTTAAAATAAAAATCAACAGAACGACAACCCTCTCCAAGAGGTCAGAAACAGAAGCATGGTACCAGCTGGGGTCGCGATCCCCTTAACTGTCGTAGGGTCACAGAATATACCGCAGGGTATATACAGAATGTCAGCACCCAGTGCAGACACAACAATCCCAGGAGCACCCGTGGTCTCCAAGACCATCCCGGGTCTCATCACAGAACAGAATATACCGTAAGGTATATGCAGAATATCAGCACCCAGTGCAGATATACAGAACAGATAAGGAACCCGAGGTCTCCAAGACCATCCCGGGCCTTGAAGCAGAACAAACTATATCTTACCATGTGACTGGTCCCGGGATCACCGGACCACCGTCCTCAACCCGGAACCCGCCTCAACTAACCCCGATATACATGAAATCCCTCACAGAATGCATAACGAGAGAAGTTGAACCCTTACCTCACTAAAACCGATCCGCAGCAAAATCCCGGGAAAATCCCGGTGCCCGGCCCGAAATGTTGTAGTGTGACTTTTGAAGTCCCGCACTACTCCACCACTACTGATTCAAGCTGAACAACCACACACAAGTCAGAAATCACCAAAATAGACCCTCGAAAACCAATTCCGCACAATCCCGCACTTTCCCGCTAAATTTCACAGAAAGCTCGGTTTCTAAAACCGAGCTAGAACATTGATATCTAAACACCCATAAACACAACCAACATTCAAATCACACTTTCCCAACATTTACCCCGCCAACAAGAAAGTAGGTCGGTATTGTCCATAATTCCCGAAAATGACGTTCCGAACATCGTTAGTTACCTACTTCCATTCCCGATACCAAATCATTACCAAAACCAATCCAAAACACAACACAAACATAACCAAAACCTTCTCTTTATTTCGGCCAACCATTAGGTTTACCAAACTTTAATTCAACAAATTAAGGTTCCAAACGCATGCTTAATTCACCAATTACCATTTAAGCATGCTTACCAACACATCAAATCACCCAAAATCAATTCCAAACCCTAATCCATTCGCCAAGGGTACTTTTTACAACATTTACCTTCAAATTTGAATACAACACCTTAGAATCATGCTAGGAACAACATCTTGCAGCATTCAAGAACTTAACCATGTTTAAATCAAGCTTAAATTCAGCCCTCTTTCAATCCACCCATAAATTAAGCCTCCTACCTTCTCTTACCAAGAACAACATACTAGAAGATTGAAGCAAGAAGCTCACCATAGCAAGCAAAAGTTAACCAAGGACTAAACCCCTTTTCCACCAAAATCATGCTTCAAGCTTACTTTGCAGAGAAGAAGCTTACCAACAATTGAAGCCCAACACATTGATGATTCCTTGAAGGGAAGAACACAACAGAGGTTGATGATGATGGCGGATGATGAAGAGAAAGAAGAAAAGTGAGCAAAATGCCATTTTCTTCATAAAATGCCTCCTTTTGTACTTTCCAATTCATGAGTCATAGGGACAAGTGTCCTAAGCACCTTAGTCACTAACCTTGTCACCCTAATGACTCACACATAAGCCAAAATCTGAAAATGCTTAAGTGTTGGAGCGTAATCCCGCGCCAACTTCACCCGAGTAACTCCCGACGTGTGCGCGTGCTAGCCCGAGCTAAAATTCCCGTCGTGTGTGCTTGCTCGGTTATCACCATATTACCCGTCCCGAGCCATAACACAACTCACACCAAAGCCGTCACAAAACTTTCATCCCGAGTCCCGGGAGTCGCCCGGAACCGAACATCCCGTCGCAAAAAATATACTCCGTAAAAAGATGCAGAATACTCATACGATCCCAAATATGCTGACGGTTCCCTTTTTCGAGGTCCCGATAAAGCTACCGAGCTTACTGATTGACCGGAAACAAGTCCCGCTCCCGAAAAAATATTTTCCGCGGAAATGTCCGGGGGACCCGTGCGACCTCAAATATGAAAGGATTCCCGAGAATGATACCCAGAAAAGATTCGGGAGCTGTCTGACCACCCGAAGACATGACCCGCATGCCTGAAACGGAGCCCCGGATCACCAAAGTCACCACCCGCTCGGGGTGACTGTAACATCCTTCCCCCCTTAGAACTCTTGGTCCTCCAAGAGGGGTCTCAACCGCTGATACTGCTCGGGGTATCGATCCATGACGTCCTTCTCGGTCTCCCAAGTCGCTTCCCGGTCAGAATGATGCGACCACTGAACCTTGACCATGGGAATTAACTTACTGCGGAGTTTCCGAGTATCGCGCGCCAAAAAGGCAATCGGTACTTCCTGATAAGACAGATCAGGTTTTAGCTGAACCTCCTCCACCGGTATTGTCTGAACCGGATCCAAAATGCACTTCTTCAACATGCTAACATGGAAGACATTATGCACCGCAGACATACTCGGAGGTAAAGCCAACCTGTATGCCAACCTGCCAACTCGCTCCAGAATCTCATAAGGACCGATATACCTTGGGGCTAGCTTGCCCCGTCTACCAAATCTGACTGTTCCTCGGATGGGTGCTACCTTCAGCCAAACTCTGTCACCAACCTCAAACTCCAAGTCTCTGCGACGTTTGTTCACATATGAGGTGGTGCGGTCATTCGCGGTTTTCATCCGCGCCTGAATTGTCCTGATCTTTGCTGTGGTCTCCTCAATGAGTTCGGGACCCAGCTCGATTCTATCGGATGCCTCGGTCCAACAGTGTGGTGTCATGCACCGTCGCCCGTAGAATGCCTCATAAGGAGCTATGCTGATAGTACTTTGATAGCTGTTGTTGTACGAGAATTCCACTAACGGCAATTGCTGATCCCAATCTCCCCCAAAATCCAAAGCACAGCTCCGAAGCATATCCTCAACAATCTGAATCACCCGTTCTGATTGACCATCGGTTTGGGGATGATAAGCTGTACTCAGATGGAGTCGCGTGCCCAAAGCTTTATGGAAAGCACCCCAGAACCGTGCGGTAAAACGCGGATCACGATCAGATACAATGGAGTCTGGCACTCCATGTAACCGCACAATCTCCCTGATGTACAGATGGGCAAGCTTCTCCAGAGGGTCTGTCACCCGTATCGGCAAAAAGTGAGCACACTTTGTCAGGCGGTCCACGATAACCCAGATGGCATCGTGGTGAGACCGGGTCAGGGGTAATGCAGTCAGAAAATCCATCGTGATGTTTCCCCACTTCCTGACCGGAATGGGCAAAGTCTGCAAAGTCCCTGCCGGTTTCTGATGTTCCACCTTCACCCGCTGACAAGTGGCACACTTAGACACATGTGTGGCGATGTGTCTCCGCATACCCGGCCACCAAAAGTGAGTGCGCAAATCCTGAAACATCTTCTCACTACCGGGGTGTATACTCAACCGGCTCGAATGTGCCTCCTCCAGAATCTCATCCCGAAGTGCTTGATCCTCTGGCACATATAAACGGTCCCCAAAGTACAGCAATCCTTGCCTGTACTGAAATGCCGGTAGTAATGCTCCTTTGTCCTCTCCGGACAACTTCCTCAAACTAGGATCCTTTCCTTGTGCTTCGCGCACTCTGTCAAGCCACTCCGAATGAATGGTCAAAGTGTACACCTGAGCACGCTCCCAGAGCTCCCACTTGTGCCAAAGGCACGTCAAATCATTCTCCTCGGTCCGATCCTCAGTGTTACCTCCTTTGACCAAACCGGTATACTTCCTACTCAGAGCATCGGCAACTGTATTGCCTTTGCCAGCAGTGTACTCGATGCTACAATCATAGTCCTTGATGTACTCGAGCCACCTGCGCTGCCTCATGTTCAACTCCTTCTGAGTGAACAGATATTTCAGACTCTTGTGGTCAGTGAAGATCTGAAACTTGCTGCCAAGTAGGTAATGTCTCCACTGCTTCAGCGCATAAATTACCGCAGCCAACTCTAGATCGTGTGTTGGGTAGTTCTGCTCATGCGGTCGAAGCTGTCTCGACCCATAAGCTATCACATTCCGCTCCTGCATCAACACACATCCTAACCCTGACCTAGATGCGTCTGTGTAGATCACATAAGGTAGGCTCGGGTCTGGTAAGATCAAGATCGGCGCGTTGGTCAGCTGCCGCTTCAACTCCTGAAAGTTCTGTTCACACTTCTCGGTCCACACAAACGGCTGCCCCTTCTTGGTCAACTGAGTAAGCGGGGAAGCCAAAATGGAGAATCCCGGCACAAATCTCCGATAATAGCCTGCTAGCCCCAGAAAACTCCTGATCTCACGTACCGAGGTCGGCTGCTTCCAATCCTGCACAGCCTTAACCTTCTCGGGATCCACAGAAAGACCGTGCTCACCGATGATATGCCCTAGAAAGGCAACCTCTCGAATCCAGAAGTCACACTTCGAGAACTTAGCATAAAGCCGATGTTCCCAAAGCGTCTGCAGAACAACCCTTAAATGCTCTTGGTGCGAGTCTTCATCCCGAGAATAAATCAGAATATCATCGATGAAGACTACCACAAACGAGTCCAGATACGGTCGAAACACCCGGTTCATCATGTCCATGAACGCTGCCGGTGCGTTGGTCAAACCAAACGGCATAACCGTATACTCGTAGTGCCCATACCGAGTACGGAAAGCAGTCTTCGGTATATCCTCCTCCTTTACCCGCAACTGAAAGTACCCTGATCGTAGATCAATCTTTGAAAAGATCCTCGCACCTCTCAGCTGATCAAAGAGATCATCGATCCTCGGCAGTGGGTACTTATTCTTAATGGTGATGGCGTTCAACCTTCTGTAGTCAATACACAACCGGAGTGACCCGTCCTTCTTCTTGACAAACAGAACCGGAGCACCCCATGGTGAAGTGCTCGGGCGGATGAAGCCCTTCTCCTAAAGTTCCTCCAACTGCTTCTTCAGCTCAACCATCTCCACTATCGGCATCCGATAAGGAGGGATAGAAATTGGGGTGGAACCCGGTTGCAAATGTATTTCAAACACAATTTCCCGCTCTGGTGGCATCCCGGGCAAATCCTCCGGAAATACCTGCGGAAAATACCGAACCACTGGAATCTTATCCAGCTCCAACCGAGTATCCGCCGTATTCAGATCATAGCACTCCTCCGAATCCACTATCGGAACCCGATCCAGAACCTGTAGTTCCATACTGCCCTAACCGCATCCACATCATCTGAAACAGAGAGAGGTAACACCTCTCCAGAAACCGTAATGCTACGGTTAGCACAGTCAATGTGCACAGAATTCTTGGACAGCCAATCCATCCCAAGAATAACATCGTACTTTGGTGTGTTCAACACCAGCTGATCTGACAAAATCTTATGCCTGCCAATGGATAGCACACAATCTTGTGCCATCTCATTGGAAAACAGAAACTGGCTCCCAGCCGTTTGTACCAAAAAGACATTCGGCAATTCACTGATAGCCAAATGCAGAGACTCGGCACACCTCTGTGCCACAATCGAAATAGAAGCCCCAGTATCAAGTAAAGCATGTACAGGTGTCGTTCAAAAATAGAGTACCTTGGAGTGCCCCACGCTGCGAAGTGCCTCCCTGCTCAATCTGAAAAACGCGTCCAGCTCTGGGCTGCTGTGGCGGAGGGGGTGGCTGAAACGGAAGTCACGACCGTGGTCTCGGGACACCCCACTGTGAGCCGCGCCCCCGGGGTGCGTTGGGCTGAAACCGAGACTGCGGACGCGGAACGCTGCCGGATCCCTGTCCCAGCGTCAGAGGGCAATCTCGTATCCAATGGTTATCTGCTCTGCATCGCAAGCACTGCCTCGCCTGCCTGTAACATGGCCGGCCGGGGTGCTGCCTGCCACAACTCGAACAAGTCTGTACTACTACGGCCAAACTGCCGCCCCTACCACTCTGCCCAGTCCTACTCGCCTTTCCCATAAACCTCGACGAACCCTGCTGTGCAGAACCTCTCCCTTCGATCTCGAGATCGGTGTGGGATGTACCGACTCTCAACCTCCTCCTGCTCGAAGAGTTGGGCCTTCTGAACAGCCTCATGATAGGAGGTAATGTCCAGAGGCCTCAGAGCCCACCTGTAGTCGGGGCGTAGTCGGCGGATGAATCTCTTGGCCTTCTCCTGCTCCATACCATAGTACTGTGGTACGTAGCGAACCAGCCGGTCAAACTCCCACTCATACTCCCCGACAGTCATCAAACTGCGACTGTCGGAGATCCCTGGCTGCATCCCAATGTACTGCCGGTGGAAGAAGTATGCAAACTGCTCCCAGGTGATGTCCAAGTCCTGCCCACCTTCCCGCACTATGTCGGCTCTCAACTGGCCCTGCAGGCTCCTCCACCAATGATCTGCACTGTCCTGCAGGTTAAACGTCGCCAGTGACACCATAATTGCAGAAGGAAGGTGTAACCTCCCTAGGAGTTTGTCAACTCCTGCAAACCAGGTCTCCGCTGCCTCAGGTCCTCCTCTGTCGTTGAACCTCGGGGGGTTCAAACGCTGAAACCTCTCCAGAAGTCTGACCTCGTCAGACTGGTGCCTCTGATCTTCCCGTCGTTGGTGGAACCGACGAGAAGTCTCGGTATCATAGTGATCATTCTTCTCTGAGTCACTCTCTCGCCGATTCTGAACACTGAGGTGACTACTGCCCACCTCCCGATCAGAATGCCCCTGCTGTGGCCTGATCGGATTTCCCTGTACCTGCTGCCGTCCCTGAACCTGCTGCGCTGGCAGTAAGGTACCCAGCAGCTGCTGCACCTGACCCAACACCCGTATCACATCAGGAGAGGGTCCCTGTGGATGCTGAAGATTCGGGGGTGGTGATTGTGGTTGTTCAGGCTCTGTGTTACGCTGAACTCGTCTCCTAATCCTCGGAGGAGTGGGATCCCGGTCCCTACCCTCCGGCACCCGATCACGCTGTCTGCGTGTGGTAACCATTTCCTGAAACCAACTCAACCCATATAACCAAATATCCAGAACAGTTAACTCTCTCTCTACAGAAGCTAGCAGCAGTATTCTAAGGCTCTGTAGTGTAATGCAATGCATGATGCAGAGATTCTTTTCAGAATCACAGAACCAAATATACCTTATACTTAAACACAGAATCAGATCATGTTCATATCACATAATCACATCATAATACCAACCAACAAATATAAAGGTACCCGAATTATGTCGGAAGCCCGCACTCGAGCTACGCGCTCCGATGTCCAAAATTCCAAAACTTGCCGGAGTACCACGAACCTCCCAGAAGTGCTACCACAGCACCGGAGTTCAACCTCCCTAGAATGCTTCAAGGTACCGCCCGCTGCTCCACACACATTCCAAAGTGGTTCAAATAAGGAGTTGATCAGGCAACGTACCGAACCGCCCCATAATAGAACGTAGAACGGTGGCTTGTACTTCATCTACTAGCATGACTGCTCCAAAAGTCCACTCCGCGACTTGTATACTTGCCTCCAAAGTTCACACTGAAACTGATCAAATTCTGCCTCTCTCGGGTCGTACCGACCTGTCCTGCTCTGATACCAACTTGTCACGAGCACCCGCGCCCGGTTGCGGAGGCTGTGCCACCCGTGACGTGCAGTGGTCTCATGACCCAGCCCGCAAAGTCTAGTTCTCGAAGGCCTGATGCCCGAGAACACTTTGCTCACTTAACAGATTGGTCATACTACGACCCGCAACCTACAAAACTCGAACATGGCAAGTATACGATATAAACCTTAACTATCCATGGTGAGCCCCGCCCCACTGAAATAGGCGAGCACCCGACCATCACCAAACATGCAGTTCATGGAAATATCAATCATGATTCAACAACATCCGAACACGAAACCATCCGATATATATATATATATATATATATATGAACATACCTCGGGTCCCGCCCTCAAAATATGGTGAGCCCTCCAAAACAAAAGTACATAATCGAAAAGTATTCCAAATTACACATGATCCGATCTAAACATGCATGCACATACATCTACAGAGCCGCCAAAGAAAACCCTAGAATACCTAGGTGCGAAATCTGGAAAACTTCTAGATCAGAAGATTCCCGCACGTAGTACTGCTGCTGCTGCTAAAACACAAACAGAAGAGAGAGGAGTTAGTTAACCGCAAACCCATCAGAATAGAAGTCTGGTACACAAACCATAACCTCTACCGAGACTACCCCTTATAAACAGAACAGAAGTTCCAAAGTGGAACTGTCGATACCTGAATCCAAAAACAGAAAGCACCGCGGATCTTTAGTCCGCCGCCGCTTGTCGTCAACTCAAGGGTGGACCTAAAAGGGGTGAGTCCTCGGGAGGATCCAAATGGGCTGAGGTAAGATACTGCAAAACAGCAAAAGTGCTAGTGTTCCCTACACACAAAACAAACAAACACACAAGCATATATATATATATAATATATATATATATATATATCGTAGTCCCGATCAGGGTTAGACAGCTGTAATCCGTAGGATGCGGTGCAGACCGCCAGAATGACCCTTAAAATAAAAATAAACAGAACGACAGCCCTCTCCAAGAGGTCAGAATACAGAAGCATGGTACCAGCTGGGGTCGCGATCCCCTTAACTGTCGTAGGGTCACAGAAGTATACCACAGGGTATACACAGAATGTCAGCACCCAGTGCAGACACAACCAATCCAAGGAGCACCCGTGGTCTCCAAGACCATCCCGGGTCTCGTCACAGAACAGAATATACCATAAGGTATATGCAGAATATCACCACCCAGTGCAGATATACAGAACAGATAAGGAACTCGTGGTCTCCAAGACCATCCCAAGCCTTGACGCATAACAAACTATATCTTACCATATGACTGGTCCCGGGATCACCGGACCACCGTCCTCAACCTGGAACCCGCCTCAACTAACCCCGATATACATGTAATCCCTCCCAGAATGCATAACGAGAGAAGTTGAACCCTTACCTCACTAAAACCGATCCGCAGAAAAATTCAGGGAAAATCCTGGCGCCCGGCCCGAAATGCTGTAGTGAGACTTCTGAAGTCCCGTACTACTCCACCACTGCTGATTCAAGCTGAACAACAACACACAAGTCACAAATCACCAAAATAGACCCCCGAAAACCAATCCCGCACAATCCCGCACTTTCCCGCAAAATTTCAGAGAAAGCTCGGTTTCTCAAACCGAGCTAGAACATTGATATCTAAACACCCATATACACAACTAAACATTCAAATCACACTTTCCCAACATTTACGCCGCCAACAAGCAAGTAGGTCGGTATTGTTCCTAATTCCCGAAAATGACGTTCCGAACATCGTTAGTTACCTACTTCCATTCCCGATACCAAAACACTACCAAAACCAATCCAAAACACAACACAAACATACCCAAAACCTTTCCTTTAGTTTCGGCCTCAACCTCAATTTTCCACCAAACTTTAATTCAATCCAATTAAGGTTCCAAACGCATGCTTAATTCACCAATTACACAATTTAAGCATGCTTACCAACACACCTCACCCTAATCACCCAAAATCAATTTCAAACCCTAATGAACAATTCGGCCATTTGGGTACTTTTTACCCAACAAGTTTACCTTCAAATTTAATCCATACAACACCTTAGAATCATGCTAGGAACAACATTCTTAAGCATCATTCAAGAACACAACCATACACCAAGTTTATAAATCAAGCTTAAATTCAGCCAACTTAGGGTTTCTTAATCCATGATGTTCTTCCATAAATTAAGCCTTGATTCCTACCCTTCTCCTTACCAAGAACAACATACTAGAAGATTGAAACAAAAGGATGAACATATCATGTTAGAGACCATGGGTGGCATACCAGTCCAACTGGCGTCCCCATGCGTCTCATAACTCACGGACTTCTCGTACCCGGTTACGAGTTTTATGCCTTCCCCAGGACTCGAACATGGGACTCCGGGCTTAATGTCCCATTTCACATGAGTCTGAGTACCACTTGAGCTACTAGCCCAAGTGGTACTCAGACTCATGTGAAATGGGACATTAAGCCCGGAGTCCCATGTTCGAGTCCTGGGGAAGGCATAAAACTCGTAACCGGGTACGAGAAGTCCGTGAGTTATGAGACGCATGGGGACGCCAGTTGGACTGGTATGCCACCCATGGTCTCTAACAAAAAAGGGGAGGCGACTTGGGAGACAGAGCAGGACCTGATAAGTCGGTATCCGGACGAGTTTAGGCTGTTGAGATCACTCTTGGAGGACCAAGAATCTTAGGGGGGAGGTTGTTACACCCACCCCCGACGTTTTGCACTTTTTTGTAAATTCTCGGCCGAAAGGTCAAATACTGTAATTTTCAGATCACATACGACTTGTGATTAATTTATGAGATTCAGTATTTGAGAGTTGATTTTGGTGTTATTTAAAGGTGTTTTATGTGTCGGGCGACATTTTTCAAGTTCCGGGACGTTTTGCCGAAAATCGATTTCGGAAGGCAAAATGGTTACCATCGGGAGAAAATTTGAAATTCACATTTTGGGAAATGGTCCATTTGGCTGAATTTTCTTTTTGGATATTTGGAAGAGGTGATTTGTTGTTCAAAGATAAGAGGATGGAGGTAATACCATGACATGTGTCCATTTTCAACCCATTAGCTTCTTCCACCATTTCTTTTCCTCTTTTAATTAAATAAAAATACCTAAATTATCTAAAAAATTCGGTTCTTCCTCTATAATTCAGACATGTATCTTATCTCATTTCAGATCATTTATCTTATTTCATCTCTCTCACTCAACACTTAGCTTATTTCAAGAAAACCTCAACCTATCTCCCTTTGCTGCCAAAATTTCTACTCCTCTGTTCCAACGATTTCTGCTCTAGTTAGAGGCCGAATAAACTCTTGTGGTAGTTATAGAAAATGGTCCTCAACCTCTTGGCTACAACTTTGTAGAAGGAAGCCAGAGCCAGAAGTGAAGGGAAGGTCCCCAAAATTGGGTTGCAAGAAGACGGGTTCTGCTGAGGGTTTGAGTTGGGAACTTCAACAAGGAAGGTTCTACCACTCCCTACACCTCACAAATCAGTATTGATCAAGGTATGGGTGAGTTTATTTGGATGAATCATCATGTTTTGAAGATATGAACATGATTGAAAACTCACTATTGTTGTTGTTCTCTTTGGCCGAAACTTGCAAGGAAGATTGGTGGCTGTTTTGGTTCAACAATAGCTCATCCTAAGCTAAGCTACAAGTATCATCAAGGTGAGGATCATCTTTGATAAGATATGTGAAGATTTGATTGCTAGATAATTCTGACCTTCAACTATGTTGAAGTTGGAAGCATATTACGCATGTTTTGTTCTTAGAAAGGTATGGAAAAAACATGTTGGAAAGATAGAGAAGGGGCCGAAATGTTTTGGTGCATGTTTGATGTTTGTTTGTTGAAGAAAGTAGGGTTTAAATGGTTAAAATTTAAGTTGGTGAAGATTTGGGCCAAATTGGAAGGTTGACTGAAAGTTGAAGGGTTTGGCCGAAAAGTTATGTAAACTTTGGGCACAAATGAATTTTGGTAAAAAGTTGTGGCTTTAGTGGCTAATTAGCAAGTTTGCAAAGTTTTGGGCCGAAATGAACTTTTGGCCGAAAGTTAAGGTTATGGCCAAAAGTTTTGAATACTTTAGGAAAAATTGGTTTATGTTGAAAGGTTGACAAAGTTTGATATTTTGTGACTTTTTGGAAGTTAAGGGTTAATTTGGAAGTTCTTAAAAAGTTTAAGGACTAAAGGTGTAATTATGGAAATGTTAAAGGAAAAGTGAGCCGTTTAGGGTTTTTGGATAATTATGGACATTTTAAGCATAAAATGTCATTTCTGTGAAGTTGGGGCACTTTTGTCACTTCCGCTAAGTTTAGGGACTTAAGTGGTAATTTTGGTTAATTGTCAAAATTGGGCAACTTTAGTTAAAGTAACTAAAGTGTTTAAGTGTTTTTGTGATCTGACAGAGTAGATCCGCGTATCTGCGTTTTTGAGGTTTCTGCTGTGGAGCGTTGGTGGCCACAATAGAGTTTTCCGTTTGGCTAAGGTAAGGGGTTTAACTTTCTTAATACGCAATACATGTGTATTAGGTTAGTTAAGGGCTAGTACTCGGGTCGAGGGTGGGGCCCGATGACTCCCGGGTCTAGTCACATGGTACGTAGCGTTCTGCAGGGTTTTTCTTAAATATGGGTTATGAACGTATATCATATCGAACTTGCTTATCGGGGGTCGACAACGGACCCATATTTATGTTTTGTACGTGAGGAGTCCGTGAGTTACGGCTGACAGGAACGCCAGGACCTAAGCCGGTATGCCAACCGTGGTCGTTAACTCACGATGTTATGTGCCGACATTGTGCCGCTTTATGTCCGACAGTTACGGCGATATCCCCTCGCTGGTACCACGCGTTATGACCCAATCATCGGTGTGAGCTTAACAAGCCGCTGTAGGGTGCTGTCGAGGGTTCGGGGAACCTTTGTATTGGCGTACCACCAGTCCGACGGGACTTAAGAGTATCATCACATGTGCATATCATAATCCTGATATACTTAGGACTGTATTATTTAGTTCATCGCATACTAACCCTTTTATGCATGGAAATATTTTCAAAGTTTTCCGCTACCGTACCTACCTCCTTATCATCTACTTATTTTTTCTTATCATCTGCTTATTTTTTCCGCGCGCGATATTCTGTAAAACCACTAATTTGTCTCGGGTGCAGGTTTAGGACTAGAAAGATGTCGTAAAATCTGCAACACGACTTAACCTTAAAACCGAAAGGAAATCGTTTTAAGGGAGGGGTTTCGGGTCCACAGAAAACCATTTTAAGAGAACTCCACTTTCACCCGCCGCCGACTCAGCGAGCTTCCGCAACCACTCGACAACCGTGCTTCCAGCATCCGGGCGGTGGGGTGACATATCATGTAGCAAAGGCTTAACATGAAATCGGTTTCAAGGCCCTCTCTCACCCACCAAACATGCTCCAAACTTACTAAACCATGAAGGGAAGAAGCTTACCTCAAGCTAAACACCAAGAACAAACCATCCTTAAGCCTTTGCAAGATGAACACTTGAGAGGTTGGAAGGGAGAGAGCTTGGCGGATGATGAAGAAAAAGAAGAAAAGTGAGCAAAATTCCATTTTCTTCATAAAATGCTTCCTTTTATACTTTCCAATTAATGAGTCATAGGGACAAGTGTCCCAAGCACCTTAGTCACTAACCTTGTCACCCTAATGACTCACACATAAGCCAAAATCCGAAAATGCTTAAGTGTTGGAGCGTAATCCCGCGCCAACTTCACCCGAGTAACCCCCGACGTGTGCGCGTGCTAGCCCGAGCTAAAATTCCCGTCGTGTGTGCTTGCTCGGTTATCACCATATTACCCGTCCCGAGCCATAGCACATCCCACACCAAGGCCGTCACAAAACCTTCATCCCGAGCCCCGGGTTTTTCGTCCTGAGTCCCCGGGTGTCGCCCGGAAACGAACATCCCGTCCCAAAAAAATATACTCCGTAAAAAGATGCGGAATGTTCGTACGATCCCAATATGCTGACAGTTCCCTTTTCCGAGGTCCCGGTAAAGCTACCGAGCTTGCTGATCGCCCAGAAACAAGTCCCGCTCCCGAAAAAATATTTTCCGTGGAAATGTCCGGGGGACCTGTGCGACCTCAAATATGAAAGGATTCCCGAGAATGAAACCCATAAAAGATTTGGGAGCTGTCTGACCACCTGAAGACTTGACCCGCATTCCTGAAACGGAGTCCCGGATCACCAAAGTCACCACCCGCTCGGGGTGACTGTAACATCTGGACCTCTGCCGGCTCTGTCGGTCCAGGGAATTAGCCTGCTGTGATGCAGGTCGTCTGCTTCCATGACCGGGTGATCTCAGCTGTGAACGTTATTCGTCTCGTGGCCTGTGGGATCGTTAAGGCCGATTGCGTAGGTTGCTCTATTCTTCCTGGAGCACGACCCGCACTGCCTGGACTAGATCCAGGTCTAGTTGTCGAATATCGCTCCGACAGAGGCTTGAGGTTGGCCGTAAGGAGGTTGCTCTGTGAGTTGTATCTTCAGAGGAACTCCAGTAGTTGGGATCGGCAGTGTGGTTGTCGATTGAGCCTCCTCCTTCCAACCTAGATAGATGGGAACGGGAATGGCCCCCACACTCTGTTGAAGGAACCTGATCTTGGGGGCCACCACGTTCCCACAGACGGCGTCATTTGGTGGCAGACTGTTTGGGCTGCCACCAGGTTTCTGCGATGCTGACGTGTTCTGACGTTACTGGACGCCATATGTTCGAAATTCGAGAGAAAGAAATAGACGGGGTTCTCTGTTTGTATTTAGTGAGTATTGGGAATATTTTGACGGTGGCGAGAGAGTTTTTGTTCAACGTTACCCCTTAAGGTGTGAGTAATGAATGCATTTATAGTTCATGTTTAGAGAGTGACATTATTGTAATATCCCAATATAGTATGGTAGTGTGTCAGAGTACATGTGTCCTTAATACTTTCGGGAGTATGGTCCGGGAATTTCCTTAATATGTTCGGGTCAATTATGCCCGGTGATGTCTTTGTCTTGTACGAGTTTATGGTTTATTCGGGTTTTTAATGGGACCCTTATTTTGGACTACTGTTTGGGCCTTTTGCTAGGTCTTTTTAGGTTTTTTAAGTAGATTAGGTCTGACAACCATCACCTATAAAACACTAACAAAAGTAGGAAAAGAAGAAAGAGGGTGCAATGCACCAGGCTAACTATATCAAACTTTCATTGCCCATGTCCCCTTCCCCCGATGTTTGGAGAAACATACAAAATCCTTGTGAGGTTAACCACCATTATAACTTCCATTAGATTTTTAGTTATAACTACAAAAATCAGTCCGTTTAATTTTTTACCCTTAACAATTCGACCCTATTTATTTTCCTTTACACTTTTAACCCAACTCCCCATCACCGCCAATGCTACTTCCTCTCCCTTCAGTTGCACTCTATTTTCAACCTATCGACACTAGCCCCTTAAGCGGTTGGAATCACCACCACCACCGCCATCTAGTGGTCAAATCCAGGTGGATATCTGCCGATACCGTAGTGCACTATATGGTAAATTGTTCTGTTGAAGAAAATAGAAAGGGATCAAGGTGGCACTCTCGGTCATATGCTAAGTTTTCATGAAGTTGACAGACTAGTATTATCTTAGTGGATTAAAGAGATTACCTTAGAGTTAAAAAAATTATCAATGATGATAGAATAAAAAAGAAATGGAGAAGAATAGAAAGAATGACTTTCGACCTCACGGGAAATATACAAGGTTGGGAGACTAATGGTACTCCTTTGGTTATTTTGGAGAATCATACTTGTTACCACCGTTTTGGTAAGGACATTGTTAAGTCTGCTATGATGTTGGTTAGTATAAAGATAGTACTTGCTAGGGTAATGGTTAACTAGAACTTGAATGAAAGACGAGAATGGTAGAAGTCTTTTAGATTAGTTTTCCTATTCTAAAAGGTTTAGAATAATTATCTTATAAACCTTTCCATTGAATTGAATAATAATATCAAGCTTAGCTACTTGAACTAGAGTAGTTTCGGCTATTAAAGGCATGTGAAGGGTTTCACTCATTGTATTTTATGAATATAAGTTTTCAGGACTTATTACCAAGATGAACTTGAAAACTGTAGTATGAGGTTATAAGACTAGAATTAATGAACATTTACAATTACAGCCTTTTCACCTAAGATGACCCTGCGTTGTTAATTTTATTATGCATGTGTAATGACTATTGTTCACCGGGGTGTTTGATGAGTAACTACTGGAAGATGGAACTGAAGATGAAAAGATAGGCAAGTAGCCAAGTTGGTAAGATCTCCTTCTTGCTAGAGGGAATCAGATACAACCTCTGGAAGAAGATTTACCTTTCCTAGCGGGGGTGTAGCCCACACCTTGTAAGTACTCTAAACCTTCCTATCTTTCTTTTCTTCCTTACAAGTTGATTATTTATAATTAATGTATATTGTTACTCATTTCCCTCAATATAACTTGAAGGAAACCTGACTTTCATCAAGACTGGAAGAAAGATTAAGAAGGAAGGCTCAGAGTCTGGAAGATGGAGCTGGAAAGAAGAAACATGAAGACTAGCTTAGGCACTGCTAGGTTTTGTATATGTTTTATATTTTACTTCCTTTTCTCATTTTCTTTATTTATTTTTAAGCACACTTACTTTAAACCTTGGGAAAACTGTACTAAAAGGATTTTGGTTTTTCTGATTTGGTATTTTAAAATCCTAATCCTTTACTTCTTTTAAAGCCAAAACTTATTTTCAAAAAGAAAGATCTTGGGAGTTGTGAGTTTGGGAAACTGGGTTCACAACAATCTTTCTTAAACTTTTCCAATTTCTTGAAAATTTTGGGGCCATATTCCTTAATCCATTTTGCACATGCATCCCTCTGTGTATGCAACCTCACCATAACTAGCCCTCTCACAGTTTCTAACAAAGATAAAATTTACTTACATCTAGCATCTAAGATCCATCCATTGAAAGCCTCAGTCAGATTATTATGCATCAAATCACATTTAATCATGTCGTTAAAATATGCCTTACACCATTTCGATGGATCTTTCTTAACTAACTGCAAGTGGCCATCAGGAGTTCTCTCATTCAGCTTGCTCATGTGAAGCTTGAAATCCTTCTCATTAGTTGATCTACATGCTTCCCAAAAGATCTTCTTAGTAGAAGGCCCTCGGTACTTGACAGTAAAGTTTGAGTACAGATGTCTTGCACATGTTCTATGCTCCACAAGTGGTAAGAGAGACTGAATGGCCTTGAGTAAACCCTGCACAAAAACAGAAAACAAAAAAATGTAATAAAGGATGTTAGTAACATCACATTTAAATGGATATCATTGCTTTGTTAAATTTAGAATATTACCTTCTGCTTGTCACTTATAATTACCCAACCAAATCCTTCACCAATGACCAAATCATTAATAAGATTTTGCATCCATGATTCAGTGTTTTCCACCTTCACCACTGCCCAAGTGATCAGGTACATTTGGTCATTACAATCTCGACCAACAGCAGATAACAACACTGATGTGGACATTAGCCCCATTCCGCCAAGTGAGGACAACAATCCCTCTCAAGGGCTCAATGGACCCTCGACTAGGGCTCAATTGAAGAGGATGCGAAAGAAACTCCAGGCGCAGGCGAAGCCACACAAGCAAGGCCTCCAGGAATGGCCCCCGCACGCAACCTCCATGCTAAGGTGAAGCCGCCCGTGCGAAGCCTTTTGGCGAGGATCCCGTGCGAAGCCTTCAGGCGCAGGCGAAGCCACGTGGCGAAGCCACCCAAGCGAAGCCTCCAGGTAAGGCCTCCCAGCGTAGGCGAAGCCACCCCATGCGAAGCCTCCAGGCGAGGCCCGAGTGTAAAACCTCTGGGCACGGGTGAAGCCACCCATGCAAAGCCTCCAGGCGAGGCCCCCGTGCAAAGCCCATAGGCGTAGGCAAAGCCCTGTGCTCATAGGCGTAGGTGATATGAACCTTCAATGATTCACAATTGGGAGGATCTAGCTTGTTGAGAAAGTGATAATGTAAGTCTAGCCTTCACCACCTCCAAGCTATTTTCGGCTTGACAATGGAGAAGATAATGTCGGGTAGCACCTTTCTACTCTAAGATAGAACAATACTATAAATAAAGTTTGAAACCACTTTGATGGAATCAAGGGGAGGGCGAAAATAGCAAACAAGGAGAACAAAAGCTTTGCAGAAGAAAATCTCACAAATGCTTCAATTGAGTTCTGAGTTGAGAAGTGGAACAAGAGGCTCCTTTTATAGGAGTAGGGTGTGGCCTAGGGTTAGAAAAAGAGCCTAGAAGAAAGAAATCTAAGAGATTACAATTTCCTTAAATAAAATAGGAGTAACTTGCAAGCAAAGCTCAACTTGTTCTCCAAGCAAGAAGGTGGCGCCTCCCTCCTCTCCAAGCATCTCCAAGAAGCTTCTCAACTTGTTTTCCAAGTAAAAGGGCGCCACTTTTCAAGGAGGAGAGTGGGCCTTGGCCAGAATAGGCTCAATGCTCTTGTTATTGGTCTTGGACTTGATATAAAGTGCTCAAACTCCAAGCCTTGTCCTCCAACATTTGTTCCTTGTTCAAATATAGCCCTAAAGCTTCAATTTTGTCTTTTGCAACTTGAACTTCCACTTCTTGATCCACTCTTTCTGCCATTGCTCCCATGAAGAGGCCCAATGCTTCTCTAGTCTTCTTTGCCCTAGCCCTTGTCATAGGTCCACCAATGTTGTGTAAAGGGCTAGGGGTTGATCTTGTGGGCTTGGGTTCTTGCTCCTTTTGAGTCATGGAGCTTGGATTCATATCATCCCCTCCTTCTTGGAAAGAATCCGACCTCGGATTCACATCTTCAATATCACCTACAAACGGAGCAAGATCACACACATTAAAAGTAGCATGGACATTGTAAGAACCATCAGAAGGTAAGTCCAAAACATAGGCATTCTCCCCTATTTTGTTAATGATCTGAAAAGGTCCATCTCCCCGGGGTGCAAGCTTATTCTTTCTAGCCTGTGGGAATCTTTCTTTTCGAAGGTGTAACCACACCCAGTCTCCAATGTCATAGCTCATCATTCGCCTTCCTTTGTTTGCCTTCCTAGCATAAGCCTCATTGGCCTTCTCAAGCTGCTTTTGTACCTTAGCATGCAACTCCTTCATTATATCAGCCTTCTTCCTACCACCTATATCAACAACATCATCTCAAGGCAAAGCAATCAGATCTAGAGGGGTTAGGGGGTTGAAACCATAAACTACCTCAAAGGGACTATGTGTAGTAGAAGTATGAAAGCTCCTGTTATATGCAAACTCCACATGAGGCAAACACTTCTCCCATTCTTTCAAGTTCTTTTTAAGAATTGTTCTAAGTATTGTGGTGAGAGTCCTATTAGTTACTTCGGTCTAACCATCAGTCTGAGGGTGACTAGAAGTAGAGAAAACCAAACTAGTACCTAGTCTAGACCAAAGTGTTTTCCAGAAATGACTCAAGAACCTAGAATCTCTATCACTCACAATTGACCTAGGTATGCCATGGTACTTCACAATATTCTTAAAGAACAAATCTGCTACATGAGTAGCATCATCGCTTTATGACAAGGGATGAAGTGTGCCATCTTAGAAAACCTATCAACCACTACAAAAATGGCATCATGACTATGAGATGTCCTAGGCAATCCACTAATGAAATCCATGCTAATATCAACCCATGGAAGAGTAGGAATAGGGAGAGGAGTGTACTTCCCTTTTGGTTGGAGTTTGGACTTTGCCTTCTTGCATTTCACACACCTTTCACAAACTTTGGTGACATCTTTCTTGAGGTGTGGCCAATGAAAGTTCTCCCTGACAATCTCATAGGTCTTCTGAACACCGAAATGTCTCATCAATCCTCCACTATGTGCCTCTTGGACAATGACTTCCCTCATGGAGCACCTTGGTATGCACAACCTTTTCAACTTAAACAAATAGCCATCAAATACATAGTAGCCATCTAGGCCACCTTGAGCACAAGCATCATAAATCATACCAAAGTCAACATCACCTTTGTACATTTCTCTAATGCATTCAAAACCTATCACCTTAGCATCAAGAGAAACAAACAAGGCATATCTACGGGACAAAGCATTAGAAAGAACATTCTCTTTTCCCTTCTTATACTTAATCACATAAGGAAAGGATTCTATGAACTCAATCCATTTTGCATGCCTTTTATTCAAATTTCCCTGCCCTTGGATATACTTAAGAGAATGGTGATCCGTATGAACAACAAATTCCTTAGGCAGTAAATAATGAGACCAAACCTCTAAAGCACGAACTAAGGCATACAATTCCTTATCATAAGTAGAGTAATTCAAAGTAGCACCACTCAATTTCTCACTAAAGTAGGCGATGGGTTGCCCCTCTTGATGCAACACAACACCAATACCCACACCACTTGCATCACACTCAATTTCAAATAGTTTATCAAAATTAGGCAAAGCAAGCAAAGGGGCACTCATCAGCCTAGTCTTAAGCTCATCAAATGCACTCTGTTGGGCCTCTCCCCACACAAAGGGTGCATTCTTTTTAGAGAGCTCATGTAAGGGGGCGGCTATGGAGGAGAAATCCTTCACAAATCTCCTATAAAAACTAGCCAAGCCATGGAAGGATCTCACTTCAGTAAGGTTCTTAGGAGTTGGCCACTCCTTGATTGCCTTAACCTTGGCATCATCCACCCTTATTCCTGCACCACTAACAACATATCCCAGAAAGTTTACCTCCTTAGCACAAAACACACACTTCTCCATTTTAGCATACAAGCTTTGTTGTCTAAGTGTTTCAAACAAAATTCTTAAGTGCTCAACATGCTCATCAAGTGTGGGTGAATACACTAAGATGTCATCGAAGTAAACAACAACAAACTTTCCAATCAAATCACGCAAGACATGGTGCATAAGTCTCATGAAAGTGCTTGGTGCATTAGACAACCCAAATGGCATCACTAACCACTCATATAACCCCAACTTGGTTTTAAAAGCAGTTTTCCATTCGTCCCCATCTTTCATCCTAATTTTATGATAGTCGGATTTTAAATCTACTTTAGAGAAGAAACAAGCACCAGATAGTTCATCAAGTAAATCATCAAGTCTAGGAATAGGATGGCGATACTTTACAGAGATCTTGTTGATGGGTCTACAGCCCATGCACATTCGCCATGTTCCATCTGCCTTTGGCACTAACAAGATCGAAACAGCACAGGGAGACAAGCTCTCCCGAATGTAGCCGTTGGCTAGAAGTTCCTCCACTTGTGCTTGAATTTCCTTGGATTCTGTTGGATTGGTCCTATAGCTGGCTCTATTTGGCAGAGGTGCTCCTGGGACTAGGTCAATCTGGTGTTCAATGCTACGGTAGGGAGGCAGCCCTTGGGGTTCTTCAAAGATGTCCTTGAACTCTTGCAATGCTAAAGACACACATTCTGGAAGATAAGATATGTGAGCGTTAGTTAAGAAAGTATAGTGAGGGACAAGGAGAAAACAAGTCTTTTGGCCAAGTAGAGCTTTCTTTATGTCTTTTTCTTTGGCCATGGAGGGTGAGCTCTCTTGTTTTCTCTCAATCTTACTCTTTTCTCTCGAATACTCACTCTCTGGTTTTCTCTTAAGGTTCCTTGAACCTTCTCAGTATCTTCTCTCTTTTCACTACTCTCACCTTTCTTTGTCCTCTCAGCCACACTTGCCAAGTGAAGTTGATCTTGAAGGGCTTGAGTTGGGGACAAGGGTAGAAGAGTGTAGGCTTGGCCTTGGTGAGTGAGAGCATACTTGTTGGTGGCGCCATAATGGATTGCTTCTCTATCGAATTTCCATGGCCTCCCAAGAAGTATGTGAGTAGCTTGCATTCTTACCACATCACACAAGACCTTATCTTCATATTTGCCAATCATCAAAGGTACCTCAACTTGCTTCAAGACCTTCACATGGGCTCTGTCATCAACCAACTGGAGTGAGTACGGGTTTGGATGCTTGGTGGTCTTGAGACCTAACTTCTCTACCATGCTCTCACTAGTAGCATTCACACAACCCCACTATCAATGATGAGGCTACAAAGTTGGCCATTTACTACAACCCTAGATTGAAACAAATTCTTCTCACTGAAGTTCCTGTTACCTTAGGTGTAGATTGTAGCACACGCTTGGTGAAAAATATGAAACCTTCTGGGAGTCTCTCTCCTTCCTCTTCACTTTATTCTATTTGTTTCACAAAGGCTGATTTCTTCTCATCTTCACTTGATAGCTCTCATTTGACCCTACCACCATCACCTTCTTGTTGGGACACTCAAAGGCATAGTGGCCCTTACCTCCACACTTGAAGTATTTTATGGTACTTGTGTGTTGGGATAGAGGATTAGGTCTTTGGTTGGTGTTTGGCCTTGGATTGGGTTTTTCAGGTGTATGAGGGTTTCTTATAAGGTTGTTTCATATGGGTGGAGGAGTAGGTTTGATGGATGAATTTAACTGAGACCAAGGGATTTTGTTGGAGGTTTGTGAGAGAGTGTGGTAGGATGTGTTTTTCTTAAGTTGTCTCTCCACTCTGATGGCTTTGTGAACAAGCTCCAAGTAGTTCCTGTAATCACAAAGTTCCCTCGTGTTTGTAGTATCATTTCTCAAGCCATACACAAACCTGGTCATCTTGGCTTCTTCACCTTCTTGAATGTTGGCTCTCATTAGTGCACTCCCCAAGTCCTACTGGTAGTCTTCCACATATCTGTTACGTTGTACTAGGTGTTGCAACTTCTGCCATTCTCTGTCATAGTAAGGGGGCATAAATCTGTTTCTCATCATATATTTTAGTCGCTCCCATGAATCAATGGTTTGCATGTTGCATCGATATCTCTCCATATTTGCTCCCACCATGTGAGTGTATAACTAGAAAATTCAATCACTACCAGCTTGAGCCTAAGATCAACAGTATAACCCAAACAATCAAAGATCATGTCAGTTTTCCTTACCCATTCTAAGAACACTTTTGGGCCGCTTCTTCCAAAGAAAGGGACGACTTGAAGCTTCACATTTTTTAGGGCTTGATGTTCATGGTTTGGCACCCTCCTCCTTGGCATTCTGTTTCTTTATGGGGGCAAGTCATCCCAGTCTTCTTCTTCTTCATGCCACACTCTTCTTTGTCCTAGTGCTGAAGGTTCCCTATAGTAGTCTTCATTTGGATCAAATATGGGGATGAAAAGGGGTTTTCCACTAAGGTTTTTTTAAAGGCGGTGGTTTGAAGTGGGTTTGCGATGAAGGTTGAAAGTTGGTGGTAGAATTTTGGTTGGGATTACCTTGAGGAGGTGGAGTGGGATGGATAGCCTCTACAGTGTGTGTCTTGCTTCCTTCTGGATGCTTGCCTTGAGCTATTTCCAACTACTTTATCTTCTCATTTGTAGTTCCTAGTGTCAGCTTCATCTCCTTGATCTCCATGGTGAGCATCTAAAGAGCTTCATACAAGGGCAATTGGTAGGGATGTGGAGGAGTAGTGTCAGATGACTCCATTGCTTCAAGTAACAAAGTGTTTACTCTCTCTCACTTGTGTTTCACTCAATTAGCTTTTTCTTGATGTATCTCTTACCTTTCACCACTCAAGCTCCTTGCTCCAATTCTCCAAGGATGCTTCAATCACTCAACTTTCCGACTCAAAGGTTGGCAACAAAGCGAGCACAAACTAGATTTTTGACTTGGGTGAAAAAATGTTAAAGGTGGATGGGGGCCGAAGTAATAAGGTTGTAGATTTAAAAAGGGCTTTTTGTAAAGATTGGTGGTGTACATTTCATATGCCACAAAAACACTTGTTTGTTTTGGTGCCAAGCTTTGCAAACAACCAACACTTCTCTTTTCTGATTTTCTTTTGATCTTTAAGTACACTTGTAACAATTTTCAAAATACTTGGCTTCACCACAAAAGTTTTTTTTGTAAATTGCTGAAAAATTGCACACCATAAATCCGAGATGGAATCTAGCGAAAAACCAAGTGTTCTTACTAGATTCAAGATGAGAGAGGTAGAAAATGAATTTTCCAGCAACTTTCAACCAAAACACAAGGGGTTTAAAAAATGATTGAAAGTAGAGATGAACTCTTTTTTTTTTGAGAAAAAACGAAATTTAAAATCTCAACAAGGCACCTCAAGCTCTGATATCACTTGATATGAACCTTCAATGATTCACAATTGGGAGGATCTAGCTTGTTGAGAAAGTGATAATGTAAGGCTGACCTTCACCACTGATGTGGACATCCACCAAGATCACCTCGAGCAACCCCGAGAAGCCCCAAGTCCTTTCCAAGGAATAAGAGCCCCCATGATAAGAGGACGGTTGAAGCGGATGCAAGAAGATCTCCAAGCATTCATGAGGATTATGGCACAAGGAGAAGAACGAGATCAAGGGCAAGCCCGAGCCAACCAACTCCTTAAAATGGGCATTCACATAGAGGAGAGCCATTCCCCGAGCATGAAGGCCCTTATTTGCACTTCCCTTGAAGCCGAGGCACATCTCACGCGCCCCACGTGCCATCCCGAGACATCGGACACCGGAGCACCCAACCTCGCATCTTCCGCAATGTTTCCAAGCCTCCGAGACACTTAGAGCTAATCCTCCTCCCCAAAATGGATGGAACATAAGTCCCACAAAGTCACCTACTTGCTTGTCACCTACTTGCTTGTTTGGTCACCTACTTGGTGACTTTTGGCACTTTTTAAACATTAGGGACCTATTTGTATTAGTAAGACTTTTGGCACTTTTCAAACATTAGGGACCTATTTGTATTAGTAACTTCTTTATTTTTGTCCCACATCCTAGGATTACTAATACCTCCCACCATAAAACCCTATATATACCCCATGTAACCCTTTGTAAAATTTAGAACATACTTTGAAAGAAATTCAAGTCTTGGCCGAAATTCCTTCCTTGAAAGGTTTGCCATTTATGTTCTCTTCTTCCTTGCTTCCATGTCTTATTTCCTTCAAGCTAGATCATTAAAAGTGTTGATCTTACACTATTGTAAGGATCACATCAATTGGTATCGAGCCAAAGTGCTTGTTGGATTATATTTCGTTTTCTTCTTCCCTTGGCCATTTGATTTCTTTCAATACTTGAAGAAAACATTGTTCTTGAAAATTTGATCTTTTGGCCGAAATTTTGGCCTTTAAAAATGTCCCAAAGATTTTGTTAAGTTCTTATTGAAATATTGTTATTTTTGGTTCAAAAGAACAAGTATGAACAAGTTCACATGTTCTTGAAAAAGTTCAAGTGTGTTCATAAGTGTTCTTGAAAGTTCATCACAAAACTCATGTGAATAGTACTTTTGATCCAAAAATTTATTGTTGAACTTACACAAAGTTGTTTATCTTGTGGGAAAAGAAAACCTTGAGGAAAAAGAGAAAGGAATGAACAAGTTTATGTGTTCTTGAAAAAGTTCATGTATGTTCATCCATGTTATTGAGAGGTTCATCACAAAGTTCATATGAATAGTACTTTTGATTAAAAATATTGTTGAACTTCTACAAAAGTTGTTCTTTTCTCAAAAAGACTTCTAAATCCTACTGTCACCCCACCGCCCCGAAACTGGCGGAAGCGTCGTAGTTGCGGAGGTTGGGGGTAATGGCGGCGGGTGATCGCGGAATTTTCTCTTAAAAGGGTGTGGACCGAAACCCTTCCCTTAAAACATTTTTCTTCCAGTTTTAAGGTTGTTACGTGTTTGCAGATTTTAAGACGTCTTACTAGTCCTAAACCTGCACCCGAGACACGTTAGTGGTTTTTACAGGATATCGCGCGTAAAAATAATGAAGCAGAAAAAAATAAAGATACAAGCCGAGGAAGTTCCGCCCTCTGCGTAGGGTCGGAAACTCCCACAAAATATACAGACCGATAGTATGAAAATACTAGAGTGTCTACATGCACTACTTCTACAGAGCCGAGCCAACAGTGCGGAATTATACCTCGCTACTAGATGTCGCGCTAAACATACATAGAGAAGAACGTCAGACTTAACAGAAAGATACCAACATAGAAAGGATTTTAACGAGAATTTCCCCCAAACACAAATATACCTCAAAATAACAGAAGTGCAGAACGAGCACCGCGGAAATCTAGTCCGCAGGTCGTTTGCCCGGATCCCCTGAAAATATTGTAAGCATGGGGGGTGAGTTCTCGAAAGAACCCGTAAGGGGGTAGGTACGAATTGGTCAAACCAAAACTTTTAAAACATTTTAGCATGCACAAAAGGGTTAGCGTGCAATGTTCTAACATATAACGCAACCCTAAATATCGTGAAGTGATAAGCATATGAATGTATACAGAATCAAATCGATAGAGGGAACAGCCATGGATAGATCTTCCCCTTACCCGCCGGCATCTCCATGCGCCGTGAATGCAGATAAGAAGGCACGACCATGGGTAGTTCTTCCTGCCCGGCCGGCATCCCCATGCGTCGTTAAAAGCGAGAATGGGTCCGTCTTCGACCCCGATAAATGATCCGATATGGCGTAAGTCCGTAAATAATAACGAGAAATGGGTCCGTCGTCGACCCCGATATGCATATATTCCGTAAATAAAAACCCCGCAAACCACTACGTACCAAAGAACTAGCCCCGGAGTCACCGGGCCCCACCTCGACCCGAGTACTAGCCCTTAACTAACCTAATACACATTTAATGCGCATTAAGGAAGTTAAACCCCTTACCTCAATGAAATCGGATATCTACTGGCCTCCTCGACGCACAAGCAAAGATCCTGCACTGCAGATTTAATCGCTGAATCGAGACACGTAAATAGCTTAAGTTTCTTTACTAAAGTTCCAATGTTGGGAATTTATCCTTAATTACAACCTAAGTCCCTCAACTTTTCGTAACTTGCAAAAGTGCCCCAAAACTTACCAAGTGTCCAATTTTATCCGTAACTTGATAGAAACCCTTGTTTCCACAATTCTTAGTGACATCCTTCCATATTTACCAAGTTTACACTTTTACCCAAACTTTTCCATATTTTACACTTTGGTCCTCCAATTTTCATAAAATTGCCAACTTTACTCCGGTTTGGTCAACTTGGTCAAAAAGTCAACTTCTATCCATTTTTACCCCAAATTTCGGCCCAAGCCCATACTTTTGGCCCAACTTTCATTTCAACCCAACTCTTTTCTAAACTTCACACTTTAGTTACTTTTCTTTTAATCCTTCATGTTAAACCATTTTTAACATGTTTTAATCAACTTTTCATCACCAAAACACTATTCACAGCAAACATATTTTTCCTTCCAAGTGTAGGATTTTCGGTTTTAACTCCAAATTTCACCCAACTTTAAATCTTAACACTTTCATGTATAATCCTTTATGTACTTCCATTTTCCAACACTTTAACATTTAAATCTTCAACAAAGCTTCATCAAACATACAAGCTCAAATTTTCGGCCAGCCCTCAAACTTTCACCAAAGTGTTCTTTTCACAAAATTTCAAGAACAAAGCATGCTTCAAATTCAACCAACAACAACATGCTTGAATATCACAACCCATCATTAACACAAATCATAAAACTTGTCAAGAGTGATCCTCACCTTGAAGAAGTTCCACCCAAAACTTGATTTAGCTGCTGGAAACTTGACAACACCACCACCAAAGTTTCCTTCAAAGATTTGGCCAAGAACAATCAAGAGTAAGCATAACCTCCATACATGTTCTTCTTTAAACATGATGATTAACCCAAGATAAACTCACATTTACCTTGATTGTCACTGATTTGTGAGGTTAAGAAAGTGGTAGAACCAAGCTTGTTGAACCTCAAAACCCGAAACTTCAAATTTGAAATTTCAGCACCAACATCACAGCAGACCCGTTTTCGTGCAGCTCAGATTTGGAGGTCTTCCTGATATTTTTGGACCATGGTCCCTTCAGCAAAGTTGAAGCCAAGAGGTTAAGGAAGATTTTCTCTAACTACCACAAGATCTGATTCGGCCTCTAAATGGAGCAGAAAACGCTGAGACAGAGGGACGAAAATTCTGGGCAGCAAGATAAGAGAGAGTTCTCTACTTGTTTTTCTTTTCTAAGTGTGGAGAGATAAAGAAGCTGGAGCAAATGGCTTGTAAAAGGCCTTAAGGGCTGGTTAAAATGGAGGGATAAGGGGAGGGGACAAGAGCTCTTATCTAGGTTGGTATTGGGAAGGCAATGTGTAAGAGTTGTCCCATAGATATTTCTTCCTCCAACCTTATCACTTCAAAAAAACTAAAAACCACACAAATAAAATAAAATCCTATCCCATACCAGCCAAAAACGTCAGCAAGGTTACTAACCAACAAAATATTTTCCAAAATTTTACCCAACGGTGACCATTTTGCCCTCCGAAACCAATTTTTCGCAAAATGTCCCGGAACTCGAAAGTTGTCGTCCAACATGTAAAACACTTATAAATAACACCAAATTCACTTCCAACATTGAATTCCAATAATTTATCATATTCCAATATTGTTCCGATAATTTACTGAATTCACAACTCCGCCGACATTCACTGGAAAATTACAAAACGTCGGGGTGGGTGTAACACTACCTTACTTCTTTCAACTCCCATCTACCCTTGAAATCTCAAGAAGCTAGTTTCAAGTAACTAGTCATTTTCTTGACTTCAAGAAATCGGTTTTACTAGTTTCTAGTTTGTTTCCATTTTTGTGAACATCTTTGATTAAAGGTTGAAAAGTGGTATCAAGTGAGAAAAGGGCTTGCTAAAATCATTGAGTGCAAACACCTTTAGAGTGGTGAGGTTCTTTATTACTAACCGAATATCTTCACTTGCAATCTTTTTTGTTTCAGATGGCATCTTCCGATTCTTCTCCTCCACACCCATCTCAATTAAAGTTACATGGTGATATTGCTAAACTCATGATAAAAATAGATAACATGAGTGAGCAACTAGCTTCTACCAATGAAAAGGTTTCAAAACTTGAGGTGGTGCAAGGAAAACAACCCAAGAGACCACCAACTCAAGAGGGGGCCGATGCTTCTCGGTCTCAAAGTGGAGTTACTCAAACCACCTTGAACCCGCCACCTACACTTCATCATTCCACTCCACATAGTCGGCCAACCCACCATCCAAGGGTGAACCGAGTTGTGGAGGAAGTTTCAGAAACTAATGATAAAGGGTACTATGAAGGACCACCTCCTTGGCATGCAAGAAGGCGACCATACGATGAAGGGGAGGAGGAGCCAAATGACTCCCCACCACCAAGGGATCGGACTCCTAGAAGGAGAGCCCAACCTCAAGAATACCAAGCTTTAAGCAATGTAAAGCTTCAAGTGCCACCATTTCATGGCACTAGTGACCCGGAAGACTACTTGGCGTGGGTGAAGAAAACCGAAAGCGTTTTTGACTGTTTGGGCTACGATGATGCCCTGAGAATGAAGCTTGCCGTCATTGAGTTCTCAGGGTATGCTCTCACCTGGTGGGAGCAAGTCCATGCAGAAAGAGGAAGAGCTCATTATCAACCGATTGATTCATGGGCACAACTCAAGTTGATGATGCAAAACCGATTTGTTCCTCCTTATTATGATCAGGATTGTTGCCAAAGGCTTCAACACCTCACACAAGGCAACAGATCCGTGGAAGATTACCAAAAGGAGCTTGAAAGTGCCATGATGAGAGCTAATGTCAGTGAAGGAGAAGAAGCAAAGATGGCCAGGTTCTTATATGGTTTAAGAATTGATATCTATAGAACTCTGGAACTTTGTGATTACCATGGTTACCAAGACTTGGTTCACAAAGCTATCCGAGTGGAGAGAAACTTGTAAAAGAATAACCCTTACACCTCCACCACCACACAAGGCCGAACCTCATGGTCCAAATCTACCTCCCAACCAAGCTCTTCCAAACCCCCCTTCCAAAAGTCTTCTACCACCCCTTCTCCATCACAACCGAAACACATCCCACCGCCAAATACCAAAAACATTGAATGTTTCAAATGCGGAGGCAAAGGCCACTATGCCCGAGAGTGTCCCAACAAAAGGGTCATTGTTATTCGACCAAATGGAGACCTCTCTAGCGAAGATGAAGAAGAGGCTAATCTTGAGCCTCACTTTGAAGAAGTAGCCGAAGAAGGAGAGGTGCCTTTGGAAGGCATGATCCTAGTTACAAAAAGAGTATTACAAAGCACCCCAAGAGTGCCCAACAACAATCAACGGGAGAACTTGTTTCAAACCAGAGCGTTGATAAATGGGACTCTTTGTAGTCTCATAATCGACGGGGGAAGCTGTGTAAATGCGGCTAGTGAAGACATGGTAGCCGATCTAGGGCTTCCTACTCTAGCCCATCCCAAGCCTTATCAACTTCAATGGGTTGATGATATGTCACGACCACCCCGCCCGGTTGCGGAGGCGGAGCCGACCGCGACGTTCGGGAACGGAAGCTACGGCGGAAAGCGCGGTAACGGTACTACCGAAACCCGCTACGTGCAGTGGTCCCATGACCCGGCCCGCAAAGTCTCGCTCTCGAAGGCCCGGTGCCTGAGAGCACTTTGCTCACTTAACAGAATGGTCGTACTACGACCCGCAACCTACAAAACACATACAAGGCAAGTATACAAAATATCTCAACCATTCATGGTGAGCCCCGCCCCACGGAAATGGGCGAGCACTCGACCATTACCAAACATGCAGTTCATGGAATACCAATCATTACTCATGACAAGTAGAACACAGAACCCATTTTGTACACAAATCCAAAATAGGCAAGTCGGGGCTCCGCCCTCGACTCAGAAGACAAACAAGGTCAGAATATATCCCAGAACTTACATCATATACAAACTCATGATCTGATATACATGCATGCAACTACAGCTACAGAGCCATCAAAACAAAAGCCTAGATATACCTAAGTGCGGAATCTGAAACCTCTCGCTCAAAAGATTCCTGCACGTTGTACTGTTGCTGCTGCTAAACACACCAAAGAGAGAGAAGTGAGTTAGTTAACCGCCAAACCAATATAACCGAAGTCTGTTACAACACCCAAACCCTCTACCGAGACTACCCCTTTAGCTTAACAGAACAGAGGTTCCAGAAATGGAACAATCGGTACCTGAAACCCAAAATAACAGAAAGCACCGCGGATCTCTAGTCCGCTGGTTGCTTGTCAGGCCGACCTGAAAGGTGGTAAACATATAAGGGGTGAGTCCTCGGGAGGACCCAGTAAGGGCTGAGGTAAGATACAGTTTGCTTAAGCGGCAACGAGCCGAACTCGCAAAATGTAATAAGCACAAATATATACATATACAAATATAAAGTACAAGGTGAGCCGGATTCCCATCACATGCGGTCCAACCGCTGACCCTTATAATATCACAGAACGACAGCCCTCTCCAAGAGGTCAGAAATATACAGAAGCACGATACCGGTCAGTCGCGATCCCCAAACTGTCGTAGGTCACGTATATATCGGCACCCCCGGTGCGGATATACACGTAATGTCGGCACCCTCCAAAGGCGGACACGTAATGTAACGCCGGCACTCTCGGTGCGGACACGTAATGTAACGTCGGCACTCTCAGTGCGGACATAGCCAAACCGAACCAAACCAAGGAGCACCCGTGGTCTCTAAGACCATCCCGGGTCTCGTCACCGAACATAACATATATATATACATATCTAAGGATAAACCGAAATATCGGCACCTGGTGCGGATATACAGAACAGAATATGAACCCGTGGTCTCCAAGACCATCCGGGTCTTGAAACAGAACAAACGTGCATCTTACCATATGACGGGTCTCGGGATCACCCAACCACCGCCCTCACCCGGAACCTGCCTCAACTAAACCTGATATACATGCAAATACTCCCAGAATGCATAACGAGAGAAGTTGAGCCCTTACCTCAGAAAAGCTGCCCCGCAGTACAAATCCCGGGAAATCCCGGCTCCCGGCCCGAAATGTGCCAACTTGTTTTTTAAGGTCCCACGCAGCTCCACCAATGCAGAAACAAGCTAAACAACCACAAATGAGTCAGAACTCACCAAAACAACCCCCGGAAACCAAACCCGCACAATCCCGCACTTTCCCGCAAAAATCCACAGAAAGCTCGGTTTCACAAACCGAGCTAGAACATCGTTATTCACACACCCACAAACATATTCCAACCTTTAAACCTCACATTCTAGACACTTTACCCGTAACCAAGCATAAAGGTGAATTTTGCTCCTAATACCCGAAAACGACGTTTCAAACACCAATACTTCCATCCACGATACCAAAACACCATCCAAAACAACCAAAACACAACCCAAACATAGATAAAGTTTCTCTTTAAGTTTCGGCCCTTCACCCATTTTTCACCAAACTTCCTAATCAAACCATTCAAGCTACCAAACACTCACTTTAACCACCAATTACACATCTTAAGCAAGATTACTAACCAATTTCACCTTAAACACCAAGAACCATTCATAAACCCTAACCCTTAATTTCGGCCAAAAGGGGGTTTCTTACCCAACATGTTTTCCATCAAATTGAAACCATACAATGCCTTATAATCATGCTAGGAACAACATATCCAAAGCATGATCCAAGAACACAACTAAACACCATTTTAGAAAATCAAGCTTAATTTCGGCACTTCTAGGGTTTTTCATCCATGGAGTTTTTCCAAAATCTAAACCTTGATTCTTACTCCTCTCCACCCCAAGAAGAACATACTAAAAGATGGAAGCAAGAAGATCAACCAAACTAGTAGCAAAGAACAAACCTTAGTTTGAAACTTCCTCTTTTTTTCCACCCAAATCATGCTTTCTATTTGCAAAACCATGGAGAAGAGAGGCTTACCAATTTATGGAGCTCAACCTTGATGAATCCAGCCAAGAAATGAAGAACACCAAGCTTGGAAGGATGGTGGCAATGGCGGCAAGAGGAGGAGAGGAAGAAGAAGAAGAAGAGAACACTTAACCTTTTTCCATAAAGTCTCCCTTTTATACCTCTTTTCCTTTTCCATCTTTAACCACAAATGGACAAGTGTCCTACCCCTCTCTTCAGCCGACCTTCTCCCTTTTGTTTACCAAAATAGTTGCTGATTTTATGCTAAATTGCAGTTTAGCCCCCGAACTTTCCAAAAGTTTGCAGTTTAGCCCAACTGCAACTTCCAAACCCCAATTGAAACAAGAACTGAACACAACCCTCGGAGCATCGTATTGCACACTGATCCTGCTTCACAAATCTGATTATGAATCCAGAGTGTCGTACCGTGCCCGCTTAACCCGAGCAAATCCCGACGTGCGCGTGCGTTAACCCGGACCAAAAGTCACACCATGCCCTAAAAATCCACAAATATTACCATAAAATCCGCCTCATGATATAGCATACCTCACACCAAAGCCGTCGGGAAATTTACATCCCGAGCCCCGGGAGTCGCTCGGGACTGAACGTCCCGCCCCAGAAAATATACTCCATAAAAGGATTTGGGACGTTCCCACGATTCCAAATGTGCAAACGGTTTCCCATTCCGAGGTTCCAGGAGCGCTACCGAGCCCGCTGTACGTCCCGAGACAAATCCCGGCCCCGGAAAAATATTTTCCGCGAAAATGTCCGGGGGACCCACACGACCTCAAAACCCGAAGGATTCCCAAAAATAATGCTCAGATAAGTCTCGGGAGCCGTTTAACCGCCCAAAAACATGACCCGCAGGCCAAAACCGGAGCCCCGGGTCACCCAAGTCACAACCCGCTCGGGGTGACCGTAACATTCTCCCCCCTAGAACTCTTGGTCCTTGGAGTAACTTGAACCATACAAGTGTTGCTACCAACCATAATATATATACTCTTTACCAAGCATAATCGAACCACCGTTGCTGGTGCGGCGGGAGTGGTAGTTTAGACTACCATCATGAGCCTCTCAGCGGCGTTCAACCCTCAGGGTGCATCTTGTTGCGCCCCGAGTCAGTTGCTGGTATTTCTACCTGACAACCCTAGACAGTATCGAATTTATGCTAAACAAACCTTCAATTTAAACCAACATAAAAACATTATCCACTGTAACCGTTCTGGGAAGTAAAGCTAATTTACATGCTATCTTGCCAACTCGTTACAAAATCTTATATGGAACGATAAACCTTAAACTAGCTCTTTTCCCTTCTACCAACTCTGATGGTTCCCTAAGTAGATGCTATCTTGCTAAACCCTGACACCAACCTCAAACTCCAGATCCCAACGACGTTTATTCACAAGCGAGGTGGTGCGGTCATTCACGGTGTACATTCGCATCCATCTGATCCTGATCCTCGATGTGATCTCCCTGATGAGTTCCAGACCCAGCTTGTTCCTGTCTGATGCCTACCTGCTCAATCTGAAAAACAAGCCCAGCTCTGGGCTGCTGTGGCGGAGGGGATGACTGAAGTGATAATTGTCGCTGTGATCTCGGACCGCCCTGCTGGAAACCGCGTCCTCCGGGTGCGTTGGGCTTACCTCGAAACTGCGGACGCAGAACACTGCCTGATTCCTGTCCCAACGTCAGAGGACAATCCCGTATCCAATGATCGTCTGCCCCACATCGCAAGCACTGCCCCGCCTGCTTGAAACATGGCCGGTCAGGGTGTTGCCTGCCACAACTTGCACAAGTTCGTACTCTGGGGCCACCTGCTGCCATGGGCGGACCTAGCATGGGGCGGTGTGGGCAATCGCCCCATTAACTTTTTCCAAATTATAGGGTATATATGTATATTCGAACAAATTTGAACCTTATCTTTGTAATTTTCTCCCACACAATTTATACTAACAACTTATTACATACATATCCTTATAGTATACCTTAAAATACTCTCACCCCCATTACCTTAGAACTAAACACTTAAACCCCTATAACCACAAAATTTAAGACTTTTGTATATGTTCAAATTTGCCCCCACAACAAATTTTTCCCGGGTCCGCCTCGCTGCTGCCTCGCTGCTCGCCGCCTTGCCTCGACCTTCCCGTAGACCTCGACAAACTCTGCTGTACGAAACCTCTCCCTCTGTCACGAGATCGGTGTGGTAGGTACCGACTCTCAACCTCCTCCTGCTCGAGAAGTTGGGCCTTCTGCACAGCCTCATGGTAGGTAGTGATATCCAGAGGCCTCAGAGCCCACCTGTAGTCAGGATGTAGCCGGCGGATAAACCTCTTGGCCTTCTCCTGCTCCATACCATAATACTGCGGTACGTAGCGAACCAGCCGGTCAAACTCTCGCTCATACTCTCCGACAGTCATGGTGCCCTGCTCCAGATCGTCAAACTGTGACTGTCGGAGATCTCTGACTGCATCCCCGATGTACTGCCAGTGGAAGTAGTAGGCAAACTCCCAGGTAAGGTCCAAGTCCTGCCCACCTTCCCATGCAAGACGCTCTCGCCGGCCATGCAGCTCCTCCACCACCGATCTGCAGTATCCTGCAGATTAAACGTCGCCAACGAGACCTTAACCTCTGATGGAAGATGTAGTCTCCCAAGGAGCTTATCAACTCCCGTGAACCAAGTCTCTACCGCCTCGGGCCCTCCTCGGCCGTTGAACCTCGGGGGGTTCAAACGCTGAATTCTCTCCAAGAGTCTGACCTCGTCAGACTGATGCCTCTGCTCCTCCCGTCGTTGGTGGGACCGACGAGAAGACCCAGTATCATACCGATCACCCTCCTCAGAATCACTCTCCTGCTGATCCTGAACACTGAGGTGGCTGCTGCCCACCTCCCGATCTGACTGCCTCTGCTGTGGCCTGACCAGACCTCCGTACTGCTGCCGCCCGAACTGCTGGGCTGGCGGTGAAGGTACCCGAATGCTCTGCACGACCCAACACTGTATCACAACAGGAGTGGGTCCCTCTGACTGCTGAACGCTCTCAGACTGCTGAACACTCGGGGGGTGAGTGTGGTTGTTCAGGTCTTGGGTTCCTCTGATCCCGTCTCCTAACCCTCAGAGGTGTGGGATCCCGATCCCGACCCTCCGGTACGTGATCACGCTGACGACGTGTGGTGACTATGCCTGAAACCAAACCAATCCAAACCCATATAATCCAAAACAGTTAACTCTCTCTCTCTCTCTCTCTCTCTCTCTTTATCAAAGCTAGCAGCAGCATTCTAAGGCTCTGTAGTGTAATGCAATGCATGATGCAAAGATTCTTTTCAGAATCATACAACCAAATATCAATCCCTTAAACACAAAATCAGATCATGTTCATAACATAGAATCACATCACATAGCACCCAACAATCATAAAGGTACTGCATCAACCTCCCTGAATGAAACGTAGAACGGTGGCTTGTACCTCGAAGTGACTTCCGCAGACACTGATCCATTAACTGGCATGACTACTCCAAAAGTCCACTCCGGGACTTGTATACTCGCCTACCACATTCCATAATGAAACTGATCATACCTTGTCTCTCTGGTCACACCGACCCGACCTGCTCTGATAATAACTTGTCACGACCACCCCGCCCGTTTGCGGAGGCTGAGCCGGCCGCGACGTTCGGGAACGGAAGCTCCGGCGGAAAGTGAGGTAACGGTACTACCGAAACCCGCTATGTGCAGTGGTCCCATGACCCGGCCCGCAAAGTCTCGCTCTCGAAGGCCCGGTGTCTGAGAGCACTTTGCTCACTTAACAGAATGGTCGTACTACGACCCGCAACCTACAAAACACATACAAGGCAAGTATACAAAATATCTCAACCATTCATGGTGAGCCCCGCCCCACGGAAATGGGCGAGCACTCGACCATTACCAAACACGCAGTTCATGGAATACCAATCATTACTCATGACAAGTAGAACACAGAACCCATTTTATACACAAATCCAATATAGGCAAGTCGGGGCTCCGCCCTCGACTCAGAAGACAAACAATATCAGAATATATCCCAGAATTTACATCATATACAATCTCATGATCTGATATACATGCATGCAACTACAGCTACAGAGCCATCAAAACAAAAGCCTAGATATACCTAAGTGCGGAATCTGAAACCTCTCGCTCAAAAGATTCCCGCACGTGGTACTGCTGCTGCTGCTAAACACACCAAAGAGAGAGAAGTGAGTTAGTTAACCGCCAAACCAATATAACCGAAGTCTGTTACAACACCCAAACCCTCTACCGAGACTACCCCTTTAGCCAAACAGAACAGAACGGAAGTTCCACAGTGGAACAGTCGATACCTGAAAACCAAAATAACAGAAAGCGTCCGCTGGTTGCTTGTCAGGCCGACCTGAAAGGTGGTAAACATATAAGGGGTGAGTCCTCGGGAGGACCCAGTAAGGGCTGAGGTAAGATACAGTTTGCTTAAGCAGTCGTGAACCGAACCTGCAAAACAGAACAGAACAAGCACAAATATATATACATATACAAATATAAAGTACAAGGTGAGCCGGAATCCCATCACATGCGGTCCAACCGCTGACCCTTATAATATCACAGAACGACAGCCCTCTCCAAGAGGTCAGAAATATACAGAAGCACGGTACCGGATGGGGTCGCGATCCCCAAACTGTCGTAGGGTAATGTATATATCGGCACCCAGTGCGGATATACACGTAATGTCGGCACCCTCCAGTGCGGACACGAGCAAACCGAACCAAACCAAGGAGCATTTGTGGTCTCTAAGACCATCCCGGGTCTCATCACCGAACAGAACATATATATATATAAATATCTAAGGATAAACAGAAATATCGGCACCTGGTGCGGATATAGAGAACGGAATATGAACCCGTGGCCTCCAAGACCATCCGGGCCTTAAAACAGAACAAATGTGCATCTAACCATATGACGGGTCTCGGGATCACCGAACCACCGGCCTCACCCGGTACCCGCCTCAACTAAACCCGATATACATGCAAATACTCCCAGAATGCATAACGAGAGAAGTTGAGCCCTTACCTCAGAAAAGCTGCCCTGTAGTACAAATCCCGGGAAATCCCGGCCCGAAATGTGCCAACTTGTTTTTTAAGGTCCCACGCAGCTCCACCAATGCAGAAACAAGCTGAACAACCACAAATGAGTCAGAACTCACCAAAACAACCCCCGGAAACCAAACTCGCACAATCCCGCACTTTCCCGCAAAAATAGAACATCGTTATTCACACACCCACAAACATATTCCAACCTTTAAACCTCACATTCCGGAAACTTTACCCGTAACCAAGCATAAAGGTGAATTTTGCTCCTAATACCCGAAAACGACATTTCAAACACCAATACTTCCATCCACGATACCAAAACACCATCCAAAACAACCAAAACACAACCCAAACATAGATAAAGTTTCTCTTTAAGTTTCGGCCCTTCACCCATTTTTCACCAAACTTCCTAATCAAACCATTCAAGCTACCAAACACTCACTTTAACCACCAATTACACATCTTAAGCAAGATTACTAACCAATTTCACCTTAAACACCAAGAACCATTCATAAACCCTAACCCTTAATTTCGGCCAAAAGGGGGTTTCTTACCCAACATGTTTTCCATCAAATTGAAACCATACAATGCCTTAGAATCATGCTAGGAACAACATATCCAAAGCATGATCCAAGAACACAACTATACACCATTTTAGAAATTCAATCTTAAATTCGGCACTTCTAGGATTCCTTCATCCATGGAGTTTTTCCAAAATCTAAACCTTGATTCTTACTCCTCTCCACCCCAAGAAGAACATACTAAAAGATGGAAGCAAGAAGATCAACCAAACTAGTAGCAAAGAACAAACCCTAGTTTGAAACTTCCTCTCTTTTTCCACCCAAATCATGCTTCCAAGTTGCAAACTCATGGAGAAGAGAAGCTTACCAATTTTTGGAGCTCAACCTTGATGATTCTAGCCAAGAAATGAAGAACACCAAGCTTGGAAGGATGGTGGCAATGCTGGCGGCAAGAAGAGGAAGAAGAAGAAAGAAGAAGTCATTTCCATAAAATCATCCCTTTTTATACCTCCTTCCCTTTTCCATCATTAACCACAAATGGACAAGTGTCCTACCCTCCCCTTTCTAGCTGACCTTCTCCCTTTTGTTTACCAAAATAGTTGCTGATTTTATGCTAAATTGCAGTTAAGCCCCCGAACTTTCCAAAATTTTGCAATTTAGCCCAACCGCAATTTCCAAACCCCAATTGAAACAAGAACTGAACACAACCCTTGGAGCATCGTATTGCACACGATCCTGCTTCACAAATCTGATTATGAATCCAGAGTGTCGTACCGTGCCCCTTAACACGAGCAAATCCACAAATATTACCATAAAATCCGCCTCATGATATAGCATACTTCACACCAAAGCCGTCGGGAAACTTCCATCCCGAGCCCCGGGATTCCCGTCCTGAGCCCCGGGATTCCCGTCCTGGGCCCCGGGAGTTGCCGAGACTGAACGTCCCGCCCCAGAAAATATACTCCATAAAACGATTCGGGGCGTTCCCACGATTCCAAATTTGTAAACGGTTTCCCATTCCGAGGACCCGGGAGCGTTACCGAGCCCGTTGTACGTCCCGTGACAAGTCCCGGCCCCGAAAAAATATTTTCCGCGAAAATGTCCGGGGGACCCACACGACCTCAAAACCCGAAGGAATCCCAAAAATAATGCTCAGATAAGTCTCGGGAGCCGTTTAACCGCCCAAAAACATAACCCGCAGGTCAAAACCGGAGCCCCGGGTCACCCAAGTCACAACCCGCTCGGGGTGACCGTAACATGATAGGTCCTTCGTGAAGATTGTCAAACAAGTGCCGGTGCCAATCAAAATTGGCAAATATGAAGATTCGGTCACTTGTGATGTGGTCCGAATGCAAGCCACCCATATCCTTTTGGGAAGGCCTTTGCAGTTTGGCAAAGATGCCATACACTATGGCAAGGTCAACAAATTCACCCTTACTCACCTTGGCCAACCTATCACATTGCTACCCCTTACCCCGGCTCAAGCACTACAAGATCAAACGCACTTGGCAAGTAAGGCCGAGGAAAAGAGGAAACAGTTGGGAAAAGAAAAGAAAGACAAGAGTGAGAAGGTTCAAGGAACCTTGAGTGAAAAGAAAGGGAATACATTTGTGGGAAACACCATGAGTGAAAAAGAGAGAAAACAAGAATGCATCCTTTCCATGGCCAAAGAATATGATTTGAAAAAGCACTTTTTGGAAACAAAACTTGTTTTCTCATGATTCCCACGCATTGCATGTTAACCCTTGACCATATATCTTCTCTCCCTTTGTATGTACAGGAAGTACTAAAGGAGTTTGATGATGTCTTTGATGAACCTCAAGGCCTCCTCCTTACCGAGGCATTGAGCATCAAATTGACTTACTCCGGGTGCGCCTTTACCCAACAAGGCCGCATACCGAACCAACCCCAAGAGTCCAAAGAAATCCAAACCCAAGTGCAAGAGTTGCTTGGCAAAGGATTCATCAAGGAGAGCCTCTCTCCATGTGCAGTTCTGGTCATCCTTGTCCCAAAAAGCGATGGCACTTGGCGAATGTGCATGGATTGCCGGCCCATCAACACTATCACTGTAAAGTATCGCCACCCTATACCTAGACTTGATGATATGCTAGATGAATTGAGTGGTGCTTGTGTGTTTTCAAAAATTGACCTTAGAAGTGGCTATCACCAAATCAGAATGAAAGAAGGTGATGAATGGAAAACGGCATTCAAAACTAAAATTGGTTTATATGAATGGAATGTTATGCCCTTCGGGATGTCAAATGCACCTAGCACCTTCATGCGTTTAATAAATCATGTCTTAAGAAAATTAATTGGAAAATTTGTGGTAGTATCTTTGATGATATTCTTGTATATTCTAAGAATCATGATGAGCATGTTAATCATTTGAGGCAAGTCCTTGACACACTTAGATTGGAAAGGTTATATGCTAAATTTGAAAATTGTGTCTTTGTAACAAATGAAGTTAAATTTCTTGGATATATTGTTGGAGAAGAAGGCGTCAAAGTGGATGAAAGTAAGGTGAGTACCATCCGAGATTGGCCTACACCTAAGTCCTTGACCGAGGTAAGATATTTTCTTGGACTTGCTAGCTTTTATCGAAAATTTGTTAGGGATTTTTCTACAATTTCCACCCCTTTGCATGAATTGGCTAAAACGAATGTTGCATTTGTTTGGGGTAAATCACAAGAGGAATCCTTTAATGAATTAAAAAGTCGATTAACAAAAGCACCCTTGCTTACATTGCCAAACTTTGACAAAGTTTTTGAAGTAGAGTGTTATTACGGTCACCCCGAGCGGGTTGTGACCGGGTGATCCGGGGCTCCGATTTGGCCCGCGGTCACGTTTTGGGTGGTTAAAAGGCTCCGAGACTTATCCGAGCTTTAATTCGAAATCCTCCGGGTTTTGAGGTCGTGTGGGTTCCCCGGACGTTTCGCCGAAAATATTTTTCGGGGGGGTTGTCTCGGGACGTACAGCGGGCGCGGTAGCGCTCCCGGGACCTCGGATTGGGAAACCGTTCACATATTTGGGATCGTGAGAACGTCCCGCATATTTCTGCGGAGTATTTTATTTGGGGTGTGACGTGCGGTCTGGGCGACTCCCGGGGCTCTGGACGGAATCCCGGGGCTCGGGAAGGAATTTTGCCGACGGCTCCAGTGGAAGGTGTGTTATATTTTAAGGTGGATTTTATGGTAATATTTGCGGAATTTTGGCATGATGGGATTTTGGTTCAGTCGGCACACGCGCACGTCGGATTTACTCGGGTTCAGCGGACCCGGTAGGACACTCTGATTTTCCAAATGGACTTTGGAAAGAAGATTTGGGTATTTTATGATATTCTGAGGGTTGTGGTCAGTTTTGGTACCATTTGGAGGTTGTTACTTGTTTTTGGGGTTTAATTGCAAAGATTTGGAGAATTGGGGTGTTAAGTTGTTATTAACCCTAAAGTTATAATTATTTTGGGCCAGAATTGGGCTTAAGTCGGCAGCAGCAAGTAGGAGGACACTTGTCTATTTTTTTATTTAAGTTGGAAAAGAGAGAAGTATAAAAGGGAAGATAATACATTAAAACATTTCATTTTTTCTTCTTCTTCTTCTTCCTTCTTCTCTTGCCGCCATTCTCTCCCTCTCTCAACCTCCATGTTCTTCATTTCTCTTGGTTGATTCATCAAGGATTTGAGTTCCAAAAGTGGTAAGCTTCCTCCTTTCATCTCTTTTCAAGTTTGGAAGTTTGTTTTGGTGGGACAAAGAGGAAGAAAATGGAGTAAGGATTAGTTCTTCACTACATGTTTGAGTGATCCTCTCCCTCCCATCTTTTAGTATGTTGTTCTTGGGCTTGAGAGGAGTAAGAATCTATGTTTAGATTTTGGAAGAACACCATGGATGGGGGAAACATATTTAGCTGAATTATTGTTGGAATTTCTAAAATGGTGTAGAGTTGTGTTCTTGAATCATGCTTTGGATATGTTGTTCCTTGCATGATTCTAAGGCATTCTATGGTTTCAATTTGGTGGAAAATTGATTGAGTAGAAAAGCCCCAAATTGAGTGAATAGTACAATTAGGGTTTATGTTGATTTTGCTTGATTTAGGTGTATTTGGTTAGTAATCTTGGTTAAGAAGTGTAATTGGTGATTAGTATGATTAATTGGAAGCTTGAATGGTTTAATTTGGATGTGTGGTGAAAAATTGGTTAAGGGCCGAAATGTTCAAGTGGAACTTTTTCAATGTTGGTGTAGTGTTTTGATTAAATTGGATGGTAAATTGGTATTGTGGATGGAAGTAGGTTCGTAATGGTGTTTGAAACATCATTTTCGGACAATGGTAGGAAAAGTTAGGTTTATGCGGGTTTTCCGGGAAAAGTGTCCGAATGCGGGTTTAAAGGTTGGAATGTGGTTGTGGGTGTATGAATAACACTGTTCTGGCTCGGTTCGTGAAACCGAGCTTTTTGTGGATTTTTGCGGGAAAGTGCGGGATTGTGCGGGATTGATTTCCGGGGGTTTGTTTGGGTGTGTTCTGACTCAATTGTGGTTGTTCAGCTTGTTTCTGCGTGGGTGGAGTAGAGTGGGACCGTAAAAGGCAAGTTGCGACTTTTCGGGCCGGGAGCCGGGATTTCCCGGGTTTGGTGCTGCGGGGCAGTGTTTCTGAGGTAAGGGCTCAACTTCTCTCGTTATACATTCTGGGAGTTATTTGATGTATATCGGGTTTAGTTGGGGCGGGTTCCGGGTGAGGGCGGTGGTTCGGTGATCCCGAGACCCGTCACTTGGTAAAACGTATGTTTGATCTGTTTCAAGGCCCGGATGGCCTTGGAGGCCCGGGTTCCTATTCTGTTCTGTATATGTATATCAGGTGATGATACTTCTGTTTGTACTTATGTATTATCATTATTATATTATGTTCTGTTCTGTGACGAGACCCGGATGGGCTTAGGGCCACGGGTGCTCCTTGGATCTGTTCTGCGTATCCGCACAAGGAGTGCCGATACTTCTGCTTACGTGTCCGCACTGGAGGGTGCCGACATTCTGCGTATATCCGCACTTGGGGTGCCGATATACTTCTGTGACCCTACGACAGTTTGGGGATCGCGACCCCTACCGGTACCGTGCTTTCTGTTCTGTTCTGTATATTCTGACCTCTTTGAGAGGGCTGTCGTTTCGGGTCGTTCTGGCGGTTGGACCGCATATGATGGGATTCCGGCTCACCTTATGTTTTATGTTCATATGTATATGTATATGCTTGTGATATTCTGCTTTGCAGTTCACTTGTTGCCACTTGGGCAAACCACGTTTTACCACAGCCTTACCGGGTTCTCCCGAGGACTCACCCTTTTATTTGTTTACCACCTTTCAGGCCGTCCTGGCAAGCACCCAGCGGAGTAGAGATCCGCGGTGCTTCCATCTCTTTGGAGTTTCGGTTGCAGCAGCAGCACCACGTGCGGAAATCCTCGAGTGAGAGGCTTCTGATTCCGCGCTTAGGTATATATAGGTTTTTGTTTAATGGCTCTGTAGCTGTATCTGCATGCATGTAGTTTAGATCATGGATTTGTATATGAAGTATAATCTAAAATTTATTCTCTCGAGTCGTGGCGGAGCCCGACTTGCCTATGTTGGAATTGATGCATTATGTATTTGGGTGCTTCGTGTTGTGGTGATGATCGAAGTTTGTTAAACCATGAACCGCATGTGTGATGGAAATTGGATTATTATGTATGCTTACCTTGTATGAGTTTTTAGGTTGCTAGTTGCTACTTAACTATTTGTTATTTGAGCTCGATGCTCCGTTGCCGCGCTTCAGTGTGATGCAAGTGGGATTGGCATTGGTGCCGTTTTGCACCAAGAGGTCCGACCCATTGCGTTCTTTAGTATGAAACTCGGTGGTGCCACATTGAACTACTCTACATATGAAAAGGAGCTTTATGCCCTTGTGAGGTCATTGCATGTGTGGTCACACTACTTATTGCCTAGAGAATTTGTGATACATGCAGATCACTTGTCTTTGAAGTACCTTCAAGGACAAGGAAATTTAAGCAAAAGGCATGTTAGATGGGTAGAGTTTATTGAGTCTTTCTCCTATGTGATCAAGTATAAAAAGGGCAAAGAGAATGTTGTTGCTGATGCACTTTCTAGGAGGTATACTTTACTCACAACTCTTGATACTAAACTTATTGGTTTTGAGTGTTTGAAAGACATGTATGAGCATGATATAGACTTTGGTGAGATTTATGCTACATGTGCTAAAGGAGGCCAAAATGGCTACTATGTGTTTGATGGCTTTCTGTTTAAGTATAAAAGGTTATGTGTTCCAAGGAGCTCAATGAGAGAAGTCATCATCAAGGAGGCACATGGTGGTGGTCTTATTGGCCATTTTGGTGTCCAAAAGACACTTGAGGTCGTAAAAGACAACTTCCTTTGGCCAGGCATGAAGAAGGAAGTCACCAAGATTTGTGCAAAGTGTGTGACATGTCACCAAGCCAAATCCACTCTCCAACCAAAAGGGAAGTATACTCCTCTCCCTACTCCTTCACTTCCTTGGGTTGACATAAGCATGGATTTCATAAGTGGTTTGCCTAGGACATCTAGAGGTCATGATGCTATGTTTGTTGTAGTGGATCGGTTTTCAAAGATGGCCCATTTCATTCCATGTCATAAAACTGATGATGCATCACATGTGGCTGAAATGTTCTTTAAAGACATTGTGAAATACCATGGCTTGCCTAGGTCCATTGTGAGTGATAGAGATTCAAGGTTCTTAAGTCACTTTTGGAGAACTCTTTGGTCTCGGTTGGGCACGAGCTTGATGTATTCTACATCAAGTCATCCTCAAACCGATGGCCAAACTGAGGTGATCAATAGAACCCTAACCACTATCTTAAGAACCCTCCTTAGGAAAAACTTAAAAGAATGGGAGAAATGTTTACCCCATGTTGAATTTGCCTACAATCGAGCATATCATTCATCTACATCTTATAGTCCATTTGAGGTTGTCTATGGTTTCAATCCATTAGCTCCCTTGGACTTAATTGCATTGATGCATGATGAACAATTGGATGTAGATGGTAAAAAGAAAGCCTAGAACATGAAAGACTTGCATAATAAGGTTCACAAACAACTTGAGAAAATTAATGAATCTTATGCTAGGTGAGTAAACAAAGGTAGAAAATTTAGAACCTTTGAAGAAGGTGATTGGGTATGTTTGCATTTAAGGAAGGAAAGGTTTCCCCAAGCAAGAAAGAGCAAGCTATCACCTAGAGGAGATGGACCTTTTAAAATCGCCAATAAGCTTAATGATAATGCATATGTTCTTGATTTACCATATGATGGATCTTATAATGTGCATGCTACCTTTAATATTTGTGATTTGCTTCCTTATGAAGGTGATTTAAAAGAAATGAATCCGAGGTCGGATTCTTCTCAAGTGGGAGGGAATGATGTGGACATCCACCAAGATCACATCGAGCAACCCTGAGAAGCCCCAAGTCCTTTCCAAGGAATAGGAGCCCCCATGACAAGAGGACGGTTGAAGCGGATGCAAGAAGATCTCCAAGCATTCATGAGGATTATGGCACAAGGAGAAGAACGAGATCAAGGGCAAGCCCGAGCCAACCAACTCCTTAAAATGGGCATTCACATAGAGGAGAGCCATTCCCCGAGCATGAAGGCCCTTAGTTGCACTTCCCTTGAAGCCGAGGCACATCTCACGCGCCCCACGCGCCATCCCAAGACATCGGACACCGGAGCACCCAACCTCGCATCTTTCGCAATGTTTCCAAGCCTCCGAGACACTTAGAGCTAATCCTCCTCCCCAAAACGGATGGAACATAAGTCCCACAAAATCACCTACTTGCTTGTCACCTACTTGCTTGTTTGGTCACCTACTTGGTGACTTTTGGCACTTTTTAAACATTAGGGACCTATTTGTATTAGTAAGACTTTTGGCACTTTTCAAACATTAGGGACCTATTTGTATTAGTAACTTCTTTATTTTTGTCACACATCCTAGGATTACTAATACCTCCCACCATAAAACCCTATATATACCCCATGTAACCATTTGTAAAATTTAGAACATACTTTGAAAGAAATTCAAGTCTTGGCCGAAATTCCTTCCTTGAAAGGTTTGCCATTTATGTTCTCTTCTTCCTTGCTTCCATGTCCCTTTGATCCATGTAAATGGTTCCAAACTTTATTTCTAGTATTGCTTAATCTTGTAGTTAAGAGGTGCTAGAACCATTCTTCTTCCCTTGGCCATTCTCAAGTATTGTTCAACCTTGTAGTTGAAAGGTGCTTGTGATTCTAGCCATATATTGTTCATATTGTTCTTGAACTTTCTTCACTTTGATCTTTATTTCCTTCAAGCTAAATCATTAAAAGTGTTGATCTTACACTATTGTAAGGATCACATCAACCACCTCCAAGCTATTTTCGGCTTGGCAATGGAGAAGATAATGTCGGGGTGTAGATGGTTCTAGTACCTTTCTACTCTAAGATAGAACAATACTAGAAATAAAGTTTGAAACCACTTTGATGGAATCAAGGGGAGGGCGAAAATAGCAAACAAGGAGAACAAAAGCTTTGGAGAAGAAAAGCTCACAAATGCTTCAATTGAGTTCTGAGTTGAGAAGTGGAACAAGAGGCTCCTTTTATAGGAGTAGGGGGTGGCCTAGGGTTAGAAAAAGAGCCTAGAAGAAAGAAATATAAAAGATTACAATTTCCTTAAATAAAATAGGAGTAACTTGCAAGCAAAGCTCAACTTGTTCTCCAAGCAAGAAGGTGGCACCTCCCTCCTCTCCAAGCATCTCCAAGAAGCTTCTCAACTTGTTTTCCAAGTAAAAGGGGTGCCACTTTTCAAGGAGGAGAGTGGGCCTTGGCCAGAATAGACCCAATGCTCTTGTTATTGGTCTTGGACTTGATATAAAGTGCTCAAACTGAAAGCCTTGTCCTCCAACATTTGTTCCTTGTTCAAATATAGCCCTAAAGCTTCAATTTTGTCTTTTGCAACTTGAACTTCCACTTCTTGATCCACTCTTTCTGCCATTGCTCCCATGAAGAGGCCCAATGCTTCTCTAGTCTTCTTTGCCCTAGCCCTTGTCATAGGTCCACCAATGTTGTGTAAAGGGCTAGGGGTTGATCTTGTGGGCTTGGGTTCTTGCTCCTTTTGAGTCATGGAGATTGGATTCATATCAATGTTAAAGCGAAGTATTTTGGGATTTAAGAAGGAAAGTATCATCTTGTAGTACAAAATCGCAAAGAAAAGTGTTTGAAGAAAGAAAGAGTGTTAAACAAGTTTGTGTTCTTGAGTGTTCATACCAAGACTTAAGCGAATAGTACTTTTGATCCAAAATTTGTTGCTAAACTTGAACAAAAGGTGTTCGCGAGTGGAAAAGCCTTCTTCAAAAACTAAACCCCTCTTATTTCAACCCCCAACTAACCTTAAAATCTCAAAAGCTAGTTCAAGTAACTTGTCATTTTCTTGGATTTCAAGTTTCGGTTTTGCTAGAGTTATTGTTTATACCTATTTGTGTGTTCGCCTTTGATATAAGGTTGAAGGCAATATCAAGTTAAGAGAATTTGTAAAAGCCATTAAGTGGGAAAGGGCAAGAGAGAAATCATCACAAAAGAGCCCTTTTGAGTGAAACACGAGAGTGAGTGTAAATACTAAGGGAGTGGTGAGGTTCTTCTTTGCTAACTGCATATTCTCAACTACGCTTTAATTATAGATGGCTTCCTCAGATTCTACTCCTCCTCATCCATCCCAACTAGAAATGGATGATGCACTTGCGAAAATCTTACAAAGGTTGGATGAGTGGGGAACTCAAGTCACTACCACAAATGAGAGACTTGCAAAGGTGGAAGTGGCGCAAGGGAAGTAACCAAAGAGTTTGCAAGCCCATGATGATGTCCATGCATCACGGGCTTAAGGCGGGGTCACTCACACTACTCTGAACCCGCCAACGGCGAAGCCACAAACCACTCCTCATAGTCAGCCAACTCCCTCTACGAGAGTAGGCCGATATATGGAGGATGTGTTAGGACACTCGACACGCGCGCACGTCGGATGGGTAATTGATCAGGGGAAAGATGTTTTATGAATGTTATGATATTTCGAGGATTGTGTCCAATTTTAGTTGCAATTGGAGTTCGGTAATGGCGGTTGGGCCAAAATTGTAACTTTTGGGAGAGTTGGGGATTAAAGGTGCAATTTAGCCCAAAGTCAGTAATTAGTTGGGTCAGAAAAGGGTGGAAGTCGGCTGGAAGGGTTCAGGATAAGGGACACTAGGAAAAGGAAGAAAATATATAAAGGGATAATAGTTCATTTTCATCACCTTTCTTCTTCTTCTTCTTCCTCTCATTTTTGCGCCATTACTACTGTTCACTGAAGCTTCAAGTTCTTCAAATCTTGGCTGAAATCATCAAGAAATTGGATTCTATAAGTGGTAAGTTTCCTCCCTTTCTCTCTTTTCAAGTTAGAAACAAGTTTTGATTAGAGAAAGAGAAGGATTTTTGGAATTGAGGTTTGTTCTTAGCTACTAGCTAGGATGATTCTCTTGCTTCCAAATTTAAGTATGTTGATCTTGGGATGGAGAGGAGTAAGAATCTATGGTTGGATTTTGGAAAAACCTCTTGGTTGTAAAACCCTATTATTGCCGAATTTAAGGGAGAATTTCTAAAATGGTGTATGTTTGTGTTCTTGAATCATGCTCTTAGTATGTTGTTCCTAGCATGATTCTAAGCCTATGTATGGTTTCAATTTGATGGAAAACAAGTTGGGTGAAAAACCCCCTTTTGGCCGAAATTATAGGTTGTTAGGGTTCAAAGTTGATTTTGGTTGATTTAAGTGCAATTGGTTAGCATTCTTGCTTAGGAAATGTAATTGGTGGTTAGAATGATTGTTTGATGGCTTGAATGGATTGAATTGGAAGTTGGGTAAAAATGTGGTGAAGGGCCGAAATGTTTAGAGGAAACTTTGTCTATGTTGGTGTTGTATTTTGGTTGAATTGGATGGTAAATTGATATTGGGGTTGGATTTAGGTGCGGTATGGTGTTTGAAACGTCATTTTCGGATAATAAATGGAAAAGTTACATTTATGCGGGTTTATCGGTAAATGTCGGAAATGAAGGGTTTAAAGGTTGGAATGTGTTTGTGGGTGTGAGAATAACAATGTTCTGGCTCGGTTCGTGAAACCGAGCTTTCTGTGGATTTTTGCGGGAAAGTGCGGGATTGTGCGGGTTTGGTTTCTGGGGGTGTATTGTGACGTGTTTTGATTGGTTTGTGGTTGTTCAGCTTGATTCTGCATTGGTGGAGCAGTGTGGGACCATCAGAGTTGAGTTTGCACTTTCGGGCCGGGAGCCGGGATTTCCCGAGGTTTGTGCCGCGGAGCGGATTTTCGAGGTAAGGGTTCAACTTCTCTCGTTATGCATTCTGGAATGGGACATTATGTATATCGGGTTTAGTTGAGGCGGGTTCCCGGGTTGAGGACGGTGGTCCGATGATCCCGGGACCTGTCATATGGTAGGGTACATGTTTGTACTTGTTCTGTTTCAAGACCCGAGTGGTCTTGAAGGCCACGGGTTTATATGTTTATTACGATTATCCGCGCTAGGCGCTAATATTTCAATTTATATGTTTTGGTATATTATATTCTGTTTTGCATATGCATTATTATTACATGATTACATTACGTGACGAGACTGGATGGTCTTAGAGGCCACGGTGCTCCTTGGTTCTGTTACGTAGTGTCGCACCGAGGGTGCCGACATTCTATTTGTATCCGCACTGGAGTGCTGATATTCCATAAATACGTTTTCTAGCAACATTCTCCGCTTGTTTCGGTACCTTCATATTTGAGGCTTCTAATTGATTGTTATTGACGTTATCGTGTTGTCTTCGATATGTCCGCCATTCGTTGTGGTCTTTTGACGAGGGATTTCATGAGGATATTTCTACCTCTGTTTCAAGTTACTTGTTTATCTTAATTGTGGTTTCGTTTTTTCTTTCATATGTTGACGGTATTGTATTGTCTGCTGCACACTAACTCTTCTGTTCTTGACAGTACACTCTATTGACTCAGTTAATGAAACTCATGCTACAGTACCATGCGTTTCAGGTTAGTATTGTTAGCTTTGTGAATTTTTCCGTTTTCAGATGATATTCCGTTCTCTATCAAGCACTGACACCCTTGTTGTTGACAGTTCCATCTACTGCTACATGTTCTGAAGATCATACGGCAGTATCATCTACTTCTGTATCTGTCCAAGATCATTCAGATGTCGTTCCAGGTTGTTATTTTTTTCCTTGATTTGCCTTTTTCAAGTTTCAAGTTTGTTGGCTTAATTTTTGGGGTGGATGTTATGGTGTCTCTAGGTTGACATTGTCACTGTAGAGGGTAGACAGTTTAATCCTGGTGATTGTGATGATGTCTGTTGGGTTGGAGCCACATTCGAATCTCTTCAGATTGCTGAGCAATTTTTCCGTTTTCAGATGACATTCCGTTTTCTATCAAGCACTGACACCCTTGTTGTTGACAGTTCCATCTACTGCTATATGTCCTGAAGATCATACGGCAGTATCATCTACTTCTGTATCTGTTCAAGATCATTCAGATGTCGTTCCAGGTTGTCATTCTTTTCCTTGTTTTGCCTTTTTCAAGTTTCAAGTTTGTTGGCTTTATTTTTGGGGTGGACGTTATGGTGACTCTAGGTTGACATTGTCACTGTAGAGGGTAGACAGTTTAATCCTGGTGATTGTGATGATGTCTGCTGGGATGGAGCCACATTCGAATCTCTTCAGATTGCTGAGCAATTCTTCAGGGATTATTCTTTATCAAGAGGTTATAAGATTTTTTGTAATAGAAACAGGAAGAGCAAAGTGGATGCTACATTATACTATAAGGAGTTTAAGTGTTCTTATGCTGGGGTTAGTAGAAGGAAAGTTGGATGCAGTAGTGGAAATGTTTTTTCTGCTCCTAATGAAGTGAGGGAACGGCGTCGTGTTGATAAGAAGACAAACTGTCAAGCAATGATCTGTTGTAAATTAGTTTCAGAGAATTGTTGGACTGTTGTTACTCATAAACGTGACCATTCACATCATTTTGTTGATCCTGAACAAAGATTTCTGTTGCGAAGTGGGAAATATGTTAATAGGGATCTATTTGAAGCCATATTCGATTTGATGCGTTCTGGAGTCAGACCTTGTGAGGCTATGAGGATATTAGGTAATAATGTTGGCGGTATTGAAGCACTCGGTCTTACTAGAAGGATGGTCTATAATCATGCTATTGCTGAGAAAGAGGCCACTTTGGGTTGTGGAGACGCGATGCTTTTATTACAGACTTTTAGGGAGAGAGTTCAGAAAGAGCCTAACTTCTTTTTTGAGATGTTAGTTGATGAGGAAGTCGGATGAGCAACTTTCTTTGGTGTGATGAGATTATGAGGTCTGATTATGTTGTTTTTGGTGATGTAGTAGTTTTTGACTCTACTTTTCGCACCAATAAGTACAATATGTTTTGTGCGCCTTTTATTGGTATAGATAATCATAAAACGAATCTAGTGTTCGCTATTTCCTTTTAGTAGGGCAGAGGAAAGAAGATTTTATATGGTGTTTTGAGAGTTTTTACGTGCCATGAATGGGAAGATGCCTCAAACTATCATGACAGATCAAGATTTAGCAATTGCACATGCTATTGATCGTGTTTTTGTGGGAGTGCAGCATCGTTTGTGTCTGTGGCACATTTGTGAAAATGCGAAGAAGAATTTAAAAGGTTTAATGCATGTTGACGGTTTCTCTAAGCTATTCTACAAGTGTTTGTACTCTTGTATGACAGCAGAGGAGTTTGAATTACGGTGGCGAGAAAATGATATCCTCATTTGGCAGGGGAGCAATACTTGGTTGAGTAATCTATACAGACTTGAGACACAAGTGGTGCCTGTTTTGTGCAAACATATCTTCTCTGCAGTTAGTGTTTTTATCAAGGCAGTTTACTTTCTTGTAGTTGGCGGTTTGTTGGTTTATTCAGACATTTTTGGTTTTTAACTCTGTTTTCCCATTTGCGGGCATAAGATCTTCTCAACGAAGTGAAAGCACAAATAGTGTTCGACTTCATTGGCTAATAGTCGATGGGTTTGTATGCCGTGTTTACTGTTGAGAAGATAGTTAATGTGTGGAGGAACAAAAGGATTGGAGAAGATTTTATGAATGTTGGTGTTGTTAATATTAAAGTTAAGTGCTCACAAGTTTTAATTGATGCTTCAAGAATATATACTAGAGCTATACTTGAGGAGTTTGAGGAGGAATTAGTTAAAGGTGTTTTTGGACAATATGAAGTGCTTGAAGTGAATCCTGATTATGTGAGTTATGAAGTGTCTGCTGGGTAGAGTAAGCGTCACAAATTTGTGGTGAGGTATTCATTCATATCTGGCTCTATATCATGTTCTTGTCTGTTTTTTGAAGAAAGAGGCTTCCTCTGTTGTCATGCTCTCCGGATATTGAATGTTATGAATGTTGAGAAGCTTCCACGTGATTCTATTCTTCATCGATGGACAGAAGAAGCTTGACTTGTGTATGATAAGGATGGTAAATATATTTGTGAAGATTCTTTTTCATCCTTGGCTTGGCGGAATTCTGTTATGAATCGTTTTTTGAATGCTGTTCTTAGCTGTCAAAAAGATGAAAAACGCAGGTCTTTGGTCGAGAAGTCATTGTCATCTTTGGAAAAGGTTTTGAGAGCTGCTGATATTGATGGTGGGAATTCTTCAACAACCATTACTAGTTCAAGTGATGTGCAAGATATTGTGGTGGGTAATCCTCAGTTTGTTTCTTCAAACATTTATCGTTCAAAGCGTGGAAAGCCTAGTCATGGTGCTGGAAAAAGTGGAGGTGGTGTCGGACGGAGCCATGGAAACAGTCAAAATGCATAGTTTGGGGTTGAAAACCCGTTGAGTCTATGAGTGGACATATTATATCGATTTACATAATTTTCTGATCATTTTTTCGTTTGGTATTGATGTACAGACTTTTGGAATTTGGGATTTAATATACATATATTCATTTTATATGTCTTTATATGTCATTGTGGTTGACACTATGTTATATCTAGTAGACAGTATCGTTTCGCGTGGTCCCGATAATTGAACAAAGTGACAGAAGGCTATATTCTGAGATATTGGCATTATATGTCAGTCGCCCAATTAAAAGGCAAACATTATATGTCATTCTAGTTGACACTATGATATGTCTAGTAGACAGTATCTTCAACTACATACAGACATTAAAAAGCGAGACATTAGGGGGTTCAAACTTAGCATTTTTGTAGTGAAAAGATCAGATTTTCACCTCGAGTTTTCACTTGATGAATTTTCGAAAATTGGACCTCCAAAATTCACTTACAAAGTGAAAAAAGTTTTTCACGTGAAAAACACTTTCGGCTGGAGATGAGTGGGGTGGGATTTGGGCCCTTTCGCCCACCAACCACCACGGTTAGCTTCCCCATGAGAAGACGAAGCTAACCCACCCTCCCACGTTTAGGAATCTGCTCGGCGAAGGAGAAATTCGCGGTTAACCGCCACGAATTCGCGGTTAACCGCTTCGATCCGCCGTTCTCTCCGTCTTCGGCCACCCCAACCACCACCGTTGGAATCACCGGTCGACGGCGCACCTTCCAGACCCAGGTCCGCCGCCCTAAGTCGCATCTCCGCCGCCGCCGCCGCCGCCGCCGCCGCCGGAAGCAGTGACCGCCGCTTTGTGCGGCTGTTTAAGGAGGCTGCAGGGAGGAGAGGAGTGGGGTGGCATTTCGGCTGGTGGAGATCTGGAAACGGAGGGGGTTGAAGGGGTGAATTAGGTTGGGGTGGTTTGAGGGGGTAAATGGGTGTGGTGAAATTTAGTGATGATTTTATGGGGAAATGAGGTGAATTTTTTTTTATGAGGTGAGAAGGTTTGAAACCCCCTATTATATGTCGTTATAGTTGACACTATGCTATATCTAGTAGACAGTATCTTCAAGTACATGCAGACATTAAAAAGCAGACATTACATGTCATTGTTTGCCGATTTTGTATAGAAGTTAACTTCAACTATCATTGTTAATAATGTTTTGTGACATTTTGCATAACAAGTTACAGGAATGTCTCAAGAACATCTACTACATATTGTTCGGTGAGAGTAGAAATATGCTATTCTGAAAACTAAGGGTCTTGATATTTGAGTGAGTTGGCCAACACTTGCTCTCTCTCTTTGTTCAGTGGGTGCGAAAGGAGCATTCTGCAACTGCGCCGGTGATTCTTCATTTTTCCATACCGCAAGAGGACTAGTTTTTTTAGAATATATTCAAACAGCTTATTAGAATCCTTGAGTCTATAAATTAAACTAGTTACCGTGCCAAGATCAGATTTGGGTAGTTTTAATCCTCCTTCATATATCTCCATGTGCTTCATTGCAAAGACACCACACATTGTATTTTCCATGTAGTTGGGGCACTCGTCCTTCCATTTGAGTTTAACAAACTCAAATTTGTATGATGCAAACTCAGTACAAGAAGGATGTTCAATGGCATTCAAGTACACTCCAACTAGCTCCTTCTGTCATGTTATTCATTCTGTTAGTAATAAATTTTGAGAATGACAATCATTATAAAAGGTAACACTTTACTTACGAAGATATGTGTGAAGTTATCGTATTTCATAATATCTTCACTTCTGTTGTCCATCACTTCAATGAGTTTTGAATTTGTGTTGATGCAATATACGAAGAAGTGTGACTCCAACAGAATAGGAAAGAGAAGTTGTTCCAAAATAACCTCGGCATGAGTCCACAGAACTTCAAGCAGACAGTATACCTCATGTCATCGGACAATATGATTAATTCTGCAGACACTATTAGAGCAGATGTTTTTTTCTTACCATTTTATATCGTTTCAGTTGTTCCACATTTACATTGTTTAGTTTCAACCATGCATTAATCCACTCAAACAGTGAAGATATTATTCTTTCGGCCTGATTGTTCTCCTCCTCTGTTACGTTCTGTTTTGTTTGCTTTAGCGCAACAGCTTTAGCATAACATCCCATTGTTTGCTGCATTTTTCACAATCAAATTTAGAAGAATGAATTGTAACGCTCATTAAGATTAGAGGAGGTAGTACGTCTGTTTACCGACACGTCAGTTGAGAAGAAGAATCTATTCAGACTGCCGAGTTGTTGCTCTGAATAGTTCAATGTGTAAGCATAAGCACTGACAATGGTATCATAAACTTGAGATCATGCCCTTAAAGTCAGGAATTCTTGTCGATTGTTTACGATCAGTTCCCCAAAATTGCTCAGTAGTTCCCTATGTCATGAAGAGTGATGTGTTAAACCGATAGTATGGGCATAATTATTTATTCAGCAGACGGTATAGAAATGATTACTTACGTTGGAGAGAATCTGCTTCTCCATGCATAATCAAGCATTATGCATTGTTCGCTCTTAGAAGTCCGGCAAGGTTTCGTGCATTGGCTGTAGATATGGGGATCTCATTGTTACTACCTTCTTCTTCTTTCCTTTTTTATGTCCTCTTGGCTCAGTCCTAAGCTGAAAGATGGAATATCAACTTGAGTCATTTTCACCGACTTCGGTTCCGCATCTAATTCATTGGGAGTTCAATCTTGAAGGAGGCAAATCTTCTAGCTGTGCAATAACTTCTTCGTCAACATCCTCTTTATCCAGATTCAGCATATTCTTGTCCCTCAACCTTCTAAGTTGGTTAGCTGTAGCCAATTCCATTCCTTGAACGATTTCTGCAACACGTATGAAGAAATCATCATCCGTATCTCCTGCAGCTGCATTTCCTTGTTCAATGTTCATTTTCAACTTCTTAAGGATTTCCTGAAGCTGACTTGTGGTTTCTGGATAATCTTTGCAAAGATCAGCAATTGCAAGTTGTGTTCTGCGGTTAGCTTCAGCTGCTTCTTGCAAGTTTTTGTGAACAAATTGGATCTTCTGCAAGAATGTTTTTTCCTCTTTTGATTCTCAATTCCCATAAATATATAAAGAGACATTATATTATATGTTTTGAGACACTACTATGTTTTAGTTTAGACAGTATTTCCTATCCTTGTTGACAGTAGATAAGTAGCTTAATTTAATACTTACGATTTTCAGAGCCTTTAACTCCTGCATTTTTTTCTGTAGCTTGTTCCTTTCCAGCTGGTGCATGCATCGCTTCCTTGTTTCTTTCTTCTCTTGTATGATCTTCTCTAGCCACTCCATCCTTTCTTTCTCTTGGATGATCCTTGTTTTTTGATTCTGTGGCTCCAGTTGTTTCTGGCAATGATATTCTTGGTAATTCCAGCCCCCTTCCAAAACCTCCTTCTGTTAACTCCAAATGTAACCTGGCTGTTGCTTCCTTTTGGGTCCAATGGTGACTAGTAGGGAATATCCTTGGCCCTTGATTCAGAAGTCCCTTATACATGAATCTATCCAGATAAAACATCTACATTCAAAACATGTATTACTTGTTAGAGACTGTAGTTGTTTGACACTATATTTGAGTTTAGTGGACGATATTATATTTACTATCAACCATTATATTAATTGTTTTAGACAGTATGTAAAACTAACCTGTAGAAAGTATAGACAGCCACCACAACATCGACTGCTAGCTGAGCTCTTGTATTTGTGTATTTACGTAGCCAAATTCCTCATCACATACGCACACCAATTCATTTCTTTGACCCTATCAACTCCATGTTTGAGTGTTTTGTGTACTCGGAATTGGCATGTTGACCGATTTGATGAAGCCAACAACTTTGTAGCAACATACACCACAAAGTTGAATTTGAACCGATTATTTACCGGCTTATGCATGCAAACTTCATTGCTGATGTAACTTGTATATGGCCCATCATTTTTTTATACATCATCCTCCAGTTGTTTAGATCCGGATCTGTGTTTTTGTTGTGTTTGTGCTCCTCCACAAAAACTGGACCTATGGGTATTCCAAGTGTGATGTGAACATCCTCTGCAGTTATCTCTAACCTCTTTCCCTTACCAAAATGCAAGGAGGTGTCTGTTGGGTCGAAAGCGTTAACCATCCATGTTATCAGATTCATGTTAAGTCTCGTGCAAGAAATTCTCCCTAATGATTCGAATCCTAACTCTTCGATTGCTTTCATGTGATCTGAACTTTCTTCCATTCTAGCCATCATCACCTTTATAGCGAGATGGACTGCAGCTTGGTCGTCAATTGTCCCTTGTTGAATAATTATTGGGAATGAAATCATGTAAGTTACGTTACCGTCCAACACATATTTATATACTGTCTGGTGGATACAGAACAATGTCTACTTCTTACCATGTTTCTGGATCTTCTTCTTCTACTTCTTGTCTTTCTAGCTTCTCTTTTTTAATTTTTTCAGGAGCTTTCTTCTCCTCTTCTTTCAGTTTCCTCTTGCCCTGTTTTGTCTCCTCTTGTTTCAGCTTCGGTTTTGGAAGCTCTTGACGATTTCTTTTTCTTCTCCTCTTCTTTCAATTTCCTCTTGCCTGTTTTGTCTCCTCTTGTTTCAGCTTCGGTTTGAGCTCTTGACCCGATTTCTTTTCTACTCCTCTTCTTTCAATTTCCTCTTGTCCTGTTTTGTCTCCTCTTGTTTCAGCTTCGGTTTCGGAAATTCCTCAGCCAGTTTCTTTTTCTTCTCCTTTTGTTGATGATCCTCAACCATTATTATGTCCTCTTTTTCATTTTTTTCCTTTTTGTTATCTTCTCTGGAAGAGCAGCAGTTGTTGAATCAAAATTAACAGGTGCAGCTTTCTCTTGTTGAATTGCTTGTAATCGGGGGCTTTGTCTCTTTTGGTACGGTCTTTTTGCCATCCTATAGGTAATAAGCATTAAAAGTTGCATTAGTGATCTAAAAGTTGCATTTCCGTAAAAAAAAAGTAAAGAAGAAGAAAGCATTCTTACATTTTCATTCTTATCTTACGAGGAGCCTTCTCTGGTTGCTCTTTTGCATGCTTGGTAGTATTGAATCTTGTGCGGCTACGCCTCCGGTGCACAATGAACTCTTGTGGGGTACTGAAATTTTTCAAGGCGTAATGTTTTTTATTCTGTCTATAACGGTACCACATAATGTCAACATACGAGTGATACTGTATATTTACCTTGGTTCATTCCGTGCATCTGGAGTAGTCTTTGTGCCACAGTCTTGACGTTTATCAGATTGTGCACCTTCATATCGTTTGTAAAACAAACCTGTCAATATTTGAAGAAGAAATATTGATCGCGCATTGTATAATATTTACACACGTTAGAGGATTTAAATAAGTTGTTACCTTTCAATAATATTGTTGATTTGACCTTCACTCAGATTGAGTGTTGTAGTCAAGGTGCTTTGTTGAGGACATCTGAATTGACAAGTCACGAAATCACCAATTGAAGAAGGATATATTGTCTACTACACTAATTAATAATGTCTTCATATACTGTGTGCTACACTAATTAATAATTTCATCAGAAATACAAAAATTTTATACTGTTTATTTTATAAGAAGATGTTGTCTAGCAAAGGAAGCAGTATTGTCTACCATACCTATAGATAATGTCAGCATGGCGAAAATGTTATACTGTATGTTTTTATTTAGTGGTCCTCGCACATTACTTTAAAATAAAGAACTACATCATCATCATCATCTTTAAGAATATAAAAGCTTCATTCGTCAGTTTAGAGAGCTCAGACAACGGTTGGCTAAAACGCTAGCACCAGTAGGTTCAAAGGACTGATTCGCTACTCCAACAAGATGTGCAAATGACTGAATCGGTACTGAATGAGATGTTCGAAGGTCAGATTTACAGTTTATCTCCTTATTTTGCTTCGAAAACTTCTACTCAGATCACAGAGCCCTAAGATGCTAGCTGTTTAAAATCACAAGTGTGTCCGCTTCATTTCTTGAGGATTTGAATGCCGACACTTTACGTATACACGCACCGGAGTGCGGTATAGTTCATCCTACGTGACCCTACGGCAGTTTGGGGATCGCGACCCCGGACCCCCGATATTACATTACGTGTGTCCACACCTTTGGAGGGTGCTTTACGTATACACGCACCGGAGTGCATTACTTATGTATATTCGCGACCTCTTAGATTGCAGTATATTCCGACCTCTTAGAGAGTGCAGCCGTCTTGGTCGTCCTGGCGGTTGGACCGCGTACGATGGGTTCCGGCTCACCTCTGACTTTGCATACATTCATATATATGTATATTTGTGTTTGTGTTCGTTCTGTTTTGCAGGTTCGGTTCAGCAGCACTTGTACAAACTGTATCTTACCTCAGCCCTTACTGGGTCCTCCCGAGGACTCACCCCTTTCTGTTTACCACATTTCAGGTCTACCTGACAAGCAGCCGGCGGACTAGAGATCCGCGGTGCTTTCTGTTGTTTTGGTTTTCAGGTATTGACAGTTCCATGGTGGAACTTCTGTTCTGTTCTGTTCGGGTTTAAGGGGTAGTCTCGGTAGAGGTTTCTGGTTGGTGTATCTGATTTCTGTTCTGATGGTTTACGGTTAACTAACTCTGTTCTCTCTTTTGGTTGGGTTTTAGCAGCAGCAGCAGCAGTACCACGTGCGGGGATCTTTTGGGCGAGAGGTTTTCCTGATTCCGCACCTAGGTATTCTAGGGTTTACTTTGGTGGCTCTGTAGGTGTAGTTGCATGCATGTATTTTGGATCATGATATTGTATATGACGTATGTTCTGGAATATGTGATGACTCTGTATCTGTCTTCTGAGTCGAGGGCGGAGCCCCGACTTGCCTATATTGGTTATGTATATGAAATGGTTTCGGGGATTTGGTTATCATGAGTAATGAATGGATTTCCATGAACTGCATGTTTGGTTGTTAAGTTGTTTTGTATACTTGCCATGTATGTGTTCTGTAGGTTGCGGGTCGTAGTACGACCATTCTGTTACTGCGGGCCGGGTCATGGGACCACTGCATGCAGCGGGTTTCGGTAGTACCATTACCGCGCTTTCCGCCGTAGCTTCCGCTTCCGAACGTCGCGGCCGGCTCCGTCTACGCAACCGGGCGGGGTGGTCGTGACAACTGCGGTTACCAAGACTTGGTACACATGGCCATTAGAGTGGAGAAAAACTTGAAGAAGAACACTCCTTACCCTTCCGCCACCACCCAAACCCGAGCCCAATTGTCCAAACGTTCCGCGGAGATAAACCCTCAGCCCAACCGAGCACCTCCAAACAACCTTACCAAAAGAACCCCGAGACCCCATTTTCAACTCAACCGAGACACACTCCACCCTCCAAACCTTCCAACCTGCCGCCACAAGCAAGGAACATAGAATATTTCAAGTGCGAGGCAAGGGTCATTATGCAAGAGAGTGTACCAACAAAAGGGTCATCATCATTCGGTCAAATAGTGAAGTCTCTAGCGAAGATGAAGAAGAGGTCTTTCTTGAACCTCAAGTTCAAGAGTGTGAAGAGGAAGAAGGAGAGTTGCCTTTGGAAGGCATGATTTTGGTCACTAAGAGAGTTTTTCAAAGCTCCCCAAGTGTGACCGAAAGTACTTAAAGGGAAAACTTGTTTCAATCGAGTACTTTGGTAAATGGGACTCCTTGTAGTCTCATAATTGATAGCAGAAGTTGTGTAAACGCGGCAAGCGAAGACATGGTGGCCGAATTGGGTCTTCGCACCCTTGCACATCCAAAACCTTACCAACTTCAATGGGTTGATGATAGAACCTTTTTGAAGGTTGTGAAACAAGTTGTGGTGCCAATAAAGATTGCCAAGTATGAAGATTATGTCACTTGCGATGTGGTGAGGATGCAAGCTACATACATTCTCTTGGGAAGACCTTGACAATATGGCAAGGTCAACAAATATACCCTCACACATATCGGCTGACCCTACACCTTGCTTCCCCTCACACCAACGCAAGCTCACCAAGACCAAGTTCACTTGGCAAGCCAGGTCGAGAAGAAGAAGAAAGAGGGACGAGAGAAGAGAGAAAATAGTGAGAAGGTTCAAGGAACCTTGAGTGAAAAGAAAGAGTGTGCATTGATGGGGAACACCATGAGTGAGTCCCTCCCATGGCCAAAGGAAAAGATTTCAAAAGAGCACTTTTTGGAAACCAAATTTGTTTTCTCATGATTCCAACTCATGATTCCAAATTTGTTTTCTCTCCCTTTGTATGTGCAGGAGTTTGATGATGTCTTTAATGAGCCTCAAAGCCTCCCACCATGCCGAGGCATTGAGCATCAAGTAGACTTGCTCCCGGGTGCGCCTTTGCCCAACAAGGCCGCATACCGAACCCATCCCCAAGAGTCCAACGAGATCCAATCTCAAGTGCAAGAGTTGTTTGACAAGGGATTCATCAAGGAGAGCCTCTCTCCTTGCGCGGTGCCGGTCATACTCGTGCTCAAGAGTGACGGCACTTGGTGGATGCGCATGGATTTCCGCACTATCAACTCTATCACTGTAAAGAATCATCACCCATTCGGTCAAGATGAGGAAACTAAGAGGGAGGGCACAAGGCTTGGTAACTATACTCCTAATCCCGTAGTTTCTAATCTTTAGAATGATTTGAATCAAGTTAAGCATGTTTGGATTGATCCTGAGCCTAATGAATGCAGTACATCCTTTGTTGATCATGCTTTAAAATTTTGTGATCATGCCTTGATTTGTGCTAATAATGAAGAATGCATGCCCGATTTAACTAGGAAGCACATTTACCATGATGTTTTGGTTGAGATGAAGAGAAAGGGCAGATTGTCCATCTCTTTCTCTTTTGTTTGTACTAGCACTAGTTTATGTCTTGCACCCTTTGAAGATCTTTCCATGGCTAATCTAGTTACACTTTCTATGTCTTGGGAAGCCCTTAAGCATGTGAATTGTGATGATCTTGCTTCCCTTGATTTTTCCTCACCTCATGAACAAAAGATTCCACCAAATAGATCACATGTCCTCCTTGAGTACGAGTTCTTTGTCGATTGTATAATTAACTCTTGAAAGTATGTCATGAACCATTATAGACTTTTGTTCTTGATTATCATGCATATTGGAATCATTATGTTCCAACATTTGGTATGGGCACCTTTGCTTGGTTTTGGTCCACAAACCCCTAACGCCTCTTCAAGTTTGTTGTGGTGTCTTAAGATTTGTAGGGATGACTTCCTTATGAATCCGAGGACTAATTCTTCTCAAGAGGGAGGGTATGATGTGGAGTCCCATTCCACCAAGTGAGGACAACAATCCCTCTCAAGGGCTCAATGGACCATTGACTAGGACTCGGTTGAAGAGGATGCGAGAGAAACTCCAGGCGCTCCAGGCGCAGGCGAAGCCACACATGCAAGGCCTCTAGGTGAGACCCCCGTGCGCAGCCTCTAAGCCATTTTTGTCGTCGGATTTTCCCAATACTCACGAAGACCCTCTACATGACGTGGTTCGGGCTCATTTTTGAACACTAGGTCCAGAGTGGAGAGAAGCTCAGGAAGAAAAGCGTCGTTGACGAGATGAAAGACTCTTGTGCCTCGGGACCGAGCTTATTCCCCGGGAGCCCGGATGGCTGATCCATGAGGATCAGGACATCCTGGATGAGAAAGACGCGAAGGAGATGGCTCCCGAGCTATGGAAAGGGAACACCACAGCCCAGACCTTGGAGTCCCTCGAGCATTCCTACCCGGACTTGGATGTTGCTTCATCTAGGTTGTCCGTCCTTGGTTATCAGGTAACTCTTTAGCCCATTTCCTTGTCTGAACCTTCGAGATGTAATGTGGGATCTAAGTTTTGTCCGGGTGATATGCAGATTTATAGCATGAGCGGTTGGATTACTAGGACGGTTTGGTCCATGGACAGAATCCGGACCGAAGCTGAGCAGCGGGCGACGAAAGCCATTGCTGTAGTAGCTAAACTCATTCAGCGAGTTCATCACTACGAGCAGTTACTCCGGCATTCCCGCAGCTCACCTTCCCTTGTCCCCATGAGGGTGGTAACATCCGGGATGACCTCAACCAGTCTGAAGTTGAGGACTTTGCCACGGCTGAGGCATCATTTCTCAGTGCAGTCAAAGACTTTCACGACTTTGAGGATGCCCTCCAGGAGAACATCTGGAAACTCTAGGTTGAGAAGGAGAAATCTTAGGTTGACTTCACCAACCTGAGGAGCCACTACGAGCAAGACCTGAAAGCCAAAGATGAGGAGATCCAGAAGCTTCGGGATGAGCTGACCAAGGCCATTGAATGCGTCCTGAAGTTTCGTCAGACGATTAAGGATTCTGAGGCATTGGCAATCCACAAGTTCAAGTACGAGTTATGCTTGGCTAGGAAGCAAATCGTCGAGCGCAATCCTCATTTTGATCTTTCCGGGATTGACGGTGATGAGGAGCCCGAAGAAGACCCTTCCTGGTTCAGTGAAGAGTTTCTACAGCAACCCGAACTAGTGACCGTAGATGACTTCGCGGATCCTCGGTAGCGTAGGGATTTGTTAAACACTCGTTTTTATAGAGGTTCGATCGTTAGAGCTACTTCCTCTTTCCCGAATGTTCCATACTTTATTGAATCTTCAATGATACAAAATATTTCCTACGTACTTCAGAATGGTAAGAGTTGACTAATTCCCTTCCTTCGGGATCCGACAGTTTGTAAACTCCTTTCCTTTCTTCGGCGACAACCTTAGACAACCCTTCCCAGTTTGGGGCGAACGTGCCCCCTTTTGGTTTCCAGGATTCTAACTTAGTTTGCCTTAGAACCAAGTCCCTAACCGTAATATTTTTCGTCTTAACTTTCAAATTTGCCGCAGATGCAGTCCTCCGCAGAAATGCTTTCCTTCGAAGTTTGGCTTCTTCTCTTTTTCCTTCGAGCAAATCCAAATTTGTTCTCAGACCCTATTCGTTTGCATTTTCTTAGAACACTTCTGCCTGGAGAGACGGGTTAGTCACCTATTATGACGAACTTGCTGGATTTCCTCCTAACTTTTGCGGGCGTGATAGGGTCCTCCGGGAGTATTCCTTTGGTGAGGTATTTCCAATAAAAAGCTCTCCATCCCGAAGTAATGTTGAATACTTGGAGATGGTTGATACAAGGTTTCTTCCTTTCTTCATCATAGGAAGCTAACTTCAAAAGCTGATCAACTTCGGAGTTAAGCGCGCGTAGAATCTTCTCGATGCACAACCTCTCAAAGTGCGCGGCCAATCTCTTTGCAACTTCGGCGTAGTTCTTGAGACTTGGCTCTTTGACATCGTACTCTCCATTCATCTATTGGACCAGAAGGTTAGAGTAGTTGCATGTCTTAAGGGATCGGATACCTGCCTTCTTAGCTAGATCCAATCCGGCGATCAAGGCTTCATATTCGGCTGCATTATTTATCACTGAAAAAGTGAATTTGATGGATCTGGTGGCCCTCATTCCTTCGGGTCCTTTGAGAACTAATCTCACTCCTTGTCTATCCAATCCTGAAGATCCGCCAACATATAGAGTCCACACAGGATTGTCCTCATTCTCTGAGCATTCATCCTCGAATTCTTGGGGCAATTCGACAATAAAATCAGCCAAAGCTTGTGCCTTGATTGCTCTCCTTGGTTCGTACTTTACTTCATATTCACTCAGTTCAATACACCATTTTGATAATCTTCCGGAGTGATCCACCCGCTTCAAGATGTCTTTGATAGGGACGTTACTCCGGACTACTATGAAGAATCCGAGGATGTATTGCTTCAATCTTAGGGCTCAGAGGACCAAGGCGTACACTGCTTTCTGAATCATAGGGTAGTTAAGCTCGACTCCATGGAGTGACTTGCTCACGTAGTAGATCGGCCACTGTTTTCCTTGGTCGTCTTCCTGAATGAGGACAGAACTTACAGCCTTCTCTCCTACTGCTAGGTATACAATTAGGGGTTTATCCTCGATTGGTTGCCGAAGGGTAGGCATCACCAAGAGGTAAGCTTTGATTTCCTCCCACGCCTTCTGACAATCGGGATTCCATTTGAATTTTGCCCGTTTAGCTGCGGTTTCTTCCTTCTATTTTTTATTTCCTTTCTTCACACCTATTCTTCCAGGTTCCGCACCTTCCTTAACCAGGAGTTTGAAGAAAGGGCGACATTTATCCCTGTACCGGGATATGAAGCGACTCAGGGCTATTAATCTTCCGAGAAGCCTCTGCACGTCTTTGACCGATGAAGGTGTCTTTGAGTTTAGTAGAGCTTTGATTTTTTTCGGATTTGCATCAATGCCACGTTCGGATACCATGAACCCGAGGATTTTTCTGGCAGTTACCCCGAAAACAAACTTGTCCGGGTTTAATCGAAGCCCATACTTCTGGATCTGACCAAACACTTCCTCGATATCCCGGATGAGGTCGATCTCCTCTTTGCTTTTCATAATGATGTCGTCGACGTATACTTCAAGAATCCTTCATATCTTGTTGGAGAAGACTTTATCCATCAATCTTTGGTAAGTTGCTCTGGCATTCTTGAGTCCGAAAGGCATCCTGATGTAGCAATGTATGTCGGAGTCGCTTAGGAAAGATGTTCTCTTCGTCTGTTGGGTTCATCTGGATCTGTTGGTATCCACTATAGGCATCGAGGAAGCAAAGCCTTACATGTCTGGCTGTATAGTCTATGAGCCTATCGACCGAGGGTGTGGTGTATGAATCATTCGGACAAGCGTCGTTCACAATTGTGAAATCTATGCACATGCGTAGTTTGTCGCTGTCTTCCCGGGTCGCCACTACGGGATTGCTCAACCATTCGAGATAAGATACTTCTTTGACGATCCCCGTATCGAGAAGCTTCGAGATTTGTTCTTTGATGAAGGCTCTTTTGAATGGTGCGTTGTTCCTCTTCTACTGCCTTATGTGTCTTGCGTTAGGGTCGATGAGCAGACTATGTCGGATTACTTTCGGATCGATGCCGGGCATGTCACTTGGAGAGTAGACGAATAGATCTTTATTCATTTGAAGGAGATTTACAAGTTTTGCTTTACTACCCTCGAGAATGTGTTCGACAATCCCGGTGCCTCCCTCTAGCTCACGTTTATCGAGGCATCCCCTTCGTCAGTTTTGAAAGTGACCGTGAGGTACTTCATGTCACTTCTCATATGGATTTCCACTTGAGTTTCTCTCCCGATGATTGCGTTATAGGCCGAAGAGATGTCGATGACCAGCTATTTGTCCATTAGAGTCGTATACCGGGATTGACCTTCAGGCCCGGTTCCAATGAACATGGCTGAGAGCTCAATGCACCATAGTACTGGTAGCGTCTAGGCCTACTCCATAAGTCGTTGTCCTAACTGGGTTTAGCCTGCTTGACTTCTACTTCAGTACTTCAAAAGCTTTGGCGAACAACACATCAGCGTTCAAGCCGTCATCGCAAAGAACCCTTCTGACAACGATGGTTCAAATCCGGAGGGTGATAATGAGTCGGTCATAATGCAGGAATCGTACTTCAGTTCCGTCCGCTCGTTTGATTCTTGAGGCTGGGTCCCCGCAGCTTAGAGAAGCTATTTCTCTTGCCTTCCTTTTCCTCGCATTTGACCCCATGGTGGTGGAAATGGTATTCAGTACTCCGTTTGTCATGAGCGCACGCACCCTGTTGCGGAGGCGGGGCTGCACCGCGACGGCGGAAGCGAAAGCTGCGGTGGAAATGGTCTGTCCAACCGAAACCCGCTGCGTGTAGTGGTCCCGTGCCCAGGCCCGCAAAGTATCGTTCTCGAAGACCCGGTGGCCGAAAACGCTTTGCTCTCGGGACATGCAACCAGAGTGATGCGCTTATATATATATATATATATATATATATATATATATATATATATATATATATATATATATATATATATATATATATATATATATATATATATATATATATGGTCGATACGACCCGCAACCCATAAAACTCAAAGATGGCAAGTATACAATATAAACCCTAGCTATCCATGGCGAGCCCCGCCCCACTGAAATAGGCGAGCAGTCAACCATCACCAAATATGCAGTTCATGGATAACATCATTCATAAGCTCACAGAATCATCCAGATACAAAATACATCCGATCTACCACAATATGATCACATCCTGGGTCCCGCCCTCCACTGACACGGGCGAGCCCCCAGTCATACAGAAATACAGAAGCAGAATGTATCTAAGATACATAGCATGATCTGACATATGACATGCATGCACATACACCTACAGAGCCGACAAGGGAAAACCCTAGAATACCTAGGTGCGGAATCTGGGAGAAACTCCGAGATCAGAAGATTCCCGCACGTATCACTGCTGCTGCTGCTAATACACAAACAGAAGAGAGAGGTCAGTTAACTGTAAAAACCCATATGCTATACTTAGCATAAAATCGGAAGTCTGAAAATAGACTATAACCTCTACCGAGACTACCACTATAAACTTAACAGAAGTTCCGTGTCGGAACTGTAGATACCTGATTATAGAACAGAAAGCACCACAGAACTCTAGTCGACTGGCTGCTTGTTAGGTAGACCTGAAAGGTGTTAAACAGAAGGGGTGAGTCCTCGGGAGGACCCAGTAAGGGCTAAGATAAGATATAGTTTGCATATAGTGCTAAGTGCGCGGTACCTGCAAAACAAAGAAAACACAAGAAACACAAGAACATATATGTAAAAAGATATAAACGTAAATAATAAACAGAGTTCCGAAGGACACGGTTAGAACCGTCAGAGACCCATGTGCACGCATATAAACAGAACGACAGCCCTCACCAAGAGGCATGGTACCAGCCGGGGTCACGATCCCCTAACTGTCGTAGGGTCATAAACAGAGTATACCGCAAGGTATACAATAGACAGAATATACCGCAAGATATATACAGAATATCAGCACCCAGTGCAGATATAGAATACCGAAGAAGAACCCGAGCTCTCCGAGACCAACCCGGGCCTTGAACCTGCAAGCCTGTACCTTACCATATAACTGGTCCCGAGATCACCGGACCACCGTCCTCAACCCGGAACCCGCTTCAACTAAACCCGATATACATGACATCCCTCCTAGAATGTATAACTAGAGAAGTTGAATTTCCGATCCATAGAAGAATCCCAAGAAAATCCTGACGTTCGGCCCGAAACGCGGTAGTGTGACTTCCGATTTTCCGCACTACTCCACCACTGTTGATTCAAGCTGCACAACCTCATAAAAGTCAGAAATCACCAATCCAAACCCCCGGGAACTAATCCCGCACATTCCTGCAAAATTTCACAGAAAGCTCAGATTCTCAAATCGAGCTAGAATATAGCTGCTTATACTTACACATGCACAACTAGGCATTTACATCCTACTTTCCCAAAATTTACACAAACAAGCAAGTAGGTCGGTTACGTTCACCATTTCAGAAAACGACGCTCCGAACATCACTTGCTACCTACTTCCCTTCCTGATACCAATTCAATACCAATACATCCCCGAAACACACCACAACCATAACTGTTACTATTACCCCCTCTCCGGAAGCTCACGTGATACAGAACGCCAGGTTGCGTAAAGCGGGAACTAGACTTGGGAAACAGTAAACGGAGTCCCCCTGGTGTGGTGGTCCAAGCCCTTTTGTTTGAAGATTTGTTGATTTGAGAGGGGTGTGTCAGAACATAGTAGGAAGGTCGGAATGGTCTGACCCTGAGTTTGACGGAGAAACCAAGAAATTTCAAACCTGAAATGAGTTCAACCAAACACACTTCTACAACATGGATAGTACAAAATTCACTCACATCCATCACCAGAACATATGCACCAAACTTAATCACATAATCCATGCTTTTCTATCTACTAATTTTACTAAATTGCCACGCAAGCAAAAGAGATCATCTGAACACAAACACACATATACACATATGTAACAAGACGTGCCTTGCTCCCATTGCAATGGGTAAGCTCACGCCCCTGCTCCGCAGACTCCAAAATACAATAGAACACGAGCAATCCTTATATATACATATGTGATGCAACATACATACACACATGCATGCGTTTACATGTACAAAGCCCAAAAACTAGTGTTCAGAGTACATACACATGTGGAGGGATCTAGTGGAATTAGATCCTTGAAAAAAAACTCCACGTAGGACACCCGCTGCTGCTAGACAGGTAACATAAAAACCTCAATCGAGACCACCATTTACAATGTGCTCAAATAAGGGTCAGACTATGTAAATGAGCAAAAACCTCAATCGAGACCACCATTTACAAACTCAGAAAACAAACTCAAATACAGTAGTACCTGAAATCAAAACACAAGTAAACACCCGAGATATCTACCCTTCGGGTTTCTTATCAAGTGAACCTGAAAAGGTAATCATATTTAAGGGTGAGTCCTCGATGATAACTCAGTAAGGGTCAGACATAGGATAAGGTTTTTCAGAAATTCTAGTAATCCCGAGCTTATATACCTGCACAAGAAAACACAAAAATACGAAATGCAAAACAAATATAAAGGTAATAATAATAGTAACTCTGAACAAAACGACAGACCTCTGAGGCTTTTAGCCTTACAGAAGAGGATTTTCCATAACAACAAAACTAACCAATAAAGTATATTTCCTGAGACCTGTTACCAGCCCGGGGTCCGGATTCCCCGTTGCCGTCAGAGCAGAACAACATAACAAAATTAACAGAAAACTTACCAGACAGGGTATCCTATACCCTATACCTACACACTTAATCCTATGCCATAAACTGAGTTCGGTATCACCGGGTCCCACCCTCAACTCGAACTCAGCCGCAATTAACCCTGACAAGCATATTATAATTATCGCAAAATGCAGAGTTAAGGAAAACTGAACCCTTACCAACTCTACCCAGAGGCAGGAACCTTTCTACCTTTCCAAACGGTTCAGACGTGAATTCGACAGTACTCCGTCAGTTTCTCGTACTCCTCCTTAAGACAAAATGGCAGCTGAACACCCAAATAACACTTAGAACCTAAAATAATCGACCGACGAAAGTATTATAAATTTACCCAAATTTCGAACGCTCACGGTTTCCAACTGGAGCCACAATCACAAAAACTGATTTATAAGGAGTTAATTATTTCTCCTATGAATCGATTTAACCAACTCACCTTCAAGATTTTGGTGAGAAATTGAGAGATCCCAAATTGCACTTTGTGCTCTCGGCGATGGCCATGCAGAGAAGAAAGAAGAAGCTCTGCTTCTTTCTTTCTTATTATTGCTATTACTATATATATACCTATATATATAATAATAATATAATATTATTACTTCACATGTATCCTTACTAACACACACCTCACTTCACTTTCGTTTCTTTTCACCGCCTCACTCTGCTGCCGCTTTTAATTCGCAAAATGGTCCGTAACGCACGTACGACCTCAAAAGTTCTCAAAACTCTAAAAAATGAGGTCTGAAAAAATTTTGGGACGCGCTGATCGACAAAAAACATGACCCGCATGTTTAAAATCGAGCCCCAGTCTTTGCGGGTGGTACACTACCCAAGCAAACGCGTCCTCGCGTCGCATCAGAACTATACAAGGCCCCGTATGTCTCACCCCTGCGGTCTCCAGTACCGCCTTCGCAAGGTCTCACCCTTGCGGCCTCCAGTCTCGCCTTCGCGAGGTCTCCAGTCTCGCCTTCGCAAGGTCTCACCCTTGCGGCCTCCAGTCTCGCCTTCGCGAGGTCTCCAGCCTCACCTGCGCGAGGACTTGCCCTCGCGGGCTTTAAGCCTCGCCTTGCCGATGTCTCACACTCGCCCTTGCGATTTCACTCGCCTTCGCGGGTCTTACTCCCACAGCCTGAAACTCGCCTTCGCGAGGACTCTCTTGCCTATACTGGCCTCGACCAGATAAGGCCCTTATACTCATATTCGTGCGACCCTGACTCCTTATTTGGCTATATTCTATCTGGGCCTTCGCCCCTTGCAGTCCTTCGCCTGCCACTTGCTCCACTTGGAGATAGACCACTTGGTCATCTGACATCAATCAGCCAATAAGGAGGCCAGCACGAGCCTGAGTGATCTTCACCAGATTTGTACGCTAAACATTCCCGGAGGCGGAGCCGGCCGCGACGTCGGGAACAGGAACTACGGCGGAAAGCGCGGCAACGGAGCATCGAGCTCGAATAACAGAACAGTCAAGTAACAACTAGCAACCTACAAACTCATACAAGGCAACCTACAAACTCATACAAGGCAAGCATACATAACAACCCAACTTCTACTAAACATGCAGTTCATGGTATGTCAAACATCGATCATCGCCACAAACACAGAATCACCAAAACCATAATACATCAATTCCAATATAGGCAAGTCGGAGCTCCGCCCACGACTCAGAAGACAAACAAGTGCAGGATATAGTTCAGATTATACATCATATACAAAACCATGATCTGATCTACATGCATGCAGCTACAGCTCTGAGCCATTAAACAAAATCCTATAAGTACCTAAGCGCGGAATCGAAGCCTCTCACTCGAGGATTTCCGCACGTGGTACCGCTGCAACCGAACCTCCAAAAAGATGGAAGCACCGCGGATCTCTACTCCGCCGGTTGCTTGTCAGGACGACCTGAAAGGTGTAAACAAATAAAAGGGTGAGTCCTCGGAAGGACCCAGTAAGGGCTGAGGTAAAACGTAGTTTGCCCAAGTGGCAACAAGCTGAACCTGCAAAACAGAATAACGCAAGAGTATACAAGTACATATATAAACATAAGGCATAAAGTGAATCAGAATCCCAACACATGCGGTCCAACTGCTGACCCATTTTAACGACAGCCCTCTCCAAGAGGTCGAACATACGTAATGTAAAGCACGGTACCGGCTGGGGTCGCGATCCCCAAACTGTCGTAGGGTCACAGAAGTATATCGGCACCCCAAGTGCGGATATACACAGAATGTCGGCACCCTCCAGTGCGGACACACAGAACAGAACACATACGCATATAAATATAAACAGGAGTATCATCACTAGGTACAGATATACAGAACAGAATAGGTACCCGGGGCCTCCAAGGTCACCCGGGCCTTGAGACAGAACAAACATACATCTTACCATGTGACGGGTCTCGGGATCACCGAACCACCGCCCTCACCCGGAACCCGCCTCAACTAAACCCGATACACATCAAATAACTCCCAGAATGTATAACGAGAGAAGTTGAGCCCTTACCTCAGAACACTGCCCCGCAACACAACTCTCGGGAAATCACGACTCCCGGCTCGAAAGTACAAATTGAACTCCGATGGTCCCAAACTGCTCCACTAACGCAGAATTAAGCTGAACAACCACAAACCAAGTAAAACACATCAAAATACACCCCCAGAACCAAACCCGCACAATCCCGCACTTTCCCGCAAAAATCCACAGAAAGCTCGGTTTTACGAACCGAGCTAGAACATCCTTAGTTACACACCCACAACCACATTCCAACCTTTAAACCCACATTCCAGACACTTTTCCCGGAAAACCCGCATAACCCTAACTTTTCCTACCATTGTCCGAAAATGATGTTTCAAACACCATTACGAACCTACTTCCATCCACAATACCAATTTACCATCCAATTTAATCAAAACACCACACCAACATTGAAAAAGTTCCACTTGAACATTTCGGCTCTTAACCAATTTTTCACCACACTTCCAAATCAAACCATTCAAGCTTCCAATTAATCATACTAATCACCAATTCCACTTCCTAGGCATGCTTACTAACCAATTGTACCAAAATCAACAAAACCCCTTTCTTGAACAATTCGGCCAAAAGGGGGATTTCTTCCCTAGCATGCTTTCCATCAAATTGAATCCATACATAGGCTTAGAATCATGCTAGGAACAACATACTTGAAGCATGATCCAAGAAGACAAACATACACCATTTTAGAAAATTCTTCATTAATTCGGCATTTTAGGGTTCTAGCATCCAAGGAGTTTTTCCAAAATCTAACACTTGATTCTCACTCCCCTCCAACCCAAGAACAACATACTAAAAGATGGAAGCAAGAGAATCATCCTAGATGGTAGTCATGAACAAACCCATATTTCATAAATCTCCTCTTTTCTTCACCAAATCATGTTTCCAACATGAAAAGAGAGCAAGGGAGGAAGCTTACCAAAGATTGAAGCCAAACCCTTGATGATTTCAGCCAAGATGAAGAACTCCAAGCTTGGGAGAGGGCAACAATGGTGGCGGATTGCAAGGAGGAAGAAGAAGAAGAAAATGAAATAACAAGCCATTTATGAAATAAGCCTTATATATATATTCTTCCCTTTTTCCCATACCATTTCATCTTAAATGAGAAATTGCCATGTGTCCCTTATTTCCCTCCCATTTCCTGCCGAAACCAGCTGCTGCCCATACCCCATTATTGCAGTTTTGTGGCCTATTTGCAAGTTAACCTCCCAACTCTTCCAAAAGTTACAATTTTGGCCCAAACGCAAATACCGAACTCCAATTTAAACGAAACTTGGACACAATCCTCAAGATATTATAACATTCATAAAACATGTTCCAAATGTTTATTTACAAATCCAGAGTGTCCTACCGAGCTCGCTGAACCCGAACGAATCCCGACGTGCGAGCGTATCCACCTGAACCAAAATCCCGTCACGCCAAAATTCCACAAAAATAACCATAAAATCCATCTTAAATTATAACATAACTTACCATGGAGCCGTCAGAGAAATTCCATCCCGAGCCCCGGGACTCCCGTCCGAGCCCCGAGAGTCGCCCGAGACCGAACGTCCTGCCCCAAAAATTATTCTCCATAAAACCGTCCGGGACGTTCCCACGACTCCAAATCCGCAAACGGCTTCTCAATCTGAGGTCTCGGGAGCGCTACCGAGCCCGCTGTACGTCCCGAGACAACCCCGACAACCCCCCCGCCGGAAAAATATTTTCGGCGGAACGCCCGGGGGACCCACACGACCTCAAATATGAAAGGGTTCGCCAAAATGATACTCGGATAAGGCTCGGGAGCTGCCTGAACGCCGAAAACCGTGACCCGCAGGCCAAAACCAGAGCCCCGGGTCACCCGGTCGCAACCCGCTCGGGGTGACCGTAACATAACCTTTCACCCGGCGAGTTTTGGAAACCCTCTCCCGAGCAGCCACAGCCTAAGCTGGATGCCTACGACGGTCTCTCGGACCACGATATTCATCTCCAGCATGCGTTTCTGCGATGGCCATCGCAAGAGCGGACGATAACACGCTCAGAGCCTTGACTCCACACTCATGGGAGCCGCCGCCAACCGGTATACCACCCTCCGTGATAAACGGTTTAACTCCTTTGAGGACCTCTCCGCAACTTCTCCAACCACTTTGTGGTATCTAAACCTCCTCCCAAAACGGCGGGACACCTACTCAAAATACGACAAAAGAAAGATGAGCCCTCGGGAGTATATTCAGATAGTCTCGTCCCTAAAGAAGGTCCGGACTCTCAGTTGATATGGTGGAGAAGATGATGTTCTTGAGACTCCAAGCTTGCTGTTGAGTAATCTGTAAAGATAGGAAGAATACTCGAAGTAGCAAGAGGGGAGTGGGGGCGTGTAGTAGCTTACCCGATTTAGGGTGGACATCACCCTATTTATAGAGTGATGCCGGAGAAGAGCCTCCCAGGTTGAAGCCCTTAGACAGGCTGTTTGAGATAAGTCATGTCGATGATTGGAGATAAGGCGGCTGTGATGATGAAGATCTCAGCAAACCGCCTTAGGTGATTCACTTGTCAGAGAATGTCTGGCGTATAAATCTGGTGAAGATCTCCCAGGCTCGTGCTGCCCTCCTTATTGGCCGGTTGATGTCAGACGACCAAGTGGTCTATTTCCAAGTGGAGCAGGCGGTGGGCGAAGGCCCATAGGGGCGAAGGCCCCAAATAGAATATAGCCAAATAAGGGGTGAGGGTTGCACGAACACAGGTACCAAGGCCTTATGCAGGCGGGGCCGGTATAGGCGGGAGGCGGGAGTAAGACCCATGGAGGCGAGGAGATCGCGAGGTTCGCCCTAAGACCGCGAGGGGGGCCCGCGCAGGCTTTAGAAACGCAAGGGTGAGTATGAGACGTCGCCCTTGCGAGTCTGGAGGCCCGCGAGGGCAGGACCTCGCGCAGGTGATACTGGAGACCACAAGGATGAGACCTTGCGAAGGCGATACTGGAGACCACAAGGATGAGACCTTGCGAAGGCGATACTGGAGACCACAAGGATGAGACCTCTCCCAAGGCCTCGTATGATTACGATAAAACGCGAGGCGCGATTGCTTGGGTAGTGTACCAAGATGCCTCCTCACGAGAGCGGAGTATGGGCGAGGGTCACTGTACTCCGTTTTTGAAAGTACTTTCTTTGAGGACCGATGTAGTAGTCACAAGTGAAGATCTTTTATAATCGATAGTTTGTGTTGGATCCTTCACGACCCTTTACTCTGTGTTGAAGATCTTGTTTGAAAATACCATGTTGAGGCGTGTGATCCACGAAGCGAGTTTGTGTGGAGCGCGATGACCTTTTATGGTCTGATATTACGTGTTGGATCCTTCATGATCCTTGTGAGTTTTGAGGAGGGCATTTGCTTGGGTAGTGTACCAAGATGCCTCCTCACGAAGGCGAGTATGGGCGGGGTCCGTACTGCTGTTCAAATTCAAGTCTTTGGAGTTGGCGAAGGCGCTTGGGCCGTTTGCGGACCGTTTGATTGCGAAGGCAGCGAAGAGTCTCTTCAACATTTAATGCGGGAGAGATAAAGGAAGATGAGAGGTTTCTTGACCGTTATGGGGCGCAACACGTGGCGCCGTAGAGTCGATTACGCTTTGTAAAAGCGTTTCTTCTTTGTACGGCGGGGAGAGGTTTAATAACCGCTGGATGCTTTGGCACGTGGCGCCTCGAGTCATTCACGCTTAAAAGCGCTTTTTCATTTTGGCGGGCTTATAAAAGCGTGCGAGAAGATTGAAACCTTTCTTCTCCACTCTTGCATTTGTTCGCTCTGCTTGAGTAACCCTTTCGTATTCTTGCGTTTCTTGGCGATTTCATCGGCGGTTGAGAGGTGATTTGCGGTGGTTCCTACTTTTCGTTCGAGATTCCTCCGGTCAAGCTGTTCATTTGCCAACCGCTCCGTTCGTTCTTGCTTCTTGCTTTAAACCACTCGGGTAAGTTTTTTCTTCCCGCACACCGAGTGCTTCAAGTTCTCTGGCGCACCGAGCGCTTGCCGAAATGCCTTTCTTTGGGCTGTTTCGATTTATATGCCTATCTGTTCTTCCTTTTGCAGAGATGGATTCCAAGGAAGCTGTTCGCCCAGTGGTCGCTCCTCTCGAGAAGACCACGGTGAAGTTTGAGAGAATTCACCAGGATATGGTGGAGGCCTTCTGGCCCGTGGAGAAAGCGCCGGTATATGCGTCCCGTGCGGGTGTTTGTCGGGCGAAGGGTTGGCCCGTTACGGAGGAGAACAAGGAGAACCGGGTGTTGTGCCTGTACACGGCGCAGCTTTCGGCGGGATTGCGGTATCCCTTTCCATGGCCCAGTGCGAGATCTTTGTGCTGATTGGGAATGCCCCAACTCGGTTGGCGCCCAATACTTTCACGAGTATTGCGGGCTTTATCGTCGCCTTTGCCATATGGCGGCGTGAAGCCATTCGCCGATGTGTTCAACCGTTTCTATCGGTTGGAGCCGAGAGTGGGGGTGCGTTCTTCTCGTCACTCCCATAAAGCGTTGGAGGTAACCACTCCATCTCTTTCATCGCTTCGCCCGATCCTACCACAAGCGGCACGGATCCTTTTTCTTCTTGCCGCGAAGGCACATGGGACTTTCCCGTGGCGAGGACGCGACAATCCGTGCAAAGCATTGCGCGGAGGCCTGTCTTGACTCACGGGGAGTGCGGTGGCAGGCATACGTTCAGCTCTTTGGGGTGGTTGGACGATGTCCTTTCGAGGAGCGCATGCGGCGTTCTTCCCCTTCTCGGCTGCCCAATTGGGCGAGACCACCCCGAGGTGGGCTGGGATTAGCACGGGTTTCGTCTTTGGACCCTAGGTTGCCCCCGCCATCCGAGGGTGGGGCTCCCGTCCACCGTGGGACAATGATAGATTCTTTCTTCGCCGCTCTAGCGGCACCCAAAGGTACGCTGCGCATACATACTAATATATTGTAAATTTGTAAGAGGTCTGGTAGAACCTGGTCTGAAGTCCCTTTTTGTCTGTAGATGCCGTTGCCGAGTCTGGCGAGGCCCAGGGTAAGAAAGCATCCATGCGCATCGCCCAACGAGTGCACCTGGCTTGTGCACTTGGGAAGACGCCCTGCCATGGCGGTCAAGGTGTTGGGACCCATTGTCCCAAACTGTCCAAGAAGAGGGCGGGCATCAAGCCTTCGATGGCTTCTCAGCCGGAGAAGAAGAAGAGGAAAGTGGCTGCCACGCAGCCTGAAGAAGAGGGAGCCCCTGCCGGTACTGAGGGGACCCTGGCTGAAGGGCCGGCTGGGGAGGCTGAGCATCCTGCTGGAGCCGAGGGGCCTACTCCAGTTATTTTAACTGAAGAGGTCAGGGAGCCTGCTGGGGAAGAGGGTCCTACTCCAGCCATTTCAGCTGAAGAGGCCAGGGAGCCTGCTGGGGAAGAAGTTCCCAGTGGGGAGCCCCTGGCTGAAGAGGCCAGAAGGGTGGAGCTTGAAATGCCCCTCTGCTGAAGAGGTCGTGCCTTCGCGAGAGGGCCCCGAGAGGGCGCGAGCGGATAGCGCTGTTCCCATCGAGGCCGTGCCCATCTCGGTGGTGCAGCCCATTTCTTACGAGGAGGCCGCTGCTGAGGCCTTTGTATCTGGGCTCTTCGCGAGCCCTTCACCGATTCAAGGTGAAGACCTGCCCGGTCATGTGGTCGCGGTAGAGATCATTACCGAGGCAGAGTGCCTCCTCCCAAGGGTAAGATGTCAGCGGCTAACGTCCTGATCTCTATGAGAAGGAGGGGCAATCAAGCTGCAAAGGCCATTGGGAGTACCGGCCAACGGGAGGTACCAGTCATTCCTTCGGGGGAGGCGGAGACCACTAATGCAAGGGAAGAGATCCCTGCAGCCATCCCTCTTGGAGAGGAGATCCTTGAAGAGGCCCCTTCAGGGGAGAAGGCCCCCGCCACGAAGGGGAAGAGGATCCTGGTGGTTGAGGAGACTTCTTCCTCTTCTAATAGTGAGGCCCCGGAGGAAGGGGGTATGGTGACACGGTCCTCTGCGAGGACAAGTGGTTGGGAGGTTGCCCAACCTTCCAGCAGCCAGTGGAAGTCGGTGGATGGGGCGTCCTTCTGTGGTAAGTCTTTTTGATTTTGTGATATTTTCTTTGTTTTTGAGTTCATACTTGTTTCCTAGTTGCTTGATGCCTATTCTTTGTAGGCGAGGCCCTTCGAGCCAAGGGGCTGGCCTCTGTGAGGCTCTTGTGGACCAAGGGGTTTTGTGAGAGATCCCTGCCGATTTGGGGACCAGGACCGAGGTCCTTGAGAAGACCGGAGTCTGGTCTCACTATTTGGAGCGGAGGCGTGTTGCTGCCAAGTCGGTCCCCAAGTGGTCGAGGAGCCGAGACCTCACGAGAGTCCAGAGGCACCGAGGCAAGACTCGGGGTGTACGAGGAGCAAGGGAGGCTCCTAAAAGACGCATGGGATCCGGTCTTCCTCACGAGGAATAGCAGTTCACTGCTGCGGGGAGGAGCAAACCCTCCAATCCTGCTGGAGGGCTGCGCACCCCCTATGACAGGGAGGTGACCGAGCGGAGCCTGGACTCCCCTGCTGAATTCATGAGGGAGGCAGCTCAACAAAGTCTGCAGGTAAGACAGCTTCTGGTCTTTACGTATGAGTTTAGTTTAGCCTTTTTCTGCTTCTGCTTTAATAGCATTGGGGTGCAGGCGGCTGTCAAAGGTCACGCTGCTGCTGAGCAATGGCATGACTTCCTGAAGTATGCCAATAAGCGGGACGACGCCCAGATATCAGAGATTGCCTCTCTCAGGAGGGAGCTGGAGTCCTCAAAGAAAAGGGAGGAGGAGCTCAAGGAGGAGCATGCCAAGCGCGTAGCCCAACTAGAGAGTTGGTGCGATTATGGCAACCAAGAGCGGGCGCACAGCATGCGGTACCGGTGGGAGCAGGCCTGCCTTCTTGATGTTGCGAAGCAACGCTTCCTTCAGCAGGAAGCAATGCTGGAAGCCAAGCGGCTTGAAAGTGCTTTGTCTTGAAGGAGTCCCTCCTTTCCTTGGAGGCGAAACCAAAGCCGCCCTTGCGGCGGCGAAGGCCCAAGTTGAGCGAGGCGAGGCCGCAGGCGAGGAGGCGAGGAGCCAAGCTGCATCCCGAGCTCAACCGGCGGAGAAGAAGGTGGAGGAGGGCAGGCTTGCTGCTGAGGTTGCCACTGAAGGCACGCACGGAGGTCGCCATCGACTCTGGAAAAGGCAATGGCCTCGGTGTGGGAGATGGAGAAGGCTCGGGCCTTCCCCCTTTGAAGGTGAGGATCCCGAGTCCTCTTCCTCCATTAAGGTGCCCATCCACGAGCGGATGCCTCGGCCGGTGGAGAAGCTTGGTGAGATCAAGCCACAGGCGGCGGGCGCGAGCCTATGAGGAAGGCTGGCTGCGATGCCGCTTCCAAGTGGAGAAAGCGTTTCCAGCTCTAAGTCTTGGGATCCTGGATGCTGCCAACACCAATGAGCCAACGGTAGAGGCGCTACTTGATGGGGAGCGGGGAAGGAAGATGGGCGATGCAGTATGCCCTTACGGACTAGGGTGGAGGCTCCAACATGTGGATGCCCCCTATTTTGTATAAAGACCTGCATTCATACACTTTTGGGAACAATAGATGAAGTGAAACTTCCTTTTTCCTTCAACTGTTTTGTAGATTCGCTTTAACTCGCGATAGCCTTGTAGAATACGTTAGCTTAGTTTAATAACCATAGGCTAAGTCCTGTCTCATGGAGAGATGTCCTTCTGGGGTCCGCGAAGGCGAAGCCACAGGGACTATTTATCAAGGAGCTAGAGACTTAGTCTTAAGTTTATAGTGACGAGGAACTTCAAGATCCGCAACGGCGGAGCCACATGAGTCATTCCAAATGACTTGTGGGTTTACTTGTTGAGCCCCTTTCTTGGGCAACTGTTTGGGGAGTAAGCCCTTGGGTAGTGGACGGTGTACCAAGTAGAAATTCCCTGTAGTTTGCTCATCATTTATACGATAAGTATTCAGTAAAAAGGTTCAGTTTACGGAGTGCAGGAGTCGCGCGTTTGGCGAAGGCGATGGGGCGCTTGTTGAGACAAGTGGAGAACCATCTAAGGTTCTGGGGGGTAAGACCCGCAGCGCAAGGGGATTACCCTTGGGACGGGGCGAGTTGAAGGTTGGTTGGGGAATGGGACCCGCAACCACCTGTGTGGAGAAGTCCGAGCGGAAGGTCTGCTGTGGCGTGCGAGGACGACTTACACATAGACCTTCCTGAAGGAGCCAAAGGGTGGATACCCTTCCGCGGCGCAAGGGGATTACCCTTGGGGCGGGGCGAGTTGAAGGTCGGTTGGGGAATGAGACCCGCAACCACCTGTGTGGAGAAGTCCGAGCGGAAGGTCTGCTGTGGCGTGCGAGGACGACTTACACATAGACCTTCCTGAAGGAGCCAAAAAGGGGGTTACCCTTCCGCAGCGCAAGGGGATTACCCTTGGGGCGGGGCGAGTTGAAGGTCGGTTGGGGAGTGAGACCCGCAACCACCTGTGTGGAGAAGTCCGAGCGGAAGGTCTGCTGTGGCGTGCGAGGACGACTTACACATAGACCTTCCTGAAGGAGCCAAAAGGGGGTTACCCTTCCGCAGCGCAAGGGGATTACCCTTGGGGTGGGCGAGTTGAAGGTCGGTTGGGGAGTGAGACCCGCAACCACCTGTGTGGAGAAGTCCGGATGGAAGGTCTGCTGTGGCGCGCGAGGACGACTTACACATAGACCTTCCTGAAGGAGCCAAAAGGGGGTTACCCTTCCGCAGCGCAAGGGGATTACCCTTGGGGCGGGGCGAGTTGAAGGTCGGTTGGGAGTGAGACCCATGACCACTGTGTGGAGAAGTGAGACTGACAAGGTCTGATGCCATAACTCAGCGAGTAGCCCGTCGACCGGCCGGGTACGAGGGCGATGAAGAGGGCATTTGAAATGCCATGTAAGCTGTAAGACAGGAAGAAATACATATGTATTTTATTGAATTTGCAAGACTAAGGACTTACACGTAATATGGGCGCAAGTCATCCGCATGAAAGTTGCGGGGGAGCAGACGACCATCATGGTCTTGTAGTTCATAGACTCACAGGCGGACTTGTTTATGAACAATATAAGGCCCGTCCCGGTTGGGTCGCAGGACACCTGCTTGGGGTCGCGGCGGTGAGGGCCGATTTAAGTAAGGCAAGGCCTCCTTGTTGCAGTACCTTGGGTTTGACCGGGAATTATGATGAAGACCGAGCCTCTGTTTGAGGGCGGTCATGCGGCGAGCACCTTCGCGCAATTCTTCAATTAAGTCGAGTTTGGCACGGAGCCCTTGAGCATTGGCCGTCGGTGAAGTTGATCATACGGATTGTAGGGAGGTCTACCTCAATAGGTAGGAGCGCATCTGCGCCGTATACTAGAGAGAAAGGCGTCTCTCTGTGGGGGTTCGCGTTGTGGTGCGATAGTCCCATAAGACACTTGGGAGTTCATCTACCCAGCGGCCCTTGGCCCCATCCAGCGTTTCTTGAGGCCTTCCTTGAGGGTTCGGTTGGTGACCTCAACCTGCCCATTAGGCGGGGTGTGCCACCGGGCAAAAAGCATGCGGACATTATTGTCCTGTGCCCATTGTTGGACAACTGTGGTGAATCGAGTGCCATTATGCGTAATAATAGCACGAGGGCTGCCGTACCGGCAGACAAGATTCTTCCAAAGAAACTTGATAATCTTGGCGGAAGTGATGGAGACCAGGGGTTCTACCTCGACCCATTTAGAAAAATAATCAACTGCTACAACACAGAAGCGGTACTGACCTGGAGCGGTCGGCATTGGACCAATGAGGTCGAGGCCCCACAGGCGAAAACCTTTGGATTTGTCGATCTTTGGAGATTCCGTGGATGGTAGCCGCTGGATGCGAGAATTGATTTGCTTGGTGGCACGTTTTGACCGGTGCAGCGGCGTCCTTTTTCAAGGTAGGCCAGTAATACCCTTGACGAAGGGCTTTGTGGGCGAGTGCCTCCGCAGCGATGTGAGCGCCACAATTGCCTTGGTGGAGAGTGTCCAAGACAGAGCGTCCCTCAAGGGTGCTAAGGCACCGTTGTAGGCGCCGCAAACCCGCGATGCCATAATTGGTCATCAATGAGGACGAAGCGGAGGGCTTGCTTGCGAACACGGGGATCTGTGGTGCTGGCTTTTAGCGCAGCAATGATAGGGTTTCTCCGATCTGTGGTGGATCTGCGTTGCTAGAGAGGCAATATCAATACCTTCCGTGATGGAAGGACTGGTCGAGTGGCTGTGGTAGAGGGAGTCTTTCCCTTTGATAGCATGTCTGCTGTAGTGTTCTCGAGCGAGGAACATGTATAAAGATGACTTCTTCAAAGTCGGTCCGTAGGGTGTTTACCAACTTAAGGTATTTGATCAGGGTGGCGTCCTTGCACTCGGCGCACCCTTGAACTTGGTGAATCACCAGCTGCGAGTCACTGTGGACATGGAGGCGGCGAATGCCTGCCCTTGTGGCGAGTTTCAGCCCGGCTACGAGGGCCTCATATTCTGCAACATTGTTAGTTACTTGAAATTGAAAAGAGACACGAAGGAATACTTCCATACCTAGGGGTCCACGTAGATACACACCCCCTGCGGGGGATTCAAGTTTGGATGAGCCATCCACAAATAAGTCCCATTCGGGAGGAGTGGGTCGAGGTGTGGGGCCCTGCTCAGGGGCCGAGAGTACATCAGCACTTGAGAATTCCGCAATAAAGTCGGCAAGGGCCTGACCCTTAATTGCCTTTCTGGGCTCATAATTGATGTTAAAGCCGCCAAGTTCGATGCACCACTTGGCGAGGCGCCCTGAATGTTCGGGCGCCTTAGGATGTCTGAATTGGCAAGTCCGTTCGGACTATAATAGTGTGCCCTTGGAAATAGGGCGTGAGCGTCCGTGCTGCATATACCAGGGACAATATAGCCTTTTGGAAGGGAGGATACCTTGTTTCTGTATCTTGGAGAGTGTGGCTGGTGTAATAGACCGGCCATTGCTTGGCGGCTTCTTCCTTAATAAGGACAGGCGACACTTCTTTACGAGGTGGCGAGGTAAAGGACCAGGTCATCGCACGGCCTAGGGCACTTGAGTGCCGGTAGTTCTTGCAAGTGTCGTTTGATGGAGGCATATGCCTCCCGACATTCCTCCGTCCATTTGCAAGCTTTTTCTTGCGAATCGATCGAAGAAAGGTTTGCAGCGATCACTTAGTTTAGAGACGAATCGTCCCAAGGCTACTAGCTTTCTGCCACTGTTGGACTTCCTTGAGCCCCCTGGGGGTGCGCAAGGTAGTGATTGCCTCAATCTTTTTGGGATTTGCATGGATCCCTCCTTTGGAGATTTGGTATCCCAGGAACTTTCCTTCGCCCACGCCGAAGATACACTTCTTTGGATTTAATCGCATATTGTATTTGCGGAAGTTGTCGAATGTTTCCTTCAAGTCTGTGAGATGGGTTGAGGTGGCCTTGCTTTTGACCACAATGTCATCCACATAAGCTTCAAGATTTCGGCCAATCTGGCCTGCTAAGACTTGATTTACAAGCCTTTGGAAGGTAGCCCCGCATTCTTTAAGCCGAAGGGCATTCGATATAATGATATACGGCCTCGCCGATAGTAAAGGCGGTTTTACCGCGTCCTCTGGGTCCATAAAGACTTGGTGGTACCCGCTGTAAGCATCGAGAAAAGAAAAAACCGAGTGATGAACGGTTGAGTCAACCAGTTGGTCAATGGATGGTAAAGGATAGGGGTCCCTTGGGCAAGCCCTATTAACCCCCTTGTAGTCCACGCAAAGTCGCCACTGACCGCCCTCTTTATCGGCGAGGACAATATTCGCAACCCATTCAGAGTAGTGAACTTCCTTGATTATATTTGCCTTAAGCAATTTACGCACTTCGGTGCGTACAAAGTCACTTACGGTCGAGGGCCATGCCCCTTGTTTTCTGTCTAACCGGGCTAAAGCCGGGAGTACACTTAACTTGTGAGAAATAACAGCGGGATCAACTCCTGGTAGGTCCTCGGGGCTCCATGCGAAGACATCACTTTGTTGGCATGGAGGAGGTGGATGAGCGCTTGCTGGTCTTTTCCTCGAGGTCCTTTCCCACCCGAAACTTCTTCCCGGGAGAGATCTCAACTTCTTCAAAGGCTCCGGACAAGTCGGGGCGGCTTCGCCACGGGACCAGGCTTCCTCTGCGGGTGCCTTCCTCTTAGGCTCGGATGGCGGGAAGGCTGCGGGGGCCGGCGAGGCGAGACATAATTGCCTCTGGCCACATTACTGGTTGACAAATATATAGGCATCCCGGCCGCAGTGTGAAAAACTAGAGTCGGGGTTCGCACATCACGGCGGACATGGAACTCGGTTTGAGTATGTCGCCCGATGATGGCGTTATATGGCGTAGGTAGATCCAGGACAATAAAGTCCACATAGCTCGAATGACATACCTTTTTCTCCTTGGTGGTTCCCATCATCATGTAGGGCAGGGTGATCGACCCCAGGGTTGGGATTTCATCCCGTCCTATTCCAAAGGTGGCCCCCTTCGCGGGCTGAATTTGTGACAAAGGCACCTTTGCCTCAACCAGAGTGTGCTTGTAGATCACGTTGGCATTTGCCCCCGTATCCATGTAGATTCTATCGACGTCCCAGCCCGCAATACGGGCGGTGATAACCAAGGGGTCAGCGTGCGGTATTGCCACGAGAGGTGCCATCGCTGCGATGCAAAAGCGAGTAGAGGAGTGGTCTATCTGGTAGATCTGCCTCATATGACGGCGTCTTGCCGAAGCGCCTTCACACTTGTGTGATTACGCCGATATGTCCCCTTGCCGGGGGACTGAACAATTCTCTGACACAGGTTTTGCTGGGAGCGCCCCCGCCGGCGGTCCTCTGGCCGGCGCCCTTCACGGTCACCTTCTCTTCTACGGTCCTCAGTTTGGAGCAAGTACTCCCTGAGCTTGCCTTGAGCCAGCATTTCTCCAATCATACGCTTGAGCTCAAAACAGTCCTCAGTGTCGTGACCTTTGTCACGGTGGTAGCGGCAAAACTTGTCGCTTTGCCTTGTTATTTCCTGGGAGAGGGGGCGAGGCCAAGTGGGGACCGCCCTCTTTTGTTCCAAGGCATGGAGAATGTTGGTACGAGATTCCCTCAGCGGGGGAAGAGAAATGTATGCCCTCTCCCTACTGGGGGCGTGGGGTACTGCCTTTGAGACCTAGGATCCGGTCGCGAGGGTTGTCCCTTGGCGTCCGCCGTGGCGGCTCTGGCGAGTGGTCGAGTGACCTCTTCCGTATTCATGAACCGCGACGCTGTACTTAAGAATTGTTCCATGTTGGTGGGCGGGTTAGTGTGGACATCCACAAAGAAAAGGGACTCCCAGCGGAGGCCTTGGATAGCTGCAAGCAGGCGAGCTTCTTCTCCCGTTTAGGGACACGGATAGACTCGGCACAGGCGTTGAATATATTCTCTGAGGGCTCATCCTTTTACGCCGTATCTTAAGAAGGTGTCCCGCCGTTTTAGGAGGTGGTTTGGATACCACAAAATGGTTGGAGAAGTTGCGGGATAGCTCCTCGAAGGAATCAAACCGTTTGTCCCGGAGAGTGGTGTACCGGTTGGCGGCGGCCCCGGTAAGTGTGGAGCTGAAAGCTCTACGGGCGTGTTGTCGTCCGCCCTTGCTATTGCCATTGCGGAAAGCATGTAACTGGAGATGAATATCGAGTCGACAGGCCATCATAAGCATCCGGCTTAGGCTGTGGCCCAGTCGGAAGAGGGGTTTCTAAAACCCTCGAGTAAAGGTTGGAGTCAGAGGTGGTCGGACCCATCCTGGAGATATTATGGACACTGGCCCTTTCATCTCTTTTTCCACTTCCTCTAATCGTCTAGTAAGCGCGATAAGTAATGACGAAGAAGGATCGGGGTTACTTACTTGCTTTGAGGAGGAGTAGGCTGGCGTTCGAGGCTGATTAGTCCGCAGCGTTCCAACGCTATCCAGAACGCCCCGAAGAGTGGTGGCGATAGTTTCACGTAAGTTGAAAGCAACCGCCTCGGTGATCGTTTGCGGGGCGGCGGATCCAGGCCCGTTGGAGGGTGTTTGGAGGTGGAGTGTTTCGCTCACGAGGCATGTTACGGGCAACGTGGGAGGAGCTCTCCTCCGTTGAGTGAATAGAGAGTTCTCCCTGTTGTGGGGGAACGTGGTTCGGGGATGGCTCTGATGGTGGATCATTGTTCGTATTTGTTCCGGGAGGATTCCTCCTCCCTTGACGACTGTTCCTGTTGGCACTCCGGGTGGTTGGCATGACTTATTGCTTGTGGTTTGTAATATGGGTTTATAGCAAGAACTTTCGTTCCCACAGACGGCGCCAAACTGATAGTCTCGTTCCTAAAGAAGGTCCGGACTCTCAGTTGATATGGTGGAGAAGATGATGTTCTTGAGACTCCAAGCTTGCTGTTCAGAGTAATCTGTAAAAGATAGGAAGAATACTCAGAAGTAGCAAGAGGGGAGTGGGGGGGGCGTGTAGTAGCTTACCCGATTTAGGGTGGACATCACCCTATTTATAGAGTGATGCCGGGAGAAGAGCCTCCCAGGTTGAAGCCCTTAGGCAGGCTGTTGAGATAAGTCATGTCGGGCGATTGGAGATAAGGCGGCTGTGATGATGAAGATCTCAGCAAACCGCCTTAGGTGATTCACTTGTCGAGAGAATGTCGGCGTATAAATCAGTGAAGATCTCCCGAGGCTCGTGCTGCCCTCCTTATTGGCCGGTTGATGTCGGACGACCAAGTGGTCTATCTCCAAGTGGAGCAAGCGGCGGGCGAAGGCCCATAGGGCGAAGGCCCCAAATAGAATATAGCCAAATAAGGGGTGAGGTTGCACGAACACAGGTACCAAGGCCTTATGCAGGCGGGGCCGGTATAGGCGGGAGAGCTCGGGAGTAAGACCCATGGAGGCGAGGGAGATCGCGAGGGTTCGCCCTAAGACCGCGAGGGGGGCCCTCGCAGGCTTTAGAAACGCAAGGGTGAGTATGAGACGTCGCCCATGCGAGTCTGGAGGCCCGCGAGGGCAGGACCTCGCGTAGGCGATACTGGAGACCACAAGGATGAGACTTTGCGAAGGCGATACTGGAGACCACAAGGATGAGACCTTGCGAAGGCGACACTGGAGACCACAAGGATGAGACCTCTCCCAAGGCCTCGTATGATTCGATAAAAGGGCGCGAGGGCGCGATTGCTTGGGTAGTGTACCAAGCTCTTCCACGGTTTAACTCCTTTGAGAATCTCATCCAGTCCCTAATTTGGGGAGGAAGCCCGCTTACTTGCGGCCATTCCCTAATGGGGCCTTCCTACTTGCGGCCATTCGGGAGTCCCTTTTCTTTATAGATGTACACACCAACCCTCCCATCAACATGGAACAGTTCTTGAGCACGACGTCACGGTTTATGAACACGGAGGAGGTCACTCATCCCCTCGCCAGGACCGCCATGACAGATGCGAAGGGACAGCCCTCGCAAGCGGACTCCAGGTCCCAGAGGCAGTACCCTACACCATCTAACAGGGAGGGGGCGTATTTCACTCTTCCCCCACTAAGGGAATCTCGCACCAGCATCCTCCATGCTCTAGAGCAAAAGAGGGAGGTCCCCAAGTGGCCCCGCCCCCTCTCCCAGGAGATCGTCAGGTCTAGTACCAAGTACTGTCGTTACCATCGCGACAAGGGACACGACACTGAGGACTGTTTTGAGCTTAAACGCATGATTGGGGAAATGCTCGCTCAAGGCAAACTCAGGGAGTTCTTACTCCACGACGATGGGGATCGCAGGCGGGAAAGTAACCAGGAGGACCGCCGTCAGGGGGACCGCAGACGGGGTCGCTCCCAGCAGAACCCAGATCGAGAAGGTCTGGTCGAAATTCCCCCACCAAGGGGGCACATCAGCGTAATCACACAATGTGAGGGCGCATCGGCGAGACGCCGTCATATGAGACAGATCTACCAGGTCAACCACTCCTCCACTCACTTACTGCATCGCCGCGATGGCACCTCGGTGGCAGTACCACACGCGGACCCTTTGGTTATCACTGCCCGTATCGCGGGATGGGACATTGACAGAGTCTACATGGACACTGGGGCAAATGCCAACGTAATCTACAAGCACACTCTGGTTGAGGCCAAGGTGCCTTTGTCACAAATTCAACTTGCCAAGGGGGCCACCTTTGGAGTGGGGCGGGATGAAATCCCAACTTTAGGGTCAATCACGCTCCCCTACATGATGATGGGGACCACCAAAGAAAAGAAGCAAGTGTGCCACTCCAGCTTTGTGGACTTTATCGTCCTGGATCTCCCTACACCGTACAACGCCATCATTGGGCGCCACACTCATACTGAGTTCCACGTCCGCTGTGATGTGCGGGCTCTGACTTTGGTTTTCCACACTGCGGCAGGGGATGCCTATATCTTTGTCAACCAAAATGTGGCCAGGGGCAATTATGTCTCTGCCCTAGCGGGACCTCCCCCGCTCCCCAAGCCATCTGAGCCTAAAAGAAAGGCACCCATGGAAGAGACTGGACCCGCGGGCGAGGTCGCTCCTGACTTGTCTGGGGCCTTTGAGGAGGTTGAAATCTCCCCTGGCAAGAAATTCCGGGTGGGAAAAGACCTTGAAGAAAAAGACCAGCAAGCACTCATCCATCTCCTCCATGCCAACGGCGATGTCTTCGCATGGACCCATGAGGACTTACCAGGTGTGGATCCTGCTATCATTTCTCACAAGTTGAGTGTACTCCCCGGCTTTAGCCCGGTTAGACAAAAAACAAGGGGCATGGCCCCTGACCGTAAGGACTTTGTATGCACAGAAGTGCAGAAATTGCTTAAGGCAAATATAATCAAGGAGGTTCACTACTCTGAGTGGGTCGCAAATATAGTCCTCGCCGATAAAGAGGGTGGTCAGTGGCGACTTTGCGTAGACTACAAAGGGGTTAATAGGGCCTGCCCAAGGGATCCCTATCCCCTGCCTTCTATCGATCAACTGGTTGACTCAACCGTTCATCACTCTGTCTTCTCCTTCCTCGACGCGTACAGCGGGTACCATCAAGTTTTTATGGACCCGGAGGACGCGGTAAAACCGCCTTCACTACTGGCGAAGCCGTCTACCATTATATCAAAATGCCCTTCGGCTTAAAAAATGCGGTGGCTACTTTCCAAAGGCTTGTGAATCAAGTCTTCGCGGACCAAATCGGCCGAAATCTTGAGGCTTATGTCGATGACATTGTGGTCAAAAGCAAGGCCACCTCCACACACCTCGCGGACTTAGAGGAAACGTTCGCCAACTTCCGCAAGTATAATATGCGGTTGAACCCAAAGAAGTGTATCTTTGGCGTGGGCGAAGGCAAATTTATGGGTTACCAGATCTCCAAAGGAGGGATTCATGCGAATCCCAACAAGATTGAAGCTATCACCACTTTGCGCACCCCTAGGGGTCTCAAAGGCGTTCAAAAACTGTCTAGCAGGAAAGCTGGTTGCCTTGGGGCGGTTTGTCTCTAAACTCAGCGATCGCTGCAGACCTTTCTTCAACCAAATCCGCAAGAAAAAAGCTTGCAAGTGGACAGAAGAATGCCAGGAGGCATACGATTCAATCAAGCAACACTTACAAGAGTTGCCTGCACTCAAGTGCCCTAGACCAGGCGATGACCTGGTCCTCTACCTTGCCACCTCGACAGAGCGTCGCCTCTGTCCTTATCAAGGAGGAGGCTGCCAAACCGTGGCCAATCTACTACCCCAGTCACACTCTCCAGGATCCAGAAACAAGGTATCCTCCTCTCCCAAAAGATATCTTATCTCTTGTATATGCGGCAAGGAAGCTCAAGCCCTACTTCCAAGGGCACACAATTATAGTCCGAACGGACTTGCCAATCAAGGAAAATCTGAGGCGGCCAGAATATTCAGGGCGCCTTGCGAAATGGTGTATCGAGCTTGGTGGCTTTAACATCAACTATGAGCCTAGAAAGGCAATCAAGGGCCAGGCCCTCGCCGACTTCATTGCGGAATTTTCGGATGTTGACATCATCCCGGCCCCTGAGCAGGGCCCCGCACCACAACCCATTCCCCCAGAGTGGGACATGTTCGTGGATGGCTCATCCAAACTTGGATCCCCCGCAGGGGGCGTATATCTGCGCGGACCCCTAGGTATGGAAGTATCCCTTCGTGTCTCTTTCCAATTCCAAGTAACTAATAATGTTGCAGAATATGAGGCCCTCATCGCGGGGCTCAAACTCGCCATAAGGGCAGGCATTCGCCGCCTTCATGTCCACAGTGACTCGCAACTGGTGATTCACCAGGTCCAAGGGTGCGCTGAATGCAAAGACGCCACCCTGACCAAATACCTCAAATTGGTGAACGCCTTGCGGACCAACTTTGAGGAGGCTATTTTTATCCACATTCCTCGTTCTGAGAACACCACAGTAGACATGCTATCCAAGGGAAAGACTCCCTCGACCATGGCCACCCTAGCCAGCCCTTCCATTTCGGAGGCTATTGATATTGCCTCACTGGCGACACAGGATCCGGTCGTAGACTGGAGAGACCCTATTATCGCTGAGCTAAAAGCCAGTGCCACGGACCCCCAAGCTCGCAAAAGGGCCATCCGTTTTGTTCTCATTGATGACCAATTATGGCATCGCGGGTTTGCAGCACCCCTCCAACGATGCCTCAGCACCCTTGAGGGACACTCTGTCTTGGATACTCTCCACCAAGGCAATTGTGGCGCACACATTGCTGCGGAGGCACTTGCCCACAAAGCCCTTCGTCAAGGGTACTACTGGCCTACCTTGAAAAAGGACGCCGCTGCACTGGTCAAAACATGCCACCAGTGCCAGATCAATTCTCGCATCCAGTGACTGCCATCTACGAAATCTCCAGCACTGACAAACCCAATGCCCTTTGCCCTGTGGGGCCTTGACCTCATTGGTCCGATGCCGACCGCTCCAGGTCAGTACCGCTTCTGTGTGGTTGCAGTTGATTATTTTTCTAAATGGGTCGAAGTAGAACCCCTGGTCTCCATCACTTCCGCCAAGATCATCAAATTCCTGTGGAAAAATCTTGTCTGCCGGTACGGCAGCCCTCGTGCTATTATTACAGATAATGGCACTCAATTTGCCAGTCACAGCGTCCAACAATGGGCCCAGGACAACAATGTCCGCATGCTTTTCGCCCAGTGGCGCACCCCCAGTCTAATGGGCAGGTTGAGGTCACCAACCGCACCCTCAAGGAGGGCCTCAAGAAGCGCCTTGAGGGGGCCAAAGGCCGCTGGGTAGATGAACTCCCAAGTGTCTTGTGGGACTATCGCACCACAACGCGAACCCCAACAGGCGAAACGCCTTTCTCTCTGGTATATGGCGCAGATGCGCTTCTGCCTATTGAGGCGGACCTCCCTACGATCCGCATGATCAACTTCACCAACGAAGCCAATGCTCAGGGGCTTCGCGCCAAACTCGACTTAATCGAGGAATTGCGCGAGGGCGCTCGCCTTCGCATGTTTTCCCTCAAACAGAGGCCATAATGCCAGGGTCAAGCCCAAGGCACTACAACAAGGGGCCTTGCCTGCTTTAAGTCGGCCCTCACCGCTCGCGACCCCAAACAGGATGTCTTGCGACCTAACTGGGACGGACCTTATATTGTTCATAAACAAGTCCGCCCAGGAGTCTATGAACTACAAGACCATGATGGTCGTCTTCTTCCCCGCAACTTTCATGCGGATGACTTACGTCCATATTACGTGTAAGTCCTCAGTCTTACGTCTTCAATTCAATAAAATACATGTGTATTTCTCCCTCTTTTGCAGCATCATATGGCATTACAAATGCCCTCCCAATCGCCCTCTGCACCCGACCGGTCAGACTGGCCACTCGCCAAAATCACGGCATCAGACCTTGTCAGGTCTCACTTGCGCACCCACACAAAGGGAAGCCCCCTGCGGTCGCGCCAGGTAGTTGCGGGTCTCGTCCCCAACTGACCTTCAACTCGCCCCGCCCCAAGGGTAACCCCCTTGCGCTGCGGAAGGGTAACCCCCTTTTGGCTCCTTCAGGGAGGTCTATGTGTAAGTCGCCCTCGCGCGCCACAGCAGACCTTCCGCACGGACTCCTCCACACAGGTAGTTGCGGGTCTCGTCCCCAACTGACCTTCAACTCGCCCCGCCCCAAGGGTAACCCCTTGCGCTGCGGAAGGGTAACCCCCTTTTTGGCTCCTTCAGGGAGGTCTATGTGTAAGTCGCCCTCGCGCGCCACAGCAGACCTCCCGCACGGACTCCTCCACACAGGTAGTTGCGGGTCTCGTCCCCAACTGACCTTCAACTCGCCCCGCCCCAAGGGTAACCCCCTTGCGCTGCGGAAGGGTAACCCCCTTTTGGCTCCTTCAGGGAGGTCTATGTGTAAGTCGCCCTCGCGCGCCACAGAAGACCTTCCGCACGGACTTCTCCACACAAGTAGTTGCGGGTCTCATTCCCCAACTGACCTTCAACTCGCCTCGCCCCAAGGGTAACCCCCTTGCGCTGCGGAAGGGAAACCCCCTTTTGGATCCTTCGGGAAGGTCCATGTGTAAGTCGCCCTCACACGCCACACCGGACCTTCCGCACGGGCTCCTCAACACAACTTCGGGTCTCATCTCCCGGAACTCCACCTGGCTCTTCACTTGTCTCAACAAGTGCTCCACTGCCTTCGCCATCGTACGACTTCAGGCTCGAGGTAAACTGAGTTTTACTTCATCCTTATCATATAAATGATGAGCACTCTGCAGTATCCTCTACTTGGTACATTGTACACTACCCAAGGGCTTACTCACTGAAAAATCGCCAAGAAGGTCTCTAAGTGAGCCGCCTTCGCGGGCCCCAGTGAGACCTTCCACATGAAGAAGTCTCATCCATGATCTTCAAAGGCATCTTCTCTGTCAACCCTAAATGGGTCCCCAAAGCTTGTCTCAACAAGTGAACCCACAAAACTGTCTGGAAAGATATATGTGGCTCCGCCGTTGCGGATTTCAAGTACCTCGTCACTATGAGTTCAAGCTGAATCTCCAGCATCTTGACAAGTAATCTATGTGGCTTCGCCATTGCGAACCCCAGCAGACTTCTCGCCACAAACGGGACTTAGCCTACGGTTGTTAACCTAGCTAACGTACCCTACACTGCTATCGCAAGGCGAAAAAAAGGCTACAAAACAATGAAGGTAAAATGAAATTTTACTTCATCCACTGTATCAAAATTATGCATGAATGCAGGTGTCCTTTTGGTCCACAAAAAGGGGGCGTCCACATGTTGGAGCCTCCACCCTAGTCCAACAGGGCATACCAGGCTTCGCCCATCTTCTTTCCCTGCTCCCCCCAGTCGAGCAGGGCCTCTACTGTTGGATCACTGGTGTTAGCAGCATCCAGAATCCCAAGACTCAGCTCTGGGAACGCCTTCTCCACTTGGAAGCGGCATCGCAGCCAGCCCTCCTCGTAGGCTTGCGCCCCTGCTTCACCCTGAGCTTGGATCTCACCAAGCTTCATCATCAGTCCAGGCATCCGCTCAGGGATGTGCACCTTGATGGAGGAAGAGGACTCCTGATCCTCATCTTCAAAGGGAGGGAGGCCCAAAGCCTTCTCCATCTCCCATACTGAGGCCACCGCCTTCTCCAGGTCAGAGGCGACCTCCAGGCGCGCCTTCATGGTAGCCTCAGCAGCGAGCCTGCCCTCCTCCATTGTCTACTCCGCCAACTGGGCCTGGGCGATGGCCGGCGCTCCACTTCCTTAGTCGCAGCCCTTGCCTGCTCGACTTCAGCCTTCGCCACTTCAAGGGCAGCCTTGGTTCCTGCCTCCAAAGAAAGGAGGGACTCCTTCAGGACAGCATTCTCGAGCTGCTTGGCTTCCAACGTTGCTGCTGCTTGAAGGAAGCAATGCTTTGCAACATCAATTAGGCTGGCCTGCTCCCACCGGTGCAGACTGCTGGCCGTCCGTTCCTTGTTGCCGTAGTCACACCAACTCTCCGGTTGGGCCACACGCTTGGCCTGCTTCTCTTGGAGCTCCTCTTCCCTTTTCTTGGAGTCCTCCAGCTCCCTCCTGAGGGCTGCAATCTCTGCTACCTGGGCGTCGTCCCGTTTGTTGGCATACTTCAGAAAGTCATGCCGCTGCTCCATGGCAGCATATCCTTTGACGGCGCCCTGCATTCAAGTTAATTTAAACGAAGGCAGAAAGAGGGCAAGCTAGACTTGTATATAAAGACCAGGAGTTGTCTTACCTGCAGACTCTATTGAGCTGCCTCCCTCATGAACTCGGCAGGGGAATCTAAACTCCTCTCTGTCACCTCCCTGTCATAGGGGGTGCGCAGCCCCTCCAAGTAGGATAGGAGGGTTTGCTCCCCTCCCCTTAGCAGTGAACTGCTATTCCTGAGAAGGAAGACCGGGTCCCACGCATCGCGCAGGAGCTTCCCTTCCCTCCTGTACACTCTAGCCCTGGTGCTCTCCCTCATGGCCCTCAGGGTGGCCGGCTCCTCAGACCACTTGGGGACTGACTTGGCAGCGACTCGCCTTCGCTCCAAGAAGTGGGACCACACCCCAGCCTCCTCAAGGACCTCGGTTCTGGTCCCCAGGTCTGCAGGAACCTCGGTCATGGTCCCTTGATCCACTGGGACCTCGCGGGGGCCAAGCTCTTGCCCATAAGGCCCCGCACCTACAGCAGTTAAGGGCAGTACAACTGAGAGAACTGAAACATAATCTCAACACAAGAGAAAGCAGACTTGCAAAGTCAAGAGACTTACCAGCAGAAGGACGTCCCCATCCAATAGCCTCCAGCTGACTTTGGAAGGTTGGGCTATCTCCCAACCACTTGCCCTCGCAGAGGACCGCGCCACCAATACCCCTCCTCGGGGCTTCGCCATTAGAAGAGGAAGAAGTCTCCTCGATCCTCAGGATCCTCTTCCCCCTTGCCACAGGGGCCTTCTCCCTTGAAGGAGTTACTACGGGGGTCTCCTCCCCAGAAGGGATTGCTGCAGGGGTCTCCTCCCTTGCAATGGTGGCCTCTACCAGTGTGATTACCACCCCCTCCTCCGCATGAGTGACCACGGCCTCCTGCTGGCCAGAACTGCCAATGGCCTTAGCAGCCTGTTGGCTCCTCCTCCTCATGGACAACAGGATTTCCCCCGCTGACATCTTACCCTTTGGAGGAGGCATTCTGCCTTTGGCAAGGATTTCTGCCACGACCACGTGCCCAGGCATGTCTTCGCCTTGGACTAGGGAGGGGCTCGCAAAGAGCCCGGACACAAAGTCTTCAAGCACAAGCCTCCTCGAAGAGATAGGCTGCACCACCGATGGGCACAGCCTCTATGGGAGCACCGTCGCCAGCTGCACTCCATCTCGAGCCCTCTGCAGAGGGCATGGCCTCTTCAACACCGGGAGGGGACCCCACCTCCACTCTCCGACCCCCTCAGCTGGCCTTTCGGCCTCCTCCACAACACTGGGGACCTCCCCAACAGGCTCTTCAGCCTCTTTAGTTAAAGGGGCTGCCGCAGATCCCTCTGCTTCAACAGGCCCCTTGGCCTCTCCAACTGGCCTCGCCACATCTTCAGTAGAAGGGACCGCTGCAGATCCCCCCGCCTCAACTGGCCCCCTGGCCTCCTCAACAGCAGTAGGGGCACTCCCCTCTCCAGGCTACGCTGCACCAGTAGCCACTCTCCTCTTTTTCACTGGAGGGAACGCTGACGACTTGGCACCAGCCCTCTTCTTCGGCGGCTTAGGGGTAATGCGCCCCAACGCCTTGAATGCCCAGCGGGCATCCTTCCCAAAGGCACATGCCAGGTGCACTTGTTGGGCAATGCGCAGAGACGCTCTCTTGCCCCGGCCTTCGCCAGACTCCATAGAGGCATCTACAAACAGAAAGAAAGCTTCAGACCAGGTTCTACTAAACACTTATGCAATATGTTTATATATGCAAAAATACCTTTTGGCCCTGCCAACGCTGCGTAGAGGGAATCTACCACCGTCCCACGATGGGCTGGGGCCCATCCCTCGTACGGCGGAGGCACCTCAGGGTCCAGCACGAAGCCCGTGCTGATCCCAGCCCACCTCAGAGTGGTCTCATCCAGTTGGGCGGCCGAGAAGGGGAAGAGCTCGTCACAAGCGCTCCTTGAAAAAAGGTCGTCCAACCACCCCAGTAGTTGGACATATGCCCACCACCGCACTCCTTCAGAAGACAATTCAGGCCACCGCGCGATGCTTTGCACGGGTAGCTGCGTCCTCGCGCAGGGAAAGTCCCATGAGTTGTCACGGGGCAGGAAGAAGAAGGACCCGTGCCAGTTGTGGTAGGATTTGGGCGAGGCAGTGAAGGAAATGGAATGGTTACCCCCGACATTTATGGGAGTGACGTAGAAAAATGCACTCCCACTCCTCAGCTCCAGCCGGTAGAAACGGTTGAAGACGTCAGCAAAGGGCTTGACGCCGGCCATGTGGCAGGCAACAATGAAGCCCGCTATGGTCATAAAAGTGTTGGGCGCCAACTGTGTTGGTGGCATTCCCCACTCGGTGCACAAATCTTGCACCAACTGCGCACAAATCCCCACTCGGCGCACAAATGCGAAAAGACTACTCAGAGCATCAATGAGGAAATACGAGAATGAAGGTGAAAGGCTTCAAATCTTCTCCAATACGCTTTTATAAGCCCGCCAAAATGAAAAGCACTTTTAGGCGGAATTGGCTCCTAAGGCGCCACGTGCTGACATCTAGCGGTTAGGAAACCTTTTACCTTCCGTGCAGAATCAGAGAAGCGCTTTTTAAAAGCGTAATCAACTCCTGGGGCGCCACGTGCCGCGGCCCATAACGGTTAGTAAACCTTTCACTTCCTGTTATCTCTCCTGCTTTAAATGCTGAAAGGACCCTTCACTGCCGCTGCACTCCAAACGGTCCACAAGCAGCATAGCGCCTTCGCCAGCTCCAAGACTTGGGATTTTAACAGAGTACGGGACCCTACCCATACTCTGCCTTCAGGAGGAGGCATCTTGGTACACTACCCAAGCGAATGCCCCTTCAAAAGCCACAAGGATCGTGAAGAATCCGACATTTTAAATCAGATCGTAAAAGGTCTTCACACTCCACACGAGTCCAGACTTGTGACTACTATTGTCCTCAACACAAAACCTCCAAAACGGAGTACAGGACCCTGCCCATACTCCGCTCTCAGGAGGAGGCATCTTGGTACACTACCCAAGCAAACGCGTCCTCGCGTCGCATCAGAACTATACAAGGCCCCGTATGTCTCACCCCTGCGGTCTCCAGTACCGCCTTCGCAAGGTCTCACCCTTGCGGCCTCCAGTCTCGCCTTCGCGAGGTCTCCAGTCTCGCCTTCGCAAGGTCTCACCCTTGCGGCCTCCAGTCTCGCCTTCGCGAGGTCTCCAGCCTCACCTGCGCGAGGACTTGCCCTCGCGGGCTTTAAGCCTCGCCTTGGCGATGTCTCACACTCGCCTTTGCGTCTCTTAGGCCTGCGCGGGTTGCCCTCGCGGTCTCAGGTATCGCCCTTGCGATCTCACTCGCCTTCGCGGGTCTTACTCCCGCAGCCTCAAACTCGCCTTCGCGAGGACTCTCTTGCCTATACTGGCCTCGCCCAGATAAGGCCCTTATACTCAGGTTCGTGCGACCCTCACTCCTTATTTGGCTATATTCTATCTGGGCCTTCGCCCCTTGCAGGCCTTCGCCTGCCACTTGCTCCACTTGGAGATAGACCACTTGGTCATCTGACATCAATCAGCCAATAAGGAGGCCAACACGAGCCTTAGTGATCTTCACCAGATTTGTACGCTAAACATTCCCTGACAAGTGAATCTTCTAAGGCGGTTTGCTGAGATCTTCATCATCACAGCCGCCTTATCACCAATCAGTCTGACACAGACATATCTCCTTACATCTGACAGACTTGTCAGTCCTGTCTCATAGCATGTCCAAGGCTTCAACTGGGGCAGGCTCTTCTCCTGGCATCTCCCTATAAATAGGGGGATGTCCACCTTAAACTGGGTAAGCTACTACACGCCCCCCCACTCCTCTCTTGCTACTTCTGAGTATTCTTCTTATCTTTTACAGATTACTCTGAACAGCAAGCTTGGAGTCTCAAGAACACCATCATCATCAACCACTCAACTGGGATTCCGCTCCTATTCTGGGAACGAGAATATCAGCGGGAATCAACAATTGGCAGACATATGTACAAATATACCTCAGAAATCACTCCTGCACGTGGCATCCGTAACAATCTTCCCCCATTAGGACTCTTGGTCCTCCAAGAGGGTTCTCAATCTCTGATATTCCTCGGGATATCGCTCTATCATATCCTTCTCGGTCTCCCAAGTCTCTTCCTGGTCAGAGTGATGTGACCACTGAACTTTGACCATCAGAATTAACTTTCTACGGAGTTTCCTAGTATCCGGAGAAAGAATGGCTACCAGTACCTCCTAGTATGTCAGATCCGGTGCCAACTGAACATCTTCTGCCGGAACAGTCTAAATCGAATCCAACAGACACTTCTTGAGCATACTAACATGGAATACGTTATGTACTACAGACATGCTAGGTGGCAATGCTAGACGGTAAGCTACCTTGCCAACCTGCTCAAGAATCTCATATGGACCGATATACCTTGGACCTAACTTGCCCCGTTTACCAAATCTGACTGTTCCTCTGATCGGCGCCACCTTAAGCCATACCTTATCACCTACATCGAACTCCAGATCTCTCCAACCCTTGTTCACATACGAGGTGGTTTTGTCGTTTGCAGCCTTCAACCGTGTCTGAATCTTCTTAATCTTCTATGTAGTTTCCTCGATAATTTCGGGACCTAACTCAACTCTATCTGAAGCCTCTGCCTAGAATCACCTCCGAAATCTAACGCACAACTTCGCAGCATATTTTCTAGAATCTGTATAACTCGCTCTAACTGTCCATCAGTCTGAGGGTGATATGCCATACTCAGATGGATACGCGTGCCCAATGCTTTATAAAAAGCATTCCAGAATCGTGCGGTGAAGCGCGGATCCCGATCAGATACTATGGAGTCTGGTATTCCATGTAACCGCACAATTTCCTTGATATATAGTTGGGCAATGTCTCTCTGCATGCCAGACCACAAGAAGTGTATCTTCAGATCCTGGTACATCTTCTCAACTCCAGGATGTATACTCAATCTATTCGAGTGAGCATCTGCTAAAATTTCATCCCAGAGTGCCTGAATGTCGGGCACATATAACCGATTTCTAAAGTACAACAACCCCTGTCTGTACTCATACGATGGATGAAACGCTCCCTTACTCTCGCCCGATAGTTTCTTCAGTTCCGGATCCTTTCCCTGGGCATCTCGAACACTGTCTAGCCACCCAGACTGAATAGTCAGTGTAAACATCTGCGCCTCTTCCCAACGCATCCATTTGTTCCATAAGTACGCTAGATCATCCTCCTTCACCCCATGATCGGTGTCTCCGCCTCTGACTAATCCTGTATATTTTTTGCTCACAGCATCTGCCACAGAGTTACCTTTACCGACGGTGTACTCGATGATGCAATCATAATCCTTAATATACTCAAGCCACCTACGCTGCCTCATGTTCAACTCCTTCTGAGTGAACAAGTACTTCAAACTCTTATGGTCCGTATATATCCGAAATCTGTTCCCGAGCAAATAATGTCTCCACTGCTTCAGAGAATATATCACCGCGGCCAGTTCCAGATCATGTGTCGGATAGTTCTGCTCATGCGGTCGAAGCTGTCTTGACCCATAAGCAATAACGTCATTCCCATGCATCAGAACACATCCCAATCCAAATCGTGATGCATCTGTATAGATAACATATAATGCATGGGGATCCAGTAATATCAGAACTAGTGCCTTTGTCAATTTATGCTTAAGCTCCTGGAAATAGCACTCGCACGCGTCAGACCAAACAAAAGCTCGTCCCTTCTGAGTTAACTGAGTAAGAGGTGAGGCTAGAATGGAAAAGCCCTGAACAAACCTCCAGTAGTATCCAACTAATCCCAGAAAGCTTCTGATCTCTCACACATTCGTGGGTTGCTTCCAATCTTGTACAGCCTTAACCTTCTCGGGATCTACAGATGGGCTGTGTTCTCCGGTAATATGACCTAGAAAAGCGACCTCACGAATCCAGAACTCACACTTGTGTTCCCATAATGTCTATAGCACTATCCTCAAATGATCCTGGTGTGTATCTTCATCCTTGGAATAAACCAGGATGTCATCAATGAATACCACAACAAATGAATCTAGGTAAGGGCAGAAGACTCTGTTCATCAGATCCATAAATGCTGCTGGAGCGTTAGTCAGACCGAACGGCATAACCATGTACTCGTAGTGTCCATAACGAGTTCGAAAAGCAGTTTTTGGTATGTCTTCCTCCTTAACCCGTAACTGAAAGTATCCTGACCGTAGGTCGATCTACAAAAAAATCCTCACCCCCTTCAGCTGATCAAACAGATCATCGATCGTGGGTAATGGATACTTGTTATTCACTGTAATTGCGTTTATCTTTCTATAATCAATACACAATCTAAGGGTTCTGTCCTTCTTCTTTAAAAACAGAACCGGAGTACCCCAAGGAGAAGTGCTCGGTCTAATGAACTCTTTCACAAGCAATTCATCAAGTTGCTTCTTTAACTCGTTCATCTCAACTATTGGCATGCGATAAGGGGGGACAGAAATCGGAGTAGAACCTGGTTGGAGCCGAATCTCAAACACAATTTCCCGCTCCGGTGGTATCCCTGAAAGATCCTCAGAAAACAGCTGCGAAAAATAACTCACGATCGGAATTTTCTCCAACTCCATTCTGGTATCTGTCGGATTCAATTCATAATATTCTTCTTCACTCACCACTGACACCTGATCCCAAACCTTAAGTTCCATGCTATGTTTCACGACTTCTATGTCTGGCGCAATACATAGAGGTAATACCTCCCAAGATATCATAATCTGCTGCTGGGCACAATCAATCTGCACAGAATTCTTGGATAGCCAAATCATCCCAAGAATCACATCATACTTCGCTATATCCAAAACTAACAGATCAGATAAAAATTTGTGTCTTCCCACCGTCAAGACACAATCTCGAGCTAGCTCATTCGAGAACAGATATTGACTTCCAGCAGTTTTTATCAAGAAAATATCAAGCAGATAACAATTAGACAATTGCAGAGATTTAGCACATTTCGGTGTCACAACCGATATGGAAGCACCAGTATAGAAAAGTACATTAACAGATATATCATTAAAAAATAACGTACCTTTCAGTGCTCCCTTCCGAATGTCACGACCACCCCGCCCGGTTGCGGAGGCGGGCCGGCCGCGACGTACGGAAGCGGAAGCTACGGCGGAAAGCGCGGAATCGGTACCACCGAAACCCGCTGCGTGCAGTGGTCCCATGACCCGGCCCGCGATAACGGAATGGTCGTACTACGACCCGCAACCTACAAAACTCATACATGGCAAGTATACAAAGCAACTTAACGATCACAAATGCAGTTCATGGAATACCATTCATTACTCATGATAACCAAATCACGGAAACCATTTCATATATATACAACCAATATAGGCAAGTCGGGGCTCCGCCCTCGACTCAGAAGACAGATACAGAATCATCACATATTCCAGAATATACGTCATATACAATATCATGATCTGATTATACATGCATGCAACTACACCTACAGAGCCACCAAAGTAAACCCTAGAATACCTAGGTGCGGAATCAGGAAAACCTCTCGCCCAGAAGATTCCCGCACGAGGTACTGCTGCTGCTGCTGCTGAAAACCAAAACAACAGAAAGCACCGCGGATCTCTAGTCCGCCGGTTGCTTGTCAGATCAACCTGAAAGGTGGTAAACAATAAGGGGTGAGTCCTCGGGAGGACCCAGTAAGGGCTGAGGTAAGATACAATTTGTACAAGTATCTGCTGAACCGAACCTGCAAAACAGAACAAGCACCAACACAAATATACATATATATGAATGTATGCAAAGTCAGAGGTGAGCCGGAACCCATCATACGCGGTCCAACCGCCAGAATGACCCAAAACGACAGCCCTCTCTAAGAGGTCAGAATATACAGAACAGAAGCACGGTACCGGCCGGGGTCGCGATCCCCAAACTGTCGTAGGGTCACAGAAGTATACCTGCACTCCCGGTGCGTGTATACGTAAAGTGTCGGCACCCTCCAGTGCGGACACACAGAACAGAAGTATCGGCACTCCAGGTGCGGATACCAACAGAACAGAACCAAGGAGCACCCGTGGCCTCTAAGACCATCCGGGTCTCGTCTCAGAACAGAACGTATCACCATGCATATGCAAAACAGAATATAATATACCAAAACGTATAAGCAGAAATATCGGCACCTAGCGCGGATATACAGAACAACATATAAACCCGTGGCCTCCAAGACCATCCGGGCCTTGAAGCAGAACAAGCTACAAACAGTATCCTACCATTCACCGAACCACCGTCCTCAACCCGGAACCCGCCTCAACTAAACCCGGTATACATAATGTCCCATTCCAGAATGCATAACGAGAGAAGTTGAACCCTTACCTCAGGAAAACCGCTCCGCAGCACAAACCCCGGGAAATCCCGGCTCCCGGCCCGAAAAGTGAAAGTGTGCCTTTTATGGTCCCACACAACTCCACCAATGCAGAAACAAGCTGAACAACCACACACAAGTCAGAACTCACCAAAATAAACCCCCAGAAACCAAACCCGCACAATCCCGCACTTTCCCGCAAAAATCCACAGAAAGCTCGGTTTCACGAACCGAGCCAGAACATTGCTATTCATACACCCACAAACACATCCCAACCTTTAAACCCTTCATTCCCGACACTTTACCGGTAAACCCGCATAAAGGTAACTTTTCCATTTCTTACCCGAAAACAACATTTCAAACACCATACCGCACCTAAATTCAACCCCGATACCAATTTACCATCCAATTCAACCAAAATCAAACCCCAACATAGAGAAAGTTTCATTTCTTCAATTCGGCCCTTTTCCATATTTTCACCCAACTTCCAATTCAATCCATTCAAGGTTCCAATTACTCACTTTAACCACCAATTACACTTCTTAAGCTTGATTACTATCCAATTACACCTTAATCACCCAAAATCATACATGAACCCTAATTACACTATTCACCCAATTTGGGGCTTTTCCACACAACCTATTTTCCATCAAATTGAAACCACACAATGCCTTAGAATCATGCTAGGAACCACATATCCAAAGCATGATTCAAGAATCCAACAAAACACCAAGTTTAGAATTCCATCAAATTTTCGCCAAATTATGTTTCCATCTTCCATGATGTTTTTCCAAAATCTAAACCTAGATTCTTACTCCTCTCCATCCCAAGAACAACATACTAAAAGATGGAAGCAAGAAGATCATCAAAACTCATAGCAAAGAACAAACACAAATTGGTTTCTAAACCCACTTTCCACCCAAAATCCATGCTTCCAACTTGTAGATTCTTAAAGAGGAGAAGCTTACCAACAAATTGAACCCAAAACCTTGATGATTCCTTGCCAAAAATTGAAGAACATTTGAGAGCTTGAATGAATAGTAAAAATGGTGTTTATGGAGAAGAAGGAAGAAGGCGTGAGAGAGAAAGAGGATTTGAAGTTGATAATTTTTTCTTTTTTTTTCCCTTTTCTTATTTCCCTTTTCCTTTCCATCTTTAATTACAAGAGAGAGACAAGTGTCCCTTATCTCCAAACCTCCCTTGCCGCCTCACTCCTTTGTCCTTTCCAAAATATTGCTGATTTGTGGGCTAATTGCAATTTAGTCCTCCAACTCTCCAAATCTTTGCAATTTAGCCCCAAACGCACCTAACAAACCCCAATTGAAACCAAAACTGACCACAACCCTCAGAATATCATAACACACCCAAATCCTGTTTCCAAAGTCCATTTGCAAATCCAGAGTGTCCTACCGTGCCCGCTGAACCCGAGCAAATCCCGACGTGCGCGTGTGTCGACCTGAACCAAAATCCCGTCATGCCAAAATTCCACAAATATTACCATAAAATCCGTCTCAAAATATAACATACTTTACACCCAAGCCGTCGGAAAATTTCCATCCCGAGCCCCGGGATCCCCGTCCCGAGCCCCGGGAGTCGCCCGGGACCGAACGTCCCGCCCCAAAAAATATACTCCGTAAAAAGATCCGGGACGTTCCCACGATTCCAAATATGCAAACGGTTTCTCATTCCGAGGTCCCGGGAGCGCTACCGAGCCCGCTATACGTCCCGAGACAACCCCCGGTCCCCGAAAAATATTTTCGGCGGAAATGTCCGGGGGACCCACACGACCTCAAAACCCGAAGGATTCCCAAAAATAATGCTCAGATAAGTCTCGGGAGCCGTCTGACCGCCCAAAACCGTGACCCGCAGGCCAAAACCGGAGCCCCGGGTCACCCGGGTCACAACCCGCTCGGGGTGACCGTAACATTCTCCCCCCCTTAAGACTCTTGGTCCTCCAAGAGTCACCTGCACCATATAGGTGTCGCTACCAACCAGATTATAAATACTCCTTTACTAAGCATAATCGAACCACCGTTACTGGTGCGGCGGGAGTGGTAGTTTAGACTACCATCCAGAGCCTCTCAGCGGCGTCCCACCCTCCGGGTGCATCTTGTTGCACCCCGAGTCAGTTGCCGGTATTTCTACCAGACAACCCCAGACAGTATCGAATCTATACCTAACCTTCAACAGGCCATCCTGGAAAGCATCGTATGTTACCGACATACTCAGGGGGGTAAAGCCAACCTACCCACTCACTCAAGAATCTCATAAAGACCGATATTCTTGGACCCACTACGCTTGCTTTGCGCACTCTGATCCTCCTCCAAGTCCACGTTCGGAACACATTCCAGAACCTGCAGCTCCATGCTACTCCTTACCGCATCCAACCCATCAGAACTCATAAGAGGTAACACCTTTCCAGAAACCGTAAGGCTACGGTTAGCACAACCAATGTGCACAAAATTCTTCAACAGCCAACCCATCCCAATACCTATACCAAATTGGGAGGGGGTCCCTGGGCTGCGGAAACCTCGGGGGTGGTGAGTGTGGTTGTTCAGACCCTGGGTTACGCTGAACCCAACTCCTGAACCTCGGAGGTGTGGGATCCCGATCCCGACCCTCCAGTACTCTGTCTGCGTGTGGTAACCAATCCTTAAACCAAAACCATTTCCTTAAACCAAAAATCCAACCCAAAACCAACTTATCCCATAACCAAAATCCAAAACAGTTAACTCTCTCTCTACCAAAAGCGAGCAGCAATACTCTAAGGCTTTGTAGTGTAATGCAATGCATGATGCAAAATTCATCTCGAATCACAAAACCAAATATAAAACCTTAAACACAAAAGCAGATCATGTTCATAGCACGTAATCACATCACAATACCAATCAACAAATACAAAGGTACCCGGATTATGTCGAAGCCTGCACTCGAGCTTTGCGCGCACCTCCAAAATCCCCCAAAATCTTGCCAAAGTACTCCAAACCTTCCAAAATGCTTCAAGGTACCGCCCGCTGCTCCACACCCATTCCAAAGTGGTTCAAATAAGGAGGTGGCCAGTCTCCGTACAGAACCGCCCCAGAATGAAACGTAGAACCAGTGGCTCGCACTTCGAAGTCATCTCTCGCAGAACTTACCCATGAACTAGCATGACTTACTCCAAAAGTCCACTCCCGGGCTTGTATACTTGCCTTCCACAATCCACACTGAAACTGATCATACCTTACCTCTCGGGTTACTCCGACCCGACCTGCTCTGATACCAACTTGTCACGACCACCCCGCCCGGTTGCGGAGGCGGAGCCGGCCGCGACGTTCGGAAGCGGAAGCTACGGCGGAAAGCGCGGAATCGGTACTACCGAAACCCGCTACGTGAAGTGGTCCCATGACCCGGCCCGCAAACAGAATGGTCGTACTACGACCCGCAACCTACAGAACACATACATGGCAAGTATACAAAAAAACTTAACAATCAAACATGCAGTTCATGGAATACCATTCATTACTCATGATAACCAAATCACCAAAACCATTTCATAATCATATATACAACCAATGTAAGCAAGTCGGGGCTCCGCCCTCGACTCAGAAGACAGATATAGAACCAACACATATTCCAGAATATACGTCATATACACTATCATGATCCGATATTCATGCATGCAACTACACCTACAGAGCCACCAAAGTAAACCCTAGAATACCTAGGTGCGGAATCAGGAAAACCTCTCGCCCAGAAGATTCCCGCACGAGGTACTGCTGCTGCTGCTGAAACCAAAACAACAGAAAGCACCGCGGATCTCTAGTCCGCCGGCTGCTTGTCAGGTAGACCTGAAAGGTGGTAAACAATAAGGGGTGAGTCCTCGGGAGGACCCAGTAAGGGCTGAGGTAAGATACAGTTTGTACAAGTCTTCTTGAACCGAACTGCAAAAGCAGCAAAAGCAGAACAAACACAAGCACAAATATATATATATATAAATGTATGTAGAGTCAGAGGTGAGCCGGAACCCATCACACGCGGTCCAACCGCCAGAATGACCCAAAACGACAGCCCTCTCTAAGAGGTCAGAATATACAGAACAGAACAGAAGCACGGTACCGGCTGGGGTCGCGATCCCCAAACTGTCGTAGGGTCACAGAAGTATACCTGCACTCCCGGTGCGTGTATACGTAAAGTGTCGGCACCCTCCAGTGCGGACACACAGAACAGAAGTATCGGCACTCCAGGTGCGGATACCAACAGAACAGAACCAAGGAGCACCCGTGGCCTCTAAGACCATCCGGGTCTCGTCACAGAACAGAACATATAATAATGCATATGCAAAACAGAATATAATATACCAAAATGTATAAACAGAAATATCGGCGCCTAGCGCGGATATACAGAACAGCATATAAACCCGTGGCCTCCAAGACCATCCGGGCCTTGAAACAGAACAAGCTACAAACAGTATCCTACCATGTGACTGGTCCCGGGATCACCGAACCACCGTCCTCAACCCGGAACCCACCTCAACTAAACCCGGTATACATAATGTCCCATTCCAGAATGCATAACGAGAGAAGTTGAACCCTTACCTCGAAAATCCGCTCCGCAGCACAAACCTCGGGAAATCTCGGCTCCCGGCCCAAAAAGTGAAAGTGTGCCTTTTATGGTCCCACACAACTCCACCAATGCAGAAACAAGCTGAACAACCACAACCAAGTCAGAACTCACCAAAACAAACCCCCAGAAACCAAACCCGCACAATCCCGCACTTTCCCGCAAAAATCCACAGAAAGCTCGGTTTTACGAACCGAGCTAGAACCTTGTTATTCCAACACCCACAAACACATTCCAACCTTTAAACCCTTCATTCCCGACATTTTACCGATAAACCCGCATAAAGGTAACTTTTCCATACATTACCCGAAAACGACGTTTCAAATACCATACCGCACCTAAATCCAACCCCGATACCAATTTACCATCCAATTCAACCAAAATACAACACCAACATAGAGAAAGTTTCCTTTAAACATTTCGGCCCTTTTCCAAAATTCCACCAAACTTCCAAATCAAACCATTCAAGGTTCCATTTACACTCTTTAATCACCAATTACATTCCTTAAGCAAGATTACTAATCAATTACACCTTAATCACCCAAAATCATACATGAACCCTAATTACACTATTCACCCAATTTGGGGCTTTTCCACACAACCTATTTTCCATCAAATTGAAACCACACAATGCCTTAGAATCATGCTAGGAACCACATATCCAAAGCATGATTCAAGAATCCAACAAAACACCAAGTTTAGAATTCCATCAAATTTTCGCCAAATTATGTTTCCATCTTCCATGATGTTTTTCCAAAATTTAAACCTAGATTCTTACTCCTCTCCATCCCAAGAACAACATACTAAAAGATGGAAGCAAGAGGATCATCAAAACTCATAGCAAAGAACAAACACAAATTGGTTTCTAAAACCACTTTCCACCCAAAATCCATGCTTCCAACTTGTAAATTCTTGAAGAGGAGAAGCTTACCAATTTATGGAGCCCAAAACCTTGTTGATTCCTTGCCAAAATGAATAACGCAAGAGACCTTGGTGAATAGTAACAATGGCGCCATGAAGAAGGAAGAAGAAGAAGATGAAAAATGAAGAAAATGCCATTTTCTTCCTTTATATATTTTCTTTCCTTTTCTTTTCTATTTCCCTTTTCTTTCCATCTTTAATTACATTAGGACAAGTGTCCCTCACTATCTCCCTCCCTTGCAACCGACTTACAGCTTTCTCCTTTCCCAAAATAGTTGCTGACTTTAGGGCTAATTGCAACTTAGTCCTCCAACTCTCCAAATCTTTGCAATTTAGCCCCAAACGCAACTTCCTAACCCCAATTGAAACCAAAACTGAACACAATCCTCAGATTATCATAACACACCCAAATCCTGTTTCCAAAGTCCATTTGCAAATCCAGAGTGTCCTACCGTGCCCGCTGAGCCCGAGCAAATCCCGACGTGCTAACCCAAATCCGAATCCCGTCATGCCAAAATTCCACAAATATTACCATAAAATCCGTCTTAAAATATAACATACTTTACACCAAAGCCGTCGGAGAATTTCCATCCCGAGCCCCGGGATTCCCGTCCCGAGCCCCGGGAGTCGCCCGGGACCGAACGTCCCGCCCAGAAAATATACTCCGTAAAAAGATGCAGGACGTTCCCACGATTCCAAATATGCAAACGGTTTCTCATTCCGAGGTCCCGGGAGCGCTACCGAGCCCGCTGTACGTCCCGAGACAACCCCCCGGCCCCGAAAAATATTTTCGGCGAAAATGTCCGGGGGACCCACACGACCTCAAAACCCGAAGGATTCCCAAAAATAATGCTCAGATAAGTCTCGGGAGCCGTCTGACCGCCCAAAAACATGACCCGCAGGCCAAAACCGGAGCCCCGGGTCACCCGGGTCACAACCCGCTCGGGGTGACCGTAACATTCTCCCCCCCTTAAGACTCTTGGTCCTCCAAGAGTCACCTGCACCATATAGGTGTCGCTACCAACCAGATTATAAATACTCCTTTACTAAGCATATTTGAACCACCGTTATTGGTGCGGCGGGAGTGGTAGTTTAGACTACCATCTAGAGCCTCTCAGCGGCCTCCCACCCTCCGGGTGCATCTTGTTGCGCCCCGAGTCAGTTGCCGGTATTTCTACCTGACAACCCCAGACAGTATCGAATCTATACCTAACCTTCAATCGGCCATCCTGGAAGGCATCGTATGTTACCGACATACTCAGGGGGGTAAAGCCAACCTGCCCACTCGCTCCAGAATCTCATAAAGACCGATATCCTTTGGGCCCACTACGCTTGCTCTGCGCACTCTGATCCTCCTCCAAGTCCACGATCGGAACACATTCCAGAACCTGCAGCTCCATGCTGCTCCTTACCGCATCCAACCCATCAGAACTCATAAGAGGTAACACCTTTCCAGAAACCGTAAGGCTACGGTTAGCACAGCCAATGTGCACAGAATTCTTCAACAGCCAACCCATCTCAATACATATACCAAATTGGTAGGGGGGTCCCTGTGGCTGCTGAAGATTCGGGGGTGGTGAGTGTGGTTGTTCAGACCCTGGGTTACGCTGAACCCAACTCCTGAACCTCGGAGGTGTGGGATCCCGATCCCGACCCTCCGGTACCCAATCACGCTATCTGCGTGTGGTAACCATTTCCTTAAACCAATCCAACCAAATCTCAACTTAACACATAACCATAAAATCCAAAACAGTTAACTCTCTCTCTCACCAAAAGCTAGCAGCAGTATTCTAAGGCTCTGTAGTGTAATGCAATGCATGATGCAGAAATTCATTTCAGAATCTCAAAACCAAACTCCAAAACCTTAAACACAGAAGCAGATCATGTTCATAACACAGAATCACATCATATACCAATCAACAAATATAAAGATACCCGGATTATGTCGGAAGCCCGCACTCGAGGTACGCACCTCCAAAATCCCAAAATCAGCTCGGAGTACCCCAAACTCTCCAGGATGCCTCGAAGAACCGCCCGCTGCTCCACATCCACTCCAAAGTGGTTCAAATAAAGAGGTGGCCAGACTCCGTACCGAACCGCCCCAGAGTAGTACACAGAACAGCAGCCCGCACTTCGAAGTCATCTCCCGCAGACACTTATCCATGAACTAGCATGACAGCTCCAAAGTCCACTCCTGGACTGGTATACTTGCCTCCAGAAACCCATACTGAATCTGATCATACCTTGTCTCTCGGGTCACACCGACCCGACCTGCTCTGATACCAACTTGTCACGACCACCCCGCCCGGTTGCGGAGGCGGAGCCGGCCGCGACGTTCGGAAGCGGAAGCTACGGCGGAAAGCGCGGTAACGGTACTACCGAAACCCGCTACGTGTAGTGGTCCCATGACCCGGCCCGCAATAACAGAATGGTCGTACTACGACCCGCAACCTACAGAACACATACATGGCAAGTATACAAAGCAACTTAACAAACAAACATGCAGTTCATGGAATACCATTCATTACTCATGATAACCAAATCACGGAAACCATTTCATATATATACAACCAATATAGGCAAGTCGGGGCTCCGCCCTCGACTCAGAAGACAGATACTGAAACCATCACATATTCCATAATATCGTCATATACAAAATCATGATCCAAATACATGCATGCAACTACACCTACAGAGCCACCAAAGTAAACCCTAGAATACCTAGGTGCGGAATCCGGAAAACCACTCGCCCAGAAGATTCCCGCACGAGGTACTGCTGCTGCTGCTGAAACCAAAAACCAAAAGCACCGCGGATCTCTAGTCCGCCGGCTGCTTGTCAGATCGACCTGAAAGGTGGTAAACAATAAGGGGTGAGTCCTCGGGAGGACCCAGTAAGGGCTGAGGTAAGATACAGTTTGTACAAGTGCTGCTGAACCGAACCTGCAAAACAGAACAAACACAAACACACACACACACACAGATATATATATATATATACGTATGCATGTATGCAAAGTCAGAGGTGAGCCGGAACCCATCATACGCGGTCCAACCGCCAGAATGACCAAAACGACAGCCCTCTCTAAGAGGTCGAATATACTGAGAACATAACGGAAGCACGGTACCGGCCGGGTCGCGATCCCCAAACTGTCGTAGGGTCACGAAGTATACCCGCACTCTGGTGCGTGTATACGTAAAGTGTCGGCACCCTCCAAAGTGCGGACACACGAGCAATGTATCGGCACTCCAGTGCGGATACAAAACAGAATGTCGGCACACTCGGTGCGGCACTCTAAGACCAACCAAGGAGCACCACGTAACAGAACCATCCGGGTATAATAATAATGCATATGCAAAACATAACAGAATATATTAAAACGTATAAGCAGAAATGTCGGCGCCCAGCGCGGATATGCGGAACAGAATATAAACCCGTGGCCTCCAAGACCATCCGGGCCTTGAAGCAGAACAAATACAAACATGTACCCTACCATATGACAGGTCCCGGGATCATCGGACCACCGTCCTCAACCCGGAATCCTGCCTCAACTAAACCCGATATACATAATGTCCCATACCATAATGCATAACGAGAGAAGTTGAACCCTTACCTCAGAAATACCGCTCCGCAAAGACAAACCCCGGAAATCCCGGCTCCGGCCCGAAATGTGAAACTTGTGCCTTTAAGGTCCCACGCAACTCCACCAACGCAGAAACAAGCTAAACAACCACAATCAAGTTAGAACTCACCAAAACAAACCCCCAGAAACCAAACCCGCACAATCCTGCACTTTCCCGCAAAAATCCACAGAATGCTCGGTTTCCCGAACCGAGCTAGAACATTGTTATTCTAACACCCACGAACACATTCCAACCTTTAAACCCTTCATTTCCGACATTTTCCCGGTAAACCCGCATAAAGGTAACTTTTCCATACATTACCCGAAAACGACGTTTCAAATACCATACCGCACCTAAATCCAACCCCGATACCAATTTACCATCCAATTTAACCAAAATACAACACCAACATGGGGAAAGATTCAGTTCTTCAATTCGGCCCTTTTCCATATTTCCACCCAACTTCCAATTCAATCCATTCAAGGTTCCAATTACTCACTTTAATCACCAATTACACTTCTTAAGCTTGATTACTATCCAATTTCACCTAAATCACCACAATTCAATCATGAACCCTAATTACACTATTCACCCAATTTAGTGTTTTTCCACACAACCTGTCTTCCATCAAATTGAAACCACACAATGCCTTAGAATCATGCTAGGAACCACATATCCAAAGCATGATTCAAGAATCCAACAAAACACCAAGTTTAGAATTCCATCAAATTTTCGCCAAATTATGTTTCCATCTTCCATGATGTTTTTCCAAAATCTAAACCTAGATTCTTACTCCTCTCCATCCCAATAACAACATACTAAAAGATGGAAGCAAGAAGATCATCAAAACTCATAGCAAAGAACAAACACAAATTGATTTCTAAACCCACTTTCCACCCAAAATCCATGCTTCAAACTTGTAGATTCTTAAAGAGGAGAAGCTTACCAATGATTTAAGCCCAAATCCTTGTTGATTCCTTGCCAAAATGAAGAACACATGAAGAGCTTGATGAATAGTAAAAATGGTGTTTATGGAGAAGAAGGAAGAAGGCGTGAGAGAGAAAGAGGAAGAAGATGAAGTTGATAATGTTTTCTTTTTTTTCTTCCCTTTTTATACTTATTTCCCTTTTCCTTTCTTTCTTTAATTACAAGAGAGAGACATGTGTTACGGTCACCCCGGCGGGTTGCGGCAAGGTGACCGGGAGCTCGGTTTTGGCTGCGGGTCACGTTTTCGGCGTTCAGACGGCTCCCGAGCCCTATCCGAGTATCATTTTGGCGAACCCTTCCGTATTTGAGGTCGTGTGGGTCCCGGACGTTTCCGCCGAAAATATTTTTACGCGCCGGGGTTGTTGGGGTCGCCTCGGGGCGTCTGGCGGGCTCGGTAGCACTCTCGAGACCTCTGTTTGGGAAGCCGTTTGCAGTTTTGGAGTCGTGGGGACGTCCCGGTGTTGGTTGTGGAGTTTAATATTTGGGGCGGGACGTTCGGTTCCGGGCGACTCCCGGGGCCCGAGACGGGAATCCCGGGAGTCGGGATGGAAATTTTCTGACGGCTTTGGGGTAAGTTGTATTTGAATTTAAGATGGAATTTATGGGAATTTTTGTAGAATTTTGGGAGTGACGGAATTTCGGTTCAGGTTGACACGCTCGCACGTCGGGTTTTGGTTCGGGTTCAGCGAGCTCGGTAGGACACTCCGGAAAGGCAAATGAATTTCTGAAAAATGTTCTGTGCATGATATAATATTCTGAAGATTGTGTCCGAGTTTCATTAATTTTGGAATTCGGTAATTATTTTTGGGCAAAAGAATTGGAACTTTCGGAAAAATTGGGAGTTAATTTGCAAAGGGGTGCAAAATTAACAAAAAAACGTATGGGCTGCAGCAGCTGATTTATTCAGCAGATTTTTTGGGAAGGAGGAAGGGACACATGTCCTATTCCAATTTAAGATGAGGAGTATGGGTTTAAAGGGAAGGGAATATATAAGTATATATATATATATATGGTTAATATTTCTAAAAATGAGATAAGTCTCATTTCTATTTCTTTTCTTCTTCTCTTCTTCTTCTTCGTGAGCTGCTGCCGCCTCCATGGATGACCTCCACCCAAGCTTGAGCTTCTCATTCTTGCAAGAAATCAAAGAGGAATTGGGTGATTTATGTGATTACGAGTTTCGGTGGTTAGGAAAAGAGGAGTGCCAAGTTTCGGGGCACGGTGTAGGTGTTATCCAGAATCGGTCCAATACTCTGGATTTTGAGGTAAGGGTTTGGTTCTGCTATTTTTGGTAAGATAGGTGTATGTTTAGTTTCATTTTCTGTTCTGCAGGTATTTCAGTATTATATGCCTAGAGCATATTCTGTAGTCTGTAGGTGTATGTTTTGTAGCACTTCTGTTTTGCAGGTATTTCTGAAATTTCTTCCTTAAGGTAAGTTCTGTGATCTGTAGGTGTATGCCTTGTAGCATACTCTGTCTGTTAATACTACTTTTGTAGGAGTATGCCTTATGGCATACTCTGTCTGTTAACACTATGACAGTTGTGGGTTCGCTACCCCAGCTGGTGCACCATGCTTCTGTAATAGCTTCGCTTGACTCCCCTTAGGGGAGGCCGTTCGATTTGTTATAAGGTTTACGGCGATTTAGAATCGCACGTCCTTGGGATTCCGATTTATTTTACGTACATGCATGCTATTCCGTGATTCATTGCATATATTGCTATTTTTCTGTTTTGCGGGGTTACATATACTTATCTTACCCCAAATCCCTTCTTGGGTCCTTTTAGGACTCACCCTTCTTTGGGTTACATTTTTGGGTTTCGAGTAGACCTCGATAAGCGGCCTGCGGAGTAGGATTCCGTGAGGGTCCTACCTTGGGTGTGTTTTGCAGCAGTTGCACCTTGCGGTCCGGGATTGTGTACTTGGTGTGAATCCCGCGCAAGGTACTTTGTTACTTAGGTTCTAAGGTTGGCTCTGTAGTTGCATATGCACACTATCTGTATTGCTATGATGGTTGTATGTCTGTATATACATTTGTATATTCTGTTCTATATCTGTTCTCAGCGCTTGGCGCTTGCTAGACATTTTAGGTTACGTGAATCCTGTATGTATATGTGTGGGGTAAGATAAGTATATGTAACCCTGCAAAAGCAGAAAAATAGCAATATATGCAACAGAATACGGAATAGCATGCATGTACGAGAAAATAAATCGGAATCCCGAAGGGCGTGCGATTCTAAATCGCCAGAAACCTTATAACAAATCGGAACGACAGCCTCCCCCTAAGGGGAGTCAGAAGCCGAAGCTATTACAGAAGCATGGTGCACCAGCTGGGGTAGCGAACCCACAACTGTCGTAGTGTTAACAAACAGAGTATGCCATAAGGCATACTCCTACAAACGTAAAATTAACAGACAGAGTATGATACAAGGCATACACCTACAGATCACAGAACTTACCTTAAAGCGAAATTTCCGAAATACCCGCAAAAGCGAAGTGCTACAAAACATACACCTACAGACTACGAGAATATGCTCTAGGCATATAATCTTGAAATACTGCAGTAAGAAAATGAAACTAAACATACACCTATCTTACCAAAAATAACGAGAACCAAACCCTTACCTCAAAATCCAGAGTATTGGACCGATTCTGGATAACACCTACACCGTGCCCCGAAACTTGGCACTCCTCTTTTCCTAATCACCGAAACTCAGAATCTGCCAAACCAAGTTGAATTAGCATCCTCATCAACCACACTACCAAATTACAACCCCCGACCCCAAAACTGAAAATCCGACAGAATTTCCGTAAAATCCCAGATTTTCACAGAAACGTCAGAATTCAGAACCAACCTAGACAATGCAAGATTTCACATTGACAAACATCATACAATAAGAATAACTGATAAAATCCAAACATAACCCTTCATTACCAGCCATTTTCCGATAATCCCGATTAATTGCAACTATTTCATTCCTTAACTGAATTTAACATTTCAAACTTCCATCCACTCCTAAATTCAACCCCAACACCATATTAACATCCAATTCAATCAAAATGAACCTCTAACATTGAAAAAGAATCATTCAAAGATTCGGTTTTCAACCAACTTTTTATCCAATTTCCAATTCAATCCATTCCGAGCTTCCAAATAATCATATTAATCACCAATTCCACTTCCTAAGCATGCTTACTAACCAATTACACCAAAATCAACAAAACCCCTTCACCTTTCAATTCGGCCAAAGAGGGGTTTCTCACCCAACTTCCATTTCAATCCAAACAAAGTTCCATTTGCACTCTTTAATCACCAATTACATTCCTAAACCATGAATGCTATCCAATTGCACCCAAACAACAAAATCCATCAAGAACATACACTTATAATTTCGGCCAAAAGGGGGTTTTTCCCTCAACTTGTTTTCCATCAAATTAAATCCACACATAAGCTTAGAATCATGCTAGGATTAACATACTTGAAGCATGAAACAAGATAACAAACACACACCATTTTAGAAAATCCTCCAAAATCGGCCAACATAGGTTTTTCTTCCAACTTGTGTTTTCCAATATCTAACACTTGATTTACTCTCTCCTAACACCCCAGATCAACTTACTAAAAGATGGGAGGAGAGGATCACTCTAGCTAGTAGCTAAGAACAAACCCAACAAATGCCAAAACTCTTCTTTTCACCACTAATCTTCCAAATTAATGAGAAAAGAGAGCTTAGGGAGTTACTTACCCCATAAATCACCCAATTCCTCTTTGATTTCTTGCAAGAATGAGAAGCTCAAGCTTGGGTGGAGGTCATCCATGGAGGCGGCAGCAGCTCACGAAGAAGAAGAAGAGAAGAAGAAAAGAAATAGAAATGAGACTTATCTCATTTTTAGAAATATTAACCATATATATATATATATACTTATATATTCCCTTCCCTTTAAACCCATACTCCTCATCTTAAATTGGAATAGGACATGTGTCCCTTCCTCCTTCCCAAAAAATCTGCTGAATAAATCAGCTGCTGCAGCCCATACGTTTTTTTGTTAATTTTGCACCCCTTTGCAAATTAACTCCCAATTTTTCCGAAAGTTCCAATTCTTTTTGCCCAAAAATAATTACCGAATTCCAAAATTAATGAAACTCGGACACAATCTTCAGAATGTTATATCATGCACAGAACATTTTTCAGAAATTCATTTGCCTTTCCGGAGTGTCCTACCGAGCTCGCTGAACCCGAACCGGAACCCGACGTGCGAGCGTGTCAACCTGAACCGAAATTCCGTCACTCCCAAAATTCTACAAAAATTCCCATAAATTCCATCTTAAATTCAAATACAACTTACCCCAAAGCCGTCAGAAAATTTCCATCCCGAGTCCCGGGATTCCCGTCCCGAGCCCCGGGAGTCGCCCGGAACCGAACGTCCCGCCCCAAATATTAAACTCCACAACCAACACCGGGACGTCTCCACGACTCCAAAACTGCAAGCGGCTTCCCAAACAGAGGTCTCGAGAGTGCTACCGAGCCCGCTGTACGTCCCGAGGCGACCCCGACAACCCCCCGGCGCCAGAAAAATATTTTCGGCGGAAACGTCCGGGGGACCCACACGACCTCAAATACGGAAGGGTTCGCCAAAATGATACTCGGATAGGGCTCGGGAGCCGTCTGAGCGCCAGCGTGACCGCGAGGCCAAAGCCGGGTCACCCGGTCGCAACCCGCTCGGGGTGGCCGTATCATTCTCCCCCCCATAGAACTCTTTGTCCTCCAAGAGTAGCCTGAATCATCCCGACAGTTGTCGCTACCAACCCTAAAATATGAACACCCCTCTAACCCCGAACAATCGGACCACCGTACTGGTGCGGGGGGAGTGGTAGTTTAGACTACCATACGAGCCTCACGGCGTCCCACCCTCCGGGTGCATCTTATTGCACCCGAGGCGATTGCCGGTATTTCTGCCAGACAACCCCAGACATGCGAACCTAAATCTAACCGATCCACAACAGGCTATCCTGGAAGGTGCCACATAAAACAGAAACAGTTTGGGGGGTAAGGCCAACCTAACAACTTACTCTGGAAACTCATGATAACCGACATAACTCGGGGTAACTCGCCCCGCCTATCAAATCTTACTGTTCCTCTGATCGGCGCTACCTCCAGTCTAATTCTGTCACCAAACTCAGATTCCAGAGCCCTACGGTGGCAGTTCGTATAAGCGATGGTGCGATCGTTCGCGGTTTTAATCCGCGCTGTAACAATCTGATCTTCGCCGTAGACTCCTCAAAAAGCTCGGGTCCCAGCTTAACCCGATCAGACGCATCTGTCCCACAGTATGGTGTCACACACCTCCTCTCGTACAACGCCTCAAATGGTATCATGCCAATCGTAGTCTGAAAGCTGTTGTTGTACGAGAACTCTATCAACGCAACTGCTAGTCCCAAACTCCTCCAAAATCCAAAATACAGATTCGCAACATATCCTCCGATATCAGAATCACCCGCTCCGATTGCCCGTCCGTGCATGGGTGATAAAGCGTATTCATATGGAGTCGCGTGTCCAACGCTTCATGAAAAGCAATCGAACCGTCTTTGTAAAAACGCAGATCACGGTCATATTCAATTGAGTCTGGTGCACCATGTAAACGTACAATCTCCCTGATGTAAAGCCGGGCAAGCTTCTCCAGAGGGTCTATGACCCGAATAAGCAGAAAGTGTGCGCACTTTATCAGCTGATTCACAATAACCCAGATCGCATCATGGCGAGACCGTGTCAGGGGCAGTGCAGTCAGAAAGTCCATAGTAACATTGCCCCACTCCCGAACTGGAATGGGCAAAGTCTGCAGTGTCCCTGCCGGTTCCTGATACTCAAACTGCTCGAGTGTGCCTCCTCTAAAATCTCATTCCAGAACTCCTGATCCTCAGGTACATAAAGGCGATCTCAGAAGTATAGCAATCCCTGCCTATACTGAAACGTCGGTAACAAATAAATCCTTATCTTCCCCAGATAACTTCTTCAATACAAAATCTCTACCTTGCGCTTCGCGCATCCTATCAAGCCACTCAGAATGTATAATAAATGTAATAACCTGAGCACGCTCCCAGAGCTGCCACCTGTGCCAAAGGCACGTCAGACCACTCTTCTCAGACCAGTCACCGACATTTCCTCTCTTAATTAAGCCGGTATACTTCCTGCTCAGAGCATCGGCAACCGTGTTGCCCGTGCCAGAGATGTACTCGATACAACAACCATAGTCCTTAATGTATTCGAGATATCTATGCTGCCTCATGCTAAGCTCATTACGTATGTAAACAGATATTTCAGACTTATGGTCGGTAAGAATCTGAAATTTATTACCAAACAGATATTGATTCCAATGTTTCAGCGCATAAGTTATTATAGTCAACTCCAGATCATGTGTCAGTTAGTTCAGCTCATGCGGTCGCAGCTGCCTCGACCCAGAAGCTACCACAAAACGCTCCTGCACCAACACACATCCCAAACCAGATGTGGAAGCATCCGTATAATTCACATACGGTAAGATCGGATCTGAAAAAGTCAGAATCGGAGCGTTAGTCAACTGCCGTTTCAACTCCTGAAAATTCTGCTCACACCTTTCAGACCAGATATACGGTTGACCCTTCTTGGTCAACTGCGTGAGCGGAGATGTCAGAATAGAAAACCCCGGTACGAATCTCCGATAATATCCTGCTAACCCCAGGAAGCTCCTGATCTCCCGTACCGCGGTAGGTTGTTTCCAGTCCCGAACTGCCCTCACCTTCTCCGGATTCACAGACAGACCATGCTCAGATATAATGTGTCCCAGAACGGTGACTTCCCGAATCTAGAACTCACACTGAGAATTCAGCGTAAAGCTGATGTTCCCAAAGTGTCTGCAGAACTACCCTCAGATGATTCCGATGCGAATCCTCATCCCGAGGATATATCAGAATATCATTGATAAAAAATCACCAGAAATGGGTCCAAATGCACGGTCGGAACACCCGATGCATCGAGATCCATGATTGCCGCTGTAGCATCGGTCAGCCCGAATGGCATGACCGTAAACTCGAGTGTCCCAATCGGGTGCGGAAAACAGTCTTAGGTATATCCTCTTCCTTCACCCTAAGCTGAAAATACCCGGATCGGAAATTTATCTTAGACGAAACTCTTTATACCAGAAGTTGATCAAAAAGATCGTCAATCCTTAGCAACGGATACTTATTCTTCACAATAAGTGCATTCAACCGTCTGTAATCAATACCAAGTCAGAGTGTCCCATCATTCTTCTTAACAAACAAAACCAGAGCACCCCACAGTGAAGTGCCCGGTCGGATGAAGCCCTTTTTCTGTAATTCCTCCAGTTGCTTCTTCTACTCCTGCCTCTCAGAAATAGGCATCCGATAAGGAGGAATAGATATCGGAGCAGTACCCGACTGCAGGTGGATGTCAAACACAATTCCCCGCTCTTATGGTAATCCGGGTAACTCCTCCGGAAATACCTGCGGAAAATCTCGAACCAACGGTAAACCATCCAACTTCAACCTAATACCAGCTTCATTCGGATCATAGCATTCCCTACACCAGCTATCGACGGTGATCCGAATCTGTAACTCTTCTTGTCTTTGCGCGATAGTCAAACCAATCGGAGTCGTGGAGGTAGGACCTCTCCAGAAACCATAATAGTTCGGGTTGCACCATCAACGTGCTCAGAGTTCTTAGATTGCCAGTCAATCCCAAGAATAAGATCTTAGTTAGGCGTGTCTAAAATCAACAAATCCGATACCATCAGATGTCCGCCTACGGATATCGCACAACCCCGAACCATCCCATTGGAAAACGAACCGGACTCAGCAGTTTTTACTAAATGCGTTTGAGGCAAGGTACTAACAGACAGATACAGAAATGTAACACATTTCGGTGTTACAATGGAAACAAATGCTCCTGTATCAAATAACGCATGAACCGGTATCTCATTCGGAAATATAGTACCTTACAGGACTTCCTGCTGACTCAAGCCTCCCTGATAACCAGGGCCTCCCTTCAGAAAAAGGAAAACTCGTCCTGCTCGAGGCTGCGGCGACGGAGGGTGGCTGAAGCTGTTGTCGCTGCGAGGTCTCGGGCCACCTGCTGAAACCCACGCCCTCACGGCGCGTTGGGTTGCGTCAGAGACTATGGCGCGAAGGCGCCAAAACTTAAGTCTTGTAATAATAAGTCAGTGCTTTGCACATGACATCCTTTGACATCATAGTGAATCATAATCACTAGAAATAACAAGAGACCAAGTCCAATACTTTCCACTAATCACATTTCGCCAAGTGTCACGGCTTGGCTGCTTGAAACCAGCGCCGAAACCGTAATTTCGACCAGAACATTTTCTTCACGAGAAAAATGTAAATTATATCCCGACTCCAGATCTTCCTCAAAATCGCAAATCGAGTCCCGGGTCACTCCGGAGCCATTTCTCCGCCTGAATCCCGAAAATCGTCCGACGGCAACCCCGGCCCGAAAAATATTTTCCGCGGAAATGTCCGGTACACTGCCGCCAGACACTAGAAATCAGATATCGGGTCAATCCGAACTCCGGTTCGAATCTGAAGCAATCTGGACGTAGTAGCCGTTGGCCCCAGCGGCCAACCGACTCAGAATAGCCTCCCTCCAGGAGTTTGTCAATTCCTGCAAACCAAGTCTCTACTACCTCCGGTCCTCCTCGGTCATTGAACCTCGGGGGGGGGGATTCAGACTCTGAAACCTCTCCAAAAGTCTGACCTCGCCAGACTGGTGCCCCAGATCTCCTCGTCGTTAATAGGGCCGACGAGAAGTCTAGGTGTCGTAGTGACCACCCTTGTCAGAGTCACTCACTTACTGATCCCAAAACTATGGCGAGCAGTGGCTTAAGTCTTGCTATCACCACCGATCAAAGTACCCTTACCGTGGCATAAACAGATTTTCCCCGCCTCTGCCGCCTCCGAACCCGGCTAGGTGGCGGTAATACCAAATCGAGAGAGGGTCCTTACGACCACTAAACCTCGGGGTGGTGAGTGTGGTTGTTCGGACCACAGGTTACACCGAACCCGTATCCTATTCCACGGAGGTGTGGGATCTCGATCCCGCCCCTCGGTACCAAATCACGCTGTCTACGCGTGTTAACCAAACACGAGACATTTCGGACCAAACGAGTCCAGACCGATCAGTCACCTCTAATCCCTACGAAACTAGCAGCAGCTTTCTAAGGCTCTGTAGTGCAATGCAGTGCTTAACTCAGAAGTTATTTTGCAAAATGATAAAATCATGCATTTCACAGAATCACAGAAGCAGTTCATGCTTATTTCATCAAATCTTTTCCTAACACACAATTTTACGTACAAGAAACTTTTCCACAACCCTTAACTTGTAACACTTTTACCAAAGTCTCAAAATTCTAGATCCCGTACTCTGCAACCACCAGGATAACTTGAAGGACCAAACTTTGCTCCACAATTTTATTTTGAAGTGGTTTGAGTAAGGAGGTGGCCAATCTCCGTACCAAACCATTCTAAAATAAAATGTAGAACAATAGCTTGTCACTACAAGTCACCACTGACGACCAATATGGTCACTTACCTGCTCTGATACCAACTTGTCACCGCACGCCGCCCGAGCCCGGTTGCGGAGGCGGGGGCGCCGGGACGCCGGAAGCGGAAGCCGGAAAACGAGAGGTGGCAGGTCCATCGAGACCTGCCGCGCGTAGCGGACCCGGAAACGGAAAGATTGTGGAAGCTACCTAGAAACATTTCGCGAATATAACTTAAAATATAAAATAAACATGCAATTAATGCACTTAAAACAGAGTAAGCACCGCCCTCCGTGGACGAGTGCTTAAGCACCAAAACACATATACATACAGGATTCACAGAACCTAAAATGTCTAGGAAGCGCCAAGCTCTTAGAACAGATATAGATCAGAATATACAAATGTATATACATACATTCAACCATCATAGCAATACGAGATAGTGTGCATATGCAACTACAGAGCCAACCTTAGAACCTAAGTAACAAAGTACCTTGCGCGGGATTCACACCAAGTACACAATCCCGGACCGCAAGGTGCAAGCTGCAAAACACACCCAAGGTAGAACCCTCACGGAATCCTACTCCGCAGGCCGCTTATCAGGTCTACCTGAAACCCAAAAACAGAACCCAAAGAAGGGTGAGTCCTAAAAGGACCCAGTAAGGGATTTGGGGTAAGATAAGTATATGTAACCCTGCAAAACAGAAAAATAGCAATATATGCAACAGAATACGGAATAGCATGCATGTACAGAAAATAAATCGGAATCCCGAAGGACGTGCGATTCTAAATCGCCAGAAACCTTATAACAAATCGGAACGACAGCCTCCCCTAAGGGGAGTCGAAGCCGAAGCTATTACGAAGCATGGTGCACCAGTGGGTAGCGAACCCACAAGCGTCGTAGTGTTAACAAAGCAGTATGCCATAAGGCATACTCCTACAAACGTAAAATTAACAGACAGTATGATACAAGGCATACACTTACGAGATCACAGAACTTACCTTAAAGCGAAATTTCCGAAATACCGCAAAAGCAAGTGCTACAAAACATACACCTACGGACTACGAGAATATGCTCTAGGCATATAATACTTGAAATACTGCAGGCAGAAAATGAAACTAAACATACACCTATCTTACCAAAAATAGCAGAACCAAACCCTTACCTCAAAATCCAGAGTATTGGACCGATTCTGGATAACACCTACACCGTGCCCCGAAACTTGGCACTCCTCTTTTCCTAATCACCGAAACTCAGAATCTGCCAAACCAAGTTGAATTAGCATCCTCATCAACCACACTACCAAATTACAACCCCCGACCCCAAAACTGAAAATCCGACAGAATTTCCGTAAAATCCCAGATTTTCACAGAAACGTCAGAATTCAGAACCAACCTAGACAATGCAAGATTTCACATTGACAAACATCATACAATAAGCAGAACTGATCAAATCCAACCTTAACCCTTCATTACCCGCCATTTTCCGATAATCCCGATTAATTGCAACTTTTTCATTCCTTAACTGAATTCAACATTTCAAACTTCCATCCACTCCTAAATTCAACCCCAACACCATATTAACATCCAATTCAATCAAAATGAACCTCTAACATTGAAAAAGAATCATTCAAAGATTCGGTTTTCAACCAACTTTTTATCCAATTTCCAATTCAATCCATTCCGACTTCCAAATAATCATATTAATCACCAATTCCACTTCCTAAGCATGCTTACTAACCAATTACACCAAAATCAACAAAACCCCTTCACCTTTCAATTCGGCCAAAGAGGGGTTTCTCACCCAACTTCCATTTCAATCCAAACAAAGTTCCATTTGCACTCTTTAATCACCAATTACATTCCTAAACCATGAATGCTATCCAATTGCACCCAAACAACAAAATCCATCAAGAACATACACTTATAATTTCGGCCAAAAGGGGGTTTTTCCCTCAACTTGTTTTCCATCAAATTAAATCCACACATAAGCTTAGAATCATGCTAGGATTAACATACTTGAAGCATGAAACAAGATAACAACCACACACCATTTTGGAAAATCCTCCAAAAATCGGCCAACATAGGTTTTTCTTCCAACTTGTGTTTTCCAAAATCTAACACTTGATTAACACTCTCCTATCACCCAAGAACAACATACTAAAAGATGGGAGGGAGAGGATCACTCTAGCTAGTAGCTAAGAACAAACCCATCAAATGCAAAAACTCTTCTTTTCACCACTAATCTTCCAAATTAATGAGAAAAGAGAGCTTAGTGAGTTACTTACCCCATAAATCACCCAATTCCTCTTTGATTTCTTGCAAGAATGAGAAGCTCAAGCTTGGGTGGAGGTCATCCATGGAGGCGGCAGCAGCTCACGAAGAAGAAGAAGAGAAGAAGAAAAGAAATAGAAATGAGACTTATCTCATTTTTAGAAATATTAACCATATATATATATATATACTTATATATTCCCTTCCCTTTAAACCCATACTCCTCATCTTAAATTGGAATAGGACATGTGTCCCTTCCTCCTTCCCAAAAAATCTGCTGAATAAATCAGCTGCTGCAGCCCATACGTTTTTTTTGTTAATTTTGCACCCCTTTGCAAATTAACTCCCAATTTTTCCGAAAGTTCCAATTCTTTTTGCCCAAAAATAATTACCGAATTCCAAAATTAATGAAACTCGGACACAATCTTCAGAATGTTATATCATGCACAGAACATTTTTCAGAAATTCATTTGCCTTTCCGGAGTGTCCTACCGAGCTCGCTGAACCCGAACCCCCGACGTGCGGCGTGTCAACTCGAACCGAAATTCCGTCACTCCCAAAATTCTACAAAAATTCCCATAAATTCCATCTTAAATTCAAATACAACTTACCCCAAAGCCGTCAGAAAATTTCCATCCCGAGTCCCGGGATTCCCGTCCCGAGCCCGGGAGTCGCCGAACCGAACGTCCCGCCCCAAATATTAAACTCCACAACCAACACCGGGCGTCTCCACGACTCCAAAACTGCAAGCGGCTTCCCAAACAGAGGTCTCGAGAGTGCTACCGAGCCCGCTGTACGTCCCCGAGGCGACCCCAACAACCCCGGCGCCGGAAAAATATTTTCGGCGGAAACGTCCGGGGGACCCACACGACCTCAAATACGGAAGGGTTCGCCAAAATGATACTCGGATAGGGCTCGGGAGCCGTCTGAACGCCGAAAAACGTGACCCGCAGGCCAAAATCGGAGCCCCGGGTCACCCGGTCGCAACCCGCTCGGGGTGACCGTAACAGGGCTTACCCTGTTATTAGTGCATGAATTGCATGTTTTGGTTTTATTTTCAGTTATATGCGCGAAATATTTGTAGGTTGCTTCCACAATCTTTCCGTTTTCGGGTCCGCTACGCGCGGCAGGTCTCGATGGACCTGCCACCTCTCGTTCTCCGGCTTCCGCTTCCGGCGTCCCGGCGCCCCCGCCTCCGCAACCGGGCTCGGGCGGCGTGCGGTGACAAGTTGGTATCAGAGCAGGTAAGTGACCATATTGGTCGTCAGTGGTGACTTGTAGTATCGACTATTGTTGCACATTTTATTTTAGAATGGTTTGGTACGGAGATTGGCCACCTCCTTACTCAAACCACTTCAAAATAAAATTGTGGAGCAAAGTTTGGTCCTTCAAGTTATCCTGGTGGTTGCAGAGTACGGGATCTAGAATTTTGAGACTTTGGTAAAAGTGTTACAAGTTAAGGGTTGTGGAAAAGTTTCAGGTACGTAAAATTGTGTGTTAGGAAAAGATTTGGTGAAATAAGCATGAACTGCTTCTGTGATTCTGTGAAATGCATGATTTTATCATTTTGCAAAATAACTTCTGAGTTAAGCACTGCATTGCACTACAGAGCCTTAGAAAGCTGCTGCTAGTTTCTGTAGGGATTAGAGGTGACTGATCGGTCTGGACTCTGTTTGGTCCGAAATGTCTCAGGTTTGGTTAACACGCGTAGACAGCGTGATTTGGTACCGGAGGGGCGGGACTGGAATCCCACACCTCCGTGGGATAGGATACGGGTTCAGTGTAACCCAGGGTCTGAACAACCACACTCACCACCCCGAGGTTTAGTGGTCGTAAGGACCCCTCTCTGATTTGGTATCACCGCCAGCCTAGCTGGTTCAGAGGCGGCAGTAGGCAGGGGAAAATCTGTTTATGCCACGGTAAGGGTACTTTGATCGGTGGTGATAGCAAGACTTAAGCCACCGCTCGCCATAGTTTTGGGATCGGTAAGTGAGTGACTCGACAAGGGTGGTCACTACGACACCTAGACTTCTCGTCGGTCCTATTAACGACGAGGAGATCTGGGGCACCAGTCTGGCGAGGTCAGACTTTTGGAGAGGTTTCAGAGTCTGAATCCCCCCCCCCGAGGTTCAATGACCGAGGAGGACCGGAGGTAGTAGAGACTTGGTTTGCAGGAATTGACAAACTCCGGGAGGGAGGCTATTCTGAGTCGGTTGGCCGCCGGAATAGCGGCTACTCCGGCAGATTGCTTCAGATTCGAACCGGAGTTCGGATTGACCCGATATCGATTTCTAGTGTCTGGCGGTGTCGGACATTTCCGCGGAAAATATTTTTCGGGGCGGGGGTTGCCGTCGGACGATTTTCGGGATTACAGGCGGAGAAATGGCTCGGGAGTGACCCGGGACTCAGTTGCGATTTTGAGGAAGATCCGGAGTCGGGATATAATTTACATTTTTCTGAAGAAAAATGTTACGGTCGAAATTACGGTTTCGGGCGGTTTTCGGGCTCGGGCGAGCCAAGTGTGACACTTGGCGAAATGTGATTAGTGGAAAGTATTGGACTTGGTCTCTTGTTATTTCTAGTGATTATGATTCACTATGATGTCAAAGGATGTCATTTGAAAAGCACATGACGTATTATTACAAGACTTAAGTTTTGGCGGTCTTGGCGCCCGTAGTCTCGGGCGCAACCCAACGCGCCGTGAGGCGTGGGTTTCAGCGAGGTGGCCCGAGACCTCGGTGAGCGACAACAGCTTCAGCCACCCCTCCGTCGCCGCAGCTCGGAGCGGGACGAGTTTTCCTTTTACGAAGGGAGGCCACGGTTATCGGGGAGGCTTGAGTCGGCAGGAAGTCACTGTAAGGTACTATATTTCCGAATGAGATACCGGTTCATGCGTTATTTGATACAGGAGCATTTGTTTCCATTGTAACACCGAAATGTGTTACATTTCTGTATCTGTCTGTTAGTACCTTGCCTCAAACGCATTTAGTAAAAACTGCTGGGAGTCAGTTTCTGTTTTCCAATGGGATGGTTCGGGGTTGTGCGATATCTGTAGGCGGACATCTGATGGTATCGGATTTGTTGATTTTAGACACGCCGAACTATGATATTATTCTTGGGATGGACTGGCTATCCAAGAACTCTGTGCACGTTGATGGTGCAACCCGTACTATTATGGTTTCTGGAGAGGTACTACCTCCCACGACTCCGATTGGTTTGACTATCGCGCGACAAGAAGAGTTACTGATTCGGATCAGTCGATAGCTGGTGTAGGGAATGCTATGATCTGAATGAAGCTGGTATTAGGTTGAAGTTGGATGGTTTACCGTTGGTTCGAGATTTTCCGCAGTATTTCCGGAGGAGTTACCGGATTACCATAAGAGCGGGAATTGTGTTTGACATCCACTGCAATGGTCTTGCTCCGATATCTATTCCTCCTTATCGGATGCCTATTTCTGAGAGGCAGGAGTAGAAGAAGCAACTGGAGGAATTACAGAAAAAGGGCTTCATCCGACCGGGCACTTCACTGTGGGGTGCTCTGGTTCTGTTTGTTAAGAAGAATGATGGGACACTCTGACTTGGTATTGATTACAGACGGTTGAATGCACTTATTGTGAAGAATAAGTATCCGTTGCTAAGGATTGACGATCTTTTTGATCAACTTCGGGGTTCAAGAGTTTCGTCTAAGATTAATTTCCGATCTGGGTATTTTCAGCTTAGGGTGAAGGAAGAGGATATACCTAAGACTGCTTTTCCGCACCCGATTGGGACACTCGAGTTTACGGTCATGCCATTCGGGCTGACCGATGCTACAGCGGCAATCATGGATCGATGCATCGGGTGTTCCACCGTACTTGGACCCATTTCTGGTGATTTTTATCAATGATATTCTGATATATCCTCGGGATGAGGATTCGCATCGGGATCATCTGAGGGTAGTTCTGCAGACACTTTGGGAACATCAGCTTTACGCTGAATTCTCAGTGTGAGTTCTAGATTCGGGAAGTCACCGTTCTGGGACACATTATATCTGAGCATGGTGCATGCGTGAATCCGGAGAAGGTGAGGGCGATTCGGGATTGGAAACAACCTACCGCGATACGGGAGATCGGGAGCTTCACGGGGTTAGCGAGGATATTATCGGAGATTCGTGCAGGGTTTTCTATTCGACATCTCCGCTCATGCGATTGACCAAGAAGGGTCAACCGTATATCTGGTCTGAAAGGTGTGAGCAGAATTTTCAGGAGTTGAAACGGCAGTTGACTAACGCTCCGATTCTGACTTTTTCAGATCCGATCTTACCGTATGTGAATTATACGGATGCTTCCACATCTGGTTTGGGATGTGTGTTGGTGCGAGCGTTTTGTGGTAGCTTCGGGTCGAGGCATGCGACCGCATGAGCTGAACTAACTGACACATGATCTGGAGTTGACTATAATAACTTATGCGCTGAAACATTGGAATCAATATCTGTTTGGTAATAAATTTCAGATTCTTACCGACCATAAGTCTGAAATATCTGTTTACACAGAATGAGCTTAGCATGAGGCAGCGCAGATATCTCGAATACATTAAGGACTATGGTTGTTGTATCGAGTACATCTCTGGCACGGGCAACACGGTTGCCGATGCTCTGAGCAGGAAGTATACCGGCTTAATTAAGAGAGGAAATGTCGGTGACTGGTCTGAGAAGAGTGGTCTGACTTTCCTTTGGCACATGTGGCAGCTATGGGAGCGTGCTCAGGTTATTACATTTATTATACATTACGAGTGGCTTGATAGGATGCGCGAAGCGCAAGGTAGATATTTTGTATTGAAGAAGTTATTTGTTTAAGATAAGTATTTATTTGTTACCGACGTTTCAGTATAGGCAGGTATTTCTATACTTCTGAGATCGCCTTTATGTACCTGAGGATCAGGAGTTCTGGAATGAGATTTTAGAGGAGGCACACTCGGCGGTTTGAGTATCGAGGAACCGGCAGGGACACTGCAGACTTTGCCCATTCCAGTCCGGAAGTGGGGCAATGTTACTATGGATTTTCTGACTGCACTGCCCCTGACACGGTCTCGCCATGATGCGATCTGGGTTATTGTGAATCGGCTGATAAAGTGCGCACACTTTCTGCTTATTCGGGTCATAGACCCTCTGGAGAAGCTTGCCGGCTTTACATCAGGAAGATTGTACGTTTACATGGAGTACCGAGACTCCATTGAATCGACCGTGATCTGCGTTTTACAGACGGTTACGATTGCTTTTCATGAAGCGTTGGACACGCGACTCCATATGAATACGATTTATCACCCAGACGGACGGGCGGTGGAGCGGGTGATTCGATATCGGAGGATATGTTGCGAATCTGTATTTTGGATTTTGGAGGAGTTTGGGACTAGCGATTGCGTTGATAGAGTTCTCGTACAACAACAGCTTTCAGACTACGATTGGCATGATACCATTTGAGGCGTTGTACGAGAGGAGGTGTGTGACACCATACTGTGGGACAGATGCGTCTGATCGGGTTAAGCTGGGACCCGAGCTTTTTGAGGAGTCTACGGCGAAGATCAGTTATTACAGCGCGGATTAAAACCGCGATGACAGCACTGCTGCTTATACGAACCGCCACCGTAGGCTCTGGAATCGAGTTTGGTGACAAATTAGGCGGAGGTAGCGCCGATCAGAGGGACAGTAAGATTCGATGGGCGGGGCGAGTTACCCCGAGTTATGTCGGTTATCATGAGTTTCCAGAGTAAGTTGTTAGGTTGGCCTTACCCCCAATTGTTTACATTTTATGTGGTACCTTCCGGATAGCTTGTTGTGGATCGGTTAGATTTAGGTTCGATGCTATGCAGGGTTGTCTGGTAGAAATACTGCAAGCGTCTCGGGTGCAATAAGATGCACCCGGAGGGTGGGACGCCGTGAGGCTCTGTATGGTAGTCTAAACTACCACTCCCACCGCACCAGTACGGTGGTCCGATTGTTCTGGGTTAGAGGGGTGTTCATATTTCTGGTTGGTAGCGACACCTGTCGGGTTGGTTCAGGCTACTCTTGGAGGACCAAGAGTTCTAAGGGGGGGAGAATGTTACGGTCACCCCGAGCGGGTTGCGACCGGGTGACCCGGGGCTCCGGTTTTGGCCTGCGGGTCACGTTTTTCGGCGTTCAGACGGCTCCCGAGCCCTATCCGAGTATCATTTTGGCGAACCCTTCCGTATTTGAGGTCGTGTGGGTCCCCCGGACGTTTCCGCCGAAAATATTTTTCTGGCGCCGGGGGGTTGTTGGGGTCGCCTCGGGACGTACAGCGGGCTCGGTAGCACTCTCGAGACCTCTGTTTGGGAAGCCGTTTGCAGTTTTGGAGTCGTGGAGACGTCCGGTGTTGGTTGTGGAGTTTAATATTTGGGGCGGGACGTTCGGTTCGGGCGACTCCGGGGCTCGGGGCGGGAATCCGGGACTCGGGATGGAAATTTTCTGACGGCTTTGGGGTAAGTTGTATTTGAATTTAAGATGGAATTTATGGGAATTTTTGTAGAATTTTGGGAGTGACGGAATTTCGGTTCGAGTTGACACGCTCGCACGCGTCGGGTTCTGGTTCGGGTTCAGCGAGCTCGGTAGGACACTCCGGAAAGGCAAATGAATTTCTGAAAAATGTTCTGTGCATGATATAATATTCTGAAGATTGTGTCCGAGTTTCATTAATTTTGGAATTCGGTAATTATTTTTGGGCAAAAAGAATTGGAACTTTCGGAAAAATTGGGAGTTAATTTGCAAAGGGGTGCAAAATTAACAAAAAAACGTATGGGCTGCAGCAGCTGATTTATTCAGCAGATTTTTTGGGAAGGAGGAAGGGACACATGTCCTATTCCAATTTAAGATGAGGAGTATGGGTTTAAAGGGAAGGGAATATATAAGTATATATATATATATATGGTTAATATTTCTAAAAATGAGATAAGTCTCATTTCTATTTCTTTTCTTCTTCTCTTCTTCTTCTTCGTGAGCTGCTGCCGCCTCCATGGATGACCTCCACCCAAGCTTGAGCTTCTCATTCTTGCAAGAAATCAAAGAGGAATTGGGAGCTTTGTGTGATTCTGAGTTTCGGTGGTTAGGAAAAGAGGAGTGCCAAGTTTCGGGGCACGGTGTAGGTGTTATCCAGAATCGGTCCAATACTCTGGATTTTGAGGTAAGGGTTTGGTTCTGCTGTTTTTGGTAAGATAGGTGTATGTTTAGTTTCATTTTCTGAACTGCAGTTATTTCAGTATTATATGCCTAGAGCATATTCTGTAGTCTGTAGGTGTATGTTTTGTAGCACTTCTGTTTTGCAGGTATTTCGGAAATTTCTGCTTTAAGGTAAGTTCTGTGATCTGTAGGTGTATGCCTTGTATCATACTCTGTCTGTTAATTTTACGTTTGTAGGAGTATGCCTTATGGCATACTCTGTTTGTTAACACTACGACAGTTGTGGGTTCGCTACCCCAGCTGGTGCACCATGCTTCTGTAATAGCTTCGGCTTCTGACTCCCCTTAGGGGGAGGCTGTCGTTCCGATTTGTTATAAGGTTTCTGGCGATTTAGAATCGCACGTCCTTCGGGATTCCGATTTATTTTCTGTACATGCATGCTATTCCGTATTCTGTTGCATATATTGCTATTTTTCTGTTTTGCAGGGTTACATATACTTATCTTACCCCAAATCCCTTACTGGGTCCTTTTAGGACTCACCCTTCTTTGGGTTCTGTTTTTGGGTTTCAGGTAGACCTGATAAGCGGCCTGCGGAGTAGGATTCCGTGAGGGTTCTACCTTGGGTGTGTTTTGCAGCAGTTGCACCTTGCGGTCCGGGATTGTGTACTTGGTGTGAATCCCGCGCAAGGTACTTTGTTACTTAGGTTCTAAGGTTGGCTCTGTAGTTGCATATGCACACTATCTGTATTGCTATGATGGTTGTATGTCTGTATATACATTTGTATATTCTGTTCTATATCTGTTCTCAGCGCTTGGCGCTTGCTAGACATTTTAGGTTCTGTGAATCCTGTATGTATATGTGTTTTGGTGCGTAAGCACTCGTCCAGGGAGGGCGGGGCTTACTCTGTTATTAGTGCATGAATTGCATGTTTTGATTTTATTTCCAGTTATATGCGCGAAATGTTTGTAGGTTGCTTCCACAATCTTTCCGTTTTGGGTCCCCTACGCGCGGCAGTCTCGATGGACTGCCACCTCTCGTTCTTCCGGCTTCCGCTTCGGCGTCCGGCGCCCCGCCTCCGCAACCGGGCTCGGGCGGCGTGCGGTGACACATGTGTCCCTCACTTTTAAACCCAAACCTCCCTTGCCGCCTCACTCCTTTGTCCTTTCCCAAATATTGCTGATTTGTGGGCTAATTGTAATTTAGTCCTCCAACTCTCCAAATCTTTGCAATTTAGCCCCAAACGCACCTAACAAACCCCAATTGAAACCAAAACTGACCCCAACCCTCAAAATATCATAACACACCCAAATCTTGTTTCCAAAATCCATTTGCAAATCCAGAGTGTCTTACCGTGCCCGCTGAACCCGAGCAAATCCCGACGTGCGCGTGTGTTGGCCCCGAACCACAAATCACACCATGCCCAAAAATCCTCAAATATTACTACAAAATCCGTCTCGTGACATAACATACTTTACACCCATGCCGTCGGAAAATTTCCATCCCGAGCCACGGGATCCCCGTCCCGAGCCCCGGGAGTCGCCCGGGACCGTACGTCCCGCCTCATAAAATATACTCCGTAAAAAGATGCAGGACGTTCCCACGATTCCAAATATGCAAACGGTTTCTCATTCTGAGACAACTCCCCGACCCCGTTGTACGTCCCGAGACAACTCCCCGGCCCCGAAAAATATTTTCGGTAAAAATGTCCGGGGGATCCACACGACCTCCAAACCCGAAGGATTCCCAAAAATAAAGCTCAGATAAGTCTCGGGAGCCGTTTAATAGCCCAAAAACATGACCCGCAGGCCAAAATCAGAGCCCCGGGTCACCTGGGTCACAACCCGCTCGTGGTGACCGTAACATGAAGTACTCAAGGAACAATCGGGAAAACTCCTCCCAGTCTATACCTAGATCCTGCTCTTCTCTACGCTCATACTCCACTCTCTTACCACTGTGTACACTCCTCCACCACTGATCTGCTTGCCCGACTCCATGCCAGTAAACCAAGTCTCCGCTGTTTCGGGTCCTCCTCTACCATCAAACTTTGTAGGATTCAGACGCATGAATCGTTCAAGCAACCTGACTTCTCCTGATCGGAATTCCTGCTGATTCTGTCACCTACGAGACCTGCGAGAACTCTCTGACTCATCATAATCATCATCCCTATGTCGTTGACGATGTCGATGACTCTCATCATCCCGGTGCCACTCCTCCTCAGAACGATCAGATCTCACCTCACGGTCAACCTCTGAACGTACCCTCATATCCCGAGGGTGTCATCTCTCTGCATCCTCCTCATCGGTACTCTTCTCCTCCTCCTCCTGTAATGAAGTACTAGTACGAGCTGTGGCAGGTGTGACGATGTTCTCCTCGCTCCGCAACTGCTGAACCCTCGGAACTCCCTGAGCCACTACAGGCAACAAGGCGGTGACTATATCTCAAATCAGCTCCAATGTATGTGCAAAGTCGGGAGGAGCTTGTTGTTATTGCTGAGGATGTTGTTGCTGCCCTGAATCCTGTTGTTGGCTGACATTTCTTGGAGGGTCAGGATCTCTGTCCCGCTCCTCCTGATCTCTCTCTCTCTCTCTGGCGGCGAGTATTAACCATGGTTGCTGGAAATTCATATATACAAAGAGCACATACAAAATGGTTAAGTATCTAACAGAAGCTAGTAGTGGTATTTCTATAGGCATGACGCAAAGTATTTAATCTCAGAATCACATATGCATATCAGACACATCCACATCTATATGACATTAATGGAACAATGAAACATATCATTATAGGAAACATATCGCCTCTGCGGAAGCTCACGTGATACCACCTTTTATCAAGAATGCCGGTGGTGTAAAGCGGGAACCGGACTTGGGAAACAGTAAACGGAGTTCCCTTGGTATGGTAGTCCAAGCCCTTTTTTTAGGAGATTTGTTGATTTGAGAGGGGTGTGTCAGAACGTAGTAGGAATGTTGGAATGGTCTGACCCTGAGTTTGACGGAGAAACCGAGAAATTCCAAACCTGAAATGGCTTCAACCAAACACACTTCTACAACATGGATAGTACAAAATTCACTCACATTCATCACCAGAACATATGCACCAAACTTAATCACATAATCCTTGCTCTTCTATTTACTAATGTTACTAACTTGCAATGGCAGCAAAAGAGATCATCTGAACACAAACACACATATACACATATGTAACAAGACGTGCCTTGCTCCCACTGAAATGGGCAAGCTCACGCCCCTGCTCCGCAGGCTCCAAAATACAACAGAACACGAGCAATCCTTATATATACATATGTGATGCAACATATATACACACATGCATGCGTTTACATGTACAGAGCCCAAAACCTAGTGTTCAGAGTACATACACACGTGGAGGGATCTGGTGCAACAAGATCCTTGAAACAAAACTCCACGTAGGACACCCGCTGCTGCTAGACAGGTAACAGAAAACAAAACCGTCAGTAAACTCATAATGTGCTCAAATAAGGGTCGGACTATGCAAATGAGCAGAAACCTCAATCGAGATCACCCTTTACAAACTCAGAAAATCAAACTCAAATACAGTAGTACCTGAAATCAAAACACAAGTAAACACCCGAGATATCTACTCTTCGGGTTTCTTATCAAGTGAACCTGAAAAGGTAAACATATTTAAGGGTGAGTCCTCGATGAGAACTCAGTAAGGGTCAGGCATAGGATAAGGTTTTTCAGAAATTCTAGTAATCCCGAGCTTATACACCTGCACAAGAAAACACAAAAATACCAAATGCAAAACAAATATAAAAGTAATAATAATAGTAACTCTGAACAAAACGACAGACCTCTGAGGCTTTTAGCCTTACAGAAGAGGATTTTCCATAACAACAAAACTAACCAATAAAGTATATTTCCTGAGGCGTGGTACCAGCCCGGGGTCCGGATTCCCGCTGCCGTCAGAGCAGAACAACATAACAAAATTAAAAGAAAACTTACCAGACAGGGTATCCTATACCCTATACCTGCACACCTAAACCTATGCCATAAACTGAGTTCGGTATCACCGGGCCCCACCCTCAACTCGAACTCAGCCCCAATTAACCCTGACAAGCATATTATAATTATCCCAGAATGCAGAGTCAAGGAAAACTGAACCCTTACCAACTTTACCCGAGGCAGGAACCTTTCTACTTTTCCAAACAGTTCAGACGTGAATTCGGCAGTACTCTGTCAGTTTTCTCGTACTCCTCCTTAAGACAAAATGGCAGCTGAACACCCAAACAACACTTAGAACCCAAAATAATCCACCGACAAAAGTATCACAAATTTACCCAAATTTCAAACGCTCACGGTTTCCAACCGGAGCCACAATCACAAAAACCGATTTATAAGGAGTTAATTATTTCTCCTAAGAATCGATTTAACCAACTCACATTCAAGATTTTGGTGAGAAATTGAGAGATCCACTTTGCTTTTAAGCTTCAACCATGGACGTGCAGAGAAGAAACGTGAAGGTTTGTTTCCGTTTCTTTCTTTCTAATACTATATATATATATATATATATATATATATATATCATAATAATATAATATTATTACATGTATCCTTACTAACACACACCTCACTTCACTTTCGTTTCTTTCACCGCCTCACTCTCCTGCCGCTTTTAAATTTTCATTTTCTTTCTTGTTTTTTTTACTTTTCAACTTTTCCCGCAAAATATCCATTTTGACCCCGAAAATGAAAATTTTCAAAATGGTCCGTAACGCACGTACGACCTCAAAAGTGCTCAAAACTCTAAAAAATGAGGTCTAGATAAAATTCCGGGACACGCTGATCCACAGAAAATATGATCCACATGTTTAAAATCGAGCCCCGGTCTTCACGAGAATCAACAAACGGCAGACATATGTACAAATATACATCAGAAGTCATCCCGCACGTGTCGTTTGTAACAACAATTATAGTCTTCCTCAAATTCGGCCTCAACATGCTTCTTATACCAAAATCCATTTCAATCCAATTAGGGTTCCATTCACATGCTTAATTCAACAATTAAACATTCCAAGCATGCTTACTAACATACTTCACCATAATCACCCAAAATCATATCAACCTTCACATATTCAATTCAGCCCATTTGGGTACTTCTCATCCAACATGCTCACCTTCAAATTGAACCCTAATATCAACTCCTAATCATGCTAGGAACAACATATCCAAAGCATGAACCAAGATGACATCAATTCAACATACTTAGAATTTAGGCAACAATTCGGCCATTTAGGGTTTCTTAACCCAGGGTGTTCTTCCATAATCCAAACCTTGATTCCTACACTAAATCATACCAAGAACAACATACCCAAAGCTTGAAGCAAGAAGATGAACAAATCATCAAGCTAACGCTAACATGAATTCGGTTTCAACCTTGCAAATCAACCTCAAATCATGCTTCAATCATACCAACTCTTGAAGAAGACAAGCTTACCTCAAGCTTACACCAAGAACAATCATTCATTAATCCTTGAAAGATGAAGAACACATGAGAGGTAGAGAAGGGAAGAGTTCACGGTTTGTGTGAAGGAAGAAATGAAGAAAAAATCTCATTTCTTCCTAAATTCTTACCTTATATACTTTCCAAAATTGTGACTCACCACCTTAGTCACCACCTTAGTCACCTAGCATACACCTTAGTCACCTTGGTGACTCACACACCAAGCCAAATCCGAAATTCATAAGTGTTGAGATGTTATCCCGCGCCAACTTCACCCGAGTAAATCCCGATGTGTGTGCTTGCTTTCCCGAGTCAATAATCCCGTCATGTGTGCTTGCTCGATTATCACCGCATTACTCATCCCTAGTCATAACACACCTTACACCATTGTCGTCACAAATTTTTCATCCCGAGCCCCGAGCGTCGCCCGAGAACGAACGTCTCGACCCCGAAAATATATTCCGTGAAAAAGTGCGGGGTACTCGTGCGACCTCAAATATAAAAGCATTCCCAAAAATATTACTCAGAAAAGATCCGGGAGTTGTCTGACCAACCTAAGACATGACCCGCATATTTGAAACGGAGCCCTGGAACACCAAAGTCACCACCCGATCGGGGTGACTGTAACAACGGTAACATGAGGAGGTTTTATTCTTCCCTTGTTCTTCATGTCCGGACCCGTAGCGTTCCTTTCAACCTTCCCCTTCCCTCGGGAAGTTCCTTCGTCTGAAGGCATCGTCAAGTACTCCCTCAGGAACCTTTCTTGATAAGGTGTCCAATGTACCTCTTCAACTAGTAACATTGTTTGGTATCATGTCCGGTATCCCTGGGGAACTGGCAGCACATGAAAGAATTGCGCTTTGCCTCTTCCGGTATGGCCCTCGGCCAATTGATGCTACCACTTCCTTGCCTCTGTAGTGCTGCAAGGTTGCTAGTCCGGGTGGAGTTGAGGGGGGTGAAATTCGTGCTCCTCTCGAAGGGCTTCCTCTGTCCTCCCCAGCTCCCTGGGTGCCTAATGACAGCAGGTTTTGGTTTATCTCTCCTCTGCTCCCTGTTGTCTTTGTTCTCATGCTTCCCCTCCCTCTGGGACAGCAATTCCTGTGCGATCATGTGTTCCTGGGTGACCGCGTATATTTCTTTGACATCAGTGAAGTTCTTTCGGGACAACTCATAAGGCAATCTGGAGTTCGGGAGGAGCGCCTTTGTGAAGGCCATGATTCGGATGTTGTCCGTTAGGTCCGAGGCATGGATTGCTTCCCTGTTGAATCTTTCAACAAATTCCCAAATGCCCTCATTCGGTCTCTGTTTGATATCAAACATTTGGATGGCCCTTTTTGCCGATCTCTTGCACCCGATGAAGTGGGTGGTGAATTTGACTGCCAGGTCTCCAAACGAAGCAATAGAGTCCGGGAGAAGAGAATTTTACCATGCCGATGCCTGACATCCCAGTGCAACTTCGAAGCAGTTGCAGACGGCTGTTTCATTTGCTCCCTTAAGTTCTATTGCCCTCTTGTACTTTCGTATGAAAGCATCCGGGTCTCCCGTACCATTGTAGACCTCGAGCGGGTGAGGCAGGCTGAACATCCGGGGCATCTGGCTATCCCAAATTCGATGAGTGAACGGTCCATCCTCAGAAGCCGCTTCATACTCGGCCTCTGGCCAACTCGAGATTCTCTCAACCTGCTCCAGGCGGTGTAACATCTGTCGAATAACCTCGTCCCAGGGGTCTCCAATTGTCAATTTCTCTAGTCTAGGAGACCACTTTCTTCGATTCTCCCTAGGGGACCTGGACCTCTTCCGGCTATGTCGGTCCAGGGAGTTAGCCTGTTGTGACACTGATCGTCCGATTCCATGACCGGGTGATATCTGTTGTGAACGTTGTTCGTCTTGTGGCCGATTGTGTAGGTTGCTCCGTTCTTCCTGGAGCACGACTTGCACTGGCAGGACTAGATCCAGGTCTAGTTGTCGGATATCGCTCCAATCGAGGCTAGAGGTTGGTCGTAAGGAGGTTGCTCCATGAGTTGTATCTTTAGAGGAACTCTGGTAGCTGGGATCGGACATGCGGCCGTCGGTTTTGTTGGAATTCTTAGCGCACCAAGTACTTTTGAGGTGTGAGTTTCAGCTCAAAGTGAACTGAAATGAGTTCTATGAAACTCAACTATGTGAGATTGTGACTATATGGAACATGATGTGATCACCAAAAATGATCAACTCTTGGAAGGATCTAGCTTGGAAGATGAACAAGAACAAGATGATACTTTCGGCTTCTCCAAGAACCTCTTCACTACAAGATGAAGCAATGCTTGGAATGCCTAGGGGAGGAGATGGATCTAGCACCTCTTAACTACTTGATCAAGCAATACTAGATATAATTCTTGAACCAAAATTATGGAACAAGGGAATGGATTGTAGAAATGAGAACCAAGAACCAAAATGATCTCTTGTAGAAGAAGAGAATTTCGGCTGAAAATGCTTCAAAATAAGTTCTACCTTTACAATGTCTAGTTGCTAGTTTAAATAGGAAAGGTAAGTGGAGGTTATTGTCCAAAGTGTAGTAACACTTTTGACAAACACCCTAGGGTTACTTACCATTTCCATGATACAAAAGAAATCATAATGATACTACTAAAAATGGTGAGGGAAAAGTGAAAGGTAACCACCATTTGTGGTAATGGAGGGCAAGGACCAACCATTACTACAAACTAGTGAGTAAAGACCTCCACTTTAACCTACTTTTCCTCCCATCTTCCAATAACATAAATATTGTTCAAATATAAGTCAACTAAGATAAAAATCTGATATAAATGGACATTGGGCCGAAATTGGAAGAATTTGGGCCCCAATCATGGTGGCGCGTGGCCCACACGCGCGGCCTTAAGTGGCGCGTTGCGCGCTTGGCGGCGAGTTAGGATACTTCCGGTCATCTCCAAGGTTGGGGAAGGCTAGGCAGCTGTCCATGGGTGGTGGCGCATCGGTCCGGGGCGGGGGTGAGCGCGTGGAGCGCGTGGGTGAGGGGTGGTGGCGCGTGAAGCGCGTGGCGCCCTCCTCGTCTTCAAGGGAAGTGTAGGTGATGCTTCCCAAATGGTTTGGGGTCTTCTCCACTTGAATTCCCATGAGTTGGAGCTTGAGGTCTTGGTCTCGATCTTCATTCCGCTCCTCGGTTTGTGCCATGATCCTTATAAATGCTTGGAGCTTCTCTTGCACCTTCTTTGACCTAGACCGTGTCATGGGCCCATTGAGGCCTTGGAAGGGGCTTGGCATCTCTTGTGTGGAAGTGGGGTGGATGTCCACATCATTCCCTTCCTCTTGAAAAGAATCCGACCTCGGATTTAGTTCTTCCATATCACCTTCAAAAGGAAGTAAATCACAAACATTAAAAGTTGCATGAACATTATATGAACCATCACATGGCAAGTCAAGAACATATGCATTATCATTGATCTTCTTTGTGATTTGAAAAGGCCCATCTCCTCTAGGTGAAAGTTTGCTCTTCCTAGCTTGTGGAAACCTTTCTTTCCTAAGGTGCAACCAAACCCAATCCCCTACCTCAAAGGTTCGAAATTTCTTGCCCTTGTTCACCCTTTTTGCATAAGACTCATTAATCTTGTTAAGTTGTTCATGAACCTTAGCATGCAAGTATTTCATTTGTTGAGCTTTCTTTTGACCACTGACATCCATTTGATCATCATGATTTAAAGCAATCAAGTCCAAAGGGGTTAAAGGGTTAAAACCATATACAATCTCGAATGGACTAAATGAGGTGGAGGAATGGTATGCACGATTATAAGCAAACTCAACATGTGGCAAACATTTCTCCCATTCTTTCAAATTCTTCCTAAGTATGGTTCTCAAGATAGTGATTAGGGTTCTATTAGTGACCTCGGTTTGCCCATCAGTTTGGGGATGACTAGAGGTAGAAAACATTAAGCTAGTTCCCAACCGAGACCACAAGGTCCTCCAAAAGTGTCCAAGAAACCTAGAGTCCCTATCACTCACAATTGACCTAGGAAGTCCATGATATTTAACCGCATGCTTGAAAAACAAATCGGCCACTTTAGATGCATCATCACTCTTATGACATGGAATGAAATGTGCCATTTTAGAGAATCTATCAACAACCACAAAAATAGCATCATGTCCATGTGAGGTCGTAGGCAATCCACTAACAAAATCCATGCTAATATCAACCCAAGGGAGAGTAGGAGAAGGAAGAGGAGTGTACTTCCCTTTCGGTTGGAGAGTGGCTTTTGCCTTGTGACAAGTGATGCACCTTGCACACATCCTTGTGACATCTTTCTTCATGCCCGGCCAATAGAAATTTTCTTTCAAAGTCTCTAGTGTCTTTTGGACACCAAAATGGCCCATTAGGCCGCCACCATGGGCTTCTTTAGTGATGACTTCCCTCATGGAACTCCTTGGTATGCATAGCCTTTTAAACTTAAACAAGAAGCCATCAAATATGTGGTAGCCATTTCGGCCACCCTTAGCACAAGAAGCATATATCTCACCAAAATCAAGGTCATGCTTATACATTTCTTTCAAACAATCAAATCCTATAATCTTAGCATCAAGAGATGTAAGAAGCACATATCTCCTAGACAAGGCATCGGCTACAACATTTTCTTTCCCTTCTTGTACTTAATCACATAGGAAAATGATTCAATGAACTCTATCCATCTAACATGCCTTTTATTCAAGTTGCCTTGACCTTGGAGGTATTTCAAGGAGAGGTGATCCGTATGAATCACAAACTCCTTAGGCAACAAGTAATGACTCCACACTTGCAAAGATCTCACAAGAGCATAAAGCTCTTTATCATAAGTGGAGTAGTTCAATGTAGCACCATTCAATTTCTCACTAAAATATGCAATGGGGCGGCCCTCTTGGTGCAAAACGACACCAATGCCAATCCCACTTGCATCACATTCAATCTCAAAGACTTTCTCAAAATTAGGTAAAGCGAGCAAGGGAGCACTCATCAATTTAGACTTTAAAGCAAGAAAAGACTCCTCTTGGGCTTTACCCCATGCAAACACATTATTCTTTTTAGTTAACTCATGTAAAGGGGCGGCAATAGAGGAAAAGTCCTTGATAAATCTCCGGTAAAAACTAGCAAGACTAAGAAATGATCTCACTTCGGTTATGGACTTAGGAATGGGCCATTCCTTTATTGCTACCACTTTACTCTCATCAACCCGAACACCATGCTTTCCCACAACAAATCCAAGAAAGTTAACTTCACTTGTAGCAAAGACACACTTTTCAAACTTAGCATACAACTTCTCAAGCCTAAGTGTATCTAAAACATGCTTCAAGTGATCAATATGCTCAACATGATTCTTGGAATACACCAATATGTCATCAAAGTAGACAACCACAAATTTTCCAATGAAATGCCTCAAAACATGGTTCATTAATCTCATGAAAGTACTAGGTGCATTGGTTAGTCCAAAGGGCATCACATTCCATTCATACAAGCCAATCTTAGTTTTAAATGCCGTTTTCCATTCATCACCCTCTTTCATGCGAATTTGATGATATCCACTTTTCAAATCAATTTTAGAGAAAACACATGAACCACTCAATTCATCAAGCATATCATCAAGTCTAGGGATAGGATGTCTATACTTTACAGTGATGGTGTTGATGGGTCGGCAATCCATACACATCCGCCAAGTGCCATCACTTTTGGGCACTAAGATGACCGCACGGCACAAGGAGAAAGGCTCTCTTTGATGAAGCCCTTTTGGAGCAACTCTTGCACTTGGGTTTGGATCTCCTTGGACTCTTGAGGGTTAGTCCGATAGGCGGCCTTGTTGGGAAGTGGAGCACCGGGAATCAAGTCAATTTGGTGCTCAATCCCTCTATATGGGGGAAGGCCGCAAGGGTCCTCATATACCTCCTCATATGCCTTCAAGAGATCCTGCACATCCAAAGAAAGAGAAGACACTTGTTCAAGGGTTAGCATGCATGAAGTTGGAACCATGAGAAAACAAGTTTTGTTTTGCAAAAGTGCTCTTTTAAAATCTCTCTCTTTGGCCAAGTGGGGTATGCACTCTTGTTTTCTCTCTTGCTCTCTTGAAGTGTTTCCCACATATGCACACTCCTTCTTTTCTCTCAAGGATCCTTGATCCTTCTCACTCTTTTCTCTCTTCTCCCTTCCCATTTCCCTCCTCTTACCTTCAGCTTTGTTAGCCAAATGGATTTGGTCTTGTAAAGCTTGAGTGGGTGTGAGTGGGAGTAGGGTTAGGTTTCGGCTTTGATGGGAGATGATGTACTTGTTGGCATTTCCATGATGAATGGCATCCTTGTCAAATTGCCATGGCCTCCCAAGTAAGATGTGAGTGGCTTGCATCCTCACAACATCACAAGTGATGGTGTCTTCATACTTGCCAATTCGGATTGGCACCTCAACTTGCTTCACCACCTTGACAAATGATCTATCATCCACCCATTGGAGTTGGTAGGGTTTCGGATGCAACTTGGTTGGGAGGTGCAACTCATGGACCATGTCTTCACTTGCGGCATTCACACAACTACCGCTATCCACAATGAGGCTACAAAGTGTGTCATTCACCAAGGCTCTTGTTTGGAAGAGATTCTCCCTTTGTGAAGTTTCGGTCAACTTTGGTGAACTTTGGAGAACTCTCTTTGTGACCAAGATATGCCCCTCAAGAGGCAACTCTCCCTCTTCTTCGTCGGTTTCTTCATTAGGAAGTTCATGTGGAACTTCCTCCTCATCTTCACTTGAAATGTCACCATTGGGTCGGATCACCATAACTTTCTTGTTGGGACATTCTCTTGCATAGTGTCCCTTGCCAAGACACTTGAAACATTCAACGGTTCTTGCTTGAGGTGGCGGGTTTGTAGGCTTGGAGGGGTAGGGTGCTTTCGGTAGTGGGTTGGAATAGGGAGTAGGGTGAGATGGGGGTTTTGGTTGTGCATGGGAGGGGTAAGGAGGCTTGGAGGTGGCGGTTTGGTAGGGTTTGGAGGTGGAGGGCTTGTTGGCGGTAGTGGACTTGCTCCATGAGTTTCGGTTGGAAGCATGGTAGGAAGTGTAGGAACTTCCTCTCTTGAGTTGCTTCTCAACTCTTATGGCTTTGTGCACTAGCTCTTGATAACTTCCATAATCACAAAGCTCCACCGCACGAGAGATGTCATCTCTCAAACCATACAAAAATCGAGCCATCTTTGCCTCTTGATTCTCCTTGACATTAGCCCTCATCAAGGCACTTTCAAGCTCCTTTTGGTAGTCTTCAACACTTCGGTTGCCTTGGGTGAGGTGTTGCAACCTTTGAGCACATTCTCTCTCGTAGTAGCATGGGATGAACCGAGCTCTCATGGCATGCTTGAGCTCCTCCCAAGTGGCAATGGGAGCTTGGCGGTTTCTAGCTCTTGCTTGGTGCTCTTGCTCCCACCAAATGATGGCGTAGTCATGAAGTTCAATGATAGATAGCTTGAGTTTGGTAGCATCATTGTACTGTCAAAGACCCTTGGTTGAACTCCTCCGGATCACTTGAACCATAGAAAGGTGGAACTTGAAGCTTCACATTGTTGAGAGCTTGTTGATCGTTGTTCGGTTTCTTGTGGCCGATTGTGTAGGTTGCTCCGTTCTTCCCGGAGCACGACTTGCTTTTGGGGCGGTTCCCTCCTTGTGGCATCGGTCACACCTTGGGCATGGGAGCTCTCCGGTAGCTTGCCTTGAGCAATCTCAAGTCTTGTAACTTTCTCATTGGTAGTGACCATTTGTACTTTGATCTCTTTAAGCTCTTGCATGAGGTTGACAAGAGTTTCTTCCAACGTTGACTTAGGAGGAGGAGGAGGAGGAGGTGATGAAGATGAATCGGTTGACTCGATCCGGAAAATATGAAGTCTAGTTGTCGGATATCGCTCTAATCGAGGCTAGAGGTTGGTCGTAAGGAGGTTGCTCCATGAGTTGTATCTTTAGAGGAACTCAAGAAATGGTAACTTTGCACTTTACAAGGTAGCACTTTCACTTTGCAAGAAATGGATCGGATGTGCGGCCGGTTTCTTTGAAGAAACTTTTGTTGGAATTCTTAGCGCACCAAGTACTTTTGAGGTGTGAGTTTCAGCTCAAAGTGAGCTGAAATGAGTTCTATGAAACTCAACTATGTGAATTGTGGCTATATGGAACATTTGTGTTGTTTCATGAGTAGTAACTACTTACTAGCATCCTTTTATACAAAATAAGAATATTTTGGTAAAATGACAAATGGTTTGGGGTCTTCTCACTTGAATTCCCATGAGTTGGAGCTTGAGGTCTTGGTCTCGATCTTCATTCCGCTCCTCGGTTTGTGCCATGATCCTTATAAATGCTTGGAGCTTCTCTTGCACCTTCTTTGGCTTTGGCAAACGAGGTGCATGGTGTATGCACCCTAGTGCATGTGTGCACATCTCTTAGACGTTACCAAGTGATTTCAGCCATGAGAGCCTAAAAGTGGTGAAGAGGCACCTCAAGAGAGGCACCCATTCGCCCAAAGAGGAGTTACTTAGCATTTGGACAAGGGAGTGTACAAGGAGGGAGTAACCACTCCTTAAGCCGAAAGTATGTGTATTTTCGGCCATAAGGAGTTGTGACTCTTCCTAGTAACTCCCTACATCATCTATAAATAGATGATTTGGCCACAACACAACACACACTAAAGAATCCGAAACTTCTCTCTTCTCTTTTGTTCTTAGCCAAAATATTAAGCATTCCTAGAGCATTTTGGGTGAAACGTTTTTTGTGTCTCTCTAACACAAAACAACCTCATTGCATCACATGCAATCTGCCCTCATCAAGGAATTCGAAGGCCTGAAGATTCAACCGGAAGACTTGGAGCAAACGTTTGGAGCAAGGACAAAGATCCTTACGCTGTTTTCTCAAGGGTGCAAGGTATGCTTCCTATCTCTACTCCTTCCTCTTCCTTCTCCTCTTTCTTCCATGTGAAAGAGGAGAGGCATGATTATGGAAAACACATCATGCTATGAATTTCTAAATCTACAGGTTGAGCCTCCTTCTTCCGTGTCACAGCCATCCCGCCCGGTTGCGGAGGCGGGGCCGGCCGCGACGTTCGGAGACGGAAACTACGGCGGAAAGCGCGGTAACGGTACTACGACCCGCAACCTACAAGTCACACACATGGCAAGTATACAAAATATCTCAACCATTCATGGTGAGCCCCGCCCCACGAAAACGGGCGAGCACTCAACCACTTCCAAACGCGCAGTTCATGGAATACCAATCATTACTCATGACAGGCAGAACACAGAACCCATTTTATACACAAATCCAATATAGGCAAGTCGGGGCTCCGCCCTCGACTCAGAAGACAACAAAATCAGAATATTATCAGAATATAACCAGAATACATGTCATAAACAAACCCATGATCTGTTATACATGCATGCAACTACAGCTACAGAGCCATTGAACAAAAACCTAGATATACCTAAGTGCGGAATCGGAAACCTTCTCGCTCAAAGGATTCCCGCACATGGTACTGCTGCTGCTACTGCTAAACACACCAAAGAGAGAGAAGTGAGTTAGTTAACCACCAAACCAATATAACCAAAATCTGATACAACACCCAAACCCTCTACCGAGACCACCCCTTGTAACCGAACCGAACAGAACCAAGGTTCCACAATGGAACGGATATTACCTGAAAACCAAAACAACAGAAAGCACCACGGATCTCTATTCCGCCGGTTGCTTGTCAGGCCGACCTGAAAGGTGGTAAACATATAAGGGGTGAGTCCTCGGGAGGACCCAGTAAGGGCTGAGGTAAGATACAGTTTTCTTAAGAACCATCGAGCAAAACCTGCAAAACAGAATAACACAAGCATATACATGTATATATAAACATAAAGCATAAGGTGAGCCGGATTCCCATCACATGCGATCCAACCGCTGACCCACAGAACGACAGCCCTCTCCAAGAGGTCAGAATATATATATAGAACAGAAGCACGGTACCGGCTGGGGTCGCGATCCCCAAACTGTCGTAGGGTCACAGAAGTATATCGGCACCCCCAGTGTTACGGTCACCCCGAGCTGGTTGTGACCCGGGTGACCCGGGGCTCCGGTTTTGGCCTGCGGGTCACGTTTTTGGGCGGTTAAACAGCTTCCGGGACTTATCTGAGCATTATTTATTGGAATCCTTCGGGTTTTGAGATCGTGTGGGTCCCTCGGACATTTTTCGCCGAAAATATTTTTCTGGGGCCGGGACTTGTCTCGGGGCGTACAGCGGGCTCGGTAGCGCTCCCGGGACCTCGGATTGGGAAACCGTTTGCATTTTGGAATAGTGGGAATGTCTCGGATCTTTCTACAGAGCATATTATTTGGGGCGGGACGTTCGGTCCCGGGCGACTCCCATGGCTCGGAACGGGAATTTTTTGACGGCTTCAGTGTAAGTTATGTTATATTTTAAGACGGATTTTATTGTAATATTTGTGGAATTTTGGCATGATGGGATTTTGGTTCAGGTCAACACGCGCGTACGTCGGGAATTACACGGGAGGAGTTGGCGCGGGTGGTGCGCCAAACACTTAGCCATTTTACAGATTTGTGGCTAGTGGTGAGTCATGTTTATGGGTTAATTGGCATGGGACAAGTGTCCCATGACTCACCTTATCATAAGTATAAAAGGGATGAGTTTTATGGAAATAAAACATTTGTTCATTTCTTCTTCTTCTTCCTCTTGCCATCCGCCATAGCCTCCATCCTTCAAGCTTGGTGTTCTTCATCTCTTGGCTGGAATCAACAAGGTTTTGGACTCCATAAATTGGTAAGCTTCTTCTCTTCAAGTATTACAAGTTGGAAGCATGATTTGGTTGGAAAAAGAGAGGAAAAACCGAATTTAGGATTTGTTCATAACTACTAGTTGTGATGATCTTCTTGCTTCCATGTTTTAGTATGTTCTTCTTGGGTTGGAGAGGAGTAAGAATCATGGTTTAGATTTTGGAAAAACATCTTGGTTTCAAAAACCCTAAATTGCCGAATTATTGGGTAATTTTCCAAAATGATGTAGAGTTGTGTTCTTGAATCATGCTTTGGATATGTTGTTCCTAGCATGATTCTAAGGCTTTCTATGGTTTCAATTTGATGGGAAACAAGTTGGGTAAGAAACCCCTAAATGGCCGAAACTTTGGCTAGGGTTTAAGAATTGATTTTTGCTGTTTAAAATGAAATTGGTTAGTAATCTTGCTTAAGATGTGTAATTGGTGGTTAAGGTGAGTGATTGGAACCTTGAATGGGTTGAATTGAAGGTTTAGTGAAAGTGGGGTTGAGGCCGAAATTAAAAGGGAAACTTTATCCATGTTGGTGTTGTGTTTTGGGTGGTTTGGATAGTAATTTGGTATCGGGGATGGAATTAGGTGCGTAACGGTGTTTGAAACGTCGTTTTCGGACAATGGGAGCAAAATTCACCTTTATGCGGGATTACGGGTATAGTGTCTGGAAAGTGGGGTTTAAAGGTTGGAATATGTTTGTGGGTGTATGAATAATGATGTTCTAGCTCGGTTTGTGAAACCGAGCTTTTTGTGGATTTTTGCGGGAAAGTGCGGGAATGTGCGGGTTTGGTTCTGGGGGTCTAATTTGGTGAGTTCTGATAGGGTTGTGGTTGTTCAGCTTGTTTCAGCATTGGTGGAGTGGTGTGGGACCGTAAAAGTCAAGTTTCACTTTTCGGGCCAGGAGCCAGGATTTCCCGGGATTTGTCTTTGGGCGGCTTTTTGAGGTAAGGGCTCAACTTCTCACGTTATGCATTCTGGGCATTGTTGTATGTATATCGGGTTTAGTTCAGGCGGGTTCCGGGTGAGGACGGTGGTTCAGTGATCCCGAGACCCGTCACATGGTAAGATGCATGTTTGTTCTGCCTCAATGCCCGGGTGGTCTTGGAGGCCACGGGTTCATATTTTGTTCTGTACATCTACACCAGGTGCCGATATTTCTATTTATATTTTCATGTACATGTTCTGTTCTGTGACGAGACCCGGGATGGTCTTTGAGACCATTGGTGGTACATGGTTTGGTTTAGTTTTGTCCGCACTGGAGGGTGCCGACATTCTGTGTATATCCGCACTGGGGGTGCCGATATACTTCTGTGACCCTACGACAGTTTGGGGATCGCGACCCCAGCCGGTACCGTGCTTCTGTATATTCTGACCTCTTGGAGAGGGCTGTCGTTCTGTGCTTTGTTATAAGGGTCATTTTGGCGGTTGGACCGCGTGTGTTGGGATTCCGGCACCTTATACTTTGTGTTTATATATACATGTATATGCTTGTGTTATTCTGTTTTGCAAATTCAGCTCGTTACTTCTTAAGCATACTGTATCTTACCTCAGCCCTTACTGGGTCCTTCAGAGGACTCACCCCTTATATGTTTACCACCTTTCAGGCCGTCCTGACAAGCAACCGGTGGAGTAGAGATCCGCGGTGCTTTCTGTCATTTTGGGTTTCAGTAGCAGCAGCAGTACCACGTGCGGGAATCCTTTGAGCGAGAGGCTTCTGATTCCGCACTTAGGTATACCTAGGATTTTGTTTGATGGCTCTGTAGCTGTAGTTGCATGCATGTATATCAGATCATGAGTTTGTATTTGATGTATACTTTGGGATATATTTTGATTATGTTTCTCTTCTGAGTCGAGGGCGGAGCCCCGACTTGCCTATATTGGATTTGTTATGAAATGGGTTCAGTGTTTTCTGTGTTTGTTGCAATGATCAATGTTTGGCACACCATGAATTGCATGTTTGGTAAATGTTGAGTTATTTTGTATACTTGCCATGTAAGAGTTTTGTAGGTTGCAAGTCGTTGTTCGACTATTCCGTCATTTGAGCAAAATGCTCCGTTACCGCGCTTTCCGCCGTAGCTTCCGTTTCCGATGTCGCGGCCGGCACCGCCTCTGCAACCGGGCGGAGTGGTCGTGACACCCAGTGCGGATATACACAGAATGTCGGCACCCTCCAGTTCGGACACAGAACAGAACATCGGCACTCTCAGTGCGGACATAGCCAAACCGAACCAAACCAAGGAGCACCCGTGGTCTCTAAGACCATCCCGGGTCTCGTCGTAGAACTGAACATATATATACAAATCTAAGGGTAGACAGAAATATCGGAACCTGGTGCGGATATACAGAACAGAATATGAACCCGTGGCCTCCAAGACCATCCGAGCCTTGAAACAGAACAAACGTGCATCTTACCATATGACGGGTCTCGGGATCACCGAACCACCGCCCTCACCCGGAACCCGCCTCAACTAAACCCGATATACATACAATTATGCCCAGAATGCATAACGAGAGAAGTTGAGCCCTTACCTCAGCAAATCTGCTCCGCGGTACAAATCCCGGGAAATCCCAGCTCCCGGCCCGAAATGTGACAACTCGGCTTTTAAGGTCCCACGCAATTCCACCAATGCAGAAACAAGCTGAACAACCACAATTGAGTCAGAACCCACCAAAACAAACCCCCATAAACCAAACCCGCACAATCCCGCACTTTCCCGCAAAAATCCACAGAAAGCTCGGTTTCATAAACCGAGCTAGAACATCGTTTCACACACCCACAAACATATTCCAACCTTTAAACCTCACATTCCAGACACTTTACCCGCAACCAAGCGTAAAGGTGAATTTTGCTCCTATTACCCGAAAACGACATTTCAAACACCATTACGAACCTACTTCCATCCACGATACCAAATTACTATACAAAACATCCAAAACACAACACGAACTTAGTTAAAGTTTCATTCTAAGTTTCGGCCAAACACCAACTTTTCACCACACTTCCAATTCAAACCATTCAAGCTACCAACCACTCACTTTAACCACCAATTTCACATCTTAAGCAAGATTACTAACCAATTCTACCTTAAACAACCAAAACCATTCACAAACCCTAACCCTTAGTTTCGGCCAAAGAGGGGTTTCTTACCCAACATGTTTTCCATTAAATTGAAACCATAGAAAGCCTTAGAATCATGCTAGGAACAACATATCCAAAGCATGATCCAAGAACACAACTACACCATTTTAGAAATTCACCCTTAAATTCGGCAACCTAGGGTTTCTTCATCCATGGAGTTTTTCCAAAATCTAAACCATGATTCTCACTCCTCTCCATCCCAAGAAGAACATACTAGAAGATGGAAGCAAGAAGATCAACAAAACACATAGCAAGGAAGAAACCCTAAATCGGTTTTCTCTCTCTTTTCCCACCAAAACCATGCTTCTAACTTGTAATTTCATGGAGAAGAGAAGCTTACCAATTTCTTGAGCCCAACCTTGATGATTTCCAGCCAAGAAATGAAGAACACCAAGCTTGAAGGAAGTTGGCAATGGTGGCGGCACCAAGGAAGAAGAAGAAGAAATGAAGACAAAATGTCTTAATTTCCATAAAAGTCTCCTTTTATATTTTCCAAGGGTGAGTCATGGGACACTTGTCCCATGCACCTTGGTCATAACCCATGACTCAACACTTAGCCAAAAATCTGAAATTGGCTAAGTGTTGGTGCGCCAACCCGCACCAACTCTAACCGCGTAATTCCCGACGTGCGCGCGTGCCGGCCCGAACCAAAATCCCGTCATGCCAAAAATCCACAATTAATACCATGAAATCCGTCTCGTAATATAACATAACTCACACCAAAGCCGTCGGAAAATCTTCGTCCCGAGCCCCGAGATTCCCGTCCCGAGCCCCGGGAGTCGCCCGGGACCGAACGTCCCACCCCAGAAAATATACTCCATCAAAAGATACGGGACGTTCCCACGATTCCAAATATGCAAATAGTTTCCCATTCCGAGGTCCCGGGAGCGCTTACGTCCCGAGACAAGTCCGGGCCCCGGAAAAATATTTTCCACAGAAATGTCCGGGGACCCACACGACCTCAAAACCTGAAGGATTCCCATAAACATGACCCGCAGGCCAAAACCGGAGCCCCGGGTCACTCGGGTCACAACCCGCTCGGGGTGACCGTAACATCCTCCCCCCCTTGGGACTCTTGGTCCTCCAAGAGGGGTATCAACCGTTGGTACTGCTCGGGGTAATGCTCTCTGATATCCTTCTCGGTCTCCCAAGTCGCTTCCGGGTCAGAATGATGTGACCACTGAACTTTGACCATGGGAATCAACTTACTGCAGAGTTTCCGAGTATCTCGCGCCAACAAGGCTATCGGTACCTCCTGATACGACAAACCGAGGTTCCAGCTGAACCTCCTCCATTGGAACCGTCTGCACCGGATCCAGGATGCACTTCTTCAACATGCTGACATGGAAGACATTGTGCACCGCAGACATACTCGGAGGTAAAGCTAACCTGTAAGCCAATCTTCCCACTCGCTCCAAAATCTCATAAGGTCCGATATACCTTGGAGCCAACTTACCCCGTCTGCCAAACCTGACTGTCCCTCGAATCGGCGCTACCTTCAGCCAAACTCTGTCGCCTACCTCAAATTCCAGATCTCTGCGACGCTTGTTCGCATACGAGGTGGTGCGGTCGTTCGCGGTTTTCAACCGCGCCTGAATCGTCCTGATCTTAGCGGTGGTCTCCTCAATGAGCTCGGGACCCAGCTCAGTCCTGTCAGATGCCTCAGTCCAACAGTGCGGTGTCATGCACCGTCGCCCACACAGTGCCTCAAACGGTGCCATGCCGATAGTACTCTATTAACTGTTGTTATATGAAAACTCCACCAACGACAACTGCTTATCCCAATCTCCCCGAAATCCAAAGCACAGCTCCGCAAGATGTCCTCAACAATTTGAATCACCCGCTCCGACTGTCCATCAGTTTGGGGATGGTAAGCTGTACTCAGATGGAGTCGCGTGCCTAAAGCCTTATGAAAGGCTCCCCAGAACCGTGTAATAAAACGCGGATCTCGATCAGACACAATGGAGTCTGGCACACCATGTAACCGAACCATCTCCCTGATATACAGATGGGCAAGCTTCTCCAGAGAGTCTGTCATCCGTATCGGCAAAAAGTGAGCACACTTCATCAAACGGTCCACGATAACCCAGATGGCATCGCGGTGAGACCGGGTCAGGGGTAGTGCAGTCAGAAAATCCATCGTGATGTTGCCCCAGTTCCTGACCGGAATAGGCAAAGTCTGCAATGTCCCTGCCGGTTTCTGATGCTCCACCTTCACCCGCTGACAAGTGGCACACTTAGACACATGTGTGGCAATGTGTCTCCGCATACCCGGCCACCAAAACTGGGTACGCAAATCCTGATAAATCTTCTCACTACCGGGGTGTATACTCAACCGGCTCGAATGTGCCTCTGTCAAAATCTCATCCCGCGGCGTCTGATCCTCTGGCACAAATAACCGATCCCCAAAGTACAGTAATCCCTGCCTGTACTGAAATGCCAGTAGTACTGCTCCTTTGTCCTCTCTGGACAACTTCTTCAATCCCAGATCCTTCCGAGTGAATGGTCAAACTGCACACCTGAGCATGCTCCCAGTGCTCCCACTTGTGCCAAAGGCACATCAAATCATTCTCCTCGGTTCGACCCTCCGTACTGCCTCCTCTGACCATTCCAGTGTACTTCCTACTCAGAGCATCGACAACTGTATTGCCTTTGCCTGCGGTGTATTCGATACTACAATCGTTGTCCTTGATGTACTCGAGCCACCTGCGCTGCCTCATGTTCAACTCCTTCTGAGTGAACAGATACTTCAAACTCTTGTGATCCGTGAAAATCTGAAACTTGCTGCCAAGTAGGTAGTGCCTCCACTGCTTCAGCACATAAATTACCGCTGCCAACTCTAGATCATGTGTCGGGTAGTTCTGCTAATGCGGTCGAAGCTGTCTCGACCCATAAGCTATCACATTCCGCCCCTGCATCAATACACATCCCAACCCGGACATAGATGCATCTCTGTAGATCACATAAGGTAAGCTCGGGTCGGGTAGGATCAAGATCGGTGCGTTGGTCAGCTGCCGCTTCAACTCCTGGAAGTTCTCCTCACACTTCTCTGTCCACACAAATGGTTGCCCCTTCTTGGTCAACTGCGTAAGTAGGGAGGCCAAAATGGAAAAAACCTGGCACAAACCTCCGATAGTACCCTGCTAACCCCAGAAAACTCCTGATCTCCCGTACCGAGGTTGGCTGCCTCCACTCCTGCACTGCCTTGACCTTTGCGGGATCCACTGACAAACCGTGCTCATCGATGATATGTCCCAGAAAAGACACCTCCCGAATCCAAAAGTCACACTTTGAGAACTTAGCGTAAAGCTGGTGTTCCCAAAGTGTCTGCAGAACAATCCTCAGATGCTCCCGGTGTAAGTCCTCATCCCGAGAGTAGATCAGAATATCATCGATGAACACCACCACAAACGAGTCCAAGTACGATCGAAACACCCGGTTCATCATGTCCATGAACGCTGCCGGTGCGTTAGTCAGCCCAAGCGGCATCACCATATACTCAAAGTGCCCATACCGTGTCTGGAAAGCAGTCTTCGGAATATCCTCCTCCTTCACCCGTAGCTGAAAGTACCCTGATATTAGATCAATCTTTGAAAAGATCCTCGCACCTCTCAGCTGATCAAAGAGATCATCGATCCTCGGCAACGGATACTTGTTTTTGATGGTGATGGCGTTCAACCGTCTGTAATCAATGCACAATCTGAGTGACCCATCCTTCTTCTTAACAAACAGAACCGGAGCACCCCACGGTGAAGTGCTCGGGCGAATGAAGCCCTTCTCCTAAAGTTCCTCCAACTGCTTCTTCAGCTCCACCATCTCCACTATCGGCATCCGATAAGGAGGAATGGAAATGGGAGTGGAACCTGGTTGCAGATGAATCTCAAACACGATCTCCCGCTCTGGTGGCATCCCAGGCAAATCCTCCAGAAATACCTGCGAAATATCCCGGACAACTGGAATCTTATCCAACTCCAACCGAGTATCTGCCGTGTTCAGATCATAGCACTCCTCCGAGTCCACTATCGGGACCTGATCTAAAACCTGCAGCTCCATGCTGCTCCTAACCACCTTCAACCCATCAGAGCCTGAGAGGGGTAACACCTCTCCAGAAACCGTAATACTACGGTTGGCACAATCAATGTGCACGGAATTCTTGGACAGCCAATCCATCCCAAGAATAATGTCATACTTCGGTGTGTTCAACTCCAGCAGATCTAACATGATCCTGCGTTTACCAATGGATAGCACGCAGTCCCGTGCCATCCCATTGGAAAACAAAAACTGACTCCCAGCCGTCTGCACCAAGAAGACGTCCGGGAGCTCACTGATAACCAGGTGGAGAGACTCGGCACACTTCTGTGCCACAATCGAAACAGATGCTCCAGTATCAAACAGTACACGTACAGGTGTATCGTTCAGAAACAACGTACCTTGGAGTGCCCCTCGCCGCGATGTCTCTCCCCGCTCAATCTGGAAAACCCGTCCTGCTCCAGGCTGCTGTGGCGGAGGTGGTGGCTGAAGCGGACGCCTCTGTTGCGGTGGTCTTGGAACGCCCCGCTGTGAACAGCGCCCCCGGGGTGCGTTGGGCTGGAACTGAGACTGCGGACGTAAAGCACTGCTGGATCCATGTCCCAGCGTCAGAGGGCAATCTCGAATCAAATGATCACCTGCCCCGCATCGCAGGCACTGCCCCACCTGCCTAAAGCATGGCCGGCCGGGGTGCTGCCTGCCACAACTCGCACAAGTCGATGCTACTGGTGCCACCCTGCTGCCCCCGCTGCTCTGCCCAGTCCTGCCTGATCTTCCCGTAGACCTGGATGAACCCTGCTGTGCAGGAACTCTCCCTCTGTCATGAGATCGATGTGGTAGGTATCGACTCTCAACCTCCTCCTGCTCGAGGAGTTGGGCCTTCTGAACAGCCTCATGATAGGAAGTGATATCCAGGGGCCTCAGAGCCCACCTATAGTCGGGGCGTAGCCGGCGGATGAACCTCTTGGCCTTCTCCTGCTCCATCCCATAGTACTGTGGTACATAGCGAACCAGCCGGTCAAACTCCCGCTCATACTCTCCGACAGTCCTGGTGCCCTGCTCCAAATCATCAAACTGTGACTGTCGGAGATCCTTGACTGCATCCCCGACATACTGTCGATTGAAGTAGTAGGCAAACTTCTCCCAGGTAAGGTCCAGATCCTGCCCACCTTCCCGTGCTGTATCAGCTCTCAGTCGGCCCTGCATGCTCCTCCACTAGTGATCTGCACTATCCTGCAGATTAAACGTCGCCAAAGAGACCTTAACCTCTGATGGAAGATGCAGCCTCCCAAGGAGCTTATCAACTCCCGCAAACCAAGTCTCTGCCGCCTCAGGCCCTCCTCGGCCGTTGAACCTCGGAGGGTTCAAACGCTGAAATCTCTCCAAGAGTCTGACCTCGTCAGACTGATGCCTCTGCTCTTCCCGTCGTTGGTGGAACCGACAGGAAGTCCCAGTGTCATACTGATCACCCTCCTCAGAATCACTCTCCTGCTGATCCTGCACACTGAGGTGGCTGCTGCCCACCTCCCGATCCGAAAGCCTCTGCTGTGGCCTGACCGGACCTCCCCGTGCCTACTGCCGCCCCGAACTGCTGCTGGCGCGGAAGGTACCCAAAGAATCGTTGTACCTGACCCAACACCTGTATCACATCAGGAGTGGGTCCCTCTGACTGTTGAACGCTCTCAGACTGCTGAACACTCGGGGGGTGAGTGTGGCTGTTCAGGTCTTGGGTTCCTCTGAACCCGTCTCCTAACCCTCGGAGGTGTGGGATCCCGGTCCCGACCCTCCGGTACTCGCTCACGCTGTCTGCGTGTAGTGACCATGCCTGAAACCAAACCAATCCAGACCATATAACCAAAACAGTTAACTCTCTCTCTCTACCAAAAGCTAGCAGCAGTATTCTAGGGCTCTGTAGTGTAATGCAATGCATGATCCAAAGATTCTTTTCAGAATCACACAACCAAAAATCATACCCTTAAACACAGAATCAGATCATGTTCATAACATAGAATCACATCATATAACACCCAACAATCATAAAGGTACCCGGATTATGTCGGAAGCCCGCACTCGAGCTCCGCGTCTCCAAAGTCTAGAATCTGCCCGGAGTACCCCGAACCTCCCCAAAGTGCTCCAAAGAACCGCCCGCTGCTCCACATCCATTCCAAGGTGGTTCAAATAAAGAGTTGATCAGGCTCCGTACCGAACCGCCTCAGAATGAAACGTAGAACGGTGGCTTGTACCTCGGAGTCACTTCCGCAGATACTTACCCATGAACTGGCATGACTGCTCCAAAAGTCCACTCCTGGACTTGTATACTTGCCTACCACACTCCATACTGAAACTGATCATACTTTACCTTTCGGGTCACACCGACCCGACCTGCTCTGATACCAACTTGTCACGACCACCCCACCCGTTTGCGGAGGCGGAGCCGGCCGCGACATCGGAAACGGAGGTTACGGTGGAAAGCGCGGCAACAGAGCATTTTGCTCAAATGACGGAATAGTCGAACAACGACTTGCAACATACAAAACTCTTACATGGCAAGTATACGAAATAACTCAACATTTACCAAACATGCAGTTCATGGTGTACCAAACATTGATCATCGCAACAAACACAGAAAACACTGAACCCAATTCATAACAGATCCAATATAAGCAAGTCGGGGCTCCGCCCTCGACTCAGAAGAAAACAAAATCAGAATATAACCAGAACATATGTCATATACAAACCCATGATCTGTTATACATGCATGCAGCTACAGCTACAGGGCCATTGAACAAAAGCCTAGTTATACCTAAGTGCGGAATCAGAAACCTTCTCGCTCAGGAGATTTATGCACGTGGTACTGCTGCTGCTGCTAAACACCAATATAACCGAAATCTGATACAACACCCAAACCCTCTACCGAGACCACCCCTTGTAACCGGACAGAACAGAACCAAGGTTCCACAAGGGAACGGTCATTAATTGAAAACCAAAACAACAAAAAGCACCCCGGATCTCTATTCCGCCGGTTGCTTGTCAGGCCGACGTGAAAGGTGGTAAACATATAAGTGGTGAGTCCTCGGGAGGACCCAGTAAGGGCTGAGGTAAGTTATAGTTTGCTTAAGAAGCATCGAGCAGAACCTATAAAACAGAATAACACAAGCATATACACGTATATATAAACATAAAGCATAAGGTGAGCCGGAATCCCATCACATGCGGTCCAACCGCTGACCCACAGAACGACAGCCCTCTCCAAGGGGTCAGAATATATATACATAACAGAAGCACGGTATCGGCTGAGGTCGCGATCCCCAAACTGTCGTAGGGTCACAGAAGTATATCGGCACCCCCAGTGCGGATATACATAGAATGTCGGCACCCTCCAGTGCGGACACAGAACAGAACGTCGGCACTCTCAGTGCGGGCATAGCCAAACCGAACCAAACCAAGGAGCACCCGTGGTCTCTAAGACCATCCCGGGTCTCGTCACAGAACAGAACATATATATACATATCTAAGGATAAACAGAAATATCGGCACCTGGTGCGGATATACAGAACAAAATATGAACCCGTGGCCTCCAAGACCATCCGGGCCTTGAAACAGAACAAACGTGCATCTTACCATATGACGGGTCTCGGGATCATCGAACCACCACCCTCACCCGGAACCCGCCTCAACTAAACCCGATATACATGCAAATACTCCCAAAATGCATAACGAGAGAAGTTTGGCCCTTACCTCGAAAATACTGCCCCGCAGCATAACTCCCGGGAAATCCTGGCTCCCGGCCCGAAAAGTGAAAACTTGACTTTTATGGTCCCACGCTGCTCCACTAATGCAGAATCAAGCTGAACAACCACAAACCAATCAGAACTCATCAAAATAGACCCCCAGAAACCAAACCCGCACATTCCCGCACTTTCCCGCAAAAATCCATAGAAAGCTCGGTTTTACGAACCGAGCTAGAACATCGCTATTCATACACCCACAAACATATTCCAACCTTTAAATCCCGCTTCCCTGACACTTTACCCACAAACAATCATCCAAAACACAACACCAACTTAACTAAAGTTTCATTCTAAGTTTCGGCCTTATGTCAACTTTTCACCATACTTCCAAATCAATCCATTCAAGGTTCCAATTACTCACTTTAACCACCAATTTCACTTCATAAGCACGATTACTTACCAATTTCACCTTAAATACCAAAAATCAACATAAACCCTAGCTTATGGATTTCGGCCAAAGAGTAGTTTCTTACCCAACATGCTTTCCATTAAATTGAAACCATAGAAAGCCTTAGAATCATGCTAGGAACAACATATCCAAAGCATGATTCAAGAACACAACTCTACATCATTTTAGAAAATCCACCAACAATTCGGCACCTCTAGGGTTTTAGCATCCATGGAGTTTTTCCAAAATTAAACCGTGATTCTTACTCCTCTCCAACCCAAGAAGAACATACTAAAAGATGGGAGGAAGAAGATCAACCAATCTCATAGCAAGGAACAAACCCTAACTTGAAACTACCTCTCTTTTCCAACCAAAAACATGTTTTTAACTTGGAAAGAGATGGAGAAGAGAAGCTTACCAATTTGTGGAGCTCAACCTTGATGAATCCAGCCAAGAAATGAAGAACACCAAGATTGGGAGAGGATGACAATGGTGGCGGCACAAGGAAGAAGAAGAAGAAATGAAGACAAAATATCTTAATTTCCATAAAAGTCTCCTTTTATATTTTCCAAGGGTGAGTCATGGGACACATGTCCCATGCACCTTGGTCATAACCCATGACTCAACACTTAGCCAAAATCTGAAAATGGCTAAGTGTTGGTGCGCCAACCCGCGCCAACTCTAACCGCGTAATTCCCGACGTGCGCGCGTGCCGGCCCGAACCAAAATCCCGCCACGCCAAAAATCCACAATTAATACCATAAAATCCGTCTCGTAATATAACATATATCACACCAAAGCTGTCGGAAAATCTTCATCCCGAGCCCCAGGATTACCGTCCCGAGCCCCGGGAGTCGCCAGGGACCGAACGTCCCGTCCCAGAAAATATACTCCATAAAAAGATGTGGGACAGTCCCACGATTCCAAATATGCAAACGGTTTCCCATTCCGAGGTCCCGGGAGTGCTACCGAGCCTGTTGTACGTCCCGAGACAAGTCCCGGCCCCGGAAAAATATTTTCCACGGAAATGTCCGGGGGACCCACACGACCTCAAAACCCGAAGGATTCCCAGAAATAATGCTCAGATAAGTCTCGGGAGCCGTTTAACCGCCCAAAAACATGACCCGCAGGCCAAAACCGGAGCCCCGGGTCACCCGGGTCACAACCCGCTCGGGGTGACCGTAACATTCCGGCCTAGATAGGTGGGAACGGGAATGGCCCCCACGCTTCGTTGAAGGAACCTGGTCTTGGGGGCCACCACGTTTCTCACAGATGGCGCCATTTGGTAGCAGATCTTTGTGGGCTGCCGCCACGTTTTTGCGATGCTCACGTGTTCTGACGTTACTAGACGTCATAGAGCCGATTCGGAATTCGAGAAAGGAAAATAGAGGGGGTCCTCTGTATTTAGTGAGTATTGGGAAAATCCGACGACAGCAGTCAGAGTTTTTGGTTAAACATTACCCTTTAAGGTGTGGGTCATAAGTGCTTTTATAATCCATGGCCCAAGGGTGACACTATTGTAATATCCCAATATAGTACAACGGCATGTCAGATGACACGTGTCCTTAATACATTTGGGAGTATAGTTCGGGAATTTTCTTAGTATGTTCGAGTCAATTATGTCCGGTGATGTCCTTGTCTCATGCAAGTTTACGGATTATTTGGGTTTTTAATAGGACCCTTATTTTGGGCTACTGCTTGGACCTTTTGCTGGGCCTTTTACGTAGATTGGGTCTGGCGGCCTTTACCACGCTTCCAAACTCCCAACAATAGCAACAAAGAGCACATGGTAGGAGTGGCGAAGCTAGGAATTCTAGCTCGGGGGGCGAGATCGACTTAGATATAAATCTCTTGCAAAAGAACTTAATTGAAATAAGTAATTTTTTTACAAAATGATTTATATAAAATTAATGCATATCAAAAGTCATAAAAAATATAAATCTGAAGTCAGAATTACATATAAAAAATAGTCAAAATCTAACTCGACGTTCCTTCAAGTCTCTAAAATCATCAATGAGCTCATCCAAACTGAAACATTGTTCAACATCCTTCTCAATATACAAAACAAGACTATCAGCAAGAAACTCGTTGCTCATCTTATTTCGTAATCTTGTCTTTACAAGTTTCAAAGCTGAAAAAGCACGTTTGCGAGTGGGCAAAAAGAAAACAAATAAAAAACTAAATTTTAATCAGCTGCACGTGGGGTGGGGTTAGGGGATGGGCTTCCTGTTAAAATGGTTTGGGTTTTAGGGTAAATTATTTTAGGAAAAATGTTTGGGTTTGGGTTGGGTTTATTATTTTTAAGTTTAGTCCATTAATAGATATAAATTGTACCGTATAAATTCACATATTAGATATAATTTATAGATAAAATTAAAATTAGACCCTTAATTTATAAAAAAAAGTGCATTATATACAATATCCTTTAAAAAAATATGGGGGTGGCAGTGGTCACCCCTGTCATAACACACCTTCGCCAGTGCATGACAGACAATTATAAGATCCTTCCACGTACTATTATACATGTATGAAGAACAGAATGATGAAATTTCATACGTAATTACAGTAAACAGTGGGGTAAATTTGCAAACAAAATGAGGCAACAATGTTTGATGATAGCGAACAGTCTTCCACGATAATTCCAGATGATGAAATCACGCCGATTTTTATACAACCAAAAGAGAAGATACCAATATTATATCAATTCTGAACTAGATCTGGATCATTCCACTGAAATCAAAACAATTTGGGTATTCCATCAACAAGGGGCCCTTATCCTTACTCGATTACACTAGAATGAAAACAAATCGATGCTTATTAAGCCCAACTCAAAAAGAAACATTAAACGTGATATACACCTCACTCAAGTAGATTGAGGTCCTAGGTGGGATGGATCGAACTAAAGAACACCTAAAAACAAGATACGGTAGGACAGCTTCTTCTACTCACCTCCACTCTTGGTTTGAGTGGAAACAAGCAGATTTGGTGAAGCCAAAGGGTTGAATGCGGCCCTAGCACCTTCTCCCTGGTGGAAGACAACACTAGGATGAATCCTTGAGGCTTGGATCAAGCCCAAGAGCTGGAGATGGAAGATTGAGTTGAGAACCCTAACTTTCATCAAGAAGTTTTCTTTGAGAGTTTGAAATGAGTTCTAATCTGAACAGGTCAAGTGTGGGCGACCATATACCCTAAACCCTAGCTATTCTAGATCAATCCAAGGGTCTACATTGAGTGTAGGATGACCTGGAACAATTAGGAAGTCTAGAAAAGGCTTAGAGAATAAGTACAAGCCATTAGGGCAAAAAAAGGCCCCATTAAGTTACTAACTTGAGCTAAAATCCAAATTAAACATTAAATGGTTCTTAACAAGCCTCCAAAAGCTATATTCATACTTGTTTAGGATATGGCAGTTGAGTATGAAGACTTGGTGGTGGCCAAAGTGGCGGAGTGCAACCATGTGGAAGGAGGTGGGGCTTGTACAGTACAAGTGATGTCATCTCGTAGCCTGATGTGGCACTGATCATGTTTTGCTTGCACGGGTCGCTGTAGAATGGCCCTTTTCAAACTTCGAACAAAGAAGTTTGAGCTGGTTGAAGTTACTGCTCTGCTGGCGCCAAGTCGACGGTATCGCCTCCACACGTGTCGGCACTCTAAGTCACCTTATCGCCTAGGTGTAGTGTGTATATACCCCATGTCTTGCCACCCATGTTCTCTTCTTTAACTACCATTTTGAGCCCTAGATCCTCAACTTTCCTTGCAACCTCTTGAAGTTCCTTCTCTTGCTCATAACTCTCATCCATGGTGTGCATGAACAAATTTAGGGCTTCCTTCATCGTCTTAGTCTTGGACCTTGTCATTGGTGCTCTTATGTTGTGCAAAAGACTTGAAGCTTGGCTTGAATGCTCCTGTGCTTGGATGGCCTCATCATCCTTTCCCTTTTGGGAAGAATTAGCCCTCTAATTCAACTCTTGATCACATTCAAATGGAGATAAGCATTCTCCCTTATCCTTTGAACCAATTTGAAGGGTCCATCTCCTCTTGGTGCAAGCTTGTTCTTTCTTTCTTGAGGGAAAAAGGAGCTATTATAATCAAACTCTACATGTGGCAAGCACTTTTCCCAATCCTTCAAATTCTTTTTATGTAGTGTTCTAAGTATGGTTGTGAGTGTCCTATTTGTGACTTCAGTTTGACCATCTATTTGTGGGTGGTGTGAAGTGAAAAACAACAATTTTGTGCCTAGCCTAGACCATGGAACTCTCCAAAAATGACTCATGAACTTAGTGTCTCTATCACTACCAATGGTCCTAGGCAATCCATGGAACTTCACTACCTCTCTAAAGAAAAGATCAGCTATATGAGATGCATCATCAATCTTATGGCATGGAATGAAATGAGCCATCTTGGAAAACCTATCCACTACCACAAACACATAATCATGTCCCCTACTAGTCCTAGGCCATGTGGTAGTAGTCTGCATTTAGCCAAAAGAAGTTCTTCAAAGCCTCCAATGTCTTTTGAACTCCAAAGTGGCCTTCAATCCGCCACCATGAGCTTCGTCAACAAGCAGGTCTCTCATTGATCCCCTTGGAATACACAATTTGTTGGTCTTAAACAAGAAGCCATCAATCACGTAAAAAGGTTGAAGCCATTTGGCATGCAAGATCTATAGATCTGTCCAAAGTCCTCATCTTCGTCATAAAAATCTCTCAAGCATTCAAAACCAATAATCTTAGAATTCAATGCAGAAAACAGTGCATATCTCCTACTCAAAACATCTGCAACTACATTGTCTTTTCCCTTCTTGTACCTAATCACATAAGAGAAAGACTCAATGAACTCAACCCACTTTGCATGCCTTCTACTCAAATTACCTTGACCTTGCAAGTATTTCAAAGAATAATGGTCGGTATGCATAAAAAATTCCTTAGACAACAATTTTCTAGTGACCTAACCAAGGCACACAACTCCTTATCATATGTGGAGTAGTTGAGGGTGGCACCATTCAACTTCTCACTGAAATAAGAGGTCGACCCTCCTGCTGTAGTACAGCCCCAATGCCTACCCTACTAGCATCACATTCTATTTCAAACAACTTATCAAAATCAGGCAAGGCAAGCAATGGTGCACTACTCAGCCTAGACTTCAACTCTTCAAATGCCTTTTGTTGGGATTCTCCCCATACAAAAGCAACACCCTTCTTTATGAGTTCATGTAAAGGAGCTGCCACTGAAGAAAAGTCCTTATCAAACCTCCTGTAAAAGCTTGCAAGTCCATGAAAGGATCTAATCTCAGTGAAACTAGAAGGTGTAGCCAATCCTAAATTGCCTTCACCTTGGACTCATCTTTGCTCACACTATAACCAAGAAAATTCACCTCTAAAGCAAAAAACTCACATTTCTCAAGCTTTGCAAACAAACATTCCTTCCTAAGTGTGTGTAATACATTCCTAAGGTGCACAACATGCTCATCAAGTGCGATGCTATAAACAAGGATATCATCAAAATACACAACCACAATTCTACCAATGAACTCCCTAAAAACATGATTCATCAATCTCATGAAGGTGCTGGGGGCATTTGACAAGCCAAAAGGCATGACATTCCACTCATAAAGCCCCGCCTTTGTCTTAAAAGTTGTTTTCCATTCACCACCCTCTTTCATCCTAATATAGTGATAACCAGATCCCAAATCAATCTTAGAAAAGAAACAAGCACCAGATAACTTATCCAACATATCATCAAGGCAAGGGATAGAAAATCTATACATTACAGTGATTTTGTTGATTGGCCTGCAATCCATACACATCCGCCATTTGCCATCACACTTGGGCACAAGCAACATAGGCACTGCACACGGGCTCATGCTCTCCTTGATGTAGCCTTTTGAGAGAAAATCATCAATTTGTGCTTGAATCTCCTTGGTCTCCTGGGGATTACATCTATATGCGGCTCTATTAGGTAGTGGGGTACCAGGCACCAAGTCAATCTGGTGCTTTATGCCTCGTATGGTGGCAAACCGTTGGGCTCTCAAACTCATCATCATACTCCTGCAAGATGGAAGACACACAAAAAGGAAGAGAAGAAGTATGGTCAGATGTTAGTAGACAATGAGATGGTATGAAGAGGAGGCAAGCCTTTCGGTTGAGTAAGGCATTCTTGATATCTCTCTCTTTAGCAAGTGGAGGGTGTTAACAATCGTTTTTTTAGTTCACTAATTTAATTTTTTAGGGACTTATTTAACTAACCTAACTTTGATTCCAACTCAATCAAAAGAAAAGGGGCTGAATCGATTATTTTGAACTTTCAATATGGTGAGGATGTCATTTACCCTCTTTTGCTTAGCATGCAAGCATCACAAAACCAAACCAACCTCTACCTCTGCCATCTTCGTCTCCTACCTTCACCCAACCTCTTCAATCTCAGTGTAACCCTAGTCTCCCTCATATCTCTATAAATAGAGATTCCCACAGCTGAGAACTCATCAAAAAAAGGAGCTCTAGCTTTTTCTCTTCATTCCCACCGTACAACTCTCGGCCTCTCCTCCATCCCAATTTCTCGCCTTTCAACCTCTGAAACCTAACTCATTGCCACCGTTAGGTCTCCCTCAACATAGGTGCACCCCTTTCCGGCGAGAAACTGCCCGAGAGCAGCCCAACACCGAAGGAGACCCACCGGGAGTACCTATATCCACTCCCGCTCGGTCCACCCAACAGGGGCCTCGTCTCACTGCCCCATCACGAGAATCGTCTTCCTACGCCTCTAGTGAATCTCCCACTCCAGTCCTGTCGCGAAACGACGTCAAAGCGCCACTGGTCAGAAACTCCGGCAACGCTCGAAGTTTTTCGGCAACTCGCAAACCCCCTATGTTCAACCACCCAGCCAGGCCTAGCAAGCCCTCCATCGCCGGAGGACCTGCTGTAGCCTAAGTCGTCGTCGCCGGAACCCCCGTTCGCCGTGAAACCGCGCAGACCAGCCACTGGACCAGCAAACTCCGGCGCGGCTCGGAACTCACGAGGACACATGTCGCGTTTCTGTTTCAAAAGAACCCGGTAAAACTCTCTTTTAATCCTTGCTTGTTTTTATTTGTGTTAATAAAGTCCCTAACTTCTTTTCTTTTGCGTTTCTACAGGTTTAACAAGTTTTAACTTTGTTTTCTTACAGAAAGGTCACCGGACAGAGTTGTTTATTTTGTTTTTTCATGACTCCTAGTTTTCTTTTTCCCAATTTTGTTCATAATCTATTTGTTTGTTATAATAATTAATTATAATCATCTTTTAATTTAATTGTCATTATTATCTCTTTCTTAAATATTCATGAAAAATTTCCTAAAAAATATATTGTTCATGGTTTTATTTATTTATTTATTTGACATTTTTTATCATTCTTCATTATTTTTGCTAACATTCTCATCTCTCATTATTTTCGTTTACATCATCATAACAATTATAAGTTTTTCGTTATTATCATTGAACTGATTCTAGAATATCTCCCATTCTTCCAGAGTTTAACTCGGGTTTTTTGGAATCTTCGAGAAAAGACAATTCGACCGTCACACCAGACAAATTCTAAGGCAATTCGACCGCCGCTCCACCGATTTGACAGTGCGTTCTCTAAACCAAAAATAACTCTCCCACCCAACGGGAGCGAACTACGTGGGCTTTGATCCCGATTCAAACGGCACGTAGGCAGCTTGGCAGCCCGTAATCCAGGCCCAAGTCCAATTAACTAAAATTAACCCATTGTTTGAAAATGAAAAAATTAACCATTTTGCATTAATTAATTTACGGGAATAGGCTTTTATTTTGTTTTAAAAATTATTTTCATACAAATTGGGTGCCTAACACCTTCCCATTTTGTACCCAATCCCTGGACTTAAAATCTCCGGTTTTCGCAGAATTGCCTTTTCTAAATTTCGGAGTCAAAAATTGGGTTTTTCCTTAGTTTCCCATTTTCTAAAAAATAAAGGTGGCGACTCCCTCGTTTTCCCAAAATTGGCAGAAAAGCCCCCCGACGAGCGGCCCTCCCGCTCACAGAGGGTACTCCTCTTGTTTTCTCTCAACCTCTCTTTTCCCCTCGGTTCACTCTCCCTCTTGTCTTCTCTCAAAGGTTCTTGACCTTTCTTACCATCTTCTCTCACTCTCACATCACTTCTCTCACCATCTTTTCTCCCGTCCTCACTTTGAAGTTGGAGTTGGTCTTGTAAGCTTTCAAAGGTGTCAATGGTAGTAGTGTGAATCTCCTCTCACCATGCAACAAGCTATACTTATTCTTCCTGCCATAGTGCATAGCCTCTCGGTCAAACTGCCAAGGTCTCCCAAGTAACAGGTGTGTGGCCTTCATGTTCACCATATCTTGATTTGCAACATTGGTGCTACTCCCACCATCAATGATCACACTAAAAATCTCCCGTTTCACCAATGCCCTTGTTTGAAATAAGTTTTCTCTTTGATCCTTCTCAACCACTTGAGGCTATGTTTGAAGAACTCTCCTAGTTACCATCAAATGCCCCTCAATTGGCCTTTCTCCTTAACTCTCATCTTCCTCATCGATAGTTTCAACCTCACCTTCACCATTATCCTCCTCACTTGAATATTAACCATTACGCTACCCTATTGTTAGGGCAATCATAGGCATAATGCCCCTTCCCAAGGCATTTGAAGTACACAATCTCTCTTGATGGTTGTGTTTGTTGATTAGGGTTGGGGTTTGGGTTGTTTTGTGGTCTCGAGTTTTGCCTAAGTGGTGGGTGTTGGTTTCTTGGTGGAGGACCTCTTTGTGGTAGTGCCTGAGGTCTTGTAGTGGGGTCAGGTCTAGACCAAGGGTTTCGACTTTGTGGGGTTGGATATAAGGTGTGGGTAGCATGAGGTGTGACTCATCTCAACTGGCGATCTAACTTGATAGCTTTGTGAAGATCATTGAAACCCCTATACTCATGCAAATCCAACATTTTTGCTAACTTCGGCCTCAACCCATACAAAAACCTTGCCATCTTAGCCTCTTCTCCCTCTCTCATATTGGCTCTCATAAGTGCTCCTTCCAAGTCTTTGTGATAATATTCAACTAATCTTGAGCCTTAAGTCAAGTGTTGGAGTCTTTGACAACACTCTTGATGGCCGCCAGGCCCAATCTACGTAAAAATCCCATGATGGCCTAGCAAAAGGCCCAAGCAGTAGCCCAAAATTAAGGCCCCATTAAAAATCCGAATAAACCATAAACCCGTACAAGACAATGACATCACCGGACATAATTGACCCGAACATATTAAGGAAATTCCTGGACTATACTCTCGAAAGTATCAAGGAAACGTGTACTGTGACACACCACCATACTATATTGGGATATTACAATAATGTCACTCTCTAAACAAGAACTATAAATACATTCATTACTCACACCTTAAAGGGTAATGTTTAACAAAAACTCTCTCGCCACCGTTAGAATATTCCCAACAATCACTAAATACTAACAGAGGACCCTCTCTATTTCTTTCTCTCAAATTCCAAACTTATGGCATCCAGTAACGTCAGAACATGTCAACATCGCAAAAACATGGTGGCAGCCTAAACTGATCCACCACCAAATGGCGCCGTTTGTGGGAAACGTGGTGGCCCCCAAGATCAGGTTTCTTTAACGGAACGTGGGGGCCATTCCCGTTCCCACCTATCCAGGCCAGAAAGAGAAGGCTCGGCCGACTGCCGCACGGCCGATCCCAGCTACCAGAGTTCTTCTAAAGATACAACTCATGGAGCAACCTCCTTACGGCCAACCTCCAGCCTCCGTTGGAGCAATATCCGAAAACTAGACCCGGATCTAGTTCAGGCAGTGCGGGTCGTGCTCCAGGAAGAATGGAGCAACCTACGCAATCAACCTGAACGATCCTGCAGGCCGCGAGACGAACAACGTTCACAGCGGTGATCACCCGATCATGTAAACAGATGACCGGCGTGGTAGTAGGCTAACTCCCTGGACCGATAGAGCCGGCAGAGGTCCAAGTCCCCTAGAGAGCGTCGAAGAGAGCGGTACCCAAGGCCCGAGAGATTGATAATTGGAGACCCCCGGGATGAGGTTATCCGGAAAATGTTACACCGCCTGGAACATATTGAGTGAAATTCGAGCAGGCCAGAAGCCAAGTACGAAGCGACTTTTGAGGATGGACCATTTACCAGTCGAATTCAGGACAACCAGATGCCCCGGATGTTCAATTTGCCTCACCCACTAGAGGTCTACAATGGCACGGGAGACCCGTACACTTACCTCTTGGAATGGAATCCCGATCGTTAGAAGGCGTGGGAGAAAATCAAAGCTTACCTCTTTGAGATGCCTACCCTTAAGCAACCAACCGAGGATAGGCCCCTGATTGTATACCTAGTAGTAGGAGAGAAGGCCATAAGTTCGGTCCTCGTTCAGGAAGACGACCAAGGAAGACAGTGGACGGTCTACTACATGAGCAAGTCACTCCATGGAGCCGAGCTTAACTACCCTATGATTCAAAAAACAGTATACGCCTTGGTCCTCTCCGCCTGAAGATTGAAGCCATACTTCCTCGGATTCTCCATAGTAGTCCGGAGTAACGTCTCTATCAAGGACATCGTGAAGCGGTTGGATCACTCCAGAAGATTATCAAAATGGTGTATTGAACTGGGTGAATATGAAGTCAAGTATGAACCGAGGAGAGAGATCAAGGCACAGGCTTTGGCTAATTTTATTGCCGAATTTCCCCAAGAATCAGAGGATGAATGCTCAGAGAATGAGGAAAGTCCTGTGTGGACTTTATATGTTGACAGAGCTTCGGGATCGGATAGACAAGGAGCGAAATTAGTTCTTGAAGGACCCGAAGGAATGAGGGCCACCAGATCCATCAAATTCACTTTTCCAGTGACAAATAACACGGCCGAATATGAGGCCTTGATCGCCGGATTGGAGCTAGCTAAGAAGGCAGGTATCTGATCCCTTAAGACATGCAACGACTCTAACCTTCTGGTCCAACAGATGAACGGAGAATACGAGGTCAAGGAGCCAAGTCTCAAGAAATACACCGAAGTTGCAAAGAGATTGGCCGCGCACTTTGAGAGGTTGTGCATCGAGAAGATTCCACGGGCTCTTAACTCTGAACTTGATCAGCTTTCCAAGTCAGCTTCCTATGATGAAGAGAGGAAGGATCCTTGTATCATCTATATTCGGGTATTCAACGTTACTTCAGGATGGAGAGCTCCATATTGGAAATACCTCACCAAAGGAATACTCCCAGATGACCCAATCATGGCAGCAAAATTTAGGAGGAAATCCAGCAAGTTCGTCATAATAGGCGACAATCAGTATTGGAAGGGTTTTTCTTCACCTATGCAAAAATGCATCGGAGAAGATGAAACCGAGAATGTTCTAGCAGAAATTCACGAAGGCACATGCGGGTCTCATATCAAGTCAGACGCATTAGCTGTGGTTATACTTAGGCAAGGATTCTTCTGGCCGAACCTGAAGGAAGAAGCTAGGAAATTGATCAACAAATGCAAGAAGTGCCAAGAGCATGCTCGAATACAAAGGATTCCCTTGGAGTATGTGACATCTTTGGATTACCCGATACCCTTTGTCTTTATCTGTGGTATCGATTTAATTGGAGCCTTACCTATGGCTCCCGGAGGACTGAAGTATTGTGTGGTCGCAGTGGACTACTTTACCAAATGGATAGAAGCCGAACAACTGGCGACGATAACGGCTGACAACATCCGAAAGTTCATTGTATACCTAGTAGTAGGAGAGATGGCCATAAGTTCGGTCCTCGTTCAGGAAGACGACCAAGGAAAACAGTGGCCGGTCTACTACATGAGCAAGTCACTCCATGGAGTCGAGCTTAACTACCCTATGATTCAGAAAGTAGTATACGCCTTGGTCCTCTTAGCCCGAAGATTGAATCCATACTTCCTCAGATTCTCCATAGTAGTCCGGAGTAACGTCTCTATCAAGGACATCGTGAAGCGGTTGGATCACTCCAGAAGATTATCAAAATGGTGTATTGAACTGGGTGAATATGAAGTCAAGTATGAACCGAGGAGAGAGATCAAGGCACAGGCTTTGGCTAATTTTATTGCCGAATTTCCCCAAGAATCAGAGGATGAATGCTCAGAGAATGAGGAAAGTCCTGTGTGGACTTTATACGTCGACGGAGCTTCGGGATCGGATAGACAAGGAGCGAAATTAGTTCTTGAAGGACCCGAAGGAATGAGGGCCACCAGATCCATCAAATTCACTATTCCAATGACAAATAACGCGGCCGAATATGAGGCCTTGATCGCCGGATTGGAGCTAGCTAAGAAGGCAGGTATCTGATCCCTTAAGACATGCAACGACTCTAACCTTCTGGTCCAACAGATGAACGGAGAATACGAGGTCAAGGAGCCAAGTATCAAGAACTACGCCGAAGTTGCAATGAGATTGGCCGCGCACTTTGAGAGGTTGTGCATCGAGAAGATTCCACGGGCGCTTAACTCTGAAGTTGATCAGCTCTCCAAGTCAGCTTCCTATGATGAAGAGAGGAAGGATCCTTGTATCATCTATATTCGGGTATTCAACGTTACTTCAGGATGGAGAGCTCCCTATTGGAAATACCTCACCGAAGGAATACTCCCAGATGACCCAATCATGGCAGCAAAATTTAGGAGGAAATCCAGCAAGTTTATCATAATAGGCGACAATCTGTATCGGAAGGGTTTTTCTTCACCTATGCAAAAATGCATCGGAGAAGATGAAACCGAGAATATTCTAGCAGAAGTTCACGGAGGCACATGCGGGTCTCATATCATGTCAGACGCATTAGCTGTGGTTATATTTAGGCAAGGATTCTTCTGGCCGAACCTGAAGGAAGAAGCTAGGAAATTGATCAACAAATGCAAGAAGTGCCAAGAGAATGCTCGAATAGAAAGGATTCCCTCGGAGTATGTGACATCTTCGGATTACCCGATACCCTTTGCTGTCTATGGTATCGATTTAATTGGAGCCTTACCTATGGCTCCCGGAGGACTGAAGTATTGTGTGGTCGCAGTGGACTACTTTACCAAATGGATAGAAGCCGAACAACTGGCGACGATAATGGCTGACAACATCCGAAAGTTCATTTAGAAAAAACATCATTTGCAGGTTCGGGTGCCTGAAAGTTCTCGTAGCAGATAACGGTACCCAATTCACAGACGGGGGATTCCAAGGCTTTTCCAAAGAATTCAGAATCAAAATCCACTTTGCTCTGGTCGCCCACCCTCAGAGCAATGGACAAGCCGAAGTATCGAACCGAACGTTGAAGGACGGGTTGAAGAAGAGACTTGGGAATGCAAAGGGCAATTGGCCCGGAGAACTCCCTCATGTCTTATGGAGTTACCGGACTACGCCCCGGAGGTCAACCGGAGAAACCCTATTTTTCTTAGCCTATGGAACCGAAGCATTCATCCCCATCGAGGTAACTAACCCATCTCTCTAGGCAGAAGTGTTCGAAGAAAATGCAAACGAACAGGGCCTGAGAACAAATTTGGATTTGCTCGAAGGTAAAAGAGAAGAAGCCAAACTTCGAAGGAAAGCATTTCAGCAGAGGACTGCATCTACGGAAAATTCGAAAGTTAAAACAAAAAATATTAAGGTTGGGGACTTGGTTCTACGGTAACCTAAGTTAGGTTCCCGGAGACCAAAAGGTGGCGCATTCGCCCCAAACTGGGAAGGCCCGTTTAATGTTATCGCAGAAGAAAGGAAAGGAGATTACAAACTCTTAGATCCCGAGGGAAGGGAACTAGTCAATTCTTACCATTTTGTAGCACTTAGGAAATATATTGTATGATCGGAGATTCAATAAAGTGTGGAACATTCGGGAAAGAGGACGCAGGTCTAACGATCGAACCTCTATAGACAGGTGTTGAACAAATCCCTATGATTTTCATTAATAAAGCCCGAGGCAGGGATTACAAAAATGGAATACAAAAGAGAACCACTGCGCTACTGAGGGTCCGCGAAGTCATCTACGGTTACTAGTTCAGGAAGCTGCAGAAATTCTTCACCGAACCAGGAGGGGTCTTCTCCGGCCTCTACATCACCGTCAAGCCCGGAGAGATCAACGTGACGGTTGCACTCAATGATTTGCTTCCTGGCCAAGAAAAATCTGTAAATGAACTAGTGGATTGCCAAAGCCACAGATTCTTGAATCGTTTGGCAAAACTTTGGGACACATTCCTTGGCCTTTGTCAGCTCATCCCGAAGTTTCTGGATCTCATCATCTTTGGCTCTCAGGTCTTCCTCGTAATGGCTCTTCAGGTTGGTAAAGTCAACCTGAGATTTCTCCTTCTTAGCCTCGAGCTTCTAGATGTTCTCCTGGAGAGAGTGTCACCGCACGCCACCCGAGCCCGGTTGCGGAGGCGGCGCCGGACGTCGAGCGGAAGCCGGAGTGATACAGAAAAGGCAGGTCCATTGAGACCCGCCGCGCGTAGCGGACCCAAAGAGCGAAATGAAAGTGGAAGCAACCTAACAAATATTTCGTACGTATAACTAAAATAAAACCCAAACATGCAATTCATGCACTAGCAACAGAGTAAGCCCCGCCCTCCGTGGACGAGTGCTTACACACAAAACATAGATACATGCAGAGTTCACAGAACCTAAGGTGTCTAGCAAGCGCCAAGCGCTCAGAATATGCAATGTAATGTAATATATATACAAACATATACAATCATCACAACAATAAAATGTAAAGTATGCACAAGCAGCGACAGAGCCAACACTAGGCCTAAACATCAAAAATTCCTCGCGTGGGATTCGGACCAAGTAAACAAAATCCCAGCTGCAAGGTCTTACTCTCGCTCAACACAACCAAGGCGAAGCCTCGCGAAACCTACCCCGGCTGCTTACTGGACCTACCGAAATCCAAAAACAGTAACCCAAAAGGGTGTGTCCTTAAAGGACCCCGTAAGGGATTTGTGGTAAGATAAGCATATGTTACCCTGCAAAACAGAAAGATAGCAATATACAGAATATATGCAACAGAATACAGAACATCGTGCATGTAATAAAAACAGATCAGAATACCGAAGGATGTGCGATACTAAATCGCCATAAACCCTTATAACGAATCAACGGCGACCTCCTCTAAGGGAGTCAAGCCGAAGCTATTACGGAAGCATGGTGCACCAGTGGGTAGCGAACCCACAACTGCCGTAGGGTTAATGCACAAAGTATGCCACAAGGCATACACCTACAAACGTAGGGTTACTGCAGACAGGTATGCTACAAGGCATACACCTACGAATCACGAACTTACCTTAAAGCGAAATTTCCAAATACACCAAAATGAAGTGCTACAAAACATACACCTACGGACTACAGAATATGCTCTAGGCATATAATCTTGAAATACCGCAGTAGAAAATGAAACTAAACATACACCTATCTTACCAAAAATAGCAGAACCAAACCCTTACCTCACAATTCCAGAGTATTAGACCGATTCTGGACGACTTCCACACCACGACCCGAAACTCAGAAACCTCTCTTTTTCTAACTTCCGGACCTCAGAATCTGTCAATTCAAGTTAAATTAGCAACCTTACCAACCACACTACCAAACTACACCCCCGACCCCACAACCGAAAATCCGGCAGAATTTCCGTAAAATTCCGATTTCCACGAAACGTCGAATTCAGAACTAACTTAGACAATGCAAGATTATACATTGACAAACACAATTCATCAAGCGTAATCGATCAAATCCAACCTTAAAACCCTTCATTACCCAACATTTTCCGATAATCCCGTTTAATTGCAACTTTTCCATTTCTTAACCGAATTCAACGTTTCAAACTTCAAACCACACCTAAATCCAACCCCAATACCATCTTAGCATCCAATTTAACCAAAATCAAACCCCAACATGGAAAAAGAATTATCCAATAATTCGGCTTCTTTGCCAAATTTTATCCAACTTCCAAATCAATCCATTCAAACTTCCAATTAATCATACTAATCACCAATTTCACTTCTAAACCAAGAATGCTATCCAATTGCATCCAAAACAACAAAATCCAACAATGAACATCATCTCATAAATTCGGCCAAATGGGGTTTTCCAACCCAACATATTTTCCGTCAAATTGAATCCATACATAAGCTTAGAATCATGCTAGGATTAACATACTTGAAGCATGAATCAAGATAACAAACACACAACATTTTAGAATTTTCCAAGAAATTCGGCAATTTGGGGGTTTTCATCCAAGGTGTGTTTTCCAAAATCCAACACTTGATTATCACTCCCATACAACCCAAGAACATCATACTAAAATATGGGAGGAAGAGAATCATCCTAGCTAGTAGCTAAGAACAAACCCATAATTCACAAATCCTTCTCTTTTTCCATCCGATTCTTGTTTCCAACAAGAAAAGAGAGCAAGGAGGAAGCTTACCACTTTTGGAGTCCACCCATGGTGAATTTCAGCCAAGAAAATAAAGAATCCAAAGCTTGAAGAAAATGGAGGCTATGGCGGCAACGACTCGGAGAAATGAACGAAGCGAAGGAGGAATGAAATGAAGATAGCTCTGACGCTTTCCACAATCCTTTTAAAACTTCTTCCTTTCCATATCTAATATGGGCATGACAAGTGTCCACTTTCCTTTCAATCTTTAATATGGCAATGACAAGTGTCCTTTAAACTTTGTACAACACTTAAGAGTAAACCTTATCCACCGTAAATCTGAAATTGGCTAAGTCATGCCTTCTTCGGGAGAAGGCCCATGCCTTCTACGGGAGAGGGCCTCCGCCTTCTACGGAAGAGGGCCTATGCCTTCTACGGAAGAGGGCCTCCTGACTTCTACGGAAGAGGGCCCATGCCTTCTACGGAAGAGGGCCTATGCCTTCTACGGAAGAGGGTCTATGCCTTCTACGGAAGATGGCACCCGCATTCTACTAAGATGGCACCCGCATTCTACGGAAGATGGCACTGCATTCTACGGAAGAGGGCACTCGCCTTCTACGGAAGAGGGCACTCGCCTTCTACGGGAGAGGGCACTCGCCTTCTACGGAAGAGGGCACTCGCCTTCTACGGAAGAGGGCACTCGCCTTCACAGCGAACGTCCCGCCTCAAAAATATTTTATAGCGTAAAAAGCTCCGGGACGTTCCCACGATTCCAAAACCGCAAACGGTTTTCCAAACCGAGGTCTCGAGAACGCTACCGAACCTGGCCAGACGTCCCGAGACGACCCCGACAACCCCCCGGCGCCAGAAAAATATTTTCGGCGGAAACGTCCGGGGGACCCACACGACCTAAAATACGGAAGGGTTCGCCAAAATGATACTCGGATAGGGCTCGGGAGCCGCCTGAACGCCGAAAAACGTGACCCGCAGGCTAAAACCGGAGCCCCGGGTCACCCGGTCGCAACCCGCTCGGGGTGACCGTAACATTCTCCCCCCCTTAGAACTCTTGGTCCTCCAAGAGTAGCCTGAACCAACCAGACAGGTGTCGCTACCAACCAGAAAATATGAACATTCCTCTAACCCAGAACAATCGGACCACCGTACCGGTGCGGCGGGAGTGGTAGTTTAGACTACCATACTGAGCCTCACGGCGTCCCACCCTCCGGGTGCATCTTATTGCACCAGTCGATTGCCGGTATTTCTACCGAGACAACCCCGCATAAGACCGAACCTAAATCTAATCGATCCTCAACAGGCTATCACAGAAGACATCACGTAAAACGAGAAGCAGATTGGGGAAACAACCTAACAACTTACCTGAAACTCATGGAAACCGATATAACTCGGGGTAACTCGCCCCGCCTATCAAATCTTCTTGTCCCTCCGAACGGTACTACCTCCAATCAAATTCTATTACCTAAGTCATATTCATGAGCCCTACGGCGGCGGTTCGTATAAGCCGTGGTGCGGTCATTCGCGGTTTTGATCCGCGCCTATAATAATCTGATCTTCGCCGTAGTCTCCTCACAAAGCTCGGGTCCCAGCTCAACCCTATCGACGCATCTGTCCAACGGTGTGGTGTCATACACCTCCTCCCGCATAACGCCTCATAAGGTGCTATATCAAATGTAGTCTCAAAGCAATTGTTGTACGAGAACTCTATTAAAGTAATGCTGGTCCCAAACTCCTCCAAAATCCAAAGTACAGATTCACAAAGATATCCTCCAAGATCGTAATCACCGGCTCGACTCACCGTCCGTCTGTGGGTGATAAGCCGTACTCGGATGGAGTCGCGTGCCCGGTGCTTCATGAAAAGCACTCCGAACCGTCTGTAAAACGCAGATCACGGTCGAGATACAATGGAGTCCGGTACTCCATGTGAACGCATAATCTCCCCGATGTAAAGCCGGGCAAGCTTCTCCAGAGGGTCTATGACCGAATAAGCGAAAGTGTGCGCACTTTGTCACCGATCCACAAAACCCAGATAGCATCATGATGAGACCGTGTCGTGGCAAAGCGGTCGAAAGTCCATCGCAACATTACCCCACTTCCAGACCGGAATGGGCAAAGTCTGCAGTGTCCTGCCCGTTTCGATGCTCAAACCGCTCAGTGTACCTCCTCTAAAATCTCATTCCGTAACTCCCGATCCTCCGGTACATAGGCGGTCTCGGAAGTATAGCAATTCCCGCCTATACCGAAATGCCGGTAATAAAGACCCCTTATCCTCCCGGATAACTTCTTCAGCCCCAGATCTCTACCTTGCGCCTCGCGCACTCTATCAAGCCACTCAGAATGTATAGTAAGTGTGTATACCTGAGCACGTTCCCAGAGCTGCCACCTGTGCCAAAGGCACGTCAGATCACTCTCCTCGGATCGGTCACCAACATCTCCTCCCTTGACTAATCTGGTATACTTCCTGCTCAGAGCATCGGCAACCGTGTTGCCCGTGCCAGAGATGTACTCGATACAACAACCATAGTCCTTAATGTATTCGAGCCATCTGCAATGCCTCAAATTAAGCTCCTTCACGTAAACAGATATTCCATATTCTTATGGTCGGTAAGAATCTGAAATTTACTACCAAACAGATATTGCTTCCAATGTTTCAGCATAAATTACTATAGCCAACTCTAGATCATGTGTCGGATAGTTCAGCTCATGCGGTCGTAGCTGCCTCGACCCATAAGCTACCACAAAACGCTCCTGCACCAACACACATCCCAAACCAGATGTGGAAGCATCCGTATAATTCACATACGGTAAGATCGGATCTGAAAAAGTCAGAATCGGAGCGTTAGTCAACTGCCGTTTCAACTCCTGAAAATTCTGCTCACACCTATCAGACCAGATAAATCGTTGACCCTTCCTGGTCAACTGCGTAAGCGGAGATGCCAGAATAGAACACCCTGGTACAAACCTCTGATAAAATCCTACTAACCCCAGGAAGCTCCTGAACTCCCGTACTGTGGCAGGTTGTTTCCAATCCCGAACTGCCCTCACCTTCTCTGGATCCACAGACATACCATGCTCAGATATAATGTGTCCCAGAGAAGTGACTTCCTGAATCCAGAACTCACGCTTTGAGAATTTAGCATAATGCTGATGTTCCCAAAGTGTCTCGCAGAACTACCCTCGATGATCCCGATGCGAATCCTCATCCCGAGAATATATCAAAATATCATCAATAAGAACCACCGGAAATGAGTCCAAGTACGGTCGGAATACCCGATGCATCGATCCATGAATGTCTGGAGCATTGGTCAGCCCGAACGGCATGACCGTAAACTCAAAGTGTCCAAATCGGGTGTGGAAAGCAGTCTTAGGTATGTCCTTATCCTTCACCCTAAGCTAAAAATACCTAGATCGGAGATTAATCTTTGAGAAAACTCTCGAACCCTGAAGTTGATCAAAAAGATCGTTAATCCTCGGTAACGGATACTTATTCTTCCCAATAAGAGCATTCAACCGTCTCGTAATCAATACAAAGTCGAGTGTCCCATCATTCTTCTTAACAAACAGAACTGAGCACCCTACGCTGAAGTGCTCGGTCGGACAAAACTCTTTTCTGTGTAATTCCTCCAATTGCTTCTTCTACTCCTGCATTTGAAATAGGCATCCGATAAGGAGGAATAGATATCGGAGCAAGACCACCGCAAGTAGATCTCAAACACAATTTCCCGCTCGGTGGTAATCCGGCAACTTCTCCGGAAATACCTGCGGAAAATCTCGAACCAAGGTATACTATCTAACTTCAACCTAGTACCAGCCTCATTCAGACCATAACATTCCCCTACACCAACTACCGACAGCTGGTCCAGAATCTGCAACTCTATGCTATGCTGTGCGATAGTCAAACCAGTCGGAGTCGTGAGAGGTAGTACCTCTCCAGAAACCATAATGGTACGGGTTGCACAATTAATGTGCACAGAATTCTTGGATAGCCAGTCCATTCCAAGAATAACATCATAGTCCGGCGTGTCTAAAACCAACAGATCCGATACTATCATGTCCGCCTACAGATATCGTACAACCCCGAACCATCTCATTGGAAAACAGAAACTGACTTCCTGCAGTTTTTACTAAATGCGTTTGAGGCAAGGTACTAACAGACAGATACAGAAATGTAACACCTTTCTGTGTTACAATGGAAACAGATGCTCCCATATCAAATAATGCATGAACCGACACCTCATTCAGAAATAAAGTACCTGCCTTACAGTCGAGGGCAATCCTGTACCCGGTGAGTGTCGAACCGCAACGTAATCATTGGCCCTCCCGCCGTAACTAATTCAACCGGGGTGATACCTACTACAAATCGGACAAGATCATACCGGTGGTACTCCCCCTCTGCCTCTACTAGTCGCCGGGCTGTTCGGCCGTCCAATCTGCCGGGGTCCCAGATGTGTGGAGCCAATCGTACTTCCCTGACCTCGTTGCAAGGTGAGACGACTCTCAACCTCCTCTTGTTCGAGGAGTTGAGCCCTAATAACCGCTTCCCGAAACAAAGTAATGTCTAAAGGTCTCAAAACCCACCTGAACTCGGGGCGCAGTCAACGAATAAACCTCTTGGCCTTCTATTCTTCCATACCTTGATACCACGGTACATAGTAAACCAGCCGATCAAACTCTCACTCAAACTTTCCAACAATCTTGTCTCCTTGATGAAGCTCACCGAACCGTGCCTAACGCAGATCCTCGGCTACATCCCCGCCGCCTTCTTGGGGAAAAATGTAGCCTCCCCCAGGAGTTTGTCAACTCCTGCAAACCAAATCTCTACTACCCCAGACCCTTCTCGGTCATTGAACCTCGGGGGGGTTCAAACTCTGAAACCTCTCCAGAAGTCTGACCTCGTCAGACTGGTGCCTCAGATCTCCCCGTCGTTAAAAGGACCGACGAGAAGTCTAGGTGTCGTAGTGACCACCCTTGTCAGAGTCACTCACTTACCGATCCCAAAACTATGGCGAGCAGTGGCTTAAGTCTTGCTATCACCACCTGATCAAAATGCCCTTACCGTGGCATAAACAGATTTTCCCCTGCCTACTGCCGCCTCTGAACCAGCTAGGCTGGCGGTAATACCAAATCAGAGAGGGGTCCCTACGACCACTAAACCTCGGGCGGTGAGTGTGGTTGTTCAGACTCGGGTTACCCTGAACCCGTATCCTATTCCACGGAGGTGTGGGATCCCAGTCCCGCCCCTCCGGTACCAAATCACGCTATCTCCGCGTGTTAACCATATCTCAAAAATTTCAGATCAAACAGAGTCCAGACAGAAATCGGTCACTCCTAATCTCTACGAAGCTAGCGGCAGTTTTCTAAGGCTCAGTAGTGCAATGCAAGACTTGACACAGAAGTTACTTCTCAGAATGATAAATCATGCATTTCACAGAATCACAGAAGCAGTTCATGCTTATTTCACCAAATCTTTTCCTAACACACAATTTTACGTACCTGGAACTTTTCCACAATCCCTTACTCATAATACCTTTACCAGAATCCAGAAATCCCAAGTTCCGAAATCTGTAACTATCAGGATAACTTGAAGGATCAACTTTGTTCCACAATTTTATTTTGAAGTGGTTCAAGTAAGGAGGTGGCCAATCTCCGTACCAAACCATTCTAAAATAAAATGTACAACAATAGTGGTCACTACAAGTCACCACCGACGACCAATATGGTCACTTACCTGCTCTGATACCAACTTGTCACCGCACGCCACCCGAGCCCGGTTGCGGAGGCGGGGCGCCGGGACGTCGGAAGCGGAAGCCGGAATGATACAGAAAGGCAGGTCCATCGAGACCCGCCGCGCGTAGCGGACCCAAAGAGCGAAATGAAAGTGGAAGCAACTTAACAAAAATTCCATACATATCACTAAAATAAAATCTAAACATGCAATTCATGCATCAGCAACAGAGTAAGCCTCGCCCTCCGTGGACGAGTGCTTACACACAAAACATAGATACATGCGAGTTCACGTAACCTAAGGTGTCTAGCAAGCGCCAAGCGCTCAGAATATGCAACAGAACAGAATATATATACAAACATATACAATCATCACAACAACAAAACAGAAAGTATGCACATGCAGCTACAGAGCCAGCCCTAGGCCTAAACATCAAAAATACCTCGCGTGGGATTCAGACCAAGTAAACAAAATCCCAGCTCGCAAGGTACTGCTGCTGCTCAACATAACCAAGGCGAAGCCTCGCGAAACCTACCCCGGGCTGCTTACCATACCTACCTGAAATCCAAACACAGAACCCCAAAAGGGTGAGTCCTACACAGGACCCGTAAGCGATTTGGGGTAAGATAAGCATATGTGACCACCGCAAAGCAGAAAGATAGCAATATACGAATATATGCAATGAATACAGAACATCGTGCATGTAATAAAACAGAACAGAATACCGAAGGATGTGCGATACTAAATCGCCATAAACCCTTAAAACCAATCAGAACGACAGCATCCATCTAATGGAGTCAGAAGCCGAAGCTATTACGGAAGCAGGGTGCACCAGTGGGTAGCGAACCCACAACCTGTCGTAGGGTTACAGACAAAGTATGCCACAAGGCATACACCTACAAACGTAGGGTTAACGAGACGAGGGTATGCTACAAGGCATACACCTACGAATCACGAGAACTTACCTTAAAGCGAAATTTCCGAAATACCTGAAAATAAGAAGTGCTACATTAAATACACCTACAGACTACAGTATATGCTCTAGGCATATAATACTGAAATTCCTGCTGAACAGAAAATGAAACTAAACATACACGTATCTTACCAAAAATAGCGAGAACCAAACCCTTACCTCACAATTCCAGTATTAGACCGATTACGACGACTTCCACACCACGACCCGAAACTCGAAACCTCTCTTTTTCTAACTTCCGGACCTCGAATCTGTCAATTCAAGTTAAATTAGCAACCTTACCAACCACACTACCAAACTACACCCCAACCCCACAACCGAAAATCCTGGAATTTCCGTAAAATTTGATTTCCACGAAACGTCGAATTCGAACTAACTTAGACAATGCAAGATTATACATTGACAAACACAATTCATCAAGCGTAACTGATCAAATCCAACCTTAAAACCCTTCATTACCCAACATTTTCCGATAATCCCGTTTAATTGCAACTTTTCCATTTCTTAACCGAATTCAACGTTTCAAACTTCAAACCACTCCTAAATTCAACCCCAATACCATCTTAGCATCCAATTTAACCAAAATCAAACCCCAACATGGAAAAAGAATTATCCAATAATTCGGCTTCTTTGCCAAATTTTATCCAACTTCCAAATCAATCCATTCAAACTTCCAATTAATCATACTAATCACCAATTTCACTTCTAAACCAAGAATGCTATCCAATTGCATCCAAAACAACAAAATCCAACAATGAACATCATCTCATAAATTTGGCCAAATGGGGTTTCCAACCCAACATATTTTCCGTCAAATTGAATCCATACATAAGCTTAGAATCATGCTAGGATTAACATACTTGAAGCATGAATCAAGATAACAAACACACAACATTTTAGAATTTTCCAAGAAATTCGGCAATTTGGGGGTTTTCATCCAAGGTGTGTTTTCCAAAATCCAACACTTGATTATCACTCCCATACAACCCAAGAACATCATACTAAAATATGGGAGGAAGAGAATCATCCTAGCATGTAGCTAAGAACAAACCCATAATTCACAAATCCTTCTCTTTTTCCATCCGATTCTTGTTTCCAACAAGAAAAGAGAGCAAGGGAGGAAGCTTACCACTTTTTGGAGTCCACCCATGGTGAATTTCAGCCAAGAAAATAAAGAATCCAAAGCTTGAAGAAAATGGAGGCTATGGCGGCAACGACTCGGAGAAATGAACGAAGCGAAGGAGGAATGAAATGAAGATAGCTCTGTCGCTTTCCACAATCCTTTTAAAACTTCTTCCTTTCCATCTCTAATATGGGCATGACAAGTGTCCTCTTTCCTTTCCATCTCTAATATGGCCATGACAAGTGTCCTTTCCCCTTTGGTCAACACTTAAGAGTCAACCTTATCCACCAGAAATCTGAAATTGGCTAAGTCATGCCTTCTTCGGGAGAAGGCCCATGCCTTCTACGGGAGAGGGCCTCCTGCCTTCTACGGAAGAGGGCCTATGCCTTCTACGGAAGAGGGCCTATGCCTTCTACGGAAGAGGGCCTATGCCTTCTACGGAAGAGGGCCTATGCCTTCTACGGAAGAGGGCCTATGCCTTCTACGGAAGATGGCACCTGCATTCTACGGAAGATGGCACCTGCATTCTACGGAAGATGGCACCTGCATTCTACGGGAGAGGGCACATGCCTTCTACGGAAGAGGGCACTCTGCCTTCTACGGGAGAGGGCACTGCCTTCTACGGAAGAGGGCACTCGCCTTCTACTAAGAGGGCACTCTGCCTTCACAAATAACGTCCCGCCCCAAAAATATTTTATAGCGTAAAAGCTCAGGACGTTCCCACGATTCCAAAACCGCAAACGGTTTTCCAAACCGAGGTCTCGAGAACGCTACGAACCCAGCTGCGTCCGAGACGACCACGACAACCCCGGCGCGAGAAAAATATTTTGGCGGAAACGTCCGGGGACCCACACGACCTAAAATACGGAAGGGTTCGCCAAAATGATACTCGGATAGGGCTCGGGAGCCGCTGAACGCCGAAAACGTGACCCGCAGACAAAACCGAGCCCGGTCACCCGGTGCAACCCGCTCGGGGTGGCCGTATGAGAGTCCTCAGTGTCGCGACAGTCTTTTACTGCACAAAGGAATGCTGGAGTAACTGCTCGTAGTGGTGAACTTGATGAATGAGTTTGGCCACTACAACAATGGCTTTCGTCACTCGCTGCTCAGCTTCTGACTGGATTATGTCCGTGAACCTGTCCATCCAGGAAATCCAGCCGCTCATGGTAGACATCTGCATATCGCCCGGGAAAAAGTTAGATCCCGCAATACATCGCAAAGGTTCAGAAAGAAATGGACTGGAGTTACCTGTTGACCAAGGACGGCTAACCTAGACGACGCCACGTCCAGGTCCGGAGAGAAATGCTCGAGGGTCTCCAAGGTCCAGGCTGTGGTGTTCCCTTGCCATAGCTCGGGAGCCATCTCTTTCACGTCTTCCCCATTTAGGATGTCCTGATCCTCATGGACCAGCCACCCGGGCTCCCGGGGAATGAGCTCGGTCCCGATACGCGAGAGTTTCTCATCTCGTCGTCGACGTTTTTCTTCCTGTGCTTCTCTCCAGTCCGGACCTAGTGTACATAAGTGAGACCGAATCACGTCATGTAGAGGGTCTTCTTCGAACATTCGGGAAAGATTCCCGAATATATTCAAAAAACAGAGGTTTTCTAACTTTACAGATTTTTTGTTACGTAGCTGGAATTCGATGGGGGTGACCTCAGGGGCTTGTTGCCCAATCATTGTAGCTGCTTTGAATTTCCCCCCGAATCTTTCTGAATCGTTCGGGGGAATTCTCCAACATATCGTACACGTCGTCCCTTGTAGGGTTGCCCTCGACGTGCACCGGAGACGGAACTTCCCCGGAAGTATTTACAGGTTGAGGGACTGCGGCCTCTGCTTCGACCGAAGCATCTTTCTTCCGCTTCTTCTCCAGGGCAGCGGCCTTAGAACCCCCGGGCTTCAATGAGCCCGCGGCCTTTGTGGACTTCCTCACATCCTTGTAGATGGTGCTGAGGTCATAATCAGACTCCATTTCTGCGAAAGGGAAAACAAATTAGTTAATATCAAATAAATACAAGACAAAGCAAAAGAAAGGTATAAACCTTTGTTGAACTCCTCGAGGGATATGTCGGCCAGAAGACGTTGAACCAAGGCCAAGTCTTGGGACGAAGGGGGAGATTCCCGGATGCCCAACTCCCCCAAATCACCTCGAATGATACCCAAGTGGGATAGGATCCTTTGGGTTATCAGCCTCCAGTACAAAGGAAAGGGGAAGACTTCTTTCGGCTCATCCCCGAACCAAGGAACAAGACCCTGGAGTTTCGTGTGGAATCTGTCAAAACTGTCATTGGCGTCAGCCTTCTTCAGCAAGCATGAAGGATTCTGAACATCCGGGAGTTCTCCTACCTTCTACACCGTTTGCAAACCCGACGAAGCATCAGACTCCACAAAGAAGAACTCCCAATGTCACCCTTTACGACTTGTGGGGCAGTTCCAATTGAAGTTGGATCTCAGGGTAGGAGGACCCCGGGCGCTGAAGTAGTAGAACCAATTCCTCGGGCTGACATTGACCTTATAGTACTGGAGGAAAGTGGTTATGGTCGGCTCTGTCCCGAATAGAGCGCAAAGAATGAGGTAGGCGTTGATGTGGGAGTAAGTGTTATGGCTAAACTGGTTGACAGCTAGCCCGTGGGACTCCGCTAGTTACCGAAGGGGTGCGGTGGAAAACGAAGCCCGCACAACATCTGGTCCTTGAATATCACCAATCAGCCTTGTCCGGTCTCGTACGCTCGGCAATCCGGAGAGGGCACCCTGGTACGAACAGTCATGGGGAAGAAAAAAGTGGATTTCCACTCCCTTATTAACCCCGGAGTAGCCTTGCTCCGGTAGTTCTCAATCTCAGACCACTAACCTTCCGGGACGTCACCCTTGGTTTCTAATAAACAACCCGAGGGACCAACAGAAGAAGGGGTAGGAAAAGTAGGAGCCATTCTCATATACCTCGGGTAAATGGCCGGAGGAGAGAAGTGCGCGCTGCCGGACGGAGATCAAAGGACGGGGTGGCGGCGGCAATATCGACAACTTGGCGATAGAGCCGGTAAAACTGATGTAAGGCCGACGAGCCTCTGTAACCTTCCGGTACGGTGGCTGAACTGAGAAAGGAGGCGAGAGAAGTCTTTTGAATGGGCCTCTTCGACAGTCCTCCACCTCTTGAAGATGCTAACGGCCTCCTTGAGAGACGGGTTGTCCGTCGTGACGGCTTTATTGCAAGGAAAGCAAGAAAGAGAGAGCTTGAGAACGAATGCAAGAATGAAGTGAGGAAATGAACGACTTCTGCTCACTATTTGAAGGAAGTCCGAGGAGGTGAAACGTCACAAGGAATTCAATCTCCACCATTCATCCAAAAGTAGTTGTTAATGAACGACTGAAGATAAACCGTCACAAATCCCGGAGATATAAAGCCCAAAACTTCCTCAAATCCCGGAGATACACCACAAAAATCGTCTCAAAATCCTCGAAGATTCCGGAGGTGAGCTTCCAGAAATCAATTCAAAGGCTCAAACATAGTTCGAGACAAAAGGAGGATATTAAATCCTCAATTTCCCGGACATTATCATCCGAGAAATAGTTCAAAACCTCGAACGTAGTTCGAGGCAGAAGGAGGATGTCAAATCTTCAATTTCCCGGACATTATCATCCGGGAAATAGTTCAAAAGCTCGAACGTAGTTCAAGGCAGAAGGAGGATGTCAAATCCTCAATTTCCCAGACATTATCATCTAGGAAATAGTTCAAAAACTCGAACATAGTTCGAGACAAAAGGAGGACATTAAATCCTCAATTTCCCGGACACTATCATCCGGGAAGTAGCTCAAAAGATCGAACATAGTTCGATACAAAAGGAGGAAATTACATCCTCAATTTCCCGGACATTATCATCTGGCAAATAGTTTAAAAGCTCGAACATAGTTCGAGACAAAAGGACATTAAATCCTCAATTTCCCGGACATTATCATCCGGGAGGTAGCTCAAAAGATCGAACATAGTTCGATACAAAAGGAGGCTATTACATCCTCAATTTCTCGGACATTATTATCCGGGAAATATCTCAAAAGCTCAAACGTAGTTCAAAAGCCCGAACATTGTATTTCTGGAGGAGGTTCAAAAACCTGAACATTGTCTTTCGGGTAGAGGTTCCACAGACCCGGACATTATCCCGAACGTTGTCATTCGAAAGTCGAAAACTAGTTAGAAAGATTTGGATTCCTTATAGTCGGCCAAATTACTAGGGGGACTTGGTGGCCGCCAGGTCCAATCTACGTAAAAAAAGCCTAAAAGGCCAAGCAAAAGGCACAAGCAGTAGCCCAAAATAAGGGCCCCATTAAAAACCCGAATAAACCATAAACCCTAGGTGATCCATGCACTAGCTCACCCTCTTCATCTTCAATGATTGTTTCAATGGGTTTATAGTGGGGTGTGGGTTGCTTGGGTTTATGTATGGCCAAGGGGTATGGAGAGTCTTGGTAGGAAGGGTAGTATTTAGGTGGTGGTGGAGCTCGGGTGGGCATGGTGGTGGAGGGTGGTGTGAAGGCTTGGGTGCTAGGGGTATCTTGGTGCTCTTGGGGTTTGGTGGGGTTTGCCTCGGGTGCACCTTCTTCGCCCTCCTTTTTCTTGCCCAATGCCTTCATATCCCTTTCCAGTCTGGTCATTCTCTCCCCATAATTATCAATCTTTGAACTCAACCCTGGATCATCTTGGCAAGTGACCCAAAGTTGTGCTCCTCGGAATTGGCCCACATGATAGCTTAGCCTGTTTAACACACAACACACACACTAAAAGGACCTTACTGACTTCTTTTCAATGAATTCTCTAGTGTTTAACTCAACGATTTGTGGTGAAAAGGGTGGGCTTCTCGGTCTGTTTTGAGCTCACACACTCAAGAAAGTTAAAAAAAGGTTTCAACAAAATCTCAACACCTCTTTCAACTCTTAGGTGTGATTCACTTGATCCTCCACTCAAAGCCAACCCTAGTGCCAAATTGGCGATACCAATAAGAGAAAGCACTAGTTACTGAATCTGGTTAAGGCTTGTCGGGTGGGGGTTGAAAGAAAACCGAATGTGTTTTGAGAAAAAGGCTTGAAATCTGGCCAAGGAAAAATTTTCCAAGTGTGCCCATCTCAGTACCACTTAGATTTTGTTGCTGAGATCTTTTAATATGTTAATATTATACCTCTTAGTGACAATCCCTCAAAAGGATCGGAGCTGATTCCTCTTTTAGACAAACAAAGCTTGGACTTTTATCTCGGGTCGCTGTATACTTGCCAGAAATGACTCATTTGAAAGACCTGTAATTTTCGACCATTTCCAATTCGACTTTGAAAAAACTTTCTTGTTGAAACTTGTAGATAACACTTTTTCCTAGCAATACATGGCAGGATTTCGCCTCAGGCAACACAAAATCAAAGCAGAAACAACATGAAACAAAATCGAGTTTCGGGTTCAAAGCAGTTTTCCAATCCGATGAGAAAGCAAAAGGTTTGAGCTAGAAAACCTTTAGATCTTCGTGTTCCTGAGCACCTCCTGAGCTCCAATGCTCTGATACCAACTGATATACACCTCACTCAAGTATATTGAGGTCCTAGGTGGGATGGATCAAACTCAAGAACACTTAAAAACAAGATAAGGTATGACAGCTTCTTCTACTCAAGTCTTCTCTTGGTTTGAGTGGCAACAAGCAGATTTGGTGAGGCCAAAGGGTTGAATGTGGTCCTAGCACCTTCTCCCTGGTGGAAGACAACACTAGGATGAATCCTTGAGGCTTGGATCAAGCCCCAAGAGCTGGAGATGGAAGATTGAGTTGAGAACCCTAACTTTCATCAAGAAGTTTACTTTGAGAGTTTGAAATGAGTTCTAATCTTAACAGGTCAAGTGTGGGCGGTCATATACCCTAAACCCTAGCTATTCCAGATCAATCCAAGGGTCTAGATTGAGTGTAGGATGGCCTGGAACAATTAGGAAGTCTAGACAGGGCTTAGAGAGTAAGTACAAGCCATTAGGGCAAAATAGGCCCCATTAAGTTACTAACTTGAGCTAAAATCCAAATTAAATATTAAATGGTCCTTAACAAGCCTCCAAAAGTTGCATTCAAAGTTGTTTAGGATGTGGCAGCTGAGTATGAAGCCTTGGTGGTGGCCAAAGAGGCGGAGTGCAGCCATGTGGAAGGAGGTGGGGCTTGTACGGTACAAGTGATGTCATCCCGTAGGATGCTGGGGCACTGATCTTGTTTTGCTTGCACAGGTCGCTGTAGAAGTCCAAATGACTTGATACCACTTGCATTGGCTTCCTCTCTTCCAGGGCTACAGAATGAAATCTTGAATGGCCCCTTTTGGACGTCGGACAAGGAAGTTTGAGCTGGTTGAAGTTGCTGCCATGCTGGCGCCAAGTCGACGGTATTGCCTCCATATGTGTCGGCGCTCCAAGTCACCTCCTCGCCTAGGTGTAGGTTGTATACACCCCATGTCTTGCCACCATGTTCTCTTCTTGAACCACCATTTTGAGCCCTAGATCCTCAACTTTCCTTGCAGCCTCTTGAAGTTCTTTCTCTTGCTCATAACTCTCGGCCATGGTGTGCATGAACAAATTTAGGTCTTCCTTCATCCTCTTAGTCTTGAACCTTCTCATTGGTGCTCGTATGTTGTGCAAAGGACTTAAAGCTTGGCTTGAATGCTCCTGAGCTTGGATGGCCTCATCAAAACCAAAAATCAAAATCGATGAACACAAGAATATTAGTAAATCGCGAGGAGTAGAGTAGAAGCATACCTTAGGTGAAGCATAACTAGAACACGGGCAACAAGCTGAGCGACCGTCTGAACTTGCCGGTGAACAGTTACTTCGCATATGAAGAACCAACACGCTGGTAAGCAGCAACGTTGGCTTTGGGTGAAGTAGTGTGAAGATTCATAAGATGATGAGCTCAAGAGATGTTGGTCATGTTTACGATCTTGGGCTCAGTCGCAGTTGTTATAAACTAAAAGGAGTAATTTCGTCAAAAATAGTCTCTAGACGAGGTTTCAGCAATGAGCATTGTGAAAATACCATGGTTGACCATTAGAGAATGGTTGATTCTAAAATGTATATTAGATATTATTGAAGTATTGTCAGGAAAGAGTAGAATTTGTTTACTTCTCCAACCAAACATGATTTAGGTGATTTCTAAAATCCAAATTCTTGAAATCTGGGGAATCCTATTTTGGTTAGACAAGGAAAACAATACTCTTTTTGACAATATTTTAACAATACATAATATACATTTTAGAATCAACCACTCTCCAATGGTTAAGAATGGTATTTTCCAAATTCTCATTGGTGAACTCCCTGTAGACTATTAAACCCTTTTATTTCACAACAATTACAACTGAGCTCATGTTAGTAAACGTGAGCAGCGTCTCTTGAGCTCATCCTCTTCTGAATTTTCACACCACTTCACCCAAATCCGACGTTGTCTGAATCATTTTTTTTCTTGGATACAAGCAGCTCCTCCCTTGAGCTCATCCTCTTCTGAATTTTCACACCACTTCACCCAAATCCGACGTTGTCTGAATCAGTTTTTTTCTTGGATACAAGCAGCTCCTCCGTGCATGTTCAATTCAGCATGTCTGCTCAGTTAACTTAGCTGCAGTATGTAATATCAGCCTTCCTGATCAATCAGCGAATAGCAGTTGTTAGTTCAACAAGATTTGAGATTCCAACTGGAGATGCATATGTAAGTCTCTTGTATAAAAAACTGGTTCGCTTGTCAGGAAAACATAAGAAACTATATTTCAGTAACTCCTTTAAACAGAACATCACTTGCATCAGAAGTATCTCATAACTGTCGAACAATATAATCTAGTTTCCATGGTTTCTTGAATGAAACTGTAAACGAAAGGAAAGTTTGAATCGCCAATATTTAGCTATTGGTGTGAAATTTTCTGTTGAGCTGGGATCAGATTTGTTACAGTGCTAATGCTAAAGAAGGTAGCTAAGCAACCTTAAAAACGAAAAAAGAAGAAGAAGTTCAGAACAGGTTGCTGAGTATGCTGTGCATCTTGTGCAGAGTAGGAACAGGGTGTGCATGCAGGAAGTTTTCTAGTATAGATCGGTATAGGCATGGTATATGGGAAACTGTGCAGTTAGATTGTTACAACCCTGATTTTTCTGCTAAGCACATGGGTAAGATAAAAGGCAGGTTATTTTGCAATCAGTTTGGGCTTTTATATGCACAGCCCTGATTCTAGTGATTGTAAGTGCCGCTGGCAAGTTTTGAGAAATGGAATAGGAGGCACCATCCTCTTCCCAACAAAAAAAAAATAAAATAAAATAAAAGAAAAGAAAAATTAGCAAGAGATCACCAATTAGACCGACTTAACGAACCAACTGACAATTTGTGTTTGTTAAGTACATAACCTGCCTAAACGATCAATAAACATTATAAACTTCTTGGATTGAAGTCTAAACGAAAGGCAGGTTTGAAATTTCCTGCTGAGCTGGGATCAGATATGTTACAGTGCTACTGCTAATGCTAAAGAAGGTTAAAAATGAAAAGAAATGAAAAGAAAAGAAAAATTAGCAAGAGATCACCAATTAGACTGACTTAATGCACCAACTGACAATTTGTGTTTATTAAGTACATAACCTACGTAAACAATCAATAAACACTATAAACTTCATGTTACTAGTATATAAGTGTAGCTGGGATGTAGGTGCGGCTGGATGGTAATGAATTTAACCTATACGACAACAAAAACAACAAAAGGGTGCTGGACAAACAAACTCACCTCTATCCTTTCCATGAAGCTGAAACTCCTTCCTGGAATAAAGCCAAAACAATATACTCTCCCATCTCCAAGTATCTTCTATTTCCAAGAACATTTTAAATGCTTCAAAGGGCTGCAAAGCTTCTTATAGAAAATAACTCATGTAACATGTTGTGGACTGCCAACCAATTGTTTTGAAAGCTTCTCATTCAAGTCAGAAACAAGAGTGTATTTACTGCTTTCATAACATGCAGTTATGAATGCTGTCATAGTCACACGATCTACAATACTTTCTTTGTCCGCTAGTTTATGAATGAACAATGTTGCCATTCCTACTTTCATATCACTACAGAGCTTCCTTATCAATGTATTGACTGTACGGATCCACATCTTCTTCTCCAACCTTTCCAATATAACAAGAGCAGTGGCAGAGTCCCCTTTCTTGCAATATTCATATGCTAATGTCAGCCGAGTAACTTCACAAGGAGAGAGCCCTATGTCCATCATAGTTTCGTAAAGCAGACATGCCTCATCAAGCCTGGACTTTTTGCAAAGTCCACTAATCAAGGCACCAAATGTAAAGCTATCAGGTGCAAGACCATAGTCTCTCATTTTGTTAAAAAATTCCAGCGCTGTATTTACATCTTTATCTCTACAATATCCACTTATCAGGGATGTAAATGTCTCCTTGGTTGGAACGAAGCCAAGACTTAGAGCTTCCTTAAAGAGTTTCTCACTTTCTTTGATCCTCTTTTGCCTACAGAATGATGCAATCAATGTATTATATAAACGCATATCACGCTGTATGCCCTTCTTGATCAACTTACTGTACAATGCCATGGCTTGATTAGTGTCAGCAGAGTTACAGTGCTCAGATATGAGAATGGTATATGTAACTCCATCAGCTTGCAACCCTTCTTGAAAGGCAATCATTAGTAGATCATATGCTTCATGCAGCCGTCCCTTTTTACAGAGACCACCAATGATTGCATTATATGTGCATATATTAGGAGTGAAACCTTCTTTAACCATTAAATCCATCAATTTACGTGCCCTTGCAAAATCTCCAACTTTGCAATGACCATCAATAAGCGTGGTATAAGTGTTGGTGTTAGGAACTAATCCTTGTTCCTTCATTCTGCTGAACAACATCTCAGCCCGATTCAGTTTCTCCTCTCTGCAATAGCCACCAATCATCGTAGTATAAGTATGCACATTGGGCTTGTAATTGTCACTTCTAACAAGCTTAAGGAACAGTCTAAAAGCTTTCTCTGTCCACCCCTTCTTGCAGAGCCCATCAATCAAAGCCGTATGTGTATACACATTAGGCTTGCACCCTTTCCTTGACATTTCCTCCAACATCTCAAATGCTTGTCTGATGCTGCCTCTCTTACACAAACCATTGATCAAACAACTAAAATTTAACACGTTAGGTTTCAGACCCTTGTTAACCATTTTACTAAAATACCAAGATGCACGACTAACGAAACCCTTCTGGCAAAAGACACTGATAACCAGGGTGCAAGTTGCATTATCAAGTAAGAATCCTCTCTCAAGCATGTCCCTCAACCATCTATCTGCTTCCTCTACCATCCCAGCTCTGCAGAAGCCAACAACCATTAACTTGTGAGAACAAGAATCAGGGCCCACTCCTCTATCACACATTTCATCGAACACCTTCTCTGCGTAATCCATCATCCCCATTTCACAAACAACCCCAAGAACATAATTCAACGTGACAACGTCCCGGGTCAAGCCTTGATTCTGCATCTCAACTACCATATCAACAGCCTCCTTTAACTTCCCAACCTCCACAAAATTCCCAACCATACACCGCATAACTTCATGGGCCCTTTCCATGTTCTCATTCCCAATTAAACAAGTGGCAGTGACTATGTAGAGTCGCATGAAGTGTCTGAACTTGGAAACCGCAAGTACCCAGTAGAAGAAACTGAGAGCAACCATGGAGCCAGCTTCGGTCGCCAGTGAAGCAACGACAGTGATAGCTTGATCATGGGTCAGAGAGTAGGGATTGAGACCCAGGTCGAGCTTAGCAGGGGTGGATCTGAATTGAGTTTGCCGGTAATAAGATTCACATACCATTGAACAGATCACTTTGATCGACGAAGATTGGGGCGAAACAGAAGCGTCGGAGTGGCTATGGCGGGAAAATGGGGTGAGAGTGAGAAGACGAACCAGGGAGATTCTATGTGTAACTCCATGGAATTTGAGGGACAGAAAAGGGAACATGAAAGCAGTTACGAACGGCAGAATTATTTGCAATAATATGCTCAATCGTTCAGTAGCTGATTCCTTATGCTTGCTTGAATGAATTCGACCTTCATTTCCATGGTCTCGATTTTCGATTTTCACCCTTGGCACTCTAGAAAAAAAGTCACTCAACCATTCTTTGTTCTGAGGGCTCCATAAGGCCCAACAAAGCTGTAAGGTTAATTTGGGCTCATTCAAATATCATACGCCAAGTTTAATGTGTACTAGGCCATATAGATCAAGCATCCTGAACCCAAATTCGGATTTAAAGGGGCTAAGTTGTCACGACCACCCCGCCCGGTTGCGGAGGCGGAGCCGGCCGCGACGTCGGAAACGAAAACGAAAACTACGGCGGAAAGCGCGGTAATGGAGCGTTTTGCTCAAATAACGGATTAGTCGATCAACGACTTGCAACCTACAAACTCATACATGGCAAGTATACAAAATAACCCAACATTTACCAAACATGCAGTTCATGGTGTACCAAACATTGATCATCGCAACAAACATATAAACACTGAATCCATTCCATAACAAATCCAATAAAGGCAAGTCGGGGCTCTGCCCTCGACTCAGAGGACAAACAAAAGCAGAATATATATCCCAGTATATACATCATATACAAACACATGATCTGATATACATGCATGCAACTACAGCTACAGAGCCACCAAAACAAAATCCTATATATACCTAAGTGCATAATCAGAAGCCTCTCGCTCAAGGATTCCCGCACGTGGTACTACTGCTGCTACCGTAACCCAAAAATGACAGAACGCACCGCGGATCTCTACTCCGTCGGTTGCTTGTCAGGATGGCCTGAAAGGTGGTAAACAAATAAAGGGTGAGTCCTCAGGAGGACCTAGTAAGGGCTGAGGTAAGATACAGTTTGCACAAGGAGTAACGAGCAGAACCTGCAAAACAGAATAACACAAGCATATACATGTATAAATTACATAAAGTACAAAGTGAGCCAAAATCCCATCACATGCGGTCCAACCGCTGACCCACGGCGCGACAGTCCTCTCCAAGAGGTCAGAATATCCAGAACAGAAGCACGGTACCGGCTTTGGTCGCGATCCCCAAACTGTCGTAGGGTCACAGAAGTATATCGGCACCCCCAGTGCGGATATACACAGAATGTCGGCACCCTCCAGTGCGGACATAACCAAACCAAACCATGGAGCACCCGTGGTTCTAATGACCATCCCGGGTCTCGTCACAGAGCAGAACATATATATATAAGCATAAACAAAATATCGGCACCTAGTGCGGATATACAGAACAGAACATGAACCCGTGGCCTCCAAGACCATCCGGGCCTTGAGACGGAACAAACATGCATCTTACCCTATGACGGGTTTCGGGATCACCGAACCACCGTCCTCACCCGGAACCCGCCTCAACCAAACCCGATATACATACAAATACTCCCAGAATGCATAACGAGAGAAGTTGAGCCCTTACCTCAGAAAAGCTACCCCGTAGCACAAATCTCGGGAAATCCCGGCTACCAGCCCGAAAAGTAAAACTTGACTTTTACGGTCTGACACCACTCCACCACTGCTGAAAAAAGCTGAACAACCATAAACTCCTCAGTACTCCTCAAATTAGACCCCCAGAACCAAACCCGCACAATCCCGCACTTTCCCGCAGAAAGCTCGGTTTCACGAACCGAGCTAGAACATTGATATTCAAACACCCACAAACATATTCCAACCTTTAAACCCCACTTTCCAGACACTTTACCCGTAATCCCGCATAAAGGTAACTTTTTCTTCCATTACCCGAAAACGACGTTTCAAACACCATTACACACCTAAATCCATCCCCGATACCAATTTACCATCCAAAACATTCAAAACACAACACCAACTTAACTAAATTTTCACATCAAGTTTCGGCCCTTTGTCAACTTTTCACCCAACTTCCAATTCAATCCATTCAAGGTTCCAATCACTCACTTTGACCACCAATTACACTTCCTAAGCAAGAATGCTAACCAATTTCACCTTAAACACCAAAAATTCAAACATAAACCCTAGCCAAAGTTTCGGCCAAAAGGGGGTTTCTTCCCTAGCATGCTTTCCATCAAATTGAATCCATAGGAAGTCATAGAATCATGCAAGGAACAACATATCCCAAGCATGATTCACGAACACAACTACACACAATTTTGGAAAATCACCCAAAATTTCGGCAATTCTAGGGTTTTCCAACCATGGAGTTTTTCCAAAATCTAAACTATTATCCTTACTCCCCTCCAACCCAAGAAGAACATACTAAAAGATGGGAGCAAGAAGATCAACCAAACTCATAGCAAAGAACAAACCCAAATTTTGATTTTTGCTCTCGTTTTCCAATCAAATCATGTTTCCAAGTCGGTCTCCCAAGTCGGTCTCCCAAGTCGCTTCCTGCTCGGTCTCCCAAGTCGCTTCCTGGTCCCAATGATGTGACCACTGAACCTTGACAATGGGAATCAACTTGCTACGGAGTTTCCGAGTATCGCGCGCTAGCAAGGCTATCGGTACCTCCTGATATGACAAATCAGGTTCCAGCTGAACCTCCTCCATTGGAACCATCTGCACCGGATCCAGGATGCACTTCTTCAACTTGCTGACATGAAAGACGTTGTGTACCGCAGACATACTCGGAGGTAAAGCTAACCTGTAGGCTAATCTGCCCACTCGCTCCAGAATCTCATAGGGTCCGATATACCTTGGGGCCAATTTACCCCGTCTGCAAAATCATTGTCCCTCGAATCGGTGCTACCTTCAGCCACACTGTCACCGACCTCAAACTCCAAATCTCTGCGGCGCTTGTTCGCATACGAAGTGGTGCGGTCGTTCGCGATTTTCAATCGTTGTTGGAATTCTTGCGCACCAAGATGACTGGGCTAGCTAAAGTAGCTAAGCACGGCTCAACTCACTCAATCTGAGTGTTTGAGCTAGAGAGATGTGTATCTGCTCTTAGTGAGCTGATATGAGCTCAAGGAGCTCAATGGATGATTTAATATGTCTTGGACTAGCTCTATGTGAGCTTGGTACAAATGTGTCTAGGCACCTTTTGGCGAAGAGACGTGTCTCTTGGCGGAAAGGTGCGTAAATTGGTGAAAAGGTGTCGAAGAGGGCCAAGCACACCTTCGGCTTAGGCCGAAGGGTGCGTAGCACCCTTGGGTGCCGAAAGGGCACCCTAAGGGGCCTTACACCCATTCGGCCATAGGCAAGGGGTGTGAGTGCCCCTTCGCCCTAGGTGCCTCTAGGCAGGGGTGCACCCCATGCCTTGCACCATTCGGCCAAAGGGACATGTCTCATGTCCCATGGCCGAATGGGCAAGGGGCATGGGTCACCTCCCTTGCCTCTTCACCATATTTGGATAATTAATTAATTAGTTAATTAATTTCCTATTAGACACAATTATTTATTTATTCCTTTTCTAATTAATTAGTTAATTGAAAAGGCAAAAGGCATGAGACATGTCTCATGGACCAAGGGCATTGGTTGCAGCCCTTGGTCCTAGGGACATGTTACTTCGCAAATGAAAGGGCATTGTGCCCTCTCATTGGCAGCCCATCCTCCTCTATAAATAGAGGGAGGATGCGCCATTTCTAATCATCCCACAACCAGCATTGGTTCTCTCTTCTCTCTTCATACTTCCTCTTGCGAAACTAGAAGGCATTCTAGGAGCATTGTGAGTGGAACTCACCTTGGAGACAAATCATCTTCAAGCCGCCCTTAAGGTGTTACCCAGGCCGAGTCTTCTACATCAACAAGGAGCAAGAATCTCTAAGATTCTTAAGCTGCGTCCAGAAGAAAGGTACATACTCTTAATCCTTTCTTCGGTATTGATGAATGCGAACATGAGAAGCATGTTAAAGACGATCCTAAAATTAACAAATGGTATCAGAGCTTTCGGTTTCTCTTTGTGATACATGCTTACTTGTTCGACATGTTTATATGAAGTATGATACATGTTAGTTGAATTCGAAATAACATGTATGAATGTATGATTGTATGTAAAAAGGAAAAAGGAAGCATGAATGTTATATGTGTTTTGAATCATGCTTGAATGTTGTATGATGAAAATGGTTGTATAACATGTTGACTTGCCTATTTGTTCCATGAATGATTAAATGAACCTAAAGAAAATGTGTGCCAAAGTTCTATATCACATTATACCTTGAGGTAATTGCCGGAATGTGCTCTGTCTAGGAGGTGGGTTTTAAGTGGGACCGTCTGTGACCCTCCATCTTTCCCCGGGAGCGCTCCTCTCGTGGTTCCTAAGGTCCATGTGTGACATAGACTTGGCATGCATGTGACATTTATTCTTTACCTAATTTAAGAATTTCAGCCCCTTGATAGTCTTAATCTGGTTTTGTACCACTATGATGGACTTGAGGGAATTGAAGCTTAAATTAAGTGAGGGAACATACGTCTATTGAAACAAGAGATTCTACCTTAAGATAGTTCAAGTACTTGTACGGTGAACTTGAAGGACTTGAAACTTGATTCAATTGATGAGACACTTCATTAAACTAAGGTCTCTAGGGACCTGTCAAGCTAATATAATGCTGTCTAAGGAAGTGGTACTTAAGTGAGACCGTTTGTGACTCCACCAACGACCTGGGCATTGTATTAAGGAGACTTATGGGTGATGAGACTAAGGTTTAAGTGAAGTGCTATGGTTGTTACGATCACGCATGAGTGCGTGATTCAGGCCTTCTTGGAAGGTCAAGTGAGGTTATAAACTGATGTATGCTTGGTTGCCCTTGATTGATTGAATGTATAGGCTTGTTAAGGGTATGTTCATAAAATGGCAAAGTTATGCTTAGGCGTTTCTGATCGGATGCTATATGCATACCTTTTGCTACGTCTGGGTATAAACTAAGTTATTTCATGAACATATTGCTTGAATAAGTCTAATTGTGTGAATTGGAATCTAAAACATGTGAATTGCATATTTGTAGATGGCTACTAAGAACATAGTAGCGAGTTGAACCGTGACCTCAAATTGGATGGTGAAAACTATCTAATTTGGCAGCAGAAGGTCAAGTTCATCTTAACTGAGCAAGAGACACTTGAGGTGCTCGACGCTGAGGTCAACCCCCCGGAGGAAGGGGAAGTAGGGTGGCTTATGAAGCCTACCTTAAAAAGAACTCTATGTGTAGAGTCACACTCTTGTCCACAATGGTGGATGAGATCATGGTGGAGTTCTCCATGCTCCCTCGGCCAAAGGCATCGGGATCTTTGTGAAGGCCAAGTATGGAGATGTTTCCGTGGAGAAACAACGCTCAATGATACTAAGGTTTGAGAACTATGGTAAACGAGCAGATCACACCATGAGTGCCCACCTTCGTGAGATGTCACGAATGATTCATCAGCTTAAACAAGCTGGGCACGACCTCACCGACGAGCAGCAGGTGCAAGCAATAATAAGGTCCTTACGATGAGGAGTGGCGGTTGATGAAGGTCAACTTACGCCACAACCCTCAGATTAAGACCTTTGATGACATCGCCCGTCACCTTTTACTTGAGGCTGAAGTAATGGCTCTCAAGGACCACTCCAAGGCATATGTTGCCAATACCTCCGATAACAACGGGGGTAAAAAGAAGAAGTGGTTCAAGGGTGGGAAAAGGGCGGCTTCAAAGGCAAGGGTAAGGGAAAGGGCAAAGGAAACGGGCCCGGAAAGAAGAAAAGGGACGTTTCGAAGCTCAAGTGCTTCAATTGTGGCAAGAAAGGACACTTTGCAAAAGATTGCAAAAGTGCACCTAAGGTACATTTTGAACCTTCTACTTCAATAGCACATGTGACGTCATGTACTATGCTAACTGAAAGCAATTCTTTGTGGATTGTAGACTCGGGAGCAACAGACCACATAGCTCGGGACAAGTCTGGTTTGTGGCGTACCGCAAGCTCCCAAGAGGTGTGAAGCACGTCTCGGTGGGGAATGATGCAAAATTAGAAGTAGTAGGAATAGGAACCTGTAAGGTTCCCTTGTGTAATAGATATTTGTATCTTGTGGACACATTATATGTACCTAATATTTGTAGAAATTTAATTTCTATTTCTGCCATGTTGAAATACAATTATTGCTTTCAATTCTTTAATGATAGTGTAACTATATTAAAGGATAATCAAGTTCTCACAAAATGCTTCGTTAATAATGGATTGTATGAGTTAAGGCCCGATGGCCATTCTGTTGCAACTCCTAGTTGCCACGTGACTAAAGTCATAGATCAAAATCATGGCATGAGCGGTTGGGACATATAGGACAAGATAGGATGAATAAGTTAGCCAAAAGTGGCTTGCTTGAATCCTTGACCAAGGTTGTCCTGCCAACTTGTCAACCTTGCTTAGAAGGCAAGGCAACGAGAAAGCCCTTTGGGAGGGCAACTAGGAGAACCGAGGCACTAAGTTTAGTCCATTCTGATCTTTGTGGACCTATGAGAATTGAATCCAGAAATGGGTTCAAGTACTTCATCACTTTTACGATGACTGTACACGATTCACCCACGTCTTCTTACTCAAAACCAAGGCAGAGGCCTTAGCATATTTTCAGAAATATGTACACTTGGTTGAGAACCAAGTAGATAAGAAGGTGAAGTCCTTAAGGACTGACAGAGGTGGTGAGTACGGTTCACTTGCATTCAAGGCCTTTTGTGAGTCAAAAGGCATTGCTAGAGAGTTCACCCTTTCTTGGACACCCCAGCAAAATGGTGTGTCCGAAAGAAAGAACCGAACTTTGATGGACATGGTACGTTCCATGATGGCTAAAGCCAACCTGGATGTGACCTATTGGAGTGATGCGCTGCTATGTGCGGTGCACATTCTCAATAGGGTACCTACCAAGGACATCGACTCCTCTCCATATGAGTTATGGATGAAGAGGACCCCGAACTTAAGCTACTTGCGGCCTTGGGGTTGCTTAGCTTACGTACATGTTCCCGACCATCCGTTGGGAAAATTGGGACCAAGAGGAAAGAAGTGTGCTTTTCTCGGATATTGTACGGAATCCAAGGGCTATGTGTTCTTGGATCTCGGTTTAAAGAAGGGTTTGGTGTTTGATGCAAGAAACGCCAAGTTTGTGGAAACGGAGTTTCCAAAAGTTGGCGAAAGTGATGATTTAGCCTCAATAGGCCCGATCCTAGAAGAAGGTCAACCGGGCACTTCACAAGTGCCGGTTACAAGGACTGTACCTACTCCAGAGGGAGTACCTCAAGTGGAACAAGCTGAGGCTTTCCAGAATGAGCCCATACACTTGGACTCGATTGAACAGGATCCTGGGCGAGGGATCTGTTCAAGAGGAGTTGAGGTACTTCAAGAGCCAACACCTCCACCCCAGTTGAGAAGATCAACTCGGGAGTCCAAAGCACCTAAAAGGTGGGGACTATCGGAAGGTGAGACATACTTGGTCTCGTGCGAGATCGATGAGCCAAGTAATGTCAAAGAAGCTCTTGAAGGGGCACAGAAAGAAGAGTGGCTAAAGGCAATGAATGATGAGTTGCATTCAATGCATGAAAATGAGGTATGGGAATTGTCTGATCTTCCTCGTGGCCGAAAAGCGATCGGCAATAAGTGGGTTCTTAAAATAAAGAAGAACTCTGATGGGAGTATCGAAAGGTACAAGGCCCGGTTGGTGGCCAAAGGCTTTACACGAAGGAAGGTGTTGATTTCAAAGACACTTTCTCTCCTGTGGTTAAGTTTAATTCCATCAGATTGCTACTTGCGATAGTGGCAAACTTGGACCTTGAGTTGCATCAGATGGATGTGACCACGGCCTTCCTCAACGGTGAGTTGAGTGAAGAGATCTACATGAAACAACCCGAAGGGTTTGTACAAGTAGGTCAAGAAGACAAGGTATGTAGACTAAAGAAGTCTATATATGGTCTCAAACAAGCTTCAAGACAATGGTACTTGAAGTTTCATCATGCAGTCACAAGCTATGGTTTTGTGATGATGCATGAAGACCATTGTGTGTACTTGTTCTTCAAAGAGTCCAGTTTTGCCATTATGACATTATATGTCGATGACATTTTAATTGCAAGTAGTAGCTTGGAGTTGTTGCTCGCCATCAAAGGATGGTTGTCCTCCACCTTCAAAATGAAGGACCTGGGGGAAGCTTCTTATATCCTAGGTGTTAAGATACATCGGGACAGAAAGAAGCATATGTTAGGACTTTCACAAGAGCTTTATATAGATAAAGTTCTTGAGAGGTTTAACTTGACCAACTCTAAGCCAATGAACACCCCACTTGCATATGGTTGCAAAATTGGAGAGGACTTATGTCCTAAGACTCCAAAAGACAAGGAAGAAATGACTAAGATACCTTACCTTAGTGCCATTGGTAGCCTTATGTACGCCATGATTTGTACACGGCCAGACATAAGTCAAGCGGTCGGTTTACTTGCTAGATATTCTTCGAACCCTGGCATGGAGCATTGGAAGAATGTCAAGAGGATCCTTAGATACCTTAAAGGTACTAAGGATTATTGGCTATGTTATCAAGGAAAAACCCTTGGTTTACACGGCTATTCCGATGCCGATTGGGGAGGAGATAGAGATTCTAGCAAATCTACAAGTGGTTATATTTTCTTGCTAAATGGGGGCGCCACTACTTGGTGTAGTAAGAAACAAACCTGTACAGCCTTATCAACCATGGAGGCAGAATTCGTTTCTTGTGCCTCGGCTGTCCAGAAGCCACGTGGCTTGGTTATTTTCTTAAAAACTTGGAGTCGATGGTCAAAATAAGTAAGCCCATTACTATCTACTGTGATAGTATGGCAGCTATGGCCTACACCAAGGACCCCAAGTATCATGGAAAAACCAAACACATTAGCATGAAATATAATTTCGTTCGAGATGCAGTTGAAGAAGGTGAAGTCAGAATTGAATACATCTCAACAGACCTTATGGTGGCAGATCCTCTCACTAAGCCATTGCCACCCATTGTGTTTGCTCGTCATGTCCGAGCAATGGGTCTTAGGAGATTGTAAATATACTAATTGTTGTATGACTTTCACCACTTTGGTGTCACACATGTATATATGTATAATGATGATCAATAAAGACGTTACTTGATGTCATTTACTTGGTTCCATTAATAACACACAATGAACAAAATGAACATGTCCACCATAGGCATTGAGAATGACTTTCTCACACCAAGTCATTCGCCCTTGATCTTAAGTAGACCAAGGATGAGACTACCAAAGGCTCAATAGTGTGTTGTTTCTTCAAGAAACATGTGACATGCAAAGTTACTCTATTGAGTGGGAGTCATGTTACAACACATGACACTTTGGTATACTTTTATGTCGCCTTGATTTGAATAATCAAGATGAGGTGCTCTGCACTGATTTTGTATGACACTGATACATTCTAGCCTATGTGTGAGTGTAAGCTCGGGCTTGCACAGACATTTCATGGCTTGTGACATGTCCTCCTTTTATATGTTAGAAGGAGCACACTCTGAGGTGTTTTAAGAGGGAGAAATGACACACCCCTCATTCTAAGTGATATCACTCCAAGTGGGAGTGGTGTTTGTAAAACACCCTAAGAAGTGTTAATAGAATCTTTGTAAGTATGTTGCAAAGATCCTATGACCATGAAATTCGACCAAAAGAAGAATTTAAGCAAGTTGTCTCTAACCTTGCGTAGTGTGAGAATTCTTCGATTGGACCCTTAATCACTTTAACTCTCTGTTAATGATTCACATTGACAAAGTTACTTTGATTGGTTGTCGAAGGTCGCAGATGAATGCGGCTGGAGTATCCTCCTTTTGGGTAACTAAATCTATATGGATCATTAAGCAGGTAGAGTGTAAAGGAAAGACAAGTGAAACTTGGTACGTGAGTCCTAAATTCAACCTTTGAGCTCACATGTTGCATTGGTACAACATGATAAGGTCTGAATTGGGGATAATACGAATTAAAGAGTACTCGACACTTAACACAGTCATCATTAAAATGAAAGAGACTGACTGTGGTTAAGAATACGTGCCATATGTCTTGGGGTTCTAAAGGCACTACTTGAAGTAGTTCAAGGAAAGCTTGAAGATGTTCAAGCATGTCTTGTTAAGTTCAAGAAAATTTGAATAACACACAAACACTTGAAGTGTTCAAGTGAGTTTGAGAGGACAATCTTCCATTTGAGAGTCTAACAACCTCAATGGAAGAGGTGCAGTGTGGATGCCTTAAGGTCGCACTCACAACTCCTTTTATATAGTTTGTCAAAGTGTTTGGTTTAGTATGAGGAAGTGTTTTATTCGAGTGGGAGCTTGTGCTCGAAGATCATCATTGGTGCGAGTGGGAGTTTGTTGGAATTCTTGCGCACCAAGATGACCTGGGCTAGCTAAAGTAGCTAAGCACAGCTCAACTCAGCTCAATCTGAGTGTTTGAGCTAGAGAGATGTGTATCTGCTCTTAGTGAGCTGATATGAGCTCAAGGAGCTCAATGGATGATTTAATATGTCTTGGACTAGCTCTATGTGAGCTTGGTACAAATGTGTCTAGGCACCTTTTGGCGAAGAGACGTGTCTCTTGGCGGAAAGGTGCGTAAATTGGTGAAAAGGTGTCGAAGAGGGCCAAGCACACCTTCGGCTTAGGCCGAAGGGTGCGTAGCACCCTTGGGTGCCGAAAGGGCACCCTAAGGGGGCCTTACACCCATTCGGCCATAGGCAAGGGGTGTGAGTGCCCCTTCGCCCTAGGTGCCTCTAGGCAAGGGGGTGCACCCCATGCCTTGCACCATTCGGCCAAAGGGACATGTCTCATGTCCCATGGCCGAATGGGCAAGGGCATGGGTCACCTCCTTGCCTCTTCACCATATTTGGATAATTAATTAATTAGTTAATTAATTTCCTATTAGACACAATTATTTATTTATTCCTTTTCTAATTAATTAGTTAATTGAAAAGGCAAAGGCATGAGACATGTCTCATGGACCAAGGGCATTGGTTGCAGCCCTTGGTCCTAGGGACATGTTACTTCGCAAATGAAAGGGCATTGTGCCCTCTCATTGGCAGCCCATCCTCCTCTATAAATAGAGGGAGGATGCGCCATTTCTAATCATCCCACAACCAGCATTGGTTCTCTCTTCTCTCTTCATACTTCCTCTTGCGAAACTAGAAGGCATTCTAGGAGCATTGTGAGTGGAACTCACCTTGGAGACAAATCATCTTCAAGCCGCCCTTAAGGTGTTCCCAGGCCGAGTCTTCTACATCAACAAGGAGCAAGAATCTCTAAGATTCTTAAGCTGCGTCCGAAGAAAGGTACATACTCTTAATCCTTTCTTCGGTATTGATGAATGCGAACATGAGAAGCATGTTAAAGACGATCCTAAAATCAACAAGCCCACGGTGTACTCGATACTGCAATCATAGTCCGTGATGTACTTGAGCCACCTGCGCTGCCTCATGTTCAACTCCTTCTGAGTGAACAGATATTTTAGACTCTTGTGATCCGTGAAAATCTGAAACTTGCTGCCGACTAGGTAGTGCCTCCACTGCTTCAGCACATAAATCACCACAGCCAACTCTAGATCGTGTGTCGGATAATTCTGCTCATGCGGTCGAAGCTGTCTCGACCCATAAGCTATCACATTCCGCCCTTACATCAATACACATCCTAACCCGGACCTAGACACATCTGTGTAGATCACATAAGGTAGACTCGGGTCGGGTAGGATCAAGATCGGCACGTTGGTTAGTTACCGCTTCAACTCCTGGAAGTTCTCCTCACACTTCTCTGTCCACACAAATGGCTGCCCCTTTTTGGTCAACTACGTAAGTTGGGAAGCCAAGATGGAAAACCCTATCACAAACCTCCGATAGTAGCCTGCTAAGCCCAGAAAACTCCTGATCTCCCGTACCGAGGTTGGCTGCTTCCACTCCTGCACCGCCTTAACCTTCTCGGGGTCCACTGACAAACCGTGCTCACCGATGATACGTCTCAGGAAAGACACCTCTCGAATCCAAAAGTCACACTTTGAGAACTTAGCGTAAAGCTGGTGTTCCCAGAGTGTCTGCAGAACAATCCTCAAATGCTCCCGGTGTGAGTCCTCATCCCGAGAGTAGATCAGAATATCATCGATGAACACTACCACGAAGGAGTCCAGATATGGTCGAAACACTCGGTTCATCATATCCATGAACGCCGCCGGTGCATTGGTCAAGCCAAACGGCATCACCGTATACTTATAGTGCCCATACCGTGTACGGAAAGCAGTCTTCAGAATGTCCTCCTCCTTCACTCGCAACTGAAAATACCCCGATCGCAAATCGATCTTGAAAAGATCTTCGCACCTCTCGGCCTGATCAAAGAGATCGTCGATTCTTGGCAACGGGTACTTGTTCTTAATGGTGATGGAATTCAACCGTCTGTAATCAATGCACAATCCGAGTGATCCATCCTTCTTCTTAACAAACAAAACTGGAGCACCCCACGGTGAAGTGCTCGGACGGATGATGCCCTTCTCCTGCAGTTCCTCCAACTGCTTCTTCAGCTCCACCATCTCCACTATCGTCATCCGATAAGGTGGAATGGAAATGGGAGTGGAACTTGGTTGCAAATGAATCTCAAACACGATCTCCCGCTCTGGTGGCATCCTGGGCAAATCCTTCGGAAATACCTGCGGAAACTCCCGGACAACTGGAATCTTATCCAGCTCCGACCGAGTATCTGCCGTGTTCAGATCATAACACTCCTCCAAGTCCACTACCGGGACCTGATCCAGAACCTGCAGATCTGCTCCTGACCGCCTTCAACTCATTAGAACCTGAGAGGGGTAACACCTCTCCAGAAACCGTAACACTACGGTCGGCACAATCAATGTGCACGGAATTCTTAGACAGCCAATCCATCCCAAGAATAACGTCATACTTCGGTGTGTTCAACACCAACAGATCTGACACAATCCTGTGTCTGCCAATGGATAGCACGCAGTCCCGTACCATCTCATTGGAGAGCAAAAACTGACTCCCAGCCGTCTTCACCATGAAGACGATCGGGAGCCCACTGCAACCAAGTGGAGAGACTCGACACACTTCGTGCCACAATCGAAACAGATGCTCCAAGATCAAACAAGACACATACAGAGTATCGTTCAGAAATAAAGTACCTTGGAGTGCCCCACGCTGTCTCTCCTCGCTCAATCTGGAACACCCGTCCTGCTCCGGACTGCTGTGGCGGAGGCCCATGCAGCGATGTCTCTCTCCGCTCGACGTGGAATACCCGTCCTGCTCCAGGCTGCTGTGGCGGAGGGGGTGGCTGAAACGGACGTCTCTGCTGCGGTGGTCTCGGACCGCCCCGCTGTGAACCGCACCCTCGGGGTGCGTTGGGTTGGAACCGAGACTGCGGATGTTTAGTACTGCTGGATCCCTGCCCTAGCGTCAGAGGGCAATCACGAATCAAATGATCGCTGGCCCCGCATCGCAGGCACTGCCCCGCCTGCCTGTAGCATGGCCGGCCGGGGTGCTGCCTGCCACAACTCGCACAAGTCGGTGCTACTAGCGCCACACTGCTACCCATGCCGCTCTGCCCGATCCCGCATGATCTTCCCGTAGACCTCGATGAACCTGCCGTGCAGAACCCTCCTCTGCCGCTAGGTCGGTGTGGTAGGTACCGACTCTCGACCTCCTCCTACTCGAGGAGTTGGGCCTTCTACACAGCCTCATGATAGGAAGTAATATCCAGAGGCCTCAAAGCCCACTCGTAGTCGGGCGTAGCCGGTGGATGAACCTCTTGGCATTCTCCCGCTCCATACCATAATACCGTGGTACGTAGAGAACCAGCCGGTCAAACTCCCGCTCATACTCTCCGGCGCCTTGGTGCCTGCTCCAAATCGTCAAATCATGATCGCCGGAGATCCTCGACGGCCTACTGCCCACCTCCCGATCTGACTGCCTCTGCTGTGGCCTGATTGGGTTTCCCCGTGCCTGCTGCGGTAGCAAAGTATTCAGCAACTGTTGTACCTGACCCAACACCTATAGCACGTCAGGAATGGGTCCCTCTGACTGCTGAACACTCGGGGGGGTGAGTGTGGTTGCTCGGGTCCTGGGTTGCTCTGAACCCGTCTCCTAACCCTCGAAGGTGTGGGATCCCGGTCCCGCCCCTCCGGTACATGCTCACGCTGTCGGCGTGTTCGGCGTGTGGTGACCATACCTTAAACCAAACCAACCCAAAACCATATAATCCTGTAGTCTAATTCAATGCATGATGCAAAGATTCTCTTCAGAATCACGAAACCAAATATTAACACTTAAGCACAAAATCAGATCATGATCATATCACAGAATCACAATATATAACACCCAAAAACTTAAAGGTACCCGGATTATGCCGAAAGCCCTCACTCGAGCTCCGCACCTCCGCACCTCCACAACCCAAAACCTGCACGGAGTACCCCAAACCTTCCGGAGTGCTCCAAAGAACCACCCGCTGCTCCACACGCATTCCGAAACGGTTCAAATAAGGAGTTGATCAGGCTCCGTACCGAACCGCCCCAGAATGGAATGTAAACCAGTGGCTCGCACTTCGAAGTCATCTCTCGCAGAACTTACCCATGAACTGGCATGACTGCTCCAAGAGTCCACTCCTAAACTTGCATACTTGCCTTCCACAACCCATGCTGAACCACTCATACTTTACCTCTTGGGTCACTCCGACCCCACCTACTCTGATACCAACTTGTCACGACCACCGCGCCCAGTTGCGGAGGCGGAGCCAGCCGCGACGTCGAAACGGAAACTACGGCGAAAAGCGCGGCAACAGAACGTTTTGCTCAAATAACGGATTAGTCGATCAACGACTTGCAACCTACAAACTCATACATGGCAAGTATACAAAATAACCCAACATTTACCAAACATGCAGTTCATGGTGTACCAAACATTGATCATCGCAACAAACATATAAACACTGAATCCATTCCATAACAAATCCAATAAAGGCAAGTCGGGGCTCCGCCCTCGACTCAGAAGACAAACAAAGGTAGAATATATCCCAGATTATACGTCATATACAAACACATGATCTGATATACATGCATGCAACTACAGCTACAGAGCCACCAAAACAAAATCCTATATATACCTAAGTGCGGAATCAGAAGCCTCTCGCTCAAGGATTCCCGCACGTGGTACTGCTGCTGCTACCGTAACCCAAAAATGACAGAAAGCACCGCGGATCTCTACTCCGCCGGTTGCTTGTCAGGACGGCCTGAAAGGTGGTAAACAAATAAAGGGTGAGTCCTCAGGAGGACCCAGTAAGGGCTGAGGTAAGATACAGTTTGCACAAGGAGTAACGAGCAGAACCTGCAAAACAGAATAACACAAGCATATACATGTATAAATAACATAAAGTACAAAGTGAGCCAGAATCCCATCACATGCGGTCCAACCGCTGACCCACGGCGCGACAGTTCTCTCTAAGAGGTTAGAATATCTAGAACAGAAGCACGGTACCGGCTGGGGTCGCGATCCCCAAACTGTCGCGATCCATTCAAGGTTCCAATCACTCACTTTAATCACCAATTACACTTCCTAAGCAAGAATGCTAAACAATTTCACCTTAAACACCAAAAATTCAAACATAAACCCTAGCCAAAGTTTCGGCCAAAAGGGGGTTTCTTCCCTAGCATGCTTTCCATCAAATAGAATCCATAGGAAGTCTTAGAATCATGCAAGGAACAACATATCCCAAGCATGATTCAAGAACAGAACTACACACAATTTTGAAAGATCACCCAAAATTTCGGCAACTCTAGGGTTTTCCAACCATGGAGTTTTTCCAAAATCTAAATCATGATCCTTACTCCCCTCCAACCTAAGAAGAACATACTAAAATATGGGAGCAAGAAGATCAACCAAACTCATAGCAAAGAACAAACCCAAATTTCGGTTTTTGCTCTCTTTTTCCAACCAAATCATGTTTCCAACTTGAAAAGAAATGAAGAGAGGAAGCTTACCAATTATGGAGTCCAAATCCTTGAAGTTTCAGCCAAGAAATGAAGAGCACAATGAGCTTGGAGGAAGGAGGTGGTGGCGGCAATGGAAGGAGAAGGAAGAAGAAGAAGATGAAAATGAAGTAATTAGCTTATTTCATGAAATATCTCTCCTTTTATACTTATGAGATAATGAGTCATGGGACACTTGTCCCATGGCCATTAACCCTTAAGTATGACTCACAATCAGCCACATAAACCGAAAAATGGTTAAGTGTTTGGCGCACCACCCGCGCCAACTCCTCCCGCGTAATTCCCGACGTACGCGCGTGTCGACCTGAACCAAAATCCCGTCATGCCAAAATTCCACAAATATTACCATAAAATCCATCTTAAAATATAACATAACTTACCCCAAAACCGTCGGAAGATTTTCATCCTGAGCCCCGGGATTCCCGTCCCGAGCCCCGGGAGTTGCCCGGTACCGAACGTCCCACCCCAAATAAAATACTCCGTAGAAAGATCCGGGACGTTCCCACGATTCCAAATATGCAAACGGTTTTCCAATCCGAGGTCTCGGAAGCGCTACCGAGCCTGCTGTACGCCTTGAGACAAGTTTTGGCCCCAGAAAAATATTTTCGGCGAAAATATCCGGGAGACCCACACGACCTCAAAACCCGAAGGATTCCCAGAAATAATGCTTAGGTAAGTCCCGGGAGTCTTTTAACCGCCCAAAAACATGACCCACAGGCCAAAACCGGAGCCCCAGGTCACCCGGGTCACAACCCGCTTGGGGTGACCATAACATAAGTTCTTTTAAGATGGCTCTCACACTCTCTAGAACTGTCTAGAGACTTCTAGAGAAGCATAAACTATTGTAGATAAGTGTAGAGATGTATAAAAAAGTGAAGAGAGGTGTAGAGAATTCTAGAGGCTTAATCTCCACCATTGGATCAAGTTGATCCTGACCATCCATTGAGGAGGTGGAGTCCTATATATACCCCCACTTGGGGCTCATTTGTAATCATCCAAGCATTTTCAAGCAATCAAGACAAGTTCTCCTTCAAAAGCTCTCTAGCACTCTCAAGTTTTCTTAAGCTTTCTCAAAGCCTTCAAGGCATCCTAGGGTTGGATCGAGGTTGACTTAGCACAAGGAGGTGTGTCTAAGTGCCGCACGGAATAGCTGAGAAATCAGTCCATGACAGTTGGTGCCAACGGACCTGTTCAAGAAGAACCAGCCATGGAAGTGGGATGAGAGGTGCCAAGAGGTGTTCAAGGCACTTAAGCAAGCTGTGATGGAAGTGTTGGAATTCCTGGCGAACCAAAACCTTTTAAGGTGTTACTTGAGCTCACGGAGCTAAGTCAGAGCTTAAAGGTAGCTAGATGTAGCTCACCCCAGCTCACCTCAACTAGAAGTAGTTGGACTTAGCTCACCCCATCTCAAGGTCAGCTAGAAGTAGCTCACCTTAGCTAAGCTCCAGCTGGGAGCAGATGGAGATAGCTCAAGTCAGCTCATGGGAGCTTGGTGCAACTAGACTTCAGTTCACTCCAGCTAAAAGTAGCTGGACCCAGCTCAACTTGAGCCCACTCCAGCTAGAAGTAGTTGGACTCAGCTCAAGTCAGCTCACTCCAGCTAGAAGTAGTTGTAGTCAGCTGGACTTTAGCTCATGTTAGCTAAATGTAGCTAACTCCATCTCATTGGAGCTAAATGAGTAGATGAGCAACTTTTAGCTAATTGTGAGCTGAATTTGAGCTCAATGGAGCTCAATATGAATGAATGGCAAGTTGAGTTAGTTTTGTACTAGCTTAAGGTATTTCTAGCTGAAATATGTGTGTGACACATTTTGGCCAAAAGTTGTGACTTTTGGGTCAAATGACATGTCTCTTGTGTAGGGATGTGTCTCCTCACCCAAGAGCAACAACCCTTGGCCAAGACACATGTCCATTGGCCAAAGGGAGTGTTGATTCGGCTTTGGGAGCCGAATTGGTGTGAGCAAGGGTCACATGTTTTCGGACTTGTAAGATAGGCTTCATGGCCGAAATGATGTGTGCCTTCATGTGGCAAATATTCGGCAATGAAGAGGGGTCACAACCCCTCTCTTCACCCCCTTTCGCACTCTATAAATAGGGGTGAGGGGCTGACCATTTCTCTCATCCCTTAGCAGCATTGCCCCTCTCTTCTCTCCCTCTAAAAGCCGAAATTGGCTTGGCATTCTTTTAGAATTTATGGGTGAAACCACATTAGAGATTCTTTATCTCTAATCCGCCTCCTTGGTGTGCCTCCAAGTCGGCCTCTTCCTTAGGAGAAGAAAGTCTCGCCTCAACTAGGAGCAAGAGCCTTCAAGGCCCTTAAGCTGTTTCCTTGGTGAAAGGTATGTCTCTTATCTAGTACTATTACATAGTTAGTACCATGTTAGGTTATACACCATTGTGGTGCTTATGTAGAATAAATAAGTGGCATGATATACCGAGACATCGTGCTAACACTTAGAATAAGTATGTATGCAATATGTTTACAAATGTATGACATGATATCATGTGATATGCTTGTGATACATATATGATATGTTAACATGAAAGCATGTTAATGATGATCCTAAAATCAACAAATGGTATCAGAGCTAGGTTCTAGTATATTCTTGTATGTGTTGCAAGCATGAACTATATGATATAATGTGTGTATATTGTTTTGGCGAAAACATGTTCAATACACCACATGTGTGACTAGTTTTAGATCATATCATACCTTAGTGTCACATTGAGTGCATTCTATCTAAGGATATGGGTTTTAAATGGGACCGCTGTGACCCCGACTCGCTGACTGGGCAGCGAGACCCCCGGTTAGGTTATTCGAAGGGGTTATAAATGTGACATTTATCCTTGACTTGAATTAAGAATTTCAACCCCTTGATGGTCTTAGTACTGGTTTTGTACCACTATGATGGACTTGAGGGAATTGAAGCTTAATTTAAGAAGGAACATGACATTTATTGAACCAAGATACTTTACCCTATGATGGTTCAAGTACTAATGTTTCAACATTACTATGGTGAACTTAAGGGAGTTGAGGCTTGGTTCAAGGGAATGTGTCACTTCAATAAGCTAAAGTTTTCTAGGGACCCTGTCAAGTTGGTATGATACTGTCTAAGGAGGTGGTATTTAAGCGAGACCGTTTGTGACTCCACCATCTTTCCTGGGTATTGTATCGAGGAGACTTATGGGTGATGAAACTAAGGCTTAGGTGAAGTGCTCATGGTTGTCACATTTTAATTTCATGTATGTGTACATGAAACCATTTAGGTATATAAGTTGTATCCAAGTATACATGTTTTGGCGAAAACCTATTAATATAATTGTATGCGTGTGTGCTTGAATAAATTTACATGTAGGCTTATTAAGGTCATTTGTATGAAATAATTGAGACACACTTATATATCTCTGATTGGATGCTATATGCATCTCTTTCACCATATATGGTTATGTTCTTAAGTTACTTCATTCAAATGTTGCTTGAATGAGTCTAGTTGTGAGAATTGAAACTAAAACATGTGAATTGAATCTATGTAGATGGCTACTAAGAATATTGTTATTGAACTGAACCGTGACCTCAAGTTAGATGGTGAGAACTATCTAATTTGGCAACAGAAGGTGAAATTCATTTTAACTGAGTAAGAGACACTTGATGTCCTCACCAATGTGGTTGAGGAACTAGCTGAAGGGGGCGATAGGATTGCCTATGTGTAGGGTCACCCTCCTATCCACTATGGTGGATGAAATCATGGTGGAGTTCTCCATGCTTGATGGCGCTAAGGCCATCTGGGATGCCGTCAAGGTTAAGTATGGAGATATTTATGTTGAGAAACAATGTTCCATGATTCTCAAGTTTGAGAACTATGTGAAGAGAGCTGACCACACCATGAGCTCTCACTTGCGTGAAATGTCACGCATGATACACCAACTGAAACAAGCTAGACATGAGCTCACAGATGAGCAGCAAGTGCAAGCAATAATCCGTTCCCTGCTGGATGAGGACTGGCAGTTGATGAAGGTCAACTTACGCCTGTTACGGTCACCCCGAGCGGGTTGCGACCGGGTGACCCGGGGCTCCGGTTTTGGCCTGCGGGTCACGGTTTTCGGCGTTCAGGCAGCTCCCGAGCCTTATCCGAGTATCATTTTGGCGAACCCTTTCATATTTGAGGTCGTGTGGGTCCCCCGGACGTTTCCGCCGAAAATATTTTTCCGGCGCCGGGGGGTTGTCGGGGTTGTCTCGGGACGTACAGCGGGCTCGGTAGCGCTCCCGAGACCTCAGATTGAGAAGCCGTTTGCGGATTTGGAGTCGTGGGAACGTCCCGGAGGTTTTTATGGAGAATAATATTTTGGGGCAGGACGTTCGGTCCCGGGCGACTCTCGGGGCTCGGACGGGAATCCCGGGGCTCGGGATGGAATTTCTCCGACGGCTCCATGGTAAGTTATGTTATATTTTAAGATGGATTTTATGGTTATTTTTGTGGAATTTTGGCGTGACGGGATTTTGGTTCAGGTGGATATGCTCGCACGTCGGGATTCGTTCGGGTTCAGCGAGCTCGGTAGGACACTGGAATTGTAAATAAACATTTGGAACATGTTTTATGAATGTTATAATATCCTGAGGATTGTGTCCAAGTTTCGTTTAAATTGGAGTTCGGTAATTGCGGTTGGGCCAAAATTGTAACTTTTGGAAGAGTTGGGAGATTAACTTGTAAATTGGCCACAAAACAGCAATAATGGGGTATGGGCAAGGGTTGAATTTCGGCTGAAATGGGAAGGGGATAGGGGACACTTGGCAATTTCTCATTTAAGATGAAAAGGGATGGGAAAAAGGGAAGAAAATTTATAAGGCTTATTTCATAAATGGGTTATTATTTCATTTTCTTCTTCTTCTTCCTTGCATCCGCCACCATTGATGTCCTCTCCCAAGCTTGGTGTTCTTCATCTTGGCTGAAATCAACAAGGGTTTGGCTTCAATCATTGGTAAGCTTCCTTCCTTCTTCTCTTTTCAAGTTGGAAACATGATTTGGTGAAGAAAAGAGGAGAAAATTCGAATTCATGGTTTGTTCTTCACTACATGTTTGAGTGATCTTCTTCCTCCCATCTTTTAGTATGTTGTTCTTGGGTTGGAGGGGAGTAGGAATCTTGGGTTGGATGTTGAAAAAACTCCATGGATGAGGAACCCTAGGGGTGCCGATTTTAAGGGAAATTTTCCAAAATCTTGTATGTTTGTGTTCTTGAATCATGCTTCAAGTATGTTGTTCCTAGCATGATTCTAAGCCCATGTATGGATTCAATTTGATGGAAAAAAAGTTGGGTGAAAAACCCACTTTTGGCCGAATTCTTCAAGAGAAGGGTTATGTTGATTTTGGTTGTTTTAGGTGCAATTGGTTAGTATTCTTGGTTTAGAAGTGTAATTGGTGGTTAGAATGTTTGTTTGATGGCTTGAATGGATTGAATTGGAAGTTGGGTAAAAGTGTGGTGAAGAACCGAAACTTGAAATGAAACTTTCTCTATGTTGGGGTTTGTTTTTGGTTGAATTGGATGCTAAAGTGGTATTGGGGTTGGATTTAGGTGCGGTATGGTGTTTGAAACGTTGGTTTCGGGTAAGAAATGGAAAAGTTACCTTTATGCGGGTTTTTCAGAAAAATGTCGGGAATGAAGGGTTTAAAGGTTGGAATGTGTTTGTAGGTGTTGGAATAACAAGGTTCTAGCTCGGTTCGTAAAAACCGAGCTTTCTGTGAATTTTTGCGGGATTGTGCGGGTTTGGTTTTGGGGGTGTATTTTGATGTGTTTTGATTGGTTTATGGTTGCTCAGCTTGATTCTGCGTTGGTGGAGCATTGTGGAACCATCGGGGTTTAGTTTGCACTTTGCGAGCCGGGAGTTGTGCTGCGGGGCAGCGTTTTCGAGGTAAGGGTTCAACTGTTCTTGTTATACATATTGGTATGGGACTTTATGTATACTAGTTTAGTTGAGGCGGGTTTCCGGGTTGAGGACGGTGGTTCGGTGATCCCGGGACCTGTCATATGGTAAGATGCATGTTCGTGTCTGTCCAAGGCCCGAATGGTCTTGGAGACCTCGGGTGTTCTGTGGTTTATTGGTGTGTCCGCACTGGAGGGTGCCGACACTTTATGTATACCCGCACCGGGAGTGCCGGTATACCATTGGGACCCTACGACAGTTTGGGGATCATGACCCCAGCCGGTACCGTGCTATTGGATATTGGAACCTCTTGGAGAGGGCTGTCGTCTGTATTTCATTATAAGGGTCGATTGGGCGGTTGGACCGCGTATGGGATCTTTGGCTCACCTTGTCCGACGGGACATTGTATTTATATTGGTATTTGTATATTTGTGCTTGCTTTGCTCTGTTTTGCAGGTTCAGTTGGTTACCATGTATACGAACTGTATCTTACCTCAGCCCTTACTGGGTCCTCCCGAGGACTCACCCCTTATTTGTTTACCACCTTTCAGGCAGACCTGATAAGCAGCCGGCGGAGTAGATTTCTACGGTGCTTTGGTCATTTTGGGCTTTCAGGTATTTAACGTTCCATTTTTGGAACCTTGGTTGGTTTTGGTTAAGGGGTAGTCTCGGTTGAGGCTTTGGTTGGTGTTTCATACTTTGGTTTGGACAGTTCTTAGTTGACTAACTCTTCTCTCTCTCTTTGGTTCTGGTTAGCAGTAGCAGCAGCAGCAGCAGCAGTACCACGTGCGGAAACCTCCTGGGAGAGAGCAGTTCTCCGATTCCGCACTAGGTATATTTAGGCTTTAGTTTTGATGGCTCTGTAGCTGTAGTTGCATGCATGTATAGTGGATCATGAGTTGTATATGGTATTTACTCTGGTCATATTCTGATTTTGAACTGTCTTCTGAGTCGAGGGCGGAGCCCCGACTTGCCTATATTGTATAGACTGGATATATGATATGAAATGGCTTTTGAGACTCTGTGATCAGTTGCTATGATTTATGCTTGTTTCACCATGAACTGCGTGTTTGTATACTTGCCGTGTATGGATGTTGTAGGTTGCGAGTTGTAGTACCGTTCTCGCGCTTTCCGCCGCAGCTATTGGTTTCCGAACGTCACGGTTGGCCTCGCCTCCGCAACCGGGCGGGGTGGCTGTGACAAGTTGGTATCAGAGCAGGACGGGTCGGAGTGACCCGAGAGGTAAGTTTGATCAGTTTTGGAAGGATTCTGGGAGGCAAGTATACAAGTCCAGGAGTGGACTTTTGGGACCAGTTCATGGGTAAGTATCGGTGGAGAATGACTTCAGAGTGCAAGCCACCGTTCTACGTTCCATTCTGGGGTGGTTTGATACGGAGCCTGATCAACTCCTTATTTGAACCATTTCGGAATGGGTGTGGAGCAGCGGGCGGTTCTTTGAGGCATTCTGGAAGTTGGGGTACTTTGGATGGATTTTGGATTTTGGGAGGTGCGGAGCTCGAGTGCGGGCTTGCGACATAATCCGGGTACCTCTAAGTTTTTGGTTGATATATGTTGTGACGCTGTGATATGAACATGAACTGATTGTGTGTTTAAGTGCTGATTTGTGGTTTGAGATTCTGGAAAGAATCTTTGCATCATGCATTGCATTACACTACAGAGCCTTAGAAAACTGCTGCTAGCTTTAGTAGAGAGAGATAGAGTCAACTGTTTGAATCGTATGGTTATGGTTGGTTTGGTTTCAGGTATGGTTAACACGCGCCGACAGCGTGAGCGTGTACCGGAGGATCGGGACCGGGATCCCACACCTCCGAGGGTTCGAAGACGGGTTCAGAGGAACCCAGAGTCTGAGCAGCCACATACACCCCCCCCGCATTCTCAGCAGTCAGAGGGACCCATTCCTGACGTGATGCAGGTTCTGGGTCAGGTACAGCAGTTGCTGGGTGCCATTCTGCCGGCCCAGCGGGTTCAGGGGCGGCAGCAGGCCCGGGGAGCTCCGGTCAGGCCGCAGCAGAGGCATGCTGACCGGGAGGTGGGCAGCAGCCACATCAGTGTCCAGAGTCAGCAGGAGAGTGACTCTGAGGAGGATGAGCGCCGTGATACCGAGACTACTCGTCGGTCCCACCAGCGACGGGAAGAGCAGAGATACCACTCTGATGAGGTCAGACTTTTAGAGCGGTTTCAGCGATTGAACCCCCCGAGGTTCAACGGCAGAGGAGGACCGGAGGCTGCGGAGGCCTGGTTTGCGGGAGTTGATAAACTCCTGGGGAGACTCCACCTTCCATCAGAGGTGATGGTTTCGCTGGCTACATTTAATCTGCAGGATGGTGCAGATCACTGGTGGAGGAGTTTACAGAGCCGGTTGAGAGCTGAGGCAGCACGAGAGGGTGGACAGGATCCGGACCTTACTTGGGAGCAGTTTGCTTATTACTTCCACCGCCAGTATATTGGGGATGCAGTCCGGGATCTCCGTCAGGCACAGTTCGACGACCTGGAGCAGGGGACCCGGACCGTAGCAGAGTATGAGCGGGAGTTCGACCGACTGGTCCGCTACGTACCGCAGATACGGTATGGAGCAGGAGAAGGCCAAGAGGTTCATTCGCCGCTTGCGTCCTGAGTATAGGTGGGCTTTGAGGCCCCAGGATATCACGTCTTATCATGAGGCCGTGCAGAAGGCCCAACTCCTCGAGCAGGAGGAGGTCGAGAGTCGGTATCTACCACACCGATCTCGAGATGGAGGCAGGGCTTCTGCACCGCAGGGCTCATCGAGGTTCAGGAGGAGGACTGGGCAGACTGGGCAGAGTGGCCGGAGTGGTAGGGTGGCCCCGGCAGTACAGACTTGTGGCATGTGTGGCGGCCAGCACCCCGGCCGGCCATGCTATAGGTAGACAGGGCAGTGCCTGCACTGCGGAGCGGATGATCATTGGGTGTGTGATTGTCCATTGACACGGGCTCGGTTTCAGCCTAGTGCACAAAGAGGGCGCGGTTTTCAGCGGGGTATTCCGAGACCACCGCAGCAGAGGCGTCCATTTCAGCCACCCCCTCCGCCACACCAGCCCAGGGCAGCGCGAGTATTCCAGATCGAGCGGGGCACTCCAAGGTACATTGCTTTTGAACAACACACCTGTTCTTGTATTGTTTGATACTGGGGCATCCGTTTCAGTGGTGGCACAGAAGTGTGCCGAGTCTCTCCACTTGGCGATTAGTGAGCTCCCGAACGTCTTCCTGGTACAGACGGCTGGGAGTCAGTTTTTGTTCTCCAATGAGATGGCACGAGACTGCGTGCTATCCATTGGTAGACATCGGATTCAGTCAGATCTGCTGGTGTTGAATACACCGAAGTACGATGTGATTCTTGGGATGGATTGGCTGTCCAAGAATGCCGTCCACATCGACTGTGCTAGCCGTAGTATTACGGTTGCTGGAGAGGTGTTACCCCTCTCACGTTCCGATGGGTCTGAGGCGGTCAGTAGCAGTTTGGAGCTACAAGTTCTGGATCATGTCCCGATAGTGGACTCAGAGGAGTGCTATGGCCTGAACCCAGCAGAAACTCGGCTGGAGTTGGATAGGATCCCAATTGTTCGGGATTTTCCGCAGGTATTTCCGGAGGACTTGCCCGGGATGCCACCAGAGCGGGAAATCGTGTTTGAGATCCATTTGCAGCCGGGTTCTACTCCCATCTCTATTCCTCCCTACCGGATGCCGATAGTAGAGATGGTTGAGCTGAAGAAGCAACTGGAGGAGCTGCAGGAGAAGGGGTTTATTCGTCCGAGCACCTCACCGTGGGGCGCTCCAGTTCTGTTCGTTAAGAAGAAGGATGGGACACTCAGGCTGTGCATCGACTACAGACGGTTGAACGCCATCACCATCAAGAACAGGTACCCGTTACCGAGGATTGATGATCTTTTTGATCAGTTGAGGGGTGCGAAGATCTTTTCGAAGATCGATCTACGGTCGGGGTACTTTCAGCTTCGGGTGAGAGAGGAGGACATACCGAAGACTGCTTTCCGGACTCGGTATGGACACTTTGAGTATACGGTGATGCCGTTTGGGTTGACCAACGCACCGGCAGCGTTCATGGACATGATGAACCGGGTGTTTCGGCCATACCTGGACACCTTCGTGGTAGTGTTCATCGATGACATTCTGATCTACTCTCGGGATGAGGACTCACACCGGGAGCATCTGAGGATTGTTTTGCAGACACTTTGGGAGCATCGGCTTTACGCCAAGTTCTCAAAGTGTGACTTTTGGATTCGGGAGGTGTCGTTTCTGGGGCATATCATCGGTGAGCACGGTTTGTCAGTGGATCCTGCGAAGGTCAAGGCAGTACAGGATTGGAAGCAGCCTACCTCGGTACGTGAGATCAGGAGTTTTCTGGGTTTGGCAGGTTATTACCGGAGGTTTGTACCGGGATTCTCCATCTTGGCTTCCCCGCTTACGCAGTTGACCAAGAAGGGGCAGCCATTTGTATGGACAGAGAAGTGTGAGGAGAGTTTCCAGGAACTGAAGCGGCAGCTGACCAACGCGCCGATCTTGATCCTACCCGACCCGAGTTTACCTTATGTGATCTACACAGACGCATCTAGGTCAGGGTTGGGATGTGTGTTGATGCAAGAGCGGAATGTGATAGCTTATGGGTCGAGGCAGCTGCGACCGCATGAGCAGAACTATCCTACACACGATCTGGAGTTGGCCGCAGTGATTTACGCACTGAAGCAGTGGAGGCACTACCTACTTGGCAGCAGATTTCAGATTTTCACAGATCATAAGAGTCTGAAATACTTGTTCACTCAGAAGGAGTTGAACATGAGGCAGCGCAGGTGGCTCGAGTACATCAAGGATTATGACTGCAGTATCGAGTACACCGCGGGTAAGGGCAATACCGTTGCTGATGCTCTGAGTAGGAAGTACACTGGTGTGGTCAAGGGAGGCAGCGCCGAGGATCGGACCGAGGAGAATGACTTGGTGTGCCTGTGGCACAAGTGGGAGCACTGGGAGCACGCTCAGGTGTACACTTTGACCATTCACTCGGAGTGGCTGGACAGAGTGCGGGAGGCACAGGAGAGGGATCCAGAGCTGAAGAAGCTGTCCGGAGAGGACAAAGGGGCACTACTACCGGCGTTTCAGTACAGGCAGGGACTACTGTACTTCAGGGATCGGTTATATGTGCCAGGGGATCAAGCACTACGGGATGAGATTCTGACAGAGGCACATTCGAGCCGGTTGAGCATACACCCCGGTAGTGAGAAGATGTATCAGGACTTGCGTACCCATTTCTGGTGGCCGGGTATGCGGAGACACATTGCCACACATGTGTCTAAGTGTGCCACTTGTCAGCGGGTGAAGGTGGAGCATCAGAAGCCGGCAGGGACGTTGCAGACTTTGCCCATTCCAGTCAGGAAGTGGGGCAACATCACGATGGACTTTCTGACTGCACTACCCCTGACCCGGTCTCGCCACGATGCCATCTGGGTAATCGTGGACCGCTTGACGAAGTGTGCTCACTTCTTGCCGATTCGGGTGACAGACCCTCTGGAGAAGCTTGCCCAATTGTACATCAGTGAGATTGTGCGGTTACATGGAGTGCCGGACTCCATTGTGTCAGATCGGGATCCGCGTTTTACCGCACGTTTTTGGGGTGCCTTTCATAAGGCTTTGGGCACGCGACTCCATCTGAGTACAGCTTACCATCCCCAAACCGATGGTCAATCGGAGCGGGTGATTCAGATTCTGGAGGATATGCTGCGAAGCTGTACTTTGGATTTTGGGGGAGATTGGGACCAGCAGTTGCCGTTAGTGGAGTTCTCGTACAACAACAGCTATCAGAGTACTATCGGCATGGCACCCTACGAGGCACTGTATGGGCGACGGTGCATGACACCGCACTGCTGGACTGAGGCGTCTGACAGGATTGAGCTGGGTCCCGAGCTCATTGAGGAGACCACAGCCAAGATCAGGGTTATTCAGGCGCGGTTGAAAACCGCGAACGACCGCACCACCTCATACGCGAACAGACGACGCAGGGACTTGGAGTTCGAGGTGGACGACAGAGTTTAGCTGAAGGTAGCGCCGATTCGGGGGACGTTCAGATTTGGTAAACGGGGTAAGTTAGCCCCAAGGTATATCGGACCGTACGAGATTCTGAAGCGAGTAGGCAGGTTGGCCTACAGGTTGGCTTTACCTCCGAGTATGTCTACGGTGCACAACGTCTTTCACGTCAGTATGTTGAAGAAGTGCATTTTGGATCCCGTGCAGACGATTCCAGTGGAGGAGGTTCAGCTGGAACTTAACTTGTCGTACCAGGAGGTACCGATTGCCTTTCTGGGGCGCGATACTCGGAAACTCCGGGGCAAGTTGATTCCTATGGTCAAGGTTTAGTGGTCACATCATACGGACCGGGAAGGGACTTGGGAGACCGAGCAGGACATTAGAGAGCGTTATCCCGAGCAGTACCAGCGGTTGCTTCCCCTCTTGAGGGACCAAGAGTCCTAAGGGGGGAGAATGTTACAGTCACCCCGAGCGGGTTGCGACCGGGTGACCCGGGGCTCCGGTTTTGCTGCGGGTCACGGTTTTGGGCGTTCAGGCAGCTCCCGAGCCTTATCCGAGTATCATTTTGGCGAACCCTTTCATATTTGAGGTCGTGTGGGTCCCCCGGACGTTTCCGCCGAAAATATTTTTCCGGCACCGGGGGGTTGTCTCGGGACGTACAACGGGCTCAGTAGCGCTCCCGAGACCTCAGATTGAGAAACCGTTTGCGGATTTGGAGTCATGGGAACGTCCCAGAGATTTTTATGGAGAATAATATTTGGGGCAGGACGTTCGGTCCCGGGTGACTCTGGAGCGCAGATCTAGCTTGAAGGAGTCGACGAACAAGGAAGGGATAGATTCGGCCACAGACACCTCCCAACTATGAGGTTGGGCAATATCTGCGATAAGCTTGGGAAGTATGGAAGATCTAGCACCTCTCAACTACGAGATTGAGCAATACTAGATATTAAACTTGATGATAAACAATCAAGGGGGATGGCGGAAAATAGCAAGGGGGTGAGAACCGGGCTTAAGGAATTTCCTTCTTAAGCTTTAAACATGTTCTACCTATTCTAAGAGTCTGTTGTTCCTTTTATAGGGAAGAAGGGAACAGACTTTTACAAAGACGCATGCATGCCATAAAGTGTACAGTACTTTTGCATGCATGTCTGACTAAAAGATAAAAAGGGTAAAAGTAGATAAGTACGCTCCCAAGTGTCAGCGTGAAAGGCGGGAGTGTGCCAGAATGGTCGGGAGTGGTTGGCCGACTTGATAAGCTTAGGTGGCTTTGCTATAGGGCTTCGTCTGACTGGAGGCCCCGCTCTGAAGGCCTCGCCTTTGTTGGAAGGCTTCGCGGAGAAGGCTTCGCCTTAGCTGGCCTCGCCTTCTTTTTGAGGCTTCGCGAATAAAGGCTTCGCCTTTGCTTGGAGGCTTCGCAGTAGGGAAACCCATCCTTAGCGTCTGAACTGGAAATCTTCGTGTTTGCAGGCTACGGCCTCGCCAGGAGACTTTGCTGGGATGGCTTCGCCCAAAGGCTTAGCCTTCGCCAGGAAGCTTCACTTGGAGGTTTGCCTTCATCTCAAAGACTTCATGATGAAGAGTCTCGCTTGAGGGCTTCGCTTTGAGCGTTCATGGGGATGGCTTCGCCAAAAGGCTTCGCCATCGCCGGAACACCTTTGTTTGAGGAAGCCTAGCCCTCGCCTCGAGGCTTCGCAGGAATGGCTTCGCCTGGAGGCGTCGCCAGTGTTCTGGATGCCTTAGCATGATGCAGTTCATCCTTCGCCTTGAGACTTCACAGGGACGGCTTTGCCAACAGGCTTCGCCAACGCCTGGATGCCTTCGCGTACAGAAGCCTCTCCTACGCCTTGAGGTCTCGCGTAGGGTCCTCGCGTGGTGGCGTTGCCTTTTCCATGTCAGGTGCAAGTCCAGACCATGGGTTTAGGCCGCCTAGGCCTCTGAACCTACTCGCGAAGAGATTGCTCTGAGCTTCACTCGACTGCCTCTTTGTCTGGGACTCATTGTTGTTGCTTGGGGATCCCATGATCACATCATTCCCTCCCTCTTAAAAGGATTCGTCCTCGAATCTTAAGGGAAGAAAATTTCCTACAATCGAAAACAAGCACAACAAACTTTGGAGGGCATTAGAGGTTAGTGAATGAAAACTTAACCGGAGACTGGGGGGTCGCGGTGGCGATGCATATAGATGCGAGAGCATGATAACTCCTATATGCATTATGAACATGAACAAAAGTTTATAAAAATTCATGACATGCTTCCTAGAGTATTTTATGCATTTAACAAGAAATTTATACTCAAGGAAGGCATGCGGTCTAAAATCCTTAGACCTTTGCTCATGGAACTGGGGTGGGGGGTCAAGGGAAGCTTTGCCTTCGCAAACCACATGCACATGTGCTCCCCGAGACAAAGAAGAAAAAGCTAAGCTAGTCACAGAAGGAACATCAGACTGCAACGTGCAGAGACTAGCATTAGCATAAGCAAGAGGTTGAGAGATGAACAGGTCGTCCTCTCTCTCTACCTCAACCATTAATATGGCTTCAGCTCTATTTATTTTAAGATGCTCATGTTTGCTAAGGGAAGGCATGGATGTCTCTCGTGGAATAAAGTGGCCTTTCTTTAGCGCATGCATTCTAAGCATGTCAAACATGGCATCTGGGGGGTCCTGTATATATATTCAAACAATGGGTGCGGCGTCGAACCGATGTCTGATCCAGCACCCACGTTCGTAGCATGTAGACTCGAGAAACCATGGGTTCGCACCCTTGCGTATACCCTTTGATATTAGAAGAGAGAGACAAGTTACCTTCTCCCAAGCCAGGAGGCGTAGACCTGCTTCGCATATCATCTTCTCTTCTGCCAGCAACGGTGTGGCTTCTTCCTCAAGTGTGGGTTCAGTTGGGACTCCCGCATAAGCTCTGCCTCCTTCCAAAGCGCCTTCGCTTTCTTCAACTCTTCGCGCGTCCGCGGCCTCTTCCTGTTCCTGCACAGCCAAAGAAGAACAACAAGTTTGAGAAGAGGAAACTGTTAGTTCTTCTTGGAGTATGGTAGAAGGTCCGGGTGAGTCTTTCTTTTCACTCATTTGGCTTTGGAGAGCTCTCTCTTTTCTTCTCTCTTTCCTTTTCCTTCTCGCCCGCTCATATTCTAAGTACTCATCTTTGAGCCTTTTAATCTATTGGGCGAGAGTTTCTTCTGTTGGATTTTGGTGAGGGTTGGGATTTGTGGTGTAGGTATGGGCTGCGCAAGTATTGGGCGGTGGGGTGCGCGGCCCAACCAAGGGGGTTTGTGGCGATGGGGGCCCTCGCCTCCTCTCCTGGAAGGAAGTTGGTTCGCCTGGGGGCGAAGACCCGTCGAGTGGAGTATGGTGGCGGATCCTGACTGGGGTACTGGGTGCAGGGTGCATGGGGGCCCTCGCTTGGGAGTAGTATGGAGGGGGTGGCTCTTCTTGACAGAGTCCATAACGTCGCCACAGCAACCTCTTCAACTCACTCCAAGTCTGGATGGGGGCTTTAGCGTATCGGTCTCTTTCAGCGAACTCTCGGCGACACCATTCCTTGGCCTCTCCTTTTAGACTCCTTATGGCTTGGCTCAACATTTCTTCACCACGAAGCGGGGTGTACCAAAAGTGGTACTCCAACTCTTCCATCCAATGCCATAAGTCTTTTCCAAGCTGGTATCGCCCCACTGATAGATCAACCCCATAGAAATTTTTATCCGCCATGGGATCGCCTGCACATTTAAACAATAAAATTAGTCCGCTCAAGCTCCTCACGTGTTTGGGGCTCTCTCCTGCCGCGAAGGGGTCTGCCCTTTCGTGAGGGGTCACACTCGGCTTTCTTTGTTTCCTCTTGCTTAGCTCTCAAAGCTTGCTCTTTTCAAGGCCAAAACCCGACAATGAATATCACAAGATAACCGCTAGCATGCAAAAATCTTTAAGCAAGAAGTACTAGTTACTTGAAGCAAGCTAGGTTAAAATGGGGGGTCTCGGCAACAGATATACAAGAGGGTTAGAAATGAGGTTTTTGGCGCACAAACACTTTTGGCTCAAATTTGAAACCGAAATTAGATCGAGGTCACTGTTCATATGAGTTGTGGAATGAACAGATATGAACACTCATATGAACACCAAGAACAATAAGAACACAGATTCGATTTCTTCTATGCTTTTCACAACCAAGCTTTATACACCACTTTCTTTTCTCTTTTCAACTACAACCTCACTCTTTTGAGCTCATAAACCTTTGCACGTTGCGGTTTCGAATAAAACTGAGATTTGCGACTTTCGCAAAACCGCAACTGCTTTCTTTTTCTTTTTCTTCTTCTTCTTCTTCTTCTTTTTTTGACTTTTGTTTTATGAAGTTGCTTAACACAACAACAACTCCTAACACAGGATCACACAACAGATAAACCGAAATCAAAGCGGATATGGGGGGGTTCAGAAAATGAACAGAGTATAACATGGTTTGAAAAAGCAAAGATAAATCTTTCATCAAGTAGAAGTTAAAGGGTTTAACCTTGAACAAATCACAAACAACTTCAGCAAGCGATCTGGCTCTGATACCACTTGATACGATCACGGGTACACTTGAGGTGAAGCCACGAGATCGTACGGAAGCGCAGATCTAGCTTGAAGGAGTCGACGAACAAGGAAGGGATAGATTCGGCCACAGACACCTCCCAACTACGAGGTTGGGCAATATCTGTGATAAGCCTGGGGAATATGGAAGATCTAGCACCTCTCAACTACGAGATTGAGCAATACTAGATATTAAACTTGATAATAAACAATCAAGAGGGATGGCGGAAATAGCAAGGGGGTGAGAACGGGCTTAAGGAATTTCCTTCTTAAGCTTTAAACATGTTCTACCTATTCTAAGAGTCTGTTGTTCCTTTTATAGGGAAGAAGGGAACAGACTTTTACAAAGACGCATGCATGCCATAAAGTGTACAGTACTTTTGCATGCATGTCTGACTAAAAGATAAAAAGGGTAAAAGTAGATAAGTACGCTCCCAAGTGTCAGCGTGAAAGCCGGGAGTGTGCCAGAATGGTCGGGAGTGGTTGGCTGACTTGATAAGCTTAGGTGGCTTTGCTATAGGGCTTCGTCTGACTGGAGGCCCCGCTCTGAAGGCCTCGCCTTTGTTGGAAGGCTTCGCGGACAAGGCTTCGCCTTAGCTGGCCTCGCCTTCTTTTTGAGGCTTCACGAATAAAGGCTTCGCCTTTGCTTGGAGGCTTCGCAGTAGGGAAACCCATCCTTAGCGTCTGAACTGGAAATCTTCATGTTTGCAGGCCACGGCCTCGCCAGGAGACTTTGCTGGGATGGCTTCGCCCAAAGGCTTAGCCTTCGCCAGGAAGCTTCACTTGGAGGTTTACCTTCATCTCAAAGACATCATGATGAAGAGTCTCGCTTGAGGGCTTCGCTTTGAGCGTTCATGGGGATGGCTTCGCCAAAAGGCTTCGCCATCGCCGAAACACCTTTGTTTGAGGAAGCCTAGCCCTCGCCTCGAGGCTTCGCAGAAATGGCTTCGCCTGGAGGCGTCGCCAGTGTTCTGGATGCCTTAGCATGATGCAGTTCATCCTTCGCCTTGAGACTTCACAGGGACGGCTTTGCCAACGGGCTTCGCCAACGCCTGGATGCCTTCGCGTACAGAAGCCTCTCCTACGCCTTGAGGTCTCGGGTAGGGTCCTCACGTGGTGGCGTTGCCTTTTCCATGTCAGGTGCTAGTCCAGACCATGGGTTTAGGCCACCTAGGCCTCTGAACCTACTCGCCAAGAGATTGCTCCGAGCTTCACTCGACTGCCTCTTCGTCTGGGACTCATTGTTGTTGCTTGGGGATCCCATGATCACATCACCAGCCCTTACTGGGTCCTCCCGAGACTCACCCCTTATTTGTTTACCACCTTTCAGTGCAGACTGATAAGCAGCCGTGAGTAGATTTCCGTGGTGCTTTGGTCGTTTTGGGCTTTCAGGTATTTAACGTTCCATTTATGGAACCTAGGTTGGTTTTGGATAAGGGTTAGTCTCGGTTGAGGCTGTGGTTGGTTTTTCATTCTTTGGTTGGACAGTTCTAAGTTGACTAACTCTATTCTCTCTCTCTTTGGTTACAGTTAGCGTAGTAGCAGCAGTACCGCGTGCGGGAACCTCTTGGGAGAGAGCAGTTCTCCGTTTCCGCACTAGGTATATTTAGGCTTTAGTTTTGTTGGCTCTGTAGCTGTAGTTGCATGCATGTATAGTGGATCATGAGTTGTATATGGTTTATACTCTGGGCATATTCTGATTTTGAACTGTCTTCTGAGTCGAGGGCGGAGCCCCGACCTGCCTATATTATATAGACTGTATATAAGATATGAAATGGCTTTTGAGACTCTGTGATCAGTTGCTATGATTTATTCTTGTTTCACCATGAACTGTGTGTTTGTATACTAGCCGTGTATGGATGTTGTAGGTTGCGAGTTGCGCACTGCGTTCTCGCGCTTTCCGCCGCAGCTATTGGTTTCCGAACATCACGGTTGTCCTCGCCTCCGCAACCGGGCGGGGTGGCTGTGACATATGTTGCGTCTTCCTCCAACCGAAAAGGTGGGAAGAAAAGTGGAGAGGTGGTAAAGGTGGCGGTCATAAAGGTGGCAATGGCAAGGGTAAGGGATAGGAAAACGACCCTAACTTGAAGAAGTTCAAGAAGAAGTTGGACGTCTCCACGTTGAAGTGTTTCAACTGTGGCAACAAAGGACACTTTGCAAAGGATTGCAAGAGTCCTCCTAAGGTATATTGAAGCCAAGGACTCCAGCGTGAAGGTGAAGCCGCCCCTACGAAGCCTCCAGGTGAGGCCCCCATGCGAAGCCTGCAAGCGAAGGCGAAGCTGTAGATTTAGAGATTCATAGCATGATGTGTTTTCCATAATCATGCCTCTCCACTTTCACAAAGAAGAAAGAGGAGAAGGAGGAGGACGAAGTGGAGATAGAAGGCATACCTTGCACCCTTGAAGAACAGCGTAAGGATATTTTATCCTTGCTCCAAACGTATGCTCCAAGTCTTCCGATTGAATCTTCAGGCCTTCGAATTCCTTGATGAGGGCAGATTGCATGTGATGCAATGAGGTTGTTTTGTGTTAAAGAGACACAAAAAACGTTCCACCCGAAATGCTCTAGGAATGCTTAATATTTCGGCCAAGAACAAAAGAGAAGAGAGAAGTTTCGGATTCTTGAGTGTGTGTTGTGTTGTGGCCAAATCATCTATTTACTAAGAAGAGTCACAACTCCTTATGGCCGAAAGTACACATACTTTCAGCCTAAGGAGTGGTTACTCCCTCCTTGTACACTCCCTTGTCCAAATGCTAAGTAACTCCTCTTTTAGGCGAAGGGGTGCCTTCCCTTGAGGTGCCTCTTCGCCAATTTCAGGCTCTCATGGCCGAAAATCTCTTGGTAACTTCCAAGAGATGTGCACACATGCACTAGGGTGCATACACCATGCACCTCGATTGCCAAAGCCATGTCCTTTTACCAAAATACCCTTATTTTGTATAAAAGGATGCTAGTAAGTAGTTACTACTCATGAAACATCACAAATGTTCCATATAGCCACAATTCACATAGTTGAATTCCATAGAACTCATTTCAGCTCACTTTGAGCTGAAACTCACTTCTCCATTTGAGATGAGCTCAAACATCACCTCAAAAGTACTTGGTCCAACTAAGAATTCCAACAAATTCAACCATTTGAAACCCATGATTGTATTAAGAAGCTGAGATCTCATTCACAAGTGCTCATAATTCAATCTAAATATACTACACATAGTATATGGGCCCAAGATTAAATTTAGAGCATGTGTATCATCATAGAACGGTGTCTTTCCTATCAACTTAAACTACTTAGGTCATTGTACCAACTCAACTACCCAAATGGAGGATATTCCAGTCTTTCCTTCTAAGACCTTCAACAACCAATCAAAGTAGTTTTATTGATACAATTTCCTAATAGCAAGTCAAAGTCACTAAGAGTCTGAATCGAAGAACCTCACACTAAGTAAGAACAAAGAAAACTTACTTAAATTCTTCTCTGGTCGCATTTCATGGTTTTAGAACAATGAAGTTCTAAATGAACACTATTTGATGTTTACTTACACCATTCCCATTCGGAATGATGTCCACTTAAGTTGGGAGATGTGTCATTTTTCTCCCACTTAAAACACCAAAAGTGTACTCCCCTTATCAAATAAAAGGAGGACATGTCACAATCCATGAAATGTCATCAAGTAAGCCACTGCTTACACCAATCATAGACTAGGATGTATGGTGGTCATACAAACTCGATGAAACTTAGTCATCTCATCTTGATTTACATAATCAAGGTGACAAGAGGCTACGGTATCATGTGTTGGTTCATGACTCCCACTCAAGTATTACTTTACCAAGTAACATGCTTCATTTAAGAAACAACATACATTGAGTCTGTAGCTAGTCTAATCCTTAAGTCTACACAAGATTAAGGGTGAAAGGTTCGTGTGAGAAAACACTTTCTAATGTCTATGTTTGACATGTTCTAATTTTCGTTGTGAAAACATAAAGATTGAACAAAGTAGATGATGACAAACAAACAACTTTATTAATCATTCATCATAGAATACATGTGTGACACCAAAGTGGTGAAGTACATCCAACTTAATTACAATCTACGAAGACCCATTACTTTGACATGTCTAGCAAATACAAGTGGTGGCAATAGCTTAGTAAGAGGATCTACCACCATCATGTCTGTAGATATGTACTCTATTTTAACTTCACCCTCTTCAATTGCATCCCTTACGAAATGATATTTCATGCTAATGTGCTTGGTCTTTCCATGGTACTTGGGATCTTTGGTGTAAGCCATGGTCGCCATACTATCACTGTAAATAGTAATAGGCCTTTCCACCATGATCCGAGATTCCAAGTTCTTAAGAAAGAATCCAAGCCAAAGGGCGTCTTGTACAGCCGAGGCACATGAGATAAACTCAGCCTCCATGGTTGACAATGCTGTACAAGTTTGTTTCTTACTAAACCATGTAGTAGCCCCACCATTAACAGAAATATATAACCAGATGTAGATTTACTGGAGTAACGATCTCCACCCCAATCAGCATCAGAGTAACCATGGAAATCAAGCTTCTTGCCTTGATAGCATAGCCAATAATCTTTAGTACCTTTAAGGTACTTCCAATGCTGCATTCCAAGGTTTGAAGAATATTGAGCCAATAAGCCAACTACCACTACGTATGTGCAGAAGGGCTGGTAACGCCACTTTCGTTACCAAGGCATTACGAATGGTAACGCCAAAAAGCGTTACCAGGGCGCTACCATTCGACGCGTTACTTCAGCAAAAAGCGTTACCAGGGCGCTACCGGCCTGACAAAGCCTGACAGGCCTGGTAGCGCCCCAGCCCCCTACCAGGGCGTTACTATCCCAAATTAAAATTATGCGCAATTTCCTCCACATCCCACATCCGTGTGGTTCGAACCCCAGTTCTCTGGGGGTGAGAAAATGGGCAACACGTATCTCCCCACTGCACCAATTGTCTATATTGTTCTATAATGGGATTCTATATTATTATTATCATTATGGATTGTTCTATATTATTTTTATTACTATAATGGGATTCTATATTATTATTATCATTATTTTAGATAAACTAGTAAATAATAATGAGAGTAAGGTTTATTTAAAATTATATTTTCTTAATCTTTCCATGGTTAGAAACTAATGAATTTTTCTATCAAATCCGAAAAAGAAAACATGAACATACTTAATCAAAAAAATGATCATTAATTTTAATGGGAATTTCTAAAAAAAATATGAACATACTTAATATTTATTTTTGTTAATATCGTAATTAATTTGTTAATATTTTTTAATATCATTTTTTGTTAATATTTGTAAATTATCTTAATTTGTTAATATTTGTAAATTATTGAAATTTTTAAATATTTGAAAAAATATTTTAGTATTCTGAAATTTATTTTAATATATTGAAATTGAACGTCCGTAACGCCCTAAGTAATGCCCAGGGCGCTACTAATACTTTCGGCCCCACAGTAACGCCCAAGGGCGTTACCAGGGCGCTACTAGCTCTGACAGGCCTCTGACTGGTAGCGCCCTGAGTAACGCCTGGGGCGCTACTGCGCTTTCCGGCCCCATAGTAACGCCTAGGCGTTACCACAAAGCGTATCTTGCATTGCCTCCAAGTACGTAGTGTACTTGGCTAATGTCGCCTTGTACACAACATGGCATACATTAAGGAACCTATAACACTCAAGTATGGTATGTTTGTCATCTCTTCCTTTTTCTTTGGAGTCGTCGGACACATGTCCCCTCCAATCTTGCATCCATATGCAAGTGGGGTATTCATGGGTTTGGAGTTGGTTAAATTAAACCTTTCAAGGATCTTACCAATATAAGGTTCCTGTGAGAGGCCTAACAAGCGTTCCTTTCTATTCCGGTGTATCTTGACACCTAAAATAAAGGAAGCTTCTCCCATGTCTTTCATGTCGAAAGTGGAAGATAACCATCCTTTGATGGTTGTCATTAACTCAACTCCACTACTTGCAATTAGTATGTCATCTACATACAAAGTCATTATAGCATAATCGGATCCGGACGAGTACAAGTATACACAATGATCTTCATGCATCATTACAAAGCCATAAATTTTAATTGTATGATGGAACTTCAAGTACTATTGTCTTGAAGCTTGCTTAAGACCATAAATAGACTTTTTAAGTCTACATACCTTGTCCTCAAGACCTTCTTGGACAAACCCTTCGGTTGTCTCATATAGATCTCTTCACTCAAATCACCATTGAGGAAGGCTGTTTTAACTTCCATTTTATGTAACTCCAGATCCAAGTATGCCACAATGGCAAGTAGTAATCTGATGGAATTGAATTTCACAACAGGTGAGAAGGTATCTTTGAAATCAATACCTTCCTTTTGTGTGAAACCTTTAGCCACCAATCGGACTTTGTATCTTTCGATACTCCCATCAGAATTCTTCTTTATTTTTAATACCCACTTATTAACAATGGCCTTCCGACCAATAAGAAGATCTGACAATTCTCACACACCATTCACTGCCATAGAATGAAGTTCTTCATTTTTGGGATTTAGCCATTCTTCTCTTTGTGCACCATTAAGAGCTTCTTTAACTTTACTTGGTTCATCTATTTCAGATGACACCAAATAAGTCTCACCCTCCGAGAGACCCCACCTTTTGGGTTGTCTCGATTCCCTAGCTGATCTTCTCAACATGGGCGGAGGTGATTCGGCTCTTGATCCTCAACTCCTTCTTGAACAAGTCCTCCCTCTTCAGGATCTTTTTCCATGTGATCCAACACATTGGAATCATCATTAGGAGTCACAACTCCCTCTTGTTGAGGTACTCCTTGTGGAGTAGGTGCACCTTGTGCAACTGGTACTTCTGAAGTAGTAGGTTGATCCTCTTCAAGGATTGGACCGAAAGAGTTAAGATCATTACATTCACCAACCTTAGGAAACTCACTTTCCATGAAGTTGGCGTTTCTGCCATCAAATACCAATCCTTCTTTGTGACTGATATCTAAGAACACATAACCTTTCGAATCAATGCAATATCCAAGGAAAGCACATTTCTTTCCCCGAGGACCCAATTTTCCCAAAGGATGGTCCGAGACATGCACATAAGAAAGGCAACCCCAAGGGTGCATGTAGCTTAGGTTAGGCGACCCCTTCTTCCACAACTCATATGGAGAAGAGTCAATGTTCTTAGTTGGTACTCTATTGAGGATTTGAACTGCACAAAGCAGTGCATCACTCCAATAGATGATGTCCAAGTTAGCCTTAGCCATCATGGACCTTACCATATCCATTAGAGTTCTGTTCTTCCTTTCATACACTCCATTTTGTTGGGGTCACTACGTAGAGAAGACAAATCTTACTGCGGCCTTTACTGCGGTTTGGGCCGCAGTAAGATGAAAAACGCAGTAAATTGCACAGTAAGCTTTACTGCGGCTTTGGCCGCAGTAAGCCATTTTTTAGGGTTTCTCCATCCGCCGTTTCCTTCATTTGCTTCTTTTTCATCTTCTTCTTCAACCCTTCTTCTAATTCTTCATCATCATCATCTTATTCTTCTCCTTCTTCTTCTTCTCCTTCTTCATATTCTTATTCTTCTTCATTTTCTCCTTCTTCATCATCTTCTTCCGTTTTCTTCTTTCTTTCTTTCTTCTTCTTCTTCTTCTTCTTCTTCTTCTTCTTCTTCTTTCTGGGTATTTCTTTCTTCTTCTTCGTCTTCTTCTTCTTCTTCTTTCTTTCTTTCTTTCTTTCTTTCTTTCTTTCTTTCTTCTTCTTCTTCTTCTTCTTCTTCTTCTTCTTCTTCTTCTTCTTCTTCTTCTTCTTCTTCTTCTTCTTTCTTTCTTTCTGGGTATTTCTTTCTTCTTCTTCTTCTTCTTCTTCTTCTTCTTCTTCTTCTTCTTTCTTCTTCTTCTTCTTCTGGGTTTCTCCCTTCTCCTTCTTCTTCGTCGCTCCACTGACGCCATCGCCACCGCCACTTGCTCCTCCTTGACCGCCGCCGGGTATTTACGGGAAAAGGTTGATGAATCCGGATGAATTTCATCCGGATTCATCCACCTTTTTTTTAATTATTGAAAACGGTTACTGCGGCTTCGTGCGTGGTGAGGCCGCAGTACGCACCACGGCCTCAGCCGCAGTGAGCGTGATACTGCCGCCATTTTTACCGCGGCGTGCACTGCGGCCCTCGCCGCAGTAGCTACTGCGGGCAACTGCGTTGAGGGCCGCAATGAACGCCCTCCTCCCCACGTAGTGGGTGTCCAAGAAAGAGTGAACTCCCTCTGTATTTCTTTCATGTCACAAAAGACTTTGAAGGCATTTGAATTATATTCTCCACCTCTATCTCATTACGGTTACCCCGAGCGGGTTGTGACCCGGGTGACCTGGGGCTCCGGTTTTGGCCAGCGGGTCACGTTTTTGGGCTGTTAAACGACTCCCGGGACCTATCTGAGCATTATTTCTGGGAATCCTTCGGGATTTGAGGTCGTGTGGGTCCCCCGGACATTTCCGTCGAAAATATATTCGGGGCGGGGTTGTCTCGGGGACGTCTGGCCAGGCTCGGGAGCGCTCTCGGGACCGCGGAATGAGAACCCGTTTGCATATTTGGAATCATGGGAACGTCCCGGATCGTTTTACGGAGTATAATTTTTGGGCGGGGACGTTCGGTCCCGGGCGACTCCCGGCACGGCCGGGAATCCCGGGCCTCGGGAAGGAATTTTGCCGATTGCTCCAGTGGAAGGTATGTTATATTTTAAGACGGATTTTATGGCAATATTTGTGGAATTTTGGCTTGACGGGATTTCGGTTCAGTGTCGACACACGCGCACGTCGGGATTTGCTCAGTTCAGGCGTGCCGGTAGGACACTGGATGGGTAATTGAATATCTGAAAGATGTTTCGTGTATGAAATGATATTCTGAGTGCTGCTGTCAGTTTTGGTTCCATTTGGAGTTTGTTACTTGTGTTTGAGGTTTAATTGCAAAGATTTGGAGAATTGGGGGGTTAAGTTGTTATTAACCCAAAGGTCATTAATATGTTGTGCCAGAATTGGGCTGCAAGTCGGCTGCAGCAACATGGGAGGACACTTGTCCATTTATTATTTAAGATGGTAAAGAAGGGATAAATATATAAGGGATAATTATTTCATAAAATGAGTAATTTTCTTCATTTCTTCACTTTTCTTCTTCTTCTTCCTCCCACTTCCATCCGCCATTTTTACTGTTCACAAGGCCTCTTGAGTTCAACTTTTGGCAAGAAATCAACAAGGAATTGGATTCTTTAAGTGGTAAGTTCCCTCCTCTCACCTCTTTTCAAATTAGAAACAAGAATTTGTGAGAGAAAGAGAAGGATTTTTGGAATTGGGGTTTGTTCTTAGCTACCATCTAGGATGATTCTCTTGCTTCCAAATTTAAGTATGTTGTTCTTGGGAAGGAGAGGAGTAAGAATCTATGGTTAGATTTTGGAAAAACATCATGGAAGGAAGAAACATAATTTGGCGAAAATTAGGGTTGATTCTAAACTTGGTGTTTTGTTGTGTTCTTGAATCATGCTCTTGATATGTGATTCCTAGCATGATTCTAAGGCTTGCTATGGTTTCAATTTGGAGGGAAATTGATTGAGTAGAAAAGCCCCAATTTGAGTGAATAGTGGATTAGGGTTCATGGTTGATTTTGGTTGATTTAAGTGTAATTGGTTAGTAAACTTGGTTAAGAAGTGTAATTGGTGGTTAGAATGATCGATTGGTAGCTTGAATGGATTGAATTGGAAGATGGGTAAAAAGATGGTTTAGGGCCGAATTGAAGAAATGGAACTTTCTCTATGTTGGTGTTGTGTTTTGGTTAAATTGGATGCTAAATTGGTATCGGGGTTGGATTTAGGTGCGGTATGGTGTTTGAAACGTTGGTTTCGGATAATAAATGGAAAAGTTAGGTTTATGCGGATTTTCCGGGAAAAGTGCCTGGAATGTGGGTTTAAAGGTTGGAATGTGTTTGTGGGTGTATAAATAACGATGTTCTAGCTCGGTTCGTGAAACCGAGCTTTCTGTGGATTTCTGCGTGAAAGTGCGGGATTGTGCGGGGATTGGTTTCTGGGGTTTGTTTGGGTGTGTTCTGACTTAATTGTGATTGTTCAGCTTGATTCTGCGTGGGTGGAGTAGCGTGGGACCGTAAGAGCCAAGTTTTACGTTTCGGGCCGGGAATCGGGACTTCCGGGTTTTGTCTTTGCGGGCGGTGTATCGAGGTAAGGGCTCAACTTCTCTCGTTATACATTCCGGGAGTTATTTGATGTATATCGGGTTTAGTTGGGGCGGGTTCCGGTGAGGGCGGTGGTTCGGTGATCCCGAGACCCGTCACTTGGTAAAACGTATGTTTGATCATTTCAAGGCCGGATGGCCTTGGAGGCCCGGGTTCCTATTCTGTTCGTATTTGCATATCGGTGATGATATTTCTGTTTATATTTGTGCATGATAGTCTCGTTCCTAAAGAAGGTCCGGACTCTCAGTTGATATGGTGGAGAAGATGATGTTCTTGAGACTCCAAGCTTCATTCGAGTAATCTGTAAAAGATAGGAAGAATACTCGAAGTAGCAAGAGGGGAGTGGGGGCGTGTAGTAGCTTACCCGATTTAGGGTGGACATCACCCTATTTATAGAGTGATGCCGGAGAAGAGCCTCCCAGGTTGAAGCCCTTAGGCAGTTGTTTGAGATAAGTCATGTCGATCCGATTGGAGATAAGGCGGCTGTGATGATGAAGATCTCAAGAAACCGCCTTAGGTGATTCTCTTGTCGAGAGAATGTCGGCGTATAAATCTGGTGAAGATCTTCCAGGCCCGTGCTGCCCTCCTTATTGGCCGGTTGATGTCGACGACCAAGTGGTCAATCTCCAAGTGGAGCAAGTGGCGGGCGAAGGCTGTAAGGGCGAAGGCCGAGATAGAATATAGCCAAATAAGGAGTGAGGTTTGCACGAACACTGGTGTAAGAGTCCTATTCGGGCGGGGCCAGCATAGGCGGAGAGTCTCGCGAAGGCGAGCCGAGACCGGGAGTAAGACCCATGGAGGCGAGGAGATCGCGAGGTTCGCCTAAGACCGCGAGGGGGCCGCGCAGGCTTTAGAAACGCAAGGGTGAGTATGAGACGTCGCCCCTGCGAAGTTCGGGAGGCCCGCGAGGCGGGACCTCGCGTAGGTGATCTTGGAGACCACAAGGATGAGACCTTGCGAAGGCGTCTGGAGACCACAAGGATGAGACGTCTCCCAAGGCCTCGTATGATTACGATACAACGCGATGGCGAGAATGCTTGGGTAGTGTAAAAAGATGCCTCCTCCAGAGAGCGGAGTATGGGCGGGGTCACGTACTCCGTTATTTGAAAGTACTTTCCGAGGACCGATGTAGTAGTCACAAGTGAAGATCTTTTATAATCTGATAGTTTGTGTTGGATCCTTCACGACCCTTTACTCGTGTTGAAGATATTGTTTGAAAATACCATGTTGAGGGCGTGTGATCCACGTAACTGAGTTTGTGTGGAGCGCGATGACCTTTTATGGTCTGATATTCGTGTTGGATCCTTCATGATCCTTGTGAGTTTCGAGGAGGGGGCATTTGCTTGGGTAGTGTACGATGCATTATTATTACTATATGTTCTGTTCTGTGACGAGACCCGGATGGTCTAAGGGGCCACGGGTGCTCCTTGATTCTGTTCTGCGTATCCGCACCGGGAGTGCCGATACTTCTGTTCAGTGTCCGCACTGGAGGGTGCCGACATTCTGCGTATATCCGCACTTGGGGTGCCGATATACTTCTGTGACCCTACGACAGTTTGGGGATCACGACCCCAGCCGGTACCGTGCTTTGCATTGCATTACGTATATTCGACCTCGTGAGAGGGCTGTCGTTTCGGGTCGTTCTGGCGGTTGGACCGCATATGATGGGATTCCGGCTCACCTTTTACTTTATGTTCATATGTATATGTATATGCTTGTGTTATTCTGTTTTGCAGGTTCAGCTTGTTGCCACTTGGGCAAACTACGTTTTACCTCAGCCCTTACTGGGTCCTTTCGAGGACTCACCCCTTTTTATCTGTTTACCACCTTTCAGGCCATCCTGACAAGCAGCCAGCGGAGTAGAGATCCGCGGTGCTTCCTTCATTTTTGGGGTTTCGGTTGCGTAGCGGTTCCACGTGCGGAGATCCTCGAGTGAGAGGCTTCGATTCCACGCTTAGGTATTTATAGGAAATTGTTTAATGGCTCTGTGTGCTTCGCATGCATGTAGATCAGATCATGAATTTGTATATGATGTGTAATTTGAGATGTAACCTGCACTTGTTTGTTTTCGAGTCGTGGCGGAGCCCGACTTGCCTATATTGGATTTGTTGTGATATTGTGGATTTGGTGCTTCTGTGTTGTGGCGATGTTCGAAGTTTGATTTACCATGAACTGCATGTTTGGTGGAAGTTGGATTATTATGTGTGCTTGCCTTGTATGAGTTCTTAGGTTGCTAGATGTTTCTCGACTGCATTATTTGAGCTCGATGCTCCGTCGTCGCGCTTCTGCCATACTTCCGTTTCGGCGTTGCGGCTGGCTCCGCCTCCGCAACCGGACGGGCGGCCGTGACACTATCCGTTCTCAAGGATTTTATTTTCTTACCTAATTGGTTCTCAACCAAATGTACATACTTCTCGAAGTAAGATAAAGCCTCAGCTTTGTACTTGAGTAAGAAAACATGTGTCAATCGAGTATAATCATCAGTAAATGTAATGAAATATCTATAACCATTTCTAGATGTCACTCTCATAGGTCCACACAAGTCAGAATGAATTAAATCTAATGCTTCTTCTCTTCTAGTTCCGCGCCCAAAAGGCTTCCTCGTTGCCTTTCCTTCAAGGCATGCTTGGCAACTTGGCAAGACAACTTTGGTCAAGGATCCAAGCAAGCCATTTTTGGCTAACTTATTCATCCTACCTCGGTCACATGGCAACTAGATGAAGCATTAGCGTGGCTACTCGGTCTAAGTTCATATTACTAAACATTCACACACAACTTGATTATCTTTGAAGATAGTAACACTATCATTCGTAAAAGACAAGCTATATTTGTACTTGAGTAAAATACGCGTCTGATCTAGTTTAAGTCTCGGCGACCTATTTTAGTCCCAGTTTAAGTATTTGAATCGGTCGAATCCCATTTTTGAATTCGTGACCTAATGGGGTCCTTTCCGTCCACCCTTCCGTTATCTTGGAAGGCATGTGAAATGTCGATTTTGCCCTTACTGTGTCTGACTTGGCAGCTGAGGTGGATATAAAATCCGAAAAATCCGAAAAAATAGGAATAAAATCCGAAAAATCCGAAAAATCCAAAATAAAATCCGAAAAATCATATAATTATCATATAATTATCATATAATTATATAAAATCATATAATTATATAATTATCATATAATTATATAATTATCATATAATTATATAATTATCATATAATTATATATCCGAAAAATCCGATAATAATTAAATAATCCGAAAAATCCAAAATAAAATCATATAATTATCACATAATTATCATATAATTATATATCCGAAAAATCCGATAATAATTAAATAATCCGAAAAATCTAAAATAAAATCATATAATTATATAATTATCATATAATTATATATCCGAAAAGGCGATAATAATTAAATAATCCGAAAAATCCAAAATAAAATCGAGAATAAAATCATATAATTATATAATTATCATATAATTATAAATACTACCTTCATGTATATATAAAACAAAAAAATGTATTGTTTAATTAGTTTTTAGCATTTGATGTTTAATTATAATTACAAAAAATGTACTGTTTTATTATATTTATAAATATTTAAATTTTAATTTCAAAAATAGACTTAAATTATTATTAATAAGCTTTTATCCAATACAATCTAAGAAACTTTTTTAAAAATGTCTTTGTATGTTAAATTATTGTTAAATAAATTAAAAACCAAACATCAAATGCTAATAACTAATTAAAACAGTACATTTTTTTGTTTTATATATACAAGAAGGTAGTATTTATAATTATATGATAATTATATAATTTAATGATTCTATTCTCGATTTTATTTTAGATTTTTCAGATTATTTAATTATTATCGGATTTTTCGGATATATAATTATATGATAATTATATAATTATATGATTTTATTTTAGATTTTTCAGATTATTTAATTATTATCGGATTTTTCGGATATATAATTATATGATAATTATATGATAATTATATGATTTTATTTTGGATTTTTCGGATTATTTAATTATTATCAGATTTTTCGGATATATAATTATATGATAATTATATGATAATTATATGATTTTATTTTGGATTTTTCGGATTATTATCGGATTTTTCGGATATATAATTATATGATAATTATATAATTATATGATTCTATTTATATGATTTAATTCCTATTTTTTAGGATTTTTTGGATTTTATTTTGGATTTTTCGGATTTTTTCAGATTTTTTGGATTTTTTTCGGATTTTATTCCTATTTTTCGGATTTTTCGGATTTTATATCCACCTCAGCTGCCAAGTCAGACACAGTAAGGGCAAAATCGACATTTCACAGCCTTCCGTCCAAGATAACGGAAGGGGTGGACGGAAAGGACCCCATTAGGTCACGAATTCAAAAAATGGGATTCGACTGATTCAAATACTTAAACTGGGACTAAAATAGGTCGCCGAGACTTAAACTAGGATCAGACGCGGATTTTACTCATTTGTACTTTAACAAACTACTTATAGAAATCAAATTTCTACAAATATCCGGTACATATAATGTATCAATTAAATATAATGATCCATTACAAGCGGGGACTTTACATGTCCCAATTCCTACTACTTCTATTACAAAGCATTGTTTCTCACCGAGACACACTTTGCACCTCTTGGAAGCTTTACGCAAGCCACGAACCAAGACTTGTCTCGGACTATGTGGTTTGTTGCTTCTGAGTCTACAATCCACAAAGAATTGCTTTCAGTTAGCAAAGAACAAGATGCAACATATACATCAGAAGTAGTAGGTATATGTACCTTAGAAGGACTTTTGCAATCTTTTACAAAGTGTCCCTTCTTTCCACAGTTGAAGAATTTGAGCTTAGAAACGTCCCTTTTCTTTTTAAACTTATTCAAATTGGGACCGTTTCCACCTCCTTTTTCATCTCTTGAAGGTGAGAACTCATGGTGTGATCAGCTCATTTTTATAGTTCTCAAACCTCGAAACATCGATCTCTGTTTCTCTACGAAACATAACCATATTTGGTCTTGATAGTGTCCCAAAGTTCTTTGGCACTATCAAGGGTTGAGAACTCACCCATGATGTCATCCACTATGGTCGAAAGAAGGGTTACTCGAGATAAGCCACATAGGTCATGCGGTCTTGCCCTTCTTCCGGTTGGGCAACCTGACCTCCATCAGATAAAACCTCAAGTGTGTCCTGCTTAGTAAGAATGAACTTGACCTTTTGCTTCCAAATCGGATAGTTATCACCATCCAATTTGAGGTCCTTGTTCTATTCAGCTACAATATTCTTACATGCCATCTACATGATGCAAATCACATGTATCAAAGTTCAATCAATCACAACAAGACTCAACCAAGCAACAAATACATGCAACTACTTCAAACATGTTCATATATGGCAAAAGGAGTGCATATAGAATCCAATTAGAAACACACAAACATGTTTTCATAGTTTCACATACATGTTCTAATTGAGCCTCCAAGAAGGTTCAAATATCTTACTTTAAGGTTTCATGTACACATACATGAATAGCTTATGTAACATTGCATATGATATTTCTCCAAAACCTTAGTCTCATCACCCATAAGTCTCCTTGATACAATTCCCAGGAAAGATAGAGGGGTCACATTGGTCCCGCTTAAAACCCACCTCCTTAGACAGAATTGTAATCAACTTGACAGGGTCCCTAGAAACTTAGCTTATAGAAATATCACATCCTCCTTAAACAAAGTCTCATTTCCCTCAAGTCCATCATAGTGGTGAACTAATCACAAGTACTAAGACTCTCTTAGGGTTGAGGTTCTTAGTCTAAGTCGAGGTACAATGTCACATATATGCAACTTATGTATACTAGTAAGAACATGTAGAAAATACACAAAGAACACATCTTGGTTTATTCCTCCTAGAATTAAGTCTCTCATCCCTCAAGTGACCATAGTGATAATTCCCAGGAAGGAGGGACACAATTACCATCTAATTAAGACTATCTCCAGGTAAAGCCAATAACTCAAGTGAAGAATTACACCAAGAACTTATCTTGTGCATTTCATGCCATAATCACAATTATATCATGTTCTAACATTCATATAGATATACATGTGAATCACAAAGAAGAAAAATACATGCTTTCATTCAATCATACTCATGAACACATACATAAGCATACAATGATTCACATATTCGATCATAACCCCTTCGAATAACCTATTCGGGGGTCTCGCTGCCCGGTCCGCCATTCACCTTGGTGTTTATCATCGAGTTTAATATCTAGTATTGCTTTATCTTTGAGCGTTGAGGTGCTAGATCTTGTAGATTTAGAGATTCATAGCATGATGTGTTTTCCATAATCATGCCTCTCCACTTTCACAAAGAAGAAAGAGGAGAAGGAGGAGGACGAAGTGGAAATAGAACGCATACCTTGCACCCTTGAAGAACAGCGTAAGGATATTTTATCCTTGCTCCAAACGTATGCTCCAAGTCTTCCGATTGAATCTTCAGACCTTCGAATTCCTTGATGAGGGCAAATTGCATGTGGTGCAATGAGGTTGTTTTGTGTTAAAGAGACAAAAAAACGTTCCACCTGAAATGCTCTAGGAATGCTTAATTTTTCGGCCAAGAACAAAGAGAAGAGAGAAGTTTCGGATTCTTGAGTGTGTTGTGGCCAAATCATCTATTTATAGATGATATACGGAGTTACTAGGAAGAGTCAGAACTCCTTATGGCCGAAAATACACATACTTTCGTGTTGGAATTCTTGCACACCAAGATGCCTTGGGCTAGCTAAAGTAGCTAAGCACGGCTCAACTCAGCTCAATCAGTGTTTGAGCTAGAGAGATGTGTATCTGCTCTTAGTGAGCTGATATGAGCTCAAGGAGCTCAATGGATGATTTAATATGTCTTGGAATAGCTCTATGTGAGCTTGGTATAAATGTGTCTAGGCACCTTTTGGCGAAGAGACGTGTCTCTTGGCGTAAAGGTGCGTAAATTGGTGAAAAGGTGTCGAAGAGGGCCAAGCACACCTTCGGCTTAGGCCGAAGGGTGCCGAAAGGGCACCCTAAGGTGGCCTTACACCCATTCGGCCATGGGCCTAGGGGTGTGAGTGCCCATTCGCCCTAGGTGCCTCTAGGCAGGGGGTGCACCCCATGCCTTGCACCATTCGGCCAAAGGGACATGTCTCATGTCCCATGGCCGAATGGGCAAGGGCATGGGTCACCTCCTTGCCTCTTCATCATATTTGGATAATTAATTAATTAGTTAATTAATTTCCTATTAGACACAATTATTTATTTATTCCTTTTCTAATTAATTACTTAATTGAAAAGGCAAAGGCATGAGACATGTCTCATGGACCAAGGGGCATTGGTTGCAGCCCTTGGCCCTAGAGACATGTTACTTCACAAATGAGGAGGCATTGTGCCCCCTCATTGGCAGCCCATCCTCCTCTATAAATAGAGGGAGGGTGGCGCCATTTCTATCATCCCACAACCAGCATTGGTTCTCTCTTCTCTCCTCATACTTCCTCTTCCAAACTAGAAGGCATTCTAGGAGCATTGTGAGTGGAACTCACCTTGGAGACAAATCCTCTCCAATCCGCCCTAAAGGTGTTCCCCAAGCCGAGTCTTCTACATCAGCAAGGAGCAAGAATCTCTAAGATTCTTAAGCTGCGTCCAGAAGAAAGGTACACATCCTTAATCCTTTCTTCGGTATTATAGAATGCTAACATGAGAAGCATGTTAAAGACGATCCTAAAATCAACAAATGGTATCAGAGCCAGGTTCTCTTTGTGATACATGCTTAGATGTTCGTATGTGTTGTATGAAGTATGATACATGTTGGTTGAATCCGAAATGAATGTATGACATGTTTTGAATGTATGATTGTATGTGATCGGACTAAACATGAATACATGTAAAATTCGGCCTAAACATGCAAGTTTAAATGAAACATGAATGTTATATATGTTTTGAATCATGCTTGAATGTTGTATGATGAAAATGGATGTATAGCATGGTGACTTGCCTATTTGTTCCATGAATGATTAAATGAACCTAAAGAAAATGTGTGCCAAAGTTCTATATCACATTATACCTTGAGGTAATTGCCGGAATGTGCTCTGTCTAGGAGGTGGGTTTTAAGTGGGACCGTCTGTGACCCCTCCATCTTTCCTGGGAGCGCTCCTCTCGTGGTTCCTAAGGTCCATGTGTGACATAGACTTGGCATGCATGTGACATTTATTCTTTACCTAATTTAAGAATTTCAGCCCCTTGATAGTCTTAGTACTGGTTTTGTACCACTATAATGGACTTGAGGGAATTGAAGCTTAAATTAAGTGAAGGAACATACGTCTATTGAAACAAGAGATTATACCTTAAGATAGTTCAAGTACTTGTACGGTGAACTTGAAGGACTTGAAACTTGATTCAATTGATGAGACACTTCATTAAACTAAGGTCTCTAGGGAACCTGTCAAGCTAATATAATGTTGTCTAAGGAAGTGGTACTTAAGTGAGACCGTTTGTGACTCCACCAATATTCCTGGGCATTGTATTAAGGAGACTTATGGGTGATGAGACTAAGGTTTATATGAAGTGCTATGGTTGTTACAATCACGCATGAGTGCGTGATTCAGGCCTTCTTGGAGGGTCAAGTAAGGTTATAAACTGATGTATGCTTGGTTGCCCTTGATTGATTGAATGTATAGGCTTGTTAAGGGTATGTTCATAAAATGGCAAAGTTATGCTTAGGCGTTTCTGATCGGATGCTATATGCATACCTTTTGCTACGTTTGGGTATAAAGTAAGTTATTTCATGAACATATTGCTTGAATAAGTCTAATTGTGTGAATTGGAATCTAAAACATGTGAATTGCATATTTGTAGATGGCTACTAAGAACATAGTAGCAGAGTTGAACCGTGACCTCAAATTGGATGGTGAAAACTATCTAATTTGGCAGCAGAAGGTCAAGTTCATCTTAACTGAGCAAGAGACACTTGAGGTGCTCGACGCTGAGGTCAACCCCCCGGAGGAAGGGGGAAATAGGGTGGCTTATGAAGCCTACCTTAAAAAGAACTCTATGTGTAGAGTCACACTCTTGTCCACAATGGTGGATGAGATCATGGTGGAGTTCTCCATGCTCCTCGGCCAAAGGCATCCGGGATCTTTGTGAAGGCCAAGTATGGAGATGTTTCCGTGGAGAAACAACGCTCAATGATACTAAGGTTTGAGAACTATGGTAAACGAGCGGATCACACCATGAGTGCCCACCTTCGTGAGATGTCACGAATGATTCATCAGCTTAAACAAGCTGGGCAAGACCTCACCGACGAGCGGTGCAAGCAATAATAAGGTCCTTACGATGAGGAGTGGCGGTTGATGAAGGTCAACTTACGCCACAACCCTCAGATTAAGACCTTTGATGACATCGCCGTCACCTTTTACTTGAGGCTGAAGTAATGGCTCTCAAGGACCACTCCAAGGCATATGTTGCCAATACCTCCGATAACAACGGGGTAAAAAGAAGAAGTGGTTCAAGGGTGGGAAAAGGGCGGCTTCAAAGGCAAGGGTAAGGGAAAAGGAAAAGGAAACGGGCCGGAAAGAAGAAAAGGGACGTTTGAAGCTCAAGTGCTTCAACTGTGGCAAGAAAGGACACTTTTGAAAAGATTGCAAAAGTGCACCTAAGGTACATTTTGAACCTTCTACTTCAATAGCACATGTGACGTCATGTACTATGCTAAGCGAAAGCAATTCTTTGTGGATTGTTGATTCAGAGCAACAGACCACATAGCTCGGGACAAGTCTGGTTTGTGGCATACCGCAAGCTCCCAAGAGGTGTGAAGCACGTCTCGGTGGGAATGATGCAAAATTAGAAGTAGTTGGAATAGGAACCTGTAAGGTTCCCTTGTGTAATAGATATTTGTATCTTGTAGACACATTATATGTACCTAATATTTGTAGAAATTTAATTTCTATTTCTGCCATGTTGAAGTACAATTATTGCTTTCAATTCTTTAATGATAGTGTAACTATATTAAAGGATAATCAAGTTCTCACAAAATGCTTCGTTAATAATGGACTGTATGAGTTAAGGCACGATGGCCATTCTGTTGCAACTCCTAGTTGCCACGTGACTACTGTCATAGATCAAAATCTGTGGCATGAACGGTTGGGACATATAGGACAAGATAGGATGAATAAGTTAGCCAAAAGTGGCTTGCTTGAATCCTTGACCAAGGTTGTCCTACCAACTTGTCAACCTTGCTTAGAAGGCAAGGCAACCAGAAAGCCCTTTGGGAGGGCAACTAGGAGAACCGAGGCACTAAGTTTAGTCCATTCTGATCTTTGTGGACCTATGAGAATTGAATCTAGAAATGGGTTCAAGTACTTCATCACTTTTACTGATGACTGTACACGATTCACTCACGTCTTCTTACACCCCACCCTTTCCGCAACAATCTCGGTGAATAGAGTTACGAAGGTATGTTTAATCGTAATTTGTGGAGTTGTTAATTGTTGTTATGCTGTTGTTACTATTGTGGGAGTGGAATTGTTTTGGTATGGTTTTGGTTAAGTTCATGTTAAGGTTGAATTTTGTGGGTTCTGGGTCCAGGCGATCGCCCGAACGAGGAAATGGTTCGCCTGCGTTTCGCCTGGACACTGCCGAGTTTGGGTCTTCACGGAGCCAGGCGATCGCTGAAGCGGGGATGGCTTCGCTGGATCTCGCCTGGGCACTGTCCGATTGGAGTTTCTTGGACCAGCGATCGCCCGCTTGAGCAAACGGGTCGCCTGGTTTTCGCACAGGCACTGTGGTGTTCTTGAAGTCGCGATCGCCCGATTGGGAAATCGGGTGCTTTGACCGTCGCTGGGCGGCTATTTAAGTCGAGCAACTCGTTTTCAACCCCGATTTAGCGTTTTCAACTCCGAAAATACTCCCAACTCTCTCCCAACTCGGTTTGCTCCTATCCAAGTGATTTTGGACTCTTTGGTGCGTGGAAACGGAGGATTCGTGCGGGAATCACTACAAGAACAACGAATCAACACAGTTTCACTCCAACAACACTTTGTGGGTGAATTTGGGAAATTGCCCAAGTTGTGAGGTTGGTATTTTCGTGATCCCTTGATTCATTTGAGTTAGTAGTAGTGTTTCTATGTTGGATTAGAGATAGAAACACACTTTACAACACGAATTGAGCATGAACCGAAGAAATTCGAATTTAGGGTTCTTAACCCGGGATGAGCGATTTTGGGGTTTGTTAAATTGACCTCATATTAGTGTTGTTGGGCAGTTTTAGAACAACATTAATACTTGGTAAAAGGTCCAACAATGGTTTAATCTATGAGCTAAGAGAAAACTCATAGGGTTTAGGGTGGAGAAATGAAGTGTGATGTTTTGTTGAATTGAATTCAAATTGTTGTTATTGGGTATGTTTAGAGCAATATTGATAATTGGAACATTGTCCAAATATGCTCCGATTATATACCTAAGGCAATGTTCATCCGGATTTTTGGTGGAAAGTGGAAGCATGTGTTTTGTGTGGTTTAAGGTTTCAAGCATGTTTATACAATGAATTTGAGCAACTTTAAGTCTTGAAGTGAGGTCCAATTGTCAATGGATATTGATGTGTTCAATGAAAGTGTAATGTGGTAAGTGTGTGAAATGTTTAGGTGGTATGTGAAGCAAGGTTTGAGGTTGGATAAGGAAGAAGATTGGTGTGTTGGTGCTTGGCTGCTACCCTCTACGGTTGCGGTTGCTTTCGTTTCGAGGTAAGGGTTCGACCTACCTATATTATTGTAATGTAGGATGGTTGAGGCAAGTTTTGGGCCTCGGTCTCTGACTTCGGTCTTAGATCGGGATAGTGGAGCCCCAAAGCTAGTCCCATGGTAGGAGTAACGGTGTGCAGGTACAGCTTTGCTTGGTGTCGTGGTTCGTGCGTCTGTGACCCGAACTATCTGGGATACGGCACAACGGATGGCGTTCGCATAGGGGACCAGTCCGAGATAGGGTTACAATCCCTTGAGGACCGTACGGTCTATGGTTCGCATTGTTCCGGTATGTTCTGTTCTGTGAGTGGATGCATGGCGAATGCCGACGCATGGCGAATACCGACGCATGGCGAATGCCGGTTGGACCGGGGAAGATCTAGCCATGGTCGGGGAAGACCTAGCCATGGTCCGTGACATAGGGGGTTTGCTGGGTGCATGGCGAATGCCGACGCATGGCGAATGCCGGTTGGACCGGGAAGATCTAGCCATGGTGGGGAAGATCTAGCCATGATCCGTTACATTCGGATGTTGTGCACACATCATTTATTTACGCTTATGTTCGATCTGTATATTTGCTATACGTATGTACATCTGCTCGATCTGTTTTGCGGGTTTGTCGGAAGAAACATCGTTACTCGCCTAAGCTCTTCTGGGTTTTTCTTTGGAAAAACTCACACCCTTAACATTTTTCAGAGATAAGGATTACGGGCCAGCGGAGTAGGATTTCCGCAAGGCTGCAGTTAGCTATTTTGAGGGTTTAGCAAAGATCTGGACTTAGACTTGGGTTCCTCGTCGGTTTCTTTATTCGATGCCCGACTTTTGCAGTTGCACCTTCGCTAGTAGTTAGCTCTGTAGCATGATACTCTGTTGGCATGTAGTATTACGATAGCATGTTATCGTAGGTCTGTCTGTTCATCCGAGATTGATTGTGGTTATGTATATATATGCGTTTTGCTCGAACGATTGAATGAGTATGCTGATCGTGCGGAAGCCTCTGTTCGATAGTGAAAGAACAGACTTCCTTTTTGATAATCTGATTTCGATGTTCTGCTTCTGATATTCTGTTTATGGGCGGAGCCCATTGTTTCTGCTGTCATGATCTGCTTCTGTGCATGAGTTGTTGTTAGAAAGGGACCTACTGGGTTAGTTAAAGGCCCGCGAAATACTCTCATATTAGCTGCGCGATCCTGGTCCCACCTTGCTCACCACCGCCCCTTCGGCCGGCGACCGCTTCCCGCCGGGTCCGGAAGGTGTCTGGTGACACGTCTTCTTACTCAAAAATAAGCGAGAGGCCTTAACATATTTTCAGAAATATGTACACTTGGTTGAGAACCAAGTAGATAAGAAGGTGAAGTACTTAAGTAATGACAGATGTGGAGAGTACATTACAATTGCATTAAAGGCCTTTTGTGAGTCAAAAGGCATATCTAGAGAGTTCACCCTTTCTTGGACACACCAGTAAAATGGTGTGTCCGAAAGAAAGAACCGAACTTTGATGGACATGGTACGTTCCATGATGGCTAAAGCCAACCTGGATGTGACCTATTGGAGTGATGCGCTGCTATGTGCGGTGCACATTCTCAATAGGGTACCTACAAAGGACATCGACTCCTCTCCATATGAGTTATGGATGAAGAGGACCCCGAACTTAAGCTACTTGCGGCCTTGGGGTTGCTTAGCTTACGTACATGTTCCCGACCATCCGTTGGGAAAATTGGGACCAAGAGGAAAGAAGTGTGCTTTTCTCGGGTATTGTACGGAATCTAAGGGCTATGTGTTCTTGGATCTCAGTTTAAAGAAGGGTTTGGTGTTTGATGCAAGAAACGCCAAGTTTGTGGAAACGGAGTTTCCAAAAGTTGGCGAAAGTGATGATCTAGCCTCAATAGGCCCGATCCTAGAAGAAGATCAACCGGGCACTTCACAAGTGCTGGTTACAAGGACTGTACCTACTCCAGAGGGAGTACCTCAACTGGAACAAGCTGAGGCTTCCCAGAATGAGCCCATAAACATGGACTCAAATGAACAGGATCCTGAAACTGAGGGATCTGTTCAAGAGGGAGTTGAGGTACTTCAAGAGCCAACACCTCCACCCCAGTTGAGAAGATCAACTCGGGAGTCCAAAGCACCTAAAAGGTGGGGACTATCGGAAGGTGAGACATACTTGGTCTCGTGTGAGATCGATGAGCCAAGTAATGTCAAAGAAGCTCTTGAAGGGGCATAGAAAGAAGAGTGGCTAAAGGCAATGAATGATGAGTTGCATTCAATGCATGAAAATGAGGTATGGGAATTGTCTGATCTTCCTCGTGGCAAAAGCGATCGGCAATAAGTGGGTTCTTAAAATAAAGAAGAACTCGATGGAAGTACTCGAAAGGTACAAGGCCCGGTTGGTGGCCAAAGGCTTTACACAGAAGGAAGGTGTTGATTTCAAAGACACTTTCTCTCCTGTTGTAAAGTTTAATTCCATTAGATTGCTGCTTGCGATAGTGGCAAACTTGGACCTTGAGTTGCATCAGATGGATGTAACCACAGCCTTCCTCAACGGTGAGTTGAGTGAAGAAATCTACATGAAACAACCCGAAGGGTTTGTACAAGTAGGTCAAGAAGACAAGGTATGTAGACTAAAGAAGTCTATATATGGTCTCAAACAAGCTTCAAGACAATGGTACTTGAAGTTTCATCATGCAGTCACAAGCTATGGTTTTGTGATGATGCATGAGGACCATTGTGTGTACTTGTTCTTCAAAGAGTCCAGTTTTGCCATTATGACATTATATGTCGATGACATTTTAATTGCAAGTAGTAGCTTGGAGTTGCTGCTCGCCATCAAAGGATGGTTGTCCTCCACCTTCAAAATGAAGGACCTGGGGGAAGCTTCTTATATCCTAGGTGTTAAGATACATCGGGACAGAAAGAAGCATATGTTAGGCCTTTCACAAGAGCTTTATATCGATAAAGTTCTTGAGAGGTTTAACTTGACCAACTCTAAGCCAATGAACACCCCACTTGCATATGGTTGCAAAATTGGAGAGGACTTATGTCCTAAGACTCCAAAAGAGAAGGAAGAAATGACTAAGATACCTTACCTTAGTGCCATTGGTAGCCTTATGTACGCCATGATTTGTACACGGCCAGACATAAGTCAAGCGGTCGGTTTACTTGCTAGATATTCTTCGAACCCTGCATAGAGCATTGGAAGAATGTCAAAAGGATTCTTAGATACCTTATCGGTACTAAGGATTATTGTCTTTGTTATCAAGGAAAAACCCTTGGTTTACTCGGCTATTCCGATGGCGATTGGGTTGGAGATAGATATTCTAGGTAATCTACATGTGGTTATATTTTCTTGCTAAATAGGGGCGCTACTACTTGGTGTAGTAAGAAACAAACCTGTACATCCTTATCAACCATGGAGGCAGAATTCGTTTCTTGTGCCTCGGCTGTCCAGGAAGCCCTGTGGCTTGGTTATTTCCTTAAAAACTTGGAGTCAATGGTCAAAATAAGTAAGCCCATTACTATCTACAGTGATAGTATGGCAGCTATGGCCTACACCAAGGACCCCAAGTATCATGGAAAAACCAAACACATTAGCATGAAATATAATTTCGTTCGAGATGCAGTTGAAGGAGGTGAAGTCAAAATTGAATACATCTCAACAGACCTTATGGTGGCAGATCCTCTCACTAAGCCATTGCCACCCATTGTGTTTGCTCGTCATGTCCGAGCAATGGGTCTTAGGAGATTGTAAATATGCTAATTGTTGTATGACTTTCACCACTTTGGTGTCACACATGTATATATGTATAATGATGATCAATAAAGTAATTATTTGATGTCATTTACTTAGTTCCATTAATAACACACAATGAACAAATGAACATGTCCACCATAGGCATTGAGAATGACTTTCTCACACCAAGTCATTCGCCCTTGATCTTAAGTAGACCAAGGATGAGACTACCAAAGACTCAAATAGTGTGTTGTTTCTTCAGGAAACATGTGACATGCAATGTTACTCTATTGAGTGGGAGTCATGTTACAACACATGACACTTTGGTATACTTTCATGTCGCCTTGATTTGAATGATCAAGATGAGGTGCTCTGCACTGATTTTGTATGACACCGATACATCCTAGCCTATGTGTGAGTGTAAGCTCGGGCTTGCACAGAAATTTCATGGCTTGTGACATGTCCTCCTTTTATATGTTAGAAGGAGCACACTCGAGGTGTTTTAAGAGGGAGAAATGACACACCCTCATTTTAAGTGATATCACTCCAAGTGGGAGTGGTGTTTGTAAAACACCCTAAGAAGTGTTAATAGAACCTTTGTGAGTATGTTGCAAAGATCCTACGACCATGAAATTCGACCAAAAGAAGAATTTAAGCAAGTTGTCTCTAACCTTGCGTAGTGTGAGAATTCTTCGATTGGACCCTTAATCACTTTAACTCGCTGTTAATGATTCACATTGACAAAGTTACTTTGATTGGTTGTCGAAGGTCGCAGATGAATGCGGCTGGAGTATCCTCCTTTTGGGTAACTAAGTCTATATGGATCATTAAGCAGGTAGAGTGTAAAGGAAAGACAAGTGAAACTTGGTACGTGAGTCCTAAATTCAACCTTTGAGCTCACATGTTGCATTGGTGCAACGTGATAAGGTCTGAATTGGGGATAATACGAATTAAAGAGTACTCGACACTTAATACAGTCATCATTAAAATGAAAGAGACTGACTGTGGTTAAGAATACGTACCATATGTCTTGGGGTTCTAAAGGCACTACTTGAAGTAGTTCAAGTAAAGCTTGAAGATGTTCAAGCATGTCTTGTTAAGTTCAAGAAAATTTGAATAACACACAAACACTTGAAGTGTTCAAGTGAGTTTGAGAGGACAATCTTTCATTTGAGAGTCTAACAACCTCAATGGAAGAGGTACGGTGTGGATGCCTTAAGGTCGCACTCACAACTCCTTTTATATAGTTTGTCAAAGTGTTTGGTTTTGTATGAGGAAGTGTTTTATTCGAGTGGGAGCTTGTGCTCAAAGGTCATCATTAGTGCGAGTGGGAGTTTGTTGGAATTCTTGCGCACCAAGATACCTGGGCTAGCTAAAGTAGCTAAGCACGGCTCAACTCACTCAATCTGAGTGTTTGAGCTAGAGAGATGTGTATCTGCTCTTAGTGAGCTGATATGAGCTCAAGGAGCTCAATGGATGATTTAATATGTCTTGGACTAGCTCTATGTGAGCTTAGTACAAATGTGTCTAGGCACCTTTTGGCGAAGAGACGTGTCTCTTGGCGGAAAGGTGCGTAAATTGGTGAAAAGGTGTCGAAGAGGGCCAAGCACACCTTCGGCTTAGGCCGAAGGGTGCGTAGCACCCTTGGGTGCCGAAAGGGCACCCTAAGGTGGCCTTACACCCATTCGGCCATGGGCCTAGGGGTGTGAGTGCCCCTTCGCCCTAGGTGCCTCTAGGCTAGGGGGTGCACCCCATGCCTTGCACCATTCGGCCAAAGGGACATGTCTCATGTCCCATGGCCGAATGGGCAAGGGGCATGGGTCACCTCCCTTGCCTCTTCACCATATTTGGATAATTAATTAATTAGTTAATTAATTTCCTATTAGACACAATTATTTATTTATTCCTTTTCTAATTAATTAGTTAATTGAAAAGGCAATAGGCATGAGACATGTCTCATGGACCAAGGGGCATTGGTTGCAGCCCTTGGCCCTAGAGACATGTTACTTCGCAAATGAGGAGGCATTGTGCCCCCTCATTGGCAGCCCATCCTCCTCTATAAATAGAGGGAGTGTGGCGCCATTAATCATCCCACAACCAGCATTGGTTCTCTCTTCTCTCCTCATACTTCCTCTTCCAAACTAGAAGGCATTCTAGGAGCATTGTGAGTGGAACTCACCTTGGAGACAAATCCTCTCCAATCCGCCCTAAAGGTGTTTCCCAAGCCGAGTCTTCTACATCAGCAAGGAGCAAGAATCTCTAAGATTCTTAAGCTGCGTCCAGAAGAAAGGTACACATCCTTAATCCTTTCTTCGGTATTATAGAATGCGAACATGAGAAGCATGTTAAAGACGATCCTAAAATTAACATTTCGGGATGAGCTCAAACATCACCTCAAAAGTACTTGGTGCGCTAAGAATTCCAACAGATCTTCCATCTTCCCCAGGCATATCTCAAATATTGTGCAACCTCGTAGTTGAGAGGTGTTTGAGGCCGAATTTATCCTTCCCTGTTTGTGTGACTCCTTCGAGCTAGATCCGGCGAATGCGTGATCAATCGTGATCGCATCAAGTGGTAACAGAGCGATCTGGTGATCGTATCATCTATTACCACTTGTTGCTGAAGATGTACCACCAATGATAGAGCTTTGTTGTGTTGAACTTACATTATTCTTGCAACTCCTCCTATTGTGTCCTTGTTTCTTGCAGTTTCCACAAATGTGTACCATAACTATTATAGGTCTGAAGGTTATGATGGTCTCTCCTCAGCCCTATCTCTTATTCTCCTCAACTTAGGTCTCCCAGACATCCTTATGTGTTTGGGTTCCCCTACAGGCAGTGAGTGTGGATCAGACCTTGGCCAAGCATTAGGGCTAGTCACTGGTTGGAAGGGGTACTTGTAGGTGGCCATAAATGCCGGTTTCTTAAAACAGTCATCAACTTAGTTCTCCAAAGGTTCCCCCTATTGATAATGTAGTAGGCTGCATGTTTACATGGGATGCTAGTGAGGTCCCATTCACCACAGCTGCACACCCGAGTCCCCAAGTTTATAGTGTGTTGCTCCATGTTGCAAACCACTTCATACCCTTCAACTCTAGTGTATGTGACCCTCCAAACTTCATAATCTTTCACTACATCTAAATTCTGTTGAATCAGAGGTCCAATGTCAGTCTTCCAACTTTCACCAAACTTTCTTTTCTCTTGGAACTTTACCATCATATACCTCCTAATATCTTCACAGATTGAGTATATAGGCTTCTCTCTGGCCTTTAGAACAACTTCAACACCATTGAAAGCTTCTGCATTGTTATTTTTGTTAGAGTCACACTTAACCTCCCTAGTGAAGAATGCCTTTGATCAGCTGTGGGGATCTGTTTTGAGCAAGCGTTCTTTGGCATTTGGTTGTGCAACTATTTTATCAAGTTCATCAATGAACACCCTCTTACAATAAGCATTAGCACAATTCCAAAAAAGAAACTTCATTGCATATCCGGGATGTTTCTTTTGCCAATTTGTGAGAATATGTCTGGCACACAACCTGTGTTCAACGTTTGGGAGTAATGACTTCAAAGCTGGAATAAGGCCCTACAAGATCAAAACAGAAAATAGACAAAAGTGAGTCTTATGCATAATGTTTGTGAGTCCTACGCATAATGTTTGTGAATATAAAGTTTTACCTTCCGCTGATCTGATTGAATAACCCATTTCTTGTCATTTTCAATCTCTAGATCATCCTTCAGAAGAGATAGAAACCACATCCATGAATCCTTATTTTCAACCCCAATTATTGCCAGGGCATCATGGTACATCTGATCTTTTCCATCCCTTCCAAATGCTGTTAACATCTGCCCTTTAGTCATTGTTTTCAGAAAGCAACCATCAACACCAATAATCTTCCTACACCCCTCCCTAAACCCTCTCTTGCATGCATCAAAACAAATGTATAATCTTCTAAAAATCTCACATACACCATCTTCTGAAAGATACACTCCTAATATGACAGTACTACCTGGATTACTCCTACTGAGCTCAACAACATAGTCCTTGAGTAGTGCATACTCATAGGGACTAGTACCATTGGAATGGGTTCTGAAAACACTCTTAACCATCTTAGCCATTTTCTTTGTTATCTCTAACTTACACCTTTTTTAGCCGTATATTTCAACTCTAGTCTCCTCATGTGTGGATCATCTCTAATTAGATCAGAGAAGAACTTATCAGCCAACCCTTTAGCTGATGGTAATCTCAACTTGTACCCCTTAACACATGTATGTTTCTCCTGCATCACTATCTTCTGCCAACATACTATCTTTCTGCTATAAGATGTCCACACCTGAAATGGACATCCTTCAACACACCTAATCTCTACCCTTTTGTTGTCACTCTTGGTCAGATGAATGTCTCGATGCTTCTTCACGACGTAGCGTTGTAGCCAATTCCTTAATTTCATACTTAAGCAACACAATCAACCAAATAGATGACCTTCCACATTGTCAATAAATGTTAAATGCTTGTCACCTAAGCAGAACCTCATCATCACATGGTTCAACAAGAATTACAGTTCACTCTAACCCTAACCTCGCAACAGATTTACTTACAACAAAAAATGCCTAACCCTAAACCTACAAACGACGTCGGAACCGAAAACTAAACAAGAAATTGGAAGGAATTGACAGTATACACGAACAAAATTTATGAATCAACACTAACCCAAGAACGCTGTCTTACCATATGATCGTAAGCGTACCTGCGTTCTAGGTTTTGCCTGATTTCCGGCTTTGACACCATTGTAGGTGAAGACCGATCCCAAATGCTGGGGAGGAAGAAGAATTCTCGACACAACAGAGGATTTGCCCCTTCACGCTCTGCTCTGTAGAAGTTGAGACCCTTCAACTTCAATGGTCTTTTTGAAACCATTTAAAGTCAAACGAAACACGTAATCCATCTCATAAATGCCAAGTCATAACACATGGCCATCGTCAGCGAGAAAAGAGACACTTTGGTGTCTACTAACGGCGATGGCAAGTCGAGACTGCAAAACATAATAGGAGGGGCAAAATCGAACTTTTTTTCAATGGAGTGCCCAAAGGGTCCATAACGAGAAAGTGGGTGCTAATTTGGGACCTTTCCCCAACTTCAAAATATCAATTACTCTTTCAATTCCAAATCCAAATCAGTAGTCACTTTTATTTTATTTTTTTGTAAATTGAGTAAGTTGGTCACTAACTCAATTTACATAAACTTTTTAGACTCTTTGAGTGAGTGCATTTGTAAATGTAAAAATAGATTAAAATTAAATAAAAATGGAAAAGAACCATTTATTTGGAACGACTCGCACCTTTGATGATAAGGAAACAGTGAATGACAATCACAGAAGCAGAGCGTGAAGGGTATAAATTTTAATCCAACTCCGTTGTTGTTAGGGGTGTAAGTCGGGTCGGGTTGGGCAAGTTCGGGCTCGGGCCAACCCGAACCCGAAATTCTTATACCCTTACATGCTGGACCGAAACCGACCCAAATTTTTTTCAAATCGGGTTCACCCGAGCCCAAATTTTTCTGGTTCGGGTTGGGTTTGAGTTGACAACCCGAACTTCATGGTTCCAGTTATTTTTTCTTGGGAGAAAAAGACTTCGATCCATTGTTTAAAATTTTTTATTGCAATTCCTATTATTATAGAGAGGAAACTTGAGTTAAGGCTTAGTAAATGACCAATGTGAGACAAATAGTTAGAGCCTTAAAAATCCTCTTGGGTAGAGAACTTTATTCATATAAGTGTAGAGCCTCTTTATCTAGCATCAAGCATCAATGTGGGACATTGTGTGGTTCACTCTTTCTTATCTTGCTATCAGTTTTCATCCCACATTGTTGGTGGAAAGATAGACCTAAGGCTTGTCTTTAAATATTTCTAAGGTTTCAGGCTTCCACATCATTTGTCTTTCTTTCTAGGCCTTGCCTTATATGCTCTCATCCTACATTGTTAGTTGATGAGAGAAATGCAAAGGTTGAGTATTTAAATGGGTTAATGCTCCCATGGTCCATACAAACTTCAAAGCTTGAAGTATGTAAAAAGCATGCCTTGTAATTTTGTTCTTTATCCCACATTGATGGTAGATAAAAGAGGAGCAAGAGTTGAGTCTTTAATTTGCTCCTTTCATCCCACATTGGATGTCTACAAAGGCTTGATGCCCCCAAGTATGTATAAAAACATGCATTATGAGTCTCTACCTTAGTTAGCTAAAGAAATTATAGCAAGTGAAGAGTTAAAATGTCTTTATTTACAAAGTATAAATAATTATTTAGTGGAAGTTCGGGCTTCGGATCGGGCTCGGAAATTTCGGGTTGAACCCGACCCAAACCCGAAATTTGGGCTAAAAGTCGGGTTCGGGCCACCCAAGGGTGTTTTCACCCTTCACCCGACCCTAACCCGACAATTTCGGGTCGGGTTCGGGTTCGGTTTCGGGTTTGACTTACACCCCTAGTATGTACATAAATTTTAATCTTATCTCAATTTGATGTTGTCATGGTAAAATACTTTAATAACTACGTAAATAAGAAAAGTTTGAAAAATAATTAAACTAATGGATTAAAATAAAATAAAAAAGGAAAACACCCATTTTATTTGGAACGACTCGCACCTCTGATGATAAGGAAGCAACGAACGACAATCTCAGAAGCATCATCGATCCAAGTCATCCAACTGTTGTTGTATGAAACAAGGTTTATTTTCACCCGCGCTCTGCGACAGGGAACAAATAAAAAATAGAAGTGATGAATGTAAATTTATGAAATAGATGAATTTTTCATGAGCAGGTTGAAAAAATCGTTGCAAAACGCTATTTTGGATTTTCATTTTGGTAATTGATATAAAAATAAAATATTATAGAAGAAGTCATATTAGATATTTTAACTTTTGCAACATGATCCATTTGTATAAGAAGTGTTTTAAATTTTCATAATACACCACTTTGATCGACACAATGTTTTTTGCGTTTATTAGGTGATTGAGGTAGGAAAAGTAAAATTGAATATAAGTGTTTTCATGTTAACAGTTTGGGGTTTTTATGCGATACTTTAAGAAGCTTAGGATTTAGGGAGAAAGTTGAACTAAAACTTCATATGCATGATCAAATAATCTTATTCTTATATGCTCAATTTGATGTTGTCATGGTAAAATACTTTAATAACTATGTGAATTAGAAAATTTTTAAAAATAATAAAAACTGGATTCAAATATAATAAAAATGTAAAAGAGCCATTTTATTTTAAATAACTCGCACATCTGATGATAAGGAAGCAACAAATGACAATCCCATAAGCATCATCGATCCAAGTCATCCAACTCTATTGTTGTATGAAACTAGGTTTATTTTCACCCACACTTTGCGACGGGAAACAAAAAAAAGAAGAGATGAATATAAATTTATGAAATAGAGGAATTTTTCATGAGTACGTTGAAAAAATCGTTGCTAAATGCTATTTCAGATTTTTATTTTGGTAATTGATATAAAAATAAAATACTCCCTCCGTCCCATTATTTTTGAAACGTTTTGACTGGGCACGCTGTTTTAGGTGGAGCTGATTTTGAGTTGACTTGATAGATGGAAGAGAGTGATGAGGGATAATTGAGTAAATTCATGTACAAAAGTTTACTAAAAAAGGAAAGTGTTTCAATAATTTAGGGACAGCCCCAATAAGAAAAGTGTTTCAATAATTTTGGGACAGAGAGAGTATTATAGATTAAGTCATATTGTTATTTACTTTTTGTCTGTGTTCCTGTACTCTCTAATTCTGTAATAATCTTTAATGCTGTAATAATCGTATGCACTGTGCAGCTATAGTGCATGTTCTCAACGTGTCGAACGTGCGAGGGAGAGAGCGTCGGAGAGAGAGAGAGAGAGAGGACTTAGGGCAAGGGATAGTGAACGGGATTGGGGCATGCGGCCTTCACAGGATTTTATCAGGGTCATCGACAAGTCAGGGACAAGCTTCTTCTTTACAGATTTTTTGGAGGATTGGAGAAAGAACCATATGTGGGAGTTTTTCTCCAGGTTTGGCAGCATGTTGGACATTTTCATTCCGAACAAACGGTCGAAGGCAGGGAAGATGTTTGGGTTTGTGAAATACAAAGAGGTAAAAATGTGCAAAAGTTGGAGGAGGATTTGAGGTCAGTGGCGATTGGTCCGTCAAAGCTCACCATCAACAAGGCTAGGTTCAATAGGGGAAGGGCTCATGCGGAGCTCACTAAGGAGGTGGAACCAAGAGCTAACTTGAGGATTGAAAATACATCGGAAGTCCCCGAGGGTATCCACCATAAGTCATTTGTGAGGGCTGTAATAAATGGCAGATCGAGATGGCTTGAAAGACAGATGCAAGCAAGGAAAAGACATTTGTGGTTAAGAAGGTGGAAGAAGCTGAAGACAGATTGTTGCAATCTTGCGCTCTGGGAGAGTTGAAGAGTCACTTGATTATCCAGAATGTCGAGGAAACCTTGGCTGCTGAAGGGTTTCTTGGATGCAAGATTAAATATGTTGGTGGAATAAGGATTTTAATGGAGGAGTCATCCCCGGAGAATCTTGTTAAGACGTTGTCCGAAGGCAAAGAGAAGTTGAATGAGTTGTTTCATTGGATCGTGCCTTGGAATGCTAATTCAGAAAGAGTGAGGCCAGGATGATTAATATGGCTTAACATTGAAGTGTTCCTCTAAATGCTTGGAACCATGCAACATTCGAAGGCATCGCCAAACTCTGGGGAGAGGTAAAGGAAGTTGAAAGCATGACAGAAGCAAAAGAAGCTCTCCACATTGGGAGAGTGTGTGTACTCACACCGGAGATGGAAAACATTAACCAGTGCATAAATATGGAAGTTGCAGGTTCAAAGTTTCTAGTGAAAGTGTGGGAGGATTTGTGTAATCCGTCCTGCAGTAACGTGGAAGCGGAGGATGATGAGCAGGGCTCAGTCGGTCCGGTAGCGGTGGTGGACTGCGGCGAGTTGAGCATTCGGTAATTTCGGTAGAAACAGAAACCGAATTACCGTAGTTATTTGGTTTCGGTTATCTATTATTAGATACCGAATTAATCGATTTACACTTAAAACTGAATTAACCGAATACCGAATTAAGTTCGGTTATTTCGGTTTCCATCCGAAATAACCGAATTTTTCCCCATTTTCTTGCTACTCTTTGATCATTCATGATTCATACTCAAAACAATTGATGTAACTTAACTGCTAGCAATAGAATGATAGTAATAAGTAGCAAAACAAGCATAAAATACACTTCATCCCAAGTCATGGTCAGCAAGTAGTAGCAAGTAGCAACAACATGAACCAAGCAGCAGCAACAACATGAGCCAAGCAAGTAAAGCAAGTAGTAGCAGCAAGTAAAGCAACAAGAAATCAGCTCCAACAAGTAGCAGCAGCAACAACAACATGAGCCAAGCATTTTCCTCCCAAGTCATGGTCAGCAACAAGAAATCAGCTCCAAATCCGCAACAGCAAAGCAAGTAGTAGCAGCAGCAACAACATGTAACCTCCCAAGTCCAAAATCAGCAGCAGTAACGTACACTACACATATGATAGCAACAAAAAAATTAAATATAGACAATAAGAAACATAAAAAAAAAATCATAAGCACATCACAAACCAGAAATCTCAGTCATGTCTTCAATACTTCGATCAATCTATCATATATCTATAATAGAATTACCCGATGCTCGTTTTGAGAAATCTGAGGAAAAAAAGTTATATGAACATATGCATCACTTAAGAAAACAGAATTGACAAGTTAGAAAGTAACATAAGAAAAATATAATACACCTTCTTCCATAATTTTTAAATCCGCCAAAGCTTGCTCAACAATATCTTCAGGATTTGACCTCCGAAGCCAATCTTGACAACAAATAATTGCTTCTGCCATTTTAGGAGCTAATGAACTCCTAAATTCATCAAGAACTCTACCTCCTGTACTAAAGACAGCTTTGGAGGCCACGGTAGAGATAGGAACGACAAGAACGTCACGAGCCATTTGACTAAGGATAGGGAAACGTCCAGAATTAACTTTCCACCAATTCAAAATATCAAATTCTGTTTCTCCCTCTTCATCAGGCTCACAATCCTCATTCAAATATCTAACCAAATCCGACCTATTCTCATTACTCCCAATCATCGACTTGAACTTCTTTTTCCTTTCCATTGCATGTAACGCTGTATTCCTTTTCAAATCACCAGAAGATTCAGAAGAAGATGAAGAAACTACAGCACTGACCTTCCGTTGGTAGGTTTTCTCATACCACTTAAACAACTCATTCAGAGCTTCTTTGCATGTGTGTGTTAACCTCATTCCCAAATCTTTATCACACTCATACATTTCATCAAAAGAAAACTCAATGTATCTTAATTTATGGCGTGGATCAAGTATAACAAAGAATGTAAATCAACATATTCATCTTGTCCACGTCACCCCAATACTTATCATACTTTTGTTTCATCCTCTTAGCCATTTTTGAAAATTCTTCATCCTCACTCAAAATCCACTCTTGCAATCTACTAGACATCTCATCAATCTCATGGAAAAAACAGTTTGCAGTCACATATAAAGATCCAGAAATCTTACAAGTCTGATCATAAAAGTGCTCAAGAAATTTCATCAACCTTCTCACATTTTTCCAATCCTCACTAGTAGGAACCCCACCAATATCTATTAACTCCCATGCAAAGAATGGATCTTCAACAGAAAAAGTGTCAAAAGCCATTTCAAATTTCTCGGCAGCAGCTAACATTAAGTATGTGGAGTTCCACCTAGTGCTAACATCCAAGCACAACAATGATTTACTTTCAATTTTTTCTTTTGCTATACATCTTTTAAAATGAGCATATCTAGAGGCTGATTGCCTAACAAATTTAACAGCAGCTCTAACCCTCAAAACTGAATCATGCATTGCTTTCTCCTTTAACCCGTTACAAACTACCAAGTTCACTATATGAGCAATACATCTCATATGCAGAAATTTACAATCAGCCACTCCTGTTCCCCAATTATTAATTCTTCTTCTCAAGAAATCAATAGTTGTATCATTTGAGGCAGCATTGTCAATTGTAATAGTAAATATCCTTTCAAGCCCCTAATCAAGCAGACAATTTTCTACTGCCTTTCCAATTGCCTATGACTAACAAGTGGACAAAAGTTTAAAATCTTTTTGTGAAATTTCCAATCAACATCAATGAAATGAGCAGTAACAGAGATATAATTGATATTCTGTAATGATGTCCAACAATCAGTGGTGATGCAAACTCGTTGTTGACTATTTCTAAACCAGGATTTCAAAACATTCCTCTCCTCTTCATACCTTTGAAAACAGTCTCTAGCTATTGTATGTCATGAAGGTATATGAAATTTTGGACAAGCTAGAGCCATGAACTGCTTAAAACCAGCCTTTTCAACTGACCTAAAAGGAAGCTCATCAAGAATGACCATTTGAGCAAGCCCCTTCCTCACTAACTCCTGATCAAATTTCCACAGTCCTAGACCCCCTTCCCCTTGATTTCCAGCATTAAGTACCAATTCAGTTTGCTTGGATTCTAATTCTAAACGTTTCTTACATGTTCTATAATGACTGTTAAGAGAGGACGTTCCGTTACCTTCTGTATCAGCCGCAAGAAGCCTTGAACAATACTTGCACCTGCCTTTTTTTTCACCAGCTTCAGTTGTCACCCTATCAAAATGCTCCCAAACAGGAGATCGACGTTGCATTTCTTTTCTCTTCTTTTGTGGGCATCTGGATCTTTCCATTGATGTTGATTGCTTTGGAATTTCCGTCTCTTGTTCCACATCGGACTACAAACACAAAACATTTGAGACCAATCAATCAGCTTGAAATTTAATCTTTCCTATTGATTTGCATGTTCAGAATCTATTAGCAGCAAACACAACAGTATTTGCGGTTCTTGATGAATAGAGAGGTATACTTTGAACAAAAACAAAAAACAAAACAAAATATGACACTAAGCTGCGGTTCTTGATGAATGGCATTCTTGTCGACCAAGTAAGCACCGCTAACATATTTGGCAAAAAATGATATTAACCTCATCGGTCAACATGACCCCCCCCACTCTGTACACTTCGCATAGCTGTCATAGACTTGGACAAGATAACATTTTTGATCGCCTAATTCACTATGACAGAGGGGCATTTTGATCGCCTAATTCACTATGAAATTCAACAGGGCATTTTTAGACGCAACATATAGAGAGGTATATAAGTAAAGCATTGTCATGATCAACATATAGTAGTAGGAGGAAAAACAATAGGCTCCATGGATTGTCCGGCGGTCACAGAATCAGAATCAGAAAACATGCAAAGAGGCGAGCTTCAGTGAGAATCAGAGGCGAGCTTTAGTGAGAATCAGAATCAGAAAACATGCAAAGGACTTACCATTGACTTAGGAGGAGGCACTGTTTCTTCTATGAAACCTTCAACCACACCTTTCGAATTTTCGGGCTCCATGGATTCTCCGGTTGTGCTTGTGCTTGTGCGTGGAGAGCTCATTTTGCCGGCGAGAAAAAGAAAGCAGAGCATAGAGCAGTCGAGAGACGAGAGCGAGTAGGGCGAGAGCGAGAGTCGAGGTCGAGAGCAGAGCCAGAGAGCGAGGTCGAGAGTCGATAGCGTACTTGGTTAAACGAATAGTTAAAGCCCGTAACCAAATACCGTACCGAAAACCGAATTAAAATTTTGGTATTACCGATACCGAACTGAAATACCGAAACACCCGAACTGAATTAACAGAAACCAAAAATAAAATTGGTTAATTCGGTTAAACCGACTACTTGCTCAGTGAATGTTGATAGTACAGTAGGCAAAAGGAACGCAGAACTGGTGTCGATGCGAGGTGAGCAGGGCGTGGTGCTAGCGACGCGCATGGGTGAGTTGTCGGCGGCGCTCAGGCCTGTGGTGGGCTCGAGGAAAAGGCTAGATGCAAGGCCCCAGAAATTACGCTGGCTCGAGGTGTCTGGCACCGACCCTCGCATGCTTGATGTTTCCAAGGACGGGCCAGGAACAATTTCAAAAATTAAGTCAACGGATTTTGTTGCTCACCTTGACCCAACCCGACAATACTGTTCAGGTGATTGGTGGTTCGCCCAACAATGAGGTAAGGGGGGGCGGGCTTAAATGAGGCTTTTCTATTTTGAAGTACCAAGTTTGAAGGAGTTGAAGTACCAATTTTTTTGTGCGTTCAAATACCAAAACGACGTCGTTTTGGAGGCAACCGTGAAGTAACGGTTGCCGCTTTCCACGCTCTTCTCCACGGTCGGACCAGAGCCGTGCACGTAACTTCCACTCCTCCTCCTTCTTCCTTCTTGCACCAGCAAGCAAAGGAACATCTTCCACCGTCGTCCGCAACAAGCATCTAAGTAGCATTTGAGATAAGTCGGCATGTGCTCAACTTTTCGTGTTCGAAAGTTATACGTTTGATCCGGTTGCGAGTAGCTTCCAAGTTTTAGGGTTCTTTAGTTTGTGACGCAGATTCGAAGTTCTTCTTCAACCATGAGTGAGTCAACCAGAAGCAAGAGTAAAAGGAAGGGTGGGGAAGAAGAAGACGTCTTGGCGCGAAGGTATGTTGATTTCTAGACCCCCTTCTAGCCTCCAAAGCGGACGGTGACATACCAGAGGCCCTATAGTTCGACGGTTTAAAAAGAGGGTGCAGTTCGTCCCAAAACAGCGATTGAGAGTAGTATTGACGTTATGGTGTACAATGAACAGCGTCCACAGTGTTATGTAGTGTAAACAATGATTTCATCATAATTTGCATTACACGACAGTAACGTTTTATTGTTTATACCATTTGGAACAGCAAGCGAGTAAGAAGAGGAGAGCTATCAAGATCGGTGGCAATGCGTGGAACAATTTTCAGTAAGTTTCATGCGTGAAATAGTTTAATTTTGTGATTCCCTAAAATATGTCTGAGTATATAATATGGTTCATTGTTACAGGCGAGACTTTATGGTGAAGTTAAAGGCTGGTGATGTTGGCCTTGACGAGGGACAAAGCATAAAGGATGTGTGGAATGAGATGTCACCCGAGGATAAGGCGAAGTGGGGTGATGGTGGGGATGGCGGGATGAAGATAGTGTTGAGATGCCAGGTCCGGACATTCTACAGCGTAGTTAGTGGGTTGAGTCGGGAGAGGCATGAAATGATAGGGGATAGTCCCTTCAAAAGCTTGTTGGGGTTGAAGGGTGATCCCACTAACAAAAGTCTGATAAAGGACCTGCTAAATTCATGGAGTACGCAGAACAGCAGCATAGCATTTGGTGGGCAGACATATCCATTGACCGCTGAAGATTTTTGTGACATTATGGGTATAGAAGATGGGGGAGAGGACATTAGAAACAGCAAGAATGTGAAGCCCAGTAAGGAGATATGTGATGCATTTTGTGTGAAGTTGGCTGAGCGTACCATTGTTTCACATGAGTCAGTTGTGGATGTGTTGCGTGGGAGCGCCGACAGGACGATGGTACGTATAGCATACGATCTCTTGGCTCTGAAGACTGCTTCTCTGTCCTCCTCCCGGAAAAGGATTTACAACCACCCAATCAAGAATGTAGTGGATCTGTGCGAATGGGGCGAAGAGGTCATGGGGCCGTTATGCTTTCAATGAGTTGGTCAGGAGTGTTGAGACTTTTGTGAATGGAGTACACGGTGAGGAATATATCCCGAAGGTCGGGGGCTGTACAATATTTCTATAGGTATGGTTCTTTGTGGTTAGCGTACTCATGTTTTCCGTAATCCCGTAATATGAAATTTACAAACCACCCTTCTGTTATTGTAGATGTTTTATCTGAGAAAGATTGCAATCGCTGGGGCGAGGATCCCAAGCAAATTCCAGCCGTAGTCTTCTTTTCTCCTAAGATGACCGTCTGTACATGCGTTTGTATGAGGTACGTTGAATTTGTTCGGTTCCAGCAATGCTTGATACCGTGGTACTTATAGGTTTCCCTTATCATGTAGGGCCTTGCATGTGATGAGAATATGGAGGCCGAAGAAGAGGGAGGTGAGGCTGCAGGCAATAGCGGTGAAGAAGGAGAGTACGACCGAGGTTCTCCGGAGAGGGTCGTGAGGATGTGGATCTAAGAATGGAGGTGCTGCACTGCGCCGTGAAATTGGGTTTGTTAAGGATCTGCGGGAGGAAGTTTTTGTGTTGCAGGGGAATGAGAGAAGTTTGAAGAAACAAGTGACCAAGCTGCAGGAAGAGAATTGTGGTTTGCGTAAGGAAGTTGATGGGCTGCAGAGGAGAGTTGAAGAAATTGTTACCATTTTATGAAAGGTGGTCCTGGTCATGTTGATGCACAACTAGGAGGACCGCGGTGAATGTTGTTGAGAGGCGGCCAGATTTGAGGAGTGGTGAGAATACTCCCGTGAAGGGTAAGGTTGATGGGAATGTAGAAACCGAGGTGACGCCACCGTGCGTAAGGGAGTGGGGGTTGAGAAGGTGAGTGCAGTGACCAATAAGGCCGCTGATGTTGAAGAGGAGCAGCATAGTGACGGTTGTGTAGTCCCGGGTGCGACAGAGGCACCGGTGGTGGGAAGTCAGAAGCATTCATGCGTCGAGGTAAGATGCTTTTATTTCAGTGCGTTCTTTAGTTCATAGAATTCTATATGCATATTGTAGCAGTGTGTTTTTGAGAAGCAGTTGCATTAATTGGCACAGATCACGAGGGTTCTACGAGGGGTATGTTCCCAAGGGAAGGCAGTCTAGAAGAATGCCGGTGAGCGGACCTTTCCAGAGGACGCCTTGGATTCATGTGAAGAAGGCTGGTCACCCGAACTTGATGTGGGCTGGACCATTTAATGTGAGAGCTTCAAAAGCTTTGGCCGAGGTTGACCACAAAATAGTGTCTTATGCTTTTGATCATAGGGAGGATGAGAAGTAAGTGTTAGTGTCTTGAAATTAGTCTTTTGTAAGGGCCTGCGAGCATGGTCATTGAGAGTGCATTTGAGTAACCGAATTTCGTTTAATGGGCCAGGAGCACCCGGTTAGGTACGGGGCTACTTCCTTGAGCGATGAGACATTTCAGCAGCCTATCTCCGAACAGAATGCTATGTGATGGGATTGTGAATACGTGGGTGTTATTCCTTCAAGAGAGGCAATGCCTCTTAAGGAACTCCTTGAGAGTTGGTATTTCCCGGTGGATTTACAGTGTTGTTATGAAATGTGTGATTAACATAGGGTTGCCGGTGATGTTTAGTAACTGTTATTTAATTTAAATTTGGCAGAGATCCGCTGATGTAAGTGCACAGTTCGCTCGACAGGCCATACGGCTGAGGTGGATTCCCAAGACGTGAGGTTGAATGCAACGAACTTGAAGCAGGTTAGGCAAGCAAGTAATATTGTTTTAGTGTGGTTGTCATTGACATGTTAAAATGTTGATTTGAAATTGCGTAAATGTGTGCAGTTGTTTGTGCCGGTTAACGTAATTGATTCCGGACACTTCTATCTGGTTGTTTTCTTCCTCGAGGGAAATACATTGACGTATGGGATAGCTTAGGTGGGAGTAATGAGTCACCGCACGGTATCGGGCTGTGCTGGACAAGTTGGTATGCCTCTGAGACCTTAAAGTTCAACCTGACAGTTGACTGTTGTCATGTTTAGAGGTTTATCTAAGGCTATTTTGTTTACGCATTGCAGTGCCCTGCAATGGATGCCATAGTTAAGCCAGCTGGTTTTAGCTTCTGTGATTTTGCAAGAAGGGTTACACCGGTTAGCCAAAGAGCCTAATGCTCATGATTGCGGGGTGTTTGTTTGTTATTGGATGGGGAAACCTCATAAATATGACAAACATACTACATCTGAGGTGATTATTACATGTAATACTAGTTGTGTTTACCTTATTAATAGTTATGTCACTGATACGTTGTTCCATTCAAATTTCAGTGGCGCTCACATGAGAAACGGTGTAAATTGGCTCTCCGACTACTTGCAAGTGAGACAAACGCATTATTCACCCATGTTAAGGACCATGCCATCCTATGGCACCGTCTGAAGTTGGAAGAGCTTGATAGGCCTACACGAGGGAGGGGTAACAGACAAAGCAAGTGACGCCCATGGACTTTTCAGAACCGCCCCGCCGTAGAGTGTGGTGGTCCGGCTGCCGATGGTGTGCAACACTTGAGTCCAGAATTCAGTACGGAGGTCGAAGGTACGCCGAGGAAGAAAGGAAAAAAGAGTCTACAAACCAAAGGTGGTGAAAGATCGTGTGTAATATGGTATTAGCAGAGGGATTGACAGCTTGAGTTGGTGGGAAAAACCTTTCCGTGTTACAAAGTTGAAAGTTCATGTAAATATTCTGGATGTTATGTTGGCACAATAGGGTTTAATGTACATGGAATTAGCGTTAGGCGTCACATATAGCGCTCGAGAAGGTCTAAAAGGGCTACGTTAAATTTAAATACGAGTCGTTTGTTGTAGTCAGCGAGGGAATCGAGGCCCCAAAAATTTTACATCGTATACTTTAGAGGTCCTTAAGTGATACCCTGACGTTCGTTATGGTCCTAATGTGACACATTGAACCTGTGGAGGCACCAAAACGTTGCCACGAACCCTTAAGTGGGGACCGAAAAGGCTACGGTGACGATTCAAAGGAATTGTGGTCCTTTCTGGATCCCTAAAGTGTGTCGGTTAAAATAACCGAATAGGCCATCAATGAGTCATTTGACTTTCATCTGAAGGCAACTGGGCCAGGGACCTCAAGAGGGCACCACAAATGAGTCATGTATCATTTGAGGGGTCTAAGGCGCCCAATGAGACAGCTTATGGACCCTAAACGTTGCTGTACATCTTTAGGCACCTAAGGATCGCCACAGACATGACGTCACACTTGACGGTTACACTGCAACCGCTAAGTGCGAAAACAGCTTGTCCAAATCCTCACCAAGAACGAGTTCCAAAGACTTGCGACACCATGGATGCGATCTTTCGGAGAGCTGGCGCCTAGATCGGTGGCCGACGACGGTAGACAACGGCATCGGACTCCCGACTCCGGCCGTTGACTTCGAGGGACCCAGGTTTGTTGCCCAGCTTCTTCTCAACAGGTGGCGGGCACCGAGGTTGCGGTTTCTTGTTTCCTCTTTCTTGGGGTTTCTATTGTTAATCATCCTTTAGATGGCTCCGAGGATGGGTAGTCGGATGATGGAAATACAAGCTCAGTATGAACCCCGAATGCCGTGTGATAAGGGGGAATCGTCGAAGCCCGTGAAGTTGGTTGGAGTATTCGAATACGAGCTATATTACGACTTCGAGCATCACGTGTCAAATCCTCAAAGACAAGGTACATTACGCTTACTATAACAGCTTTTGGTGACAGATGGTTGTGTGTGGAGATTGACATCTTCGTGGAACCATGAACAGACCACCTTACAACCTTCCAGGGCCACGGGCTTCTTCAACTATGGTTAGATGGTACAAGAACTGCCAAGGTACATGAAGGATTCATTCAAGAGACACAAAGTGGTCCTGGAGGAGTTTAAAAATGCAATGAAGAGGACTTACTGCGACCGTCAACCGATGCGGGCTTTGAGCTACTCGTGGGACACCACACATTCGCTCCACTTCCCGATTGGTGAGATGACCATGACGCCTCTTGATTTTCCGCCATAAGCGGTTTGAGATGTTCGGGTAAGAGGCTCCCAGTTGACATAACCATACGGGACGATGCTAGGAGGTTAGAGAAGGCTGTCGGGGACCACTGGGAAAGGTGGTACAAAATAAAAGAAGTTAAGTACACAGATATCATGAAGGATTATGAAACCTACGATGTCAGTACTCTTGACAGAAGGGACCACCTCCTGCGGGTGTTTTGCTTCATCCTCATCGGCACTACATTTATGGCTGACACTAGCAGTGGGTTTGTCGATACATTCTGGCTATCATGTGTGGAAGACATCCCTGCAATGAAGACATATGATTGGGGAAGTGCAGGCTTGGGAACCCTTTATTTGTACATGGACGGATTAAGCAGGGTCAAGCTGGTAGTGGTGGTTACCGGGAGGCATGGCAAGCTTGGGCTTCAGAGTACTTTAGGGACATAGGCCCTCATTCGAGTCTTTAGGTGTTGGGAGGACCTCATTCCCAAGGGGAAAACACTGGGCACAAGGATCGCAAGGGAAGAACTTGAAAGACATGACATTGTACAAGGAGCGACTAGAGAATGCCTCGGTGACTAGGGTGATATGGAATCCATGGGGTGATGATCTGCCCCAGATGTGCGGGAAAGTGAGGATAAAGCCAAGAAACATGTGGTTTTGGAGTCACCTTATGGGAGGGCGTGGTATCTAGGAGAGAGGGTTATGCGGCGGTGGGCTGGCGAGACAGTTGAATGGCTTAAACCAGTGGTGCCCCGCCACCACCCAATACAATGTTTTCAAGGGAGTGGACCGCAATAGAGTTGTATGATGCCTTGCAAGGGACATTTTCCGGGCAGTGGGTGGATGGTTTAATGCGGGATGTCCCGTATGGGAACTGGTGGATGGCTGAGATGCGGAAACTGAATAGGATAAAGAGGGACTTTCTTGCACCTATCATTCCTCCTCCACCACCAAAACAGAAAAGAAAACTTCAGTCGACCCAACATACACCTACTGTTCCAGCCACTACGGGTGCTGATGCCGTGGCTGAGTTTGAGTTCCCACACGGAGGATTTACATTGCAAATCTTGAGACCGGAGCAAGCGAGCCATTTCTCATACCGATGCCACCCGCCGAAGAAGTTGAAGGCTTCCCCATACCACCCACGATGACATCCGTATGTTCAGAAACGCATGCCATATGTTGTTCCCTACCTGTTTCTGTAGTAAACTAATAACATACACCCTACTTTGTTTGTAGGTTCCTCTCAAAATGGCCACCCGGATGCTACGAATGATTGGTGGGTTGAAGATGGCCCTATCTCGATGCAAGGAGTGCCGCAGCAACCAAAATTAGGCTGCTCAAAGGTTGCGGGAGTAGCAAGATGGATGACCGTGCCGCGCCTTCATCCATACCGAAACGCTGGCCAGCTCATCTGCTCCGTAAGCAAGGAACGAGGGTGCCAATGAGGGAAGCTAGGAAGATGCCGACAATGACAACAACCAGACGGTAGGCGGTGCAGAGGATGAAGACGATGGCACCGACCAGAAGAAGGCAAGGCGGAGGATAAAGACGATGACACCGACCAGAAAAAGGCAGTTCGGAGGATAAAGACAATGACAATAACGATGCTCACAATGACAATGACACCGACATGGAAGAAGGCAATGATAAAGGACTGCAGCCAGGAGAGACGGGGGATGCGTCCGATATGATGGATTTCTTCATCCAAATCCGGCCACAACCAAGCGTGCATGTTGCAGGTGAAGGTGCCGATCAGAACGCAGCAACGGGACCGGGGAAAGTAACGTCACGTGACGACAAGGAGACGTTGCATGACGATGCTGAGCAGGTTGTCGCTACCTTTCTTAAACAGCTTCGGGAGGATGTTGCCGCCGATGTGCAGGCAAGTACAAGGGACGAGGTTGGTGCAGGTGATGTTACATCCTCAGAGGAGAAAAAGGGCGACGACGTTCAGGCACCTAAGGGAAGTCCGCCCCGTGTGATAACGAGAGCTTATAAAAGGATGAAGAAAGCATAGGGTGCTTATTAATTCGTTGTAGTATGGTCATGTGTAAAGGGATGAAGAAACTGTAGGGTGGTTATTTATTAGTTGTAGTACGGTCAGGTGTAGGTAAACATGCTTTTCTTTTCATGTGTGGAGCTAATGGGTAAACTGACGCTTTTCATGTTGAGGAATGCGCGTTGAGACTCCCAAACAGCGTCCGCATGTCCAAATAGCGTCGCCATTGCATCGTGCGCCTCGCGTGGCCCCAAAGATGACACACTGGCCGCCTCCGGCCCCCTAAAATGACACAAAGGCTCAAAGACAGAAACCGCGTCAGTTATATAACGTATCGCGTTTGACCTAACTTAAAACGCCGACGCATTTACGAACAACGCTTCACGCAAGTCGGGCTTCGACGCTTGAAATAACTTACAACGTCGGTCCTTACAACGAACTATACAAAACTAATTGCTCTCATTCTTTTGTTTCTTCTTTCTTTTATACTAGCTTCATCCTTAAATTTTAAGTGTAACACTTAACTTTTAAACTTGTATTTGACACACATTATTGTTACAAGGAGTTTATCACATTTATATCTTTACTTCAACATTTTAACACAAAATGTTAATAAATTACTATATGAAAATGATAAGTTGATATATGCAGTTTATGGACAAATGAGTATACATTTATGGAAACTAAAAACATTAAAATACTAAATTTGCACAGTACAGAAATAGCGTTCCCTGGACTAACAGATCGCGTTTGAAATGACGTCTGCTTACTCATTTGCACGGTTCTGGTGAAATTGAAATTGTTGAAGGTTGTACGCCAACTACTAAAAATACCGTGCCCCCAAAAATGACACAAAGGCTCTCATGGCCCCCTAAAGACACAAAGGCCTAACCTAAATAGCTGCCCGTGGTTTAAGGAACAACGGTTTAACTAACTTACAACGTCAGTCTGTACAACAAACAACGTTTCACTCATTTGCACACTACATCTGCTTCTGGTGAAATTGAAATTGATGAAGGCTGTAGGCCAACTACTAACAACATGTACAATATTTTAGCTCTGTTTTGTAATGGACTGGAAAACAAGCATTCATATCAGACATCTTAAGTCAGAATTCAGAAAATGCATCTGAATACCGTGCCCCCAAAAATGACACAAGGCTGCCTCATGGCCCCCTAAAATGACACAAAGGCTCAAGACATAAATAGCGCCCGTGGTTTAACGAACAACGTTTTAACTAACTTACAACGTCAGTTTGTACAACAAACAACGTTTCACTCATTTGCACACTACTTCTAGTGAAATTGAAATTGATGAAGGTTGTAGGACAACTACTAACAACATGTACAATATTTTAGCTCTGTTTTGTAATGGAAAACAAGCATTCATATCAGACATCTTAAGAGTCAGAATCCATACATACATCTTATGAGCAGCAATTAAAGTCCATACATATCTAAATAAGTACAACAGGTGAAACGTATACGCCATAAAATCCATACTCAAATAACGTTTGAACTAACTTACAACGTTTGAACTAACGTTTAACCCTTACACATGTTGCAGCCATAGCAAACAACAACACCACGACGGATAAACTACACAACATCGTACGCATCGTAAGGCGCCTTTGGAGTAGAGCCTTCTCCTCAAAGATAGGCAGCTCTCACCACTTGATACCTGTTTCAGATGAGCAACCTCCTCCTCTCTACCAAAGAATCGAACGTGACAACTGGATTTTGCAAGAAGAAGTATATCTCTGGAGTCCTTGAACTCATTAATCACAGAGATCGCACGAGTTGGGAATGGTGGGTCAACCCACTCCTCAAATCCGCAACCGGATCATCCTCGGGTGCGAGAACCAAAGAGGAGTCATGGATTATGAAGATCTAGGTAAGAATGTAGAGATCTAAACTCACTGCGCACGACGGCAACGCAGTAGCGCCGGCCTGGGTTATCCGAACTCCACGCCGCCGCGACGGCGCAACCCAACCCACATGAGCATGTCTGGCCGTACGCTTGGTGATACAAACCTGATGTCGCCGCTTCCGCCATAGCTTGACCCCGATGACCGGCTCACCATGGCTAACCCTAAATCCTCACCACGACCCACACGACCCAAATGACGCCTCAGATGACTAATATACTAATACACCGCGATCGTGAGGGGTCAAAAATGCGCCACCGACGCAGCTAACAAACACGCGACCGAGCCCATGCGCGGACAATTAATTTCAAATATCCATTTCATTTAGATGTCGTGAAGCTTTTAAGGGGTCCAAAAATACACGACGTCCCGTACGCTCAACGAACACTGCTTTACATACCACGCCACGCGATTCAATCAGAAATTGCCCTAGGGATTAAAATTGGTGCCCGACAGTGGACAAAGACCAATGGTAAGTGACGACGATGCTGGCCCAACCTGGCCCTGCATTCCTCCATCGTATTCGTCCGGCCAAATGTTCCCACCAAAAACAGGGGTCACGTCACTTCCGGCTTCCTGGGAAAACAACCACTGCGTACAAGGATGGACAGGTTCTGGAATGTTGTGTTCACGGGCTGCCTCAGCTTCCACGGCATACTGCAGAGTACAGTTCCTTCGGTTGTGGCCGACCTCTCCACAATTGCTACATTTCCTTCTTCCTGTGCCAGTTGATTTCTTCTTCTTCGCGGTAGTGATAGCAACAGGATTGAGAACCAAGCATGACTTACTCCCATTTCGGTGTTGGTCCAAATTATCACTTTTCCCCTAACTTCATCAACACGCGTCTCCAAGTTTCTCGACCATCTTTTAACCACTCATACTCTTCCCTTGGACATCTAGCACCATTGTATACAATCTTGTTGCACAGTTACCTAGCTCCATTTGCCTTGCCCTGGTCAACACCTCATCGTAGCTCGTGTCAACTGATGGTTGGAAACATGGTTCACTGGCTGACTTAGTCCACCTTTTTAGTATCAAAGATTCAGGAATCCTTGACGCATGCTCCATCTTCAAGACAGAGAACATGTGTTTACAAGGGATGCCTGCCAAGTCATTCAACAAAACTGTAAAGATTATGCAACACTAAATACACCATTGAAACGTTATTCAACGGGACTACAAACGTTATTCAACAGGACTATAAACGTTATTTATAACCCCAAACGTGTTTGGTTACACCTATGACGTTAATGTACCTTTGTTATGCAAAAGTGGACAAGTACATGTCACGCTACTATCTGGATGGACGCAAACTTCTCTTTTCCTCACATTCTCTTCCGATATCGCCCGACTAAATACACCCGCACTTCATCGCTGTTTACCGTGACTTGCCTCTCGAGCCAAACAGGGGCTTCACCCCTAATCTCTTCAGCCACCAATCAAGATTGCATCGTATACACTTCAGCAAAGATGTTTTTCCAGCCCGAAGATGGGTTGTCAATTGTGCCCCCTTATGCTTGCTATTATAATTGTTCGAACTACCTTCTCCTCATTCTTGCTAATGCAATATCCACATGCCTCACAAACCGGAACAATTTTAACTCGCTTCTAACAAACCTTTTCTCGGTAAGAGTGCATCCCTTCGCACCTTTGGTTGCTTGACATACCGGCAAAGAAGTGACCCTTTAGATAAGCTAAAGCCCACATATTTTTCCGCTCATACATCCGCTTCACCTGTGGGTTATCTTGCAACCCATACTGCACACATTCGCATGCCACACTCTCTCGAAATCATCGGCATCATCAATCCAGAGCATTAACTTCGCAAAAATGTCCCGAACTCATGTCTAAATTTCCCATCTTTCACCTTCTCAGAGCAGCTTACCCATTAGGTGCCACGAACACAAACGATGTATCGCATTAGGAGGACTTTCCGTATGGCTACACGCATGGCTGCATCTTGATCTCGTAATCACCGAAACGGGGTCTTCCCATTCATACACTCCACAAAGTTCTCCAACAACCAAACAAAAGCTTCCTCACTTTGCTCATTTATAAGAGCGCATGCAAATACAATTGTGGAGAAATGGTTATTCACACCAACGAAAGTTATAAAAGGCAGTCCGTACTCATTTGTTCTAAAAGTTGAGTCGAACCCGACAACATCACCAAACGATCAGAAATCCCGTTGCATTTGGCTGTCAGCCTTAAAAGATAGCGGAGTCTGCTCCTCGTCCACACGATAGGTGCAATACATGCCCGGATCTCCTCCACAACTCTAGTCAAGTACCCTATAGCAGCCTCTCGCCACTATCCATTATTTGAACCCTTCGATCACTATCGACAAAATTGTAAAGATCTTTAATGCCGAACCCAACTCGTTGAAACCACTGCGACCAAGACCATGTAGTCCATTATAACACCGGTCTTGATGCCTACACTCTTCATCTGCTTTGTTTGCTCCTTCGCCATAAAGCTTACATTTTTGTGCGATGCAACAAGGTGCATTTCAGTTCTCTCGACCATAGGGTGATTATGACCTGTCTTGAACTCCCTCACTTCATACTTACCGGTTTCCTTAACACAATTGACCCGGAATGAAGCAGGACATCCACACCTTCCAACTCTCATGGGTTTCCTTTGCCTCTCATAGGGAGCGAACTTGGGCTCATTTAGCCCATATCTGTTACACACCCACCTCCTCCTCATGACAATGTCTCGTACTCCATGTACATTTTTTTCTCAACCCTCCTCGTCCCAAAACCCATAACTTTAGCATAGCATTTATAGAACCTCTCTGCACACTCAGTGTCATCAAAAAAGATATCCTTCAGATCCACAAGTTCCCACTTCTGCACTGGCTTACTCAACTATAAAACTATTGCACTCCACTGATCGTCAAAAACATCGTCATTACACAACTCCTCGTCACTCTTTTCCAGCCTCCGTGTTGTCCTCTCGCCGCATCCATATTTTCAAAGAATTCAGCATCGTTACCTTTCCAACTTGAATGTGCCGGAGGATAGCAGCTTGCATTACTAGAGCTGACCCAATTCTTTACACCACAATCAAATTTGTTATCACCCCACGATGACGCCATGAAATCGCGAAGAGAGCCTCTGTTTTCATCCATCTCACAACCAAATACGCCAATCAGACATTACGTGCGTCGACAACCACGTTGTAGTCCAAGTTTCTCTTCACGTATGCATAAATAAATCAATGAACCATAAATACGCACCTCCAACACAAAGATCAACAACCACCACCAAAGGGGACGACCGCGGAATCAAACAGAGGAATGTTACCAGCTTCTTCCACTACGCCATACTTACATTTCATTACAGACAGACAACCACAACCCAGGGTAAATCCATCTCAAACCATGCGTCTGCTAGTAAATAGTGAGGTTAGCTGATCAACAGTGGAGTCTGAACCCTTTGCGTGCACTGCTAGCGTTTTCTCGGGAAACTAATGTTGCACGAAAGGCACCCTAACAGTGCCCACTGACGCCGCTCCATGCACCTGGACTTACACTGTGACTCACTAAAGCCCATTAACCAGCGTTTCATTGCTCATAAACGACGTTAGTGCAATAATCAATAGCGTTACTATCTACCCTAAAATGATGCAAGCTTTTTAATGAGATTAATTACTGTTTTTAATCAATAAAAACAACACTGGGCTTATAGAATAGACAAAACTACTATTCCGTAAGAGCTAAACATTTTAAATATGACAACCACGGAATCTAGAGTACGGGTGATGACTTTAGGTATTGTCTCAAACACATACTTCAACAAGAGTTAACCTAAGAGGAATCATAAAAATAATTTCCCATACAAAACACTTAAATACACTATATTTTGTTCAGTACTAACATCTAAAACGTACATTATACTTAAATATCAAATACAAAATACAAAAAGTTCTAAAATTATACAATCGCGTTAATTAAACGTTATTTTACTAAACTCTAACGCTAATTTTAACGACTCCAACGCTATTAGGTAACTCTTATACTACACTTTCATCTAGAATGTTCTAGAATGACTAACTTTAGGTGCCTCGTAAAGGACGCTGACGAATATTTGGCTCCTTCTAGAATGACTAATGTTAGGTGCCTCGTCAGGGCCGCTGACCAATATTTCTCTGATTAAATGAACAGGGTTACAACACTAGGCAAACGGCTTTGGCCATTTCACAAACGGGGTTCCGTCAAGCCTGCAACAACATTAAAATTACGTCTTACGCTTCCACGACGAAAAAAAAAAACCATCAACCATGATTTCTTTCTACACAGATTCTTTAATAGGCTATAACAATGGGAAACATTGCTCCTTTGCATGAATACACCCATTTTTTAGCCTCAACATAGGAGAAATACACAACAAAACTGACAAAAAAAAAAACTTTAAGTGCTAAAATGTCTAACTTCACAAAGTACAATGGTGTACTTCAAGTACTTCAGAACAGAGGTGTACTTCAAAATAGAAATTGCTCAAGTGGAAAATTGAAATCGACGTCTAAGCGTGAATCGTATCAAAGGCAGATAGGTGAAGGTCCGGTGAGAGTTGGTGGATTTTGTGGGCGTGTTTCGCTGAGAGAAATGAAGAAAGTAGCGAGATTGAAAGCTGACAAGCAGCAATGGATTCAGAAGGAGAGGCGATCGGGTGCGGCAGTGGGTGGCAGTGCGAGTTGCGAGGCCAGATCGAAGCCTAAGTGTCTTTGCCGCTATTGGTACAGCCGAGTCAAGTGAATCTCGAGAGCCGTCTAGTTCACAAGAGTCGGTGGCACAATTGTTAAGGAGCAGTAGAGTCCAACAAATTGGAGCTGAAGTCGGCTTCGTGTTCAACAGTGAAGGTGTTGATCAATAGCAGTTGAAGGTGTTGATCAATAGCAGGAAAAGAAGAATGGTGAGTCTACTGGTCTTAAATGAAGATTTTATCTCTAAATATTAGAGGAACCGGGGGGTCGAAGATAAGATTACTGAGGGACTGATTGAGAAAGGAGAAAGTGGAGGTCTTGTTGTTGCAGGAAATGAAGTGCAGCAGGGATCTGTCGGGTGTTACGTGTTCAACAGTGAAGGTGTTGATCAACAGCAGGAGAAGAAGAATGGTGAGTCTACTGGTCTTAAATGAAGATTTTATCTCTAAATATTAGAGGAATAGGGGGTGGGGGTCGAAGATAAGATTACTGAGGGACTGATTGAGAAAGGAGAAATTGGAGGTCTTGTTGTTGCAAGAAACGAAGTACAACAGGGATCTGTTGGGTGTTACGTGTTCAACAGTGAAAGTGTTGATCAACAGCAGGAGAAGAAGAATGGTGAGTCTACTGGTCTTAAATGAAGATTTTATCTCTAAATATTAGAGGAACGGGGGCCGGGGGGTCGAAGATAAGATTACTGAGGGACTGATTGAGAAAGAAGAAAGTGGTGGTCTTGTTGTTGCAGGAAACGAAGTGTAGCAGGGATCTGGCGAGTGAGAAGGATGTGGCCTCACGGTCAGATGGGTTGTGTCCAAAAGCTTGTTGTTGGGACTGCTGGAGGTATCCTGTGTTGCTGGAATAGTGACATATTGACGGTGGAGCAGATAGTGGAGGGAGAGGGATTTATTGGTATGATAGGAAAGTGGCAAGGATTTCAGAAGAATTTTGGTATTCTGAATGTATATGGGCCTTAGGAGGAAGATCAGAAGAAGCTACTTTGGAGAAAGCTGTTTGTTGAGTTACATGGTTGATGCAGCCTGGTGTGTGGCAGGGATTTTAATGTGGTTCGCAGGGCTTCTGAAAGAAGAGGCAGTCAGTTCCAACCGGGATGTGCAGCTGAGTTCAACAATTTTATAAATTCTAAGGGGTTGTTGGATATTAGTTTTGGACGAAAGAAATTCACGTGGTTTGCTAAAGGTGCTCAAAAGATGCCTGCACGCTGTTGTACTGGACAGGGAATTTTCTGATCACTGTCCAATCCTTTTAGCAAGTAAAATGGTTAATTTTTGGCCAATCCCATTTACAATTTCCGATTTCTGGCACGAGAAAGAAAGCTTCTCAGACTTGGTGTAAAAGACATGGGAAGGGATGCATGAGGATGGAACATTAAGCATTGTGTTGAAGGAAAAACTCAAAGGTCTTGAAAGAGCTATTAAGGTGTGGAACTGTGCAAAAAGAGAGGAGCCGCAGTTGCAGATTGAAACTTTGAAAAAAGAGTTTGCTAGTTTGGAGTTGGAAGCTGAAAGCAGGCAATTAAATGATGGTGAACAAAGTAGATATTGTTAGTGTAGAGCAGAGATCTTGAGGCTTGAAAAATGTATATCCCAGGTGCTACTTCAAAAATCAAGAATTAAATGGGCGGTGGAAGGTGATGAGAATACCAGGTATTTTCGTGGCATTCTGCATAACAGATAAAAAAAGAACTTGATTCTTGGGGTTCAGTCAAATGGTGTTTGGTTGGAAGATCCCGTAATGATTAAAAAAGCTGCCTTCGATTATTACGGTTGATTATTTAAGGAGCAGATGCTTAACGGGCCTACGTTTCTCAGTATCAAATTTAAGAAAATTCCGCAAGAGCAAGCATCCTGTCTAGAGCCCCGTTCACAGAAGAAGAAGTGCGCAACACGGTATGGAATTGCGGTGGCTCTAAAGCACCGGGTTCGGATGGATTTAATTTCAATTTTATCAAGAAGTACTGGAATTAGCTTAAACCAGATATCTTGAATTTTGTAAGAGATTTTGAGAAGACAGGTCAGTTGGCAAGGGGATGTAATTCTGCGTTATTCCCAAGGTGAGTGATCCGTTAACATTTAATGATTATCGGCCCATCCCGTCTTCTTGGTACCCAATACAAAATTCTTGCAAAACTGTTGGTGCAAATAATGAAAGTGGTTATGCCAACGTTAATCGGGGACTCACAAACTGCTTTCATTGGAGGTCACCAAATCGTTGATGGGGTTTTGATTGCTAATGAATCAGTAAATTGGTGCCTTAAAAAGAAGGAGAAGTTGTTGTTCAAAGCATACTTCGCCAAAGCGTATGATTGTGTGAATTGGGCATTTCTAGATTCAGTCATGAGGCAGATGGGTTTCGGTGCGAAATTGTTCAAGTGGATTATGAGATGTTTGCAGTCAGGCAGAGTTTATGTTCTTTTCAACTGCAGCCCGACAAAAGAATTCGGTATGGAAAAAGGTCTTCATCAGGGGGATCCGATGTCACCATTTGTCTTTCTTATTGTCGTAGAGGCTTAAACACCATGATGTTGGAGGCTGTTGGGAGAGGGGTATTCCGGCCAGCGGTTATTGGTAGCGGTAAATGTCCTTTATCGTTTCTACAGTTTGCCGATGACACCTTTTTTTGGCTAGTGGTCCATGGAGAACCTTATGAATTTATGGTCTCAGCATAAATCTAAGGAAGAGTAGCCTTTTTGGGGTGTCCGTACCGTTTCCAAAAGTAGAGAGAGAAGCCACAAGATGTAGTTGTGTTGCTGCCTAACTCCCGTTTATATATCTGGGCCTTCCAGTTGGGAGAAACATGAACAAAAAGGAAAGTTGGAACCCAGTAGTCCAAAAACTGGATGCGAAATTGTCTGCGTGGAAAGGAAAAGCTATCTTTATAGGTGGTCGATTGACCCTGATTAAATCCGTTCTAGGGAGCATACCCCTTTACTACTTCTTTATGTTCCGTGTCCCTGCCTTGGTTCTAAAAACACTTGAGAAAGGAAAAAAATTTATGGGGTAGGGGTAAGGGAGAGGAAAATTATCTGGGCAAAAATAAATAATTTATTTGGTGGAGTTGAAGAGGGTGGGTTAGGAGTGGGAAGCATGTGGGGGGAAAATCTAGGTCTCTTGGGTAGATGGTGGTGGCGGTTTTGGAAGGAGAAAGGGAATTTGTGGGTGAGAGTAATCCAAAGCATCCATGGGGACGAGGGGGGTTTGGAGGAGCGTGCTGTTAAAAAAGGGTATGAAGGGGTGTGGAGTGAGATAGTGAAGGTTGGTAGTGAGTATGTCATGGAAGGGATGTATTTGAAGGAGGGGTTTAGAGGAAGATAGGTAAGAGAAATATGGTGAATGTTGGATTAATTCCTCTCCAAGAAAAGGATTTTGATGATTACAAAAGTATTGGGTCTTTTGTGTAAAGTTTAGAAAAGCTTGGTGAGTGGTTAATAGTTTTACACTTTTGTTCATATGCTATGTTGTAAGTTACGGATACAGATTTGGAGGCCCAAAATGTTGAGCCCATCTGTAGATGTGTTTAGAAGAAGTTGTATTTGATTAGGACTCTAAGTTGTATTTGGTTAGGACTCTCTCTTGGTTATCTCTCTTGGTTTTGAACGTTGGCATCAGTAGATTTTATGGAGAATTTCGTGCACATCTCCTGATTTGAAGAACAAAAAGAGCTGTTGAAGAAAAGGTTCATCCATTATAAAAGAAGCTCAAGCTTTCATGAAGAACAACTCGAATATTGATCAAGATTCAAGCTTCTTCATCTCACAAGCAATCAAGTTGTTCTAAAAGCTCTCCAGTGCAGTATATTTCGAAGATCAAGCTTCTACTCTATCTCAGTTTCATTACTTTATTTTTGGGAGAGAGAAAAACTGATTTGAAATGTTTTTTTGTGTTTTTCGTGAAAAACCTCAACAGGTTTAGATATTTCGAGAAAACAGTTTTTGTAAGTTTTGTTTTGGTGAGCCTCGGGAAAACCAAACAGGGATTTTTGTTAGGTTAATAGTGAGCCTTGGGAAAACTATTTTGGGGAGTGTTAGGTTTTTTGGTTAGCCTTTGGGAAAACCAAAGTTAGGTTATAGTTGAGCATCGGGAAAAACTTTTGTATACTTTTGGTTGGTGTAACCATTTTAAAGTATAGTGGAAGGAACTCTCAAGTGGTGAACTTGAGGAGAGGACGTAGGTCGTCGACCGAACCTCTATAAATTGCTGGTGTCGATCTTCTCCACGTTTTTATTTGGTTCCTTATTTTTACGTCTTTCCAGTCGCGTTTTTCTCAACGGGTTGAGACCACTCCAGTATTTACGTTTTAAGAAAAAGTATTCGTTTTTGTGGCCAACCAATTCACCACCTCTCTTGGCTGCCTATCTGGGACAACAATTGGTATCAGAGCAGGTGATTTGTGATTAAAAACCTCACGGTTTCAGATCTAAAGATCAGATGGCAAGCATTCTTCTTGAAGGATACAACCCCTCTAGGCCACCACTATTTGATTTCGCAAACTTTAATTGGTTGAAGACAAGGATGCAAAATCATATTCAGGCGCAAGATCATCATCTTTGGAGGATTATCAAAGCAGGACCACAAATTCCAACTATCAGAACAGATGATGGAAGCGTTATACCACAACCTTTGAAAGACTACACACCAGAGGATGATAAACTATGCACCATGAATGCTAAAGCGGTAAATGTAATTCTTTGTGCTTTAACTCCTGATGTTTTTAACATTGTTTCTGCTTGTGATAGTGCACATGAAATTTGGAATAAGCTACTAGTGACCTATGAAGGAACAGATCAAGTGAAAGACACCAAAATGTTCATGTTGGTTAAAGCTTTTGAGATGTTTTCTATGGATCCAAAAGAAACAATTGCTGACATGCACAGGAGATTCAATGAAATAATTACACCTCTTCGACAATATGGTAAGATCCATACAAATGAAGAATTGGTAAGAAAAATCCTATGGAGTCTACCACAAAGTTGGAGGAGTACCATGGAAGCAATTAGTGAAGGAGGTAATATCAAAACTATTAGTGTTGATGAATTATTTGGAAAATTGATGACATATGAAATGAAGGATAGAGAAGATGAAAATGCTAGCAAGAAAAACAGATCTATTGCTTTAAGAGCAAAAGAGACGGAAGAAAGTTCTTTAAATGAAGAAGAAACGGAAGATGAGGCGAGGCATCCATACTTGCAAGAAGGATCAAAAGGTTTCTTAAGGGCAAAAGTAGCAAGGAAAAGGAGAAGAAAAGCTACATCAAACAACCTGTTTCTTACAACTGCAACAAAAAGGGACACTTGAGATATGATTGTCCAATAAATGAAAGTTGTTCAAAGAAACAAAAAGGAAGTTTCGAAAAGAAGAAGATTTTCAAGAGAAGAAGAAAGCCCAGATTGAAGGGAATGACAACATGGAGTGACAGCTGCTCAACTACAGAAAATTCATCTTCAAATGGAGAAGAAGAGGCACACATATGCCTCATTGATGAGGAAGAAATGGATGAACAAAGCTGCACGTTCCAGAGTTGTCAACCTGTTGACTGCACATTCCAGAATTGTCAACCTGTTGAGAAATGCCTGATGGCTACAGCAGAATCTGAGGTAATGAGTTCTGCTGAATCTTCTGATTCTTCCAGTTCATCTTATATTGATGATAGAGCCCAGATGCTTAGAGAATTCGCTGAAGTATGTCAGGATTATGATGCTCTTATTAAAAAACTTAAAACTGAAAGTATGACATTATTAGATGAGGTAACAAAATTAAGAGCTAAGAATGAAAAATTGGAAAAAAACTTTATTTGGGTTTGTCAATGGTGAAAATAATTTGAACAGTTTGTTTGGGAGTTAGAAGTGTTATTATGATAAAACTGGGTTAGGTTATGAACAAAAGAAACCTAGTTTTCAAACAAGGTTTGCTAATATCACTTATATGACTTGTAAAATTTGCAAACAAAAAGGGCATAATGCAAATGAGTGTCTTTTTAGAAATGAACGTTTCGTGTATGGTGTTAAGCAAGTCTGGGTCGTTAAAAATGCTACTAACCTTTCTGAACCCAAAAGAATATGGGTACCAAAAGTCAGACGAAATACTCAACCTGTTTAGGTTTCGCGTACGGAGACTTTGTTCACAAAAGGTATTGTTGATATTTATGATTATTTTTATTCTCATTAATACTATCATTTATCATATTATTTAGGCTGTCTTCGAAAAATAAAATCTCACTTGTTCAATAATTTATCTATATAGTGTGAATATTTTTTTTGGGGCTACTAATCCATCTTTGTGCAAGAATACGGCTTAAGTTAATGCAAGATATGAAATGAGCATGATGAGGAAAAAAGGATGCTCTTGAAAGTCTCACAGCTTCATATGAGAAAATCAAAGAAACAAGAGACCAACTGAAGCATTATTGGTTACACAAGCAAAAGAACAGAGGACCATTCAACACATTGAACAAATTCTAGAAATTTAAAAGAACGGATTTTGAAATATCAAGAGAGCAAGATGTTGCTCCTATGAATCCATCAGAAAAGCTGTGAATTATTTGTAAGTATAACTGACCATTTTTTCAAGGCTTATGGAAGAGAGATTCACTACATCAAAAGAGTTTGGAAAGAGCAAATTTGAGGTTAGATGAGGTCATCTTTAATCTTATATTGATTTGAGTAAATGAAGAGGAATTATTTGTCATGAAAATTGATTTCATGCACATATGGTTCGAATTTCATAGAGAAATCGGTGCAAAATAATCTGGAGATTTCGAGAAACAGTTTTTGTAAGGTTTGTTTTGGTGAGCCTCGGAAAACCAAACAGGAATTTTTGTTAGGTTAATAGTGAGCCTTGGGAAAACTATTTTGGGGAGTGTTAGGTTTTTTGGTGAGCCTTTAGGAAAACAAAAGTTAGGTTTTTTGGTGAGCCTTTGGGAAAACCAAAGTTAGGTTTTTTGGCGAGCCTTTGGGAAAACCAAAGTTAGGTTATAGTTGAGCCTCGGGAAAAACTTTTGTATATTTTTGGTTGGTGTAACCATTTTAAAGTATAGTGAAAGGAACTCTCAAGTGGTGAACTTGAGGAGAGGACGTAGGTCGTCAACCGAACCTCTATAAATCGCTGGTGTCGATCTTCTCCACGTTTTTATTTGGTTCCTTATTTTTACGTCTTTCCAGTCGCATTTTTCTCTACGGCTTGAGACCACTCCAGTATTTACGTTTTAAGAAAAAGTATTCATTTTTGTGGCCAACCAATTCACCCCCTCTTGGCTGCCTATCTGGGACAATAGTGAAATTTTGGGAGGATAAGTGGGTTGGGGAGGTGAGGCTAAAGTGCAGATTTAAGAGTTTGTATGGTCTGGAGATGGAGAAAGGTTGTCTGGTAGAAGATAGTGTTGAGTGGAGAGATGAGGAAGCTGGCTGGAGGTGGAACTGGAGAAGGCCTCTCGGAGGCCAGGCTATTGATAATCTCAAAGGGTTGCTGACCATTTTGTAGACTGTCAAACCAGTTCAAGACGCTGATGATACTTGGTGTTGGGTGATTGATAAAGATGGGACGCTCTCAACAAAGTCATTTGCCTCTTTGGTTGATGCTCTAATATCCATTCTTCTTCTCCTGTTGTTGATCAACACCTTCACTGTTGAGCACGAAGCCGACTTTAGCTCCAATTTATTGGACTCTACTGCTCCTTAACGATTCTGCCACCGACTCTTGTGAACTAGACGGCTCTCAAGGTTCACTTAACTCTGCTGTACCAATAGTGGCAGAGACACTTTGGCTTCGATCTGGCCTCGCACTACAACCCACCACTGCACCCGATCGCCTCTCTTTCTGAATCCATTGCTGCCTGTCAGCTTTCAATCTCACTGCTTTCTTCATTTCTCTCAGCAAAACACGCCCACAAAATCCACCAACTCTCACTGGACCTTCACCTATACAAGTCAGTCAAGATGGTACCCGACAAGAGGAGGATACGAGAAGAGAAAAATAAAAAAATAAAAAATATTGTTTTCTAATTTAATTAGGTCATTTTTATTAGTGATAATGTTAGGAGTTTTCTATATTATCTATATCTATTAGAATTAGGATTTATGTTTATCTCTTGGTTTCCTATATCAATTAAGATTTGGTTTGCTACAAGTCTATATATGCTTAAGGTTGTATGCACAATAAATTATTGGAGTTTCTCCCGATTTCATACGGTTTCTTCTTCTTTGTTTCCTCTTCTTCACCTTTATCCCACAAAGAAAAAAACCAATAGTGTTCCTGCACCCCTTGAACGTCAGACAACTATAGCTGTCTCCCTATAGAAGCAAAAGTCGTGGCCATTATTTTCGTCTCTGCTTGGACTGTGTGGAAGGCTAGGAATAAATTGGTGATGCACCAAATACGTTGGCGCTCATTATCTATTATTTCAGAAATTCAACCTTCTTCTTGACTGTGGATTGGTAACAGAGCATCTGGTGCGAATTTGGAGTGGTCTAAGTGGCTTGTTAATCCAGAGTATGAGCCGCATTCTTCTTAGACTTGATTATGTTGGTGTGTGTTAATTTGGTGTTGATAATGCTTGTTTTTATGGTGTAGAGATTTTGGTGCGTTTAGTTTTGTGACGTTAGTGCTTGTATCTGGTTTGTGATTCCCTGTGACTTGTAGGGTTGTATCTCTGTCTCCTTTCCTCTACTCAAGGGAAAGAGACTTATTATTATCTATAAATATACCCTTATCTTTACTGATAAAAAAAATAGAATGAGTCATATTAGATATTTTAACTTTTGCAACATGATCCATTTTTAAAAATGTGTTTGAAATTTTCATACTCCGCCACTTCGTTCGACACAATTTTTATGAGTGTTTTCATGTTAACAGTTTGGGGTTTATATGCGATATTTTAAGAAGTTTAGGATTTAGGAAGAAATTTGAAAGTTGAACGCTGCCACGGTAAAATACTTTAATAACTACGTGAATAAGAAAAGTTTGAAAAATAATAAAAAAACCCTGTAGAATTAAAATAAAAATACTCCATCCGTCACTAATTAATTATACACATTTCGTTTGTGCGCTGTTTCTAATTTTTTTTACACTTTCCTTAAATGGAAATTTTTCTCCTCTAAAGTTATCAAACTATCTCTACTTTATCTTAACTTTTACTATCTCATTTTTTGAGCTACCTCTACTCAAGAGTAATTATGTCAAACTACATAAAATCTTACGTTCACCTTAATCTCCATACCCACACAAAATGTAGAATTAATTGGGAACGGAGGGAATACTAATGTTAAGGAATTTTAAAATACCATATTGTTTGTTTTGGAGAATTATAAAATTTGAATTTTTAGTTTATGAAATTATACATTTTACCTTAATGAGTCATCGAAAACTGTCATTAGTTTTCGTTTTTATCACAGTAGAATATCCATATTTATTCGCAAATTTGATATCTTAAGAAAGTTTGAGTGAACTATAATGCATAAGAAAAATATGGACCTAAATATATAACATGTAAAATTATAGGACCAAAACATAAAAAGAAAGAAAGGAATATGACCAAAATACAAAACGACATGAAGGAAAAGGACAAGAATGTTTAATTAAAAAAAGGAAAAGGATCAAATGAAAAAAAGATGAAAGAAAAGGACTACTTTGTAAAAAGAAACTAATGAAAAGGATCAAAATGTAAAATGAAATAAAAGAAAAGGATCAAAACGTAAAAAGAAACAAAGAAAAGGGACTAAAGTATATAAAGAATGAAAGGAGCAAAAAAAAAACAAATTAGGTGCTATTCACTTGTAAGTAGCTTCAACCCTTCACAAATGTATTTGTTGGAAATGGGAATGAAAATTGGATTCTAGCAAGTAATTCTAAAATGCCATTGGAGCAATGAAGGGTCGTCATTGGGTTAGCAAAAGTAGGGAGCACCATGTCGATCTCTGACCTCGAAATCGCCGTCATGAAGGTTCTACAAAGAGTATCCAGTAGCCCTTAGTTCAGCTACAAAATTTTGGGATATTTCTATTTTTTCAATTCTCAATACAACAAATTTTTTTTATACAAGGGGATAAGGGATGAGGATACCAGAGGCTCGAATTCGAGTCTTGTACAAATGTCCTCAAGAGCATGACATACGGGTGATAATCAACAACCGGGAACTCTGGTGATTCAGGTTATAATAAATCGGGTAAAGTACATATGATTTACCACGACTTACTAATTGAATCAATTGCTTTTCTGAAATTTTCGCCAACCTATTTTAACGGGAATCAAGAATCATGGTACTCAGAATTTGAGGTATGTTGTTTTAATAAGAATTGAAAAGAAATTTGGAAACTTTCTAAGGCTTAGTTCAGTTGAAATTGGAAATTATTTTGGAGAAATTTGGGAATGTGTGTTTTGATTGATGGATGAGATGTATGTAAGTAGGGAAATTTGAGAAAAATGTGATTTGATAGAGAATTGATGAGTTTAAGATTTGATAGTCTCGTTCCTAAACGGGCCGAGCCCTCAGATTCTTGGTGGAGTGATCTGGTGTGGTTGACGTAGTCTGCAAGTTGGAGATGATGAACTGTTGTTGAAAGAGTGATATGCAGAGAGGAAAACAAGGTACTCGGGAGCAGAAAGCGGAGTGGGGTGTGTAGATAGAGTGTACCTTTCCCAAGTCTCCTTTTTATAAGTAGTGGAGGAGGGCTGCTGCCTCTGGTGCGTCGTGATCGTGGGCTTTGATTGTGGGCATGTTCATGGAAGGTGGAGGATGCTCCTTGGAGTTTTGGTTTACCAAGTGAGGAGGCCTCGCGCAGCGAGGGTTCGCGGGTGGAGCCCCTCCTTCACAGATTAAGACAATCATGTTTTATACCAATATAAGATGAGATGATGTGATCCGGAGGGGGAAGGCCTCCTTCTGTAGATTTAAGACATGTTTAAGTCAATCAATAGAAGAGAAGAGATGAAAAGGAGGGGGAGAACCCCCTCACGGCAAGCTGAGGTGAGGGAGGGTGTCCTCGTAGGTGACACCTCCTCGCGGGCGTCCGTGCCTTGGTCGAATCGTTGCATCGAGTGTGTTGGGCCTTGAACAAGGGGCCCGCTAGGCGAATTAGGCCCTGATATACTAAGGAGCCCCCCAGAAGTAGGAATATGGGAAGAGTCCTGTATTCCGAGCCCAAGAAGGGAGGTGTTGTTTGGAGTTACTGTTGCCGTTATAACCGTTTGGGTGTAACAGTAACTTTAAAACTAAAGGCAGTTGAGAAGTTGGCCCCGCCTTATAAAAGGGAGAGGACTAGCGAAGAGAAAGCACTTTGCTCTCGTGCTGTCCGAGTTCCTTGATTTGTTGATCTTTGCTGTTTAGTGAGTGTGCTTGTGTCCCCGAGACTTTTGACCTTTTCTTTCCCGGGAGCTCAGCAATCGAAGAGGTAATGTTGGCGCTGCGTAAGTGTTTGATGAAATTCCTTATAGAGGAGTTTTTTTTCTAAAGTCGTTTGTTCTTTGTTCTTGTTGTCGGAGATGACACCTAAAGTGACTGGCGTTGGATCCGTGCTCCTGAACTTGGAGAAGAATTTGGTCGACTAGGACAGAACTTCCAAGGACTTGCTGTTGAAGTTATCTTGGCCTGGGAAACATGTGGACGCCTGGAAGACGCAGAAGGGGGCGTTGAACGCTAAGAAGATTATGATTACTCTTGAGAGCCTGGAGAAGTGCGTGATGGTGTTGTTTCCAGCGCAGGTTATGCAAGGTTAAGGATGGCTCTGCCACAAACTATAGAGGATTTATGCGTTTGGTGACAAGTGCCCTCATCGCAATTGGGGCCCAACATTTTTTGGCAAGTCACGACCTTCGCCATGGCTTGCAAGATGGCAAATGTCCATGTCTTCGTTGACGTCTTCTTGCGGTTCTACCACCTGGATCTGCAGAAGGAGGGGTCCGTCTACTTCCATGTGACTCCCCACGATGTCGGGGTCAATCAGATGGTATCATTCTTAGCCCACTCGAAATCTTACCATGACTAGCAGAAAAGGTTTTTCTTTGTGCCTCTGGGAGCGGCGTGGAAGTTCCCCATTGAGCAGACCACCATGCTTGCGCATGAGATGGCGGTGAGGTCAGTGATAACGATTGATGGAAGAAGGCACAAGGCCTACAATGCAATGCAAACAAACAAGGTCTGAGGACAAACTTAGACTTTCTCAAAGGAAAGAGGGAAGAAGCCGAGCTTAGGAGAAAAGCATTTCATCAAAGGACTGTAGCTTCGGCCAACTAGAAGGTCAAGACAAAAAATATAAAGGTTGGAGATTTGGTCTTAAGGCAAACCAAGTTAGGCTTTCGGAGACCCAAAGGTGGTTTATTCGCGTGGTTTATTCACCCCGAACTAGGAAGGCTCATTCGAAGTTGTTGCCGAAGAAAGGAAGGGAGTGTATAAGTTATTAGATCCCGAAGGAAGAGAGCTTGCTAATTCTTATCATTCCGAAGCTCTTATAAAATATTATGTATGATGTTCAAGAATTCAATAAAAGATAGAGATGTTCAGTAAAGAGGATGTAGGTCTCGTGACTGAACCTCTATAAAAACTTGAGTTCAAAAGACTTGAGATAACCTTGGAAGATAATTTCCATTAATATGCCCGAAGGTTATCTTACAAAAGAATTCCTACAAAGGCTACGAGAAGACCAAGCAACTAAGTATCAGCAAAGTCTTCAACTGTCACCGGAGTTGGGGGTTGCAAAAACTCGTCTCCAAACTAGGAAGCGTCATCATCAGGCTCCTCATCTGCATTAACCCCGGAGAGGTCAACATGAGGGTTGCGCTCGACAATTTGTTTACTAGCGAGACAAAAGCCGAAGTTGAATTTATGAATGGCAAGCCCCACATCGTACTTCAAGGACTTCCTATACTTCGGGATGTTCTTGTTTGCCTTGGACAGTTTCTCCTTCAAGTTCTTGATCTCATCTTTCAAGACGTCCTTGTCATGCTCATAATGATTCGTGAGCTTGGTGAAGTCATTTTGGGATTGTTTCTTCTCGTCCTCAAGCTTCTTTATTAGATCCCGAAGCTCGTCTTTTGTATCCTGATTGGCCTTCACTACGTTGAGAAATGAAGCCTCAATCTTGGCCAAATTCTCAGCCACAGCTTGGCCAAGACCATCCCGAACATCTCCCTCGGGGAAAGCCAGAACAGGTGTGCTTCGGGTAGCTCGAAGCAACTGCTTGTAGTGGTTGTTGACACCCAATTTTGTCCCAAATGTTTTGAAAACATTTTATGGGAGGACTTAACTGACTAATTGAAAAGAAATGGCTCATTAGTTATAAAACTGGTAGACTCGGGAATAAATTGAATATTTCAAGAAAGGTTATGGACTAGCTGATAGTCTCGTTCCTAAAGAAGGCCCGGACTCTCAGTTGATGTGGTGGAGAAGATGATGTTCTTGAGACTCCAAGCTTGCTGTTCAGAGTAATCTGTAAAAGATAGGAAGAATACTCAGAAGTAGCAAGAGGGGAGTGGGGGGGCGTGTAGTAGCTTACCCAGTTTAGGGTGGACATCCCCTATTTATAGGGAGATGCCAGAGAAGAAACCTCCCAGGTTGAAGCCTTGTGATAGGCTGTTGAGATAAGTCTGTGTCAGACTGATTGGAGATAAGGCGGTTGTGATGATGAAGATCTCAGCAAACCGCCTTAGGTGATTCACTTGTCAGAGAATGTTTGGCGTATAAATCGGTGAAGATCTCCCGTGCTCGTGCTGCCCTCCTCATTGGCCGGTTGATGTCGACGACCAAGTGGTCTATCTCCAAGTGGAGCGAGCGGCGGGCGAAGGCCTATAGGGGCGAAGGCCCAAATAGAATATAGCCAAATAAGGGGTGAGGTTGCACGAACACAGGTACGAGGCCTTATCTCAGGCGGGGCCAAGATAGGCGAGAGGCGGGAGTAAGACCCATGGAGGCGAAGGAGATCGCGGGGGCTCGCCCTAAGACCGCGAGGGTGAGTATGAGACGTCGCCCATGCGAGTCTTGAGGCCCGCGAGGGCAGGACCCCGCGTAGGTGAGGCTGGAGACCACAAGGGTGAGACCTCGCGAAGGCTATACTGGAGACCACAAGGATGAGACTTCCTCAAAGGCCTTGTACGATTATAATATGACGCGAGGGCGCGTTTGCTTGGGTAGTGTACCAAGATGCCTCCTCCGAGAGCGGAGTATGGGCAGGGTCCTGTACTCCGTTTTTTCGAAAGTACTTTGCTGAGGACCGACGTAGCAGCCATGAGTAAAGATCTTGCTGAGGACCGACGTAGCAGCCATAAGTGAAAATCGTTTGTGATCCTTGTGAGTTTTTGAGGGGGGGGCATTTGCTTGGGTAGTGTACCAAGATGCCTCCTCCCGAAGGCGAGTATGGGCAGGGTCCCGTGCTGCTGCTCAAATTCCAAGTCTTTGGAGTTGGCGAAGGCGCTTGGGCGTTTGCGGACCGTTTGATTGTGAAGGCAGCGAAGAGTCCCTTCAGCATTTAATGCAGGAGAGATAAAGGAAGATGAGAGGTTTCTTGGCCGTTATGGGGCGCAACACGTGGCGCCGTAGGTCGATTACGCTTTGTAAAAGCGTTTCTCCTTTTTTGTACGGCAGGGGAGAGGTTTAATAACCGCTGGATGCTGGCACGTGGCGCCTCAGGAGCCGTTCACGCTTAAAAAGCGCTTTTTCATTTTGGCGGGCTTATAAAAGCGTACCCGAGAAGATTGAAGCCTTTCTTCTCCACTCTTGCATTTGTTCGCTCTGCTCTGAGTAACCCTTTCGTATTCTTGCGTTTCTTGGCTATTTCATCGGCAGTTGAGAGGTGATTTGCGGTGGTTCCTCCTTTTCGTTTGAGATTCCGCCGGTCAACTGTTCATTTGCCAACCGCTCCGTCCGTTCTTGCTTACTTCTCAACTAATCAGGTAAGTTTCCGCTCCCTGCATACTGAGTGCCTCCAGTGCTCTGAGCGCACTGAGCGGTTGACGAAAAGCCGTTGCAAGGCTGTGTTTATTTATATGCCCGTGGTTCTTCTTTTTGTAGAGATGGATTCCAGGGGAAGCCGTTCGCCCGATGGTTGCTCCTCTTGACAAAACCACGGTGAAGTTTGAGAGAATTCACCAGATATGGTGGAGGCCTTCTGGCCCGTGGAGAAAACGCCGGTATATGCGTCCCGTGCGGGTGTTTGTCGGGCGATGGGTTGGCCCGTTACCGAGGAGAACAAGGAGAACCGGTCTTTGTGCTGTACACGGCGCAGCTTTCGGCGGGATTACGGTATCCCTTCCCGCAACTGGTGCAAGATCTTTGTGCCGATTGGGGAATGCCCCCAACTCAGTTGGCGCCCAATACTTTCCTGAGTATTGCGGGCTTTATCGTCGCCTGCCACATGGCCGGCGTGAAGCCATTCGCCGATGTGTTCAACCGTTTCTATCGGTTGGAGCTGAGGAGTGGGGGTGCGTTCTTCTACGTCACTCCCATAAACGTTGGAGGTAACCACTCTATTTCTTTCACCGCTTCGCCCCGATCCTACCACAACCGCACGGATCCTTTTTCTTCTTGCCGCCAAGGCACATGGGACTTTCCCGTGGCGAGGACGCGACAATCCGTGCAAAGCATTGCGCGGAGGCTGTGGCCGACTCACGGGGAGTGCGGTGGCAGGCATACGTTCAACTACCGGGGTGGTTAGACGATGTCCTTTCGAGGAGCGCGTGCGGCGTTCTTCCCCTTCTCGGCCGCCCAATCGACGAGACCACCCTAAGGTGGGCTGGGATTAGCACGGGTTTCGTCTTTGGACCCTAAGTGCCTCCGCCATACGAGGATGGGCTCCGTCCATCGTGGGACAATGATAGACTCTTTCTTCGCTGCTCTAGCGGCGCCCAAAATACGCTGCGCATACATACAAATATCTGTAAATTTGTAAGAGGTCCGTAGAACACAGTGCTCAAGTCCCTCTTTGTCTGCAGATGCCGTTGCGAGTCAGCGAAGCCCAGGTAAGAAAGCATCCATGCGTATCGCCCAACGAGTGCACCTGGCCTGTGCACTTGGGGAAGACGCCCCCGCCGGGCGGTCAAGGTGTTGGGACCCATTGTCCCCAAACTGTCCAAAAAGAGGGCTGGTATCAAGCCTTCGATGGCTTCTCAGCCGGAGAAGAAAAAGAGAAAAGTGGCTGCCACGCAGCTTTGAAGAGAGAGCCCGCCGGTGCCGAGGAACCACAGGTGAAGGGCCGGGCTGGGAGGCTGAGAATCCCGGCTGGAGCAGAGGGGCCTACTCAGTTATTTTAATCGAAGAGGCCAGGGGAGCCTCTTGGGGAAGAGGGTCCTATTCCGGTCATTTCAGCCGAAGAGGCCGTGAGCCCGGGGGAAGAAGTTCCCAGTGGGGAGCCCCTGGCTGAAGAAGCCAGGAGAGTGGAGTTCGAAGCGCCTCTTACTGTTGAAGAGGTCGTGCCTTCTGCAGAGGGCCCAGAGGGGGCGCGAGCAGATAGCGCTGTTCCCATCGAGGCTGTGCCCATCTCAGTGGTGCAGCCTATTTCTTCCGAGGAGGCCGCCGAGGCCTTTGTATCTGGGCTCTTCGAGCCCTTCACCGGTTCAAGGTGAAGACTTGCCCGGTCATGTGGTCGCGGCAGAGATCATCACCAGAGGAAGAGTGCCTCCTCCCAAAGGTAAGATGTCGGCGGCTAACGTCACGATCTCTATGAGAAGGAGGGGCAACCAAGCTGCAAAGGCCATTGGGAGTACTGGCCAACGGGAGGTACCGGTCATTCCTTCGGAGGAGGCGGAGACCACTAATGCAAGGGAAGAGATCCCGCAGCCATCCCCCTTGGAGAGGAGATCCTCAAGAGGCCCCTTCAGGGGAGAAGGCCCCGCAACGAAGGGGAAGAGGATCCCGGTGGTTGAGGAGACTTCTTCCTCCTCTAATAGTGAGGCCCGGAGGAAGGGGGTCAGTAACACGGTCCTCTGTGAGGACAAGTGGTTGGGAGATTGCCCAACCTTCCAAAGAGCCAGCTGGAAGTCGGTGGATGGGGGCGTCCTTCCGCTGGTAAGTCTTTTTGACTTTGTGACAGTATCTTCTTTGTTTTTGAGTTCATACTTCTGTTTCCTAGTTGCTTGATGCCTGTTCTTTGTAGGCGAGGGCCCTTCAGGCCAAGGGGCCGGTCCCTGTGAGGCTCTCGTGGACCAAGGGGTCCTGACAGAGATCCCTGCCGATTTGGGGACCAGGACCGAGGTCCTTGAGAAAACCGGAGTCTGGTCTCACTACTTGGAGCGGAGGCGCGTTGCTGCCAAGTCGGTCCCAAGTGGTCCGAGGAGCCGAGCTCCCGAGAGTCGAAGGCACCGGACCGGACTCGGGGTGTACAGGAGCAAGGAGGCTCTGAAAGATGCGTGGGATCCGGTCTTCCTTCTTAGGAACAGCAGTTCACCGCTGCGGGGAGGAGCAAACCCTCCAATCCTGCACTGGAGGGCTGCGCACCCCTATGACAGGAGGTGACCGAGCGGAGCCTGGACTCCCTGCTGAATTCATGAGGGAGGCAGCTCAACGAGTCTGCAGTAAGACAGCTTCTGGTCTTTATGTATAAGTTTAGTTTAGCCTTTTTCTGCTTCTGCTTTAATAGCATTGGGATGCAGGCGGCTGTCAAAGGTCATGCTGCTGCTGAGCAATGGCATGACTTCCTGAAGTACGCCAATAAGCGGGACGACGCCGATATCAGAGATTGCCTCTCTCAGGAGGGAGCTGGAGTCCTCAAAGAAGAGGGAGGAGGAGCTTAAGGAGGAGCATGCCAAGCGTGTGGCCCAACTAGAGAGTTGGTGCGATTATGGCAATCAAGAGCGGGCACACAGCATGCGGTACCGGTGGGAGCAGGCACGCTTACTTGATGTTGCGAAGCAACGCTTCCTTCAGCAGTAGCAATGCTGGAAGCCAAGCAGCTTGAAAATGCTGTCTTGAAGGAGTCCCTCCTTTCCTTGGAGGCGAAACCAAAGCTGCCCTTGCGGTGGCGAAGGCCCAAGTTGAGCGGCAGAGGCCGCACCGAGGAGGCGAGGCGCCAAGCTATTGTCCAGCTCAACCGCGAGAGAAGAAGGTGGAGGAGGGCAGGCTTGCTGTTGAGGTTGCCACGAAGGCACGCCCGGAGGTCGCCACCGACTGGAGAAGGCAATGGCCTCAGTGTGGGAGATGGAGAAGGCTCTGGGCCTTCCCTCCTTTGAAGGTGAGGATCCTGAGTCCTCTTCCTCCATCAAGGTGTCCATCCCTGAGCGGATGCCTCGACTGGTGGAGAAGCTTGGCGAGATCCAAGCCCTAGGCGAAGCGGGGGCGCAGGCCTACGAGGAGGGCTGGCTGCGATGCCGCTTCCAAGTGGAGAAGGCGTTTCCAGCTCTAAATCTTGGGATCCCGGATGCTGCCAACACCAATGAGCCAACGGTAGAGGCGCTGCTTCAGTGGGGGGAGCAGGGAAGGAAGATGGGCGATACCTGGTATGCCCTTTTGGACTAGGGTGGAGGTTCCAACATGTGGATGCCCCCCCTATTTTTGTATAAAGACCTGCATTCACACATTTTCTGGGAACAATAGATGAAGTAAAATTTCCTTTTACCTTCACTGTTTTGTAGATTCGCTTTATCTCGCGATAGCCCTGTAGGGTACGTTAGCTAAGTTTAATAACCATAGGCTAAGTCCTGTCTCATGGAGAGATGTCCTTCTGGGGTCCGCGAAGGCGAAGCCACAGGGACTACTTATCAAGGAGCTGGAGACTCAGTAATAAGTTTATAGTGTCGAGGCACTAAAGATCCGCAACGGCGGAGCCACATGAGTCATTCCAAATGACTTGTGGGTTTACTTGTTGAGCCAAGCTGTGATGGAGACCACTTTTTTGAGATAAGTTCAGGCCCCTTTCTTGAACAAGCTGTTTAGGGAGTAAGCCCTTGGGTAGTGTACCAAGAAAGTAGAAGACCCCTGTAGTTTGCTCATCATTTATACGATAAGCATGCAGTAAGAAGGTTCGGTTTACGGAGCACGGAGTCGCGTGTTTGGCGAAGGCGAGGGACGCTTGTTGAGACAAGTGGAGAACCATCTGAGGTTACGGGGTAAGACCCACTGCTGTGTCAGGGATCCCTTGCGGAAGGTCTGCTGTGGCGTGCGAGGACGACTTACACATAGACCTTCCGGAAGGAGCAAAAAAGGGGGTTACCCTTCCGCAGCGCAAGGGGATTACCCTTGGGGCGGGGCGAGTTGAAGGTCGGTTGGGGAATGAGACCCGCCACCACCTGTGTGGAGAAGTCCGAGCGGAAGGTCTGCTGTGGCGTGCGAGGACGACTTACACATAGACCTTCCTGAAGGAGCCAAAAAGGGGGTTACCCTTCCGCAGCGCAAGGGGATTACCCTTGGGGCGGGGCGAGTTGAAGGTCGGTTGGGGAATGAGACCCGCAACCACCTGTGTGGAGAAGTCCGAGCGGAAGGTCTGCTGTGGCGTGCGAGGACGACTTACACATAGACCTTCCTGAAGGAGCCAAAAAGGGGTTACCCTTCCGCAGCGCAAGGGGATTACCCTTGGGGCGGGGCGAGTTGAAGGTCGGTTGGGGAATGAGACCCGCAACCACGTGTATGGAGAAGTCCGAGCGGAAGGTCTGCGTGGCGCGCGAGGACGACTTATACATAGACCTTCCCGAAGGAGCCAAAGGGGTTACCCTTCCGCAGCGCAAGGGGATTACCCTTGGGGCGGGCGAGTTGAAGGTCGGTTGGGAATGAGACCCATGACCACCTGTGTGGAGAAGTCCGAGCGGAGGGTCAGCTGTGGCGTGCGAGGGCGACTTACACATAGAACTTCATGAAGGAGCCAAAAAAGGGGGTTACACTTCCGCAGAGCAAGGGGATTACACTTGGGGCGGGGAGAGTTGAAGGTAGGTTGGGGAATGAGACCCGCAACCACCCGTGTGGAGAAGTCCGAGCGGAAGGTCTGCTGTGGCTTGAGATGACGACTTATACATAGACCTTCCTGATGGATCCAAATGGGGGTTACCCTTGCGAATCGCAAGGGTATTACCCTTGGGGCGGGCGAGTTGAAGGTCGGTTGGGAATGAGACCCGCAACCACCCGTGTGGAGAAGTCCGAGCGGAAGGTCTGCCGTGGCGTGCGAGGACGACTTATTCATAGACCTTCCCGAAGGAGCCAAAGGGGTTACCCTTCCGCAGCGCAAGGGGACTACCCTTGGGGCGGGGCGAGTTGAAGGTCGGTTGGGAATGAGACCCGCAACCACCTGTGTGGAGAAGTGAGACTGACAAGGTCGATGCCATAACTCGTGCAGTAGCCATCGGACCGGTCGGGTACAGAGGGCGATGAAGAGGGCATTTGAAATGCCATGTAAGCTGTAAGACAGAAGAAATACATATGTATTTTATTGAATTTGTAAGATTAAGGACTTACACGTGATATGGGCGCAAGTCATCCGCATGAAAGTTGCGGGGAGCGAGGCGACCATCATGGTCTTGTAGTTCATAGACTCACAGGCGGACTTGTTTATGAACAATATAAGGCCCGTCCCAGTTGGGTCGCAGACACCCCGCTTGGGGTCGCGAGCGGTGAGGGTCGATTTAAGCAAGGCAAGGCCTCCTTGTTGCGGTGCCTTGGGTTTTACCCGGGAATTATGGTGAAGACCGAGCCTCTGTTTGAGGGCGGTCATGCGGCGAGCACCTTCGCGTAATTCTTCAATTAAGTCGAGTTTAGCACGGAGCCCTTGAGCATTGGCCGTCGGTGAAGTTGATCATACGGATTGTAGGGAGGTCTACCTCAATAGGCAGGAGCGCATCTGCGCCGTATACTAGAGAGAAAGGCGTCTCTCCCGTGGGGTTCGTGTTGTGGTGCGATAATCCCATAGGACACTTGGGAGTTCATCTACCTGGCCGCCCTTGGCCCCCTCCAGTGCTTCTTGAGGCCTTCCTTGAGGGTTCGGTTGGTGACCTCAACCTGCCCATTAGGCGGGGGTGCGCCACCGGGCAAAAAGCATGCGGACATTATTGTCCTGTGCCCATTGTTGGACACTTGTGGTGGCGAACTGAGTGCCATTATGCTGTAATAATAGCACGAGGGCTGCCGTGCAGGCAGACAAGATTCTTCCAAAGAAACTTGATAATCTTGGCGGAAGTGATGGAGACCAGGGTTCGACCTCGACCCATTTAGAAAAATAATCAATCGCTACCACACGAAGCGGTGCCGGCGACTGAGCGTTCGGCATTGGACCAATGAGGTCGAGGCCCCACAGGCGAAAGGCACCTTTGGATTTGTCGGCCTTTGGAGATTCTGTAGATGGCAGTCGCTGGATGCGAGAATTGATCTGGCACTGGTGACATGTTTTGACCAGTGCAGCAGCGTCCTTTTTCAAGGTCAGCCAGTAGTACCCTTAACGAAGGGCTTTGTGGGCAAGGGCCTCCGCAGCAATGTGTGCGCCACAGTTGCCTTGGTGGAGAGTATCCAAGACAGGCGTCCCTCAAGGGTGCTAAGGCACCGTTGTAGAGGCGCCGCAAACCCGCGATGCCATAATTGGTCATCAATGAGGACGAAGCGGAGGGCTTGCTTGCGAACACTGGGATCTGTGGTGCTGGCTTTTAGCGCAAAGAATGATAGGGTTTCTCCACTGTGGCTGGATCATGCGTTGCTAGAGAGGCAATATCAATATCTTCCGTGATGGAAGGACTGGTCAGAGTGGCTGTGGTGGAGGGAGTCTTTCCCTTTGATAGCATGTCTGCTGTAGTGTTCTCAGAACGAGGAACATGTATGAAGATGACTTCTTCAAAGTCGGTTCGTAGGGTGTTTACCAACTTAAGGTATTTGATCAGGGTCGCGTCCTTGCACTCGGCGCACCCTTGAACCTGGTGAATCACCAGCTGCGAGTCGCTGTGGACATGGAGGCGGCGAATGACTGCCCTCTTGGCGAGTTTCAGCCCGGCGACGAGGGCCTCATATTCTGCAACATTGTTAGTTACTTGAAATTGAAAAGAGACACGGAGGAATACTTCCATACCTAGGGGTCCACGTAGATACACACCCCTGCGGGGATTCAAGTTTGGATGAGCCATCCACAAATAAGTCCCATTCGGGAGGAGTGGGTCGAGGTGCGGGGCCCCGCTCGGGGCCGAGAGTATATCAGCATTCGAGAATTCCGCAATAAAGTCGACGAGGGCCTGGCCCTTAATTGCGTTTCTGGGCTCATAATTGATGTTAAAACCGCCAAGTTCGATACACCACTTGGCGAGGCGTCCCGAATGTTCGGGCGCCTTAGGATGTCTGAATTGGCAAGTCCGTTCGGACTATAATAGTGTGCCCTTGGAAGTAGGGCTTGAGCTTCCTTGCTGCATATACAAGAGACAATATAGCCTTTTGGAGGAGGATACCTTGTTTCCGTATCTTGGAGAGTATGGCTGGTGTAATAGACCGGCCATTGCTTGGCGGCCTCTTCCTTAATAAGGACAGCGACACTTCTTTACGAGGTGGCGAGGTAAAGGACCAGGTCATCGCCGGCCTAGGGCACTTGAGTGCCGGTAGTTCTTGCAAGTGTCGTTTGATTGAGGCATATGCCTCCTGACATTCCTCCGTCCATTTGCAAGCTTTTTTCTTGCGAATCTGATCGAAGAAAGGTTTGCAGCGATCACTTAGTTTGGAGACGAATCGTCCCAAGGCCACTAGCTTTCCTGCCAGCTGTTGGACTTCCTTGAGCCCCACGGGGTGCGCAAGGTAGTGATCGCCTCAATCTTTTTGGGATTTGCATGGATTCCTCCTTTGGAGATTTGGTATCCCAGGAACTTCCCTTCGCCCACGCCGAAGATACACTTCTTTGGATTTAATCGCATATTGTATTTGCGGAAGTTGTCGAATGTTTCCTTCAAGTCTATGAGATGGGTTGAGGTGGCCTTGCTTTTGACCACGATGTCATCCACATAAGCTTCAAGATTTCGGCCAATCTGGCCTGCGAAGACTTGATTTACAAGCCTTTGGAAGGTAGCCCCCGCATTCTTTAAGCCGAAGGGCATTCTGATATAATGATATACGGCCTCGCCAGTAGTAAAGCGGTTTTTACCGCGTCCTGCGGGTCCATAAAGACTTGGTGGTACCCGCTGTAAGCATCGAGAAAATTAAAAACCGAGTGATGAACGGTTGAGTCAACCAGTTGGTCAATGGATGGTAAAGGATAGGGGTCCCTTGGGCAGGCCCTATTAACCCCCTTGTAGTCCACACAAAGTCGCCACTGACCGCCCTCTTTATCGGCGAGGACAATATTCGCAACCCATTCAGAGTAGTGAACTTCCTTGATTATATTTGCCTTAAGCAATTTCTGCACTTCAGTGCGTACAAAGTCCTTACGGTCAAGGGCCATGCCCCTTGTTTTCTGTCTAACCGGGCTAAAGCCGGGGAGTACACTTAGCTTGTGAGAAATAACAGCAGGATCAACTCCTGGTAGGTCCTCAGGGCTCCATGCGAAGACATCACTGTTGGCATGGAGGAGATGGATGAGCGCTTGCTGGTCTTTTTCCTCGAGGTCCTTTCCCACCCGAAACTTCTTCCCGGGAGAGATCTCAACTTCTTCAAAGGCTCCAGAGACAAGTCGGGCGGTTTCGCCACAGGACCAGCTTCCTCTGCGGGTGCCTTCCTCTTAGGCTCGGATGGCCGGGAAGGCTGCGGGGGCCGGCGAGGGCAGAGACATAATTGCCTCCGGCCACATTCTCGTTGACAAAGATATAGGCATCCCGGCCGCCGTGTGAAAAACTAGAGTCGGGGTTCGCACATCACTGCGGACATGGAACTCGGTTGAGTATGTCGCCCGATGATGGCGTTATATGGCGTAGGAGATCCAGGACAATAAAGTCCACATAGCTCGAATGACATACCTGCTTTTTTCCTTGGTGGTTCCCATCATCATGTAGGCAGGTGATCGACCCCAAGGTTGGGATTTCATCCCGTCCTATTCCAAAGGTGGCCCCCTTTGCGGGCTGGATTTGTGAAAAAGGCACTTTGCCTCAACCAGTGTGCTTGTAGATCACGTTGGCATTTGCCCCGTATCCATGTAGATTCTGTCGGCGTCCCATCCCGCAATACGGGCAGTGATAACCAAAGGGTCAGCGTGCGGTATTGCCACAGAGGTGCCATCGCTGCGATGCAAAAACTGAGTAGAGGAGTGGTCTATCTGGTAGATCTGCCTCATATGACGGCGTCTTGCCGAAGCGCCTTCACACTGTGTGATTACGCCGATATGTCCCCTTGCCGGGGGGACCTGAACCAGATTCTCCTGACCTGGGTTTTGTTGGGAGCGCCCCCGCCGGCGGTCTTCTGGCCGGCGCCCTTCACGGTCACCTTCTCTTCTACGGCCCTCCTCAGTTTGGAGCAAGTACTCCCTGAGCTTGCCTTGAGCCAGCATTTCTCCAATCATGCGCTTGAGCTCAAAACAGTCCTCAGTGTCGTGACCTTTGTCACGGTGGTAGCGGCAAAACTTGTTGCTTTGCCTTGTTATTTCTTGGGAGAGGCGAGGCCAAGTGGGGACCTCCTCTTTTGTTCCAAGGCATGGAGGATGTTGGTACGAGATTCCCTCGGCGGGGAAGAGAAATGTATGCCCTTTCCCTCTTGGGGCGTGGTAGTCGCCTTTGAGACCTAGGATCCGGTCGCGAGGGCTGTCCCTTGGCGTCCGCCGTGGCGGCTCTGGCGAGTGGTCGAGTGACCTCTTCCGTATTCATGAACCGCGACGCTGTACTTAAGAATTGTTCCATATTGGTGGGCGGGTTAGTGTGGACATCCACAAAGAAAAGGGACTCCCAGCGGAGGCCTTGGATAGCTGCAAGCAGGCGAGCTTCTTCTCCCAGGTTAGGGACCCGGATAGACTCGGCACAAGCGTTGAATATATTCTCCGAGGGCTCATCCTTTTTCTCGCCGTATCTTAAGAAGGTGTCCCGCCGTTTTAGGAGGTGGTTTGGATACCACAAAATGGTTGGAGAAGTTGCGGGATAGCTCCTCGAAGGAATCAAACCGTTTGTCCCGGAGAGTGGTATACCGGTTGGCGGCGGCCCGGTAAGTGTGGAGCTGAAAGCTCTACAGAGCGTGTTGTCGTCCGCCCTTGCTATTGCCATTGCGGAGGCGTAACGCTGGAGATGAATATCAGTGTCCGACAGGCCATCATAAGCATCCAGGCTTAGGCTGGCGAAATCCCGGAAGAGGGGTTTCTAAAACCCTCTCGAGTAAAAGGTTGGAGTCCAGAGGTGGTCCGGACCCATCCTCGGAGATATTATGGACACTGGCCCTTTCATCTCTTGTTTCCACTTCCTCTAATCGTCTAGTAAGCGCGATAAGTAATGACGAGGAAGGATCAGGGTTACTTACTTGCTGAGGAGGAGTAGCTGGGCGTTCAGGCTGATTAGTCCGCAGCGTTCCAACGCTATCCAGAACGCCCCGAAGAGTGTTGGCGAGAGTTTCACGCAAGTTGAAAGCAACCGCCTCAGTGATCGTTTGCAGGACGGCCGGATCCAGGCCCGTTGGAGGGGTGTTTGGAGGTGGAGTGTTTCGCTCCTGAGGCATGTTACGGTTAACGTGGGAGGAGCTTTCCTCCGTTGAGTGAATAGAGAGTTCTCCCCGTTGTGGGGGAACGTGGTTCGGGGATGGCTTCGATGGTGGATCATTGTTCGTATTTGTCCCGGGAGGATTCCTCCTTCCTTGACGACGCTCTGTTGGCACTCCGGGTGGTTGGCATGACTTATTGCTTGTGGTTTGTAATATGGGTTTATAGTAAGAACTCTCGTTCCCACAGACGGCGCTAAACCGATAGTCTCGTTCCTAAAGAAGGCCCGGACTCTCAGTTGATGTGGTGGAGAAGATGATGTTCTTGAGACTCCAAGCTTGCTGTTCAGAGTAATCTGTAAAAGATAGGAAGAATACTCAGAAGTAGCAAGAGGGGAGTGGGGGGGCGTGTAGTAGCTTACCCAGTTTAGGGTGGACATCCCCCTATTTATAGGGAGATGCCAGGAGAAGAGCCTCCCCCAGTTGAAGCCTTGTGATAGGCTGTTGAGATAAGTCTGTGTCAGACTGATTGGAGATAAGGCGGTTGTTATGATGAAGATCTCAGCAAACCGCCTTAGGTGATTCACTTGTCAGAGAAAGTCTGGCGTATAAATCTGGAGAATATCTCACATGCTCGTGCTGCCCTCCTTATTGGACGGTTGATGTCAGGCGACCAAGTGTTCTATTTCCAAGTGGAGCAAGCGGCGGGCGTAGGCCCATTGGGGCGAAGGCCCAATTAGAATATAGCCAAATAAGGGGTGAGGGTTGCACGAACACAGGGTACTGAGGGCCTTATTCAGGCGGGGCCAAGATAGGCAGAGAGGCTCGGGAGTAAGACCCATGGAGGCGAAGGAGATCGCGAGGGCTCGCCCTAAGACCGCGAGGGTGGCCCGCGCAGGCTTTAGAAACGCAAGGGTGAGTATGAGACGTCGCCCATGCGAGTCTTGAGGCCCGCGAGGGCAGGACCCCGCGTAGGTGAGGCTGGAGACCACAAGGATGAGACTTCCTCAAAGGCCTTGTACGATTATAATATGACGCGAGGGCGCGTTTGCTTGGGTAGTGTACCAGTAGCATAGTAATTCTCCCATAAATTTGTTTTGTGGTAGAGATGATCGTGAAGGTTGGGAAGCTCTAGTCAGGCGGTTGCAGATGCTGCTCACACCATGCCCACGATCAAAACAGTTTACACCATGATAGAGAGATGATGGAGAGTGAAGCAGTTTACGATCCTCATCTATATAAGGCTTACAAACGAATCAATCGGAGAGGAATTTTCGCAGAGCAAACACAAAAATTTGAGTCAGGGGAAGTGATTTAGCATATACTGGTGGTCCTCCCGCTGCTGCCGGTAACTTCGGTCTCGTCTTGCCATACCATTCATTGTTTCATCAGCATTCGGTTCTCCGGCGAAATTTCGGCAAGTTGTCGTATCATCAGACCTGGTCAGGTTGCTGCTAGAGGTCTCGTTGTTCCGTTCCCAAGCTCAGTTTCCGGCTACTTGGCCAACGTTTGGTACCGGAAGCCGCCACACAGCCTTTGCCCACCACTAATCCTTTGCTCCTGGATTAATCACAACCATCAGAGCTATCAGGGACAATTGCAGAGGCGTGAAGGAGATACTTGATAGAGTTTTCTTTTGGAGCTAGATATAATTACAAAACTTGTCCTTGTTTTCATCCTACCATTTTCTTTGAGTCATTGATGATTCATTATGTTACAATCGTGGAACTCCTTGTATTGGAAATGTTGTGATGCATGTGCAAAGTGTTTTAATGTTACAGCCACCACGCATCGGGCGACTTCCGAGGTAAATTTTATGTAATTTACGATCCATTTTTTGATATTTGTGAATATCGGGATTTCAATTTAAACATGTTAAACATGTTTTCTGGGTGTTATGAAGTCCCAGAGTTGGTATCAGAATTTCAGTTCCGTAAGTGTTCCCGTTTGAAAAATATGCAAGTTGCGGTTGGACTAAACTGCAAATTTCCAAATTTTTGTACCAAATTGTAAATAAGGAAAGTTGAAGTCAATTATTGAGATGAGGGACAGGTGGCGCCAACTTATGCCATAAATAGGAAATTAGAAAAAAGAAAGAAAAGGAGGAGCAGAAAGAAGCATGTAATATATATATATATATATATATATATATATATGGTAGAAATGGGTGAAAAGGGAGAGAAAGAAACGTGACAAGAGGAAAAAAAGGAAAACGGAATTAGAAAAAAAGAGATAAAAGAGATAATGACATATCATGTCATTTTCTTCATCTTCATCTTCTTTCTCTCTCCATCTCACGTTTCATCCTCCATGAATGAGCTCCATGTGAGCTTCAACCGATCTCCATGAATATTGGTCCGAGTTTCGAGGTAATTATACTAAACTGATCCTCAGGAGAAGTTAGGAACATCATACGGATTAAATTTTTCTATAACGGCTCCATTTGAAAGCCGTTTTGTCACACCACCCCGCCCGGTTGCGGAGGCGGAGCCGGCCGCGACGCCGAGAACCGGAACCAACGACGGAAGCGCGGCAATGAGCATCGAGCTCAAGTAACACACAGTCAAGTGGCAACTAGCAACCTAGATACTCAATCAAGGCAAGCATACTAGAAAAATCCAACTCCTACCAAATATGCGGTTCATGGTGTCAAACATCAAACATCACCACAACACAGAAACACCAAAATCCATGATATAACCACAACTCCAATATAAGCAAGTCGGGCTCCGCCTCGACTCGAGAAGACAATAAAGGCGAGTATGTCTCAGATTATACGTCTTATACAAATACATGATCTAAACTACATGCATGCAAACATACAGAGCCATTAAACCAAAACCTATATACCTATTGTGTGGAATCGGAAACTTTCTCACCCGGGAGATTTTCCGCCCGTGGTACTATGCTGCTGAAACCCAAGAAATCCAAAGCACCGCGGATCTCTATTCCGCCAATTGCTTTTCAGACAACCTGAAAGGTGTAAACAAATGAAAGGGTGAGTCCTCGAAAGGACCCAGTAAGGACTAAGGTAAAAGTGTAGTTTGCCCATATGGCGCGAACTGAACCTGCAAAACAGAGCAGATACAAGCACAATCGCATATATACATGTATGCAAGGTCAGAGGTGAGTCGGGAATCCATCGTATGCGGTCCAACCGCCGTAACGACTCCAAAACGACAGCCCTCTCTAAGAGGTCAGAAATATACGTAATGCAATGCAATGTAAAGCACGGCATCGGCCGGGTCGCGATCCCCAAACTGTCGTAGGGTCACGTAGTATATCGGCACCCCAAGTGCGGATATACGCAGATATCGGCACCCTTCAAAGGCGGACACGTAATGTAATATCGGCACTCCCGGTGCGGATACGTAATGTAATCAAGGAGCACCCGTGGCCTCTAAGTCCATACGTGTCTCGTCACAGAGCTTATCAATTAATAATAATAATACACAAACACAAACAAGTATCATTACCCGATAAACATATACGAATGTAATAGGAACCCGGGCCTCTAAGGTCATCCGGGCCTTGAAACGGAACAAACATACATTTTACCAATTAAGCCCTTACCTCAGAAACGCTGCCCCGCAGCCCAACACTCGGAAGATCCCGACTCCCGACCCGAAATGCACAACTTGGCTCCTACGGTTCCACGCTACTCCTCCCACGCAGAATCAAGCTTATTCCCAAATCGTTCACACAAGTCCGAATCGAAATTCTCGTTCAGCTGCCCCGGTACAAATTTCGCAGAGTTTCATGCGTTTCCGACTACCCCCGTTCACAAATGATCCACAGATACTGAGAATATATGTTCGTAATTCACAGAATCAGCCAATATCATTGGCGCCAAAACCGAGGCTCGGGCCGGAAAACGGCTTTCACACCGAGCCTTTTTGACAAAACCAATTACACCATCGAATCGAACTTCGCTCGATCACAAATATATCCTTACCTTTCGCCGAATCCACCGTTGGATTTTGCACCAAATCTTTGAACGGATCTTTGTAGCACTTCCGCACGCCGCTCACGCTCCTGTTATCAAACATGCACAAGAAGGTGCCGGGAACGTTTAGAAACCAAGAAATCAAACAAAACTTGTGATTCCATAATCACTTCCAAACTTCAGCAGCTCACGGTTTACAAACCGGGCTGAACCTTCACAAACCGACCTCAGATTATTCATTTACACAACACAAGGATCGTTTTGACATACTTACCTCGAAGCTTCGTCGAGAAACCTCCAAGTTCACCTTTGAGCTCAACATGGCGCAACAATGGTGAAAGAGAAACGGCAGGAAGGAAGAAGAAGAAAGAAGTATGGCTTTTTCCATTTTTATTTCCTTTTATACTTCTTTTTCTTCCTTTTTCTTTTCTTTTTTTTCCTTCTTTAAATTAAGAAGGGACAAGTGTCCCTCCTATCCTTTTCCTTTCCAGCCGAAAGTAGGCTGCTGCCCATGCTCCAATAATTTCCATTTTGTTACCAAATACAATTTAACTCCCAATTTTCCGAAAGTTCCAATTCTTTTTGCCCAAAAATAATTACCGAATTCCAAAATTAATGAAATTCGGACACAATCTTCAGAATATTATAACATTCACAGAACATTTTTCAGAAGTTCATTTACCATTCCGGAGTGTCCTACCGAGCTCGCTGAACCCGAACCAAAACCCGACGTGCGAGCGTGTCAACCTTAACCGAAATTCCGTCACTCCAAAATTCTATAAAAATACCCATAAATTCCATCTTAAATTATAACACAACTTACCCCAAAGCCGTCAGAAAATTTCCATTCCGAGCCCCGGGATTCCCGTCCCGAGCCCCGGGAGTCGCCCGGAACCGAACGTCCCGCCCCAAATATTAAACTCTACAACCACCTCCGGGACGTCTCCACGACTCCAAAACTGCAAACGGCTTCCCAAACTGAGGTCTCGAGAGCGCTACCGAGCCCGCTGTACGTCCCGAGGCGACCCCGACAATCCCCCGGCGCCAGAAAAATATTTTCGGCGGAAACGTCCGGGGGACCCACACGACCTCAAATACGGAAGGGTTCGCCAAAATGATACTCGGATAGGGCTCGGGAGCCGTCCGAACGCCGAAAAACGTGACCCGCAGGCCAAAACCGGAGCCCCGGGTCACCCGGCCGCAACCCGCTCGGGGTGACCGTAACATTCTCCCCCCCTTAGAACTCTTGGTCCTCCAAGAGTAGCTCAACCAACCAGACAGTGTCGCTACCAACCAGAAAATATAAACATTCCTCTAACCTGAACAATCGGACCACCGTATCATGCGGCGGGAGTGGTAGTTTAGACTACCATACAGTGGCCTCACGGCGTCCCACCCTCCGGGTGCATCTTATTGCACCCGAGACAGCTTGCCGGTATTTCTACCAGACAACCCTGCATAGCATCGAACCTAAATCTAACCGATCCACAACAGCTAACCTCGGAAGATACCACATAAAACGAAAAAAGATTGGGGGGGAAAAACCAACCTAACAACTTACTCTGGAAACTCGTGAAAACCGATATAACTCGGGGTAACTCGCCCCGCCTATCAAATCTTACTGTCTCTCTGAACGGTACTACCTCCAGTCTAATTCTGTCACCAAACTCAGATTCCAGAGCCCTACGGCGACGGTTCGTATAAGCAGTGGTGCAGTTGTTCGCGGGTTTTATACGCGCCTGTAAAAAAATGATATTCGCCGTAGTCACCTCACAAAGCACGGGTCCCAGCTAAACCCTATCGACGCATCTGTCCCAACAAAGGTGGTGTCATACACCTCCTCCCGTACAACGCCTCATAAGGTGCTATGTCAAACGTAGTCTGAAAACAATTGTTGTACGAGAACTCTATCAAAGTAACTGCTGGTCTCAATCTCCTCCAAAATCCAAAGTACTGATTCGCAGCATATCCTCCAATATCTGAATCACCCGCTCCGACTGCCCATCCGTCTGTGGGTGATAAGCTGTACTCAGATGGAGTCGCGTGCCCAATGCTTCATGAAAAGCAATCCAAGAACCGTCTTTGTAAAACGCGGATTACGGTCGATTCAATGGAGTCCGTACTCCATGCAAACGCGTACCATCTTCCCCGATGTAAAGCGGCAAGCTTCTCCGGAGGGTCTATGACCGAATAAGCGAAAAGTGTGCGCACTTTATCAGCTGATCCACAATAACCCGTGATAACATCATGGAAAGACCGTGTCGGGCGGTGCGGTCAGAAAGTCCATAATAACATTACCCCACTTCCAGACTGGAATGGGCAAAGTCTGCAGTGTCCCTGCCGGTTCCTGATGCTCAAACTGCTCGAGTGTGCCTCCTCGAAAATCTCATTCCAGAACTCCTGATCCTCAGGTACATAAAGGCGATCTCAGAAGTATAGCAATCCCTGCCTATACTGAAACGTCGGTAACAAATAAACTATTATCTTCCCCAGATAACTCCTTCAATACCAGATCTCTACCTTGCGCTTCGCGCATCCAATCAAGCCACTCAGAATGTATGGTAAGTGTGTACACCTGAGCACGTTCCCAGAGTTGCCACTGTGCCAAAGGCACGTCAAATCTCTCTCCTCGATCAGTCCCCAACATTTCCTCCTTAACTAACCCGGTATACTTCTGCCAGTCGCATCGGCAACCGTGTTGCCCTTGCCGAGATGTACTGATACAAAGCAACCATAGTCCTTAATGTATTCGAGCCATCTATGCTGCCTCAAATTAAGCTCCTTTTGCGTAAACAGATATTTCAGACTCTTATGGTCGGTAAGAATCTGAAATTTACTATCAAACAGATATTGCTTCCAATGTTTCAGCGCATAAATTACTATAGCCAACTCCAGATCATGTGCCAACAGTTCAGCTCATGCGGTCGCATTGCCTCGACCCATAAGCTACCACAAAACGCTCTGCATCAACACACATCCCAAACCAGACGTGTAAGCATCCGTATAAACCACATACGGTAAGATCGGATCTGAAAGAGTCGAGAATCGGAGCGTTAGTCAACTACCGCCTCAACTTCGAAAATTCTGCTCACACTTATCGGACCGGATATACTGATTGACCCTTCTTAGTCAAGCTGCATAAGCGGAGATGCCGAATAGAAAATCCCAGTGCAAACCTCGGATAATATCCTACTAACCCCGTGAAGCTCCTAATCTCCCGTACCGTGGTAGGTTGTTTCCGATCCCGAACTGCCCTCACCTTCTCTGGATCCACAAACAGACCATGCTCAGAAATAACGTGTCCCAGAAAAGTGACTTCCCGAATCCAGAACTCCCACCTTGAGAATTTAGCATAAAGCTGATGTTCCCAAGGTATCCGCAGAACTACCCTCAGATGATCCCAATGCGAATCCTCATCCCGAGAATATATCAGAATATCATCAATTAAACCACCAGAAATGAGTCCAAGTACGGTCGGAACACCCGATGCATCAGATCCAAGAATGCTACCGGAGCACTGGTCAGCCCGAACGGCATGACCGTAAACTCAAAGTGTCCAAATCGGGTGCGGAAAGCAGTCTTAGGTATGTCCTTATCCTTCACCCTAAACTGGAAGTGTCCAGATCGGAGATCAATCTTTGAGAAAACCCTCGAACCCTGAAGTTGATCAAAAAGATCGTTAATCCTCGGTAACGGATACTTATTCTTCCCAACAAGAGCATTCAACCGTCTGTAATCAATACCAAGTCAGAGTGTCCCATCATTCCTCTTAACAAACAGAACCAGAGCACCCCACGCTGAAGTGCTCGGTCGGACGAAACTCTTTTGCCGTAATTCCTCCAGTTGCTTCTTCTACTCCTGCATCTCAGAAATAGGCATCCAATAAGGAGGAATAGATATCGGAGCAGTACCTGACTGCAGGTGGATGTCAAACACAATTCCCCGCTCTTATGGTAATCCGGGCAACTTCTCCGGAAATACCTGTGGGAAATCTCGAACCAACGGTAAACCATCCAACTCCAACCTAATACCAGCTTCATTCAGATCATAGCATTCCCCTACACCAACTATCGACAGCTGATCCAGAGTCTGTAGCTCCTTACTGTGCTGTGCGATTGTCAAACCAGTCGGAGTTGTGAGAGGTAATACCTCTCCAGAAACCATAATGGTACGGGTTGCACAATCAGCGTGCACAGAGTTCTTGGATGGCCAGTCCATTCCAAGAATAACATCATAGTCCGGCGTGTCTAAAACCAACAGATCCGATACTATCATGTCCGCCTACGATATCGTACAACCCCGAACCATCCCATTGGAAAACAGAACCGACTTCTGCAGTTTTTACTAAATGCGTTTGAGGCAAGGTACTATGACAGATACAGAAATGTAACACATTTCAGTGTTACAATGGGAACAGATGCTCCTGTATCAAATAACGCATGAACCGGTATCTCATTCGGAAATATAGTACCTTACAGAACTTCCTGCTGACTAGTACATGACCGCTGACTAAGTCCTCCCCGATAACTAGGGCCTCCCCCGTCAAAATGAAAAACTTATCCTACTCGAGCTGCGTGACGGAGGGTGGCTGAAGCTGCCGCAACGAGGTCTCGGGCCACCCTGCTGAAACCCACGCCCTCGCGGCGCGTTGGGTTGCGTCCGAGACTATGGACGCTGAAGACTGCCAAAACCCTGCCTACAGTAAGAGGGCAATCCCGTACCCAAAGAGTGTCAGACCTGCAACGTAAACATCGGCCCTCCCGCCGGTAACAAAGTCGACCGGAGTGATACCTCACCGCAAATCAGACAAGGTCGTGCCGGTGGTGCTCCTCTCTACCTCTACTAAACTGCCCGAGCCTGCTCGGCCATCCAGAAATCTGCCGGGGTCCTGCTGTATGGAACCCCTCCGTACTCCCCGACCTCATTGCAAGGTGAGACGACTCTCAACCTCCTCTTGCTCGAGGAGTTGAGCCCAATAACCGCTTCCCGAAACAAAGTAATGTCTAAAGGTCTCAAAACCCACTGTACTCGGGGCGCAGTCGACGAAATAAACCTCTTGGTCTTCTCCTCTTCCATACCTTGATACTACGGTACATAGTAAACCAGCCGATCAAACTCTCACTCAAACTTTCCGACAATCTTGTCTCCCTGATGAAGCTCATCGGACTGGGCCTGACGCAGATCCCTGGCTACATCCCCGCTGCACTGCTGGGGAAAAATGTAGCCTCCCCCAGGAGTTTGTCAACTCCTGCAAACCAAATCTCTACTACCCCAGACCCTTCTCGGTCATTGAACCTCGGGGGGGTTCAAACTCTAAAACCTCTCCAAAAGTCTGACCTCGCCAGACTGGTGCCCCAGATCTCCTCGTCGTTAATGGGACCGACGAGAAGTCTAGGTGTCGTAGTGACCACCCTTGTCAGAGTCACTCACTTACCGATCCCAAAACTATGGCGAGCAGTGGCTTAAGTCTCGCTATCACCACCTAATCAAAATGCCCTTACCGTGGCATAAACAGATCTTCCCCTGCCTACTGCCGCCTCCGAACTCTGTCTTTGGCGGTAAGTACCAAAGACACTGCACAGTCCAACACCAATACCAAACAGAAAGGGTCCCTGTGACTGCTAGAACCCGGGGGTGATGATTGTGATTGTTCAACCCCTGAGTTACGCCGAACCCGTATCCCATTCTTCGGAGGTGTGGGATTCCAGTCCCGCCCCTCCGATGCCAAAACACGCTGTTCGCGTGTAGTAAACATTCCCTTAAACCAAGTCCAACCAAAGCCAACTTATCCCATATCCAAAAGTCCAAATCAACTAACTCTTCCCCATCTATCCAAAAGCCAGCAGCAGATTCTAAGGCTCAGTAGTGTAATGCAATGCATGATGCGAAAATTCATTTTAGGATCGGACAACCAAATATCAAATCCTCAAACACAATTAGTTCATGTTCATATCACGTAATCACACCATATACCAAACAATGAATTAAAGTACCGGATCATACCAAGTCCAACTTCTAAACCTTCAAAAATGCTTCAAAGAACCGCCCGCTGCTCCACACCCATTCCAAGGTGGTTCAAATAAGGAGGTGGCCAGTCTCCGTCTGAGAACCGCCCAGAATGAAACGTAGAACCGGTGGCTCGCACTTGAAGTCATCTTCCGCAGTACTTAACCATGAACAGACTTAACTTACTCCAAAAGTCCACCCCCGGACTTGTATACTTGCCTTCCACATTTCATATCAAAACCAAACATACTTTACCTTTTGGGTCAATCCGACCCAACCTGCTCTGATACCAACTTGTCACAGCCACCCCGCCCGGTTGCGGAGGCGGAGCCGGCCGCGACGTCGAGAACCGGAACCAACGACGGAAAGCGCGGCAGCGGAGCATTGAGCTCAAGTAACACACAGCCAAGTGGCAACTAGCAACCTAGATACTCAATCAAGGCAAGCATACTAGAAAAATCCAACTTCTACCAAACATGCAGTTCATGGTGTCAAACATCAAACATCGCCACAACACAGAAACACCAAAATCCATGATATAACCACAACTCCAATATAAGCAAGTCGGGGCTCCGCCCTCGACTCAGAAGACAATAAAGGCAGAGTATGTCTCAGATTATACGTCTTATACAAATACATGATCTAAACTACATGCATGCAGCTACAGCTACAGAGCCATTAAACCAAAACCTATATACCTATTGTGTGGAATCGGAAACTTTCTCACCCAGGAGATTTTCCGCCCGTGGTACTACTGCTGCTGCTGAAACCCAAGAAATCCGAAAGCACTGCGGATCTCTATTCCGCCAATTGCTTTTCAGACAACCTGAAAGGTGTAAACAAATGAAAGGGTGAGTCCTCGAAAGGTGTTACGGTCACCCCGAGCGGGTTGCGACCGGGTGACCCGGGGCTCCGGTTTTGGCCTGCGGGTCACGTTTTTCGGCGTTCAGACGGCTCCCGAGCCCTATCCGAGTATCATTTTGGCGAACCCTTCCGTATTTTAGGTCGTGTGGGTCCCCCGGACGTTTGCGCCGAAAATATTTTTCTGGCGCCGGGGGGTTGTAGGGGTAGTCAAGGGAAGTACAACGGGGTCGGTATCGTTCTCGAGACCTCGGTTTGGAAAACCGTTTGTGGTTTTGGAATCGTGGGAACGTCCAGGAGCTTTTTACGCTATAAAATATTTTTGGGGCGGGACGTTCGCTGTGAAGGCATGTGCCCTCTCCCGTAGAAGGCATGTGCCCTCTCCCGTAGAATGCAGGTGCCATCTTCCGTAGAAGGCATAGGCCCTCTTCCGTAGAAGGCATAGGCCCTCTTCCGTAGAAGGCATAGGCCCTCTTCCGTAGAAGGCATAGGCCCTCTTCCGTAGAAGGCAGAGTGCCCTCTTCCGTAGAAGGCAGAGTGCCCTCTCCCGTAGAAGGCAGAGTGCCCTCTTCCGTAGAAGGCAGAGTGCCCTCTCCCGTAGAAGGCAGAGTGCCCTCTTCCGTAGAAGGCATAGGCCCTCTTCCGTAGAAGGCATAGGCCCTCTTCCGTAGAAGGCATAGGCCATCTTCCGTAGAAGGCATAGGCCCTCTTCCGTAGAAGGCATAGGCCCTCTTCCGTAGAAGGCATAGGCCCTCTTCCGTAGAAGGCGAGTGGCCTCTCCCGTAGAAGGCGGGGCCCTCTCCCAAAGAAGGCATGGGCCTTCTCCCGAAGAAGGCATGACTTAGACAAATTTCAGATTTCTGGTGGATAAGGATAACTCTTAAGTGTTGACCAAAGGGGAAAGGACACTTGTCATGCCCATATTAATGATGTAAAGGAAAGAGGACACTTGTCATGCCCATATTAGAGATGGAAAGGAAAGAGTTTTAAAGGATTGTGGAAAGCGTACAGGAGCTATTTTCATTTCATTTCTCCTTCTGTTTCGTTCATTTCTCCGACTCGTTGCCGCCATAGCCTCCATTTTCTTCAAGCTTTGGGTTCTTCATTTTCTTGGCTGAAATTCACCATGGGTGGACTCCAAAAAGTGGTAAGCTTCCTCCCTTGCTCTCTTTTCTTGTTGGAAACAAGAATCGGATGGAAAAAGAGAAGGATTTGTGAATTATGGGTTTGTTCTTAGCTATGAGCTAGGATGATTTTCTTCCTCCCATCTTTTAGTATGTTGTTCTTGGGTTGTATGGGAGTGATAATCAAGTGTTGGATTTTGGAAAACACACCTTGGGTAAAAATCCCCAAATTGCCGAATTTGTTGGAAAATTCTATGTTGATGTGTATTTGGCTCCTTGATTCATGCTTCAAGTATGTTAATCCTAGCATGATTCTAAGCTTATGTATGGATTCAATTTGATGGAAAATATGTTGAGTTGAAAACCCCATTTGGCCGAATTTATGAGATGATGTTCATTGTTGGATTTTGTTGTTTTGGATGCAATTGGATAGCATTCTTGGTTTAGAAGTGAAATTGGTGATTAGTATGATTAATTGGAAGTTTGAATGGATTGATTTGGAAGTTGGATAAAATTTGGCAAAGAAGCCGAATTATTGGATAATTCTTTTTCCATGTTGGGGTTTGATTTTGGTTAAATTGGATGCTAAGATGGTATTGGGGTTGGATTTAGGTGTGGTTTGATATTTGAAACATTGATTTCGGGTATGAAATGGAAAAGTTACTATTATGCGGATTTATCGGAAAATGTCGGGTAATGAAGGATTTTTAAGGTTGGATTTGATCAGTTCTGCTTGTTGGATTATGTTTGACAATGTATAATTTTGCATTGTCTACGTTGGTTCTGAATTCTGACATTTCTGTGGGAATCTGGAATTTTACGGAAATTCTGCCGGATTTTCGGTTTTGGGGTCGGGGGTGTAGTTTGGTAGTATGGTTGGTAAGGTTGCTAATTCAGCTTGAATTGACAGATTCTGAGGTTCGGAAGTTAGAAAAAGAGAGGTTTTCGGGTTTCGGGTCGTGGTTTGGAAATCGTCCAGAACCGGTCAAATACTCTGGAATTGTGAGGTAAGGGTTTGGTTCTGCTATTTTTGGTAAGATAGGTGTATGTTTAGTTTCACTTTCTGTTCTGCAAGTATTTCGGTATTATATGCCTAGGGCATATTCTGTAGTCTGTAGGTGTATGTATTGTTGCACTTCTGTTTTGCAGGTATTTCGGAAATTTCTGCTTTAAGGTACGTTCTGTAATTTGTAGGAGTATGCCTTATGGCATACTGTGTGCATTAACCCTACGGCAGTTGAGGTTCGCTACCCAGTGGTGCACCATGCTTCTGTAATAGCTTCGGCTTCTGACTCCCTAAGAGGGAGGCTGTCGTTCTGAGTGGTTATAAGGGTATATGGCGAAGTAGTATCGCACAACCTTCGGTATTCTGATCTGATTTTATTACATGCATGATCTTCTGTATTCTGTTGCAAATATTCTGTATATTATTATCTTTCTGTTTTGCAGGGTTACATATGCTTATCTTACCCCAAATCCCTTACGGGGTCCTTTTAGGACTCACCCTTTTTGGGTTCTGTTTTTGGATTTCGGTAGGTGCAGTAGCGGCCAGTAGGTAGGTTTCATGAGGCTTCGCCTTGGGGTTGGCTCTGTAGTTGCATGTGCATACTTTCCGGTTTCTTTGTGATGATTGTATATTCGTATATACTTATATATTCTGTTCTGTGCATGTTCTGAGCGCTTGGCGCTTGCTAGACACCTTAGGTTCTGTGAACTCTGTATGTATCTATGTTTGGTGCGTAAGCACTCGTCCATGGAGGGCGAGGCTTACTCTGTTGCTGATGCATGAATTGTATGTTTTGATTTTATTTTAGTTATACGTATGAAATTTTGTTAGGTTGCTTCTTCTATCGCTTCTCTTCTCGGGTCCGCTACGCGTGGCGGGTCTCGATGGACCTGCCACCTTGTGTTCTTCCGGCTTCCGCTTCCGACGTCCCGGTGCCCCGCCTCCGCAACCGGGCTCGGGTGGCGTGTGGTGACAAGTTGGTATCAGAGCAGGTAAGTGACCATATTGGTCGTCAGTGGTGACTTGTAGTGACGACTATTGTTGTACATTTTATTTTAGAATGGTTTGGTACGGAGATTGGCCACCTCCTTACTTGAACCACTTCAAAATAAAATTGTGGAACAAAGTTGATCCTTCAAGTTATCCTGATTGTTGCAGATTTCGGAACTTGGGATTTCTGGATTCTGGTAAGATTATTACGATCGAGGGATTGTGGAAAAGTTTCAGGTACGTAAAATTGTGTGTTAGGAAAAGATTTGGTGAAATAAGCATGAACTGCTTCTGTGATTCTGTGAAATGCATGATTTTATCATTAGAAATAATAACCGTGTCAAATCTTGCATTGCACTAGAGAGCCTTAGAAAATCTGCCGCTAGCTTCGTAGAGATTAGGAGTGACCGATTTTTGGTCTCTTGGACTCTGTTTGGTCTGAAATTTTTGAGATATGGTTAACACGCGTTGATAGCGTGTTTTGGTATCGGAGGCGGGACTGAGATCCCACACCTCCGTGGAATAGGATACGGGTTCGGCGTAACCCGTGGTCCGAACAACCACACTCACCGCCCGAGGTTTAGCGGTCGTAGGGACCCCTCTCGATTTGGTATTACCGCCACCCTAGCCTGGTTCGGAGGCGGCAGATGGCGGGGAAAATCTGTTATGCCACGGTAAGGGCATTTTGATCAGTGTGGTGATAGCAAGACTTAAGCCACCGCTCGCCATAGTTTTGGGATCGGTAAGTGAGTGACTCGACAAGGGTGGTCACTACGACACCTAGACTTCTCGTCGGTCCTATTAACGACGAGGAGATCTGGGCACCATCTGCGAGGTCGACTCTTGGAGAGGTTTGAGTTTGAACCCCCGAGGTTCAATGACCGAGAAGGGTGCGGGGTAGTAGAGATTTGGTCTGCAGGAGTTGATAAACTCGGGAGGCTACATTTTCCACTAGCGGTGCGGTGGGGATGTAGCCAGAATCTGTGTCGAGCACGGTTTGATGAGTTTCATCGGTGAGACAGACAGTCGGAGAGTATGAGTGAGAGTTTGATCGTCTGGTTTGCTACTTACCGTAGTACTATGGAATGGAAGAATAGAAGGCTAAGAGGTTTATTCGTTGACTGCGCCCGAGTTCAGGTGGGCTTTGAGACCTTTAGACATTACTTTGTTTCGGGAAGCGGTTATTAGGGCTCAAATCCTCGAGCAAGAGGTGGTTGAGGGTTGTCTCACCTTGCAATGAGGTCAGGGAAGTACGGAGGGGCTCCACACAGCTGGGACCCCGGCAGATTTCTGGACGGCCGAACAGGTCTGGGCAGTTTAATAGAGGTAGAGAGGGAGCACCACCGGCACGATCCTGTCCGACTAGTAGTAGGTATCACCTCGGTCGACTTTGTTACAGCCACCCTCCCGATGTTTACGCTGCGGTCCGACACTCACTGGGTAGGGGATTGCCCTCTCGACTGTAAGGCATGGTACTTTGTTTCTGAATGAGGTGTCGGTTCATGCATTATTTGATACGGGAGCATCTGTTTCCATTGTAACACAGAAAGGTGTTACATCTCTACATCTGTCTGTTAGTACCTTGCCTCAAACGCATTCAGTAAAAACTGCAGGAAGTCGGTTTTTTACAATGAGATGGTTCGGGGTTGTACGATATCTGTAGGCGGACATCTGATGGTATTGGATTTGTTGGTATTAGACACGCCGGACTATGATGTTATTCTTGGAATGGACTGGCTATCCAAGAACTCTGTGCACGTTGATTGTGCAAACCGTACCATTATGGTTTCTGGAGAGGTACTACCTCTCACGACTCGACTGGTTTGACTATCGCACAACACAAGAAGGAGCTGCATTCGGATCACCGCCGATAGTTGGTGTAGGGAATGCTATGATCTGAATGAAGCTGGTATTAGGTTGAAGTTGGATGGTTTACCGTTGGTTCGAGATTTCCCACGGTATTTCCGGAGAAGTTGCCGGATTACCATAAGAGCGGGAAATTGTGTTTGACATCCACTGCAATGCATCGCTCTCGATATCTATTCCTCCTTATCGGATGCCCATTTCGAGATGCAGGAGTTAAAGAGGCATTGGAGGAATTACAGCAAAGGGCTTCATCCGACCGAGCACTTCACTGTGGGGTGCTCTGGTTTTGTTTGTTAAGAAGAATGATGGGACACTCCGACTTTGTATTGATTACAGACGGTTGAATACTCTTACTGTGAAGAATAAGTATCCGTGACCGAGGATTGACGATCTTTTTTATTAACTTCGGGGTTCGAGAGTTTTCTCAAAGATGGATCTCCAATCTGGGTACTTTCAGCTTAGGGTGAAGAAAGAGGACATACTTAAGACTGCTTTCCGCACCCGATTTGGACACTTTGAGTTTACGGTCATGCCATTCGGGCTGACCAATGCCCCAGCGGCATTCATGGATCTGATGCATCGGGTGTTCCGACAGGACTTGGACTCATTTTTGGTGGACTTTATCGATGATATTCTGATTTATTTTTGGGATGAGGACTCGCATCGGGAGCATCTGAGGGTAGTTCTGCAGACACTTTGGGAACATCAGCTTTATGCTAAGTTCTCAAAGTGTGAGTTCTGGATTCGGGAAGTCACTTTTCCGGCACACATTTTATCTCGAGCATAGTCCATGCGTGGATCCAGAGAAGGTGAGGGTAGTTCGGGATTGGAAACAACCTACCACGGTGCACGGAGATCAAGAGCTCCTCGGGCTTAGCAGGATTTTATCGGAGGTTTGTACTGGGTTTTTCTATTCGCATTACCGCCACGCGGTTGACCAAGAAGGGTCAACCGCTTATCCGGTCCGATAGATGTGAGCAGAATTTTCGTGAGTTGAAGCGGCGGTTGACTAACGCTCCGATTCGACTCTTTCAGATCCGATCTTGCCATATGTGAATTATACGGATGCTTCCACATCTGGTTTGGGGTGTGTGTTGGGGCAGGAGCGTTTTGTGGTAGCTTATGGGTCGAGGCAGCTGCGACCGCATGAGCTGAACTAACCGACACATGATCTGGAGTTGGCTGCAGTGATTTATGCGCTGAAACATTGGAATCAATATCTGTTTGGTAATAAATTTCAGATTCTTACCGACCATAAGAGTCTGAAATATCTGTTTACGCAAAAGGAGCTTAATTTGAGGCAGCATAGATGGCTCGAATACATTAAGGACTATGATTGTTGTATCGAGTACATCTCTGGCAAGGGCAACACGGTTGCCGATGCACTGAGCAGGAAGTATACCGGGTTAGTTAAGGGAGGAAATGTTGGGGACTGATCTGAGGAGAGAGATTTGACGTGCCTTTGGCACAGGTGGCAACTCTGGGAACGTGCTCAGGTGTACACACTTACCATACATTCTGAGTGGCTTGATAGGGTGCGCGAGGCGCAGGGTAGAGATCCGGGGTTGAAGAAGTTGTCTGAGAAGACAAGGGATCTTTATTACCGACGTTTCAAAGATAGGCGGGGATTGCTATACTTCCGAGACCGCCTTTATGTACTAGAGGATCGGGAGTTACGGAATGAGATTTTAGAGGAGGTACACCCGAGCGGTTTGAGCATCGAAACGGGCGGGGACACAGCAGACTTTGCCCAATCCAGTCTGGAAGAGGGGTACTGTTACGATGGACTTTCTGACTGCACAGCCCTGACACGGTCTCGCCACGATGCGATCTGGGTTATTGTGAATTGCTGACAAAGTGCGCACACTTTCTGCTTATTCGGGTCACAGACCCCTTGGAGAAGCTTGCCCGGCTTTACATTAGGGAGATTGTACGTTTACATGGAGTACCAGACTCCATTGAATCGACCGTGATCCGCGTTTTACAGACGGTTCGGATTGCTTTTCATGAAGCATTGGGCACGCGACTCCATCTGAATACAGCTTATCACCCACAGACGGACGGGCAGTCGGAGCGGGTGATTCTGATATTGGAGGATATGTTGCAAATCTGTACTTTGGATTTTGGAGGAGTTGGGACTAGCAGTTGCGTTGATAGAGTTCTCGTACAACAATTGCTTTCAGACTACGTTTGACATGACACCATATGAGGCGTTGTACGGGAGGAGGTGTATGACACCACACTGTTGGACAGATGCGTCTGATAGGGTTGAGCTGGGACCCGAGCTTTTTGAGGAGACTACGGCGAAGATCAGATTGTTACAGGCGCGGATCAAAACCGCGAACGACTACACCACTGCTTATACGAACCGCCGCCGTAGGGCTCTTGAATCTGAGTTTGGTGATAGAATTTGACTGGAGGTAGCACCGTTCAGAGGGACAGTAAGATTTGGTAGGCGGGGCAAGTTACCCCGAGTTATATCGGTTCTTATGAGTTTCCAGAGTAAGTTGTTAGGTTGGTTTTCCCCCCCCCCAACTGGGTCTGTTTTATGTGATATCTTCCAGGATAGGCTGTTGTGGATAGGTTAGATTTAGGTTTAGTACTGTCTGGGGTTGTCTGGTAGAAATACCGGCGACTGACTCGGGGTGCAATAAGATGCACCCGGAGGGTGGGACGCCGTGAGGCTCTGTATGGTAGTCTAAACTACCACTCCCGCCGCACCAGTACGGTGGTCCGATTGTTCTGGGTTAGAGGAATGTTTATATTTTCTGGTTGGTAGCGACACCTGTCTGGTTGGTTCGGGCTACTCTTGGAGGACCAAGAGTTCTAAGGGGGAGAATGTTACGGTCACCCCGAGCGGGTTGCGGCCGGGTGACCCGGGGCTCGGTTTTGGCTGCGGGTCACGTTTTCGGCGTTCAGCGGCTCCCGAGCCCTATCCGAGTATCATTTTGGCGAACCCTTCCGTATTTGAGGTCGTGTGGGTCCCCCGGACGTTTCCGCCGAAAATATTTTTCTCGCGCCGGGGTTGTCGGGGTCGTCTCGGGGCGTCTGGCGGGTTCGGTAGCGTTCTCGAGACCTCGGTTTGGAAAACCGTTTGCGGTTTTGGAATCGTGGGGACGCCCGAGCTTTTACGCTATAAAATATTTTTGGGGCGGGACGTCACTGTGAAGGCATGTGCCCTCTCCGTAGAATGCATGTGCCATCTTCCGTAGAATGCATGTGCCATCTTCCGTAGAAGGCATAGGCCCTCTCCCGTAGAAGGCATAGTGCCCTCTTCCGTAGAAGGCAGTGCCCTCTCCGTAGAAGGCGAGTGCCCTCTTCCGTAGAAGGCAGTGCCCTCTTCCGTAGAAGGCAGTGCCCTCTTCCGTAGAAGGCATAGTGCCCTCTTCCGTAGAAGGCGAGTGCCCTCTTCCGTAGAAGGCGAGTGCCCTCTCCCGTAGAAGGCGAGTGCCCTCTTCCGTAGAAGGCGAGTGCCCTCTCCCGTAGAAGGCGAGTGCCCTCTTCCGTAGAAGGCGAGTGCCCTCTTCCGTAGAAGGCATAGTGCCCTCTTCCGTAGAAGGCGAGTGCCCTCTTCCGTAGAAGGCGAGTGCCCTCTCCCGTAGAAGGCATGCCCTCTTCCGTAGAAGGCGAGTGCCCTCTCCCGTAGAAGGCAGAGTGCCCTCTTCCGTAGAAGGCAGAGTGCCCAAACCCGTAGAGGGCAGAGAGCCCTCTTCCGTAGAAGGCAGGTGGCCTCTCCCGTAGAAGGCAGGGGCCCTCTCCCAAAGAAGGCATGGGCCTTCTCCCGAAGAAGGCATGACTTAGACAAATTTCAGATTTCTGGTGGATAAGAATAACTCTTAAGTGTTGACCAAAGGGGAAAGGACACTTGTCATGGCCATATTAAAGATGGAAAGGAAAGAGGACACTTGTCATGCCCATATTAGAGATGGAAAGGAAGAAGTTTTAAAGGATTGTGGAAAGCGTACAGGAGCTAATTTCATTTCATTTCTCCTTCGCTTCGCTTCATTTCTCCGACTCGTTGCCGCCATAGCCTCCATTTTCTTCAAGCTTTGGATTCTTTATTTTCTTGGCTGAAATTCACCATGGGTGGACTCCAAAAGTGGTAAGCTTCCTCCTTGCTCTCTTTTCTTGTTGGAAACAAGAATCGGATGGAAAAAGAGAAGGATTTGTGAATTATGGGTTTGTTCTTAGCTATGAGCTAGGATGATTTTCTTCCTCCCATCTTTTAGTATGTTGTTCTTGGGTTGTATGGGAGTGATAATCAAGTGTTGGATTTTGGAAAACACACCTTGGGTAAAAATCCCCAAATTGCCGAATTTGTTGGAAAATTCTATGTTGATGTGTATTTGGCTCCTTGATTCATGCTTCAAGTATGTTAATCCTAGCATGATTCTAAGCTTATGTATGGATTCAATTTGATGGAAAATATGTTGAGTTGAAAACCCCCATTTGGCCGAATTTATGAGATGATGTTCATTGTTGGATTTTGTTGTTTTGGATGCAATTGGATAGCATTCTTGGTTTAGAAGTGAAATTGGTGATTAGTATGATTAATTGGAAGTTTGAATGGATTGATTTGGAAGTTGGATAAAATTTGGCAAAGAAGCCGAATTATTGGATAATTCTTTTTCCATGTTGGGGTTTGATTTTGGTTAAATTGGATGCTAAGATGGTATTGGGGTTGGATTTAGGTGTGGTTTGATATTTGAAACATTGATTTCGGGTATGAAATGGAAAAGTTACTATTATGCGGATTTATCGGAAAATGTCAGGGTAATGAAGGGTTTTAAGGTTGGATTTGATCAGTTCTGCTTGATGAATTGTGTTTGTCAATGTATAATCTTGCATTGTCTAAGTCAGTTCTGAATTCTGAAGTTTCTGTGGAAATCTGGGATTTTATGAAAATTCTGCCGGATTTTCGGTTTTGGGGTCGGGGGTGTAGTTTGGTAGTGTGGTTGGTAAGGTTGCTAATTCAGCTTGAATTGACAGATTCTGAGGTCCGGAAGTTAGAAAAAGAGAGGTTTCTGAGTTTCGGGTTGTGGTGTGGTAGTCGTACAGAATCTGTCTAATACTCTGTAATTGTGAGGTAAGGGTTTGGTTCTGCTATTTTTGGTAAGATAGGTGTATGTTCAGTTTCATTTTCTGTTCTGCAGGTATTTCTGTATTATATGCATAGAGAATATTATGTAGTCTGTAGGTGTATGTATTGTATCACTTCTGTTTTTCAGGTATTTTGGTAATTTCTGCTTTAAGGTAAGTTCTGTGATCTGTAGGTGTATGCCTTGTAGCATACCCGTCTGCATTAACCCTACGTTTGTAGGTGTATGCCTTGTGGCATACTTTGTCTCATAACCCTACGACAGGTTGTGGGTTCGCTACCCCTGGTGCACCATGCTTCCGTAATAGCTTCGGCTTCGACTCCTTTAGAGGGAGGCTGTCGTTCTGATTGGTTATAAGGGTTTATGGCGATTTATTATCGCACATCCTTCGTAATTCTGATATGTTTTATTACATGCACGATGTTCTGTATTCTGTTGCATATATTCTGTATATTGCTATCTTTCTGTTTTGCAGGGTTACATATGCTTATCTTACCCCAAATCCCTTACGGGGTCCTTTTAGGACTCACCCTTTTTGGGTTCTGTTTTTGGATTTCAGGTAGGTCTGGTAAGCAGCCAGCGGGGTAGGTTTCCGCGAGGCTTCTGCCTTGGTTGTGTTGAGCAGCAGCAGTACCTTGCGAGCTGGGATTTTGTTTACTTGGTCTGAATCCCACGCGAGGTATTTTTGATGTTTAGGTCTAGGGTTGGCTCTGTAGCTGCATGTGCATACTTTCTGTTTCTTTGTGATGATTGTATATTCGTATATACTTATATATTCATTGTGCATGTTCGAGCGCTTGGCGCTTGCTAGACACCTTAGGTTCGTGAACTCGTATGTATCTATGTTTGGTGCGTAAGCACTCGTCCACGGAGGGCGAGGCTTACTCTGTTGCTGATGCATGAATTGTATGTTTGGATTTTATTTTAGTTATACGTATGAAATTTTGTTAGGTTGCTTCTTCTATCGCTTCTCTTCTCGGGTCCGCTACGCGTGGCGGGTCTCGATGGACCTGCCACCTTGTGTTCTTCCGGCTTCCGCTTCCGACGTCCCGGCGCCCCCGCCTCCGCAACCGGGCTCGGGTGGCGTGCGGTGACAAAGCGACTGACCCTCTCTAAGAGGTCGAAATATACGAAATGAGCGAGCGAAGCACGGTACCGGCTGGGGTCGCGATCCCCAAACTGTCGTAGGGTCACAGAAGTATATCGGCACCCCAAGTGCGGATATACGCAGGATGTCGGCACCCTTCAGTGCGGACACGAAGCAATGTCGGCACTCCGGTGCGGATACGAAACGAATCAAGGAGCACCGTGGCTTCTACGACCATACGGGTCTCGTCACAGAGCAGAACAAATAATAATAATAATACACAAACACAAACAGAAGTATCATTACCTGATAAACATATACGGAACAGAATAGGAACCCGGGCCTCTAAGGTCATCCGGGCCTTGAAACGGAACAAACATACATTTTACCAATTAAGCCCTTACCTCAGAAACGCTGCCCCGCAGCCCAACACTCGGAAGATCCCGACTCCCGACCCGAAATGCACAACTTGGCTCCTACGGTTCCACGCTACTCCTCCCACGCAGAATCAAGCTTATTCCCAAATCGTTCACACAAGTCCGAATCGAAATTCTCGTTCAGCTGTCCCGGTACAAATTTCGGCAGAGTTTCAGCTGCGTTTCCGACTACCCCCTGTTCACAAATGATCCACAGATACAGAATATATGTTCAAAATTCACAGAATCAGCCAATATCATTGGCGCGAAAACCGAGGCTCGGGCCGGGAAAAATGGCTTTCACACCGAGCCTTTTTGACAAAACCAATTACACCATCGAATCGAACTTCGCTCCGATCACAAATATATCCTTACCTTTCGAATCCACCGTTGGATTTTGCACCAAATCTTTGAGCGGATCTTTGTAGCACTTCCGCCACGTTTACGCTCACGCTCTGTTATCAAACATGCACAAGAAGGTGCGGGAGCGTTTAGAAACCAAGAAATCAAACAAAACTTGTGATTCCATAATCACTTCCAAACTTCAGCAGCTCACGGTTTACAAACCGGGCTGAACCTTCACAAACCGACCTCAGATTATTCATTTACACAACACAAGGATCGTTTTGACATACTTACCTCGAAGCTTCGTCGAGAAACCTCCAAGTTCACCTTTGAGCTCAACATGGCGCAACAATGGTGAAAGAGAAACGGCAGGAAGGAAGAAGAAGAAAGAAGTATGGCTTTTTTTCCATTTTTATTTCCTTTTATACTTGTTTTTCTTCCTTTTTCTTTTCTTTTTTTTTCCTTCTTTAAATTAAGAAGGGACAAGTGTCCCTCCTATCCTTTTCCTTTTCCTTTTCCTTTCCCTCCTATCCTCCCATGCTCCAATAATTTCCATTTTGTTACCAAATACAATTTAACTCCCAATTTTCCGAAAGTTCCAATTCTTTTGCCCAAAAATAATTACCGAATTCCAAAATTAATGAAATTCGGACACAATCTTCAGAATATTATAACATTCACAGAACATTTTTCAGAAGTTCATTTACCATTCCGGAGTGTCCTACCGAGCTCGCTGAACCCGAACCAAAACCCGACGTGCGAGCGTGTCAACCTGAACCGAAATTCCGTCACTCCAAAATTCTATAAAAATACCCATAAATTCCATCTTAAATTATAACACAACTTACCCCAAAGCCGTCAGAAAATTTCCATTCCGAACCCCGGGAGTCGCCCGGAACCGAACGTCCCGCCCCAAATATTAAACTCTACAACCACCTCCGGGACGTCTCCACGACTCCAAAACTGCAAACGGCTTCCCAAACTGAGGTCTCGAGAGCGCTACCGAGCCCGCTGTACGTCCCGAGACGACCCGACAACCCCGACGCGAAAAATATTTTCGGCGGAAACGTCCGAGGACCCACACGACCTCAAATACGGAAGGGTTCGCCAAAATGATACTCGGATAGGGCTCGGGAGCCGTCGAACGCCGAAAACGTGACCGCGAGCCCGGAGCCGGGTCACCTTGGCCGCAACCCGCTCGGGAGTGACCGTAACACGTTTTTTCTGAAATTTTCTACATGTTGAGGCGCCACACATATGGGGTATGTTTCTTGGTTTCTAAACGTTGTTTATGTGTTTCTGGATCAGTTCTGAAAAGGAGTTTGAGCTGAATCGATTCCGGAGTGCTACCGAAATCGATTTCTGATTTTCTACACGGGAACCCAACTTCAGATCTGTTAAGAGGTAATGATATATGTTGTTCACGATGTAAAGTTATGCACCTTTGTAAAGTTATGCACCTTTCCGCTGATCAAATTTTGTAAATGAGATTCTGTATGAAAAACCGTTAACGTCTGAAGTTCTTGTGTGTGGCGGAGTTGCTCAGAACTGTGATTTTATGGTTCCTGGATGTTTATTTTGTGATCTTTTGATGAATTGTCAACTGGGAGTTAGGCAGAAACTAAGCCGAAACTTTGCCAAAATTGGTTTATGGGAATCGGCGCGGGAGCCCGGTTCGGGAATTTTCGGTGTATAAGGTAAGGGTTAAGTTTTCCATGACTCTGCATTTTGAGATGCTTATATATGCGCGTCGGGGTAACTCGGGCTGAGTTCGAGTTGAGGGTGGGGCCCGGTGATACCTAACTCAGTTTATGGCATAGGCTCAGGTATGCGGGTGGACGCTCCGAGATAACTTGTCCGACAAGTTACCTCTTGTTATCATTCAGGGTAACTTATTCGCCAAGTTTCCTTCTGCATTTCGGCATCTAGATTGGTACGGCGCAGGATAACTTGTCCGACAAGTTATTTCCCGTCATCACTCGAGATAACTTGTCTGACAAGTTACCTCCTGCATTATGGCATTTGGATCTATTCTGCGCAGGATAACTTGTTTGGCAAGTTATCTCCCGTCATCACTCAGGATAACTTGTCCGACAAGTATCCTTCTGTATTCTGCTATCTGGATCTGTTCTGTCGGCGGGATTCGGACCCGGGCTCTTACCATGCCTCTATAATTTCGAAAACCTCTTCGTAAGGCTAAAATCCTCATAGGTTTGCCGATTCTCGTCTCGACAACTAACATTTCGACACCATATTTATTATTATATGTATATACATTTCCGTTTGTATTTGTGTTTTACTGCAGTGTATCGATTCCCGAGTATTCTGGAATTCTGAGACACCAAATCCTATGCCTGACCCTTACTGAGTTCTCAACGAGGACTCACACTTATATATTTACACTTTTTCAGGCTCGTTGGATAAGAAGCCAGAGGAGTAGAGTCTCTCAGTGCTTTTCTGGTGTTTGATTTTCAGGTATTGTTAATTCCGAGCCTGACTTATGATTTGGAAAAAAGGTAGTCCCGTTTGAGATCTTCTGCTATTCTACAAGATACGATTCTGGTTTGAGCACATTCTTCGAGAACCGGGTGTGTCTTGTTATTTGTTTAGCGGCGGTTACCTACGTGGAGTTGCTTTTTGAGTATCTTGGTGCACCAGATCCCTCAACACTTGTAGGTATTCTGGATATTAGTTTCTTAATCTGTATATGTGAACGCAAAGTTAGGTTGCATCACATATGTATCGTTATAAGAATTTATGTATTCTGCTGCATTTTGAGGCATGCGGGGCAGAACTTCTGTTGTCATATCTGTATGTATGTGTGTTATAGTCACCCCGAGCGGGTGGTGACTTTGATGTTCCGGGGCTCCGTTTTAAACATGCGGGCCATGTTTTCAGTTGGTCAGACAGATCCCGGACCTTTTCTAGGTAACATTCTCGGGCCACATGACCCTTTACATGTTATATTATTTTGTGACATACATGACATAGAGCTATCTTCCCGAGCTCCTTATAACCTCAGTTATTTGAAACACTCTGTATAGGCTAGTCGTGTGTGGCAATAGTAACCGCTTTCTCTAAGTCGTAGTAGTTAGTAGCGTTGTTCGAGTGTGGCGGTAGTCACCCAATGGAACCGCGAAAGCTGCGACCTGAATTAATCCGTCCTTACATAATCCTCATGGGTAAGGAATTGGGCCTTTTCTAGTTCGATAGAACTTAGTAAAAAGGATTCGGGAACCTACCATAGGCCTTCTTCTTTCAAGAAACCACCCATTGCATATAGTGACCTAGATCCATCCCGTAGGTTTTTCCTTATGTACTTATATATGTGTGTGATTTCTTTACCATTATGTTACATTGATTTTTGTTACTAATGACTTATTCCCTTTTGTCGCATGAATTGCATATTAGGCAACACATAGCACAATCTTTCGATACCATGGACATCTTGGATCTACTTCCGTCTAATGTCGGCGAGACTTCTCCCTATTTGCTAGAAGACCCAGTTGAGTGCTATGGTTATTTCAGAGGAGTTGCAAAAGATACATTGGGATTATTTATCTGCCAAAGATGCCATCAATCTTAAAGCCCAGGTCCATCTATGATTGGAACAAAATTCTAAGGAAGAGCTCTGTCAGATATGGAAGTCCTAGACCAACTTTGAAAAAGACGTGTTCAATAAAGAGTTTGGCCATATTGCATACCTCCTAGAAGTCGGAATTGAAGAGGTCATGTTTCGCTCCGCCAAACAGTTCTAGGACCCATATTACCGATGTTTCTCATTTGACGAAATGGATTTGATGCCTACTATTGAAGAATATGGGGTCATTTTCAACATCTCTCACAACTATCCAACTGATCCATATCACCATGAAGAAGGTTGTAAGTTGCTAAGGTCTTTATCTCATTTTCTGGGTATTAAAATGGATGACCTCAACATCGCACTGCATCCCTCCACACATGTAGGTATTCTGGATATTAGGTTCTGAATCTGTATATGTGAACGCAAAGTTAGGTTGCATCACATATGTATCGTTATAAGAATTTATGTATTCTGCTGCATTTTGAGGCATGCGGGGCAGAACTTCTGTTGTCATATCTGTATGTATGTGTGTTATAGTCACCCCGAGCGGGTGGTGACTTTGATGTTCCGGGGCTCCGTTTTAAACATGCGGGCCATGTTTTTGGTTGGTCGAGATAGATCCCGAACCTTTTCTAGGTAACATTCTCGGGCCACATGACCCTTTACATGTTATATTATTTTGTGACATACATGACATTGAGCTCTCTTCCCGAGCTCCTCATAACCTCATTTTTTGAAACACCCGGGCCAGTAGTGTCCTTGGCGAGGGCTCCGTGAGCAAGTGCCCCGCCGCAGTATCCTTGGCGGGGGGAGTGTCCAGGATGACGCATCCCTCAAGAGTGCTAAGGCATCGCTGTAGGGGTGATGCGAATCCGCGATACCATAGTTGGTTGAGAACAACTTATATGACATGTTTTCTAGAGGCAACATCGCTAGTCTCCGCAACTGAGGAGTTGGCGAAGGCGGTCAAGTGACCTCTTCTGCGTTCATGAACCGGGATGCCGTGCTCAAGAACTGTTCCATGTTGCGGAGAGTTCCTCAAAGGAATCAAACCGCTTCTTGCGAAGGGTGGCATACCAGTTTGCCGCGGCCCCTATGAGTGTGGAGCTGAAAGCCCTACAAAGGGTGTTGTCATATGCCCTCGCGATAGCCATTGCAGAGACATAATGTTGCAAATAAACATCTAGGTCTGATAGACCGTCGTAAGCGTCTAGCTTGGGCTGACGAAATTGATCCGAAACAGGGGTATTCAAGACCCGTTGAGTGAAGGGCTGGGTCCAGAGGTGACCCAAACCCATCCTGGTGAAATTATGAACACTAGACCACTCCTCCCTTTTCTCCATTTCTTCTATCCGCCTAGTAAGTGCTATAAGCACAGACGGAGGAGGATCAGAATGACTTGTTGAGGGGGGGTGGCAGGACGCTCGGGTTGACTGGTTCGCAGTGTCCCCGCGCTATCCAAAACGCTCCTGAGAGTACCAGCGAGTGTTTCGCGCAAGTTATGAGCAACCGCCTCCGAAATTGATTGCAAAGTGGCCGGATCAAGGCACTCGGTGGAGGATTTGGTGGTGGAGTGTGCTCTGGGCACGTTACGGTTAACGTGGGAGGAGCTCTCCTCCGTCGAATGAACCGAGAGTTTGCTCGGTTGTGCGCGGACGTTGTCCGGGGAGGTTTCCGTTGATGGATCGTTGTTGGCGCCTACTCGTGCTTCGAGTGTTGGCATGGCTTGTTACTTGTGGTTTTTGATATGGGTTTTTCGATGAGAACTTTCATTCCCACAGATGGCGCCAAACTGATAGCCGCGTTCCTGAGGCAGGTGCGAACACCCAGTTGAATGATGGATGGTGTTGTCTTCTTGAGAGCTTTAAGCTTGCGGTCCAAAGTGATCTGTAAAGGATGAAGAGAACACTTAGGAGTAGCAAGAGAGGAGTGGGGGGGCGTGTAGAAGCTTACCCAGTTTTGGGTGGACATCACCCTATTTATAGGGTGATGCCAGGAGGAGCCTCCCCCAGTTGAAGCCTTGGCCAGGCTGGAGACAAGTCTGTCAGACTTTAGGAGATAAGGCAGTTGTGATGATGAAGATCTCAACAAACCGCCTTAGGAGATTCGCTTGTCAGAGAATGGCGTGTGATCCTGGTGAAGATCACTTAGGCTCGTGCTGACCTCCTTATTGGTCGCTTAATGTCAGATGACAGCAAGCGGCTGTGAAGGCCAGTAAAGGGGCGAAGGCCCAGATAAGGGGCAAAGCCAATAAAGGTATAAGGGCCGCACGAACTTGAGTGCAAGGGCCCTGTCTGGCGGGGCCAGTACAGGCATGAGAGAAATCACGAAGGTGAGTTGAGACCGCAAGGGCGAGACCTGCTAAGGCGAGTGAGACCGTGAGGGCGAGACCCGCGAAAGCATACCAAGGTTCGTGAGACCCCGACGCCTTTGTCCGCAAATATAAGAGAGCAATGGAGCTGAAAGGGGCCAACGAGGCGGCCTTGTGCAAGTGCTTCAAGTAGCTTTAGGAGGTCCGGCCTCCGCTTGGTACAACTCGCTTCTCCCGAACTCGGTGTCATCGTTCGGGACACAGCCACCAACTTCACAACACACTTCATCGGATGAAAGAGGTCAGCGAAAAGGGCCATCCAGATGTTTGACATCAAACAAAGACCGAACGAGAGTATTAGGGTGTTCGTCGAGAGTTTCAACCGAGAAGCCGTTCACGCGTCGATCGGCGGACAACATTCGCATCATGGCATTCACGAAGGCGCTCATCCCCAATTCGCGCCTGGCTTACGAGTTATCTCGGAAGAACTTCACGAGCGTCGAAGAAATGTATGCTGTCACCCAGGAGCATATGATTGCTCAAGAGATGTTGTCTCAGCGCGAAGGAAAGCAGGACAACAGAGATAATCGGGAACCGAGGAAGGAGAACCCGAGGAACCCGTCAGTCAAGCCGGGAATCGGGAGGACCGAAGAGACCTTTCGTGAGAAATCCGATCTTCACCCCCTTAATACGCCTCGGGCTAGTATCCTCGCTGCCCTCGAGAGACAAGGTGCCGGAATATTAATCGCCCAGGTGGCCATGCCAAGGGGCGAAGCGTGATTCGTCCAAGTATTGCCGATTTCATAGAGACACCGGCCATGGCTAACTCAGTGCCATCAGTGAAGAGGTACATAGAGCACCTCATCAAGAGAGGCTCCACGGGAATATCAAGATGCCTCGGAGCGAAGAAATTTCCCGAGGCAAGGGGAAGGCTGAAGAAGATTCTTGGGACCGAACAAAAAGGGAAAGAGAAGATGGCCCCGCCACAACCTACCGGGATCCCGAACACCAAAACGACCACCCTAGTGTCAATCGCGAGGAAGAGGAAAGCACGGGAGATAGCCTCTTTAAGCTACGGAGATCCATCTTCGAGAGTCAAACGAGCGGACGGGTCTGAAGTACGTCTCCCGCATTACGACCCGCTCATCATCACCCTCCGAATCGGAACCATAGATGTCAAGAGGGTTCTCTGCGATGACGGTTCCAATGCAGACGTCTTTCAGAAAGCCTACGAAGGCCTCAAGCTTAAATCAAGCCGATTGAATCCCGTCAAGACAAGAACCTACGAGTGGGCCCAGATGAAATACCGTGTTAGGCTCCATTGAGCTCCCGCGCGTGTTACGGTCACCCCGCGGGTTGCGGCCGGTGACCCGGGCTCGGTTTTAGCTGCGGGGTCACGTTTTCTGGCGTCAGCGGCTCCCGAGCCCTATCCGAGTATCATTTTGGCGAACCCTTCCGTATTTGAGGTCGTGTGGGTCCCCCGGACGTTTCCGCCAAAAATATTTTTCTGGCGCCGGGGGGTTGTCGGGGCCGTCTCGGGACGTACAGCGGGTTCGGTAGCGTTCTCGAGACCTCGGTTTGGAAAAACCGTTTGCGGTTTTGGAATCGTGGGAACGTCCTGAGCTTTTACGCTATAAAATATTTTTGGGGCGGGACGTTATTTGTGAAGGCATGTGCCCTCTTCCGTAGAAGGCATAGGCCCTCTTCCGTAGAAGGCATAGGCCCTCTTCCGTAGAAGGCATAGGCCCTCTTCCGTAGAAGGCATAGGCCCTCTTCCGTAGAAGGCATAGGCCCTCTTCCGTAGAAGCCATAGGCCCTCTTCCGTAGAAGGCAGGAGGCCCTCTTCCGTAGAAGGCATAGGCCCTCTTCCGTAGAAGGCATAGGCCCTCTTCCGTAGAAGGCATAGGTGCCCTCTTCCGTAGAAGGCATAGGTGCCCTCTTCCGTAGAAGGCATAGGTGCCCTCTTCCGTAGAAGGCATAGGTGCCCTCTTCCGTAGAAGGCATAGGCCCTCTTCCGTAGAAGGCATAGGCCCTCTTCCGTAGAAGGCATAGGTGCCCTTTTCCGTAGAAGGCATAGGCCCTCTTCCGTAGAAGGCAGGAGGCCCTCTTCCGTAGAAGGCAGGAGGCCCTCTCCCGTAGAAGGCAGGAGGCCCTCTCCCGTAGAAGGCATAGGCATGACTTAGCCAATTTCAGATTTCTGGTGGATAAGGTTGACTCTTAAGTGTTGACCAAAGGGGAAAGGACACTTGTCATGGCCATATTAAAGATGGAAAGGAAAGAGGACACTTGTCATGCCCATATTAGAGATGGAAAGGAAGAAGTTTTAAAAGGATTGTGGAAAGCGTAGAGAGCTATTTTCATTTCATTTCTCCTTCGCTTCGTTCATTTCTCCGACTCGCCCGCCATAGCCTCCATTTTCTTCAAGCTTTGGATTCTTTATTTTCTTGGCTGAAATTCACCATGGGTGGACTCCAAAAAGTGGTAAGCTTCCTCCTTGCTCTCTTTTCTTGTTGGAAACAAGAATCGGATGGAAAAAGAGAAGGATTTGTGAATTATGGGTTTGTTCTTAGCTATGAGCTAGGATGATTCTCTTCCTCCCATCTTTTAGTATGTTGTTCTTGGGTTGTAGGGGAGTGATAATCAAGTGTTGGATTTTGGAAAACACACTTTGATGAAAACCCCAAATTGCCGAATTTCTTGGAAAATTCTAAAATGTTGTGTGTTTGTTATCTTGATTCATGCTTCAAGTATGTTAATCCTAGCATGATTCTAAGCTTATGTATGGATTCAATTTGATGGAAAATATGTTGGGTTGGAAACCCCATTTGGCCGAATTTATGAGATGATGTTCATTGTTGGATTTTGTTGTTTTGGATGCAATTGGATAGCATTCTTGGTTTAGAAGTGAAATTGGTGATTAGTATGATTAATTGGAAGTTTGAATGGATTGATTTGGAAGTTGGATAAAATTTGGCAAAGAAGCCGAATTTTTGGAATGATTCTTTTTCCATGTTGGAGTTTCATTTTGGTTGAATTGGATGTTAATATGGTGTTGGGGTTGAATTTAGGTGTGGTTTGAAGTTTGAAACGTTGAATTCGGTTAAGAAATGGAAAAGTTGCAATTAAACGGGATTATCGGAAAATGTTGGGTAATGAAGGGTTTTAAGGTTGGATTTGATCAATTCTGCTTATTGGATTATGTTTGACAATGTATAAGCTTGCATTGTCTACGTTGGTTCTGAATTCTGAAGTTTCTGTGGAAATCTGGAATTTTACGGAAATTCTGCCGGATTTTCGGTTTTGGGGTCGGGGTGTAGTTTGGTAGTGTGGTTGGTAAGGTTGCTAATTCAACTTGAAATGACAGATTCTGAGGTCCGGAAGTTAGAAAAAGAGAGGTTTCGGGTTTCGGGTCGTGGTTTGGAAATCGTCCAGAACCGGTCAAATACTCTTGAATTGTGAGGTAAGGGTTTGGTTCTGCTTTTTTTGGTTAGATAGGTGTATGTTTAGTTTCATTTTCATTACTGCAGTATTTCATTATATGCCTAGAGCATATTCTCGTAGTCCGTAGGTGTATGTATTGTAGCACTTCATTTTGCGGTATTTCGGAAATTTCGCTTTAAGGTAAGTTCGTGATCTCGTAGGTGTATGCCTTGTAGCATACCCCGTCTCAGTAACTCCTACGTTTGTAGGTGTATGCCTTGTGGCATACTTTGTCTGTTAACCCTACGACAGTTGTGGGTTCGCTACCCCAGCTGGTGCACCATGCTTCTGTAATAGCTTCGGCTTCTGACTCCCTAGAGGAGGCCGCTGCCCGATTGGTTATAAGGGTTTATGGCGATTTAGTATCGCATATTCTTCGGGATTCTGATCTGTTTGTATTACATGCACGAGGTTCTGTATTCTGTTGCATATATTCTGTATATTGCTATCTATCTGTTATGCAGTTTTACATATGCTTAACTTACCCCAAATCCCTTACGGGGTCATTTTATTACTAACCCTTTTTGGGTTCTGTATTTGGGTTTCGTAGGTCTGGTAAGCAGCCGCGGAGTAGGTTTCCGCGAGGCTTCTACCTTGGTTGTGTTGAGCAGCAAGACCTTGTGGGCTGGGATTTTGTCTACTTGGTCTGAATCCCGCGAGGTATTTTAACGCTTAGGCCTAGGGTCGGCTCGTAGCTGCATGTGCATACTTTCTGGATTATTGTGATGATTGTATATGTATGTATATATTCTGTTCTGTTCCATGTTCTGAGCGCTTGGCGCTTGCTAGATACCCTAGGTTCGGGGAATTCTGCATGTATCTATGTTTGGTGCGTAAGCACTCGTCCCACGGAGGGCGAGGCTTACTCTGTTGCTGATGCATGAATCGTATGTTTTGATTTTATTTTAGTTATATGTATGAAATTTTTGTTAGGTTGCTTCCACAATCGTTTCGCCTTTCGGGTCCGCTACGCGCGGCAGGTCTCGATGGACCTGCCTTTCCTATTCATTCCGGCTTCCGCTTCCGGCGTCCCGGCGCCCCCGCCTCCGCAACCGGGCTCGGGTGGCGTGCGGTGACAAGTTGGTATCAGAGCCAAGTTAAGTGACCATATTGGTCGTCAGTGGTGACTTGTAGTGACGACTATTGTTGTACATTTTATTTTAGAATGGTTTGGTACGGAGATTGGCCACCTCCTTACTTGAACCACTTCAAAATAAAATTGTGGAACAAAGTTGATCCTTCAAGTTATCCTGATAGTTGCAGATTTCGGAACTCGGGATTTCTGGATTCTGGTAAAAGTATTACGAGTAAGGGGATTGTGGAAAAGTTTCAGGTACGTAAAATTGTGTGTTAGGAAAAGATTTGGTGAAATAAGCATGAATTGCTTCTGTGATTCTGTGAAATGCATGATTTTATCATTCTGAGAAGTAACTTCTGTGTCAAGTACTGCATTGCACTACTGAGCCTTTGAAAACTGCTGCTATCTTATGTAGAGATTAGGAGTGACCGATTTTTGTCTGGACTCGTTTGGTCTGAAATTTTGAGATATGGTTAACACGCGTAGACAGCGTGATTTGGTACCGGAGGGCGGGACTGGGATCCCACACCTCCGTGGAATAGGATACGGGTTCAGCGTAACCCAAATTTGTGGTCCGAACAACCACACTCACCGCCCCGAGGCTTAGCCGGTCGTAGAGACCCTCTCTCGATTTGGTATTACCGCCAGCCTAGCTGGTTCGGTCAAGGCGCAGTAGGCAGGGGAAAATCTGTTTATGCCACGGTAAGGGCATTTTGATCAGGTGGTGATAGCAAGACTTAAGCCACTGCTCGCCATAGTTTTGGGATTGGTAAGTGAGTGACTCCGAGGAGAATGGTCACTACGACACCTAGACTTCTCGTCGGTCCTATTAACGACGGGGAGATTCGAGGCACCACCGACGAGGTCGACTTTTGGAGAGGTTTCGTGGTTTGAACCCCCGAGGTTCAATGACCGAGAAGGGCCATAAGTAGTAGAGACTTGGTTTGCAGGGGTTGACAAACTCCTGGGGAGGCTACATTTTCCACCAAAGAAGGCGGGGATGTAGCCAGGATCTGCGTTAGGCACAGTTTGATGAGTTTCATCAGGGAGACAGGATTGTCGGAGAGTTTGAGTGAGAGTTTGATCGGCTGGTTTACTATGTACCGTAGTATCAAGGTATGGAAGAGGAGAGGACCAAGAGGTTTATTCGTCGACTGCGCCCCGAGTACTGGTGGGCTTTGAGACCTTTAGACATTACTTTGTATCGGGAGGCGGTTCTTAAGGCTCAACTCCTCGAGCAAGAGGAGGTTGAGAGTCACCTCACCTCGTAGCGAGGTCAGGGAAGTACGAAGGGCTCCACACAGCTGGGACCCCGGCAGATTTCTGGACGGCCAAACAGGTCTGGGCAGTTTAATAGAGGTAGAGAGGGAGCACCCGGCACGATCTTGTCCGACTAGTAGTAGGTATCACCTCGGTCGACTTTGTTACCGGCAGGAGGGCCGATGTTTACGTTGCGGGTCTGACACTCACTGGGTACGGGATTGCCCTCTGACTGTAAGGCAGGGTACTTTATTTCTGAATGAGGTGTCGGTTCATGCATTATTTGATACGGGAGCATCTGTTTCCATTGTAACACAGAAAGGTGTTACATCTCTGCATCTGTCTGTTAGTACTTTGTCTCAAACGTATTTAGTAAAAAACTGCAGGAAGTCAGTTTCTGTTTTCTAATGAGATGGTTCGGGGTTGTACGATATCTGTAGGCGGACATCTGATAGTATCGGATTTGTTGGTTTTAGACACGCCGAACTATGATATTATTCTTGGGATGGACTGGCTATCCAAGAATTCTGTGCACATTGATTGTGCAACCCGAACCATTATGGTTTCTGGAGAGGTACTACCTCTCACGACTCCGACCGGTTTGACTATCGCACAAAGACGAAGGAGCTACAGATTCTGGATCACCGCCGATAGTTGGTGTAGGGAATGCTATGATCTGAATGAAGCCGGTATTAGGTTGAAGTTGGATGGTTTACCGTTGGTTCGAGATTTTCCGCAGTATTTCCGGAGGAGTTGCCCGGATTACCACAAGAGCGGGAAATTGTGTTTGACATCCACCGCAATGGGTCTCGCTCCGATATCTATTCCTCCTTATCGGATGCCTATTTCGAGATGCAGGAGTTAAAGAAGCAACCTTGGAGGAATTACAATGTAAGGGCTTCATCCGACCGAGCACTTCAGCGTGGGGTGCTATGGTTATGTTTGTTAAGAAGAATGATGGGACACTCGACTTTGTATTGATTACGAGATGGTTGAATGCTCTTGTTGGGAAGAATAAGTATCCGTTACGAGGATTGACGATCTTTTTGATCAACTTCGGGGTTCGAGAGTTTTCTCAAAGATTGATCTCCGATCCGGGTATTTTCAGCTTAGGGTGAAGGATGAGGACATACCTAAGACTGCTTTCCGCACCCGATTTGGACACTTTGAGTTTACGGTCATGCCATTCGGGCTGACCGATGCTCCAGCGGCATTCTTGGATCCGATGCATCGGGTGTTCCGACCATACTTGGACTCATTTCTGGTGGTTTTATTGATGATATTCGATATATTCTCGAGATGAGGATTCGCATCGGGAGCATCCGAGGGTAGTTCAGACACTTTGGGAACATCAGCTTTATGCTAAATTCTCAAAGTGTGAGTTCTGATTCGGGAAGTCACCTTTCCGGGACACATTATATCCGAGCATGGTCTGTCTGTGGATTCCAGAGAAGGTGAGGGCAGTTCGGGATTGGAAACAACCTACCACGGTACGGAGATCGGGAGCTTCTTAGGAGTTAGCAGGATATTATCGAGGTTTGTACTGGGATTTTCTATTCTCGGCATCTCCGCTTACGCAGCTTGACCAAGAAGGGTCAACCGTATTTCCGGTCCGATAGGTGTGAGCAGAATTTTCGTGGAGTTGAAGCGGCAGTTGACTAACGCTCCGATTCTCGACTCTTTCGCATCCGATCTTACCGTATGTGAATTATACGGATGCTTCCACATCTGGTTTGGGATGTGTGTTGGTGCAGAGCGTTTGTGGTAGCTTATGGGTCGAGGCAGCTGCGACCGCATGAGCTGAACTAACCGACACATGATCTGGAGTTGGCTGCAGTGATTTATGCGCTGAAACATTGGAATCAATATCTGTTTGGTAATAAATTTCAGATTCTTACCGACCATAAGAGTCTGAAATATCTGTTTACGTAAAGGAGCTTAGCATGAGGCAGCGCAGATGTCTCGAATACATTAAGGACTATGATTGTAGTATCGAGTACATCTTCGGCAAGGGCAACACGGTTGCCGATGCACCGAAAGGTGAAGTATACCGGGTTGGTTAAGGGAGGAAATGTTGGTGACCGATCCGAGGAGAGTGATCTGACGTGCCTTTGGCACAGGTGGCAGCTCTGGGAGCGTGCTCAGGTTATTACACTTATTATACATTCTGAGTGGCTTGATTGAGTGCGCGAGGCGCAAGGTAGAGATCCGGGGCTAAAGAAGTTGTCTGGGGAGGATAAGGGGTCTTTGTTACCGACGTTTCAGTATAGGCAGGGATTGCTATACTTCCGAGACCGCCTTTATGTACCAGAGGATCAGGAGTTCTGGAATGAGATTTTAGAGGAGGCACACTCGAGCAGTTTGAGCATCAGAAACCGGCAGGGACACTGCAGACTTTGCCCATTCCAGTTCGGGAGTGGGGCAATGTTACTATGGACTTTCTGACTGCACTGCCCCTGACACGGTCTCACCATGATGCGATCTGGGTTTTTGTGGATTGGCTGACAAAGTGCGTACACTTTCTGCTTATTCGGTCATAGCACCTCTGGAGAAGCTTGCCCGGCTTTACATCGTGAAGATTGTACGCTTTACATGGAGTACCAGACTCCATTGAATCTCGACCGTGATCCGCGTTTACAAAGACGGTTCGATTGCTTTTCATGAAGCATTGGGCACGCGACTCCATCCGAATACGCTTTATCACCCACAGACGGACGGGCAATGGAGCGGGTGATTCTGATATCGGAGGATATGTTGCGAATCTGTACGTTGGATTTTGGAGGAGTTTGGGACTAGAAGTTACTTTGATAGAGTTCTCATACAACAATTGCTTTCAGGCTACGTTTGACATGGCACCATATGAAGCGTTGTGCGGGAGGAGGTGTATGACACCACACCGTTGGACAGATGCGTCGATAGGGTTAAGCTGGGACCCGAGCTTTTGAGGAGACTACGGCGAAGATCAGATTGTTATAGGCGCGGATTAAAACCGCGAATGACTGCACCACTGTTTGTACGAACCGTCGCCGTAGGGCTCTGGGATCTGAGTTTGGTGACAGAATTAGACGGGAGGTAGTACCGTTCAGAGAGACAGTAAGATTTGATAGACGGGGCGAGTTACCCCGAGTTATATCGGTTCTTATGGGTTTCCAGTGTAAGTTGTTAGGTTGGGTTTTCCCCCAATCAAGCTTCGCTTTTATGTGATACCTTCTGTGATAGCCTGTTGTGGATCGGTTAGATTTAGGTTCGACTGTCTGCGGGGTTGTCTGGTAGAAATACCGCAATCGACTCGGGTGCAATAAGATGCACCCGGAGGGTGGGACGCCGTGAGGCTCAGTATGGTAGTCTAAACTACCACTCCCGCCGCACCAAGACGGTGGTCCGATTGTTCTTAGTTAGAGGAATGTTTATATTTTCTCGGTTGGTAGCGACACTGTCTGGTTGGTTGAGCTACTCTTGGAGGACCAAGAGTTCTAAGGGGGAGAATGTTACGGTCACCCCGAGCGGGTTGCGACCGGTTGACCCGGGGCTCCGGTTTTGCCCAGGGGGCCACGTTTTTCGGCGTTCAGGCAGCTCTCGAGCCTTATCCGAGTATCATTTTGGCGAATCCTTTCGTATTTGAGGTCGTGTGGGTCCCCCGGACGTTTCCGCCGAAAATATTTTTCTGACGCCGGGGGGTTGTCGGGGTCGCCTCGGGACGTACAGCGGGCTCGGTAGCGCTCTCGAGACCTCAGCTTGGGAAGCCGTTTGCGGATTTGGAATCGTGGGAACGTCCCGGAGCCTCTTCCGTAGAAGGCATAGGTGCCCTTTTCCGTAGAAGGCATAGGCCCTCTTCCGTAGAAGGCAGGAGGCCCTCTTCCGTAGAAGGCAGGAGGCCCTCTCCCGTAGAAGGCAGGAGGCCCTCTCCCGTAGAAGGCATGGGCCTTCTCCCGAAGAAGGCATGACTTAGCCAATTTCAGATTTCTGGTGGATAAGGTTGACTCTTAAGTGTTGACCAAAGGGGAAAGGACACTTGTCATGGCCATATTAAAGATGGAAAGGAAAGAGGACACTTGTCATGCCCATATTAGAGATGGAAAGGAAGAAGTTTTAAAAGGATTGTGGAAAGCGACAGAGCTATTTTCATTTCATTTCTCCTTCGCTCTGCTCATTTCTCCGACTGCCGCCATAGCCTCCATTTTCTTCAAGCTTTGGATTCTTTATTTTCTTGGCTGAAATTCACCATGGGTGGACTCCAAAAGTGGTAAGCTTCCTCCTTGCTCTCTTTTCTTGTTGGAAACAAGAATCGGATGGAAAAAGAGAAGGATTTGTGAATTATGGGTTTGTTCTTAGCTATGAGCTAGGATGATTCTCTTCCTCCCATCTTTTAGTATGTTGTTCTTGGGTTGTAGGGGAGTGATAATCAAGTGTTGGATTTTGGAAAACACACTTTGGATGAAAACCCCCAAATTGCCGAATTTCTTGGAAAATTCTAAAATGTTGTGTGTTTGTTATCTTGATTCATGCTTCAAGTATGTTAATCCTAGCATGATTCTAAGCTTATGTATGGATTCAATTTGATGGAAAATATGTTGGGTTGGAAACCCCCATTTGGCCGAATTTATGAGATGATGTTCATTGTTGGATTTTGTTGGTGTTGATGCAATAGGATAGCATTCTTGGTTTAGAAGTGAAATTGGTGATTAGTATGATTAATTGGAAGTTTGAATGGATTGATTTGGAAGTTGGATAAAATTTGGCAAAGAAGCCGAATTTTTGGAATGATTCTTTTTCCATGTTGGAGTTTCATTTTGGTTGAATTGGATGTTAATATGGTGTGGTTTGAAGTTTGAAACGTTGAATTCGGTTAAGAAATGGAAAAGTTGCAATTAAACGGGATTATCGGAAAATGTTGGGTAATGAAGGGTTTTAAGGTTGGATTTGATCAATTCGCTTATTGATTATGTTTGACAATGTATAAGCTTGCATTGTCTACGTTGGTTCTGAATCAAGTTTCGTGGAAATCTGGAATTTTACTGAAATTCACGGATTTTCGGTTTTGGGGTCGGGGTGTAGTTTGGTAGTGTGGTTGGTAAGGTTGCTAATTCAACTTGAAATGACAGATTCTGAGGTCCGGAAGTTAGAAAAAGAGAGGTTTCGGGTTTCGGGTCGTGGTTTGGAAATCGTCCAGAACCGGTCAAATACTCTGGAATTGTGAGGTAAGGGTTTGGTTCTGCTATTTTTGGTAAGATAGGTGTATGTTTAGTTTCATTTTCTGGTCTGCAGGTATTTCAGTATTATATGCCTAGAGCATATTCTGTAGTCTGTAGGTGTATGTATTGTAGCACTTCTGTTTTGCAGGTATTTCGGAAATTTCTGCTTTAAGGTAAGTTCTGTGATCTGTAGGTGTATGCCTTGTAGCATACCCTGTCTGTTAACCCTACGTTTGTAGGTGTATGCCTTGTGGCATACTTTGTCTGTTAACCCTACGACAGTTGTGGGTTCGCTACCCCAGCTGGTGCACCATGCTTCTGTAATAGCTTCGGCTTCTGACTCCCTTAGAGGGAGGCTGTCGTTCTGATTGGTTATAAGGGTTTATGGCGATTTAGTATCGCATATTCTTCGGGATTCTGATCTGTTTTTATTACATGCACGAGGTTCTGTATTCATTGCATATATTCTCAGTATATTGCTATCTTCTCGCTTTTGCAGGTTACATATGCTTATCTTACCCCAAATCCCTTACGGGTCCTTTTAGGACTCACCCTTTTGGGTTCTGTTTTTGGATTTCGTAGGTCCGTAAGCAAGCGGCCGGGGTAGGTTTCCGCGAGGCTTCTACCTTGGTTGTGTTGAGCAGCAGCAGTACCTTGTGGGATGGGATTTTGTCTACTTGGTCTGAATCCCGCACGAGGTATTTTAACGTTTAGGCCTAGGGTCGGCTCTGTAGTTGCATGTGCATACTTTCTGGATTATTGTGATGATTGTATATGTATGTATATATTCTGTTCTGTTCCATGTTCTGAGCGCTTGGCGCTTGCTAGATACCCTAGGTTCGGGGAATTCTGCATGTATCTATGTTTGGTGCGTAAGCACTCGTCCACGGAGGGCGAGGCTTACTCTGTTGCTGATGCATGAATCGTATGTTTTGATTTTATTTTAGTTATATGTATGAAATTTTTGTTAGGTTGCTTCCACAATCGTTTCGCCTTTCGGGTCCGCTACGCGCGGCAGGTCTCGATGGACCTGCCTTTCCTATTCATTCCGGCTTCCGCTTCCGGCGTCCCGGCGCCCCCGCCTCCGCAACCGGGCTCGGGTGGCGTGCGGTGACACCGCGATGTTCCTGGGGTCGGTCCCAAGGTCAACCCCGATACACGACGCCGATGGTCAAATGGCTTGTCCTCGATGTCCCCTCCGCTTACAATGCTATCATCGGGAGAGAAACCTGTGGCTATTCACATGAGGACCGACGTGAAATACCTGACCATCACGCTCGCCACGGATGAGGGAGACGCCGATTTACGTGAGCCAAAGAGAGGCCAAGGATGTCATGGCAATAGCTCGGAAGGATCCTACTCCGGGCTGCTCGAAGGAAGATAAGGGGGAAACGGATACCGAAGACGTCGTCTTGGAAGGAGATAGGACAACGAGAATTGCGAAAGACTTGCCCGAGGGCAGTAAGGAAAATCTTGTAAACTTGCTTCGAATGAATAAAGATTTGTTCGCCTATTCTCCGAGTGACATGCCCGGGATCGACCCGAAGGTAATACAGCACAGCCTGCACATCAATCCGAATACCCATAAGGAAAAGAAATAACGCTCCATTCAAAAGGGCCTTCATCAAAGAGCAAATTTCGAAACTCCTCGATGCGGGAGTCGTAAGGGAAGTATCATATCCCGAATGGTTAAGCTATCCCGTGGGGGCAACCCGAGAGGATAGCAACAAGTTGCTCATGTGCATCGACTTTACTAACTTAAATGATGCTTGCCCGAAGGACTCATATCCAACCCTCCGATCGATAGGCTTGTGGATTCCACGGCCGGACACGCGAGGCTCTCTTTCCTTGATGCTTACAGCGGGTATCATCAGATAAGAATGAACCCGGCAGACGAAGAAAAGACGTCCTTCATAAGCGACGCCGGGACGCACTGTTATACGAGAATGCCCTTCGGACTGAAGAACGCCGGAGCAACTTACCAAAGATTGATGGACAAGGTATTCTCCGGACAGATAGGAAGAATTCTCGAGGTTTATGTTGATGATATCATCATCAAAAGCAAGGAGGAAGAAAATCTAATCCGCGATATTGAAGAAGTGTTCGGGCAGATCCGAAAGTATGGAATACGATTGAACCCGGATAAGTGCGTTTTTGGAGTAACGTCCGAGAAATTTCTCGGATTTATGGTGTCCGAGCGCGGCATCTATTCGAATCCCTCAAAGATCGAAGCTCTCCTAAACGTGCGAACACCTTCATCTAAAAAGGACGTGCAGAGACTCCTCGGGAAGATCACGGCCCTCTGCTTTATATCTCGATATGGAGACAAGTGCCGTCCCTTCTTCAAACTCTTGATCAAAGAAGGTGCGGAGCCCGGTAGAATTGGGGTACGAAAAGGTGAGAAGAAATCTAAGGACGAGAACGCAAGGGAACGAGCTAGGTTCAGCTTGGAATCCCGAATGTCGAAAGCTCGGGAGGAAATCGAGCCTACCTCTTGGAAATGCCTACGCTTCGGCAACCGACCGAGGACAGACCCTCATTGTCTACTTGGCGTAGGAGAAAAGGCCGTTAGTTCGGTACTTGTTCAAGAAGATGACCAAGGAAAGCAGTGGCCGGTCTACTATGTAAGCAAATCATTGCACGGGGCCGAGCTCAACTATCCGATGATCCAGAAAGCGGTGTACTCTCTGGTCCTATCAGCCAGAAGACTGAAGCCATACTTCCTCGGGTTTTCTATCATTGTTCGAAGTAATGTCCCTATCAAGGACATCTTAAAACGGGTAGACCACTCCGGAAGGCTGTCAAAGTGGTGCGTAGAACTAAGCGAGTACGAGATCAAATACGAACCTCGAAGAGCAATCAAAGCGCAGGCATTGGCGGATTTTATCGCGGAATTACCCAAGGAATCCGAAAGTGAGGATTCTTTGAACGAGGATAGTCCGGCCTGGACCCTACACGTGGATGGAGTTTCGGATCGAACAAGCAAGGTGCCGGACTAGTTCTCGAAGGCCCAGAAGGAATGAAGGCTACTAAGTCAATTAAGTTCAACTTCCCGGTAACGAACAATGCAGCCGAATATAAAGCCCTTATCGCTGGTCTGGAATTAGCCAAAAAGGCGGGAATCCGATCACTGAAAGCGTGTAGCGACTCAAACCTCCTCGTTCAGCAGATGAATGGGGAGTACGAGGTCAGAGAACCAAGTCTCAAGAAATACGCCGAGGTAGCTAGAAAATTGGCCGCGGATTTCGAGAAGCTGTCTATCGAGAAGATCCCGAGGTCTCTCAATTCGGAGGCCGATCAGCTGTCGAAGTCAGCCTCCTACGACGAAGTAAGGAGTGAGCCTTGTGTCGAGTACCCCCGGATAGGCTGCATTACCTCGGGATGGAGGACCCCCTATTGGAAGTACCTCGATGAAGGGGTACTCCCGGACAATCCAACCGAAGCCGCCAACATCAGGAGAAAGGCCAGCAAGTTTGTCATAATTGGGGATAGTATGTACCGTAAGGGATTCTCTTCCCCGTTGCAAAAATGCGTCGGAGAAGGAGACACCGAGGACATTCTGAGAGAAACCCATGAAGGCACCTGCAGGTCGCACATTAAGTCGGACGCATTAGCAGCGGTCATACTAAGGCAAGGGTTCTTTTGGCCTACCCTCAAGGAAGACGCAAGGAGACTAGTAAACAAGTGCAAGAAGTGTCAAGAACACGCTCGAATACAGAGAGTCCCCTCGAGTACGTATCGTCCTCGGATTACCCTATACCGTTCGCCGTATGGGGAATTGACCTGATCGGGGCCTTGCCTACCGCCCCGGAGGACTGAAGTATTGTGTAGTCGCCGTAGACTACTTCACCAAGTGGATAGAAGCCGAACCACTGGCTACAATTACGGCTGAAAACATTCGGAAGTTTTTCCGGAAGAACATCATATGCGAGTTCGGGTGCCCGAAGGTCCTTGTTGCCGATAACGTAGCTCAGTTCACTGACGGTGGATTCCAGGATTTCGTCGAGGGATTCGGAATCAAGATTCATTTTGCCCGGTCGCCCACCCGCAGAGCAATGGCCAAGTGGAGGTATCCAATCGAACGTTGAAGGATGGTTTAAAAGCAAGACTTGGAAAGGCAAAGGGAAAATGGCCCGGAGAACTCCCCCATGTTTTATGGAGTTACCGGACCACGCCCCGAAGGTCAACTGGAGAAACCCCGTTCTCTTTGACATACGGGACCGAGGCACTGATCCCGATTGAAGTAGCGAATTCCTCCCTCAGAACCGAAGTGTTCGAGGAAGTAGCGAATGAGCAAGGTTTACGGGCAAATTTAGACTTACTAGAAGGAAGAAGAGATGAAGCAGAGTTGCGAAGGAAAGCTTTTCAACAAAGAACCGCATCTGCAACAAATTCAAAAGTGAAGGCAAAAAATATCAAAGTGGGTGATTTGGTCCTACGGCAAACCAAACTGGGATCCCGAAGACCGAAAGGGGGCGCGTTCGCACCGAATCGGGAAGGCCCATTCAAGTCATCACCGAAGAAAGGAAAGGAGTTTACAAGTTATCGGATCCCGAAGGAAGGGAATTGGCTAACTCTTTCCATTCCGAAGCATTGAAGAAGTATTTTGTATGACCGGGAATAATAAAATACTATTGGGTTCGAAACAAGTGTTGATCCAATCCTTGAATATTTCATTGACAACACCCGAGGACAGACTACAAAAATGTTATCCTTGATAACGCCCGAGGACGGGATTACAAAAATGTTGGCAAAAATGAAAAGAGTACATCACTGAGGATCCGCAAAATCGTCAACGGTTACTGGTTCGGGTGGGTGCATAAATTCGTCCCCGTACCAGCTGGGATCCTCTTCGGGCTCCTCATTCCCGTCAAGCCCGGACAGGTCAACATGAGGGTTGCGCTCAACGATCTGCTTCCTGGCCAAACAAAACCCGAAGGTATATTTGTCAACGGCCATATCCACAGAATCCTTCAGCGCCTTCTGATACTTCGGGATCTTGGCCTGAACTACAGCAAGCTCATCCCGAAGTCTCTGGATCTCCTCATCCTTGACTCGTAGCTCGTGCTCATGATGCTCTTTCTGATTGGCGAAGTCAACCTGGACCTTCTCTTTTTCAGTCTTGAGCAAGCGAGCTTCTTCCCGAAGAGCGTCCTCTGAATGGCGGTGCTCTTTGACCGCGCTTAAAAAAGCAACCTCAGCCAAAGCGAAATCATCAGCTTCGGTCGAGCTGAGGTTCTCCCGAATGTGTGAGCCTTCGGGAAGCTCGAGTTTGGAGGAGGTACGGGAATGCCGCAAAGAATCGCTCATAGTGGTGGACTCGCTGGATCAGCTTAGCCACCACAGCTATGGCTTTGGTCGCCCTTTGCTCGGCCTCCGATCGGATCCGGTTTGATGCTCGGGTGATTCGGGAAAGCCACCCGCCCATTGTGGCCACCTGCGCATCGTAATGAAGGATTATTTTCCCGCGGTATTAACCCGAAAGCCCAGACTTAGGAAATAAGCAACCAAGTACTAACCTGGTACCCGAGGACGGCCACTTTTGAAGCGGCGACGTCCAAGTCAGGATAGAAGTGCTCTAAGCACTCCATGGTTCGGGCAGTGGCGGTCCCCTCAAAAAGCTCGGGAGCCATATCCTTGACGTCTTCATCATCAAGGATGTTTTGATCCTCGTGGATCAGCCACCCCGGCTCCCGAGGAATGAGATTGCTCCCGAATTGCGAGAGCTTCTCGTCCCGCATCCGCCTCCTCTCTTCCTGGCACTCTTTCCAGTCCGGACCTAACGTACAAAAATGAGATCGAACCACGTCATGCAGCGGGTCTTCACCGAACATTCGGGACAGATTTCCGAATAAGTTCCAAAAGCAGAGATTGCGTAACTTCACAAACTGGTTACCTAGTTGAAGCTCGATTGGTGGGACCTCCGGGGCGCTTTGCTCGGTCATCCTCGAGGCTACAAACTTCCCCCTAGCCCTCCTGATTCGTTCGGGGAAGTTCTGCAGCATATCATATACATCATCCCGAGTAGGCTGCCCTTCCATATGAACCGGGGATGGAACTTCCCCGGCAGACTTCTCAGCATCAACCGAAGGACCCCTCTTCCGCTTCTTCTCAGCTGCGGCGGGCCTCGAACCACCGGCTTTAGAGCTCGGTTTCTTCTCCTTCGCGTCCCGAAAGATGGCGCTAAGATCAAACTCGGGCTCCATTTCTGCAAAAAGGGGAAGAATTAGTTAATACCAAACGAATGCATCTATGAACAGAAGAACGATATAAACCTTTCTTGAAATCCTCGAAGGATGTCTCGCCCCGAAGACGATGCACCAAGGCCAAGTCTCGGGTCGAAGGGGGAGACTCCCGGATGCCCAACTCCCCCAAGTCCCCCTGAATAATACCCAAGTGAGAAAGGACCCCTTGGGTAATCAGCCTCCAGTACAAAGGAAAGGGGAGGACTTCCTTCGGTCCATCCCCGCACCAAGGAGCAATGGTCCGGATTTTATTGTCGAACCGGTCATAGTTCTCCTTGGCAGCAGTCGCCGAGGACTCTGCACGTCCGGCAGTCCCCCTACCTTCTGCGCAGTTTGCAGCCCCATGACGCATCAAGGCTTCATGAAGAAAAATTCCCGATGCCATCCCTTGCGGCTGGTTGGCAAATTCCAAACGAAGTTGAATTTTACAAGAGGAGGACCCCGGCATCAAGAAGTAGAAACAGTTCCTCGGGACCACATTCACTTTATAGTACTGGAGGAAAGTGGATATGGTTGGCTCTATCTCGAACAGAGCACAGAGAATGAGATAGGCGTTTATGTGGCAGTAGGTATTCGGGCTGAATTGGTTAACGGCGAGTCCGTGGGATTCCGCCAACTGCCGAACAAATGGGTGCGGGGGAAAGCGGAGCCCGCACAGCAGTTGATCCTTGAAGATCACCAACCAGCCTTTCCCAGGCTCATATGCCCGGCATTCCGGAGAAGGAACCCGAGTACGAACCGTCATCGGGACAAAATAAGTGGACTGCCACTCTTTTATTAACTCCGGAGTTGCCTTACTCCGGTAGTTCTCTATCTCGGACCACCAACCTTCGGGAATCTCGCCCTTGGTCTCTAAAAGGCAACCTGAAGGACGAACAGTAGAAGGGGTGGGAAAAGTAAGGGCCATTCTCATGTACCTCGGGTAAATGGCCGGAGGAGACAGGGGCGGCTCGCTGGAAGAAGATTAAGAGACGGGCTGACAGCAGCGGCGTCAACAACTCGACGGTGGAGTCGGTAGAATTGATGGACGGCGGACGAACCTTTGTAACCGTCCGGTACGGTGGTTTCTCCGAGGAAAGGGGGGAAGAAGTCTTCTGGATTAGATTCTTCAACAGTCCTCCACCTCTTGAAGATACTAACAGCCTCCTGGAGCGTGGGATTGTCCGTCGTGATTTTATTGTAAGAAGAGAAGAGCTTGAGAGATGCAAAATGAAAGTGAGGCTCAACTCACATTTATAGAAAAGATCGGGCAGATGAATCGCCAAACGACATGTGATCTCCACCGTCGATTCAAAAATAACCGTTGGGAATACCAACCGTGGCAGATCCCGAATGAGAAAATCTCAGAAACGATTCAGAAGCCCGAACATTGTTCGAGACAAAAGGAGGAATCAACATCCTCAGTTTCCCGAACACAATGGTACGGGAAACGATTCAGAAGCCCGAACATTGTTCGAGACAAAAGGAGGAATCAACATCCTCAGTTTCCCGAACACAATGGTACGGGAAACGATTCAGAAGCCCGAACATTGTTCGAGACAAAAGGAGGAATCAACATCCTCAGTTTCCCGAACACAATGGTACGGGAACATTGTTCGAGACAAGGAGGAATTTACATCCTCAGTTTCCCGAACACAATAATATGGGAGATTACTCGGAAGCCCGAACTATGTTCGAGAAAAGGGGAATCCACATCTTCAGTTTCCCGAACACATCAGTACGGGAAACGACTCTGTTACCCGAACACAAGAGGAATCACATGCCCGAACAATGTTTTCAAAATACAGACTCAGTTACCCGAACAGAAGATGAATCAGATGCCCGAACAAAGAAAGTATCCCGAACCAAGCAGTTTCCCGAACATGACTCACAGACATTCTAAAATGGATCTTCAGAAAAAAACTTTGGACTCCTTTTAGTCGGCCAAAAGGGCTTGGGGGGGACTTGATGGCCGCCAGGCCCAAATACGCATAAAAGGCCTAACAAAAGGCCCACGCATAAGCCCGAAATAAGGGCCCCATTAAAAAACTAGTAAGTAATCCGAGTAAAGCTTAAAGGACATTCCCGAACCATACTTCCCGAAGTGCACATATGACCTAAAATATATAATCACCTTACATTGAGATATTACAATAATGCCACTGAGACATGGGACTATAAATACATTCACTATTCATACCTAAAGGGGTAACGTTTTACAACTACTCAACGCGACTCGTCAAATCACAACCTCAGAGGATCTCTCTATTCCTCGACAATCGCGCTCTAATACGCAAAGTCGACCTAATGGCTTCCGTCAATATCGTGACACGCAAGTCAAACCGGAACGTGGCGATCACGCGCACTGATTTGCCACCAAATACGACACTGAGGATTGTTTTGAGCTCAAGCGCATGATCGGAGATATGCTTGCTCAAGGCAAGCTCAGGGAATTCTTGCTTCATGACTCAGAGGGGGGTCGCAAGCGAGAAAGTAATCAGGAGGATCGCAGACAGGGGACCGCAGCGGGTCGCTCCCGTAACCCGGATCGAGAGGATCTAGTCCAAATTCCCAGCTAGGGGATGATCAGCGTAATCACGCAATGTGAAGGCGCAGCGCGAGACGCCGTTACATGAGGCGAGATCTATCGGTCGATCATACCTCAACTCATCCGCTCCACCGCAGCGATGTGAACTCCGTCCGCAATACCTCACGCGGACCCTTGGTCATCACCGCCCGCATTGCGGGATGAGACACGATAGAGTCTACATGGACACCGGGCTAACGCCAATGTTGTCTACAAGCACACCTTGTTGAAGCAAACGTGCCCCTATCACAAATCCAAGACGCGAAGGGGGCCACCTTTGGAGTGGGACGGGAAGAAATCCCAACCTTGGGAACAATCACACTCCCTTCATGATGATGGGGACCACCAAAGAGAAGAAGCAAGTCCGCCACTCTAGGTTTGTGGACTTCATTGTCCTTGATCTCCCACGCCATACAACGCCATCATTGGGCGTCACACCTGCATGCGAATTCCACGTCCGGCTGCGATGTACGGGCCCTAACTCGTTTTCCACACCGCGGCGGGAGATTCCTACATTTTCACAATCAAAACGTGGCCGAGGCAATTACGTCTCTGCCCTCGCGGACCTCCTCGCTCCCAAGCCATCGAGCCTAAGAGAAAGGCACCCATGGAGGAGACTGGGCCCGCAGTGAGGTCGCTCGACTTGTCCGGGCCTTCAAGAGGTTGAAATCTCTCCCGGCAAGAAGTTTCGGGTTGGAAACGACCTTGAGGAGCAAGACCAGCAAGCACTCATCCATCTCCTCCTTGCCAATAGCGATGTCTTCGCATGGATCCTCGACGACTTACGTGTGTGGATCCTGCTATTATATCTCATAAACTGAGTGTACTCCCCAGCTTTAGCCCGGTCAGGCAGAAAACTAGGGGTATGGCCCCCGTTCGTAAGGATTTTGTACGCACGAAAGTGCAAAACCGCTTAAGGCAAGTATAATCAAGGAAGTTCACTACTCTAAGTGGGTCGCCAATATAGTCCTCGCGGATAAGGAAGGTGGCCAGTGGCGACTTTGTGTAGACTACAAAGGGGTCAATAGGGCTTGCCCAAGGGATCCCTATCCCCTACCCTCTATTGATCAGCTAGTGGACTCAACCGTCCACCACTCGTCTTCTCTTTCTCGACGCGTATAGTGGTACCATCAAGTTATTATGGACCTGCAGGACGCGGTAAAACCGCCTTCACCATCGGCGAAGCCGTCTACCACTACATCCGGATGCCCTTTGGCTTAAAAATGCGGGGCCACTTTCCAAAGACTTGTGAATCAGGTCTTCGCGGACCAAATGGGCCAAACCTTGAGGACTATGTTGATGACATAGTGGTCAAAAGCAAGGCCACCGCATCGCATCTAGCAGACTTGGAAGAAACGTTCGCAAACTTTCGCAAGTATAACATGCGCTTAAACCCAAAGAAATGCATCTTTGGCGTAGGCGAGGGCAAGTTCCTGGGTTACCAGATCTCCAAAGGAGGGATTCATGCGAATCCCAAAAAGATTGAAGCTATCACCAGTCTTCGCACTCCCAGGGGACTCAAAGAAGTACAACAACTGGCAGGAAAGCTTATGGCCTTGGGACGATTCGTCTCTAAACTCAGCGACCGCCGCAGACCTTTCTTCGACCAAATCCGCAAGAAGAAGGCTTGCAAGTGGACAGAGGAATGCCAGGAGGCATATGACTCCATCAAGCAACAGCTTGCAAGAGCTGCCAAAGACTCAAGTGTCCTGCACTGTGCGATGACCTGGTTCTCTATATTGCCACCTCAAACAAGAGCGTCGCCTCGTCCTTATCAAGGATGAAGCTGCCAAGCAATGGCCACCTACTACACCAGCCACACCCTCTAGGCTACGAAGCAAGGTACCCTCCTCTTCAAAGGCTATTGATAGTCTCGTCCCTAAAGAAGGTCCGGACTCTCAGTTGATATGGTGGAGAAGATGATGTTCTTGAGACTCCAAGCTTGCTGCTTGAGTAATCAGAAAAGATAGGAAGAATACTCAGAAGTAGCAAGAAGGGAGTGGGGGCGTGTAGTAGCTTACCCAGCTTTAAGGTGGACATCACCCTTTTATAGAGTGATGCCGGGAGAAGAGCCTCCCAGGTTGAAGCCTTGGACAGTTTGTGAGACAAGTCTCGACAAGTCTGCTGATTTCAGGAGATAAGGCGGTGATGATGAAGATCTCAAAGAAACCGCCTTAGGAGATTCACTTGTCGAAGATAGAAGATCTTTGGCGTGTGAGCCAAGGTAAGATCACTCGTGCTCGTGCTGACCTCCCATTGGTTGCTTGAAGCCGATGGCCAAGTGGCCTGCAAGGCGAAGGCACCGCAGAGCAAGAGGCCCGCGAAGGCGGGAAAGGAGACCGCGAGGAGTAAGACCTCGTGTAGGTGATACTTATGTTTGTGAGGTCCTTGCGCAGGCGAGACCTGGAGACCTCGCGAAGGCGAGACTTAAGCCTGCAAGGGTTAGACCTTGCGAGGGCGTAAACGATTGGGTAGTGGACCAAGATGCCTCCCCCTGATAGCGGAGTATTGGGTGGGTCCTGTACTCAGTATGTAGCCAAAGTAAGGTTTTTTGCTCGAAGAGCTATGACCGTTGAAGACCATGGATGGGATTTTCCCACTTGGAAGGTCTGTGGGCACGCGAAGGCGGCTCTCGCAGAGACCTTTCTGAAGATACCGCAAGGGGTAAGCCCTTGGGTAGTGTACCCAAGGGGCACGCGAAGGCGGCTCTCGAGACCTTCCTCAAGATACCGCAAGGGGTAAGCCCTTGGGTAGTGTGCGATGTACCAAGAAGAGGATACCTGCAAAGTACTCACAAGCCATATGATAAGAGTGAAATAAAGTTCAGTTTACCTTAAGCTGTAGTTGTGGCCCTCCCGTGCCGCAAAGGGATTACCCTTGGGGCGGGGCGAGTTGAAGGTCAGTTGGGGATGAGACCCGCAGCCACCTGTGTTGAGGAGCCCGTGCGGAAGGTCCGGTGACGCGCGAGGCGACTTATACAAGGACCCCCGAAGGAGCCAAAAGGGATTACCCTTCCGCACCGCAAAGGGATTACCCTTGGGGCGGGGGTGAGTTGAAGGTCAGTTGGGGATGAGACCCGCAACTACCTCGTGTCGAGGAGCCCGTGCGGTAGGTCCGGTGACGCGCGCGAGGGCGAGTTTTACAAGGACCCCCCTGTCGGAGCCAAAATGGGATTACCCTTCCGCACCGCAAGGGGATTACCCTTGGGGCGGGGCGAGTTGAAGGTCAGTTGGGGATGAGACCCGAAACTACCTGTGTCGAGAATTCCGAGCGGAAGGTCTGCTGTGGCGTGCGAGGACGACTTACACATAGACCTCCCTGAAGGAGCCAAAGGGGATTACCCTTCCGCACCGCAAAGGGATTACCCTTGGGGCGGGCGAGTTGAAGGTCAGTTGGGGATGAGACCCGCAACTACCGTGTGGAGAAGTCCGAGCGGAAGGTCCGCCGTGGCGTGCGAGGACGACTTACACATAGACCTCCCCAAGGAGCCAAAAGGGGATTACCCTTCCGCACCGCAAGGGGATTACCCTTGGGGCGGGGCGAGTTGAAGGTCAGTTGGGGATGAGACCCGCAACTACCTGTGTCGAGGAGACCGAGCGGAAGGTCTGCTGTGGCGTGCGAGGACGACTTACACATAGACCTCCCTGAAGGAGCCAAAGGGGATTACCCTTCCGCACCGCAAGGGGATTACCCTTGGGGCGGGCGAGTTGAAGGTCAGTTGGGGATGAGACCCGCAACTACTCGTGTTGAGGGGCCCGTCGACCGGTCAGTGCAAGAGGGCGATTGAGAGGGCAATTGTTTTGCCATGGGATGCTGTAAGAGAAAAGCAGGTATACCAATTTATATTGGATCAACAAAGCAGAGCTTTAGGACTTACTTGGTCCGTGAAGTTTTTTGATCATGTGGATCGTGGAGAGATCTGCCTTAATAGGCAAAGGCGTGTCTGCGCCGTAGATAAAGGAGAAGGATGTCTCTTATGGCCCTCTTTGAGGGTATGGTTGGCGACCAAGTAGAGATAAAAGATTTCGCGGAGGCGAGCAACAAGGCCGTGAGGACCAGACTCGCGAAGGCGCCCGGTGCGGTCGGCTGGGGCCAATGAGATCAAGGCCCCATAGGCGAATGGCACCGGATTCGCTGCTGGCCGGAGACTCCGTAGATGGCAGCCATTTTAACACAAGAGTTGGTCTGCATCGGTGTCATATTTTGACCATCGCGCGATGTCCCTTTTCGGGGTATCCAGGCGGAGTCCCTTAAGAGTGTTGAAGCATTGTGGGAGGGATAATGACAAAACCCGTGAAGCCATGTTTTGTTTTATTAATGAGAATATGTCATATGACATGTTTTGCCAGTGAGGCAATATTGCTAGCCTTCGCAATCAAGGGTTGGCGAGAGTGGTCAAGTGACTTCCTCTACGTTCATGAACCGGGATGCCCTATGGAGAAACTGCCCATGTTGCCCGGGGTTGGTGTGTACCTCCACAAAGAAAAGAGACCCCAACGGAGACCCCGAATGACCGTGAGCAGGCGGGCCTCCTCTCCCAGATTTGGGACTTGGAGAGATTCCGCTTGGAACCGTTGAACGTATTCCCGAGGGATTCTTCCCTTTCGGCGTATCTGCAGGAGGTGTCCTGCCATTTTGGGAGGAGGCTTGGATACCATAAAGTGATTGGAAAAGCTGCGGAGAGCTCCTCAAAGGAGTCAAACCGCTTCCCGCGAAGGGTGGTAAACCACCCGCCGCAGCCCCTACGAGCGTGGAACTGAAGGCTCTGCAGAGCGTGTTGTCGTCCGCCCTCGCAATGGCCATCGCGGAGACGTAACGTTGTAAATGAATATCTGGATCTGATAAACCGTTGTAAGCGTCTAGCTTGGGTTGGTGAAACTGATCCGGAATAGAGGTCTCCAAACCCGTTGGGTGAAGGGTCGGGTCCAGAGGTGACCCAAACCCACTCTGGCGACGTTATGGACACTAGCCCCCTCCTCTCTTCTTTCCAGCTTCTTCTATCCGTTTAGTAAGTGCCATAAGTACAGATGAGGGAGAGTCAGACGACTTACTTGATGAGGCGGCGTAGCGAGGCGTTCGGTTGGTTGGTTCGCAGCTGCCCAACACCATCCGTAACGCCTCTTGGAGTAATCGCGAGTGTTTCGCGCAAGTTGTGAGTAACCGCCTCGGTGATTGTTCAAGAACGGCCGGATCAAGGCCTACCAAAGGAGTATTCGGTGGTGGAGTGTTTTGCTCTGGGCACATTTTGGTTAACGTGAGAGGAGCTTTCCTCCGTCGAACGAACCGAGAGTTCCCAGATTGTGGGAAGCCGTGGCGGGTGGATTCCTCCTTCCCGGCGGCTACGCCTACTCGTACTTTGAGTAGTTGACATGACTTGCCACTTGTGGTTTGTAATATGGGTTTATAGTAAGAACGTTTCGTTCCCACAGACGGCGCTAAATCGATAGTCTCGCCCCTAAAGAAGGTCCGGACTCTCGGTTGATATGGTGGAGAAGATGATGTTCTTGAGACTCCAAGCTTGCTGTTCGAGTAATCAGAAAAAGATAGGAAGAATACTCGAAGTAGCAAGAAGGGGAGTGGGGGCGTGTAGTAGCTTACCCGGTTTAAGGTGGACATCACCCTTTTATAGAGTGATGCCGGAGAAGAGCCTCCCCAGGTTGAAGCCTTGGACAGTCATGAGACAAGTCCGACAAGTCTGCTGATTTCAGAGATAAGGCGGCTGTGATGATGAAGATCTCAGCAAACCGCCTTAGGAGATTCACTTGTCGAAGATAGAAGATCTTTGGCGTGTGAGCCAAGGTAAGATCACTCGTGCTCGTGCTGACCTCCCCATTGGTTGCTTGAAGCCGATGGCCAAGTGGCTGCGCGGGCGAAGGCCTGCAAGGGGCGAAGGCCTGCAAGGGCATAAGAGGCCCGCGAAGGCGGGAAAGGAGACCGCGAGGAGTAACACCTCGTGTAGGTGATACTTAAGTTTGTGAGGGCCTTGCGCAGCGAGACTGGAGACCTCGCGAAGGCGAGACTGGAGACCTCGCGAAGGCGAGACTTAAGCCTCGCGAGGGTGAGACCTTGCGAGGCGTAAACGCTGGGGTAGTGTACCAAGATGCCTCCCCTGATAGCGGAGTATGGGGAGGGTCCCGTACTCCGTATGTAGCCAAGATAAGGGTTTTTGCTCAAGAGCGATGACCGTTGAAGACCATGGATGGGATTTTCCCACTTGGAAGGTCTCGGGGCACGCGGCGGCTCGCAGACCTTCCCGAAGATACCGCAAGGGGCTATCTTATCTCTCGGTGTATGCAGCGGAAGCTCAAGCCCTACTTCCGTGGGCACACAATTATAGTCCGGACGGACTTACCAATTCAGAGATCCTCAAAGCACCCGAACATTCAGGACGCCTCGCCAAATGGTGTATTGAGCTAGGTGGCTTCAATATCAACTACGAGTCCAGAAAGGCAATTAAGGGCCAGGCCCTCGCCGACTTCATTACGGAATTCTCAGATGTCAACATCATCCATGCCCCTCAGCAGGGCCCCGCGCCACCACCCACTCCCCCAGAATGGGACATGTTCGTGGATGGCTCATCCAAACTTGGATCCCCCGCGGGGGGCGTATATCTGCGAGGACCAATAGGTATGGAAGCTTCCCTTCGCGTCTCTTTTCAGTTTCAAGTAACTAACAATGTTGCAGAGTATGAGGCCCTCATCGCGGGGCTCAAACTCGCCATAAGGGCAGGCATTCGCCGCCTCCATGTCCACAGCGACTCGCAACTGGTGATCCACCAGGTCCATGGGTGCGCTGAATGCAAAGACGCCACCCTAAGCAAATACCTCAAATTAGTGAACACCTTGCGGACCAACTTTGAGAAGGCCGTCTTCATCCATATTCCTCGTTCTGAGAACACCACAGCAGACATGCTGTCCAAGGGAAAGACACCCTCCGCCTTGACCACTCTCGCGAGCCCCTCGATCGCGGAGACTGTCGATATTGCCTCACTGACAACGCAAGATCCGATTTCGGATTGGCGAGACCCCATCATCGCCGAGCTTCAGGCCACCGCCGCGGATCCCCAAACTCGCAAGCGTGCCATCCGCTTTGTTCTCATTAATGAACAACTATGGCATCGCGAATTTGCAGCCCCCCTCCAACGCTGCCTCAGCACTCTCGAAGGACACTCCGTCTTGGACACTGATAGTCCCGTACCTGAAGTAGGCCTGGATTCTCAGTTGAGTGGTTGATGATGATGGTGTTCTTGAGAGCTCCAAGCTTGCTGTTCAGAGTAATCTGTGGAAAGATAAAGAGAATACTTAGAAGTAGCAACAGAGGAGTGGGGGGGCATGTAGTAGCTTACCCAATTTAGGGTGGACATCACCCTATTTATAGAGTGATGCCTGGAGAAGAGCCTCCCCCAGTTGAAGCCCTTGGGCAGGCTGTTTGAGATAAGTCTGTGTCAGACTGATTGGAGATAAGACGGCTGTGAAGATGAAGATCTCAGCAAACCGCCTTAAGTGATTCGCTTGTCGAGAATGTCCGGCGTATGAATCTGGTGAAGATCTCCTGTGCTCGTGCTGACCTCCTTATTGGCTGCTTGATGTCAGATGACCAGGTGGTCTGTCTCCCAGTGGAGCAAGTGGCAGGCGAAGGCCTGCAAGGGGCGAAGGCCCAGATAGAATACAGCCAAATAAGGAGTGAGGGTCGCACGAACCTGAGTTTAAGGGCCTTATCTGGGCGGGACCAGTATAGGCATGAGAGTCCTCACGAAGACGAGTTGAGACCGCGGGAGTAAGATCCGCAAAGGCGAGTGAGATCGCAAGGTCGAGACCTGAGACCGCGAGGGCAACCCACGCAGGCCTAAGAGACGCAAAGGCGAGTGTGAAACATCGCCAAGGCGAGACTTAAGTGATGGAAAGCATGCTAGGGAAGAAACCCCCTTTTGGCTGAAAATGTTGGTTAAGATTTGTGAATGTTCTTGGTTGTTAAAGGTGAAATTGGTTAGCATTCTTGCTTAGGAAGTGTAATTGGTGGTCAAAGAGAATGCTTGGAACCTTGAATGGATTGAATTGGAAGTTGGGTAAAAAGTTGGCAAAGGACAGAAACTTAAAGTGAATCTTTATCTTTGATGGTGTGCCTGCGCGGCCACCCTCGCGGTCTTAGGGCGAGCCCTCGCGATCTCCTTCGCCTCCATGGGTCTTACTCCCGGGCCTCTCGCCTATGCCGGCCCCGCCTGAATAAGGCCTCGTACCTGTGTTCGTGCAACCTCACCCCTTATTTGGCTATATTTTATTTGGGCCTTCGCCCCTATAGGCCTTCGCCCGCCGCTTGCTCCACTTGGAGATAGACCACTTGGTCGTCTGACATCAACCGGCCAATAAGGAGGGCAGCACGAGCCTGGGAGATCTTCACCAGATTTATACGCCAGACATTCTCTGACAAGTGAATCACCTAAGGCGGTTTGCTGAGATCTTCATCATCACAACCGCCTTATCTCCAATCAATCTGACACAGACTTATCTCAACAGCCTATCACAAGGCTTCAACTGGGGGAGGCTCTTCTCCTGGCATCTCCCTATAAATAGGGGGATGTCCACCCTAAATTGGGTAAGCTACTACACGCCCCCCCCACTCCCCTCTTGCTACTTCGAGTATTCTTCCTATCTTTACAGATTACTCTGAACAGCAAGCTTGGAGTCTCAAGAACATCATCTTCTCCATCACATCAACTGAGAGTCCGGGCCTTCTTTAGGAACGAGACTATCAGTTTGGCGCCGTCTGTGGGAACGAAAGTTCTTACTATAAACCCATATTACAAACCACAAGCAATAAGTCATGCCAACCACCCGGAGTGCCAACAGGAACAGCCGTCAAGGGAGGAGGAATCCTCCCGGGACAAATACGAACAATGATCCACCATCGGAGCCATCCCCGAACCACGTTCCCCCACAACGGGGAGAACTCTCTATTCACTCAACAGAGGAAAGCTCCTCCCACGTTAACCGTAACATGCCTCAGGAGCGAAACACTCCACCTCCAAACACCCTCCAACGGGCCTCGATCCGGCCGCCCCGCAAACGATCACCGAGGCGGTTGCTTTCAACTTACGTGAAACTCTCGCCACCACTCTTCGGGCGTTCGGATAGCGTTGAACGCCGCGGACTAATCAGCCTCGAACGCCAGCTACTCCTCCTCAAAGCAAGTAAGTAACCCCGATCCTTCTTCGTCATTACTTATCGCGCTTACTAGACGATTAGAGGAAGTGGAAAAAGAGATGAAAGGGCCAGTGTCCATAATATCTCCAGATGGGTCTAGACCACCTCTGACTCCAACCTTTACTCGCAGGGTTTTAGAAACCCCTCTTCCGACTGGGCCGTCAGCCTAAGCCGGATGCTTATGATGGCCTGTCGGACACTGATATTCATCTCCAGCGTTACGCCTCCGCAATGGCAATAGCAAGGGCGGACGACAACACGCTCGTAGAGCTTTCAGCTCCACACTTACCGGGCCGCCGCTAACTGGTACACCACTCTCCGGGACAAACGGTTTGATTCCTTCGAGGAGCTATCCCGCAACTTCTCCAACCATTTTGTGGTATCCAAACCACCTCCTAAAACGGCGGGACACCTTCTTAAGATACGGCAGAAAAAGGATGAGCCCCTCAGAGAATATATTCAACGCTCTGTGCCGAGTCTATCCGTGTCCCTAACTGGGAGAAGAAGCTCGCTTGCTTGCATCTATCCAAGGACTCCGCTGGGAGTCCATTTTCTTTGTGGATGTCCACACTAACCCGCCCACCAATATGGAACAATTCTTAAGTACAGCGTCGCGGTTCATGAATACGGAAGAGGTCACTCGACCACTCGCCAGAGCCGCCACGGCGGACGCCAAGGGACAACCCTCGCGACCGGACCCTAGGTCTCAAAGGCAGTACCCCACGCCCCCCAGTAGGGAGAGGGCATACATTTCTCTTCCCCCGCTGAGGGAATCTCGTACCAACATCCTCCATGCCTTGGAACAAAAGAGGGCGGTCCCCACTTGGCCTCGCCCCCTCTCCCAGGAAATAACAAGGCAAAGCAACAAGTTTTGCCGCTACCACCGTGACAAAGGTCACGACACCGAGGACTGCTTTTGAGCTCAAGCGCATGATTGGAGAAATGCTGGCTCAAGGCAAGCTCGGGAGTACTTGCTCCAAACCGAGGAGGGCCGTAGAAGAGAAGGTGACCGTGAAGGGCGCCGGCCAGAGGACCGCGGCGGGGCGCTCCCAACAAAACCCAGTGTCAAGAGAATCTGGTTCAGTCCCCGGCAAGGGGACATATCGGCGTAATCACACAGGTGTGAAGGCGCTCGGCAAGACGCCGTCATATGAGGCAGATCTACCAGATAGACCACTCCTCTACTCGCTTTTGCATCGCAGCGATGGCACCTCTCGTGGCAATACCGCACGCTGACCCTTTGGTTATCACCGCCCGTATTGCGGGATGGGACGCCGACAGAATCTACATGGATCCGGGGGCAAATGCCAACGTGATATACAAGCACACTTTGGTTGAGGCAAAGGTGCCTTTGTCACAAATTCAGCCCGCAAAGGGGGCCACCTTTGGAATAGGACGGGATGAAATCCCAACCTTGGGGTCGATCACCCTGCCCTACATGATGATGGGAACCACCAAGGAAAAAAAGCAGGTATGTCATTCGAGCTATGTGGACTTTATTGTCCTGGATCTCCCTACGCCATATAACGCCATCATCGGGCGACATACTCAAACTGAGTTCCATGTCCGCTGTGATGTACGAACCCTGACTCTAGTTTTTCACACCGCGGTCGGGGATGCCTATATCTTTGTCAACCGTAATGTGGCCAGAGGCAATTATGTCTCGCCTCGCCGGCCCCCGCAGCCTTCCCGCCATCCGAGCCTAAGAGGAAGGCACCCGCAGAGGAAGCCTGGTCCTGGGCGAAACTGCCTCGACTTGTCCGGAGCCTTTGAAGAAGTTGAGATCTCTCCCGGAAGAAGTTTCGGGTGGGAAAGGACTCGAGGAAAAGACCAGCAAGCGCTCATCCATCTCCTCCATGCCAACAAGTGATGTCTTCGCATGGAGCCCCGAGGACCTACCAGGAGTTGATCCTGCTGTTATTTCTCACAAGTTAAGTGTACTCCCGGCTTTAGCCCGGTTAGACAGAAACAAGGGGCATGGCCTCGACCGTAAGGACTTTGTACGCATCGAAGTGCAGAAATTGCTTAAGGCAAATATAATCAAGGAAGTTCACTACTCTGAATGGGTTGCGAATATTGTCCTCGCCGATAAAGAGGGCGGTCAGTGGCGACTTTGTGTGGACTACAAGGGGGTTAATAGGGCCTGCCCAAGGGACCCCTATCCTTTACCATCCATTGACCAATCTGGTTGACTCAACCGCTCATCACTCGGTTTTTTCTTTTCTCGATGCTTACAGCGGGTACCACCAAGTCTTTATGGACCCCAGAGGACGCGGTAAAACCGCTTTACTATCAAGCGAGGCCGTATATCATTATATCAGAATGCCCTTCGCTTAAAGAATGCGGGGGCTACCTTCCAAAGGCTTGTAAATCAAGTCTTCGCAGGCCAGATTGGCCGAAATCTTGAAGCTTATGTGGATGACATTGTGGTCAAAAGCAAGGCCGTCTCAACCCATCTCACAGACTTGAAGGAAACATTCGACAACTTCCGCAAATACAATATGCGATTAAATCCAAAGAAGTGTATCTTCGGCGTGGGCGAAGGGAAGTTCCTGGGATACCAAATCTCCAAAGGAGGAATCCATGCAAATCCCAAAAAGATTGAGGCAATCACTACCTTGCGCACCCCCAGGGGGCTCAAGGAAGTCCAACAGCTGGCAGGAAAGCTAGTGGCCTTGGGACGATTCGTCTCCAAACTAAGTGATCGCTGCAAACCTTTCTTCGATCAGATTCGCAAGAAAAAAGCTTGCAAATGGACGGAGGAATGTCAGGAGGCATATGCCTCAATCAAACGACACTTGCAAGAACTACCGGCACTCAAGTGCCCTAGGCCAGGCGATGACCTGGTCCTTTACCTCGCCACCTCAGAAAGAAGTGTCGCTTCTGTCCTTATTAAGGAAGAGGCCGCCAAGCAATGGCCGGTCTATTACACCAGCCATACTCTCCAAGATACGGAAACAAGGTATCCTCCCCTCCAAAAGGCTATATTGTCCCTTGTATATGCAGCAAGGAAGCTCAAGCCCTATTTCCAAGGGCACACTATTATAGTCCGAACGGACTTGCCAATTCAGACATCCTAAGGCGCCCGAACATTCAGGCGCCGCCAAGTGGTGTATCGAACTTGGCGGCTTTAACATCAATTATGAGCCCAGAAAGGCAATTAAGGGCCAGGCCCTCGCCGACTTTATTGCGGAATTCTCGAATGCCGATATACTCTCGGCCCCCGAGCGGGGCCCCGCACCTCGACCCACTCCTCCCGAATGGGACTTATTTGTGGATGGCTCATACAAACTAGAATCCCACTCAGGGGGTGGTTATATACGTGGACCCCAAGGTATTGAAGAATACATTCGTGTCTCTTTTCAATTCCAAGTAACTAACAATGTTGCGAATATGAGGCCCTCGTCGCCGGGCTGAAACTCGCCACAAGGGCAGGCATTCGCCGCCTCCATGTCCACAGTGACTCCCAGCTGGTGATTCACCAGGTTCAAGGGTGCGCCGAGTGCAAGGACGCCACCCTGATCAAATACCTTAAGTTGGTAAACACCCTACGAACCGACTTTGAAGAAGTCATCTTCATACATGTTCCTCGTTCTGAGAACACTACAGCAGACATGCTATCAAAGGGAAAGACTCCCTCCACCACAGCCACTCTGACCAGTCCTTCCATCACGGAAGATATTGATATTGCCTCTCTAGCAACGCATGATCCAGTCACAGACTGGAGAAACCCTATCATTGCTGCGCTAAAAGCCAGCACCACAGATCCCCGGGTTCGCAAGCAAGCCCTCCGCTTCGTCCTCATTGATGACCAGTTATGGCATCGCGGGTTTGCGGCGCCTCTACAACGGTGCCTTAGCACCCTTGAGGGATGCTCTGTCTTGGACACTCTCCACCAAGGCAATTGTGGCGCTCACATCGCTGCGGAGGCACTTGCCCACAAAGCCCTTCGTCAAGGGTATTACTGGCCTACCTTGAAAAAGGACGCCGCCGCCTTTGGTCAAAACGTGCCACCAGTGCCAAATCAATTCTCGCATCCAGCTGCTACCATCCGCGGAATCTCCAAAGATCGACAAATCCAAAGTGCCTTTCGCCTGTGGGGCCTCGACCTCATTGGTCCAATGCCAAACGCTCAGTCGATACCGCTTCGTGTTGTAGCGATTGATTATTTTTCTAAATGGGTCGAGGTAGAACCCCTGGTCTCCATCACTTCCGCCAAGATTATCAAGTTTCTTTGGAAGAATCTTGTGCGCGATGCGGCAGCCCTCGTGCTATTATTACAGACAATGGCACTCAGTTCGCCAGTCACGGTGTCCAACAATGGGCGCAGGACAATAATGTCCGCATGCTTTTTGCCCCGGTGGCGCACCCCCAGTCTAATGGGCAGGTTGAGGTCACCAACCGAACCCTCAAGGAAGGCCTCAAGAAGCGCCTGGAAGGGGCCAAGGGCCGCTGGGTAGATGAACTCCCAAGTGTCTTATGGGACTATCACACCACAACACGAACACACACAGGAGAGACGCCTTTCTCTATAGTATACGGCGCAGATGCGCTCCTGCCTATTGAGGTATACCTCCCTACAATCCGTATGATCAACTTCACCGTGAAGCCAATGCTCAAGGGCTCCGTGCCAAACTCGACTTAATCGAAGAATTACGCGAAGGTGCTCGCCTTCGCATGACTGCCCTCAAGCAGAGGCTCGGTCTTCACCATAATTCCCGGGTAAAACCCAAGGCACTTTGCAACAAGGAGGCCTTGCCTTGCTTAAATCGACCCTCACCGCTCGCGACCCCAAGCGGGTGTCCTGCGACCCAAGCTGGGGCGGGCCTTATATTGTTCATAAACAAGTCCGCCCGAGTCTATGAACTACAAGACCATGATGGTCGTCTGCTCCCCATGACTTTCATGCGGATGACTTGCGCCCATATTACGTGTAAGTCCTTAGTCTTACAAATTCAATAAAATACATATGTATTTCTTCTGTCTTCTGACTTACATGGCATTTCAAATGCCCTCTTCATCGCCCTCTGTGCCGGCCGGTCGGTGGCTACTGCACGAGTTATGGCATCGGACCGTGTCGAGTCTCACTTCTCCACCAGGTGGTTGCGGGTCTCATTCCCCAACCGACCTTCAACTCGCCCGCCCCAAGGGTAATACCTTGCGCTGCGGAAGGGTAACCCCCTTTGGCTCCTTCGGGAAGGTCTATGTGTAAGTCGTCCTCGCACGCCACGGCCAGACCTTCCACTCGGACTCTCCACACGGGTGGTTGCGGGTCTCATTCCCCAACCGACCTTCAACTCGCCCCGCCCCAAGGGTAATCCCCTTGCGCTGAGGAACGGAACCCACCAGTAGGCTCAATCTGGAAGGTCTATGAATAAGTCTTCCTCGCTCGCCACAGCAGACCTTCCGCTCGGACTTCTCCACACAGGTGGTTGCGGGTCTCATTCCCCAACCGACCTTCAACTCGCCCCGCCCCAAGGGTAATCCCCTTGCGCTGCGGAAGGGTAACCCCCTTTTGGCTCCTTCAGGAAGGTCTATGTGTAAGTCGTCCTCGCACGCCACAGCAGACCTTCCGCTCGGACTTCTCCACACAGGTGGTTGCGGGTCTCATTCCCCAACCGACCTTCAACTCGCCCCGCCCCAAGGGTAATCCCCTTGCGCTGCGGAAGGTACACCCCTTTGGCTCCTTCGGGAAGGTCTATGTGTAAGTCGTCCTCGCACGCCACAGCAGACCTTCCGCTCGGACTTCTCCACACAGGTGGTTGCGGGATCTCATTCCCAACCGACCTTGAACTCGCCCGCCCCAAGGGTAATCCCCTTGCGCTGCGGAAGGGTAACCCCCTTTTGGCTCCTTCAGGAAGGTCTATGTGTAAGTCGTCCTCGCACGCCACAGCAGACCTTCCGCTCGGACTTCTCCACACAGGTGGTTGCGGGTCTCATTCCCCAACCGACCTTCAACTCGCCCCGCCCCAAGGGTAATCCCCTTGCGCTGCGGAAGGGTAACCCCCTTTTGGCTCCTTCGGGAAGGTCTATGTGTAAGTCGTCCTCGCACGCCACAGCAGACCTTCCGCTCGGACTCCTCCACACAGGTGGTTGCGGGTCTCATTCCCCAACCGACCTTCAACACGCCCCGCCCCAAGGGTAACCCCCTTGCGCTGCGGAAGGGTAACCCCCTTTTTTTAGGGCTCCCCAGACACAGCAGTGGGTCTTACCCCCCAGAACCTCAGATGGTTCTCCACTTGTCTCAACAAGCGTCCTACTGCCTTCGCCAAACACGCGACTCCAGGCTCCAGGTAAACTGAACCTTTTTTACTGCATGCTTATCGTATAAATGATGAGCAAACTACAGGGGTCTTCTACTTGGTACACCGTCCACTACCCAAGGGCTTACTCCCTAAACAGTTGTCCAAGAAAGGGGCCCTGAACTTATCTCAAAAAGTGGTCTCCATCACAGCTTGGCTCAACAAGTAAACCCACAAGTCATTTGGAATGACTCATGTGGCTCCGCCGTTGCGGATCTTGAGTGCCTCGTCACTATAAACTTAAAACTGATTATCCAGCTCCTTGATAAGTAGTCACTGTGGCTTCGCCTTCGCGGACCCCGAAGGACATCTCTCCATGAGACAGGACTTAGCCTATGGTTATTAAACTTAGCTAACGTACCTACGGGGCTATCGCGAGTTAAAGCGAATCTACAAAGCAGTGAAGGTAAAAGGAAGTTTCACTTCATCTATTGTTCCCAAAAAATGTGTGAATGCAGGTCTTTATACAAAAATAGGGGGGGCATCCACATGTTGGAGCCTCCACCCTAGTCCAAAAGGGCATACCAGGCATCGCCCATCTTCCTTCCCTGCTCCCCCCACTGAAGCAGCGCCTCTACCGTTGGCTCATTGGTGTTGGCAGCATCCAGGATCCCAAGATTTAGAGATGGAAACGCCTTCTCCACTTGGAAGCGGCATCGCAGCCAGCCCTCCTCATAGGCCTGCGCCCCCGCTTCGCCCAGGGCTTGGATCTCGCCAAGCTTCTCCACCAGTCGAGGCATCCGCTCAGGGATGGGCACCTTGATGGAGGAAGAGGACTCAGGATCCTCACCTTCAAAGGAGGGAAGGCCCAGAGCCTTCTCCATCTCCCACACTGAGGCCATTGCCTTCTCCAGTCGATGGCGACCTCCGGGCGTGCCTTGGGGCAACCTCAGCAGCAAGCCTGCCCTCCTCCACCTTCTTCTCTGCCCGGTGAGCACAGACGGTGGCTTGGCGCCTCGCCTCCTCAGGCGCGGCCTCTGCATGCTCAACTTGGTCCTTCGCCACTGCTAGGTCAGCTTTGTTTTCTGCCTCCATGGATAGGAGGGAATCCTTCAAGACAGCATTTTCAAGCTGCTTGGCTTCCGGCATTGCTACTGCTGAAGGAAGCGTTGCTTAGCAACATCAAGTAAGCGAGCCTGCTCCCACCGGTACCGCATGCTGTGTGCCCGCTCTTGGTTGCCATAATCGCACCAACTCTCTAGTTGGGCCACACGCTTGGCATGCTCCTCTTTAAGCTCCTCCTCCCTCTTCTTTGAGGACTCCAGCTCCTTCCTGAGAGAAGCAATCTCTGATATCAAGGCGTCGTCCCGCTTGTTGGCATACTTGAAGTCATGCCATTGCTCGGCAATGACATGACCTTTGACAGCCGCCTACATCCCAATGCTATTAAAGCGAAAGCGAGAAAAAGGCTAAACTAAACTTATACATAAAGACCGAAGCTGTCTTACTGCAGACTGTTGAGCTGCCTCCCTCATGAATTCAGCGGGGAGTCCAGGCTCCGCTCGGTCACCTCCTGTCATAGGGGGTGCGCAGCCCTCCGAGCGAGATTGAAGGGTTTGCTCCCCTCCCCGCAGCAGTGAACTGCTGTTCCTAAGGAGGAAGACCGGATCCCATGCATCTTTCACGAGCTTCCCTTGCTCCCTGTACACCCTAAGTCTGGTCTGGTGCCTCTGGACTCTCAGGAGCTCTGGCTCCTCAGACCACTTGGGGACCGACTTGGCAGCAACGCGCCTCCGCTCCAAGTAGTGAGACCAGACTCCGGTTTTCTCAAGGACCTCGGTCCTGGTCCCCAAATCGGCAGGGATCTCTGTCAGGACCCCTTGGTCCACGAGAGCCTCACAGGGACCGGCCCCTTGGCCTGAAGGGCCCTCGCCTACAAAGAACAGGCATCAAGCAACTAGGAAACAGAAGTATGAACTCAAAAACAAAGAAGATATTGTCAAAGTCAAAGAGACTTACCAGCAGAAGGACGCCCCCATCCACTGACTTCCAGCTGGCTGCTGGAAGGTTGGGCAATCTCCCAACCACTTGTCCTCATGAGAGGACCGTGTTACAGACCCCCTTCCTCCGGGGCCTCACTATCGAGGAGGAAGAAGTCTCCTCAACCACCAGGATCCTCTTCCCCTTCGTTGCGGGGCCTTCTCCCCCTGAAGGGGCCTCTTCAGGGATCTCCTCTCCAAGAGGGATGGCTGCGGGGATCTCTTCCCTTGCATTAGTGGTCTCCGCCTCCTCCGAAGGAATGACTGGTACCTCCCGTTGACCAGTACTCCCAATGGCCTTTGCGGCTTGGTTGCCCCTCCTTCTCATAGAGATCAGGACGTTAGCCGCTGACATCTTACCCTTGGGAGGAGGCACTCTTCCTCTGGTGATGATCTCTGCCGCGACCACATGACCGGGCAAGTCTTCACCTTGAACTGGTGAAGGGCTCGCGAAGAGCCCAGACACAAAGGCCTCGGCAGGCCTCCTCGGAAGAAATAGGCTGCACCACCGAGATGGGCACAGCCTCTATGGGAACAACGCTATCTGCTCGCGCTCCTTCTGGGCCCTCTACAGAAGGCACGACCTCTTCAACAGTAAGAGGCACTTCAAACTCCACTCTTCGGCTCCCTGGCCTCTTCAGCTGAAATGACTGGAGTAGGACCCTCTTCCCCAGCAGGCTCCCTGGCCTCTTCAGTTAAAATAACTGGAGTAGGCCCCTCTGCTCCAGCGGGATTCTCAGCCTCCCCAGCCGGCCCTTCAGCCAGGGTCCCTCAGCACCGGCAGGGGCTCTCTCTTCTTCAGGCTGCGTGGCAGCCACTTTTCTCTTCTTCTTCTCCGGCTGAGAAGCCATCAAGGCTTGATACCAGCCCTCTTTTTGGACAGTTTGGGGACAATGGGTCCCAACACCTTGACCGCCCGGCAGGGCGTCTTCCCAAGTGCACAGGCCAGTGCACTCGTTGGGCGATACGCATGGATGCTTTCTTACCCAGGCTTCGCTGCACTCGCAACGGCATCTGCAGACAAAGAGGGACTTCAGACCGGGTTCTACTGCACCTCTTACAAATTTACAGATATTAGTATGTATGCGCAGCGTACCTTTGGGCGCCGCTAGAGCAGCGAAGAAAGAGTCTATCATTGTCCCACGATGGACGGGAGCCCATCCCTCTTATGGCGGGGGCACCTCAGGGTCCAGCACGAAACCCGTGCTGATTCCAGCCCACCTCAGAGTGGTCTCGTCCAGTTGGGCAGCTGAGAAGGGGAAGAACGCCTCGCACGCGCTCCTCGAAAGGACATCATCTAACCACCCCAGTCGTTGAACGTATGCCTGCCACCGCACTCCCCGTGAGTCAAGACAGCCTCCGCGCAATGCTTTGCACGGATTGTCGCGTCCTCGCCACGGGAAAGTCCCATGTGCCTTCGCGCGGCAAGAAGAAAAAGGATCCGTGCCAGTTGTGGTAGGATCGGGGCGAAGCGGTGAAAGAGATGGAGTGGTTACCTCCAACGTTTATGGGAGTGACGTAGAAGAACGCACCCCCACTCCTCAGCTCCAACCGATAGAAACGGTTGAACAAATCGGCGAATGGCTTCACACCGCCATGTGGCAGCGACAATAAAGCCCGCAATACTCGTGAAAGTATTGGGCGCCAATCGAGTTGGGGCATTCCCAATCGGCACAAAGATCTTGCACCCGATTGCGGAAAGGGATACTGTAACCCCGCCGAAAGCTGCGCTGTACAGCACAGCACCCGGTTCTCCTTGTTCTCCTCGGTAACGGGCCAACCCATCGCCCGACAAACACCCGCACGGGACGCATATACCGGCGTTTTCTCCACGGGCCGAAGGCCTCCACCATATCCTCGGTGAATTCTCTCAAACTTCACCGTGGTTTTGTCTAGAGGAGCAACCACTGGGCGAACGGCTTCCCTGGAATCCATCTCTACAAAAAGAAGAACCACAGGCATATAAATAAACACAGCCTTGCAGACACATTTCATCAGACGCTCAGTACGACCAGAAAACTTGCGACACTCAGTGTGCCAAAAATCAAAACCTTACCTGAATCGTTAAACAGCGAAGTCGGAACAGACAAAGCAGGGGGCAAACGAGCAGTCGACCGGAGGAATCTTTAGCAAGAAAAAGGAACCACAAAGAAAGCACCTCTCAACCGCCGATGAAATAGCCAAGAGACGCAAGAATACGAAAGGGTTACTCAGAGCAGAGCGAACAAATGCAAGAGTGGAGAAGAAAGGCTTCAATCTTCTCTGCACGCTTTTATAAGCCCGCCAAAATGAAAAAGCGCTTTTAAGCGTGAACGGCTCCCGAGGCGCCACGTGCAAAGATCCAGCGGTTATTAAACCTCTCCTGCCGTACAAAAGAAGAAACGCTTTTACAAAGCGTAATCGACTCTACGGCGCCACGTGTTGCGCCCCATAACGGTCAAGAAACCTCTCATCTTCCTTTATCTCTCCCGCATTAAATGCTGAAGGGACTCTTCGCTGCCTTCACAATCAAACGGTCCGCAAACGCCCAAGCGCCTTCGCCAACTCCAAAGACTTGGAATTTGAGCAGTACGGGACCCTGCCCATACTCTGCCTTCAGGAGGAGGCATCTTGGTACACTACCCAAGCAAATGCCCCCCCTCCTCAAAAACTCACAAGGATCACAAACGATTTTCACTTATGGCTGCTACGTCGGTCCTCAGCAAGATCTTTACTTATGGCTGCTACGTCGGTCCTCAGCAAAGTACTTTCGAAAAAACGGAGTACAGGACCCTGCCCATACTCCGCTCTCAGGAGGAGGCATCTTGGTACACTACCCAAGCAAACGCGCCCTCGCGTCATATTATAATCGTACAAGGCCCTCATCCTTGTGGTCTCCAGTATAGCCTTCGCGAGGTCTCATCCTTGTGGTCTCCAGTATAGCCTTCGCGAGGTCTCATCCTTGTGGTCTCCAGTATAGCCTTCGCGAGGTCTCATCCTTGTGGTCTCCAGCCTCACCTACGCGGGGTCCTGCCCTCGCGGGCCTCAAGACTCGCATGGGCGACGTCTCATACTCACCCTTGCGTTTCTAAAGCCTGCGCGGCCACCTCGCGGTCTTAGGCGAGCCCTCGCGATCTCCTTCGCCTCCATGGGTCTTACTCCAAGTCTCATGCCTATACTGGACCCGACCAGATAAGGCCTTGGTAACCAGTTTCGTGCAACACTCACCCCTTATTTGGCTATATTTTATTTGGGCCTTCGCCCCTATAGGCCTTCGCCCGCCGCTTGCTCCACTTGGAGATAGACCACTTGGTCGTCTGACATCAACCGGCCAATAAGGAGGGCAGCACGAGCCTGGGAGATCTTCACCAGATTTATACGCCAGACATTCTCTGACAAGTGAATCACCTAAGGCGGTTTGCTGAGATCTTCATCATCACAACCGCCTTATCTCCAATCAGTCTGACACAGACTTATCTCAACAGCCTATCACAAGGCTTCAACTGGGGGAGGCTCTTCTCCTGGCATCTCCCTATAAATAGGGATGTCCACCCTAAACCGGGTAAGCTACTACACGCCCCCACTCCCCTCTTGCTACTTCGAGTATTCTTCCTATCTTTACAGATTACTCTGAACAGCAAGCTTGGAGTCTCAAGAACATCATCTTCTCCACCACATCAACTGAGAGTCCGGCCTTCTTTAGGAACAAGACTATCAACCATAAAGGTCAAGTTTTACTTTTCGGGCCGAGAGCTGGATTTCCCGGGATTTGTACTGCGGGCAGCTTTTACGAGGTAAGGGCTCAACTTCTCTCGTTATGCATTCTCGGGTGTATTTGCATGTATATCGGGTTTAGTTGAGGCGGGTTCCGGGTGAGGGCAGTGGTTCGGTGACCCCGAGACCCGTCATATGGTAAGATGCATGTTTGTTCTGTTCAAGGCCCGGATGGTCTTGGAGGCTACGGGTTTATGATCTGCTCTGTACATCCACACTAGGTACCAATATTCTGTGTATACCTTTTGGTATACTTCTGTTTATATTCTGTTCTGTTTTGCATATGCATTATTATTATGTGGTTCTGTTCTGTAGTGTCTGCACTGAGGGTGCCGACATTCTGTTTGTATCCGCACTTGGGGTGCCGATATACTTCTATGACCCTACGACAGTTTGGGGATCGCGACCCCAGCCGGTACCGTGCTTTCTGTTCTGTTCTGTATGTTCTGACCTCTTAGAGTGGGCTGTCGTTTTGGGTCGTTCAGGCGGTTAGACCGCTTACGATGGATTCTGGCTCACTTCTGACTCTACATACATGTATACATATATGTATATGTTTGCTTGTGTTGTTCTGTTTTGCAGGTTCTGCTTACTACGCTTGAGCAAGCGGTATCTTACCTTAGCCTCACTGGGTCCTCACGAGGACTCACCCTTTTATTTGTTTACCATCTTTCAGTGCAAATCGACAAGCAACCAGCGGAATAGAGATCTGCGGTGCTTCCCGACATTTTGGGTTCTATAGCAAGAAGAAGATACCACGTGCGGGAATCCTTGAGCGAGAGGCTTCGATTCCGCACTTAGGTATATATATAGGATTTTGTTTAATGGCTCGTAGCTGTAGCCGCATGCATGTAGATCAGATCATGAATTTGTATATGTCATATGATCGGAAATATATTCTGCCTTTGATGTCTTCTCGAGTCGAGGAGGAGTCCCGACTTGCCTATATTGGATTTGTTATGATATGAATTCAGTGTTTCGTGATTGTTGCGATGAGCAATGTTTGGTATACTATGAACCGCATGTTTGGTAAATGTTGGGTTACTTTGTATACTTGCCATGTATGAGTTTGTAGGTTGCAAGTCGTTAGTCGACTATTCGTCTTTTGAGAAAACGCCGTTGCCGCTTTTCGCCATAGTTTCCGGTCCCGACGTCGCGCCCGGCTCCGCCTCCGCAACCGGGCGGGGTGGTCGTGACAAGTTGGTATCAAAGCAGGTCGGGTCGATGTGACCCGAGAGAAGCAGAGTTTGGTCAGTTTCAGTATGAGTTCTGGGAGGCAAGTATACCAGTTCAGGAGTGGACTTTGGAGCTGTCATGCTAGTTCATGGATAAGTATCTGCGGGAGATGACTTTGAAGTGCAAGCCACTGTTCTACGTTCCATTCTGGGGCGGTTCGGTACGGAGTCTGGCCACCTCCTTATTTGAACCAGTTTGGAGTGGGTGTGGAACAGCGGGCGGTTCTTTGAAGAATCTTGTTAAGGATTGTGGTACTCCAGGCAGTTGTGGGATTTTGGACTTCGGTGCGCTAGCGTTGCACAAAGCTCGAGTGCGGGCTTCTGACATAATCCGGGTACTTCCATGGTTGTTAATTGGATTTGATGTGATTCTGTGATTCTGTGATATGAACATGATCTGATTCTGTGTTTAAGGTTTTGGTATTTGGTTTTGTGATTCTGAAATGAATCTCTGCATCATGCATTGCATTACACTACAGAGCCTTAGAATACTGCTGCTAGCTTTTGGATAGAGAGAGAGAGAGAGTTATTTGGTTTGGATTGTTGGTTATGGGTTAAGTAGATATTTGGTTGGTTTGGTTTAAGGAAATGTTTACTACACGCGAATAGCGTGATTTGGCACCGGAGGGGCGGGACTGGGATCCCACACCTCCGAGGAATGGGATACGGGTTCAGCGTAACCCAGGGTCTGAACAACCACACTCACCACCCCCGAGGTTCTAGCAGTAACAAGGACCCCTTCTGTTTGGTACTTGTGTTGGTTCAGGTACAGCTGTGCTGGGTACTTTTCTGCCAGCACAACAGTTTCAGGGACGGCAGTAGACAATGGAAAATCTGTTTATGCCTCGGTAAAGGCATTCAGATCAGGAGGTGATAGTGAGACTTAGGCCACAGCAATGGCCTTCTGACCAGGAGGTGCGCAGCAGCCACCTCAGTGTTCGAGGATCAGCGGGAGAGTGATTCTCAAGAGGGTGATCGGCATGATACTTGGGACTTCTCATCGGCTCCACCAACGACGGGAAGAGCAGAGGCATCGATCCCGACGAGGTCGACTCTTGGAGAGGTTTCAGCATTTGAACCTCCCCGAGGTTCAACGGCCGAGGAGGGCCGAAGGCAGTAGAGTTTTGGTTTGTGGGAGTTGACAAACTCCTGGGGAGGCTACACTTCTCCCCGGCATTGCAGCGGGGATGTAGCCAGGGACCTCCGACAGGCGCAGTTTGATGATCTGGAGCAGGGGACCACGGCCGTCGGAGAGTATGAGTGAAAGTTTGATTGGCTGGTTCATTACATACCACAGTACTAAGGTGTGGAACAGGAGGAAGTTGAGAGTCGACGTTCCCCACCGATCTCAAGAGCGGGGAGGGGTTACGCACTACGCAGTACGTCAAGGTTTACAGGTAAGGTAGGCAAGACTGGGCAGAGTGGCAGGGGTAGCTGGGTGGCTGTGATAGTTCAGTTTTGGTTGAGTTATTATAGGCAGCAGCCCGGAGCTGGCCGCGCTTTCCAGATTGAGCAGGGAGACACCTTGCAGCGTGGGGTATTACAAGTCATTCTGTTTCTGGATGATACACTTGTTCATGATTTACTTGGTACTGGAGAGTCTGTTTCGGTTTCGGCACAGAAGTGTGCCGAATCTCTGCATTTGGCTAGCGGTGAGCTGCTAAATGATTCGTATAGACGTGGGAGCCGGTTTTGTTTTCTATGAGATGGCACAGATCGTGCTATCTTTTGGCAGACATAGGATTCTGTCGGATCTGTTGGTGTTGGACACACCAGGTATGATGTTATTCTTGGGATGATTGGTCTGCTCAAGAGTTCCGTGCACATTGACCGTGCTAACCGTAGTATTACGATTTCTGGAGAGGTGTTACCTCTCATAGGTGTTGATGGGATAGAGGTGGTAAGGAGCAGCATGGAGCTGCAGGTTTTGGGTTAGGTTCCGATAGTGGATTTGGAGGAGTACTACGATTTGGCTACGGCAGATACTCGGTTGGAGCTGGATAGGATTCCAGCGGTTCGGGATTTTTTTCCGCAGTATTTCCGGAGGATTTACTCGGGATGCCAACAGAGCGGGATATTGTGTTTAAAATACGTCCAGCTTAGATTTCACTCTAATTTCTATTCCTCCTTATCGAAGACCGATAGTGGAGATGGTTGAGCTAGAAGAAACAGTGGAAGGAACTACAGGAGAACGATTTCATTCGCCGAGCACTACGCCGTGAGGTACTCTGGTTCTGGTTGTCAAGGAAAAAGATAGGTTACTCCGGTTGTGTATTGACTACAGGCGGATGAATGCCAACACTATTAGGAATAAGTATCCACTGCTCAGGACTGATAACCTTTTTGAGCAGTTGGGAGGTACGAGGATCCTTTCCAGGATTGATCTGCAATCAGGATACTTTTAGTTATGGATAAAGAAAGAGGATATTTTGATTTACCCTCGGGGTGAAGGCTTGCATCAGGAACAGCCAAGAGTTATTCTGCAGGCGCTTTGGGAACATTGGTTTTGCATTAAGGTTTCAAAGTGCGACTTCTGGATTCGAGAGGCTGCTTTTCTGGAGCACATTATCAGTGAACATGGGTTTTCAACGAATTCCGAGAGGATTAAGGTTGTACAGGATTGGTAGCAGCTGACCTCGGTACGCGGGATAAGGAGTTGAACATGAGGCAGCGCAGGTGGCTCGAATACATCAAGGATTATGATTGCAGTATCGAGTACACCGCGGGTAAGGGCAATGCAGTTGCTGATGCTTTGAGTAGGAAGTATACCGGTGTGGTCAAGGGAGGCAGCGCTGAGGATCGGACCGAGGAGAATGACTTGGTGTGCCTGTGGCACAAGTGGGAGCGCTGGGAACACGCTCAGGTACACACTTTGACCATTCATTCAGAGTGGCTGGACAGGGTGCGTGAGGCACAAGGAAAGGATCTGGGGTTGAGGAAGTTGTCCGGAGAGGACAAAGGAGCCTTACTACCGGCATTTCAGTGCAGGCAGGGAATTGTGTGATTGCATGGAGTACCAGACTCCATTGTATCTGATCGTGATCTGCATTTTACTACACGGTTCTGGAGTACTTTTCATAGGGTTTTGGGCACGTGGTTCCATCTGGGTACAGTTCATCATTCCCAACCCGATGGAAAATCAGAGTGGATGATTCAGATTGTTGAGGAGACCACAGCAAAGATCAGGATGATTCAGGCGCGGGTGAAAACCGCGAATGACCGCACCACTTCAGTTGTAAATAAACGTCTTTGGGATCTGGGGTTTGAGTTTGGTGACAGGGTTTAGCAAGGTAGCAGCTACTCAGGGAACTGTCTGAGTTAATATAAGGGTTATCGGTTTACGTAAGACTGTAACAGGTTGTCAGGACAGTGTTTTGATCAGCTTTACTTTATATAATGTTTTCGGTGTTTATTTCTTTTATGTTGTTTTATTTTTTAGGTTGTTAAGTATAAACTCGATACTGTCTGGGATTGTATGGTAGAAATACCGGCAACTGACTCGGGGTGCAACGAGATGTACCCTGAGGGTGGGACGCCGCTGAGAGGCTCTGGATGGTAGTCTAAACTACCACTCCCGCCGCACCAGTAACGGTGGTTTGATTATGCTTGGTAAACGAAATGTGTATATTCTGGTCGGTAGTGACACCTGTGTGGTTCAGGTTACTCTTGGAGGACCAAGAGTTTTAAGGGAGGGAGAATGTTATGGTCACCCCGAGTGGGTTATGACCCGGGTGACCCGGGGCTTCGATTTTGGCCTGCGAAATCGGGCTTTTGGCGGTCAGATGGCTTCTAAGCCTTGTTCGAGTATCATTTTGGCAAGCCCTTGTGTATTTGTGATGCTAAGTGTCCTCTGAAGGGGCCATGGGTCCTCTCCAATAGGGGGCATGGTCCTCTCCCATAGGGGACATGGTCCTCTCCCATAGGTGACATGGCCCTCTCCAGAAGGGGGGCCGAGACTTGTCTCGGGGCGTACAGCGGGCTCGGTAGCGCTCCCGGGACCTCGGTTTGGGAAACCGTTTGCGGATTTGGAATTGTGGGAACGTCCCAGAGGTTTTCACGCTATAAAACAAATTTCAGGGCGGGACGTTCGCTGAAGAGGGCCCTCTCCCGTAGAAGGCAGGAGGCCCTCTCCCGTAGAAGGCAGGAGGCCCTCTCCCGTAGAAGGCAGGAGGCCCTCTCCCGTAGAAGGCAGGGGCCCTCTCCCGTAGAAGGCAGGAGGCCCTCTCCCGTAGAAGGCAGGGGCCCTCTCCCGTAGAAGGCAGGGGCCCTCTCCCGTAGAAGGGCGAGGCCCTCTCCCGTAGAAGGGCAAAGGAGTAGACTTGTGTTCTCCCGAAGAGGGCATGACTTAGCCAATTTGGGGTTCTCCAAGAGGGCATGACTTAGACAGATTTCAGATTTTTGGTTTTCAAATTTTTGGTGGTTAAAGGTGACTCATAAGTGTTGACTAAAGGGAAAGGACACTTGTCATGGCTATTAAAGATGGAAAGGAAAGAGGACACTTTTAACGCCCATATTAAAGATGGAAAGAAAAGAGTTTTAAAAGGATTGGGGAAAGCGTACGAGCTATTTCATTTCATTTCTTCTTCTTCTTAGTTCATTTCTCCAACTCATTGCCGCCATAGCCTCCATCTTCTTCAAGCTTTGGATTCTTCATCTCTTGGCTGAAATCAACAAGGATTTGAACTCCATATTTGGTAAGCTTCCTCTCTTCATCTCTTTACAAGTTGGAAACCATGTTCTCAGTGGAAAAGGAGAGAAATCCGAATTTGATGTTGCTCTTAGAATGTGATTGGATGATCTTCTTCCTCCCATCTTTTAGTATGTTGTTCTTGGGTAGGAAGGGAGTACGAATCAAGTGTTAAACTTTGGAAAAAGGCCATGGATGGAAAAACCCAAGGAAGGGCGAATTTATGCTTGATTTTCTAAAATGGTGTAGACTTGTGTTCTTGAATCATGCTTGGGACATGTTGTTCCTTGCATGATTCTAAGACTATCTATGGATTCAATTTGATGGAAAGCATGCTAGGGAAGAAACCCCCTTTTGGCCGAAATTATGGGTTAAGATTTGTGAATGTTCTTGGTTGTTAAAGGTGAAATTGGTTAGCATTCTTGCTTAGGAAGTGTAATTGGTGGTCAAAGAGAATGCTTGGAACCTTGAATGGATTGAATTGGAAGTTGGGTAAAAAGTTGGCAAAGGACCGAAACTTAAAGTGAATCTTTATCTATGATGGTGTTATGTTTTGGTTGAATTAGTTGGTAATTTGATATCATGGATGGAATTAGGTGAGAAATGGTATTTGAAACGTCGTTTTCGGGTGTTGGGTGCAAAAGTTACCTTTATACGGGAAAGTGCGGGATTGTGCGAGATTGGTTCTGGGGGTCTAATTTGATGAGTTCTGATTAGTTCATGGTTGTTCAGCTTGTTTCAGCTTTGGTAGAGTGTTGCGGGACCATAAAGGTCAAGTTTTACTTTTCGGGCCGAGAGCTGGGATTTCCCGGGATTTGTACTGCGGGGCAGCTTTTCTGAGGTAAGGGCTCAACTTCTCTCGTTATGCATTCTGGGAGTATTTGCATGTATATCGGGTTTAGTTGAGGCGGGTTCCGGGTGAGGGCGGTGGTTCGGTGACCCCGAGACCCGTCATATGGTAAGATGCATGTTTGTTCTGTTCAAGGCCCGGATGGTCTTGGAGGCTACGGGTTTATGATCTGCTCTGTACATCCACACTAGGTACCAATATTCTGTGTATACCTTTTGGTATACTTATGTTTATATTTTGTTCTGTTTTGCATATGCATTATTATTATGTGGTTACATTCGTAGTGTACGCATTGAGGGTGCCGACATTCTGTTTGTATCCGCACTGGGGGTGCCGATATACTTCTGTGACCCTACGACAGTTTGGGGATCGCGACCCCAGCCGGTACCGTGCTTCTGTTCTGTTCTGTATGTTCTGACCTCTTAGAGAGGGCTGTCGTTTTGGGTCGTTCTGGCGGTTGGACCGCGTACGATGGGTTCCGGCTCACTTCTGACTCTGCATACATGTATATATATGTATATGTTTTCTTGTGTTGTTCTGTTTTGCAGGTTCTGCTTACTACTGCTTGAGCAAGCGGTATCTTACCTTAGCCCTTACTGGGTCCTCACGAGGACTCACCCTTTTATTTGTTTACCATCTTTCAGGCAGTCTGACAAGCAACCAGCGGAATAGAGATCCGCGGTGCTTCCTGACATTTTGGGTTCTGTAGCAGCAGCAGTACCACGTGCGGGAATCCTTGAGCGAGAGGCTTCTGATTCCGCACTTAGGTATATATATAGGATTTTGTTTAATGGCTCTGTAGCTGTAGCTGCATGCATGTAGATCAGATCATGCATGTAGATCGGAAATATATTCTGCCTTTGATGTCTTATGAGTCGAGGGCGGAGCCCCGACTTGCCTATATTGGATTTGTTATGAAATGAATTCAGTGTTTCTGTGGTCATTGCGATGAGCAATGTTTGGTATACCATGAACTGCATGTTTGGTAAATGTTGGGTTACTTTGTATACTTGCCATGTATGAGTTTGTAGGTTGCAAGTCGTTACTCGACTATTCTGTCTTTTGAGCAAAACGCTCCGTTGCCACGCTTTTCGCCGTAGTTTCCGGTCCCGACGTCGAGGCCGGCTCCGCCTCCGCAACCGGGCGGGGTGGTCGTGACACTTAAGGCCCGCGAGAGCAAGACCTCGCGCAGGTGAGACTGGAGATCTCGCGAAGGCGAGACTGGAGACCGCAAGGGTGAGACCTTGCTTCAGGCGAGACTGGAGACCACAAGGGTGAGACCTTGCGAAGGCGATACTGGAGACCGTGGGAGCGAGACCTACGGGGCCTTGTATGATTCTGATGTGACGCGAGGACGCGTTTGCTTGGGTAGTGTACCAAGATGCCTCCTCCTGAGAGCGGAGTATGGGCAGGGTCCTGTACTCCGTTTTGAAAGTACTGTGTTGAGGACAGTAGTAGTCACATGTCTGGGCTTGTGTGGAGTGCGAAGACCTTTTAAGATCTGACATCAGATGTTGGATCCTTCATGATCCTTGTGAGCCTTTGAGGGGGCACTTGCTTGGGTAGTGTACCAAGATGCCTCCTCCTGAGAGCGGAGTATGGGTAGGGTCCTGTACTCTGTTAAAATTCAAAGTCTTGGAGCTGGCGAGGGCGCTATGCCGCTCGCGGACCGTTTGAAGTGTAACGGCAGTGAAGGGTTCTCTCAGTATTTAAAGCAGGAGAGATAACGGGAGGCGGAAGGTTTACTAACCGTTAGACGTCGGCACGTGGCGCCTCAGGAGTTGATTACGCTTTTAAAAAGCGCTTTTCTATTTCTGCACGGAAGGTGAAAGGTTTACTAACCGCTAGATGTTGGCACGTGGCGCCTCAGGAGCCGATTACGCTTAAAAGCGCTTTCTCATTTCAGCGGGCTTATAAAAGCGTGTCTGGGAAGATTGAATGTCACAGCCACCCCGCCCGGTTGAGGAGGCGGAGCCGGCCGCGACGTCGGAATGGAATTATGGAGGAAAACGCGGCAACGGAGCATCAAGCTCAAATAACAAATTAATCGAGTAACGACTAGCAACCTACGAACTTATACATGACAAGCATACATAAGAACCCGACAACTACCAAAACATGCAGTTCATGGTGTATCAAACATCGATTATCGCCACAAACACAGAAGCACCGAATCCATAATATAACAATTCCAATATAGGCAAGTCAGGGCTCCGCCCACGACTCAGAAGACAAACAAGTGCAGGGTATATCTCAGATTATACATCATATACAAATTCATGATCTGATCTACATGAATAACACAAGAGTATACATGTACATATATAAACATAAAGCGTAAAGTGAATCAGAATCCCAACACATGCGGTCCAACCGCTGACCCACGGCACGACAGCTCTCTCCAAGAGGTCAGAACATACAGAACAGAAAGCACGGTACCGGCTGGGGTTGCGATCCCCGAACTGTCGTAGGGTCACAGAAGTATATCGGCACCCCAAGTGCAGATATACACAGAATGTCGGCACCCTCCAGTGCAGACATAACCAAACCAAACCATAGAGCACCCGTGGTCTTAAGACCAGTCCGGGTCACGTCACAGAACAGAACACATATACATGTAAACATAAACAGAAGTATCATCACCTGATGCAGATGTACAGAACAGAATAGGAACCCGGGGCCTCCAAGGCAATCCGGGCCATGAGATAGAACAAACATACGTCTTACCATATGACGGGTCTCGAGGTCACCGAACCCCCGTCCTCGCCCGGGACCCGCCTCAACTAACCCTAATATACATGCAACTACTCCCAGAATGCATAACGAGAGAAGTTGAGCCCTTACCTCAGATACACCGCCCGCAAAGACAAAACCCGGGAAATCCCGGCTCGCGGCCCGAAAAGTTGCAACTTGTCTTTTACGGTCCCACGCTACTCCACCCACGCAGAATCAAGCTGAACAACCATATTTAAGTCAGAACACATCTAAACAAACCCCGGAAACTAATCCCGCATAATCCCGCACTTTCCCGCATAAATCCACAAGAAGCTCGGTTTCACAAATCGAGCCTGAACATTGTTATTCATACACCCACAAACACATTCCAACCTTTAAACCCACATTCAAGACACTTCCACCCTTAATCCCGCAATAAAGTGAACTTTGCTCCCATTGCCCGAAAACAACGTTTCAAACATCAATACAAACCTACGTCCATCCACAAAACTGAATTACCAACCAACACAACCAAAACACAACCCTAACATGGAAAAAGATTCATTCAAAGTTTTGGTTCTTCACCCATTTTCCACCAAGCTTCCAAACCAAACCATTCAAGGTTCCATTTGCACTCTTTAATCACCAATTACATAACTTAAGCAAGATTACTAACCAATTACACCTAAACAACCAAAATCAACCATGAACCCTAACATGAAGAATTCGGCCATTTGGGGATTTCTTCCCTAGCATGCTTTCCATACAATTGAAACCATAGATAGTCTTAGAATCATGCTAGGAACAACATACTTGAAGCATGATCCAAGAACACAAACATACAACATTTTGGAAAATCACCTACAAAATCGGCACCCCTAGGGTTTGGCCTTCCATGGAGTTTTTCCAAAGTTTAAACCATGATTCTTACTCCTCTCCTACCCAAGAAGAACATACTAAAAGATGGGAGGAAGAAGATCACTCTATCATGTAGACAAGAGTAAACCCATAGCTTGAAAACCCTCTCTTTTTCCACCCAAACTAAGCTTCCAACTTGAAAAACCAAGGAGAGGAGAAGCTTACCACTTTCTTGAGCCCAAATCCTTGAAGTTTCGGCAAAGAAAGATGAAGAACATGGAGCTTGGAGAGGAGGAGCTATGGTGGATGAGAAGAGAAGGAAGAAGAAGATGAAAATGAAATGTTAATTCATTTTATGAAATAAACACTCCTTTTATATTTATCCCTTCTTTTCCATCTTTAATAACAAGTGGACAAGTGTCCACTCTCCTCTCTTCAGCTGACTTACTCACAAAATCAGACAAAAATATTATTAACTTTTGGGTTAATAACAACTTAACCCTCCAACTCTCCAAATCTTTGCAATTTAACCCCAAACGCAAGTAACGAACCCCAAATGAAACCAAAACTGACCACAATCCTCAGAATATCATAACATACCCAAATCATGTCTCCAAAGTCCATTTGGAAAATCAGAGTGTCCTTCCGGACCCGCTGAACCCGAGTAAGTCCGACATGCACGTGTACTAACCCGAACCAAAAACCACACCACAACCAAAAATCCATAAATATTACCATAAAATCCGTCTTAAAATATAACATACCTCACACCGAAGCCGTCTGGAAAATCCATCCCGAGCCCCGGGATTCCCGTCCAGAGCCCCAGGAGTCGCCCGGGACCGCACGTCCCGCTCCAAAAAATGTACTCCGCAGAAAGATGCAAGATGTTCTCACTCTCCCAAATATGCGAACGGTTTCCCAATCTGAGGTCCCGGGAGCGCTACTGAGCCCGCTTTACGCCCCGAGACAACCCCCCGGCCCCGAAAAATATTTTCAGCGAAAATGTCCGGGGGACCCACATGACCTCAAAACCCGAAGGATTCCCAGAAATAATGCTCAGATAAGTCCCGGGAGCCAATTATCTGCCCAAAACCATGACCCGCAGGCTAAAACCGAACCCCCGGACCACCCGGTCGCAACCCGCTCGGGGTGACCGTAACATCAAAACTGTTCATCTTCACTTTCGCATTTCCTCATTTTCGCGCTGAGTAGCCCTTTTCGCATTTTTTCGTACTTGAACCGTTCATCTGTTGTTGCGAGTTTCCTTGTGGTGATTCTCTACTTTCCGTTCGAGACTTCACCGTTCGTCCGTTCGTTTGTCGTCTGTTTTTCCGCTTTTTTCACCGGTGACGAATCAGGTAAGATTTCGTTTCCCAGCACAGTGAGTGCTTCGATTTTTCTGAGCACAGTGAGTGCTTGACGAAATGCCTCTGTTAGGCTCTTTCAATTTATATGCTTGTTGCTCGATTTTTTGCAGCAATGGAGTCCAAGGAAGCCGTACGTCCAGTGATTGCCACCGTGGAGAAGACCACGGTGAGTATTGACAAAATCCACCAGGAAATGGTGGAGGCCTGGCCCTGGCCCACGACTGAAGAGATCATGGAGAATCAGGTGTTGTGTCTGTACACGGCACAGCTTGCGGCGGGGCTGCGGTTTCCCTTTCCGCAGCTGGTGCAAGACTTGACCACAGGGTGGGGGCTGCCACCATCGCAGTTGGCGCCCAACACATTCTTGATCATTGCAGGCTTCACCGTTGCCTGTCGAATGGCCGGAGTTAGGCCCTTTTCCGACGTCTTCCATCGGTTCTACCGGCTGGAACTGCGGAGTGGGAGTGCGTTTTTCTACGTCACCCCCATAAATGTTGGGGGTAACAATTCCATCTCCTTTACTGCTGCGCCCAAATCCTACCACAATTGGCACGGGTCTTTCTTCTTCCTGCCCCGCGACAATTCATGGAACTTTCCCGTGGCGAGGACGCAACGACCCGTGTAGAGCATCGCGCGGAGGCCTGAGCTGACTTCCGAAGGACTGTGGTGCCAGGCATATGTCCAACTGCTGGGATGGTTGGACGATGTGTTTTCAAATAGCGCCTGTGACGAGCTCTTCCCCTTCTCAGCCACCCAACTTGATGAGACGACATTGAGGTGGGCTGGTATTAGCACGGGCTTCGTGCTAGACCCTGAGGTGCCCCCACCATAAGAGGGATGGGCCCCAGCCCATCGTGGGATAGTGGTAGATGCCCTTTACGCAGCGCTGACAGGGCCAAAAGGTGTGTTTGCATATATAAGTGTATTGCATAAATGTAAGAGGCTTAGTAAAACCCGATCTGAAGTTTTTTCTTCTGTTTGCAGATGCCTCCATGGAGTCTGGCGAAGGTAGGGGCAAGAGAGCGTCCATGCGCATTGCCCAGCAGGTGCACCTGGCCTGTACATTTGGGAGGGATGCCCCTACTGGGGCTGTCAAGGCATTGGGATGCATTGTCCCTAAGCAGAAGAAAAGGGCTGGTACCAAGTCACTGGTGGCCCCCCAAAAAGAGAAGATGAGGAGAGTAGCTGCTGGCGGACTACAGCCTGTAGAGGGGAGTGCCCCCGTTGCTGTTAGAGAGGCCAAGTGGCCTGCGGAGGCAGAGGGATCTGCTGCGGTCCCTTCTACTAAAGAGGCTGCGGGGCCAGTTGAAGAGGCCAAGGGGCCTGCAGAAGCAGAGGGATCTGCAACAGTCCCTTCTACTGAAGAGGCTGCGGGGCCTGTTGGGGAAGTCGTCCCCAGTATTGTGGAAGAGGCCGAAGAGCCTGCCGAGGAGGCAAGGGGAGTGGAAGTGGAGGTCCCCTCCACTATTGAAGAGGCCACGCCCACTGTAGAGGGCTTAGAGGGAGTGCGAGCGGGCACCGCTGCTCCCATGGAGGTTGTGCCAATATCAGTGGTGCAGCCAGTCCCCCTTGAGGATGCTGCCGTCCTTGAGGACTTCGGGTTTGGGCTCTTCGTGAGCCCTTCTCCAGCCCAAGGTGAAGACTTGCCCGGGAACGTGGTCGCGGCAGAAATTGCTGCCAAGGGGAGTGCTCTCCCTAAAAGAGGCAGGATGTCAGCAGTGGAAGTCCTGCTGTTCATGAGGAGGAGGGGCCAACAGGCTGCTAAAGCAATCAGCGGCTATGGCCAGCAGGAGGCAGTGGTTACTCCTGCGGAGGAGGTGGTGATAACCCCTGTAGGGGAGGAGATGGTGGCCATTACTGCAGGGGAGGAGGTCCCTGTGGCGATCTCTTCAGGGGAGGAGACCCCTGCAGTGACTCCTTCAAGGGAGGAGGCCCTTGCGGCAAAGGGGAAGGGAGTCTTGACAACTTAGGAGACTTCCTCCTCTTCTGACAGTGAGGCCCCAGAGGAGGGGGCACTGGTGGCGCGGTCCTCTGCAAGGACAAGTGGTTGGGAAGCAGCCCAACCCTCCAGTAGCCAGCCAGAGGCTAGTGGATGGGTGCAAACCTCTGCTGGTAAGTCATTTGACTTGAAAGTGTGTTTCTTTTGTTTTCATATTGTGTTTCAGCTTTCTCAGTTGTACTGCCCTTAACAGCTGCAGGTGCGGGGCATTCTGGGCAAGGGAGCGGCCCTCGCGAGGTCTCAGCGGACCTAGGGACTATGACCGAGGTCCTTGAGGAGACTGGGGTGTGGTCCCATTATTTGGAGCGAAGGGGAGAGCAAGAGGGGGGGTTGGGGGTGTAGGGGTTTGACATTTTCGCCGAAAATATTTTTCCGGTCCGGACTTGTCTTGGACGTCGGCGGCTCAGTAGCGCTCCGGGACCTCGGTTTGGGAAACCGTTCACATATTTGGAATCGTGAGAACGTCCCCTGCATCTTTTACGGAGTATATTTTCGGAGCGGACGCGTGCGGTCCCGGGCGACTCCCGGGGCTCGGGACGGGAATCCCGGGGCTCGGGATGGAAATTCTCCGACGGCTTTGGTGTAAAGTATGTTATATTTTAAGACGGATTTTATGGTAATATTTATGGAATTTTAGCATGGCGGGTTTTTGGTTCGGGTTAGCACGTCGGGATTTGCTCGGGTTCAGCGGGCCCGGTAGGACACTCTGGATGGGTAATTGAACATGAGAAAGTTGATTTGTGTATGATATGAGGTTCTGAGGGCTGTGTACAGTTTTTGTTCCAGTTAGAGAAGCGGTTTGGAAGTTGCGGTTTGGGCTAATTTGCGAAAGTGGGAAAGTTTGGGGTCTAAAGTGTAATTAACCCAAAAATCTGCACTAATTGGAAATGGACAAGAGATGAGGCGGTGAAATGGGATGAGATAAGGGACATGTGTCCAATTATGGTGAAAGATGGAAAAAGAAAAGGAATTAAAAGGGAAGAAGTATAAAAGGGAGAGTTATTACATGAAAAACATTTTTGTTTTCTTCTTCTTCTTCCTTCTTCTCTCTTGCCGCCATTGTCATCCCTCTCCCAAGCTCCTTGTGCACTTCAATTCTTGGCTGAAATCATCAAAGATTTGGGTTCCAAAAGTGGTAAGCTTCCTCCTTTCATCTCTTTTCAAGATTGGAAGCTTGATTTGGTTGGAAAAAGAGGAAGAAAATGGATTTAGGGTTTGTTCATTACTACATGTTTGGATGATCTTCTTCCTCCCATCTTTTAGTATGTTGTTGGTGGTATGGAGAAGAGTAGGAATTGGGGTTTAAATGATGGAAGAACACCATGTTTAAGGGAAACATAATTAGCCGAATTATTGATGAATTTTCTAAAATGGTGTATGTTTGGATTCTTGAATCATGCTTTGGATATGTGGTTCCTAGCATGATTCTAAGGCATTGTGTGGTTTCAATTTGATGGAAAGTATGTTGTGTGGAAAAGCCCCAAATTGAGTGAATAGTGTAATTAGGGTTTATGTTGGATTCTTGGTGATTAAGGTGTAATTGGTTAGTAATCAAGCTTAAGAAGTGTAATTGGTGGTTAAAGTATGCTTATGGAACCTTGAATGGTTTGATTTGGAAGTTTGGTGGAATTTGGGTAAAGGGCCGAAATTAAAAGTGAGACTTTATCTATGTTTGGGTTATGTTTTGGTTGATTTGGATAGTAAATTGGTATTGTGGATGGAAGTAGGTTCGTTATGGTATTTGAAACGTCATTTTCGGGTAATGTATGGAAACGTTACCTTTATGCGGGTTTATCGGTAAAATGTCAGGAATGAAGGGTTTAAAGGTTGGAATGTGTTTACGGGTGTTGGAATAACAAGGTTCTGGCTCGGTTCGTAAAACCGAGCTTTCTGTGGATTTTTGCGGGAATGTGCGGGAATGTGCGGTTTTGGTTCTGGGGGTCTGTTTTGGTGAGTTCTGACTTGTGTGTGGTTGTTCAGCTTGTTCTGCAGTGATGGATTAGTGCGGGACCTTAAAAGGCGAGTTGTCACATTTCGGGCCGAGCCGGATTTCCCGGGGTTTGTGCAGCGGAGCGGTATTTCTGAGGTAAGGGTTCAACTTCTCTCGTTATACATACTGGTATGGGACTTTATGTATACGGGTTTAGTTGAGGCGGGTTCCCGGGTTGAGGACGGTGGTTCGGTGATCCCGGGACCTGTCATATGGCAAGATGCATGTTTATATTTGTTCTGCTTTCAAGGCCCGGATGGTCTTGGAGGCCACGGAGTTTACATGATGTTCAGTATATCCGCTAGGCGCCGATATTTCGCTTATACATTTTGGTATATTATATTATGTTTTGCATATGCATGGTGATACGTTACTGCTCAAACGAGGCTCGGATGGTCTTAGAGGCCACGCGTGTGCTCCTTGGTTCTTACTGTTTGTATCCGCACCGAGGTGCCGACATTCTGTCGCTTATCTCGCACCGGGAGTGCCGATACTCTGCTCTGTGTGTCCGCACCGGAGGGTGCCGACACTTTGCGTATATCCGCACCGGAGTGCAGGTATACTACGTGACCCTACGACAGTTTGGGGATCGCGACCTGCCGGTACCGTGCTTCTTCTGCTCTGCATTCAGTATATTCGACCTCTTAGAGAGGGCTGTCGTTTTGTGTCATTCGCGGTTGGACCGCGTATGATAGGTTCTGGCTCACCTCTGACTTTGCATACATGCATACGTGTATATATATATATATATATATATATATATATATATATATATATGTTTGTGTTTGTTCTGTTTTGCAGGTTCGGTTCAGCAGCACATCTGCAAACTGTATCTTACCTCAGCCCTTACTGGGTCCTCCCGAGGACTCACCCCTTATATGTTTACCACCTTTCAGGTTCACCTTACAAGCAACCGGCGGACTAGAGATCCGCGGTGCTTTCTGTGTTTTGGATTTCAGCAGCAGCAGTACCACGTGCGGGAAGTTTCCGGATTCCGCACTTAGGTATTTCTAGGGTTTTGTTTAACGGCTCTGTAGGTGTAGTTGCATGCATGTAAATCGGATCATGATTTGTATATGACGCATATTCTGGAATATATGATGATTCTGTATCTGTCTTCTGAGTCGTGGGCGGAGCCCCGACTTGCCCATATTGGTTAGATGTATGAAATGTTTTCGGTGATTTGGTTATCTTGAGTAATGAAAGGTATTCCATGAACTGCATGTTTGTTTGTTATGTTGGTTGTATACTTGCCATGTATGTGTTCTGTAGGTTGCAGGTCGTAGTACGACCATTCTGTTATTGCGGGCCGGGTCATGGGACCACTACACGTGGCGGGTTTCGGTAGCACCGATTCCGCGCTTTCTGCCGTAACCCGGCTTCCGAACGTCGCGGCTGTCCCCGCCTCCGCAACCGGGCGGGGTGGTCGTGACAAGGCGAATTGCTGCCAAGACGGCCCCCAAGTGGTCTGAAGAGCGGGTTAAACTGAGGGCTACGAGGCACGACCTCAAAGCCAAGGTGTACAAGGAAAATGGGAAGCTACTGCGCGATGCGTGGGACCCAGTCTTCCTTCTTAATAAGTATAGACGAAGGAGGGTCGGGGTGACTTACTTGTTGAGGAGTAGCGGGCGTTCAGGCTGACTAGTCCGTAGCTGTCACCGCACGCCACCCGAGCCCGGTTGCGGAGGCGGGGCGCCGGACGCCGAAGCGGAAGCCGGAATGGAAAGGAGTGGCAGTCCATCGAGACCCGCCGCGCGTAGCGGACCCGAAAACTGAAAGATTGTGGAAGAAAACTAACGGAAAATTCATGCGTATAACCAAACTAAAATGCAACCAAACAATTCATACACTAATAACAGATTAAGCCCCGCCATCCGTGGACGAGTGCTTACGCACCAAAACACATATACATACAGAATTCACAGAACCTAAAATGTCTAGCAAGCGCCAAGCGCTCAGAACAGATATAGAACAGAATATACAAATATATATACAGACACACAATCACCATAGCAAACCAGAAAGTATGCACATGCAGCTACAGAGCCAAGCCTAGGACTAAGCGTCAAATACCTCGCGCGGGATTCAGATCCAAAAGACAATCCCGGGCCGCAAGGTGAAGCTGCTGCAAAACACAACCGAGGTAGAACCTCACGGAAACCTACTCCGCAGGCCGCTTATCAGGTCTGCACAAACCCAAAACAGAACCCAAAGAAGGGTGAGTCCTAAAAGGACCCCGTAAGGGATATGGGGTAAGGTAAGTATATGTAACCTGCAAAACAGAAAGATAGCAATATATGCAACAGAATACGGAATAACGTGTATGTACAGAAAGTAGATCAGAGTCTCGAAGGACGTGCGATTCCAAATCGCCATAAACCTTATAATAAATCGGAACGACAGCCTCCACTAAGGGAGTCAGAAGCCGAAGCTAATACAGAAGCATGGTGCACCAGCTGGGGTAGCGAACCCACAACTGTCGTAATATTAACAGACAGAGTATGCCATAAGGTATACTCCCACAAACTACAGAATATGCCCAAGGGCATAATATTCCGAAATACTAGCAGAACAGAAACTGAAACCAAAACATATACTTAGCTTACCAAAACACAGAACCAAACCCTTACCTCAAAATCCAGAGTATTGGACCGATTCTGGATAACACCTACACCGTGCCCCGAAACTTAGAACTCCTCTTTTCCTAACCACCGAAACTCAGAATCTGCCAAACCAAGTTGAATTAGCATCCTTATCAACCACACTACCAAATTACAACCCCCGACCCCAAAACCGAAAATCCGACAGAATTTCCGTAAAATTCGATTTTCACGAAACGTCGAAATTCAGAACCAACCTAGACAATGCAAGATTACACATTGACAAACATCATACAATAAGCGAACTGATCAAATCCAACCTTAAACCCTTCTTTACCCGCCATTTTCCGATAATCCCGCTTAATTGTAACTTTTCCATTTCTTAACCGAATTCAACATTTCAAACTTCCATCCACTCCCAAATTCAACCCCTACACCATATTAACATTCAATTTAACCAAAATGAACCTCCAACATTGAAAAAGAACCATTCCAAGATTTCGGTTCCTAACCAACTTTTCATCCAACTTCCAATTCAATCCATTCAAGCTACCAAACAACCATTCTAACCACCAATTTCATTTCTAAACCATGAATGCTATCCAATTGCACCCAAACAACAAAATTCATCATGAACATACACTTAACCAATTCGGCCAAAAAGGGGTTTTCACCTCAACTTGTTTTCCATCAAATTAAATCCATACACAAGCTTAGAATCATGCTAGGACTAACATACTTGAAGCATGAAACAAGATAACAACCACACACCATTTTGGAAAATCTTCCAAAAATTCGGCCATAATAGGGTTTCCTTCCAAGTTGTGTTTTCCAAAATCCAACACTTGATTAACACTCTCCTACAACCCAAGAACAACATACTAAAAGATGGGAGGAAGAGAATCATCCTAGCTTATAGCTAAGAACAAACCCATCATTTACCAAAACTTCTCTTTTCACCACTAAACTTCAAAACTAATGAGAAAAGAGGACTTAGGAAGGTACTTACCACAAGTAGCAACCAATTTCTCTTTGATTTCCACAAAGAAGAAGAAGTTCAAGCTTGGAGGTTGGCATCCATGGAGGCGGCAGCACTTGGAGAAGATGAAGAAGAAGAAGAAATGAAATAAGTCCACTTTTATGAAATAATAAACCTTATGTATTTTCCTTCCTTTTAACCCATACCTCCCTTCCTAAATTAAAATAGGACATGTGTCCCATTAATCACACACACACACACTTGCTGCCGAAAAGAAAGGGCTGCTGCTGCTGCCCATGCTGATTTCTTTTTAATTTGCACCCAATTGCAAATTAACTCCCAATTTTTCCGAAAGTTCCAATTCTTTTTGCCCAAAAATAATTACCGAATTCCAAAATTAATGAAACTCGGACACAATCTTCAGAATATTATAACATTCACAGAACATTTTTCAGAAATTCATTTACCTTTCCGGAGTGTCCTACCGAGCTCGTTGAACCCGAACCAGAACCCGACGTGCGAGCGTGTCAACCTGAACCAAACTTCCGTCACTCCAAAAATTCTATAAAAATACCCATAAATTCCATCTTAATTTATAACACAACTTACCCCAAAGCCGTAAGAAAATTACCATCCCGAGCCCCGATATTACCGTCCCGAGCCCCGGTAGTCGCCCGGAACCGAAAGTCCCGCCCCAAATATTAAACTCCACAAACACCTCCGGACATTCTTACGACTCCAAAACTGCAACGGCTTCCCAAACTGAGGTCTCGAGAGCGCTACCGAGCCCGCTGTACGTCCCGAGGCGACCCCGACAACCCCCCGGCGTCAGAAAAATATTTTCGGCGGAAACGTCCGGGGGACCCACACGACCTCAAATACGGAAGGGTTCGCCAAAATGATACTCGGATAGGGCTCGGGAGCCGCCTGAACGCCGAAAACGTGACCGCGAGCCAAAACCGAGCCCCGGGTCACCCGGTCGCAACCCGCTCGGGGTGACCGTAACATCCTCCCCCCCTTAGAACTCTTGGTCCTCCAAGAGTAGCCTGAACCAACCATACAGGTGTCGCTACCAACCAGAATGTATTAACATTCCCCTTACTAATAACAATCGGACCACCTAACTGGTGCGGCGGGAGTGGTAGATTAGACTAACATACAGAGCCTCACGGCTTACCACCCTCCGCGTGAATCTTATTGAACCCCGAGTCAGTTTCCTGTATTTCTACCAGACAACCCCAGACAGTACCGAACCTAAGTCTAACTGATCCTCAATAGGCTATCCTGGAAGACATCACGTAAAACAGAAACAGTTGGGGGGAAAACCAACCTAACAACTTACTCTAGAAACTCATGAGAACCGATAAAATTCGGGGTAACTTGCCCCGCCTACCAAATCTTACTGTCTCTCTGATCGGTGCTACCTCCAGTCAAATTCTGCCACCAAACTCAGATTCCAGAGCCCTACGGCGGCGGTTCGTATAAGCAGTGGTGCAGTCGTTCGCGGTTTTAATCCGCGCCTGTAACAATCTGATCTTCGCCGTAGTCTCCTCAAAAAGCTCGGGTCCCAGCTCAACCCTATCAGACGCATCTGTCCAACAGTATGGTGTCATACACCTCCTCCCGTACAACGCCTCATATGGTGCCATGCCAAACGTAATCTGGAAGCTGTTGTTGTACGAAAACTCTATCAAAGCAACTGTTAGTCCCAAACTCCTCCAAAATCCAAAATACAGATTCACAACATATCCTCCAATATCAGAATCACCCGCTCCGACTGTGGGTGATAAGCTGTATTCGGATGGAGTCGCGTGTCCGTGCTTCGTGAAAGCTCTCGAACCGTCTTTGTAAAACGCAGATCACGGTCGATACAATGGATTACAGTACTCCATGTAAACGTACAATCTCCCCGATGTAAAGCGGCAAGCTTCTCCGGAGGGTCTATGACCCGAATAAGCGAAAGTGTGCGCACTTTGTCGGCCAATCCACAAAAACCCGGATAGCATCATGATGAGACCGTGTCGGGCGGTGCGATCGAAAGTCCATCGTAACATTACCCCACTTCCAGTGGAATGGGCAAAGTCTGCAGTGTCCTGCCCGTTTCGATGCTCAAACCGCTCAGGTGTACCTCCTCTAAAATCTCATTCCGAACTCCCGATCCTCTAGTACATAAAGGCGGTCTCGGAAGTATAGTAATCCTGCCTATCTTTGAAACGTCGGTAATAAAGATCCCTTCTCTTCCCGGATAACTTCTTCAATACCAGATCTCTACCCTGCGCCTCGCGCATCCTATCAAGCCACTCAGAATGTATGGTAAGTGTAATAACCTGAGCACGCTCCCAGAGCTGCCCCCTGTGCCAAAGGCATATCAAATCACTCTCCTCAGATCGGTCACCAACATTTCCTCCCTTAATTAAGCCGGTATACTTCCTGCTCAGAGCATCGGCAACCGTGTTGCCCTTGCCAGAGATGTACCCGATACTACAATCATAGTCCTTAATGTATTCGAGACATCTGCGCTGCCTCATGCTAAGCTCCTTCGTAAACAGATATTTCAGACTCTTATGGTGGTAAGAATCTGAAATTTATTACCAAACAGATATTACTTCCAATGTTTCAGCGCATAAATTATTATAGCCAACTCCGAGATCATGTGTCGGTCGGTTCAGCTCATGCGGTCGCAGCTGCCTCGACCCATAAGCTACCACAAAACGCTCCCGCACCAACACACATCCCAAACCAGACGTAGAAGCATCCGTATAATTCACATACGGTAAGATCGGATCCAAAAGAGTCGAGAATCGGAGCGTTAGTCAGCCGCCGCTTCAACTCCCGAAAATTTCTGCTCACACCTATCAGACCAGATAAACTGCTGACCCTTCCTGGTCAACCGCATTAGCGGAGATGCCAGAATAGAAAATCCCAGTACAAACCTCCGATAAAATCCTGCTAACCCCAGGGAGCTCTTGATCTCCCGTACCGTGGTAGATTGTTTCCAATCCCGAACTGCCCTCACCTACTCTGAATTCACAGACAGACCATGCTCAGAATTAACGTGTCCCAGAAAAGTGACTTCCGAATCCAGAACTCACACTTTGAGAATTTAGCATAAAGCTGATGTTCCCAAAGTGTCTGCAGGACTACCCTCAGATGATCCCGATGCGAATCCTCATCTCAAAATAAATCAGAACATCATCGATAAAAAACCACCAGAAATGAGTCCAAGTAGGGTCGGAACACCCGATGCATCGATCCATGAATGCCGCTGGGTATTGGTCAGCCCAAATGACATGACCGTAAACTCAAAGTGTCCATATCGGGTGCGGAAAGTAGTCTTAGGTATGTCCTCTTCCTTCACCCTAAGCTGAAAGTATCCAGATCGGAGATCAATCTTCGAGAAAACTCTCGAACCCCGAAGTTGATCAAAAAGATCGTCAATCCTCGGTAACGAATACTTATTCTTCCCAATAAGAGCATTCAACCGTCTGTAATCAATACAAGGTCGGAGCGTCCCATCTTTCTTCTTAGCAAACAGAACCGGAGCACCCCACGGTGAAGTGCTCGGTCGGATGAAGCCCTTCTGCTGTAATTCCTCCAACTGCCTCTTTAACTCCTGCATCTCAGAAATGGGCATCCGATAAGGAGGATCCAATCCGCATGTTACTCATTCGGTACACCCCGAGCGGGTTGCGTTGACTAGGTCCTCCCCGATAACCAGGTGACCCGGCTCGGTCACCCCGGTTTTGGCCTGCGGGTCACGTTTTTCGGCGTTCAGACGGCTCCCGAGCCCTATCCGAGTATTATTTTGGCGAACCCTTCCGTATTTGAGGTCGTGTGGGTCCCCCGGACGTTTCCGCCGAAAATATTTTTCTGGCGCCGGGGTTGTCGGGGTCGCCTCGGGACGTCAGCGGGCTCTGTAGCGCTCTCGAGATCTCAGTTTGAGAAGCCGTTTGTAGTTTTGGAGTCGTGGAAACGTCCGGTGGTGTTTGTGGAGTTTAATATTTGGGGCGGGACGTTCGGTTCCGGGCGACTCCCGGGGCTCGGGACGGGAATCCCGGGGCTCGGGATGGAAATTTTCTGACGGCTTTGGGGTAAGTTGTGTTTAAATTTAAGATGGAATTTATGGGTATTTTTATAGAATTTTGGAGTGACGGAATTTCGGTTCAGGTTGACACGCCGCACGTCGGGTTTTGGTTCGGGTTCAGCGAGCTCGGTAGGACACTCCGGAAAGGTAAATGAATTTCTGAAAAATGTTCTGTGAATGTTATAATATTCTGAAGGTTGTGTCCAAGTTTCGTTAATTTTGGAATTCGGTAATTATTTTTGGGCAAAAAGAATTGGAACTTTCGGAAAAATTGGGAGTTAATTTGCAAATGGGTGCAAATTTAAAAGAAATCAGCATGGGCAGCAGCAGCCCTTTCTTTTTCGGCAGCAAGTGTGTGTGTGTGTGTGATTAATGGGACACATGTCCTATTTTAATTTAGGAAGGGAGGTATGGGTTTAAAGTGATGGAAAATACATAAGGCTTATTATTTTCATAAAGGTGGACTTATTTCATTTCTTCTTCTTCTTCATCTTCTCCAAGTTGCTGCCGCCTCCATGGATGCTCACCTCCAAGCTTGAGCTTCTTCTTCTTTGTGGAAATCAAAGAGAAATTGGTTGCTACTTGTGGTAAGTACCTTCCTAAGTCCTCTTTTCCCATTAGTTTTGAAGTTTAGTGGTGAAAAGAGAAGTTTTGGTAAATGATGGGTTTGTTCTTAGCTATAAGCTAGGATGGTTTTCTTCCTCCCATCTTTTAGTATGTTGTTCTTGGGTGGTAGGAGAGTGTTAATCAAGTGTTGGATTTTGGAAAACACATCTTGGATGAGGAACTAGTGTTGGCCGAATTTATGGAAAATTTTCCAAAATGGTGTGTGTTTGTTATCTTGTTTCATGCTTCAAGTATGTTAGTCCTAGCATGATTCTAAGCTTGTGTATGGATTTAATTTGATGGAAAACAAGTTGAGGTGAAAACCCCAATTGGCCGAATTATGGGTTGTATGTTCAAAAATGGATTTTGTTGTTTGGGTGCAATTGGATAGCATTCATGGTTTAGAAGTGAAATTGGTGGTTAGAATGATTGTTTGGTAGCTTGAATGGATTGAATTGGAAGTTGGATGAAAAGTTGGTTAAGAACCGAATCTTTGAATGATTCTTTTTCAATGTTGGAGGTTCATTTTGGTTAAATTGGATGTTAATATGGTGTTGGGGTTGAATTTGGGAGTGGATGGAAGTTTGAAATGTTGAATTCGGTTAAGAAATGGAAAAGTTACAATTAAGCGGGATTATCGGAAAATGGCGGGTAATGAAGGGTTTAAGGTTGGATTTGATCAGTTCTGCTTATTGTATGATGTTTGTCAATGTGTAATCTTGCTTTGTCTAGGTTGGTTCTGAATTCTGACGCTTCGTGAAAATCTGGAATTTTACGGAAATTCTGTCGGATTTTCGGTTTTGGGGTCGGGGGTTGTAATTTGGTAGTGTGGTTGATAAGGATGCTAATTCAACTTGGTTTGGCAGATTCTGAGTTTCGGTGGTTAGGAAAAGAGGAGTTCTAAGTTTCGGGGCACGGTGTAGGTGTTATCCAGAATCGGTCCAATACTCTGGATTTTGAGGTAAGGGTTTGGTTCTCGTTTTGGTAAGCTAAGTATATGTTTTGGTTTCAGTTTACATTACTAGTATTTCGAATATTATGCCTTTGGGCATATTCGTAGTTTGTAGGAGTATGTCTTATGGCATACTGTCTGTGCATTAATATTACGACAGTTGTGGGTTCGCTACCCCAGCTGGTGCACCATGCTTCTGTATTAGCTTCGGCTTCCGACTCACTTAGTGGAGGCTGTCGTTCCGATTTATTATAAGGGTTATGGCGATTTGGAATCGCACGTCCTTCGGGACTCTGATCTATTTTCTGTACATACACGTTATTCCGTATTCTGTTGCATATATTGCTATCTTTCTGTTTTGCAGGGTTACATATACTTACCTTACCCCATATCCCTTACGGGGTCCTTTTAGGACTCACCCTTCTTTGGGTTCTGTTTTTGGGTTTCAGGTAGACCTGATAGATTCCGTGAGGGTTCTACCTTGGGTGTGTTTTGCAGCAGTTGCACCTTGCGGTCCGGGATTGTGTACTTGGTGTGAATCCCGCGCAAGGTATTTTGTTACTTAGATTCTAAGGTTGGCTCTGTAGTTGCATATGCACACTTTCTGTATTGCTATGATGGTTGTATGTCTGTATATACATTTGTATATTCTGCTCTATATCTGTTCTCAGCGCTTGGCGCTTGCTAGACATTTTAGGTTCTGTGAATTCTGTATGTATATGTGTTTTGGTGCGTAAGCACTCGTCCACGGAGGGCGTGGCTTACTCTGTTATTAGTGCATGAATTGTATGGTTGCATTTTATTTTGGTTATACGCATGAAATTTCCGTTAGTTGCTTCCACTTTCATTTCGCTCTTTGGGTCCGCTACGCGCGGCGGGTCTCGATGGACCTGCCACTCCTTTCCATTCCGGCTTCCGCTTCCGGCGTCCCGGCGCCCCCGCCTCCGCAACCGGGCTCGGGCGGCGTGCGGTGACAAGTTGGTATCAGAGCAGGTAAGTGACCATATTGGTCGTCAGTGGTGACTTGTAGTGACGACTATTGTTGTACATTTTATTTTAGAATGGTTTGGTACGGAGATTGGCCACCTCCTTACTTGAACCACTTCAAAATAAAATTGTGGAACAAAGTTGATCCTTCAAGTTATCCTGATAGTTGCAGATTTCGGCACTCGGGATTTCTGGAATTCTGGTTAGATTATTATGTGTTAGGGTATTGTGGAAAAGTTTCAGGTACGTAAAATTGTGTGTTAGGAAAAGATTTGGTGAAATAAGCATGAACTGCTTCTGTGATTCTGTGAAATGCATGATTTTATCATTTTGAGAAGTAACTTCTGTGTCAAGTACTGCATTGCACTACAAAGCCTTAGAAAACTGCTAGCTTCGTAGAGATTAGGAGTGACCGATTTGTCTGTCTGGACTCTCAGTTTGGTCTGAAATTTTCCCACGCCTCCGAGATATAGGTTAACACGCGTTGAGATAGCGTGATTTGGGTAAGGAAATGTGTACTACGGAGGTGGGTACCGAGGGGCGGGATCGGGATCCCACACCTCCGTGGAATAGGATACGGGTTCGGTGTAACCTGTGGTCTGAACAACCACACTCACCGCCCCGAGGTTTAGCGGTCGTAGGGACCCCTCTCTGATTTGGTGTTACCCGCCAGCTTAGCTGGTTCAGGGGCGGCAGTAGGCAGGGGAAAATCTGTTTATGCCACAGTAAGGGCATTTTGATTAGGTGGTGATAGCGAGACTTAAGCCACTGCTCGCCACAACTTTGGGTTTGGTAAGTGAGTGACTCCGAGGAGGATGGTCACTACGACACCTAGACTTCTCGTCGGTCCTATTAACGACGGGGAGATCTGAGGCACCAGTCTGACGGGGTCAGACTTCTGGAGAGGTTTTAGAGTTTGAACCCCCGCCGAGGTTCAATGACCGAGAAGGGCCAGAAGTAGTAGAGATTTGGTCTGCAGGAGTTGATAAACTCCTGGGAGGCTACATTTTCCACTAGCGTTGGCCGGGGATGTAGCTACTCCGTGTCGTGCACGCTTGATGAGTTTCATCGGGAGACAGGATTGTCGGAGAGTATGAGTGAGAGTTTGATCGGCTGGTTTACTACGCACCGTAGTATCAAGGTATGGAAGAAGAGAAGGCCATGAGGTTTATTCGCCGATCGCGCCCGAGTTCGGAGAAGGTCAAGGGAGTACGGAGGGGTTCCATACAGGAAGGACCCCGAGTCGGATTTCATTTTACGTGAAGAAAAATGTTCGGCCGAAATTACGTTTCCGGGCAGTTTAGTAGAGGCAGAGGGAGCACTACCGGCACGGCCTTGTCCGATTTGCGGTAGGTATCACTCCGGTCGACTTTGTTACCGGCAGAGGGCCGATGTTTACGTTGCGGTCACGACACTCATTGATGTACGGGATTGCCCTCTCGACCGTAAGGCGTAAGTTTTGGCGCTCTTAGCGTTCATAGTCTCGAGTGCAGCCCAACGCGCCGCGAGGGCGTGGGTTTCAGCAGGTGGCCCGAGACCTCGCAGCGGCAGCAGCTTCAGCCACCCTCCGTCACAAAGCAACCAGAGCAGGACGGGTTTTCCTTTTTCGGAAAGGAGACCCTGGTTATCAGGGAGGACCTAGTTAGCAGATAGGCACTAGCCAGCAGGGAGGCTTGAGTCAGCAGGAAGTTCTGTAAGGTACTATATTTCCGAATGAGATACCGGTTCATGCGTTATTTGATACAGGAGCATTTGTTCCCATGGTAACACCGAAATGTGTTACATTTCTGTATCTGATCATTAGTACCTTGCCTCAAATGTATTTAGTAAAAACTGCTGGGAGTCATTGCTTTTCTAATGAGATGGTTCGGGGTTGTACGATATCCGTAGGCGGACATCTGATAGTATCGGATTTGTTGGTTTTAGACACGCCGAACTATGATATTATTCTTGGGATGGACTGGCTATCCAAGAATTCTGTGCACATTGGTTGTGCAACCCGTACCATTATGGTTTCTGGAGAGGTACTACCTCTCACGACTCCGACTGGTTTGACTATCGCACAGCACAGTAAGGAGCTACAGATTCTGGATCAGCTGTCGATAGTTGGTGTAGGGGAATGCTATGATCTGAATGAAGCTGGTATTAGGATGAAGTTGGATGGTTTACCGTTGGTTCGAGATTTTCCGCAGGTATTTCCGGAGGAGTTGCCCGGATTACCATAAGAGCGGGGAATTGTGTTTGACATCCACTTGCAGTCAGGTACTGCTCCGATATCTATTCCTCCTTATCGGATGCCTATTTCTGAGATGCAGGAGTAGAAGAAGCAACTGGAGGAATTACAAAGAAAAGAGTTTCATCCGACCGAGCACTTCGCCGTGGGGTGCTCCGGTTCTGTTTGTTAAGAAGAATGATGGGACACTCTGACTTTGTATTGATTACAGACGGTTGAATGCTCTTATTGGGAAGAATAAGTATCCGTTACCGAGGATTAACGATCTTTTTGATCAACTTCGGGGATTGAGGGTTTTCTCAAAGATTGATCTCTGATCCGGGTATTTTCAGCTTAGAGTGAAGGAAGAGGATATACCTAAGACTGCTTTCCGCACCCGATTTGGACACTTAGAGATTACGGTCATGCCATTTGGGCTGACCAATGCTCCGGCAGCATTCATGGATCTGATGCATCGGGTGTTCCGACCGTACTTGGACTCATTTCTGGTGGTTTTATTGATGATATTCTGATATATCCTCGGGATGAGGATTCGCATCGGGATCATCTGAGGGTAGTTCTGCAGACACTTTGGGAACATCAGCTTTATGCTAAATTCTCAGTGTGAGTTCTGGATTCGGGAAGTCACTTTTCTGGGACACATTATATCTGAGCATGGTCTGTCTGCGTGAATCCGGAGAAGGTGAGGGCAGTTCGGGATCGGAAACAACCTACCACGGTACGGAGATCAAGAGCTCCCTGGGTTTAGCAGGATTTTATCGTAGGTTTGTACTGGGATTTTCTATTCTGGCATCACTGCTCACGCGGTTGACCAAGAAGGGTCAACCGTATTTCTGGTTTGATAGGTGTGAACGGAATTTTCAGGAGTTGAAACGGCAGTTGACTAACGCTCCGATTCTGACTCTTCCGCATCCGAGCTTGCCGTATGTGATTTATACGGATGCTTCCACATCCGGTTTGGGGTGTGTTGGCGCAGAGCGTTTTGTGGTAGCTTATGGGTCGAGGCACTGCGACCGCATGGGCTGAACTGACTGACACATGATCTGGAGTTGGCTATAGTAATTTATGCGCTGAAACATTGGAAGTAATATCTGTTTGGTAGTAAATTTCAGATTCTTACCGACCCCAAGAGTCTGAAATATCTGTTTACGCAGAAGGAACTTAATTTGAGGCAGCGTAGATGGCTCGAATACATTAAGGACTATGGTTGTAGGATCGAGTACATCTCTGGCAAGGGCAACACGGTTGCCGATGCTCGAAAGGTGAAGTATACCGGCTTGGTTAAGGGAGGAAATGTTGGGGATCGGTCCGAGGAGAGTGATTTGACTTGCCTTTGGCACAGTGGCAGCCTGGGAGCGTGCTCGGGGTATACACTTACCATACATTCCGAGTGGCTTGACAGGATGCGCGAAGCGCAAGGTAGAGGTCCGGGTGTTAAAGAAGTTATCCGGGAAGATAAGGGTTTATTTGTTACCGACGTTTCAGTATAGGCAGGGATTACTATACTTTCGTGATCGCCTTTATGTACCTGGGGATCAGGAGTTCTGGAACGAGATTTTAGAGGAGGCACACCTGAGTAGTTTGAGCATCAGAAACCGGCAGGGACACTGCAGACTTTGCCCATTCCAGTCTGGAAGTGGGGTAATGTTACTATGGACTTTCTGACTGCACTGCCCCTGACACGGTCTCGCCATGATGTTATCTGGGTTATTGAGGATCGGCTGACAAAGTGCGTACACTTTCTGCCTATTCGGGTCACAGACCCTCTGGAGAAGCTTGCCCGGCTTTACATCAGGGAGATTGTACGATTACATGGAGTACCAGACTCCATTGTATCTGACCGTGATCCGCGTTTCACGGCACGGTTCTGGAGGGCTTTTCATGAAGCGCTGGGCACGCGACTCCATCTGAATACAGACTTATCACCCATGAGACGGACGGGCAATCGGAGCGGGTGATTACGATATTGGAGGATATGTTGTGAATCTGTATTTTGGATTTTGGAGGAGTTTGGGACTAACAGTTGCTTTGATAGAGTTTTCGTATAACAACAGCTTCCAGATTACGTTTGGCATGGCACCATATGAGGCGTTGTACGGGAGGAGGTGTACGACACCACACTGTTGGACAGATGTGTCTGATAGGGTTGAGCTGGGACCCGAGCTTTTGAGGAGACTACGGCAAAGATCAGATTGTTACAGGCGCGGATTAAAACCGCGAACGACTGCACCACTGCTTATACGAACCGCCGCCGTAGGGCTCTGGAAATCTGAGTTTGGTGGCAGAATTTGACTGGAGGTAGCACCGTTCAGAGGGACAGTAAGATTTGATAGGCGGGGCGAGTTACCCCGAGTTATATCGGTTCCCATGAGTTCCGAGTAAGTTGTTAGGTTGGGTTTCCCCCAATCAAGCTTCGCTTTTACGTGATGTCTTCCGTGATAGCCTGTTGAGGATCGCTTAGATTTAGGTTCGATGCTGTCTGGGGTTGTCTGGTAGAAATACCGCAATCGACTCGGGTGCAATAAGATGCACCCGGAGGGTGGGACGCCGTGAGGCTCAGTATGGTAGTCTAAACTACCACTCCCGCCGCACCAAGACGGTGGTCCGATTGTTCTTAGTAAGAGGAATATTTTTATTTTCTCGGTTGGTAGCGACACTGTTTAGTTGGTTCAGCTACTCTTGGAGGACCAAGAGTTCTAAGGGGGAGAATGTTACGGTCACCCCGAGCGGGTTGCGGCCGGGTGACCCGGCTCGGTTTGGCTCGCGGTCACGTTTTTCGGCGTTCAGACGGCTCCCGAGCCCTATCCGAGTATCATTTTGGCGAACCCTTCCGTATTTGAGGTCGTGTGGGTCCCCCGGACGTTTCCGCCGAAAATATTTTTCTGGCGCCGGGGGGTTGTCGGGGTCGCCTCGGGACGTACAGCGGGCTCGGTAGCGCTCTCGAGATCTCAGTTTGAGAAGCCGTTTGTAGTTTTGGAGTCGTGGAAACGTCCCGGTGGTGGTTGTGGAGTTTAATATTTGGGGCGGGACGTTCGGTTCCGGGCGACTCCCGGGGCTCGGGATGGAAATTTTCTGACGGCTTTGGGGTAAGTTGTGTTTAAATTTAAGATGGAATTTATGGGTATTTTTATAGAATTTTTGGAGTGACGGAATTTCGGTTCAGGTTGACACGCTCGCACGTCGGGTTTTGGTTCGGGTTCAGCGAGCTCGGTAGGACACTCCGGAAAGGTAAATGAATTTCTGAAAAATGTTCTGTGAATGTTATAATATTCTGAAGGTTGTGTCCAAGTTTCGTTAATTTTGGAATTCGGTAATTATTTTTGGGCAAAAAGAATTGGAACTTTCGGAAAAATTGGGAGTTAATTTGCAAATGGGTGCAAATTTAAAAGAAATCAGCATGGGCAGCAGCAGCCCTTTCTTTTTCGGCAGCAAGTGTGTGTGTGTGTGTGATTAATGGGACACATGTCCTATTTTAATTTAGGAAGGGAGGTATGGGTTTAAAGTGGGAAAAATACATAAGGCTTATTATTTTCATAAAGGTGGACTTATTTCATTTCTTCTTCTTCTTCATCTTCTCCAAGTTGCTGCCGCCTCCATGGATGCTCACCTCCAAGCTTGAGCTTCTTCTTCTTTGTGGAAATCAAAGAGAAATTGGTTGCTACTTGTGGTAAGTACCTTCCTAAGTCCTCTTTTCCCATTAGTTTTGAAGTTTAGTGGTGAAAAGAGAAGTTTTGGTAAATGATGGGTTTGTTCTTAGCTATAAGCTAGGATGGTTTTCTTCCTCCCATCTTTTAGTATGTTGTTCTTGGGTGGTAGGAGAGTGTTAATCAAGTGTTGGATTTTGGAAAACACATCTTGGATGAGGAACTAGTGTTGGCCGAATTTATGGAAAATTTTCCAAAATGGTGTGTGTTTGTTATCTTGTTTCATGCTTCAAGTATGTTAGTCCTAGCATGATTCTAAGCTTGTGTATGGATTTAATTTGATGGAAAACAAGTTGAGGTGAAAACCCCCAAATTGGCCGAATTATGGGTGTATGTTCATGAGGGATTTTGTTGTTTGGGTGCAATTGGATAGCATTCATGGTTTAGAAATGAAATTGGTGGTTAGAATGGTTGTTTGGTAGCTTGAATGGATTGAATTGGAAGTTGGATGAAAAGTTGGTTAAGAACCGAATCTTTGAATGATTCTTTTTCAATGTTGGAGGTTCATTTTGGTTAAATTGGATGTTAATATGGTGTTGGGGTTGAATTTGGGAGTGGATGGAAGTTTGAAATGTTGAATTCGGTTAAGAAATGGAAAAGTTACAATTAAGCGGGATTATCGGAAAATGGCGGGTAATGAAGGGTTTAAGGTTGGATTTGATCAGTTCTGCTTATTGTATGATGTTTGTCAATGTATAATCTTGCATTGTCTAGGTTGGTTCTGAATTCTGACGTTTCTGTGAAAATCTGGAATTTTACGGAAATTCTGTCGGATTTTCGGTTTTGGGGTCGGGGGTTGTAATTTGGTAGTGTGGTTGATAAGGATGCTAATTCAACTTGGTTTGGCAGATTCTGAGTTTCGGTGGTTAGGAAAAGAGGAGTTCTAAGTTTCGCGGCACGGTGTAGGTGTTATCCAGAATCGGTCCAATACTCTGGATTTTGAGGTAAGGGTTTGGTTCTGTTGTTTTGGTAAGCTAAGTATATGTTTTGGTTTCAGTTTCTGTTCTGCTAGTATTTCGGAATATTATGCCTTTGGGCATATTCTGTAGTTTGTAGGAGTATGCCTTATGGCATACTCTGTCTGTTAATATTACGACAGTTGTGGGTTCGCTACCCCAGCTGGTGCACCATGCTTCTGAATTAGCTTCGGCTACCGAATCCCTTAGTGGAGGCTGTCGATCCGATTTATTATAAGGGTTATGGCGATTTAGAATCGCACGTCCTTCGGGACTCTGATCTATTTTCTGTACATGCAAGTTATTCTGTATTCTGTTGCATATATTGCTATCTTTCTGCTTTGCAGGGTTACATATACTTACCTTACCCCATATCCCTTACGGGGTCCTTTTAGGACTCACCCTTCTTTGGGTTCTGTTTTTGGGTTTCAGGTAGACCTGATAAGCGGCCTGCGGAGTAGGATTCCGTGAGGGTTCTACCTTGGGTGTGTTTTGCAGTAGTTGCACCTTGCGGTCCGGGATTGTGTACTTGGTGTGAATCCCGCGCAAGGTATTTTGTTACTTAGATTCTAAGGTTGGCTCTGTAGTTGCATATGCACACTTTCTGTATTGCTATGATGGTTGTATGTCTGTATATACATTTGTATATTCTGTTCTATATCTGTTCTCAGCGCTTGGCGCTTGCTAGACATTTTAGGTTCTGTGAATTCTGTATGTATATGAGTTTTGGTGCGTAAGCACTCGTCCACGGAGGGCGGGGCTTACTCTGTTATTAGTGCATGAATTGTATGGTTGCATTTTATTTTGGTTATACGCATGAAATTTCTGTTAGTCTGCTTCCACAATCCTTCCGTGTTCGGGTCCGCTACGCGCGGCGGGTCTCGGTGGACCGGCCACTCCTTTCCATTCCGGCTTCCGCTTCCGGCGTCCCGGCGCCCCCGTCTCCGCAACCGGGCTCGGGCGGCGTGCGGTGACATCATTCAATCAGCTCAGAGCGTAACGCATATAGATACATAACCATAATCAAACTCGATAAACAGACAGATCTAATGATAACATGCTATCATAAAACTACATGCCAACAGAGTATCATGCTACAGAGCTATCTACGGCCAGAAGGTGCAACCGTACGAAAGTCGGGCGTCGGATAAAGAAACCGACGAGGAACCCAAGTCTAGATCCAAAAGCTGCTAAACCTCAAAATAGCTAACCGTGCAGCCTTGCGGAAATCCTACTCCGCCGGCCCAATCCTTATCTCCCGAAAATATTAAGTAGGTGTGAGTTTTTCTTAAAGAAAACCCAAGAAGAGCTTAGGCAAGAGTAACGATGTTCTTCCGACAAACCCGCAAAGACAGATCAGAGCAGATATACATACGTATAGCAATATACAGATCAAAACATATACGTAAATAAATGATGTATGATGTGTGCACAACATCCGAATGTAACGGGTCATGGCTAGATCTTCCCGACCATGGCTAGATCTTCCCGACGCACCGGCATTCGCCATGCGCCGGCATTCGCCATGCACCCAGCAAATCCCATATAACACGGACCATGGCTAGATCTTCCCGACCATGGCTAGATCTTCCCGACGCACCGGCATTCGCCATGCGTCGGCATTCGCCATGCATCCAACAAACATCATAAATCACGGACCATGGCTAGGTCTTCCCGGTCCAACCGGCATTCGCCATGCGTCCACACACGTAACCGAACTCGCGCACCGATGCTCCTACCGCGCACCGATACTCCTACCATGGGACTAGCCTTGGCGCTCCACAATCCCGATCTAAGACCGAAGTCGAGACCGAGGCCCAAGACTTGCCTCAACCATCCTACATTACAATAACATAGGTAGATCGAACCATTACCTCAAAACGCAAGCAGACACATCCGTAGAGGGTAGCAGCCAAGCACCACACACCAACCTTCTTCCTTATCCAACCCCAAACCTTGCTTCACAAATAACCTAAGCATTTCACACATTTCCCACATTACACTTTCATTTAACACATCAATATCCATTGACAATTGGACCTCACTCCAAGACTTAAAGTTGCTCAAATTCATTGTCTAAACATGCTTGAAACCTTAAACCACACAAAACACATGCTTCCACATTCCACCAAAAACCCGGATGAACATTGCCTTAGGTATATAATCGAAGCATATTTGGACAATGTTCCAAGTATCAATATTGCTCTAAACATACCCAATAACAACAATTTGGATTGAAATCAACAAAACAACACACTTCAATTCTCCACCTTAAACCCTATGAGTTTTCTCTTAGCTCATAGATTAACCCATAATTGGACCTTTTACCAAGTATTAATGTTGTTCCAAAACTACCCAACAACACTAATTTGAGGTCAATTTAACAATCCCCCAACATTCGTTCATCCTAGCTACAGAACCCTAATTCGAATTTCCTTCAATTCATGCTCAATTCGTGTTGTAAAATGTGTTTCTACCTCTAATCCAACATAGAAACACTACTACTAACTCAAATGAACCAAGAGAACACGAAAATTTGAACCTCTCAATTTGGGCAATTTCCCAAATTCATCCACCAAGTGTTGTTGAGCGAATCCTTTGTTGATTCGTTGTTCTTGTAGTGATTCCCGCACGAATCCACCGCTTCCACGCACCAAAGAGTCCAAAATCACTTAGATAGGAGCAAAACCGAATTGGGAGAGAGTTGGGAGAGTTTTCGAATCGAAAACGCGAAAATGATGCTGAAACGAGCCGCTCGGCTTAAATAGCCGAGCCAGCGACGGTCAGCGAACTGCTTCCCCAAAGCGATCGCCTCGACTCAAGAACACCGAGGCAGTGTCCGTGCGAAGACCAGCGACCCAATTCCTAGATCGGGCGATCGCCTGGTCCAAGAACCGCCACCGCCAGCATCCAGGCGAGAGTCGCGAAGGCACCCTCAATCCGGCGATCGCCTGGCTCCAGGAAGACACGAACTTGGCAAGTGTCCAGGCGAAACGCAGGCGAACCGTTTCCTCGTCTGGGCGATCGCCTGGACCCAAAACTCACAAAATTCAGCCTCCAACAGGACTTAACCCAAAACCATTCCACTCCCAACACAACAACAACAACAACAACAACAACAACTAACAAACTCCACAAATTACAAATTTAAACATACCTCCGTAACTCCACCACCGGAGATTGTTGCCGGAAAAGGTGGGGTGTAACATCCTCCCCCCCTTAAGACTCTTGGTCCTCCAAGAGTTCCTTAAGGCGTTTGTACTCCTGAGGGTAGCGTTCAACCATGTCCTTCTCCGTCTCCCAGGTTGCCTCCTTGTCAGAATGGTGTGACCATTGCACCTTCACCATGGGAATTAGCTTGCTCCTCAATTTACGAGTATCCTCGCTAACAAAGCAATTGGCACTTCTTTATAAGACAAGTCAGGTTCCAATTGCACTTCCTCAATTGGAATCATTTGCGGCGGATCCATGATACACTTTTTGAGCATGCTCACGTGAAACACATTATGCACAGCTGACAAGCTCTCCGGTAGTGCCAAACGATAAGCCACCTTTCCAATCCTTTCTAAAATATCGAATGGGCCAATATACCTCGGAGCTAACTTCCCTTTCCGACCAAATCTCATTATTCCCTTCATTGGTGCCACCTTCAACCATACTTTGTCGCCGACTTCAAACTCCAAGTCGCGACGCCTCTTGTTCACATAAGCCGTGGTTCTATCATTTGCCGCTTTCAATCTTGCCTGAATTGTTTTGATCTTTTCTGTTGTCTATTCAATCAATTCCGTACCAAGTTAAACCTTATCTGACGGCTCAGACAAACAGTGAGGTGTCATACACCTCCGTCCATAAAGAGCCTCGTAAGGTGCCATCTTGATTGTACTCTGGTAACTATTGTTATACGAGAACTCTATGAGCGGTAGATGTTGATCCCAATCACCTCCGAAATCAATCGCACAACTCCTCAAAGATGTCCTCAAGTACCTGTATCACCCTCTCGGATTGCCCATCAGTTTGCGGGTGATACGCGGTACTAAGGTGCAACCGGGTACCGAAAGCTCGATGGAAAGCATTCCAGAAATGGGCTGTAAACCTTGGATCCCGATCTGAAACTATAGAATCCGGTACACCGTGCAACCGCACGATCTCATTAATGTAGAGTCGCTAACTTGTCTAACGGATCGGTGACCTTAATGGGCAAGAAATGCGCACACTTAGTCAAACGGTCCACAATTACCCAAATGGCATCATGACGTGCTCTCGTAGTGGGTAATCCGGTAAGAAAATCCATAGTCACGCTTTCCCGCTTACGAACCGGGATAGGTAACGTCTCAAGTGTGCCCGCGGGCTTCGATGCTCAACCTTTACCTGTTGGCAAGTGGTGCACTTTGCCACACACTCGCAATATGCCTCTCATACCTGGCCACCAAGTGTGACCTCAAATCGTGATACATCTTTTCACCGCCCGGGTGAAAACTTAAATCTGTTATTATGAGCTTGATCCAAAATCTCATCTCTAAGAGCCACATCATTCGGCACGTACAAACGCCCTTTTCAAGTATAGCAATCCTTGCCTATACTCAAAGAATGGACGCAATGCTCCTTTAGCTTCTCCAAAACCTGTTTCAAACTCGATCTCTCATCTGAAATTCTCGGATCCTCGTCGATCCAAGAAGACTGAACTCTCAACACAAATATCCGCTCCGCTCTTGTAGCTGCCAACGGTGCCACAAGGCGCAGTCCGTAAGCTCTGCTCGGTTTCCGTGTTCTCCACCTCTCACTATCCCGGTGTAAGCCCTACTCAAGGCGTCTCGCCACCGTATTCCTTTGCTCGCGGTGTACTCGATACTACGCCGTAGTCTTTCATGTACTCGAGCCACCTTCTTTGACGCATATTCAGATCCTTCGCGTGAACAAGTACTTCAAGCTCTTATGATCAAGAAAGATTTGAAATTTGTTTCCCAACAAATAATGCCGCCATTGCTTGAGCGCATACATAACCGCAGCAAGCTCCAAATCATGAGTGGGGTAGTTTTCCTCATGTGGTCGCAATCGCCGCGACCCATAAGCAATTACTGCTGGTTTTGCATAAGCACACACCCTGCACTGTTCGTGAGGCATCGTATAAATGACATAAGGCTGAGACGGGTCAGGTAGAACCAGAATCGGTGCCTGTGTCAGTTTACACTTGAGCTCTTGAAAGCTCTTCTCACATTCATCCGACCATACAAACGCCTTACCCTTCTTTGTCAGTTGCGTGAGTGGAGAGGCAAGAACCGAGAATGCTGGTACGAACTTACGATAGTAACCAGCTAACCCGAGAAAACTACGGATATCCTTTACTGATCGGGGTTGCCTCCACTCCTGTACAGCCTTAACTTTCTCTGGGTCGACAGAAATTCCGTTCTCATTGATGATATGCCCGAGAAATGCTACCTCGCGCAACCAGAAATCACACTTCGAAAACTTTGCATACAGCTGGTTGTTAGACAAAGTTTCCAAGGCAATTCTCAAGTGCTCTTGATGTGCATTCTCATCCAGAGAATAGATGAGTATATCATCAATGAAGACAACAATAAAATTGTCCAAGTAGGGACGAAAAACCTCATTCATCAAATTCATGAAAGCTGCCGGGCATTTGTCAGCCCAAAAGGCATGACAAAGGTACTCATAGTGACCATACCGCGCGCGCGAGCAGCTGGAATGTCTTCTTCTTCCACACGCATTTGGAAATAACCTGATCGGAGATCAATCTTTGAGAACACTTTAGCTCCTCGGAGTTGGTCGAACAGATCGTCAATCCGTGGTAACGGATATTTGTTCTTATTGTCACCGCATTCAACCTTCTCGTAATCAATACGTAGTCTAAGCGTTCCATCCTTCTTCTTAACAAATAACACCGGGCTCCCCACGGTGATCCGCTCGGTCGGATAAACCCCTTATCCAACAACTCATCCAACTGCTTCTTCAATTCCTTCATCTCCACTATCGGCATGCGATACGGAGGAATGGAGATAGGTGTAGCTCCGGTCTGCAACACTATCTCAAAAACCACCTCCCGCTCGGGTGGCATACCTGGCAACTCTTCAGAAACACCATGGAAAGTATCTAACAATCGGAATTTTATCAAGTTCCATCCGCGCACTGCATCGTTGAGTCCAAAGTACTCGCCTTCATCCGTCATGTAACTTCTCCATTACACGAAGCTCCATGCTATTCTGAACAATCTCTACATCCGAGGGGGAACAAGTGGTAATACTTGGTCCGACACCACCAACTGCCGCCACAAGACAATCTATCCGTATGGAATGCTCCGAGAGCCAATCCATACCTTAATCACATCATAATGTGACGTATCCAACACCAACAAATCAGAAGGAATCTGCCGCCACCAACAGCTAACACGCAACCCTTGATAAGCTCATTGCTGAACAGAATCGACTCCCGGTTCGTATCAGAATACTTGAGACAGATGAGTCACGTGAAGTTGCAAAGACTTTGCACACTTCGTGACACTATAGAAATCGAAGCACTGTGTCAAAAAGAGCACGAACGGAAATACCATTCGAAACACCATACCTGCTAGTGCTCCTTTCGAGCCGCATCACCACGCTCAATCTGAAACACTCGCCCTCGCCTTGCTCGCTGTGCGCGGCGGCGGGGCCTGTCAGTAGTGGTGGCCGCATTCGCGGTGGTCGGGGTCGTGGTCCAAACTGAAGAACACCACGCCCACGAGGAGCATAACTCTGAAATCCTTGTGGCCTTGCAACTCCCTGGGTTGCCATCTGAGGGCAATCCCTAATCATGTGGTCGGTTGACCCACATCTGAAACACATGCCTGACTCCCTATAACAAACCGGGCCGGTGTGGCTCCTGTCACATGTCTGACAGTACCAAGGCTCGCTACCTTTGCCTTCCCTTGCCCTTATCCTTCGATCCAAGCCCACCGAACTACCGCCGGTCCCGTGGTGTCGTGCAGGTCCACCACGTCCGGATCCTCTAACTCCACCAATGACAATCCCCGTAGATCTCGGTGGTCTGTGTCACCGAAGCCGTATCCAAGTCCTCATTCTCAATCTTCTCGTGCTTTCGCACAGCCTCATGGTACCTATCAATGTTCAACGGTGCCAAGTACTTCCCGATGTCATGCTTCAACCCTCTCATGAATCTCTTTGCCTTGGCCTCCTCACTGGTGTTGTAATGAGGCACATAACGCACTGCCGCTCAAACTCGTGCCCATATTCCGCAAATGCCTTGCTTCCCGAGTCAAGGTATCAAACTCTAGTTGCCGCCTATCTGTCCGCGGCATAACCAATCCACTTCTCATGAAACAAGTGAGAAAATTCATCCCACGTCATACCCGGGTCCTTCAACTTCTTACGCACAAAGTCGGCCTTCCGAGTGGCCATAGTGGTCTCCCACCACTCATATGCCCAAATACGCGAAATAAAAGGTAGCCAAAGGCACCATCTCATTTGCCGGAAACCAAGTCTGCCAAGCAACCGTCCATGTCCTTATACCAAGTCTCCGCCGAATCCATTCCACCTTTGCCCGAAAACGGGTGGTTTGAAGCGCTCAAACCGCTCCATCAAAGACAGCTTATCAGAGCTGGTCGCACTATCAGATTTGAGCCGCTGGGCTCTCGGTATCTCAACAACAGACTCGGGCCTAGCCCGCACTCTCCCTCGACGGGGCTGTGGGTCGACTTCCGCACCTAGATTCAGATTCCCCTCTTCTGTATCCACATGCTCTTCGAATTGCACATCATCCGCCTCAACGTCCTCCTCATGAGCCTGATAGCTAGGATCAGTCGATCCTACCGCAGTAGGCTGAGAACTCATAACATGTGTACTTCCTTGCTCTTCAACTCCCGTTCCTGCCCACATGTTATTGAGTAGTACAGTCATTTGCCACAACACTTGGGCCATCTGTTCCGGATCAGGTCTCAATTGCGGCTGAACTGGTGCCGCTCTTCGCTGAGGTCTCCCTCGACCTCTACCTCTTCCTCTGTCCACATTCTGAGCAGGATTTCCTCCTCCTGCTTCATCATCCAACGCTCGAGTTCGTCGAGTGTTGACCATTTACTGAAATTCCAGAACATAAAGGGTTCACTTAACGATTAGCATTACCTACGTCGGTAATCCTATCAGCTCAGAGCATGAATGCAATGCATGATGCACATCAATTCTCAAAATTACTTATACAAAACAATCCCTTATAACCCGTGGTACCGCTTAGACTAACACACTTCTCACTCGGCATCCACCGTCTGTTTTTAACGAGAGAGGTAATTTAAATTACCATCATGCACCTTACGGCATCTCATTCCCTGTGCACCTCTTATAGCACCCAGAGTCAATTCTCGGTGTCCTACGCAGCAACCACGCATGCAGTACCAAGTCACAAACTACCAAGACTAAAGAAATCATCTCTTGGTTGTTCTCAAGTGCGCTTAGACAAACCGCCACTGCTCCACTTACCATTCCAACATGGTTCTTGTGACGAGGTGGCCACCTCACCACACAACCATACCGGAATCGATCACCGACCAGTGTGTCAATCCTAACACACCCTCGACCCAACCAATTAACCATGCTCTGATACCAAATTGTCACCACCACCCCCCGTCAGACACCTTCCGGACCCGGTGGGAAGCGATCGCCGGCCGGTTGGGCGGTGGTGAGCAAGGTGGGACCGGATCGCGCAGCTAGTATGAGATTATTTCGCGGGCCTTTAACTAACCTGTGGTCCCTTTCTAAATAACAGATCAAATACAACAACTCATGCACAGAAGCAGATCATGACAGCAGAAACAATGGGCTCCGCCCATAAACAGAATACCAGAAGCAGAACATCGAAATCAGATTATCAAAAAGGAAGTCTGTTCTTTCACTACCGAACAGAGGCTTCCGCACAGATCAGCATACTCATTCAATCAGCTCAGAGCAGAACGCATATAGATACATAACCATAATCAAACTCAGATAAACAGACAGATCTAATGATAACATGCTATCATAAAACTACATGCCAACAGAGTATCATGCTACAGAGCTATCTATAGGCAAGAGGCGCAACCGTACAAGAGTCGGGCGTCGGATAAAGAAACCGACGAGGAACCCGAAGTCTAGATCCAAAAGCTGCTAAACCCTCAAAATAGCTAACTGCAGCCTTGCGGAAATCCTACTCCGCCGGCCTTAATCCTTATCTCCTGAAAAATATTAAGTAAGGGGTGTGAGTTTTTCTTAAAGAAAACCCAAGAAGAGCTTAGCAGAGTAACGATGTTCTTCCGACAAACCTACAAAGACAGATCAGAGCAGTATATACATACAGTATAGCAATATACGTATCAAAACATATACGTAAATAAATGATGTATGATGTGTGCACAACATCCGAATGTAACGGGTCATGGCTAGATCTTCCCCGACCATGGCTAGATCTTCCCGACGCACCGGCATTCGCCATGCGTCGGTGATAGTCTCGCCCCTAAAGAAGGTCCGGACTCTCGGTTGATATGGTGGAGAAGATGATGTTCTTGAGACTCCAAGCTTGCTGTCGTGAGTAATCTGTAAAAGATAGGAAGAATACTCAAGTAGCAAGAAGGGAGTGGGGGCGTGTAGTAGCTTACCCGATTTAGGTGGACATCACCCTATTTATAGAGTGATGCCAGGAGAAGAGCCTCCCGCTTGAAGCCCTTAGACAGTTGTTTGAGATAAGTCTCGTGTCGATCGATTGGAGATAAGGCGGCTGTGATGATGAAGATCTCAAGAAACCGCCTTAGGTGATTCACTTGTCGAGAATGTCTCGGCGTATAAATCTGGTGAAGATCTCCTGTGCTCGTGCTGCCCTCCTTATTGGCCGGTTGATGTCAGACGACCAAGTGGTCTATTTTCAAGTGGAGCAAGCGGTGGGCGAAGGCCCATAGGGGCGAAGGCCCCAAATAGAATATAGCCAAATAAGGGGTGAGGGTTGCACGAACCTGGGTACCAAGGCCTTATCTGGGCGGGGCCAGTATAGGCAGGAGACTGGGAGTAAGACCCATGGAGGCGAAGGAGATCACGAGGGCTCGCCCTAAGACCGCGAGGGGGGCCCGCGCAGGCTTTAGAAACGTAAGGGTGAGTATGAGACGTCGCCCTCGCGAGTCCGGGAGGCCCGCGAGGCGTGACCTCGCGCAGCGAGCATCGAGACCACAAGGATGAGACCTTGCGAAGGCGATACTGGAGACCACAAGGATGAGACCTTGCGAAGGCGATACTGGAGACCACAAGGATGAGACCTCTCCAAAGGCCTCGTATGATTCTGATGCAACGCGAGGGCGCGATTGCTTGGGTAGTGTACCAAGATGCCTCCTCCTGAGAGCGGAGTATGGGCAGGGTCCTGTACTCCGTTTTTTGAAAGTACTTTGCTGAGGACCGATGTAGTAGTCACAAGTGAAGATCTTTTATAATCTGATAGTTGGTGTTGGATCCTTCACGACCCTTTACTCTGTGTTGAAGATACTGTTTGAAAATACCATGTTGAGGGCAGTAGCAGTCACAGAACTGAGTTTGTGTGGAGCGCGATGACCTTTTGTGTGGAGCGCGATGACCTTTTATGGTCTGATATTCTGTGTTGGATCCTTCATGATCCTTGTGAGTTTTTGAGGAGGGGGGCATTTGCTTGGGTAGTGTACCAAGATGCCTCCTCCTGAAGGCAGAGTATGGGCGGTGGTCCCGTACTGCTCAAATTCCAAGTCTTTGGAGTTGGCGAAGGCGCTTGGGCCGCTTATGGACCGCTTGATTGCGAAGGCAGCGAAGAGTCTCTTCAACATTTAATGCAGGAGAGATAAAGGAAGATGAGAGGTTTATCGACCGTTATGGGATGCAACACGTGGCGCCGTAGGGTCGATTACGCTTTGTAAAAGCGTTTCTTCTTTGTACGGCAGGGAGAGGTTTAATAACCGCTGGATGCCGGCACGTGGCGCCTCAGAGTCATTCACGCTTAAAAGCGCTTTTTCATTTTGGCGGGCTTATAAAAGCGTACTCCGAGAAGATTGAAACCTTTCTTCTCCACTCTTGCATTTGTTCGCTCCGCTTGAGTAACCCTTTCGTATTCTTGCGTTTCTTGGCGATTTCATCGGCAGCTTGAGAGGTGATTTGCGGTGGTTCCTCCTTTTCGCTCGAGATTCCTCCGGTCAACTGCTCATTTGCCAACCGCTCCGTTCGTTCTTGCTTACCGCTTTAAACCACTCGTAAGGTTTTTCTTCCCGCACACCGAGTGCTTCAAGTTCTCTCGAGCGCACCGAGCGCTTGCCGAAATGCCTTTGCCGGGCTGTTTCGATTTATATGCCTATCTGCTTCTTCCTTTTGCAGAGATGGATTCCAAGGAAGCTGTTCGCCCAGCTGGTGGCTCCTCTCGAGAAGACCACGGTGAAGTTTGAGAGAATTCACCAGATATGGTGGAGGCCTTCTGCCCGTGGAGAAAGCGCCGGTATATGCGTCCCGTGCGGGTGTTTGTCGGGCGATGGGTTGGCCCGTTACGGAGGAGAACAAGGAGAACCGGGTGCTGTGCCTGTACACGGCGCAGCTTTCGGCGGGATTGCGGTACCCCTTCCCGCAATCGGTGCAGATCTTTGTGCTGATTGGGAATGCCTCAACTCGCTTGGCGCCAATACTTTCCCGAGTATTGCGGGCTTTATCGCCGCCGCCATATGGCCGGCGTGAAGCCATTCGCCGATGTGTTCAACCGCTTTCTATCGGTTGAGCCGAGGAGTGGGGGTGCGTTCTTCACGTCACTCCCATAAACGTTGGAGGTAACCACTCCATCTCTTTCACTGCTTCGCCCCGATCCTACCACAACTGGCACGGATCCTTTTTCTTCTTGCCGCGCGAAGGCACATGGGACTTTCCCGTGGCGAGGACGCGACAATCCGTGCAAAGCATTGCGCGGAGGCCTGTGCTGACTCACGGGGGAGTGCGGTGGCAGGCATACGTTCAGCTACTGGGGTGGTTGGACGATGTCCTTTCGAGGAGCGCGTGCGAGGCGTTCTTCCCCTTCTCAGCTGCCCAATTAGACGAGACCACCCTAAGGTGGGCTGGGATTAGCACGGGTTTCGTGCTGGACCCTAGGATGCCCCCGCCATACGAGGGATGGGCTCCCGTCCACCGTGGGACAATGATAGACTCTTTCTTCGCCGCTCTAGCGGCGCCCAAAGGTACGCTGCGCATACATACTAATATACTGTAAATTTGTAAGAGGTCTGGTAGAACCTGGTCTGAAGTCCCTTTTTGTTTGCAGATGCCGTTGCAGAGTCTGGCGAAGCCCAGGGTAAGAAAGCATCCATGCGCATCGCCCAACGAGTGCACCTGGCTTGTGCACTTGGAGAAGACGCCCGCCATGGCGGTCAAGGTGTTGGGACCCATTGTCCCCAAACTGTCCAAGAAGAGGGTGGGTATCAAGCCTTCGATGGCTTCTCAGCCGGAGAAGAAAAAGAGAAAAGTGGCTGCCACGCAGCCTGAAGAAGAGAGAGCCCCTGCTGGTGCTGAGGGAACCCCGGCTGAGGGGCCGGCTGGGGAGGCTGAGACTCCTGCTGGAGCAGAGGGGCCTACTCCAGTTATTTCAGCTGAAGAGGCCAGGGAGTCCGCTGGGGAAGAAGTTCCCAGTGGGGAGCCCCTGGCTGAAGAAGCCAGGAGAGTGGAGTTCGAAGCGCCTCTTACTGTTGAAGAGGTCGTGCCTTCTGCAGAGGGCCCAGAGGGGGCGCGAGCAGATAGCGCTGTTCCCATCGAGGCTGTGCCCATCTCAGTGGTGCAGCCCATTTCTTCTGAGGAGGCCGCTGCTGAGGCCTTTGTATCTGGGCTCTTCGCGAGCCCTTCACCAGTTCAAGGTGAAGACCTGCCCGGTCATGTGGTCGCGGCAGAGATCATTACCAGAGGCAGAGTGCCTCCTCCCAAGGGTAAGATGTCAGCGGCTAACGTCCTGATCTCTATGAGAAGGAGGGGCAACCAAGCTGCAAAGGCCATTGGGAGTACCGCCAAAAGAGAGGTACCATACATTCATTACGGGGAGGCGAAGACCACTAATGCAAGGGAAGAGATCCCCGCAGCCATCCCTCTTGGAGAGGAGATCCTCAAGAGGCCCCTTCAGGGAGAAGGCCCCGCCACGAAGGGGAAGAGGATCCCGGTGGTTGAGGAGACTTCTTCCTCTTCTAATAGTGAGGCCCCGGAGGAAGGGGGTCTGGTGACACGGTCCTCTGCGAGGACAAGTGGTTGGGAGGTTGCCCAACCTTCCAGCAGCCAGCTGGAAGTCAATGGATGGGGGCGTCCTTCTGCTGGTAAGTCTTTTTGATTTTGACAGTATTTTCTTTGTTTTTGAGTTCATACTTCTGTTTCCTAGTTGCTTGATGCCTGTTCTTTGTAGGCGAGGGCCCTTCAGGCCAAGGGGCTGGCCTCTGTGAGGCTCTTGTGGACCAAGGGGTTTTGACAGAGATCCCTGCCGATTTGGGGACCAGGACCGAGGTCCTTGAGAAGACCGGAGTCTGGTCTCACTATTTGGAGCGGAGGCGTGTTGCTGCCAAGTCGGTCCCCAAGTGGTCTGAGGAGCCAGACCTCCTGAGAGTCCAGAGGCACCAGGCAAGACTCAGGGTGTACAGGGAGCAAGGGAGGCTCCTAAAAGACGCATGGGATCCGGTCTTCCTCCTGAGGAATAGCAGTTCACTGCTGCGGGGAGGGGAGCAAACCCTCCAATCCTGCCTGGAGGGGCTGCGCACCCCCTATGACAGGGAGGTGACCGAGCGGAGCCTGGACTCCCCTGCTGAATTCATGAGGGAGGCAGCTCAACAAAGTCTGCAGGTAAGACAGCTTCTGGTCTTTACGTATGAGTTTAGTTTAGCCTTTTTCTGCTTCTGCTTTAATAGCATTGGGGTGCAAAGGGCTGTCAAAGGTCACGCTGCTGAGCAATGGCATGACTTCCCGAAGTATGCCAATAAGCGGGACGACGCCAGATATCGAGAGATTGCCTCTCTCGTGAGGGAGCCGGAGTCCTCAAAGAAGAGGGAGGAGGAGCTCAAGGAGGAGCATGCCAAGCGCGTGAGCCCAACTAGAGAGTTGGTGCGATTATGGCAACCAAGAGCGGGCGCACAAAGATGCGGTACCGGTGGGAGCAGGCCTGCCTTCTTGATGTTGCGAAGCAACGCTTCCTTCAGCAGAAGCAATGCCGGAAGCCAAGCAGCTTGAAAGTGCTGTCTTGAAGGAGTCCCTCCTTTCCTTGGAGGCAGAAACCAAAGCCGCCTTGCAGTGGCGAAGGCCCAAGTTGAGCAGTGCAGAGGCCGCACTGAGGAGGCGAGGAGCCAAGCTACCGTCCTGTGCTCAACCGGCGGAGAAGAAGGTGGAGGAGGGCAGGCTTGCCGCCGAGGTTGCCCTGAAGGCACGCCCGGAGGTCGCCATCGACTCCGGAAAAGGCAATGGCCTCTGTGTGGGAGATGGAGAAGGCTCTGGGCCTTCCCCCCTTTGAAGGTGAGGATCCTGAGTCCTCTTCCTCCATTAAGGTGCCCATCCCTGAGCGGATGCCTCGACTGGTGGAGAAGCTTGGTGAGATCCAAGCCCTGGGCGAAGCAGGGGCGCAGGCCTATGAGGAAGGCTGGCTGCGATGCCGCTTCCAAGTGGAGAAGGCGTTTCCAGCTCTAAGTCTTGGGATCCTGGATGCTGCCAACACCAATGAGCCAACGGTAGAGGCGCTGCTTCAGTGGGGGGAGCAGGGAAGGAAGATGGGCGATGCCTGGTATGCCCTTCTGGACTAGGGTGGAGGCTCCAACATGTGGATGCCCCCCCTATTTTGTATAAAGACCTGCATTCACACACTTTTTGGGAACAATAGATGAAGTGAAACTTCCTTTTTCCTTCACTGTTTTGTAGATTCGCTTTAACTCGCGATAGCCTTGTAGGTACGTTAGCTTAGTTTAATAACCATAGGCTAAGTCCTGTCTCATGGAGAGATGTCCTTCTCGGGGTCCGCGAAGGCGAAGCCACAGGGGACTATTTATCAAGGAGCTGGAGACTTAGTCTTAAGTTTATAGTGACGAGGCACTTCAAGATCCGCAACGGCGAGCCACATGAGTCATTCCAAATGACTTGTGGGTTTACTTGTTGAGCCCCTTTCTTAGGCAAATCGCTTAGGAGTAAGCCCTTGGGTAGTGGACGGTGTACCAAGTAGAAGTTCCCTGTAGTTTGCTCATCATTTATACGATAAGTATTCAGTAAAAAGGTTCGGTTTACCTGGAGTCTGGAGTCGCGCGTTTGGCGAAGGCAGTAGGACGCTTGTTGAGACAAGTGGAGAACCATCTGAGGTTCTGGGGGGTAAGACCCGCAGCGCAAGGGGATTACCCTTGGGACGGGGCGAGTTGAAGGTTGGTTGGGGAATGGGACCCGCAACCACCCGTGTGGAGAAGTCCGAGCGGAAGGTCTGCTGTGGCGTGCGAGGACGACTTACACATAGACCTTCCTGAAGGAGCCAAAAGGGGGTTACCCTTCCATAGCGCAAGGGGATTACCCTTGGGGCGGGGCGAGTTGAAGGTCAGTTGGGGAATGAGACCCGCAACCACCTGTGTGGAGAAGTCCGAGCGGAAGGTCTGCTGTGGCGTGCGAGGACGACTTACACATAGACCTTCCTGAAGGAGCCAAAAGGGGGTTACCCTTCCGCAGCGCAAGGGGATTACCCTTGGGGCGGGGCGAGTTGAAGGTTGGTTGGGGTATGGGACCCGCAACCATCTGTGTGGAGTAGTCCGTGCGGAAGGTCTGCTGTGGCGTGCGAGGACGACTTACACATAGACCTTCCTGAAGGAGCAAAAAGGGGGTTACCCTTCCGCAGCGCAAGGGGATTACCCTTGGGGCGGGGCGAGTTGAAGGTCGGTTGGGGAATGAGACCCGCAACCACCTGTGTGGAGAAGTCCGAGCGGAAGGTCTCTGTGGCGTGCGAGGACGACTTACACATAGACCTTCCCGAAGGAGCCAAAAGGGGGTTACCCTTCCGCAGCGCAAGGGGATTACCCTTGGGGCGGGGTGAGTTGAAGGTCGGTTGGGAATGAGCCCCGCAACCACCCGTGTGGAGAAGTCCGAGCGGAAGGTCTGCTCTGGCGTGCGAGGACGACTACCAGATAGACCTCACTGAAGGAGCCTTTATGTTGTTACCCTTCCGCAGCGCAAGGGGATTACCCTTGGGGCGGGCGAGTTGAAGGTCGGTTGGGGAATGAGACCCGCAACCACCCGTGTGGAGAAGTCCGAGCGGAAGGTCTGCCGTGGCGTGCGAGGACGACTTACACATAGACCTTCCCGAAGGAGCCAAAAGGGGTTACCCTTCCGCAGCGCAAGGGGATTACCCTTGGGGCGGGCGAGTTGAAGGTCGGTTGGGGAATGAGACCCGCAACCACCTGTGTGGAGAAGTCCGAGCGGAAGGTCTGCTGTGGCGTGCGAGGACGACTTACACATAGACCTTCCTGAAGGAGCCAAAAGGGGGTTACCCTTCCGCAGCGCAAGGGGATTACCCTTGGGGCGGGGCGAGTTGAAGGTCGGTTGGGGAATGAGACCCGCAACCACCTATGTGGAGAAGTCCGAGCGGAAGGTCTGCTGTGGCGTGCGAGGACGACTTACACATAGACCTTCCTGAAGGAGCCAAAAGGGGGTTACCCTTCCGCAGCGCAAGGGGATTACCCTTGGGGCGGTGCGAGTTGAAGGTCGGTTGGGAATGAGACCCGCAACCACCTGTGTGGAGAAGTCCGAGCGGAAGGTCTGCTGTGGCGTGCGAGGACGACTTACACATAGACCATCAAGGAGGAGCCAAAAGGGGGTTACCCTTCCGCAGCGATAGGGGATTACCCTTGGGGAGGGGCGAGTTGAAGGTCGGTTGGGGAATGAGACCCGCAACCACCTGTGTGGAGAAGTCCGAGCGGAAGGTCTGCTGTGGCGTGCGAGGACGACTTACACATAGACCTTCCTGAAGGAGCCAAAAGGGGGTTACCCTTCCGCAGCGCAAGGGGATTACCCTTGGGGCGGGCGAGTTGAAGGTCGGTTGGGGAATGAGACCCGCAACCACCTGTGTGGAGAAGTCCGAGCGGAAGGTCTCTTTGTGGCGTGCGAGGACGACTTACACATAGACCTTCCCGAAGGAGCCAAAAGGGGGTTACCTTCCGCAGCGCAAGGGGATTACCCTTGGGGCGGGCGAGTTGAAGGTCGGTTGGGAATGAGACCCGCAACCACCGTGTGGAGAAGTCCGAGCGGAAGGTCTCGCCGTGGCGTGCGAGGACGACTTACACATAGACCTTCCCGAAGGAGCCAAAAGGGGGTTACCCTTCCGCAGCGCAAGGGGATTACCCTTGGGGCGGGCGAGTTGAAGGTCGGTTGGGAATGAGACCCGCAACCACCTGTGTGGAGAAGTCCGAGCGGAAGGTCTGTTGTGGCGTGCGAGGACGACTTACACATAGACCTTCCTGAAGGAGCCAAAAGGGGGTTACCCTTCCGCAGCGCAAGGGGATTACCCTTGGGGCGGGGCGAGTTGAAGGTCGGTTGGGGAATGAGACCCGCAACCACCCGTGTGGAGAAGTCCGAGCGGAAGGTCTCGCTGTGGCGTGCGAGGACGACTTACACATAGACCTTCCCGAAGGAGCCAAAGGGGGTTACCCTTCCGCAGCGCAAGGGGATTACCCTTGGGGCGGGCGAGTTGAAGGTCGGTTGGGGAATGAGACCCGCAACCACCTGTGTGGAGAAGTGAGACTCGACAAGGTCTCGATGCCATAACTCGTGCAGTAGCCACCCGACCGGCCGGGTGCAGAGGGCGATGAAGAGGGCATTTGAAATGCCATGTAAGCTGTAAGACAGGAAGAAATACATATGTATTTTATTGAATTTGTAAGACTAAGGACTTACACGTAATATGGGCGCAAGTCATCCGCATGAAAGTTGCGGGGGAGCAGACGACCATCATGGTCTTGTAGTTCATAGACTCCTGGGCGGACTTGTTTATGAACAATATAAGGCCCGTCCCAGTTGGGTCGCAGGACACCCTGCTTGGGGTCGCGAGCGGTGAGGGTTGATTTAAGCAAGGCAAGGCCTCCTTGTTGCAATGCCTTGGGTTTTACCCGGGAATTATGGTGAAGACTGAGCCTCTGTTTGAGGGCAGTCATGCGAAGGCGAGCACCTTCGCGTAATTCTTCGATTAAGTCGAGTTTGGCACGGAGCCCTTGAGCATTGGCCTCGCTGAAGTTGATCATACGGATTGTAGGGAGGTCTACCTCAATAGGCAGGAGCGCATCTGCGCCGTATACTAGAGAGAAAGGCGTCTCTCCCGTGGGGTTCGTGTTGTGGTGCGATAGTCCCATAAGACACTTGGGAGTTCATCTACCCAGCGGCCCTTGGCCCCTTCCAGCGCTTTTGAGGCCTTCCTCGAGGGTTCGGTTGGTGACCTCAACCTGCCCATTAGATCGGGGTGCGCCACCGGGCAAAAAGCATGCGGACATTATTGTCCCGTGCCCATTGTTGGACACCGTGATCGGCGAATCGAGTGCCATTATCTGTAATAATAGCACGAGGGCTGCCAGATCGCAGACAAGATTCTTCCAAAGAAACTTGATAATCTTGGCGGAAGTGATGGAGACCAGGGGTTCTACCTCGACCCATTTAGAAAAATAATCAATCGCTACAACACGTGGCGGTGTACCGACTGAGCGCTCGGCATTGGACCAATGAGGTCGAGGCCCCACAGGCGAAAGGCACCGGATTTGTCGGGCCGGAGAATCCGTGGATGGTAGCCGCTGGATGCGAGAATTGATTTGGCACCGGTGGCACGCTTTTGACCAAAGGCAGCGCGCCCTTTTTCAAGGTAGGCCAAGAATACCCTTGACGAAGGGCTTTGTGGGCGAGTGCCTCCGCAGCGATGTGAGCGCCACAATTGCCTTGGTGGAGAGTGTCCAAGACAGAGCGCCCTCAAGGGTGCTAAGGCACCGTTGTAGAGGCGCCGCAAACCCGCGATGCCATAATTGGTCATCAATGAGGACGAAGCGGAGGGCTTGCTTGCGAACCTGGGGATCTGTGGTGCTGGCTTTTAGCGCAGCAATGATAGGGTTTCTCCACCTGCGGATCGGATCATGCGTTGCTAGAGAGGCAATATCAATACCTTCCGTGATGGAAGGACCGGCCGAGTGGCTGTGGTAGAGGGAGTCTTTCCTTTGATAGCATGTTCGCTGTAGTGTTCTCGTAACGAGGAACATGTATAAAGATGACTTCTTCAAAGTCGGTTCGTAGGGTGTTTACCAACTTAAGGTATTTGATCGTGGTGGCGTCCTTGCACTCGGCGCACCCTTGAACTCCGGTGAATCACCACCGCGAGTCATCAGTGGACATGGAGGCGGCGAATGCCTCGCCCTTGTGGCGAGTTTCAGCCCGGCGACGAGGGCCTCATATTCGCAACATTGTTAGTTACTTGAAATTGAAAAGAGACACGAAGGAATACTTCCATACCTAGGGGTCCACGTAGATACACACTTCGCGGGGATTCAAGTTTGGATGAGCCATCCACAAATAAGTCCCATTCGGGAGGAGTGGGACGAGGTGTGGGCCCCGCTCAGGGGCCGAGAGTACATCAGCATTTGAGAATTCCGCAATAAAGTCGGCGAGGGCCTGGCCCTTAATTGCCTTTCTGGGCTCATAATTGATGTTAAAGCCGCCAAGTTCGATGCACCACTTGGCGAGGCGCCCTGAATGTTCGGGGCGCCTTAGGATGTCCTGAATTGGCAAGTCCGCTCGACTATAATAGTGTGCCCTTGGAAATAGGGCTTGAGCTTCCTTGCTGCATATACAAGGGACAATATAGCCTTTGGAGGGGAGGATACCTTGTTTCGTATCTTGGAGAGTGTGGCTGGTGTAATAGACCGGCCATTGCTTGGCGGCTTCTTCCTTAATAAGGACAGGTTTACACTTCTTTCTCGAGGTGGCGAGGTAAAGGACCAGGTCATCGCCGCCTAGGGCACTTGAGTGCCGGTAGTTCTTGCAGGTGTCGCTTGATGGAGGCATATGCCTCCCGACATTCCTCCGTCCATTTGCAAGCTTTTTTCCCGCGAATCTGATCAAGAAAGGTTTGCAGCGATCACTTAGTTTAGAGACGAATCGTCCCAAGGCTACTAGCTTTCCCGCCAGCTGTTGGACTTCCTTGAGCCCCCTGGGGGTGCGCAAGGTAGTGATTGCCTCAATCTTTTTGGGATTTGCATGGATTCCTCCTTTGAGATTTGGTATCCCAGAACTTTCCTTCGCCCACGCCGAAGATACACTTCTTTGGATTTAATCGCATATTGTATTTGCGGAAGTTGTCGAATGTTTCCTTCAAGTCTGTGAGATGGGTTGAGACGGCCTTGCTCTTGACCACAATGTCATCCACATAAGCTTCAAGATTTCGGCCAATCTGGCCTGCGAAGACTTGATTTACAAGCCTTTGGAAGGTGGCCCCCGCATTTTTTAAGCCGAAGGGCATTCTGATATAATGATATACGGCTTCGCCAGTAGTAAAGGCGGTTTTTACCGCATCCTCCGGGTCCATAAAGACTTGGTGGTACCCGCTATAAGCATCGAGAAAAGAAAACCGAGTGATGAACGGTTGAGTCAACCAGTTGGTCAATGGATGGTAAAGGATAGGGGTCCCTTGGGCAGGCCCTATTAACCCCCTTGTAGTCCACGCAAAGTCGCCACTGACCGCCCTCTTTATCGGCGAGGACAATATTCGCAACCCATTCAGAGTAGTGAACTTCCTTGATTATATTTGCCTTAAGCAATTTCTGCACTTCAGTGCATAAAGTCCTTACGGTCCAAGGGCCATGCCCCTTGTTTTCTGTCTAACCGGCTAAAGCCGGGAGTACACTTAACTTGTGAGAAATAACAGCAGGATCAACTCCCGGTAGGTCCTCGTGGCTCCATGCGAAGACATCACTGTTGGCATGGAGGAGGTGGATGAGCGCTTGCTGGTCTTTTTCCTCGAGGTCCTTTCCCACCCGAAACTTCTTCCCGGAGAGATCTCAACTTCTTCAAAGGCTCCGGACAAGTCAGAGCAGCTTCGCCACACAGTGACCAGCCTTCCTCTCGCGGGTGCCTTCCTCTTAGGCTCGGATGGCCGGGAAGCTGCGGGGCCCGGCGAGGGCAGAGACATAATTGCCTCTCGCCACATTCTCGCTGACAAAGATATAGGCATCCCCACCGCAGCAGGTGAAAAACTAGAGTCGTGGTTCGCACATCACAATGCGGACATGGAACTCGGGCTTGAGTATGTCGCCCGATGATGGCGTTATATGGCGTAGGTAGATCCAGGACAATAAAGTCCACATAGCTCGAATGACATACCCGCTTTTTCTCCTTGGTGGTTCCCATCATCATATAGGGCGGGTGATCGACCCCAAGGTTGGGATTTCATCCCGTCCTATTCCAAAGGTGGCGCCTTCGCGGGCTGAATTTGTGACAAAGGCACCTTTGCCTCAACCAAAGTGTGCTTGTAGATCACGTTGGCATTCGCCCCGTATCCATGTAGATTCTATCGACGTCCCAGCCCGCAATACGGGCAAAGTGATAACCAAGGGGTCAGCGTGCGGTATTGCCACAGAGGTGCCATCGCTGCGATGCAAAACCGAGTAGAGGAGTGGTCTATCTCGGTAGATCTGCCTCATATGACGGCGTTTTGCCGAAGCGCCTTCACACCGTGTGATTACGCCGATATGTCCCTTGCCGGGGGACTCGAACCAGATTCTCCCGACTGGGTTTTGCTGGGAGCGCCCCGCCGGCGGTCCTCCGGCCGGCGCCTTCACGGTCACCTTCTCTTCTACGGTCCTCGCTTTGGAGCAAGTACTCCCGAGCTTGCCTTGAGCCAGCATTTCTCCAATCATACGCTTGAGCTCAAAACAGTCCTCGTGTCGTGACCTTTGTCACGGTGGTAGCGGCAAAAATTGTTGCTTTGCCTTGTTATTTCTTGGGTGAGGGGTCGTGGCCAAGTGGGTACCTCCCTCTTTTGTTCCTAGGAATGGAGAATGTTGGTACGAGATTCCCTCAGCGGGGGAAGAGAAATGTATGCCCTCTCCCTACTGGGGGGCGTGGGGTACTGCCTTTGAGACCTAGGATCCGGTCGGGAGGGTTGTCCCTTGGCGTCCGCCGTGGCGGCTCGCGAGTGGTCGAGTGACCTCTTCCGTATTCATGAACCGCGACGCTGTACTTAAGAATTGTTCCATGTTGGTGGGCGGGTTAGTGTGGACATCCACAAAGAAAAGGGACTCCCAAATGAGGCCTTGGATAGCTGCAAGCAAAGAGCTTCTTCTCCCGTGTTAGGGACCCGGATAGACTCGGCCCGGAAGCGTTGAATATATTCTCCGAGGGGCTCATCCTTTTTCTCGCCGTATCTTAAGAAGGTGTCCCGCCGCTTTAGGAGGTGGTTTGGATACCACAAAATGGTTGGAGAAGTTGCGGGATAGCTCCTCGAAGGAATCAAACCGTTTGTCCCGAGAGTGGTGTACCAGTTGGCAGCGGCTCCAGTAAGTGTGGAGCTGAAAGCTCTACAGAGCGTGTTGTCGTCCGCCCTTGCTATTGCCATTGCGGAAACGTAACGCTGGAGATGAATATCAGGGTCTGACAGGCCATCGTAAGCATCCAGCTTAGGCCGACGAAATCGTCCTAAGAGGGGTTTCTAAAACCCTCTCGAGTAAAAGGTTGGGTCCAGAGGTGGTCCAGACTCCATCCTCGAGATATTATGGACACCGGCCCTTTCATCTCTTTTTCCACTTCCTCTAATCGTCTAGGAAGAGCGATAAGTAATGACGAAGAAGGATCAGGGTTACTTACTTGCCGAGGAGGAGTAGCCGGGCGTCAGCCGATTAGTCCGCAGCTGCCCAACGCTATCCGTAACGCCCAAGAGTGGTGGCGAGAGTTTCACGTAAGTTGAAAGCAACCGCCTCAGTGATCGTTTGCAGGACTGCCGGATCCAGGCCCGTTGGAGGGGTGTTTGGAGGTGGAGTGTTTCGCTCCTGAGGCATGTTACGGGCAACGTGGGAGGAGCTCTCCTCCGTTGAGTGAATAGAGAGTTCTCCCTGTTGTGGGGGAACGTGGTTCGGGGATGGCTCTGATGGTGGATCATTGTTCGTATTTGTTCCGGGAGGATTCCTCCTCCCTTGACGACTGTTCCTGTTGGCACTCCGGGTGGTTGGCATGACTTATTGCTTGTGGTTTGTAATATGGGTTTATAGCAAGAACTTTCGTTCCCACAGACGGGCGCCAAACTGATAGTCTCGCTCCTAAAGAAGGCCCGGACTCTCGCTTGATGTGGTGGAGAAGATGATGTTCTTGAGACTCCAAGCGTGCTGTTCCGCGTAATCTGTAAAAGATAGGACGAAGACTCAGAAGTAGCAAGAAGGGAGTGGGGGCGTGTAGTAGCTTACCCGATTTAGGTGGACATCACCCTATTTATAGAGTGATGCCAGGAGAAGAGCCTCCCAGCTTGAAGCCCTTAGACAGTTGTTTGAGATAAGTCTCGTGTCGATCGATTGGAGATAAGGCGGCTGTGATGATGAAGATCTCAGCAAACCGCCTTAGGTGATTCACTTGTCGAGAATGTCCGCGTATAAATCTGGTGAAGATCTCCTGTGCTCGTGCTGCCCTCCTTATTGGCCGGTTGATGTCGACGACCAAGTGGTCTATTTTCAAGTGGAGCAAGTGGAGCAAGCGGGCCCATGGGCGAAGGCCCATAGGGGCGAAGGCCCCAAATAGAATATAGCCAAATAAGGGGTGAGGGTTGCACGAACCTGGGTACCAAGGCCTTATCTGGGCGGGGCCAGTATAGGCAGGAGACTGGGAGTAAGACCCATGGAGGCGAAGGAGATCACGAGGGCTCGCCCTAAGACCGCGAGGGGGGCCCGCGCAGGCTTTAGAAACGCAAGGGTGAGTATGAGACGTCGCCCCTGCGAGTCTGGAGGCCCGCGAGGGCAGGACCTCGCGCAGCGAGCATCGAGACCACAAGGATGAGACCTTGCGAAGGCGACATCGAGACCACAAGGATGAGACCTTGCGAAGGCGATACTGGAGACCACAAGGATGAGACCTCTCCAAAGGCCTCGTATGATTCTGATGCAACGCGAGGGCGCGATTGCTTGGGTAGTGTACCAGTCGGCATTCGCCATGCATCCAACAAATATCATATAACACGGACCATGGCTAGATCTTCCCCGACCATGGCTAGATCTTCCCCGGACGCACCGGCATTCGCCATGCATCCAACAAACATCATGAATCACGGACCATGGCTAGATCTTCCCCGGTCCAACCGGCATTCGCCATGCGTCCACACACGTAACCGAACCTCGCGCACCGATGCTCCTACCCGCGCACCGATACTCCTACCATGGGACTAGCCTTGGGGCTCCACAATCCCGATCTAAGACCGAAGTCGAGACCGAGGCCCAAGACTTGCCTCAACCATCCTACATTACAATAACATAGGTAGGTCGAACCCTTACCTCGAAACGCAAGGCAGACACAACCGTAGAGGGTAGCAGCCAAGCACCACACACCAACCTTCTTCCTTATCCCACCTCAAACCTTGCTTCACAAATAACCTAAGCATTTCACACATTTCCCACATTACACTTTCATTTAACACATCAATATCCATTGACAATTGGACCTCACTCCAAGACTTAAAGTTGCTCAAATTCATTGTCTAAACATGCTTGAAACCTTAAACCACACAAAACACATGCTTCCACATTCCACCAAAAACCCGGATGAACATTGCCTTAGGTATATAATCGAAGCATATTTGGACAATGTTCCAATTATCAATATTGCTCTAAACATACCCAATAACAACAATTTGGATTGAAATCAACAAAACAACACACTTCAATTCTCCACCTTAAACCCTATGAGTTTTCTCTTAGCTCATAGATTAACCCATATTTGCCACTTTTACCCAGTTTTAATGTTGTTCCAATACTACCCAACAACACTAATTTGAGGTCAATTTAACAATCCCCCAAAATTCGCTCATCCTAGCTCATGAACCCTAATTCGAATTTCCTTCAATTCATGCTCAATTGTGTTGTAAAATGTGTTTCTACCTCTAATCCAACATAGAAACACTACTACTAACTCAAATGAACCAAGAGAACACGAAAATTCGAACCTCTCAATTTGGGCAATTTCCCAAATTCATCCACCAAGTGTTGTTGGAGCGAATCCTTTGTTGATTCGTTGTTCTTGTAGTGATTCCCGCACGAATCCACCGCTTTCCACGCACCAAAGAGTCCAAAATCACTTAGATAGGAGCAAAACCGAATTGGGAGAGAGTTGGGAGAGTTTTCGAACCGAAAACGCGAAAATGAGGCTGAAAACGAGCTGCTCGGCTTAAATAGCCGAGCCAAAGCGACGGTCGAGGCGAACTGCTTCCCAAAGCGATCGCCGACCACAAGAACACCGAGGCAGGTGTCCAGTGCGAAGACCAGCACCCAATTCCTAGATCGGGCGATCGCTCGGTCCAAGAACCGCCATCGCCAGGCATCCAGCGAGAGTCGGCGAAGGCACCCTCAATCCGGCGATCGCCTGGCTCCAGGAAGACACGAACTTGGCAAGTGTCCAGCGAAACGCAGCGAACTGCTTCTCGTCGGGCGATCGCCTGGACCCCAAAACTCACAAAATTCAGCCTCCAACAGGACTTAACCCAAAACCATTCCACTCCCAACACAACAACAACAACAACAACAACAACAACATCAACTAACAAACTCCACAAATTACAAATTTAAACATACCTCCAGAACTCCAGTCACCGGAGATTGTTGCCGGAAAAGGTGGGGTGTAACATCCTCCCCCCCTTAAGACTCTTGGTCCTCCAAGAGTTCCTTAAGGCATTGGTACTCCTGAGGGTAGCGTTCAACCATGTCCTTCTCCGTCTCCCAGGTTGCCTCCTTGTCAGAATGGTGTGACCATTGCACCTTCACCATGGGAATTAGCTTGCTCCTCAATTTACGAGTATCCCTCGCTAACAAAGCAATTGGCACTTCTTTATAAGACAAGTCAGGTTCCAATTGCACTTCCTCAACTGGAATCGTTTGCGTCGGATCCACGATACACTTTTTGAGCATGCTCACGTGAAACACATTATGCACAATGACAAGCTCTCCGGTAGTGCCAAACGATAAGCCACCTTTCCAATCCTTTCTAAAATATCGAATGGGCCAATATACCTCGGAGCTAACTTCCTTTCCGACCAAATCTCATTATTCCCTTCATTGGTGCCACCTTCAACCATACTTTGTCGCCGACTTCAAACTCCAAGTCGCGACGCCTCTTGTTCACATAAGCCGTGGTTCTATCATTTGCCGCTTTCAATCTTGCCTGAATTGTTTTGATCTTTTCTGTGGTCTCTTCAATCAATTCCGGACCAAGTTCAACCTTATCTGACGGTTCAGACCAACAGTGAGGTGTCATACACCTCCGTCCATAAAGAGCCTCGTAAGGTGCCATCTTGATTGTACTCTGGTAACTATTGTTATACGAGAACTCTATGAGCGGTAGATGTTGATCCCAATCACCTCCGAAATCAATCGCACAACTCCTCAAAGATGTCCTCAAGTACCTGTATCACCCTCTCGGATTGCCCATCAGTTTGTGGGTGATACGCGGTACTAAGGTGCAACCGGTACCAAAGCTCGATGGAAAGCATTCCAGAAATGGGCTGTAAACCTTGGATCCCGATCTGAAACTATAGAATCCGGTACATCAGGCAACCGCACGATCTCTTTAATGTAGAGTCGTGCTAACTTGTCTAACGGATCGGTGACCTTAATGGGCAAGAAATGCGCACACTTAGTCAAACGGTCCACAATTACCCAAATGGCATCATGACGTGCTCTCGTAGTGGGTAATCCGGTAAGAAAATCCATAGTCACGCTTTCCCGCTTACGAATCGGGATAGGTAACGCTCAAGTGTGCCCGCGGGCTTCGATGCTCAACCTTTACCTGTTGGCAAGTGGTGCACTTTGCCACACACTCGCAATATGCCTCTCATACCTGGCCACAAGAAGTGTGACATCAAATCGTGATACATCTTTTCACCGCCCGGATGAAAACTTAAACTGTTATTATGAGCTTGATCCAAAATCTCATCTCTAAGAGCCACATCATTCGGCACGTACAAACGCCCTTTGAAGTATAGCAATCCTTGCCTATACTCAAAGAATGGACGCAATGCTCCTTTAGCTTCTCCAGAAACCTGTTTCAAACTCGATCTCTCATCTGAAATTCTCGGATCCCGTCGATCCAAGAAGACTGAACTCTCAACACAAATATCTGCTCCGCTCTTGTAGCCGCCAACGGTGCCACAAGGCATCAGTCCGTAAGCTCTGCTCGGTTTCCGTGTTCTCCACCTCTCACTATCCCGGTGTAAGCCCTACTCAAGGCGTCCGCCACCGTATTCCTTTGCTCGCGGTGTACTCGATACTACAGTCGTAGTCTTTCATGTACTCGAGCCACCTTCTTTGACGCATATTCAGATCCTTCGCGTGAACAAGTACTTCAAGCTCTTATGATCAAGAAAGATTTGAAATTTGTTTCCCAACAAATAATGCCGCCATTGCTTGAGCGCATACATAACCGCAGCAAGCTCCAAATCATGAGTGGGGTAGTTTTCTCATGTGGTCGCAACTGTCCGCGACCCATAAGCAATTACTCGCTGGTTTTGCATAAGCACACACCCTGCACTGCTCGTGAGGCATCGTATAAATGACATAAGGCTGAGACGGGTCGTAGAACCAGAATCGGTGCTCGTGTCGGTTTACACTTGAGCTCTTGAAAGCTCTTCTCACATTCATCCGACCATACAAACGCCTTACCCTTCTTTGTCGGGCCATTGCGTGAGTGGAGAGGCAAGAACCGAGAATGCTGGTACGAACTTACGATAGTAACCAGCTAACCCGAGAAAACTACGGATATCCTTTACCGATCGGGGTTGCCTCCACTCGTACATGCCTTAACTTTCTCCGGGTCGACGTAAATTCCGCTCATTGATGATATGCCCGAGAAATGCTACCTCGCGCAACCAGAAATCACACTTCAAAACTTTGCATACAAATGGTTGTTAGACAAAGTTTCCAAGGCAATTCTCAAGTGCTCTTGATGTGCATTCTCATCCAGAGAATAGATGAGTATATCATCAATGAAGACAACAATAAAATTGTCCAAGTAGGGACGAAAACCTCATTCATCAAATTCATGAAAGCTGCCGGGCATTTGTCAGCCCAAAAGGCATGACAAAGTGTACTCATAGTGACCATACCGCTGCGAAAAGCGCTGAATGTCTTCTTCTTTCACACGCATTTGGAAATAACCTGATCGGAGATCAATCTTTGAGAACACTTTAGCTCCTCGGAGTTGGTCGAACAGATCGTCAATCCGTGGTAACGGATATTTGTTCTTGACTGTCACCGCATTCAACCTTCTGTAATCAATACAGAGTCTAAGCTGCCCATCCTTCTTCTTAACAAATAACACCGGGCTCCCCACGGTGATCCGCTCGGTCGGATAAACCCCTTATCCAACAACTCATCCAATCGCTTCTTCAATTCCTTCATCTCCACTATCGGCATGCGATACGGAGGAATGGAGATAGGTGTAGCTCCGGTCTGCAACACTATCTCAAAACCACCTCCCGCCGGGTGGCATACCTAGCAACTCTTCGAAACACCGCGAAAGTATCTAACAATCGGAATTTTATCAAGTTCCATCCGCGTACTGCATCGTTGAGTCCAAAGTACTCGCCTTCATCCGTCACTGTAACTTCTCCATTACCCAAGCTCCATGCTATTCTGAACAATCTCTACATCCGAGGGGGAACAAGTGGTAATACTTGGTCCGACACCACCAACTGCCGCCACAAGACACCTATCCGTATGGAATGCTCCGAGAGCCAATCCATACCTTAATCACATCATAATGTGACGTATCCAACACCAACAAATCAGAAGGAATCTGCCGCTCACCAACAGCTAACACGCAACCCTTGATAAGCTCATTGCTGAACAGACATCGACTCCCGTGTTCGTATCAGAATACTTGAGACAGATGAGTCACGTGAAGTTGCAAAGACTTTGCACACTTCGTGACACTATAGAAATCAAGCACTGTGTCAAAAAGAGCACGAACGGAAATACCATTCAAAACACCATACCTGCTAGTGCTCCTTTCTCGAGCCGCATCACCACGCTCAATCTGAAACACTCGCCCTCGCCTTGCTCGCCGTGCGCTGCGGCGGGGCCTCAGAGTGGTGGCCGCATCTCGCGGTGGTCGGGGTCGTGGTCCAAATCAAGAACACCACGCCCACGAGGAGCATAACTCTGAAATCCTTGTGGCCTTGCAACTCCCTGGGTTGCCATCTGAGGGCAATCCCTAATCATGTGGTCGGTTGACCCACATCTGAAACACATGCCTGACTCCCTATAACAAACCGGGCCGGTGTGGCTCCGGTCACATGTCTGACAAGCACCAAGGCTCGCTACCTTTGCCTTCCCTTGCCCTTATCCTTCGATCCAAGCCCACCGTAACTACCGCCGGTCCCGTGGTGTCGTGCAGTCCACCACGTCCGGATCCTCTAACTCCACCAATGACAATCCTCGTAGATCTCGGTGGCTGTGTCACCGAAGCCGTATCCAAGTCCTCATTCTCAATCTTCTCGTGCTTTCGCATGCCTCATGGTACCTATCAATGTTCAACGGTGCCAAGTACTTCCCGATGTCATGCTTCAACCCTCTCATGAATCTCTTTGCCTTGGCCTCCTCACCGGTGTTGTAATGAGGCACATAACGCACTGCAAGCGTTCAAACTCGTGCCCATATTCCGCAAATGCCTTGCTTCCCTGAGTCAAGGTATCAAACTCTAGTTGCCGCCTATCTGTCGCGGCATAACCAATCCACTTCTCATGAAACAAGTGAGAAAATTCATCCCACGTCATACCCGGGTCCTTCAACTTCTTACGCACAAAGTCGGCCTTCCGAGTGGCCATAGTGGTCTCCCACCAGTCATATGCCCAGTCGCGCAAATAAAAGGTAGCCAAAGGCACCATCTCATTTGCCGGGAAACCAAGTCTGCCAAGCAACCTGTCCATGTCCTTATACCAAGTCTCCGCCGAATCCATTCCACCTTTGCCCGAAAACGGGTGGTTTGAAGCGCTCAAACCGCTCCATCAAAGACAGCTTATCGAGCTGGTCGCACTATCGATTTGAGCCGCCGGGCTCTCGGTATCTCAACAACAGACCGGGCCTAGCCCGCACTCTCCTCGACGGGGCTGTGGGTCGACTTCCGCACCTAGATTCAGATTCCCCTCTTCTGTATCCACATGCTCTTCGAATTGCACATCATCCGCCTCAACGTCCTCCTCATGAGCCTGATAGCTAGGATCAGTCGATCCTACCGCAGTAGGCTGAGAACTCATAACATGTGTACTTCCTTGCTCTTCAACTCCTGCTCCTGCCCACATGTTATTGAGCAAGATAGCCATTTGCCCCAACACTTGGGCCATCTGCTCCGGATCAGTCTCAAATGCGGCTGAACTGGTGCCGCTCTTCGCCGAGGTCTCCTCGACCTCTACCTCTTCCTCTGTTCACATTCTCGAGCAGGATTTCCTCCTCCTCGCTTCATCATCCAACGCCGAGTTCGCCGAGTGTTGACCATTTACTGAAATTCCAGAACATAAAGGGTTCACTTAACGATTAGCATTACCTACGCCGGTAATCCTATCAGCTCAGTAGCATGAATGCAATGCATGATGCACATCAATTCTCAAAATTACTTATACAAAACAATCCCTTATAACCCGTGGTACCGCTTAGGACTAACACTCTTCTCACTCGGCATCCACCGTCTGCTTTTAACGAGAGAGGTAATTTAAATTACCATCATGCACCTTACGGCATCTCATTCCCTGTGCACCTCTTATAGCACCCAGAGTCAATTATCGGTGTCCTACGCAGCAACCACAGATGCACCAAGTCACAAACTACCAGCACTAAAGAAATCATCTCTTGGTTGTTCTCAAGTGCGCTTAGACAAACCGCCACTGCTCCACTTACCATTCCAACATGGTTCTTGTGACGAGGTGGCCAGCCTCACCACACAACCATACTGAATCGATCACCGACTGTGGCTGTCAATCCTAACACACCCTCGACCCAACCAATTAACCATGCTCGATACCAAATTGTCACCACCTCCCCGCCGACACCTTCCGGACCCGGCGGGAAGCGGTCGCCGGCCGGTTGGGCGGTGGTGAGCAAGGTGGGACCAAGATCGCGCAGCTAATATGAGATTATTTCGCGGGCCTTTAACTAACCCAGGTGGTCCCTTTCTAAACAACAGATCAAATATAACAACTCATGCACAGAAGCAGATCACCACAACAGAAACAATGGGCTCCGCCCATAAACAGAATACCAGAAGCAGAACATCGAAATCAGATTATCAAAAAGGAAGTCTGTTCTTTCACTACCGAACAGAGGCTTCCGCATTCAATCAGCTCAGAGCAGAACGCATATAGATACATAACCATAATCAAACTCAGATAAACAGACAGATCTAATGATAACATGCTATCATAAAACTACATGCCAACAGAGTATCATGCTACAGAGCTATCTACAGGCTGAAGATGCAACCGTACAAAAGTCGGGCGTCGGATAAAGAAACCGACGAGGAACCCGAAGTCTAGATCCAAAGCTGCTAAACCCTCAAAATAGCTAACCGAGCAGCCTTGCGGAAATCCTACTCCGCCGCCCGTAATCCTTATCTCCCGAAAATATTAAGTAAGGGGTGTGAGTTTTTCTTAAAGAAAAACCCAAGAAGAGCTTAGGCAAGAGTAACGATGTTCTTCCGACAAACCCGCAAAGACAGATCGAGCGTAGATATACATACGTATAGCAATATACAGATCAAAACATATACGTAAATAAATGATGTATGATGTGTGCACAACATCCGAATGTAACGGGTCATGGCTAGATCTTCCCGACCATGGCTAGATCTTCCCGACGCACCGGCATTCGCCATGCGTCGGCATTCGCCATGCACCCAAAGAAACCCCATATAACACGGACCATGGCTAGGTCTTCCCGACCATGGCTAGATCTTCCCGGTCGCGCCGGCATTCGCCATGCGTCGGCATTCGCCATGCATCCAACACACATCATATATCACGGACCATGGCTAGGTCTTGCCCGGTCCAACCGGCATTGACGATGCGTCCACACACAGAACAGAACGTGCGCACCGATGCTCCTACCTGCGCACCGATACTCCTACCATGGGACTAGCCTTGGGGCTCCACAATCCCGATCTAAGACCGAAGTCAGAGACCGAGGCCCAAGACTTGCCTCAACCATCCTACATTACAATAACATAGGTAGGTCGAACCCTTACCTCGAAACGCAAGCAGACGCAACCGTAGAGGGTAGCAGCCAAGCACCACACACCAACCTTCTTCCTTATCCAACCTCAAACCTTGCTTCACAAATCACCTAAGCATTTCACACATTTCCCACATTACACTTTCATTTAACACATCAATATCCATTGACAATTGGACCTCACTCCAAGACTTAAAGTTGCTCAAATTCATTGTCTAAACATGCTTGAAACCTTAAACCACACAAAACACATGCTTCCACATTCCACCAAAAACCCGGATGAACATTGCCTTAGGTATATAATCGAAGCATATTTGGACAATGTTCCAATTATCAATATTGCTCTAAACATACCCAATAACAACAATTTGGATTGAAATCAACAAAACAACACACTTCAATTCTCCACCTTAAACCCTATGAGTTTTCTCTTAGCTCATAGATTAACCCATAATTGGACCTTTTACCAAGTATTAATGTTGTTCCAAAACTACCCAACAACACTAATTTGAGGTCAATTTAACAATCCCCCAAAATTCGCTCATCCTAGCTCATGAACCCTAATTCGAATTTCCTTCAATTCATGCTCAATTCGTGTTGTAAAATGTGTTTCTACCTCTAATCCAACATAGAAACACTACTACTAACTCAAATGAACCAAGAGAACACGAAAATTCGAACCTCTCAATTTGGGCAATTTCCCAAATTCATCCACCAAGTGTTGTTGGAGCGAATCCTTTGTTGATTCGTTGTTCTTGTAGTGATTCCCGCACGAATCCACCGTTTCCACGCACCAAAGAGTCCAAAATCACTTAGATAGGAGCAAAACCGAATTGGGAGAGAGTTGGGAGAGTTTTCGGAATGAAAAACGCGAAAATGAGGCTGAAAACGAGCTGCTCGGCTTAAATAGCCGAGCCAGGCGACGGTCAGGCGAACCGTTCCTTCACTCAGGCGATCGCCTGACCCTGAAGAACACCGAGGCAGGTGTCCAGGCGAAGACCAGGCGACCCAATTCCTAGAGCGGGCGATCGCCTCGGTCCAAGAACCGCCACCGCCAGGCATCCAGGCGAGAGTCGCGAAGGCACCCTCAATCCGGCGATCGCCTGGCTCCAGAAGACACGAACTTGGCAAGTGTCCAGCGAAACGCAGCGAACTGCTTCCTCGTCGGGCGATCGCCTGGACCCCAAAACTCACAAAATTCAGCCTCCAACAGTGACTTAACCCAAAACCATTCCACTCCCAACACAACAACAACAACAACAACAACAACAACAACATCAACTAACAAACTCCTCAAACTACAAAATAAAACATACCTCCAGACCTCCAGTCACCGGAGACTGTGGCCGGAAAAGGTGGGGTGTAACAAAAGTAATTTCTAAAGGTCTCAAAACCCACCTATACTCGGGGCGCAGTCGACGAAATAAACCTCTTGGTCTTCTCCTCTTCCATACCTTGATACTACGGTACATAGTAAACCAGCCGATCAAAATCTCACTCAAACTTTCCGACAATCTTGTCTCCCTGATGAAGCTCATCGAACTATGCCTAACGCAGATCCCTGGCTACATCCCCGCTGCACTGCTGAGGAAAAATGTAGCCTCCCCCAGGAGTTTGTCAACTCCTGCAAACCAAATCTCTACTACCCCAGACCCTTCTCGGTCATTGAACCTCGGGGGTTCAAACTCTAAAACCTCTCCAAAAGTCTGACTCGCCAGATCGGGTGCCCAGATCTCCTCGTCGTTAATAGGACCGACGAGAAGTCTAGGTGTCGTAGTGACCACCCTTGTCGAGTCACTCACTTACCAATCCCAAAGCCGTGACGAGGCAAAGGCTAACTGTGGCATAATCAGATCTTCCCATGCCTACTGCCGCCCTTGAACCAGCTAAGCTGGCGGGTAATACCAAATCAGAGAGGGGTCCCTACGACCGCTAAACCTCGGGGCGGTGAGTGTGGTTGTTCAGACCCTGGGTTACACTGAACCCGTATCCTATTCCACGGAGGTGTGGGATCCCAGTCCCGCCCCTCCGGTACCAAATCACGCTATCTACGCGTGTTAACCATACCTCAAAAATTTCAGACCAAACAGAGTCCAGACAAAAATCGGTCACTCCTAATCCCTACAGAAGCTAGCAGCAGTTTTCTAAGGCTCTGTAGTGCAATGCAGTACTTGACACAGAAGTTACTTCTCAGAATGATAAAATCATGCATTTCACCAAATCACAGAAGCAGTTCATGCTTATTTCACCAAATCTTTTCCTAACACACAATTTTACGTACCTGAAACTTTTCCACAATCCCCTTACTCGTAATAATCTTACCAGAATTCCAGAAATCCCGAGTGCCGAAATCTGCAACTATCAGGATAACTTGAAGGATCAACTTTGTTCCACAATTTTATTTTGAAGTGGTTCAAGTAAGGAGGTGGCCAATCTCCGTACCAAACCATTCTAAAATAAAATGTACAACAATAGTTGTCACAACAAGTCACCGCTGACGACCAATATGGTCACTTACCTGCTCTGATACCAACTTGTCACCGCACGCCACCCGAGCCCGGTTGCGGAGGCGGGGGCGCCGGGACGCCGGAAGCGGAAGCCGGAATGGAAAGGAGTGGCAGGTCCATCGAGACCCGCCGCGCGTAGCGGACCCGAAAACGGAAAGATTGTGGAAGCAAACTAACGGAAATTTCATGCGTATAACCAAAATAAAATGCAACCATACAATTCATGCACTAACAACAGAGTAAGCCCCGCCCTCCGTGGACGAGTGCTTACGCACCAAAACACATATACATACAGAATTCACAGAACCTAAAATGTCTAGCAAGCGCCAAGCGCTCGTAATGTATATAGAAATGAATATACAAATATATATACAGACACACAATCACCATAGCAAACCGTAAAGTATGCACATGCACTACAGAGCCAAGCCTAGGACTAAGCGTCAAATACCTCGCGGGATTCAGATCCAAAAGACAATCCCGGCCGCAAGGTGAAGTCACAAAACACAACCGAGGTAGAACCTCACGGAAACCTACTCCGCAGCCGCTTATCGTGTGTACCAAACCCAAAAATGTAACCCAAAGAAGGGTGAGTCCTAAAAGGACCCCGTAAGGGATATGGGGTAAGGTAAGTATATGTAACCCTGCAAAACAGAAAGATAGCAATATATGCAACAGAATACGGAATAACGTGTATGTACAGAAAGTAGATCAGAGTCTCGAAGGACGTGCGATTCCAAATCGCCATAAACCTTATAATAAATCGGAACGACAGCCTCCACTAAGGGAGTCGGAAGCCGAAGCTAATACAGAAGCATGGTGCACCACCGGGTAGCGAACCCACAACCTGCCGTAATATTAATGCATGCAGTATGCCATAAGGCATACTCCTACAAATTACGAATATGCCCAAAGGCATAATATTCCGAAATACTAGCGTAATGTAAACCGAAACCAAAACATATACTTAGCTTACCAAAACACGTAACCAAACCCTTACCTCAAAATCCAGTATTGGACCGATTCTCGGATAACACCTACACCGTGCCCCGAAACTTAGAACTCCTCTTTTCCTAACCACCGAAACTCGAATCTGCCAAACCAAGTTGAATTAGCATCCTTATCAACCACACTACCAAATTACAACCCCGACCCCAAAACCGAAAATCCGGCTGCACTTCCGTAAAATTCCGCATTTTCACGTAAACGTCAATTCGTAACCAACCTAGACAATGCAAGATTTCACATTGACAAACATCATACAATAAGCAGAACTGATCAAATCCAACCTTAAACCCTTCTTTACCCGCCATTTTCCGATAATCCCGCTTAATTGTAACTTTTCCATTTCTTAACCGAATTCAACATTTCAAACTTCCATCCACTCCCAAATTCAACCCCTACACCATATTAACATTCAATTTAACCAAAATGAACCTCCAACATTGAAAAAGAACCATTCCAAGATTTCGGTTCCTAACCAACTTTTCATCCAACTTCCAATTCAATCCATTCAAGCTACCAAACAACCATTCTAACCACCAATTTCATTTCTAAACCATGAATGCTATCCAATTGCACCCAAACAACAAAATTCATCATGAACATACACTTAACCAATTCGGCCAAAAGGGGTTTTCACCTCAACTTGTTTTCCATCAAATTAAATCCATACACAAGCTTAGAATCATGCTAGGACTAACATACTTGAAGCATGAAACAAGATAACAACCACACACCATTTTGGAAAATCTTCCAAAAATTCGGCCATAATAGGGTTTCCTTCCAAGTTGTGTTTTACAAAATCCAACACTTGATTAACACTCTCCTACAACCCAAGAACAACATACTAAAAGATGGGAGGAAGAGAATCATCCTAGCTTATAGCTAAGAACAAACCCATCATTTACCAAAACTTCTCTTTTCACCACTAAACTTCAAAACTAATGAGAAAAGAGGACTTAGGAAGCTTACCACAACTAGCAACCAATTTCTCTTTGATTTCCACAAAGAAGAAGAAGTTCAAGCTTGGAGGTTGGCATCCATGGAGGTTTCGGCAGAACTTGGAGAGATGAAGAAGAAGAAGAAATGAAATAAGTCCACTTTTATGAAATATTAAACCTTATGTATTTTCCTTCCTTTTAACCCATACCTCCCTTCCTAAATTAAAATAGGACATGTGTCCCATTAATCACACACACACACACTTGCTGCCGAAAAGAAAGGGCTGCTGCTGCTGCCCATGCTGATTTCTTTTTAATTTGCACCCAATTGCAAATTAACTCCCAATTTTTCCGAAAGTTCCAATTCTTTTTGCCCAAAAATAATTACCGAATTCTAAAATTAATGAAACTCGGACACAATCTTCAGAATATTATAACATTCACAGAACATTTTTCAGAAATTCATTTACCTTTCCGGAGTGTCCTACCGAGCTCGCTGAACCCGAACCAAAACCCAACGTGCGAGCGTGTCAACCTGAACCGAAATTCCGTCACTCCAAAATTCTATAAAAATGCACATAAACTCCACCTTAAATTAAAACACAACTTACCCCAAAGCCGTCAGAAAATTTCCATCCCGAGCCCCGGGATTCCCGTCCCGAGCCCCGGGAGACGCCCGGAACCGAACGTCCCGCCCCAAATATTAAACTCCACAAACACCTCAGGGACATTCTCACGACTCCAAAACTGCAACGGCTTCCCAAACTGAGGTCTCGAGAGCGCTACCGAGCCCGCTGTACGTCCCGAGGCGACCCGACAACCCCGGCGCGAAAAATATTTTCGGCGAAACGTCCGGGGACCCACACGACCTCAAATACGGAAGGGTTCGCCAAAATGATACTCGGATAGGGCTCGGGAGCCGCTGAACGCCGAAAACGTGACCCGCAGCCAAAACCGAGCTCGGTCACCCGGCCGCAACCCGCTCGGGTGACTGTAATGCAGCTGCCCAACGCTATCCAGAACGCCCCTGAGAGTGGTGGCGAGTGTTTCACGCAAGTTGTGAGCAACCGCCTCGGTGATTGTTTGCAAAACGGTCGGATCAAGGCCCGTTGGTATCACCGAGGCGGTTGTACCACCAAACACTTTGTGATACATGCTTGGTTCTCTTTGTACCACCGAGGCGGTTGTACCACCTTGGTATCGTAGCTTTCGGTTCTCTTTGTGATACATGCTTACTTGTTCGACATGTTTATATGTGTTGTATGAAGTATGATACATGTTGGTTGAATTCGAAATAACATGTATGAATGTATGATTGTATGTAATCGGACTAAACATGAATACATGTAAAATTCGGCTAAACATGCAAGTTTAAATGAACATATTGCTTGAATAAGTCTAATTGTGTGAATTGGAATCTAAAACATGTGAATTGCATATTTGTAGATGGCTACTAAGAACATAGTAGCAGAGTTGAACCGTGACCTCAAATTGGATGGTGAAAACTATCTAATTTGGCAGCAGAAGGTCAAGTTCATCTTAACTGAGCAAGAGACACTTGAGGTGCTCGACGCTGAGGTCAACCCCCCGGAGGAAGGGGGAAGTAGGTTGGCTTATGAAGCCTACCTTAAAAAGAACTCTATGTGTAGAGTCACACACTTGTCCACAATGGTGGATGAGATCATGGTGGAGTTCTCCATGCTCCTCGGCCAAAGGCATCCGGGATGCCGTGAAGGCCAAGTATGGAGATTTTTACGTGGAGAAACTAAGATCAATGATTCTAAGGTTTGAGAAATTTGGTAATCGAGAAGATCACACCATGAGTGCCCACCTTCGTGAGATGTCACGAATGATTCATCAGCTTAAACAAGCTGGGCACGACCTCACCGACGAGCAGCAGTGCAAGCAATAATAAGGTCCTTACCTGATGAGGAGTGGCAGATGTTGAAGGTCAACTTACGCCACAACCCTCAGATTAAGACCATTGATGACATCGCCCGTCACCTATTACTTGAGGCTGAAGTAATGTCTCTCAAGGACCACTCCAAGGCATATGTGTCCAAAACCTCCGATAACAACGGGGGTAAAAGGAAGAAGTGGTTCAAGGGTGGGAAAAAGGGCGGCTTCAAAGGCAAGGGTAAGGGAAAAGGCAAAGGAAACGGGCCCGGGAAGAAGAAAAGGGACGCTTCAAGCTCAAGTGCTTCAACCGTGGCAAGAAAGGACACTTTGCAAAAGATTGCAAAAGTGCACCTAAGGTACATTTTGAACCTTCTACTTCAATAGCACATGTGACGTCATGTACTATGCTAACTGAAAGCAATTCTTTATGGATTGTTGATTCAGGAGCAACAGACCACATAGCTCGGGACAAGTCCTGGTTTGTGGCGTACCGCAAGCTCCCAAGAGGTGTGAAGCACGTCTCGGTGGGGAATGATGCAAAATTAGAAGTAGTTGGAATAGGAACCTGTAAGGTTCCCTTGTGTAATAGATATTTGTATCTTGTAGACACATTATATGTACCTAATATTTGTAGAAATTTAATATCTATTTCTGCCATTTTGAAGTAAAATAAATGATTTCAAATATTAAATGATAGTTTAACAATATTAAATGATAAAAAAGTTCTCACAAAATGCTTAGTTAATAATGGATCAGTATGAGTTAAGGCCCGATGGCCATTCTGTTGCAACTCCTAGTTGCCACGTGACTAAAGTCATAGATCAAAATCATGGGCATGAACGGTTGGGACATATAGGACAAGATAGGATGAATAAGTTAGCCAAAAGTGGCTTGCTTGAATCCTTGACCAAGGTTGTCCTACCAACTTGTCAACCTTGCTTAGAAGGCAAGGCAACAAGAAAGCCCTTTGGGAGGGCAACTAGGAGAACCGAGGCACTAAGTTTAGTCCATTCTGATCTTTGTGGACCTATGAGAATTGAATCCGAAATGGGTTCAAGTACTTCATCACTTTTACCGATGACTGTACCCGATTCACCCACGTCTTCTTACTAAAAACAAGTCAGAGGCCTTAGCATATTTTCAGAAATATGTACACTTGGTTGAGAACCAAGTAGATAAGAAGGTGAAGTCCTTAAGGACTGACAGAGGTGGTGAGTACACACTTGCATTCAAGGCCTTTTGTGAGTCAAAAGGCATTGCTAGAGAGTTCACGCTTTCTTGGACACCCCAAAGAAAATGGTGTGTCCGAAAGAAAGAACCGAACTTTGATGGACATGGTACGCTCCATGATGGCTAAAGCCAACCTGGATGTGACCTATTGGAGTGATGCTTGCTATGTGCGGTGCACATTCTCAATAGGGTACCTACCAAGGACATCGACTCTTCTCCATATGAGTTATGGATGAAGAGGACCCCAAACTTAAGCTACTTGCGACCTTGGGGTTGCTTAGCTTACGTACATGTTCCCGACCATCCGTTGGGAAAATTGGGACCAAGAGGAAAGAAGTGTGCTTTTCTCGGGTATTGTACGGAATCTAAGGGCTATGTGTTCTTGGATCTCAGGTTTAAAGAAGGGTTTGGTGTTTGATGCAAGAAACGCCAAGTTTGTGGAAACGGAGTTTCCAAAAGTTGGCGAAAGTGATGATCTAGCCTCAATAGGCCCGATCCTAGAAGAAGATCAACGGGCACTTCACAAGTGCGGTTACAAGGATCTGACCTACCTGCAGGGAGTACCTCAACCGGAACAAGCCGAGGCTTCCCAAATGAGCCCATAAACATAGACTCAAATGAACAGGATCCTAAACCGAGGGATTTGTTCAAGAGGAGTTGAGGTACTTCAAGAGCCAACACCTCCACCCCAGCTTGAGAAGATCAACTTGGGAGTCCAAAGCACCTAAAAGGTGGGGACTATCGGAAGGTGAGACATACTTGGTCTCGTGCGAGATCGATGAGCCAAGTAATGTCAAAGAAGCTCTTGAAGGGGCACAAAAAGAAGAATGGCTAAAGGCAATGAATGATGAGTTGCATTCAATGCATGAAAATGAGGTATGAGAATTGTCTGATCTTCCTCGTGGCCGAAAGGCGATCGGCAATAAGTGGGTTCTTAAAATAAAGAAGAACTCTGATGGAAGTATCGAAAGGTACAAGGCCGGTTGGTGGCCAAAGGCTTTACAGAAGGAAGGCGTTGGTTTCAAAGACACTTTCTCTCCTGTTGTAAAGTTTAATTCCATCAAATTTCTACTTGCGATAGTGGCAAACTTGGACCTTGAGTTGCATCAGATGGATGTGACCACCGCCTTCCTCAACAGTGAGTTGAGTGAAGAGATCTACATGAAACAACCCGAAGGGTTTGTACAAGTAGGTCAAGAAGACAAGGTATGTAGACTAAAGAAGTCTAATATGGTCTCAAACAAGCTTCAAGACAATGGTACTTGAAGTTTCATCATGCAGTCACAAGCTATGGCTTTGTGATGATGCATGAGGACCATTGTGTGTACTTGTTCTTCAAAGAGTCCAGTTTTGCCATTATGACATTATATGTCGATGACATTTTAATTGCAAGTAGTAGCTTGGAGTTGTTGCTCGCCATCAAAGGATGGTTGTCCTCCACCTTCAAAATGAAGGACCTGGGGGAAGCTTCTTATATCCTAGGTGTTAAGATACATCGGGACAGAAAGAAGCATATGTTAGGCCTTTCACAAGAGCTTTATATCGATAAAGTTCTTGAGAGGTTTAACTTGACCAACTCTAAGCCAATGAACACCCCACTTGCATATGGTTGCAAAATTGGAGAGGACTTATGTCCTAAGACTCCAAAAGAGAAGGAAGAAATGACTAAGATACCTTACCTTAGTGCCATTGGTAGCCTTATGTACGCCATGATTTGTACACGGCCAGACATAAGTCAAGCGGTCGGTTTACTTGCTAGATATTCTTCGAACCATGGCATGGAGCATTGGAAGAATGTCAAGGATCCTTAGATACCTTAAAGGTACTAAGGATTATTGGCTATGTTATCAAGGAAAAACCCTTGGTTTACACGGCTATTCCGATGCCGATTGGGGAGGAGATAGAGATTCTAGCAAATCTACAAGTGGTTATATTTTCTTGCTAAATGGGGGCGCTACTACTTGGTGTAGTAAGAAACAAACCTGTATGACCTTATCAACCATGGAGGCAGAGTGCTTTCTTGTGTCTCGGCTGTCCAGAAGCCCGTGGCTTGGTTATTTCCTTAAAAACTTGGAGTCAATGGTCAAAATAAGTAAGCCCATTATTATCTACGGTGATAGTATGACAGCTATGGCCTACACCAAGGACCCCAAGTATCATGGAAAACCAAACACATTAGCATGAAATATAATTTCGTTCGGGATGCGATTGAAGGAGGTGAAGTCAAAATTGAATACATCTCAACAGACCTTATGGTGGCAGATCCTCTCACTAAGCCATTGCCACCCATTGTGTTTGCTCGTCATGTCCGAGCAATGGGTCTTAGGAGATTGTAAATATGCGAATTGTTGTATGACTTTCACCACTTTGGTGTCACACATGTATATTTGTATAATGATGATCAATAAAGTAATTATTTGATGTCATTTACTTAGTTCCATTAATAACACACAATGAACAAATGAACATGTCCACCATAGGCATTGAGAATGACTTTCTCACACCAAGTCATTCGCCCTTGATCTTAAGTAGACCAAGGATGAGACTACCAAAGACTCAAATAGTGTGTTGTTTCTTCAGGAAACATGTGACATGCAATGTTACTCTATTGAGTGGGAGTCATGTTACAACACATGACACTTTGGTATACTTTCATGTCGCCTTGATTTGAATGATCAAGATGAGGTGCTCGCACTGATTTTGTATGACACTGATACATCCTAGCCTATGTGTGAGTGTAAGCTCGGGCTTGCACAGAAATTTCATGGCTTGTGACATGTCCTCCTTTTATATGTTAGAAGGAGCACACTCTGAGGTGTTTTAAGAGGGAGAAATGACACACTCCTCATTTTAAGTGATATCACTCCAAGTGGGAGTGGTGTTTGTAAAACACCCTAAGAAGTGTTAATAGAATCTTTGTAAGTATGTTGCAAAGATCCTATGACCATGAAATTCGACCAAAAGAAGAATTTAAGCAAGTTGTCTCTAACCTTGCGTAGTGTGAGAATTCTTCGATTGGACCCTTAATCACTTTAACTCGTTAATGATTCACATTGACAAAGTTACTTTGATTGGTTGTCGAAGGTCGCAGATGAATGCGGCTGGAGTATCCTCCTTTTGGGTAACTAAGTCTATATGGATCATTAAGCGGAGTAGATCAGTAAAGGAAAGACAAGTGAAACTTGGTACGTGAGTCCTAAATTCAACCTTTGAGCTCACATGTTGCATTGGTGCAACGTGATAAGGTCTGAATTGGGGATAATACGAATTAAAGAGTACTCGACACTTAATACAGTCATCATTAAAATGAAAGAGACTGACGTGGTTAAGAATACGTACCATATGTCTTGGGGTTCTAAAGGCACTACTTGAAGTAGTTCAAGTAAAGCTTGAAGATGTTCAAGCATGTCTTGTTAAGTTCAAGAAAATTTGAATAACACACAAACACTTGAAGTGTTCAAGTGAGTTTGAGAGGACAATCTTCCATTTGAGAGTAACAACCTCAATGGAAGAGGTACGGTGTGAATGCCTTAAGGTCGCACTCACAACTCCTTTTATATAGTTTGTCAAAGTGTTTGGTTTTGTATGACGAAGTGTTTTATTCGAGTGGGAGCTTGTGCTTGAAGGTCATCATTAGTGCGAGTGGGAGTTTGTTGGAATTCTTGCGCACCAACACCCCACCTTTTCCGGCAACCTTTTGGTGAATCTCCGGTGTTCGAGTTCAAGGTATGTTTAAGTTTGTAAATTTGTGGAGTTTGTTATTTGTTGTTTTGTTGTTGTTGTTGTTGGGAGTGGAATGGTTTGGTATGGTTTTGGTTAAGTTCACTTTAAGGCTGAATTTTGTGAGTTCTCGGGTCCAGGCGATCGCCCGAACGAGGAATTGGTTCGCCCGCGCTTCGCTGGACACCAGCCGAGTTTGTGTTTTCTCGGAACCAGCGATCGCCCGAACAGGGAGGGCTCGCCGGCTCTCGCCCCAATGCCTGGCCAGTTGGATTTACTGGACCAGGCGATCGCCCGCTTGAGGAACTGGGTCGCCTGGTCTTCGCCTGGACACCTGCCTCGGTGTTCTTCAGGGTCAGGCGATCGCCTGCTTGAGCAAACGGTTCGCCTGACCGTCGCCTGGCTCGGCTATTTAAGCCGAGCAGCTCGTTTTCAGCCTCATTTTCGCGTTTTCACTCCGAAAATACGCCAAACTCTCTCCCAATTCGGTTTTGCTCCTATCCAAGTGATTTTGGACTCTTTGGTGCGTGGAAACGGTGGATTCGCAAGGGAATCACTACAAGAACGACGAATCAACAAAGGATTCACCCCAACAACACTTGGTGGATGAATTTGGGAAATTGCCCAAATTGTGAGGTTCGAATTTTCGTGATTTCTTGATGCATTTGAGTTAGTTGTAGTATTTCTATGTTGGATTAGAGATAGAAACACACTTTATAACACGAATTGAGCATGAATTGAGGAATTTCGGATTTAGGGTTCATGACCTAGGATGAACGAATTTTGGGGGTGTTAAATTGACCTCAAATTAGTGTTGTTGGGTAGTTTTGGAACAACATTAATACTTGGTGAAAGGTCCAACAATGGTTTAATCTATGAGCTAAGAGAAAACTCATAGGGTTTAAGGTGGAGAATTGAAGTGTGTTGTTTTGTTGAATTCAATCCAAATTGTTGTTATTGGGTATGTTTAGAGCAATATTGATAATTGGAACATTGTCCAAATATGCTCCGATTATATACCTAAGGCAATGTTCATCCGGATTTTTGGTGGATTGTGGAAGCATGTGTTTTGTGTGGTTTAAGGTTTCAAGCATGTTTAGACAATGAATTTGAGCAACTTTAAGTCTTGGAGTGAGGTCCAATTGTCAATGGATATTGATGTGTTGAATATTAGTGTAATGTGGAAAGTGTGTGAATTGTTTAGGTGTTATGTGAAGCAAGGTTTGAGGTTGCATAAGGTAGAAGTTTTGTGTGTGGTGCTTGCCTGCTACCCTCTACGGCTGCGTTTGCTTGCGTTTCAAGGTAAGGGTTCGACCTACCTATATTAGTATAATGTAGGATGGTTGAGGCAAGTCTTGGGCCTCGGTCTCTGACTTCGGTCTTAGATCGGGATTGTGGAGCCCCAAGGCTAGTCCCATGGTAGGAGTATCGGCGCGGTAGGTTCGGCGCACGAGGTTACTGTTACGTGTGGACGCATGGCGAATGCCGGTTGGACCGGGGAAGATCTAGCCATGGTCCGTGAATTATGATGTTTGTTGGATGCATGGCGAATGCCGACGCATGGCGAATGCCGGCGCGACCGGGGAAGATCTAGCCATGGTCGGGGAAGACCTAGCCATGGTCCGTGACATACGGGGTTTGCTGGGTGCATGGCGAATGCCGACGCATGGCGAATGCCGGTGCGTCCGGGGAAGATCTAGCCATGGTCGGGGAAGATCTAGCCATGACCCGTTACATTCGGATGTTGTGCACACATCACACATCATTTATTTCTGTATATGTTCTGATCTGTATATTGCTATCTATATGTATATCTGCTCTGATCTGTCTTTGCAGGTTTGTCGGAAGAACATCGTTACTACTGCCTAAGCTCTTACTGGGTTTTTCTTTAAGAAAAACTCACTCCCCTTACTTAACATTTTTTCAGGAGATAAGGATTCTGGGCCAGCGGAGTAGGATTTCCGCAAGGCTGCTCGGTTAGCTATTTTGAGGGTTTAGCAGCATTTGGATCTAGACTTCGGGTTCCTCGTCGGTTTCTTTATCCGACGCCCGACTTTTGTACGGTTGCACCTTCTGCCCGTAGATAGCTCTGTAGCATGATACCCTGTTGGCATGTAGTATTACGATAGCATGTTATCGTAGGTCTGTCTGTTCATCTGAGTTTGATTATGGTTATGTATATATATATGCGTTCTGCTCTGAACTGAATGAATGAGTATGTTGATCTGTGCGGAAGCCTCTGCTCGTAGTGAAAGAACAGACTTCCTTTATGATAATCTGATTTTGATATCCTGCTTCTGATGTTCTGCTTATGGGCGGAGCCCATTGTTCTGTTGTGGTGATCTGTTTCTGTGCATGAATTGTTATACTTGATCTGTTGTTAGAAAGGGACCTACTGGGTTAGTTAAAGGCCCGCGAAATAATCTCACATTAGCTGCGCGATCCTGGTCCCACCTTGCTCACCACCGCCCCACCGGCCGGCGACCGCTTCCCGCCGGGTCCGGAAGGTGTCTGACGGGGGAGGTGGTGACAATTTGGTATCAGAGCTCCGGTTAATTGGTTGGGTCGAGGGTGTGTTAGGACTGACAGCCCTGGTCGACTGATCGATTCCAGTATGGTTGTGTGATGAGACTGGCCACCTCGTCACAAGAACCATGTTGGAATGGTAAGTGGAACAGTAGGCGGTTTGTCTAAGCGCACTTGAGAACAACCAAGAGATGATTTCATTGGTACTGGTAGTTTGTGACTTGGTACTGTCTGTGGTTACTGCGTAGGACACCAGTAATTGACTCTGGTGCTATAAGAGGTGCCTGGGGGATGAGATGTCGTAAGGTGCATGATGGTAATTTAAATTACCTCTCTCGTTAAAAACAGACGGTGGATGCCGAGTGAGAAGTGTGTTAGTCCTAAGCAGTACCACGGGTTATAAGGGATTGTTTTGTATAAGTAATTTTGAGAATTGATGTGCATCATGCATTGCATTCATGCTACAGAGCTGATAGGATTACCGACATAGGTAATGCTAACCGTTAAGTGAACCCTTTATGTTCTGGTATTTCAGTAAATGGTCAACACTCGACGGACTCGAGCGTTGGATGATGAAGCAGGAGGAGGAAATCCTGCTCAAGATGTGAATAGAGGAAGAGGTAGAGGTCGAGGGAGACCTCAGCGAAGAGCGGCACCAGCTCAGCCGCATTTGAGACCCGATCCGGAACAGATGGCCCAAGTGTTGGGGCAAATGACTATCTCGCTCAATAACATGTGGGCAGGAACAGGAGTTGAAGAGCAAGGAAGTACACATGTTATGAGTTCTCAGCCTACTGCGGTAGGATCGACCGATCCTAGCTATCAGGCTCATGAGGAGGACGTTGAGGCGGATGATGTGCAATTTGAAGAGCATGTGGATACAGAAGAGGGGAATCTGAATCTAGGCGCAGAAGTCGACCCACAGCCCCGTCGAGGGAGAGTGCGGGCTAGGCCCGATTCTGTTGTTGAGATACCGAGAGCCCAGCGGCTCAAATCGATAGTGCGACCAGCTCGATAAGCTTTCTTTGATGGAGCGGTTTGAGCGATTCAAACCACCCGTTTTCGGGCAAGGGTGGAATGGATTCGGCGGAGACGTGGTATAAGGACATGGACCGGTTGCTCGGCAGACTTGGTTTCCCGGCAAATGAGATGGTGTCTTTGGCTACCTTTTATTTGCGCGACTGGGCATATGACTGGTGGGAGACCACTATGGCCACTCGGAAGGCCGACTTTGTGCGTAGGAAGTTGAAGGACCCGGGTATGACGTGGGATGAATTTTCTCACTTGTTTCATGAGAAGTGGATTGGTTATGCCGCGACAGATAGGCGGCAACTGGAGTTTGATACCTTGACTCAGGGAAGCAAGACTGTTGCGGAATATGGGCACGAGTTTGAACGCTTAGTGCGTTATGTGCCTCATTACAACACCGATGAGGAGGCCAAGGCAAAGAGATTCATGAGAGGGTTGAAGCATGACATCAGGAAGTACTTGGCACCGTTGAACATTGATAGGTACCATGAGGCTGTGCGAAAGCACGAAGATTGAGAATGAGGACTTGGATACGGCTTCGGTGACACAACCACCGAGATCGACGGGGATTGTCATTGGTGGAGTTAGAGGATCCGGACGTGGTGGACTCGCACAACACCACAGAATCGGCGGTAACTCCGTGGGCTTGGATCGAAGGATAAGGGCAAGGGAAGGCAAAGGTAGCAGAGCCTTGGTACTGTCAGACTTGTGACCGGAGCCACACCGGCCCGGTTTGTTATAGGGAGAAGGGTATGTGTTACCGATGTGGGTCTACTGACCACATGATCAGAGATTGTCCTTTGATGGCGACTCAGGGAGTTGCAAGGCCACAAGGGTTTCAGAGTTATGCTCCTCGTGGGCGTGGTGTTCCTCGGTTTGGACCACGACCCCGACCACCGCAGATGCGGCCACCACTACAAACAGCCCCGCCGCCGCCGCACCAGCAGCAAGGCAGAGGACGAGTGTTTCAGATTGAGCGTGGTGATGCGGCTCGAAAGGAGCACTAGCAGGTATGGTGTTTCGAATGGTATTTCCGTTCGTGCTCTTTTGACACAGTGCTTCGATTTCTATAGTGTCACGAAGTGTGCAAAGTCTTTGCAACTTCCCGTGACTCATCTGTCTCAAGTATTCTGATACGAACCGCGGAGTCGATTCTGCTCAGAATGAGCTTATCAAGGATTGCATGTTAACTGTTGGTGAGCGGCAGATTTCTTCTGATTTGTTGGTGTTGGATACATCACATTATGATGTGATTCTGGGTATGGATTGGCTCTCGGAGCATTCCATACGGATAAATTGTGCGCAGCGACAGTTAGTGGTGTCGGATCAAGTATTACCACTTGTTCCCCCCCTCAGATGTAGAGGTTGTTCAGAATAGCATGGAGCTTCGGTAATGGAGAAATTACCTATGACGGATGAAGGCGAGTACTTTGGACTCAATGATGCAGGTACGCGGATGGAACTTGATAAAATTCCGATTGTTAGATACTTTCCGCAGGTGTTTCCTGAAGAGTTGCTGTATGCCACCCGAGCGGGAGGTGGTTTTTGAGATAGTGTTGCAGACCGGAGCTACACCTATCTCCATTCCTCCGTATCGCATGCCGATAGTGGAGATGAAGGAATTGAAGAAGCAATTGGATGAGTTGTTGGATAAGGGGTTTATCCGACCGAGCAGATCACCGTGGGGAGCCCCGGTGTTATTTGTTAAGAAGAAGGATGGAACGCTTAGACTCTGTATTGATTACAGAAGGTTGAATGCGGTGACAGTCAAGAACAAATATCCGTTACCACGGATTGACGATCTGTTCGACCAGCTCCGAGGAGCTAAAGTGTTCTCAAAGATTGATCTCCGATCGGGTTATTTCCAAATGCGTGTGAAGGAAGAGGACATTCCGAAAACTGCTTTTCGCACGCGTTATGGTCACTATGAGTACACTGTCATGCCTTTTGGGCTGACAAATGCCCCGGCAGCTTTCATGAATTTGATGAATGAGGTTTTTCGTCCCTACTTGGACAATTTTATTGTTGTCTTCATTGATGATATACTCATCTATTCTCTGGATGAGGATGCACATCAAGAGCACTTGAGAATTGCCTTGGAAACTTTGTCTAACAACCAGCTGTATGCAAAGTTTTCGAAGTGTGATTTCTGGTTGCGCGAGGTAGCATTTCTCGGGCATATCATCAATGAGAACGGAATTTCTGTTGTCCCGGAGAAGATCAAGTCTGTTCAATAGTGGAGGCAACCCCGATCAGTACAGGATATCCGTAGTTTTCTCGGGTTAGCTGGTTACTATCGTAAGTTCGTACCAGCCTTCTCGGTTCTTGCCTCTCCACTCACTCAACTGACCAAGAAGGGTAAGGCGTTTGTATGGTCGGATGAATGTGAGAAGAGCTTTCAAGAGCTCAAGTGTAGACTGACACAGGCACCGATTCTGGTTCTACCTGACCCGTCTCAGCCTTATGTCATTTATACTGATGCCTCACGAACAGGTCTGGGGTGTGTGCTTATGCAAAACCAGCAGGTAATTGCTTATGGGTCGCGATAGTTGCGACCACATGAGGAAAACTATCCCACTCATGATTTGGAGCTTGCTGCGGTTATGTATGCACTCAAGCAGTGGCGGCATTATTTGTTGGGAAACAAATTTCAAATCTTTACTGATCATAAGAGCTTAAGGTACTTGTTCACGCAGAAAGATCTGAATATGCGCCAAAGAAGGTGGCTCGAGTACATGAAAGACTACGACTGTAGTATCGAGTACACCGCAAGCAAAGGGAATACGGTGGCTGATGCCTTGAGTAGGGCATACACCGGGATAGTGAGAGGTGGAGAACCTGGAAACCGAACAGAGCATACTGACCTGACTGCCTTGTGGCACCGTTGGCAGCTACAGGAGCAAGAGCAAGTATTTGTGTTGAGAGTTCAATCTTCTTGGATCGACAGGATCCGAGAATTTCAGATGAGAGATCAGAGTTTGAAACAGGTTTCTGGAGAAGCTAAAGGAGCATTGCGTCCATTCTTTGAGTATAGGCAAGGATTGCTATACTTCAAAGGGCGTTTGTACGTGCCGAATGATGTGGCTCTTAGAGATGAGATTTTGGATCAAGCTCATAATAACAGCTTTAAGTTTTCATCCGGGCGGTGAAAAGATGTATCACGATTTGAGGTCACACTTGGTGGCCAAGTATGAGGAGGCATATTGCAAGTGTGTGGCAAAGTGTACCACTTGCCAACAGGTAAAGGTTGAGCATCGAAGCCCGCGGGCACACTTGACGTTACCTATCCCAGTTCGTAAGTGGGGAAACGTGACTATGGATTTTCTTACCGGATTACCCACTACGAGAGCACGTCATGATGCCATTTGGGTAATTGTGGACCGTTTGACTAAGTGTGCGCATTTCTTGCCCATTAAAGTCACCGATCCGTTGGACAAGTTAGCACGACTCTACATTAAAGAGATCGTGCGGTTGCACGGTGTACCGGATTCTATAGTTTCAGATCGGGATCCAAGGTTTACAGCCCATTTCTGGAATGCTTTCCATCGAGCTTTTGGTACCGGTTACACCTCAGTACCGCGTATCACCCGCAAACTGATTGGCAATCTGAGAGGGTGATACATGTACTTGAGGACATGCTGAGGAGTTGTGCGATTGATTTCGGAGGTGATTGGGATCAACATCTACCGCTCATAGAGTTCTCGTATAACAATAGTTACCAGTACAATCAAGATGGCACCTTACGAGGCTCTTTATGGACGGAGGTGTATGACACCTCACTGTTGGTCTGAACCGTCAGATAAGGTTGAACTTGGTCCGGAATTGATTGAGGAGACCACAGAAAAGATCAAAACAATTCAGGCAAGATTGAAAGCGGCAAATGATAGAACCACGGCTTATGTGAACAGAAGGCGTCGCGACTTGGAGTTTGAAGTCGGCGACAAAGTATGGTTGAAGGTGGCACCAATGAAGGGAATAATGAGATTTGGTCGGAAAGGGAAGTTAGCTCCGAGGTATATTGGCCCATTCGATATTTTAGAAAGAATTGGAAAGGTGGCTTATCGTTTGGCATTACCGGAGAGCTTGTCAGCTGTGCATAATGTGTTTCATGTAAGCATGCTCAAAAAGTGTATCATGGATCCGACGCAAACGATTCCAATTGAGGAAGTGCAATTGGAACCTGACTTGTCTTATAAAGAAGTGCCAATTGCTTTGTTAGCGAGGGATACTCGCAAATTGAGGAGCAAGCTAATTCCCATGGTGAAGGTGCAATGGTCGCACCATTCTGACAAAGAGGCAACCTGGGAGACGGAGAAGGATATGGTTGAACGCTACCCTCAGGAGTACCAACGCTTAAGGAACTCTTGGAGGGCCAAGAGTCTTAAGGGGGGAGGATGTTACACCCCACCTTTTCCGGCAACAATCTCCGATTAATAGAGTTCTGGAGGTATGTTTAAATTTGTAATTTGTGGAGTTTGATATTTGTTGTTTTGTTGTTGTTGTTGTTGGGAGTGAAATGGTTTTAGTATGGTTTTGGTTAAGTTCACTTTAAGGCTGAATTTTGTGAGTTCTGGGTCCAGGCGATCGCCCGAACGAGGAATTGGTTCGCCCGCGCTTCGCTGGACACCAGGCCGAGTTTGTGTTTTCCTGGAACCAGCGATCGCCCGAACCGGGAGGGCTTCGCCGGCTCTCGCCTGGATGCCTGGCCGAGGTTGGAGTTTCTTGGACCAGCGATCGCCCGCTTGAGGAACTGGGTCGCCTGGTCTTCGCCTGGACACCTGCCTCGGTGTTCTTCAGGGGTCAGGCGATCGCCTGATTGGAGAATCGGGTCGCCTGACCGTCGCCTGGCTCGGCTATTTAAGCCGAGCAGCTCGTTTTCAGCCTCATTTTCGCGTTTTCACTTCGAAAATACGCCAAACTCTCTCCCAATTCGGTTTTGCTCCTATCCAAGTGATTTTGGACTCTTTGGTGCGTGGAAACGGTGGATTCGTGCGGGAATCACTACAAGAACGACGAATCAACAAAGGATTCACTCCAACAACACTTGGTGGATGAATTTGGGAAATTGCCCAAATTGTGAGGTTCGAATTTTCGTGATTTCTTGATGCAATTGAGTTAGTTGTAGTATTTCTATGTTGGATTAGAGATAGAAACACACTTTATAACACGAATTGAGCATGAATTGAGGAATTTCGGATTTAGGGTTCATGACCTAGGATGAACGAATTTTGGGGGAATGTTAAATTGACCTCAAATTAGTGTTGTTGGGTAGTTTTGGAACAACATTAATACTTGGTGAAAGGTCCAACAATGGTTTAATCTATGAGCTAAGAGAAAACTCATAGGGTTTATGGTGGAGAATTGAAGTGTGTTGTATTGTTGAATTCAATCCAAATTGTTGTTATTGGGTATGTTTAGAGCAATATTGATAATTGGAACATTGTCCAAATATGCTCCGATTATATACCTAAGGCAATGTTCATCCGGATTTTTGGTGGATTGTGGAAGCATGTGTTTTGTGTGGTTTAAGGTTTCAAGCATGTTTAGACAATGATTTTGAGCAACTTTAAGTCTTGGAGTGAGGTCCAATTGTCAATGGATATTGATGTGTTCAATAAAAGTGTAATGTGGAAAGTGTGTGAAATGTTTAGGTGATATGTGAAGCAAGGTTTGAGGTTGGATAAGGAAGAAGATTGGTGTTGGTGCTTGGCTGCTACCCTCTACGGTTGCATTTGCTTTCAATTCGAGGTAAGGGTTCGACCTACCTATATTAGTATAATGTAGGATGGTTGAGGCAAGTCTTGGGCCTCGGTCTCTGACTTCGGTCTTAGATCGGGATTGTGGAGCCCCAAGGCTAGTCCCATGGTAGGAGTATCGGTGCGCAGGTTCTGTTCTGTGTGTGGACGCATGGCGAATGCCGGTGCGTCCGGGGAAGATCTAGCCATGGTCCGTGAATTATGATGTTTGTTGGATGCATGGCGAATGCCGACGCATGGCGAATGCCGGCGCGACCGGGGAAGATCTAGCCATGGTCGGGGAAGACCTAGCCATGGTCCGTGACATACGGGGTTTGCTGGGTGCATGGCGAATGCCGACGCATGGCGAATGCCGGTGCGTCCGGGGAAGATCTAGCCATGGTCGGGGAAGATCTAGCCATGACCCGTTACATTCGGATGTTGTGCACACATCACACATCATTTATTTCTGTATATGTTCTGATCTGTATATTGCTATCTGTATGTATATCTGCTCTGATCTGTCTTTGCAGGTTTGTCGGAAGAACATCGTTACTACTGCCTAAGCTCTTACTGGGTTTTTCTTTAAGAAAAACTCACACCCCTTACTTAACATTTTTCAGGAGATAAGGATTCTGGGCCAGCGGAGTAGGATTTCCGCAAGGCTGCTCGGTTAGCTATTTTGAGGTTTTAGCAGCATTTGGAACTAGACTTCGGGTTCCTCGTCGGTTTCTTTATCCGACGCCCGACTTTTGTACGGTTGCACCTTCTGCCTGTAGATAGCTCTGTAGCATGATACTCTGTTGGCATGTAGTACTACGATAGCATGTTATCATTAGATCTGTCTGTTCATCTGAGTTTGATTATGGTTATGTATATATATGCGTTCTGCTCTGAACTGAATGAATGAGTATGTTGATCTGTGCGGAAGCCTCTGTTCGGTAGTGAAAGAACAGACTTCCTTTTTGATAATCTGATTTTGATATCCTGCTTCTGATATTCTGCTTATGGGCGGAGCCCATTGTTTCTGTTGTGGTGATCTGTTTCTGTGCATGAATTGTTATATTTGATCTGTTGGTAGAAAGGGACCTCAGGGGTTCTTTAAATGCCCGCGAAATAATCTCACATTAGCTGCGCGATCCGGTCCCACCTTGCTCACCACCGCCCCACCGGCCGGCGACCGCTTCCCGCCGGGTCCGGAAGGTGTCTGACGGGGGAGGTGGTGACAATTTGGTATCAGAGCGCCGGTTAATTGGTTGGGTCGAGGGTGTGTTAGGATTGACAGCCCTGGTCGACTGATCGATTCCAGTATGGTTGTGTGGTGAGACTGGCCACCTCGTCACAAGAACCATATTGGAATGGTAAGTGGAACAGTAGGCGGTTTGTCTAAGCACACTTGAGAACAACCAAGAGATGATTTCATTGGTACTGGTAGTTTGTGACTTGGTACTGTCTGTGGTTGCTGCGTAGGACACCAGTAATTGACTCTGGGTGCTACAAGAGGTGCCTGGGGGATGAGATGCCGTAAGGTGCATGATGGTAATTTAAATTACCTCTCTCGTTAAAAACAGACGGTGGATGCCGAGTGAGAAGTGTGTTAGTCCTAAGCAGTACCACGGGTTATAAGGGATTGTTTTGTATAAGTAATTTTGAGAATTGATGTGCATCATGCATTGCATTCATGCTACAGAGCTGATAGGATTACCGACGTAGGTAATGCTAACCGTTAAGTGAACCCTTTATGTTCTGGAATTTCAGTAAATGGTCAACACTCGACGAACTCGAGCGTTGGATGATGAAGCAGGAGGAGGAAATCCTGCTCAAGATGTGAATAGAGGAAGAGGTAGAGGTCGAGGGAGACCTCAGCGAAGAGCGGCACCAGCTCAGCCGCATTTGATACCTGATCCGGAACAGATGGCCCAAGTGTTGGGGCAAATGATTGTACTGCTCAATAACATGTGGGCAGGAACAGGAGTTGAAGAGCAAGGAAGTACACATGTTATGAGTTCTCAGCCTACTGCGGTAGGATCGACTGATCCTAGCTATCAGGCTCATGAGGAGGACGTTGAGGCGGATGATGTGCAATTTGAAGAGCATGTGGATACGAGAGAGAGGAATCTGAATCTAGGCGCGAAAGTCGACCCACAGCCCCGTCGAGGAGAGTGCGGGCTAGGCCCGATTCTGTTGTTGAGATACCGAGAGCCCGGCCGGCTCAAATCTGATAGTGCGACCAGCTCTGATAAGCTTTCTTTGATGGAGCGGTTTGAGCGCTTCAAACCACCCCGTTTTTCGGGCAAGGGTGGAATGGATTCGGCGGAGACGTGGTATAAGGACATGGACCGGTTGCTCGGCAGACTTGGTTTCCCGGCAAATGAGATGGTGTCTTTGGCTACCTTTTATTTGCGTGACTGGGCATATGACTGGTGGGAGACCACTATGGCCACTCGGAAGGCCGACTTTGTGCGTAGGAAGTTGAAGGACCCGGGTATGACGTGGGATGAATTTTCTCACTTGTTTCATGAGAAGTGGATTGGTTATGCCGCGACAGATAGGCGGCAACTGGAGTTTGATACCTTGACTCAGGGAAGCAAGACTGTTGCGGAGTATGGGCACGAGTTTGAACGCTTAGTGCGTTATGTGCCTCATTACAACACCGATGAGGAGGCCAAGGCAAAGAGATTCATGAGAGGGTTGAAGCATGACATCAGGAAGTACTTGGCACCGTTGAACATTGATAGGTACCATGAGGCTGTGCGAAAGCACGAAGATTGAGAATGAGGACTTGGATACAGCTTCGGTGACACACCACCGAGATCGACGGGGATTGTCATTGGTGGAGTTAGAGGATCCGGACGTGGTGGACCTGCACAACACCGCAGAACCGGCGGTAACTCTGGTGGGCTTGGATCGAAGGATAAGGGCAAGGGGAAGGCAAAGGTAGCAGAGCCTTGGTACTGTCAGACTTGTGACCGAAGCCACACTGGCCCGGTTTGTTATAGGGAGAAGGGTATGTGTTACCGATGTGGGTCTACTGACCACATGATCAGAGATTGTCCTTTGATGGCGACTCAGGGAGTTGCAAGGCCACAAGGGTTTCAGAGTTATGCTCCTCGTGGGCGTGGTGTTCCTCAGTTTGGACCACGACCCCGACCACCGCAGATGCGGCCACCACTACAGCAGGCCCCGCCGCCAGCGCACCAGCAGGCAAGGCAGGGCCGAGTGTTTCAGATTGAGCGTGGTGATGCGGCTCAGAAAGGAGCACTAGCAGGTATGGTGTTTCTGAATGGTATTTCCGTTCGTGCTCTTTTTGACACAGTGCTTCGATTTCTATAGTGTCACAGAAGTGTGCAAAGTCTTTGCAACTTCCCGTGACTCATCTGTCTCAAGTATTCCTGGTACGAACCGTCGGGAGTCAGTATCTTTTCAGTAATGAGCTTATCAAGGATTGCATGTTAACTGTTGGTGAGCGGCAGATTTCTTCTGATTTGTTGGTGTTGGATACATCACATTATGATGTGATTCTGGGTATGGATTGGCTCTCGGAGCATTCCATACGGATAGATTGTCTTGTGCGGCAGTTAGTGGTGTCGGATCAAGTATTACCACTTGTTCCCCCTCGATGTAGAGATTGTTCGAGAATAGCATGGAGCTTCGTAATGGAGAAATTACCCGTGACGGATGAAGGCGAGTACTTTGGACTCAATGATGCAGTACGCGGATGGAACTTGATAAAATTCCGATTGTTAGATACTTTCCGCAGTGTTTCACGAAGAGTTGCAGGTATGCCACCCGAGCGGGAGGTGGTTTGAGATAGTGTTGCAGACCGGAGCTACACCTATCTCCATTCCTCCGTATCGCATGCCGATAGTGGAGATGAAGGAATTGAAGAAGCAGTTGGATGAGTTGTTGGATAAGGGGTTTATCCGACCGAGCAGATCACCGTGGGGAGCCCCGGTGTTATTTGTTAAGAAGAAGGATGGAACGCTTAGACTCTGTATTGATTACAGAAGGTTGAATGCGGTGACAGTCAAGAACAAATATCCGTTACCACGGATTGACGATCTGTTCGACCAGCTCCGAGGAGCTAAAGTGTTCTCAAAGATTGATCTCCGATCGGGTTATTTCCAAATGCGTGTGAAGGAAGAGGACATTCCAAAAACTGCTTTTCGCAGCGGTATGGTCACTATGAGTACACTGTCATGCCTTTTGGGCTGACAAATGCCCGGCAGCTTTCATGAATTTGATGAATGAGGTTTTCCGTCCCTACTTGGACAATTTTATTGTTGTCTTCATTGATGATATACTCATCTATTCTCTGGATGAGGATGCACATCAAGAGCACTTGAGAATTGCCTTGGAAACTTTGTCTAACAACCAGCTGTATGCAAAGTTTTCGAAGTGTGATTTCTGGTTGCGCGAGGTAGCATTTCTCGGGCATATCATCAATGAGAACGGAATTTCTGTCGACCCGGAGAAGATCAAGTCTGTTCAAGAGTGGAGGCAACCCCGATCAAGTAAAGGATATCCGTAGTTTTCTCGGGTTAGCTGGTTACTATCGTAAGTTCGTACCAGCCTTCTCGGTTCTTGCCTCTCCACTCACACAACCGACCAAGAAGGGTAAGGCGTTTGTATGGTCGGATGAATGTGAGAAGAGCTTTCAAGAGCTCAAGTGTAGACTCGACACAGGCACCGATTCTGGTTCTACCTGACCCGTCTCAGCCTTATGTCATTTATACTGATGCCTCGCGAACAGGTCTGGGGTGTGTGCTTATGCAAAACCAGCAGGTAATTGCTTATGGGTCGCGACAATTGCGACCACATGAGGAAAACTATCCCACTCATGATTTGGAGCTTGCTGCGGTTATGTATGCACTCAAGCAGTGGCGGCATTATTTGTTGGGAAACAAATTTCAAATCTTTACTGATCATAAGAGCTTAAGGTACTTGTTCACGCAGAAAGATCTGAATATGCGCCAAAGAAGGTGGCTCGAGTACATGAAAGACTACGACTGTAGTATCGAGTACACCGCAGGCAAAGGGAATACGGTGGCTGATGCCTTGAGTAGGGCATACACCGGGATAGTTAGAGGTGGAGAACCTGGAAACCGAACAGAGCATACGGACCTGACTGCCTTATGGCACCGTTGGCAGCTACAGGAGCAAGAGCAGGTATTTGTGTTGAGAGTTCAATCTTCTTGGATCGACAGGATCCGAGAATTTCAGATGAGAGATCAGAGTTTGAAACAGGTTTCTGGAGAAGCTAAAGGAGCATTGCGTCCATTCTTTGAGTATAGGCAAGGATTGCTATACTTCAAAGGGCGTTTGTACGTGCCGAATGATGTGGCTCTTAGAGATGAGATTTTGGATCAAGCTCATAATAACAGTTTAAGTTTTCATCCGGGCGGTGAAAAGATGTATCATGATTTGAGGTCACACTTCTGGTGGCCGAGTATGAGGAGGCATATTGCTGAGCGTGTGGCAAAGTGTACCACTTGCCAACAGGTAAAGGTTGAACATCAGAAACCCGCGGGCACACTTCAGACGTTACCTATCCCAGTTCGTAAGTGGGGAAACGTGACTATGGATTTTCTTACCGGATTACCCACTACGAGAGCACGTCATGATGCCATTTGGGTAATTGTGGACCGTTTGACTAAGTGTGCGCATTTCTTGCCCATTAAAGTCACCGATCCGTTGGACAAGTTAGCACGACTCTACATTAAAGAGATCGTGCGGTTGCACGGTGTACCGGATTCTATAGTTTCAGATCGGGATCCAAGGTTTACAGCCCATTTCTGGAAAGCTATCCAACGAGCTTTAGTAACCCGGTTGCACCTCAGTACCGCGTATCACCCGCAAACTGATGGGCAATCCGAGAGGGTGATACAGGTACTTGAGGACATGCTGAGGAGTTGTGCGATTGATTTCGGAGGTGATTGGGATCAACATCTACCGCTCATAGAGTTCTCGTATAACAATAGTTACCAGAGTACAATCAAGATGGCACCTTACGAGGCTCTTTATGGACGGAGGTGTATGACACCTCACTGTTGGTCTGAACCGTCAGATAAGATTGAACTTGGTCCGGAATTGATTGAGGAGACCACAGAAAAGATCAAAACAATTCAGGCAAGATTGAAAGCGGCAAATGATAGAACCACGGCTTATGTGAACAGAAGGCGTCGCGACTTGGAGTTTGAAGTCGGCGACAAAGTATGGTTGAAGGTGGCACCAATGAAGGGAATAATGAGATTTGGTCGGAAAGGGAAGTTAGCTCCGAGGTATATTGGCCCATTCGATGTTCTAGAAAGAATTGGAAAGGTGGCTTATCGTTTGGCGCTACCGGAGAGCTTATCAGCTGTGCATAATGTGTTTCATGTAAGCATGCTCAAAAAGTGTATCATGGATCCGACGCAAACGATTCCAATTGAGGAAGTGCAATTGGAACCTGACTTGTCTTATAAAGAAGTGCCAATTGCTTTGTTAGCGAGGATACTCGCAAATTGAGGAGCAAGCTAATTCCCATGGTGAAGGTGCAATGGTCGCACCATTCTGACAAGGAGGCAACCTGGGAGACGGAGAAGGATATGGTTGAACGCTACCCTCAGGAGTACCAACGCCTTAAGGAACTCTTGGAGGGCCAAGAGTCTTAAGGGGGGGAGGATGTTACACCCCACCTTTTCCGGCAACAATCTCCGGTGAATAGAGTTCTGAAGGTATGTTTAAATCTGTAAATTGTGGAGTTTGATATTTGTTGTTTTGTTGTTGTTGTTGTTGTTGGGAGTGGAATGGTTTTAGTATGGTTTTGGTTAAGTTCACTTTAAGGCTGAATTTTGTGAGTTCTGGGTCCAGGCGATCGCCCGAACGAGGAATTGGTTCGCCCGCGCTTCGCCTGGACACCAGCCGAGTTTGTGTTTTCCTGGAACCAGGCGATCGCCTGAACAGGGGAGGGGCTCGCCTGGCTCTCGCCTGGATGCCTGGCCAGTTGGAAGTTTACTGGACCAGGCGATCGCCCGCTCGAGGAACTGGGTCGCCTGGTCTTCGCCTGGGCACCGGCCTCGGTGTTCTTCAGGGGTCAGGCGATCGCCTGATTGGAGAATCGGGTCGCCTGACCGTCGCCTGGCTCGGCTATTTAAGCCGAGCAGCTCGTTTTCAGCCTCATTTTCGCGTTTTCAGTTCCGAAAATACGCCAAACTCTCTCCCAATTCGGTTTTGCTCCTATCCAAGTGATTTTGGACTCTTTGGTGCGTGGAAACGGTGGATTCGTGCGGGAATCACTACAAGAACGACGAATCAACAAAGGATTCACTCCAACAACACTTGGTGGATGAATTTGGGAAATTGCCCAAATTGTGAGGTTCGAATTTTCGTGATTTCTTGATGCAATTGAGTTAGTTGTAGTATTTCTATGTTGGATTAGAGATAGAAACACACTTTATAACACGAATTGAGCATGAATTGAGGAATTTCGGATTTAGGGTTCATGACCTAGGATGAACGAATTTTGGGGGTTTGTTAAATTGACCTCAAATTAGTGTTGTTGGGTAGTTTTGGAACAACATTAATACTTGGTGAAAGGTCCAACAATGGTTTAATCTATGAGCTAAGAGAAAACTCATAGGGTTTATGGTGGAGAATTGAAGTGTGTTGTATTGTTGAATTCAATCCAAATTGTTGTTATTGGGTATGTTTAGAGCAATATTGATAATTGGAACATTGTCCAAATATGCTCCGATTATATACCTAAGGCAATGTTCATCCGGATTTTTGGTGGATTGTGGAAGCATGTGTTTTGTGTGGTTTAAGGTTTCAAGCATGTTTAGACAATGATTTTGAGTAACTTTAAGTCTTGGAGTGAGGTCCAATTGTCAATGGATATTGATGTGTTCAATAAAAGTGAAATGTGGAAAGTGTGTGAAATGTTTAGGTGATATGTGAAGCAAGGTTTGAGGTTGGATAAGGAAGAAGATTGGTGTGTTGGTGCTTGGCTGCTACCCTCTACGGTTGCGTCTGCTTTCGTTTCGAGGTAAGGGTTCGACCTACCTATATTAGTATAATGTAGGATGGTTGAGGCAAGTCTTGGGCCTCGGTCTCTGACTTCGGTCTTAGATCGGGATTGTGGAGCCCCAAGGCTAGTCCCATGGTAGGAGTATCGGTGCGCAGGTTCTGTTCTGTGTGTGGACGCATGGCGAATGCCGGTGCGTCCGGGGAAGATCTAGCCATGGTCCGTGAATTATGATGTTTGTTGGATGCATGGCGAATGCCGACGCATGGCGAATGCCGGCGCGACCGGGGAAGATCTAGCCATGGTCGGGGAAGACCTAGCCATGGTCCGTGACATACGGGGTTTCTTTGGGTGCATGGCGAATGCCGACGCATGGCGAATGCCGGTGCGTCCGGGGAAGATCTAGCCATGGTCGGGGAAGATCTAGCCATGACCCGTTACATTCGGATGTTGTGCACACATCACACATCATTTATTTCTGTATATGTTCTGATCTGTATATTGCTATCTGTATGTATATCTGCTCTGATCTGTCTTTGCAGGTTTGTCGGAAGAACATCGTTACTACTGCCTAAGCTCTTACTGGGTTTTTCTTTAAGAAAAACTCACACCCCTTACTTAACATTTTTCAGGAGATAAGGATTCTGGGCCAGCGGAGTAGGATTTCCGCAAGGCTGCTCGGTTAGCTATTTTGAGGGTTTAGCAGCATTTGGATCTAGACTTCGGGTTCCTCGTCGGTTTCTTTATCCGACGCCCGACTTTTGTACGGTTGCACCTTCTGCCTGTAGATAGCTCTGTAGCATGATACTCTGTTGGCATGTAGTATTATGATAGCATGTTATCATTAGATCTGTCTGTTCATCTGAGTTTGATTATGGTTATGTATATATATGCGTTCTGCTCTGAATTGATTGAATGAGTATGCTGATCTGTGCGGAAGCCTCTGTTCGGTAGTGAAAGAACAGACTTCCTTCTGATAATCTGATTTTGATATTCTGCTTCTGATATTCTGTTTATGGGCGGAGCCCATTGTTTCCGTATCTGTGCATGTTGTTATTTTGATCTGTTGTTAGAAAGGGACCTACTGGGTTAGTTAAAGGCCCGCGAAATAATCTCAAATTAGCTGCGCTATCCTGTCCCACCTTGCTCTCCACATCACACCGGCCGGCGACCGCTTCCCGCCGGGTCCGGATGGTGTCCGACGGGGAGGTGGTGACAAAGACGATCCTAAAATTAACGATTGCATGCATGTAAATCGGATCATGATTTGTATATGACGCATATTCTGGAATATATGATGATTCTGTATCTGTCTTCTGAGTCGTGGGCGGAGCCCCGACTTGCCCATATTGGTTAGATGTATGAAATGTTTTCGGTGATTTGGTTATCTTGAGTAATGAAAGGTATTCCATGAACTGCATGTTTGTTTGTTATGTTGGTTGTATACTTGCCATGTATGTGTTCTCAGAGGTTGCAGGTCGTAGTACGACCATTATGTTATGCGGGCGGGTCATGGGACCACTACACGTGGCGGGTTTCGTAGCACCGATTCGCGCTTTACGCCGTAGCTTCTGCTTCTGAACGTCGCGGCCGGCTCCGCCTCCGCAACCGGGCGGGGTGGTCGTGACGAAGGCGAATTGCTGCCAAGACGGCCCCCAAGTGGTCTGAAGAGCCGGTTAAACTGAGGGCCACGAGGCACGACCTCAGGGCCAAGGTGTACGAGGAAAACGGGAAGCTACTGCGGGATGCGTGGGATCCAGTCTTCCTTCTTAATAAGTATAGACGAAGGAGGGTCAGGGTGACTTACTTGTTGAGGGGGAGTAGCAGGGCGTTCAGGCTGACTAGTCCGTAGCGTTCCAACGCTATCCAGAACGCCCCTGAGAGTGGTGGCGAGTGTTTCACGCAAGTTGTGAGCAACCGCCTCAGTGATTGTTTGCAGAACAGCCGGATCAAGGCCCGTTGGTGGAGTGTTTGGTGGTGGAGTGTTGCGCTCCTGGGGTACGTTACGGTTAACGTGAGAGGAGCTTTCCTCTGTTGAATGAACAGAGAGTTCTCCCCGTTGTGGGGGAACGTTGTTTGGGAATGCTTCCGATCGTGGATCATTGTTCATGACCGTTGCAGGAGGATTTCTCCTTCCCTGGCGGTTGTGCCTACTTGCACTCCTGGTAGTTGGCATGACTTGCTACTTGTGGTTTGTGATATGGGTTTACGATTAGAACTTTTCGTTTTGGTACACTACCCAAGCAAACGCGTCCTCGCGTCGCATCAGAACTATACAAGGACCCGTAGGTCTCACCCTTGCGGTCTCCAGTCTCGCCTTCGCGAGGTCTCCAGTCTCACCTTCGCGAGGTCTTACCCCCAAGCAAACGCGTTGCGGCCTCGCCTTCGCGAGGTCTCCGCGCCTTCGCGAGCTCACTCGCGCGAGGTCTTGCCTCGCAGGCTTTAAGCCTCGCCTTGGCGATGTCTCACACTCGCCTTTGCGCCTCTTAGGCCTGCGAAGGTTGCCCTCATGGTCTCAGGTATCGCCCGTGCGATCTCACTCGCCTTCGTGGGTCTTACTCCCACAGCCTCAACTCGCCTTCACGAGGACTCTCTTGCCTATACTGGCCCCACCCAGATAAGGCCCTTATACTCAGGTTCGTGCGACCCTCACTCCTTATTTGGCTATGTTCTATCTGGGCCTTCGCCCCTTGCAGGCCTTCGCCCCTTGCAGGCCTTCGCCTGCCACTTGCTCCACTTGGAGATAGACCACTTGGTCATCTGACATCAATCAGCCAATAAGGAGGCCAGCACGAGCCTGAGTGATCTTCACCAGATTTGTACGCCAAACATTCCCTTACAGGTGAATCTTCTAAGGCGGTTTGCTGAGATCTTCATCATCACAGCCGCCTTATCTCCAATCAGTCTGACACAGACTTATCTCTCCAAATCTGACAGACTTGTCAGTCCTGTCTCACAGCCTGTCCAAGGCTTCAACTGGGGGAGGCTCTTCTCCTGGCATCTCCCTATAAATAGGGGGATGTCCACCTTAAACTGGGTAAGCTACTACACGCCCCCCCACTCCTCTCTTGCTACTTCTGAGTATTCTTCTTATCTTTTACAGATTACTCTGAACAGCAAGCTTGGAGTCTCAAGAACACCATCTTCATCAACCACTCAACTGGGATTCCGCTCCTACTCCGGGAACGAGAATATCAGTTTGGCGCCGTCTGTGGGAACGAAAGAAACAAAAAAGTTCTTCTCGTAAACCCATATTACAAACCACAAGTAGTAAGCCATGCCAACTACCCGAAGTGCAAGTAGGCACAGTCGTCAGGGACGGAGGAATCCTCCCACGACAAACACAAACAACGATCTACGATCGAAACCATCTCCAAGTAACGTTCCCCCACAATGGGGAGAACTCTCCGTTCACTCAACGGAGGAAAGCTCCTCCCACGTGAACCGTAACGTGCCTCAGGAGCGCAACACTCCACCACCAAACACTCCACCAACGAGCCTTGATCCAGCCGCTCGCAAACAATCACCGATGCGGTTGCTCTCAACTTGCGCAAACGCCGCCACCACTCTTAGGGCGTTCGGATAGCGTTGGAACGCTACGGACTAATCAGCCTGAACGCCCGCTACTCCTCCTCAACAAGTAAGTAACCCCGACCCTTCTTCGTCGTTACTTATCGCACTTACTAGACGATTAGAAGAAGTGGAAAAGAGGGACGAAAGAGCCGTGTTCATAATGTTTCCAGAATGGGTCCGACCACCTCTGGACCCAACCTTTCACCCAACGGGTTTTGGAGACCCTCTCCCGAGCAGTTTCAGCCTAAGCCGGACGCTTACGACGGTCTCTCGGACCCCGATATTCATCTCCAGCGTTACGTTTCGCGATGGCCATCGCAAGAGCGGACGATAACACGCTCTGTAGAGCCTTCAGCTCCACGCTCACGGAGCCGCCGCCAACTGGTATACCACCCTCCGTGATAAACGGTTTAACTCCTTTGAGGAACTCTCCCGCAACTTCTCCAACCACTTTGTGGTATCTAAACCTCCCCCCAAAACGGCGGGACACCTCCTTAAAATACGGCAAAAGAAAGATGAGCCCCTCAGTGAGTATATCCAGCGTTTCCAGGCAGAATCTATCCAAGTCCCTAATCTGGGGGAGGAAGCCCGCCTACTTGCAGCCATTCAGGGCCTCCGCTGGGAATCCCTTTTCTTTGTGGACGTGCACACCAACCCCCCCACCAACATGGAACAGTTCTTGAGCACTGCCTCACGGTTTATGAACACGGAAGAGGTCACTCGACCACTCGCCAGGGCCGCCACGGCAGATGCAAAGGGACAGCCCTCGTGAGCGGACTCCAGGTCCCAGAGACAGTACCCTACGCCATCCAACAGAGAGGGGGCGTATTTTACTCTTCCCCCACTAAGGGAATCTCGCACCAACATACTCCATGCCCTGGAACAAAAGAGGGAGGTTCCCAAGTGGCCCCGCCCCCTCTCCCAGGAAGTCGTCAGGTCTAGCACCAAGTATTGTCGTTACCATCGCGACAAGGGACACGACACTGAGGACTGTTTTGAGCTTAAACGCATGATTGGGGAAATGCTCGCTCAAGGCAAACTCAGGGAGTTCTTACTCCACGACGATGGGGATCGCAGGCGGGAAAGTAACCAGGAGGACCGTCGTTAGGGGGACCGCAGACGGGATCGCTCCAAACAAAACCCAGATCGAGAAGGTCTGGTCGAAATTCCCCCACCAAGGGGGCACATCAGCGTAATCACACAATGTGAAGGCGCATCGGCGAGACGCCGTCATATGAGACAGATCTACCAGGTCAATCACTCTTCTACTCACTTACTGCATCGCCGCGATGGCACCTCGGTGGCGGTACCGCACGCGGACCCTTTGGTTATCACTGCCCGCATCGCAGGATGGGACATTGACAGGGTCTACATGGACACTGGGGCGAATGCCAACGTAATCTACAAGCACACTCTGGTCGAGGCCAAGGTGCCTTTGTCACAAATTCAACCTGCAAAAGGGGCTACCTTTGGAGTGGGACGGGATGAAATCCCAACTTTAGGGTCAATCACGCTCCCCTACATGATGATGGGGACCACCAAAGAAAAGAAGCAAGTGTGCCACTCCAGCTTTGTGGACTTTATCGTCCTGGATCTCCCTACACCGTACAACGCCATCATTGGGCGCCACACTCATACTGAGTTCCACGTCCGCTGTGATGTGCGGGCTCTGACTTTGGTTTTCCACACTGCGGCAGGGGATGCCTATATCTTTGTCAACCAAAATGTGGCCAGGGGCAATTATGTCTCTGCCCTAGCGGGACCTCCCCCGCTCCCCAAGCCGTCTGAGCCTAAAAGAAAGGCACCCATGGAAGAGACTGGACCCGCGGGCGAAGTCGCTCCTGACTTGTCTGGGGCCTTTGAGGAGGTTGAAATCTCCTCTGGCAAGAAATTCCGAGTGGGAAAAGACCTTGAAGAGAAAGACCAGCAAGCACTCATCCATCTCCTCCACGCCAACGGCGATGTCTTCGCATGGACTCCTGAGGACTTACCGGTGTGGATCATGCTATCATTTCTCACAAGTTGAGTGTACTCCCCGGATTTAGCCCGGTTAGACAAAAACAAGGGGCATGCCCCTGACCGTAAGGACTTTGTACGCACAGAGGTGCAGAAATTGCTTAAGGCAAATATAATCAAGGAGGTTCACTACTCTGAGTGGGTCGCAAATATAGTCCTCGCCGATAAAGAGGGTGGTCAGTGGCGACTTTGCGTAGACTACAAAGGGGTTAATAGGGCCTGCCCAAGGGATCCCTATCCCCTGCCTTCTATCGATCAACTGGTTGACTCAACCGTTCATCACTCTGTCTTCTCCTTCCTCGACGCATACAGCGGGTACCATCAAGTTTTTATGGACCCAGAGGACGCGGTAAAAACCGCCTTCACTACTGGCGAAGCCGTCTACCATTATATCAGAATGCCCTTTGGCTTAAAAAATGCGGGGGCTACTTTTCAAAGGCTTGTGAATCAAGTCTTCGCGGACCAAATCGGCCGAAATCTTGAAGCTTATGTCGATGACATTGTGGTCAAAAGCAAGGCCACCTCCACACACCTCGCGGACTTAGAGGAAACGTTCGCCAACTTCCGCAAGTACAATATGCGGTTGAACCCAAAGAAGTGTATCTTTGGCGTTGGCGAAGGCAAATTTCTGGGTTACCAGATCTCCAAAGGAGGGATTCATGCAAATCCCAAAAAGATTGAAGCTATCACCACTTTGCGCACCCCTAGGGGGCTCAAAGACGTTCAAAGAATCGGCAGAAAGCTGGTTGCCTTGGGGTGGTTTGTCTCTAAACTCAGCGATCGCTGCAGACCTTTCTTCAATCAAATCCGCAAGAAAAAAGCTTGCAAGTGGACAGAAGAATGCCAGTAGGCGTACGATTCAATCAAGCAACACTTACAAGAGTTGCCTGCACTCAAGTGCCCTAGACCAGGCGATGACCTGGTCCTCTACCTCGCCACCTCTGATAGGAGCGTCGCCTCTGTCCTTAACAAAGAAGAGGCTGACAAACAATGGTCAGTCTACTACACCAGTCACACCCTCCAGGATACAGAAACAAGGTATCCTCCTCTCCAAAAAGCTATCTTATCTCTTGTATATGCGGCAAGGAAGCTCAAGCCCTACTTCCAAGGGCACACAATTATAGTCCGAATGGACTTACCAATCCAGGATATTCTGAGGCGGCCCGAACACTCAAGGCGCCTTGCCAAATGGTGTATAGAGCTTGGTGGCTTTAACATCAACTATGAGCCTAGAAAGGCAATTAAGGGCCAGGCCCTCCCAGACTTCATTGCGGAATTTTCGGATGTTGACATCATCCCGGCCCCAGAGCAGGGTCCCGCACCACAACCCATTCCCCCAGAGTGGGACATGTTTGTGGATGGCTCATCAAAACTTGGATCCCCGCAGGGGCGTATATCTCTGCGCGGACCCCTAGGTATGGAAGTATCCCTTCGTGTCTCTTTCCAATTCCAAGTAACTAATAATGTTGCAGAATATGAGGCCCTCATCGCGGGGCTCAAGCTCGCCATAAGGGCAGGCATTCGCCGCCTTCATATCCACAACGACTCGCAACTGGTGATTCACCGAGTGTCCAAGGGTGCGCTGAATGCAAAGACGCCACCCTGACCAAATACCTCAAATTGGTGAACGCCTTGCGGACCAACTTTGAGGAGGCTATTTTTATCCACATTCCTCGTTCTGAGAACACCACAGCAGACATGCTATCCAAGGGAAAGACTCCTCCACCATGGCCACCCTGGCCAGCCCTTCCATTTCGTAGGCTATTGATATTGCCTCACTGGCAACACAAGATCCGGTCGTAGACTGGAGAGACCCTATTATCGCTGAGCTGAAAGCCAGCACCACGGACCCCCAAGCTCGCAAAAGGGCCATCCGTTTTGTTCTCATCGATGACCAATTATGGCATCGCGGGTTCGCAGCACTCCTCCAACGATGCCTCAGCACCCTTGAGGGACACTCTGTCTTGGATACTCTCCACCAAGGCAATTGTGGTGCACACATTGCTGCGGAGGCACTTGCCCACAAAGCCCTTCGTCAAGGGTACTACTGGCCTACCTTGAAAAAGGACGCCGCTGCACTGGTCAAAACATGCCACCAGTGCGGATCAATTCTCGCATCCAGCGACTGCCATCTACGGAATCTCCAGCACTGACAAACCCAGTGCCCTTTGCCCTGTGGGGCCTTGACCTCATTGGTCCTATGCCGACCGCTCCAGGTCAGTACCGCTTCTGTGTGGTCGCAGTTGATTATTTTTCTAAATGGGTCGAAGTAGAACCCCTGGTCTCCATCACTTCCGCCAAGATCATCAAATTCCTGTGGAAAAATCTTGTCTGCCGGTACGGCAGCCCTCGTGCTATTATTACAGATAATGGCACTCAGTTTGCCAGTCACAGCGTCCAACAATGGGCCCAGGACAACAATGTCCGCATGCTTTTCGCCCCAGTGGCGCACCCCCAGTCTAATGGGCAGGTTGAGGTCACCAACCGTACCCTCAAGGAGGGCCTCAAGAAGCGCCTTGAGGGGGCCAAAGGCCGCTGGGTAGATGAACTCCCAAGTGTCTTGTGGGACTATCGCACCACAACGCGAACCCCAACGGGCGAAACGCCTTTCTCTCTGGTATATGGCGCAGATGCGCTTCTGCCTATTGAGGCAGACCTCCCTACGATCCGTATGATCAACTTCACCAGCGAAGCCAATGCTCAGGGACTTCGTGCCAAACTCGACTTAATCGAGGAATTACGCGAGGGCGCTCGCCTTCGCATGTTTTCCCTCAAACAGAGGCTCAGTCTTCACCATAATGCCAGGGTCAAGCCCAAGGCACTACAACAAGGGGGCCTTGCCCTACTTAAATCGGCCCTCACCGCTCGCGACCCCAAACAGGGTGTCCTGCGACCTAACTGGGACGGACCTTATATTGTTCATAAACAAGTCCGCCCAGGAGTCTATGAACTACAAGACCATGATGGTCGTCTTCTTCCCCGCAACTTTCATGCGGATGACTTACGTCCATATTACGTGTAAGTCCCCAGTCTTACGTCTTCAATTCAATAAAATACATGTGTATTTCTCCTTCTTTTGCAGCATCACGTGGCATTATAAAATGCCCTCCCAATCGCCCTCTGCACCCGACCGGTCAGACTGGCCACTCGCCAAAATCACGGCATCAGACCTTGTCAGGTCTCACTTGCGCACCCACACAAAGGGAAGCCCCCTGCGGTCGCGCCAGGTAGTTGCGGGTCTCGTCCCCAACTGACCTTCAACTCGCCCCGCCCCAAGGGTAACCCCTTGCGCTGCGGAAGGGTAACCCCCTTTTGGCTCCTTCAGGGAGGTCTATGTGTAAGTCGCCCTCGCGCGCCACAGCAGACCTTCCGCACGGACTCCTCCACACAGGTAGTTGCGGGTCTCGTCCCCAACTGACCTTCAACTCGCCCCGCCCCAAGGGTAACCCCTTGCGCTGCGGAAGGGTAACCCCGTTTTGGCTCCTTCAGGAAGGTCTATGTGTAAGTCGCCCTCGCGCGCCACAGCAGACCTTCCGCACGGACTCCTCCACACAGGTAGTTGCGGGTCTCGTCCCCAACTGACCTTCAACTCGCCCCGCCCCAAGGGTAACCCCCTTGCGCTGCGGAAGGGTAACCCCCTTTTGGCTCCTTCAGGGAGGTCTATGTGTAAGTCGCCCTCGCGCGCCACAGAAGCCCTTCCGCACGGACTCCTCCACACAGGTAGTTGCGGGTCTCGTCCCCAACTGACCTTCAACTCGGCCCGCCCCAAGGGTAACCCCCTTGCGCTGCGGAAGGGTAACCCCCTTTTGGCTCCTTCAGGGAGGTCTATGTGTAAGTCACCCTCGCGCGCCACAGTTGACCTTCCGCACGGACTCCTCCACACACCTCGACCTTCAACTCGCCCCACCCCAAGGGTAACCCCTCCTCAACACAACTACGGGTCTCACTCCCGTAACTCCACTTGGCTCTCCACTTAGTACTCCATTGCCTTCGCCATCGTGCGACTTCAGGCTCGAGGTAACCTGAGTTTTTACTTCATTCTTATCATAAATGATGAGCATTCTGCAGGTATCTCCTACTTGGTACACAGTACACTACCCAAGGGCTTACTCCCTGAAAAATCACCAGGAAGGTCTCTGTGTGAGCCGCCTTCGCGAGCCCCAGCAGACCTTCACATGGAGGAATCTCATCCATGGTCTTCAAAGGCATCGCCTCTGCAAGCCCTAAAAGGGGCCTTAACTTGTCCCAACAAGGGGTCTCTATCTCAGCTTGTCTCAACAAGCGAACCCACAAAGTTATCTGGAAAGATATGTGTGGCTCCGCCGTTGCGGACTTCAAGTGCCTCATCACTATAAACTCAACCTGAGTCTCCAATCTTGACAAGTGATCTCTGTGGCTTCGCCGTTGCGAACCACAGCAGACCCCTCGCCACGGACGGGACTTAGCCTACGGTTGATAACCTAGCTAACGTACCTACACCACTATCGCAAGGCAAAACAAGGCTACAAGACAATGAAGGTAAAATAAAATTTTACTTCATCTACTGTTATCAAAATTATGCATGAAGTGCAGGTGTTCTTGGTCCACAAAAGAAGGGGGGCGTCCACAAGTTGGAGCCTCCACCCTAGTCCAACAGGGCATACCAGGCTTCGCCCATTTTCTTTCCCTGCTCCCCCCAGTCGAGCAGGGCCTCTACTGCTGGATTGCTGGTGTTAGCAGCATCCAGAATCCCAAGACTCAGCTCTGGGAACGCCTTCTCCACTTGGAAGCGGCATCGCAGCCAGCCCTCCTCGTAGGCTTACGCCCCTGCTTCACCTTGAGCTTGGATCTCACCAAGCTTCTCCATCAGTCGAGGCATCCGCCTAGGGATGGGCACCTTGATGGAGGAAGAGGACTCATGATCCTCATCTTCGAAGGGAGGAAGGCCCAAAGCCTTCTCCATCTCCCAGACTGAGGCCACCGCCTTCTCAAGGTCAGTGGCAACCTCCAGGCGTGCCTTCATGGCAGCCTCGGCAGCAAGCCTGCCCTCCTCTACCTTCTTCTCTGCCAACTGGGCCTGGGCAATGGCCTGGCGCTCCACTTCCTTGGTCGCAGCCCTCGCCTGCTCAACTTCAGCTTTCGCTGCCAGAAGGGACTCCTTCAGGACAGCAGCCTCGATCTGCAGGGCTTCCAATCCTGCTGCCTGCCGAAGGAAGTGTTGCTTGAACGTATCAATCAAGCTGGCCTGCTCCCATCGGTACAGCCTGCTGGCCGTCCGCTCCTTATTGGCAATATCACACCAACTCTCCAGTTGGGCCACACGCTTGGCATGCTCCTCTTGGAGCTCCTTCTCCCTTCTTTTGGAGGCCTCCAGCTCCCTCCTGAGAGAGGCAATCTCTGTTACCTGGGTGTCGTCCCGTTTGTTGGCATACTTCAGGAAGTCATGCCACTGCTCCATTGCAGCATATCCTTTGACGGCAGCCTGCATCCAGGTTTATTCAGACAAAGGCAGAAAGAGGGCAAGCTGAACTCATATATAAAGACCAGAAGTTGTCTTACCTGCAGGCTCTGTTGAGCTGCTTCCCTCATGAACTCAGCAGGAGAATCCAAGCTCCGCTCTGTCACCTCCCTATCATAGGGGGTGCGCAGCCCCTCCAGGCAGGATAGGAGGGTTTGCTCCCCTCCCCTTAGCAGTGAACTGCTGTTCCTGAGAAGGAAGACCGGGTCCCACGCATCGCGCAGGAGCTTCCCTTGCTCCCTGTACACCCTGGCCCTGGCTTCATGCCTTTTGACCCTCAGGGTGTCCGGCTCCTCAGACCACTTGGGGACTGACTTGGCAGCGACACGCCTTCGCTCCAAGAAGTGGGACCACACCCCAGCCTCCTCAAGGACCTCGATTGTAGTCCCCAGGTCTGCAGGGACCTCTGTCATGGCCCCTTGGTCCACTAGGACCTCGCGAGGGCCAAGCTCTTGCCCAGAAGGCCCCGCACCTACAAGGGTTGCAGATATCAAGTACAGCTGAGAGAGCTGAAGTACAAACTCAAAACAAGAAAGGCACACTATCAAACAAATAACTTACCAGCAAAAGGACGCCCCCATCCACTGGCCTCCAGCTGGCTGCTGGAAGGTTGAGCTATCTCCCAACCACTTGTCCTCGCAGAGGACCGTGCTGCCAGACCTCCCTCCTCTGGGGCCTCACTATCAGAAGAGGAAGAAGTCTCCTCAATCCTCAGGATCCTCTTCCCCTTTGTCGCAAGGGCCTTCTCCCTTGAAGGAATCACTTCAGGGACCCCCTCCCTAGAAGGGGTTGCTGCAGGGGCCTCCTCCCTTGCAATGGTGGCTTCCACCTCCTCCTCCACAGGAGTGACCATGGCCCCCTGCTGGCCAGAACTGCCAATGGCCTTAGCAGCCATCCTACCTTTCCTCCTCATGGAGATCAGGATCTCCCCTGCTGACATCTTCCCCTTGGGAGGAGGCACTTTTCCTCTGGTAAGGATCTCCGCCACGACCACATGCCCAGGCAAGTCTTCGCCCTGGGCTGGAGAGGGGCTCGCAAAGAGCCCAGACACAAAGTCTTCAGCAGCAGCCTCTTCAAGGGAGATAGGCTGCACCACTGATATGGGCACAGCCTCTATGGGAGCAGCGTTGCCTGCCTGCACTCCCTCTGAGCCCTCAGCAGCAGGCTCCTCGGCCTCCTCCACAACACTGGGGACCTCCCCCCCAACAGGCTCTGCAGCCTCCTCAGTAGAAGGGAATGCTGCAGACCCCTCTGCTTCAACAGCCCCTTGGCCTCTCCACCCGGCCTCGCCGCATCTTCGCAGAGGGACCGCTGCATCCCCTCGCCTCAACGGCCCCCGGCCTCCTCAACAGCAGGAGGGGCACTCCCTCTCCAGTTGCGCCGCACTAGCGGCCACTCTCCTCTTTTTCCCTTGAGGAACCGCTGGCAACTTAGTCCCAGCCCTCTTCTTTGGTGGCTTGGGGTAATGCGCCTCAACGCCTTGACAGCCAGTGATCCGAGCTCGTGATCACTTACCCCCGTGATCACATCAAGTGGTATCAGTGCCAAAGTGCTCATTGGAGGTACCGTATCAGTTGTTTGTTTTCTTCAAGTAAAACCATTGCCTTCTTTCTTACACTTGAAGAAAAACGTTTTGTTGTTGTTCAAGAGAAACCGAAAATATTTGTATTTGTGCGTGGTTCATGTGACTAGAGCAAAGTGCATATTTGAATGCCGATTATTGAAGTTGTGTGAAAAGAGAAGTGGTTTCGGATTTGTTGTGGGAAAAATATCATCTTGTGTTGATTAAGTGCAAAAGAAAAGGTTGTTGAAGAAAAAGAAAATGATGAACAAGTTCATGTGTTCTTGAGTGTTCTTGGTGTTCTTGAGATGTTCATATGAAGTTCATACCAAACACATATGAATAGTACTTTTTGATCCAAAATATTTTATGAACTTGCACCAAAGGTGTTTGTGCTTATAAAGAGCCTTTTCTACTTCACTCCTAACTTCTTTCAACCCCCACCTCACCTTAAACTCTCAAAAGCTAGTTTCGAGTAACTAGTTATCTTTGTGATTTGCAAGTTTCGGATTTCACTAGAGATTATTGCTTGTTCCTACTTGTGTGTTTGCATTTGATCTAAAAGTTGAGTGTGATCAAGTTAAGAGAACTTGTGAAAGCCTTGTGTGGAGAATCAAGAGTGAAACCGTGTGGAGTGCTCACCTAAACACGTGAGGAGAAATGAGTGGTACTAATTTTATTGTCTAAGTGTGTAGGTGTGCCAAATGGAGGAAGAAAACCTACATTTCATTGGGTTTCATCCCTTGAAAGGGAGGCGCAAACTTGAAGATGACTTATGGCAATGGATCGAGGAATTGGAATACCACTTTTGGTATTACCAATTTCATAAAGAAGAGAGGTTAGACCTTGCCATAAGGTGTCTAAAGGGAGAAGCCAAAAGATGGTGGCGACAAGATTTCGCTCAAAGAGAGCACTACAATGAAGCCTCCATTCGGACTTGGAGCGGATTGAAGAGGTTGCTAGTGGAAAGATACGGTTCACCTCGAGAACCACCACCCTCTCCGTACCACTCCCAAACAAGAAGGTCCCCCTCTCGGTCTACATCCTCCACCCACATTCGGAGCCATAGTCGGAGGAGACCGAGCCCCACACCTCCACAAACACTATCGGCCAAGCCATGTACTCCACCTCCCAACACTTGCACCACCCAAACTCCTTTCCAAAACCAAAGCCCTCGCCAAAATCAAAGTGAAGATCTTTCTCGAATGATTGAGAGTCTGAAGAAGGAGTTTGAAGAATATGAGAGAGAGAAAAAGAAAAAGAAAGAGAGAAGAAAGGAAAGAGCTCTCCTTAACCGAACGAGTGGAAAGAACGTTGCACCCGAGCCTTCAACCCATCTCCAAGAAGAATTAACCATTTCATCTTCTTCTAAAGCTTGTTATTCTTCTTTGTTTGTGCATGAGCTTGAAGGAGAGAAGGACACGGATGCGTCATACCTTGAAGAAGAAGAAGAAAGATTTTTGGTTTCGGAGGAGGGTCCTCCCTTCCCCAACTTGGGGAGAGGTAATTTATCCTTTTCTTTTAATGGTGATAGTGAACATACTTGTGACACTTTATCGCCTTCGCATGAACATAAGCATGACATTGATGAGGAGAATGCCTTGAATAAACTTATGCCTGCTTCCATGAATGATATATTACCCTTGGACGAGAATAGTGATCCTAATGACTTGTGTGACAAGTCTGCTGATACATCTTCTTTTCAGTATGAGCATGAAGAAGAAATTAGTGAGGGTAGAGGAGGCATACACTATTTTCTTCCTCATGATTGGTTTAATAAGCATAACTATTATCATGATGACGTGCATGATCATGAATCCTATTTTTTTGATCATAAGAATGAAAGGCCTAGACTCACATTTGACCCCGGGATACTGGAAACTGTGTGTAAGGTAGAAGTGAAGAGAAAGGGCGGATTGTCCATCTCAAATCCTTCAAACCATTGTTGGAACTTTGATGTTTACGCTTTAGGTCCACTAACCCTTAATGTCTCTTCAAGTTTGTTGTAGAGTCTTAAGATTTGTAGGGTTTACTCCCTTATGAATCCGAGGACGGATTCTTCTGAAGAGGGAGGGTATGATGTGGACATCAACCCCATTTTTGAGAGAAGGGTAATCTTTCCTCTAGAGGGTTTAAAGGACCCTTGGCGAAGGCATGGACGAAGAAGAAGTGGCATTTTAGGCGCCGGCGAAGCCCTAAAGGCAGAGCCGCGCTCGCCAGGATCTTGGTGAACCAAAGCCCTATTGGCGAATCCTTGGCTTTGGCGAGCCCATGGCCTTAAGGCGAACCCTTGGCCTTTGGCGAAGACCGTTGTGCAACACTTCCAGACGCAAGCGAAGCACAGGTGTTCGCCAAGCGGAGGAGGCCTCCATACGCAAGTCAGGCGACCCCTTCAACTTGTGCAGAGGCCCTCTTCCTCCCATTTCCCACCAACTACAATTCCTGGGAAATTGGGAGCCGCTAAAGCAGAGAGTCTACACAGCCTACAGCTACCACCTCGCCTCGCCACCTCTCATTTCGCCTACCATAGAACCAGGAAGCTGGTTCCCTTGTCCAGTCATTCATTATTTTCCTTTACCATTTTCTTCTATATAAGGCAGCTTGTAACCATTGTAAAGGTAGAACATATTTATAAGAAATCAGAAATACTCCAAGTGAGGTTTTGGCTTTCTTGTTCTCATTTCTTGCATTCCATCTCCTTAAGTGATCCGTGCAAGAGGATCCAACATAATATCTAGTATTGTTTGAACTTGTATTCAAAAGGTGCTAGATTCCATCTTCATTCCTAGGCATTTTCAAGGGCATTGCCTCACCTCGTAGTGAGGAGGTTCCCTTGGCTGACTTTGTGTTTCTCTGTTTCCTCCTCTGTTTTCGTTTCCCTTTCGCTGGAAACCGCCTCCTTCGAAACCGCCTCCTTACCCCCGAGCTAGATCCGAGCTCGTGATGTCTCACACTCGCCTTTGCGCCTCTTAGGCCTGCGAAGGTATCGCCCTCGCGATCTCACTCGCCTTCACGGGTCTTACTCCTGCAGCCTCAACTCGCCTTCGCAAGGACTCTCTTGCCTATACTGGCCTCGCCCAGATAAGGCCCTTATACTCAGGTTCGTGCGACCCTCACTCCTTATTTGGCTATATTCTATCTGGGCCTTCGCCCCTTGCAGGCCTTCGCCCCTTGCAGGCCTTCGCCTGCCACTTGCTCCACTTGGAGATAGACCACTTGGTCATCTGACACCAACCAGCCAATAAGGAGGCCAAGACGAGCCTAAGTGATCTTCACCAGATTTGTACGCCAAACATTCCCTTACAGTGAATCTTCTAAGGCGGTTTGCTGAGATCTTCATCATCCTTCATGATCCTTGTGAGCCTTTGAGGGGGCACTTGCTTGGGTAGTGTACCAGCAACTGTGGCGCACACATAGCGGCGAAGGCACTTGCACACAAGGCCCTCCGCCAAGGATACTACCGGAGTTAAATTGTATTTGGCCACAAAATGAAAGTATTTCAGCATGGGGCAGCGGCTCCTTCGGCGGGGTGGGATGATTAATAGGACACTTGTCCTATTTTAATTTAGGAAGAGAGGGATGGGCTTAAAGTGAGGAAATTATTTATGTTGACTTATTATTTTCATAAAATGAGTTATCTCATTTCTTTTTCTTTTCTTCTTCATCTTCTTCTTCCTCTTGCTGCTGCTGCCGACTCCACCATTGTTGATCAACTCAAGCTTGAAGTTCTTATTCTTGGTAGAAATCAAAGAGGAATTGGATGCTACTTGTGGTAAGCATCCTCCCTTCTCCTCTTTTCTTGTTGAAATTGAAGATTAGTGAAGAAATGTGGAGTTTTGGCAAATGATGGGTTTGTTCTTAGCTATAAGCTAGGATGATTTTCTTCCTCCCATCTTTTAGTATGTTGTTCTTGGGTTGTAGGAGAGTGTTAATCAAGTGTTGGATTTTGGAAAACACACCTTGGATGAAGAATTCTATTTTGGCCGAATTTATGGATAATTTCCAAAATGATGTGTGTTTGTTATCTTGATTCATGCTTCAAGTATGTTAATCCTAGCATGATTCTAAGCTTATGTATGGATTCAATTTGATGGAAAACAAGTTGAGTCAAAAACCCCCAAATGGCCGATTATGTAGGTTGATGTTCATTGTGGATTTTGTTGTTTTGGATGCAATTGGATAGCATTCTTGGTTTAGAAGTGAAATTGGTGATTAGTATGATTAATTGGAAGTTTGAATGGATTGATTTGGAAGTTAGATAAAAAGTTGGCAAAGAAGCCGAATTTTGGATAATTCTTTTTCCATGTTGGGGTTTGATTTTGGTTGGATTGGATGCTAAAATGGTATTGGGGTTGAATTTAGGAGTGGTTTGAAATTTGAAACGTTCAATTCGGATAAGAAATGGAAAAGTCACTATTAAGCGGGTTTATCGGAAAATATTGGGTAATGAAGGGTTTTAAGGTTGGATTTGATCAGTTCGCTTGTGGGATGATGTTTGTCGATGTATAATCTTGCATTGTCTAGGTTGGTTCTGAATTCAAGTTTCGTGGAAATTGAATTTTACCAAATTCTGCCGGATTTTCGGTTTTGGGGTCGGGGTGTAGTTTGGTAGTGTGGTTGGTAAGGTTGCTAATTCAGCTTGAATTGACAGATTCTGAGGTTCGGAAGTTAGAAAAAGAGAGGTTTTCGGGTTTCGGGTCGCGGTGTGGAAGTCGTCCAGAATCGGTCTAATACTCTGGAATTGTGAGGTAAGGGTTTGGTTCTGCTATTTTTGGTAAGATAGGTGTATGTTTAGTTTCACTTTCTGTTCTGCAAGTATTTCGGTATTATATGCCTAAGGCATATTCTGTAGTCTGTAGGTGTATGTGTTGTTGCACTTTTTGGGTATTTCAGAAATTTCGCTTTAAGGTACGTTAGTAATTTGTAGGAGTATGCCTTATGGCATACTCGTCTGCTAACCCTACGACAGTTGTGGGTTCGCTACCCACTGGTGCACCAAGCTTCTGTATTTGCTTCGGCTTCTGACTCCCTTAAAGGGAGGCTGTCGTTCCGATTTATTATATGGATTTGTGTCGATTTATAATCGCACGTCCTTCGGGATTCTGATCTGTTTTTATTACATGCACGATATTCTGTATTCTTTTACATATATTCTGTATTTTGTTATCTTTCTGTTTTGCAGGGTTATATATGCTTATCTTACCCCAAATCCCTTACGGGTCCTTTCGAGGACTCACCCTTTTGGGTTTTGTTTTTGGGTTTCGTAGACACGGTAAGCAACCAGCGAGTAGGTTTCCGTGAGGCTTCGCCTTGGTTGGGTTGAGCAGCACTTTCACCTTGCGGGCCGGGATTTTGTCTACTTGGTCTGAATCCCGCGAGGTATTTGTTGTTTAGGCCTAGGGTTGGCTCTGTAGTTGCATGTGCATACTTTCGTATTATTGTGATGATTGTATAAGTATGTATATATTCTTCTGTTGCATGTTCTGAGCGCTTGGCGCTTGCTAGATACCCTAGGTTCGGTGAATTCTGTATGTGTTTATATTGTGTGCGTAAGTACTCGTCCTTGGAGGACGGTGCTTACTTTGTTGTGATTACATGAACTGTTTATATGGTGATGGTGATGTACTCGTCCGCTTATAGGCGAGACTCACCATGGATTTTCATTTTAGTTATATGTATGAAATTTTCAGTTTGTTTCCACAATCGCTGGTCCGCATGCGCAGCAGTCCCGATGGACTGTCATTCCAGATCATTCCGGCTTCCGCTTCCGACGCCCCGGCGCTTCGCCTCCGCCACCGGGCTCGGGTGGCGTGCGTGTGACAACCACACTTAGCGGGTCTCGGTTGGACCGACCACTTCGCTTTCGCAGCTCACGCGGCTTCCGCCGCCGCTTCCGCTCGCCGTGTGGGATGGCCCCGCATCCGCAACCGGGCAAGGGTGCACCCATGACATCCTGCCCTCCCGGCCCCTGATTCTTGTTATCCTGACCGCGAGGGGTTTGGCTCTTTGAATCGGTGATTGGGCCTCTACCGATGGCCTGGTGATTTCCTCCGCATGCATGAATGTGGTTGCCCTTTCCAGGAACTGCTCCATGTTGCAAGGAGGGTTGGTGTTAACGTCTATAAAGAAGCGGGAATACCACTAGAGGCCCTGCATTGCAGCGAGGAGTCTGGTCTCCTCGCCTAGGTTGAGAACCTGCATCGGCTCTGTCTAAAAGCGATGTATGTAGTCCCTAAGGGACTCTTCCTTCATTAGCCAAATTTTCAGAAGATGTCTTGCAGTCTTTTGCGATGGCTTGGAGACAATGAAATGGTTAGAGAATGCGCATTAGATCTCCTCGACGGAATCTATTTGCTTACCGCACAAGATGGTGTACCAATAAGTCTCGGGATTTCCGCATCTATGGTATATCTAGAATTCTGTTTTGATATTCTAATCTGCTTGTTTGCATCTGTTCTGGTCCTTCGGAACGTATATATACATTCTAGTCCTTCGGGACATCGGTATGGTTCAGGTGACTCTTGGGGACCAAGAGTCTTAAGGGGGAAGAATGTTACAGTCACCCCGAGCGGGTTGTGACTCCGGTGCTCGGGGCTTCGTTTCAAACATGCGAGGCATGTTTTCCGTTGGTCAAACAGCTCCCGAATCTTTTATGAGTATTATTTTTAGGAATGCTTTTATATTTGAGGTCGTACGAGTCCCCCGCACCTTTCCGCGGGAAATATGTTTTCGGGAGCGGGGCATGTTTTCAGTCTATCAGTAAGCTCGGTAGAGTAATCGGAACCTCGTAAAAGTGAACTTTCAGCATATTTGGGGTCGTACGAGCATTCCGCACCTTTCCGTGGAGAATATTTTTTGGGGTTGGGATGTTCGTTGCCCGGCGACGCCCAGGGCTCGGGATGAGGAGTTTTGTAACGATATTGGTGTGAGGTATATATGACTCAGGATGAGTAATGTGGTTATAACCGAGCAAGCACACATTACGGGATTATTGGCTCAGGGAAGAAAGCACACACGTAAGGATTTACTCGGGTGAAGTTGGCGCGGAATGACATCTCAACACTTAGAAAGTTTTTGGATTTTACTAAGGTGTGTGCTAGGTGACTAAGGTGGTGACTAAGGTGGTGACTAAGGTGTGTGCTAGGTGACTAAGGTGGTGACTAAGGTGTGTGTGTCATTAAGTGGAAAATGAGTAATTAGGAAGAAAATACATTTTGGCTCATTCTTTCTTCTCTCAAACCGTAAACACTTCCCTTCCTCTATACCTCTCAACTGTTCTTCATCTTTCAAGGGTGAAGGAAGGATTGATATTGAGGTAAGCTTGATTTCTTCATGAGTTTGGTATGTTGAAGCATGGTTTGTGGTTGTTTTACAAGGGTAAAACCGAATTCATGATTAGCCTTGGCTTGATGTTATGTTCATCTTCTTGCTTCAAGCTTTGAGTATGTTGTTCTTGGCATGATTTGGTGTAGGAATCAAGGGTTGGATTATGAAAGAGCATCATGGTTTGGAAAACCCTAATTTGGCCAAATTCTTGTTGAATTCTAAACATGTTGATTTGTTGTCTTCTTGATTCATGCTTTGGATATGTTGTTCCTAGCATGATTATGAGTTGATATTAGGGTTCAATTTGATGATGAACATGTTGGGTAAAAAGTACCCAAATGGCCGAATTGTTCTTAAGGGAATTGGTATGATTTTGGGTGATTAGGGTGAAGTATGTTAGTGAGCATGCTTGGAATGTTTAATTGTTGAATTAAGCATGTGAATGGAACCCTAATTGGATTGAAATGGAGTTTGGTAAAAAAGAGGGGTTAAGGCCAAACGTAAGGAAGGGTAGGGTTATGGTTCTGGTGTGTTTCGGGGATGGTTTGCTAGTGAAATGGTATCGGGAATTGAAGTAGGTAACAAGCGATGTTCAGAACGTCGTTTTCTGAAATTGTGGGCATAACCGACCCACTTGCTTGTTTCTGCAAATGTTGGGAAACTATGATGTGAATGCTCAATTGTGCATATTTGAGTGAAGATATCAATGTTCTAGCTTGGTTTGAGAATCCGATCTTTCTATGGAATTTTGCGGGGAAGTGCGGGAATGTCCGGGATTAGTTCCTGAGGATCTGGAATGGTGATTTCTGATTTGTATGTGGTTGTTCAGCTTGAATCAACATTTGTGGAGTAATTCGGGACTTCGGAAGTCACACTACCGAGTTTTAGGCCGAGCCTCGAGATTTTGCCGGGATTCTTCTTTGGGTCTGTAATAGTGTGGTAAGGGTTTCAGTATTGCTCTCGATTCTACATTTTGGATTACTTTATGAAATGCGTGTCTGGGTGTACCGAGTCTGAGTTTGGATTGAGGGTGGCCTGAGGATACCCAAACTTAGACAGTCGGGATAGGTATTGGTGTGCAGGTGCGAGGACTCGAAGATGCTGATGTTCTGATTCAACTCCTACGGGGGTGGTGTTCTGATTCAACTCCTACGGGGGTGGTATTCTGATTCAACTCCTTCGGGGGTGGTGTTCAGATTCAACTCCTACGGGGGTGGTGTTCTGATGGGGTTAGCTACCTCGAGCTGGTAGCGCCTCATGTGTCTGCAGTAGTTCATTACGTGGCTGGGCCAGAATGGACTATCGTTTCAGAGCGTGTCTGTTTGTTATACTAACAATTCTACTTATGTGCATTGCATATTTTTGTTTTGCATTGGTTAAGCATATGTTGGTTATCTGCTGCGTGTTTGAATTTTTCTTTGTCTTTGTTGTGCAGGTTGTTATACGTAAAGAGAAACCGTGCCTATCCTCAAGCCCTTACTAAGTTCTCAAAAGAGGACTTACCCCCTTTCTGTTTACCATTTTCAGGAATACCTGACCAACAACCCGCAGAGTGAGTACGGGATGTGTTATCTGATTCTATTTCAGGTACCCTTCTGTTCTGTCTGATTTTCTGTCTGTAAGGGGTAGTCTCTTTGAGTAACTATAGTTTGGGATCTGATATCTGAAATCTGAGTGTTGTCTGAAATCTGGATCTGATATCTAAAATCTGAGTCTGTTGTCTGAAATCTGGATCTGATATCTAAAGTCTGAATTTGGGTCTAAATCTGTATCTGTATCTGAGTTTTGAATCTATAGTCTGTTTTCAGACTTATGATTTTATGCTACGGATAGCATATAGGTTTTACAGTTAACTTATTTATCTCTTCTGTTAGTGTGTTAGCAGCAGCAGCGGTACTTGTGGGGATCTTCTGATCTCAGAGTTTCAGCTAGATCCAACAATTGGGTATTCTAAGGTTTTCCTTGGTCGGCTCTGTAGTTGTATATGCACGCATGTCATCTGTCTGATCATGCTATGTATCCTAGATACATATTGTTTCTGTATATATGTTTTGGATACTATGTAGGACCGGGGACTCGTCCATGACAGTGGAGGGCGGGACCCGGGATATGATCATATTCTGAGGTGTTAAGACACATTCTGTATCTGTATGATTCTGTGGATTTTATAAATGATGTTATCCATGAACTGCATGCTTAATGATGGTGGAGTGCTCGCCTATTTCAGTGGGGCGGAGCTCGCCATGGATAGTTAGGGTTTATAATGTATGCTTGCCATGTTTGGGAATTGTAGGTTGCGGGTCGAATCACGACCGAAGCTTATAAGAGCATAACTCTGTCTGCATACTCCGTGAGCTAAGTGTTCTCAGGGACCGGGCCTTTGAGAACGAGACCACCACACCCAGCCTCCGCAACCATTGTCAAGGGTGCGCCCGCGCCCGGTTGCGGAGACGGGGCCGTCCCGCGATGTAAGAAACGGAAGTTGCGGAAGACACGGAAGCGGTCCAACCGAGACCCGCTGAGTGTGGTGGTCCCGTGACCCGGCCCGCAAAGTCTCATTCTCGAAGGCCCGGTGCCTGACAATGCTTTGCTCTCGGAGTATGCAGACAGAGCTATGCGCTTGTACCTTATGGTCGTGTTTCGACCCGCAACCTACAATTCCCATACATGGCAAGTATAAAGTATAAACCCTAGTTCATGGATAACATCATTCATAAGATCCACAGAAACGGACAGATACAGAATGTCTCTATCACATCAGAATATGATCACATCCCGGGTGACCCCTTGCACTATCATGGGCGAGTCCCCGGTCCTACATAGTATCTAGAACATATATACATAAGCAGAATGTATCTAGGATACATAACATGATCAGACAGATGACATGCATGCATACACACCTATAGAGCCAACCGAGAAAGACCTCAGAATACCTACATGCGGGATCTAAGAGAAATTAAAAAATTAGAAGATCCCAGCAAGTACCGCTGCTGCTGCTAACACACAAACAGAAGAGAGAAGTAAGTTAACAGTGAGAAAACCCATATGCCATACTTAGCATAAAATCAGAAGTCTGAAAACATACTATAACCTCTACCGAGACTACCCCTACAAACATAACAGAAGTTCCGTGTCGAAACTGCAGATACCTGATTACAGAACAGAAAGCACCACGGAACTCTAGTCCGCTGGCTGCTTGTCATATAGACCTGAAAGGTGGTAAACAGAAGGGGGTGAGTCCTCGGGAGGACCCAGTAAGGGCTGAGGTAAGATATAGTTTGCACGTAGTGCTAAGTGCGCGGTACCTGCAAAACAAAGAAAACACAAAACACAAGCATATATATATACATATATATATATATATAAACATATTTATATATATAAATAGATATAAGAAATAAACAGAGTACCGAAGGACGTGGTTAGCCAGAGTCCCGAAGGAGGCGGTGCAGACCGCCAGAGACCCATAAAACAAAATCAACAGAACGACAACCCTCTCCAAGAGGTCAGAATCCGAAGCTAATAGAGGCATGGTTAGCCGGGGTCGCGATCCCCAACTGTCGTAGGGTCACAGAATATGCCGCAGGGTATATAATAGACAAAGTATACCGCAGGGTATATAACAGACAAATTATACCGCAGGGTATACAACAGACATAATATACCACAAGGTATATACAAAATATCTGCACCCACTACAGATATCGAATATCGAAGAAGAACCCGAGGTCTCCGAGACCATCCCGGGCCTTGAACCTGCAAGTCTGTACCTTACCATTTAACTGGTCCCGGGATCACCGGACCACTGTCCTCAACCCGTAACCCGCTTCAACTAACCCCAATATACATGATATCCCTCCCAGAATGTATAACGAGAGAAGTTGAACCCTTACCTTACTATTACCGATTCGCAGAAGAATCCTGGGAAAATCCCGGTGCTCGGCCTGAAACGCGGTAGTGTGACTTCCGAAGTCCCGCACTACTCAACAACTGCTTATTCAAGCTGAGCAACCACATACAAATCAGAAATCACAAATCCAAACCCTCGGGAACTAATCCCGCAAAAATTTCACAGAAAACTAGGATTCTCAAACCGAGCTAGAACATCGGTATTTACACTCCAACATGCATAACCAAGCATTTAAATCCAACTTTCCCCAAATTTACGCAAACAAGCAAGTAGGTCGGTTATGTTCACAATTTCAGAAAACGATGTTCCGAACATCGCTTGTTACCTACTTCAATTCCCGATACTATTTCACTACCAAAGCATCCACGAAACACACAACAACCATAACCCTACCCTTCCTTACTTTCGGCCTTAACCCACTTTTTACACCAAACTCCATTCCAAACCAATTAGGGTTCCATTCACATGCTTAATTCAACAATTAAACATTCCAAGCATGCTTTCTAACACACTTCACCCTAATCACCTAAAATCATACCAACTCATGCTTAAAGAATTCGGTCATTTGGGTACTTTCTACCCAACATGCTCACCTTCAAATTGAACCCTAATATCCACTCCTAATCATGCTAGGAACAACATATCCAAAGCATGAACCAAGATCACAACAAATCAACATACTTAGGGTTTATCAAGAATTCGGCCAAATTAGGGTTTTTCAACCCATGATGTTCTTTCATAATCCAAACCTTGATTCCTACACCAATTCATGCCAAGAACAACATACTCAAAGCTTGAAGCAAGAAGATGAACATAACATGTAGCTAGGGTTTATCATGAATTCGGTTTCAACATAGGTTTTCAACCACAAATCTTGCTTCAACACACCAAACTCATGAAGAAAACAAGCTTACCACAAGCTTAACACCAAGATTAATCCTTCCTTAAGATCTTGCAAGATGAACACTGGAGAGGTAGAGAGAAAGAAGAAGTTAGCGGATGAGATGAGAGAAGAAAGAAAATGAGCCAAGATGGCTTTTCTTCCCATTTTTCACCTTATATATTTTCCAACCTTGTGACACACACACCTTACTCGCACCTTAGTCACCTAGCACACACCAAGCCAAATCTGGAAAGTTCCGAAGTGTGGAAATGTCATCCCGCGCCAACTTCACCCGACGTGTGTGCTTGCTTGCCCGAGCCAATAATCCCGTCGTGTGTGCTTGCTCGGTTATCACCACATTACTAATCCCGAGTCATAACACACCTCACACCATTGTCGTCACAAATTTCTCGTCCCGAGCCCCGAGTTTTTCATCCTGAGCCCCGAGCGTCGCCCGAGAACTAACATCCCGACCCCAAAAAATATTCTCTGCGGAAAGGTGCGGAATGTTTGTACGACCTCAAATATGTTGAAATTTCACTTTTATAAGGTCCCGGTAAAACTCCCGAGCTTACTGATCGACAGGAAACATGTCCCGCTCCCAAAAAACATTTTCCGCGGAAAGGTGCGGGGGACTCCTGTGGCCTTAAATATAAAAGCATTCCCCAAAATATTACTCAGAAAAGATCCGAGAGCTGTCTGACCAACCGAAGACATGGTCCGCATGCTTGAAAGGGAGGAAGCTGAGGGTCGCATCGCAATACTAGGGCTTTGGAACTGTAGGTTCATCCAAGGGTCTAGATCACTCCTAGGATGACCTGTGGGGTTTTGGAACTAACCCTAAAGCTTAATATAACTAAAAGGATTTACTAGGGTAAAATCGGCCCCATTACATGTCTAACCCTAGCTACAATCCAAAATTAACCATAAAAGAAGTCTAGGGGTAATTCTACAAGCTTGATCAGATTTGTGGTGAGTTGGAGGAGTTACTTGGACCAGCTAATGGTGGCCAAAATGGCTGGGAGATGCCACATGGAGGAGGAGGTGTGCAATCCGGTACAATGACATCACCATCTTGGCTGCTTGTGCACTGATCTTGTAAAGCTTCTCCAGAAGGCTGTAGAGTTCTAAATCGAGTGAAACAACTTCCATTGACTAGTTCGCTTCCTGAACTACAAAATGGTGTCTTGAAGCGACCCATTTGGAGCTCGGACGAGAACGTTAGGGCAATGGGAAGTTGCTGTCCACTAGGCGCCAGCTCGACGGTACGGACTCCAAGCTGGCCGATGGGGCACTGATCTTGTTTTGCTTGCACAGGACGCTGTAGAAGTCCAAATGACCTGAAACCAGAACTAGAACATGGTGTTTTAAGTGATCCATTTGGAGGTCGGACGAGGGAGTTAGGCCTCTTTGAAGCTTCTGCCCATTTGACCCCTCCTCTTCGGGTTTGGAACTTAGGTGGATGATGCTCAATAAGTGGACCTTCCTCTTCAAGCTTTCCTCCTATGCAATGACCTTCAATCCCATTCCTTCAACCCTCTTGGCAGCTTCTTGGACTTTCTCCTCTTGCTCCATAGCTTCAGCCATAAGTTTCATGAACAAGTTGAGAGCTTCTTTCACCTTCTATTCGACCACCGCGAAACAAGCTGAACAACCATAAACCAAATAACTCACCAAAACAGACCCCGAAACCAAACCCGCACAATTCCGCACTTTCCCGCCCTAGCCCTAGCTATAGGTGCTCTAATGTTGTCCAAAAGACTAGGGTTGGTCCTCTTGACTTGTGCTCCCGCATCAACCCTTCCTTTTTTCAAAAGAATTCGACCCTGAATTCACATCTTGGGTACCTTCAAAACCGTCAAAAGGAGATAAGTCACTCACATTAAAGGTAGCATGTACATTGTATGAATCACTAGGTAAATCAAGTTTATAAGCATTCTCCCCTATCCTCTCAATGACTTGAAATGGACCATCCCCCTCGGTGCTAGCTTGTTTTTTCTTGCTTGTGGAAACCTCTCCTTCCTCAAGTTAAGCCACACACCCACTCCCCCAGTTCAAAGATGACCATCTTCCTTCTGTGGTTGGCCCTCCTATCATATGCCTCGTTTGACTTATCAATTTGGGCCTTGACCTTCTCATGGAGCTTCCTCATGCCTTTGGCCTTCTCTTGTCCACCTACACACAACATCTTTTAAAGGTAGAGCAATCAAATCCATAGGGGCATGGGAGTTAAAACCATACACTATCTCAAAAGGACTCATATGAGTAGTAGAATGGAAACACCAATTATATGCAAACTCAACTTATGGTAGGCACTTCTCCCATTCTTTTAAATTCTTTCTAAGCAAAGTCCTCAAAATGTAGTGAGAGTCCTATTGGTGACCTCAGTTTGTCCATCTGTTTGTGCGTGGTGTGAAGTTAAAAACATCAATTTGGTGCCCAGCTTAGACCACAAGACTCTCCAAAAATGGCTCAAGAATTTTGAATCCCTATCACTGACAATTGTTTTAGGTATTCCATGGAACTTAACCACCTCCCTAAAGAAAAGGTCAGCTACATGAGATGCATCATCAGTCTTATAACATGGGATGAAATGGGCCATCTTAGAAAACCTGTCACGAGCACCCGCACCCGGTTGCGGAGGCGGGGCCGCCCGCGATGTCAGAAGCGGAAGCTGCGACGGAAACCGCGGAAACGGTACTACCGAAATCCGCTATGTGCAGTGGTCCCATGACCCGGCCCGCAAAGTCTCGTTCTCGATAGCCCGGTGCCTGAGAACACTTTGCTCACTTAACAACTTGGTCGTGTTACGACCTGCAACCTATAAAACTCAAACACGACAAGTATACAATATATTCTTAACTATCCATTGTGAGCCCCGCCCCACTGAAATAGGCGAGCACCCGACCATCACCAAACATGCAGTTCATGGAAATATCATTCATCGATCATAAACAACCAGAATACAGAATCCATCCGCTATATATAACCAATATGAACATAGCTCGGGTCCCGCCCTCAACTGAAATGGGCGAGCCCTCCAGTCAGACAGAAGTACATAATCAGAATGTATCCCAAAATACATAACATACAACATGATCTGATCTAAACATGCATGCAAGTACATCTACAGAGCCGCCAAAGTAAAACCCTAGAATACCTAGGTGCGGAATCTGGAAAACTTCACGATCAGAAGATTCCCGCACGTAGTACTGCTGCTGCTAAACCACAAACAGAAGAGAGAGGAGTCAGTTAACCGTAAACCCAACAGAACAGAAGTCTGGTACACAGACTATAACCTCTACCGAGACTACCCCTTATAACTTAACAGAAGTTCCAAATTGGAACTGTCGATACCTGAATCCCAAAACAGAAAGCACCGCGGATCTCTAGTCCGCTGGCTGCTTGTCAGGTCGACCTGAAAGGTGGTAAACAGAAAAGGGGTGAGTCCTCGGGAGGACCCAGAGTGGCTGAGGTAAGATACGGTTTGCAAAGGTGCTAGTATGCCGTACTGCAAAACAGAAAAACAGTCTGCAAATATATATATATATATATATAAACACATATATATATATATATATATATATATATATATATATATATATATATATATAAACAGAGTCCCGCAGGACTGGGTTAGACAGAATCCCGTAGGATGCGGTGCAGACCGCCAGAATGACCCTTAAAATAAAAATAAACAGAACGACAACCCTCTCCAAGAGGTCAGAAACAGAAGCATGGTACCAGCTGGGATCACGATCCCCTAAATGTCGTAGGGTCACAGAAATATACCGCAGGGTATATACAGAACAAAATATACCATAAGGTATATGCAGAATATCGACACCCAGTGCGGATATACAGAACAGATAAGGAACCCGAGGTCTCCAAGACCATCCCGGGCCTTGAAGCAAAACAAACTATATCTTACCATATGACTGGTCCCGGATCACCGGACCACCGTTGTTACGGTCACCCCGAGCGGTTTGTGACTTTGGTGACTCGGGGCTCCGTTTCAGGCTTGCGGGTCATGTCTTCGAGTGGTCAGACAGCTCCCGAGTCTTTTCTGGGTTTCATCTTCGGGAATCCTTTCATATTTGAGGTCGCACGGGTCCCCCGGAAATTTCAGCGGAAAATAGTTTTTCGGGAGCGAAACTTGTTTCGGAACGTTCAGCAGGCTCGGTAGCTCTACCGGGACCTCGGAAAAGGAAACCGTCAGCATATTTGGGATTGTATGAACATTCCGCATCTTTTTACGGAGTATAATTTTTGGGACGGGATGTTCATTTCCAGGCGACACCCGGGGCTCGGGATTAGAAAACCGGGCTTGGGATGAGGTTTTGTGACGGTTTGGGTGTGAGAGGTGTTATGGCTCGGGACGGGTAATATGGTGATAACCGAGAAAGCATACACGACAGGAGTTTTGGTTCGGGCACACGTTGGGAGTTACTCGGGTGAAGTTGGCGCGGGATTACTCGCCAACACTTAACCAATTATCAGATTTTTGGCCTTGTGTGTGAGTCACAAGGGTGACTAAGGTGGTGAGTCATGGTGAGAGGACAAGTGTCCTAGGTGACTCATTAAAGGAGGAGGTATAAAAGGGTTGATTTTATGATTAAAATGGCATTTGTTCATTTCTTTCTTCTTCCTCTCTTCCATCCGCGACTTTGCTCTCAACTCTACCTCTCATGTGTTCTTCAACTTGCAAGGATTCAACTTGGTGTTGGGCTTGGATTTGTGGTAAGCATCTTCTCTTTATGGTTTAGTAAGGTTGAAGCATGATTTGTGGATGAAAGTGAGGTTTAGAACCGATTTGGTGTTAACTCCTTGCTACATGTTGTGTTGATCTTCTTGCTTCAAGATTTAAGTATGTTGTTCTTGGCAAGAAGTAGTGTAGGAATCAAGGTTTGATTTATGGAAGAACACCATGGATTAAGAAACCCTAAATGACCAAATTTGAGGTTGATTCTAAACCTAGTGTATGGTTGTGTTCTTGAATCATGCTTGTGATATGTGGTTCCTAGCATGATTCTAAGGTGTTGTATGGATTCAATTTGGAGGTAAACATGTTGGGTAAACTTGTTGGTCCTAATGCATAACGAGAGAAGTTGAACCCTTACCTCACAAAACCGCCTCCGCAAAGAAAATCCTCGGATCTGGCCGAACGTGGTAGTGTGACTTTTGAAGTCCCACACTACTCCACCACTGCTTAATCAAGCTGAACAACCACACACAAGTCAGAAATCACCAAAACAGACCCCCGAAAACGAATCCAGCACAATCCCGCACTTTCCCGCAAAATTTCACAGAGAGCTCAGTTTCTCAAACCGAGCTAGAACATTGATATTCAAATACCCAAAAGCACAACCAAGCATTCACATCCCACTTTCCCCACATTTACACCGCAAACAAGCAAGTAGGTCGGGATTGTCCACAATTCCCGAAAACGACGTTCCGAACATCGTTAGTTACCTACTTCCATTCCTGATACCAAATCACTACCAAAACCATTCCAAAACACAACACAAGCATCCCCAAACCTTCCTTTCAAATTTGGCCTACACCTCTCTTTTTATACCAAACTTTAATCCAAACAAATTGAGGTTCCAAACACATACTTAATTCACCAATTACACAATTTAAGCATGCTTACCAACACTTCTCACCCTAATCACCCAAAATCAAACTCAAACCCTAATGAACAATTCGGCCAAATTGGGTACTTTTTACCCAACATGTTTACCTTCAAATTGAATCCATACAACACCTTAGAATCATGCTAGGAACCACATATCACAAGCATGATTCAAGAACACAACCATACACTAGGTTTAGAATTCCACCTAGATTTCGGATACTTAGGGTTTCTCTAACCATGGTGTTCTTCCACAAATTAAACCTTGATTCCTACACTTCTTACCAAGAACAACATACTAGAAGATTGACGCAAGAAGATGAACACATCACATAGCCAAGGCTTACACAAATTCGGTTCCAACATGTTCTTTCTCCCACAAATCATGCTCCAAACTTACTAAATCAAGAAGGGAAGAAGCTTACCTCAAGCTTGACACCAAGATTCAACCTTCCTTAAGCCCTTGCATGAAGAACACTTGAGAGGTAAGGGAGAAGAAGAAGATGGCGGATGGTATGAGAGAAGGAAGAAATAGCCAAAATGATTTTTCTTCTCATTTTCTCCTTAAATACCTCCTCTTTAATGAGTCATAAGGACACTTGTCCTTTAAGCACCTTAGTCATCACCCTTACTCACCATGGTGACTCACACACAAGCCAAAAATCTGAAATTGCCAAGTGCTGGGTGTAATCCCGCGCCAACTTCACCCAAGTAACTCCCGACATGTGCGCGTGCTAGCCCGAACAAAAAATCCCGCCGTGTACGCTTGCTCGGTTATCACCATATTACCCATCTCGAGCCATAACACCTCTCACACCCAAACCGTCACAAAACCTCATCCCGAGCCCCGGTTTTCTCATCCCGTGTCACCGCACGCCACCCGAACCCGGTTGCGGAGGCGGGGCGCCGGACGTCGGAAGCGGAAGCCGGAATGATACAGAAAAGGCAGGTCCATCGAGACCTGCCGCGCGTAGTGGACCCGAAAGGCGAAACAATTGTGGAAGCAACCTAACAAAAATTTCATACGTATAACTAAAATAAAATCAAAACATACAATTCATGCATCAGCAACAGAGTAAGCCTCGCCCACCGTGGACGAGTGCTTACGCACCAAACATAGATACGCATGCAGTTCACGTAACCTAAGGTGTCTAGCAAGCGCCAGCGCCGTAACATGCATGTAATGAATATAAAAGTATATACAAATATACCATCATCACAAAGAAACCGTAAAATATGCACATGCAGCTACAGAGCCAACCCTAGGCCTAAACATCAAAAATACCTCGCGCGGGATTCAGACCAAGTAGACAAAATCCCAGCTCACAAGGTACTGCTGCCGCTCAACACAACCAAGGCAGAAGCCTCGCGGAAACCTACCCCGCTGGCTGCTTACTGCACCTACCGAAATCCAAAATGTAACCCAAAAAGGGTGAGTCCTAAAAGGACCCCGTAAGGGATTTGGGGTAAGATAAGCATATGTAACCCTGCAAAACAGAAAGATAACAATATACAGAATATATGCAACAGAATACAGAATGTCGTGCATGTAATAAAAACATATCAGAATTCCGAAGGATGTGCGATTCTAAATCGCCATAAACCCTTATAACAAATCTGAACGACAGCCTCCCTCTAAGGGAGTCAGAAGCCGAAGCTATTACAGAAGCATGGTGCACCAGCTGGGGTAGCGAACCCACAACTGTCGTAGGGTTAACAGACAGAGTATGCCACAAGGCATACACCTACAAACGTAGGGTTAACAGACAGAGTATGCCACAAGGCATACACCTACAGATTACAGAACGTACCTTAAGGCACAAATTTCCGAAATACCTGCAAAACAGAAGTGCAACAACACATACAGCTACAGACTACAGAATATGCCCTAAGGCATATAATCCCGAAATACTTGCAGTAATGTAAAGTGAACTAAACATACACCTATCTTACCAAAAATAGCGTAACCAAACCCTTACCTCACAAATCCAGAGTATTGACCGATTCTGGACGACTTCCACACCGCGACCCGAAACCCGAAAACCTCTCTTTTTCTAACTTCCGAACCTCAAAATCTGTCAATTCAAGCTGAATTAGCAACCTTACCAACCATACTACCAAACTACACCCCGACCCCAAAATCAAAAATCCGGCTGCATTTCCGTAAAATTCCGATTTCCACCAAACGCCGAATTCAGAACCAACTTAGACAATGCAAGATTATACATTGACAAACATAATCCAACAAGCAGAACTGATCAAATCCAACCTTAAAACCCTTCATTACCCAACATTTTCCGATAATCCCGCTTAAATGCAACTTTTCCATTTCTTAACCGAATTCAACGTTTCAAACTTCAAACCACTCCTAAATTCAACCCCAATACCATCTTAGCATCCAATCCAACCAAAATCAAACCCCAACATGGAAAAAGAATTATCCAAAAATTCGGCTTCTTTGCCAAATTTTATCCAACTTCCAAATCAATCCATTCAAACTTCCAATTAATCATACTAATCACCAATTTCACTTCTAAACCAAGAATGCTATCCAATTGCATCCAAAACAACAAAATCCAACAATGAACATCATCTCATAAATTGCCAAATGGGGGTTTCCAACCCAACTTGCTTTCCAGCAAATTGAATCCATCCATAAGCTTAGAATCATGCTAGGATTAACATACTTGAAGCATGAATCAAGATAACAAACACACACCATTTTGGAATTTTCCAAAAATTCGGCAAGAAATCTTCATCCAAGATGTGTTTTCCAAAATCCAACACTTGATTAACACTCCCCTACAACCCAAGAACAACATACTAAAAGATGGGAGGAAGAAAATCATCCTAGATGGTAGTCATGAACAAACCCATATTTCACAAATCTCTCTTTTTCCATCCGATTCTTGTTTCCAACAAGAAAAGAGAGCAAGGGAGGAAGCTTACCACTTTTTGGAGTCCACACTTGGTGAAAATCAGCCAAGAAAATGAAGAACCCAAAGCTTGAAGAAAATGGAGGCTATGGCGGCAACGAGTCGGAGAAATGAACGAAACAGAAGGAGAAATGAAATGAAAATAGCTCCTGTACGCTTTCCACAATCCTTTAAAACTCTTTCCTTTCCATCTCTAATATGGGCATGACAAGTGTCCTCTTTCCTTTACATCATTAATACGGGCATTACAAGTTTCCCCTTTGGTCAACACTTAAGAGTTATCCTTATCCACCGTAAATCTGAAATTTGTCTAAGTCATGCCTTCTTCGGGAGAAGGCCCATGCCTTCTTTGGGAGAGGGCCCCGCCTTCTACGGGAGAGGGCACCTGCCTTCTACGGGAAGAGGGCACCTGCCTTCTACGGAAGAGGGCACTGCCTTCTACGGAAGAGGGCACTCGCCTTCTACGGAAGAGGGCACTCGCCTTCTACCTTCTACGGGAGAGGGCACTCGCCTTCTACGGAAGAGGGCACTCGCCTTCTACGGAAGAGGGCACTCGCCTTCTACGGAAGAGGGCACTCGCCTTCTACGGGCAGAGGGCCCCGGGCCTCTACAGCGAACGCCCCCCCCCAAAATCTTGTATAGCGTAAAATGCTCCGGGACGTTCCCACGATTCCAAATCCGCAAACGGTTTCCCAATCCGAGGTCCCGGGAGCGCTACCGAGCCCGCTGTACACCCCGAGACTAGTCCCGGCCCCACATCGTGAGAGGGCCATGTCACCCTTGGGAGAGGGCCATGTCCCCTATGGGAGAGAACCATGTCCCCTCTGGGAGAGGACCCATGGCCTCTTCAGAGGACACTTAGTACCGCAAATACGCAAGGGCTTGCCAAAAAGTCACTCGAACAAGGCTCAGAAGCCATCAGACCGCCAAAAGCCCGATCCCTGCAGACCAAAATCGAAGCCTCCGGTCACCCGGTCTCAACCCGCTCGGGCTGACCGTAACATTCTCCCCCCCTTAGAACTCTTGGTCCTCCAAGAGTAGCTCGAACCAACCAGACAGATTTCGCTACCAACAAGAATATAAAAAAATTCTCCTTACTAAGAACAATCGGACCACCGTACTGGTGCGGCGGGAGTGGTAGTTTAGACTACCATACAGAGCCTCACGGCGTCCCACCCTCCGGGTGCATCTTATTGCAACCCGAGTCAGTTGCCGGTATTTCTACCAGACAACCCCATCCAGTACCGAACCAAAATCTAACTGATCCTCAACAGGCTATCCTGGAAGACATCACGTAAAACAGAAACAGTTGGGGGGGGGGAAAACAACCTAACAACTTACCCTGGAAACTCATGGGAACCGATATAACTCGGGGTAACTCGCCCCGCCTATCAAATCTTATTGTCCCTCTGAACGGTGCTACCTCCAGTCAAATTCTATCACCAAACTCAGATTCAAGAGCCCTACGGCGGCGGTTCGTATAAGCAGTGGTGCAGTCATTCGCGGTTTTGATCCGCGCCTGTAACAATCTGATCTTCGCCGTAGTCTCCTCAAAAAGCTCGGGTCCCAACTCAGCCCTATCAGACGCATCTGTCCAACAAGGTGGTGTCATACACCTCCTCCCGCATAATGCCTCATAAGGTGCTATGTCAAATGTAGTCTGGAAGCAATTGTTGTACGAGAACTCTATCAAAGTAACTACTAGTCCCAAACTCCTCCAAAATCCAAAGTACAGATTCACAACATATCCTCCAAAATCGTAATCACCGGCTCGACTCACCGTCCGTCTGTGGGTGATAAGTTGTACTCGATGGAGTCGCGTGCCCAATGCTTCATGAAAAGCACTCCAAATCGTCTTTGTAAAACGCAGATCACGGTCAAATACAATGGAGTCTGGTACTCCATGTAAACGTACAATCTCCCTGATGTAAAGCCGGGCAAGCTTCTCCAGAGGGTCTATGACCCGAATAAGCAGAAAGTGTGCGCACTTTGCCAGCAGATCCACAAAAACCCAGATAGCATCATGATGAGACCGTGTCAGGGCAGTGCAGTCAGAAAGTCCGTCGTAACATTACCCCACTTCCAGACTGGAATGGGCAAAGTCTGCAGTGTCTCTCGCCAATTTCGATGCTCAAACCGCTCGGTGTGCCTCCTCTAAAATCTCATTCCGTAACTCCCGATCCTCGGGTACATAAAGGCGGTCTCGGAAGTATAGCAATCCTCGCCTATACCGAAACGTAGGTAACAAATAAACCCTTATCTTCCCAGATAACTTCTTCAATACCAGATTCTACCTTGCGCTTCGCGCATCCCGTCAAGCCACTCGGAATGTATGGTAATTGTATACCCCCGAGCACGCTCCCGCCACTGTGCCAAAGGCAAGTTGAATCACTCTCCTCGGATCGATCCCCAACATTTCCTCCCTTAACCAACCCGGTATACTTCTGCCAGAGCATCGGCAACCGTGTTGCCCTTGCCGAGATGTACTCGATACTACAATCATAGTCCTTAATATATTCGAGCCATCTGCGCTGCCTCAAATTAAGCTTCTTCACAGAAACAGATATTTCAGACTCTTATGGTCGGAAAGAATCAGAAATATAAAACCAAACAGATATTGATTCCAAAGTTTCAGCGCATAAGTCATCGCAGCCAACTCTAGATCATGTGTCGGTTAGTTCAGTTCATGCGGTCGCAGCTGCCTCGACCCATAAGCTACCACAAAACGCTCCTGCCCCAACACACACCCCAAACTGGATGGGGAAGCATCTGTATAAATCACATACGGTAAGCCCGGATCTTGTAGAGTCAGATTCGGAGCGTTAGTCAACTGCAGCTTCAACTCCTGAAAATTCTGCTCACACCTATCGGACAGGATAAACGGTTGACCCTTCTTGGTCAATCTGCGTGAGCGGTGATGCCGAATAGAAAATCTCAAGACAAACCTCCGATAAAATCCTCGCTAACCCTGTGGAGCTCTTGATCTCCCGCACCGTGGTAGGTTGTTTCCAATCCCAAATTGCCCTCACCTTCTCTGGATCCACGCAGACAGACCATGCTCAGAAATAACGTGTCCCGGAAAGGTGACCTCCCGGATCCAGAACTCACACTTTGAGAACTTAGCATAAAGCTGATGTTCCCAAAGCGTCTGCAGAACTACCCTCAGATACTCCCGATGCGAATCCTCATCCCTAGAATATATCAGAATATCATCGACAAAGACCACCAAAAATGAGTCCAAGTACGGTCGAAACACCCGATGCATCAGATCCAAGAATGCCACCGGAACATTGGTCAGCCCGAATGGCATGACCGTAAACTCAAAATGTGCATATCGGGTGCGGAAAGCAGTCTTAGGTATGTCCTCATCCTTCACCCTAAGCTGAAAATACCCAGATCGGAGATTAATCTTTGAGGAAACTCTCGAACCCTGAAGTTGATCAAAAAGATCGTTAATCCTCGGTAACGGATACTTATTCTTCCCAATAAGAGCATTCAACCGTCTGTAATCAATACAAAGTCAGAGTGTCCCATCATTCTTCTTAACAAACAGAACTGAGCACCCATCGCTGAAGTGCTCGGTCGGACGAAACTCTTTTGCTGTAATTCCTCCAGTTGCTTCTTCTACTCCTGCATCTCAGAAATAGGCATCCGATAAGGAGGAATAGATATCGGAGCAGTACCCGACTGCAAGTGGATCTCAAACACAATTTCCCGCTCTTGTGGTAATCCGGGCAACTCCTCCGGAAATACCTGCGGAAAAACTCGAACCAACGGTAAACCATCCAACTTTAACCTAGTACCAGCCTCAAACAGGTCATAGCATTCCCCTACACCAACTATCGATAGCTGATCCGTAATCAGAACTCTTTCTTGTCTTTGTGCGATAGTTAAACCTGTCAGAGCCGTGAGAGGTAGTACCTCTCCAGAAATCATAATGGTACGGGTTGCACAATCAATGTGCACAGAATTCTTGGATAAACTGTCTATCCCAAGAATAACATCATAGTTCGGCGTGTCTAAAACCAACAGATCCAATACTATCAGATGTCCACCTACAGATATCGTGCAACCCCGAACCATCTCATTGGAAAACAGAAACTGACTCCCAGCAGTTTTTACTAAGTACATTTGAGGCAAGGTACTAACAGACAGATACAGAGATGTAACACATTTCGGTGTTACAATGGAAATAAATGTTACTGTATCCAATACCGCTCGAACCGACACCTCATTCGAGATAAAGTACCTTGCGTAACTCCTCGCCGACACAAGCCTCCCATCGGCTAGTGCCTCGCCTCGCCGACTAGGTCCTCCCCGATGACTAGGGCCTCCCTCTCTACCTCTACTAAACTACCCAGGCCTGTTCGGCCATTCAGAAATCTGTCGGGGTCCCTGCTGTGTGGAGTCCCTCGTATTCCCCTGACCTCGTTGCGAGGTAAGGCGACTCTCAACCTCCTCTTCCATACCATGGTACTGCGGTACGTAGTGAATAAGCCTGTCAAACTCCCGCTCAAACTCGCTACAGCCCTGTCTCCCGATGAAACTCATCAAACCGTGCTCGACGCATTCCTCGGCTACATCCCCACCGCACCGCTAGTGGAAAAGGTAGCCTCCCCCAGGAGTTTGTCAACTCCTGCAACCCAAATCTCTACTACTTATGGCCCTCCTCGGTCATTGAACCTCGGGGGGGGGTTCAAACTCTAAAACCTCACTAGAAGTCTAGGTGTCGTTGATGGGACCGACGAGAAGTCTAGGTGTCGTAGTGACCATCCTCTTCGGAGTCACTCACATACCAATCCCAAAGCTGTGGCGAGCAGTGGCTAAAATTTCGCTATCACCACCTGATCGTAATGCCCTTACCGTGGCATAATCAGATCTTCCCAAGCCTCTCGCCGCCTTCGAACCAGCTAGGCTGGCGGGTAATACCAAATCAGAGATGGGTCCCTACGACCGCTAAACCTCGGGGCGGTGAGTGTGGTTGTTCAGACCCTGGGTTACGCTGAACCCGTATCCTATTCCACGGAGGTGTGGGATCCCGATCCCGCCTCCGGTACCAAATCACGCTATTCGCGTGTAGTACACAATTCCTCAAACCAAGTCAAACCAAAAACAACTTATCCCAAACCAAATTTCCAAACCATATACCAACTCAACCCATAACCAAAAGTTCAAACCCTATCTCTCGGAGGCGCGGGATTACAATCCCCTCCCTCCGGTCGCAAAACACGCTGTCTACGCGTGTTAACCAAACCTGAGACATTTCAGACCAAACAGAGTCCAGACAAATTGGTCACTCCTAATCCCTACAGAAGCTAGCAGCAGTTTCCTAAGGCTCTGTAGTGCAATGCAATACTTGACACAGAAATTATTTCTCAGAATGATAAAATCATATATTTCACAAAATCACAGAAGCAGTTCATGCTTATTTCACCAAATCTTTTCCTAACACACAAGTTTACGTACCTGTATCTTTTCCACAATCCCTTTCGATCGTAATAGTTGTACCAGAATCCAGAAATCCCGAATTCCAAAATCTGCAACTATCAGGATAACTTGAAGGATCAACTTTGTTCCACAATTTTATTTTAAAGTGGTTCAAGTAAGGAGGTGGCCAATCTCCGTACCAAACCATTCTAAAATAAAATGTACAACAATAGTTGTCACTACAAGTCACCACTGACGACCAATATGGTCACTAACCTGGCTCTGATACCAACTTGTCACCGCACGCCACCCGAACCCGGTTGCGGAGGCGGGGGCGCCGGGACGTCGGAAGCGGAAGCCGGAATGATATAGAAAAGGCAGGTCCATCGAGACCTGCCGCGCGTAGCGGGCCCGAAAGGCGAAACGATTGTGGAAGCAACCTGCAAATTCATACATATATTCGAATAACCATGCAAACAGTTCATGCAGTAACAACAAAGTAAGCTCCGCCCTTCGTGGACGAGTACTTACGCATATAACATAGATACATACAGAATTCACCGAACCTAGGGTATCTAGCCAGCGCCAAGCGCTCAGAACATGCAACAGAACAGAATATATATATATATATATATATATATATATATATACAATCACCACAACAATAAAACAGAAAGTATGCACATGCAGCTACAGAGCCGACCCTAGACCTAAACATCAAAATACCTCGCGCGGGATTCAGACCAAGTAGACAAAATCCCAGCTCGCAAGGTATCGCTGCCGCTCAACACAACCAAGGCGTAAGCCTCGCGGAAACCTACCCCGCTGGCCGCTACTGCACCTACCGAAATCCAAAAACAGTAACCCAAAAAGGGTGAGTCCTAAAAGGACCCCGTAAGGGATTTGGGGTAAGATAAGCATATGTAACCCCGCAAAACAGAAAGAATGCAATATACGAATATATGAAATGAATACGTAATATCGTGCATGTAAAGAAAACAGATCATAATCCCGAGGGATGTGCGATTCTAAATTGCCATAAACCCTTATAACAAATCGAACGACACCTCCCTCTAAGGGAGTCGAAGTCGGCTATTACGAAGCATGGTGCACCACTGGGGTAGCGAACCCACAACCGCCGTAGGGTTAACTGACAAAGTATGCCACAAGGCATACACCTACAAACGTAGGGTTAATGCACCAAGTATGCTACAAGGCATACACCTACAGATCACAGAACGTACCTTAAGGCACAAATTCCGAAATACCTGCAAAACAGAAGTGCAACAACACACACACCTACAGACTACAGAATATGCCCTAAGGCATGTAATCCCGAAATACTTGCAGAATAGAAAGTGAAACTAAACATACACCTATCTTACCAAAATAACAGTAACCAAACCCTTACCTCACAAATCCAGAGTATTTGACCGATTCTGACGATTTCCAAACCGCGACCCGAAACCCGAAAACCTCTCTTTTCTAACTTCCGAACCTCGAATCTGTCAATTCAAGCTGAATTAGCAACCTTACCAACCATACTACCAAACTACACCCCGACCCCAAAATCAAAAATCCGCAAATTCCGTAAAATTCCAGATTTCCACCAAACGCCGAATTCAGAACCAACTTAGACAATGCAAGATTATACATTGACAAACATAATCCAACAAGCAGAACTGATCAAATCCAACCTTAAAACCCTTCATTACCCGACATTTTCCGATAATCCCACATTATTGCAACTTTTCCATTTCTTATCCGAATTCAACGATTCAAACTTCAAACCACACCTAAATTCAACCCCAATACCATCTTAGCATCCAATCCAACCAAAATCAAACCCCAACATGGAAAAAGAATTATCCAAAAATTCGGCTTCTTTGCCAAATTTTATCCAACTTCCAAATCAATCCATTCAAACTTCCAATTAATCATACTAATCACCAATTTCACTTCTAAACCAAGAATGCTATCCAATTGCATCCAAAACAACAAAATCCAACAATGAACATCATCTCATAAATTCAGCAAAATGGGGGTTTCCAACCCAACATATTTTCCATCAAATTGAATCCATACATAAGCTTAGAATCATGCTAGGATTAACATACTTGAAGCATGAATCAAGGAGACAAACACACATCAACATAGAATTTTCCAACAAATTCGGCAATTTGGGGATTTTTACCCAAGGTGTGTTTTCCAAAATCCAACACTTGATTATCACTCCCATACAACCCAAGAACAACATACTAAAAGATGGGAGGAAGAAAATCATCCTAGATGGTAGTCATGAACAAACCCATATTTCACAAATCTCTCTTTTCCATCCAAATCTTACTTCCAACAAGAAAAGAGAGCAAGGGAGGAAGCTTACCACTTTTTGGAGTCCACACTTGGTGAAAATCAGCCAAGAAAATGAAGAACCCAAAGCTTGAAGAAAATGGAGGCTATGGCGGCAACGAGTCGGAGAAATGAACGAAATGTAAGGAGAAATGAAATGAAAATAGCTCCTGTACGCTTTCCACAATCCTTTAAAACTCTTTCCTTTCCATCTCTAATATGGGCATGACAAGTGTCCTCTTTCCTTTACATCATTAATATGGGCATGACAAGTGTCCTTTCCCCTTTGGTCAACACTTAAGAGTTATCCTTATCCACCAGAAATCTGAAATTTGTCTAAGTCATGCCTTCTTCGGGAGAAGGCCCATGCCTTCTTTGGGAGAGGGCCCCTGCCTTCTACGGGAGAGGGCACCTGCCTTCTACGGAAGAGGGCACCTGCCTTCTACGGAAGAGGGCACCTGCCTTCTACGGAAGAGGGCACCTGCCTTCTACGGAAGAGGGCACCTGCCTTCTACGGGAGAGGGCACTCGCCTTCTACGGAAGAGAGCACTCGCCTTCTACGGAAGAGGGCACTCGCCTTCTAGAGGGCACTCGCCTTCTACGGAAGAGGGCACTCGCCTTCTACGGAGAGGGCACTCGCCTTCTACGGAGAGGGCCCCTGGCCTCGTCAGCGAACGTCCCACCCCAAAATATTTTATAGCGTAAAATGCTCCGGGACGTTCCCACGATTCCAAATCCGCAAACGGTTTCCCAATCCGAGGTCCCGGAGCGCTACCGAGCCTCGTTGTACACCCCGAGACAAGTCCCGCCCCCTTCGGGAGAGGGCCATGTCACCCATGGGAGAGGGCCATGTCCCCTATGGGAGAGGACCATGTCCCCTATGGGAGAGGACCCATGGCCTCTTCAGGAGGACACTTAGTACCGCAAATACGCAAGGGCTTGCCAAAAAGTCACTCGAACAAGGCTCGAAGCCATCGACCGCCAAAAGCCCGATCCCTGCAGACCAAAATCGAAGCCTCCAGTCACCCGGTCTCAACCCGCTCGGGCTGACCGTAACACCTGAAACGGAACCCAGTCACCAAAGTCACAACCCGCTCGGGGTGACCGTAACAAAACCTATCCACTACCACTAAAATGGAATCATGTCCCTTACTAGTCCTAGGCAAACCCGAAATAAAATCCATGCTGATGTCAGTCCACGGTAAACTAGGAGTAGGGAGAGGAGTATACAACCCATGTGGTAACATTCTGGACTTGGCTCTCTTGCAAATGAGGCACCTCTCACACACCCTTTCCACATCCCTTCTCAGGTGGGGCCAATAGAAGTTCTTCTTAAGGGCTTCCAGAGTCTTTTGAATGCCAAAGTGCCCCTTTAGGCCACCTCTGTGGGCCTCTTCCACCAGCACATCCCGCATGGATCCTCTCAGAATGCACAACCTGTTACTCTTAAACAAATAGCAATCAAACACATAGAAGGAGTTGAAGCCCTTTGGCACTCAAGATTTGAAAATCTGGCCAAAGTCTTCATCCCCTTCATACATATCCCTCAAATATTAAAATCCCACAACCTTCGTGTCAAGGGCATAAAACAATGCATATCTCCTACTTAAGGCATCAACAACCACATTTTCTTTCCCCTTTTTATATTTGATCACATATGGAAAAGACTCAATGAACTCAACCCACTTAGCATGCCTCTTACTCAAACTACCCTGCCCTTGTAGGTACTTCAGAGAATAATGATCTGAATGTATGACAAACTCCTTGGGTAGCAAGTAATGTGACCAATTCTCTAATGACCTAACCAATGCATACAGTTCCTTATCATAGGTTGAGTAATTCAATGTGGCCCCAGTCAACTTCTCACTAAAGTAGGACACTGGCCGCCCCTCTTATTGCAAAACAGCCCCAATCCTTATCCCACTAGCATCACATTCGACTTCAAACAACTTATCAAAATCAGGCAAAGCTAGGAGAGGAGCACTACTCAACCGTGACTTAAGCTCATCAAAAGCCCTCTGCTGGGTCTCCCCCACACAAAGGCTACATTCTTCTTTGTCACTCTCGGAGGCGGGGCCGTCCGCGACGGCTCAAATCAATTTTTGAAGCGGAAGCTACAAGCATGTCATCCAAACGAAATCGGAAGCGGTCGGTCCAACCGAAACCCGCTGAGTGTGGTGGTCCCGTGACCCGGCCCGCAAAGTCTCGTTCTCGAAGGCCCGGTGCCTGAGAACACTTTGCTCACGGAGTATGCAGACAGAGTTATGCGCTTATAACCTTCGGTCGTGTTTCGACCCGCAACCTACAATTCCCAAACATGGCAAGTATACAGTATAAACCCTAACTATCCATGGCGAGCCCCACCCCACTGAAATAGGCGAGCACTCAACCATCACCAAACATGCAGTTCATGGATAACATCATTCATAAGATCCACAGAAACATACAGATACAGAATGTGTCTAACACATCAAAATATGATCACATCCCGGGTCTCGCCTTCCACTCCCATGGGCGAGTCCCCGGTCCTACATAGTATCCAGAACATATATACAGAAGCAGAATGTATCTAGGATACATAACATGCTCAGACAGATGACATGCATGCATATACACCTACAGAGCCGACCAAGAAAACCTCAGAATACCTACGTGCGGGATCTAGGAGAAACTCCGAGATCAGAAGATCCCCGCAAGTACCACTGCTGCTAACACACCAACAGAAGAGAGAAGTAAGTTAACTGTGAGAAAACCCATATGCTATACTTAGCATAATCCTGAAATCAGAAAGCAGACTGAAACCTCTACCGAGACTACCCCTATAACATAACAGAAGTTCCGTGTCGGAACTGCAGATACCTGATCACAGAACAGAAAGCACCACGGAACTCTAGTCCGCTGGCTGCTTGTCAGATACACCTGAAAGGTGGTAAACAGAAGGGGTGAGTCCTCGGGAGGACCCAGTAAGGGCTGAGGTAAGATACAGGTTGCATATAGCAAGCTAAGTGCGCGGTTACCTGCAAAACAGAGAAAACACAAAACACATATATACAAATAGATATAAGTAATGATCAGAGTTAGACAGAGTCCCGAAGGACGTTCCCGAAAGACGGGGTTAGACAGAGTCCCGAAGGACGCGGTGCAGACCGCCCGAAAGACCCATAAAAACAAAAATCAACAGAACGACAGCCCTCTCCAAGAGGTCAAAAGCCGAAGCTATCAGAGGCATGGTACCAGCCGGGGTCGCGATCCCCATAACTGTCGTGGGTCACAGAATATACCGCAGAGTATATACAGAATATCAGCACACAGTGTAGATATAGCAATCCGAGAAGAACCCGGTCTCCAAGACCATCCCGGGCCTTGAAGCAAAACAGAATATACCGCAAGGTATATACAGAATATCAGCACCCAGTGCAGATATATAGTACCGATAAGGAACCCGAGGTCTCCAAGACCATCCCGGGCCTTGAACCTGCATACCTGTACCTTACCATATAACTGGTCCCGGGATCACCGGACCACTGTCCTCAACCCGGAACCCGCTTCAACTAACCCCGATATACATGATATCCCTCCCAGAATGTATAACGAGAGAAGTTGAACCCTTACCTTACTAAAACCGATCCGCAGAAGAATCCCGGGAAAATCCCGACGCTCGGCCCGAAACGCGGTAGTGTGACTTCCGAAGTCCCGCACTACTCCACAACTGCTGATTCAAGCTGAACAACCACACACAAATCAGAAATCACCAATCCAGACCCCCGGGAACTAATCCCGCACTTTCCCGCAAAATTCCACAAAAAGCTCGGATTCTCAAACCGAGCTAGAACATTGATATTTACACTCCAACATGCATAACCAAGCATTTAAATCATACTTTCCCCAAATTTACACAAACAAGCAAGTAGGTCGGTTACGTTCACAATTTCAGAAAATGACGTTCCGAACATCGCTTGTTACCTACTTCAATTCCCGATACCATTTCACTACCAAAACATCCCCGAAACACACCACAACCATAACCATACCCTTCCTTACTTTCGGCCTTAACCCACTTTTTATACCAAACTCCATTTCAATCCAATTAGGGTTCCATTCACATGCTTAATTCAACAATTAAACATTCCAAGCATGCTTACTAACATACTTCACCCTAATCACCCAAAATCAAACCACTTCTCATAAGAACAATTCGGCCCATTTGGGCACTTTTCACCCAACATGCTCACCTTCAAATTGAACCCTAATATCAACTCCTAACCATGCTAGGAACAACATATCCAAAGCATGAATCAAGATGACATCAATTCAACATACTTAGAATTTAGGCAACAATTCGGCCAAATTAGGGTTTTTCAATCCATGATGTTCTTTCATAATCCAAACCTTGATTCCTACACCAAATCATGCCAAGAACAACATACTCAAAGCTTGAAGCAAGAAGATGAACATAACATGTAGTTAGGGTTTAACATGAATTCGGTTTCAACATGAATTCCCAATCACAAATCATGCTCCAAACATACTGACTCCTGAAGAGAACAAGCTTACCTAAAACTCAAGCTTAACACCAAGATCAATCCTTCCTTAAACCCTTGCAAGATGAAGAACACTTGAGAGGTAGCAAGGGAAGAGAGGAACTGGCGGATGGCTGAGAGAAGAAAGAATGAGCCAAAATTCCTTTTCTTCTTATTTCTCACCTTATATACCTCTTATCCCATGACACACACACCTTACTCACTACCTTAGTCACCATACCACCTAGCACACACCTTAGTCACCATGGTGAATCACACACCAAGCCAAACCGAAAATTTCCTAAGTGTGGAAATGTCATCCCGCGCCAACTTCACCCGAGTAAATCCCGACGTGTGTGCTTGCTTGCCCGACCAAATAATCCCGTCATGCGTGCTTGCTCGGTTATCACCGCATTACTCATCCCGAGTCATATCACACCTCACACCATTGTCGTCACAAATTATTCATCCCGAGCCCCGAGCGTCGCCCGAGAACGAACGTCCCGACCCCGAAAAATATTTTCCGCGGAAAGATGCGGAATGCTCGTACGACCTCAAATATGTTGAAAATTCACTTTTATAAGGTCCCGATAAAATTCCCGAGCTTACTGATCGACAGGAAATATGTCCCGCCCCCGAAAAATATTTTCCGCGGAAAGGTGCGGGGGACTCGTGCGACCTTAAATATAAAAGCATTCCCAAAAATATTACTCAGAAAAGATCCGGGAGCTGTCTGACCAACCGAAGACATGCCCCGCATGTTTGAAACGGAGCCCCGGAACACCAAAGTCACCACCCGCTCGGGGTGACTGTAATATTTTCCACCCCTTAGAACTCTTGGTCCTCCAAGAGTAACCTGAACCATACAGATGTCCCAAAGGACCAGAACAAATGTTCTCTTCACCTGGCATACTCGGACCAAGATCACAGATCGATCTTTGAAAAGATCCTTACACCTCTCAGCTGATCAAGGAGATCATCGATCCTAGGCAATGGGTACTTATTCTTGATAGTGATGACGTTCAATCGTCTATTGTCAATACACAATCGGAGTGATCCGTCCTTTTTCTTGACAAAGATAACCGGAGCACCCCATGGTGAAGTTCTCGGTCGGACGAAGCTCCTCTCCTGAGGTTCCTCCAGCTACTTCTTCAGTTCAACCATCTCTATTTTCGACATCCGATAAGGAGGGACAGAAATCGGGGTAGAACCCGATTGCAAATGAATTTCAAACACAATTTCCCGCTCTGGCGACATCCCGGGCAAATCCTCCAGACACACCTGCGGAAAAATACCGAACCATTGGAATCTGGTCCAGTTCCAGTCGAGTGTTTGCCGTATTCAGATCATAACACTCCTCTGAATCGGATATCGAAACCTAATCCAGAACCTGCAGTTCCATGCTGCGCTTTACAACATCCATATCGGCTGAAAAAAAGAGAGGAGTACCTCCCCAAAAATCGTAGTGTTACGGTCAGCACAACCAATGTGCACAGAATTCTTGGGCAGCCAATCCATCCCAATAATAACGTCGTACTACGGTGTGTTCAACACCAACAGATCCGACAAAATTTTGTGCCTACCAATGGATTGCACGAAATTCCGTGCCATCTAATTGGAAAACAGAAATTGGCTCCTAGCCAAAACGATCTGGTGGGAAGGTCGGATTAGAACGCATGGTACCGGCGAGGGATGATATACCCTAACTGCAGAATAATTAGCGGCATAAAGCCGACAAATAACAGAAAATGGGTCCGTCGTCGACCCCCGATAAGCATATCCGATATAACATATGTCAAGAAACCAAAACAGAGAATGGGTCTGTCATCGACCCCCGATAATCATGAAGTCCAGAATAATATTAAAAACCTGCAAACCGCTATTGTACCATATGACTAACCCCGGGAGTCACTGGGCCCCACCCTCGACCCGAGTACTAGCCCTTAACTAACCTAATACACATGAGTTGAACTACATTGTGTATTAAGAAAGCTAAACCCCTTACCTTGATAGAATCAGATATCTACTGTGGCCTCGATGCACACGAGGAGTATCCCAGAAACACAGATTTAATCTGCCAGTATCAGACTATGGGAATTTATATAAAATTACCACTTAAGTCCTCCAACTTTTCAGAAATTTGCAATCTTGCCCAAAACTTCACAAAGTTGCAAAAAGTGACAACTTTATACTTAAAGTGTCCAAAATTTATTCCATAACTTAAAGTGGCTATCTTTCCTTTAATTTTTCCATAATTACACCTTTAGTCTTTAAAATTTTTAAGAACTTTCAGATTAGCCCTTAAGTTTTGCAAAGTTACAAAATACTCAACTTTGTCAACTTTTCCGCACAAGTATCTTTTCCAACCAAACTTTAAGCCAAGTCCATAATTTCGTCCAAACTTCCATTTTCACCCTAAACTTTCTAAACTACATTTTAGCCACTTAAACCATACTTTTTCCACCAAAACATCATTTAATCACTTTCTCCAACACTTTAACTTCACAAAATCATCAACACAAAGTCATTAACAATTCGGTTTCTTCCCAAAAATATTCCAACTTTTCCAACAACTTAAAAACATGTTAAACCTACTTATAACATGCTTTCCAACAACTTTCTTCAACAAAAATCTACCCAAAAATTCATCAAAGTTCCGGCCTCCACCCTAAATTTCAACCAACATGCTTTTTTCACATACTTCCAAGAACAACATATGTTCTACATGCTTCACACAACAATATACTTGAAAATCAAACACAGCCATGAACCAAATCAATAAAAATCACCAAGGAGGATCCTCACTTTGATAATACTTGTAGCTTAGCTTAGGATGAGCTGTTGTTAAGAAAAATCCACCACCAAAAATCCTTGAAGAAATCGGCCATGAAGAACAATGGAAATGGATGAGTTTTCTTCAAGTTTTAATTCCAAGAACATGAAGATTCAACCAAAATAACTCAACCATACCTTGAATACTACTGATTTAGGAAGCCTAGGAAGTGGTAGGACTAAGCTTTGATGAAGATCCAAGCTCAAAACTTCAAGAAATGATTGCTGGAACCAAAAGTACTGCTGGGCCCGTCTGATTGCACCAAGGTTTTGGAGACCTTCCCTTCACATTTGGCTCTTTTTTCCTTCAGTAACGTTGTGGCCAAGACCATGATGAAGATGTTCTCTGAAGACCCCAAGAGCAGATTCGGACGTCTACTAGGGCATAAAGGTTGTGGAAAAGGGGATAAACATTTCTGGCAGCAAAGGGAGAGAGGTTCTTCTTCCTTTGCTCAATAATGGAGATGAGAGATGAAATGAGAGAGATAAAAGAGAGTGAATGGTCAGGAATAAGAGATGAAGTCTGAAATAATGGAAGGGGATGGGTGTGAAAGAAGAGGTATGGGCTAAAGGAAAAAGATTTGACTTGAAGAAAAGAAAAGAAATTGTTTTTCCCTAAAATCCAAAATATCTTCTTCCCCACTCACAAAACAAAAAACAATACTTCAAAAAATTAGGATAATCTTCAATTAAAATCAATGATGGATATTTTCAATCAAAATCTATGATGCATGGTAGATGCAAAAGTCTTAACTCAACTTACTTCATGAATGTCGTTCTTCTTGCTTGATAGTATCTTACCTCATCGTCGAAAAATTGTTTTCCATGGCCGGATTCCTTTGCCCCCCGAGAACAATTATATGAGTGAATGATCTATTTGCCCCCCAGTTGTGGTCACAAAATTGCATATTCTCAACAAGAGTCTTTAAACCATGTCTACTGTAAGATCCATACTCATTAATGTTTAACGGTTGGTCCTTAAAGAAAACTCTTATCAATTTGTAGAGCTTGAAAAAATATATGATGGTCCTTGTTTGATCATTAAAACTTTGTTCTTCTTTCTCTTTTCTACTTGAAGAAGTAAAATGTGCTAGGGTAGAAAAATGGCATTTTAGCATGAACGATGGTCTTATGTAGAGGTTAAGGTGAAGAAATGATACCCTCCGAATGGTTTTATAAGGTAAATGGCATCCACTGATATGGGCTGTGAAAAGTAGTTTAGGCAAAAGGCCTGGTAATGTCAATGATGAGCAAATTCTTTGCAGGACCTGATAGTGCCAATAACGAAATCACTGCCTTATCCAGCAAGAATTACCTCAAATGTTTCCCCCCAACTCTCATGATGTGTGGACTTGCTCCTAAAAAACTTGAAAAGTAGTTGATACTACTTCTGGTGTATGTTGCCTCCTCGGATCACTGAGATGGTGAATCTACCTTTAAATTATGTCTTCACTTTAAACCGCCTTTGAAGGTTTTCAGTTTAGACTCCATGACTTACTTTCTCATTTCCTTTTTTGTTTTTCTTCTCTTTTTTCTTCTTTTGTTTCGGGTCGGACCTTGTTTAACTTGCATTTTTTAGTCATTTTTGTGCGAGCATAAATAGTTGTTTATGATGTTGCTTGGTGAAAGAGTTTTGAAATAGAGAAGAGAATGCTTGAACTGTGATGTGGTATTTTGCTGAAGGATTCTAAAGTGCACATTTATCCATTCTTATTTCAAGGAAACGAATAACAGAGGTCCGTAGTAATAAAGACAATACCTAGATTCCAGACTCAATCTAGGTAATTATAACTTTCAAGTTATCTTGGCAAGCTCTCAAAGATTGGAGTAAACTCCAGGTTTTTCCCAATTTTTCATCAATTTGCATAGATCTACATGTTGACGACTACTTGCAAGAAACCGTCTTTCCATGGCACAACAGGGGACGCTGAATCATTTCACATCATATAGTTGTTCAAAGGGTCATTGAAGTCCAATTTATTTTCTTTTTTTGACATGCTTTCACGTCTATAGATTCCAACTTTAAGAGAGATGTTCAATGATGTGCCAAAATGCTTAAATGCACGATTGATGTGTGATCTCAGAGCTGTGTCAATGATAATTAAAACAAATGTGAACCCTTTATGTTCTGGAATTTCAGTAATGGTCAACACTCGACGGACTCGAGCGTTGGATGATGAAGCAGGAGGAGGAAATCCTGCTCAAGATGTGAATAGAGGAAGAGGTAGAGGTCGAGGAGACCTCGGCGAAGAGCGGCACCAGTTCAGCCGCATTTGAGACCCGATCCGAGCAGATGGCCCAGTGTTGGGGCAAATGACTGATCGCTTAATAACATGTGGGCAGGTACAGGAGTTGAAGAGCAAGGAAGTACACATGTTATGAGTTCTCAGCCTACTACGGCCGGATCGACCGATCCTAGCTATCAGGCTCATGAGGAGGACGTTGAGGCGGATGATGTGCAATTTGAAGAGCATGTGGATACAGAAGAGAGGAATCTGAATCTAGGCGCAGAAGTCGACCCACAGCCCCGTCGAGGGAGAGTGCGGGCCAGGCCCGATTCTGTTGTTGAGATACCCAGAGCCCAGCGGCTCAAATCTGATAGTGCGACCAGCTCTGATAAGCTTTCTTTGATGGAGCGGTTTGAGCGCTTCAAACCACCCGCTTTTCGGGCAAGGGTGGAATGGATTCGGAGACGTGGTATAAGGACATGGACCGGTTGCTCGGCAGACTTGGTTTCCGGCAAATGAGATGGTGCCTTTGGCTACCTTTTATTTGCGTGACTGGGCATATGACTGGTGGGAGACCACTATGGCCACTCGGAAGGCCGACTTTGTGCGTAGGAAGTTGAAGGACCCGGGTATGACGTGGGATGAATTTTCTCACTTGTTTCATGAGAAGTGGATTGGTTATGCCGCGACAGATAGGCGGCAACTGGAGTTTGATACCTTGACTCAGGGAAGCAAGACTGTTGCGGAATATGGGCACGAGTTTGAACGCTTGGTGCGTTATGTGCCTCATTACAACACCGATGAGGAGGCCAAGGCAAAGAGATTCATGAGAGGGTTGAAGCATGACATCAGGAAGTACTTGGCACCGTTGAACATTGATAGGTACCATGAGGCTGTGCAGAAAGCACATAAGATTGAGAATGAGGACTTGGATACAGCTTCGGTGACACAGCCACCGAGATCTACGGGGATTGTCATTGGTGGAGTTAGAGGATCCGGACGTGGTGGACCTGCACAACACCGCAGAACCGGCGGTAACTCTGGTGGGTTTGGATCGAAGGATAAGGGCAAAGGGAAGGCAAAGGTAGCAGAGCCTTGGTACTGTCAGACATGTGACCGGAGTCACACTGGCTCGGTTTGTTATAAGGAGAGGGGTATGTGTTACCGATGTGGGTCTACTGACCACATGATTAGGGATTGCCCTCAGATGGCAACTCAGGGAGTTGCAAGGCCACAAGGATTTCAGAGTTATGCTCCTCGTGGGCGTGGTGTTCCTCAGTTTGGATCACGACCCCGACCACCGCAGATGCGGCCACTACTACAGCAAGCCCCGCCGCCAGCGCACCAGCAGGCAAGGCAGGGACGAGTGTTTCAGATTGAGCGTGGTGACGCGGCTCAGAAAGGAGCACTAGCAGGTATGGTGCTTCTGAATGGTATTTCTGTTCGTGCTCTTTTTGACACAGGTGCTTCGATTTCTATAGTGTCACAGAAGTGTGCAAAGTCTTTGCAACTTCCTGTGACTCATCTGTCTCAAGTATTCCTGGTACGAACCGCCGGGAGTCAGTATCTGTTCAGTAATGAGCTTATCAAGGGTTGCATGTTAACTGTTGGTGAGCGACAGATTTCTTCTGATTTGTTGGTGTTGGATACATCACATTATGATGTGATTCTGGGTATGGATTGGCTCTCGGAGCATTCCATACGGATAGATTGTGCGCAGCGACAGTTGGTGGTGTCGGATCAAGTATTACCACTTGTTCCCCCCTCAGATGTAGAGATTGTTCAGAATAGCATGGAGCTTCAGGTAATGGAGAAATTACCTGTGACGGATGAAGGCGAGTACTTTGGACTCAATGATGCAGGTACGCGGATGGAACTTGATAAAATTCCGATTGTTAGATACTTTCCGCAGGTGTTTCCTGAAGAGTTGCCAGGTATGCCACCCGAGCGGAAGGTGATTTTGAGATAGTGTTGCAGACCGGAGCTACACCTATCTCCATTCCTCCGTATCGCATGCCGATAGTGGAGATGAAGGAATTGAAGAAGCAGATTGGATGAGTTGTTGGATAAGGGGTTTATCCGACCGAGCAGATCACCGTGGGAGCCCCGGTGTTATTTGTTAAGAAGAAGGATGGAACGCTTAGACTCAGATTGATTACGAGAAGGTTGAATGCGGTGACAATCAAGAACAAATATCCGTTACCACGGATTGACGATCTGTTCGACCAGCTCCGAGGAGCTAAAGTGTTCTCAAAGATTGATCTCCGATCGGGGTATTTCCAAATGCGTGTGAAGGAAGAGGACATTCCGAAAACTGCTTTTCGTACGCGTTATGGTCACTATGAGTACACTGTCATGCCTTTTGGGCTGACAAATGCCCCGGCAGCTTTCATGAATTTGATGAATGAGGTTTTCCGTCCCTACTTGGACAATTTTATTGTTGTCTTCATTGATGATATACTCATCTATTCTCTGGATGAGGATGCACATCAAGAGCACTTGAGAATTGCCTTGGAAACTTTGTCTAACAACCAACCGTATGCAAAGTTTTCAAGTGTGATTTCTGGTTGCGCAAGGTAGCATTTCTCGGGCATATCATCAATGAGAACGGAATTTCATCGACCCGGAGAAGGTCAAGTCTGTACAAGAGTGGAGGCAACCCCGATCAGTAAAAGATATCCGTAGTTTTCTCGGGTTAGCTGGTTACTATCGTAAGTTCGTACCAGCCTTCTCGGTCCTTGCCTCTCCACTCACACAACTGACCAAGAAGGGTAAGGCGTTTGTATGGTCGGATGAATGTGAGAAGAGCTTTCAAGAGCTCAAGTGTAGACTGACACAAGCACCGATTCTGGTTCTACCTGACCCGTCTCAGCCTTATGTCATTTATACTGATGCCTCACGAACAGTGTCTGGGTGTGTGCTTATGAAAAACCAGCAGTAATTGCTTATGGGTCGCGACAGTTGCGACCACATGAGGAAAACTATCCCACTCATGATTTGGAGCTTGCTGCGGTTATGTATGCACTCAAGCAGTGGCGGCATTATTTGTTGGGAAACAAATTTCAAATCTTTACTGATCATAAGAGCTTAAGGTACTTGTTCACGCAGAAAGATCTGAATATGCGCCAAAGAAGGTGGCTCGAGTACATGAAAGACTACGACTGTAGTATCGAGTACACCGCAGGCAAAGGGAATACGGTGGCTGATGCCTTGAGTAGGGCATACACCGGGATAGTTAGAGGTGGAGAACCTGGAAACCGAACAGAGCTTACGGACCTGACTGCCTTGTGGCACCGTTGGCAGCTACAGGAGCAGGAGCAGATATTTGTGTTGAGAGTTCAATCTTCTTGGATCGACAGGATCCGAGAATTTCAGATGAGAGATCAGAGTTTGAAACAGGTTTCTGGAGAAGCTAAAGGAGCATTGCGTCAATTCTTTGAGTATAGGCAAGGATTGCTATACTTCAAGGGACGTTTGTACGTGCTGAATGATGTGGCTCTTAGAGATGAGATTTTGGATCAAGCTCACAACAACAGTTTGAGTTTTCATCCGGGCGGTTAAAAGATGAATCACGATTTGAGGTCACACTTCTGGTGGACAAATATGAGGAGGCATATTGCAAAGTGCGTGGCAAAGTGCACCACTTGCCAACAGGTAAAGGTTGAGCATCAGAAGCCCGCGGGCACACTTCAGACGTTACCTATCCCAGTTCATAAGTGGGGAAATGTGACTATGGATTTTCTTACCGGATTACCCACTACGAGAGCACGTCATGATGCCATTTGGGTAATTGTGGACCGTTTGACTAAGTGTGCGCATTTCTTGCCCATTAAAGTCACCGATCCGTTGGACAAGTTAGCACGACTCTACATCAAAGAGATCGTGCGGTTGCCTGATGTACCGGATTCTATAGTTTCAGATCGGGATCCAAGGTTTACAGCCCATTTCGGAATGCTTTCCATCGAGCTTTTGGTTCCCGGTTACAACTCAGTACCGCGTATAACCCGCAAACTGATGTGCAATCAGAGAGGTTGATACCGGTAATTGAGGACATTCTGCGGAGTTGTGCGATTGATTTCGGAGGAGATTGGGATCAACATCTACCGCTCATAGAGTTCTCGCATAACAATAGTTACCAGAGTACAATCAACATGGCACCTTACGAGGCTCTTTATGGACGGAGGTGTATGACACCTCACCGTTGGTCTGAACCGTCGAGTAAGATTGAACTTGGTCCGGAATTGATTGAGGAGACCACGAAAAGATCAAAACAATTCAGGCAAGATTGAAAGCGGCAAATGATAGAACCACGGCTTATGTGAACAGAAGGCGTCGCGACTTGGAGTTTGAAGTCGGCGACAAAGTATGGTTGAAGGTGGCACCAATGAAGGGAATAATGAGATTTGGTCGGAAAGGAAGTTAGCTCCGAGGTATATTGGCCCGTTCGATGTTCTAGAAAGAATTGGAAAGGTGGCTTATCGTTTGGCACTACCGGAGAGCTTGTCACCGTGCATAATGTGTTTAATGTAAGCATGCTCAAAAAGTGTATCATGAATCCGGCAAACGATTCCAATTGAGGAAGTGCAATTGGAACCTGACTTGTCTTATAAAGAAATGCCAATTGCTTTGTTAGCGAGGGATACTCGCAAATTGAGGAGCAAGCTAATTCCCATGTCAAGGTGCAATAGTCGCACCATTCTGACAAAGAGGCAACCTGGGAGACGGAGAAGGATATGATTGAACGCTACCCTCAGGAGTACCAACGCCTTAAGGAACTCTTGGAGGGCCAAGAGTCTTAAGGGGGGGAGGATGTTACACCCCACCTTTTCCGGCAACAATCTCCGGTGAATAGAGTTCTGAAGGTATGTTTAAATCTATAATTTGTGGAGTTTGATATTTGTTGTTTTGTTGTTGTTGTTGTTGGGAGTGGAATTGTTTTGGTATGGTTTTGGTTAAGTTCACTTTAAGGCTGAATTTTGTGAGTTACGGGTCCAGGCGATCGCTGAACGAGGAATTGGTTCGCCGCGCTTCGCTGGACACCAGCCGAGTTGGTGTTTTCACGGAACCAGCGATCGCTGAGCAGGGAGGGCTCGCCGCTCTCGCTGGATGCCTGGCCAGTTGGAAGTTTCTTGGACCAGGCGATCGCCCGCTTCGAGGAACTGGTCGCCTGGTCTTCGCTGGACACTGCCTCGGTGTTCTTGAAGTCGGCGATCGCTGATTGGAGAATCGGGTCGCTTTGACCGTCGCCTGGGCTGGCTATTTAAGCCGAGCAGCTCGTTTTCAGCCTCATTTTCGCGTTTTGATTCCAAAAATACGCCAAACTCTCTCCCAACTCGGTTTTGCTCCTATCCAAGTGATTTTGGACTCTTTGGTGCGTGGAAGCGGTGGATTCGTGCGGGAATCACTACAAGAACGACGAATCAACAAAGGATTCACCCCAACAACACTTGGTGGATGAATTTGGGAAATTGCCCAAATTGTGAGGTTCGAATTTTCGTGATTTCTTGATGCATTTGAGTTAGTTGTAGTATTTCTATGTTGGATAAGAGATAGAAACACACTTTATAACACGAATTGAGCATGAATTGAGGAATTTCGGATTTAGGGTTCATGACCTAGGATGAACGAATTTTGGGGAATCTTAAATTGACCTCAAATTAGTGTTGTTGGGTAGTTTTGGAACAACATTAATACTTGGTGAAAGGTCCAACAATGGCTTAATCTATGAGCTAAGAGAAAACTCATAGATTTTATGGTGGAGAATTGAAGTGTGTTGTATTGTTGAATTCAATCCAAATTGTTGTTATTGGGTATGTTTAGAGCAATATTGATAATTGGAACATTGTCCAAATATGCTCCGATTATATACCTAAGGCAATGTTCATCCGGATTTTTGGTGGATTGTGGAAGCATGTGTTTTGTGTGGTTTAAGGTTTCAAGCATGTTTAGACAATGATTTTGAGCAACTTTAAGTCTTGGAGTGAGGTCCAATTGTCAATGGATATTGTTGTGTACAATAAAAGTGTAATGTGGAAAGTGTGTGAAATGTTTAGGTGGTTTGTGAAGCAAGGTTGAGGTTGGATAAGGAAGAAGATTGGTGTTGGTGCTTGGCTGCTACCCTCTACGATTGCGTTTGCTTTCAATTTAAGGTAAGGGTTCGACCTACCTATATTAGTATAATGTAGGATGGTTGAGGCAAGTCTTGGGCCTCGGTCTCTGACTTCGGTCTTAGATCGGGATTGTGGAGCCCCAAGGCTAGTCCCATGGTAGGAGTATTGGTGCGCAGGTTACATTACGTGTGTGGACGCATGGCGAATGCCGGTGCGTCCGGGGAAGATCTAGCCATGGTCCGTGAATTATGATGTTTGTTGGATGCATGGCGAATGCCGGCGCGACCGGGGAAGATCTAGCCATGGTCGGGGAAGACCTAGCCATGGTCCGTGGCATTCGGGGTTTCTTTGGGTGCATGGCGAATGCCGACGCATGGCGAATGCCGGTGCGGCCGGGAAGATCTAGCCATGGTCGGGAAGGTCTAGCCATGACCCGTTACATTCGGATGTTGTGCACACATCACACATCATTTATTTACGTATATGTGCTGATCTGTATATTGCTGTCTCGTATGTATATACTGCTCGATCTGTCTTTGCGGGTTTGTCGGAAGAACATCGTTACTCTGCCTAAGCTCTTCTGAGTTTTTCTTTAAGAAAAACTCACTCCCTACTTAACATTTTTCAGAGATAAGGATTTTGGGCCAGTGAGTAGGATTTCCGCAAGGCTGTCTGGTAGCTATTTTGAGGTTTAGCGGCATTTGGATCTAGACTTGGGTTCCTCGTCGGTTTCTTTATCCGACGCCCGACTCTTATGCGGTTGCACCTTTTGCCTATAGATAGCTCTGTAGCATGATACTCTGTTGGCATGTAGTATTACGATAGCATGTTATCGTAGGTGCATCTGTTCATCCGAGATTGATTGTGGTTATGTATATATATGCGTTACGCTCTGGCCCGATTGAATGAGTATGCTGATATGTGCGGAAGCCTCTGTTCGGTAGTGAAAGAACAGACTTCCTTTTTGATAATCTGATTTCGATATTCTGCTTCTGATATTCTGTTTATGGGCGGAGCCCATTGTTTCTGTTGTCGTGATCTGTTCTCGTGCATGAGTTGTTATTAGCTCAATCCTTACCACGAGGGACAAGTAAGGAATGGATTAGCTCAGATCGTAGGTTTTCATGAACCCATATGGGCAATTTTAATCCGACGGGGTTAGCACTACTTCCCTGTACTAGGAAACAGTGAAGGCTTGGAGAATAATGTCTCACAAGTACAGCGACATCGTATTCCGCTTAAAAAGAAATTGGTTTATTGAGAGCTCGGGTAGGAAGCTCAATGTCATGAATGTAACATGTATGTTGTGTGTGTGTGTGGGAGAGAGAGAATTGAAATATATACAATAAAAGCACGACATCAGAAAAAAATGTAATATCAAGCAAATAAATAAAAACAAACCCGTTACGTGGCCAAACAAGTCCCCAGCGGAGTCGCCATCTGTAGCGACGTGATTTTTTACTGGAGTCACCACCAATATTTTTCCTAGGTCGATTGGAAACCTAAAAATGCTCTACGAGAGATCTAAGCTCGTTTGTCAGTTACGTACAAAAGTGGTTAATTTTTGTACCCCAAAAATTGGTACCACGGGTTCTTTTAGATTTTTGCTTGATTTTTTTGGTGTTTTTTTTATATTTTTTTTAAAGGGAGTTAAAATTTAAAAGAAACAAAATGTGTAAACAAAAAAAGAAAGTCTAAAAGAAGAAGAAGAAATAAAAGGAAAGAAGGTGGGATAAGTATAAAAAAAATCAATTGTTGGCAAATTACCAAAATAATCGAGAAGAACAATTCCCCTAAAAAAGGATAAACTGATACAAACAATCTACATATTTAAATGATGGTGAAGACTACACAAAAGTTAATAAAATGATTTTTTTTGTTCATTTTAAATAAGAATAAAGTTGAAAATACATAGATGAATACAGATATGGAAAATTATAAATCGTAGGTAAGAACCCTTAAATTAATAAATTAACAAAAAAACATTTTGAAAAAAAATAAAAGTTTAGGCTTAGTGATTCCTTTAGGTGGTGCTTGGAGGAACCCTGCTGCGAGGGCGGATGTGTTGGTGGCCGATGTTCTTGTCCAGGAGGTGGTGGCCAGTGAAGGTCCTACTGCCCGGGCTGAGAAGCCAGCAGGCGACGGTCATATCCAGGAGAAGACGGGGGGGTTAGGCCTGCTGACTTGAGCTGCTTTGCGGATGGCCTGATGGTGAATCCTACTAGGGCTGGCGGAGGCGTGGAGTCCGAGGTGGCGAAGCCTGTATCGGCGAAGATTGCGAAGTTATCTGCAGGGGCGCTTCTCTTAGCATCTAAGAGGGCAAATTTGGCGGCAAGTGAGTTCTCCCTTAGGCGTTTCAGTGCTGGAGTGGGTTGCAGGAGAGGTTGATGAGGCCACGTCAGCTCCAAGACAGGCCTTTACTCCGCCCCTCGCAAGTGGTGGTGGAGCTATTCAGGTGGCCACAGTTTCAGTGCAGATGGTACAAGTGTTGCCGGCAGTTGGGGGGTGGGACAGTGTTCTTGTTTCCAAGGGCTCTAATACAGTTGCATCGTGGTCATCCCCCCTGCGGCGCATTCGCCACCTGGTGATAAGGCCGTTTGTGAAGATCGGCCTACGGCTGAGAATAGGTCAAGCGATGACTGGTTTTGCGGCTGCTGCGGCATTGTTGATAAGGGCGCGGAGTCCTTAGCCCTTGAGGAGGCGGGGTGTGGTCCCACTACTTCGAGCAGAAGTGGAAGGCTGTGCGGAAGCCCAGGTGGTCTGCAGATATTGCCGCATTGAAATCTTTGAGGGAAGATATACGCGCAAAGATATTCGAGATGGAGGACGCCTGGGATCCAGTCTTTCTGCTCGAGAATGATTTGGAGGTCAGTGACCAGACTCTATGGTCTTGCCTTGAGGGACTGCAAACGCCATACGCCGTGACTTAGTCGCTAGGAGTATGGAGTCGCCGTGGCACTACATGGGCAGGACGGCACAACTGAACCTGCAGGTGTGTTACTGCGTTGTTGCTGTTTTGGGTGCTTCTCTTTTCTGGTTTTTCCGAGCTGGTTACTTACTAGCATTTATTGCAAGCCGCAGTCAACGAATATGCTGGTATGAGCCAGTGGAATGAGTTTTTGCGCTTCGCCAACGCGCAGGACGGTGCCCAAATCGAGGAGGGCGCGGTGAAGCGAGTTGAGTAGATGGAGCTATGGTGTGACTTTGTTGTTCCAGCACCGCAGAAGAGTTACCTGCTTCGCCAGTTCCAGCACCGCTTTTTCAAGCAGGAGGAGAAGTTACGGTCGAAGGAGGTGGAGGTCGCCATGTTGAAGGTGGCACTGTCCTTGTTAAAGGCGGGTGCTGACGGGGCCTGCTTGAAGACTCGTGCGGAAGCAGATGTCGCGAAGGCTGTTGCAAAAGAGACAAAGCGTGGGGTGGCATGCTCGCCACTGAGGACATTGCGAGGGCTAACCTCACGCTTGGTGAGGATTTTATGAAGGCTGTGGCGGCCATTTGGGAGCTGGGAGAAGGTGCTGGACCTTTCCACCTTTATTGGGGAGATAACCGAGTCCCCATCCACCCTTAATGTGCCAATACCTGAGACGATGTCGCGGCTGAGCGAGAGAGTTCAAGAGCTGCGGGCCCAAGGCGAGGCTGGGGCGCACGACTTTGAGGAGGGATGGCTCCGCTACAGGCTTCGAGTTGAGAAATTATATCCCGATCGCAGTTACGATGTCTTAGATGCCACTAGCACTACGGACCCTGACATGGACACTTTGTTGCAGTGGGGCGAGGAAGGAAGGAAGATGGGTTCCACTTGGCATGCGCTTTTGGATGAGGGTGGAGTCTCCAAGGGTGTGGATGACCCCCCTTTATAACCTCTTGAATTGTATATAACAAGCAAGATGTAAATAATAATTCAAGATAAATAGTTTTTTTGTCCATTTTACCTCTTCCGTTGCGTGCGTTGATTGTGTGCGACCGCTAGATTTGCTTCTAGGGAGTTGATACCCTTTAGGGGACCGTGGCGGGGTGTTCCGAAGTTCACGGCACCATGTTTATTCGGCGAGGTGATGGATGGTGATGCATCTTTCGATCGCTGTATATATATATTTTTTAGTGTTGGACATCTCCACGCTTTGCTAGTGGGCTGTTGTGCACTTAAGATCGCGCTGCACTGTCACCGCACGCCGCCCGAGCCCGGTTGCGGAGGCGGGGGCGCCGGGACGCCGGAAGCGGAAGCCGGAATGGAAAGGAGTGGCGGGTCCATCGAGACCCGCCGCGCGTAGCGGACCCGAAAATGGAAGGATTGTGGAAGCAAACTAACGGAAATTTCACGCGTATAACCAATATGAAATGCAACCATACAATTCATGCACTAATAACGAGTAAGCCCCGCCCTCCGTGGGCCGAGTGCTTACGCACAAAAACACATATCCATGCAGAATTCACAGACCCTAAAATGTATAGCAAGCGCCAAGCGCTGAGGACAGATATAGAACAGAATCTCCAAATATATATACAGACATAAAACCATCTTTGCAAATCAGAAAGTATGTACATGCAGCTACGAGCCAAGCCTAGGACTAAGCGTCAAATACCTCGCGGGATTCACATCCAAAAGACAATCCCGGGCCGCAAGGTGAAGCTGCCGCAAAATACAACCGAGGTAGAACCTCACGGAACCCTACTCCGCAGGCCGCTTATCAGGTCTACCTGAAACCCAAAAAACAGAACCCAAAGAAGGGTGAGTCCTAAAAGGACCCCGTAAGGGATAAGGGGTAAGGTAAGTATATGTAACCCTGCAAAACAGAAAGATAGCAATATATGCAATGAATACGGAATAACATGTATGTACAGAAAACAGATCGAGTCCCAAAGGACGTGCGATTCTAAATCGCCATAACCCATATAGTAAATCGGAGACAGCCTCCACTAAGGGAGTCGAAGCCGAAGCTAATACGAAGCATGGTGCACCAGTGGGTAGCGTACCCACAACTGTCGTAAGATGAACAGCCAGAGTATGCCATAAGGCATACTCCTACAACCGACAGAATATGCCCAAAGGCACAATATTCCGAAATACTAGCAGAACAGAAACGGAAACCAAAACATATACTTAGCTTACCAAAACACAGAACCAAACCCTTACCTCAAAATCCAGAGTATTGGACCGATTCTGGATAACACCTACACCGTGCCCCGAAACTTAGAACTCCTCTTTTCCTAACCACCGAAACTCAGAATCTGCCAAACCAAGTTGAATTAGCATCCTCATCAACCACACTACCAAATTACAACCCCCGACCCCAAAACCGAAAATCCGACAGAATTTCCGTAAAATTCCAGATTTTCACAGAAACGTCAGAATTCAGAACCAACCTAGACAATGCAAGATTTCACATTGACAAACATCATACAATAAGCAGAACTGATCAAATCCAACCTTAAACCCTTCATTACCCGCCATTTTCCGATAATCCCGATTAATTGTAACTTTTTCATTCCTTAACCGAATCCAACATTTCAAACTTCCATCCACTCCTAAATTCAACCCCAACACCATATTAACATCCAATTCAACCAAAATGAACCTCCAACATTGAAAAAGAATCATTCAAAGATTCGGTTCTTAACCAAATTTTCATCCAACTTCCAATTCAATCCATTCAAGCTACCAAACAACCATTCTAACCACCAATTACATTTCTAAACCATGAATGCTATCCAATTGCACCCAAACAACAAAATTCATCATGAACATACACTTATATATTCGGCCATTTGGGGGTTTTCACCTCAACTTGTTCTCCATCAAATTAAATCCACACACAAGCTTAGAATCATGCTAGAACTAACATACTTGAAGCATGAAACAAGATAACAAACACACACCATTTTGGAATATCTTCCAAAAATTCGGCCAACATAGGGTTTCTTCTCAAGTTGTGTTTTCCAAAATCTAACACTTGATTAACACTCTCCTACCACCCAAGAACAACATACTAAAAGATGGGAGGAAGAAAATCATCCTAGCTTATAGCTAAGAACAAACCCATCAAATGCAAAAACTCCTCTTTTCACCACTAATCTTCCAAACTAATGAGAAAAGAGGAGTTAGGGAGGTACTTACCACAAGTAGCAAGCAATTCCTCTTTGATTTCTCCCAAGAATAAGAAGTTCAAGCTTGAAGGTTGCTCTTCAATGGAGGTTTCGGCAGAGGCAGCAGCAAGGAGAAGAAGAAGAGAAGAAAGAAAGAAATGAGATAAGTCTAATATTATGTAATAATATACCTTATATAATTTCCATCCCTTTTTGCCCATCCCTCTCTTCCTTTAAATAAAAATAGGACATGTGTCCCAAATAATCACACACACACACACTTCTGCCGAAAAAAGAAAGGGCTGCTGCTGCCCATGCTGATTTCTTTTAAATTTGCACCCATTTGCAAATTAACTCCCAATTTTTCCGAAAGTTCCAATTCTTTTTGCCCAAAAATAATTACCGAATTCCAAAATTAATGAAACTTGGACACAACCTTCAGAATATTATAACATTCACAGAACATTTTTCAGAAATTCATTTACCTTTCCGGAGTGTCCTACCGAGCTCGCTGAACCCGAACCAGAACCCGACGTGCGAGCGTGTCAACCTGAATCGAAATTCCGTCACTCCAAAAATTCTATAAAAATTCCCATAAATTCCATCTTAAATTAAAACACAACTTACCCCAAAGCCGTCAGAAAATTTCCATCCCGAGCCCCGGGATTCCCGTCCCGAGCCCCGGGAGTCGCCCGGAACCGAACGTCCCGCCCCAAATATTAAACTCTACAACCACCTCCGGGACGTCTCCACGACTCCAAAACTGCGAACGGCTTCCCAAACTGAGATCTCGAGAGTGCTACCGAGCCCGCTGTACGTCCCGAGGCGACCCCGACAACCCCCCGGCGCCAGAAAAATATTTTCGGCGGAAACGTCCGGGGGACCCACACGACCTCAAATACGGAGGGGTTCGCCAAAATGATACTCGGATAGGGCTCGGGAGCCGTCTGAACGCCGAAATTCGTTACCCGCTGGCCATAACCGGAGCCCCGGGTCACCCGGTCGCAACCCGCTCGGGGTGACCGTAACAGTCTCCCCCCCTTAGTAATCTTGGTCCTCCAAGAGCTGTATCAACCGGCCGATCTTGCTCGGGTATCGATCTGAATGTCCTTCTCTGTCTCCCAAGTCGCCTCCCGGTCGGTATGATGTGACCACCGAACCTTGACCATGGGAATCAACTTGCTACGAGTCTTGACATCCCTATCCGAGAAAGGCTACCGGTACCTCCCGATAAGAAAGATCGGGTTCAGTGTACCTCCTCCACTGGAATCGTCTGAGTCGGATCCAGAATGCACTTCTTCAACATGCTAACATGGAAGACATTGTGCACAGCAGACAGACTAGGAGGTAACGCCAACCGGTATGCCACCCTACCGACCCGCTCCAGAATCTCATATGGGCCGATATACCGTGGGGCCAACTTGCCCTTCCTCCCGAATCTGACTATCCCGCGGATAGGTGCTACCTTGAGCCAAACCCTATCCCCAACCTCAAACTCCAGAGCCTACGGCGACGGTTCGCATAAGTAGTGGTGCGGTCGTTCGCGGCTTTGATCCGCGCTGAATCAATCTGATCTTCGCCGTAGTCTCCTCAATAAGCTCGGGTCCCAACTCAACCCTATCGGGCGCATCGGTCCAAAGAATGCGGTGTCATACATCTCCTCCCGTACAACGCCTCATATGGTGCCATACCAATCGTAGTCTGGAAGCTGTTGTTGTACGAGAACTCAATCAAAGGCAATTGCTGGTCCCAATCTCCTCCAAAGTCTATAGTACAGCTCAGTAGCATATCCTCCAATATCTGAATCACCCGCTCCGACTGCCCGTCAGTCTGTGGGTGATAAGCTGTACTCAGATGGAGTCGCGTGCCCAGCGCTTCATGAAAAGCCTTCCAGAACCGTGCCGTAAAACGCGGATCACGGTCAGATACAATGGAGTCTGGTACTCCATGTAACCGTACAATCTCACTGATGTAAAGCCGGGCAAGCTTCTCCAGAGGGTCCGTGATCCGAATAGGCGAAAGTGTGCGCACTTTGTCGGCCGATCCACAATAACCCGAGATAGCATCATGGCGGGACCGTGTCAGGGGCAGTGCAGTCAGAAAATCCATAGTAACATTGCCCCACTTCCGAACTGGAATGGGCAAAGTCTGCAGTGTCCCTGCCGGTTTCTGGTGCTCAATCTTCACCTGCTGACAAACGGCACACCTAGACACATGTGTGGCAATGTGCCTCCTCATCCCAGGCCACCAGAAGTGAGTACGCAGATCATGATACATCTTCTCACTCCCGAGATGAACACTCAATCTGCTCGAGTGCGCCTCCTCTAAAATCTCACTCCGGAGCTCTTGATCCTCCGGTACATAAAGGCGGTCTCGGAAGTATAGCAATCCCTGCCTATACTGGAATGCCGGTAACAAAGACCCCTTATCCTCCCCAGATAACCTCTTCAGCCCCGGATCTCTACCTTGCGCCTCGCGCACTCTATCAAGCCACTCAGAATGTATAGTAAGTGTGTATACCTGAGCACGCTCCCGTAGCGCCACCGTGCCAAAGGCACGTCGGATCACTCTCCTCGGATCGGTCACCAACACCTCCTCCCTTGACCAACCCGGTATACTTCACCTTTCGGTGCATCGGCAACCGTGTTGCCCTTACCGGAGATGTAATCGATACTGCAATCAAAGTCCTTAATGTATTCGAGCCATCGGCGCTGCCACATGTTAAGCACCTTCTGCGTAAACAGATAATTCAGACTCTTATTGTCGGTAAGAAGCTGAAATTTGTTACCAAGCAGATAATGTCTCCATTGTTTCAGCGCATAGATCACTGCAGCCAACTCCAGATCATGTGTCGGATAGTTCAGCTCATGCGGTCGCAGCTGCCTCGACCCATAAGCTATCACATTCCGATCCTGCATCAGCACACACCCCAAACCGGATGTGGAAGCATCCGTATAGATCACATACGGCAAGCTCGGATCTGGAAGAGTCAGAATCGGAGCATGAGTCAACTGTCGCTTCAACTCCTGAAAATTCTGCTCACACCTATCAGACCAGACAAACGGTTGACCCTTCTTGGTCAACTGCGTGAGCGGAGATGCCAGAATAGAAAACCCCGGTACGAACCTCCGATAATATCCTGCTAATCCCAGGAAGCTCCTGATCTCTCGTACCGTGGTAGGTTGTTTCCAGTCCTGAACTGCTCTCACCTTCTCTGGGTCCACAGACAGACCATGCTCAGAAATAACATGTCCCAGAAAGGTGACCTCCTGGATCCAGAACTCACACTTTGAGAACTTAGCATAAAGCTGATGTTCCCAAAGTGTCTGCAGAACTACCCTCAGATGCTCCCGATGCGAGTCCGCATCCCGAGAGTATATCAGAATATCATCAATGAAGACCACCACAACAGAGTCCAAGTACGGCCGGAACACCCGATGCATCAGATCCATGAATGCTGCCGGAGCATTGGTCAGCCCAAATGGCATGACCGTAAACTCAAAGTGTCCATACCGGGTGCGGAAAGCAGTCTTAGGTATATCCTCCTCCTTCACCCTAAGCTGAAAGTATCCAGATCGTAGATCAATCTTCGAGAAAACTCTCGAATCCCGAAGTTGATCAAAAAGATCGTCTATCCTCGGCAACGGATACTTGTTCTTCACAGTAAGGGCATTCAACCGTCTGTAGTCTATACAGAGTCGGAGTGTCCCATCTTTCTTCTTTACAAACAGAACCGGAGCACCCCACGGCGAAGTGCTCGGTCGGATGAAGCCCTTCTGCTGTAATTCCTCCAACTGCTTCTTTAACTCTGCATCTCAGAAATGGGCATCCGATAAGGGGGAATAGATATCGGAGCAGTGTCCGACTGCAGGTAAATCTCAAACACAATTTCCCGCTCTGGTGGTAATCCGGGCAACTCCTCCGGAAATACCTGCGGAAAATCCCGAACTACCGGTATACTAGCTAGCCTCAACCTAGTATCCGCCTCATTCAAATCGAAGCATTCCCCTACACCAACTACCGACAGCTGGTCCAGAATCTGCAACTCTGTGCTATGCTGTGCGATAGTCAAACCGATCGGAGTCGTGAGAGGTAGTACCTCTCCGGATACCATAATGGTACGGGCTGCACAATCAATGTGCAGAATTCTTGGATAGCCAATCCATCCCAAGAATAACATCATAGTTCGGCGTGTCGGAACCAACAAGTCCGATACTATCGATGTCCGCCTACGGATATAGTACAACCCCGAACCATCCCATTGGAAAGCGAACTGACTCCCGGTTTTTACTAAATACATCTGCGACAAAGTACTAACGGGCGAGTGCGGAGATGTAACACATTTCTGTGCTACAATAGAGATAGACGCTCTTGTATCAAATAACGCATGAACAGATGTATCGTTCAGAAATACAGTACCTTGCAAGACTCCTGTGAGTCGAGCCTCCCGCTTGGCTGGGGCCCGCCTTGGACCGGGTCCTCCACGATGACTAGGGCCTCCTCGCTGACTAGGACCTCCTGCTCTATCTCGAAAACGCGTCTGTCCTAGGCTGCTGCGGTGGAGGGTGGCTGAAGGCGTGGTCGCTGCGAGGTCTCGGGCCACCCGCTGAAACCCACGCCCTCGCGGCGCGTTGGGCGGTGCCGAGGCTGCGACGCTGAAAACTACGAGAACCACGCCCCACCGTCGAGGGCAGTCCGTACCAGTGAGTATCCGACCCGCATCGCAAACACCGGCCCTCTGCCGGTAACAAGGTCTACCGGGTGATACCCACCACAAGTCGTACAAGGTCGTGAGGGTGGTGCTCCCCTACTTCCACTAGACTGCCCGGGTGCATTGCCGTCGAGGAACCTGCCCGGGGTCCTGCTGAGTGGAACCCCTCGTATTCCCCTGACCTCTCTGCGAGGTGAGGCGACTCTCAACATCCTCCTGCTCAAGGAGCTGAGCCTTGTGAACTGCCTCCCCGTAGGTAGTAATATCCAATGGCCTCAGAGCCCATCTGTACTCGGGGCGCAGTCGACGGATGAACCTCTTCGCCTTCTCCTCCTCCATACCGTGGTACTGCGGTACGTAGTGGATAAGCCTGTCAAACTCCCTCTCATACTCTGCGACAGTCCTGTCTCCCTGCTGAAGCTCGTCAAACTGTGCCTGTCGCAGATCCCTAGCTGCAGCCCCGATGAACCTCCGATGGAACAGCTGCGTAAACTGCTCCCAAGTGACCTCCACCTCCTGACCGGGTGCCAGCCCCGCATTCGCCCTCAGACTGCCCTGAAGGCTCCTCCACCAATGATCTGCCCCCTCCTGCAGATTGAACGTGGCAAGGGATACCATCACTGTGGAAGGTAAGTGTAACCTCCCCAGGAGCTTATCAATCTCCATGAACCGGGTCTCCGCCTCGGGACCTCCCTTGCCATCAAACTTCCTAGGGTTCAGCCGCTGGAACCTCTCCAATAAACGGACATCATCAGAATCAGAGTGATGCCCCAAACCTCCCAGTCGTCGGTGGGTCCGACGGGTGGTATCAGAATCCAGCTCAATAACCCTCCGTCGCTGTCGAGGGGGCTGATGTGTCTCCTGGTCAGAACGATCGGAGCGAGCTACGGGGCTACGCTCTGGTCGTATCCTCCGAGATCGCGGGTTCCTGCGCTCCGCGTCCTCCTCCGACTCACTCTCAGATCGGGCCCGTACATGAGTGTGGGTGGTAGTCCGGGTGTGGCTACTCACCCTCCCATCAGAATGCACAGATGGTGCCACGACCGAATCCTCCTGCACCTGTGGATCGCACTGAACCTGCTCCGTACCGGTGTCTCAACAAGCGCTAGACTGCTCCAAAGACATGAACCAAAGCGGTGGTAGACCCACGACCTGCTGCACAACCGGTGGCGGGGTATGTACCCGCTCGGCTCGAATGCCCCTGTCTCTGCTCTCTACCCCTCGGAGGCGTGGGATTACGGTCCCCTCCCTCCGGTCGCAAATCACGCTGTCGGCGCGTGTTAACCATTCCTGAAACATTTCGGACCAAACAGAGTCCAAAACAATCAGTTACCTCTAATCCCTACAGAAACTAGCAGCAGCTTCCTAAGGCTCTGTAGTGCAATGCAGTACTTAACTCAGAAGTTATTTTGCAAAACGGTAGAATCATGCATTTCACAGAATCACAGAAGCAATTCATGCTTATTTCACCAAATCTTTTCCTAACACACAATTTTACGTACCTGAAACTTTTCCACAATCCTTTACTTGTAACACTTTTACCATAGTCCCAAAGTTACGGATCCCGTACTCTGCAACCACCAGGATAACTTGCAGGACCAAACCTTGCTCCACAATTTTATTTTGAAGTGGTTTGAGTAAGGAGGTGGCCAATCTCCGTACCAAACCATTCTAAAATAAAATGTAGAACAATAGCTGTCACTACAAGTCACCACTGACGACCAATATGGTCACTTACCTGCTCTGATACCAACTTGTCACCGCACGCCGGAAGCGGAAGCCGGAATGGAAAGGAGTGGCAGGTCCATCGAGACCCGCCGCGCGTAGCGGACCCGAAAACGGAAGGATTGTGGAAGCAGACTAACGGAAATTTCGTGCGTATAACCAAAATAAAATGCAACCATACAATTCATGCACTAATACCAGAGTAAGCCCCGCCCTCCGTGGACGAGTGCTTACGCACCAAAACACCCATACATACAGAATTCACAGAACCTAAAATGTCTAGCAAGCGCCAAGCGCTGAGGACAGATATAGAACAGAATATACAAATATATATACAGACATACAACCATCATGGCAAATCAGAAAGTATGTACATGCAGCTACAGAGCCAAGCCTAGGACTAAGCGTCAAATACCTCGCGCGGGATTCGGATCCAAAAGACAATCCCGGGCCGCAAGGTGAAGCTGCTGCAAAATACAACCGAGGTAGAACCTCACGGAACCCTACTCCGCAGGCCGCTTATCGAGTCTACACAAACCCAAAACAGAACCCAAAGAAGGGTGAGTCCTAAAAGGACCCCGTAAGGGATAAGGGGTAAGGTAAGTATATGTAACCTGCAAAACAGAAAGATAGCAGTATATGCAACCGAATACGGAATAACATGTATAAACAGAAAACAGACCAGAGTCCCAAAGGACGTGCGATTCTAAATCGCCATAACCCATATAGTAAATCGGAACGACAGCCTCCACTAAGGGAGTCAGAAGCCGAAGCTAATACGGAAGCATGGTGCACCAGCTGGGGTAGCGAACCCACAACTGTCGTAATATTAACAGACAGAGTATGCCATAAGGCATACTCCTACAAACTACGAGAATATGCCCAAAGGCACAATATTCGAAATACTAGCGAGCATGAAACGGAAACCAAAACATATACTTAGCTTACCAAAACACGTAACCAAACCCTTACCTCAAAATCCAGTATTGGACCGATTCTGGATAACACCTACACCGTGCCCCGAAACTTAGAACTCCTCTTTTCCTAACCACCGAAACTCAGAATCTGCCAAACCAAGTTGAATTAGCATCCTCATCAACCACACTACCAAATTACAACCCCCGACCCCAAAACCGAAAATCCGACAGAACTTCCGTAAAATTCCAGATTTTCACAGAAACGTCAGAATTCAGAACCAACCTAGACAATGCAAGATTTCACATTGACAAACATCATACAATAAGCGGAACTGATCAAATCCAACCTTAAACCCTTCATTACCCGCCATTTTCCGGTAATCCCGATTAATTGTAACTTTTTCATTCCTTAACCGAATCCAACATTTCAAACTTCCATCCACTCCTAAATTCAACCCCAACACCATATTAACATCCAATTCAACCAAAATGAACCTCCAACATTGAAAAAGAATCATTCAAAGATTCGGTTCTTAACCAAATTTTCATCCAACTTCCAATTCAATCCATTCAAGCTACCAAACAACCATTCTAACCACCAATTACATTTCTAAACCATGAATGCTATCCAATTGCACCCAAACAACAAAATTCATCATGAACATACACTTATATATTCGGCCATTTAGGGGTTTTCACCTCAACTTGTTCTCCATCAAATTAAATCCACACACAAGCTTAGAATCATGCTAGAACTAACATACTTGAAGCATGAAACAAGATAACAAACACACACCATTTTGGAAAATCTTCCAAAAAATCGGCCAACATAGGGTTTCTTCTCAAGTTGTGTTTTCCAAAATCTAACACTTGATTAACACTCTCCTACCACCCAAGAACAACATACTAAAAGATGGGAGGAAGAAAATCATCCTAGCTTATAGCTAAGAACAAACCCATCAAATGCAAAAACTCCTCTTTTCACCACTAATCTTCCAAACTAATGAGAAAAGAGGAGTTAGGAGGTACTTACCACAAGTAGCAAGCAATTCCTCTTTGATTTCTCCCAAGAATAAGAAGTTCAAGCTTGAAGGTTGCTCTTCAATGGAGGTTTCGGCAGAGGCAGCAGCAAGGAGAAGAAGAAGAGAAGAAAGAAAGAAATGAGATAAGTCTAATATTATGTAATAATATGCCTTATATAATTTCCATCCCTTTTTGCCCATCCCTCTCTTCCTTTAAATAAAAATAGGACATGTGTCCCAAATAATCACACACACACACTTCTGCCGAAAAAAAGAAAGGGCTGCTGCTGCCCATGCTGATTTCTTTTTTAAATTTGCACCCATTTGCAAATTAACTCCCAATTTTTCCGAAAGTTCCAATTCTTTTTGCCCAAAAATAATTACCGAATTCCAAAATTAATGAAACTTGGACACAACCTAAAGAATATTAAAAAATTAACAGAAAATTTTTAAGAAATACATTTAACTTTACGGAGTGTCCTACCGAGCTCGCTGAACCCGAACCGTAACCCGAGCGTGCGGCGTGTCAACTCAACCGAAATTCCGTCACTCCAAAAATTCTATAAAAATTCCCATAAATTCCATCTTAAATTAAAACACAACTTACCCCAAAGCCGTCAGAAAATTTCCATCCCGAGCCCCGGGATTCCCGTCCGAGCCCCGGAGTCGCCCGAACCGAACGTCCCGCCCCAAATATTAAACTCTACAACCACCTCCGGACGTCTCCACGACTCCAAAACTGCGAACGGCTTCCCAAACTGAGATCTCGAGAGTGCTACCGAGCCCGCTGTACGTCCCGAGGCGACCGACAACCCCGGCGCGAGAAAAATATTTTCGGCGGAAACGTCCGGGGACCCACACGACCTCAAATACGGAGGGGTTCGCCAAAATGATACTCGGATAGGGCCGGGAGCCGCACGAACGCCAAAAACGTGACCCGCAGGCTAAAACCGGAGCCTCGGGCCACCAGAGTCACAACCCGCTCGGGGTGACTGTAATGACGATGCCCTTAGGTAGTATGTTTACCGTGTAGGCATGTTGTGACCTGACAAGGTTTCTGTCCGTGATCTTAATAGATTAGGATTGAACCGTTTTGACCGGTCGGGGTTGTGTCGATTGTTGTAAGAACTTGGAGTATCTGATAAACATAAACATGAGGGAAAGTATTTCATTAAATGGGACAAAGATTAAACATAGTATGGATGAAGGTCGTTCGTGTGATAGTTGTGAGGGAGTGGTTTTCCGTTGTGCCCCTTAAATTCTAATACGCCCATTCGTACTTGGCGTTGTGTTATGTAGGGGCTTGGGTTTGACCTTGTCGTCGCGTTTGGTGTTGAGACGTTGCTTAAGGGCAAACATTCTGAGGCGTGCGCCTTCGCGGAGTTCTTCCAGAAGGTCAAGCTTTGAGCGAAGGCCCTGGCTATTGGCTTCATTGTTGAAGTTGATAGTCCGTATTGTTGGGAGGTCTGCCTCGATCGGGAGGAGTGCCTCAATTCGGTAGACTAGAGAGAAGGGTGTCTCGCCAGTGAGTGTTCTCAAAGTTGTGCGGTAGTCCCAAAGGACGATTGGTAGTTCCTGTGCCCATCCACCCTTTGCTCCGGTGAGCTGTTTTATGAGTCAGGGTGCGGATGGAGACTTCAACCTGGCCTTTGGACTGTGGATGAGCCACCGGGGCATTTAGCATTTAGATGTTGTTGTCTTTAGTCCATTTCTGCTCTTTATAGCTGGCCAATTGAGTCCTGTTGTCAGTGATTATGGTGCAGGGACTCCCATATCGACAGACTATGTTCTTTTAGAGGAAGTTGATGATGCGGTCAGAGGTTATCTTTGCAAGCAGTTCAACCTCGACCCATTTCGTGAAGTAGTCTACTGCCACTATGCAGAAGCGGAATTGGCCTGGTGCTGTTGGCATCGGGCCGACTAGGTTGAGGCCCTATAGAGCAAAGGGAATGGGGTTTGTGAGTGCGGGTGGCTCTGTAGTGGGGAGCCTTTGAATCCTAGAGTTGATTTGGCGTTAATAACATTTTTGTACCATCGATGTTGCATCTTTCTTCAGTGTGTGCCAATTGTATCCCAGGCGCAAGATGTTGTGAGCCAGTGCGTTCGATGCAATGTGGGCACCGCAGGTGCCTTGATTTATGCATTCGAGTACTATGTGCCCTTCTAATGTGCTAAGGCAGCGTTGGAGCGTAGATGAGTATCCGCGATGCCATAGGAGATCATTGATGAGTACAAATCTCGTTGCGCGAGTGCGGGGCTTATTGTCATGCGCATCGCCTTTTTTGGTTTTCTTGAGTTGGGTTATGGTTGTGGTTCTCCAGTCATCTGGCTTATCCAGAACACCGGTGATGGTACCGATGTCCATAGGTTCGCCGACTGACGGTTTTGTGAGGGTCTCACAAGCTTAGTGGGTCTTTCCTTTTGATAGCGAATTAGCTTTCACGTTTTCTGAGCGTGGGTTGTGAATGAAGATGACCTTTGTTTGTAGGTATGCCATCATCCGACTCATCACCACCACCTCCTTCACAACTAAAGTTGCATGAAGCCATTGAGAGACTCACTCAAAAGATGGAGGATATGGGTGCACAACTTGCATCCACAAGTGAGAAAGTTGCAAGAATGGAGGTGACACAAGGGAAGCAAGCCGAAGCTTCCCAAGTGTATGATGAACCAAGAGCAACCAAGGACCAAGGAGGGACTTCCCAAATGCCTTTCAATCCGCCACAAAGGCCCTCTTCTAACACTCCTCATAACCGGCCCTTCTCTGACACAAGGATGGGTCGAGTTGTGGAAGAGATTCCGGATAGTCAAGAAGATGAATACTATGAAGAGCCTTCCTTGAGGAGACCAAGGAGGAAAATCTTTCAAGATAGGGCACAAGCAATAGCCTATCTTGAAGAGGAGGAGGAGGCCGAAATAGCTCATGTGCATAGAGGTTTCAACTGAAACCTTGGAGAGAGAGGCCAAGCTCGGGATCAACAAGCTCTCAACAACTTGAAGTTGCAAGTGCCTCCATTCTATGGCACTAGCAATCCGGAAGAACACCTCATTTGTGTGAGCAAGACCGAAAGAGTCTTTGATATGATGGGTTACAATGACACAACCAAGGTGAAGTTAGCCATCATTGAGTTTCAAGATTATGCTCTCATTTGGTGGGAGCAAGAACACCAAACAAGAGCTAGGAACCGAGAAGCTCCCATTGACACTTGGGAAGAGCTCAAACAAGCTATGAGAGTTCGGTTTGTACCAAGCTATTATGATAGAGAATGTTGTCAAAGATTGCAACATCTTACTCAAGGCAACCTAAGTGTGGAGGATTACCAAAAGGATCTTGAAAGTGCCTTGATGAGAGCCAATGTCAAAGAAAACAATGAGGCAAGGATGGCAAGGTTCTTGTACTGATTGAGGATGATATCTCCAAAATGGTGGAGCTTTGTGACTACAAGGATTACCAAGACCTTGTGAATAAAGCCATAAGAGTGGAGAAGCAAATGAAGAAAGGGAGTTCCTACCACTCCTACTACACTCCCAACCGAACCCAATGGATCAAACCGACCCCTCCCCACAAGCCAACCACATCCAAACCGAACCATCCTCCCTCCACAAGACCACCACCTCACCAAAACTTCCCAAATCCAAAACCACAAGTCCACACCAACACTCACCCGAAACCAAACACTCACCCCAAACCTTATGGAGATGGTCCTCATCAAACACGGAGCATTGAAAGTTTCAAGTGCCTAGGAAAGGGGCACTATGCAAGAGATTTGGTACACTACCCAAGCAAACGCGTCCTCGCGTCGCATCAGAACTATACAAGGCCCCGCATATCTCACCCTTGCGGCCTCCAGTCTCGCATTCGCGAGGTCTCCAGTCTCGCCTTCGCGAGGTCACCAATCTCACCTGCGCGAGATCTTGCCCTCACGGGCCTTAAGCCTCGCCTTGGCGATGTCTCACACTCGCCTTTGCGTCTCTTAGGCCTGCGCGGGTTGCCCTCGCGGTCTCAGGTATCGCCCTTGCGATCTCACTCGCCTTCGCAGGTCTCACTCCCGCAGCCTCAACTCGCATTCGCGAGGACTCTCTTGCCTATACCGGCCTTGCCTGAGATAAGGCCCTTATACTCAGGTTCGTGCGACCCTCACTCCTTATTTGGCTATATTCTATCTCGGGCCTTCGCCCCTTGCAGGCCTTCGCCTGCCACTTGCTCCACTTGGAGATAGCTCACTTGGTCATCTGACATTAAGGAGGTCAGCACGAGTCTGAGTGATCTTCACCAGATTTGTACGCCAAACATTCCCTAACAAGTGAATCTTCTAAGGCGGTTTGCTGAGATCTTCATCATCACAGCCGCCTTATCACCAATCAGTCTAACACAGACTTATCTCCTTACATTTGGCAGACTTGTCAGTCTTGTCTCACAGCCTGTCCAAGGCTTCAACTGGGGGAGGATCTTCTCCTGGCATCTCCTATAAATAGGGGATGTCCACCCTAAACCGGGTAAGCTACACTCAACCGGGATTCCGCTCCTATTCTCGGGAACGAGACTATCTGTTTGGCGCCGTCTGTGGGAACGAAAGAAACAAAAAAGTTCTTCTCGTAAACCCATATTACAAACCACATGTCACAAACGCCACCCGAGCCCGGTTGCGGAGACGGGGGCGCCGGGACTTCGGAAGCGGAAGTCATAAGACACGGAATGGCAGGTCCATCGGGACCTACCATGCGTAGCGAACTCGCAAGGTGATTGTGGGCGTAACCTGAAAATTTCATACATATAACTAAAACATCCATGGTGAGTCCCGCCCCTCGGAAATGGACGAGCACAACACCATCACCATACATACAGTTCATGCATTATTAACAAAGTAAGCCCCGCCCTCCGTGGACGAGTACTTACGCATGCAGCATAGATACACACAGTATTCCTCGAACATAGGGTATCTACCAAGCGCTAAGCGCTCTGAACATACAACAAAATAGAATATATACAATCCTCATATCAAATACCAGTCATCACAACCAGAAAGTATGCACGTGCAGCTACAGAGCCAACCTAAGGCCTACACGTCAGATACCTCGCGTGGGATTCAGACCAAGTCTGCTCCCAACAAAATCCTGGCCAGCAAGGTGCAGCTGCTGCTCAACACAACAAAGATCAGACATAAGTCCACTGAAAAACCGAACCCAAACACAACATTCCACCAAGCACATCCTTGAGCACAACATACCTGAAAATATACACAACAAAAACAGAAGCCTCACGAAACCTACTCATTGGCCGCTTATCGTCTACCTGAAAACCAAAAATGAAACACTAAAAGGGTGAGTCCTCGAAAGGACCCGTAAGGGATTTGGGGTAAGATAAACATATGCAACCCTGCAAAACAGAATGTTAACAGAAAACAGAATACGGAGTACGAAGCATGTACTACACAGATCAGAATCCCGAAGGATGTGCAACTTTAAATCGCCATAACCCTTATACTAAATCAAAACGACAGCCTCCCTCTAAGGGAGTCAGAAGCCGAAGCTCAGACAAAAGCATGGTGCACCAGCTGGGGTAGCGAACCCCAACTGTCGTAGGGTTAACAGACCGAGTATATTCTAAGACATACACCTACAGATCACAGAATGTGCCTTATGGCACATAATTTCCAAAGTACCTGCAAAACAGAAAGTGCCACAAAGCATATACCTATCTTACCAAAACGACAGAACCAAACCCTTACCGCTCAATTCCAGAGTAGTTGACCGATTCTGGACAACTTCTGATTCGTGACCCGAAACCCGAAAACCTCTCTTTTTCAACCTTCTGGACCTCAGAATCTGTCAATTCAAGCTGAATTAGCAACTTTACCAACCACACTACCAAACTACACCCCCGACCAAAATCTGAAAATCCGACAGAATTTTGGTAAAATTCCAGATTTCCGCAGAAACATCAGAATTCAGAACCGACTTAGACAATGCAAGATTATACATTGACAAACACAATTCAACAAGCAGAACTGATCAAATCCAGCAATTCATCAACAAAAGAATCCATCAAAAATTCGGCCATAATTCCTCCTTCCACCGGGGAGATTTTTCCGACGATCAGACAACACATTCCTGCATCCTATCCATCCAATATCAACATATATTAATCACCCAACCATCCAACGGTTCAATTTCATCACACACATATGAGAAATTCGGCCAAAATGTGAATTTTTACCCGGGTTGTGTTTCCGACGATCCAAAGTTACTTTCCTACTCCCTACCAATCCAATATCAACATATATGAAGCACACAACGATCCAACGGTTCAATTTCTTCAAAACTCAGATCTAAACTCAAAAATCCAATTTTCCAATCTTGCTAAATAGGCCACAGAATCAAACCATACCTCAGGCAGACGTAGTACTCGAGCTCCTGATCAACTTTCCAGATGAACTCTCGGGCAAAGGAACGAGTATGGCCACGGATTTAAGCTTGAAAGAACTCATCAATGGTGGAGAGCTCTCGGCCAAACTTAAGAGTGAAGAAGATGAAGTTTACGTGAAAGCCAAAATTTCATATAAATGTGATATTTATAAATGAAGACATGTGCCAAGTACATGTCTTCCATTTATGACATCATCATGATGTCACACACACATCACATAAAAGACAAAGCTTCAAATGCCTCACCAAAATTTCAGCCAAGCCTCCAAGTGACACGTGTCACCGCTCGGTTCGTCCCGAGCCCGAAAACTGCCCGAAACTGAAATTCCCGACCCAGAACATTTTTCCTCGCAGAAAAATGTAAAATATTTCTACACCTCCAAAACTACCTCCCAACTGCGAATCTGATTCCTGGGTTGCTCCCGGGAGCCATTTCTCCGCCCAGAACCCCCGAAAGTCACCCGGGAACAACCCCCCGGCCAGAAAAATTATTTTCCGCGGAAATGTCCGGCACACTACCAGGACACCAAAAAATCAAAAATCAAATCGATCCGAACTCCGGTGAAGATTCTGGAAGCAATCGACCGAGTGCCCGGCCAACCGGCTGGCCCTCGCCGGGGCAGCCATAACATTCCCCCCTCCTTAGAACTCTTGGTCCTCCAAGAGCCCTCTCAACCGCTCATACTGGTCGGGCTATCGGTCCTGAATGTCCTTCTCCGTCTCCCAAGTCGCTTCCCTGTCGGTATGATGTGACTACTGAACCTTGACCATGGGGATCAACTTGCTACGAAGTTTCCTGACATCTCTATCCAGAAAGGCTACCGGTTCTTCCTGATAGGAAAGATCAGGTTCCAGTTGTACCTCCACTGAAACCGTCTGAGTCGGATCCAGAATGCACTTCTTCAACATGCTAACATGGAAGACATTGTGCACAGCAGCATGCACTCGGAGGTAATGCTAACCGGTATGCTACCTTACCGACCCTTCCTAGAATCTCATATGGACCAATATATCGTGGGGCCAACTTGCCCTTCTTCCCAAATCTGACTGTCCTTCGGATAGGTGCTACCTTGAGCCAAACCCTATCCCCAACCTCAAACTCCAGAGCCCTACGGCGGCGGTTCGCATAAGCAGTGGTGCGGTCATTCGCGGTTTTGATCCGTGTCTGTATCAATCTGATTTTCGCCGTAGTCTCCTCAATGAGCTCGGGTCCCAGCTCGACCCTATCAGATGCATCGGTCCAGCAGTGCGGTGTCAAACACCTCCTCCCGCATAACGCCTCATACGGTGCCATACCAATCGTACTCAAAGCTGTTGTTGTACGAGAACTCTATCAAAGGCAAGCTGCTGGTCCCAATCTCCTTCAAAATCCAAAGTACGGCTTCGCAAAGATATCCTCCAAGATTCGAATCACCCGCTCCGACCGCCTGCCCGTCTGTGGGTTATAAGTGTACTCGGATGGAGTCGCGTGCCCAGTGCTTTATGAAAAGCACTCCAGAACTGTGCTGTAAAACGCGGGTCACGGTCAGATACAATGGAGTCTGGTACTCCATGTAACCGTACAACCTCTCTGATGTAAAGTCGGGCAAGCTTCTCCAGAGGGTCTGTCACCCGAATAGGCAGAAAGTGTGCGCACTTAGTCAACCGATCCACAATAACCCAGATGGCATCATGGTGAGACCGTGTCAGGGGCAGTGCAGTCAGAAAATTCATAGTAACATTGCCCCACTTCCCGGACCGGAATGGGTAAAGTCTGCAGTGTCCCCGCCGGTTTACGGTGCTCAATCTTCACTGTGGCATACGGCACACCTAGACACATGTGTGGCAATGTGTCTCCTCATACTAGGCCACCAGAAGTGAGTACGCAGATCCTGATACATCTTCTCACTCCCGGGATGAATACTCAATCTGCTCGAGTGTGCCTCCTTCAGAATCTCATCCCGGAGCTCCCGATCCTCTGGTACATAAAGGCAGTCCCGGAAGTATAGTAATCCCTGCCTATACTGAAATGTCGGTAACAAAGACCCCTTATCTTCCCCAGATAATTTCTTCAACTCCGGATCTCTACTTTGCGCCTCGCGCACCCTGTCAAGCCACTCAGAATGTATGGTAAGTGTGTATACCTGAGCACGCTCCCAGAGCTGCCACCTGTGCCAAAGGCATGTCAAATCTCTCTCCTCGGATCGGTCCCCAACATCTCCTCCCTTGACCAACCCGGTATACTTCCTGCTCAGTGCGTCGGCAACCGTGTTGCCCTTGCCAGAGATGTACTCGATACTACAATCATAGTCCTTAATGTATTCGAGCCATCTGCGCTGCCTCATGTTAAGCTCCTTCTGCGTAAACAGATATTTCAGACTCTTATGGTCGGTAAGAATCTGAAATTTGTTACCAAGCAGATAGTGCCTCCATTGTTTCAGCGCATAAATCACCGCAGCCAACTCCAGATCATGTGTTGGGTAGTTCAGCTCATGCGGTCGCAGCTGCCTCGACCCATAAGCTACCACATTACGCTCCTGCATCAACACACACCCCAAACCGGACGTGGAAGCATCCGTATAAATCACATACAGTAAGCTCGGATCTGGAAGAGTCAGAATCGGAGTGTTAGTCAACTGTCGCTTCAACTCCTGAAAATTCTGCTCACACTTCTCTGACCAGATATATGGCTGACCCTTCTTGGTCATCTGTGTAAGCAGAGATGCCAGAATAGAGAATCCCGGTACAAACCTCCGATAATATCCTGCTAACCCCAAGAAAAGTGACTTCCCAAATCCGAACTCACACTTTGAGAATTTAGCATAAAGCTGATGTTCCCAAAGTGTCTGCAGAACTACCTCGGATGCTCCCGATGCGAGTCCTCATCCCTAGAATATATCGAATATCATCGATAAAGACCACCACAAATGAGTCCAAGTATGGTCGAACACCCGATGCATCAGATCCATGAATGCCGCCGGAGCATTGGTCAGCCCGAATGGCATGATCGTAAACTCAAAGTGTCCATATCGGGTGCGAAAAGTCTTAGGTATGTCCTCTTCCTTCACCCTAAGCTGAAAGTACCCGGATCGGAGATCAATCTTAGAGAAAACTCTAGAACCCCGAAGTTGATAAAAAGATCGTCAATCCTCGGCAACGGATACCTATTCTTCACAAGTAAGGGCATTCAACCGTCTGTAATCAATGCAAAGTTGGGCGTCCCATCTTTTTCTTAACAAAGCGAACCGGAGCACCCCACGGTGAAGTGCTCGGTCGGATGAAGCCCTTCTTCTGTAGTTCCTCCAACTGCTTCTTCAACTCCCGCATCTCTGAAATAGGCATCCGATAAGGAGGAATAGATATCGGAGTAGTACCCGACTGCAGATGGATCTCAAACACAATTTCCCGCTCTGGTGGTAATCCGGGCAACTCCTCCAGAAACACCTGCGGAAAATCCCGAACCACCGGTATACTATCTAACTTCCACCTAGTACCAGCCTCATTCAGATCATAGCATTCTCCTACACCAACTACCGACAGCTGATCCAGAATCTGCAACTCTGTACTGTGCTGTGCGATAGTCAAACCAGTCGGAGCCGTGAGAGGTAGCACCTCTCCAGAAACCATAATGCTACGGGTTGCACAATCAATGTGCACAGAATTCTTGGATAGCCAGTCCATCCCAAGAATTATATCATACTTTGGCGTGTCCAGAACCAACAAGTCTGATACTATCTGATGTCCACCTATAGATATCGTACAACCCCGAACCATCTCATTGGAAAACAGAAACTGACTCCCAGCTTTTACTAAATACATTTGAGGCAAGGTACTAACAGACAGATGCAGAGATGTAACACATTTCTGTGTTACAATGGAAATAGATGCTCCTGTATCAAACAATGCATGAACAGGTATATCATTCAGAAATAAAGTACCTTGCAGAACTCCCTGCTGACTCGAGCCTCCCTGCTGGCTGGTGCCTGCCTGCTGACTAGGTCCTCCCTGATGACTAGGGCCTCCCCTCTCAATATGGAAAACTCGTCCTGCTCTGGGCTGCTGTGGTGGAGGGGGTGGCTGAAGCTGCTGTTGCTGCTGAGGTCTCGGGCCACCATGCTGAAACCCACGCCCTCGCGGCGCGTTGGGCTGTGCCCGAGCCTGCGGACGCTGGAGACTGCCAAAACCCTGTCCCGCAGTCAGAGGGCAATCCCGTACCCAGTGACTGTCGGACCCACAACGTAAACATCGGCCCTCCAGTCGGTAACAAGGTTGGCCAGGGTGATACCTACTGCAAGTCGAACAAGGCCGTGCCGATGGTGCTCCTCCCCTGCCTCTACTAGACTGCCCAGGCCTGTTCGGCCGTCCAGAAATCTGCCGGGGTCCCTGCTGCGTGGAACCCCTCGTACTCCCCTAACCTCGCTGCGAGATGAGGCGACTTTCAACCTCCTCCTGTTCGAGGAGCTGGGCCTTCTGAACCGCCTCCCGATACAAAGTAATATCCAACGGTCTCAGAGCCCACCTGTACTCGGGGCGCAGCCGACGAATAAATCTCTTGGCCTTCTCCTCCTCCATACCATAGTACTGCGGTACGTAGTGGATAAGCCTGTCAAACTCCCGCTCATACTGCGACAATCCTGTCTCCCTGATGAAGCTCATCAAACTGTGCCTGACGCAGATCTCTAGCTGCAGCCCCGATAAATCTCCGATGGAACAGTTGTGTAAACTGCTCCCAGGTAACGTCCAGATCCTGATCGGGTGCTAATCCCGCATTCGCCCTCAGATTACCCTGAAGGCTCCTCCACCAATGATCTGCTCCCTCCTGCAAATTAAACGTGGCAAGGGATACCATCACTGTAGAAGGTAGGTGTAACCTCCGTAGGAGCTTGTCAATCTCCATGAACCACGTCTCATGTGGTACACTACCCAAGCAAACGCGCCCTCGCGTCACATCAGAATCATACAAGGCCTTTGAAGAGGTCTCATCCTTGTGGTCTCCAGTATCGCCTTCGCAAGATCTCATCCTTATGGTCTCCAGTCCCGCCTTCGCAAGGTCTCCAGTCTCACCTGCGTGGGGTCTTGCCCTCGCGGGCCTCAAGTCTCGCATGGGCGATGTCTCACACTCACCTTTGCATCTCTTGGGCCTTCGCGGGCCACCCTAGCGGTCTCGGGTATCGCCCTTGCGACCTCACTCGCCTTTGCGGGTCTTACTCCCACAGCCTCAACTCGCCTTCGCGAGGGCTCTCTTGCCTATACTGGCCTTGCCCAGATAAGGCCCTTATGCTCACGTTCGTGCGACCCTCACTCCTTACTTGGCTATATTTTATCTGGGCCTTCGCCCCCTGTAGGCCTTCACCTGCCGCTTGCTCCACCTGGAGATAGACCACTTGGTCATCTGACACCAACCAGCCAATAAGGAGGATAGCACGAGCCTGGGAGATCTTCACCAGATTCATACGCCAGACATCCTCTGACAAACGAATCACATAAGGCGGTTTGCTGAGATCTTCATCATCACAGCCGCCTTATCTCCAATCGATCGACACAGACTTATCTCAAACACTGTCTAAGGGCTTCAACTAGGGGAGGCTCTTCTCCTGGCATCACTCTATAAATAGGGTGATGTCCACCCTAAATCGGGTAAGCTACTTTCGCCCCACTCCTCTCTTGCTACTTCGAGTATTCTTCTTATCTTTTACTGATTACTCAACAGCAAGCTTGGAGTCTCAAGAACATCATCTTCTCCACCTCTTCAACTGAGAGTCCGGACCTTCCTTAGGAACGGGACTATCAGTTTGGCGCCGTCTGTGGGAACGAAAAACTTATACCATAAACCCATATTGCAAACCACAAGTACCAAGTCATGCCGACTACCCGGAGTGCAAACAGCACGATCGCCGGGGAAGGAGAAATCCTCCCGAGACAAATACGAACAATGATCCACCATCGGAGCCATCTCCGAACAACATTCCCCACGTGGGAAGAACTCTGTTCACTCAATGGAGGAAAGCTCCTCCCACGTTAACCGTAACGTACCCCAGGAGCATAACACTCCACCTCCAAACGCTCCTCCGACGAGCCTTGATCCGGCCGTTCTGCAAACAATCACTGAGGCGGTTGCTTTCAACTTGCGTGAAACACTCGCCACCACTCTTCGGGGCGTTCTGGATAGCGTAGGAACGCTACGGACTAATCAGCCTGAACGCCCAGCTACTCCTCCTCAACAAGTAAGTAACCCCGACCCTTCTTCGTCATTACTTATCGCACTTACTAGACGGTTAGAAGAAGTGGAAAAAAGGGACGAAAGGGCCAGTGTTCATAATATTTCAGGATTGGTCTAGACCACCTCACGGATCCAGCCTTTTCTCAACGGGTTCGAAACCCCTCTTCCCGATCAGTTTCGCCACCCTAAAGCTGGGCGCTTATGATGGCCTCTCAAACCACGATATTCATCTCGGCATTACGTTTCCGCGATGGCAATTGCGAGGGCGGACGACAACACGCTCGTAGAGCTTTCAGCTCCACGCTTCGGGGCCGCTGCCAACTCGTATACCACTCTCCGCGATAAGCGGTTTGATTTCTTTTGTTACGGTCACCCCGAGCGGGTTGCGGCCGGGTGACCGAGGGCTCGGTTTTGGCCTGCGGGTCACGTTTTTCGGCGTTCAGGCGGCTCCCGAGCCCTATCCGAGTATCATTTTGGCGAACCCTTCCGTATTTGAGGTCGTGTGGGTCCCCCGGACGTTTCCGCCGAAAATATTTTTCTGGCGCCGGGGGGTTGTCGGGGTCGTCACGGGCCGTACAGTGGGCTCGGTAGCGCTCTCGAGACCCCAGCATGGGAAGCCGAATGCAGTTTTGGAGTCGTGAGAATGTCCGGAGGTGTTTGTGGAGTTTAATATTTGGGGCGGGACGTTCGGTTCCGGGCGACTCCCGGGGCTCGGGACGGGAATCCCGGGGCTCGGGATGGAAATTTTCTGACGGCTTTGGGGTAAGTTGTGTTATAATTTAAGATGGAATTTATGGGTATTTTTATAGAATTTTGGAGTGACGGAATTTTGGTTCAGGTGGACACGCTCGCACGTCGGGTTTTGGTTCGGGTTCAGCGAGCTCGGTAGGACACTCCGGATTGGTAAATGAACTTCTGAAAAATGTTTTATGAATGTTATAATATTCTGAGGGTTGTGTCCAAGTTTCGTTAATTTTGGAATTCGGTAATTATTTTTGGGCAAAAAGAATTGGAACTTTCGGAAAAATTGGGAGTTAATTTGCAATTGGTTGCAAAATTAATAATAATGAGTATGGGCAGCAGATTTTTTCGGCAGATTTGGGAGAGAGGAAGAGGACACTTGGCTATTTCTTAGTTAAAGTTGGGAGGTATGGGTTTTAAAGTGGAAGAGATATATATATTACCTATATATTTCATAAAATGGGATTATCTCATTTTCTTTTCTTTCTTCTTCTTCTTCTTCTTCTTCTTTCTTGCTGTATCCGCCATTGTGGAGCTCTTCCTCCAAGCTTGAAGTTCTTCATCTTGGCTCAAATCAAAGAGGAATTGGGTCCTTCATGTGGTAAGTTCCTTCCTAAGCTCTCTTTTCTTGCTAGAAACATGAATTAGTGAAGAAAAGAGGAGTTTTTGCAAATTATGGGTTTGTTCTTAGCTACTAGCTAGGATGATTTTCTTCCTCCCAATTTTTAGTATGTTGTTCTTGGGTAGTAGGGACGTGTTAATCAAGTGTTGGATTTTGGAGAACACATCTTGGGTAAAAATCCCTATTTATGGCCGAATTTTGGAAAATTCTATGTTGATGTGTGTTTGTTATCTTGGTTCATGCTTCAAGTATGTTAATCCTAGCATGATTCTAAGCTTATGTATGGATTCAATTTGATGGAAAACAAGTTGGGTTGGAAACCCCCAAATGGCCGATTATGTTTGTTGTTGTTAAATGTTGGATTTTGTTGTTTTGGATGCAATTGGATAGCATTCATGGTTTAGAAGTGAAATTGGTGGTTAGAATGATTAATTGGAAGAGTGAATGGATTGATTTGGAAGTTGGATAAAAATTGGCAAAGGAGCCGAATTATTGGATGATTCTTTTTCTATGTTGGGGTTTGATTTTGGTTGAATTGGATGCTAAGATGGTATTGGGGTTGAATTTAGGTGTGGTTAGAAGTTTGAAACGTTGATTTCGGATAAGAAATGGAAAAGTCACTATTAAGCGGGTTTATCGGAAAATGTCGGGTAATGAAGGGTTTTAAGGTTGGATTTGATCAGTTACGCTTGTGGGATGATGTTTGTCGATGTATAATCTTGCATTGTCTAGGTTGGTTACGAATTACAAGTTTACGTGGAAATCTGGAATTTTACGGAAATTCTGCCGGATTTTTGATTTTGGGGTCGGGGTGTAGTTTGGTAGTATGGTTGGTAAGGTTGCTAATTCAACTTGGTTTGACAGATTCTGAGGTCCGGAAGTTAGAAAAAGAGAGGTTTTCGGGTTTCGGGTCGTGGTTTGGAAATCGTCCAGAATCGGTCAAATACTCTGGATTTGTGAGGTAAGGGTTTGGTTCTGCTATTTTTGGTAAGATAGGTGTATGTTTAGTTTCATTTTACATTACTGCAAGTATTTCGGTATTATATGCCTAGAGCATATTACGTAGTCTGTAGGTGTATGTATTGTAGCATACATTTTGCGGGTATTTGGAAATTTACGCTTTAAGGTACGTTACGTGATAGGTGTATGCCTTGTAGCATACCACATGCATTAACCCTACGTTTGTAGGTGTATGCCTTGTGGCATACTTTGTGCATTAACCCTACGACAGGTTGAGGGTTCGCTACCCAGTGGTGCACCATGCTTCGTAATAGCTTCGGCTTGACTCCCTTAGAGGAGGCATGTCGTTACGATTGGTTATAAGGGTTTATGGCGATTTAGTATCGCACATCCTTGATATTCGATCTGTTTTTATTACATGCACGATGTTACGTATTACATTGCATATATTACGTATATTGCTATCTTTACATTTTGCGGGGTTACATATGCTTATCTTACCCCAAATCCCTTACGGGGTCCTTTTAGGACTCACCCTTTTTGGGTTACTGTTTTGGGTTTCGGTAGACTTGGTAAACAACCAGCGGAGTTGGTTTCCGTGAGGCTTCTGCCTTGGTTGGGTTGAGCGGCAGCAGTACCTTGTGGGCCGGGATTTTGTCTACTTGGTCTGAATCCCGCGCGAGGTATTTTGACGTTTAGGCCTAGGGTCGGCTCTGTAGTTGCATGTGCATACATTATGTTTTAGTGTTGTGATGATTGTATATGTGTGAATACATATTCTGTAATCTTGCATATACTGAGCTTGGCGCTTGCTAGACACCTTAGGTTCTTAGAACTCTGCATGTATCTATGTTTGGTGCTTTAGCACTCGTCCACGGATGGAGAGGCTTACTCTGTTGCTTATGCATGAATTTTATGTTTTGATTTTATTTTAGTTATATGTATGAAATTTTTGTTAGGTTGCTTCCACAATCGTTTCGCCTTCGGGTCCGCTACGCGCGGCGGTCTCGATGGACTGCCTTTTACGTATCACTCCGGCTTCCGCTTCCGGCGTCCGGCGCCCCGCCTCCGCAACCGGGTTCGGGTGGCGTGCGGTGACAAGTTGGTATCGAGCGAGTAAGTGACCATATTGGTCGTCGGTGGTGACTTGTAGTGACGACTATTGTTGTACATTTTATTTTAGAATGGTTTGAGTACGGAGATTGGCCACCTCCTTACTTGAACCACTTCAAAATAAAATTGTGGAACAAAGTTGATCCTTCAAGTTATCACGATAGTTGCAGATTTGAACTCGGGATTTACGGATTACGGTAAAAGTATTACGAGTAAGGGGATTGTGGAAAAGTTTCGGTACGTAAAATTGTGTGTTAGGAAAAGATTTGGTGAAATAAGCATGAAGCTTACGTGATTACGTGAAATGCATGATTTTATCATTCTGAGAAGTAACTTCTGTGTCAAGTACTGCATTGCACTACAGAGCCTTAGAAAACTGCTGCTAGCTTCTGTAGAGATTAGGAGTGACCGATTTTTGTCTGGACTCTGTTTGGTCTGAAATTTTTGAGATATGGTTAACACGCGTAGATAGCGTGATTTGGTACCGGAGGGGCGGGACTGGGATCCCACACCTCCGTGGAATAGGATACGGGTTCAGCGTAACCCAGGGTCTGAACAACCACACTCACCGCCCGAGGTTTAGTGGTCGTAGGGACCCCTCTCTGATTTGGTATTACCGCCAGCCTAGCTGGTTCAGGGGCGGCGATGGCGGGGAAAATCTGTTTATGCCACGGTAAGGGCATTTTGATTAGGTGGTGATAGCGAGACTTAAGCCACTTGCTCGCCATAGTTTTGGGATCGGTAAGTGAGTGACTCGACAAGGGTGGTCACTACGACACCTAGACTTCTCGTCGGTCCTATTAACGACGAGGAGATCGGGGCACCCGATCTGGCGAGGTCAGACTTTTGGAGAGGTTTTAGAGTTTGAACCCCCGAGGTTCAATGACCGAGAAGGGTGCAGGGTAGTAGAGATTTGGTTTGCGGAGTTGACAAACTCCTGGGAGGCTACATTTTCCCCCAGCAGTGCAGCGGGGATGTAGACAGGGATCTGCGTTAGGCACAGTTCGATGAGCTTCATCAGGGAGACAAGATTGTCGGAAAGTTTGAGTGAGAGTTTGATCGGCTGGTTTACTATGTACCGTAGTATCAAGGTATGGAAGAATAGAAGGCTAAGAGGTTTATTCGTCATTGCGCCCGAGTTCAGGTGGGTTTTGAGACCTTTAGACATTACTTTGTTTCGGGAAGCGGTTATTAGGGCTCAACTCCTCGAACAAGAGGAGGTTGAGAGTCGTCTCACCTTGCAATGAGGTCGGGGAGTACGGAGGGCTCCATACAGGCGGGGACCCGGCAGATTTCTGGACGGCCGAGCAGGCACAGGGTAGTTTAGTAGAGGCGAGAGGGAGCACCACCGGCACGACCTTGTCCGATTTGCGGTAGGTATCACTCCGGTTTTGGCGGTCTTCGGCGTCGACACTCTTTGGATACGGGATTGCCCTCTTCTTGTAAGGCTCGGACACGGCCGGGTACAGCGCGCCGCGGCGGCGTGGGTTTCAGCAGGTGGCCCGAGACCTCGGCGGCGGCAGCGGCTTCAGCCACCCCCTCCGTCACGGCAACTCGAGCGGGACAAGTTTTCCATTTTGAGGGGAGGCCCTAGTTATCGGGGAGGACCTAGTCAGCATAGCGGTCAGTACCGGCCAGGCGGGAGGCTCGAGTCGGCGGGGAGTTACTACATGGTACTTTATTTCCGAATGAGATACCGGTTCATGCGGTATTGGATACAGAGCATTTGTTTCCATTGTAACACCGAAATGTGTTACATCTACGTATCTGTCTGTTAGTACCTTGCCTCAAACGTATTTAGTAAAAGCTGCAGGAAGTCGGTTTCTGTTTTCCAATGAGATGGTTCGGGGTTGTACGATATCTGTAGGCGGACATCTGATAGTATCGGATTTGTTGGTTTTTGGCACGCCGAACTATGATATTATTCTTGGGATGGGCTGACTATCCAAGAACTCTGTGCACGTTGATTGTGCAACCCGTACCATTATGGTTTCTGGAGAGGTACTACCTCTCACGACTCCGCGGTTTGACTATCGCACGACACGATGAGAGCTACTGATTACTGGATCAGTATCGATAGTTGGTGTAGGGAATGCTATGATCTGAATGAAGCTGGTATTAGGTTGAAGTTGGATGGTTTACCGTTGGTTCGAGATTTTCCGCGGTATTTCCGGAGGAGTTGCCGGATTACCATAAGAGCGGGAAATTGTGTTTGACATCCACTGCGGTCGGTCTTGCTCCGATATCTATTCCTCCTTATCGGATGCCTATTTACGAGATGCGGGAGTAGAAGAAGCAAGCTGGAGGAATTACAGACAAAAGAGTTTCGTCCGACCGAGCACTTCAGCGTGGGGTGCTCAGGTTACTGTTTGTTAAGAAGAATGATGGGACACTCTGACTTTGTATTGATTACAGACGGTTGAATGCTCTTATTGGGAAGAATAAGTATCCGTTACCGAGGATTAACGATCTTTTTGATCAACTTCAGGGTTCGAGAGTTTTCTCAAAGATTAATCTCCGATCTGGGTATTTTCAGCTTAGGGTGAAGGAAGAGGACATACCTAAGGCTGCTTTCCGCACCCGATTTGGACACTTTGAGTTTACGGTCATGCCATTCGGGCTGACCAATGCTCGGCGGCATTCATGGATCGATGCATCGGGTGTTCCGACCGTACTTGGACTCATTTGTGGTGGTTTTATTGATGATATTCTGATATATTCTCGGGATGAGGATTCGCATCGGGATCATCTGAGGGTAGTTCTGCAGACACTTTGGGAACATCAGCTTTATGCTAAATTCTCAAAGTGTGAGTTCTGGATTCGGGAAGTCACCTTTCTGGGACACATTATATCTGAGCATGGTGCATGCTGTGGATCCGAGAGAAGGTGAGGGCAGTTCGGGATTGGAAACAACCTACCACGGTACGGGAGATCGGGAGCTTCACAGGGTTAGCGAGGATTTTATCGGAGGTTTGTACTTGGGATTTTCTATTACGGCATCTCCGCTCACGCAGATTGACCAAGAAGGGTCAACCGTATATCTGGTCTGATAGGTGTGAGCAGAAATTTTCAGGTGTTGAAGCGGCAGTTGACTAACGCTCCGATTCTGACTCTTTCAGATCCGATCTTACCGTATGTGATTTATACGGATGCTTCCCCATCCAGTTTGGGGTGTGTGTTGGTGCAGGAGCGTTTTGTGGTAGCTTATGGGTCGAGGCAGCTGCGACCGCATGAGCTGAACTAACTGACACATGATCTGGAGTTGGCTATAATAATTTATGCGCTGAAACATTGGAATCAATATCTGTTTGGTAATAAATTTCAGATTCTTACCGACCATAAGAGTCTGAAATATCTGTTTACAGAAGGAGCTTAGCATGAGGCTGCGCAGATGTCTCGAATACATTAAGGACTATGATTGTAGTATCGGGTACATCTCGGCAAGGGCAACACGGTTGCCGATGCTCTGGCAGAAGTATACCGGCTTAATTAAGGGAGGAAATGTTGGTGACCGATCCGAGGAGAGTGATTTGATATGCCTTTGGCACGGGGGCAGCTACGGGAGCGTGCTCGGGTTATTACACTTACCATACTTTATGAGTTGCTTGACAGGTTGCGAGATGCGCATGGTAGAGATCAGTGGTTGAAGAAATTATCTGGGGTAGATAAGGGTTCTTTGTTACCGACGTTTTAGTATGGCAGGGATTGCTATACTTCCGAGACCGCCTTTATGTACCTGAGGATCAGGAGTTCTGGAATGAGATTTCAGAGGAGGCACACTCGAGAGGTTTGAGTATCGAAACCGGCGGGGACACTGCAGACTTTGCCCATTCCAGTCTGGAAGTGGGGTAATGTTACTATGGACTTTCTGACTGCACTGCCCCTGACACGGTCTCGCCATGATGCGATCTGGGTTATTGTGAATCGGCTGACAAAGTGCGCACACTTTCTGCTTATTCGGGTCATAGACCCTCTGGAGAAGCTTGCCGGCTTTACATCAGGAAGATTGTACGTTTACATGGAGTACCAGACTCCATTGAATCTGACCATGATCCGCGTTTTACAGCACGGTTCTGGATTGCTTTTCATGAAGCATTGGGCACGCGACTCCATCTGAATACAGCTTATCACCCACAGACGGACGGGCAGTCGGAGCGGGTGATTCTGATATCGGAGGATATGTTGCGAATCTGTACTTTGGATTTTGGAGGAGTTTGGGACTAGTAGTTGCTTTGATAGAGTTCTCATATAACAACAGCTTCCGGACTACGATTGGCATGACACCATTTGAGGCGTTATGCGGGAGGAGGTGTATGACACCATCTTGTTGGACAGATGCGTCGATGGGGTTGGCTGGGACCCGAGCTTTTGAGGAGACTACGGCGAAGATCAGTTATTACAGCGCGGATCAAAACCGCGACAGCGCACCATGCTTATACGAACCGCCGCCGTAGGGCTCTGGAATCTGAGTTTGGTGGCGAGAATTTGGTGGAGGTAGCACCGATCGGAGGGACGATAAGATTTGATAGGCGGGGCAAGTTACCCCGAATTTTATCGGTTCTCATGAGTTTCTAGAGTAAGTTGTTAGGTTGATCTTTCCCCCAACTGTTTACATTTTACGTGATGTCTTCGGGATAGCCTGTTGTGGATCGGTTAGACTTAGGTTCGGTCTTATGCAGGGTTGTCTGGTAGAAATACCGGCAAGCTGACTCGGGTGCAATAAGATGCACCGGAGGGTGGGACGCCGTGAGGCTCTGTATGGTAGTCTAAACTACCACTCCCGCCGCACCGATACGGTGGTCCGATTGTTCAGGTTAGAGGAATGTTTATATTTTCGGTTGGTAGCGACACTGTCTGGTTGGTTCGAGCTACTCTTGGAGGACCAAGAGTTCTAAGGGGAGAATGTTACGGTCACCCCGGCGGGTTGCGGCAAGGTGACCGGGAGCTCGGTTTTGGCTGCGGGTCACGTTTTCGGCGTTCGAGGCGGCTCCCGAGCCCTATCCGAGTATCATTTTGGCGAACCCTTCCGTATTTGAGGTCGTGTGGGTCCCCGGACGTTTCCGCCGAAAATATTTTTACGCGCCGGGGTTGTCGGGGTCGCCTCGGGGCGTACAGCGGGCTCGGTAGCGCTCTCGAGACCTCAGTTTGGGAAGCCGTTTGCAGTTTTGGAGTCGTGAGAATGTCCCGGAGATGTTTGTGGAGTTTAATATTTGGGGCGGGACGTTCGGTTCCGGGCGACTCCCGGGGCTCGGGACGGGAATCCCGGGGCTCGGGATGGAAATTTTCTGACGGCTTTGGGGTAAGTTGTGTTATAATTTAAGATGGAATTTATGGGTATTTTTATAGAATTTTGGAGTGACGGAATTTTGGTTCAGGTTGACACGCTCGCACGTCGGGTTTTGGTTCGGGTTCAGCGAGCTCGGTAGGACACTCCGGAATGGTAAATGAACTTCTGAAATATGTTTTATGAATGTTATAATATTCTGAGGGTTGTGTCCAAGTTTCGTTAATTTTGGAATTCGGTAATTATTTTTGGGCAAAAAGAATTGGAACTTTCGGAAAAATTGGGAGTTAATTTGCAATTGGTTGCAAAATTAATAAAAATGGAGCATGGGCAGCAGCAGCTGATTGTTTCGGCAGAATGGGGAGAGAGCTAAGAGGACACTTGGCTTGTTTAGTTAAAGTTGGGAGATGGGTTTTAAAGTGAAGAGAATATATATGGGATATATATTTCATATTATGGAATTATTTCATTTTCTTTTCTTTTCTTCTTCTTCTTCTTCTTCTTGCTTGTATCCGCCACCATGGAAGCTCTGCTCCAAGCTTGAAGTTCTTCATCTTGGCTCAAATCAAAGAGGAATTGGGTCCTTCATGTGGTAAGTTCCTTCCTAAGCTCTCTTTTCTTGCTAGAAACATGAATTAGTGAAGAAAAGAGGAGTTTTTGCAAATTATGGGTTTGTTCTTAGCTACTAGCTAGGATGATTTTCTTCCTCCCAATTTTTAGTATGTTGTTCTTGGGTAGTAGGGAGTGTTAATCAAGTGTTGGATTTTGGAGAACACATCTTGGGTAAAAATCCCTATTTATGCCGAATTTTTGGAAAATTCTATGTTGATGTGTGTTTGTTATCTTGGTTCATGCTTCAAGTATGTTAATCCTAGCATGATTCTAAGCTTATGTATGGATTCAATTTGATGGAAAACAAGTTGGGTTGGAAACCCCCAAATGGCCGATTATGTTTGTTGTTGTTCAATGTTGAATTTGGTTGTTTTGGATGCAATTGGATAGCATTCTTGGTTTAGAAGTGAAATTGGTGATTAGTATGATTAATTGGAAGTTTGAATGGATTGATTTGGAAGTTGGATAAAAATTGGCAAAGGAGCCGAATTATTGGATGATTCTTTTTCTATGTTGGGGTTTGATTTTGGTTGAATTGGATGCTAAGATGGTATTGGGGTTGAATTTAGGTGTGGTTAGAAGTTTGAAAGCGTTGATTTCGGATAAGAAATGGAAAAGTCACTATTAAGCGGGTTTATCGGAAAATGTCGGGTAATGAAGGGTTTTAAGGTTGGATTTGATCAGTTACGCTTGTGGGATGATGTTTGTCGATGTATAATCTTGCATTGTCTAGGTTGGTTCTGAATTACGAAGTTTACGTGGAAATCTGGAATTTTACGGAAATTCTGCCGGATTTTCAGTTTTGGGGTCGGGGTGTAGTTTGGTAGTGTGGTTGGTAAGGTTGCTAATTCAGCTTGAATTGACAGATTCTGAGGTTCGGAAGTTAGAAAAAGAGAGGTTTTCGGGTTTCGGGTCGTGGTTTGGAAATCGTCCAGAACCGGTCAAATACTCTGGAATTGTGAGGTAAGGGTTTGGTTCTGCTATTTTTGGTAAGATAGGTGTATGTTCAGTTTCATTTTACATTACTGCAAGTATTTCGGTATTATATGCCTAGAGCATATTACGTAGTCTGTAGGTGTATGTATTGTAGCACTTGTTTTGCGGGTATTTGGAAATTTACGCTTTAAGGTACGTTACGTAATTTGTAGGAGTATGCCTTATGGCATACTGGCATACTGCATGCATTAACCCTACGGCAGGTTGAGGGTTCGCTACCCCAGTGGTGCACCATGCTTCGTAATAGCTTCGGCTTGACTCCCTTAGAGGAGGCTGTCGTTACGATTGGTTATAAGGGTTTATGGCGATTTAGTATCGCACATCCTTGATATTCGATCTGTTTTTATTACATGCACGATGTTACGTATTACATTGCATATATTACGTATATTGCTATCTTTACATTTTGCGGGGTTACATATGCTTATCTTACCCCAAATCCCTTACGGGGTCCTTTTAGGACTCACCCTTTTTGGGTTACTGTTTTTGGGTTTCAGGTAGACTTGGTAAACAACCAGCGGAGTTGGTTTCCGTGAGGCTTCTACCTTGGTTGGGTTGAGCAGCAACAGTACCTTGTGGACTGGGATTTTGTCTACTTGGTCTGAATCCCGCGCGAGGTATTTTGACGTTTAGGCCTAGGGTCGGCTCTGTAGCTGCATGTGCATACTTTACGGTTTTATTGTTGTGATGATTGTATATGTTTATATATATATTACATTACATTGCATATTACGGCGCTTGGCGCTTGCTAGACACCTTAGGTTACGTGAACTCTGCATGTATCTATGTTTGGTGCGTAAGCACTCGTCCACGGAGGCGAGGCTTACTCATTGCTGATGCATGAATTGTATGTTTTGATTTTATTTTAGTTATATGTATGAAATTTTTGTTAGGTTGCTTCCACAATCGCTTCGCCTTTTCGGGTCCGCTACGCGCGGCGGTCTCGATGGACCTGCCTTTTACGTATCATTCCGGCTTCCGCTTCCGGCGTCCGGCGCCCCGCCTCCGCAACCGGGTTCGGGTGGCGTGCGGTGACAAGAAGAGAGCTTGAGGTGCAAATGAAAGTGACGCTCAACTCACATTTATAGAAAAGATCGGGCAGATGAAACGTCAAAAGTCACTCAATCCCTGCCGTCGATTCAAAAGGTGGCAGTTAAGGAGATGAACCGTCACAGATCCCGAGGAGATAATCCCAGATCCGACTTCAATTTCCCGGACATTATAGTACGGGAAACGTTTCTAAAGCCCGAACATTGTTCAGGACAAAAGGAGGAATTCACATCCTCAATTTCCCGGACATTATAGTACGGGAAACGTTTCTGAAGCCTGAACATTGTTCGAGACAAAAGGAGGAATTCACTTCCTCAGTTTCCCGGACATTATAGTACGGGAAACGTTTCTAAAGCCCGAACATTGTTCGGGACAAAAGGAGGAATTCACTTCCTCAGTTTCCCGGACATTATAGTACGGGAAACGTTTCTAAAGCCCGAACATTGTTCGAGACAAAAGGAGGAATTCACTTCCTCAGTTTCCCGGACATTATAGTACGAGAAACGTTTCTAAAGCCCGAACATTGTTCGGGACAAAAGGAGGAATTCACTTCCTCAGTTTCCCGGACATTATAGTACGGGAAACGTTTCTAAAGCCCGAACATTGTTCGAGACAAAAGGAGGAATTCACTTCCTCAGTTTCCCGGACATTACAGTACGGGAAACGTTTCTGAACCCCGAACGTTGTTCGAGACAGAAGGAGGACTTCTCGTCCTCAGTTCCCCGGACAGCAAAGCCCGGAGCACATTTCCAATACCCAAACAGATTTCCAAAACCAAAGGACTCGATTGCGAATACTTCGGAGGAATAACACGCCCGAACAACGAAGATCGCCCGAACCAAGCAATTTCCCAAACATGACCCGCACATTTCAAAATGGATCACGGAGAAAAGAACTTTGGATTCCTCTTAGTCGGCCAAAAGGGCTGAGGGGGACTTGATGGCCGCCAGCCCAAATACGCATAAAAGGCCTATCAAAGGCCCACACATAAGCCCGAAATAAGGGCCCCATTAAAAACTACCATATAACCCGAATAAAGCTTGAGGACTTTCCCGAACCATACTTCCCGAAGGGTATATATGACCTAAAATACATAATCACCTTATATTGAGATATTACAATAATGCCACTAAAACATAGGACTATAAATACATTCACTATTCATACCTAAAGGGGTAACGTTTAACAACGACTCAACACGACTCATCAAATCACCACCTCGGAGGATCACTATTCCTCGACAATAGCGCTCCAGCACAAAAAGTAAACCTAATGGCTTCTGTCAACATCGTGACACGCAAGTCAAACCGGGCGTGGCGATCACGCGCACGGATCAGCCACCGAGGCATTTCATCGAACACTCACCGCGCACGAGGCAAAATCGTACTCGCTTAAAAAAACTGGTGAAGAAAACGAAGAGGCGACGACAACGCACGACACAGCAGCAGAGTTACGAACGGAAAGCCCAACACCACCGCAAAAGCACTTGCAACGATCGCCGAGCAATTCATACACACAGGAAAGCGAAAAAGACTACTCAACACGAAAGCAAAGGAACACGAAGCTAAAAGATAAACAGTTTCATCTTTTCAGGGCTCTTTTATACGCCCACAAAAACGAAAAGGCACTTTTGAAACGTAATCAACTCCTGAAGCGCCACGTGCCAGCACGTCCTAACGGTTAGAAACCTTTTCGCCTTCCGTTTTTATGTCTCCTGCTTTGGCATTAGGGCACATCCCCGCTTTCGTTACACATTTCACGGTCAACAAACGACGCAGCGCCCCGGCCAACTAACACACGGAGTACAGGACCACCGCCCATACTGTCACCGCACGCCGCCCGAGCCCGGTTGCGGAGGCGGGGGCGCCGGGACGCCGGAAGCGGAAGCCGGAATGGAAAGGAGTGGCAGGTCCATCGAGACCCGCCGCGCGTAGCGGACCAGCGGAAAGATTGTGGAAGCAAACTAACGGAAATTTCATGCGTATAACCAAAATAAAATGCAACCATACAAGTCATGCACTAATAACAGAGTAAGCCCCGCCCTCCGTGGACGAGTGCTTACGCACCGAAACACTCATACATACAGAATTCACAGAACCTAAAATGTCTAGCAAGCGCCAAGCGCCGAGAACAGATATAGAACAGAATATACAAATATATATACAGACATACAATCATCACAAAGAAATCAGAAAGTATGTACATGCGGCTACGAGCCAAGCCTAGGACTAAGCATCAAATACCTCGCGCGGGATTCAGATCCAAAAGACAATCCCGGGCTGCAAGGTGAAGCTGCCGCAAAATACAACCGAGGTAGAACCTCACGGAACCCTACTCCGCAGGCCGCTTATCAGTCTACAGAAACCCAAAAACAGAACCCAAAGAAGGGTGAGTCCTAAAAGGACCCCGTAAGGGATAAGGGGTAAGGTAAGTATATGTAACCCTGCAAAACAGAAAGATAGCAATATATGCAACAGAATACGGAATAACGTGTATGTACAGAAAGTAGATCAGAGTCTCGAAGGACGTGCGATTCTAAATCGCCATAAACCTTAATATAAATCGGAGCAGCGACCTCCACTAAGGGAGTCGGAAGCCGAAGCTATCTGAAGCATGGTGCACCACTGGGTAGCGAACCCACAATGCCGTAATATTAATGCACGAGTATGCCATAAGGCATACTCCTACAAACTACGAAATATGCCCAAAGGCATAATACTCCAAATACTAGCGAGCAGTAAACGAAACCAAAACATATACTTAGCTTACCAAAACACGTAACCAAACCCTTACCTCAAAATCCAGTATTGGACCGATTCTCGATAACACCTACACCGTGCCCGAAACTTAGAACTCCTCTTTTCCTAACCACCGAAACTCAGAATCTGCCAAACCAAGTTGAATTAGCATCCTCATCAACCACACTACCAAATTACAACCCCGACCCCAAAACCGAAAATCCGGCTGCAATTTCCGTAAAATTCCAGATTTTCACGAAACGTCGAATTCGTAACCAACCTAGACAAAGCAAGATTATTCATTGACTAACATCATACAATAAGCAGAACTGATCAAACCCAACCTTAAACCCTTCTTTACCCGCCATTTTCCGATAATCCCGATTAATTGTAACTTTTTCATTCCTTAACCGAATTCAACATTTCAAACTTCCATCCACTCCTAAATTCAACCCCAACACCATATTAACATCCAATTCAACCAAAATGAACCTCCAACATTGAAAAAGAATCATTCAAAGATTCGGTTCTTAATCAACTTTTCATCCAACTTCCAAATCAATCCATTCAAGCTACCAAACAACCATTCTAACCACCAATTACATTCCTAAACCATGAATGCTATCCAATTGCACCCAAACAACAAAATCCATCAAGAACATACACTTAACCAATTCGGCCAAAAGGGGTTTCCACCTCAACTTGTTATCCATCAAATTAAATCCATACACAAGCTTAGAATCATGCTAGAACTAACATACTTGAAGCATGAAACAAGATAACAAACACACACCATTTTGGAAAATCTTCCAAAAAATCGGCCAACATAGGGTTTGCTTCCAAGTTGTGTTTTCCAAAATCTAACACTTGATTAACACTCTCCTACCACCCAAGAACAACATACTAAAAGATGGGAGGAAGAGAATCATCCTAGCATGTAGTGAAGAACAAACCCAAAATTCTCAAAATCTCCTCTTTTCTTCATCAAACCTTAATTCCAACATGAAAAGAGTAGAAGGAAGGAAGCTTACCACAACTAGCAACCAATTTCTCTTTGATTTCCACAAAGAAGAAGAAAGTCAAGCTTGGAGATGAGCATCCATGGAGGTTTCGGCAGACTTGGAGAAGATGAAGAAGAAGAAGAAATGAAATAAGTCTTCTTTTATGGAAATAATAAGCCTTATATATTTTTCCCACTTTAAACCCATACCTCCCTTCCTAAATTAAAATAGGACATGTGTCCCATTAATCAAACACACACACACACTTGCTGCCGAAAAAGAGAGGGCTGCTGCTGCTGCCCATGCTGATTTCTTATTTAATTTGCACCCAATTGCAAATTAACTCCCAATTTTTCCGAAAGTTCCAATTCTTTTTGCCCAAAAATAATTACCTAATTCCAAAATTAATGAAACTCGGACACAATCTTCAGAATATTATAACATTCACAGAACATTTTTCAGAAATTCATTTACCTTTCCAGAGTGTCCTACCGAGCTCGCTGAACCCGAACCAGAACCCGACGTGCGAGCGTGACAACCTGAACCGAAATTCCGTCACTCCAAAATTCTATAAAAATGCCCATAAATTCCACCTTAAATTAAAATACAACTTACCCCAAAGCCGTCAGAAAATCTCCATCCCGAGCCCCGGGATTCCCGTCCCGAGCCCCGGGATTCCCGTCCCGAGCCCCGGGAGTCGCCCGGAACCGAACGTCCCGCCCCAAATATTAAACTCTACAACCACCTCCGGGACGTCTCCACGACTCCAAAACTGCGAACGGCTTCACAAACTGAGATCTCGAGAGTGCTACCGAGCCCGCTGTACGTCCCGAGACGACCCCGACAACCCCCCGGCGCCAGAAAAATATTTTCGGCGGAAACGTCCGGGGGACCCACACGACCTCAAATACGGAGGGGTTCGCCAAAATGGTACTCGGATAGGGCCCGGGAGCCGCCTGAACGCCGAAAAACGTGACCCGCAGGCTAAAACCGGAGCCCCGGGTCACCCGGTCGCAACCCGCTCGGGGTGACCGTAACATTCTCCCCCCCTTAGGACTCTTGGTCCTCCAAGAGCTGTATCAACCGCCCAATCTTGCTCGGGGTATCGATCTGAATGTCCTTCTCTGTCTCCCAAGTCGCCTCCCGGTCGGTATGATGTGACCACCGAACCTTGACCATGGGAATCAACTTGCTACGAGTCTCCCGACATCCCTATCCGGAAAGGCTACCGGTACCTCCCGATAAGAAAGATCGGGTTCATTTGTACCTCCTCAACCGGAATCGCAGTCGGATCCGAATGCACTTCTTCAACATGCGACATGGAAGACATTGTGCACCGCTTACAGACTAGGAGGTAACGCCAACCGGTATGCCACCCTACCGACCCGCTCCAGAATCTCATATGGGCCGATATACCGTGGGGCCAACTTGCCCTTCTTCCCGAATCTGACTGTCCCGCGGATAGGTGCTACCTTGAGCCAAACCCTATCCCCAACCTCAAACTCCAGAGCCCTACGGCGACGGTTCGCATAAGTAGTGGTGCGGTCGTTCGCGGCTTTGATCCGCACTTTGAATCAATCTGATCTTCGCCGTAGTCTCCTCAATAAGCTCGGGTCCCAACTCAACCCTATCGACGCATCGGTCCAAAGAATGCGGTGTCATACACCTCCTCCCGTACAACGCCTCATATGGTGCCATACCAATCGTAGTCTGGAAGCTGTTGTTGTACGAGAACTCAATCAAAGGCAATTGCTTGGTCCCGATCTCCTCCAAAGTCTAAAGTACAGCTCAGTAGCATATCCTCCAATATCTGAATCACCCGCTCCATTGCCCGTCGATGCAGCGGGTGATAAGTCTGTACTCGGATGGAGTCGCGTGCCCAGCGCTTCATGAAAAGCCCTCCGAGAACCGTGCCGTGAAACGCGGATCACGGTCGAGATACAATGGAGTCAGTACTCCATGTAACCGTACAATCTCAGCGATGTAAAGCCGGGCAAGCTTCTCCGGAGGGTCCGTGATCCGAATAGGCGAAAGTGTGCGCACTTTGTCACCGATCCACATAACCCGAGATAGCATCATGGCGAGACCGTGTCGGGCGGTGCGGTCGAGAAAATCCATAGTAACATTGCCCCACTTCCGAACTGGAATGGGCAAAGTCTGCAGTGTCCCCGCCGGTTTCGGTGCTCAATCTTCACTGGCGACAAACGGCACACCTAGACACATGTGTGGCAATGTGCCTCCTCATCCCAGGCCACCAGAAGTGAGTACGCAGATCATGATACATCTTCTCACTCCCGGGATGAACGCTCAATCTGCTCGAGTGCGCCTCCTCTAAAATCTCATTTCGGAGCTCCTGATCCTCCGGTACATAAAGGCGGTTTCGAAAGTATAGCAATCCCTGCCTATACTGAAATGCCGGTAACAAAGACCCCTTATCCTCCCCAGATAACCTCTTCAGCCCCGGATCTCTACCTTGCGCCTCGCGCACTCTATCAAGCCACTCAGAATGTATAGTAAGTGTGTATACCTGAGCACGCTCCCAGAGCTGCCACCTGTTCCAAAGGCACGTCAGATCACTCTCCTCGGATCGGTCACCAACACCTCCTCCCTTGACCAACCCGGTATACTTCTGCTCGGTGCATTGGCAACCGTGTTGCCCTTACCGAAGATGTACTCGATCTGCAATCATAGTCCTTAATGTATTCGAGCCATCGGCGCTGCCTCATGTTAAGCTCCTTCACAGAAATGATATTTCAGACTCTTATGGTCGGTAAGAATCTGAAATTTGTTACCAAGCGAATAATGTCTCCATAGTTTCAGCGCATAGATCACTGCAGCCAACTCCACATCATGTGTCGGATAGTTCAGCTCATGCGGTCGCAGCTGCCTCGACCCATAAGCTATCACATTCCGATCCTGCATCAGCACACACCCCAAACCGGATGTGGAAGCATCCGTATAGATCACATACGGCAAGCTCGGATCTGGAAGAGTCAGAATCGGAGCGTTAGTCAACTGTCGCTTCAATTCCTGAAAATTCTGCTCACACCTTTCAGACCAGATAAACGGTTGACCCTTCTTGGTCAACTGCGTGGCGGAGATGCCGAATAGAAAACCCGGTACGAACCTCCGATAGTACCTGCTAATCCCGTGAAGCTCCCGATCTCCGTACCGTGGTAGGTTGTTTCCGATCTGAAGCTGCTCTCACCTTCTCTGGGTCCACGCAGACAGACCATGCTCCGAAATCACATGTCCCAGAAAGGTGACCTCCCGGATCCAGAACTCACACTTTGAGAACTTAGCGTAAAGCTGATGTTCCCAAAGTGTCTGCAGAACTACCCTCAGATGCTCCCGATGCGAGTCCGCATCCCGAGTATATCAGAATATCATCAATGAAGACCACCACAAAAGAGTCCAAGTACGGCCGGAACACCCGATGCATCGGATCCATGAATGCTACGGAGCATTGGTCAGCCCAAATGGCATGACCGTAAACTCAAAGTGTCCATACCAAAGTGCGGAAAGCAGTCTTAGGTATATCCTCCTCCTTCACCCTAAGCTGAAAGTATCCAGATCGCGAGATCAATCTTCGAGAAAACTCTCGAATCCCGAAGTTGATCAAAAAGATCGTCTATCCTCGGCAACGGATACTTATTCTTCACAGTAAGGGCATTCAACCGTCTGTAGTCTATGCAAAGTCGGAGTGTCCCATCTTTCTTCTTTACAAACAGAACCGGAGCACCCCACGGCGAAGTGCTCGGTCGGATGAAGCCCTTCTGCTGTAATTCCTCCAATCGCTTCTTTAACTCCCCGCATCTCAGAAATGGGCATCCGATAAGGGGGAATAGATATCGGAGCAGTGCCCGACTGCAGGTAGATCTCAAACACAATTTCCCGCTCTGGTGGTAATCCGGGCAACTCCTCCGGAAATACCTGCGGAAAATCTCGAACTACCGGTATACTAGCTAGCCTCAACCTAGTATCCGCCTCATTCAGATCGAAGCATTCCCCTACACCAACTACCGACAGCTGGTCCAGAATCTGCAACTCGTGCTATCTTTGTGCGATAGTCAAACCGATCGAGTCGTGAGAGGTAGTACCTCTCCGGATACCATAATGGTACGGGCTGCACAATCAATGTGCATGCAATTCTTGGATAGCCAATCCATCCCAAGAATAACATCATAGTTCGGCGTGTCGAGAACCAACAAGTCCGATACTATCGATGTCCGCCTACGGATATAGTACAACCCCGAACCATCCCATTGGAAAACAGCCGACTCCCGGCGGTTTTACTAAATACATCTGCGACAAAGTACTAACAGTAGTGCGGAGATGTAACACATTTACGTGCTACAATAGAAATAGACGCTCTGTATCAAATAACGCATGAACAGATGTATCATTCAGAAATACAAGACCTTGCAAGACTCCTGTGAGTCGAGCCTCCCTGCTGGCCGGGGCCCTTTCTTGGCCGGGTCCTCCACGATGACTAGGGCCTCCTCGCCGACTAGGACCTCCTGCTCTATCTCGAAAACGCGTCACGCCCTAGGCTGCTGCGGTGGAGGGTGGCTGAAGGCGTGGTCGCTTGAGGTCTCGGGCCACCCCGCTGAAATCCACGCCCTCGCGGCGCGTTGGGCGGTGCCCGAGACTGCGGACGCTGAAAACTACTAGAACCCTGCCCCACCGTCTGAGGGCAGTCCTGTACCCAGTGAGTATCCGACCCGCATCGCAAACACCGGCCCTCCTGCCGGTAACAAGGTCTACCCGGATGGTACCCACCACAAGTCGGACAAGGTCGTGAGGTGGTGCTCCCCCTGCCTCCACTAGGCGCCCGGGTCTGTGCTCGCGTCGAGAACCCTGCCGGGATCCTGCTGCGTGGAACCCCTCGAAGTCCCCCGACCTCTCGCGAGGTGAGGCGACTCTCAACGTCCTCCTGCTCGGAGGCCGAGCCTTGTGAACTGCCTCCCGTAGGTAGTAATATCCAACGGCCTCGAGCCCATCATGCTCGGGCGCGATCGACGGATAAACCTCTTCGCCTTCTCCTCCTCCATACCGTGGTACTGCGGTACGTAGTGGATAAGCTGTCAAACTCCCTCTCATACTCTGCGACAGTCTGTCTCCCTGCTGAAGCTCGTCAAAGCGTGCTGCCGCAGATCCCTAGCTGCAGCCCCGATGAACCTCCGATGGAACAGTGTATGCTGCTCCCAAGTGACATCCACCTCCCGACCGGGTGCCGGCCCCGCATTCGCCCTCGGGCGCCCAAGGCTCCTCCACCAATGATCTGCTCCCTCCTGCAGTTGAACGTGGCAAGGGATACCATCACCGTGGAAGGTAAGTGTAACCTCCCGGGAGCTTATCGATCTCCATGAACCAGTCTCCGCTGCCTCGGGACCTCCTTGCCATCAAACTTCCTAGGGTTCAGCCGCTGGAACCTCTCGATAAACGGACATCATCGGAATCGAGTGATGCCCCAAACCTCCCGTCGTCGGTGGGTCCGGCCAGGTGGTATCGAATCCAACTCAATAACCCTCCGTCGGCTGTCGAGGGGCTGATGTGTCTCTGGTCGAGCGATCGGAGGCGAGCTACGGAGCTACGCTCTGGTCGTATCCTCCGAGATCGCGGGTTCCTGCGCTCCGCGTCCTCCTCCGACTCACTCTCAGATCGGGCCCGTACATGAGTGTGGGTGGTAGTCCGGGTGTGGCTACTCACTCTCCCATCAGTATGCACAGACGGTGCCACGACCGAATCCTCCTGTACCTGAGACTGTACCGGAACCTGCTCCGGTACTAGTGTCCTCAACAACTGCTGGACCTGCTCCAGCACATGAACCAAAGCAGTGGTAGACCCACGACCTGCTGCACAACCGTGGCGGGGTATGTACCCGCTCGCTCGAAATGCCCCCTGTCTCTGCTCTCTCCCTCTCGGAGGTGTGGGATTACGGTCCCCTCCCTCCGGTCGTAAATCACGCTGTCGGCGCGTGTTAACCATTCTGAAACATTTCGGACCAAACGAGTCCAAAACAATCAGTTACCTCTAATCCCTACAGAAACTAGCAGCAGCTTTCTAAGGCTCTGTAGTGCAATGCTGTTCTTAACTCAGTTGTTATTTTGCAAAATGATAAAATCATGCATTTCACAGAATCACAGAAGCAATTCATGCTTATTTCACCAAATCTTTTCCTAACACACAATTTTACGTACCTAAAACTTTTCCACAATCCTTTACTTGTAACACATTTACGAGTTCCGAAGTTCGATTCCGTACTCTGCAACCACCAGGATAACTTGAAGGACCAAACTTTGCTCCACAATTTTATTTTGAAGTGGTTTGAGTAAGGAGGTGGCCAATCTCCGTACCAAACCATTCTAAAATAAAATGTAGAACAATAGTTGTCACTACAAGTCACCACTGACGACCAATATGGTCGCTTACCTGCTCTGATACCAACTTGTCACCGCACGCCGCCCGAACCCGGTTGCGGAGACGGGGGCGCCGGACGCCGAAGCGGAAGCCGGAATGGAAAGGGTGGCAGGTCCATCGAGACCCGCCGCGCGTAGCGGACCCAGCGGAAAGATTGTGGAAGCAAACTAACGGAAATTTCATGCGTATAACCAAAATAAAATGCAACCATACAAGTCATGCACTAATAACAGAGTAAGCCCCGCCCTCCGTGGGCGAGTGCTTACGCACCGAAACACACATACATACAGAATTCACAGAACCTAAAATGTCTAGCAAGCGCCACGCGCTGAGGACAGATATAGAACAGAATATACAAATATATATACAGACATACAATCATCACAAAGAAATCAGAAAGTTTGTTCATGCTGCTACAGAGCCAAGCCTAGGACTAAGCATCAAATACCTCGCGCGGGATTCAGATCCAAAAGACAATCCCGGGCCGCAAGGTGAAGCTGCCGCAAAATACAACCGAGGTAGAACCTCACGGAACCCTACTCCGCAGGCCGCTTATCAGTCTACAGAGCCCAAAAAAGAACCCAAAGAAGGGTGAGTCCTAAAAGGACCCCGTAAGGGATAAGGGGTAAGGTAAGTATATGTAACCCTGCACAACAGAAGGATAGCAATATATTCAACAGAATACGGAAAAACGTGTAAGTAAAGAAAGTAGAACAGATTCTCAAGGGACGAGCGATTCTAAATCGCCATAAACCTTATAATACATCGGAACGACATCCTCCACTAAGGAAGTCGGAAGCCTAAGCTAATACAGAAGCATGGTGCACCAGCTGGGGTAGCGAACCCACAACTGCCGTAATATTAATGACGAGTATGCCATAAGGCATACTCCTACAAACTACGTAATATGCCCAAAGGCATAATACTCCGAAATACTAGCGAATGCGAAAAACCAAAACCAAAACATATACTTAGCTTACCAAAACACGTAACCAAACCCTTACCTCAAAATCCAGTATTGGACCGATTCTCGGATAACACCTACACCGTGCCCGAAACTTAGAACTCCTCTTTTCCTAACCACCGAAACTCGAATCTGCCAAACCAAGTTGAATTAGCATCCTCATCAACCACACTACCAAATTACAACCCCGACCCCAAAACCGAAAATCCGGCTGCAATTTCCGTAAAATTCCGATTTTCACGAAACGTCGTAATTCGAACCAACCTAGACAAAGCAAGATTATTCATTGACTAACATCATACAATAAGCAGAACTGATCAAACCCAACCTTAAACCCTTCTTTACCCGCCATTTTCCGATAATCCCGATTAATTGTAACTTTTTCATTCCTTAACCGAATTCAACATTTCAAACTTCCATCCACTCCTAAATTCAACCCCAACACCATATTAACATCCAATTCAACCAAAATGAACCTCCAACATTGAAAAAGAATCATTCAAAGATTCGGTTCTTAATCAACTTTTCATCCAACTTCCAAATCAATCCATTCAAGCTACCAAACAACCATTCTAACCACCAATTACATTCCTAAACCATGAATGCTATCCAATTGCACCCAAACAACAAAATCCATCAAGAACATACACTTAACCAATTCGGCCAAAAAGGGGGTTTCCACCTCAACTTGTTTTCCATCAAATTAAATCCATACACAAGCTTAGAATCATGCTAGAACTAACATACTTGAAGCATGAAACAAGATAACAAACACACACCATTTTGGAAAATCTTCCATAATTTCGGCCAACATAGGGTTTCCTTCCAAGTTGTGTTTTCCAAAATCTAACACTTGATTAACACTCTCCAACCACACAAGAACAACATACTAAAAGATGGGAGGAAGAGAATCATCCTAGCATGTAGTGAAGAACAAACCCAAAATTCTCAAAATCTCCTCTTTTCTTCATCAAACCTTAATTCCAACATGAAAAGAGTAGAAGGAAGGAAGCTTACCACAACTAGCAACCAATTTCTCTTTGATTTCCACAAAGAAGAAGAAAGTCAAGCTTGGAGATGAGCATCCATGGAGGTTTCGGCAGACTTGGAGAAGATGAAGAAGAAGAAGAAATGAAATAAGTCTTCTTTTATGGAAATAATAAGCCTTATATATTTTTCCCACTTTAAACCCATACCTCCCTTCCTAAATTAAAATAGGACATGTGTCCCATTAATCAAACACACACACACACTTGCTGCCGAAAAAGAGAGGGCTGCTGCTGCTGCCCATGCTGATTTCTTATTTAATTTGCACCCAATTGCAAATTAACTCCCAATTTTTCCGAAAGTTCCAATTCTTTTTGCCCAAAAATAATTACCGAATTCCAAAATTAATGAAACTCGGACACAATCTTCATCTTGGTACACTACCCAAGCAAATGCCCCCTCAAAAGCTCACACTGATCATGAAGAATTCAGCACACGGAGTATCAGATCATGAAAAGGTCATCGCGCTCCGCGCAAACTCAGTCCTCTGGCTACACACGGAGTACAGGACCCTGCCCATACTCCGCTCTCAGGAGGAGGCATCTTGGTACACTACCCAAGCAAATGCGTCCTCGCATCACATCAGAATTAGACAAGGATCAGCATTACCATCGCCCCCTCCCCACAATGGCATTCTCAAGTCTCGTATCCGCAGGTCTCGCCCTCGCGGTCTCACAGCTCGCCTTCGCGAGTCTCTGATGCCTACACTGGCCCCGCCAGACAAGGCCCCGCTAGACAGGGCCCTCGCCAGATCTCGCCTCCGCAGGTCTCGCCCTCGCCAGACCTCAAATCTTGCCCCGCCAGACAGGGCCCTCGCCCTCGCGGTCTCAAATCTCGCCTCCGCGGGTCTCGCCCTCGCGGTCTCACAGCTCGCCTCCGCGGGTCCCTTATGCCTATACTGGCCCCGCCAGACAAGGCCCTTGCACTCACGGTTTGTGCAACCCTTACTCTTACCTTTATTGGCTTCGCCCCATGCTGGCCTTCGCCATTTCATGATCAACTAGGAGAGACCACTTGGTCATCTGACATCAAGCGACCAATAAGGAAGACGGTTAGCACAAGCCTGAGTGATCTTCACCAGATTCGCACGACATATCCTCTGACAAACAAATTGACAAAGGCGGTTTACTGACACACTCATCATCAGCCGCCTTACACGCTTGTCTCAATCAGCCTGACACACTTTATTGAAAGGCTTCAACTGGGGGAGGCTCTGGCATCTCCCTATAAATAGGGTGATGCCCACCTTAAAACCGGTAAGACACTACACGCCCCCCCACTCCTCTCTTGCTACTCCTAAGTGTTCTCTTTATCTCTTGCAGACCACTTTGAACAGCAAGCTTGGAGTCCTCACAAACACAACACCATCAACAAATTATCTGAGAGTCCGGACCTGCAAAGGAACGAGACTATCAGAGGATGTGTTTGAAGAGCCTTGCAGCCTTCCTCCATATAGGGGAATTGAGCATCAAATTGACTTGATTCTGGGTGCTCCACTTCCAAACAAAGCCGCTTATAGGACCAATCCTCAAGAGTCCAAGGAGATCCAAGCACAAGGCAAGAGTTGCTTCAAAAGGGATTCATGAAGGAGAGCCTTTCTCCATGTTCTGTTCCGGTCATTTTGGTGCCAAAGAGCGATGATATGCTTGATTAATTGAGTGCCAAAGAGCGATGATATGCATGGATTGCCGCCCCATCAACTCAATCACTGTAAAGTATAGACATCCTATCCCTAGACTCGATGATATGCTTGATGAATTGAGTGGTTCATGTGTCTTTTCTAAGATTGATTTGAAAAGTAGTTATCATCAAATAAGAATGAAAGAGGGAGATGAATGGAAAACAACATTTAAGACTAAAATTGGATTATATGAATGGAATGTCATGCCATTTGGATTGTCTAATGCACCTTTTACATTCATGAGATTGATGAATCATGTTTTGAGGCATTTGATTGGAAAGTTTGTAGTTGTCTACTTTGATGACATTTTGGTGTATTCCAAGAATCGTGAAGAGCATATTGAACACTTGAAGCATGTTTTAGATACACTTAGACTTGAAAATTGTATGCTATGTTTGAGAAGTGTCTTTGCTACAAGTGAGGTGAATTTTCTTGGATATGTTGTTGGAAAGCATGATGTGTCGGTTGATGAGAGTAAAGTGGAAGCAATAAGGGATTGGCCTACTCCTAAGTCCATGACCGAGGTGAGGTCCTTTTTGGGACTTGCAAGTTTTTATAGGAGATTTGTTAAGGACTTCTCCACTATTGCCTCCCCTTTACACGAATTAATTAAGAAAAATGTTGTCTTTGAATGGGGCAAAGCCCAAGAGGAGTCTTTTCGTGCTTTGAAGTCTAAATTGATGAATGCTCCCTTGCTTGCTTTGCCTAACTTTGAGAAAGTGTTTGAGGTTGAATATGATGCAAGTAGGATTGGCATTGGTGCCGTTTAGCACCAAGAAGGCCGACCCATTTCTTTCTTTAGTGAAAAATTGAGTGGTGCTACATTGAACTACTCCACTTATGACAAAGAGCTTTATGCTCTTGTGAGGTCACTACAAGTGTGGAGTCATTATTTGTTGCCAAGAGAGTTTGTGATTCACACGGATCACCTCTCTTTGAAATATCTTCACGGGCAAGGAAATTTAAACAAAAGGCATGTTAGGTGGATAGAGTTTATCTAATCATTCTCTTATGTGATTAAGTACAGAAAGGGAAAAGAAAATGTTGTTGTCGATGCTTTGTCTAGGAGATATGCACTTCTTTCTACTCTTGATGCCAAACTTGTTGGATTTGATTGTTTGAAGGATATGTATGAGCATGACCTTGATTTTGATGAGAGATATGCTTCTTGTGCCAAAGGTGGCCGAAATGGTAACTATGTATTTTGTTACGGTCACCCCGAGCGGGTTGTGACTTGGGTGACCCGAGGCTCCGGTTTTGGCCTGCGGGTTATGGTTTTTGGCGGTCAGACAGCTCCCGAGGCTTATCTGAGTAATATTTTCGGGAATTCTACGGGTTTTGAGGGCGTATGGGTTCCCCGGACATTTCCGCCGAAAATATTTTTCCGGGACCGGGACTTGTCACAGGACGTACAGCGGGCTCGGTAGCGCTCCCGGGACCTCGGAAAAGGAAACCGTTTGCATATTTGGAATCGTGGGAACGTCCCGAATCTTTTTACGGAGTATGTTTTTTTGGGATGGGACGTTCGGTCCCGGGCGACTCCCGGGGCTCGGGACGGGAATCCTGGGGCTCGAGATGGAAATTTTCCGACGGCTTGGGTGTAAAGTATGTTATGGCCCGAGACGGATTTTATGGTGATAATCGAGGATTTTTGGATGACGGGATTACTCGGTTAAGCTAGCAAGCGCACACGTCGGGATTTGCTCGGGTTAAGCTGGCGCGGTATGACACTCGAGATTTATAATTTAACATGTGAAACATGATTTGTGTGTGATATGATGTTCCGAAAGTTGTGTTCAGTTTTTGTTCCAATTGGAGAACCGGTTTGGAAGTTACGGTTGGGCTAAATTGCAATTTTTGGGAAAGTTTGGGGATCAAGTTGTAATTAACCCAAAAATCAGCAATTTTTGGAAAAGGAAGAAGAGGAAGTCGGCTGGAAGGGGAGGATAAGGACACTTGTCCTAAATTGATTAAAGATGGAAAAGGAATGAAAAGAAAAGGATAATATATAAAGGAAAAGAAATGGTAAATTTTCTTCATTCTTCTTCTTCTTCTTCCTCTCTCCCAATCCGCCATTCTTCTCTCTTCCAAGCTTCTTGGTGTTCTTCTTTTTTGGAAAGGAATCATCAAAGTTTTGGGCTCAAATCATTGGTAAGCTTCTTCTCTACAAGATTTTGCAAATTGGAAGCATGAACTTGGTTGAAAAAGTGGGTTTAGAAACCGAATTGTGATTACTCTTGACTACTAGTTGTGATGATCTTCTTGTTTCCAAGTTTAAGTATGTTGTTCTTGGTATGGAGAGGAGTAAGAATCAAGGTTTAGATTTTGGAAAAACACCAGCTAAAACCCTAAATGGTCGAATTTATGGTGATTTTCTAAACTTGGGATTTTGTTGTGTTCTTGAATCATGCTTTGGATATGTGGTTCCTAGCATGATTCTAAGGTGTTGTATGGTTTCAATTTAATGGAAAACATGTTGGGTAAGAAACCCCCATTTTGCCGAAATTGTAAGTTAGGGTTTATGATTGGTTTTGGGTTGATTAAGGTGGAATTGGTTAGTAATCTTGCTTAAGATATGAAATTGGTGGTTAAAGTGTGTAAATGGAACCTTGAATGGGTTGAATTGAAGTTTGGTGTGAAAGTTGGTAAATGGCCGAAACTTAAAAGGGAACTTTAGTTATGTTTGTGTTGTGTTTTAGATGAATTGGATGGTGTTTTGGCATTGGGGATGGAATTAGGTGCGTAACGATGGTTGGAACGTCGTTTTCGGATAATGGGAGCAAAATTCACCTTTATGCTTGGTTGCGGAAAAAATGTCTGGAAAGTGGGGTTTAAGGGTTGGAATATGTTTGTGGGTGTATGAATAACGATGTTCTAGCTCGGTTTGTGAAACCGAGCTTTCTGTGGATTTTTGCGGGAATGTGCGGGTTTGGTTTCCGGGGGTTTGTTTTGGTGAGTTCTGACTCATTTGTGGTTGTTCAGCTTGTTTCTGCATTGGTGAAGTTGCATGGGACCTTAAAAGGCAAGTTGTCACGTTTCGAGCCGGGAGCCGGGATTTTCCGGGGTTTGTGTTGCGGAGCGGTTTTTCTGAGGTAAGTGCTCAACTTCTCTCGTTATGCATTCTGGAATGGGACTTTATGTATACCGGGTTTAGTTTAGTCGGGTTCCGGGTTGAGGACGGTGGTTCGGTGATCCCACAACCTGACATATGGTAAGAAATAAGTTTGTAGCTTATTCTGCTTCAAGGCCCGGATGGTCTTGGAGGCCACGGGTTCCTTTTCTGTTCTGTATATCCGCACTAGGTGCCGATATTCTGCTTATACCGTTTGGTATACTCTGTTCTGTTTTGCATATGCATTATGATATGTTTCTGTTCTGTGACGAGACCCGGGATGGTCTTAGAGACCACGGGTGCTCCTTGGTTTGGTTTGGTTTGGTTGTGTCCGCACTGAGGGTGCCGACATTCTGTTCTGCGTATCCGCACCGGGAGTGCCGATACTTCTGTTCTGTGTGTCCGCACTGGAGGGTGCCGACACTTTATGTATATCCGCACCGGGAGTGCAGGTATACTTCTGTGACCTTACGACAGTTTGGGGATCGCGACCCCAGCCGGTACCGTGCTTCTGTTCTGTATATTCTGACCTCTTAGAGAGGGCTGTCGTTCTGTTATTTTAAGGGTCATTCTGGCGGTTGGTGTTATGGACCATGGCTAGATCTTCCCCGGTCCAACCGGCATCGCCATGCGCCCAAACTCACGGACTTCTCCACACCTGGGACTAGCTCAAGTGGTACTCAGACTTCTCCACACCCGGGACCGTGCGTATATGTCACCGCACGCCGCCCGAGCCCGGTTGCGGAGGCGGGGGCGCCGGGACGCCGGAAGCGGAAGCCGGAATGGAAAGGAGTGGCAGGTCCATCGAGACCCGCCGCGCGTAGCGGACCCGAAAACGGAAAGATTGTGGAAGCAACCTACAAATATTTCGCGCATATAACTGAAAATAAAATCAAAACATGCAATTCATGCACTAATAACAGAGTAAGCCACGCCCTCCGTGGACGTGTGCTTACGCACCAAAACTCATATACATACAGAATTCACAGAACCTAAAATGTCTAGCAAGCGCCAAGCGCTGAGAACAGATATAGAATGAGAATATACCAACGTATATACGGACATACAACCATCATAGCAATACGAGAAAGTGTGCATATGCAACTACTGAGCCAACCTTAGAATCTAAGTAACAAAATACCTTGCGCGGGATTCACACCAAGTACACAATCCCGGACCGCAAGGTGCAACTGCTGCAAAACACACCCAAGGCAGAAGCCTCGCGGAAACCTACCCCGCTGGCTGCTTACCAGACCTACCTGAAATCCAAAAACAGAACCCAAAAAGGGTGAGTCCTAAAAGGACCCCGTAAGGGATTTGGGGTAAGATAAGTATATGCAACCCTGCAAAACAGAAAGATAGCAATATACGCAACCGAATACCGAATAACATCCATGTACCAGAAACAGCCCGGAATCCCGAAGGATGTGCGATTCCAAATCGCCATAAACCTTATAATGATCAGGCGAATGACCTCCCACTAAGGGGAGTCGAAGCGAAGCTATTACGAAGCATGGTGCACCAGGTGGGTAGCGAACCCACAACCTGTCGTAGTGTTATGCAGACAGTATGCCATAAGGCATACTCCTACAAACGTAGGATTAATGCAGTATGCTACAAGGCATACACCTACGAGATCACGAAACTTACCTTAAAGCGAAATTTCCGAAATACCGCAAAAGCGAAGTGCTACAATACATACACCTACAGACTACGAATATGCTCTAGGCATATAATACTGAAATTCTGCAATGCAAAAATGAAACTAAACATACACCTATCTTACCAAAAATAGCGAACCAAACCCTTACCTCAAAATCCAGTATTGGACCGATTCTGGATAACACCTACACCGTGCCTCGAAACTTGGCACTCCTCTTTTCCTAACCACCGAAACTCGAGAATCTGCCAAACCAAGTTGATTTAGCATTCTTATCAACCACACTACCAAATTACAACCCCGACCCCAAAACCGAAAATCCGGCTGCAATTTCCGTAAAATTTCCAGTTTTCACGAAGCGTCGAATTCAGACCAACCTAGACAATGCAAGATTATACATTGATAACCAAAATTCAATAAGCGAAATCGATCAAATCCAACCTTAAACCCTTCATTACCCGCCATTTCCGATAAACCCGCTTAATTGCAACTTTTCCATTTCTTAACCAAATTCAACGTTTCAAACTTCTAACCACACCTAAATTCAACCCCAATTCCACTTTAGCATCCAATTCGACCAACATCAAACTCCAACATGGAAAAAGAATCATTCCAATAATTCGGTTCTTAACCAACATTTTACCCAACTTCCAATTCAATCCAAACAAGCTACCAAACAACCATTCTAATCACCAATTTCACTTCTAAACCAAGAATGCTATCCAATTGCATCCAAAACAACAAAATCCAACATTTAACATCAACCTAAAATTCGGCCAAAAGGGGGTTTTTTGACTCAACTTGCTTTCCATCAAATTGAATTCATACACAAGCTTAGAATCATGCTAGGATTAACATACTTGAAGCATGAATCAAGATAACACACACACATCATTTTGGAAATTATCCATAAATTCGGCCAAAATATGAAATTGTAACCGAATTGTGTTTCCGACGATCCAAAGTTATTTACCTACTCCTTACCAATCCAATATCAACATATATGAAGCACACAACGATCCAACGGTTCAATTTCTTCAAAACTCAGATCTAAGCCAAGAACATCAACTTTCCAATATTGCCAAATACTCAACAAATCGAACCATACCTCGACAGACGTAGTACTCGAGTTCTTGATCAACTTTCCAGATGAACTCTCGGGCAAAGGAGCAACTTAGAACAAGATTTTGGAAGCTTTAGAAACTCAACAATGGTGAAGAAAGAAGAAGAAAGTTTCGGCAGATTGATGAAAGAAGAAGAAAACGTTTTACTGCAAGCCAAATATATATATATATATATATATATATATATATATATATATATATATATATATATCCCTTTCTTTTTTCCATCCCTTCTCTTCTTAAATGAGAAAAGGACATGTGTCCCTATCTCATCCCAATTCCAGCCGAAAGTATCAGCTGCCCATGCTCCATAATTTTCCTTTTATAACCAAAAACAAATTAACTCCCAATTTTTCCGAAAGTTCCAATTCTTTTTGCCCAAAAATAATTATCGGATTCCAAAATTAACGAAACTCGGACACAATCTTCAGAATATTATAACATTCACAGAACATTTTTCAGAAATTCATTTACAATTCCAGAGTGTCCTACCGAGCTCGCTGAACCCGAACCAAAACCCGACGTGCGAGCGTGTCAACCTGAACCGAAATTCCGTCACTCCAAAAATCCTATAAAAATTCCCATAAATTCCATCTTAAATTAAAACACAACTTACCCCAAAGCCGTCAGAAAATTTCCATCCCGAGCCCCGGGATTCCCGTCCCGAGCCCCGGGAGTCGCCCGGAACCGAACGTCCCGCCCCAAATATTAAACTCCACAACCATCACCGGGACGTCTCCACGACTCCAAAACTACAAACGGCTTCTCAAACTGAGATCTCGAGAGCGCTACCGAGCCCGCCAGACGTCCCGAGGCGACCCGACAACCCGCCGGCGCCAGAAAAATATTTTCGGCGGAAACGTCCGGGGGACCCACACGACCTCAAATACGGAAGGGTTCGCCAAAATGATACTCGGATAGGGCTCGGGAGCCGTCTGAACGCCGAAAAACGTGACCCGCAGGCTAAAACCGGAGCCCTCGGTCACCCGGCCGCAACCCGCTCGGGGTGACCGTAACATTCTCCCCCTTAGAACTCTTGGTCCTCCAAGAGTAGCTCGAATCACCAGACAGTGTCGCTACCAACCAGAAAATATGAACACCCTCTAACCTGAACAATCGGACCACCGTGCAGTGCGGCGGGAGTGGTAGTTTAGACTACCATACAGAGCCTCACGGCGTCCCACCCTCCGGTGCATCTTATTGCACCCAGTCAGCTTGCCGGTATTTCTACCGAGACAACCCCGCAGACGATCGAACCTAAATCTAACCGATCCACAACAGGCTATCCTGGAAGATACCACATAAAACAGAAACAGTTGGGGGGGAAACCCAACCTAACAACTTACTCTGGAAACCCATAAGAACCGATATAACTCGGGGTAACTCGCCCCGCCTATCAAATCTTACTGTCTCTCTGAACGGTGCTACCTCCAGTCAAATTCTGTCACCAAACTCAGATTCCCGAGCCCTACGGCGACGGTTCGTACCACAGTGGTGCAGTCATTCGCGGTTTTAATCCGCGCCTGTAACAATCTGATCTTTGCCGTAGACTCCTCAAAAAGCTCGGGTTCCAGCTCAACCCCATCAGACGCATTTGTCCAATCGGTATGGTGTCATACACCTCCTCTCGTACAACGCCTCAAATGGTATCATGCCAATCGTAGTCCGAAAGCCGTTGTTGTACGAGAACTCTATCAACGCAATCGCTAGTCCCAAACTCCTCCAAAATCCAAAATACAGATTCGCAACATATCCTCCGATTTCGAATCACCCGCTCCGACCGCCCGTCCGTCTGGGGTGATAAGCTGCATTCGGATGGAGTCGCGTGCCCAATGCTTTATGAAAAGCAATCCGAACCGTCTTTGTAAACGCGGATCACGGTCGATTCAATGGAGTCTCGGTGCTCCATGTAAACGCATAATCTCCCGATGTAAAGCCGGGCAAGCTTCTCCAGAGGGTCTGCGGCCGAATAGGCGTAAAGTGTACGCACTTTGTCACCGATCCACAAAACCCAGATAGCATCATGATGAAACCGTGTCGGGCGGTGCGGTCAGAAAGTCCATCATAACATTACCCCACTTCCAGCATCGGAATGGGCAAAGTCTGCAGTGTCCTGCCGGTTCCTGATGCTCACACTGCTCGAGTGTGCCCCCTCTAAAATCTCATTCCAGAACTCCTGATCCTCCGGTACATAAAGGCAATCTCGGAAGTATAGCAATCCTTGCCTATACTGAAACGTCGGTAACAAATAAATCCTTATCTTCCCCAGATAACTTCTTCAATACCATATCTCTACCTTGCGCTTCGCGCATCCTATCAAGCCACTCAGAATGTATAATAAGTGTAATAACCTGAGCACGCTCCCGTAGCCGCCACCGTGCCAAAGGCACGTCGACCACTCTTCTCGGACTGGTCACCGACATTTCCTCTCTTAATTAAGCCGGTATACTTCCCGCCAGAGCATCGGCAACCGCGTTGCCCTTGCCGAAGATGTACCCGATACTACAATCATAGTCCTTAATGTATTCGAGATATCTGCGCTGCCTCATGCTAAGCTCCTTCGTAAACAGATATTTCAGACTTATGGTCGGTAAGAATTTGAAATTTATTACCAAACAGATATTGATTCCAATGATTCAGCGCATAAATTATTATAGTCAACTCCGGATCATGTGTCGCTTAGTTCAGCTCATGCGGTCGCAGCCTCGACCCGAAGCTACCACAAAACGCTCCTGCACCAACACACATCCCAAACCAGATGTGGAAGCATCCGTATAATTCACATACGGCAAGATCGGATCTCGAAAGAGTCGAGAATCGGAGCGTTAGTCAACTACCGCCTCAACTTCTGAAAATCCTGCTCACACTTATCGGACCCGCACATACGGTTGACCCTTCTTAGTCAACTGCATAAGCGAGATGCCAAATAGAAAATCCCAAGACAAACCTCGGATAATATCCTACTAACCCTGTGGAGCTCTTGATCTCCCGTGCCGTGGTAAGTTGTTTCCAATCCCGAACCGCCTCACCTTCTCTGGATCCACAGACAAACCATGCTCAAATAACGTGTCCCGAAAGGTGACTTCCGAATCAGTAACTCATACTTTGAGAATTTAGCATAAAGCTGATGTTCCCAAAGTGTCTGCAGAACTACCCTCGATGATCCCGATGCGAATCCTCATCCCGAGAATATATCGAATATCATCAATAAAACCACCGTAAATGAGTCCAAGTACGGTCGGAACACCCGATGCACCAGATCCATGAATGCCACGAGCATTGGTCAGCCCGAATGGCACGACCGTAAACTCAAAGTGTCCATACCGGGTGCGAAAAGCAGTCTTAGGTATATCCTCCTCCTTCACCCTAAGCTGAAAATACCCAGATCGGAGATTAATCTTTGAGAAAACTCTCGAACCCTGAAGTTGATCAAAAAGATCGTTAATCCTCTGTAACGGATACTTATTCTTCACAGTAAGAGCATTCAACCGTCTGTAATCAATGCAAAGTCGGAGCGTCCCATCTTTCTTCTTAGCAAACAGAACCGGAGCACCCCACGGTGAAGTGCTCGGTCGGATGAAGCCCTTCTGCCGTAATTCCACCAACCGCCTCTTTAACTCCCCGCATCTCGTAAATGGGCATCCGATAAGGAGGAATAGATATCGGAGCAAGACTCCGACCGCAAGTAGATCTCAAACACAATTCCCGCTCCGGTGGTAATCCGGCAACTCCTCCGGAAATACCGCGGAAAATCTCGAACCAATGGTAAACCATCCAACTTCAACCTAGTACCAGCCTCATTCAGATCATAGCATTCCCTACACCAACTATCGACACTGAATCCGAATCAGAGCTCCTTACCGGGTCAGTGCGATAGTCAAACCAGCCGAGTCGTGAGAGGTAGTACCTCTCCGTAAACCATAATGGTACGGGTTGCACAATCAACGTGCACGAGTTCTTGGATAGCCAGTCCATTCCAAGAATAACATCATAGTCCGGCGTGTCTAAAACCAACAGATCCGATACTATCATGTCCGCCTACAGATATCGTACAACCCCGAACCATCTCATTGAAAAACAGAAACTGACTCCCAGCAGTTTTTTTACTAAGTACATTTGAGGCAAAGTACTAACAGTCAGATACAGAGATGTAACACATTTCGGTGTTACAATGGGAATAAATATTCCTGTATCCAATACTGCATGAACCGATACCTCATTCGGAAATATAGTACCTTACAGAACTTCCTGCTGACTCAAGCCTCCCCGCTAACTAGGTTCTCCCTGATAACTAGGGCCTCCCCTCAGAAAATGGAAAACTTGTCCTGCTCTGAGCTGCTGTGACGGAGGGGGTGGCTGAAGCTGTTGTCGCTACTGAGGTCTCGGGCCACCCTGCTGAAACCCACGCCCTCGCGGCGCGTTGGGTTGCGTCCGAGACTATGGACGCTGAAGACTGCCAAAACTTAAGTCTTGTAATAATAAGTCATGTGCTTTGCACATGACATCCTTTTTGACATCATAGTGATGTCAACATGACATCATAATCACTAGAAACAGCAAGAGACCAAGTCCAATACTTTCCACTAATCACATTTCGCCAAGTGTCACAGCTTGGCTCGCCCCGAGCCTGAAAACTGCCCGAAACCGTAATTTCCGACCGAATATTTTTCTTCACGTAAAAATGTAAATTATATCCCGACTCCAGATCTTCCTCAAAGCGCAACTGAGTCCCGGGTCACTCCCGGAGCCGTTTTCCGCCCAAAATCCCGAAAATCGTCCGACGGCAACCCCCGGCCCGAAAAATATTTTCCGCGGAAATGTCCTACATCGCCAGACACTAGAAATCGATATCGGGTCAATCCGAACTCGGTTCGAACTGGAAGCACCGACCGGAGTAGCCGTTGGCCCCGGCCAACCGCCTCGAATAGCCTCCTCCAGGAGTTTGTCAATTCCTGCAAACCAAGTCTCTACTACCTCCGGCCCTCCTCGGCCGCTGAACCTCGGGGGGGGATTCAAACTCTAAAACCTCTCCAAAAGTCTGACCTCGCCAGACTGGTGCCCCAGATCTCCTCATCGTTAATAGGACCGACGAGAAGTCTAGGTGTCGTAGTGACCACCCTTGTCAGAGTCACTCACTTACCGATCCCAAAACTATGGCGAGCAGTGGCTTAAGTCTCGCTATCACCACCTAATCAAAATGCCCTTACCGTGGCATAAACAGATTTTCCCCTGCCTACTGCCGCCTCTGAACCCGCTAAGCTGGCGGTAATACCAAATCAGAGAGGGGTCCTTACGACCACTAAACCTCGGGGCGGTGAGTGTGGTTGTTCAGACCCTGGGTTACGCTGAACCCGTATCCTATTCCACGGAGGTGTGGGATCTCAGTCCCGCCCCTCCGGTACCAAATCACGCTATCTACGCGTGTTAACCATATCTCAAAATTTTCGGACCAAACAGAGTCCAGACAGAAATCGGTCACTCCTACTCTCTCTGAAGTTAGCAGTTTTCTAAGGCTCAGAGTGCAATGCGAAGACTTGACACGTGGTTACTTCTCGAATGATAAAATCATGCATTTCACGTAATCACGTAAGCGGTTCATGCTTATTCCACCAAATCTTTTCCTAACACACAATTTTACGTACAAAACTTTTCCACAATCCCCTTACTCGTAACAATCTTACGAAATTCCAGAAATCCCAAGTGCCGAAATCTGCAACTATCAGGATAACTTGAAGGATCAACTTTGCTCCACAATTTTATTTTGAAGTGGTTCAAGTAAGGAGGTGGCCAATCTCCGTACCAAACCATTCTAAAATAAAATGTGCAACAATAGTCGTCACTACAAGTCACCACCGACGACCAATATGGTCACTTACCCGCTCGATACCAACTTGTCACCGCACGCCGCCCGAGCCCGGTTGCGGAGGCGGGGCGCCGGGACGCCGGAAGCGGAAGCCGGAATGGAAAGGAGTGGCAGTCCATCGAGACCCGCCGCGCGTGAACCCACCCAAAACGGAAAGATTGTGGAAGCAACCTACAAATATTTCGCGCATATAACTTAAAATAAAATCAAAACATGCAATTCATGCACTAATAACAGAGTAAGCCACGCCTCCGTGGACGTGTGCTTACGCACCAAAACTCATATACATACGTAATTCACGTAACCTAAAATGTCTAGCAAGCGCCAAGCGCCGAGAACAGATATAGAGCAGAATATACCAACGTATATACGGACATACAACCATCATAGCAATACGTAAAGTGTGCATATGCAACTACAGAGCCAACCTTAGAATCTAAGTAACAAAATACCTTGCGCGGGATTCACACCAAGTACACAATCCCGGACCGCAAGGTGCAATCTGCAAAACACACCCAAGGCGAAGCCTCGCGAAACCTACCCGCCGCCGCTACTGCACCTACCTGAAATCCAAAAAGTAACCCAAAAGGGTGAGTCCTAAAAGGACCCCGTAAGGGATTTGGGGTAAGATAAGTATATGCAACCCGCAAAACAGAAAGATAGCAATATACGCAATGTAATACGTAATAACATACATGTACCGAAACAAATCGGAATCCCGAAGGATGTGCGATTCCAAATCGCCATAAACCTTATAACAGATCGTAACGATGCCTCCCACTAAGGGGAGTCAAGCCGAAGCTATTACGAAGCATGGTGCACCACTGGGTAGCGAACCCACAACTGTCGTAGTGTTAATGCATGCAGTATGCCATAAGGCATACTCCTACAAACGTAGGATTAATGCATGCAGTATGCTACAAGGCATACACCTACGAGATCACGTAACTTACCTTAAAGCGAAATTTCCAAATACCTGCAAAAGCGAAGTGCTACAATACATACACCTACAGACTACGAGAATATGCTCTAGGCATATAATACTGAAATTCTGCAGTAATGTAAAATGAAACTAAACATACACCTATCTTACCAAAAATAGCGTAACCAAACCCTTACCTCAAAATCCAGTATTGGACCGATTCTGGATAACACCTACACCGTGCCTCGAAACTTGGCACTCCTCTTTTCCTAACCACCGAAACTCAGAATCTGCCAAACCAAGTTGATTTAGCATTCTTATCAACCACACTACCAAATTACAACCCCCGACCCCAAAACCGAAAATCTGACAGAATTTCCGTAAAATTCCAGATTTTCACAGAAACTTCGGAATTCAGAACCAACTTTGGCAATGCAAGATTATACATTGATAACCAAAATTCAATAAGCAGAACTGATCAAATCCAACCTTAAACCCTTCATTACCCGCCATTTCCGATAAACCCGCTTAATTGCAACTTTTCCATTTCTTAACCAAATTCAACGTTTCAAACTTCTAACCACACCTAAATTCAACCCCAATTCCACTTTAGCATCCAATTCAACCAAAATCAAACTCCAACATGGAAAAAGAATCATTCCAATAATTCGGTTCTTAACCAACATTTTACCCAACTTCCAATTCAATCCAAACAAGCTACCAAACAACCATTCTAATCACCAATTTCACTTCTAAACCAAGAATGCTATCCAATTGCATCCAAAACAACAAAATCCAACATTTAACATCAACCTAAAATTTGGCCAAAAGGGGGTTTTTGACTCAACTTGCTTTCCATCAAATTGAATTCATACACAAGCTTAGAATCATGTTAGGATTAACATACTTGAAGCATGAATCAAGATAACACACACACATCATTTTGGAAATTATCCATAAATTCGGCCAAAATATGAAATTGTAACCGAATTGTGTTTCCGACGATCCAAAGTTATTTACCTACTCCTTACCAATCCAATATCAACATATATGAAGCACACAACGATCCAACGGTTCAATTTCTTCAAAACTCAGATCTAAGCCAAGAACATCAACTTTCCAATATTGCCAAATACTCAACAGAATCGAACCATACCTCGCAGCACGTAGTACTCGAGTTCTTTGATCAACTTTCCAGATGAACTCTCGGGCAAAGGAGCAACTTAGAACAAGATTTTGGAAGCTTTAGAAACTCAACAATGGTGAAGAAAGAAGAAGAAAAGAAGAAGAAAACGTTTTACTGCAAGCCAAATATATATATATATATATATATATATATATATATATATATATCCCTTTTTTTTTCCATCCCTTCTCTTCTTAAATGAGAAAAGGACATGTGTCCCTATCTCATCCCAATTCCAGCCGAAAGTATCAGCTGCCCATGCTCCATAATATTACTTTTAAAAACAAAAAAAAATAAAATCCCAATTTTTCCAAAAGTTCCAATTCTTTTTGCCCAAAAATAATTATCGGATTCCAAAATTAACGAAACTCGGACACAATCTTCAGAATATTATAACATTCACAGAACATTTTTCAGAAATTCATTTACAATTCCAGAGTGTCCTACCGAGCTCGCTGAACCCGAACCAAAACCCGACGTGCGAGCGTGTCAACCTGAACCGAAATTCCGTCACTCCAAAAATCCTATAAAAATTCCCATAAATTCCATCTTAAATTAAAACACAACTCACCCCAAAGCCGTCAGAAAATTTCCATCCCGAGCCCCGGAATTCCCGTCCGAGCCCCGGAGTCGCCGAACCGAACGTCCCTCCCCAAATATTAAACTCCACAACCATCACCGGACGTCTCCACGACTCCAAAACTACAAACGGCTTCTCAAACTGAGATCTCGAGAGCGCTACCGAGCCCGCCAGTACGTCCCGAGGCGACCCCGACAACCCCGGCGCGGAAAAATATTTTCGGCGGAAACGTCCGGGGACCCACACGACCTCAAATACGGAAGGGTTCGCCAAAATGATACTCGGATAGGGCTCGGGAGCCGCCTGAACGCCAAAAAACGTGACCCGCAGGCCAAAACCAGAGCCCCGGGTCACCCGGTCGCAAACCGCTCGAGGTGACCGTAATAAGATAAGCCTGGAGTCACGAGTTCGAGTCTGGGGAAGGCATGAAACTCCACAACCGGGTCTAGAGAAGTCCGTGAGTTTGGGCGCATGGCGATGTCGGTTGGACCAGGGAAGATCTAGCCATGGTCCATAACAAAAAAGGACTGAAACTGATCATACCTTGTCTCTCGGGTCACACCGACCCGACCTGCTCTGATACCAACTTGTCACGACCACCCCGCCCGGTTACGGAGGCGGAGCCGGCCGCGACGTCGGAAACGGAAACTACGGCGGAAAGCGCGGTAACGGAGCGTTTTGCTCAAATGACGGATTAGTCGATCGACGACTTGCAAACTACAAACTCATATGTGGCAAGTATACGAAATAACCCAACATTTACCAAACAAGCAGTTCATGGTGTACCAAACATTGATCATCGCAACAGAACACAGAAACACAGAACCCACAGAAACCCTGAACCCATTTCATAACATGTCCGGTATAGGCAAGTCGGGGCTCCGCCCACGACTCATAAGACAAAGCAGAACCAACACATATTCCAGAATATACGTCGTATACAATATCATGATCCGAAATACATGCATGTAACTACACCTACAGAGCCACCAAAGTAAACCCTAGAATACCCAGGTGCGGAATCAAGAAAACCTCTCGCCCAGAAGATTCCCGCACGAGGTACTGCTGCTGCTGCTAAAGCACAACCAAAGAGAGGAGAGTTAGTTAACCTTAAATCCAACAGAACTGAGTCAGATACACCAACCAGAAACCTCTACCGGGACTACCCCTTAAACCCGAACAGAACAGAACAGAACGGAGGTTCCGCAAGGGAACTATTAATACCTGAAACCAAAACAGAAAGCACCGCGGATCCCTAGTCCGCAGGCTGCTTGTCAGATCGACCTGAAAGGTGGTAAACAATAAGGGGTGAGTCTTCGGGAGGACCCAGTAAGGGCTGAGGTAAGATACAGTTTGCTTAAGCAGTCGTGAGCCGAACCTGCAAAACAAAACAAAACAAGCACAAATATATATACACATATGCATAACCAAAATACCACCAAATCCCGTATGTCACGGACCATGGCTAGATCTTCCCCGACCATGGCTAAATCTTCCCCGATCGAACCGGCATCGGCATCGCCATGCATCCGAACTCACAGACTTCTCCGCACCATATACACAGAACAAAACCATATAATAATGCATAAGCCAAATAATAGAATATACCAGAAAGATATAAGCAGAATATCGGCACCTAGTGCGGATATGCAGAGCAGAACATAAACCCGTGGCCTCCAAGACCATCCGGGCCTTGAAACAGAACAAACATGCATCTTACCATATGACGGGTCTCGAGGTCACCGAACCACCGCCCTCACCCGGAACCCGCCTCAACCAAACCCGGTATACATGCAAATACTCCCAGAATGCATAACGAGAGAAGTTGAGCCCTTACCTCAGAAAAGCTGCCCCGCAGCACAAATCCTGGGAAAACCTGGCTCCCAACCCGAAAAGTGAAACTTGACTTTTATGGTCCCACACCACTCCGCCAATGCCGAAACATGCTGAATAACCACAAACCAAACAGAACTCATCAAATTAGACCCCCAGAACCAAACCCGCACAATCCCGCACTTTCCCACAAAAATCCACAGAAAGCTCGGTCTTACGAACCGAGCTAGAACATTGTTATTCATACACCCACAAACACATTCCAAACTTTAAATCCCACTTTCCAGACACTTTACCCGTAAACCCGCATAAAGGTGAATTTTGCTCCCATTGTCCGAAAGTGACGTTTCAAACACCAATACGCACCTAATTCCATCCCTGATACCAAATTACTATCCAATTCACTCAAAACACAACACCAACATAGATAAAGATTCGCTTATAGTTTCGGCCTCTCACCCAATTTTCACCAAACCTTCAATTCAAACCATTCAAGGTTCCAATCACTCACTTTAACCACCAATTACACTTCCTAAGCAAGAATGCTAACCAATTTCACCTTAAACACCAAAAATTCAAACATAAACCCTAGCCAAAGTTTCGGCCAAAAGGGGGTTTCTCACCCAACATGCTTTCCATTAAATTGAAACCATAGAAAGCCATAGAATCATGCTAGGAACAACATATCCAAAGCATGATTCAAGAACACAACTCTACACCATTTTAGAAATTCACCCAAGAATTCGGCAATTTGGGGTTTCTTCAACCAAGATGTTTTTCCAAAATCTAAACCTTGATTCTTACTCCTCTACTTCCCAAGAAGAACATGCAAGAGAATCATTAAAACCCATAGCCAAGAACAAACCCTAGTTCCATTTTCTTCCTCTTTTTCCAAAGAATCATGCTTCCAATCTTGAAAAGAGATGAAGGGAGGAAGCTTACCACTTATGGAACCCAAATCCTTGATGTTTCCAACCAAGAAGTGAAGAACAAGAAGCTTGAAGAAGAGCTTCAATGGTGGCGGCACTTGGAGGAAGAAGAAGTAGAAATGAATAAATGTCTAATTATCATAAAACTTATCCCTTTATACTTTCCTTCTTTTCTTTTCCTTTTCTCATCTTTAATTGAAGTTAGGACAAGTGTCCCTTATCACTTTCACTTAACCGACTTCAGCTCTTCTTCTTTTTCTATTATTGTTGTCTTAAGGCCAAATTACAATTTTGTCCCCAAACTCTCCCAAAAGTTACAATTTTAGCCCAACCGCAACTTTCGGACTCCAATTGGTATGAAAACTGGACCCAACCCTCGGGATATCATAATATTCACAAAACATGTTTCAGATGTTTAATTACAAATCCAGAGTGTCCTACCGTGCTCGCTGAACCCGAGCAAATCCTGACGTGCGCGCATAATGACCTGAACCGAAATCCCGTCATGCTAAAATCCACAAATATTATCATAAAATCCGTCTCATGAAATAACATGTCTCACATCAAGCTGTCGGAAAATTTTCATCCCGAGCCCCGGAGTCGCCCGAGATCAAACGTCCCGCCCCAAACAATATCTTCCGTAAAAAGATCCGGGACGCTCCCACGATTCCAAATCCGCAAATGGTTTCCCATTCCGAGGTCCTGGGAGCGCTACCGAGCCCGCTGAAGGTTTCCAGACAAGCCCCGGCCCCCTTCGGCGAACCCATGGCCCCTTGGGATAACCCTTGGCTCCTTCGGCGAACCCATGGCCCCTTGGGAGAACCCTCGGCTCCTTCGGCGAACCCATGGCCCCTCGGGAGAACCCATGGCCCTTTCGGGAAAACCCATGTGGCCCCTTCAGGAGGACACATGGCCCCTTCAGGAGGACACATACAACCACAAATATGCAAGGACTTGCCAAAATGATGTTGGGATAAGGCTCGGGAGCCATCTGACCACCAAAAGCCCGGTTCCGCAGGCCAAAACCGACGCCCCGGGTCACTCGGGTCACAACCCACTCGGGGTGACCGTAACAGTTGGACCGCGTATGATGGGTTCCGGCTCACCTCTGACTCTGCATACATGCATATATATATATATATATATATATATATATATATATATATATATATATATATATATATTTGCTTGTGTTTGTTCTGTTTTGCAGGTTCGGCTTAGTAGAACAAGTACAAACTGTATCTTACCTCAGCCCTTACTGGGTCCTCCCGAGGACTCACCCATTTCTGTTTACCACCTTTCAGGTCGATCTGACAAGCAGCCGGCGGACTAGAGATCCGTGGTGCTTTTGGTTTTTGGTTTCAGGTATTGACAGTTCCATGGTGGAACCTCTGATCTATTCTGTTCTGTTTTGTTTAAGGGGTAGTCTCGGTAGAGGCTTTTGGTTGGTATATTTGAGTTCTGTTCTGTATGATTCGTATACGGTTGACTAACTCTTTTCTCTCTCTTTGGTTGTGGTTTAGCAGCAGCAGCAGTACTACGTGCGGGAATCTTCTGAGCGAGAGGTTTCCAGATTCCGCACCTAGGTATTCTAGGGTTTCTGCTTTGATGGCTCTGTAGGTGTAGTGGCATGCATGTTAGAACACAGATCATGTTGTTTATGGTTTATATTCTGGGATATATTCTGATTCTGTACTGTCTTCTGAGTCGAGGGCGGAGCCCGAGACTTGCCTATATTGGATATGTTATGGAATGGATTCATCGTTCTGTTTGGTATGAGTAATAAATGTTATTCCATGAACTGCATGTTTGGTGATGGTCGAGTGCTCGCCTATTTCAATGGGGCGGGGCTCACCATGGATTGTTAAGTTATTTTGTATACATGCCATGTATGTGTTTTGTAGGTTGCGGGTCATAGTACGATCATTCTGTTAAGTGAGCAAAGTGCTCTCAGGCACCGGGCCTTCGAGAGCAAGACTTTGCGGGCCGGGTGATGGGACCACTGCACGTAGCGGGTTTCGGTAGTACCGTTACCGCGCTTTCCACCGTAGTTTCTGCTTCCGACGTCACGGTCGGCCCCGCCTCCGCAACCGGGCGGGGTGGTCGTGACATATTTGATGGCTTCTTGTTTAAGTTTAAAAGGCTTTGTGTCCCAAGAAGTTCCATGAGAGAAGTCATCATACAAGAAGCGCATGGCGGCAGTCTTATGGGTCATTTTGGTGTCCAAAAGACACTTGATGCATTGAAGAAGAACTTTTATTGGCCGGGCATGAAAAAGGATGTCACAAGGGTTTGTGCAAGGTGCATCACTTGCCACAAGGCAAAGTCCACTCTTCAACCGAAAGGGAAGTACACTCCTCTTCCTTCTCCTACTCACCCTTGGGTTGACATTAGCATGGATTTCATTAGTGGATTGCCTAGGACTTCACATGGACATGATGCTATCTTTGTGGTTGTTGATAAGTTTTCTAAAATGGCACATTTCATTCCATGTCATAAAAGTGATGATGCTTCAAAAGTGGCCGAATTATTCTTCAAGCATGTTGTGAAATATCATGGACTTCCTAGATCAATTGTTAGTGATAGGGATTCTAGGTTCCTTGGACATTTTTGGAGAACCTTGTGGTCTAGGTTAGGAACCAACTTGATGTTCTCTACGTCAAGTCATCCCCAAACCGATGGTCAAACCGAGGTTACTAATAGGACCTTAATCACTATCCTAAGAACAATACTTAGGAAGAATTTGAAAGAATGGGAAAAATGTTTACCTCATGTTGAGTTTGTTTACAATCGTGCATATCACTCATCCACATCACATAGTCCATTTGAAGTAGTGTATGTTTTAATCCCTTAGCACCTTTGGACTTAATTGCATTAAATCAAGATGGTCAAATGGATGTGGATGGTAAAAAGAAAGCTCAACAAATGAAAGACTTGCTTGCTAAGGTACATCAACAACTTGAGAAAATCAATGAAACCTATACAAGAAGGGTAAATAAGGGAACGAAATTTGGAACATTTGATGTGGGGGATTGGGTTTGGTTACATCTTAGGAAAGGGAGGTTCCCACAAGCAAGGAAAAATAAGCTTTCACTTAGAGGGGTTGGACCTTTCCAAATCACAAAGAAGATTAATGATAATGTATATGTGCTTGACATGCCAAGTGATGGAACTTATAATGTGCATGCTACATTTAATGTTTGTGATTTACTTCCTTTTGAAGGTGACATGGAGGACTTAAATCCGAGGTCGGATTCTTCTCAAGAGGGAGGGAATGATGTGGACATCGACCCAACTCCACCACGAGAGTCTCCTAGCCCTTTTCAAGGTCTCAATGGACCTTTGACCCGAGCGCGGTTGAGGAAGATGCATGACAAGCTTCAAGCCTTCATCCGGATCATGGCACAAGGAGAGGAGCGGAATGAGGACCGAGACTGCGCCATCAAGCTTCAAGACATGGGTATCCAAGTAGAAGGACCTCCCAAAGCCATGGAAACCGTCACACTCACCACCCTTGGAACCGAGGAGGAGTCCACGCGCCCCACGCGCTAACCTCCTTTCCCGGACCCGGCACCACCACCTTTAGGATGTTGCACCACCTTCCCAAGCCTTGAAGACACCCGGAAGTGAAGAGCAAGCACGCGGCTGAGCCAACAACGCGCCTTCACGCGCTCCACGCGCCACCACAGGTCTTCCCCACGCGCCTCCAAGTGTTGGCCGACCTTCCCACCCAAAAATCTGATATTTGCACCTTGTTGACTTTAAATTTGAACTCCTTTTATGTAATCTATGTAAAGAGAGGGAAAAGAGGTAGTGGAGGTCTTTGTCCAATAGTTTTGGCTAATGGTTGGGTTTTGCCCACACTTGCCAAACTAGGTAAGATTCCTCCCATCCACCTCCCCATTTTTGGAAGGCCATCATCATCTCTTCCACCTTACATGAAAATGGTAAGATATTTTGAAAGGTGATTACCAAAAGTGCCTAAAACACTTTAGGTAAAGACCTCCACTTACCATCTCATGTTTAAAGGTTGTAAGAGTGTAGAGATGAGCCTTAGAACTCATATTCTCAACCGAATTGTTCTTGAGAGAGAATTTCGGTTTTGGTTCTCATTTCATCAATCCATTTCCCTTGTTCTATGTTTATGGTTCAAGATTCATATCTAGTATTGCTCAATCAAGTAGTTAAGAGGTGCTAGATCCATCTCTACCCCTTGGCACTCAAAATATTGCTTCACCTAGTAGTGAAGAGGTGTTTTGATATTCGCCCGAAAGTTACAAGTGCATGTGTTCACCATTCAAGCTAGATCCTTCGAAAGGTTGATCAATCCATGATCACATCAGATTTCCTCCCTCCCAACTCCATAAGTTGCTCCCTTCACGGGTTGGATACGCGACAAAGGGACCTTTGCCTCCACCAAGGTGTGCTTGTATATGACATTGGCATTGGCCCTTGTGTCCATGTAAATCCTATCGGTGTCCTATCCTGCAATGCGGGCGGTGATGATCAGGGGGTCCAAGTGCGGGACTACCATAGATGTGCCGTCGTGACGATGAATGAAGCGACTCGCAGTGTGATCAATCTGATAGATCTGCCTCATATAGCAGCCCCTCGCAGCTGCGCCTTCGCATTGGGTGATGACGTTGATGTGCCTCCTGGCTTGGTTAGTGTACCAAGGCCTTCGCATAACAACACGCGGGGCCATGCCCTCGCATAACAACAGGCGAAGCCACCCCTTCGCCCAACAGAGTCACTCGCAACACTTAACCGCGATCAAGGAGGGGCAACTAGTGACGGTTAACTAGTGATGGCTAACTGCCACAATGCGCATAAACCTCCCACGTTCACCACTACTGCTTCAGCTTCCTCACTATTCGGGAGCATGAGTAGCCATCCCACTGTCTCAGGTCATGAGGCATCCACGACCTCAACATCTCCTATAAAAAGGAGACTTGAGAAAGTTACACCCTATCTACACTCCTCCACTCCTCTTTCTGCTCCTAAGTACTTTGTTTTCCTCTCTTCAGATCACTCTTCCGGCAGCAAATCGTCGCCTCCAACACTCAATCATCCAGATCATCCCTCAAGCATCTGAGAGCTCAGCCCATTTAGGAACGAGATTATCAACCAATACTGACTTGAGCGTCGAAGTACTAAACAGAGGGCCCCCTCTATTTCCCCTATTTGGTGTTCAGCTCACCATGCTCCCCAATTTGACGTCCAGCAACGTCAGAACCCGCTTAAGACAACACAAGAGAACAGTGGCAGCTGCCACCATAGATCCGCCACCACCACACTTACTCAATACTATGGAACCCCAACAAAATAAAGTAAATCAATAAGAACCTTAAAATTCCCGGTTTATAACATTCAAAACTTAACCTCTTGGGGCGTATTTTTTCCGGTCATCAATGGCGGATTGAGATAAGGGCGATGGAGGCTCTGGGAAAAGGGTTTGACATCAGTGGCGATTTCATATTGAAGTTCGCTAAGGGAGGTGAAGGTGGCAGATTGGTGGCGCTCGATGAGGCTAACAAGAAAGAATCTGTTTTCCCAGGTGGGTTTGTGGCAAAAGGCATTTCTAACGATATCTTGATTGATAAATGAGACCAAATTCGGTTCAAATATGATATTCTCGAGTTCAATCAGGTAGAGCTTTCTAATTTCTCCATGCATTTGCAGTATCTGTTCATAGTTGAGCTTTTGGTCGCATGGGAGTTGTTACATATATCCCATGCTGTTAAATATATTATGGAGTTGTTACATATATTATACTCTGTAGCATCTAGATTTGGTGTAGCATCTGTATTTGGGGAAACCGGTTAAAAAGTCCAAATAAAATGGCCACATCATCAAAAAGCCAGACACGATGGAAATTGTGACGCCACGATGGAAATTGTGACGCCAAATTGTGACGCCAAAGTGGAAATTTTAACGATTAGTGATAAATGAAAATCAAAACCATAAATGGTAGTTGCAAACATGAACCGCTTTTAAAAATAAATGCAAAAATGGTCATTTTACCAAAAAGGGACCTTTTCCCATCTACATATTACCAAAATTGGACATCACGTTTATGCAAGCAGATCCTAGTATGGAATTCAAGGAAGTACACAACTTTTAGCAATTGCAAGGAAGAAAAGCCTCTATATATGCTTTCGGTTTTCACAAAAGAGCATATGTAACTCACTGCAATTCCCTCTTCTTAGTTCTCAAATCTTGACTTGCACAACATCCACCAGTATATGCCATAGATAAGCAAAATTCTATCCATCGTTGTACTTCTCCAACGTTCTCCCAGTTACCAAACCAAAGACATATAAATTGGTGCTTCCACAGTTTCAAAAAAGGATCAGGCAACTGCTTGCATTGCATTTTTGTTTTAACAGAGGATCCACTCACCATCCAGCAACAAGCTTAAATTGTCAAATGCCTCCACGTGCAACTTGACAGAATTACATCAAAATCCTGGAACAGACATGCACAAAACTTTCATCTGTTCGTAGACCGTCATCAGATTTAGTGTTTGTCACGAGAAGACTCACAAGATTTTGCATTGCTAACATTTTCTGTCCTTGATGTAATCAAATGTCCTGCACTTCTATCATACCCCACAGATTCAACACTTCTCTGTTCTCCAACAATAAGAAGCTCCTTTGATTTATCACCATCATCACCTAAAGTAGAAGAGGCTACACTCTGAGCACAACCATTTTCTGAAAACACATTTCATTCTACATTGGTGACAAAGCATGATCCCGGGCTCACGATAGTTCGTTTCTGACTATCAACAATTGAACTTTTGGGATCACCAGAACACAAAAGAAGGGAAACCTTTCCATCTTGAGATGTGTCTCCATTTACACGATCCACAGAAACCATGGCACTGCCAATATTGTCTTCACTATTCGAACACTTGGCTACAGGTGCTGGCTCCATCTTGGCAGCAAGATCCATTTCCCTCTCCTGAGGTTCCTTAATCTTGTCAAAGTTCGGCCTAACCAACCTTCTCCGCTTCTGTTGCTCAGATGAGAGTAATCTTTCCTGTTTTGTTTGACTACTAAAATTTTCATCAACAGTACAGATGTCATGTCTGACATCAGGTAACCCAGCAACTGGTGAAACTTTGTTCTCATTGTCATGATGTATAGAATCTACCATTGTTCTACTAAGAATATGACTGGGTGGGACATTGACCTGAGATACAAAATGATCCATTTCCCTCTCCTGAGGTTTCTTACTTTTGTCAAAGTTCGGCCTAATCAACCTTCTTCTCCGCTTCTGTTGCTCAGATGAGAGAACTTTTCCCTGTTTTGATTCACTAACAAAATTTTCATCCACAGTACAGATGTCATATCTGACTTGGGGTGTCCCAGCAACTGGTGAAACTTTGTTCTCATTGTCATGATGTATACAGTCTTCCATTGTTCTAGTAAGAATATGACTGGGTGAGCCATGAACCTGAGAAACTTTTTCAATTTGGAAAGAGTTACAGGTATCCAAAATTCCGCAAGCCTCATTTTTACTGAAATTTGGTCGTACTAACTTTCTTCTTTTCTGCTGCCCAACAGATGGATCAGTTTCCTGTGCAATTCTGTTACTACCTCCACTCTTTCTATCACACAGGTTTTTACTTGCTCTATTACGACGCCTAAAATTCACAAATGGTACACCACTAGCGTTGTCACTCTTGTTATCATCAATTTCTGAGTTGCCTTCTGTTTCCATCTTAATTAAGGTTGATTCTGACAAATCTGGTGTTTCCTTGAAGCTAAACACAGCTTCTTGCTTTCTATTAAAGCTTTCTGTAGGATTTACATTTGCCAACAATTTGCGTCTTTCCTTTCCCCAGCACTGATTATTATGATGAAGCATAGCCATGACTTCATCCACCGATGTGTCCAGCTTATCACCAATATTGAGAGAGTGATATTTCTTGTGCTTTTGGACCTTTGGAGCCAAAGATAAACGAGAAAACACACTGCCCTGTTGGTGGCCTGAATATGATCTTTCTAAATCTTTATGTACAGCAGGACTGAGTGAATTGTTTCTGTGCAAGGCAAGCGATTTAGGTTTAACGAAACTGCCTTGATATTCGTTTAACATGAGACCATCAGATTGAAATTCTACATTTCTTCCATATGCTGAAAAAGTTTGATCAGAAGTGCCTCGTAAAGCTGAAGAATGACAATTCGAGTTAACTGAAGGACCTAGTAGCTCATGTTGAGTGGAATATTGCCGCAGCTTCTCACTTTTCACCATGTCTTGTATAGTTTCAGAAAAAGTACATGGTAAAGAGGGATCCATGTAAGAAAAGCCTTCAAACGCCTCATTGATCGGCTCTGAAGCCCTAAATTTGTAAGAAGGTGACTCCGGTGAACTGATCTTGCTGTCATTTCTCTTATCATAGAGATCAGTAGTGCAATTACTGGATCTAATTCCAACATCGGTGAGCAACCAAAAGCTTGAATATGAAGGAACAGACTGATTACCAGTGGGGACTGTGAGAGCAGCATGACTGTTATCAGATGCTGGAAACGAACCTAAACCCTGCATAATCCCTAGAGATGGTGAATTATGATTGTGCAGATAAGGTGCATCTGAGTCATACGGTAAGGTGGTGGTAACAACTGCATCCCCATAAAGTGTTTGCTGCGAAAGCATAGAGCCGACGGGCTTAGCTGCATGAAATGTTTCCAATGGCACAGCTGGATCATACTTAAATGAATTATCCTCCAGAGAATACTTGCTCAAATGAGGGGATGGATTCAATTTCCAACTAGAATAACTAGGAAATCCTCTAGACTGTTGCAGAATAGAATCGTTCTCCTTATAGTCTTCACCTTCAAACCAGTCATTTCCTTTGGTACTCATATCCTCAGGAGCTCTTGCGTAGTTGTCTAAAGGATACTCAGCTGGTAGACTCAGTCCGACAGGAGTTTCTACATTCTGTTTCTTGTCTAAACTTCCACTCACTGCACCCAGTCCCCTAGGATCTACATGGAGACCAACATCTTTCAAAGGATCCTCAAAATATGCATCTGAGAAATCTGGTGCAAGTGGGGAGTCCTCTTGATGTTCATAACCAAAGTTTACGTTTGTTGCATGACTATGACCACGGTCCCTTTCATCAATACTACCAACACTAACTGCCTGTTCTTTTCTATAAGTGCCAATAGATCTCTCATAGTTACAGTTGTATTCAGGGCGCATAGTTGGGAATGTTTGACCAAGCTTGTGCCTTTTACATCCACTGGTAACTTGATCGTTCCTGAAATGTCTATCACTAGAAGCTACTTGTCTAAATCTATAATTGGCATGCCCTCTTTCTCGCAAAAGCCTGCCTCCAATTAATTGTCTTGGAGGTCCTTGGCCATCTAATCGTTTCTTACTGAACAAATATAGAAGCTCCCGGACCTGCAGGTTTTACGGAATATTAACTCATCAGGTCAACAGTATTCTTTCATAGCAAATGTAACATTTCTGAGTTTAGAACAGCACCTGAGGCTCAGATAGTCCAAAGCTAAACTTCTTTGGTGAGTAGTAGTTTTCTCTGATAGCCTCACGGAACTCCTTTTCTGACAGAGGCTTACAGTCCCATAAAAGAGAAAATTTTACCTAGGCAAAGGCCAATTAGTTAATCATATATTGTACATTATTGCATTATGCTTTTGGTTGTAGAACCTAAAAATCTTGATTTCTTATAGGATATGCATGACAAAGGAAGAGGAAAGGGAAAGGAAACATTAAGATGCCCATACCTGTGCTGGGAATTGTTTCCTTATAGAACTGAATGCGTGAGGCACAATGTTCATTGCACCATCAGAGCAAGCCAGAAATACACCGTGGAGTTCCCTTCTCTCAAATTCAAAAAGAAATAAAACCATTCCAACTTTAACATGTTCTACAAAGTAAGCATATGAAGATGGAAGGCCAAAGACTTTTTTTCTCAAACATTCTCTTCTTGTCTCATTATTGGACATGAAGATAGCTCCATACTCAGGAATGCTTCCAGGGACTGTTGACTGCTCCTCAAAATCCATTATGCTCTTAAAAGCATGCTGTGTAAAGTAAAATTCAACAAAAGTAATGAAGAATAACCACTAAAAGTCTAAACTGACAAATGAAATAATAAATATATATACATTACTTTCGTTTATGAAGTAAAATAACATACACATATGATGAAAAGAGGGTATAAATGAGTGCAGAAAGTAATGAGAAATTCATAAAAATAATGCATAAAAAGGATCATTTCATGCAATCAATCTCAAATCAGGGATCTCCTTCATGTGTGCATATTATATAGATTCAATCAGAAACCAGAAAAGCAACACGAGAAAAAAGTTTTAATTCCTAAAACAAGAACTGGAGGCTGTGACAGTACACGTATCAGCTACACATTTTAATTTAAATTATCAAAACTTGCACAAAAATGGGTGTTACTTTATCTAAAATTATAGCAGGGTCTCCCAAAAGGTACCACAACACTCTACAATGTTGAATAAAAAGAATCTTTTTAAGAAAAAAAAACGTCTACAGCAGTAAACAGAGTAAAGTGACCAATTACCCACCAAGTGCTATTGCTCCAGATGCTTCAGTCGCTACAACAACAAAATTGTCAGACCGCGGAAACTACTGGGTTCATCAAGAGCAATAAACTTCACCAAAAGAATTTAACCCTACCCACACTAATCCGATTCTAAGCCCTAATCACCGCCAAGTACGAACCCCGAATCCGCAATAAACCTACTGCTAGAATGATAAACCGAAATAAGCAACCTGAACGACAATATCACATTTGTATAGGAATTTTCTTCTCTATTTTAAGCATTGGCGAGAATAATAACACCATTTTCAAATCATCCGACCGATCAAAACCCATATAACCTCGATGATCAACCCTATAAATGATCGGAAAACGGACTAAGAAAACCTTGAAAAGATAATAAAAAAAACAAGCAAAATCCTATCTGAATATAAACCCTCTTCGTCGTCACCTCCAAATTGAATCCGTAATCTAATGACCAGAAATGAGACCGCAGTGAGAAAAGAGATCGTCGATGAACCTGAGAAGAGAGGACGAGATCAAGAAAGTGGGAGCGAGACGGTGCTCCTCCACATGCAGTTATCAGTGTTTGTAAACCGTGCGAGCAAGGGGTTGTTTTGTTTGTTTGGGTTCTTTGGTTTTGTAGCTCAAAAAACCCGCAAAACCGAGAAATCGAACCGAACCGCATGATCCAAAACCAAAAAATTCATGAACCGAAGAAACCGATAATCCGCGGGTTCTAATTTTAGAAACCCGCGGATACCCGAACCGATCCGCATATACATATTTACAAATAAATGATCTAAAATTGCTTACTTCATCTCAATTTTCCTTTAAATTTCTTTTATATTATGTGTGAAAACCCATTTCATACAACAATAATACATGATTTGCAATATTATATTATTGTTCTATTTATGCAAACTACTTTTCTTCATTTTGATGCTCTAGATATGTACATTTATGATGCAAAATTTTACAATATCTCCAAGTAAATTGAAATTTTTTATAGAATAATTATACTTACGAATACCCGTGGATACCCGCGATCCGAACCGCAAAAAACCGTGAAAATCGGGTACCCGCATTTAGGGTACCCGCACTCGGTGGGGCGGATACTGTTTTTCTCACTATCTGCCCCGCCCCGTGCACACCCCTAGTAGCAACGAGGCGGTAGCACGGTTTAAAAAACCGAATCAACCGCATTACCGTCCACATACTGGTTTATGGTTCAATTATTTGGACTACTGGTCCAGTTATCATTCACTATACAGAATTATCATGAAATAATCTAAATATAAAATGATAATGCACATTTTTTATACTAAAATAGTATTCCCTCGATCCCACCAAATATAGAGTATTTGACTTTGCACGGAGATTAAGAAAAGTGGTTGACTAGATGGTAATAAAATAAAGTAAGTATATAAGACAAAAATAACTTTTTGGAGTGGGAAGGGAAATTGAGGGTAGTAAGGTAAAATTGATGTAGAAAAGTTTCATTTTTAGGAAACGTTGGAGTTTTACTAAGATGACTCAAAAAATAATATGTGTGATATTTGCTAGGACGGATGGAGTAATTTACAATATAAATTAGTCATTTTATAAGAATGTAAAAAATATTCTATATTTTACTCTCTCTGTCACACAAAAGTTGTAGGGTTTGACTTTCATGTTTTGTGTTTGAGGTATTTGATTCAAAATATAAGTAAGATATATAATGTAAAAAAATTCAAAAAATATATTTAGAAAATTCATACTACAAATTATGATAATCATGTAAATTATTCAAATTTCTATACCATAACATTGATGAATGAAAATCAAAGATTAAATATCTCAGAAACATGAAAACAAAGTTGACAACCTTTCTGGGACGGAAAGAGACATTAATTATGTAATTAAAAATAATAATTTCAAATAACTGAAAAATTCTTTTTTATGTTTATGTTATAGTTTACAAAATTACTAAAAGATATTATGAGAAAATATTTAAAAAAATTAAGGTGTTAAAAATGAATTTATAAATAAATGTGGAATAAATTAAAACCAGTAATAAAAACTTGGGAGTTTAGGACAAATTTCTTCAAAAAAATACAAATAAAAAAGGCAATCACCGGTTCTTTCGGTTCAACTGGTTTTACCGGTTTTGACCGGTTCTTGACCAAGGCACCTCAAAACCGAACACCGGGCCGGTCATCAAACCGGTTCGCAGTCCGACCGGTTTTCAAAACCATGGGCGGTAGTAGATTAAATTACACGGAGGTGAAGTTATCCAAACATTTAATTTAGGTTTAGGATACGGTGCGCCACTTTAACGTGGTCTCCGTGCACCCATTTCTAGTTAATTTCAAAATTGCCAAAAATGCCATCATCCTCTTCTCAGTGCTCTTCCCTTTGATTTATGTTATCGGATCTTCGGCAAGATTGAACTATCACCCTCCACCTCTCATTTGTAGACTCCGACCACCGTCCCTCCTTCCTCAAGAATGCAACATTGTGGTGTCTAAGCACATCATTTTGGACAGTCAAACAAATGCGCTGGGGCCGGCTGTTGTTTTCACTGGAAGAACTCGGTAGGTGGAATTTGTTGATGGTTTTGTTGATTTTGCGAGAAAGGAAGGGGAATTGGTTGATTTTCTGTCTAATACATCGGCAAGATGTACGATGACTAGTTTGACGTCCTGTTCTTCTTGTACGTATAGAGGCTCTTATCTTGAGCCAGACTCAACGTATAACAACTCTAATTTATTATACTCTGTATGTTTTTTCATCAATATTTTAATAGATAAAATAAAATATTTCATCAAATATATTTTTGAGAAAGTAGAAAAGGAAATAAAGATAGAAAATTCATCTTAGGTATAAAAGGTTGAAAGCTGGTAGACGTCGGGACTTCGGCCGCATTGAGATGTGCTCTTTAGATAGCTTCAGTGCTTCGAACGAAATCCTACTCACAGCATACTCTGAGAAGTAATCGGCCACCGACCTCCTCCATCAAGCAAGCTGCAAAAAGCAAGCTCCAAACAGCCTAGACCCTATAAAGGATTCCGGAAGAGAACAACCAACCAAGAAACAAAGCACACCATAATCCACCAAGATCCAGCAATGCCAATGATGCATCCGAGTCAATTCAGGAATCAAGATAGTGAAGGAAGACTATGAACCTTCCCTACCTAGATACATAGCCCTCACTACTCCAGGTAGGGAGAGCCGTCGATGTTCATCCCTACCATACCGTATGTTACGGTCACCCCGAGCGGGTTGCGACCGGGTGACCCGGGGCTCCGGTTTTGGCCTGCGGGTCACGTTTTTCGGCGTTCAGACGGCTCCCGAGCCCTATCCGAGTATCATTTTGGCGAACCCTTCCGTATTTGAGGTCGTGTGGGTCCCCCGGACGTTTCCGCCGGAAATATTTTTCTGGCGCCGGGGGGTTGTCGGGGTCGCCTCGGGACGTACAGCGGGCTCGGTAGCGCTCTCGAGATCTCAGTTTGAGAAGCCGTTTGCAGTTTTGGAGTCATAGAGACGTCCGAGGTGGTTGTGGAGTTTAATATTTGGGGCGGGACGTTCGGTTCGGGCGACTCGGGGGGCTCGGGATGGAAATTTTCTCTGACGGCTTTGGGGTAAGTTGTGTTATAATTTAAGATGGAATTTATGGGTATTTTTATAGAATTTTGGAGTGACGGAATTTCGGTTCAGGTTGACACGCTCGCACGTCGGGTTTTGGTTCGGGTTCAGCGAGCTCGGTAGGACACTCCAGAATGGTAAATGAACTTCTGAAATATGTTTTGTGAATGTTATAATATTCTGAGGGTTGTGTCCAAGTTTCGTTAATTTTGGAATTCGGTAATTATTTTTGGGCAAAAAGAATTGGAACTTTCGGAAAAATTGGGAGTTATTTTGCATTTGGTTGCAAAATTAGTAAAAATCAGCATGGGCAGCATTTGTGTTTTTTCGGCTGGAAGTGGGGATGATTAATAGGACACTTGTCCTATTTTAATTTAGGAAGAGATGGATGGGCTTAAAGTTAGGAAATTATAATTTGACTTATATTTTCATAAAATGAGTATTACCTCATTTCTTTTCTTTTTCATCTCATTGTTCTTCTCTTTGCTGCACGCCGACTCCAAAGGAGAGCTCACCTCCAAGCTTGAAGTTCTTCTTCTTGGTAGAAATCAAAGAGAAATTGGGTGCTTTGAGTGGTAAGTACCTCCCAAACTTCTCTTAACTCATTAGTTTTGAAGATTAGTGAAGAATAGATGAGTTTTTGCAAATGATGGGGTTTGTTCTTAGCTATAAGCTAGGATGATTCTCTTCCTCCCATCTTTTAGTATGTTGTTCTTGGGTTGTAGGAGAGTGTTAATCAAGTGTTGGATTTTGGAAAACACAACTTGGATGGAAATCCCTATTATGGCCGAATTTTTGGGAAAATTCCAAAATGGTGTGTGTTTGTTATCTTGTTTCATGCTTCAAGTATGTTAGTCCTAGCATGATTCTAAGCTTATGTATGGATTCAATTTGATGGAAAACAAGTTGAGGTAAAAATCCCCAAATGGTCGAAATTATGAGTTGTTGTTCAATGTTGGATTTTGTTGTTTTGGGTGCAATTGGATAGCATTCATGGTTTAGAAGTGAAATTGGTGGTTAGAATGATTAATTGGAAGATTGAATGGATTGAATTGGAAGTTGGATAAAAAGTTGGTTAAGAACCGAATGTTGGAATGATTCTTTTTCAATGTTGGAGTTTCATGTTGGTTAAATTGGATGTTAATATGGTGTTGGGGTTGAATTTATGAGTGGATGGAAGTTTGAAACGTTGAATTCGGTTAAGAAATGGAAAAGTTACAATTAAGCGGGATTATCGGAAAAGGTTGGGTAATGAAGGGTTTAAGGTTGGTTTGGTCGATTCTGCTTGTTGGATGATGTTTGTCAATGTATAATCTTGCATTGTCTAGGTTGGTTCGAATTGATATTTACGTGGAAATCTGGAATTTTACTAAAATTACGGATTTTCGGTTTTGGGGTCGGGGTGTAGTTTGGTAGTATGGTCGATAAGGATTCTAATTCAACTTGGTTTGACAGATTCTTGAGGTTTGGAGGTTAGGAAAAGAGAAGTTCTAAGTTTCGGGTCACGGTGTAGGAGTTGTCCAGAATCGGTCTAATACTGGATTTTGAGGTAAGGGTTTGGTTCTATCATTTTGGTAAGCTAAGTATATGTTTTGGTTTCATTTTCTGCTATATGCCTAGTATTTCGTAGTCCGTAATTTTATGCCTTTGGGCATATTCTGTAGTTTGTAGGAGTATGCCTTATGGCATACTGTCTGTATTAACCTACGACAGTTGTGGGTTCGCTACCCACTGGTGCACCATGCTTCAGTAATAGCTTCGGCTTCCGACTCCCTTAGTGGAGGCTGCTCGATTTATTATAAGGGTTATGGCGATTTAGAATTGCACGTCCTTCGGGACTCCGATCTATTTTCCGTACATGCATGTTATTCCGTATTCTGCTGCATATATTGCTATCTTTCTGTTTTGCAGGGTTACATATACTTACCTTACCCCATATCCCTTACGGGTCCTTTTAGGACTCACCCTTCTTTGGGTTTTGTTTTTGGGTTTCAGGTAGACCTGATAAACGGCCTGCGGAGTAGGTTTCCGTGAGGGTTCTACCTTGGTAGTGTTTTGCGCTGCACCTTGCGGTCCGGGATTGTCTACTTGGTCCGAATCCCGCGCAAGGTATTTTTGATTCATAGATCTAAGGCTGGCTCTGTAGTTGCATATGCACACTTTACTTTATTCTTGTGATGATTGTATTTCTGTATATATTTATAAATTCTCTTCTGTATATGAACTGAGCGCTTGGCGCTTGCTAGACACTTTAGGTATTGTGAACTCAGTATGTATATATGGTTAGGTGCGTAATCACTCGTCCACGGAGGGCGGGGCTTACTCTGTTGTTAAAGCATGAATTGTATGTTTGGTTTTACTTTCAGTTATAAGCACGAAATTTTGTTAGGTTGCTTCCATAATCCTTTCGCTCCTTGGGTCCGCTACGCGCGGCGGGTCTCGATGGACCTGCCATTCCTTTCCATTCCGGCTTCGGGCGCGTGCGGCGTCCTCCATCAAGCCGGCGCTCCAAACCCTAGACCCTATAAAGCCTCCGCAAAGCACACCATAATCCACCAAGATCCAAAGAATGCCGGGCTCGGGTGGCGTGCGGTGACACCGTAAGCCTCCTTGCTCTCTACAAGGCCTAAAAAGGCCCTTTACATACTGCACTGCACACCTAGCACTCCCCGCACACACCATGGAATAACAGGAGCTCTAACAGACCAATAAAAGACACTGACCCGAACAACCAAGAGAACGAGGAAAGGTCTCAGACTCAACTTAGGATAGCCCCAAGCCCATAGATCGAAGTGAATCAAGGCCTGGAAAGGATCGGATAAACCCCATCACAAGGATCAACGGAAGGATCACCGGCGAGAAAATAGCTAGAACGCAGGGCAAAAGCGGATAAGGGTCTAAGAAGATGTGTGATGCCACCGACAGCCATAGTTGTAGTTATCCCTCGGCTAGCAAAGTCACCCGCATAGGAGAATGAACCAGACAATGCATGACTTGGAGCCCTGCCGATGCATCGCCGAGAAATAATCCAAAATACGCAAGGCGGTGCAGGTAGAATAGATGAAGCACGAGTCGTGATCCGAAGAAAAACGCCAGTGTTGGCGCTTTAGAATAGGGTTTGGCAGCGGCGAGAAGAGTCCACGAGGTGCACACCACCAGCGGCGCTCCTCAGGGGTGCTGGGTGACGGCGCAAACCCTAAGCGCAGTTTTCATCCGAGTTTGCCTCTCAAAACTGGAAATCAAATGTTGTCCAAAAAAACTGGAAATCAAATACTTTTTCAAAACTTATTAATGAATTCTTTCTAGTTTTAAATTGAATCTATACAACATAGAAACAACGTACACTAATTTTTTAGGGGGACTCCGAGAGTAATTAATATGATGTTTGGAGCTTAATTATATGTTCTCAAACACACATTGAACTACGCTTGTGTTAGCATGTTTTAATCTTTCAAAATTAGTCGTGAGCATCTAGCCTAGTGGCTAAACTCATCAGATAAGATGTGTAGGTCTTGAGTTTAAGTCTCCATCATCCCAATCCACTACCCCCTATGTATTAAAAAACAAATCTTTCAAAATTAAGCGTTGATTGCAAAAAAGGCTTTCTAGATGTGACATCTACGTGGATCATAGGTGGCTTCACGAGAACGCATTGTTAACTTTTTGTTTTCTTGACTACTCTTTGAAATGATTCCCTATTAGTATAGTATATTAGATTCTTGCATATCTCTTGCCTATAAATTGTATGTAAATATTCATGTACCAAATTTTCAAGAAGCATCTCTAAATCAATCATGTTATGTTATGGAAGAATTAGGTATCATAATTTTCAAGAAGCATCTCTAAAGCAATCATGTCATGTCATCAATGAATTAGGTATCATATTTTTGTGTGTGCAAACACACACACACACACACACACATTTCTACCGTGTTTAAGGCATAATTACTCATCGTTTGAGCTTATTTTGTGATTATATGTGCTCTTTTTTTGCAGCATAATTGTGGTGATATGAAGCTAAATACACCGCGATCAAGACTGAAAGGGTGTGGGAGCAGTTTGGAGGAACCCCACAACAAGTCTTAGATCAAATGGAGAGGAGAAGATGAAGAAATGAAGATGCAAAGGTTGTGCGCGCTCAACGTGCGCGTCCTCCGTTCATTAATGATGTGGCACCAAGGGATTTCAAACTTCTTTGCTCAAGACTTGAAGCTCGAAGAACATGCACGCCCAATGCGCACCTAGACAGAGCGCACATAATTCTCAGAAGTGTGCGTGTTATGTGTGCAAGACGTGTGCGCAGCGTCTGGAGTTGAAGGAAGCAGGAGCGCAAAGAAATGGTCTATGCGAGGCCAAATGCGCGCCCAATTTGCGTACTCACTGAGTACACACAATCAGCAGCAAGGAACTCGTTGACCTTATCCATTCCAGCTCACATCCAACACTTTTATAGGACCCTTTTAGCCTTAATTAAGTAGTCCAAGTTTCCCAACCTATTAGGGACACTTTGGAGACATCTTTTTAGTCTAAATAGACACTATTACCTATGTTTTAAAAATTTTCGAATTAGAGATTTTCAGACCTACGAGTTTGGGAGCAATACAGTAGTTGTTTGGCTCTGGGTTTCTCTCCTTTCTTGGGGCTTTTAGCCCTTTCAATCCCAGGAGCATGAGGGATTGAAGGAGGCTATTATGGATCTTCACTTTGGGGAGATTTCTCTTACTCTCTCCCTATTTTACTCTCATTATCTGTGCTTATGCTTGCTGTCGTTTCCCGTTACAACATGTTTAGGAGTGAGTTTAGATCTATGTCTTAGCATCTAGCTTGCTTAGGGTTGATTGCTTATTTCTATGCATGATGATGATCTATGATGTTGATTTCTTAGAATTCTAGCATGTTTGTGTGAGTGGCAATGAGGTTGACAATTTAGTTGCCAATTTATAAGATTGGCAATGTGGTTGGCACATTGATGAGGTAGGCAATGTGGTTGACACATTTAAGGGAGAGCTTTTGGTAGCTCTCATCCATATATAAATAGATGGGAAAAAGTGCTTTATTCTCTATCCCTCATTCCATTATCTTATTCTCCTTCTCAATCTCTCTCAAAGTGCCGAATTCTTGAGGCAAGTTTTGGAGCATTAATGGTGGAATTATTTGTATCATTCCACACAACATCTTCAAGGTGCTTCACATTTGATCCGCCCTCTTCCCTTCTCCTCTTGGTGCAAGGCGCCATTATCATCATCTCTTGAAGCCAAGGGCTCCCACTGGAGCAAGCCTGAAAGCTTAAGGAAGGAGCATACGTCGGATTGGAGTGAGGATTAAAATAATCCTTAAGCGGTTTTTTCCTTTGGTGTAAGGTATGTTTACGCCTCTTAGTATCATATTTAGTTCTTCATCTTCATACTCTCTTGATGCTGGATTCACTGGTTTCATGGCATTACATGTGTATGAGAAAGATCAACATTAGAGCATGTTTGAGGGACCTCTAAAATCAACAAATGGTATCAGAGCATGAGGTTAATGATCTCTTACATATGTATGCTTGAAATAATTTCGGTTTGAAAATGCATGAGAAATTGACATAAAACTTAAAAACCAAAAAGTATGATAAGCATGCGTTGTCTTGGTGACTTGTATGCTTGTTGAATGCTATAAATACATGAAAGCTTATGAACATCATGTGATGATGTATGGATTCTATGAGAATCATTGAATAGCTGAAAGTTGGTAAATATTTACTTGTGATGGGTCCGCGCTCTAGAGCTTTGCGGCCTTCGCGAGCGCCGCTTGGGGCCTTGGCGGGCGCCTTCGCTGTGTCATGGGTCCGCGCTCTAGAGCTTTGCCGCTTCCTTCAAGTGTGCTTATGTTCAAGGCTCCAAAGGGCCTCGCATACTCTTCATCCATTGCGATGCCGAGGTGGCGAAGCTGTAAGGCCTTTGCTCGAGCTTCCTCTTGGTCGTCCTGCGCCATGAGCCCCATGAAAGCGTTGAGACTCGCTTGAACTTGTTTCAGCCGGGCCCTTGTCATGGGTCCGCCTAGACCTTGGAGTGGATTTGGGGGTGCGCGCGCTTGAGGTTGCGGACCATCTTGAGTTTGCGGATTCTTTGGAGCGATGTCCACATCATACTCTCCCTCTTCGAAAGAATCCGTCCGCGGATTCTCAAAATCTTCTTGTCCTTCAAAAGGAACCAAATCACATACGTTAAATGTTGCATGTACGTTATAAGATCCATCACAAGGTAAGTCAAGTACATATGCCTTATCACCAATTTTCTTAGTGATTTTGAAAGGGCCATCGCCTCTTGGCGCAAGTTTGTTTTTCCTAGCTTGGGGAAATCGGTCCTTTCTTAAATGCAACCACACCGAGTCCCCAACTTGAAAACTCCTAAACTTTCTACCCTTATTAACCCTTCTTGCATAAGACTCATTAATTTTCTCAAGTTGCTTGTGAACCTTAGCATGCAAATCTTTCATGTGTTGGGCTTTCTTTTCCCATCTACATCCATTTGTTCCGTATAATCCAATGCTACTAAGTCCAAAGGAGTTAAAGGGTTGAAGCCATATACGATCTCAAAGGGACTGTAGGATGTAGAGGAATGGTAGGCCCGGTTATAAGCAAATTCGACATGGGGTAATCACTTTTCCCATTCTTTCAAATTCTTCCTAAGGAGGGTGCGTAAGATAGTGGTGAGAGTCCTATTAGTCACTTCGGTTTGGCCATCTGTTTGAGGGTGACTTGAGGTCGAGTACATAAAACTTGTGCCTAACCTAGACCAAAGGGTTTGCCAGAAATGACTTAGGAACCTCGAATCCCTATCGCTAACAATGGATCGCGGGAGGCCATGGTATTTCACAATGTCCTTAAAGAATAAATCAGCCACATGCGATGCATCATCAGTTTTTTGACATGGAATGAAATGTGCCATCTTTGAAAACCTATCCACTACTACAAATATAGCATCATGACCATGTGATGTCCTAGGCAACCCACTTATGACATCCATGCTGATATCAACCCAAGGAAAAGAAGGCGTAGGGAGAGGGTGTTCTTCCCTTTTGGTTGAAGAGTAGACTTGGCTTGGTGGCATGTGACACATCTGGCGCAGACCTTGGTGACGTCCTTCTTCATGCCTGGCCAAAAGAAGTTCTCCTTTACGGCCTCAAGTGTCTTTTGGACACCAAAATGTCCCATGAGACCGCCACCATGTGCCTCTTTGATGATGACTTCGCGCATCGATCCCCTTGGTACGCACAACCTTTTGAACTTAAACAGGAAGCCATCAAACACATAGTAGCCATTTTGGCTTCCTTTAGAACAGTTAGCAAATATATCACCAAAATCCGCATCATGCTCATACATGCTTTTTAAACAATCAAAGCCGACAATTTTCGTGTCAAGAGTCATGAGTAAAGCATATCTCCTAGAGAGCGCGTCAACAACAACATTTTCTTTGCCCTTTTTATACTTAATGACATAGGAGAAAGACTCGATGAACTCTACCCACCTAACATGCCTCTTGCTCAAATTTCCTTGCCCTTGAAGATACTTCAAGGACAAGTGGTCCATATGGATTACAAATTCCCTAGGTAGTAGATAATGACTCCATGTTTGCAATGATCTCACAAGAGCATATAGCTCTTTGTCATATGTGGAGTAATTTAAAGTTGCTCCACTTAACTTCTCACTAAAGAAGGCGATGGGGCGGCCTTCTTGGTGCAAGACAGCGCCAATGCCTATCCCACTGGCATCGCACTCCACTTCAAAAACTTTGTCAAAGTTTGGCAAAGTAAGCAAAGGTGCATTTGTCAACCGAGATTTCAATTCATTAAAAGACTCCTCTTGTGATATACCCCACTCAAATACTACATTCTTCTTAGCTAGCTCATGCAAAGGGGCGGCGATGGAAGAGAAATCCTTAACAAATCTCCTATAAAAACTAGGAAGTCCTAAAAAGGATCTTTCTTCAGTTAATGAGTTAGGAGTAGGCCATTCTCGAATTGCACTGATTTTACTTTCATCGACTTTGACACCATTCGCACCCACTACATACCCAAGAAAGTTAACTTCATGGGATGCGAAGACACACTTCTCAAATTTAGCATACAATTTTTCTAGTCTAAGTGTGTCGAGGACTTGCCTCAAATGCTCAACATGCTCCTCATGGTTCTTAGAGTACACAAGTATATCATCAAAGTATACTACCACAAATTTCCCAATTAACCGCCTCAAGACATGATTCATTAGACGCATGAAAGTACTAGGTGCGTTTGATAATCCGAAGGGCATAACATTCCATTCATATAAACCAATTTTGGTTTTGAAAGCAATTTTCCACTCATCACCTTTCTTCATTCGAATTTGGTGATAGCCACTTCTAAGATCAATTTTTGAAAACACACAAGCACCACTTAATTCATCTAACATGTCATCAAGTCTAGGTATAGGGTGGCGATACTTTACAGTGATAGAGTTGATGGGGCGGCAGTCCATGCACATGCGCCAAGTGCCATCGCTCTTTGGCACAAGTATGACTGGCACCGCGCAGGGTGAAAGGCTTTCGCGGATGAATCCCTTGTCAAGTAGCTCTTGCACATGCGATTGGATTTCTTTGGATTCTTGAGGGTTGGTCCGGTAGGCGGCCTTGTTGGGTAAAGGCGCACCCGGAAGTAGGTCTATTTGATGCTCTATGCCGCGATAGGGGGGAAGGGTTAGCGGCTCATCGAATACTTCATCGAATTCCTTCAGAACTTCCTGCACATAAAAAGGGAGAGAAGATACGTGGTCAAGTGTTAGCATGGAATGAGTTGGAATCATGAGAAAACAGGTTTTGTTTCGAAGAAATGCTCTTTTGAAATCTCTTTCTTTGGCCCTGGGAGGGATGCACTCTTGTTTTCTCGCTTGCTCACTCATGGTGTTTCCCATCAATGCACACTCTTTTCTTTCACTCAAGGTTCCTTGAACCTTCTCACCATTTTCTCTCTTCTCTCTGCCCTCGCTCTTTCTTTTTCTCTCGGCCTTACTTGCCAGGTGAACTTGGTGTTGGAGGGCTTGGGTTGGCATGAGAGGAAGCAAGGTATAAGGTTTACTGAGATGGGTGAGGGTATATTTGTTGGCCTTGCCATAGTGTATGGCCTCCTTGTCGTATTGCCAGAGTCTTCCCAAGAGAATGTGTGTGGCCTGCATTCGCACCACATCGCAAGTGATAGAATCTTCGTACTTGCCGATCTTTATCGGTACTTCAACTTGCTTCACGACCTTCAAAAACTTCCTATCATCAACCCACTGGAGTTGGTACGGTTTGGGATGCGCGATGGTGCGAAGACCCAGCTCGGTGACCATGTCTTCGCTGGCTGCGTTGACACAGCTCCCGCTATCGATAATGAGACTACACAGGGTCCCATTCACCATAGCCCTTGATTGGAACAAGTTTTCCCGCTGAGTGCTTTCAATGACACTTGGGGAGCTTTGCAGAACTCTCTTGGTGACTAAGATTAGACCGTCCATAGGCAGCTCTCCTTCTTCTGCTTCACTCTCCTGATCTTGTGGTTCAGGAGGGATCTCCTCTTCATCTTCACTAGATACTTCTCCATTTGGCCGAATGACCATGACCCTTCTGTTGGGACAGTCCCTCGCATAATGTCCCTTGCCCAAACACTTAAAACATTCGATGCTCCTTGTCTGGCGAGGGGCATCATAAGTGCTGGTGCTGGGTTTCGGCTGAGAGTGTGATGGGGGCCTCGCGTTAAGGTAGTTGTGGCGAGGGGGTGGCATTGCCGTGGGAGATTGGTAAGGTTTCGGCGGGGGCGGCTTGGCGAAGGGGGTGGTTTTTCTTCCTGAGCCTCTGATGGGTGTATGGGCTGGATGATAAGTATTCCCCTTCTTCAGTTGCTTCTCCACTCGAATAGCCTTGTGCACCAAATCTTGGTAATCCCGATAATCACACAGCTCAACTGTTTTGGCGATGTCTTCTCTTAAGCCATATAAAAATCTGGCCAACTTAGCTTCATCGTCCTCCTTGACATTGGCCCTCATCAAGGCTCTTTCAAGGTCCTTTTGATATTCTTCTATACTACAGTGACCTTGAATAAGACGTTGCAATTTCTGGGCACAATCTCTGTCGTAGTAACTTGGCACAAACCGACTTTTCATGGCCCGTTTAAGTTCTTCCCAAGTGGCGATGGGGCGACCGCGGGCCCTTGCCCTCTCGTGATGCTCTTGTTCCCACCGGTGAGGGCATAGTCGTGAAACTCAATGACAACGAGCTTTAATGCGTCGCATCATTATATCCCATCATATCAATGATCCTCTCGGTTTTGCCATCCAAGTGAAATATTCTTCCGGATTACTAGAGCCGTAGAAGGCGGTATTTGAAGTTTTAAATTGGCGAGGGCTTGTTGATCTTGGGCTTGCGCTCTTCCTCCAAGGTTTCGGTTGAAACCTCGATGAACACGTCCTCGCTCTGCTTCTTCTTCTTCTTCAAGGTCTCTCTCGAGATAAGCTCTTGCTTGAGCTCTATCGGGAAAGACCCTTCTTTTTGTTGGTTTTGGTGGTGGCTCCGCATAGTACTCCTGATCATCACTATCCAGAACATCAACACCATGGTCTACTCTCATCGAGGGAGTTGGGAGACTGTGAGGGGTGGCTTGTGGCTTCGCCGATGTCGGATTGAGGGTAGTATGGGTGACCCCGCCTTGAGCCCGCGATGCATGGGCATCATCGTGGACTTGCGAGCTTTCCGGTTGCTTTCCTTAAGCAATCTCGACCCTTGTCGATCGCTCATTTGTAGTGGCGACTTGAGCTCCCAAGTCATCCAACCTTTGTAATATTTTCGCTAGCGTGTCATGCATTGCTAGCTGGGATGGATGAGGAGGCGTCGAATCGAAGAAACCATCTGCAATCAAAGTACAGTGAAAATATGCGATTAGGAAAGATCCTCACCACTCCCCGAGTGTTTACACTCTCTCTCGTGTTTCTCACAAAGGCTTTAGTGGTTGTCTCACTTGGCTGTCCCTCTGAGAGGCTTTTCACAAGTTCTCTAAACTTGATTCCGACTTCAACCTTAGATCAAAGATGAACACGCAAAGAGACACAAACAGTAACTCTAGTAAAACCGCAACTTGAAACCCAAGAAAATGACTAGTTGCTTGAAACTAGTTTTGTTGAGATGTTAGGGTTGAGTTGGGGGTTGAAAGAAATAGGGTGGGATATTAGAAAAGGCTTGTCACACTCAAATACGTTTCGTTCAAGTTCAGAAATCACTTTATCGGATTTATAGCACTGTTTACTTGCGTTTTGATAAGAACACACAAGAACACTTATGAACTCTTCAAGAACACATAAACTTGCTCAACACTTTTCTTTCTTCAAACACTTTTCTCTATGCTCCGTACCACAAGACAACTCTTTTCTATTTAAACTCGAAAATACTTGACTTTAACAAACACACTTTTAAACAACTCTTCGGTTTCAACTGGGATCATCAACCGAGATTTCTTCAAGCGTAAGAAAGATAACAAAGGGTTTTGCTTGAAGAAAAATCAAACAAATAACACGATACCTCCAGCAAGCGCTTTGGCTCTGATACCACTTGATATGATCACGGGTAGTGTGGGTGTGATCAACGCTTACGGATCTAGCTTGGCGGAGGCGAACACGAACAAACGAACAGTTTCGGCCAAGCGAACCTCCTCACTACGGGGTGAGGCAATGCGCTTGATAGTGCCCAGGAATGGAGATGGGATCTAGCACCTCTTCACTACAAGGTCAAGCAATACTAGATATTATGTTTGGATCCTCTTGCATGGATCACTAGGGAGATGGAAATGCAAGAAAAGAGAACACAAAAGCCAATGTCTCACTTGGAGAGTTTCGGCCGAATTGCTTGATTCAAAATTATGTTCTGGCTTACAAATGCATCTGTAACTAGCTTAAATGGTGAGGGGAGATGTGAGAAGCAAAGCGACTCTTATAGCTGTGCATGCGTGCAGAAAGCATAAAGTGCTTTTGCATGCATGCAATGCGAAAAGCTTCCAAAAAGGTGAAAAGGCAAAAGCTAGTCTAAAAGTGTTAAGATGTCTTTTGCATGTAAAGTAGATATTTGTCTTCCCAAGTGGTTCCAGAGAAAGGACGCCTTGGTTTGGATTAGGTCGGCCGGTTGGCTAAGTATGGAGGCTTCGCGGGGTGCCTTCACCTGGGGCCTTTGCGGGGGTGCCTGCGCTGGGGGCCTTCGTGGGGACGCCTTCGCCTGAGGCCTTCGCGGGGGCGCCTTCGCCTGGGTCCTTCGCTGGGGTGCCTGCGCTTGGGGCCTTCGCGGGGGCGCCTTCGCTTGGGGACTTCGCGGGGGCGCCTTCGGGGGGACGCCTTCGCCTGAGGCCTTCGCTGGGGCGCCTTCGCCTGGGGCCTTCGCGGGGGTGCCTGCGCTTGTGGCCTTCACGGGGGCGCCTTCGCTTGGGGCCTTCGCGGGGGCGCCTTCGCCTGGGGCCTTCGCCTATGTCATGGGTCCGCGCTCTAGAGCTTTGCCACTTCCTTCAAGTGTGCTTATGTTCAAGGCTCCAAAGGGCCTCGCATACTCTTCATCCATTGCGATGCCGAGGTGGCGAAGCGGTAAGGTCTTTGCTCGAGCTTCCTCTTGGTCGTCCTGCGCCATGAGCCCCATGAAAGCGTTGAGACTCACTTGAACTTGTCTCAGCCGGGCCCTTGTCATGGGTCCGCCTAGACCTTGGAGTGGATTTGGGGGTGCGCGCGCTTGAGGTTGTGGACCATCTTTAGTTTGCGGATTCTTTGGAGCGATGTCCACATCAATTTCTATATGCACTCCTTTTGCTATGTATAAACATGCTTGAAGTGATTTTGTGTAATGTGTTGCTTGCATGAGTCTTGTTGTGTTGATTGAACATTATAAAAACATGTGATTGCATCATTGTAGATGGCTTGTAAGAATATCATTGATGAGTTGAACAAGGACTTGAAATTGGATGGTGAAAATTGTTATGAACCCTTTTTTCAGAGCTCATAACTCCCAGGAACTTTAGGTTTTAAAACTATTGGATTTGTAAAAATAAGGGAGGTTTAATTTAAAACACAAAATTAAAGTTCTCAAATTCCTTTGTACAGTTTCCAAAGGTTTAAGGTAAGTGGGTGAAAAATAAAAAAAAACAAGAAAGTAGACTAAAACATAAGTAAACAAAAACCCCAAGTGGTGCCTAGCTAGACTTCAGGTTCCTTAACTTCTTCCTTTGTCTGCCAGTCCCCGAGCCTCCACTCCAGATCTTCCTTCTTATCTTTAAGCAATGTCAGGTTCCCTTCAAGTAATATTGAGGGGTGTGAGAATTCAAACAAACAAACAAACAAACAAACAATGATACAATTAAATGTAACTTAAGAAGGAAGAAAGTAAAATGAAGAGTGAATGGTTCAGAGACTTATAGGGGTAAGTGGCCACCCCCGGTTAGGGAAGGTGAGCGTCCATCACTGAGGAATCCTCAAAATATCTAGCGAGAGATCCTCAGAGGTTTCAAAGATCTCACGAGAGATTCTCAGAAGTTTTCTCGAGCGAGAGCAAGACCTCTTCCAAAACCTCTACTACTCTTCCAGTCTCCCAGTTCTTCTTTCTGACATAGGCATTTCAGCCCTTAATCATCTATAAAGACATGAAAGAAAACATTATGATTATAGAGGTTTCAGAACTAGAGATAAAGCACCAACATTTATAATCATGGAGTTTATAAAATGAAGTGATACATTAAGAAAGAAGATCACTTATCTTTTGGTGGAGGAGCCATTTCCCAGCTGTGAGTCTTTACTTCATTCCTCAGTTACCATCTACACTCTTATGTATCAGCCTTTTATCATCTTACAAACGAATCTCCATTCACTGCTACACTTTTCCCTATCAAGACATCTCTTATGTAGAGAATAGCCATTTGATCGAGGCAACATCAAGACTCTCAATCTTCACTTCTCAAAGCATCAGCAACAATAGTTATAAAGTCTTAGTAAAATTCACAATTGTCCATTTAAGGTATCTATCCATTCCAGCTTTCACGATCCTTTTAGCCCTCCACTCATTCATGAGTGAAGCTAGTCATGATTCCAAGAAGGAAAACATATTGGTCTCTAAGAACACCATGAGGCCGAAGTCAAATTACTTTCGATGGAGTCACTAACTCTTCTAATCCACCTTAACCATTTACAATTTAATCACTCCCAATACTTTTGACTTTCCAAAAGTTCAATTAAGTCCCCTTTTATTTTCTTTGGAGTAAGTCAGTTCTTTGTACTAAAATTCTCTAAATTTCCAGTATAGTCCATTCTTTTCTTTAACCTTCCCAATCAACTCCTTTCTTTCTTAAATCACTTCTTGTTGTGACACGGCCGGGGAGGACGGGTCATAACATTCTCCCCCCTTATTCTTGGACTTTGGCCTGCAAAGACAAAGTCAAAGTCAGGGTCAGTACTTACTACAATTTGTATATGGTTCAAGGATATGGTAGAGGCCACCATTATCTTAGGTGGTAAGATACACCAGGATAGATAGGAAAGGTTGTTGGCCCTTTCACAAGAACCTTATATTGATAAGATTCTAGAAAGGTTCAACTTAACAAACTCTAAGCCCATGAACACACCACTTGCATATGGTTGCAAGATTAGAGGGGACATGTATCCCAAGACTCCACAGGAGAAAGGCGAAATGTTTCACATTCCTTATCTTAGTGCAATAGGAAGTCTTATGTACGCCATGTTATGTACAAGGCCGGACATAAGTCAAGTGGTTGGTTTGTTGGTAAGATATTCATCGAACCCTGGTTTGGAGTATTGGAAGAGTGTGAAGAGAGTACTTAGATACCTTAAAGGTACTAAGGACTATTGGCTATGTTATCAAGGAAAGATGTTACGATCACCCAGAGCGGGTTGTGACTTTGGTGACTCGGGGCTCCGTTTTAGGCATGCGGGTCATGTCTTCGTTTGGTCAGACAGCTCCCGAGTCTTTTCTGGGTTTCATCTTCGGGAATCCTTCCATATTTGGGGTCACACGGTTCCCCCGGACATTTCCGCGGAAAATATTTTTTCGGGAGCGGGACTTGTTTCGGGACGTTCAGCAGGCTCGGTAGCTCTACCGGGACCTCGGAAAAGGGAACCGTCAGCATATTTGGGATCGTATGAACATCCCGCATCATTTTACGGAGTATATTTTTTGGGACGGGATGTTCGTTCCCAGGCGACACCCGGGGCTCGGGATGAGAAAACCAGGGCTCGGGATGAGGTTTTGTGACAGTTTTGGTGTGAAAGGTGTTATGGCTCGGGACGGGTAATATGGTGATAACCGAGCAAGTATTCACGGCGGGCGTTTCGGTTCGGGCTAGCACGCGCACACGTCGGGAGTTACTCGAGTGAAGTTGGCGCGAGATTACACCCAACACTTGGCATTTTCAGATTTTTGGGCTTGGTAGGTTAGTCACCATGGTGACTAAGGTGGTGACTCACATGCTAGGAGGACAAGTGTCCATGTGAGTCATAAAAGGGGAGGTATAAAAGATGGAATTATGAAGAAATGCCATTTTTGGCTCATTTTCTTCTTTCTCTTCTACCATCCGCCAACATTCACTCCTTCTCTACCTCTCAAGTATTCATCTTGCAAGGGCTTAAGGAAGGTTGGATCTTGGTGCTAAGCTTGAGGTAAGCTTGTGTTCTTGATGAATTAGTATGTTTGGAGCATGATTTGTGGTTGAAAGAGAGGTTTAGAACCGATTTGGTGTTAACTCCTTGCTACATGTTGTGTTGATCTTCTTGCTTCAATCTTCTAGTATGTTGTTCTTGGTAAGAAGAAGTGTAGGAATCAAGGTTTAATTTGTGGAAGAACACCATGGTTAGAAAAACCCTAAGTAGCCGAAATCTAGGTTGAATTCTAAACTTAGTGTATGGTTGTGTTCTTGAATCATGCTTGAGATATGTGGTTCCTAGCATGATTCTAAGGTGTTGTATGGATTCAATTTGAAATTGAACATGTTTGGTAAAATGGCCAAATTGTTCATTAGGGTTTGAGTGTGATTTTGGGTGATTAGGGTGAGAAATGTTGGTAAGCATGCTTGAATTGTGTAATTGGTGAATTAAGTATGTGTTTGGAACCTTAATTGGTTTGAATTAAAGTTTGGTATAAAAAGAGAGGTGTAGGCCGAATTTGAAAGGAAGGTTTGGTGATGCTTGTGTTGTGTTTGGAATGGTTTTGGTAATGATTTGGTATCGGGAATGGAAGTAGGAAACTAATGATGTTTGGAACGTCGTTTTCGGGAATTGTGGACAATCCCGACCTACTTGCTTGTTTGCGGTGTAAATGTGGGAAAAGTGGGATTTGAATGCTTGGTTGTGCTTTTGGGTGTTTGAATATCAATGTTCTAGCACGATTTGAGAAACTGAGCATTCTGTGAAATTTTGCGGGAAAGTGCGGGATTGTGCGGGATTGGTTTCCGGGGGTCTGTTTTGGTGATTTCTGACTTGTGTGTGGTTGTTCAGCTTGATTCAGTAGTGGTGGAGTAGTCCAGGACTTCAAAAGTCACACTACCACGTTTCGGGTCGGGGGAGCCGGGATTTTCCGGGATTTTCTACGGAGCGGTTTTGGTGAGGTAAGGGATCAACTTCTCCCGTTATGCATTCTGGGAGGGATATCATGTATATCGGGGTTGGTTGAGGCGGGCTTCACGTTGAGGACGGTGGTCCGGTGATCCCGGGACCAATCATATGGTAAGATATAGTTTGTTCTGCTTTAAGGCCCGGGATGGTCTTGGAGACCTCAGGTTCCTTATCTGTTCTGTATATCTGCACTGGGTGCCAATATTCTGCATATACCTTATGGTATATTATGTTCTGTGACGAGACCCGGGATGCTCTTGGAGACCACGGTTGCTCCTTGGATTTGTTGTGTCCGCACTAGGTGCCGACATTCTGTATATACCCTGTGGTATATTCTATGACCCTACGACAGTTAAGGGGATCGCGACCCCATTTGGTACCACGCTTCTGTATTCTGACATTTTGGAGAGGGCTGTCGTTCTGTTTATTTTTATTTTAAGGGTCATTCTGGCGAGCTGCACCGCATCCTACGGGATTCTGTCTAACCCAGTCCTGCGGGACTCTGTTTATATATATATATATATATGTGTGTGTGTGTGTGTGTGTGTGTTCTGTGTTTTTCTGTTTTGCAGGTACGACATACTAGCACCTTTTGCAAACTGTATCTTACCTCAGCCCTTACTGGGTCCTCCCGAGGACTCACCCCTTTCTGTTTACCACCTTTCAGTCGACGACAAGCGGCCAGTGGACTAGATATCCGCGGTGCTTTACATTTTGGGATACATGTATCGGCGGTTCCAATTTGGAACTTGTTAAGTTATAAGGGGTAGTCTCGGTAGAGTTTATAGTATGTGTACCATACTTACATTACATTGGGTTTACGGTTAGCGACTCCTCTCTCTTGTTTGTGGTTTAGCGATGCGGTACTACGTGCGGGAATCTTCTGATCGGGAAGTTTTCCAGATTCCGCACCTAGTTATTCTAGGGTTTTATTTGGCGGCTCTGTAGATGTACTTGCATGCATGTTTAGATCAGATCATGTTGTATGTTATGTGTTTTGGGATACATTCTGATTCTGTATTTCTATCTGACTGGAGGGCTCGCCCATTTCAGTTAAGGGCGGGACCCGAGCCATGTTCATATTGGTTATATATATTGGATGGATTCTGTATTCTGGTTGTTTGGGATCGATGAATGATATTTCCATGAACTGTATGTTTGGTGATGGTCGGGTGCTCGCCTATTTCAGTGGGACGGGGCTCACCATGGATAGTTAAGAATATATTGTATACTTGCCGTGTTTGAGTTTTGTAGGTTGCGGGTCGTAACACGACCAAGTTGTTAAGTAAGCAAACTGTTCTCAGGCACCGGGCCTTCGAGAACGAGACTTTGCGGGCCGGGTCATGGGACCACTGCACATAGCGGATTTCGGTAGTACCGTTTCCGTGTTCTCCATCGTGTCTTCCGCTTCCGACGTCTCGGGCGGCCTCGCCTCCGCAACAAGGCGCGGGCGCTCGTGACAAGTTGGTATCAGAACTGGTCGGGTCGGTGCGACCCGAGAGGCAGAATATGATCAGTTTTGGTGTGGATTTCGAAGGCAAGTATACTAGTCCAGTAGTGGACTTTTGGAGCAGTAATGCCAGTTCATGGATGAATATATGCGGGAGATGACTTTGATGTGCGAGCCAGCTTTGTTCTACGTTCTATTGCAGGGCGGTTGCATACGGAGGCTGATCAACTCCTTATTTGAACCACTTTCGAATGTGTGTGGAGTAGCGGGCGGTACCTCGAAGCATTCTGGTAAGGTTGAACTCCGGTGCTGAGGTAGCACTTCTGGGAGGATTGTGGTACTTCAAGCAGGTTCTGGAAATTTGTACTTCGGAGCGCGTAGTGAAGCGTATTGGTCGAGTGTGGGCTTCCGACATAATCCGGGTACCTTTATATTTGTTGGTTGGTTATGTGATGTGATTTTGGTGATATGATCATGATCTTTTGTGTTTAAGTATAAGATGTTGTTGGTTCTGTGATTCTGAAAAGAATCTCTGCATCATGCATTGAATTACACTAAGAGCCTTAGAATACTGCTGCTAGCTTCTGTAGAGAGAGTTAATTGTTCTGGATATTTGGTTATATGGATTAAGTTGGTTTCAAGAAATGGTTACCACAAGCAGACAGCGTGATCGGGTGCCGGAGGGTAGGGACCGAGATCCCACTCCCCCGAGGAATAGGAGATGAGTTCAGCATGACACGGGCCACTGAACAACCACAATCACCACCCCGAGTTTTCAGCATCCACAGGAACCCCCTCACGATGTGAGTACAGTGTTGGGTCAGGTGCAACAGCTGTTGGAAACCTTAGTGCCAGCCCAGCAGGTTCAGGGGCGGCAGCAGGCATGGGGTAATCTGATCAGGCCACAGCATGGGCATTCTGATCGGGAGGTGGGCAGCAGCCACCTCAGTGTTCAGAATCAGCACAGAGTGACTCTGAGGAGGGTGATCACTATGATACCGAGACTTCTCGTCGGTTCCACCAACGACGGGAAAATCAGAGGCACCCGATCAGCGAGTCGGACTTACGGCGAGGTTTCAGCGTTTGAACCCCCCGAGGTTCAACGGCAGAGGAGGACCTGAAGCAGCGGAGACCTGGTTTGCAGGAGTTGACAAACTCCTAGGGAGACTACACCTTCCTTCTGTGGTTATGGTGCACTGGCGACATTTAACCTGCAAGACAGTGCAGATCATTGGTGGAGGAGTCTGCAGGGCCGGTTGAGAGCCGACACAGTGCGGGAAGGTAGGCAGGACTTGGACATTACCTGGGAGCAGTTTGCATACTTCTTCCACCGACAGTACATCGGGGATGCAACCAGGGATCTCCGGCGGTCGTAGTTTGATGATCGGAGCGGTACATGACTGTCGGAGAGTATGAGCGGGAGTTTGACCGGCTGGTTCGCTACGTACCACAGTACTATGGTATGGAGCAGGAGAAGGCCAAGAGGTTTATCCGCCGGTTACGTCCCGATTACAGGTGGGCTTTGAGACCTTTGGACATTACATCCTACCATGAGGCTGTGCAGAAGGCCCAAGTCCTCGAGCAGGAGGAGGTTGAGAGTCGATAGGTCCCTTACCGATCCCGAGACATAGGAAGAGGTTCTGCACAGCAGGGTTCTTCGAGGGTCATACCAGAACTACGTGCGGGAATCTTCTGATCGGGAAGTTTTCCAGATTCCGCACCTAGGTATTCTAGGGTTTTACTTTGGCGGCTCTGTAGATGTACTTGCATGCATGTTTAGATCAGATCATGTTGTACAGTTAGTCCTCTCTCTTGTTTGTGGTTTAGCGGAGGGCAGTGTGCGGGAATCTTACGATCGGGAAGTTTTCCACACCTAGGTATTCTAGGGTTTTACTTTGGCCTGTAGATGTACTTATATGCATGTTTAGATCAAATCATGTTGAGGGCGGGACCCGAGCCATGTTCATATTGGTTCTATATATCGAATGGATTCTGTATTCTGGTTGTTTGGGATCGATGAATGGTATCTCCATGAATTGCATGTTTGGTGATGGTCGGGTGCTCGCCTATTTCAGTGGGGCGGGGTTCACCATGCATAGTTAAGAATATATTGTATACTTGCCGTGTTTGAGTTTTGTAGGTTGCAGTCGTAGCACGACCAAGTTGTTAAGTAAGCAAAGTGTTCTCAGGCACCGGGCCTTCGACAACGAGACTTTGCGGGCCGGGTCATGGGACCACTGCACATAGCGGATTTCGGTAGTACCATTTCTGCGTTCTCCACCGTATCTTCCACTTCTGACGTCTCGGGCGGCCTCGCCTCATGACCGGGCGCGGGCGCCGTGACAAGTTGGTATCGAAGCGAGTCGGGTCGGTGCGACCCGAGAGGCAGAATATGATCAGTTTTGGTGTGGATTTCGAAGGCAAGTATACTAGTCCAGTAGTGGACTTTTGGAGCAGTAATGCCAGTTCATGGATGAATATATGCGGGAGATGACTTTGATGTGCGAGCCACTGTTCTACGTTCTATTCTGGGGCGGTTCTGTACGGTGGCTGATCAACTCCTTATTTGAACCACTTTCGAATGTGTGTGGAGTAGCGGGCGGTACCTCGAAGCATTCACGTAAGGTTGAACTCCGGTCTTTGAGGTAGCACTTACGGAAGGATTGTGGTACTTTAAGCGGAGTTACGGAAATTTGGACTTTGGAGCGCGTAGTGAAGCGTATTGGTCGAGTGCGGGCTTCCGACATAATCCGGGTACTTTTATATTTGTTGGTTGGTTATGTGATGCGATTTTGGTGATATGATCATGATCTAATTCTGTGTTTAAGCATAAGATGTTGTTGGTTCTGTGATTTTAAAAAGAATCTCTGCATCATGCATTGCATTACACTACAAAGCCTTAGAATACTGCTGCTAGCTTCTGTAGAGAGAGGGTTAACTGTTCTGGATAGTTGGTTATATGGATTAAGTTGGTTTCAAGAAATGGTTACCACACACGAGACAACGTGATCGGGTGCCTGAGGGTAGGGACTGAGATCCCACTCCTCCGAGGAATAGGAGACTAGTTCAGCGTAACATGGGCCCTGAACAACCACAATCACCACCCCCAAGTTTTCAGCATCCACAGGAACCCCCTCCTGATGTGGTACAGGTGTTGGGTCAGGTGCAGTAGCTGTTGGATACCTTACTGCCAGCCCAGCAGGTTCACGGGCGGCAGCAGGCATGGGGGAATCCGATCAGGCCACAACATGGGCATTCTGATCGGGAGGTGGGCAGCAGCCACCTCAGTGTTCAGAATCAGCAAAGAGAGTGACTCTGAGGAGGGTGATCACTATGATACCGAGACTTCTCGTCAGTTCCACCAACGACGGGAAGATCAGAGGCACCAGTCTGACGAGGTCAGACTTCTGGCGAGGTTTCAGCGTTTGAACCCTCCGAGGTTCAACGGTAGAGGAGGACCTGAAGCAGCGGAGACCTGGTTTGCAGGAGTTGACAAACTCCTAGGGAGACTACACCTTCCTTCTGCGGTTATGGTGTCACTGGCGACATTTAACCTGCAAGATAGTGCAGATCATTGGTGGAGGAGTCTGCAGGGCCGGTTGAGAGACGACACAATGTTGGAAGGTAGGCGAGGACTTGGACATTACAGGAGCGGTTGCATACTTCTTCCACCAACAGTACATCGGGGATGCAACCGGGGATCTCCGGCAGTCGTGGTTGATGATGCGGAGCGGGGGTACATGACTGTTGGGGAGTATGAGCGGGAGTTTGATCGGCTGGTTCGCTACGTATCACGATACTATGGTATGGAGCGAGGAGAAGGCCGGGAGATTTATCCGCCGGTTACGTCCCGATTACAGGTGGGCTTTGAGACCTTTGGACATTACATCCTACCATGAGGCTGTGAAGAAGGCCCAAGTCCTCGGCGGGGAGGAGGTTGAGAGTCGATAGGTCTCTAACCGATCCCGAGACATAGGAAGAGGTTACGCACGGCAGGTTCATCGAGGGTCATACCGGTACTACGTGCGGGAATCTTGATCGGGAAGTTTTCCACATTCCGCACCTAGGTATTCTAGGGTTTTACTTTGGCGGCTCTGTAGATGTACTTGCATGCATGTTTAGATCAGATCATGTTACATTACATTGGGTTTACGGTTAACTCGACTCCTCTCTCTTGTTTGTGGTTTAGCGATGGCAGTACTACGTGCGGGAATCTTACGATCGGGAAGTTTTCCAGATTCCGCACCTAGGTATTCTAGGGTTTTACTTTGGCGGCTCTGTAGATGTACTTATATGCATGTTTAGATCAAATCATGTTGAGGCGGGACTCGAGTCATGTTCATATTGGTTATATATATCGGATGGATTCTGTATTCTGGTTGTTTGTGATCGATGAATGATATTTCCATGAACTGCATGTTTGGTGATGGTCGGGTGCTCGCCTATTTCAGTGGGGCGGGGCTCACCATGGATAGTTAAGAATATATTGTATACTTGCCGTGTTTGAGTTTTGTAGGTTGCGGGTCGTAACACGACCAAGTTGTTAAGTGAGCAAATTGTTCTCAGGCACCGGGCCTTCGAGAACGAGACTTTGCGGGCCGGGTCATGGGATGACTGCACATAGCGGATTTCGGTAGTACCGTTTCGCGTTCTCCACCGTATCTTCCGCTTCCGGCGTCTCGGCGGCCTCGCCTCCGCAACCGGGCGCGGGCGCCGTGACAAGTTGGTATCAGAACTGGTCGGGTCGGTGCGACCCGAGAGGCAGAATATGATCAGTTTTGGTGTGGATTTCGAAGGCAAGTATACTAGTCCAGTAGTGGACTTTTGGAGCAGTAATGCCAGTTCATGGATGAATATATGCGGGAGATGACTTTGATGTGCGAGCCACTGTTCTACGTTCTATTCTGGGGCGGTTCTGTACGGAGGCTGATCAACTCCTTATTTGAACCACTTTCGAATGTGTGTGGAGTAGCGGGCGGTACCTCGAAGCATTCACGTAAGGTTGAACTCCGGTCTTTGAGTAGCACTTACGGAAGGATTGTGGTACTTCAAGCAGGTTCTGGAAATTTGGACTTTGGAGCGCGTAGTGAAGCGTATTGGTCGAGTGCGGGCTTCCGACATAATCCGGGTACTTTTATATTTGTTGGTTGGTTATGTGATGCGATTTTGGTGATATGATCATGATCTAATTCTGTGTTTAAGCATAAGATGTTGTTGGTTCTGTGATTTTAAAAAGAATCTCTGCATCATGCATTGCATTACACTACAAAGCCTTAGAATACTGTTGCTAGCTTCTGTAGAGAGAGGGTTAACTGTTCTGGATAGTTGGTTATATGGATTAAGTTGGTTTCAGGAAATGGTTACCACACGCAGACAGTGTGATCGGGTGCCGGAGGGTAGGGACCGAGATCCCACTCCTCCGAGGAATAGGAGACGAGTTCAGCGTAACACGGGCCCTGAACAACCACAATCACCACCCCCGAGTTTTCAGCATCCACAGGAACCCCCTCCTGATGTGGTACAGGTGTTGGGTCAGGTGCAGCAGCTGTTGGATACCTTACTGCCAGCCCAGCAGGTTCAGGGGCGGTAGCAGGCATGGGGTAATCTGATCAGGCCACAGCATGGGCATTCTGATCGGGAGGTGGGCAGCAGCCACCTCAGTGTTCAGAATCAGCACAGAGTGACTCTGAGGAGGGTGATCACTATGATACCGAGACTTCTCGTTGGTTCCACCAACGACGGGAAGATCAGAGGCACCCGATCGGCGAGTCGGACTTACGGCGAGGTTTCAGCGTTTGAACCCTCCGAGGTTCAACGGCAGAGGAGGACTGAGCGGCGGAGACTGGTTTGCAGGAGTTGACAAACTCCTAGGGAGACTACACCTTCCTTCTGCGGTTATGGTGTCACTGGCGACATTTAACCTGCAAGATAGTGCAGATCATTGGTGGAGGAGTCTGCAGGGCCGGTTGAGAGACGACACAATGCTGGAAGGTAGGCAGGACATGGACATTACCTGGGAGCAGTTTGCATACTTCTTCCACCGACAGTACATCGGGGATGCAACCAGGGATCTCCGACAGTCGCAGTTTGATGATCTGGAGCGGTACATGGTGTTGGGGAGTATGAGCGGGAGTTTGATCGGCTGGTTCGCTACGTATCACGGTACTATGGTATGGAGCGAGGAGAAGGCCGGAGATTTATCCGCCGGTTACGTCCCGATTACAGGTGGGCTTTGAGACCTTTGGACATTACATCCTACCATGAGGCTGTGAAGAAGGCCCAAGTCCTCGGCGGGAGGAGGTTGAGAGTCGATAGGTCTCTAACCGATCCCGAGACATAGGAAGAGGTTCTGCACAGCAGGGTTCTTCGAGGGTCATACCAGAACTACGTGCGGGAATCTTCTGAGCGGGAAGTTTTCCAGATTCCGCACCTAGGTATTCTAGGGTTTTACTTTGGCGGCTCTGTAGATGTACGTGCATGCATGTTTAGATCAGATCATGTTACGTACATTGGGTTTACGGTTAACCGACTCCTCTCTCTTGTTTGTGGTTTAGCGAGCAGTACTACGTGCGGGAATCTTCGATCGGGAAGTTTTCCAGTTCCGCACCTAGGTATTCTAGGGTTTTACTTTGGCGGCTCTGTAGATGTACTTATATGCATGTTTAGATCAAATCATGTTGATGGCGGGACCGCCCATTTCGATTAAGGCGAGCCATGTTCATATTGGTTATATATATCGGATGGATTACGTATTCGGTTGTTTGGGATCGATGAATGATATTTCCATGAACTGCATGTTTGGTGATGGTCGGGTGCTCGCCTATTTCAGTGGGGCGGGGCTCACCATGGATAGTTAAGAATATATTGTATACTTGCCGTGTTTGAGTTTTGTAGGTTGCGGGTCGTAACACGACCAAGTTGTTAAGTAAGCAAAGTGTTCTCGTGCACCGGGCCTTCGACAACGAGACTTTGCGGGCCGGGTCATGGGACCACTGCACATAGCGGATTTCGGTAGTACCATTTCTGCGTTCTCCACCGTATCTTCCACTTCTGACGTCTCGGGCGGCTCCGCCTCCGCAACCAGGCGAGGGCGCCCGTGACAAGTTGGTATCAGAGCAGGTCGGGTCGGTGCGACCCGAGAGGCAGAATATGATCAGTTTCGGTGTGGATTTCGAAGGCAAGTATACTAGTCCAGGAGTGGACTGTTGGAGCAGTAATGCCAGTTTATGGATGAATATATGCGGGAGATGACTTTGATGTGCGAGCCACTGTTCTACGTTCTATTCTGGGGCGGTTCTGTACGGAGGCTGATCAACTCCTTATTTGAACCACTTTCGAATGTGTGTGGAGTAGCGGGCGGTACCTCGAAGCATTCACGTAAGGTTGAACTCCGGTGCTGAGGTAGCACTTCTGGAAGGATTGTGGTACTTCAAGCAGGTTCTGGAAATTTGGACTTTGGAGCGCGTAGTGAAGCGTATTGGTCGAGTGCGGGCTTCCGACATAATCCGGGTACCTTTATATTTGTTGGTTGGTTATGTGATGTGATTTTGGTGATATGATCATGATCTTTTGTGTTTAAGTATAAGATGTTGTTGGTTCTGTGATTCTGAAAAGAATCTCTGCATCATGTATTGCATTACACTACAGAGTCTTAGAATACTGCTGCTAGCTTCTGTAGAGAGAGGGTTAACTGTTCTGGATAGTTGGTTATATGGATTAAGTTGGTTTCAAGAAATGGTTACCACACGCAGACAACGTGATCGGGTGCCGGAGGGTAGGGACCGAGATCCCACTCCCCCGAGGAATAGGAGATGAGTTCAGCATGACACGGGCCCTGAACAACCACAGTCACCACCCCCGAGTTTTCAGCATCCACAGGAACCCCCTCACGATGTGAGTACAGTGTTGGGTCAGGTGCAACAGCTGTTGGAAACCTTAGTGCCAGCCCAGCGGAGTTCGGGGCGGCGGCGAGCATGGTGGAATCCGATCAGGCCACGGCATGGGCATTACGATCGGGAGGTGGGCAGCAGCCACCTCAGTGTTCAGAATCAGCACAGAGAGTGACTCTGAGGAGGGTGATCACTATGATACCGAGACTTCTCGTCGGTTCCACCAACGACGGGAAAATCAGAGGCACCCGATCGCGAGGTCGGACTTACGGCGAGGTTTCAGCGTTTGAACCCCCCGAGGTTAAACGCCAGAGGAGGACCTGAAGCAGCGGAGACCTGGTTTGTAGGAGTTGACAAACTCCTAGGGAGGCTACACCTTCCTTCTGCGGTTATGGTGTCACTGGCCACGTTTAACCTGCAGGACAATGCGGATCATTAGTGGAGGAGTCTGCAGGGCTAGTTGAGAGCCGACACAGTGCGGGAAGGTGGGCAGGACTTGGACATTACCTGGGAGCAGTTTGCATACTTCTTCCACCGACAGTACATTGGGGATGCAACCAGGGATCTCCGACAGTCGCAGTTTGATGATCTGGAGCAGGGGAACATGACTGTCGGGGAGTATGAGCGGGAGTTTGATCGGCTGGTTCGCTACGTACCACAGTACTATGGTATGGAGCAGGAGAAGGCCAAGAGATTTATCCGCCGGTTACGTCCCGATTACAGGTGGGCTTTGAGACCTTTGGACATTACATCCTACCATGAGGCTGTGCAGAAGGCCCAAGTCCTCGAGCAGGAGGAGGTTGAGAGTCGATAGGTCTCTAACCGATCCCGAGACATAGGAAGAGGTTACGCACGGCAGGTTCATCGAGGGTCATACCGGAACTACGTGCGGGAATCTTCTGATCGGGAAGTTTTCCAGATTCCGCACCTAGGTATTCTAGGGTTTTACTTTGGCGGCTCTGTAGATGTACTTGCATGCATGTTTAGATCAGATCATGTTGTATGTTATGTGTTTTGGGATACATTCTGATTCTGTATTTCTGTCTGACTGGAGGGCTCGCCCATTTTAGTTGAGGGCGGGACCCGAGCCATGTTCATATTGGTTCTATATATCGAATGGATTCTGTATTCTGGTTGTTTGGGATCGATGAATGGTATCTCCATGAATTGCATGTTTGGTGATGGTCGGGTGCTCGCCTATTTCAGTGGGGCGGGGTTCACCATGCATAGTTAAGAATATATTGTATACTTGCCGTGTTTGAGTTTTGTAGGTTGCAGTCGTAGCACGACCAAGTTGTTAAGTAAGCAAAGTGTTCTCAGGCACCGGGCCTTCGAGAACGAGACTTTTCGGGCCGGGTCATGTGATACGAATCCCCTCCAAGGAGAGGGACCGTTCACCTTTGGCGGATCTAGCTTGTTGAAGATAACAGAATACGAACGTAACCGGGTCGGCTCCTAACCACCTCAATCCTCAAATGAAGAGCAATGGAAAGGTTAATCGCCTAGGAGTGAGTGATCTAGCACCTCACTTCTTAAATGAAGAGCAACACTGGATGTCAAGCTTGAATCCACTTCAATGGAAATCAAGGGGATGATGGAGATAAAAGGAAGAGTTCAAAGTTGAACCAATATTCTCACAATGAGATAATTTCTGAAATTCAAGTTGTTCTACAAATGTCTGGGCCGCTCGCTTAAATGGAGAGGGGTTGAGTGAAAGAAGGCAAAACGGAGCCTACCCCCTGTATGCATGCCAAAAGCATAAAGTATTTTTGCATGCATGTCAGCCTAAAAGCCTCCAAAAGAAGAAAAGATAAAAGTTATCCTAAAAGTAATCTCGTGTCCTTTGCACGTAAAGCTGACATTTGTCTTCCCGAGTGTCTTCTTGGGCGGCTTAGGTAGCTGAACAGACTGAAGAATAAGAAGGCTTTGCAGGAGTGACTTCGCTTGTGGATTTGACCTTCGTCGGGGTTCTGCAGGAAGGGCTTCGCCATGGGGCTTCGCCTTTGCCTGGGGACTTCGCAGGAACGACTTCGTTTTGGGGGTGGGTTCGCCTGTTTCTTGTAGCTTTGCAAGGATGGCTTCGCCCCAGGGCTTCGCCTACATCTGGAATTCCCACACAGGGGCCTCGCCTGGAGGCTTCACATAGGTACCTTCGCCTTGGGACTTTGCCCGTGTTTGGAATGTTTGCATGTGGGCTTCGCCGCTGCCTCCTTCGAGCGTACTCAGGTTCAAGGCTCCAAAGGGCTTCGCATAGGTATCTTCCTCCAAGGTGATGTCGAGTTGGCGAAGCTGTAAGGTCCTTTCTCGAGTTTCCTCTTGTCCGTCCGGCGCCATGAGCCTCATGAAGGCATTGAGATTCGCTTGAACTTGTTTTAACCGAGACCTTGTCATGGGTCCGCCAAGGGCTTCAAGAGGATTGAGAGGCTGGTGAGGTGGAACTTGGCTACCTCCTTGATCCTTGTTTGGTCGGTTGGGTTGATCTAGGATGATGTCCTCATCATACTCCCCCTCTTGAAAAGAATCCGTCCTCGGATTCTCGTCTTCAAGTTCACCTACATAGGGAATCAGATCACACATATTAAAAGTAGCGTGGACACCATAAGAACCATCACAAGGTAGGTCAGGCACGTAGGCATTATCACCGATTTTCTTTACAATTTGGAAAGGCCCATCCCCTCTCGGTGCAAGTTTATCCTTTCTAGCTTGTGGGAATCTCTCCTTTCTCAAGTGCAACCATACCCAATCTCCTACTCCAAAACTTCTAAAATTTCTCCCCTTGTTTGCCCTCCTCGCGTAAGACTCATTAGCTTTTTCTAATTGTTTTTGAATCTTTTCATGTAAGTCTTTCATGCTCCGTGCTTTCTTATTCCCTTCTACATCTAGTTGGTCCGAATGAGTCAAAGCAACTAAGTCCAATGGGGTAAGAGGATTAAAACCATACACAACTTCAAATGGACTATGAGATGTAGATGAATGGTATGACCTATTGTATGCAAATTCAACATGAGGTAGGCACTTCTCCCATTCCCTCAAATTCTTTCTCAGTAGGGTTCTCAAGATAGTGATGAGTGTTCTATTGGTTACTTCGGTTTGTCCATCGGTTTGTGGATGACTAGAAGTGGAGAACACTAAGCTAGTTCCTAACCGTGACCACAAGGTCCTCCAAAAGTGCCCTAAGAATCTAGAATCTCTATCACTCACTATGGTTCGAGGGATGCCATGATATTTCACAATGTTATTGAAAAACAACTCGGCTATATGAGATGCATCATCCATTTTATGGCAGGGAATGAAATGAGCCATTTTCGAGAATCTATCTACCACAACAAAGATAGCATCATGTCCACGAGAAGTCCTAGGCAAACCACTAACAAAATCCATACTAATATCAACCCATGGAAGAGAAGGAGTTGGTAGAGGAGAATACTTCCCTTTTGGTTGCAGGCGCGCCTTGGCTTTGTGGCATGTCACGCATTTCGCGCATACCTTCGCCACATCCTTTTTGAGGTTTGGCCAAAAGAAATTCTCTTTAACGGCTTCATAAGTTTTGGATACGCCAAAGTGTCCCATGAGGCCGCCGCCATGTGCCTCCTTGATAATCACCTCTCGAATGGATCCCTTTGGTACACACAACCTTTTCAACTTAAACAAAAAGCCGTCAAATACATAATAGCCATCGCGATTACCCTTGGTACAATCCGCATATATCTCACCAAAATCATCATCACCTTTATACATGTCGCGAATGCATTCAAACCCAACAATTTTAGCATCAAGGGTTACAAGTAAAGCATACCTCCTAGACAAAGCATCAGCAACAATGTTTTCTTTACCTTTCTTGTACTTTATCACATAGGAGAATGATTCTATGAATTCTACCCACTTAGCATGTCTCCTATTCAAGTTCCCTTGCCCTTGTAAGTATTTCAATGATTGATGATCGGTATGGACAACAAATTCCTTAGGGAGTAAGTAGTGAGACCACACTTGTAATGATCTTACAAGAGCATAAAGCTCTTTGTCATAAGTGGAATAGTTAAGTGTGGCTCCACTCAACTTCTCACTAAAGTATGCTATGGGGCGACCCTCTTGGTGCAACACCGCACCAATGCCTACTCCACTAGCATCACATTCAATTTCAAACACCTTATCGAAGTTTGGCAAACAAAGCAATGGTGCACTAATCAGTCGAGACTTTAATTCAACAAATGCATTCTCTTGCGCTTCACCCCACTCAAATGTAGTGTTCTTTTTTGTTAGTTCATGCAAAGGTGATGCAATTGTTGAAAAATCTTTCACAAACCTCCTATAAAAACCGGCAAGTCCTAGAAAAGACCTCACTTCGGTTAAAGTCTTGGGATTTTGCCACTCTTTGATTACACGTACCTTGTTTTCATCCACTCTTATTCCATCCTCTCCCACAATATAACCAAGAAAATTTACCTCATTTGTAGCAAACACACACTTTTCCATCTTAGCATACAACTTCTCTAACCTAAGTGCGTCAAGCACTTGCCTCAAATGATTTACATGTTCATCATGGGATTTGGAATAGACTAGTATATCATCAAAGTACACAACAACAAACTTCCCAATCAATTTTCGCAAGACATGATTCATTAATCTCATGAATGTACTAGGTGTATTTGACAATCCGAAAGGCATGACATTCCATTCATATAATATAAATTTAGTTTTGGATGCCGTTTCCCATTCATCTCCTTTCTTCATCCTAATCTGATGATATCCACTTTTCAAGTAAATTTTAGAAAACACGCATGCACCACATAATTCGTATTCTGTCACCTACAACAAGCTAGATCCATTTTAGAAAACACGCATGCACCTTTCCATTGCTCTCCATTTGAGGATTGAGGTGGTTAGGAGCTGACCCGGTTACGTTTGTATTCTATCACCTACAACAAGCTATATCCGCCAAAGCTGAATGATCCATCTCCTTGGAGTGGTTTCGTATCACCTTCGCCACATCCTTTTGGAGATTCGGCCAGAAGAAGTTCTCTTTGACGGCCTCATAAGTCTTGGAGATGCCAAAGTGTCCCATGAGGCCACCGCCATGGGCTTCCTTGATAATCACCTCTCAAATGAACCCCTTTGGCACACACAATCTTTTCAAAGTGATTTTGTTGATGGGGCGGCAGTCCATGCACATTCGCCATGTCCCATCGCTCTTTGGTACCAACAAAACCGGCACCGCGCATGGGGAGAGGCTCTCCTTGATGTATCCTCTGGATATCAAATCTTGCACTTGCATTTGGATTTCTTTGGACTCCTCAGGATTGGTTCTATAGGCGGCCCTATTCGGTAAAGGGGCGCCCGGCACCAAGTCTATCTGGTGTTCAATACCGCGATAAGGTGGAAGACCTTGCGGTTCTTTGAACACATCGCCATACTCTTGGAGTATCTATTGCACATGTAAAGGAAGAGAAGACTCCTTGTCAAGTGTTAGCATGCAATTAAGAGGAACCATGAGAAAACACACTTTATTTCCAAGTAAAGCCTTTTTGATGTCTCTCTCTTTGGCGATGGGGGGTAACCTCTCTTGTTTTCCCTCTCTTAATCTCCGAGTGTTTCCCTTGGATGCACTCTCATTCTTCTCACTCAAGGTCTCTTGGACCTTCTCATATGTTCCTCTCTTCTCACTTCCCTCTTTTCCCTTATGCCTTTCGGCATTGGTAGCCAAATGTATTTGGTCTTGCAAGGCTTGTCCTGGGGTTAAAGGAAGCAAAGTGTAGGGTCGGGCTTGGTGAGTAAGGGTGTATTTATTGGTTCTCCCGTAGTGTACCGCTTCCTTATCATATTGCCATGGGCGGCCTAGAAGAATGTGGGTAGCTTGCATCTTCACGATATCGCACAACACTTCATCTTCATATTTCCCAATCTTGATGGGCACAACGGTTTGGTACTCCACTTTCACACAGGAATTGTCATCCACCCATTGTAGTTGGTAAGGCTTTGGGTGGGGGTGGATTTGAGTTTGAGCTTCTTCACCATGCTATGGTTAGCCACATTCACACAGCTACCGCTGTCCACTATGAGACTACAGAGCTGCCCATTGACCAATGCTCGGGTCTGAAAAAGGTTTTCCCTTTGCGAAGTGTCAATGACCACAGGTGTAGGCTGTAATACTCTCTTGGAAACCAGAAGCATTCCCTCAAGGGGTGCTTCCCCTTCTTCTTCCTCTTCCTCCGAGGGTATCGTCAATGCTTCGGTTCCTTCCTCTCCCTCGCTAGAAATATTTCCATCGGGCCTTACAACCATGGTTCTCTTGTTTGGACAATCCCTGGCATAATGTCCCTTCCCCAAACATTTGAAGCACTCAATACTCCTTGTTTGGCGTGAGGTGTCAAAAGATTTGGAATAGGCGGGGGTTCGCGGGTGAAGGTGGGATGATTTCGCGTCTGGGAAATTTTGGCGAGGGGTGGGCCTCGCTTCCGAATAATTTTGGCGTGGGCGAGGCCTCACATTAGGGTAACTGGGGCGAGGGGTGGACCTCGCGGGGGCTAATGGTTGAAAGGTAGACTTCCTCCCTTGCCTTTCAATCTTCATTGCCTTGTGCACCAATTCCATGTAATTCCTGACCTCGCATAATTCGAGCAGTTTGACTATTTCCGGTCTCAGACCGAAAGTAAATCGAGCCATCTTGGCATCTTCTCCTTCTTGAACATTTGCTCTCACTGAAGCTCTTTCAAGCTCCTTCGCAAAGTCTTCAACTGATTTGTTACCTTGAGTTAGTTGTTGTAACCATTGGCAACTCTCTTGGGCATAGTAGGGTGGAATGAACTTCCTTCTCATAAGGGCCTTGAGTTGCTCCCATGAGGTGATTGGCGGTCTTCCCGCCCTCGCTTCTTCAAATGTTATTGACTCCCACCAAGTCATCACATAGCCTGAAAACTCAATGGTGGCCAGCTTGAGTCTCAAGTGATCCGGATAGTCATAACAATCAAAGATCATGTCCGCCTTTTTGACCCACTCAAGGAACTCTTCTGGGTCACTTCTTCCATAGAATGTAGGTACTTGTAATTTGATGCCCTGCATGACTTGTTGTTCAAGAGTTTGGGGCCTTCGCCGAAAATGATCTCCTTGCGGGGATCTATTTCTTCCTCTAGGCGGGGGCGAATCCTCAAACCGGGAATGTTGTCCTTTTGCTTTTCTCCTTGATCCTTCGTAGTAAGGATCCCTCCAAGGTTGGCTAGGCTCTCCCTGACCAATCCATTCATCATCTCTTCCATCTTCATCAATAGGTTCATAGAATACGTCCTTTTGGGGTGTTCTATGAATATTGACTTGATCCTTCTTGTTAAGAGGCGTGGGTGGCGGTAGTGTAGAAGCATGCTCCCTATCAACATCCTCTTCTTCCTTTCACTTGCCTTGCACCTTGTTTTCTTTTTCTAACTTGGACACTCTCTCATGGTCCGTGGAGGTCATGGCTTGGAGATTTTGTAACATAATCATCATGGCTTCCATCTGCTTCTCATTTTTCTCCATGTACCTTTGAAACCCGAGAGTAGATGGGTGAGGGGGTGTGGAATCTGAAGTGCCTCCATCCTGTGCCATCGCTTCGCAACTTTACTTATATTACCTCACGTGTTTACACTCGTGTTTGCACTCAAATATGGCTTTTATCAAGATGCTCACTCAATGCCTTTTCCCTCTCAAGATTCAACTAAATACTCTAACTTGTATTCCACTCTCAACCCAAAAATGTTTCGCGCATCAAAGTGGAAACGAGCTAGAAATGAAAAAGCGTACTCCTTTGAAAAGAAGAGATACTAGTTACTTGAAACTAGATAAGTGTTTAGAAGGTAGATGGGGGATGAAAGAAATAAAGGGTGAGTTTTGGAAAAGGGTTTAAGGTGCAAAAACACTTTTGTGCAGGTTTAGCAACAAATTTTCGGATTAATAGTACTGTTCACTTGAGTTTTGTCAAGAACACTTAAGAACACGCATGAACACACACGGACTTGTCCTTTATGCTTTCTTTTCCTCTTTTCGGTCTTGACAATAACCAACACTTCTCCTTTGATTTCTAATCCAAAAACACGAACCTTTCAACAAGAACTTTCGCACAAACGACTTTGAACATAAAAGTTTTGAACTTTTCGGTTTTGAACAAAGCTTTACGGAAAACGTATTCTTCAAGATTTAAAAGATAAACAAAGGGCTTACTTGAAGAAAACACAACAACAACAACAACAACAACAAATCTGTCAACAAGCGCCAAGGCTCTGATACCACTTGATACGAATCCACTCCAAGGAGAGAGACCGTTCACCTTTGGAAGATCTAGCTTGTTGAAGATAACAGAATACGAACGTAACCGGGTCGGCTCCTAACCACCTCAATCCACAAATGGAGAGCAATGGAAAGGTTAGTGAGGGATCTAGCACCTCACTTCTCAAATGAAGAGCAACACTAGATGTCAAGCTTGAATCCACTTCAATGGAAATCAAGGGGATGATGGAGATAAAAGGAAGAGTTCAAAGTTGAACCAATATTCTCACAATGAGATAATTTCTGAAATTCAAGTTGTTCTACAAATGTCTGGGCCGCTCGCTTAAATGGAGAGGGGTTGATTGAAAGAAGGCAAAACGACGCCTACCCCCTGCATGCATGCCAAAAGCATAAAGTACTTTTGCATGCATGTCAATCTAAAAGCCTCCAAAAGAAGAAAAGATAAAAGTTATCCTAAAAGTAATCCCGTGTCCTTTGCACGTAAAGCTGACATTTGTCTTCCCGAGTGTCTTCTCGGCGGCTTAGGTAGCTGAACAGACTGAAGAATAAGAAGGCTTTGCGGGAGTGACTTCGCTTGTGGATTTGACCTTCGTCAGGGCTCTGTAGGAAGGGCTTCGCCTTGGGGGCTTCGCCTCTGCCTGGGGACTTCGCAGGAATGATTTCGTTTTGGGGGGGTTCACTTGTTTCTGGTAGCTTCGCAAGGATGGCTTCGCCCCAGGGCTTCGCGTACATCTGGAATTCCCACACAGGGGCCTCGCCTAGAGGCTTCGCATAGGTACCTTCGCCTTGGGACTTCGCTCGTGTTTGGAATGTTTGCATGTGGGCTTCGCCGCTGCCTTCTTCGAGCGTACTCAGGTTCAAGGCTCCAAAGGGCTTCGCATAGGTATCTTCCTCCAAGGTGATGTCGAGTTGGCGAAGCTGTAAGGTCCTTTCTTGAGTTTCCTCTTGTCTGTCCGGCGCCACGAGCCTCATGAAAGCATTGAGATTGGCCTGAACTTGTTTTAACCGGGACCTTGTCATGGGGACCGCCAAGGACTTCAAGAGGATTGAGAGACTGGCGAGGTGGAACTTGGCTACCTCCTTGATTCTTGTTTGGTTGGTTGGGTTGATCCAGGATGATGTCCTCATCATCATGGAAACACTGCACATAGCGGATTTCGGTAGTACCGTTTCTGCGTTCTCCACCGTATATTCCGCTTCCGACGTCTCGGGCGGCCCCGCCTCCGCAACCGCACGCGGGCGCCTGTGACAAAAGAAACTTGATTTGCATAGCTACTCTGATGCTGATTAGGGGCGGAGATAGAGACTTTAGCATATCTACATCTGGATATATTTTCATACTTAATGGCGGGGCTACTACTTGGTGTAGTAATAAGCAAACTTGTACAACTTTATCCACAATGGAAGCTGAATTTATTTCATGTGTCTTTGCTGTACAAGAAGCCCTTTGGCTTGGTTATTTCCTTAAGAATCTGGAATCCAAGGTATCAATTTAGAAGCCTATTACTATCTTGATAAAATCATGCATTTCACGAGAATCACGAAGCGGTTCATGCTTATTTCACCAAATCTTTTCCTAACACACAATTCTACGTGCACGAAACTTTTCCACAATCCCCTTACTTGTAATACTTTTACGAATCCGAAATCCCGAGTTCGAAATCTGCAACTATCGGGATAACTTGAAGGATCAACTCTGTTCCACAATTTTATTTTGAAGTGGTTCAAGTAAGGAGGTGGCCAATCTCGTACCAAACCATTCTAAAATAAAATGTACAACAATAGTCGTCACTACAAGTCACCACCGATGACCAATATGGTCACTTACCGCTCGATACCAACTTGTCACCGCACGCCGCCCGAGCCCGGTTGCGGAGGCGGGGGCGCCGGGACGCCGGAAGCGGAAGCCGGAATGGAAAGGAGTGGCAGGTCCATTGAGACCTGCCGCGCGTAGCGGACCCGAAAAGCGAAGCGATTGTGGAAGCAACCTAACAAAAATTTCATACATATAACTAGAATAAAATCAAAACATACAATTCATGCATCGGCAACGAGTAAGCCTCGCCCTCCGTGGACGAGTGCTTACGCACCAAACATAGATACATGCGAGTTCACGAGAACCTAAGGTGTCTAGCAAGCGCCAAGCGCTCGGAATATGCTGTGAGCAGAATATATATACAAACATATACAATCATCACAACAATAAAAGCAGAAAGCATGCACATGCGGCTACGAGCCGACCCTAGGCCTAAACGTCAAAATACCTCGCGGGATTCGGACCAAGTAGACAAAATCCCAGCCCACAAGGTCTGCTGCTGCTCAACCAACCAAGGCGAAGCCTCACGGGAGCCAACTCCGCTGGTTGTTTACCAAGTCTACGAAACCCAAAAACAGAACCCAAAAGGGTGAGTCCTAAAAGGACCCGTAAGGGATTTGGGGTAAGATAAGTATATGTAACCTGCAAAACAGAAAGATAGCAATATACGCAATGAATACGAATAACATACATGTACCGAGAAACAAATCGGAATCCCGAAGGATGTGCGATTCCAAATCGCCATAAACCTTATAACAAATCGGAGCAGCGACCTCCCACTAAGGGGAGTCGAAGCCGAAGCTATTACGAAGCATGGTGCACCAGTGGGGTAGCGAACCCACAACTGTCGTAGTGTTAGCAGACAGTATGCCATAAGGCATACTCCTACAAACGTAGGAAATGCCATAAGGCATACTCCTACAACGTACCTTAAAGCACGATTTCCGAAATACTGCAAAGCAAATGCAACAACACATACACCTACGGACTACGAGAATATGCCCTAGGCATATAATACCGAAATACTTGCGAGCAGAAGGTGAAACTAAACATACACCTATCTTACCAAAAATAGCAGAACCAAACCCTTACCTTACAAATCCAGTATTTGACCGATTGGATGATTTCCAAACCACGACCGAAACTCCGAAACCCCTCTTTTTCTCACCTCGGAACCTCGAATCGACAAACCAAGTTGAATTAGAATCCTTATCGACACACTACCAAACTACACCCCGACCCCCAAAACCTAAAATCCGGCGAAACTTCCGTAAAATTCCAGATTTTCACGAAACGTCGAATTCGAACCAACCTAGACAATGCAAGATTATACATTGACAAACATCATACAATAAGCGGAACTGATCAAATCCAACCTTAAACCCTTCTTTACCCGCCATTTTCCGATAATCCCGCTTAATTGTAACTTTTCCATTTCTTAACCGAATTCAACATTTCAAACTTCCATCCACTCCTAAATTCAACCCCAACACCATATTAACATCCAATTTAACCAACATGAACCTCCAACATTGAAAAGAATCATTCCAAAATTCGGTTCTTAACCAATTTTTCACCACACTTCCAATTCAAACCGTTCAAGCTTCCAATTAATCCCACTAATCACCAATTTCACTTCTAAACCATGAATGCTATCCAATTGCATCCAAAACAACAAAATGCACAATGAACACCAACCTAAAAATTCGGCCATTTGGGGCTTTTTAAACCAACTTGTTTTCCCTCAAATTGAATCCACACATAAGCTTAGAATCATGCTAGGATTAACATACTTGAAGCATGAATCAAGATAACAAACACACATCATTTTGGAAAATTCCAAGAAAATTCGGCCATAAATGGTTTCTTCATCCAAGATGTGTTTTCCAAAATCCAACACTTGATTAACACTCCCTTACTACCCAAGAACAACATACTAAAACATGGGAGGAAGAGAATCATCCTAGCTTATAGCTAAGAACAAACCCATCAAATGCAAAAACTCCTCTTTTCACCACTAATCTTCCAAACTAATGAGAAAAGAGGAGTTAGGGAGGTACTTACCACATGAAGAACCCAATTCCTCTTTGATTTGAGCCAAGATGAAGAACCTCAAGCTTGGAGGAGGAGCTCATCAATGGCGGCAGCAATGGAGAAGAAGAAGAAGAAAAGTGAAAATGAAAATGAGATATATCCCTTTTATGAAATATTATGTCATAATATATATTCCTACTCTTTAACCCATACCATTCCATCTTTAATAAGAGCTAGCCATGTGTCCCTTATAATATCTCCTCCCAATTGCTGCCGAAAAGAACAAATGCAGCCCATACCCATTTTATTAATTTTGCAACCAATTGCAAATTAACTCCCAATTTTTCCGAAAGTTCCAATTCTTTTTGCCCAAAAATATTTACCGAACTCCAAAATTAACGAAACTTGGACACAACCCTCAGAATATTATAACATTCACAGAACATTTTTCAGAAGTTCATTTACCATTCCGGAGTGTCCTACCGAGCTCGCTGAACCCGAACAAATCCCGACGTGCGAGCGTGTCCAACAGAACCAAAATCCCATCACACCAAAATTCCACAAAAATACTCATAAATTCCATCTTAAATTATAACACAACTTACCCAAAAGCCGTCAGAAAATTTCCATCCACAGGCCAGGATTCCCGTCCGAGCCGGAGTCGCCGGAACAGGCGTCCCGCCCCGAATATTAAACTCCACAACCACCTCAGGGACGTCTCCACGACTCCAAAACTGCGAACGGCTTCCCAAACTGAGATCTCGAGAGTGCTACCGAGCCCAGTACGTCCCGAGGCGACCCCGACAACCCCCCGGCGCCAGAAAAATATTTTCGGCGGAAACGTCCGGGGGACCCACACGACCTCAAATACGGAATGGTTCGCCAAAATGATACTCGGATAGGGCTCGGGAGCCGCCTGAACGCCGAAAAACGAGACCCGCAGGCCAAAACCGGAGCCCCGGGTCACCCGGTCGCAACCCGCTCGGGGTGACCGTAACTTTCTCACCCACTTAGAACTCTTGGACCACCAAGAGTAGCTGAACCAACCAGACAGTGTCGCTACCAACCGAGAAAATATAAACATTCCTCTAACCCGAACAATCGGACCACCGTCTTGGTGCGGCGGGAGTGGTAGTTTGGACTACCATCTGAGCCTCACGGCGTCCCACCCTCCGGGTGCATCTTATTGCACCCAGTCGGTTGCGGTATTTCTACCGACAACCCCAGACGATGCGAACCTAAATCTAACCGATCCACAACAGGCTATCACGGAAGATACCTCATAAAAGCGAAGCTTGATTGGGGGTAAAGCCAACCTAACAACTTACTGCGAAACTCATGATAACCGATATAACTCGGGGTAACTCGCCCGCCTATCCAATCTTCTTGTTCCTCGAGCGGTGCTACCTCGATCAAATTCTATCACCAAACTCGGATTCCAGAGCCCTACGGTGGCGGTTCGTATAAGCAGTGGTGCAGTCGTTCGCGGTTTTGATCCGCGCCTGTAACAATCTGATCTTCGCCGTAGTCTCCTCAAAAAGCTCGGGTCCTAGCTCAACCCCATCAGACGCATCTGTCCAACAGTATGGTGTCATACACCTCCTCCCGTACAACGCCTCAAATGGTGTCATGCCAATCGTAGTCTGAAAGCTGTTGTTGTACGAGAACTCTATTAACGCAACTGCTAGTCCCAAACTCCTCCAAAATCCAAAGTACAGATTTGCAACATATCCTCCAATATCAGAATCACCCGCTCCATTGCCCGTCCGTCATGGGGTGATAAGCTGTATTCGGATGGAGTCGCGTGCCCAATGCTTCATGAAAAGCAATCGAGAACCGTCTTTGTAAACGCGGATCATGGTCAGATTCAATGGAGTCTGGTACTCCATGTAAGCGTACAATCTTCACGATGTAAAGCGGCAAGCTTCTCCGGAGGGTCCATGACCGAATAAGCAGAAAGTGTGCGCACTTTATCAGCTGATCCATAAAAACCCAGATCGCATCATGGCGAGACCGTGTCAGGGGCAGTGCAGTCAGAAAGTCCATAGTAACATTGCCCCACTCCCGAACTGGAATGGGCAAAGTCTGCAGTGTCCCTGCCGGTTTCTGATACTCAAACTGCTCGAGTGTGCCTCCTCTAAAATCTCATTCCAGAACTCCTGATCCTCAGGTACATAAAGGCAATCTCGGAAGTATAGCAATCCCTGCCTACTGAAACGTCGGTAACAAATAAATCCTTATCTTCCCGGATAATTTCTTCAACACCAGATCTCCACCTTGCGCTTGCGCATCCTGTCAAGCCACTCAGACTGTATGGTAAGTGTATACCCCTGAGCACGCTCCCAGAGCTGCCACCTGTGCCAACGGCATATCAACTCCCCCTCCTCAGATCGGTCACCAACATTTCCTCCCTTAATTAAGCCGGTATACTTCACCTTTCGAGCATCGGCAACCGCGTTGCCCTTGCAGAGATGTACCCGATACTACAATCATAGTCCTTAATGTATTCGAGACATCTGCGCTGCCTCATGCTAAGCTCCTTACGTAAACAGATATTTTAGACTCTTATGGTGGTAAGAATCTGAAATTTATTACCAAACAGATATTGATTCCAATGTTTCAGCGCATAAACTATTATAGCCAACTCCAGATCATGTGTCAGTCAGTTCAGCTCATGCGGTCGCAGCTGCCTCGACCCATAAGCTACCACAAAACGCTCCTGCGCCAACACACCCCAAACCGGATGTGGAAGCATCCGTATAAATCACATACGGTAAGCTCGGATCTGGAAGAGTCAGAATCGGAGCGTTAGTCAACTGCCGTTTCAACTCCTAAAAATTCCGTTCACACCTATCAAACCGGAATACGGTTGACCCTTCTTGGTCAAGCTGCGTAGCGGAGATACTAGGATAGAACACCCTGGTACAAACCTCTGATAAAATCCTGCTAACCCCAGGAAGCTCCTGAACTCCCGTACCGTGGTAGGTTGTTTCCGATCCCGAACTGCCCTCACCTACTCTGAATCCACAGACAGACCATGCTCAGATATAATGTGTCCCAGAAAAGTGACTTCCCGAATCCAGAACTCACACTTTGAGAATTTAGCATAAAGCTGATGTTCCCAAAGTGTCTGCAGAACCACCCTCAGATGATCCCGATGCGAATCCTCATCCCGAGAATATATCAGAATATCATCAATAAAAACCACCAGAAATGAGTCCAAGTACGGTCGGAACACCCGATGCATCAGATCCAAGAATGCCACCGGAACATTGGTCAGCCCAAATGGCATGACCGTAATCTCTAAGTGTCCAAATCGGGTGCGGAAAGCAGTCTTAGGTATGTCCTCTTCCTTCACTCTAAGCTGAAAATACCCGGATCGAGATCAATCTTTGAGAAAACTCTCGAACCACGAAGTTGATCAAAAGATCGTTAATCCTCGTAACGGATACTTATTCTTCCACGGTAAGAGTATTCCACCGCTGGAATCAATACAAAGTCAGAGTGTCCCATCTTTCTTCATAACAAACGGAACCATAGCACCCCAAGCTGAAGTGCTCGGTCGGATGAAGCCCTTCTACTGTAATTCCTCCAACTGTTTCTTTAACCCCTGCATCTCAGAATTAGGCATCCGATAAGGAGGAATAGATATCGGAGCAGTACCCGACTGCAGGTGGATGTCAAACACAATTCCCCGCTCTTATGGTAATCCGGGCAACTCCTCCGGAAATACCTGCGGAAAATCTCGAACCAATGGTAAACCATCCAACTTCACCCTAGTACCAGCCTCATTCGGATCATAGCATTCCCTACACCAACTATCGACAAGCTGAATCCGAACACCGTAGCTCCTTCATGTCGTGCGATAGTCAAACCGATCGAGTCGTGAGAGGTAGTACCTCTCCGAAACCATAATGGTACGGGTTGCACAATCAACGTGCACGAGTTCTTGGATAGCCAGTCCATTCCAAGAATAACATCATAGTCCGGCGTGTCTAAAACCAACAGATCCGATACTATCATGTCCGCCTACGAGATATCGTACAACCCCGAACCATCTCATTGGAAAACGGCCTGACTTCTGCGGTTTTACTAAATGCGTTTGAGGCAAGGTACTATGAGACAGAATCTGTCACCCCACCCCGCACCCTCACACCCCGCACTCGCGAAGCGTGCGGAGAACGGAACCAAACCGGGGAAAGGGGGAAGGTGGCGGTGACGGTTCACTCACAACCTTATCACATAACAACCCCAACAACAGGGCAACCGCCCCTTGGGATCACCCAAAAATTTCCTTAAACCATAGCACTAATGCTCAACTAAGTCCCAAGATGTTTACCTATGCGAATGGGGTTGTTTTTCTCATAAAACTACTAAATTTGGCACTTCGGGTCATTTTGGGACAAAATATAACAAAAGGAGAAGTTAGAGGATCAAAGGGCAAAATTTCATATTTAGGTGATCACCGGGTGGTCACCTAAAAAACAGCCGGTCAACAAATTCAAAGTGTTGGAGTTGGTGATCACCTGGTGATCACCTAAAAACAACCAACCAACTTGGAGTTGGTGATCACACAGTGATCACCTAAAAACAGCAAACCAACTTGGAGTTGGTGATCACCTAAAAAAAAGCAAACCAACTTGGAGTTGGTGATCACACAGTGATCACCTAAAAACAACAAACCAACTTGGAGTTGGTGATCACCAGTGATCACCTAAAAATCAACAAACCAACACTTCAAAGTGTTGGAGTTGGTGATCACTGGCGATCACCCGACCTTCCAACCGAACCCAAATCCTGAAATTTCAACGCGACAACCAACGGTTCGAACTGAACTCAAACACTTATGCAAACCAAACCATTTACACAACCAAACCTTACAGACGAAACATGCATGTTATGACAATATACTGAGCGAGAACCAAGTTCGAATACAAAAGAAACCCACCGGTCGGCGGTCTCACGGAATCCAACCGAGCAAAGGTGAAACTTCTGCTGCTGCTCTAGACCAAAACTTTCAGACAAGCAAACTCTCCTCTACTAGTCGACTTGCTTTTCCTTGCCTGTTCCTGAAACAGTAGTTATAAGGGTAAGTTCTCGAAAGAACTTAGTAAGGGAACAGGTATAGACATGGTTCAGTTTACTAAAACGGTAGATAAAATAAACCTGCAAACGGAAAAATAACGAAAACGAAAAACAAATCATCTCAACAATCAATCTTATGATCAATCAATTCAACCTGTCAGTCACAATCACGGTCAATTCACAAAGCGAAGCGGTTAAGCACGGTATTGTGGACCATGGCGAGATCTTCCCGGTCCAACCGGCATTTCCATGCGTCTCATAAACCACAATCGGTCAATCACAAACACAATCAATACTCAATCGAAGCGGTAAATGCAACACAATCAAACATATGCAATGTAGTCGGTCAATGACAATCACATTCAGTTCACAATCATAACGATAACAATCTTTGTGATGGACCATGGCGAGATACTGCCCGGTCCGACCGGCAATGGCCATGCGTCCATTCACAATCGATCGATAAGCATGGTACCAGCTCGGGAGCGACCCCATCGGTCAATCAATACGAATCATCGATAACCATCGTAGGTGTATCGGAATCCCAATCGGTTCCTGCACAACAATGCCTATACTCCTAAACACACACTATACTCCTAACCCTTACCTCGGGTTGTAGTCCGAATCCAATTTCTCGATCGACGGTCCCGGTAGAAATTTCGGCAGAGTTTCTGCCCAATTTCAAAGCAACTCCCTTTCGCTAATTCTTCCGTCGAAAATTCCACCCAAATTTTCAGACGCGAATCGGCACAACCTCGGGTGCGTTTCTTCCTACGTTCCTGTTATCAAACATGCACCAGGAAGTGCCGAGAACGCTTAGGAACCAAAAAAATCAAACAAAGGAGCATATGACACTATTCACTCCAAAATTCAAATGCTCCTAACTTGCAAACTATACTGATTCTTCCAAAACAGACTACAGATTATCGATCTATACAACCCAATGAACGATTTAAGTGGTTTACCTCGAAGTTTGGTCGCGAAATGACGAAAATCAGTTGTGAGCTTTAAGCTCCAACAATGGCGGATGTGAGGGAGAGAGAGAGAGATACGTGAAGAAGAAGAAGAGAAGTGTGAAGTGTTGACCACATAATTCCATTTCTTTACTTATTCACATATATATATGTATTATTAATATAAATACATATACACATTTTGCCAAAAAGCCTTTCTTCTCTTCTCTTCTTCAACCACAATGGGACACATGTCCCTTTCTCTCCCATCACCATCCGCCCCATGCCCTCTTTTCTTCCAAAAATATCCAAATTTTACCATTTTCTTTACTACACATATATATATATATATATATATGTATTATAGCATAAATACACACATATATATATATAACTCTTCCATAAACCTTTCTTTTCTTTTCTTCTTCCACCACAAAGTGACACTTGTCCTTTTCTTTTCTCTCCCATGCGTCCCACCACCTTACCTTTTAGCCAAAATGTCCAATTTTCAATTACTCACACACAAACAAAGCGCATTTTCGCTCGGCCGAAAATGCAACTTTTACCAAACTTACTCCGATCGGAACGAAACTTTAACCACTTACTCAGGACATCACAAAACCCATAAAACCTATTTTCTTATCCAATTATATGTCCCGAGTCACTCGGAATTGCAACTCCTGGGAATTATGCGCACCGCGTAATTAATTTTAAACTCATCCCGGGTTGCCCCAAAAATCACCAAATTAAATCCGTAATTACCAAACATGCAGTACGAGTCCCAAAACAGAAATTATCGAAAATTCCGGTAATTAAACTTAAATACGTAATTAACTTAATTACGTACCGGGTGTTGGTAACAATTCTCCCCCCCTTAAGACCCTTGGTCCTCCAAGGCAGTCTTAAGGCGTTCGTACTCTTAGGGGTACCGATCCTGTAAATCATGCTCGACCTCCCATGTTGCCTCTCGGTTGGTATGATGAGACCATTGTACTCTGATCATCGGTAATAGCTTACTACGAAGCTTTCGCACATCGTGCCCTAAAATGGCCACTAGCACCACTCTGTAAGAAAGATCCGGTTCTATCTGTATGTCTTAGTGGTAGCTATGCGAACCGGATCCAGGATACACTTCTTGACATACTCACATGAAACACGTTATGCACTCTTGACATATGCGGGGTAAAGCCAACCGGTAGGCCACCCTACCAACCCGCTCCAGAATCTCATACGGTCCCACATAGCAGCGGTGCCATCTTTCCCTTCTTACCAAATCGATAACTCCTCTGGTTGGTGCTACCTTGAGCCATACTTTGTCACCAACCTCGAATTCCAAACCCCGCCTCCTTTTATTCACATAGGAGGTGGTCCGATCATTAGCAGCCTTCAATCGATCCTGAATCTTCTTAACCTTATGTTGTTTCCTCAAGTATTTCATTGCGAAGAATCGGTTCCTTCGGTACATACAGTCGATTTCTGAAATATAACAATCCCTTCTTATAACCAAATGACGGGTGAAGTGATCCTTTCGCTTCTCCCGATAACTTCTTCATTGACGCATCTACCTTACGAGCGTCTCGTACCTTGTCCAGCCATTACATTTGGATTGTCAAAGTAAACAATTGCTCTCGCTCTCGATGCTCCCACAAACTCCACAAACAACCCAAGTCATTCTCTTTATTAACATCATACCGATCTCCATCTTTCACCAAGCCGGTGTACTTCCGACTCAGTGCGTCAACTACCAAATTCCCCTTTACCAGCGGTATACTCAATACTACAATCGTAATCCTTCATGTACTCAAGCCACCTTCGTTGCCTCATATTCAAATCCTACTGGGAAAAAAAGTATTTCAAACTCTTATGATCCGTAAAGATTTGAAATTTGCTACCCAGCAGATAATGTCGCCATTGCTTGAGTGCATAAATTACCGATGCCAATTCCAAATCGTGAGTCGGGTAGTTTTGCTCATGCGGTCGAAGCTGTCTCGACCCATAAGCTATCACATTCCTATCCTGCATGAGTACACAACCCAAACCCGACCTGGAAGCGTCCGTGTAAATCGTAAAAGCTGCACTTGGATCTGGCAATACCAGAATAGGTGCGTGAGTCAGCCTATCCTTTAGTTCCTGAAAGCTGCGCTCACACGCCTCAGACCATACAAATGCTCGCCCCTTCTGCGTAAGCTGAGTAAGGGTAGAGCCAAAGTCGAAAATCGATACGAACCTCACGGTAATAACTTTGCCGGTCAGGAAACTCACGATCTCTCGTCTTGTAGTCGGTTGCTTCCAGTCCATTCTTGCCTTAATCTTTTCGGGATCCACCGATAAACCATTCTCTCCAATAACGTGCCCCGGGAAGGACACTTCCACTGATCCAGCCCGACACTTGGAGAGTTTGGCATACAAGCGATGATCACTCAAAGTCTTGAGTACAATTCGCGAGTGATCTTGATGTTCACCTTCATTCTTGGAGTAAACCAAGATATCATCAATGAATACCACCACAAACTGATCCGGTATGGGCGGAACACTCGGTTCATCATATCCATAAATGCCGCAGCGCATTTATCAAACCGAATGGCATGACGGTATACTCGTAATGTCCATACCGGGTTCGGAAAGCTGTTTTGGGAATATCTTCTTCCTTCACCCGAAGTTGGAAGTACCCGATCTCAAGTCAATCTTGAAAATACCTTTGCCCCCTTCAGTGATCAAACAAATCATCAATCCGTGGGAGGGTATTTATTTTCACGATTATCGCATTCAGTTTGCGATAATCGATACACAATCGTAACGTTCCATCCTTCTTTTTCACAAACAACACGGAGCACCCCGGGGCGTGCTCGGCGAATGAATCCTTTAGAAAGCAATTCATCCAGTGCTTCTTAAGCTCATTCATTTCGAGGATAGCCATTCGATAAGGGGAGCGGATACGGTGCGATCCCGGTGGAGCAAAATCTCGAAAACAATTTCACGTTAGGAGGCATCCCGGTAAATCTTCGAAATACTGCGGAAATTCCCTTACAACCAATACCCGATCTATCTCATCCCGATCTCCGAAGAGTTCAACCCACGGTAATCATCCTCATCTATCACTTCAAACTCGTCTAGAATTTGCAATTCTAGACTCCCATTCGATTCTGCTCGGAGGAAGAAGCGGAGGATTGAAGTACCTTCCCGATAGGTAAAGTCACCTCCGCTTCCCACAATCAATCATACTCCATTCTTAACTAACCAGTCCATTCCCGAACCACATCATACCCCGAAATATCTAAAACCAATAAATCACTCAAGATCCGATGTTTCCCCAAATCAATCATACAATCCCGAACCATATCATTAGAGAGCAACCACTTTGGCTCCCTGCGGTCTTAACTAAAGCCACTCGTGGCATAGAACTCACGAGATAAGCGTTGAGCCATAGCAAATTTACGAGCCACAATGGACACGAAGCACCGATGTCGAACAACACGGTAGCGGGAATGTTATTTAACGGTATGGTACCTTTAAGGGCACCTTGTCGTGCCGCTTCACCTTCCTTTTGCTGATTTGCCTCCCGCGTTCGGCACGAAAGACTCTTCCCAATCTCGGTTGCGGTGGCGGTGGAGGTGCTGCGGTCGTGGAAGCGTGGTGCAGCACCACCTCGTGGTGCCCCGGTCAGGCTTGGTAACCCCAATGGAGGCCTCGGACCTTGGCCGACCTCCCTCCTCGGTGCAACTTGAGGACAATCCCGGACCAGTGGTCCGATGAACCACATCCCAAACACGGCTGTCTCCCGATAGCATGCTCTGCTGGTGAGAACGTTGTGAGTCGGACAAGCGATAGCGGAGGGTGAAGCTACTCCCTTCCCTCTAGCGCTTAGGTTAGGTGGAGTGCCCTCCCGGCGTTTCGAGGAAGCCACGGAAGCTTGTACCCTTCCACGTCCAACGGCCTGTTGAGGTATGAATCTACTCTCAACATCCTCTGTTCAATCAGTTGAGCCTTTTGTGTTGCTTCTGATAATATTTGATATCCAACGGTCGGAGTGCCAATCGAATATCAGGTCGCAACCCTACGATAAATCTCTTTGCCTTGTTCTTCCATCCCATGATCTTGTGGAACATAACGAATCAATCGATCAAACTCGTGCTCATATTCCAGCACGCTCATAGTCCCCTTGAGTCAAATTGTCAAAGCGTGCTTGTCGCAAGTCTCGGACAGCATCACTCACATAATGATCGTGGAACAAGCGAGTAAACTCATTCCACGTCATATCGGTATCGGGCTCTCCCGGGCGAACTGCTCCGCTCGGTGCTGTTCCTCACACTCTCCCACCATATCAAAGCTCGGTCATCCAGTTATGCGTTGCCAACGATACCATTGCGGTAGATGAGAATTCCAATCTTTCAAACATGGAGTCGATCCGTCGAAACCAGACTTCCGCCGCCTCGGGCCCACCCTTTCCGTTGAAGCGGGGTGGGTTCGGGCGTTGGAATCGCTCGAGCATCCTACTAGGGCGCTCATTCTCTTCCCGCTGCCTTTTGGGTCGATGTGACCCTTGGCTTCCTCAGTTGTCGGCGGCGACATCGACCACTAACACTTCCACGTGACGGGCCATGATCATCATGACTCCGTCTTGCAAGCTGAGTCAATCCTTCGTTGCACCCTCCTACCTCTTGGGTGTCTCCGCTCTACATCAGTACTAGCCTCCTCCTCCGAAGAGGATGGGCTGCTATCGATCACAGTATGGGGTCCATGGCGCCCGATCCACTTCCACTTACACCTTAAAGCGGTTGCACGGTTCTTGAATCAGCCGGTTTCGGTAATATCTGTGCCAAACTATCTCGGATTTGTTCTAAGACCCGCACTAATAGAGACCATGGCGAGATCTTCTCCGACCATGGCTAGATCTTCCCCGGTCCAACCGGCATCGCCATGCGTCGGCATTGCCATGCGTCCCATCTCACGGTCTTTTCCACACCCGGTTGTGGAATTTTTACCCTCCCGGTCTCGAGCTCGGGACTCCGGGCTTAATGTCCCGTTTCATAGGAGACCCAGTACCACTCGCACTAGCTCAGGGGAAACTTGTGGTGCCCGTCCCCCTGCCACTCATACCATCTGTTGAGATTCGGGACCTTCATCCCGCCTCTCTTGCTCACTCACTCCCGGTCTTCCCCGGGTAATAACCATTTTCTAAGAATCACTATAAACACAACATTACAGTATCAATCAAAACTTAGCAGCAGCAGTATTCCAATTGGCTCTGTATATGTACATGCATGATGCAATGAAATGCAACCTTACTATCACATAAACCATTCGCAACTAGGTAAACCTGCTCACGATACCAACTTGTCACCCCACCCCGCACCCTCACACCCCACTCGCGAAGCGTGCGAAGAACGGAACCAAACCGGGAAAGGGGTAAGGTGGGGGTGACTGTTCAATCACAACCTTATCACAATCAACCCCCAACAACCGGGCATCCGCCCCTTGGGATCACCCAAATATATTTACTTAAACCAGAGCACTAAGGCTCAACTAAGTCCCAAGATGTTTACCTATGCGAATGGGGTTGTTTTCTCATAAAACTACTAAACTTGGCACTTCGGGTCATTTTGGGACAAAATATAACAAAAGGAGAAGTTAGAGGATCAAAGGGCAAAATTTCATATTTAGGTGATCACCGGGTGGTCACCTAAAAAACAGCCGGTCAACAAATTCAAAGTGTTGGAGTTGGTGATCACTGGTGATCACCTAAAAACAACCAACTTGGAGTTGGTGATCACACAGTGATCACCTAAAAACAGCAAACCAACTTGGAGTTGGTGATCACACAGTGATCACCTAAAAACAACAAACCAACTTGGAGTTGGTGATCACACAGTGATCACCTAAAAACAACAAACCAACTTGGAGTTGGTGATCACAGTGATCACCTAAAAATCAACAAACCAACACTTCAAAGTGTTGGAGTTGGTGATCACACAGCGATCACCCGACCTTCCAACCGAACCCAAATCCTGAAATTTCAACGCGACAACCAACGGTTCCGAACCTGAACTCAAACACTTATGCAAACCAAACCATTTACACAACCAAACCTTACAGACGAAACATGCATGTTATGACAATATACAGAGCCAGAACCAAGTTCGGAATACAAAAGAAACCCACCAGTCGGCGGTCTCACGGAATCCAACCGCGCAAAGGTGAAACTGCTGCTGCTGCTCTAGACCAAACCTTTCAGACAAGCAACCTCGCCTCTACTCGGCGACTTGCTTTTCCTTGCCTTTCCCTGAAATAGTAGATATAAGGGTAAGTTCTCGAAAGAACTTAGTAAGGGAACAGGTATAGACATGGTGCGATTTACTAAAGCGGTAGATACAATAAACTGTAATCGGGAAGCAGAACTAAAACGAAACACAAAGCATCTCACCAATCAATCTTATGCTCAATCAATGCAACCGGTCAGTCACAATCACGGTCAATTCACAAGCGAAGCGGTTAAGCACGGTGTTGTGGACCATGGCGAGATCTTCCCGGTCAACCGGCATTGCCATGCGTCTCATAAACCACAATCGGTCAATCACAAACACAATCAATACTCAATCGAAACGGTAAATGCAACACAATCAAACATATGCAATGTAGTCGGTCAATGACAATCACATTCAGTTCACAATCATAACGATAACAATCTTTGTGATGGACCATGGCGAGATCTGCCCCGGTCCAACCGGCAATGGCCATGCGTCCATTCACAATCGGTCGGTAGAGCATGGTCCCAGCTCGGGGGAGCGACCCCATCGGTCAATCAATACGAATCATCGATAACCATCGTAGGTGTATCGGAATCCCAATCGGTTCTGCACAACAATGCCTATACTCCTAAACACACACTGAACCCTTACCTCGGGTTGTAGTCCGAATCCAATTTCTCGATCGACGGTCCCGGTAGAAATTTCGGCAGAGTTTCTGCCCAATTTCAAAGCAACTCCCTCTCGCAAATTCCTCCGTTGAAAATTACACCCAAATTTTCAGACGCGAATCGGCACAACCTCGGGTGCGTTTCTTCCTACGTTCCTGTTATCAAACATGCACCAGGAAGTGCCGAGAACGCTTAGGAACCAAAAAATCAAACAAAGGAGCATATGACACTATTCACTCCAAAATTCAAATGCTCCTAACTTGCAAACTACACTGATTCTTCCAAAACAGACTTCAGATTATCGATCTATACAACCCAATGAACGATTTAAGTGGTTTACCTCGAAGTTTGGTCGCGAAATGACGAAAATCAGTTGTGAGCTTTAAGCTCCAACAATGGCGGATGTGAGGGAGAGAGAGAGAGAGATACGTGAAGAAGAAGAAGAGAAGTGTGAAGTGTTGACCACATAATTCCATTTCTTTACTTATTCACATATATATATGTATTATTAATATAAATACATATACACATTTTGCCAAAAAGCCTTTCTTCTCTTCTCTTCTTCAACCACAATGGGACACATGTCCCTTTCTCTCCCATCACCATCCGCCCCATGCCCTCTTTTCTTCCAAAAATATCCAAATTTTACCATTTTCTTTACTACACATATATATATATATATATATATATAATATAATAATTAAACACATATATATATATAACTCTTCCATAAACCTTTCTTTTCTTTTCTTCTTCCACCACAAAGTGACACTTGTCCTTTTCTTTTCTCTCCCATGCGTCCCACCACCTTACCTTTTAGCCAAAATGTCCAATTTTCAATTACTCACACACAAACAAAACTGCATTTTCGCTCAGCCCGAAAATGCAACTTTTTACCAAACTTACTCCGATCGGAACGAAACTTTAACCACTTACTCCAGACATCACAAAACCCATAAAACCTATTTTTCTTATCCAATTATATGTCCCGAGTCACTCGGAATTGCAACTCCTGGGAATTATGCGCACCCGCGTAATTAATTCTAAACTCATCCCTGGTTGCCCCAAAAATCACCAAATTAAATCCGTAATTACCAAACATGCGATGCGAGTCCCAAAACAGAAATTATCGAAAATTCTGGTAATTAAACTTAAATACGTAATTAACTTAATTACGTACCGGGTGTTGGTAACAGATACGAAATGTAACACATTTCGGTGTTACAATGAAACAAATGCTCTGTATCAAATAACGCATGTACGGTATCTCATTCGAAATAAAGTACCATGTAAAACTCCTGTGACTCGAGCCTCCTGCTTTGGCTGGTACCGACCGTTGACTAGGTTCTCCCTGATAACCAGGGCCTCCCTTCAGAAAAAGGAAAACCCGTCCTGCTCTGAGCTGCGGTGACGGAGGGGGTGGTTGAAGCTGCTGTCGCTACTGAGGTCTCGGGCCACCCTGCTGAAACCCACGCCCTCGCGGCGCGTTGAGTTGCGTCGAGACTATGGGCCGAAGGCGCAAAACCCTGCCTTACAGTCAGAGGGCAATCCCGTATCCAAAGAGTGTCAGACCTGCAACGCAAACATCGGCCCTCCTGCCGGTAACAAAGTCGACCTGAGTGATACCTACTGCAAATCAGACAAGGTCGTGCCGGTGGTGCTCCCTCTCTACCTCTACTAAACCGCCTGTGTGCATTCGTCCATCCAGAAATCTGCCGGGGTCCCCGCTATATGGAACCCCTCCGTACTCCCCTGACCTCACTGCAAGGTGAGACGACTCTCAACCTCCTCTTGCTCGAGGAGTTGAGCCCAATAACCGCTTCCCGAAACAAAGTAATGTCTAAAGGTCTCAAAACCCACCTGAACTCGGGCGCAGTCAACGAATAAACCTCTTAGCCTTCTATTCTTCCATTCCATAGTACTACGGTACGTAGCAAACCAACCGATCAAACTCCCACTCATACTCTCCGACATCTGTCTCACGATGAAACTCATCAACCGTGCACGACACAGTTACGGCTACATCCCCACTGCACTGCTAGTGGAAAATGTAGCCTCCCCCAGGAGTTTATCAACTCCTGCAGACCAAATCTCTACTACCCCAGACCCTTCTCGGTCATTGAACCTCGGGGGGGTTTCAAACTCTAAAACCTCTCAAGAGTCGGCCTCGCCGATGGTGCCCCAGATCTCCTCGTCGTTAATAAGGCGATGAGAAGTCTAGGTGTAGTAGTGACCACCCTTGTCAGAGTCACTCACTTACCGATCCAAAACTATGGCGAGCGGTGGCTTAAATCTCGCTATCACCACCTAATCAAAATGCCCCTCTTGTGGCATAAACAGATTTTCCACACTCTGCCCCGAACCAGCTAAGTGGCGGTAATACCAAATCAGAGAGGGGTCCCTACGACAGCTAAGCCTCGGGGGCGGTGAGTGTGGTTGTCCAGTCCCTGGGTTACGCTGAACCCGTATCCTATTCCACGGAGGTGTGGGATCCCAGTCCCGCCCCTCCGGTACCAAATCACGCTATCAACGCGTGTTAACCATATCTCAAAAATTTCAGACCAAACAGAGTCCAGACAAAAATCGGTCACTCCTAATCTCTACAGAAGCTAGCAGCAGTTTTCTAAGGCTCTGTAGTGCAATGCAGTACTTGACACAGAAGTTACTTCTCAGAATGATAAAATCATGCATTTCACAGAATCACAGAAGCAGTTCATGCTTATTTCACCAAATCTTTTCCTAACACACAATTTTACGTACCTGAAACTTTTCCACAATCCCCCTTACTTGTAATACTTTTACCAGAATCCAGAAATCCCGAGTTCCGAAATCTGCAACTATCGGGATAACTTGAAGGATCAACTCTGTTCCACAATTTTATTTTGAAGTGGTTCAAGTAAGGAGGTGGCCAATCTCCGTACCAAACCATTCTAAAATAAAATGTACAACAATAGTCGTCACTACAAGTCACCACTGATGACCAATATGGTCACTTACCTGCTCTGATACCAACTTGTCACCGCACGCCGCCCGAGCCCGGTTGCGGAGGCGGGGGCGCCGGGACGCCGGAAGCGGAAGCCGGAATGGAAAGGAGTGGCAGGTCCATCGAGACCTGCCGCGCGTAGCGGACCCGAAAGGCGAACCGATTGTGGAAGCAACCTAACAAAAATTTCATACATATAACTAAAATAAAATCAAAACATACAATTCATGCATCGGCAGAGTAAGCCTCGCCCTCCATGGACGAGTGCTTACGCACCAAACATAGATACATACAGAGTTCACAGAACCTAAGGTGTCTAGCAAGCGCCAGGCGCTCAGAACATGCACAGAACAGAATATATATACAAACATATACAATCATCACAACAATAAAAGCAGAAAGCATGCACATGCAGCTACGAGCCGACCCTAGGCCTAAACGTCAAAATACCTCGCGCGGGATTCGGACCAAGTAGACAAAATCCCAGCCCACAAGAGTCTGCTGCTCAACCCAACCAAGGCGAAGCCTCACGGAGCCAACTCCGCTGGTTGTTTACCAAGTCTACAGAAACCCAAAAGAACCCAAAAGGGTGAGTCCTAAAAGGACCCCGTAAGGGATTTGGGGTAAGATAAGTATATGTAACCTGCAAAACAGAAGATAGCAATATACGCAATGAATACGAATAACATACATGTACCGAGAAACAAATCGGAATCCCGAAGGATGTGCGATTCCAAATCGCCATAAACCTTATAACAAATCGGGCAATGACCTCCCACTAAGGGGAGTCGGAAGCGAAGCTATTACGAAGCATGGTGCACCAGCTGGGGTATCGAACCCACAAATGTCGTAGTGTTAACAGACAGAGTATGCCATAAGGCATACTCCTACAAATTACAGAACGTACCTTAAAGCACAGATTTCCGAAATACCTGCAAAACAGAAATGCAACAACACATACACCTACAGACTACAGAATATGCCCTAGGCATATAATACCGAAATACTTGCAGAACAGAAAGTGAAACTAAACATACACCTATCTTACCAAAAATAGCGAGAACCAAACCCTTACCTTACAAATCCAGTATTTGACCGATTCTGGATGATTTCCAAACCACGACCGAAACTCCGAAACCCCTCTTTTTCTCACCTCGAACCTCAGAATCGACAAACCAAGTTGAATTAGAATCCTTATCGACACACTACCAAACTACACCCCGACCCCCAAAACCTAAAATCCGTGAGAACTTCCGTAAAATTCTAGATTTTCACAGAAACGTCAGAATTCAGAACCAACCTAGACAATGCAAGATTATACATTGACAAACATCATACAATAAGCAGAACTGATCAAATCCAACCTTAAACCCTTCTTTACCCGCCATTTTCCGATAATCCCGCTTAATTGTAACTTTTCCATTTCTTAACCGAATTCAACATTTCAAACTTCCATCCACTCCTAAATTCAACCCCAACACCATATTAACATCCAATTTAACCAACATGAACCTCCAACATTGAAAAAGAATCATTCCAAAATTCGGTTCTTAACCAACTTTTTATCCAACTTCCAAATCAATCCATTCAAGCTTCCAATTAATCATTCTAACCACCAATTTCACTTCTAAACCATGAATGCTATCCAATTGCATCCAAAACAACAAAATGCACAATGAACACCAACCTAAAAATTCGGCCATTTGGGGCTTTTTAAACCAACTTGTTTTCCCTCAAATTGAATCCACACATAAGCTTAGAATCATGCTAGGATTAACATACTTGAAGCATGAATCAAGATAACAAACACACATCATTTTGGAAAATTCCAAGAAAATTCGGCCATAAATGGTTTCTTCATCCAAGATGTGTTTTCCAAAATCCAACACTTGATTAACACTCCCTTACTACCCAAGAACAACATACTAAAACATGGGAGGAAGAGAATCATCCTAGCTTATAGCTAAGAACAAACCCATCAAATGCAAAAACTCCTCTTTTCACCACTAATCTTCCAAACTAATGAGAAAAGAGGAGTACCACATGAAGAACCCAATTCCTCTTTGATTTGAGCCAAGATGAAGAACCTCAAGCTTGGAGGAGGAGCTCATCAATGGCGGCAGCAATGGAGAAGAAGAAGAAGAAGAGAAGTGAAAATGAAAATGAGATATATCCCTTTTATGAAATATTATGTCATAATATATATTCCTACTCTTTAACCCATACCATTCCATCTTTAATAAGAGCTAGCCATGTGTCCCTTATAATATCTCCTCCCAATTGCTGCCGAAAAGAACAAATGCAGCCCATACCCATTTTATTAATTTTGCAACCAATTGCAAATTAACTCCCAATTTTTCCGAAAGTTCCAATTCTTTTTGCCCAAAAATATTTACCGAACTCCAAAATTAACGAAACTTGGACACAACCCTCAGAATATTATAACATTCACAGAACATTTTTCAGAAACTCATTTACCATTCCGGAGTGTCCTACCGAGCTCGCTGAACCCGAACAAATCCCCACGTGCGAGCGTGTCCAACAGAACCAAAATCCCATCACACCAAAATTCCACAAAAATACTCATAAATTCCATCTTAAATTATAACACAACTTACCCAAAAGCCGTCAGAAAATTTCCATCCCGAGCCCCGGGATTCCCGTCCCGAGCCCCGGGAGTCGCCCGGAACCGAACGTCCCGCCCCAAATATTGCAAACGGCTTCCCAAACTGAGATCTCGAGAGTGCTACCGAGCCCGCTGTACGTCCCGAGACGACCCCGACAACCCCCCGGCGCCAGAAAAATATTTTCGGCGGAAACGTCCGGGGGACCCACACGACCTCAAATACGGAAGGGTTCGCCAAAATGATACTCGGATAGGGCTCGGGAGCCGTCGAACGCCAAAACGTGACTGCGAGGCCAAAGACCGGGTCACCGGGCATGCAACCCGCTCGGGGTGACCGTAACAATGAGTCTTAGAAGATTGTAAATATGTTGGATTTACTTCACCTCTTTGGTGTTACACATGTTGTACATATGTTTGATGTAAATAAAGAAGTTTATTTATGATCACATAGTGCCTTCAATTCATGAATCACAACGAATAATGAGCATGTCAAGCATAGGTAGAGAATGGTTTTCTCACACAGGCCATTCGCCTTTGATCTTGTGGTGGATTAAGGATGAGACTTACTAAAGACTTGAATGTATGTTGTTTCCATATGAAACATGTGACTTGAAAGAGTTGTACATTTAAGTGGGAGTCATGCACCAATACATGACACTTTAACATTAATGTCGCCTTGATTTAAATAATCAAGATGAGATGAATAAGTTTCATCGTGTTTGTATGACCACTCATATACTAACCTATGTTGATGTCAGTTTGGACTTACATGTGACAATTTCAAGGTAAATTGACATGTCCTCGTTTTATGAGTTAAGAGGAGAACACTTCTTGGTGTTTTAAGAGGGAGAAATGACACACTCCTCACCTTTTGTGGTTATCATTTCAAGTGGGAGTGATTTGATAAAACATATAAAGAAGTATTGAAAGGTACTTTAAAAGGATGAGTTCCAAGGTTTTCATGACCATGAAATTCGACCAAATGAAGTTTTATAAGCAAGTTGTCTCTTATCTTGCTTAGTGTGAGATTCTTCAAATCAGACTCTTAGTGACTTTGGCTTACTATTAGGAAGTTGTGTCATATATGACTACTTTGATTGGTTATTGAAGGTCTTAGAAAGTTTAAGATTGAAATATCCTCTTTTTGGGTTGTCATGTTGGCATAATAACATAAGTAGTTGAAGCTGGTAGGAAAGATATTGTTTTGATACACATGCACTATATTCAATCTTGGTGCCATATGTTACTTAGTGTAATATGAATAGATTGAATAGAAGTGATAAAGATGAGATCTCAATGCTTAATAAAATCATGGATTTCAATTGGTTGAAATTCAAGTTAAAGAGACTGATTGTGATTAAGAGTGTATAAAATGTTTGGGGTCTGAAAGGCATTACTTGATGAGATCAAGTTGGCTTGATGTGTTCAAGCATGTTTGTAGAAGTTCAAACAATACACAAACACTTGTGAACTAGTGAGTTTGAATAAGTTCAAACTATGTGAGAGAGGATAATCTTTGATTGTGAGTCTAACAACCACAATGGAAGAGACTTTGTGTGTATGCCTTGAGGTCGCACTTACAACTCTACTTGTATAGAATTGCCTTTGTTTTCAGTTATTGAATTGGTTGGGAGAATTTTGTTTTGAGTGGGAGCTGAAATTTAAAAGATTCTTAATGCGAGTGGGAGTTTGTTGGAATTTCTGACGCACCATGACTTTTTAAGGTGTCACTTGAGCTCATGGAGCTAAGTCGGAGCTTAAAGGTAGCTAGAGGTAGCTCACCCCAGCTCACCTCAGCTAGAAGTACCTGAACTTAGGCATCACGCCACGGGCGCCGTGCGCCCGGTCGGTCCAACCGAGAGGTAGGGGCCTGGCCCGCAAAGTCGTTCTCAAAGGCGAAAGCGCTCTCGGAAGCTACGTAAATGGAAGCGCAAGTATACAATATAACCCTAACTATCCACGGCGAGCCCCGCCCCACTGAAATAGGCGAGCATTCCACCATCATCAAACATACAGTTCATGGATAACATCATTCATAAGATCCACAGAATAATACAGAAACGGAATGTGTCTAACACATCAAAATATGATCATACCCCGGGTCTCGCCCCCCACTGTCATGGGCAAGTCCCCGGTTCTACAGAGCATCCCGGACATATATACAGAAGGAAAATGTGTCTAAGATACATAGCATGATCAGACAGATGACATGCATGCATAGACACCTACAGAGCCAACCGAGAAAGACCTCAATACCTACGTGCGGGATCTAAGAGAAACTCCAAAATCAGAAGTTCCTCGCAAGTACCACTGCTGCTGCTAACACACAAACAAAAGAGAGAAGTAAGTTAACTATGAGAAAACCCATAATCCTGAAATCAGAAAGCAGACTGAAACCTCTACCGAGACTACCCCTATAACTTAACAGAAGTTCCATGTCGGAACTGTCGATACCTGATCGCAAAATAGAAAGCACCACGGATCTCTAGTGCGCTAGCTGCTTGTCAGGTTGACCTGAAGGTGGTAAACAGAATGGGTGAGTCCTCGGGAGGACCCAGTAAGGGTTGAGGTAAGATATAGGTTGCATATTGCAAGCTAAGTGTGTTATATTTTGAGACAGATTTTATGGTAATACTTGTGGAATTTTGGCATGACGGGATTTGGATTTGGGTTAGCACGTCGGGATTTGCTCGGGTTAAGTGGGCCCGGTAGGACACTCTGGACTTATAATTAAGTATATGAAGTATAATTGGTGTGAGATATGAAGTTCCGAGGATGTGGTACGGTGATGTGGTATTGTTATTGCCACCGGTGCGAATTCCGATTAATTACGCGATTAAGCGTATTTACCGGGATTAGTGATTTTTTGTGGGGCTCGGGACTCATAATTAGTCATGTGAAGCATGTTTTGTTCGTGCCGTTTGGGGTTACGGTTTGAAAGTTGCAATTTTCGGGTTGGACTAAATTGCAACTTTTGAAAGTTTGGGGGCTAAAGTGAAAAAGAAAAAAATAAAATAAAATAAAATAAACGGCAGGGTGAGGCGGTGAAATAAAAAGAAGAAACGTGAGGTGTGTGAAAGTGTAGTAATATATATATATATAATATAATATAATATTATATAATATTATATTATATATATATATAGTATTAGAAACGAAAGAAGAGTGTCAGGAAGCAAGCTTCTTCTTCTTTCTTCCTCTCTGCACCATCGCCGAGCTTAAGGAGCAATTTGAGATCTTTCAATTTCTCACCAAAATCTTGAAGGTCAGTTGGTTAAATCGATCATTAGGAGAAATAATTAACTCCTTATAAATCGGTTTTTGTGATTGTGGCTCCGGTTGGAAACCGTGAGCTTCTGAAAATTGCTCCACATTTATGGAAATTCTCCTATGGTTGATTTTATGGTTCCTAAGTGTTCCTTGCACCTTCTATTACGTCTTTTGTGTCAGGAGTGTGAGCTGAATCTTTGTAGAAGTGCTGCCAATATTGTTCTGAAATTTTGAATAGAAACTCAACTTCAGGCTTGATTTGACGGAAGGTAAGGGTATATTATTGATCAGAGCAAAGAGTTATACATTTTGTACGGTTCAGATTTCGTTGAAAAAGCCGTATGTGAAAAGCCGTTTTTCCCTGTCTGAGCCTCATTTTTGGCACTTTTGTTGTGAGTCAATTTTGTGAATTCTGAATGTGTATTCTGTATCTGTGGATCATATGTGGACGGGGGTAGTCGGAAGTGCGGCTGAAACTATGCCGAAATTTGTACCGGACTCTGAACGAGAATTTCGATTCGGACTTGTGTGAGCAATTTGGGAAGAAGGTATGATTTAAAGGTTTGGTTGTGTTTATGAATGTATAAGTAACAATGTTCTAGCTCGGTTCGTGAAACCGAGCTTTCTGTGGATTTTTGCGGGAAAGTGCGGGATTGTGCAGGTTTGGTTTATGGGGTCTGCTTTTTGTGAGTTCGACTGGATTGTGGTTGTTCGGTGTGTTTCGCATTGGTGGAGTTGTGCGGGACCTTAAAAGGCGCGTTGTCACATTTCGGGCCAGGAGCCGGGATTTCCCGGGGTTTGTACTACGTAGCTGTTTTCTGAGGTAAGGGCTCAACTTCTCTCGTTATGCATTCTGGGAATAATTGCATGTATATCGGGGTTGGTTGAGGCGGGTCCCAGGCGAGGACGGTGGTTCGGTGACCCCGAGACCCGTCACATTGTAAGATGTATGTTTGTTCTGTCTCAAGGCCCGGATGGCCTTGGAGGCCCCGGGTTCCTATTCTGTTCTGTGTATCTGTATCAGGTGATGATATTTCTGTTTATATTTACATGTGTATGTGTTCTGTTCTGTGACGATACCCGGGCTGGTCTTAAGACCACGGGTGCTCCATGGCTTGGTTTGGTTATGTCCGCCTTTGGAGGGTGCCGACATTACGTATATATCCGCACTTGGGAGTGCGGATATACTTGTGACCTACGACCGTTTGGGGATCGCGACCCCAGCCGGCACCGTGCTTTACATTACGTATGTTACGACCACTTGGAGAGGGCTGTCGTTCTGTGGGTCAGCGGTTGGACCGCATGTGTTGGGATTTCTGATTCACTTTACGCCTTATGTTTATATATGTACATGTATACTCTTGTGTTATTCTGTTTTGCAGGTTCAGCTTGTTGCCACTTGGGCAAACTATATCTTACCTCAGCCCTTACTGGGTCCTTCCGAGGACTCACCCTTTTATTTGTTTACCACCTTTCAGGCCGTCCTGACAAGCAACCGGCGGAGTAGAGATCCGCGGTGCTTCTGTCACGTTTGGGGTTTCGGTTGCAGCAGCAGTACCACGTGCGGGAATCCTTGAGCAAGAGGCTTCTGATTCCGCACCTAGGTATTCTAGGGTTTACTTTGGTGGCTCTGTAGGTGTAGTTGCATGCATGTATATTGGATCATGATTTTGTATTTGACGTATATTCTGGAATATGTGTTGGTTAGATATCTGTCATCGAGTCGAGGCGGGGCCCGACTTGCGTATATTGGCTGTACGTATGAAATGGTTTCTGTGATTTGGTTATCATGAGTAATGAATGGTATTCCATGAACTGCATGTTTGATCGTTAAGTTGTTTGTATACTTGCCATGTGTGTGTTCTGTAGGTTGCGGGTCGTAGTACGACCATTCTGTTATTGCGGGCCGGGTCATGAGACCACTGCACGTAGCGGGTTTCGGTACTACCGTTACCGCGCTTTTCGCCGCAGCTTCCGCTTCTGAACGTCGCGGCCGGCCCCGCGCGGCTACTGCAAAACCAAGAAAACACAATAACATATATGTACAATTATATATAACCAAAATTAATAAACAGAGTCCCGAAAGATGTGGTTAGCCAGAGTCCCGAAGGACACGGTCCAGACCACCAAAGACCCATAAAAACATAATAAACAGAACGACAGCCCTCTCCAAGAGGTCAGAAACCGAAGCTAACAGAGGCATGGTACCAGCCTTGGTCGCGATCCCCATAACTGTCGTGGGTTACAGAATATACCGCAGGGTATATAGCAGACAGAGTATACCGCAGGGTATACAACAGAATATACCGCAAGGTATATACAGAATATCAGCACCCAGTGCAGATATAGAGTACCGATAAGGAACCCGAGGTCTCTGAGACCATCCTAGGTCTTGTACCTGCATACCTGTACTTTACCATATAACTGGCCCCGGGATCACCGGACCACTATCATTAACCCGGAACCCGCTTCAACTAACCCCGATATACATGATATCCATCCAAGAATGTATAATGAGAGAATTTAAACCAATACCGCACTATTACCGATCTGCAGAAGAATCCCGGCAAAATCCTGATGCTCGGCCCGAAACGAGGTAGTGTGACTTCCGAAGTCCCGCACTACTCCACAACTACTGATTCAAACTGAACAACAACACGGAAATCAGAAATCACCAATCCAGACCCTGGGAACTAATCTCGCACATTCCTGCACTTTCCCGCAAAATTCCACAGAAAACTCGGATTCTCAAACCGAGCTAGAACATTGATATTTACACTTAAACATGCACAACCAAGCATTTAAATCAAACTTTCCCCAAATTTACGCAAGCAAGCAAGTAGGTCGGTTACGTTCACAATTTCAGAAAACGATGCTCCAAACACCGTTTGTTACCTACTTCAGTTCCCGATATCATTTCACTATCAATACCTCCATGAAACACACCATAACCATAAACATACCCTTCCTCATTTTCGGCCTTAACATTCTTCTTATACCAAAATCCATTTCAAACCAATTAGGGTTCCATTCTCATGCTTAATTCAACAATTAAACATTCTAAGCATGCTTACTAACATACTTCACCATAATCACCCAAAATCATGACAATTTTTCACATGAACAATTCGGCCATTTGGGCACTTTTCATACAAAAGGCTCACCTTCAAATTGAACCCTAATATCAACTCCTAATCATGCTAGGAACAACATATCCAAAGCATGAACCAAGATAACATTAAGTCAACATACTTTAGATTCAACCAACAATTCGGCCATTTAGGGTCTTCACTCCAAGATGTTCTTCCATATTTTAAAACTTGATTCCTACACCAAATAATACCAAGAACAACATACCCAAAGCTTGAAACAAGAAGATGAACAAATCATCAAGCTAAGGCTCAACATGATTTCGGATTCAACATGTAAACCAACCACAAATCATGCTTCAACACACCAAACTTATGAAGAAAACAAGCTTACCTCAAGCTTAGCACCAAGATCAATCCTTCCTTACCCTTGCAAGATGAAGAACACAAGTGAGGGAAAAGAGAAGAGAGTGTCCGACGGTTGAGAGAAGAAAATGAAGCCAAAATTTTCATTTCTTCCTAAATTCATCCCTTTTATACTCTCTAACTTATGACTCATAAGACAAGCACACAAGTAGCTCCTTACTCACCATGGTGAGTCACTAGCCAAGCACACACATAGCTCCCTAGTCACCAAGTCCAAATCCGAAAAGTTCCTAAGTGTTGAAGTATCATCCCGCACCAACTTAACCGAGCAAATCCCGACATGTGTGCTTGCTTTCCCGACCAAATAATCCCGTCATGTGTGCTTGCTTTCCCGACAAAATAATCCCGTCATGTGTGCCTGGTTATTACCACATTAATCATCCCGGGTCACAAAATACAACACACCCTTGGCGCCATTCAATTTTTCCATCCCGAGCCTCGAGCGTCGCCCTAGAACGAACGTCCCGCCACAGAAAAATATTTTCCGCAGAAAGGTGCGGGGGACTCGTGCAACCTCAAATATAAAAGCATTCCAATAAATGTTACTTAGAAAAAATCCGAGAGCTGTCTAACCAACAGAAAACATGGCCCGCATGTTTGAAACGGATCCCCGGGATACACAGAAATCACACCCGCTTAGGATGACTGTAACATTAGCTCACCCCAGCTCATGTGAACTGGGTGCAGCTAGACTTCAACTCACACCAGCTAAAAGTGACTAGACCCAGCTCAACTTGATCTCACTCAAGGTAGAAGTAGCTAGACTCAGCTCTCTCCAGCTCATTGGAGCTGGGTGCAGCTCAACTCAGGTCAAGTGTAGCTCACTCCAGCTAGAAGTAGCTGTAGTCAGCAAGACTTTAGCTCATGTTAGCTAAATGTAGCTAACTCCATATCATTGGAGCTAAATGAGTAGAGGAGAAACATTAAGCTCATTGTAAGCTGAATTTGAGCTCAATGGAGATCAATATGAATGAATGGCAAGTTGAGTTAGTTTTGTACTAGCTCATAGAGTTCCTAGCTAAAATATGTGTGTGACACATTTTGGCCAAAAGATGTGACTTGAGCTAAAGGACACGTGTCTTTTGTAGTGACACATCTCCTCACCTAATGGCTACAACCCTTGGCCAAGGCACATGACCATTGACCAAGGGAGGTGTTAGTTCAACATTTGAGACCGAAATGGTGTGGGAAACAGTCACCACCTTTCGGCTTGTGAGAGAGCCTTCAATGGCCGAACGTTTATGACCTATTTGAGGCACACTTTCGCAATTGGAAGGGCACCTCTTGCCCCCTTTCGCACTCTATGAATAGGGGTGAGGGGGCTGGCCATTTCCTCATCCCTTGGCAGCACTACCCCTGTTTCTTAAGAAGTTTTCGGCCTCAACTTGGAGCAAGGAACTTTCCTAAGGTGTAAGGTATGCTTCTTATCTAGTACTTTACTATTATATAGTTAGTACCATGCTAGGATATACACCATTGTGGTGCTTATGTAGCATAGATAAGTGGCATGATATATCGAGACATCGTGCTAATACTTAGAATAAGCATGTATGCAATATGTTTGCACATGTATGACATGATATTATGTAATATGCTTGTGATGCATATATGATATGTTAACATGAAAACATGGTAATCATGATCCTAAAATCAACATAATCAATATGCATGGTAGTAATTTAGTAGAAATCACTAACACAAGAGGGAAAGAACTCAAATCTCCCACAAAAGCTCCTCGATTCGAAGTCTTGACCGAAAGGTGCCCTGATCATCCTCTTTGTTTTCTGTTTCAATCAACTCGGTTCAAAGGAGGACTTGTGATGTGGACATCAACACAACTCTACCATGAGAAGAGCCAGGCGATCCGGTGCCACAATTCAGGCGGACGCCCGGAGAGGTTCAAATGGCCGGGCGACCAACCAGGCGACCCAAACCTCAATCCAGGCGACCGCCCGCAGAGATACAACCAGTCAGGCGAGACCCAGGCGACCCAACCTCCATTCCAGGCGGTCGCCTGGCTAGGAAGAACTCTAGGCGACCCGGCTTCTCGACCCGGGCGATCGCCCGACCTCCTGTTGCACGCACCGCCCTCAACCTCCGGCCGAAGCACCACCACCTTTGGAGTGTTGCTCCGCCTTCCCATGCCTTAGGGATGCCGGAACGTGAAGATCACGCGCCAGACATCTCCCTCACGCGCCGCCGCCTTGCCCACGCGCCTCCATGTTTGGGCCGGCCCATTTCTACCCCAAATCAGATATTTGTTCAAGTTGTGTTGTAATTTGAATGATATTTAGGCTTTCTAGGTAATGGGAGGGAAAGAGAGTTAGTGGAGGTCTTTATCTACTAGGTTAGAGTAATGGTTGGTTCTTAACCACCTTACCTAAACTAGGGGAATCCTTCCATCCTCTTTTCCCATTTATGGAAGTGCCATCATACCTCCCTTTCTTACATGAAAATGGTAAGAAGACACAAGAGGGAGTTACCAAAAGTGTCTAACACACTTTGGGTAATACCGTCCACTTACCATCTCTCCTATTTATGCTAGCAACATGTATGTAACTCCTTAGCATTCATATATCCGAAAATTAGAACTCTTGGAGAGCAATTTCAGTTTGAATTCTCATTTCTTCAGTCCATTCCCTTGTTCCATAATTTTGGTTCAAGAATCATATCTAGTATTGCTCAATCAAGTAGTTGAGAGGTGCTAGATCCATCTCCTCCCCTTGGCATTCAAAGCATTGCTTCACCTTGTAGTGAAGAGGTTCTTTGTTAAAGCCGAAATTATCAAGTTGCTTGTTGTTCATCTTCCAAGCTAGATCCTTTCAAGTATTGATCATTTCCATGATCACATCAACTTGCTATCTCTTCAAAGCGAAATGTTGATTCATTCACTAGATAATTCTCAGACCCGAATCGAAGATTATCTTGGATGATGAAGGAGACGATGAGTAGCTAAGGAAGAAAACAGACTGGTTGAGAGCGTGTAATCGAGAGGCAGAGGAAAAAAATGACGAGTTTCATCTATTGGTAGGGCTTTTATCTAGTAATTTAGAACCAACCATCTAATTTCCAACAAATGTTCACATAGACCCCACCTGCTGAAAATACTTTCTATGGAGTCACTAACTCTTCTAATCCACCTTACCAATTTACAATTTAATCACTCCCAATACTTTTGACTTTCCAAAAGTTCAATTAAGTCCCCTTTTATTTTCTTTGGAGCAACTCAGTTCTTTGTACTAAAATTCTCTAAATTTCCAATCTAGTGCATTTTTTTCTTTGACCTTCCCAATCAAGTCCTTTCTTTCTTAAATCACTTTTTGTTGTGACACGGTCGGGGAGGAAGGGTCATAACATTCTCCCCCCTTATTCTTGGACTTTGGCCTGCAAGGAAAAAGTCCAAGCCAGGGTCAGTACTTACCACAGTTCCACACTCAGTTATCTATAATCTTCACAGTTATAGAAACAAATACCCAATTCAGTTATTTATATTTTTTTTCAATTTACAACCAACCCAGTAATCATCAATGTCGATCAGTAGCATGGACGGTTATGTTTTCCTTTCTTGATCATCATTACCTTCAGTCTTCGACAACAAGTCCATATAGTTAAGTAGTCATTCTACCGCAACATCTTGCAGTACAAATTGTTCAATTGTCCTTACCATTCAGTGGAATTCAGCAGCAACCTAAGTTCAATTTACCATCCATCATGAGTAATCAGCAGCATTTCTATCCTATTTGGTCAATAAAACAATGTGCAATAGAAAAAGAGCATCCTTTGAAGTAACACAGGGTCCGAATAGAAATAGCAACAACACTTTCATTTCAGTCATCATTCAGTAAGAAACAACAATAGAGGTCTATAGCAATTTACTTCTCAGTCATTCTTAGCATTCAGTACTACAAATATTTCAGTCACGCAGCAGCAGCAGAACCCAAAACAACTCAAGTTTAAAAACACAAAAGGCATTTAGGAAAACAAACACTTTCAGAGAAGCAAAACACTTTTAGCTTTTAAAACTCAAAATCTTTATTAAAACTTTCACCCTAAGGTCCTTCCATTTCAATCACAGAAACTTCAAAACTCAGTTTGGCCAAATCATTTCACAGCAGTAGAGTACAATTTCTTATACATAGCACCAGGGAGTGTGTTACCCCCTACCGTGCGTGGAAGCTGAGACGACGCGGAGGCGGGAACCGGAGCCGAGGGTAACAGCGGACACAGAGTTCCCTTGGCGTAGTGGTCCAAACCCACCCGATTAAAACTTCACCTTAACGTTTTTATGTAATACTTGTAGTACAAGTAACGAGAATCATATGAATTCAAACATACTTATATACACCCAGGCTGATACAAATGTGATGCAAAATACTAAACATGCAAACGTTTACATTTACAGAGCCAGAATCTACTATCCAAAATACCTACGTAAGTGGAGGAATCTGGTACGCCAAGATCCTCAAAAACAACTTCACGTAGGTCACCGCTACTGAAACACAAAAACCAGAAAGCACCGAGAGTCTTTACTCCTCGGGCTTCTTATCAGATGAGCCTGAAAAGGTGAACAGAATAAGGGTGAGTCCTCGCCGAGAACTCAGTAAGGGTCTGACAAAGGGTAGGGTATCTCAGAAATAAAAAATACTCAGAACGGATATACCTGCACAGAAAATACAGATAGAAACAGACAAATAATAATAGTAGGAGGATTATCCTATGTTAGACAGATTCGGCAGACCTCTGAGGCTCTCAGCCTTACAGAAGAGGATTTCAGAATATCAGATTTATCAGAGGCATGGTACCAGCCCGGGGTTCGGAATCCCTGCTTCCGACAGAACAGATCCAGATAGCTGAATACAGAAGGATACTTGCCAAGCAAGTTATCCTGAATAGATTCCTAGATCCACGCATATTGTTACGGTCACACCGAGCGGGTTGTGACCTGGGTGACCCGGGGCTCCGGTTTTGGCCTGCGGGTCATGTTTTTGGGCTGTAAAACGACTTTCGGGACTTATCTGAGCATTATTTCTGGGAATCCTTCGGGTTTTGAGGTCGTGTGGGTCCCCCGGACATTTTCGCCGAAAATATTTTTCCGGGGCCGGGACTTGTCTCGGGACGTACAACGGGCTCGGTAGCGCTCCCGGGACCTCGGATTGGGAAACCGTTTGCATTTTTGGAATCGCGAGAATGTCCCGGATCTTTTTGTGGAATTTAATATTTGGGGCGGGACGTTCGGTTCCGGCGACTCCCGAGGCTCGGGATGGGGATCCCGGGGCTAGGGATGGAAATCTTCCGACGGGTTTGGGGTAAGTTATGTTATATTTTAAGACGGATTTTATGGTGATTTTTGCGGAATTTTGTCGTGACGGGATTTTGTTTTAGGTTGAACCGCACGTACGTCGGGAATTACGCGGGAGGCGTTGTCGCGAGAATGGCGCCAAACACTTGGCAAATTTCAGATTTTTGGTGGATAAGGGTGAGTCATAAGTGATGACTAAGGTGTTAGTGAGGTGTTAGGACACTTGTCAAGTGTATATTAAAGATTGAAAGAAAAGAGGTTTAAAAGGATAAAGGATTTATGGAAATAATACAAGTGTTATTTCAATTCTTCTTCTTCTTCTTCCTTCTCTCCTTCACTGCCGCTATCTTCACCAACAATTGAGCTTGGTGTTCTTCAATTTTCTTGGCTGAAATCAACAAGGATTGAGATTCCATAAGTGGTAAGCTTCCTCTCTTCATCTCCTTTCAAGTTGGAAACAAGTTTTGGGTGGAAAAAGAAGCATGAAACCGATTTTGATGTTGTTCCTACCTATGTGTTTGGATGATCTTCTTCCTCCCATCTTTTAGTATGTTCTTCTTGGGTAGGAAGGGAGTAAGAATCAAGTGTTAGATTTTGGAAAATAACTCCTTGGATGGAAAACCCTAGAGTTGCCGAACTTTTGGGTGAATTTCTAAAATGTTGTAGACTTTCTATGGATTCAATTTGATGGAAATCATGCTAGGGAAGAAAACCCCTTTTGGCCGAAATTGTGGTTAGGGTTTGTGAATGTTCTTGGTTGTTAAAGGTGAAATTGGTTAGCATTCTTGCCTAGGAAGTGTAATTGGGTGGTTAAAGTGAGTGATTGGAACCTTGAATGGATTGAATTGGAAGTTGGGTGAAAAGTTAACAAAGAACCGAAACTTAGAATGAAACTTTATCTATGTTGGTGTTGTGTTTTGGGTGAATTGGATGGTAATTTGGTATCAGGGATGGATTTAGGTGCGTATTGGTGTTTGAAACGTCGTTTTCGGGTGTTGGGTGCAAAAGTTACCTTTATGCGGGATTTCGGGTGAAATGTCTGGAAAGTGGGGTTTAAAGGTTGGAATGTGTTTGTGGGTGTATGATTAACAATGTTCTAGCTCGGTTCGTAAAACCGAGCTTTCTGTGGATTTTTGCGGGAAAGTGCGGGAATGTGCGGGTTTGGTTCTGGGGGTCTAATTTGATGTGTTCTGATTAGTTTATGGTTGTTCAGCTTGTTTCAGCTTTGGTAGAGTGGAGTGGGACCATAAAAGTCAAATTTCACTTTTCGGGCCGGGCCGGATTTCCGGGATTTGTCTTTTATGAGGTAAGGGCTCAACTTCTCTCGTTATGCATTCTGGGAGTAATTGCATGTATATCGGGTTTGGTTGAGGCGGGTTCCGGGTGAGGACGGTGGTTCGGTGACCCCGAGACCCGTCATAGGATAAGTTGCATGATTGTTCTGTTCCAAGGCCCGGATAGTCTTAGAGGCCACGGGTTCATGTTCTGTTCTGTATATCCGCACTAGTTGCCGATATTTTGTTTATGCTTATTGATATGCTCTGCTTTGTGACGAGACCCGGGTTGGTCTTTGAGACCCCGGGTGCTCTATGGTTTTGTTATGTCCGCACTGGAGGGTGCCGACATTCTGTGTATATCCGCACTGGGGGTGCCGATATACTTCTGTGACCCTACGACAGTTTGGGGATCGCGACCCCAGCCGGTACCGTGCTTCTGTTATATTCTGACCTCTTGGAGAGGGCTGTCGTTCTGTGCTCCGTTATAAGGGTCATTCTGACGGTTGGACCGCATGTGTTGGGATTCTGACTCACTTTATACTTTATGTTTGTATATATGTATATATACATGTATATGCTGGTGTTATTCTGTTTTGCAGGTTCAGCTCGTTGCTCCTTGAGCAAACTGTATCTTACCTCAGCCCTTACTGGGTCCTTCCGAGGACTCACCCTTTATTTGTTTACCACCTTTCAGGCCGTCCTGGCAAGCAACCGGCGGAGTAGAGATTCGCGGTGCTTTCTGGCATTTTGGGTTTCAGTAGTAGCTGTAGTACCACATGCGAGAATCCTTTGAGCGAGAGGCTTCTGATTCCGCACTTAGGTATATCTAGGATTTTGTTTAATGGCTCTGTAGCTGTAGTTGCATGCATGTATATCGAATCACGAGTTTGTATATGATTTATGATCGGAGTTATATTCTGCCTTGTTTGTCTTCTGAGTCGAGGGCGGAGCCCCGACTTGTCTTTATTGGAATTGTTATGAAATGGATTTAGTGCTTCTGTGTTTATCGTGATGACCAATGTTAGTACACCATGAACTGCATGTTTGGTAAATGTTGAGTTATTTGGTATTCTTGCCTTGTATAAGTCCGTGGGTTGCAAGTCGTTGTTCGACTAATCTGTTATCTTGGTAAAACGCTCCGTTGCCGCGCTTTTCGCCGTAGTTTCCGTTTCCGACGTCGCGGTCGGCCCCACCTCCGCAACCGGGCGGGGTGGTCGTGACAAGTTGGTATCAGAGCAAGTCGGGTCGCAGTGACCCAAGAGGTAAAGTTTGAGCGGTTCATTATGGGTTTTGGAAGGCAAGTATACAAGTCCAAAAGTGGACTTTTGGAGCAAGTCACGCTAGTTCATGGGTAAGTTTTGCGAGAAGTGACTTCGAAGTAAAAGCCACAGTTCCATGTTTCATTTTTGGGCCGTTCGGTACGGAGCCTGATCAACTCTTTATTTGAACCACCTTGGAATGGATGTGGAGCAGTGGGCGGTTCTTTGGAGCACTCTGGAGGGTTTGGATACCTTTATATTGTTGGGTGTGATATGATATGATTATGTGTTACGAACATGAACTGATTCTGTGTTTAAGGGTTTGATGTTTGGTTGTGTGATTCTGAAAAGAATCCTTGCATCATGCATTGCATTACACTACAGAGCCTTAGAATACTGCTGCTAGCTTTTGTTAGAGAGAGAGAGTTAACTGTTGGATTATATGGTTTTGGGTTGGTTTGGTTTCAGGTATGGTCACCACACGCCGACAGCGTGAGCGAGTCCCGGAGGGTCGGGATTGGGATCCCACACCTCCGAGGGTTAGGAGACGGGTTCAGAGGAACCCAAGACCTGAACAACCACACTCACCCCCCCGAGTGTTCGGCATTCTGAGAGCGTTCAGCAATCAGAGGGACCCCTTCCTGACGTGCTATAGGTGTTAGGTCAGGTACAGCAGTTGCTGGGAACCTTGCTACCGTAGCAGGCACGGGGAGGTCCGGTCAGGCCTCAGCAGAGGCATTCAGATCGGGAGGTGGGTAGCAGCCACCTCAGTGTTCAGGATCGGCAGGAGAGTGATTCTGAGGAGGGTGGTCGGCACGATACTGACACTTCTCGTCGGTCCCACCAATGACGGGAAGAGCAGAGGCACCAGTCTGACGAGGTCAGACTCTTGGAGAGATTCCAGCGTTTGAACCCTCCGAGGTTCAACGACCGAGGAGGGCCTGAGGCTTCAGAGACTTGGTTTGCTGGAGTTGATAAGCTCATTGGGAGACTACACCTCCCACCTGAGGTTAAGGTCTCTTTGGCGACGTTTAATCTGCAGGATAGTGCAGATCACTGGTGGAGGAGCCTGCAGGGCCGTTTGAGAGCCGATGCAGCACGGGACGGAGGACAGGATCCGGACCTTACCTGGGAGCAGTTTGCCTACTACTTCCACCAGCAGTATATTGGGGATGCCGTCAGGGATCTCCGACAGTCGCAGTTTGACGATTTGGTGCAGGGCACCATGACTGTCGGAGAGTATGAGCGGGAGTTCGACCGGCTGGTTCGCTACGTACCACAGTACTATGGTATGGAGCAGGAGAAGGCCAAGAGGTTCATCCGCCGGCTACGCCCTGACTACAGGTGGGCTTTGAGGCCCCTGGATATCACTTCTTATCATGAGGCTGTGCAGAAGGCCCAACTCCTCGAGCAGGAGGAGGTTGAGAGTCGGTACCTACCACACCGACCTAGTGACAGAGGGAGGGCTCCTGCACAGCAGAGTTCAGCAAGGTCTACGGGAAGGTCAGGCAGGCCAGGGCAGAGCAGCAGGGGCAGCAGGGTGGCACCAGTAGCACCGGCATGTGCGAGTTGTGGCAGGCATCACCCCGGCCGGCCATGCTACAGGCAGGCAGGGCAGTGCCTGCGATGTGGGGCCAGTGATCATTGGATTCGCGATTGCCCTCTGACACTGGGGCAGGGATCCAGCAGTGCTACACGTCCGCAGTCTCGGTTCCAGCCCAACGCACCCCAGGGCGTGGTTCACAGCGGGGCGGTCTGAGGCCACCGCAAAATCAGCATCAATAAAGCACCAACAATGAAGCGTAAAAGAGAGAGATAGGATAGAAATCACCTTATAAATGATCATCCACAAGAGCCCCAATCAACATCTCATATTTGTGAGGTTGAAAGGGCTCAAAAGCCCTAGGAGAGGAAGGAAGAACAGCTCCAAAACTGAAGTTTTCTCTAAAATTCGCCTATATGGTGAGTTGTGTCTAAAACTCATCCTTAAAGTCTATATATACTATATCTAATAGTCCAAAAAGTCCCTAGACATATGGGACATCATAACATAGTAAAATAAGGGTAAACATGTCCAAAAACTATGTGCAAATCGGATGGAATCGAGGCTGACTCGAGTTGGTCTCATTAAATGACGTGGACAAAGGAGGATGCTCTGGGTTGCTCTGGGGTGCGCTGGGAGGATGCTCTGGTTACTGTTCACGCAAGCTAACATACTCCAGGGGATGGTCTGGGATGCGCCGGGATGCTCTGGGGTGCGCCGGGATGCTCTGGGAGGTGCGCTGGTACTGTTCACAGCAGCAAAAACTTGGTGGAAGACTTTATTCCCGTGCTTCGCCATGTCGGGTCCTTTCGCGAGGTTCTCCACACTTCATCTCCACTCCTCAAGTGTGCGCCTGCAAACAAATAGTCACATCGAATAAAACGCACACATGATGAAGAAATATGCTCAAATAAGTGATGAATTTGACTTAGAACACCATGGAAATGTGATATGTGTGTGCCACACATCAGTCACCGCAGCAGAGACGTCCGTTTGAGCCACCCCCTCCGCCACAACAACCTGAAGCAGGACGGGTGTTCCAGGTCGAGCGGGGAGAGACATGGTAGCGTGGGCCTCCACCACAGCTGCCCGGAGTAGGACGGGTGTTTCAGATTGAGCGGGGAGAGACTTCGCAGCGTGGGGCACTCCAAGGTACTTTATTTCTAAACGATACACCTGTATGTGTACTGTTTGATACTGGAGCATCTGTTTCAATTGTGGCACAGAAGTGTGTCGAGTCTCTCCACTTGGTTATCAGTGGGCTCCCGAGCGTCTTCATGGTGAAGACGGCTGGGAGTCAGTTTTTACTCTCCAATGAGATGGTACGGGACTGCGTGCTATCCATTGGCAGACACACGATTGTGTCAGATCTGTTGGTGTTGAACACACCGAAGTATGACGTTATTCTTGGGATGGATTGGCTGTCCACGAATTCCGTGCACATTGATTGTGCCAACCGTAGTGTTACGGTTTCTGGAGAGGTGTTACCCCTCTCAGCTTCTGGTTAGTTGAAGGCGGTCAGGAGCAGCATGAAGCTGCAAGTTCTGGATCAGGTCCCGATAGTGGATTCAGAGGAGTGTTATGACTTGAACACGGCAGATACTCGGTTGGAGCTGGATAAAATTCCAGTTGTCTGGGATTTTTCGCAGGTATTTCCGGATGATTTACCCGGGATGCCACCAGAGCAAGAGATCGTGTTTGAGATCCATTTGCAACCAGGTTCCAGTCCCATTTCCATTCCTTCTTATCGGATGCCGATAGTGGAGATGGTGGAGCTGAAGAAGCAGTTGGAGGAACTGCAGGAGAAGGGCTTCATTCGTCCGAGCACTTCACCGTGGGGTGCTCAAGTTTTGTTTGTTAAGAAGAAGGATGGGTCGCTCAGATTGTGCATTGACAACAGACGGCTGAACGCCATCACCATTAAGAACAAGTACCTGTTGTCGAGGATCGATGATCTCTTTGATCAGTTGAGAGGTGCAAAGATCTTTTCGAAGATCGATCTGCGATCGGGGTACTTTCAGTTGCGGGTGAATGAGGAAGACATTCCGAAGACTGCCTTCCGTACATGGTATGGGCACTATGAGTATACGGTGATGAACCGGGTGTTTCGGCCGTATTTGGACTCCTTCGTGGTAGTGTTCATCGATGATATTCTGATCTACTCTCGGGATGAGGACTCACACCGGGAGCATTTGAGGATTGTTCTGCAGACACTTTGGGAATACCAGCTTTACGCTAAGTTCTCAAAGTGTGACTTTTGGATTCGAGAGGTGTCTTTTCTGGGGCATATCATCGGTGAGCACAGTTTTTCAGTGGACCCCGAGAAGGTTAAGGCAGTGCAGGAGTGGAAGCATCCAACCTCGGTACGGGAGATCAGGAGTTTTCTGGGCTTAGCAGGCTACTATCAGAGGTTTGTGCCAGGGTTTTCCATCTTGGCTTCCCCGCTTACGCAGTTGACTAAAAAGGGGCAGCCATTTGTGTGGACAGAGAAGTATGAGGAGAACTTCCAGGAGTTGAAGCGGCAGCTGACCAATGCACCGATCTTGATCCTACCCGGCCCGAGCCTACCTTATGTGATCTACACGGATGCATCTAGGTCAGGGTTGGGATTTGTGTTGATGCAAGGGCGGAATGTGATAGCTTATGGGTCGAGACAGCTTCGACCGCATGAGCAGAACTATCCGACGCACGATCTGGAGTTGGCTGCAGTGATTTATGCACTGAAGCAGTGGAGGCACTACCTACTCGGCAGCAAGTTTCAGATCTTCACAGATCACAAGAGTGAAATATATGTTTACTCAGAAGGAGTGGAACATGAGGCAGCGCAGGTGGCTCGAGTACATCAAGGACTATGATTGCAGTATCGAGTACACCGCGGGCAAAGGCAATACAGTTGCTGATGCTCTGAGTAGGAAGTATACCGGTGTGGTCAAGGGAGGCAGCGCTGAGGATCGGACTGAGGAGAATGACTTGGTGTGCCTTTGGCACAAGTGGGAGCGCTGAGAACACACTCAGATATACACTTTGACCATTCATTCGGAATGGTTGGACAGGGTGCGTGGGGCACAAGGGAAGGATCCGGGGTTGAAGAAGTTGTTCGGAGAGGACAAAGGAGCCCTACTACCGGCATTCCAGTACAGGTAGGGATTGCTGTACTTTGGGGATCGATTATATGTGCCAGAGGATCAGACGCTGCGGGATGAGATTTTGAGAGAGGCACATTCGAGCCGGTTGAGTATACACCCCGGTAGTGAGAAGATGTACCAGGATTTGCGTACTCACTTTTGGTGGCCAGGTATGCGGAGACACATTGCCTCACATGTGTCTAGGTGTGCCACTTGTCAGCGGATGAAGGTGGAGCATCAGAAACCGGCAGGGACCTTGCAGACTTTGCCCATTCCGGTCAGGAAGTGGGGCAACATTACAATGGATTTTCTGACTGCACTACCCCTGACCCGGTCTCACCACGATGCCATCTGGGTTATTGTGGACCGTTTGACGAAGTGTGCTCACTTTCTGCCAATTCGGACGACAGACTCCCTGGAGAAGCTTGCCCATCTGTACATCAGAGAGATTGTGCGGTTGCATGGGGTGCCACACTCCATTGTGTCTGATTGAGATCCACATTTTACCGCACGGTTCTGGGGCGCCTTTCATAAGGCTCTGGGCACGCGACTCCATTTGAGTACAGCTTACCATCCCCAAACCGATGGACAGTCGGACCGGGTGATTCAGATTCTGGAGGATATGTTGCGGAGCTGTACTTTGGATTTCGGGGGAGATTGGGATAAGCAGTTGCCGTTAGTGGAGTTTTCTTATAACAACAGCTATCATAGTACTATCGGCATGGCGCCGTTTGAGGCACTATATTGGCGACGGTGCATGACATCGCACTATTGTGATAGTCGCGTTCCTGAAGCAGGTGAGAACTCTCAGTTGAATGGTTGATGGTGTTGTGTTCTTAAAGACTCCAAGCTTGCTGTTCAGAGTAATCTGTAAAAGATAAAGAGAATACTCAGAAGTAGCAAGAGAGGAGTGGGGGGCGTGAAGTAGCTTACCCAGTTTAAGGTGGACATCACCCTATTTATAGAGTGATGCCAGGAGAAGCCTCCCCCAGTTGAAGCCTTAGCCAGGCTGTGAGACAAGTCTGTCAGACTTTTGGAGATAAGGCGGCTGTGATGATGAATATCTCAGCAAACCGCCTTAGTTGATTCGTTTGTCAGAGAATGTCTGGCGTGTGATTCTAGAGAAGATCACTCAGGCTCGTGCTGACCTCCTTATTGGTTGCTTAATGTCAGATGACCAAGTGGCCTTCCTTTTAGTTGAGCAAGTGGCGGCGAAGGCCAGTGAGGGGCGAAGGCCCAGATAAAGCGAAGCCAATAAAGGTAAAGCGAAGCCAATAAGGGTGCCTTGTCTGGCGGGGCCAGTATAGGCATAAGAGACCTCGCGAAGGCGAGTTGAGACCGCGAGGGCGAGACCCGCGAAGGTGAGATTTGAGACCCGCGAGGGCGAGACCTCGCGCAGGCGAGACTTGAGACCTGCGAGGGCGAGACCTCGCGCAGGCGATACTTGAGACCGTGAGGGTGAGACCTCGCGCAGGCGAGACTTGAGACCTGCGAGGGCGAGACCTCGCGCAGGCGATACTTGAGCGTGAGGGTGAGACCTCGCGCAGGCGAGACTTGAGACCTGCGAGGGCGAGACCTCGCGCAGGCGATACTTGAGACCGTGAGGGTGAGACCTCGCGCAGGCGAGACTTGAGACCTGCGAGGGCGAGACCTCGCACAGGCAATACTTGAGAAGCCTAGTCTGAGAGCGGAGTATGGGTAGGGTCCTGTACTCCGCATTGAAAATACTGTGTTGAGGGCGGTAGCAGCCACAGGACCGAGTGAGTTTGTATGGAGTGCGATGACCTTTTATGATCTGATATTCCGTGTTGGATTCTTCATGATCTTTGTGAGCTTTTGACGGGGCATTTGCTTGGGTAGTATACCAAGATGCCTCCTCCTGATGGCAGAGTATGGGCGGGGTCCCGTACTCTGCTGTAGTCCAGCAAAGTCCTTGGAGTTGGCGGGGACGTTATGCCGTTTGTGAACCGTTTAATGTGTAACGGAGGAGGAGAGGTTCCTCAGCGTTTTAAAGCAGGAGAGATAATAACGGAAGGCAAAAGGTTTACTAACCATTAGGGCGCTCTGGCACGTGGTGCCTCAGGAGTCGATTACGCTTCAAAAGCACTTTTTCATTTCCGCTGGTTTATAAAAGCGTGTCTGAGAAGATGAAAACTGTTCATCTTTCAGTTTCGCATTTCTTTGCTTTCGTGTTCCAGAGCTTCTTGCGTTTTAGCTTCCTCATAATCCGTTTCGAGTGATCGTTCTGTGAGGCCAAGTCCTTTAAGTCATGACTCAGTTGCTGGAGCACTCGTTGTTTGACCGTCTCTCTGCCGTGCTAACCAGTTCTGTAAGCAGGTACGCCTTTTGGCTTTGTGCGCGATGAGTGCTCGATGAAATGTCTGTTGGGTTTTTGCGATTTATACGTCTGTTGCCCAACTTTTGCAGGAATGGAGTCCAAAGAAGCCGTTCATCCGGTTATTTCTCCCGTGGAGAAGACCGCGGTGAGTATTGACAGGATTCACCAGGACTTGGTGAATGCCATCTTCCCAAAAATGAAGTACGAGAATCATACAAGGCCCTTTGACCTCATCATTGCCCATGGAGAAGGTTTTGGTGTACACCACCCGTCGGGTGCCTACCGGGCGTTGGGTCTGCCTTTGAAAAGGGCTCATCATTGTGGTCTCCAGACGCAAGGTCTCGCCCTTGTGGTCTCCAAGACGCCTTCGCAAGGTCTTGCCCTTGTGGTCTCCAAGACGCCTTCGCAAGGTCTCATCCTTGTGGTCGCTCTCACCTACGCGGGTCTTGCCTCGCGGGCCCCAAGTCTCGCCTCGGGCGATGTCTCACACTCGCCTTTGCGTCTCTTAGGCCTTCGCGGGCCACCCTCGCGGTCTCAGTCCTGCCCTTGCGATCTCACTCGCCTTCGCGGGTCTTACTCGAGGAAGACCTTCGCCTGCCACTTGCTCCACTTGAAAATAGACCACTTGGTCATCTGACATCAATCAGCCAATAAGGAGGCCAGCACGAGCCTGAGTGATCTTCACCAGATTTGTACGCCAAACATTCACTTGCAGGTGAATCTTCTAATTTGGAGAGCGCGGTGTTGGCCTCTTCAACTGGCCTCGCAGTCTCTTCAGTAGAAGGGACCGCCGCAGATTCTTCTGCCCCTACAGGCCCCCTGGCCTCTCCAGCAGCAACAGAGGAACTCCCCTCACCAGGCTGCGCTGCACCAGCAGCCACTCTCCTCTTCTTCTGTGGCTGGGAAGACACCGAGGGCTTGGGGCCAGCCCTTTTCTTTGGCTGCTTGGGAACAATGCGTCCCAACGCCCTGACAGCCCCAGCAGGGGCATCCTTCCCAAATGCACATGCCAAGTGCACTTGTGTCTTCTACCAAACCTCTTACACTTATACAATATGTTTATATATATATATGCAAAACATACACGGCGCATCTTTGTGCATGGGTAGCTGGGAGTGACCTAGAAAAATGCACTCCCACTCCTCAACTCCAACCGGTAGAAACGGTTGAAGACGTCAGCATAGGGCTTCACGCCAGCCATATGGCAGGCAACAATGAACCCTGCTATGGTTAGAAAGGTGTAGGGCGCCAACTGCGTTGGTGGCATCCGCCAATCGGCGCACAAATCTTGCACCAATTGCGGAAGGGGAAACCGCAACCCCGCCGCAAGCTGCGCCATGTACAAACACAGCACCCGGTTCTCCATGATCTCTTTGGTCTCAGGCCAACACTTCGCCCGGCAGACGCCTGAGCGGGACGTGTATGCAGGCACTGCCTCCACAGGCCAGAAGGCCTCCACCATATCCTAGTGGATCTTGTCAAACTTCACCGTGGCCTTCTCCATGGGCTACGGTTTCCTCTTGAAGGTGAAAAGCCGCCGCTCACCTTCCGTGTGGAAATGAAGAAACGCTTTTCAAAAGGGCAAGATCTGTGCTCGAGTGGGGAAGGATCCAACACAGACTATCGATCATGAAAGATCTTCACTTATGCCACCATCGCAGTTCTCGCCCTTGTGGTCTCCAAAGACGCCTTCACAATGTCTCATCCTTGCGCCGCGGGCCCCAAGTCTCGCCTCCGCGGGCCACCTCGCGGTCTCGGGTCCCGCTCTTGCGATCTCAACCTTCGCGGGTCTTACTCCCGCACATTCCTAAATATTGCAGGCTTCACCGTTGCTTACCGGATGGCCGGTGTAAAACCGTTTGCGAAACATTCCCTTGTCTTCTAAGCCGGTGGTTCTACCCATCTGGAATTGCGCAGATGTCCAAGGCTTCAACTGGGAGCGCATTTTTTCATGTGACCCCCATACACATTGGGGGAAACAACTCTATCTCCTTCATTACTGCGCCCAGATCCTACCACTCGTGGCACGGGTCTTTCTTCTTCGTGCCTCGCGACAATGCCTGGAACTTCCCAGTGGCGAGGACCAGGCGAGCAGTTCAAAGTATTTCACGGAGGCCTGAGTTGTCCCACAGAGGGCAGCGGTGGCAAACGTATGTCCAGTTACTGAGGTGGCTGGAGGAGGTGTTTGCCAGGAGTGCCTGCGATGAGTTGTTCCCCTTCACCGCAACACAGCTGGACGAGGCCACTTTGAGGTGGGCGGGGATCAGTAATGGCTATCTGCTAGACCCCGAGGTGCCCCCGCCATACGAAGGATGGGCTCCTGCCCATCGCGGAGAAGTTGTGGATGCCCTTAGCGAGGCGCTGGCAGGGCCCAGAGGTATGTTGTATATATGTGTACTTATATGTACGTATATTGTTTAGCTGAACCTGGTCTGAAGTCCTCTATTTGTAGATGTCTCCCCTGAGTCCGGAGAGGGCAAAGCTAAGAGAGCATCCATGATGGCCGCGCATCAGGTGCACTTGGCCTGTGCTTTTGGAAAGGATGCCCCTGCTGCTGCTGTTAAGGCGCTAGGCCCCATTGGCCCTATGAAGAAGAAAAGGGGGACTACCAGTTTGGCGGCACCCCTACAAGGACCTGGGGAGAAAAGGAGGAAGGTGGCCGTTAGTGATGCGCAGCCTGAAGAGAGTAGAGCTCCCCAAGGGGAGGAACTTGCTGAGGCAGTAGGGCATGCTGAGGAAGGGGTCCCCGCCACTGTAGAAGAGCCCGCGGAGCCCGTGGAGGAGGCAAGGGGATCGGAAGTGGAGGTCCCTCCTATTACTGAAGAGGCCATGCCCGTTGTAGAGGGCTCAGAGGGGGCGAGGGGGGACACCGTTGTTCCTGAAAAGGTTGTGCCCATAACAATGGTTAAGCCAGTCTCCCCCGATGATCCCGCCACCCTTGAGGCCTTCGTGTCTGGGCTCTTTGCGAGCCCCCTCAAGCTCAAGGCGAAGACCTGCTTGGACACGTGGTTGTGGCAGAGATTACTGCCAGGAGAACCGCCCCTCATAGGGGTAGGATGTCAGCAGGGGAACTCCTGCTATCTATGAGGAGGAGGGGCAAGATTGCTGCTAAGGCGAGCAGCAGTTCTGGGCAGCAGGAGGCGGCGGCCATTCCTGAGGAGGCGGTGGTCACTCCCGCAGGGGAGGAGGCGGTGGCCATCCCTGCGGTGATTCCTTCAGGGGAGGAGGCCCCTGTGGCGAAGGGGCAAGAGGTCTTGAGCATTCAAGAGGTTTCTTCTTCTGATAGCGAGGCCCCTACGGAAGGGGCGTTGGTGGCGCAGACCTCTGCGAGGACAAGTTGCTGGGAGGCAGCTCAACCTTCATGCAGCCGGCCAGAGGCTAGTGGATGGGTGCAACATTCTGCTGGTAAGTCATTTATTTTTTAGACTTGTGTCCCAAATTTTCAGTGGTACTGATTTTTGCAACTGCTGCAGGTGCGGGGCCTTCAGAACAAGGCCGTAGCTTGCGCGAAAGCGCAGTGGACTTGGGGGCCATGTCTACAGTCTTGGAGGAGACTGGGGTGTGGTCCCACTACTTAGAACGGAGGCGTGTTGACGCTACGAAGGCCCCCAAGTGGTCTCAAAAACCGGTTACATTGAGGCTCATGAGAGAAGACCTCAGGGCCAAAGTGTATAAGGAAGAGGGGAAGTCTTTGCGTGAGGCGTGGGACCCGGTCTTCCTTCTTAACAACGACAACTCCTTGTTGTTAGGAGGGGAGAACACCCTCCTGTCGTGCCTGGAAGGGCTGCGCACTCCTTATGACAGGGAGGTGATAGAGCGAAGCCTGGATTCCCCTACTGAGCTCATGAAGGAGTCAGCCAAGCAAAATCTGCGGGTAAGACAGCCTTTGGTCTCTGTTTTATAAACTCTGTTGTTTCCTTTCTGCCTTGCTGAATAATCTTGGATGCAAGCCGCCGTCCAAGGGTATGCTGCCATGGAGCAATGGCAAGACTTCCTTAAGTATGCCAACAGGCGGGACGATGCCCAAATTGCAGAGATTGCATTTCTGAGGAGGGAGCTGACAGCTGCCCAAGAAAAGGAGGAGGAGCAGGCCAAGCGGGTGGCCCAGCTGGAGACCTGGTGTGATTATCTCAACAAGGAGCGGACTGCTTGTAGGTTGCTTCGGTGGGAGCAGGCCAGTCAGATAGATGCGTTTCAGCACCGTTTCCTTCAACAGAGCGCGGAGCTGGAAGCCAAAAAAATTGAGGCCGCTGTCCTGAAGGAGTCACACCTCTCACTGGAGGCTGACGCAAAAGCTGCCCTTGCGGAGGCAAAGGCTGAAGTTGAGGTGGCGAAGGCTGCAGCTTAATAAGCGGAGTGCCAGGCTACCGCCCAGGCCCAGTTGGCGAGGGAGCAAGCAGAAGATGCCAGGCTTGCTGCTGAGGACGTCGCAAAGGCACGTCTGGAGGTCACCGCTAATTTTATGAATGCGGTGGCCTCAGTGTGGGAGATGGAGAAGGCCTTGGGCCTTCCTCCCTTTGCAGATGAGGACCGTGAGTCCCCTTCTTCCATCAAGGTGTCCATTCCGGATGACTCGGCTGATGGAGAAGCTTGGTGAGATCCAAGCTCAAGGTGAAGCTATTACGGTCACCCCGAGCGGGTTGTGACCCGGGTGACCCATGGCTCCGGTTTTGGCCTGCGGTCACGGTTTTGGGTGGTCAGACGGCTCCCGGGACTTATCTGAGCATTAGTTTTGGGAATCCCTCTGGTTTTGAGATCGTATGGGTCCCCCGGACATTTTCGCCAAAAATATTTTTCCGGGGACGGGACTTGTCCCGGGACGTACAGCGGGCTCGGTAGCGCTCCCGGGACCTCAGAATGAGAAACCGTTCGTATATTTGGAATTGTGGGAACGTCCTGCATCTTTTTACGGAGTATAATTTTTGGGGCGGGACGTTCGGTCCCGGGTTACTCCCGGGGCTCGGGATGGAAAGTTTCCGACAGCTTGGGTGTAAAGTATGTTATGTCACGAGACGGATTTTATGGTGATATTCGAGGATTTTTGGCATGGCGGGTTTTTGGTCCGGGTTAGCACGTCGGGATATGCTCGGGCTCAGCGGGCCCGGTAGGACACTCTAGATTTGCAAATGGACTTTAGAAACAGGTTTTGGGTGTGTTATGATATTCTGAAGATTGTGGTCAGTTTGTGTTTCAATTGGGGTTAGGAAGTTGCGTTTGGGGCTAAATTACAAAGATTTGGAGAGTTGGAGGGCTAAGTTGTTATTAACCCTAAAGTCAATAATACTTTTGGTCAGTCGGCTGCAAGGGATAAGGGTGGACACTTGTCTAATTTTTATTTAAGTTGGAAAAAGAGAGAAGTATAAAAGGGAAGAGTTTTATGAAAACATTTCATTTTTCTTCTTCTTCTTCCTTCTTCTCTTTGCCGCCATTACCTTCAACCTCCAAGCTCCATGTTCTTCATTTTCTTGGCTGATTCTTCAAGGATTTGAGCTCCAAAAATTGTTAAGTTTCTCTCCTCCATGAGTTTTCAAGTTGGAAGCTTGGTTTGGGTGGAAAAAGAGAGGGTTTTTCAAGTTAGGGTTTACTCTTGTCTACATGTTTCAGTGATCCTCTTCATCCCATCTTTTAGTATGTTGTTCTTGGGTTGGAGGGGAGTAGGAATCTAGGGTTGGATGTTGGAAAAACTCCATGGATGGCCAAAACCTAGGGGTGCCGAAATGTTGGTGGATTTTCCAAAATAGTGTGTGTTTGTGTTCTTGGATCATGCTTTGAGTATGTTGTTCCTAGCATGATTCTAAGGCATTGTGTGGTTTCAATTTGGTGGAAAACATGTTGGGTAAGAAAGCCCCAAATTGCCGAAAATAAAGGTTAGGGTTTATGAATGGTTTTTGGTGTTTAAGGTGGAATTGGTTTGTAATCAAGCTTAAGTTGTGTAATTGGTGGTTAAGGGATGCAATTGGAACCTTAATCGGATTGAATTGGAAGTTTGGTGGAATTTTGGAAAATGGCCGAATTTAAGAATGAAACTTTAGTTAAGTTGGTGTTGTGTTTTGGTTGATTCGGATAGTAATTTGGTATCGAGATTGGAATTAGGTGCGTAACGATGTTTGGAACGTCGTTTTCGGGCATTAGGAGCAAAGTTGCCCTTTATGTGTGTTTTCGGGTAAAATGTCTGGAATCTGGGATTTAATGGCATGGATGTGTCTGTGGGTGTATGAATAAGGATGTTCTAACTCGGTTCGTAAAACCGAGCTTTATGTGGATTTTTGCGGAAAGTGTGAGATTGATAGTCTCGTTCCTAAAGAAGGCCCGGACTCTCAGTTGATGTGGTGGAGAAGATGATGTTCTTGAGACTCCCGGCTTGCTGTTCAGAGTAATCTGTAAAAGATAGGAAGAATACTCAGAAGTAGCAAGAGGGGAGTGGGGGGGGCGTGTAGTAGCTTACCCGATTTATGGTGGACATCCCCCTATTTATAGGGAGATGCCAGGAGAAGAGCCTCCCTAGTTGAAGCCTTGGACAGTGTGAGACAAGTCGACAAGTCTGCCGATTTCAGGAGATAAGGCGGCTGTGATGATGAAGATCTCAGCAAACCGCCTTAGGAGATTCACTTGTCAGAAGATAGAAGATCTTTGGCGTGTGAGCCAAGGTAAGATCACTCGAGGCTCGTGCTGACCTCCCCATTGGTTGCTTGAAGCCGGATGGCCAAGTGGCTGCAAGGGGCGAAGGCCCGAGATAAAGCAAAGCCAATGATGGAGAAATGGTCGCACGAACAAGAGTGCAGGGGCATTATCAGGGCTAGGCCAGTATAGGCACGAGAGCCCTCGCGGCGAGTAAGACCGCGGGGTGAGACCCGCAAAGGCATAAGAGGCCCGCGAAGGCGAAAGGAGACCGCGAGGAGTAAGACCTCGTGTAGGTGATACTTAAGTTTGTGAGGGCCTTGCGCAGGCGAGACCTGGAGACCTCGCGAAGGCGAGATTTGGAGACCTCGCGAAGGCGAGACTTAAGCCTGCGAGGGTGAGACCTTGCGAGGGCATAAACGCTTGGGTAGTGTACCAAGATGCCTCCCCCTGATAGCGGAGTATGTGGAGGGTCATCTACTCCGTAAGTATCCAAAGTAAGGGTTTTGCTCGAAGAGCGGTGACCGTTGAAGACCATGGATGGGATTTTCCCACTTGGAAGGTCTGTGGGGCACGCGAAGGCGGCTCTCGCAGACCTTCCTGAAGATACCGCAAGGGGTAAGCCCTTGGGTAGTGTGCAGTGTACCAAGAAGAGGATACCTGCAAAGTACTCACAAGCCATATGATAAGAGTGAAATAAAGTTCAGTTTACCTTAAGCCTGTAGTTGTGGCCCTCCCGTGCCGCAAAGGGATTACCCTTGGGGCGGGGTGAGTAGAAGGTCAGTTGGGGATGAGACCCGCAGCCACCTGTGTTGAGGAGCCCGTGCGGGAGGTCCGGTGACGCGCGAGGGCGACTTATACAAGAGACCCCCTGAAGGAGCCAAAAGGGGATTACCCTTCCGCACCGCAAAGGGATTACCCTTGGGGCGGGCGAGTTGAAGGTCAGTTGGGGATGAGACCCGCAACCACCCGTGACGAGGAGGCCGAGCGGAAGGTCTGCTGTGGCGTGCGAGGACGACTTACACATAGACCTCCTGAAGGAGCCAACAGGGGACTACCCTTCCGCACCGCAAGGGGATTACCCTTGGGGCGGGGCGAGTTGAAGGTCAGTTGGGGATGAGACCCGCAACTACCTGTGTTGAGGAGCCCGTGCGGGAGGTCCGGTGACGCGCGCGAGGGCGACTTATACAAGGACCCCTGAAGGAGCCAAAAGGGGATTACCCTTCCGCACCGCAAAGTGAGGAGCCATGGGGCGGGGCGAGTTGAAGGTCAGTTGGGGATGAGACCCGCAACTACCTGTGTTGAGGAGCCCGTGCGGGAGGTCCGGTGACGCGCGCGAGGGCGACTTATACAAGGACCCCCCTGAAGGAGCCAAAAGGGGATTACCCTTCCGCACCGCAAGGGGATTACCCTTGGGGCGGGGCGAGTTGAAGGTCAGTTGGGGATGAGACCCGCAACTACCAGGGTCGAGGAGTCCGAGCGGAAGGTCTGCTGTGGCGTGCGAGGACGACTTACACATCGACCTCCCTGAAGGAGCCAAAAGGGGATTACCCTTCCGCACCGCAAAGGGATTACCCTTGGGGCGGGGCGAGTTGAAGGTCAGTTGGGGATGAGACCCGCAACTACCTGTGTCGAGGAGTCCGAGCGGAAGGTCTGCTGTGGCGTGCGAGGACGACTTACACATAGACCTCCCTGAAGGAGCCAAAAGGGGACTACCCTTCCGCACCGCAAGGGGATTACCCTTGGGGCGGGGCGAGTTGAAGGTCAGTTGGGGATGAGACCCGCAACTACCTGTGTTGAGGGGCCCGTCTGACCGGTCAGGTGCAGAGGGCGATTGAGAGGGCAATTGTTTTGCCATGGGACGCTGTAAGAGAAAAGCAGGTATACCAATTTATATTGGATCAACAAAGCAGAGCTTTAGGACTTACTTGGTCCGTGAAGTTTTTTGATCATGTGGATCGTGGAGAGATCTGCCTTAATAGGCAAAGGCGTGTCTGCGCCGTAGATAAAGGAGAAGGATGTCTCTTGAGGCCCTCTTTGAGGGTATGGTTGGCGACCAAGTAGAGATAAAAGATTTCGCGAAGGCGAGCAACCAGGCCGTGAGGACCAGACTCGCGAAGGCGCCTGGTGCGGTCGGCTCTGGGCCAATGAGATCAAGGCCCCATAGGGCGAATGGCACTGGATTCGTCAGTGCTGGAGTCTCCGTAGATGGCAGCCATTTTAACACAAGAGTTGGTCTGGTACTAGTGTCATATTTTGACCAGCGCGGCGATGTCCCTTTTCGGGGGTATCCAGGCGGAGTCCCTTAAGAGTGTTGAAGCATTGTTGGAGGGATGATGAAAAACCCGTGAAGCCATGTTTGCTTTATTAATGAGAATATGTCATATGACATGTTTTGCCAGTGAGGCAATATTGCTAGCCTTCGCAACTGAAGGGTTGGCGAGAGTGGTCAAGTGACTTCCTCTACGTTCATGAACCGGGATGCCCTATGGAGAAACTGGTCCATGTTGCCCGGGGGGTTGGTGTGTACCTCCACAAAGAAAAGAGACCCCCAACGGAGACCCTGAATAACCGTGAGCAGGCGGGCCTCCTCTCCCAGATTTGGGACTTGGAGAGATTCCGCTTGGAACCGTTGAACGTATTCCCTGAGGGATTCTTCCCTTTTCTGGCGTATCTGCAGGAGGTGTCCCGCCATTTTGGGAGGAGGCTTGGATACCATAAAGTGATTGGAAAAGCTGCGGAGAGCTCCTCAAAGGAGTCAAACCGCTTCCCGCGAAGGGTGGTAAACCACCCGCCGCAGCCCCTACGAGCGTGGGCGAAGGCTCTGCAGAGCGTGTTGTCGTCCGCCCTCGCAATGGCCATCGCGGAGACGTAACGTTGTAAATGAATATCTGGATCTGATAAACCGTTGTAAGCGTCTAGCTTGGGTTGGTGAAACTGATCCGAATAGAGGTCTCAAAACCCGTTGGGTGAAGGGTCGGGTCCAGAGGTGACCAAAACCCTCTTTGTCGACGTTATTGAAACTATCCAACTCCTCTCTTCTTTCCAGTTCTTCTATCCGTTTAGTAAGTGCCATAAGTACAGATGAGGAGAGTCGGGACGACTTACTTGATGAGGCGGCGTAGCAGGGCGTTCCGGTTGGTTGGTCCGCAGCGTTCCAACGCCATCCAGAACGCCTCTTAGAGTACTGGCGAGTGTTTCGCGCAAGTTGTGAGTAACCGCCTCAGTGATTGATCGAAGCACGGCCGGATCAAGGCCCACCAGTGGAGTATTCGGTGGTGGAGTGTTTTGCTCCTGGGGCACATTTTGGTTAACGTGAGAGGAGCTTTCCTCCGTCGAACGAACCGAGAGTTCCCAGTTGTGGGAAGCCGTGGCGGGTGGATTCCTCCTTCCCGACGGCTACGCCTACTCGTACTTTGAGTAGTTGACATGACTTGCCACTTGTGGTTTTGTAATATGGGTTTATAGTAAGAACTTTTCGTTTCCACAGACGGCGCTAAATCGATAGTCTCGTTCCTAAAAGCCGATGGCCAAGTGGCCTGCGGGGTTTGGCTTCGGGGTTATTTTGGTGAGTTAAGAGGCCGCGAAGGCGGGAAAGGAGACCGCGAGGAGTAAGACTTGTTTGTGGTTGTTCGGTGTGTTTCTGCGTTGGTGGAGCAGCGTGAGACCATCAGAGGTGAGTTGCACTTTTCGAGCCGGGAGCCGGGATTTCCCGGGAGTTGTGCTGCGGGCAGTGTTTTCGAGGTAAGGGTTCAACTTCTCTCGTTATGCATTCTGGAATGGGACATTATGTATATCGGGTTTAGTTGAGGCGGGTTCCCGGGTTGAGGACGGTGGTCCGATGATCCCGGGACCTGTCATATGGTAGGGTACATGTTTGTACTTGTTTTGTTTCAAGACCCGGGTGGTCTTAAAGGCCACGGGTTTATATGTTGTTCTGCTTATCCGCGCTAGGCGCTGATATTTCTGTTTATATATTTTGGTATATTATATTCTTTTTTGCATATGCATTATTATTATATGATTCTGTTCTGTGACGAGACCTGGATGGTCTTAGAGGCCACGGGTGCTCCTTGGTTCTGTTCTGTAGTGTCTGCACTGAGGGTGCCGACATTCTGTTTGTATCCGCACCTGGAGTGCTGATATTCTGTTCTGTGTGTCCGCACTGGAGGGTGCCGACACTTTACGTATACACGCACCGGGAGTGCAGGTATACTTCTGTGACCCTACGACAGTTTGGGGATCGCGACCCCAGCCGGTACCGTGCTTCTGTTCTGTTCTGTTCTGTATATTCTGACCTCTTAGAGAGGGCTGTCGTTTTGGGTCGTTCTGGCGGTTGGACCGCGTATGATGGGTTCCGGCTCACCTCTGACTCTGCATACATTCATATATATGTATATTTGTGTTTGTGTTCGTTCTGTTTTGCAGGTTCGGTTCAGCAGCACCTGTACAAACTGTATCTTACCTCAGCCCTTACTGGGTCCTCCCGAGGACTCACCCATTATTGTTTACCACCTTTCAGGTCGGTTTGACAAGCAGCCGGCGGACTAGAGATCCGTGGTGCTTTTGGTTTTGGTTTCAGCAGCAGCAACAGTACCTCATGTGGGAATCTCCTGAGCGAGGGGTTTCTGGATTCCGCACCTAGGTATTCTAAGGATCGCATTGAGGGCTCTGTAGCTGTAGTTGCATGCATGCATAATCAGATCATGTTGTTGTATATGACGTATATTCTGGAGTATGTGTTGGTTCTGTATCTGTCTTCTGAGTCGAGGGCGGAGCCCCGACTTGCTTACATTGGTTATATGTATGAAATGGTTCTGGTGATTTGGTTATCATGAGTAATGGAAAGTATTCCATGAACTGCATGTTTGTTTGTTAAGTTGCTTTGTATACTTGCCATATATGTGTTCTGTAGGTTGCGGGTCGTCGTACGACCATTCTGTTTTTGCGGGCCGGGTCATGGGACCACTGCACGCAGCGGGTTTCGGTGGTACCGATTCCGCGCTTTCAGCCGTAGCTTCCGCTTCCGAACGTCGCGGTCGGCTCCGCCTCCGCAACCGGGCGGGGTGGTCGTGACAAGTTGGTATCAGAGCCAGGTTGTACAGTGCACATGTGCCAGCGAGGACGCTGGGCTCCCTGGGGGGTGGATGTTACATCCCACATGGAAGGTTTAAAGGGGGATTATGGTGTATATAATGTACATCACCCTCCTTCCCTTCAAGAGGCCTTTTAACGGATGTTGGATTGAGGGGGAAAAGGATGGGCCGTAACCCCAAGATCATCCATTCCGTTAGAAACAAAACCGTGAGGGGGAAATGGCTAGGCTGTAACCCCAAAGCAAACAATATCTTGGCACTGTACACGGTCTGTTACATGTGGCGCCACATGAAAGAAGAAGAAGAAAAAGAAGAAGAAGACAAAATGGAAAAAGGGAAGAGATAATGGTAGAAAAAGAATAAAAGGAAAAGTTGAAAGAAAAAAAAACAAAGAAAGAAAGAGAAGGAAAGAAACGTGAAGAGTGGAAAAATGAAATGAAAATGAATGAGAAAAAAAAGAAAAAGAAATGGAAGAGATAAGAGAGAGAAGGAAGCATAAAAGTGACATTTTTGTTACTTCTCATCTTCTTCTTCCTACGTTTATGGCTTCCATGAAAGCTTCCTTGTTAGCTTCAAGTGAACTTCACCAAAATTGGCCCGAGCTTCGAGATAAATATATCAAACTGATGTTTGTGATAAGTTAGGAAGTTATTACATATCAGATTTTGTGAAATCAGCTCCATTTGGAAACCGTGAGCTTCTGAATATTGCTCCTTATTTATGGAACCACACCTTTGGTTGATTTTATGGTTCCTAAACCTTCCTTGCATCTTCTTGTGCATACTTTGTGTCAACGGTGTGAGCTGAAACCTTGCAGAAGTACTGCTGGAATCTGTTTCTGATATCCTGCACGGAAACTCAATTTCAGCTATGGTGAAAGGTAAAGGTATATTATCGATCAGGGTGAAGAGATACATTTGTTGTGCTATTCAAATTTTGCTGGAAAAGCTTTGTGTGAAAGCCGTTTTTTCCTGTCCGAACCCCATTTTTGGCGCCATTGTTGTGGGTCAATTCTGTGAATTCTGAATGTGTATTCTGTATCTGTGGATCAATTGTGAACAGGGAGTAGTCGGAAATGCAGTCGAAACTCTGCCGAAATCCGTATCGGGACAGCTAATCAAAAAATTTCATTCGATCTTCTACTTAAAGTAAGGGTTCAATGTGTCTCTCGATACTGCATTGTTCAGCATGCGTATCAGAATATATTGAGGCTAGGTTTGGTCCGAGGGGTGGCCCCGGTGACGCCAAACCTAGTCATATGGTATAAGCATCGGTATGCAGGTTCTCGGAGCAGCAAGTGGGATGTGTATCTACACCTAAATGGTGTAAGTGTGATCTACACCGAAATGGTGTAAGTGTGATCTACACCAAAATGGTGTAAATGTGATCTACACCTAAATGGTGTAACTGTGATGACGGTAGGGATCGCGACCCTGAGCTGGCCATGCTCTTGTGTGTGATGTGATATGTGTGCCTCGGCCAAGGCCGGGAAGACCGTCATTGTGTCTAACTTCATCATAATCCGTTGTTTCACTTGCATTGCACGTGGTTGAATCTGCATTGATTGAGCATGTGTTTGCATGTATATTCTTGTATATCTGCGTTTTTCTTTGGTTGCAGGTTTCTTGTGCATCAAGAAAACCATGCTTATACATGTGCCCTTACTAAGTCCTCTACGAGGACTTAGCCCTTATTTTACCATTTCTGGAAGATCTAACAAGCAACGTGGGAGGTCGAGCAGGATATACAGGATCGGTATCCCCAAGAGTATGAGCGCATTAAGACTGCCTTGGAGGACCAAGGGTCTTAAGGGGGGAGGATTGTTACCCACACCCGGTACGTAATTAAATTAATTATGCGATTAAGTTTAATTACCAGGTTTTTAGATAATCTTGTTTTGGGACATGCTTTGCATGTTTGGTAGTTGTGGAATTGATTTGGTGAATTTTGGGGCAACCCGGGATGGTTTTAGAATTTATTACGCGGCTTCGCGTAATTTCCGGGAGTTGCAATTCTGAGTGACTCGGGACTTATAATTGGATAAGAAAATATGTTTTATGGGTTTTATGATGTCCTGAGTATGTGGTTAAAGAAAAGGATGGTGCGGATGTGAGAGATGGGAGAAGGGACACTTGTCCCTTCTTGGTCGAAGAAGAGAAGAGAAGAAAGGATTTTTGGAAAAATATGTATATGTATTTATGTTAATAATACATATATATATGTATAAATAAAGAAAAGAGATTTTTAGTCAACACTTCTATTTCTTCATCTTCTCCATCCGTAACTTTCTCTCTCTCTCTCTCTCTCTCCCTCACTTGCGCCATTTTTGGAGCTTGAGCTTCACAACTGATTTCCGTCGTTTCGCGAGCAAACTTCGAGGTAAGGTACTCAATTTGTTCATTGAGTTGTGTTGATCAATAATCTGAAGTTTGTTTTGGAAGAATTAGTGTAGTTTGCAAGTTAGGAGCATTTGAATTTTTGAGTGAATAGTGTAATGTGCTCCTTTGTGTGATTTTTCGGTTCCTAAGTGTTCTCGGCACTTCGTGGTGCATGTTTGATAACAGGAACGTGGGAAGAAACGCACCCGAGGTAGTGCCGATTCGTGTCTGAAAATTTGGGTGTAATTTTCATCAGAAGATTTAGTGAAAGGTAAGGGTATTTCTTCATTCAGAGTGAAATTCTGGTTCTGTCAGTATAGTTGGTTTTGTTAGAAAAGGCTCGATGTGAAAGCCGTTTTTCCCGGCCTGAGCCTCGATTTTTGCGCCATTGTCAATAGCTATTTCTGTGATTTCTGAATGTGTTTTCTGTATCTGGGATTGATTGTGAACAGGGAGTTGTTTGGAAATTGTGCTGAAACTCTGCCGAAATTTCTACCGGGATCGTCGATCGAGAATTCAGATTCGGACTTCAACCCGAGGTAAGGGTTCAGTGTGTGTTAGGAGTATTGTCTTGCATAGCAAGCATACTCGGATATAGACTGAGACTAGGTTTTGAAGAGGGGAGTGCCCCGATGACGCCAACCTAGTTCCGTGGTATAGACATTGTTTGTGCAGAACTTATTGGGATTCCAATATACCTACGATGGTTATCGATGAATTGACCGGGATTCCGATATACCTACGATGGTTATCGATGATTCGTATTGATTGACCGATGGGGGTCGCTCCCCCGAGCTGGTACCATGCTCTACTGACCATTATTGACCGATATGCCTTGGCTGGGCCAAGGGCATTACCGTTTCAATTGTGTATTGATTGTGATTGTGATTGACCGATTGCATTGCATATGATTGATTGTGTTGCATTGATTGAGCATCTGATTGGTTGGTTGCTTTGTGTATATCGTGTTCGTTCTATTTTCGATTGCAGGTACTTTGTATCGAATGTCATTGAACTCTGCACCATGTCTATACCTGTACTCTTACTAAGTTCTTGCGAGAACTTACCCTTATATCTACTGTTTCAGGAAAAGGAAAGGAAAAGCAAGTCGCCGAGTAGTGGCGAGGTTGCTTGATTGTGAGGGTTTGGATTAGAGGCAACAGCAGCAGCAGTAACTTCAAGTAGCGCGGATGGATTCTGCGAGACCGCCACTTGGTTGGTTTCTTTTGTATTCCGAATTTGCTTTCTGGCTCTGTATAATGTTCATAACATGCATGTCTCGTTTTGTAAGGTTTGGTTGTGTAAATGGTAAGGATTGCATAAGTGTTAAAGTTCAGGTCCGGAACCCTTTGTGTTGCGTTGAAATTTTCAGGTTTTGGGTTCAATCGGATGGTCAGGCGACCCCTTTCTTGGAGCGGGCGGTTGCCTGGACCACTTCCGTAGAATATAGGGGATCAAGCGAGGGTCAGGCGACCCCTTTCTTGGAGCAGGCGGACGCCTGGACCCCCTTGAGGTAAGATACAGGCGATCGGGAGAAGGCCGGGCGACCCCTCCCTTATAGTAGGCGGTCGCCTGGGCAGGCGAGAGGTCAGGCGACCCCTCTCCTTAGGTCAAGCGGTCGCCTGGGCTCCTCGACATTTTGGGCAGCAGCTCGGGCGAAGGGTCAGGCGACCCGGGCTTGAGCCGGGCGGTCGCCTGGACCCAGTGTTAGGGTTTGTAGCATCATACAATGCAGCGGAAAAAATAAAACCCTTCTAGGATCCATGTACAATCGTAAACGGTATAATTATTGTTCAAGAAATTACCAGATAATTTTCTGTGTTGCGTTCTTCCGGTAGACCTGATCGTACAGATCCTCTACGGTATCCACGTGCGAGCAACCACGGAGTACACGTTCCTCCTTCTGCTGTGCTAGCAACAGTTTCTCGGAGAACGGAGCACACGAGACTGATCAGAAAAATCACAAATAATTTTCTGTATTTTTCTGACAATTTACCAGTTCCCAACTGGAAACACTATTTGGTGACACTGTGTCCCGATGCAGTGAGGCGAGCACAATTTGTGCGCAACATACATGCTTTGGCGGCTAGGGTTTCTTATTTAACCAAACTTTTGGTTTAATAACAACCTTAGTCTCTAGCCTCAATGTCTGATATTACTTAAGTGTTCAGCTTTCCCAAAGCTGACACTTAAGTCACCAAACTTTTGTCTCTTGCTAAATAACTCCATAATTCACTCATTGTGCATGCGACCCTATAGGTTCTTATTACGTTGGCAGTAATTATGATTTCTCAATCATAATTACAGACAGTGAGCGGTATCTAGCAACACATCACTGCCACCCAAGTAATATAGAATCCGTTTCAAACGCGACGGAAACTTTACCTATCGGTATGATCATACGGTGTATATGATATGTCCCTTCCATTCAGATTCTCTGATTGACACGAGATGCAGATCTTATGCACTCTCGTTCGATTCAATCTTGCGCATGAGAACTCTCCGTGGTGAGGGAGTGAAGAATCCCGTCTTGGTTCATGACAGTCATACTCCATGATATTGTCACACACCCAAAACTAGCACACTCCCTTGGTCAAGAAAGGGATAGAGCATATAATCAAAGCATGCCACTCACATGAGCAGATCTTCATAACCTCAGGTCTAAGGACTACGTGTACTATGATCCCTGAGAGACACTTATGATATTTACACCACGATCCCATAATGCTCTCAGTCTGGTCGCTCCAATACATAGTTCCTCTCCTAAGTATTCATAAGTCAGCATTCACAACTCTTATGTGAATCTTCCCTTATGCTAGTCTCAAGGGCGTTATAGCAACCCACGTTCGCTATAAGACATCGACTAGGGAGATTTAGGAACACCAACATAAATTCCAGGGTTGATACATTGTGTTATTTGATTAACGCATAAATCCAAACTAACACAATAATCAAACTATTTATAAATAACATGATTCATGTCCAAAACCCACATCACCGCGGATTGGATTCTGGGCACTACTCCTACAGACTCCCACTTGCACTGAAGCCAATCGTCCATGTACCTAGTATCATTGGATTCTCATGGCCTTCTATGCTTTTGCTCCGTCAAACTCCCATGAATGCTCCGTTGTGAAGTTCAATTCCATCAGGTTACTACTGGCCACTGTGGCGCATTTGGATCTTGAACTCCATCAGATGGACGTCAAGACAGCCTTCCTTAATCGTGATTGAGTGAAGAGATCTACATGAGACAACCTGAAGGGTTCGCCCAAAATGGTCTTGAGGACAAGGTCTGTAGACTCAAGAAGTCTATATATGGTCTTAAGCAAGCTGCAAGACAGTGGTACTTGAAGTTTCACCATGCAGTCACGAGCTATGGATTTGTGACGATGCACGAAGACCATTGTGTGTACTTGTACTCAGCTGGATCCGATTATGCCATAATGACTCTTTATATTGATGATATTTTGATTGCCAGCAATGGAGTTGGTTTGATGACAACCATCAAAGAATGGTTATCCTCCACTTTCGACATGAAAGAAATGGGGGAAGCTTCCTTTATTCTAGGTGTCAAAATCCACCGGAATAGAAAGAAACGCTTGTTAGGCTTATCTCAAGAACCTTATGTAGTTAAGATTCTGGATAGGTTTAACCTAAGCAACTCAAAACCCATGAATACACCACTTGCATATGGATGCAAGATTGGAGGGGATATGTGTCCCACAACTCCAAAAGAAAAGGAAGAGATGGCTCACATCCCATACTTAAGTGCGATTGGTTCCCTTATGTACGCAATGTTGTGTACCAGGCCTGATATTAGCCAAGCAGTTGGCTTGTTAGCACGGTACTCTTCAAACCTGGGAATTCAGCATTGCAAGAGCGTCAAGAGGGTTCTTCAGTACCTCAAAGGTACTAAGGATTATTGGCTATGCTATCAAGGAAAGAATCTTGATTTGCATGGCTATTCTGATGCTGATTGGGGTGGTGATCGAGATTCATGCAAATCTACTTCTGGTTATGTTTTCATGCTTAACGGAGGGGCAACTACATGGTGTAGCAAAAAACAGACCTGTACAGCATTATCAACCATGGAGGCTGAGTTTATCTCATGTGCCTCAGCTGTACAGGAGGCCCTCTGGCTTGGTTATTTCCTTAAAAACTTGGAATCTAGAATTACGGTGGACAGGCCTATTACTATCTACAGTGATAGTATGGCGGCCATGGCTTACACCAAGGATCCCAAGTATCACGAGAAAACCAAACATATAAGTATGAAGTATCATTTCGTTCGAGATGCAATTGAAGAGGATGAAGTTAAGATTGAGTACATTTCTACAGACCTCATGGTGGCTGATCCTCTAACTAAGCCACTTCCACCAATTGTATTTGCCCGTCATGTTAAGGCAATGGGTCTACGTAGATTATAGTTTGTTGGATGTACTTCACCATCTTTGGTGTCACACATGTAATATGAATGATTGTTTAATAATGTAACTTATTTCATTCATTTCTTTTGGTTCAAATCTACTTATGTTCACAACGAAAATTAGAACATGTCAAGTATAGACATTAGAGAGGGCTTTCTCACATGAGCCTCTCGCCTTCTGTCTTGAGTAGATTTGAGGATGAGACAAGTTAAGGACTTAGAATATGTAGTTCTATCCAAAGAACTTGTGACTAATTGTCATATTTCTAAGTGGGAGACATGTCCAACACCTGTCACCTTAACTATTTGTCGTCTTTGTTTCCTAAAACAAATCAGGGTAAGATGAACTGGTTCATCGAGTTTGTATGATCTCCATACATCCTAGTCTATATTTTAATAGTAAGCGAGTACTTACTTATTAACAAATTCATGGATTTGACATGTCCTCCTGTTATTTGATAAGTGGAGAACACTATGGTGTTTTAAGAGGGAGAAATGACACACTCCCAATCGATCGAGTGGACATCATTCTAAGTGAGAGTGGTGTACGTAAAACACCCACTAGTGTTATTTGAGAACTTACAAGTTCCATATCCATGAAAATTCGACTATACAAAGAACTTAAACAAGTTGTCTTTATTCTTGTTTTATGTGAGGTTCTTTAATCCAGACTCTTAGTGACTTTAGTTTGCTATTAGTACTTTACACTTACAACACTACTTTGATTGGATGTTGAAGGTCTTAGTTTGAAGACTGTAATATCTTCCTTTTGGGTAGTTGAGTTTGTGTAATGTGTTAAGTAGTTTAAAACTGATAGGAAAGACACAGTTTGTATGATACACCTACTCATGATTCAATCTTGGGCCCACATGCTATGCGTAGTATGAATTTTTTGATTGAATTATGAGAATTTGTAAATGAGTACTCAATGGCTTAATACGACCATGATTTTTCAATAAGTTGAAATTCAGAAAAGAGACTGGTTGTGATTAAGTAACGTGTATCATGTGTCTGGGGTCTGTAAGGCTTCATTTGATGTGATCAGATGAGCTTGATGAGTTCAAGCGAGTTTGAAGAAGTTCAAACAACACTCCGTTGCTATATGAGTTCTAGCATGTTGTTCTATAGAGGATAAGCTTTCATTGTGAGTCTAACAACCGCAATGGAGGTGATTGAGTGTGTATGCCTTGGGGTCGCACCCTTAACTCTACTTGTGTGAATGTGCTTTGTATTTTTCGGCTTATTCTTGGTTTGAGATTATATCTTTTGAGTGGGAGTTGATTCACAAATGTATCGTTGGTGCGAGTGGGAGTTTGTTAGTATATTTGACGCACCAAGATCATTTGACATGACACTTGAGCTCATAATGCTAAGTGGGAGCTCCGAATTAGCTATATGTAGCTAACTCCAGCTCAACTTAGCTTATATCCAGCTCACGACAGCTAGACATAACTCAAGTCAGCTCAAGTTAGCTAGAAGTAGCTAACACCAGCTCATGTTAGCTCATGGGAGCTCAAATGTGTGTGGTATGATCATTTGGAACATCTTTGGGATGTTTCATATTGATTCACAAGTAATTACTTTGATTTGCACCTTTTGGATAAAATAAACGGTATTTTGGTAAAAGGGGTATCCTAGATGCATGGTGTATGCACCTTACTACATGGGAATACTTCCTAGGTGGTTACATATGAGTAGCTACACCTAGGAAGGCTGATTTAGGCGAAGAGGTTCCTCTAAGGAGCCACCCATTCGCCAAAATGGAAGTTGGAGGGAGGTTACCATGAACCTTCCCTCCTTTTGTGACCAAGAGGTGTTGGTTATCACCCTTGGCCGAAAGTACATGTATTTTCGGCCAAAGGGGTGACCCAACCACCCCTTGGCACCTCTCCCTTATCTATAAATAAAGGGAGAGGCACCACATTACACACACACATGCAAATCCGAAACACTCCTTCTCCCTCTCATTTTCTTGGCCGAAAATTGCAAACATATTAGAGTTTTCGGGTGGATTAATATTGTGTTTATTTCAACACAATTTCGCCTCTTGGATGCATCCTCAATTCGTCCTTATCGAACAGTTGACGAAACTGAAGATTGCAGAAGATAGAATCCACACTTCATCTTCAACACATTCCTCGGAGCACAAGGTACGCTTTCTCCTCCTCCTCCTCCTTCTTCTTCTTCTTCTTCTTCGTTCTTCCCTTTCTTCTTCCGATGATGAATGGTGAAGAACGGCATGATTATGAATAAAACACATCATGCGCTGTTAATTAGAATCACTATATCTAAACGTGCATGTAACATGATTGAAGTCTTGAAGAACTTCAAATCTTCAAATGGTATCAGAGCAAGGTCACGAAATTCATGTTATATGCTTACTTTAAAAACAATTTCGGTTTGTTAAAAATTGTTTATATTAACACTCGTAACCGAAATATGTTGAAAAGTCATCTGTAAATGCGAAAAGATGCGATGCTTCATGTCATAACCGCCACTTGTTCATCATGTTGAGTAACTTGATCAGAGTTGTTTTCGGCCATGATGATATATGTAATGTATGAAGTTAGTTGAAGCTGAAATGTATGTTTGTATGCATCTGTGATGGGTTCAGTCTATGTTCGCGGGTGTCTAGGCGTTCGCGGGGACTGGGTTCTCCAGTTCGCGTTCGCGAGGCCGGGTTTTCCAGATCCATGCGCAGTCCGTGTTCGCGGATACATGTGTTCGCCAGACTGTTCGCGATGGCATGTGTTCGCCTGGTTTTCGCGATGGCATGTGTTCGCCTGGTTTTCGCGATGGCATGTGTTCACGATGGCATGTATCCGCGATGGCATGTGTTCGCCAGTCTGTGTTTGCGATGGCATGTGTTCGCGATGGCATACATTCCGCGAAGGCTGGGGTCCGCAAGCCGTGTTCTGCGAGGACAGAATTCGCGCTCGCGAGGGGGAAGGTACAAGGGGTTATTATTAATTAAATGGCAAAGGAAGCATGAAAGTAATATGTGATTTGAATCATGCTTGTATCCATGTTGAATTGCTTGTATGATCCATGATTGTATCTTTGAACATGTAAATGTTGTAGAAACTTGTTAAATGGCAAAGGAAGGGGTTATAATTGTTAAATGGCAAAGGAAGCATGAAAGTAATATGTGATTTGAATCATGCTTGTATATGGTTGAATAGCATGTTAAATTGCTTGTATGATCCATGATTGTATCTTTGAACATGTAAATGTTGTTGAAACTTGTAATACATGTTCTTACTTAGTGTGCTTTTGTAGCATACATGTGACATTAATCCTTGACTTAGACTAAGAACTTCAGCCCCTTGATGGTCTTAGTACTGGTATATGTTACCACTATGATGGACTTGAGGGAATTGAAACTTAGTTTAAGAAGGAACATGACATTCGTTATATCAAGATACTCTACCCTATGATGATTCAAGTACTAATGTTTCGACATTACTATGGTGAATCTAAGGGAGTTGAGACTTGATTTAATGGATGGGTCACTTCAAATAAGTTAAGGTTTCTAGGGACCCTGTCAAGTTGGTACTTAAGCGAGACCGTTTGTGAGTCCACCATCTTTCCTGGGTATTGTATTGATGAGACTTATGGCTGATGGAACTAAGGCTTGGATGAAGTGCTCATGGTTGTTACATTAGGATTTCACGTATGTGTACATGAAATTATAAAGTAAGTGTATATTGAACCTTCTTGGAGGCTCAAAACGAACATGTATGTGAAATTATGCAAACTTGTTTATGTGTTTCTAATTGGATGCTATAAGCACTCCTTTTGCCACATATGAACATGTTTGTGTGGTTTCATGTGTTTGTAACTTGTTTTGAGTCTTGTTGTGATTGATTGAACTTTGATACATGTGATTTGCATCATGTAGATGGCATATAAAAGTATTGTTGCTGAACTTAACAAAGACCTGAAATTGGATGGTGAGAACTATCCTATTTGGGAACAGAAAGTCAAGTTCATCTTGACGGAGCAGGAGACATTAGATGTCCTGACTACTGAGATTGTTCAACCACCGGCTGATCAAGACCAAACTGCCTATGTGGCACTCTTGAAAAAGAATGGTCATTGCCGGGTTACTCTTTTGACAATTATGGTAGATGAGATCATGGTTGAGTTCTCAACCCTTGATAGTGCAAAGTATGGTGATGTCTCGGTTGAAAAACAGAGAGCCATGATTCTGAGGTTTGAGGACTATCAGAAGCGTGCTGACCATACCATGAGTGCTCACCTAAGGGAGATGTCCCGAATGATCTACCGGTTGAAGAAGGCTGGACATGAGCTCACGGACGAACAACAGTCCAGGCTATTATCGATCCTTGCCGATGAGGATTGGCAGTTGATGAAGGTCAACTTGCGTCACAATGCTCAAATCAAAACATTGGATGATATTGCACGTCACCTAATACTTGAGGCCGAGGTGTTGGCGCTCAAGAACCATTCTCGTGCATATGTTGCATCTACCTCTTCCTCCAAAAAGGGAGGATTCAAAAAGAAGGGTAAGTGGTTCAACAAAGGAGGTAAGAAGGGTGGTGACAATGGCAAGGGAAAGGGTGGTCGAAATGGTCCGAACTTGAAGAAATTCAAGAAGAAAAGGGACGTTTCCAAACTCAAATGCTTCAATCTGGGACTAAGGGCCATTTTGCTAAGGATTGCAAGAACCCTCCCAAGGTACATTTTCCTACTTCTATTTCTGATGTATTTGTTACATCTTGTACTATGCTAATCGAGAGCAGTTCTTTGTGGATTGTAGACTGGTACACTACCCAAGCAAACGCGCCCTCGCGTCATATTATAATCGTACAAGGCCTTTGAGGAAGCCTCATCCTTGCGGTCTCCAGTATAGCCTTCGCGAGGTCTCATCCTTGTGATCTCGGCCTCACCTACGCGGGGTCCTGCCCTCGCAGGCCTCAAGACTCGCAGGGGCGACGTCTCATACTCACCCTTGCGTTTCTAAAGCCTGCGCGGGCCTCCCTCGCGGTCTTAGGGCGAGCCCTCGCGATCTCCTTCGCCTCCATGGGTCTTACTCCCAGTCTCACTGCCTATCTTGGCCCCGCCGAATAAGGCCACAGTACCCATGTTCGTGCAACCCTCACCCCTTATTTGGCTATATTCTATTTGGGCCTTCGCCCGCCGCTTGCTCCACTTGGAGATAGACCACTTGGTCGTCTGACATCAACCGGCCAATAAGGAGGGCAGCACGAGCCTGGGAGATCTTCACCAGATTTATACGCCAGACATTCTCTGACAAGTGAATCACCTAAGGCGGTTTCTGAGATCTTCATCATCACAACCGCCTTATCTCCAATCGATCGACACAGACTTATCTCAACAGCCTGTCTAAAGGGCTTCAACCGGGAGGCTCTTCTCCGGCATCACTCTATAAATAGGGTGATGTCCACCCTAAATCGGGTAAGCTACTACACGCCACCCCACTCCCCTCTTGCTACTTCTGAGTATTCTTCCTATCTTTTACAGATTACTCTGAACAGCAAGCTTGGAGTCTCAAGAACATCATCCTCTCCACCACATCAACTGAGAGTCCGGGCCTTCTTTAGGAACGAGACTATCAGTTTGGCGCCGTCTGTGGGAAAGAAAGTTCTTACTATAAACCCATATTACAAACCACAAGCAATAAGTCATGCCAACCACCTGGAGTGCCAACAGGAACAGTCGTCAAGGGAGGGGGAATCCTCCCGGGACAAATACGAACAATGATCCACCATCGTAACCATCCCGAATCACGTTCCCCCACAACGGGGAGAACTCTCTATTCACTCAACGGAGGAAAGCTCCTCCCACATTAACCGTAACATGCCTCAGGAGCATAACACTCCACCTCCAAACACCCCTCCAACGGGCCTGGATCCGGCCGTCCTACAAACGATCACTGAGGCGGTTGCTTTCAACTTACGTGAAACTCTCGCCACCACTCTTCGGGGCGTTCTGGATAGCGTTGGAACGCTGCGGACTAATCAGCCTGAACGCCCGCCTACTCCTCCTCGGCAAGTAAGTAACCCTGATCCTTCTTCGTCATTACTTATCGCGCTTACTAGACGATTAGAGGAAGTGGAAAAAAGAGATGAAAGGGCCAGTGTCCATAATATCTCCAGGATGGGTCTGGACCACCTCTGGACCCAACCTTTTACTCAGAGGGTTTTAGAAACCCCTCTTCCGGACCAGTTTCGTCAGCCTAAGCTGGATGCTTATGATGGCCTGTCAGACCCTGATATTCATCTCCAGCGTTACGTTTCCGCAATGGCAATAGCAAGGGCGGACGACAACACGCTCTGTAGAGCTTTCAGCTCCACACTTACTGGGGCCGCTGCCAACTGGTACACCACTCTCCGGGACAAACGGTTTGATTCCTTCGAGGAGCTATCCCGCAACTTCTCCAACCATTTTGTGGTATCCAAACCACCTCCTAAAACGGCAGGGCACCTTCTTAAGATACGGCAGAAAAAGGATGAGCCCCTCAGAGAATATATTCAACGCTTCCAGGCCGAGTCTATCCAGGTCCCTAATCTGGGAGAAGAAGCTCGCCTGCTTGCAGCTATCCAAGGCCTCCGCTGGGAGTCCCTTTTCTTTGTGGATGTCCACACTAACCCGCCCACCAATATGGAACAATTCTTAAGTACAGCGTCGCGATTTATGAATACGGAAGAGGTCACTCGACCACTCGCCAGAGCCGCCACGGCGGACGCCAAGGGACAACCCTCGCGACCGGACCCTAGGTCTCAAAGGCAGTACCCCACGCCCCCCAGTAGGGAGAGGGCATACATTTCTCTTCCCCCGCTGAGGGAATCTCGTACCAACATCCTCCATGCCTTGGAACAAAAGAGGGCGGTCCCCACTTGGCCCCGCCCCCTCTCCCAGGAAATAACAAGGCAAAGCAACAAGTTTTGCCGCTACCACCGTGACAAGGGTCACGACACTGAGGACTGTTTTGAGCTCAAGCGCATGATTGGAGAAATGCTGGCTCAAGGCAAGCTCAGGGAGTACTTGCTCCAAACTGAGGAGGGCCGTAGAAGAGAAGGTGACCGTGAAGGCGCCGGCCAGAGGACCGCCGGCGGGGCGCTCCCAACAAAACCCAGGTCGGGAGAATCGGTTCAGTCCCCCGGCAAGGGGACATATCGGCGTAATCACACGGTGTGAAGGCGCTTCGGCAAGACGCCGTCATATGAGGCAGATCTACCGGATAGACCACTCCTCTACTCGGTTTTTGCATCGCAGCGATGGCACCTCTGTGGCAATACCGCACGCTGACCCCTTGGTTATCACCGCCCGTATTGCGGGATGGGACGTCGACAGAATCTACATGGATACGGGGGCGAATGCCAACGTGATCTACAAGCACACTCTGGTTGAGGCAAAGGTGCCTTTGTCACAAATTCAGCCCGCAAAGGGGGCCACCTTTGGAATAGGACGGGATGAAATCCCAACCTTGGGGTCGATCACCCTGCCCTACATGATGACGGGAACCACCAAGGAGAAAAAGCAGGTATGTCATTCGAGCTATGTGGACTTTATTGTCCTGGATCTCCCTACGCCATATAACGCCCTCAGCGGGCGGCATACTCAAACTGAGTTCCAGGTCCGCTGCGATGTGCGAACCCTGACTCTCGTTTTTCACACTGCGGATGGGGATGACTATCTATTTGTCAGCCAGAATGTGGCCAGAGGCAATTATGTCTCTGCCCTCGCCGGGCCCCCGCAGCTTCCCCGGCCATCCGAGCCTAAGAGGAAGGCACCCGCAGAGGAAGCTGGTCCTGTGGGCGAAACTGCTCCTGACTTGTCTGGAGCCTTTGAAGAAGTTGAGATCTCTCCCGGGAAGAAGTTTCGGGTGGGAAAGGACCTCGAGGAAAAAGACCAGCAAGCGCTCATCCATCTCCTCCATGCCAACAGTGATGTCTTCGCATGGAGCCCTGAGGACCTACCAGGAGTTGATCCTGCTGTTATTTCTCACAAGTTAAGTGTACTCCCCGGCTTTAGCCCGGTTAGACAGAAAACAAGGGGCATGGCCCTTGACCGTAAGGACTTTATGCGCCGAAGTGCAGAAATTGCTTAAGGCAAATATAATCAAGGAAGTTCACTACTCTGAATGGGTTGCGAATATTGTCCTCGCCGATAAAGAGGGCGGTCAGTGGCGACTTTGTGTGGACTACAAGGGGGTTAATAGGGCCTGCCCAAGGGACCCCTATCCTTTACCATCCATTGACCAACTGGTTGACTCAACCGTTCATCACTCGGTTTTTTCTTTTCTCGATGCTTATAGCGGGTACCACCAAGTCTTTATGGACCCAGAGGACGCGGTAAAAACCGCCTTTACTACTGGCGAGGCCGTATATCATTATATCAGAATGCCCTTCGGCTTAAAGAATGCGGGGGCTACCTTCCAAAGGCTTGTAAATCAAGTCTTCGCAGGCCAGATTGGCCGAAATCTTGAAGCTTATGTGGATGACATTGTGGTCAAAAGCAAGGCCGTCTCAACCCATCTCACAGACTTGAAGGAAACATTCGACAACTTCCGCAAATACAATATGCGATTAAATCCAAAGAAGTGTATCTTCGGCGTGGGCGAAGGGAAGTTCCTGGGATACCAAATCTCAAAGGAGGAATCCATGCAAATCCCAAAAAGATTGAGGCAATCACTACCTTGCGCACCCCCAGGGGGCTCAAGGAAGTCCAACAGCTGGCAGGAAAGCTAGTGGCCTTGGGACGATTCGTCTCTAAACTAAGTGATCGCTGCAAACCTTTCTTCGATCAGATTCGCAAGAAAAAAGCTTGCAAATGGACGGAGGAGTGTCAGGAGGCATATGCCTCCATCAAACGACACCTACAAGAACTACCGGCACTCAAGTGCCCTAGGCCAGGCGATGACCTGGTCCTTTACCTCGCCACCTCAGAAAGAAGTGTAAACGCTGTCCTTATTAAGGAAGAAGCCGCCAAGCAATGGTCGGTCTATTACACCAGCCACACTCTCCAAGATACGGAAACAAGGTATCCTCCCCTCCAAAAGGCTATATTGTCCCTTGTATATGCAGCAAGGAAGCTCAAGCCCTATTTCCAAGGGCACACTATTATAGTCCGAACGGACTTGCCAATTCAGGACATCCTAAGGCGCCCCGACCATTCCGGGCGCCTCGCCAAGTGGTGTATCGAACTTGGCGGCTTTAACATCAATTATGAGCCCAGAAAGGCAATTAAGGGCCAGGCCCTCGCCGACTTTATTGCGGAATTCTCAAATGCTGATATACTCTCGGCCCCTGAGCAGGGCCCGCACCTCGACCCACTCCTCCCGAATGGGACTTATTTGTGGATGGCTCATCCAAACTTGAATCCCCCGCAGGGGGTGTGTATCTACGTGGACCCCTAGGTATGGAAGTATTCCTTCGTGTCTCTTTTCAATTTCAAGTAACTAACAATGTTGCAGAATATGAGGCCCTCGTCGCCGGGCTGAAACTCGCCACAAGGGCAGGCATTCGCCGCCTCCATGTCCACAACGACTCACGGTGGTGATTCACCGGAGTTCAAGGGTGCGCCGAGTGCAAGGACGCCACCACTGATCAAATACCTTAAGTTGGTAAACACCCTACGAACCGACTTTGAAGAAGTCATCTTTATACATGTTCCTCGTTAAGAACACTACAGCAGAACATGCTATCAAAGGAAAGACTCCCTCTACCACAGCCACTCTGACCAGTCCTTCCATCACGGAAGGTATTGATATTGCCTCTCTAGCAACACAGGATCCAGTCACAGACTGGAGAAACCCTATCATTGCTGCGCTAAAAGCCAGCACCACAGATCCCCAGGTTCGCAAGCAAGCCCTCCGCTTCGTCCTCATTGATGACCAATTATGGCATCGCGGGTTTGCGGCGCCTCTACAACGGTGCCTTAGCACCCTTGAGGGACGCTCTGTCTTGGACACTCTCCACCAAGGCAATTGTGGCGCTCACATCGCTGCGGAGGCACTCGCCCACAAAGCCCTTCGTCAAGGGTATTACTGGCCTACCTTGAAATAGGACGCCGCTTCACTGGTCAAAACGTGCCACCAATGCCAAATCAATTCCCGGATCCAGCGGCTACCATCCTCGGAATCTCCAGCACTGACAAATCCAGTACCTTTCGCCCTGTGGGGCCTCGACCTCATTGGTCCAATGCCGAGCGCTCAGTCGTGCAACGTGTTGTAGCGATTGATTATTTTTCTAAATGGGTCGAGGTAGAACCCTGGTCTCCATCACTTCCGCCAAGATTATCAAGTTTCTTTGGAAGAATCTTGTCTGCCGATCGGCAGCCCTCGTGCTATTATTACAGACAATGGCACTCGGTTCGCGATCACGGTGTCCAACAATGGGCACGGGACAATAATGTCCGCATGCTTTTGCCCAGTGGCGCACCCCAGTCTAATGGGCAGGTTGAGGTCACCAACCGAACCCTCAAGGAAGGCCTCAAGAAGCGCTGGAAGGGGCCAAGGGCCGCTGGGTAGATGAACTCCCAAGTGTCTTATGGGACTATCGCACCACAACACGAACCCCACGGGAGAGACGCCTTTCTCTCTAGTATACGGCGCAGATGCGCTCCTGCCTATTGAGGTAGACCTCCCTACAATCCGTATGATCAACTTCACCGAAGCCAATGCTCAAGGGCTCCGTGCCAAACTCGACTTAATCGAAGAATTACGCGAAGGTGCTCGCCTTCGCATGGCGCCCTCAAACAGAGGCTCAGTCTTCACCATAATTCCCGGGTAAAACCCAAGGCACTGCAACAAGGAGGCCTTGCCTTGCTTAAATCAACCCTCACCGCTCGCGACCCCAAGCAGGGTGTCCTGCGACCCAACTGGGACGGGCCTTATATTGTTCATAAACAAGTCCGCCCAGGAGTCTATGAACTACAAGACCATGATGGTCGTCTTTCATGCGAATGACTTGCGCCCATATTACGTGTAAGTCCTTAGTCTTACAAATTCAATGAAATACATATGTATTTCTTCCTGTCTTACAGCTTACATGGCATTTCAAATGCCCTCTTCATCGCCCTCTGTGCCGGCCGGTCGGGTGGCTACTGCACGAGTTATGGCATCGGACCTTGTCAGTCTCACTTCTCCACACAGGTGGTTGCGGGTCTCATTCCCAACCGACCTTCAACTCGCCCGCCCCAAGGGTAATCCCCTTGCGCTGCGGAAGGGTAACCCCCTTTGGCTCCTTCGGGAAGGTCTATGTGTAAGTCGTCCTCGCACGCCACGGCAGACCTTCCGCTCGGACTTCTCCACACAGGTGGTTGCGGGTCTCATTCCCCAACCGACCTTCAACTCGCCCGCCCCAAGGGTAATCCCCTTGCGCTGCGGAAGGGTAACCCCCTTTGGCTCCTTCAGGAAGGTCTATGTGTAAGTCGTCCTCGCACGCCACAGCAGACCTTCCGCTCGGACTTCTCCACACAGGTGGTTGCGGGTCTCATTCCCCAACCGACCTTCAACTCGCCCCGCCCCAAGGGTAATCCCCTTGCGCTGCGGAAGGGTAACCCCCTTTTGGCTCCTTCAGGAAGGTCTATGTGTAAGTCGTCCTCGCACGCCACAGCAGACCTTCCGCTCGGACTTCTCCACACAGGTGGTTGCGGGTCTCATTCCCCAACCGACCTTCAACTCGCCCCGCCCCAAGGGTAATCCCCTTGCGCTGCGGAAGGGTAACCCCCTTTTGGCTCCTTCAGGAAGGTCTATGTGTAAGTCGTCCTCGCACGCCACGGCAGACCTTCCGCTCGGACTTCTCCACACAGGTGGTTGCGGGTCTCATTCCCCAACCGACCTTCAACTCGCCCCGCCCCAAGGGTAATCCCCTTGCGCTGCGGAAGGGTAACCCCCTTTTGGCTCCTTCAGGAAGGTCTATGTGTAAGTCGTCCTCGCACGCCACAGTAGACCTTCCGCTCGGACTTCTCCACACAGGTGGTTGCGGGTCTCATTCCCCAACCGACCTTCAACTCGCCCCGCCCCAAGGGTAATCCCCTTGCGCTGCGGAAGGGTAACCCCCTTTTGGCTCCTTCAGGAATGTCTATGTGTAAGTCGTCCTCGCACGCCACAGCAGACCTTCCGCTCGGACTTCTCCACACAGGTGGTTGCGGGTCTCATTCCCCAACCGACCTTCAACTCGCCCGCCCCAAGGGTAATCCCCTTGCGCTGCGGAAGGGTAACCCCCTTTTGGCTCCTTCTTGAAGGTCTATGTGTAAGTCGTCCTCGCACGCCACAGCAGACCTTCCGCTCGGACTTCTCCACACAGGTGGTTGCGGGTCTCATTCCCCAACCGACCTTCAACTCGCCCCGCCCCAAGGGTAATCCCCTTGCGCTGCGGAAGGGTAACCCCCTTTTGGCTCCTTCAGGAAAGTCTATGTGTAAGTCGTCCTCGAGCACCACAGCAGACCTTCCGCAAGGGCTCCCCAGACACAGCAGTGGGTCTTACCCCCCAGAACCTCAGATGGTTCTCCACTTGTCTCAACAAGCGTCCTACTGCCTTCGCCAAACGCGCGACTCCAGGCTCCAGGTAAACTGAACCTTTTTACTGCATACTTATCGTATAAATGATGAGCAAACTACAGGGGTCTTCTACTTGGTACACCGTCCACTACCCAAGGGCTTACTCCCTAAACAGTTGTCCAAGAAAGGGGCCCTGAACTTATCTCAAAAAAAAAAAAAAAGTGGTCTCCATCACAGCTTGGCTCAACAAGTAAACCCACAAGTCATTTGGAATGACTCATGTGGCTCCGCCGTTGCGGATCTTGAGTGCCTCGTCACTATAAACTTAAAAATGAGTCTCCAGCTCCTTGATAAATAGTCCCCGTGGCTTCGCCTTCGCGGACCCCGAAGGACATCTCTCCATGAGTCAGGACTTAGCCTATGGTTGTTAAACTTAGCTAACGTACCCTACCGGGCTATCGCGAGATAAAGCGAATCTACAAAACAGTGAAGGTAAAAGGAAATTTTACTTCATCTATTGTTCCCAAAAAGTGTGTGAATTCAGGTCTTTATACAAAGATAGGGGGGGTATCCACATGTTGGAACCTCCACCCTAGTCCAAGAGGGCATACCAGGCATCGCCCATCTTCCTTCCCTGCTCCCCCCACTGAAGCAGCGCCTCTACCGTTGGCTCGTTGGTGTTGGCAGCATCCAGGATCCCAAGACTTAGAGCTGGAAACGCCTTCTCCACTTGGAAGCGGCATCGCAGCCAGCCCTCCTCGTAGGCCTGCGCCCCCGCTTCGCCCAGGGCTTGGATCTCGCCAAGCTTCTCCACCGGAGGCATCCGCTCGGGGATGGGCACCTTGATGGAGGAAGAGGACTCGGGATCCTCACCTTCAAAGGAGGAAGGCCCGAGCCTTCTCCATCTCCCACACCGAGGCCATTGCCTTCTCCAGGTCGATGGCGACCTCCGGGCGTGCCTTCGGGGCAACCTCGGCGGCAAGCCTGCCCTCCTCCACCTTCTTCTCTGCCCGGTTGAGCACGGACAATAGCTTGGCGCCTCGCCTCCTCAGCCGCGGCCTCTGACTGCTCAACTTGGGCCTTCGCCACTGCAAGGGCAGCTTTGGTTTCTGCCTCCAAGGAAAGGAGGGACTCCTTCAAGACAGCATTTTCAAGCTGCTTGGCTTCCAGCATTGCTACCTGCTGAAGGAAGCGTTGCTTCGCAACATCAAGTAAGCAGGCCTGCTCCCACCGGTACCGCATACTGTGTGCCCGCTCTTGGTTGCCATAATCGCACCAACTCTCTAGTTGGGCCACACGCTTGGCATGCTCCTCCTTAAGCTCCTCCTCCCTCTTCTTTGAGGACTCCAGCTCCCTCCTGAGAGAGGCAATCTCTGATATCTGGGCGTCGTCCCGCTTATTGGCATACTTTAGGAAGTCATGCCATTGCTCAGCAGCAGCATGACCTTTGACAGCCGCCTACATCCCAGGGCTATTAAAACAGAAGCAGAAAAAGGCTAAACTAAACTTATACATAAAGACCAGAAGCTGTCTTACCTGCAGACTCTGTTGAGCTGCCTCCCTCATGAATTCAGCAGGGGAGTCCAGGCTCCGCTCGGTCACCTCCCTGTCATAGGGGGTGGGGATCCCCTCCGAGGCAGGATTGGAGGGTTTGCTCCCCTCCCCGCAGCAGTGAACTGCTGTTCCTAAGAAGGAACACCGGATCCCATGCATCTTTCAGGAGCCTCCCTTGCTCCCTGTACACCCTGAGTCTGGTCTGGTGCCTCTGGACTCTCAGGAGGTCTGGCTCCTCAGACCACTTGGGGACCGACTTGGCAGCAACGCGCCTCCGCTCCAAATAGTGAGACCAGACTCCGGTTTTCTCAAGGACCTCGGTCCTGGTCCCCAAATCGGCAGGGATCTCTGTCAGGACCCCTTGGTCCAAGAGAGCCTCACAGGGACCGGCACCTTGGCATGAAGGGCCCTCGCCTACAAAGAACAGGCATCAAGCAACTAGGAAGCAGTATGAACTCAAAAACAAAGAAAATCTTGTCAAAGTCAAAAAGACTTACCAGCAGAAGGACGCCCCCATCCACTGACTTCCAGCTGGCTGCTGGAAGGTTGGGCAATCTCCCAACCACTTGTCCTCGCAGAGGACCGTGTTACCAGACCCCCTTCCTCCGGGGCCTCACTATTAGAAGAGGAGGAAGTCTCCTCAACCACCAGGATCCTCTTCCCCTTTGTTGCAGGGGCCTTCTCCCCTGAAGGGGCCTCTTCAGGGATTCCCTCTCCAGAAGGGATGGCTGCAGGGATCTCCCCCCCTGCATTAGTCGTCTCCGCCTCCTCCGTTGGAATGGCTGGTACCTCCCGTTGGCCAGGACTCCCAATGGCCTTTGCAGCTTGGTTGCCCCTCCTTCTCATAGAGATCAGGATGTTGGCCGCTGACATCTTACCCTTGGGAGGAGGCACTCTTCCTCTGGTGATGATCTCTGCCGCGACCACATGACCGGGCAAGTCTTCACCTTGAACTGGTGAAGGGCTCGCGAAGAGCCCGGATACAAAGGCTTCAGGCGGCCTCCTCGGAAGAAATAGGCTGCACCACCGAGATGGGCACGGCCTCTATGGGAGCAGCGCTATCTGCTCGCGCTCCCCTCTGGGCCCTCTGCGAAGGCACGACCTCTTCAACAGTAGAGGCGCTTCAAACTCCACTCTTCGGCTTCTTCACCAGGGCTCCCAGCAGGAACTTCTTCCCAGGGGCTCCACAGCCTCTTGGTGAAATGACTGGAATAGGACCCTCTTCCCAGCGAGCTCCACTGGCCTCTTCGATTAAAATAAGCTGGAGTAGGCCCCTCTGCTCAGCGGGATTCTCAGCCTCCCGGCCCGGCCCTTCAGCCGGGGTCTCCTCGGCCGGCGGCGGCTCTCTCTTCTTCGAGGCTGCGTGGCAGCCACTTTTCTCTTCTTCTTCTCCGGTGAGAAGCCATCGAAGGCTTGATACCAGCCCTCTTTTTGGACAGTTTGGGGACAATGGGTCCCAACACCTTGACCGCCCGGCGGCGCGTCTTCCCAGTGCACAGGCCAGGTGCACTCGTTGGGCGATACGCATGGATGCTTTCTTACCACAGGCTTCGCCGGTTCTGCAGCGGCATCTGCAGACAAAGAGGGACTTTAGACCAGGTTCTACCAGACCTCTTACAAATTTACAGTATATTAGTATGTATGCGCAGCGTACCTTTGGGCGCCGCTAGAGCAGCGAAGAAAGAGTCTATCATTGTCCCACGATGAACGGGAGCCCATCCCTCGAATGGCGGGGGCACCTAGGGTCGGCCACGAAACCCGTGCTAATCCCAGCCCACCTTAGGGTGGTCTCGTCCAGTTGGGCAGCTGAGAAGGGGAAGAACGCCTCACACGCGCTCCTCGAAAGGACATCGTCTAACCACCCCAGTAGTTGAACATATGCCTGCCACCGCACTCCCCCGTGAGTCAGCACAGGCCTCCGCGCAATGCTTTGCACGGATTGTCGCGTCCTCGCCACGGGAAAGTCCCATGTGCCTTCGCGCGGCAAAAAGAAAAAGGATCCGTGCCAGTTGTGGTAGGACCGGGGCGAAGCGGTGAAGGAGATGGAGTGGTTACCTCCAGCGTTTATGGGAGTGACGTGAAGAACGCACCCCCACTCCTCGGCTCAACCGATAGAAACGGTTGAACACATCGGCGAATGGCTTCACGCCGGCCATGTGGCGGCGACAATAAAGCCCGCAATACTCGGGAAAGTATTGGCGCCAAGCGAGTTGAGGGCATTCCCAATCAGCACAAAGATCTTGCACCAGTTGCGGAAAGGGATACCGTAATCCGCCGCAAGCTGCGCCGTGTACAGGCACAGCACCCGGTTCTCCTTGTTCTCCTCGGTAACGGGCCAACCCATCGCCCGACAAACACCCGCACGGGACGCATATACCGGCGTTTTCTGCACGGGCCAGAAGGCCTCCACCATATCTGGTGAATTCTCTCAAACTTCACCGTGGTTTTGTCTAGAGGAGCAACCATCGGGCGAACGGCTTCCCGGAATCCATCTCTACAAAAAGAAGAACCACAGGCATATAAATAAACACAGCCTTGCAGACACATTTCATCAGACGCTCAGTACGACCAGAAAACTTGCGACACTCAGTGTGCCAAAAATCAAAACCTTACCTGAATCGTTAAACAGCGAAGTCGGAACAGACAAAGCAGGGGGCAAACGAGCAGTCGACCGGAGGAATCTTTAGCAAGAAAAAGGAACCACCGCAAATCACCACGCAACTGCCGATGAAATAGCCAAGAAACGCAAGAACACGAAAGGGTTACTCGGAGCGGAGCGAACAAATGCAAGAGTGGAGCGAAAGGCTTCAATCTTCTCGGTACGCTTTTATAAGCCCGCCAAAATGAAAAAGCGCTTTTAAGCGTGAACGGCTCTGAGGCGCCACGTGCCGGCATCCGGCGGTTATTAAACCTCTCCCCTGCCGTACAAAAAAAAACAAAGAAACGCTTTTACAAAGCGTAATCGATCCCCACGGCGCCACGTGTTGCGTCCCATAACGGTCGATAAACCTCTCATCTTCCTTTATCTCTCCTGCATTAAATGCTGAAGGGACTCTTCGCTGCCTTCACAATCAAGCGGTCCATAAGCGGCCCAAGCGCCTTCGCCAACTCCAAAGACTTGGGATTTGAGCAGTACGGGACCACCGCCCATACTCTACCTTCAGGAGGAGGCATCTTGGTACACTACCCAAGCAAATGCCCCCCTCCTCAGAAACTCACAAGGATCACAAACGATTTTTACTTATGGCTGCTACGTCGGTCTTCAGCAAAGTACTTTCGAAAAAACGGAGTACAGGACCCTGCCCATACTCCGCTCTCAGGAGGAGGCATCTTGGTACACTACCCAAGCAAACGCGCCCTCGCGTCATATTATAATCGTACAAGGCCTTTGAGGAAGCCTCATCCTTGCGGTCTCCAGTATAGCCTTCGCGAGGTCTCATCCTTGTGGTCTCCAGCCTCACCTACGCGGGGTCCTGCCCTCGCGGGCCTCAAGACTCGCAGGGGCGACGTCTCATACTCACCCTTGCGTTTCTAAAGCCTGCGCGAGCCTCCCTCGCGGTCTTAGGGCGAGCCCGGGCGCGCCCTCGCGATCTCCTTCGCCTCCATGGGTCTTACTCCCAGTCTCCTGCCTATACTGGCCCCGCCCAGATAAGGCCCTGGTACCCAGGTTCGTGCAACCCTCACCCCTTATTTGGCTATATTCTATTTGGGCCTTCGCCCCTATGGGCCTTCGCCCGCCGCTTGCTCCACTTGGAGATAGACCACTTGGTCGTCTGACATCAACCGGCCAATAAGGAGGGCAGCACGAGCCTGGGAGATCTTCACCAGATTTATACGCCGGACATTCTCGACAAGTGAATCACCTAAGGCGGTTTCTTGAGATCTTCATCATCACAACCGCCTTATCTCCAATCGATCGACACGAGACTTATCTCAACAGCTGTCTAAAGGGCTTCAACCGGGGAGGCTCTTCTCCTGGCATCACTCTATAAATAGGGTGATGTCCACCCTAAATCGGGTAAGCTACTACACGCCCCCCCACTCCCCTCTTGCTACTTCTGAGTATTCTTCCTATCTTTTACAGATTACTCTGAACAGCAAGCTTGGAGTCTCAAGAACATCATCTTCTCCACCACATCAACTGAGAGTCCGGGCCTTCTTTAGGAACGAGACTATCATTAACTATTTATAAAGATGACCTATTTGTTCATGAATGCTTTGTTAACAATGGTTTGTATGAACTTAGACCGAATTACGATTTTAATGCTTCTTCCAGCTGTCATGTGACCGAGGTCACTACTGAAATGACTTGGCACGAAAGGTTAGGACATGTGGGTCAAGATCGGTTGAATAAGTTAGCCAAGAAAGGGCTACTTGGATCCTTGACTAAAGTTGTTTTACCAAATTGTCAAGCATGCCTTGAAGGCAAAATGACTAGAAAGCCTTTCGGGCATGGAGCTAGAACGGAAGAAGCGTTAGAATTGGTCCATTCCGATTTGTGTGGACCATTAAGAGTTGAGTCCAAAAATGGATTCAAATACTTCATCACATTTACAGATGATTACACTCGATTCACTCACGTTTTCTTACTACGAAACAAAGCAGAGGCTTTCACTTACTTTCAAAAGTATGTGCATTTGGTTGAGAACCAAATGGGTAAGAAAATCAAGTCCTTGAGAACGGACCATGGTGGAGACTATAGTTCAAATGCTTTACACCTCAACAGAATGGAGTGTCAGAAAGGAAGAATAGGACTCTTATGGACATGGTTAGGTCCATGATGGCTAAGGCCAATTTGGACACCATCTACTGGAGTGATGCACTGCTTTGTGCAGTTCACATTCTCAATAGAATCCCTACCAAGAGCATTAATTCTTCTCCATATGAGTTATGGAAGAAGAAGACGCCTAATTTTAGCTATATGCACCCATGGGGTTGCTTGGCTTATGTGCATGTAACGGACCACCCTTTGGGGAAATTAGGTCCCCGAGGCAAGAAATGTGCATTTCTTGGTTACTGCACTGAATCTAGGGGTTATGTCTTCTTGGACCTAAGTCACAAAAACGGTCTTGTATTTGATGCAAGAAACGCTAACTTCTTGGAGAATGAGTTTCCAAAAGTTGGTAATTGTGATGATCTAGACTCTTTGGTACCAATCCTAGAAAAGGATCAACTAGGTACTACAGAAGTGCCAGTTGCACAAGATGCACCCATCTTAGATGGAATACCTCAACAAGAGGGAGTAGTGACTCCTAATAATGAATCCAATGAATTGGAGGATCCCATGGAACAAGATCCTGAAGTAGGAGGATCTGTTCAAGAGGGAGTTGAGGATCAACAAGAGCTGGAACAACCTCCACCCATGTTGAGAAGATCAACTAGGGAATCGAGACAACCCAAAAGGTGGGGTCTCTCGGAGGGAGAAACTTATTTGGTATCATCTGAGATAGATGAACCAAGTAACATCAAAGAAGCTCTAAATAGTGCACAAAAGGAGGAATGGATGAATGCCATGAATGAAGAGTTGCATTCAATGGCAGTGAATGGTGTGTGGGAGCTTTCGATCTTCCCGCTGGCCGTAAGGCCATTGGTAATAAATGGGTTTTAAAAATAAAGAAAAACGCTGATGGAAGTATCGAAAGGTACAAGGCCCGTTTGGTGGCCAAGGGCTTCACACAGAAGGAGGGAATTGATTTTAAGGATACATTCTCTCCAGTTGTGAAGTTCAATTCTATCAGGTTACTGCTGGCCATTGTGGCGCATTTGGATGTTGAACTCTATCAGATGGACGTCAAGACAACCTTCCTTAATGGTGATTTGAGTGAAGAGATCTACATAAGACAACCTGAAGGGTTCGTCCCGAAAGGTCTTGAGGACAAGGTCTGTAGACTCAAGAAGTCTATATATGATCTTAAGCAAGCTTCAAGACAGTGGTACTTGAAGTTTCACCATGCAGTCACAAGCTATGGATTTGTGATGATGCACGAAGACCATTGTGTGTACTTGTACTCAGCTGGATCCGATTATGCCATAATGACTCTTTATGTTGATGACATTTTGATTGCCAGCAATGGAGTTGGTTTGATGACAACCATCAAAGAATGGTTATCCTCCACTTTCGACATGAAAGACATGGGGGAAGCTTCCTTTATTCTAGGTGTCAAAATCCACCGGAATAGAAAGGAACGCTTGTTAGGCTTATCTCAAGAACCTTATGTAGATAAGATTCTGGATAGGTTTAACCTAAGCAACTCAAAACCCATGAATACACCACTTGCATATGGATGCAAGATTGGAGGGGATATGTGTCCCACAACTCCAAAAGAAAAGGAAGAGATGGCTCACATCCCATACTTAAGTGCGATTGGTTCCCTTATGTACGCAATGTTGTGTACCAGGCCTGATATTAGCCAAGCAGTTGGCTTGTTAGCACGGTACTCTTCAAACCCGGGAATTCAGCATTGGAAGAGCGTCAAGAGGGTTCTCCGGTACCTCAAAGGTACTAAGGATTATTGGCTATGCTATCAAGGAAAGAATCTTGATTTGCATGGCTATTCTGATGCTGATTGGGGTGGTGATCGAGATTCATGCAAATCTACTGGTTATGTTTTCATGCTTAACGGAGGGGCAACTACATGGTGTAGCAAAAAACAGACCTGTACAGCATTATCAACCATGGAGGCTGAGTTTATCTCATGTGCCTCAGCTGTACAGGAGGCCCTCTGGCTTGGTTATTTCCTTAAAAACTTGGAATCTAGAATTACGGTGGACAGGCCTATTACTATCTACAGTGATAGTATGGCGGCCATGGCTTACACCAAGGATCCCAAGTATCACGGGAAAACCAAACATATAAGCATGAAGTATCATTTCGTTCGGGATGCAATTGAAGAGGGTGAAGTTAAGATTGAGTACATTTCTACAGACCTCATGGTGGCTGATCCTCTAACTAAGCCACTTCCACCAATTGTATTTGCCCGTCATGTTAAGGCAATGGGTCTACGTAGATTATAGTTTGTTGGATGTACTTCACCATCTTTGGTGTCACACATGTAATATGAATGATTGTTTAATAATGTAACTTATTTCATTCATTTCTTTTGGTTCAAATCTACTTATGTTCACAACGAAAATTAGAACATGTCAAGTATAGACATTAGAGAGGGCTTTCTCACATGAGCCACTCGCCTCTGTCTTGAGTAGATTTGAGGATGAGACAAGTTAAGGACTTAGAATATGTAGTTCTATCCAAAGAACTTGTGACTAATTGTCATATTTCTAAGTGGGAGACATGTCCAACACCTGTCACCTTAACTATTTGTCGTCTTGGTTTCCTAAAAATCAGGGTAAGATGAACCGGTTCATCGAGTTTGTATGATCTCCATACATCCTAGTCTATATTTTAGTAGTAAGCGAGTACTTACTTGTTAACAAATTCATGGATTTGACATGTCCTCCTGTTATTTGATAAGTGGAGAACACTATGGTGTTTTAAGAGGGAGAAATGACACACTCCCAATCGATCGAGTGGACATCATTCTAAGTGAGAGTGGTGTACGTAAAACACCCACTAGTGTTATTTGAGAACTTACAAGTTCCATATCCATGAAAATTCGACTATACAAAGAACTTAAACAAGTTGTCTTTATTCTTTTTTTATGTGAGGTTCTTTAATCCAGACTCTTAGTGACTTTAGTTTGCTATTAGTACTTTAAACTTACAACACTACTTTGATTGGATGTTGAAGGTCTTAGTTTGAAGACTGTAATATCTTCCTTTTGGGTAGTTGAGTTTGTGTAATGTGTTAAGTAGTTTAAAACGAAGGAAACACACGGTTTGTATGATACACCTACTCATGATTCAATCTTGGGCCCACATGCTATGCTTAGTATGAATTTTTGATTGAATTATGAGAATTTGTAAATGAGTACTCAATGGCTTAATACGACCATGATTTTTCAATAAGTTGAAATTCGAAAAAAGACTGGTTGTGATTAAGTAACATGTATCATGTGTCCGGGGTCCGTAAGTCTTAATTTGATGTGATCAGATGAGCTTAATGAGTTCAAGCGAGTTTGAAGAAGTTCAAACAACACTCCGTTGCTATATGAGTTTTAGCATGTTGTTCTATAGAGGATAAGCTTTCATTGTGAGTCTAACAACCGCAATGGAGGTGATTGAGTGTGTATGCCTTGGGGTCGCACCCTTAACTCTACTTTTGTGAATGTGCTTTGTATTTTTCGGCTTATTCTTGGTTTGAGATTATATCTTTTGAGTGGGAGTTGATTCACAAATGTATCGTTGGTGCGAGTGGGAGTTTGTTAGTATATTTGACGCACCAAGATCATTTGACATGACACTTGAGCTCATAATGCTAAGTGGGAGCTCGAATTAGTCTTTGTATGTAGCTAACTCCATCTCAACTTAGCTTATATCCAGCTCACGGCAGCTGGACATAGCTCAAGTTAGCTAGAAGTAGCTAACACCAGCTCATGTTAGCTCGTGGGAGCTGAAATGTGTGTGGTATGATCATTTGGAACATCTTTGGGATGTTTCATATTGATTCACAAGTAATTACTTCGATTTGCACCTTTTGGACAAAATAAAGGGTATTTTGGTAAAAGGGATATCCTAGATGCATGCACCTTACTACATGGGAATACTTCCTAGGTTGTTTCATATGAGTAGCTACAAATAGGATGGCTGATTTAGGCGATTAGGTGCCTCCAATTAGGCACCAATTCGACAAAATGGAAGTTTGAGGTAGTTTACCTTGAACCTTCCCTCCTTTTGTGATCAAGAGGTGTTGGTTATCACCCTTGGCCGAAAGTACATGTATTTTTGGCCAAAGGGGTGACCTAACCACCCCTTGGAACCTCTCCCTTATCTATAAATAAAGGGAGAGGCACCACATTACACACACACATGCAAATCCGAAACACTCCTTCTCCTCTCATTTTCTTGGTCGAAAATTGCAAACATATTAGAGTTTTCGGTGGATTAATATTGTGTTTATTTCAACACAATTTCGCCTCTTGGATGCATCCTCAATTCGTCCTTATCGAACAGTTGACAAAACTGAAGATTGCAGAAGATAGAATCCACACTTCATCTTCAACATATCCCACGGAGCACAAGGTACGCTTTCTCCTCCTTCTTCTTCTTCTTCTTCGTTCTTCCCTTTCTTCTTCCGATGATGAATGGTGAAGAACGGCATGATTATGAATAAAAAACATCATGCGCTGTTAATTAGAATCACCATATCTAAACGTGCATGTAACATGATTGAAGTCTTGAAGAACTTCAAATCTTCATTACATAGTCTGATCACTCCTCTCAGACATACCATTCAACTATGGTATTCTAGATGGAGCGAGTTGTGACTCAATGTCACACTCCCACTGATTGTCATAGAACGCATGGTTTTAGTATCTTACACCTTCAATCGAATTGAAGTGTCTAATACTCTTCCATATTTACTTTGTACTTCTATCTTGAACTCCTTAAATTTCTTCAAAGGATTCATACTTGTATCTCATACAAGGTCATCTGATTTCATCAGTAGACGAAGTACTAGTAACGTATCTCTTGGCTAGAGTGGTCATTTGACCTTCATACACTGTCATGCATGAATCCAAGTAGCCACATTTACACTTCTTCTATTTCTAGAAAAGGTAAGTCCCGCTAGGGGTGACTGTAACACGCCCCGCGGTAGCGGAAGCGGAAGCTGCGACGGGAGCTGCGTAAACGGAAGCGGTCGGTCCAACCGAGACCCGCTTCGTGTGGTGGTCCCGTGACCCGGCCCGCAAAGTCTCATTCTCAAAAGCCCGATGCCTGAGAACACTTTGCTCTCGGAGTATGCAGACAGAGTTATGCGCTTATATTTTTCGGTCATTTTTCGACCCGCAACCTGCAAATCTCATACATGGCAAGCATATACTATAAACCGTAGCTATCTATGGCGAGCCCCGCCCCACTGAAATGAGTGAGAACTCCACCATCACCAAACATGTAGTTCATGGATAACATTGAGACGAGCCCCAACTGAAATGGGCGAGTACTCAGTCATCATTATATATATAACAGAATCAAACCGATACAAAATAAGTCTGACACATCAAAATGTGATCACATCACGGACCCCGCCCCCACTGGAATGGGCGAGTCCCCGGTCATACAGAATATCCAGGATATGTGTATAGAAGCAGAATGTATCTAGCATACATATCATGATCAGACAAATGACACGCAAGCGTATACATCTAGAGAGCCGACAAAGGAAAACCCCAGAATACCTAAGTGCAGGATCTAGGAGAAATCCCGAGATCAGAAGATTCCCGCAAGTACCACTGCTGCTGCTAACACACAAACAAAAGAGAGAGATAAGTTAACTGTGAGAAAACTCATATGTTATACATAGCATAAATCCAGAAATCAGAAAGTAGACCGTAACCTCTACCGAGACTACCTCTATAACTTAACAGAAGTTCCGTGTCGGATCTGCAGATACCTGATTAAGATACAGAAAGCACCGTGAAACTCTAGTCCGCTGGCTGCTTGTTAGGTAGGCCTGAAACGTGGTAAACAGAAGGGGTGAGTCTTTGGGAAGACCTAGTAAGGGCTGAGGTAAGGTACAGTTTGCATAAACTGAGCTAAGTGCGTGGGTACCTGCAAAACAAGGAAGACACAAAACACAAGAATATAGGCAAACATATATAGACATGAATAATAAACAAAGTCCCGAAGGACGCGGTCAGAACCGCCAGAGAGCCATGGTAGCATATAAACAGAACGACAGCCCACTCCAAGAGGTTAGAAGCTGAAGCTAACAGAGGCATGGTACCAGCCGGGGTCGCGATCCCTAACTGTCGTAAGGTCACAGAGTATACCGCAGGGTATACAATAGAATGTCCGAACTAAGTGCAGACATAGAATACCGAAGAACCCGAGGTCTCCGAGACCATCCCGGGCCTTGAACCTGCACACTTGTACCTTACCATATAACTAGTCCCGGGATCACCGGACACCAGTCCTCAACGAGGAATCCGCTTCAACTAACCCCGATATACATGATATCCCTCCCAGAATGTATAACGAGAGAAGTTGAACCCTTACCATACTATTACTGATCCATAGAAGAATCCCGGGAAAATCCCGATGCTCGGCCCGAAGTGCGGTAGTGTGACCTCCGAAGTCCCGCACTACCCCACCACTGCTGATTCAAACTGAAAAACCATTTACAAATCCGAAATCACCAATCTAGACCCCCGGAAACTAATCCCGTACATTCCTGCACTTTCCCGCAAAACTTCACAGAAAGCTCGAATTTTCAAACCGAGCTAGAACATCATTGTTTATACTCAAGCATGGATAGTTAAGCATTTAAAACATACTTTTCCCTTCCCTTCAATTCGGCCTCAACATGCTCTTTGTACCAATATCCTTTCCAATCAATTTAAGGTTTCCAATTCATGCATAATCAATCACTTAAACATTCTAAGCATGAATATCAACATATTACTCAACATTCACCCAACAATCCCACCAATTTCATCCCTCAACGTTTTGGCCAAGTTAGGGTTTTTCAACCCAAGATGTTCTTCAACATTTCAAACCTTGATTCCTACACCAAATCACACCATTAACAACATATCCCAAGCTTGAAGCAAGAAGATGAACAAAACATCTAGCTAGGGTTTAACATAAATTCGGCCCTTAAGGTGTTCAACCACAAACCATGCTTCAAACATACCAAGATCATGAAGGGGACATGCTCACCTCAAGATTAACACCAAGACAATCTTCCTTAAGCCCTTGAACAAATCAGCCTTGTCTTATTCTTAGGAATCAAGGAGACGTACTTGTATGTGTGGTTGTTCTTGAGGAGATGAAGAACATGTGAGAGGGAAAGGATGGTGGCGGTTTTGAGAGAGATTTATGAAACCAAAAATGGAACTTTCACTCATTTTTCACCTTAAATACACCTTACCTTAGTCACCATGTGAGTCACATAACAAGCACACCCCTAGGCACCTTAGTCACCCACCTAGGCACCTTAGTCGTCAAGTCCAAGCCAAAAATATACCCAAGTGTCATCCCGCGCCAACTTAACCCGAGCAAATCCCGACATATGTGCTTGCTAGCTTAACCAAGTAATCTCGTCATGTGTACTTGCTTGGTTATCACCACAATAATCATCCCGAGTCATAACATACCACATACCATTGGCGCCTTCAAATTATTCATCCCGAGCCCCGAGTGTCGCCCGAGAACGAACGTCCCAAACCCGAAAAATATTTTCCGCGGAAAGGTGTGGGGAACTCGTGTGACCTCGAATATGTAAGGATTCTCGAGAATGTTACTTAGAAAAGATCCCTGCATGCTTAGAACGGAGCCCCGGGATACACAACCACCCGTCACCACCCGCTCGGGTCCTCCAAGAGGGGTGATATTGCTCGAGTGTCGCGCGCCAATAAGGCAACTGGTACCTCCTGATAAGACAGATCGGGTTCCAACTGAACCTCCTCGACCGGAATCGTCTGAATCGGGTCCAGAATGCACTTCTTTAACCACTACGTGTTTAATGGGAGCTGGGTAGGGGCCGAGCCGCTACCCAGCCCGCTACCATGGTAGCGAGGCAGCTCGCTACCCAGCCCGCTTCTTTTTGGGCCGCTTCCGCCATTCCTGGTGCTACCGGCCTGCTACCAGTGGTAGGGGGCTCGGTAGCGGGCAACCCGCTACCGCCAGACAGAGATGGTAGCTCACTGCCCCTACCCTGCCCGCTACCATCTTTTCTTTTTTAACAAAGGATTTCGTTATTTACATCATTTAATAAATGATTGAATAATGATATTATTTATTAATATTTATAGATTATAATTTAAAACAGAAATGAATTTAATTATAAATTAACCAAATGTATCAATTACAATAACAAACATCAAAAATTAAATAGAATTTACAAAAATGTCCTACGGGGGAGGCAAATCGTAATCGTCACCCTGATTCTCACGCGGTGGGGAATGGTACTCCGAATCATCAAACGCCTATCTATTGAACCCTAAAGAGAATGGGTTAAACGACACATTACTCAGCCTAAACAACTCAGGGTCATATACGTTACTGTGCGGCGACTGCTGAGGTGCCTGCTGCTATGGCGTCGGCATCATCGGAGTATAATAATCAGCACCGCTGATGGTGGGCATTGGGAACCCTGTAGTCGTGCGCCAGGAGGACCACTGAGGTTGCGGCTGCGGCATCGGGACCATATATGTGGAGTAGTTTAGTGGCACGTACTGGTCCTGCGGTGGCCAGGATGATCCTCCCGCAACCAAGTCCCTGGGCATCTGATGCTGTTGTAAGACGCCCCGCTCTAGAAGTGCCAACCAAAGGACGCCGAAGGATGCGTCGTACTGCCGCTGCAGCTCCGTACGAAGACCCTGTTGCATCTCCTTGTACCGAAGCCGCTCCTGCTGAAGTGTACGGTTCATATGAACCTCGTACTCAGCCTGGCGCGTCCTCAGTGTACGCAACTCATCCTTCATCCTGATGCGATCCTCCTCCGCCTTGCGGCGCGGCTCTTCAACAGCAAGATTGCGCTGAAAGGATTTGAATGAAAATAACGTTAGAAGAGTTTTGAAGCGTGTAGATATTTAAAGAAACTTCTAACTAGTGTCAAATTAGTTGACCTGAGATGGCCGAGGTGGCTGGAACAGCTCCGAATAGACTACTTGTGGGGGAGCGCCAACCCAACGGCCTTTGTAGGGACCGCCTGTCACAGCTCAGAATATCGCCTCATCAAAAGGGGGCGAGTCATGATCCAGGTACTTCTCCAGCACCATCCGTGTGTACTCCTCCTAGTGATTAAATTATGCACTAGTTACGGTAAATAAATGTAAATGCTAAAATTACGAGGACGATAACTTTGATATGTTTACCTCGAACTGAGTGTTCTCCACACCATCCCAATGACGTCAGAAGTTGGTGATGGTGATGACCCGACGCTCTCGGATCACCATCTCCTCGTAGGCTCTTTGCGTCGTCTTCGAGCCGTTCTTCTTCCGCAGCTTCAATGCCGCCTCGAAGGTCGTAATTTTTTGGGCCCTATCGGAGATATTCTTGAACTCATTGGTGTTCAACCCATCAATCAGCTTATCCCAGTTGGCCTGAGGGATCCCTTTTGGCCTCTTTGATCACCGGTGATCGTAAGTCGGATTCTCCTCAGTGATGGGGTATTTGGCCTTGTAGTCTGAGATGATCTTACTCTTCCTCCCCCGGCCAGGTACATCTTGGCCCACATCTGGTGCAGATCTTCCTCTACATCATCTGCAGTAGATGTGCGCAGACGCCAAAATTTTTTTTCCTAGAGTCGGAAAAGTTGTAATTAATACTTTATGTAACTATACATTGATGAATAAACAACATATTAACTAAGCAATAGTGTACCGCAAATTTTTCCACCCATGCGTCCCTGTCTTCCTGTGACAACTCCGTGTAAGTCGACGGGATACGAACGTAACGCTCACGGAAGACAGTCTGAACGTCCTGGTAGACATGGTGAAACGTCGATCCAAGGCTACAGAAATGAAAAGTAATAAAAAATAATTAAATAAAGTTCATATACATAAATTGAAAATATGGAATTAAATATAAATCTAAACACTTACTGGCCCACGAGAATCAGGCTCCTACCATCCGGAGGTGGGAGCTCGCGCGAGCTCGCATCCGTTTGGGTCTCATGCCGATCCTCCACGGACTGCCGTGATGCGAAGTGTCGGACTGCGGAGTGTGACCACCTCTGTATGACCGGGGCCGTGTGACCCCCAAAACGGCCCCCGGTCGTGGAACCACGACCTGACCCGCGGCCACTATCACGCGTCGGATACGACATATCCTAACAAGACATGGTAGTTAGTACTAGGCGTGGCAAGAAGATCGATCAACGTTCTAAGAAGATTGATTAACAAAAATTTTAGAATTATGAATTTATTTCAGTATTTTTGGAATTTATTTAGGTATTATAAGTATTATATATGAATTTTAGCATTTTAGGAATTATGCTAGTATTTTAGGTATTGTTTTTGAATTTTAGTATTTTAGGAATTATTCTAGTATTTTGGAAGGTATGGACGCCGATCTAACAAGGTATGGACGCAGATCTACCAAGGTATGGATGCGGATCTAACAAGGTATGGACGCGGATCTAACAGGGTATGGACGCGGATCTAAAAAGGTATGGGCGCCGATCTAACAAGGTATGGACACCGATCTAACAAGGCATGGACGACGATCTAACAACGTATGGATGCCGATCTAACAAGGTTTGCACGCGGATCTACCAAGGTATGGACGCGGATCTAACAAGGTATGGACGCCGATCTAACAAAGTATGGACGTGGATCTAACAAGGTATGGACGCCGATGGACGCCGATCTACCAAGGTATGGACGCCGATCTAAGAAGGTATGGACGCCGATCTAACAAGGTATGGACGCGGATCTAACAAGGTATGGACTCGGATCTAACAAGGTATGTGTTACAGTCACCCCGAGCGGGTGGTGACTTCTGTGAATCCCGGGGCTCCGTTCCAAACATGCGGGGCATGTTTTCGGTTGGTCAGACAGTTCCCGGATTTTTTCTGGGTATCATTCTCGGGAATGCTTTCATATTTGAAGTCACACGGGTTCCCCGGACTTTTTCGCGGAAAATATTTTTCCTGGAGCGGGACTTGTTTCTGGGCGATCAGCAAGCTCAGTAGCTTTACCGGGACCTCGGAAAAGGGATCTGTTAGCATATTTGGGATCGTACGAACATTCCACATCTTTTTACAGAGTATATTTTTTGGGACGGGATGTTCGTTTCTGGGCGACACCCGGGGCTCGTGATGGAAGTTTTGTGATGGCTTTGGTGTGAGAGGTGTTATGGCTCGAGATGAGTACTATGGTGATAACCGAGCAAGCACACACGACGGTATTTTTGGCTCGGGCAAGCACGCATTTTCGGATTTGGCTTGGGTGTGAGTCACCATGGTGACTAAGGTGGTGACTCACAAGCTAGGAGTACAAGTGTCCATGTCAGTCATAAAAAGGGGAATTATAAAAGATGAAATTTAGGAAGAAATCCATTTTTGTCTTCATTTCTTCTCTTCCACCATACATACGTGACTTCTTCCCTTTTCTACCTCTCATGTGTTCTTCATCTTTCAAGGATTAAGCAAGGATTAATCTTGGTGTTGGACTTAAGCTTGAGGTAAGCTTGTGTTCTTCATGATTTAGTAAGTTTGGAGCATGAATTTTGGGTGGAAGTTTGGATTAGAACCGAATTCATGTATGCCTTTGCTACATGTTATGTTCATCTTCTTGCTTTAATCTTTTGGTATGTTGTTCTTGGCAAGAAGTAGTGTAGGAATCAAGGTTTAATTTATGGAAGAACACCATGGAGTGAAAAACCCTAAATGACCGAAAATTAGGTTGAATTCTAAACCTATTTATTGGTTGTGCTCTTGAATCATGCTTGAGGTATGTTGTTCCTAGCATGATTCTAAGTTGTTGTGTGGATTCAATTCGAAAGTAAACATGTTGGGTAAAAAGTACCCAATTTGCCGAAATTGTTCATTAGGGTTTGAGTTTGATTTGGGGTGATTAGGGTGAGATGTGTTGGTAAGCATGCTTGAAATGTGTAATTGGTGAATTAAGCATGTATTTGGAACCTTAATTGGTTTGAAGTAAAGTTTTGTGTAAAAGGGGAGGTTGAGGCCGAAATTAAAGGAAGGTTTTGGTTATGTTTGTGTTGTGTTTTGGGATTGTTTTGGTAGTGATTTGGTATCGGGAATGGAAGTAGGTAACTAACGATGTTCGGAACGTCGTTTTCGGGAATTGTGGACAATACCGACCTACTTGCTTGTTTGCGGGGTAAATGTTGGGGAAGTGTGATTTGAATGTTTGGTTGAGTTCATGGGTGTGTAGATAACAATGTTCTAGCTCGGTTTCAGAAACCGAGCTTTTTGTGGAATTTTGCGGGATAGTGCGGGATTGGTTTTCGGGGGTCTGGATTGGTGATTACTGATTTGTATGTGGTTTTTCAGCTTGAATCAACAGTTGTGGAGTAGTGCGGGACTTCGGAAGTGACACTACCGCATTTCGGGCCGAGCGTCGGGATTTCGCCGGTATTCTTCTCGGGTCGGTAATAGTGCGGTAAGGGTTTCAGTATTGCTCTCAATTCTGCATTTCGGATTACTTTATGAAATGCGTGTCTGGGTGTACCGAGTCTGAGTTTGGATTGAGGGTGGCCCGTGGATACCCAAACTTGGTCAGTCGGAATAGGCATTGGTGTGGAGGTGCGAGGACTTGAAGTGTACAGTCACCCCGAGCGGGTTGTGACCCGGGTGACCCGGGGCTCTGGTTTTGGCCTGCGGGTCATGGTTTTGGGCGGTTAAACGGTTCCCGAGACTTATCTGAGTATTATTTTTGGGAATCCCTCTGGTTTTGAGGTCATATGGGTTCCCCGGACATTTCCGCGGAAAATATTTTTTCGGGGTCGGGACTTGTCTCGGAACGTACAGCGGGCTCGGTAGCGCTCCCGGGACCTCAGAAAGGAAACCGTTGGCATATTTGAAAACGTCCAGGATCTTTTTACGGAGTATATTTTCTGGGGCGGGACGTTCGGTCCCGGGCGACTCCCGGGGCTCGAGATGGAAATTTTCCGACGGTGACGGTGTGAGATATGTTATATCACGAGACGGATTGTATGGTATTATTTGTGGATTTTTGGCATGGCGGGATTTTGGTTATGGCTGAGACACACGTACGTCGGGATTTGCGCGGTTGGAGTTAGCGCGGGTTTGGCGCACCAACACTTAGCCAATTTCAGATTTTTGGCTAAGTGTTGAGTCATGGGTTATGACCAAGGTGCATGGGACAAGTGTCCCATGACTCACCCCTTGGGAAGTATAAAAAGGGAAGCTTTTATGGAAAAAGACATTTGTTCTTCATCTTCTTCTTCTTCTTCCCTTCATTGCTGCCATTATCACCATCTTCTTCCAAGCTTCTTGTTCTTCATCTTGGCTGGATTCATCAAGGATTTGGGCTCCATAAATTGGTAAGCTTCTCTTCTCCATAAATTACAAGTTGGAAGCATGATTTTGGTAGGAAAAGAGGAGGTTGAAACCGTTTTGTGATTACTCTTTGCTATGAGTTGTGTTGATCTACTTGCTTCCATCTTTTAGTATTTTGTTCTTGGTAAGGAGAGGAGTAAGAATCAAGGTTTAGATTTTGGAAAAACACCATGGTTGCTAAAACCCTAAATGGCCGAATTTATGGTGATTTTCTAAACTTGGGATTTTGTTGTGTTCTTGAATCATGCTTTGGATATGTGGTTCCTAGCATGATTCTAAGGTGTTGTATGGTTTCAATTTGATGGAAAACATGTTGGGTAAGAAACCCCCATTTTGCCGAAATTGTAAGTTAGGGTTTATGATTGGTTTTGGTTGATTGAGGTGAAATTGGTTAGTAATCTTGCTTAAGATGTGTAATTGGTGGTTAAAGTATCTGTTTGGTGGCTGAATGGATTGAATTGAAGTTTGGTGTGAAATTTGGTAAAGGGCCGATTTGGTAAGGAGGGACTTTAGCTATGTTTGAGTTGGAATTGGGTTGTTTTGGATGGTGTTTTGGTATCGGGGAGGGAAGTAGGTTCGTAACGATGTTTGGAACGTCGTTTTCGTGTAATTAGGAGAAAAATTGACCTACTTCCTTGTTTGCGGGAAAAGTGTCTGAAAAGTGGGGTTTAAAGGTTGGAATGAGTTTGTGGGTGTATGAATAACAATGTTCTAGCTCGGTTCGTGAAACCGAGCTTTACGTGGATTTTGCGGGAAAGTGCGGGATTGTGCGGTTTTGGTTTGTTTTGGTGAGTTCGGGGTTTGTTTTGGAGTTGTGCGGGACCTTAAAGGGCACAGTACTACATTTCGGGTCGGGAGCCGGGATTTCCCGGGGCTTTTGCTGCGGAGCGGCTTTTCTGAGGTAAGGGTTCAACTTCTTTCGTTATGCATTATGGAATGGGACTTTATGTATATCGGTTTTAGTTGAGGCAGGTTCCGGGTTAAGGACGGTGGTCCAATGATCCCGAGACCTGTCATATGGTAAGGTACTGTTTGTAGTTTGTTCTGCTTCAAGGCCCGAATGGTCTTGGAGGCTACGGGTTCCATTTCTGTTCTGTATATCCGCACTAGGTGCCGATATTCTTCTTATACCGTTTGGTATACTGCTCGCTTTTTGCATATGTATTATGATATGTTTCGTTTCTGTGACGAGACCCGGGATGGTCTTAGAGACCACGAGTGCTCCTTGGTTTGGTTTGGTTGTGTCCCCACTGAGGGTGCCGACATTCTGTTCTGCGTATCCGCACCAGGAGTGCCGATACTTATGTTCTGTGTGTCCGCACTGGAGGGTGCCGACACTATGTATATCCGCACCGGGAGTGCAGGTATACTTCTGTGACCTTACGATAGTTTGGGGATCGCGACCCCAGCCGGTACCGTGCTTCTGTTCTGTATATTCTGATCTCTTAGAGAGGGGTGTCGTTCTGTTATTTTAAGGGTCATTCTGATGGTTGGACCGCGTATGATGGGTTCCGGCTCACCTCTGACTCTGCATACATGCATATATATGTATATTTGCTTCTGTTTGTTCTGTTTTGCAGGTTCGGCTCAGTAGCACAAGTACAAACTGTATCTTACCTCAGTCCTTACTAGGTCCTCCCGAGGACTCACCCCTTTCTGTTTACCACCTTTCAGGTATACCTGACAAGCAGCCAGCGGACTAGAGATCCGCGGTGCTTTTGGTTTTTGGTTTCAGGTATTGACAGTTCCATGGTGGAACCTCTGTTCTGTTCTGTTTAAGGGGTAGTCTCGGTAAAGGCTTTTGGTTGGTATATCTGAGTTACATTACTGTTGGTATACGGTTGACTAACTCTTTTCTCTCTCTTTGGTTGTGGTTTAGCAGCAGCAGCAGTACTACGTGCGGGAATCTTCTGAGAGAGAGGTTTCCAAGATTCCGCACCTAGGTATTCTAGGGTTTCTGTTTTGATGGCTCTGTAGGTGTAGTGGCATGCATGTTAGAGCACAGATCATGTTGTATATGGTATATATTCTGGGATATATTCGATTCTCATCTTGTCTTCTGAGTCGAGGGCGGAGCCCGAGACTTGCCTTTATTGGATATGTTATGAAATGGATTCGGTGTTCTGTATATCATGAGTAATGTATGTTATTCCATGAGTTGCATGTTTGGTGATGGTCGATTGCTCGCCTATTTCAGTTGGGCGGGGCTCACCATGGATTGTTAAGTTATTTTGTATACTTGCCATGTATGTGTTTTGTAGGTTGCGGGTCGTAGTACGACCATTCTGTTAAGTGAGCAAAGTGCTCTCAGGCACCGGGCCTTCGAGAGCGAGACTTTGCGGGCCGGGTCATGGGACCACTGCACGTAGCGGGTTTCGGTAGTACCGTTACCGCGCTTTCCGCCGTAGCTTCCGCTTCCGAACGTTGCGGCCGGCTCCGCCTCCGCAACCGGGCGGGGTGGTCGTGACACGAAGATGCTGATGTTCTGATTCAACTCCTACGGGGGTAGTGTTCTGATTCAACTCCTACAGGGGTGGTGTTCTGATTCAACTCCTACGGGGGTGGTGTTCTGATTCAACTCCTACTGGGGTGGTGTTCTGATTCAACTCCTACGGGGGTGGTGTTCTGAGTCAACTCTTACAGGGTGGTGTTACGATGGGGTTAGCTACCTCGAGTGGTACCGCCTCATGTGTCTGCGGTAGTTCATTACGTGGTGGGCCAGAATGGACTATCGTTTCAGAGCGTGTCTGTTTTCTATACTAACAATTCTACTTATGTGCATTGCATATGTTTGTTTTGCATTGATTGAGCATATGTTGGTTATCTGTTGCTTGTGTGCATTTTATTTTTCTTTGTTGTGCAGGTTGTTACGTAAAGAGAAACCGTGCCTATCCCCAAGCCCTTACTAAGTTCTCAAAAGAGGACTTACCCCCTTTCTGTTTACAGTTTTAGGAGTACCTGACCAACAACCCGCAGATTGAGTCTAGGGTGTGTTGTCTGATTCTGTTTCAGGTACTCTTCTGTTCTGTCTGATTTTTCTGTCTGTAAGGGGCAGTCTCTTTGAGTAACTATAGTCTGGGATTTGATATTTGAAGTCTGAATCTTAGTCTGAATCTGTAGTCTGAATCTGAGTCTGTAGTCTGAATCTGAATTTGTTGTCTGGAATCTGGAACTGATATATGAAATCTGAATCTGTTGTCTGAAATATGTATCTGTATCTAGGTCTGAATCTATAGTCCATTTTCTGACTTCTGGTTTTATGCTAAGGATAGCATATGAGTTTTCTAACAGTTAACTGACTTCTCTCTTCTGTTGCCGTATTAGCAGTAGTAGCGGTACTTGCGGGGATCTTCTGATCTCGGAGTTTCAGCTAGATCCCGCACTTGGGTATTCTAAGGTTTTCCTTGGTCGGCTCTGTAGGTGTATATGCATGCATGTCATCTGTCGTATCATGCTATGTATCTTAGATACATTTTGCTTCTGTATAGATGTTTTGGATACTATGTAGGACCGGGGACTCGCCCATGACAGTGGAGGGCGGGACCCGAGATGTGATCATATTCTGATGTGATACACATTTTGTACCTATATGATTCTGTGGATTTTATGAATGATGTTATCCATGAACTGCATGCTTGGTGATGGTGGAGTGCTCGCCTATTTCAGTGGGGCGGGGCTCGCCATGGATAGTTAGGATTTATATCGTATACTTCCCATCTTTGAGTTTGTAGGTTGCAGGTCGAATCACGACCGAAGGTTATAAGCGCATAACTCTGTCTGCATACTCCGTGAGCAAAGTGTTCTCAAGCACCGGGCCTTTGAGAACGAGACTTTGCGGGCCGGGTCACGGGACCACCACACTCAGCGGGTCTCGGTTGGACCGCTTCCGTGTCTTCCGCAGCTTCCGCTTCTGCCGTAGCGGGATGGACCCGCCTCCGCAACCGGGCGCGGGCGTACCCGTGACAGTATGGACGCCGATCTAACAAGGTATGGACACCGATCTACCAAGGTATGGACGCCGATCTAAGAAGGTATGGACGCCGATCTAACAAGGTATGGACACCGATCTAACAGGCTATGGACGCCGATCTAACAAGGTATCAACGCGGATCTACCAATGTATGGACGCGGATATAACAAGGTATGAACGCCGATCAAACAAGGTATGGCCGCCGATCTAACAAGGTATGGCCACCGATCTAACAAGGTAGGCCGCTGATCTAACAAGGTATGGACGCCTATCTAACAAAGTATGGATGCGTATCTAACAAGTTATGGATACCGATCTACCATGGTATGGACGCCGATCTAACAAGGTGTGGACGCCGATCTACAAAGGTATGGACGCCGATCTAACAAGGTGTGGACGCCGAACTAACAAGGTGTGGACGCCGATCTAACAAGGTTTGGACGCCGATCTAACAAGGTATGGACGTCGATCTAACAAAGTATGCACACCGATCTAACAAGGTATGGACGCGGATCTACCAAGGTATGAACTCGGATCTAACAAGGTATGGACGCCGATCTAACAAGGTATGGACGCCGATCTAACAAGGTGTGGATGCGGATCTAACAACGTATGGACGCCGGTCTAACAAGGTATGGACGCGGATCTAACATGGTATGGACGTTGAACTACCAAGCTATGGACGCAGAAAGGTATGGACGCGGATCTAACAAGGTGTGGACGCGGATCTAACAAGGTGTGGACGCGGATCTAACAAGGTATGGTCGCGGATCTAAAAGGTATGGACGCGGATATACCAAGGTATGAACTCGGATCTAACAAGGTATGGACGCCGATCTAACAAGGTATGGACGCTGATCTAACAATGTGTGGACACGGATTTAACAAGGTATGGACGCCAATCTACAAGGTATGAACGCCGATATAACATGGTATGGACGCCGAACTACCAAGGTATGGACGCAGATCTAACAAGGTATGGACGCGGATCTAACAAGGTGTGGACGCGGATCTAACAAGGTGTGGACGCGGATCTAACAAGGTGTGGACGCCGATCTAACAAGGTATGGACGGCGATCTATCAATGAATTCATATACACATAAATCTTTCCTAAAATACTAAAATAATTTAGAAAATACTAAAATTCATCAAATATTCTTGTTTTCCTAAAATACGTAAAGTATATACTATGTAGCGACGGGGTTTTCGACGGGAGTCGCCACCAATCTATTTGTGATAGGTCGATTGGGATCCTAAACTAGTCCACGAGAAACTCGAGAGTCCGTTAGTCAATTACAATCAAAAATAAAAATTTTCAATTGCCCAAAATTGGTACCACGAGATTAATTCTGTTTCATTCACTTGACAACAATTTCTTTTTTAAAGATGAGACAAGAAATAAAAATGGTCAATTGAAAATTTACCATAAATGCAATAAGCAATTAAAGATAAATCAATATAGCATAATGATGGAAATAAAAAAAGAAAAGAAAAAGGAAAAGCTAGTAGGCGCTGTCCTTAAGTGACTAAAATATTTCCATTTCAATTCATAGTGCCTTAATTGTCATACATTCAAATGTAAACACTTAAATGAAACTAAGCTCCAAGTTCAATGGCTTACCTAACTTAACCTGTAGCCTTCTTCCACAAAATCGCAAAATCTGGAACTGAGATGTTGGCTTTGGCGTTTGGGGTACTCTCAAAAGGTCCGACAGGCGATACGCAAGGAGCACGACGACGATGGCGGTTTCTGACGTCGGACCGCCGGCGAGATGTCGGAACGAAGGCGATTGCGCGGATGAGGACCAAGTGTGCGGTGGTTGAGGGATTAGGCGACGACGAGAACGGGCAATGAGCAATCCAAGTCCGCGGCGGCCGAAGGTCGGAGGTGAGACCAGACGGCCAAAATGACGGCGGGACGGCTCCTGACGAACGGAACCAAGCTGGGCCAAACCGAATGCTTGAGTGAAAGGGTCTAGAACGAAAACGCCCAAAATCTTTTGCTTCTGCCGATATGATTTCGCGTTGCTGCGATTCTCGTTTTTTTGTATCTTTGTTCTCTGAAATCGATCTGTTCTTCCCTCTGTTGCTGCTGGGATAGATTCTCGTTTTTGTGATTTTTGCTGCCGTTTTTGAGATCGATTGTGCGTCCTCTGCCGCGATCGATTTGTTGCTGAGATGAGTTCGTTTTTTGATTTTTACCTCCCTCCCGATTCATTTTCGAGATCGATGATTTATGGCCGAAATTCGGAGTGGTTTCTTTCCCATGATCTCGAAAGTTGCTTGATCATGTGAGGATAGGTGATCCAAGTCTGCCAACGTCGCCGGCAACCGCCATCCACCATCTCGCCTGCAACGAAGGTTTAAGACGAAATTTTTAGTTTAATCCAAAAGTTTGCAACATACTCAATTTAGCACCGAACTTTTCAATTTTACCACTAATGACCCACTTCTTTAAGACTAGTCACTCAGACCATTGAAATACCTCTAAGCTCCTAAAGTTCGGGACAAAATTGGGTGTCAACATACTAAAATTCCATAAACTACCTAAATAAATTCCTAAAATACTGAAATAATTCCTCAAATACTAAAATACTAAAAGAATTCATTATACAAAGAAATATTTCCTAAAATACTAAAATAATTCATAAAATACCTAAATAAATTCATAAAATACTAAAATAATTCCTAAAATACTAAAATACTAAAGAAATTCGTAGAATGACTCGTAAAATACTAAAATACTAAATAATACCTAAAATACATAAACAAATTCCTAAAATACTAAATTAATTCCTAAAATACGAAAATGATCAATAAAACACTAAAATATACCCAAAATATACATGTAGATGGCGGTGGAGACGGCCGGTGATGGAAACTAGGTGGTGGCCGGCGGCGGTACTATTCTACCTTCAAATAAAAAATTGTCAAATACTCTCTTTCTAACAGTAGGAAAACCGTAAAAACAAGTGAGAAGGAGATACCTGAAGTTGCTTGTTACACCCACCCCCGACGTTCTGTAATTTTTTATGTTGAATTTCGGCCGCAAGTTCAAATTCAGTGTTTGGGAGTTTTATTGAGTTCCGGCGGCGGTACTGTTCTACACGTTGGATAACATTTATTGAGTTCCGGGATGTTTTAAAAAAAATTGGTTTCGAAGGGTAAAATGGTCACCGATGGGAGAAAAATTTGAAAAATCACATGTTGGATTATTTTCCTTTTGGCCGGCACTTTTGTGTTTGTAGGGAGGATATTTTTGCTTTTTAGTGAGTGGGGTGAGTTTAGCTTTTAGGAGACAATTTCTTTTCTTCAAAAAAGTCTCTTACACTCTTCCACTAACCCTTCTTTTCATACCAATCCCTTCCATCCTCCTCCATTTAATCAGACACAACTCCCCATTTCTTGACCATTCACTCTCTTTTTTACCTATCACTCATCACTCATCTCCATTATTGAGCAAAGAAGAAGAACACTTCTCTCCCTTTGCTGCCCAGAAATTTTCGTCCTATTGCACAGCCTTTTTGCTCTAGTAAACGTCCGAATTTGCTCTTGAGTTCTTCAGAGAAACGCTTCATCAAGGTCTTGGCTACAACTTTGTAAAAGCAAGCAAGAGCCAAGAGGGAAAGAAACGTCCCCAAAACCATGGTGCAATCTGACGGGTCCAACAACACTTTTGGTTTCAAAAACCATTTCTTGAAGTTTTGAGCTTGGATCTTCAACAAAGCATGGTCCTACCCTTTCCTAGGCTTCCTAAATCAGTAACATTCAAGGTATTGGTTGAGTTATTTGGTTGAATCTTCATGTTATTTGAAGTCGAAACATGAACGGAAACTCATCCATCTTCTTTATTCTTTATGACCGAAACTTACAAGGATTTTTGGTGGTGGATTTGTCTCAACTCCTACTCATCCTAAGCTAAGCTACAAGTATTATCAAGGTGAGGATCCTCCTTGGTAATTTTAATGAATTTGGTTCATGGATGACTTTGAACTTCAAGTATGTTGTTGTTGGAAGTGTGATGAACATACTTTATTCTTGAGAAATCATGAAAAAACATGTTGGATTTTTGGGTGAAGGCCGAATTATTTGGTGGATTTTTGGTGGATTTTTGTTGAAGAAATTTGGTAGAAAGCATGTTATAAGTATGTTTAACATGGTTTTAAGTTGTTGGAAAAGGCTGAAATTTATTTGGTGAAATTTTGATGAAGGCCGAATTGTTGATGATATTGTGATGATGATTTTGTGTAGTTAAAGTGTTGGAGAAAGTGATTAAATGATGTTTTGGTGAAAAAAGTATGGTTTAAGTGGCTAAGTGTAAGTTTATAAAGTTTAGGGTCAAAATGGAAATTTGGCCAAAAATATGGATATGGCCGAAAGTTTGGTTGGAAAATATACTTGTGTGGAAAAGTTGACAAATTCGGTATTTTGTAACTTTGTGAAATTTAAGGGCTAATTTGAAAGTTCTTAAAAAGTTTAAGAACTAAAAGTGTAATTATGGAGAAGCTAGAGGAAAGTTAGCCACTTTAAGTCATGGAATTTATTATGGACACTTTAAGTATAAAGTTGTCAATTTTTGCAACTTTGTGAAGTTTTGGGCAAGATTGAAAGCTTCTGAAAAGTTAGGGGACTTAAGTGGTAATTTTGGATAAATTCTCATAGTAAGGAACTTTAGTTAATTAACTAGAGTTATATTGTGTTTCTAATTCTGGCAGATTAAATCTGCGTTTCTTGGATACTGCTCGTGTGCATTAGGGGGGCCACAGTAGATATCAGATTCTGTCAAGGTAAGGGGTTTAGATTTCTTAGTATGCAATGCAGTTCAACTCATGTGTATTAGGTTATTTAAGGGCTAGTACTCGGGTCGAGGGTGGGGCCCAGTGACTCCCGGGGCTAGTCACAGGGTACATAGCGGTTTGCAGGTTTTTATTATTATTCTGGACTTCATGCTTATCGGGGGTCGATGACGGACCCACTCTCTGTTATGATTTTATGGACTTATGCTATATCAGATATGTTTATCAGGGGTTGATGACAGACCCATTTTCTGTTCTGTCTCGGCTTTATGCCGCTTCCTATTCTGATAGTTAGGGGCAGATCACCCCTCGTTGGAACCATGCATTTTGATCCCAATAATCGGTGTGAGCTTAACAAGCCGCTGTAGGGTGCTGTCTGAGGTCTGAGACCACTTCTATGGGAAAGTACCACCAGTCCGACGGGATTTCTGAGCATCATGACATTTGCATATCATATTTCTGTTTATACTTCGGGTTGTATTATCTGCTAGTTCATTGCATACTAACCTTTTATGCAGGGAAAAACGTTTTTAAAGGTTTTTCCCGTTATCATACCTGGCCCCTTACGGGTTCTTTCAAGAACTCACCCCCACATATTAAACATTTTCAGGGGATCCTGGCAAACGACCTGCGGAGTAGATCTCCCGTAGTGATCGTTCTGCATTCTGTATTTTGAGAGGTATATTTCTGATTAAGTTTGGGGGTTATTCTCATTAGATCCTTTCTGTGATTTTTCGGTTTAAGTTACACGTTTAGTCTTACGTTAATTTCTCTTGTTTATGTTTCGCAGCAGCAGTAGTTAGCGAGGTATAAACCACTTTATGGCTCGGCTCTGTAGGGATAGTATGCTTATTAGATACATTTAGTATTCTGATATTCTGAACTGTATATATTATTCGTGGGGAATTTTCGACCCTACGACGAGGGCGGAACTCCTTCTGCTTGTGTCACTTATAATCTGCTTTCTCCATGCGCGATATTCTATAAAACCACTAACGTGTTTCGGGTGTAGGCTTAGGACTAGTAACACGTCTTAAAAACTGCAAACACGTATTAACCTTAAAGGAAAACGTTCTGCTACAAAGACGCTTCCTCCAGCTTCCGGGAGTGGTGGGGTGACATTGCTGATGTACTTCCACCCTAAAAACGAGTGAAACGGTGACGGAAATGGGGGAAGAGGCAGTGGTTGGCGGCGGATTTCAGAGGAGAGTTCATGATGCGTCGGGGAATAAATGGAGGAGAGAGGAAGCTGAAATCGATTTAAAAGCCTCGTTAGCGGGTAGCCCGCCACCAAGCCCGCTACTAGGCAGATGGTAGCGGGCTACCCCCCACTCAACCCGCTACCGAATGATGTTTACGGTTTCGAGGAGCGGTTCAAATTTCAAAATGCCCACCCAATTAATTCGCATGGTAGTGGGCTACCCCCTACCACGCCCACTACCAGCTTTTTTTTATATAAATACATAGTATTACATATTTAATAACTACATAATATATGTAACTTTATATTAAATGTAAACAAATTTTTAACACAGATATAAATTGAAACATAACTACATAAACAGAAATGTCCGTAAATTATCGTAAACTCCTACTTCGCCTCATCTTGTACATCATCGTTAAATTCGAGTCTCTCCGGCTCGGCTTGACAATCAACTAGTGATACACGCACATCATTATCTGTCACGACTATGGTTTCTTTAATTCTTGGCTCTTTAGAGGATCGACTTCATTCCTCGGCTCAGTGATATCCTCCGACGAACTTGACACGGATCGTTGACGACCTTCACCTTTGAAATGTCGGGGCTTCATCTTGAAAACGTTGCATCGTTTTTTCAGATCCCGGTGTTTACAGGGCTATTCAATATAAACGACCTGTTGTGCCTGACTTGCAAGTATGAAAAGGGTCATACGTTTTTAATCAAGATGTGTGTTCGACAACGATGAACCCAGAGTGCTTATCTGTACTTACACCGTTATATGGGTCAAACCACGTCCCCTTGAACACCGTGATTTCGTTGTAGCAAAGCACCATGATTTTGTCAATCCAACCATAAAAATCCACGCAATCATCCTCATTTGTGGTACACTGCCCAAGCAAATGCCCCCCACATCTCGCCAGCCATTCACGGTCACCTCGAGCGGGTTGTGACCGGGTGATCCGGGGCTCGGTTTTAACTGCGGGTCACGGTTTTGGGCGGTCAGACAGCTCCCGGGACTTATCTGAGCATTATTTTTGGAAATCCTTCAGGTTTTGAGGTCGTGTGGGTCCCCCGGACATTTCCGCCGAAAATATTTTTCCGGGGCCGGGACTTGTCTCGGGACGTACAGCGGGCTCGGTAGCACTCCCGGGACCTCTGATTGGGAAACCGTTCGCATATTTGGAATCGTGGGAACGTCCTGCATCGTTTTACGGAGTATATTTTCTGGGGCGGGACGTTCGGTCCCGGGCGACTCCCGAGGCTCGGGATGGAAATTTTCCGACGGCTTGGGTGTAAAGTATGTTATATTTTGAGACGGATTTTATGGTAATATTTGAAGATTTTTGGGTATGGTGTGATTTGTGGTCCGGGTTAGTACGCGCGCACGTCGGGTTTTGCTCGGGTTAAGTGGGCCCGGTAGGACACTCTGGACTTATAATTAAGTATATGAAGTATAATTGGTGTGAGATATGATGTTCCGAGGATGTGGTACGGTTTCACATTATTATTGCCACCTGGTCGAATTCCGATTAATTACGCGATTAAGCGTATTTACCAGATTAGCGATTTTTGTGGGGCTCGGGACTCATAATTAGTCATGTGTAGCATGTTTTGTGCGTGTTATGAGGTCCCGAGAATGAGTCTCAGATTTCGTGCCGTTTGGGGTTACGGTTTGAAAGTTGCAATTTTCAGGTTGGACTAAATTGCAACTTTTGAAAGTTTGAGGGCTAAAATGAAAAAGAAAAAAAAACAAAGAAAGAAACGGCAGGTGAGGCGGTGACTTAATATTGCAAGTGAGACACGTATTGTATTATTATTATACTATTATTATTACTATATATATGTATATACGTAATTAGAAGAGAAAGAAGTATTACAAGCCAAACACATTTCTTCTTTCTTCTCTCTACACCATGGCCGACGCTTAAAGCAATTTTGAGATTTCTCAATTTCTCACCAAAATCTTGAAGGTCAGTTGGTTAAATCGATCCTTAGGAGAAATAATTAACTCCTTATAAATCGGTTTTTGTGATTGTGACTCCGGTTGGAAACCGTGAGCTGCTGAAATTTGGAAGTGGTTATGGAACCACCTTCTCTACTTGATTTTTTGGTCTAGTTCTCGAAGGCCCGACGCCTGAGAACACTTTGTTCACACATCAACTTGGTCGTATCACGGCCCGCAACCTACAAAACTCAAACAGGGCAAGTATACAAAATATACATAAACTATCCACGGTGAGCCCCGCCCCACTGAAATAGGCGAGCACTCGACCATCACCAAACATGCAGTTCTTGGAAATATCATTCATTGATCATAATAACCAAAACACAGAAATCATCCGATATACATACCCAATATGCACATATCCACATACAGACTCAGAGATCATTCCAGAATTTGCAGAATATACAACATCATGATCTGATCTACATGCATGCAAATACATCTACAGAGCCGCCAATATAAACCCTAGAATACCTAGGTGCGGAATCTGGAAAATTTCCTGAACAGAAGATTCTCGCACGTTGTACTGCTGCTGCTGCTAAACCACAACCAAAAAAGAGAGAAGAGTCAGTTAACCTCAAAACCAACAGAACAGAAGTCCGGTACACCAACCAAAACCTCTACCGAGACTACCCCTTAAACAGAACAGAACAGAGGTTCCACTATGGAACTATCGATACCTGAAATCCAAAAACACAAAGCACCGCGGATCTCTAGTCCGCTGGCTGCTTGTCAGGTCGACCTGAAAGGTGGTAAACAAAAAGGGGTGAGTCCTCGGGAGGACCCAGTAAGGCCTGAGGTAAGATACAGTTTGCAAAGGTGCTACTGAGCTGTACCTGCAAAACAAACGTAAGAATAATATACAGATATAAAGTCAGGGTCCCGAAGGACGTTCCCGCAAGGACGGGGTTAGACAGAATCCCGAAGGATGCGGTGCGGACCGCCAGAATGTGACCCTTAAAATAAAAATAAGCCTCAGAACGACAGCTCTCTCCAAGAGGTCAGAAACAGAAAGCACGGTACCGGCTGGAGTCACAATCCCCAAACTGTCGTAGGGTCGCATAAGTATACTCCAAGTATACATAGAATGTCGGCACCCAGTGCGGACACAACCAAACCGAGGAGCACCCGTTGTCTCCAAGACCATCCCGGGTCTCGTCACAGAACCAAAATATACCAAAAGGTATATGCAGAATATCGGCACCCAGTGCGGATATACAGAACAGATAAGGAACCCGTGGCCTCCAAGACCATCCGGGCCTTGAAGCAGAACAAACTACAAACTATATCTTACCATATGACAGGTCTTTGGATCACCGGACCGCCGTCCTCAACCCGGAACCTGCCTCAACTAAACCCGATATACATGTAATCCCTCCCAGAATGCATAACGAGAGAAGTTGAGCCCTTACCTCACAAAAGACGCTCCACGGCAAAACCCCGGGAAAATCCCGGCTCCCGGTCCAAAACGTGGTAATGTGCCTTTTAAGGTCCCGCACTATTCCACCAATGCTGAAACAAGCTGAACAACCACACACAAGTCAGAACTCACCAAAAAGACCCCCAGAAACCAAACCCGCACAATCCCGCACTTTCCCGCAAAATTCCACAGAAAGCTCGGTTTCTCAAACCGAGCTAGAACACTGTTATTCACACACCCACAAACACACCCAAACCTTTAAATCCCACTTTCCAGACATTTTACCCGTAAACAAGCAAGTAGGTCGGTATTGTTCCTAATACCCGAAAATGACGTTCCGAACATCGTTACTAACCTACTTCCATCCCCGATACCAAAACACTATCCAATCAATCCAAAAAACAACACAAACATAGCTTAAACCTTCCCTTACCATTTCGGCCTTAATCATCAATTTTCAACCAAACTTCAATCCAATCCAATTCAACTTCCAAACACATACTTAAACCACCAATTTCACAACTTAAGCATGCTTACTAACCAATCTCACCTTAATCACCCAAAATCAACCATAAACCCTACCACCAAATTCGGCCATTTGGGGGGTTTTCCACCTGATAGTCTCGTTCCTTTGCAGGTCCGGACTCTCAGATGATTTGTTGATGGTGTTGTGTTCTTGAGGACTCCAAGCTTGCTGTTCAGAGTGATCTGTAAAAGATAAAGAGAGCACTCAGGAGTAGCAAAAGAGGAGTGAGGGGGGGCGTGAAGTAGCTTACCCGTTTCAATGTGGACATCACCCTATTTATAGGGTGATGCCAGGAGAAGCCTCCCCCAGATGAAGCCTTTAGTCAGGCTGTTTGAGATAAGGCGGCTGTGATCATGAATATCTCAGCAAACCGCCTTAGTCAATTCGTTTGTCAGAGGATGCCTGGCGTGCGAATCTGGTGAAGATCACTCAGGCTCGTGCTGACCTCCCTATTGGTTGCTTAATATCAGATGACCAAGTGGCCTTTCCTTAGTTGAGCATGTAGTGGCGAAGGCCAGCAAGGGGCGAAGGCCCAGATAAAGCGAAGCCAATAAAGGTAAGGGTCGCAAGAACCGTGAGTGCAAGGTCCTTGTGCAGCGGGGCCAAGATAGGCAAAGAGCCCATACACGAAGGCCTCAAGGTTGGCGGGATCCTCGAGGAGAGACGGCTTAACCTCGCAGACCCGAGATCTGGTGAGGCACAGCCTTTACAGAGGGCGAGCAGTGTCCACCCACACCCCCTCTAAGGCCTCTCGCAACGGGCATGGCCTCTTTAGTAGTAGAAGGGACCTCCACTTCCGGTCCCTCGCCTCCTCCGCAGGCTCTGCGGCCTCTTCCACGGCGGCGGGGACCTCTTCCTCGAGCAGGCCTTACCGCCTCAGCAAGTTTGATGTGAGCAAGGCCAAGACCAAACCAAATGATGTGGATCTGTAATCATCCAAAGCTGGAGAAATGGACTTACTATTGAAGCTCTTTTCAAGAGGAGAAAATGGCTTTTGAATCACCTCAATCGAGTTCCGAGCTCAAGATATTCAGAAAGCTCGCCTTCGCGAGGTCTCAAGTGAAGATCCGAGGACCAGCGACAAAGGCCAGTCTCGCGACCCAAACTTGAAGTCAGCGGGTCGCCTGGTTCGGCGACGTAACCAGCGACCCAAACTTGAAGTCAGGCGGTCGCCCGGTCCAGTGAGAGAACCAGCGACCCTTTCTCCAGCCCAAAGGGTCACCTGGCTTGTCTACAGTGATGGGCAGGGGACCAGGCGAGATCCAGGCGACCCAATCCCTGGATCAAGCGGTCGCCTGGCTCTCCGAAAACAGCTTTCCCTCCACTTTTTTAAAACTAGCCATTTTTGTTGACTTTCCAATATTTGTAATTTTCAGCCTATTTTCAGCCCAATTGTAATTCTTTAAGTTCCATAAAACATATAATTTCATAAGTATGAGATATATGTTTTATGGAAATTAAAGAAAGATAGTCAACCCCTCCCATCCATCTCTCACACCCCTCACCTCACCCACCTTAATCTTAGGAGGCTTGTCTCCAAGCCATCTCTCCTCCCTTCCCTTACCATTTAAGCTAGGATGCAAGCTCATTTCCAACTTAGAACTCATTTGTAAAGAACTCTTTTAGCCGAAAATACAAGGCCAAATTGTTCTTCATTTGTTCTCAAATTCTTGCTTCATCAATCCATTAGTGATCCATGCAAGAGGGTCCAATTAAATACCTAGCATTGTTTGATCAAGTAGTCAAAAGGTTCTAGGTTCCATTCTCATCCCCCATTGCCGAATACAATCGCCATTTCTTGGAGTTCTTCCTCACTCAAGCTAGATCATCAAGCTCTTGATCATACAACCCTTGTGTGATCATATCAAAGTTCCTCCCCTTGGGGAGCTCTACTTTCTTCAGGTTGCGCATCACCAGCAGCCACCTTCCTCCTTTTCTCCCCCAGCCCTTGTAGGGGTGCCGCCATACTGGTAGTCCCCCTTTTCTTCCTCATAGGGCCAATGGGGCCCAGCGCCTTAACAGCAACAGCAAGGGCGTCTTTTCCAAAGGCACAGGCCAAGTGCACCTGATGCGCAGCCATCATGGATGCTCTCTTAGCTTTGCCCTCGCCGGACTCAGGGGAGGCATCTGCAAACAGAGAGGACTTCAGACCAGGTTCAGCTAAACAATATACGTATATATAAGTACACATATATACAACATACCTCTGGGCCCTGCCAGCGCCGCACTAAGGACATCCACAACTTCTCCACAATGGGTCGGAGCCCACCCTTTGTATGGCGGGGGCACCTGGGTCTAGCAGATAGCCGCAGTATTGATCCCCGCCCACCTCAAGGTGTCCTCATCCACTGTGTCGCAGTGAAGGGGAACGGCTCGTCACAGGCACTCCTGGTGAACACTTCCTCCAGCCACCGCAGCAATTGAACATATGCCTGCCACCGCTGCCCTTTGTGGGACAACTCAGGCCTTTGCGAAATACTTTGCACTACTCGCCGGGTCCTTGCCACCGGGAAGTTCCAGGCGTTGTCGCGAGGAACGAAGAAGAAAGATCCATGCCATGAGTGGTAGGATCTTGGAGATACGATGAAGGATATGGAGTGGTTCCCCAATGTTTATGGGGTCACGTGGAAGAAGGCGCAACTCCACTGTAGAAACGCTGGAACACATCGGCAAATGGTTTCACCGGCCATCAGCAGTAATAAGACCTGCGATATGCAGGAATGTGTTGGGGGTCAGTTGCGACGGTGGCAACCCCCACTCCGTGCACAACTCTTGCACCAGCCGCGGGAGAGGAAACCGCAGCCCAGCCGCGAGCTGCGCCATGTATAAGCACAACACCGCGTTCTCCAGATTTTCCTCGGTAGTAGGCAGACCCAACGCCCGGTAGGCGCCCGAACGGGCTGTATACACCAACACCTTCTCCACTGGGAAGAAGGCTTTCATCATTTCCTGGTGAATCTTATCAGTGCTCACTGTGGTCTTCTCCACGGGAGAAATCACTGGATAAACGGCTTCCTTGGACTCCATTCCTGCAAAAGTTGGGCAACATACGTATAAATCGCAAGAATCCAACAGACATTTCATCGAGAACTCACTGCGCACAAAGCCAAAAAGCGTACCTGCTTACAAAACCGGTTGGGGAAGCAGAAAGACGATCAAACGACGAGTGCTCCGGTGACTGAAATCACGAACTAAAAGACTCGGCCTCATAGAACGACCACTCGAAACGGTTGAGAAGAAGTTTTAGCGCAAGAAGCTCTGAAGAACGAAAGCAAAGGAAGGCGAAACTCAAAGATGAACAGTTTCATCTTCTCAGACACGCTTTTATAAGCCAGCGGAAATGAAAAGGCACTTTTAAAGTATGGCCACGTACCAGCATCCTAACGGTTAGAAACCTTTCGCCTTCCGTTATTATCTCGCCTGCTTTAAATACTGGGGCACCTCCCAGCTTCCACTACATTTTACACGGTTAACAAATGGCACAATGCCCCCGCCGACTCATGGACACTTCTGGGCTCCACAAACAGAGTACGGGACCCTGCCCATACTCTGCCTTCAGGAGGAGGCATCTTGGTACACTACCCAAGCAAATGCCCCCTCAAAAGCTCACACTGATTACGAATAATCCAACATCCAGAATATCAGATCATAAAAGGCCATCGCGCTCCGCGCAAAGTCAGTCCTCTGGCTACACACGGAGTACGGGACCCTGCCCATACTCCGCTCTCAGGAGGAGGCATCTTGGTACACTACCCAAGCAAATGCGTCCTCGCATCACATCAGAATCAGATAAGGCTCCGCAGGTCTCGCCCTCGTGGTCTCAAGTCTCGCCTGCGCGAGGTCTCGCCCTCACGGCCTCACAGCTCGCCCTCGCGAGGTCTCACCCTCGCGGTCTCGAGTCTCGCCTGCGAGAGGTCTCGTCCTCACGGTCTCAAAGCTCGCCTTCGCGAGGTCTCATCCTCGCGGTCAGCCTCGCCTGCGCGAGGTCTCACCCTCGCAGGTCCTACAGCTCACCTTCGCGAGGTCTCGCCCTCGCGGTCACAAGTCTCTTAGGCCTTCGCAGGTCTCGCCCTCGCCAGATCTCAGGTCTCGCCTTCGCGAGGTCTCACCCTCGCGGTCTCAAGTCTCGCCTACGTGAGGTCTTGCCCTCGCAGTCTCAACTCGCCTTCGTGAGGTCTCTCATGCCTATACTGGCCCCACCAGACAAGGCCCTTGCACTCACGGTTCGTGCAACCCTTACCTTTATTGGCTTCGCTTTATCTGGGCCTTCGCCCCTTGCTGACTACATGCTCAACTAAGGAAAGACCACATGGTCATCTGACATTAAGCAACCAATAGGGAGGTCAGCACGAGCCTGAGTGATCTTCACCAGATTCGCACGCTAGACATCCTCTGACAAACGAATCGACTAAGGCGGTTTGTTGAGATATTCATCATCACAGCCGCCTTATCTCAAACAGCCTGACTAAAGGCTTCAACTGGGGGAGGCTTCTCCTGACATCACCCTATAAATAGGGTGATGTCCACCTTGAAACGGGTAAGCTACTTCACGCCCCCACTCCTCTCTTGCTACTCCTGAGTGCTCTCTTTATATTTTACAGATCACTCTGAACAGCAAGCTTCGAGTCCTCAAGAACACAACACCATCAACAAATCATCTGGGAGTCCGGACCTGCAAAGGAACGAGACTATCAAATCGGCCATACTTTAAAAGTGCCTTTTCGTTTCCGCGGGCTTATAAAAGCGTGTCTGAGAAGATGAAACTATTCATCTTTTAGTTTCGCCTTCCTTTGCTTTCGTTCTTCAGAGCTTCTTGCGCTAAAACTTCTTCTCAACCGTTTTGAGTGGTCGTTCTGTGAGGCCAAGTCTTTTAGTTTGTGATTTCAGTTGCCGGAGCACTCGTCGTTTGATCGTCTTTCTGCTTCCCCAACCGGTTTTGTAAGCAGGTACGCTTTTTGGCTTTGTGCGCAGTGAGTGCTCGATGAAATGTCTCTGTTGGATTCTTTCTATTTATACGTCTGTTGCCCAACTTTTGCAGGAATGGAGTCCAAGGAAGCCGTTTATCCGGTGATTTCTCCCGTGGAGAAGACCACGGTGAGCACTGACAAGATTCACTAGGAAATGGTGAAAGCCTTCTTCCCAGAGGAGAAGGTGTTGGTGTATACAGCCCGTTCGGTCGCCTACCGGGCGTTGGGTATGCCTACCGGGAGTTGTGCACGGAGTGGGAGTTGCCACCGTCGCAACTGACCCCCAACACATTCCTGCATATCGCGGGCTTTACTGTTGCCTGCCGGATGGCCGGGGTGAAACCATTTGCCGACGTGTTCCAGCGTTTCTACAGGCTGGAGTTGCGTAGTGGGAGCGCCTTCTTCCATGTGACCCCCATAAACATTGGGGGGAACCACTCCATATCCTTCATCGTATCTCGAAGGTCCTACCACTCGTGGCATGGATCTTTCTTCTTCGTGCCTCGTGACAATGCTTGGGACTTCCTAGTGGCGAGGACCAGGCGAGTAGTGCAAAGTATCTCGCGAAGGTGTTACGGTCACCTCGAGCGGGTTGCGACCGGGTGACCCGAGGCTTCGGTTTTGGCCTGCGGGGATCGGGCTTTTGGGGGTCAGATGGCTTCTGAGCCTTGTTCAAGAATCTTTTTGACAAGCCCTTGTTTATTTGTGGTTGTAAGTGTCCTCCCAAAGGGGACATGGTCCTCTCCCAAAGGATTTGTGGTACTAAGTGTTCTCCTGAAGAGGCCATGGGTCCTCTCCCAAAGGGGACATGGTCCTCTCCCAAAGGAGACATGGTCCTCTCCCATAGGTGACATGGCCCTCTCCCGAAGGGGGCCGGGACTTGTCTCGGGGCGTACAGCGGGCTCGGTAGCGCTCCCGGGACCTCGGATTGGGAAACCGTTTGCGGATTTGGAATCGTGGGAACGTCCCGGAGCTTTTTACGCTATAAAATATTTTGGGGTGGGACGTTCGCTGAAGAGGCCATGGGTCCTCTCCCGAAGAGAGCATGGGTCCTCTCCCCCTCTCCCGAGGAAGGCATGGGTCCTCTCCCGAAGAGGCCATGGGCCTTCTCCCGAAGAGGGCATGACTTAGCCAAATTTCATGGGTTCTCCCAAAGAAGGCATGGGTCCTCTCTCGAAGAGGGCATGAGTCCTCTCCCGAAGAGGGCATGAGTCCTCTCCCGAAGAGGGCATGACTTAGCCAAATTTCGGGGGTTCTCCCGAAGAGGGCATGACTTAGACAAATTTCAGATTTTTGTTGGAGAAGGGTGAGTCATAAGTGTTGACCAAAGGGAAAGGACACTTGTCATGTGCATATTAAAGATGGAAAGGAAAGAGGTTTAAAAGGAAGAAATGGTTTATGAAAACCATTTACGTTCTTCTTCTTCTTCGTTCACGTCTCCATTGCCGCCATAGCCTCCATCTTCTCCAAGCTTTGGGTTCTTCATCTCTTGGCTGAAATCAACAAGGAATTGGACTCCATAATTGGTAAGCTTCCTCTCTTCATCTCCTTACAAATTGGAAAGCATGTTCTTGGTGGAAAAAGAGAGAGAAATCCGAATTTGATGTTACTCTTAGCTATGTGTTTGGATGATCTTCTTCCTCCCATCTTTTAGTATGTTGTTCTTGGGTAGGAAGGGAGTAAGAATCAAGTGTTAAACTTTGGAAAAACTCCATGGATGGAAAAACCCAAGGGAGGCCGAAATTATGCTTGATTTTCCAAAATGTTGTAGACTTGTGTTCTTGAATCATGCTTGGGATATGTTGTTCCTTGCATGATTCTAAGACTATCTATGGATTCAATTTGATAGAAAGCATGCTAGGGAAGAAACCCCCTTTTGGCCGAAAATGTGGGTTAGCATTTGTGAATGTTCTTGGTTGTTAAAGGTGAAATTGGTTAGCATTCTTGCTTAGGAAGTGTAATTGGTGGTTAAAGTGAATGCTTGGAACCTTGAATGGATTGAATTGGAAGTTGGGTAAAAAGTTGGCAAAGGGCCGAAACTTAAAGTGAATCTTTATCTATGTTGGTGTTGTGTTTTGGTTGAATTGGATGGTAATTTGGTATTGTGAATGGAATTAGGTGAGAAATGGTATTTGAAACGTCGTTTTCAGATGTTGGGTGCAAAAGTTACTTTTGTGCGGGATTTTGGGAAAAATGTCTGGAAAGTGGGGTTTAAAGGTTGGAATATGGTTGTGGGTGTATGATTAACAATGTTCTAGCTCGGTTCGTAAAACCGAGCTTTCTGTGGATTTTTGCGGGAAAGTGCGGGAATGTGCGGGATTGGTTCTGGGGGTCTAATTTGATGAGTTCTGATTAGTTTATGGTTGTTCAGCTTGTTTCAGCTTTGGTAGAGTGGTGCGGGACCATAAAGGTCAAGTTTTACTTTTCGGGCCGGGAGCTGGGATTTCCCGGGATTTGTACTGCGGGGCAGCTTTTCTGAGGTAAGGGCTCAACTTCTCTCGTTATGCATTCTGGGAGTATTTGCATGTATATCGGGTTTAGTTGAGGCGGGTTCCGGGTGAGGGCGGTGGTTCGGTGACCCCGAGACCCGTCATAGGGTAAGATGCATGTTTGTTCTGTCTCAAGGCCCGGATGGTCTTGGAGACCCCGGGTTCTTATTCATATTCTATTATATATATCCGCCTTAGGTGCCGATTTTCGTTTATATTTACATATATACGTTACATTACGTGACGAGACCCGAGATGGTCTTTAAGACCACGGGTGCTCCATGGTTTGGTTGGTTATGTCCGCACTGGTATCCGCACGGGTGCCGATATACTTCTGTGACCCTACGACAGTTTGGGGATCGCGACCCCAGCCGGTACCGTGCTTCTGTATATTTCTGACCTCTTGGAGAGGGCTGTCGTTCTGCGATATTATAAGGGTCAGCGGTTGGACCGCATGTGATGGGATTCCGGCTCACCTTGTTATTTATGTTTGTGTATGTATATATATATACACTTGTGCTATTCTGTTTTGCAGGTTCTGCTTACTACCGCTTAAGCAAGCGGTATCTTACCTCAGCCCTTACTGGGTCCTTCCGAGGACTCACCCTTTTATTTGTTTACCATCTTTCAGGCCGTTCTGGCAAGCAACCAGCGGAGTAGAGATCCGCGGTGCTTCCTGACTTTTTGGGTTCTGTAGCAGCAGCAGTACCACGTGCGGGAATCCTTGAGCGAGAGGCTTCTGATTCCGCACTTAGGTATTTATAGGATTTTGTTTGGTGGCTCTGTAGTTGTAGCTGCATGCATGTATTTAAGATCATGAGTTTGTATATATTATATGATCGGATATATACTCTGCCTTTGTTGTCTTCTGAGTCGAGGGCGGAGCCCCGACTTGCCTATTTTGGATTTGTTATGAAATGAATTCAGTGCTTCTGTGGTTGTTGCGATGAGCAATGTTTGGTATACCATGAACTGCTTGGTTGGTAAAATGTCGAGTTATCTTGTATACTTGCCATGTATGGGTTTTTGTAGGTTGCTTGTCATTGTTCGACTATTCCGCTTTTTGAGCAAAACGCTCCGTTGCCGCGCTTTTCGCCGTAATTTCCGGTTCCGACGTCGCGGCCGGCTCCGCCTCCGCAACCGGGCGGGGTGGTCGTGACAGAGGTAAAGTATGAGTGGTTCAGCATGAGTGGTGGAAGGCAAGTATGCAAGTCCAGAAGTGGACTTTTGGAGCAAGTTACGCTAGTTCATGGGTAAGTTCTGTGAGAAGTGACTTCGATGTACAAGCCACGGTTCCACGTTTCATTCTAGGGCGGTTCGGTACGGAACCTGATAAACTCTTTACTAGCTAGAACCACTTTGGAATGGATGTGGAGCAGCGGGCGGTACTTTGGAGTACTCTGGAAGGTTTGGGGTACTCCGGACAGGTTTTGGGTTGTGGAGGTGCAGAGCTCGAGTGTGGACTTCGGCATAATCCGGGTACCTTTATATTATTGGGTGTGATATGATATAATTCTGTGTTATGAACATGAACTGATTCTGTGTTTAAGGTTGAGAATTGTTTGAGTGATTCTGAAAAGAATCCTTGCATCATGCATTGCATTACACTACAGAGCCTTAGATTACTGCTGCTGCTTTTATTAGAGGGAGAGAGAGTTAACTGTCGGATTATTTGGTTTTGGGTTGGAATGGTTTCAGGTATGGTTACCACACGCCGACAGCGTGAGCATATTCCGGAGGGTCGGGATCGGGATCCCTCACCTCCGAGCTTTAGAAGACGGGTTCAGAGGAACCCCAGACCTGAACAACCACACTCACCCCCCCCAAGTGTTCAGCAGTTAGAGGGACCCATTCCTGATGTGATACAGGTATTGGGTCAGGTACAACAGTTGCTGGGTACCTTTGTACCGCAGCAGGCACGGGGAGGTCCGGTTAGGCCACAGTAGAGGCATTCGGATCGGGAGGTGGGCAGTAGCCACCTCAGTGTTCAGGATCAGCAGGAGAGTGATTCTGAGGAGGGCGATCAATTTGATACTGGGATTTCTCGTCGGTCCCACCAACGACGGGAAGAGCAGAGACGTCAGTCTGATGAGGTCAGACTCTTGGAGAGGTTCTAGCGTTTGAACCCCCCGAGGTTCAAAGGCCGAGGAGGGCCTGAGGCGGCAGAGACCTGGTTTGCTGGAGTTGATAAGCTCCTTGGGAGGTTACACCTTCCATCTGAGGTTAAGGTCTCTTTGGCGACGTTTAATCTGCAGGATAGTGCAGATCACTGGTGGAGGAGCCTGCAGGGCCGTTAGAGAGCCAATGCAGCATGGGACGGAGGACAGGATCTGGACCTTACCTGGGAGCAGTTTGCCTACTACTTTCATCAGCAGTATATTAGGGATGCCGTTAGGGATCTCCGACAGTCGCAGTTTGACGATTTGGTGCAGGGCACCATGACTGTTGGAGAGTATGAGCGGGAGTTCAACCGGCTGGTTCGCTACTCTGCACAGCAGGGTTCAGTGAGGTCTACGGGAAGGTCAGGCAGGACTGGACAGAGCAGTAGGGGTAGCAGGGTGGCGTCTGTAGCACCGGCTTGTGCGAGTTGTGGCGGGCACCACCCCGGCCGGCCATGCTATAGGCAGGCAGGGCAGTGCCTGCGATGCGGGGCTAGTGATCATTGGATTCGGGATTGTCCTCTGACACTGGGACAGGGATCCAGCAGTGCTACTCGTCCGCAGTCTCGGTTCCAGCCCAACGCACCCCGGGGGCGCGGTTCACAGCGGGGCGTTCCGAGACCACCGCAGCCGAGACGTCCGTTTCAGCCACCCCCTCCGCCACAGCAGCCCGGAGCAGGACGGGTGTTCCAGATTAAGCGGGGAGAGACATCGCAGCGTGGGCCTCCACCACAGCAGCCCGGAGCAGGTCGGGTGTTCCAGATTGAGCAAGGAGAGACATCGCAGCGTGGAGCACTCCAAGGTACTTTATTTCTGAACGATACATCTGTGCGTGTACTATTTGATACTGGAGCATCTGTTTCGATTGTGGCACAGAAGTGTGTCGAGTCTCTCCACTTGGTTACCAGTGGGCTTCCGAGCGTCTTCATGGTGAAGACGGCTGGGAGTCAGTTTTTGCTCTCCAATGAGATGGTACACTACCCAAGCAAACGCGTCCTCGCGTCGCATCAGAATCATACAAGGCCTTTTGGGCAAGGTCTCATCCTTGTGGTCTCCAGTATCGCCTGCGCAAGATCTCACCCTTGTGGTCTCCAGTATCGCCTGCGCAAGGTCTCACCCTTGTGGTCTCCAGTATCGCCGTCGCAAGGTCTCACCCTTGCGGTCTCCAGTCTCGCCTTCGCGAGGTCTCCAGTCTCACCTGCGCGAGGCCTTACCCTCGCAGGCTTTAAGCCTCGTCTTGGCGATGTCTCACACTCGCCTTCGCATCTCTTAGGCCTGCGTAGGTGGCCCTCGCGGTCTCAGGTATCGCCCGTGCGATCTCACTCGCTTTCGCGGGTCTTACTCCCACAGCCTCAACCCGCCTTCGCGAAGACTCTCTCGCCTATACTGGGCTCGCCCAGATAAGGCCCTTATACTCAGGTTCGTGCGACCCTCACTCCTTATTTGGCTATATTCTATCTCGGGCCTTCGCCTGCAGGCCTTTACCCGCCACTTGCTCCACTTGGAGATAGACCACTTGGTCATCTGACATCAATTAGCCAATGAGGAGGCCAACACGAGCCTGAGTGATCTTCACCAGATTTGTACACCAAACATTTCCCTTACAGGTGAATCTTCTAAGGCGGTTTGCTGAAATCTTCATCATCACAGCCGCCTTATCTCCAATCAATCTGACACAGACTTATCTCCTTACATCTGACAGACTTGTCAGTCTTGTCTCACAGCCTGTCCAAGGCTTCAACTGGGGGAGGCTCTTCTCCTGGCATCTCCCTATAAATAGGGGGATGTCCACCTTAAACTGGGTAAGCTTCTACACGCCCCCCACTCCTCTCTTGCTACTTCTGAGTATTCTCCTTATCTTTTACAGATTACTCTGAACAGCAAGCTTTGTCACCCCACCGCCCCCGGAACTGGCGGAAGCATCTTTCTTGCAGAGGTTGGAGGTATCGGCGGCGGGTGATCGCAGAATTTTCTCTTAAAAGGGTTTGGTCCAAAAAAACCATCCCTTAAAACGTTATCTTTCGGTTTTAAGGTTGTTACGTGTTTGCAGATTTTTACGACGTCTTACAAGTCCTAAACCCGCACCCGAGACACGTTAGTGGTTCTTACAGTATATCGCGCGCGCAGAAAACTTAAGCAGAATACAGATAATACAGGCAGAAGGAGTTCCGCCCTCTGCGTAGGGTCGGAAACTCCCACGAATAAACTATACAGACCAAAAATCCGAATGCAGAGATAACTAATATGCATACTACGCCTACAGAGCCGAGCCATACGACGGAATTATACTTCGCCAAACAAAACTGTTGCTGCTAAACATACAAATGAGAAATAACGCCGACAACACAGATAGTCCAAACGCAGATCACGTAATGGATCTAACGAGAAAACCTCCGCACATAAGCAGATAAATACCTCGAATGCATGTAATGCGAACTAACACCGCGGGATGTCTACTCCGCAGGTCGTTTGCCCAGATCCCCTGAAAATGTTATATGTGGGGAGTGAGTTCTCGAAAGAACCCGAAGGGGGTAGGTACGAAACGGTCAAAACAAAACTTTAAAAACATTTTTGCCTGCACAAAAGGGTTAGCATGCAATGATCTAGCAGATATCCCAATCCTAAAAAGTATTATGATATGCAGAGTCATGATGCTCAGAAGTCCCGTCGGACTGTGTTAACGACCATGGTTGGCATACCAGAATCACTGGCGTTCCCATCAGTCGATAACAGGTGGTACATAACCCATACAGGTGGTCCCCGACCACTGACAGCACCCTACGGCGGCTTGTTAAGCTCACGCCGATTATCGGGATCAGAGCGCATGGTACCAGCGAAGGGGCGTACGTCCCCTAACTGTCACAGAAATGGCCTAAGCCGGTACAGAACATATAACGGGTCCGTTGTCGACCCCCGATATGTAGATCCGATATAGCAGAAGTCCAGAAATAATAACGAAATGGGTCCGTCTGCCGACCCCCGATATGCATATAGTCCGTAAATAAAAACCCCGCAAACCACTACGTACCTTGTGACTAGCCCCGGAGTCACCGGGCCCCACCCTCGACTCCGAGTACTAGCCCTTAACTAACCTAATACACATAAATGCGCATTAAGAAAGTTAAACCCCTTACCTCGATGTAAATCGGATATCTACCGTGGCCCCCGACGCACAAGCAAAGATCCCGGAAGACGCAGATTTAATCTGCCAGAATCAGAGACATACAAATAACTTTAGTTATTTCACTAAAGTTTCAAGTGTTGGAAATTTATTCTTAATTACAACCTAAGTCCTCGAACTTTTCAGAACTTGCAAAAGTACCCCAATTTTCACAATTCTAGCGACTTCCTTCCATTTTTACCAAGTTTACACTTTTACCCAAACTTTTCCATATTTTACACTTTGGTCCTCCAATTTCCATAAAAAGGTCAACTTTACCCGGTTTGGTCAACTTGGTCAAAAAGTCAACCTTTATCCATTATTTCCCAAATTTCGACCCAAGCCCATATTTTCGGCCCAACTTCCATCTCAACCCAAATCTTTTCTAAACTTCACACTTTAGTCACTTTCTTTTAATCCTTCATGTTAAACCATTTTTAATATGTTTTAACCAACTTTTCATCACCAAAAACACTATTCATAGCAAACATAACTTTCTTCCAAATCCTTGATTTTCGGTTTTCCATCCAATCTTCACCCAAACTTTAAAACTTAACACTTCCATTTTTCAACACTTTAACACTTAAATCTTCAAAAAACATCATCAACACACATGCTCATAATTTCGGCCTTAAGCATAACAACAAGAATCTCATGCTTTCTCATGCTCAACTCATCACAACATACTTTCTTCATAAACATGCTTCTAAATCTTTCCATAAACTCAAAGATCACCTTACCTTTGCAAGATGACTTGAGAGATTGTCCAAATCTCTTCTCAAAATTTCGGCCAACCTAAGAAAAGAGGGAAAGATTGGTTATTTTCAAAGTTCTTTTCCATAGAACTTAACCACACAACTAAGTAGTACCCTTACCACTTAAATCTCTTCAAGAACTTGATGTTTGTACACTTGATCCTTGATGAACACTTGAAGAAAATCCCTTCCAAGAAGCCCCTCTAAAATCGGCCTTGACAAGAAAAGAAGGAAAGAACTAGTGCTTGAAGTTGAACGCTAATCATCTTTGATTAGTGATGAACAAACACCATTACCTTGCTTAATCTTCCTTGATTAAGGATCTAGGAGAGGATTAGTTCTTGATTAGTGAAGAACACTCAAGAACACTTGAAGAACACTCAAGAACACAAGCAAAGTTCATGAGGAGAGAGAGAGAAAGCTTTCTTTCAATTTTTCAAGACTTGAATTTTGGGAAAGAAATGAAAATGAAATATTAGCCAAAAAGAGAGAGGGAATTTCAGCCAAATGGAGAGGGAAGAGAGAGATGTGTGATTATGACACAAGCATGGTGAATGTGTAAGAGAGGTATGGGCATAAGGTAGGGTTTCTACTCCATCTTCCATTATTGCCTCTTTTTCTTCATATTTCTTTCCTTTTAATACTTTTCCCATAATAAAAACATAAATGGGTTATCAAAATCTGAAAAATAGAAGTCTCAAATGGGCTTAAATCCCAAGAATTTTCGGCAGCCCAAAGATAGCCCAACTCCATTCTTCTTAAACCTTCTCCATTTACACATGGCAGATTTTGTACCAACTTGTAAAATAAACTTCACCAGACCACCAGCCCTAAAATCATGAAAATGTACATGAAGGTAGCCCGGTGTGTCTAGTTTAAGTAGAAATTTACAGATCTTGATTTGGATTCCTGTAAAATTTACTAATAATGTTTGACTGAACACTGGTCAAAAAGAAGCGGCATCGTTACGTAACGCCAGCCTTCCTCAGAGGCTTGCGCCCCTGCTTCACCTTGGGCTTGGATCTCACCAAGCTTCTCCATCAGTCGAGGCATCCGCCCAGGGATGGGCACCTTGATGGAGGAAGAGGACTCATGATCCTCATCTTCGAAGGGAGGAAGGCCCAAAGCCTTCTCCATCTCCCAGACTGAGGCCACCGCCTTCTCAAGGTCAGTGGCAACCTCCAGGCGTGCCTTCATGGCAGCCTCGGTAGCAAGCCTGCCCTACTCTACCTTCTTCTCTACCAACTGGGCCTGGGCAATGGCACGGCGCTCCACTTCCTTGGTCGCAGCCCTCGCTTGCTCAACTTCAGCTTTCGCTGCCAGAAGGGACTCCTTCAGGACAGCAGCCTCGATCTGCAGGGCTTCCAATCCTGCTGCCTGCCGAAGGAAGTGTTGCTTGAACGTATCAATCAAGCTGGCCTGCTCCCATCGGTACAGCCTGCTGGTCGTCCGCTCCTTGTTGGCAATATCACACCAACTCTCCAGTTGGGCCACACGCTTGGCATGCTCCTCTTGGAGCTCCTTCTCCCTTTCTTTTGGAGGCCTCCAGCTCCCTCCTGAGAGAGGCAATCTCTGTTACCTGGGTGTCGTCCCGTTTGTTGGCATACTTCAGGAAGTCATGCCACTGCTCCATTGCAGCATATCCTTTGACGGCAGCCTGCATCCAGGTTTATTCAGACAAAGGCAGAAAGAGGGCAAGCTGAACTCATATATAAAGACCAGAAGTTGTCTTACCTGCAGGCTCTGTTGAGCTGCTTCCCTCATGAACTCCGCAGGAGAGTCCAAGCTCCGCTCTGTCACCTCCCTATCATAGGGGGTGCGCAGCCCCTCCAGGCAGGATAGGAGGGTTTGCTCCCCTCCCCTTAGCAGTGAACTGCTGTTCCTGAGAAGGAAGACCGGGTCCCACGCATCGCGCAGGAGCTTCCCTTGCTCCCTGTACACCCTGGCCCTGGCCTCATGCCTTTTGACCCTCAGGGTGTCCGGCTCCTCAGACCACTTGGGGACTGACTTGGCAGCGACACGCCTTCGCTCCAAGAAGTGGGACCACACCCCAGCCTCCTCAAGGACCTCGGTTCTGGTCCCCAGGTCTGCAGGGACCTCTGTCATAGTCCCTTGATCCACTGGGACCTCGCGAGGGCCAAGCTCTTGCCCAGAAGGCCCCGCACCTACAAGGGTTGCAGATATCAGTACAGCTGAGAAAGCTGAAGTACAAACTCGAAACAAGAAAGGCACACTATCAAACAAATAACTTACCAGCAAAAGGACGCCCCCATCCACTGACTTCCAGCTGGCTGCTGGAAGGTTGAGCTATCTCCCAACCACTTGTCCTCGCAGAGGACCGTGCTACCAGACCCCCCTCCTCTGGGGCCTCACTATCAGAAGAGGAAGAAGTCTCCTCAATCCTCAGGATCCTCTTCCCCTTTGCCGCAAGGGCCTTCTCCCTAGAAGGAGACACTTCAGGGATCTCCTCCCTTGAAGAGGTTGCTGCAGGGGCCTCCTCCCTGGCAATAGTGGCTTCCACCTCCTCCTCCACAGGAGTGACCATGGCCTCCTGCTGGCCAGAACTGCCAATGGCCTTAGCAGCCATCCTACCTTTCCTCCTCATGGAGATCAGGATCTCCCCTGCTGACATCTTCCCCTTGGGAGGAGGCACTTTCCCTCTGGTAAGGATCTCCGCCGCGACCACATGCCCAGGCAAGTCTTCGCCCTGGGCTGGAGAGGGGCTCGCAAAGAGCCCAGACACAAAGGCTTCAGCAGCAGCCTCCTCAAGGGAGATTGGCTGCACCACTGATATGGGCACAGCCTCTATGGGAGCAGCGCTGCCTGCCTGCACTCCCTCTGAGCCCTCTGCAGAGGGCATGACCTCTTCAACAGTGGAAGGGACTTCCACCTCCACTCCCCTGGCCTCCTCAGCAGCAGGCTCTTCGGCCTCTCCCGCAACACTGGGGACCTCCCCCCAACAGGCTCTGCAGCCTCCTCAGTAGAAGGGACTGCTGCAGACCCCTCTGCTTCAACAGGCCCCTTGGCCTCTCCAGCCGGCCTCGCCGCATCTTCAGTAGAGGGGACCGCTGCAGATCCCCTCGCCTCAACAGGCCCCCTGGCCTCCTCAACAGCAATAGGGGCACTCCCCTCTCCAGGCTGCGCTGCACTGGCAGCCACTCTCCTCTTTTTTCCTTGAGGGAGCACCGATGGCTTAGTGCCAGCCCTCTTCTTCTGCGGCTTAGGGGTAATGCGCCCCAACGCCTTGACAGCCCCAGCAGGGGCATCCTTCGCAAATGCACATGCCAGTGCACTTGTTGGGCAATGCGCATAGACGCTCTCTTGCCCGGCCTTCGCCGAGACTCCATAGAAGCATCTACAAGCAAAAGAAAGCTTGAGACCAGGTTTTACTAAAGCCTCTTACACTTATGCATTACACTTATATATGCAAAACATACCTTTGGGCCTGCCAGGCGCCGCGTAAGAGAGTCTACCGCCATCCCACGGTGGGCGGGGGCCCATCCCTCGTATGGCGGAGGCACCTCAGGGTCCAGCACGAAGCCCGTGCTGATCCCAGCCCACCTCAGAGTGGTCTCATCCAGTTGGGCAGCCGAGAAAGGGAAGAGCTCGTCACAAGCGCTCCTTGAAAAAACGTCATCCAACCACCCCAGTAGTTGGATGTATGCCCGCCACCGCACTCCTTCAGAAGACAATTCAGGCCTCCGCGCGATGCTGTGCACGGGTAGCTGCGTCCTCGCGCAGGGAAAGTCCCATGAGTTGTCACGGGGCAGGAAGAAGAAGGACCCGTGCCAGTTGTGGTAGGATTTGGGCGAGGCAGTGAAGGAAATGGAATGGTTGCCTCCGACGTTTATGGGAGTGACGTAGAAAAACGCACTCCCACTCCTCAGCTCCAGCCGGTAGAAACGGTTGAAGACGTCAGCGAAGGGCTTCACGCCGGCCATATGGCAGGCAACAATGAAACCTGCTATGGTTAGAAAGGTGTTGGGTGCCAACTGTGTTGGTGGCATCCCCCAATCGGCGCACAAATCTTGCACCAGTTGCGGAAGGGGAAAACGCAGCCCCGCCGCAAGCTGTGCCGTGAACAGGCACAGCACCCGGTTCTCCATGTTCTCCTCGGTGGCGGGCCAACCCATCGCCCGGCAGACGCCCGAGCGGGATGAGTACACCGGCACTTTCTTCACAGGCCAGAAGGCCTCCACCAAATCCTGATGGATTTTCTCAAACTTCACCGTGGTCTTCTCCACGGGGGCGAGCACTGGACGAACGGCCTCTTTGGATTCCATCTCTGCAAAAAAGAAACCGAGCAACAAGCATATAAATCGAAACGGCCTAAAAGAGGCATTTCGTCAAGCACTCAGTGTGCTCAGAAAAACTTGAAGCACTCACTGTGCTGGAGAGCGAGATCTTACCTGACTCGTTTCCGGTAGGAAAAGTGGAAAGGACAGTCGACAAGTGAACAGATGAACGGCAAAATCTCGGGCGAAAAGTAGAGAACCACCGCAAGAAAGCTCTCAACTGCCGATAAACGGTTCAAGAACGCAAGAATGCGAAATACGCTGCTCAGTGCGAAAGCAAGGAAATGCGAGAATGAAGATGAAAAGCTTCAATCTTCTCGAGTACGCTTTTATAAGCCCGCCAAAATGAAAAAACGCTTTTAAGCGTAATTGGCTCCTGAGGCGCCACGTGCCAACATCTAGCGGTTAGTAAACCCCTCACCTTCCGTGTGGAAATGAAGAAACGCTTTTCAAAAGCGTAATCGACTCCTGAGGCGCCACGTGCCGCGCCCCGTAACGGTTAGTAAACCTCCCATCTCCCATTATCTCTCCTGCTTTAAATGCTGAAGGGACCCTTCACTGCCGATTGCACCCAAACGGTCCGCAAACGGCCTGAGCGCCTTCGCCAGCTCCAAAGATTTGGAATATGAACAGAGTACGGGGCCCTGCCCATACTCTGCCTTCAGGAGGAGGCATCTTGGTACACTACCCAAGCGAATGCCCCCTCAAAAACTCACAAGGATCATGAAGGATCCAACACGAACTATCGGATCATAAAAGGTCTTCACTTGTGGCTACTACATCAGTTCTCAGCAAAAGTACTTTAAAAAAACGGAGTACAGGACCCTGCCCATACTCCGCTCTCAGGAGGAGGCATCTTGGTACACTACCCAAGCAAACGCGTCCTCGCGTCGCATCAGAATCATACAAGGCCTCTTGAAAAGGTCTCACCCTTGTGGTCTCCAATATAGCCTACGCAAGGTCTCACCCTTGTGGTCTCCAGTATCGCCTTCGCAAGGTCTCACCCTTGTGGTCTCCAGTCTCGCCTTCGCGAGGTCTCCAGTCTCGCCTTCGCGGGTCTCCAGTCTCACCTGCGCGAGGTCTTGCCCTCGCGGGCCTCGAGTCTCGCCCGGGCGACGTCTCATACTCGCCTTCGCGTCTCTTGGGCCTGCGCGGGTCACCCTCGCGGTCTCAGGTATCGCCCATGCGATCTCACTCGCCTTCACGGGTCTTACTCCCGCAGCCTCAACTCGCCTTCGCGAGGACTCTCTTGCCTATGCTGGCCTCGCCCAGATAAGGCCCTTATACTCAGGTTCGTGCGACCCTCACTCCTTATTTGGCTATATTCTATCTGGGCCTTCGCCCCTTGCAGGCCTTCGCCTGCCACTTGCTCCACTTGGAGATAGACCACTTGGTCATCTGACATCAATCAGCCAATAAGGAGGCCAGCACGAGCCTGAGTGATCTTCACCAGATTTGTACGCCAAACATTCCCTTACCATTGAATCTTCTAAGGCGGTTTGCTGAGATCTTCATCATCACAGCCGCCTTATCTCCAATCAGTCTGACACAGACTTATCTCTCCAAATATGACAGACTTGTCAGTCCTGTCTCACAGCCTGTCCAAGGCTTCAACTGGGGGAGGCTCTTCTCCTGGACTCTCCCTATAAGTAGGGGGATGTCCACCTTAAAGTGGGTAAGCTACTACACGGCCCCCCACTCCTCTCTTGCTACTTCTGAGTATTCTCCTTATCTTTTACAGATTACTCTGAACAGCAAGCTTGGAGTCTCAAGAACACCATCTTCATCAACCATTCAACTGGGATTCCGCTCCTACTCCGGGAACGAGAATATCAAGCTAGAGAGATGTGTATCTGCTCTTAGTAGCTGATATGAGCTCAAGGAGCTCAATGGATGATTTAATATGTGTTTGACTTGCTTTAAGTGACCTTAGTACATATGTGTCTAGGCACCTTTTGGTGAAGAGACGTGTCTCTTGGCGGTAAGGTGCGTAAATTGGTGAAAAGGTGTCGAAGAGGGCCAAGCACACCTTCGGCTTAGGCCGAAGGGTGCGTAGCACCCACAGGTGCCGAAAGAGCACCCTAAGGGGGCCTTGCACCCATTCAGCCATAGGCCTAGGGGTGTGAGTGCCTCTTCGCCCTAGGTGCCTCTAGGCAAGGGGGTGCACCCCATGCCTTGCACCATTCGGCCAAAGGGACATGTCTCATGACCCATGGCCGAATGGGCAAGGGGCGTGGGTCACCTCCTTACCTCTTCACCATATTTGGATAATTAATTAATTAGTTAATTAATTTCCTATTAGACACAATTATTTATTTATTCCTTTTCTAATTAATTACTTAATTGAAAAGGCAAAGGCATGAGACATGTCTCATGGACCAAGGGGCATTGGTTACAGCCCTTGGCCATAGAGACATGTTACTTCGCAAATGAGGAGGCATTGTGCCCCCTCATTGGCAGCCCATCCTCCTCTATAAATAGAGGGAGTGTGGTGCCATTAATCTCATCCCTCAACCAGCATTGGTTCTCTCTTCTTTCTTCATACTTCCTCTTCCGAATTAGTTGGCATTCTAGGAGCATTGTGAGTGGAACTCACATTGGAGATAAATCATCTCCAAGCCGCCCTTAAGGTGTTCCCTGCCGAGTCTTCTACATCAGCAAGGAGCAAGAATCTCTAAGATTCTTAAGCTGCGTCCAGAAGCAAGGTTCATACTCTTAATCCTTTCTTCGGTATTATTAAATGCGAACATGAGAAGCATGTTAAAGACGATCTAAAATCAACAAATGGTATCAGAGCTTTCGGTTCTCTTTGTGATACATGCTTAGTTGTTCGTATGTGTTGTATGAAGTATGATACATGTTGGTTGAGGTTATTCGAAGGGGTTATAGTCGTTTGAATGGAAAAGGAAGCATGAATGTTATATGTGTTTTGAATCATGCTTGGATGTTGTATGATGAAAATGGATGTATAGCATGTTTACTTGCCTATTTGTTCCATGAATGATTAAATGAACCTAAAGAAAATGTGTGCCAAAGTTCTATATCACATTATACCTTGAGGTAATTGCCGGAATGTGCTCTGTCTAGGAGGTGGGTTTTAAGTGGGACCGTCTGTGACCCCTCCATCTTTCCTAGGAGCGCTCCTCTCGTGGTTCCTAAGGTCCATGTGTGAAAGACTTGGCATGCATGTGACATTTATTCTTTACCTAAATTAAGAATTTCAGCCCCTTGATAGTCTTAGTACGGTTTTGTACCACTATAATGGACTTGAGGGAATTGAAGCTTAAATTAAGTGAAGGAACATACGTCTATTGAAACAAGAGATTCTACCTTAAGATAGTTCAAGTACTTGTACGGTGAACTTGAAGGACTTGAAACTTGATTCAATTGATGAGACACTTCATTAAACTAAGGTCTCTAGGGACCTGTCAAGCTAATATAATGCTGTCTAAGGAAGTGGTACTTAAGTGAGACCGTTTGTGACTCCACCAATATTCCCGGGCATTGTATTAAGGAGACTTATGGGTGATGAGACTAAGGTTTAAATGAAGTGCTATGGTTGTTAAGATCACGAATGTGTGCGTGATTCAGGCCTTCTTGGAGGGTCAAGTAAAGTTATAAACTGATGTATGCTTGGTTGCCCATTGATTGATTGAATGTATAGGCTTATTAAGGGTATGTTCATAAAATGGCAAAGTTATGCTTAGGCGTTTCTGATCGGATGCTATATGCATACCTTTTGCTACATCTGGGTATAAACTAAGTTATTTCATGAACATATTGCTTGAATAAGTCTAATTGTGTGAATTGGAATCTAAAACATGTGAATTGCATATTTGTAGATGGCTACTAAGAACATAGTAGCAGAGTTGAACCGTGACCTCAAATTGGATGGTGAAAACTATCTAATTTGGCAGCAGAAGGTCAAGTTCATCTTAACTGAGCAAGAGACACTTGAGGTGCTCGACGCTGAGGTCAACCCCCCGGAGGAAGGGGGAAGTAGGGTGGCTTATGAAGCCTACCTTAAAAAGAACTCTATGTGTAGAGTCACACTCTTGTCCACAATGGTGGATGAGATCATGGTGGAGTTCTCCATGCTCCCCTCGGCCAAAGGCATCTGGGATGCTGTGAAGGCCAAGTATGGAGATGTTTCCGTGGAGAAACAACGCTCAATGATACTAAGGTTTGAGAACTATGGTAAACGAGCGGATCACACCATGAGTGCCCACCTTCGTGAGATGTCACGAATGATTCATCAGCTTAAACAAGCTGGGCACGACCTCACCGACGAGCAGCAGGTGCAAGCAATAATAAGGTCCTTACCTGATGAGGAGTGGCAGTTGATGAAGGTCAACTTACGCCACAACCCTCAGATTAAGACTTTTGATGACATCGCCCGTCACCTTTTACTTGAGGCTGAAGTAATTGCTCTCAAGGACCACTCCAAGGCATTTGTTGCCAATACCTCCGATAACTACTGGGGTAAAAAGAAGAAGTGGTTCAAGTGTGGGAAAAGGGCAACTTCAAAGGCAAGGGTAAGGGAAAAGGTAAAGGAAACGGGCCCGGGAAGAAGAAAAGGGACGTTTCGAAGCTCAAGTGCTTCAACTGTGGCAAGAAAGGACACTTTGCAAAAGATTGCAAAAGTGCACCTAAGGTACATTTTGAACCTTCTACTTCAATAGCACATGTGACGTCATGTACTATGCTAACTGAAAGCAATTCTTTGTGGATTGTAGACTCAGGAGCAACAGACCACGTAGCTCGGGATAAGTCCTGGTTTGTGGCATACCGCAAGCTCTCAAGAGGTGTGAAGCACGTCTAGGTGGGAAATGATGCAAAGTTAGAAGTAGTTGGAATAGGAACCTGTAAGGTTCCCTTGTGTAATAGATATTTGTATCTTGTGGACACATTATATGTACCTAATATATGTAGAAATTTAATTTCTATTTCGCCATGTTGCAGTACAATTATTGCTTTCAATTCTTTAATGATAGTGTAACTCTATTAAAGGATAATCAAGTTCTCACAAAATTCTTAGTTAATAATGGACTGTATGAGTTAAGGCCCGATGGCCATTCTGTTGCAACTCCTAGTTGCCACGTGACTAAAGTCATAGATCAAAATCTGTGGCATGAACGGTTGGGACATATAGGACAAGATAGGATGAATAAGTTAGCCAAAAGTGGCTTGCTTGAATCTTTGACCAAGGTTGTCCTACCAACTTGTCAACCTTGCTTAGAAGGCAAGGCAACGAGAAAGCCCTTTGGGAGGGCAACTAGGAGAACCGAGGCACTAAGTTTAGTCCATTCGATCTTTGTAGACCTATGAGAATTGAATCTAGAAATGGGTTCAAGTACTTCATCACTTTACCCACGTCTTCTTACTCAAAGCCAAGGCGATGATTTGTACACGAGGTGGTGAGTACAGTTCACTTGCATTCAAGGCCTTTTGTGAGTCAAAAGGCATTGCTAGAGAGTTCACCCTTTCTTGGACACCCCAGCAAAATGGTGTGTCCGAAAGAAAGAACCGAACTTTGATGGACATGGTACGTTCCATGATGGCTAAAGCCAACCTGGATGTGACCTATTGGAGTGATGTGCTGCTATGTGCGGTGCACATTCTCAATAGGGTACCTACCAAGGACATCGACTCCTCTCCATATGAGTTATGGATGAAGAGGACCCCGAACTTAAGCTACTTGCGGCCTTGGGGTTGCTTAGCTTACGTACATGTTCCCGACCATCCGTTGGGAAAATTGGGACCAAGAGGAAAGAAGTGTGCTTTTCTCATGTATTGTACGGAATCTAAGGGCTATGTGTTCTTGGATCTCAGTTTAAAGATGGGTTTTGTGTTTGATGCAAGAAACGCCAAGTTTGTGGATACTGAGTTTCCAAAAGTTGGAGTAAGTGATGATTTAGCCTAAATTGGCCCGATCCTAGAAGAAGGTCAACCCGGCACTTCACAAGTGCCGGTTACAAGGACTGTACCTACTCCAGAGGGAGTACCTCAATTGGAACAAGCTGAGGCTTCCCACAATGAGCCCATAAACATGGACTCAAATGAACAAAATTCTGAAACTGAGGGATCTGTTCAAGAGGGAGTTGAGGTACTTCAAGAGCCAACACCTCCACCCCAGTTGAGAAGATCAACTCGGGAGTCCAAAGCACCTAAAAGGTGGGGACTATCGGAAGGTGAGACATACTTGGTCTCGTGCGAGATCGATGAGCCAAGTAATGTCAAAGAAGCTCTTGATGGGGCACAGAGAGAAGAGTGGATAAAGGCAATTAATGATGAGTTGCATTCAATGCATGAAAACGAGGTATGGAAATTGTCTGATCTTCCTCGTGGCCGAAAAGCAATCAGCAATAAGTGGGTTCTTAAAATAAAGAAGAACTCTGATGGAAATATCGAAAGGTACAAGGGCCGGTTGGTGGCCAAAGGCTTTACATAGAAGGAAGGTGTTGATTTCAAAGACACTTTCTCTCCTGTTGTAAAGTTTAATTCCATCAGATTGTTGCTTGCGATAGTGGCAAACTTGGACCTTGAGTTGGATCAGATGGATGTGACCACAGCCTTCCTCAACGGTGAGTTGAGTGAAGAAATCTACATGAAACAACCCGAAGGGTTTGTACAAGTAGGTCAAGAAGACAAGGTATGTAGACTAAAGAAGTCTATATATGGTCTCAAACAAGCTTCAAGACAATGGTACTTGAAGTTTCATCATGCAGTCACAAGCTATGGGTTTGTGATGATGCATGAGGACCATTGTGAGTACTTGTTCTTCAAAGAGTCTAGTTTTGGCATTATGACATTATATGTCGATGACATTTTAATTGCAAATAGTAGCTTGGAGTTGCTGCTCGCCATCAAAGGATGGTTGTCCTCCACCTTCAAAATGAAGGACACAGGCGAAGCTTCTTATATCCTAGGTGTTAAGATACATCGAGACAGAAAGAAGCATATGTTAGGCCTTTCACAAGAGCTTTATATCGATAAAGTTCTTGAGAGGTTTAACTTGACCAACTCTAAGCCAATGAACACCCCACTTGCATATGGTTGCAAAATTGGAGAGGACTTATGTCCTAAGACTCCAAAAGAGAAGGAAGAAATGACTAAGATACATTACCTTAGTGCCATTAGTAGCCTTATGTACGCCATGATTTGTACACGGCTAGACATAAGTCAAGCGGTCGGTTTACTTGCTAGATATTCTTGAACCACGGCATGGAGCATTGGAAGAATGTCAAAAGGATTCTTAGATACCTTAAAGGTACTAAGGATTATTGGCTATGTTATCAAGGAAAAACCCTTGGTTTACGGCTATTCTGATGCCGATTGGGGAGGAGATAGAGATTCTAGCAAATCTACAAGTGGTTATATTTTCTTGCTAAATGGGGGCGCTACTACTTGGTGTAGTAAGAAACAAACCTGTACAGCCTTATCAACCATGGAGGCAGAATTCGTTTCTTGTGCCTCGGCTGTCCAGGAAGCCCTGTGGCTTGGTTATTTCCTTAAAAACTTGGAGTCAATGGTCAAAATAAGTAAGCCCATTACTATCTACAGTGATAGTATGGCAGCTATGGCCTACACCAAGGACCCCAAGTATCATGGAAAAACCAAACATATTAGCATGAAATATAATTTAGTTCGAGATGCAGTTGAAGATGGTGAAGTTAAAATTGAATACATCTCAACAGACATTATGGTGGCAGATCCTCTCACTAAGCCATTGCCACCCATTGTGTTTGCTCGTCATGTCCGAGCAATGGGTCTTAGGAGATTGTAAATATGCTAATTGTTGTATGACTTTCACCACTTTGGTGTCACACATGTATATATGTATAATGATGATAAATTAAGTAATTCTTTGATGTCATTTACTTAGTTCCATTATTAACACACTATGATCAAATGAACATGTCCACCATTGGCATTGAGAATCACTTTCTCACACCAAGTCATTCGCCCTTGATCTTAAGTAGACCAAGGATGAGACTACCAAAGACTCAAATAGTGTGTTGTTTCTTCAGGAAACATGTGACATGCAATGTTACTCTATTGAGTGGGAGTCATGTTACAACACATGACACTTTGGTATACTTTCATGTCGCCTTGATTTGAATGATCAAGATGAGGTGCTCTGCACTGATTTTGTATGACACTGATACATCCTAGCCTATGTGTGAGTGTAAGCTCGGGCTTGCACATAAATTTCATGGCTTGTGACATGTCCTCCTTTTATATGTTAGAAGGAGCACACTCTGAGGTGTTTTAAGAGGGACAAAAGACATACCCCTCATTTTAAGTGATATCACTCCAAGTGGGAGTGGTGTTTGTAAAACACCCTAAGAAATGTTAATAGAACCTTTGTGAGTATGTTGCAAAGATCCTACGACCATGAAATTCGACCAAAAGAAGAATTTAAGCACCGATGAGTTCAAGGCGGTCAGGACCAGATCGAGTTGCGAGTTACGGATCAGGTCCCTATAGTGGATTCGGAGGAGTGTTATAATCTGAACATGGCAGATACTCGGTTAGAGCTGGATAAGATTCCAGTTGTCCGGGAGTTTCCGCAGTATTTCCGGAGGATTTGCCCGAGATGCCACCAGAGCGGGAGATCATATTTGAGATCCATTTGCAACTGTGTTCCACTCCCATTTCCATTCCTCCTTATCGGATGCCGATAGTGGAGATGGTGGAGCTGAAGAAGCGATTGGAGGAAGCTGCAGGAGAAGGGCTTTATCCGTCGAGCACTTCACCGTGGGGTGCTCCAATTTTGTTTGTTAAGAAGAAGGATGGATCACTCAAATTGTGCATTGATTACAGATGGTTGAACGCCATTACCATTAAGAACAAGTACCCGTTGGCGAGGATCGGCGATCTCTTTGATCAGCCGAGAGGTGCGAAGATCTTTTGAAGATCGATCTGCGATCGGGGTATTTTCAGTTGTGTGTGAATGAGGAGGACATTCGAAGACTGCCTTCCATACACGGTATGGGCACTATGAGTATACGGTGATGCCATTTGGTTTGACCAACGCACCGGCAGCGTTCATGGATATGATGAACTGGGTGTTTCGGCCGTCTTTGGACTCCTTCGTGGTAGTGTTCATCGATGATATTCTGATCTACTCTCGGGATGAGGACTCACACAGCGAGCATTTGAGGATTGTTTTGCAAACACTTTGGGAAAACCAGCTTTACGCTAAGTTCTCAAATTGTGACTTTTGGATTCGAGAGGTGTCTTTTCTCGGACATATCATTGGTGAGCACGGTTTGGCGGTGGACTGCGAGAAGGTAAAGCGGTATAGGAGTGGAAGCAGCCAACCTCGGTACGGGAGATTAGCAGGCTACTATCGAAGGTTTGTGCCAGGGTTCTCCATTTTGGCTTCCCCACTTACGCAGTTGACCAAGAAGGGGCAGCCATTTGTGTGGACGGAGAAATGTGAGGAGAACTTCCAGGAGTTGAAGCGGCAGCTGACCTACGCGCCGATCTTGATCCTACCCGACCCGAGCCTACCTTATGTTATCTACATAGATGCATCTAGGTCAGGGTTGGGATGTGTGTTGATGCAAGGGCGAAATGTGATAGCTTATGGGTCGAGACAGCTTCGACCGCATGAGCAGAACTATCCGACACACGATCTGGAGTTGGCTGCAGTGATTTATGCGCTGAAGCAGTGGAGGCACTACTTACTCGGCAGCAAGTTTCAGATCTTCACGGATCACAAGAGTCTGAAATATCTGTTCACTCAGAAGGAGTTGAACATGAGGCAGCGTAGGTGGCTTGAGTACACCGTGGGCAAAGGCAATGCAGTTGCTAATGCTTTGAGTAGGAAGTATACCGGTGTGGTCAAGGGAGGCAGCGCTGAGGATTGGACTGAGGAGAATGACTTGGTGTGCCTTTGGCACAAGTGGGAGCGCTGGGAACACACTCAGGTATACACTTTGACCATTCATTCTGAATGGCTGGACAGGGTGCGTGAGGCACAAGGGAAGGATCCGGGTTTGAAGAAATTGTCCGAAGAAGACAAAGAGGCCCTACTACCGGCATTCCAGTACAGGCAAGGATTGCTGTACTTTGGGGATCGGTTATATGTGCTAGAGAATCAGACACTGCGGGATGAGATTTTGACAGAGGCACATTCGAGCCGCTTGAGTATACACCCCGGTACTGAGAAGATGTATCAGGATTTGCGTACCCACTTTTGGTGGCCAGGTATGCGGAGACACATTGCCACACATGTGTCTAGGTGTGCCACTTGTCAGCGGGTGAAGGTGGAGCATCAGAAACCGGCTGGGACGTTACAGACTTTGCCCATTCCGGTCAGGAAGTGGGGCAACATTACGATGGATTTTTTTGACCGCACTACCCCTGACCCGGTCTCACCACGATGCCATCTGGGTTATCGTGGACCGTTTCACGAAGTGTGCTCACTTTCTGCCAATTCGGATGACAGACTTCCTGGAGAAGCTTGCCCATCTGTACATCAGAGAGATTGTGCGGTTACATGGAGTACCATACTCCATTGTGTCTGATCGAGATCCACGCTTTACCGCACGGTTCTGGGGTGCCTTTCATAAGGCTTTGGGCACGCGACTCCATCTGAGTACAGCTTACCATCCCCAAACCGATGGACAATCGGAGTGGGTGATTCAGATTCTGGAGGATATGTTGCAGAGCTGTACGTTGGATTTCGAGGGAGATTGGGATAAGCAGTTGCCGTTAGTGGAGTTTTCGTATAACAATAGCTATCAGAGTACTATCGGCATGGCACCATTCGAGGCACTGTATGGGCGACGGTGCATGACACTGCACTGTTGGACTGAGGCATCTGTCAGGATTGAGCTGGGTCCCAAGCTTATTGAAGAGACCACAGCCAAGATCAAGACTATTCAGGCACGACTGAAAACCGCGAATGACCGTACCACCTCGTATGCGAACAAGCGTCGCAGAAATTTGGAGTTTGAGGTCGGCGACAGACTTTGGCTGAAGCTAGCACCGATTCGAGGGACAGTCAGATTTGGAAAACGGGGTAAGTTGGCCCCAAGGTATATCGGTCCCTACAAGATTCTGGAGCGAGTGGGAAGATTAGCCTACAGGTTAGCTTTACCTCCGAGTATGTCTGCGATGCACAACGTCTTTCATGTCAATATGTTGAAGAAGTGTATCCTGGATCCGGTGCAGACGTTTCCAGTGGAGGAGGTTCAGCTGGAACCTGATTTGTCATATCAGGAGGTACCGATAGCCTTGTTGGCTCGTGATACTCGTAAAAATTGATTCCCATGGTCAAGGTTCAGTGGTCACATCATTCAGACCGGGAAGCGACTTGGGAAACCGAGCAGGATATCATTGAACGTTACCCCGAGCAGTATCAGCGGTTAATACCCGTCTTGGAGGACCAAGAGTCCTAAGGGGGGAGGATGTTACAGTCACCCCGAGCGGGTTGCGACCGGGTGACCCGAGGCTTCGGTTTTGGCCTGCGGGGATCGGGCTTTTGGGGGTCAGATGGCTTCTGAGCCTTGTTCGAGAATCTTTTTGGCAAGCCCTTGTTTATTTGTGGTTGTAAGTGTCCTCCTGAAGAGGCCATGTGTTCTCCTGAAGAGGCCATGGGTCCTCTCCCAAAGGGGACATGGTCCTCTCCCATAGGGGACATGGTCCTCTCCAAAAGGGGACATGGTCCTCTCCCATAGGTGTCATGGCCCTCTCTCGAAGGGGGCCGGGACTTGTCTCGGGGCGTATAGCGGACTCGGTAGCGCTCCCGGGACCTCAGATTGGGAAACCATTTGCGGATTTGGAATCGTGGGAACGTCCCAGAACTTTTTACGCTATAAAATATTTTGGGGTGGGACGTTCGCTGAAGAGGCCATGGGTCCTCTCCCGAAGAGGGCATGGGTCCTCTCCCGAAGAAGGCATGACTTAGCCAAATTTCATAGGTTCTCCCGAAGAAGGCATGACTTAGCCAAATTTCATGGGTTCTCCCGAAGAAGGCATGGGTCCTCTCCCGAAGAGGGCATGGGTCCTCTCCCGAAGAGGGCATGACTTAGCCAAATTTGAGGGGTTCTCCCGAAGAAGGCATGACTTAGCCAAATTTCATGGGTTCTCCCGAAGAAGGCATGGGTCCTCTCCCGAAGAGGGCATGACTTAGCCAAATTTCAGGGGTTCTCCCGAAGAGGGCATGACTTAGACAAATTTCAGATTTTTGTTGGAGAAGGGTGAGTCATAAGTGTTGACCAAAGGGAAAGGACACTTGTCATGTGCATATTAAAGATGGAAAGGAAAGAGGTTTAAAAGGAAGAAATGGTTTATGAAAACCATTTACGTTCTTCTTCTTCTTCTTCGTTCACGTCTCCATTGCCGCCATAGCCTCCATCTTCTCCAAGCTTTGGGTTCTTCATCTCTTGGCTGAAATCAACAAGGAATTGGACTCCATAATTGGTAAGCTTCCTCTCTTCATCTCCTTACAAATTGGAAAGCATGTTCTTGGTGGAAAAAGAGAGAAATCCGAATTTGATGTTACTCTTAGCTATGTGTTTGGATGATCTTCTTCCTCCCATCTTTTAGTATGTTGTTCTTGGGTAGGAAGGGAGTAAGAATCAAGTGTTAAACTTTGGAAAAACTCCATGGATGGAAAAACCCAAGGAGGCCGAAATTATGCTTGATTTTCCAAAATGTTGTAGACTTGTGTTCTTGAATCATGCTTGGGATATGTTGTTCCTTGCATGATTCTAAGACTATCTATGGATTCAATTTGATAGAAAGCATGCTAGGGAAGAAACCCCCTTTTGGCCGAAAATGTGGGTTAGCATTTGTGAATGTTCTTGGTTGTTAAAGGTGAAATTGGTTAGCATTCTTGCTTAGGAAGTGTAATTGGTGGTTAAAGTGAATGCTTGGAACCTTGAATGGATTGAATTGGAAGTTGGGTAAAAAGTTGGCAAAGGGCCGAAACTTAAAGTGAATATTTATCTATGTTGGTGTTGTGTTTTGGTTGAATTGGATGGTAATTTGGTATTGTGAATGGAATTAGGTGAGAAATGGTATTTGAAACGTCGTTTTCGGATGTTGGGTGCAAAAGTTACTTTTGTGCGGGATTTCGGAAAAAATGTCTGGGAAGTGGGGTTTAAAGGTTGGAATATGGTTGTGGGTGTATGATTATCAATGTTCTAGCTCGGTTCGTAAAACCGAGCTTTCTGTGGATTTTTGCGGGAAAGTGCGGGATTGGTTCTGGGGGTCTAATTTGATGAGTTCTGATTAGTTTATGGTTATTCAGCTTGTTTCAGCTTTGGTAGAGTGGTGCGGGACCATAAAGGTCAAGTTTTACTTTTCGGGCCGGGAGCTGGGATTTCCCGGGATTTGTACTGCGGGGCAGCTTTTCTAAGGTAAGGGCTCAACTTCTCTCGTTATGCATTCTGGGAGTATTTGCATGTATATCGGGTTTAGTTGAGGCGGGTTCCGGGTGAGGGCGGTGGTTCGGTGACCCCGAGACCCGTCATAGGATAAGATGCATGTTTGTTCTGTCTCAAGGCCCGGATGGTCTTGGAGGCCCCGGGTTCATATTCTATACTATATATCCGCACTAGGTGCTGATATTTCTGTTTATATTTACATATATACGTTCTGTTCTGTGACGAGACCCGGGATGGTCTTTAAGACCACGGGTGCTCCATGGTTTGGTTGGTTATGTCCGCACTGGAGGGTGCCGACATTCTGTTTATATCCGCACTGGGGGTGCCGATAAACTTCTGAGACCCTACGACAGTTTGGGGATCGCGACCCCAGCCGGTACTGTGCTTCTGTATATTTCTGACCTTTTGAGGAGGGCTGTCGTTCTGCTATATTATAAGGGTCAGCGGTTGGACCGCATGTGATGGGATTTCGGCTCACCTTGTTATTTATGTTTGTGTATGTATATACATATACTTGTGCTATTCTGTTTTGCAGGTTCTGTCTGCTACCGCTTAAGCAAGCGGTATCTTACCTCAGCCCTTCGGGTCCTTCCGAGGACTCACCCTTTTATTTGTTTACCATCTTTCAGGCCGTTCTGGCAAGCAACCAGCGGAGTAGAGATCCGTGGTGCTTCCTGACTTTTTGGGTTCTGTAGCAGCAGTACCACGTGCGGGAATCCTTGAGCGAGAGGCTTCTGATTCCGCACTTAGGTATTTATAGGATTTTGTTTAGTGGCTCTGTAGCTGTAGCTGCATGCATGTATTTAAGATCATGAGTTTGTATATGTTATATGATCGGATATATATACGCTGCCTTTGTTGTCTTCTGAGTCGAGGGCGGAGCCCCGACTTGCCTATATTAGATATGTTATGAAATGACTTCAGTGCTTCTGTGGTTGTTGCGATGAGCAATGTTTGGTATACCATGAACTGCTTGGTTGGTAAAATGTCGAATTATCTTGTATACTTGCCATGTATGTGTTTTTGTAGGTTGCTTGTCATTGTTCGACTATTCCGCTTTTTGAGCAAAATGCTCCGTTGCCGCGCTTTTCGCCATAATTTCCAGTTCCGACGTCGCGGCCGGCTCCGCCTCCGCAACCGGGCGGGGTGGTCGTGACAGAAGGCCTGCGTTATCCCACAAAGGGCAGCGGTGGCAGTCATATGTGCAATTGCTGAGGTGGCTGGAGGAAGTGTTCGCCAGGAGTGCTTGTGACGAGCTGTTCCCCTTCACTGCGACACAGCTGGATGAGGCCACCTTGAGGTGGGCGGGGATCAGTACTGGCTATCTGCTAGACCCTGAGGTGCCCCGCCATACGAAGGGTGGGCTCCTGCCCATCGTGGAGAAGTTGTGGATGCCCTTAGTGCGGCGCTGGCAGGGCCCAGAGGTATGTTGTATATATGTGTACTTATATATACGTATATTGTTTAGCTGAACCTGATCTGAAGTCCTCTCTGTTTGTAGATGCCTCCCCTGAGTCCGGCGAGGACAAAGCTAAGAGAGCATCCATGATGGCTGTGCATCAGGTGCACTTGGCCTGTGCCTTTGGAAACGACGCCCCTACTGCTGCTGTTAAGGCGCTGGGCCCCATTGGCCCTATGAGGAAGAAAAGGAGGACTACCAGTATGGCGGCACCCCTACAAGAGTTGGGGGAGAAAAGGAGGAAGGTGACTGCTGGTGATGCGCTGCCTGAAGAAAGTAGAGCTCCCCAAGGGGAGGAACTTGCTGAGGCGGTAAGGCCTGCTGAGGAAGAGGTCCCCGCCGCCGTGGAAGAGGCCATAGAGCCTGCGGAGGAGGCGAGGGGACCGGAAGTGGAGATCCCTTCTACTACTGAAGAGGCCATGCCCGTTGCAGAGGGCTTAGGGGGGTGAGGGTGGACACCGCCGTTCCTGTAAAGGCTGTGCCCGTAATAGTAGTTAAGCCAGTCTCCCTCGAGGATCCCGCCAACCATGAGGCCTTCGTGTCTGGGCTCTTTGCGAGCCTCCCCCCACCCAAGCTCAAGGCGAAGACCTGCCGGGGCATGTAGTCGAGGCAGAGATTACTGCCAGGGGAACTGCCCCCCATAAGGGCAGGATGTCAGCAGGGGAACTCCTGCTATCCATGAGGAGGAGCAAACTGGCTGCTAAGGAGAGCAGCGGTTCTGGGCAGCAGGAGGCGGTGGCCATCCCCCCAAGGGAGGAGGCGGTGGCCATCCCTGCAGGGGAGGAGGCCCCTCTGGCGATTCCTTCAAGGGAGGAGGTCCCTATGGCGAAGGGGCATGAGGTCTCGAGCATTCAAGAGGCCCCTGCAGAAGAGCTTTATGATAGTGAGGCCCCTACAGAGGGGGCGTTGGTGGCGCAGACCTCTGTGGGGATAAGTCGCTGGGACGGTGCCCAACCTTCCTGCAGCCAGCCAGGGGCCAGTGGATGGGCGCAACCTTCTGCTGGTAAGTTATTTATTTTTAGACCGCCCCAATCTTTTCAGTGATACTGATATTTTCAACCGCTGCAAGTGCGGGGCCTTCTGAGCAAGGACGCGGCCTTCGTTAGGCCACGGTGGACCTGGGGGCCATGTCTGAACTCCTGGAGGAGACTGGGGTGTGGTCCCACTACTTGGAGCGGAAGTGTATTGCTTCTGGAAAGGTCCCCAAGTGGTCCGAAAAAGCGTCTGCGCTGAGGCTCATACCGCACGCCACCCGAGCCCGGTTGCGGAGGCGGGGGCGCCGGGACGCCGGGAGCGGAAGCCGGAAAATACAGAATGGCAGGTCCATCGAGACCTGCCGCACGTAGCGGATCCAAAGAGCGAAACGATTGCGGAAGCAACCTAACAAAAATTTCATACATATAACTAAAATAAAATCCAAACATACAATTCATGCATTAACAAAAGAGTAAGCCCCGCCCTCCGTGGACGAGTGCTTACGCACCAAAACATAAACACATACAGAGTTCACAGAACCTAAAGTGTCTAGCAAGCGCCAAGCGCTCAGAACATGCACAGAACAGAATATATAAGTATATACAAATATACAATCATCACAGCAATACAGAAAGTGTGCATATGCAACTACAGAGCCAGCCCTAGATCTAAGTGTCAAAATACCTCGCGCGGGATTCAGACCAAGTAGACAAAATCCCAGCCCGCAAGGTACTGCTGCTGCTCAACACAACCAAGGCAGAAACCTCACGGAAACCTACTCCGCAGGCCGCATATCAGGTCTACCTGAAACCCAAAAACAGAACCCAAAAAGGGTGAGTCCTAAAAGGACCCGTAAGGGATTTGGGGTAAGATAAGCATATGTAACCCTGCAAAACAGAAAGATAGCAATATACAGAATATATGCAACAGAATACAGAATATCGTACATGCAATAAAAAGCAGATTAGAATTCCGAAGGATGTGCGATACTAAATCGCCATAAACCCTTATAACAAATCGAGCAGCCTCCCTCTAAGGGAGTCGAAGCCAAGCTATTACGAAGCATGGTGCACCAGCTGGGGTAGCGAACCCACAACTGTCGTAGGGTTAACAGACAGAGTATGCCACAAGGCATACTCCTACAAACTACAGAACGTACCTTAAAGCAGAAATTTCCGAAATACCTGCAAAACAGAAGTGCAACAACACATACACCTACAGACTACGAGAATATGCCCTAGGCATATAATACCGAAATACTTGCAGAGCAGTAAAGTGAAACAAAACATATACCTATCTTACCAAAATAACGTAACCAAACCCTTACCTCACAAATCCAGTATTTGACCGATTACTGACGACTTCCAAACCACGACCCGAAACCCGAAAACCTCTCTTTTCCTAACTTCCGGACCTCAGAATCTGTCAATTCAAGCTAAATTAGCAACCTTACCAATCACACTACCAAACTACACCCCCGTCCCCAAAACCGAAAATCCGAGAATTTCCGTAAAATTCCAGATTTCCACGAAGCGTCGAATTGAACCGACTTAGACAATGCAAGATTATACATTGACAAACATAATCCAACAAGCAGAACTGATCAAACCCAACATTTAAACCCTTCATCCCCGACATTTTCCAATAAACCCGCATATTGGTAACTTTTCCATTCCATACCCGAAATCAACGTTTCAAACTTCTAACCACACCTAAATTCAACCCCAATACCACTTTAGCATCCAATTCAACCAACATCAAACCCCAACATGGAAAAAGAATCATTCCAATAATTCGGTTCTTAACCAACATTTACCCAACTTCCAATTCAATCCAAACAATCTTCCAATTAATCAAACTAATCACCAATTACACTTCTAAACCAAGAATGTTATCCAATTGCATCCAAAAAATTCAAATTCAACATTGAACATCAACAAAAATAATCGGCCAAAAGGGGGTTTCCAACCCAACTTGTTTTCCATCAAATTGAATCCATACATAAGCTTAGAATCATGCTAGGATTAACATACTTGAAGCATGATTCAAGAAGACAAACACACATCATTTTAGAAAATCCCAAAAATTCGGCCAATTGGGGATTTTACAACCAAAGAGTTTCTCCAAAATCTAACACTTGATTATCACTCCCATACAACCCAAGAACAACATACTAAAAGATGGGAGCAAGAGAATCATCCTAGCTAGTAGCTAAGAACAAACCCATCATTTGTAAAATCTCCTCTTTTTCCATCCAATTCTTGTTTCCAACAAGAAAAGAGAGCAAGGGAGGATGCTTACCACAAAAGGATCCATTTCCTTGTTGATTTGAGCCAAGATTTGAAGAACAAGAAGCTTGGAGTGAGCTTTAATGGAGGCGGATAGAGGAAGAAGAAGAAGAAGAAGAAGAAAAATGAAATGAGATAATATCTCATTTAGAAAATATAAGTCATATTTATATTTTTCTTCTCTTTTCCCCATCCTTCTCTACTTAAATAGAATATAGACAAGTGTCCTCAATTTGTCCCCAATTCTGCCGAATTCAGCTGCTGCTGCCCATGCTCCAATTATTTTTGTTTTGCAACCAAAATCCAATTAATCTCCCGACTTTTCCGAAAGTTCCAATATTTTTGGCCCAAAAATATTTACCGAATTCCAAAATTAACGAAACTTGGACACAACCCTCAGAATATTATAACATTCATAAAACATATTTCAAAAGTTCATTTACCATTCAGGAGTGTCCTACCGAGCTCATTGAACCCGAACAAATCCCGACGTGCGGCGTGTCCATGAACCAAAATCCCATCACACCAAAATTCCACAATAATACTCATAAATCCAACTTGAATTATAACATGACTTACCCCAAAGCCGTCAGAAGATTTCCATCCCGAGCCCGGGATTCCCGTCCGAGCCCCGAAAGTCGCCCGGACCAAATGTCCCGCCCAAGTATTATATTCCATAATAACCTCCGGGAAAGTCCCACGACTCCAAAACTGCAAACGGCATCTCAATCTGAGGTCTCGGGAGTGCTACCGAGCCCGCTGTACGTCCCAAGACGACCCCGACAACCCCCCGGCGCCGGAAAAATATTTTCGGCGGAAACGTCCGGGGGACCCACACGACCTCAAATACGAAAGGGTTCGCCAAAATGATACTCGGATAAGGCTCGGGAGCCGTCTGAACGCCGAAAAACGTGACCCGCAGGCCAAAACCGGAGCCCCGGGTCACCCGGTCGCAACCCGCTCGGGGTGACCGTAACATTCTCCCCCCCTTAGAACTCTTGGTCCTCCAAGAGTAGCACAACTCATCCATACAGTGTCGCTACCAACCCGAATATAAAAATATTCTCCTTACTAAGAACAATCGGACCACCGTACTGGTGCGGCGGGAGTGGTAGTTTAATCTACCAGACATAGGCTCACGGCGTCCCACCCTCCGGGTGCATCGTATTGCACGCCGAGTCAATTGCAGTATTTCTACCAGACAACCCCGAGACGATGCCGAACCTAAGTCTAACCGATCCACAACAGGCTACCCTGGAAGACATCACGTAAAACAGAAATAGTTGGGGGGTAAGGCCAACCTAACAACTTATTCTGGAAACTCATGAGAACCGATAAAATTCGGGGTAACTTGCCCCGCCTACCAAATCTTACTGTCCCTCTGATCGGTGTTACCTCAAGTCAAATTCTGCCCCCAAACTCAGATTCCAGAACCCTCCGTCGACGGTTCGTATAAGAAGTGGTGCAGTCGTTCGCGGTTTTTATCCGCGCCTGTAACAAAAAGATCTTAACCGTAGTCTCCTCAAAATCTCGGGTCCCAGCTCAAACCAATAAGACGCATCGGTCCAACAGTATTGTGTCATACACCTACTCCAGTACAACGCCTCAAATGGTTTCATGCCAATCGTAGTATTGAATCTGTTGTTGTACGAGAACTATATAAAAGCAACTTCTAGTCCCAAACTACTCCAAAATCCAAAATACAGATTCGCAACATATCCTCCAATATCGAATCACCCGCTCCGATTGCCCGTCCGTCTGTGGGTGATAAGTCGTATTCGGATGGAGTCGCGTGCCCAATGCTTCATGAAAAGCAATCGAACCGTCTTTGTAAAAGCGGATCACGGTCGATTCAATGGAGTCAGGTACTCCATGTAAGCGTACAATCTTCGGCGTAAAGCGGCAAGCTTCTCGGAGGGTCTATGACCGAATAAGCGAAAAGTGTGCGAACTTTGGCAGCCGATCCACAATAACCCGAGATAGCGTCATGGCGAGACCGTGTCGGGCGGTGCGATCGAGAAGTCCATAGTAACATTGCCCCACTCCCGAACTGGAATGGGCAAAGTCTGCAGTGTCCACTGCCGGTTTCGATGCTCAAACCGCTCGAGTGTGCCTCCTCTAAAATCTCATTCCGTAACTCCCGATCCTCGGGTACATAAAGGCGATCTCGGAAGTATAGCAATCCTGCCTATTCTGAAAGGTCGGTATCAAATAAAACCTTATCTTCCCCAGATTACTTATTCAAGACCAGTTCTCGACCTTGCGCCTCGCGTACTCTAACAAGCCACTCAGAATGTATGGTAAGTGTATACCCCTGAGCACGCTCCCAGAGCTGCCACATGTGCCAAAGGCAAGTCAAATCTCTCTCCTCGGATCGATCCCCAACATTTCCTCCCTTAACCAATCTGGTATACTTCACCTTTCGAGCATCGAAACCGTGTTGCCCTTGCGAGAGATGTACTCGATACTACAATCATAGTCTTTAATGTATTGAGCCATCTGCGCTGTCTCATGTTAAGCTCCTTCTACGTAAAGATATTTCAGATATTTCAATCTGAAATTTATTATCAAACAGATATTGCTTCCAATGTTTCAGCGCATAAATCACTATAGCCAACCCCGAGATCATGTGTCGGTCGGTTCGGCTCATGCGGTCGCAGTGCCTTAACCCATAAGCTACTACAAAACGCTCTGCACCAACACACACCCCAAACCGGACGTGGAAGCATCCGTATAAATCATATACGGTAAGCTCGGATCTGGAAGAGTCAGAATCGGAGCGTTAGTCAACTGCCGCTTCAACTCCTGAAAAATTCTGCTCACACCTATCAGACCAGATATACGGTTGACCCTTCTTGGTCAACTGCGTAAGCGGAGATGCCAGGATAGAGCACCCTGATACAAACCTCTGATAAAATCCTACTAACCCCCAGGAAGCTCCTGTTCTCCCGTACCGTGGTAGGTTGTTTCCAATCCCGAACTACCCTCACCTTCTCTGGATCCACAGACATACCATGTTCAGATAAAATGTGTCCCAGAAAAGTGACTTCCCGAATCCAGAACTCACACTTTGAGAATTTAGCATAAAGCTGATGTTCCCAAAGTGTCTGCAGAACTACCCTCAGATGCTCCCGATGCGAATCCTCATTCCTAGAATATATCAGAATATCATCGACAAAGACCACCAAAAATGAGTCCAAGTACGGTCGGAACACCCGATGCATCAGATCCAAGAATGCCACCGGAACATTGGGCAGCCCGAATGGCATGACCGTAAACTCAAAATGTCCATATCGGGTGCGGAAAGCAGTCTTAGGTATGTCCTCCTCCTTCACCCTAAGCTGAAAATACCCAGATCGGAGATTAATCTTTGAGAAAACTCTCGAACCCTGAAGTTGATAAAAAAGGATCGTCAATCCTCGGCAACGGATACTTATTCTTCAAAGTAAGAGCATTCAACCGTCCGTAATTAATGCAAAGTCGAAGCGTCCCATCTTTCTTCTTAACAAACAGAACCGGAGCACCCCACGGTGAAGTGCTCGGTCGGATGAAGCCCTTCTGCTGTAATTCCTCCAACTACTTCTAGAACTCTTGCATTCCAGAAATAGGCACCCGATAAGGAGGAATAGATATCGGAGCAGTACCCGACTGCAGGTGGATCTCAAACACAATTTCCCGCTCTGGTGGTAATCCGGGCAACTCCTCCGGAAATACCTGCGGAAAAACTCGAACCACTGGTAACCCATCCAACTTCAATATAGTACCAGCCTCACACAGATCATAGCATTACCCCACACCAAACTGATGAGGACATCGCCCCAAAGGACCCTCAGGTTCCAGAAGACCCACAACCTCAAGCGCGCGCGACTCCTGGTCCGTTCCAAGGCCTTGGCGGACCCATGACCAGGTCCCGGCTGAAACAAGTCCAAGCGAACCTTAATGCTTTCATGAGGCTCATGGCGCAGGACGATCGAGAGGAGTCTCGGGAGAAGGCCTTACAACTTCACCAACTCGGCATCGCGCTGGACGAAGAATGTGCGAAGTCCCTTGGAGTCTTAAGCATAAGCGTTCTTGAAGAAGGGAGCAGCCCAGTCTTAAGCGCGCGAACACTTGGCGAAGGAGAAGGCCTCAGTCAAGGGCAACTCCGCGAAGGCACCCGGCGGAGGCATTCTAGCGAAGGCTCCTAGCGAAGGCCTTTCTCGTAATCTCGAGCTTCACCGGTTGACCGACCAAACCTGACACATGGTGTCTTTTCTCCGCCGATACTTGGAAAGACAAACAACCACTTTTAGGCTAGCCTTACCTTTTTACCTTTTAGAAGCTTTTCACTCTGTAAGCGTGCAAAAGTACTTTGTACTTTCTGCACGCATGCACATTCGAAATACTCCTTTTACTTCTTCCATTTCACTTCACTATATAAGCTAAGTGGCGGTCACCATTGTAACCTAGAACATATTATTGAATTTAAGCAATTGGTGAAACACTCCCGGGGAGTCATCGGCTTTTGTGTTCTCCACTCTTGCATTTCCATTTCCCTAGTGATCCAGGCAAGAGGATCCAAGCATAATATCTAGTATTGCTTGACCTTGTAGTCAAGAGGTGCTAGATCCCATCTCACTTCCCAGGCATTTTCAAGGGCATTGCCTCACCTCGTAGTGAGGAGGTTCCCTTGGCCGACTCTGTTTCCTTCGTGTTCTTCCTCTGTTCTTCGTTTCCATTCTTGCTGGAAACCGCCTCCTCCGAGCTAGATCCGAGCTCGTGATCACGTTCCCCCACCGTGATCACATCAAGTGGTATCAGAGCCAAAGTGCTTGCTGGAGGTACCGTATCAGTTGTTGAGTTTTCTTCAAGCAAAACCTTTTGTTACCTTTTCTTACACTTGAAGGAATGTCGGTTGATGATCTCATTGAGACCGAAAAAGTTGTTTAAAAGTGTGCTTGTGTAAGCCAAGTATTTTCGAGATAAGCCAAAAGAGTTGTCCTGAGCGACAAGTGTGTAAAGAAAAACGTTTAAAGAAAGAAATGTATTGAGCAAGTTTCTGCGTTCTGGAAAAGTTCTTGAATGTTCTTACGTGTTCTTCCCAAAACACAAGTGAACAGTAAGATTGATCGGACAAATAGTTTCCAAACTTAAACAAGAAGTGTTTGTGACTGCAAAAGCCTTTTCTAAACTTCCAACCAAGTATCTTCCGAGCCCGATATCCCACAAAATCGGTTTCAAGTAACTAGTCATTTTCTTGAGTTGCAAGTTGCGGTTTTACTAGAGTTTTGTTTGTGTTTCCTTGCGTGTTCATCTTTGATCTAAGGTTGAAAACGGTATCAAGTTTAGAGAACTTGTAAAAGCCGTCGGTGAACAGCCGAAGTGACAAAGTTGTTGAGAGAAACACGAGAGTGAGAGTAAACACTCAGGGAGTGGTGAGCTTCTTTTCTGATTACATATCTTTAACGAAGCGTGTCACGAGATGGTTTCAACAGACTCATCCCCCTCATCCATCCCAGCTAACCGTGCACAAAGACGCTCACGAAGATCTTACGAGAGGTTGGACGAACTGGGAGCTCAAGTCGCCATGACAAATGAGCGACTAACGAAAGTAGAGGTAGCTCAAGGGAAGCAACCGGAAAGCTCGCAAGCCCACGATGACGCCCATGCATCGCGGGCTCAAGATGGAGTCACTCATACCACTTTCGACCCTGCATCGATGAAGCCACAGGCTACCCCACACAGTCGTCCGACCACTTCCACAAGAATAGATCGTGGTGTTGACATCACAGGGCGGTGATGACCAGGAATATTACGCGAGCCACCACCAAAGCCTATTAAAAGAAGAGTCTTTCCCGATAGAGCTCAAGCGAGCCTATCTCCATAGAGACCTCGAAGAAGAGGAAGAAGCGGAGCGAGGCCGAGTTCACCGAGGGTTCAACGAGACACAGGAGGTAGGGCGCAAGCCCGGGACCAACAGGCCCTCGCCAACATCAAGCTTCAAATACCACCCTTCTACGGGTCCGGTGATCCGGAAGAGTACTTTACATGGGTGGCTAGGACTGATCGGATCATTGATATGATGGGATACACAGACGCTATATTCATGAAACTTGTGGTTATTGAGTTTCATGAATATGCTCTCACCTGGTGGGAGCAAGAGCATCACGAAAGAGCCAGGATCCGATGTCGTCCTATCACTACGTGGGAAGATCTTAAAAGGACCATGAAGAACCGATTCGTACCCAGCTACTATGACCGAGATTGTGCTCAGAGGATGCAGCGCCTTATCCAGGTTCATCGCAGTGTCTAAGAATACCAGACGGACCATGAGAGTGCCATGATGAGGGCCAACGTCAAGGAGGACGAAGAGGCTAAGTTGGCCAGATTCTTATATGGCCTACGGGAGGACGTCGCCAAGACAGTTGAACTATGCGATTACCGGGATTACCAAGATCTGGTGCATAAGGCCATTCGGGTGGAGAAACAACTACAGAAGGGAAACTCTTACTACCCTGCTCCTACCCCCGGCAGGGCCCCAAGCAGCAAGACCCCCCCCTTCCCCAAACCGCTCCCGCCAAAACCATACGCATCTTCTGCGGCGATGCCACCCCCTCGCCAAAATTACCCCAACACAAGACCCTCCTCGCAACCTCAGCCGAAACCCAACGCCATCACTAATGAAGGCCCTCGGCGATCAAGGAGCATCGAATGCTTTAAGTGCACTGGGCAAGGGACACTATGCGAGGATTGCCCCAACCGAAGAGCCATGGTAATGCGGCCCAACGGGAATTGTCTAGTGAAGAGGAAGGAGAGGGCTATCCCGAGCAAGAGCAACATGAGAGTGAAGCGAGAAGAGGGAGAGCTCCTATGGATGGTCTCATATTAGTTACCAAGAGGGTCTGCAAAGTTCCCAAGTGTCACCGAAAGTATTCAGCGGGAAAATCTTTTCCAATCAAGAGCCATGGTGAATGGGACTCTGTGCGATCTCATTATTGACAGCGGGAGTTGTGTCAACGCTGCCGGCGAAGACATGGTCGCTGAATTAGGCCTCCCCACCATCATACATACTAAACCGTATCAACTGAAGTGTGTCGACTAAAGAACCTTTGTAAAGGTTGTCAAACAAGTCGAAGTCCCAATCAAGATCGGCAAGTATGAGGATTCCATCACTTGTGATGTAGTGCGAATGCAGGCGACCCACATCCTCTTGGGCAGACCCTGGCAATATGACAAGGAGGCCATACATTATGGCAAAGCCAACAAATATGCCCTCACTCACCTCGAGTAAACCATACACCTGCTTCCCCTCACCCCAACTCAAGCCCATCAGGATCAAATCCATCGGCTAGTAAGTCGAGGGAAAAAGAAAGGGGAGGGCAGAGAGCGGAGAGAAAATGGTGAGAAGGTTCAAGGAACCTTGAGTGAACGGAAAGGGTGTGCATTAATGGGAAACACCACGAGAGAGCCCACGAGAAAACAAGAGTGTCTTCCTCCCATAGCCAAAGAGAGGGATTTTAAAAGAGCGTTCCTTGGAAACAGGATCTGTTTTCTCCTGATCCCCACTCACTGCATGCTAACACTTGACAATGTGTCTTCTCTTCCTTTCTATGTGCAGAAGGTCCTGAAAGAATTCGGCGAAGTATTTGATGAGCCGCGAACCCTTCCTCCATATCGCGGCATCGAGCATCAAATCGACTTGCTTCCGGGGGCACCTTTACCCAACAAGGCCGCCTACCGGACCAATCCCCAAGAATCCAAAGAGATCCAGTCGCAAGTTCAGGAGTTGTTAGACAAAGGGTTCATCCGCGAAAGCTTTGTCGCCATGCGCGGTCCCAGTCATACTCGTACCAAAGAGCGATGGCACTTGGCGCATGTGCATGGACTGTCGCCCCATCAACTCTATCAGCAGTAAAGTATCGCCACCCTATACCTAGACTTGATGACATGTTAGACGAATTGAGTGGTGCTTGTGTGTTTTCAAAAATTGACCTTAGAAGTGGATATCACCAAATTCGGATGAAGGAAGGTGATGAATGGAAAACTGCTTTCAAAACCAAGATTGGTTTGTATGAGTGGAATGTTATGCCCTTCGGGTTATCTAACGCACCAAGTACTTTCATGCGTCTGATGAATCATGTTTTGAGGCATTACATAGGGAGATTTGTGGTAGTATACTTTGATGACATACTAGTTTATTCTAAGAACCATGAGGAGCATGTTGAGCATCGAGGCAAGTCCTTGATACGCTTAGGTTAGAAAAAGCTGTATGCCAAATTTGAAAAGTGTGTATTCGCATCCCAGGAAGTTAACTTTCTTGGATATGTCGTGGGTGCGAAGGGAGTCAAGGTAGACGAGAGTAAGATCAGTGCCATTCGGGACTGGCCTACTCCTAACTCCTTAACTGAGGTCAGGTCCTTCCTAGGACTTGCTAGTTTTTACAGGAGATTTGTTAAAGACTTCTCTTCCATTGCTGCCCCTTTGCATGAACTGGCTAAGAAGAATGTCGTCTTTGAATGGGGTCGATCGCAAGAGAAATCTTTTAACGAATTGAAATCTCGTCGACAAATGCTCCTCTACTCACTTTGCCAAACTTCGACAAAGTGTTCGAGGTAGAGTGCGATGCCGGTGGTATAGGCATCGGTCTTTGTCTTGCACCAAGAAGGCCGTCCCATCGCCTTTTTAGTGAAAAGTTGAGTGGAGCCACCTGAATTACTCCACGTATGACAAAGAGCTATACGCTCTTGTGAGATCCTTACAAACGTGGAGCCATTATCTTCGCCTAGAGAATTCGTAATCCATACGGATCACTTGTCTTTGAAGTACCTTCAAGGACAAGGAAATTTGAGCAAAAGGCATGTTAGGTGGGTAGAGTTCATTGAGTCTTTCTCCTATGTTATTAAGTATAAAAAGGGCAAAGACAATGTCGTTCTGATGCTCTATCCAGGAGATATGCATTACTCATGACTCTCGATACGAGGATTGTTGGTTTTGAGGGTTTAAAAGGAATGTATGAACATGACGTGGATTTTGGTGAAATATTTGCCAAGCTGTGTTAAAGGAAGCCAAAGAGGCTACTATGTTTTTGATGGTTTTCTGTTTAAGTTGAAAAGGTTGTGCGTCCCGGAGGGTCAATGCGCGAAGTGATCATCAAGGAGGCACATGGAGGTGGTCTCATGGGACACTTCGGTGTCCAAAAGACGCTTGAGGCCGTTAAGGAGAACTTCTTCGGCCCGGCATGAAGAAGGATGTCACCAAAGCTTGCGCCAGAGGTGTCACATGCCACCAAGCCAAGTTGACTCTCCAACCGAAAGGGAAGTACACTCCTCTTCCCACACCTTCTATTCCTTGGGTTGAAATAAGCATGGACTTTATAAGTGGTTTACCTAGGACATCGCATGGTCATGATGCTATATTTGTGGTAGTTGATAGGTTCTCCAAAATGGCCCATTTCATCCCATGTCATAAAACGAAGATGCCTCTCATGTGGCGGAATTGTTCTTTAATAACATCGTTAAATATCATGGCCTCCCGCGATCCATTGTTAGCGATAGAGATTCGAGATTCCTAAGCCATTTCGCGAACCCTTTGGTCTAGGCTAGGCACCAGTCTGATGTACTCCACATCCAGTCACCCTCAAACAGACGGCCAAACCGAAGTGACTAATAGGACCCTCACCACTATCCTGCGCACCCTCCTTAGGAAAAATCTGAAAGAATGGGAAAAATGCTTGCCTCATGTAGAGTTTGCGTATAACCGAGCCTACCATTCCTCTACATCCCATAGTCCTTTTGAGATTGTATATGGCTTCAATCCTTTAACCCCTTTGGACTTAATCGCATTAGACTACACTGAGCAATTGGACGTAGATGGGAAAGAAAAAGCCCGACGCATGAAGGACTTGCATGCTAAGATTCACAAACAACTTGAGAAAATTAATGAGTCTTACGCAAGCGAGTTAATAAGGGCAGAAAATTTAGAAGTTTTCAAGTCGGGGATTGGGTATGGTTACATTTAAGAAAAGATCGATTTCCCAGGCTAGGAAAAGCAAGCGGCGCCAAGAGGCGATGGCCCCTTTCAAATCACTAAAAATAGGAGAAAATGCTTATGTACTTGACTTACCTTGCGATGGCTCTTATAATGTACATGCAACTTTTAACGTTTGTGATTTAGCTCCCTTTGAAGGACAAGCAGATTTTAAGAATCCGCGGACGGATTCTTTTGAAGAAGGAGAGTATGATGAGGACATCGCCCCAAAGGATCCTCAGGTTCCAGAAGACCCACAACCTCAAGCGCGCGCGACCCCTGGTCCGTTCCAAGGCCTTGGCGGACCCATGACCAGGTCCCGGCTGAAACAAGTCCAAGCGAACCTTAATGCTTTCATGAGGCTCATGGCGCAGGACGATCGAGAGGAGTCTCGGGAGAAGGCCTTACAACTTCACCAACTCGGTATCGCGCTGGACGAAGAGTGTGCGAAGTCCCTTGGAGTCTTAAGCATAAGCGTTCTTGAAGAAGGGAGCAGCCCAGTCTTAAGCGCGCGAACACTTGGCGAAGGAGAAGGCCTCAGCCAAGGGCAACTCCGCGAAGGCACCCGGCGGAGGCATTCTAGCGAAGGCTCCTAGCGAAGGCCTTTCGCGTAATCTCGAGCTTCACCGGTTGACCGACCAAACCTGACACATGGTGTCTTTTCTCCGCCGATACTTGGAAAGACAAACAACCACTTTTAGGCTAGCCTTACCTTTTTACCTTTTTAGAAGCTTTTCACTCTGTAAGCGTGCAAAAGTACTTTGTACTTTCTGCACGCATGCACATTCGAAATACTCCTTTTACTTCTTCCATTTCACTTCACTATATAAGCTAAGTGGCAGTCACCATTGTAACCTAGAACATATTATTGAATTTAAGCAATTCGGCTGAAACACTCCCGGGGAGTCATCGGCTTTTGTGTTCTCCACTCTTGCATTTCCATTTCCCTAGTGATCCAGGCAAGAGGATCCAAGCATAATATCTAGTATTGCTTGACCTTGTAGTCAAGAGGTGCTAGATCCCATCTCACTTCCCTGGCATTTTCAAGGGCATTGCCTCACCTCGTAGTGAGGAGGTTCCCTTGGCCGACTCTGTTTCCTTCGTGTTCTTCCTCTGTTCTTCGTTTCCATTCTTGCTGGAAACCGCCTCCTCCGAGCTAGATCCGAGCTCGTGATCACGTTCCCCCCCACTGTGATCACATCATGTCTGCTCTGCTTTGTGGTGGAGGGATGGCTGAAGCTGCTATCGCTGCAAGGTCTCGGGTCACCCACTGAAACCCACGCCCCACGGTGCGTTGGGCTGTGCCCGAGGCGTGGGCCGAAGCGCCAAAACCCCGCCCTTCCCAATCCCGTATCCGGTGAGTGTCGAACCGCAACGTAAACATCCCTCTGTATGGAACGACTCCGTTCTCCCCGGACCTCATTGCAAGGTGAGACGTCTCTCAAACTCCTCTTCCATACCTTGATACCACGGTACATAGTAAACCAGCCGATCAAACTCTCACTCAAACTCTCAGACAATCCTGTCTCCCGAGATGAAACTCATCAAACCGTGCCCGACGCAGATTCTGGCTACATCCCCGCTGCCTTGCTGGTGGAAAATGTAGCCTCCCGAGTTTGCCAACTCCTGCAAACCAAGTCTCTACTACCTCGGCCCTTCTCGGTCATTGAACCTCGGGGGTTCAAACTCTAAAACCTCTCCGGAAGTCGACCTCGTCAGGCGGTGCCCAGATCTCCCGTCGTTAATAGGACCGACGAGAAGTCTAGGTGTCGTAGTGACCATCCTCGTCGAGTCACTCACTTACCAATCCCAAAACTATGGCGGCGGTGGCTTAAGTGTCGCTATCACCACCTAATCAAAATGCCCTTACTTGTGGCATAATCAGATCTTCCCTTGCCTATTGCCGCCCCGAACCGGCTAGGCTGGCGGGTAATACCAAATCGAGAGAGGGTCCCTACGACCGCTAAACCTCGGGGCGGTGAGTGTGGTTGTTCAGACCACAGGTTACGCTGAACCCGTATCCTATTCCACGGAGGTGTGGGATCCCGATCCCGCCCCTGCAGTACCAAATCACGCTATTCGCGTGTAGTACACAATTCCTCAAACCAAGTCCAACCAGAAAAACAACTTATCCCGAACCAAATTTCCAAACCATATACCAACTCAACCCATAACCAAAAGTTCAAACCCTATCTCTCGGAGGCGCGGGATTACAATCCCCTCCCCGGTCGCAAAACACGCTGTCTACGCGTGTTAACCAAACTGAGACATTTCGGACCAAAGCGAGTCGGACAAATTGGTCACTCCTAATCCCTACAGAAGCTAGCAGCAGTTTCCTAAGGCTCTGTAGTGCAATGCAGTACTTGACACAGAAATTATTTCTCAGAATGCTAAAATCATGTATTTCACCAAATCACAGAAGCAGTTCATGCTTATTTCACCAAATCGTTTCCTAACACACAAGTTTACGTACCCGGATCTTTTCCACAATCCCTCGATCGTAATAATCTTACCAGAATCCAGAAATCCCGAATTCCAAAATCTGCATCTACCAGGATAACTTGAAGGATCAAACTTTGTTCCACAATTTTATTTTAAAGTGGTTCGGGTAAGGAGGTGGCCAATCTCCGTACCAAACCATTCTAAAATAAAATGTGCAGCAATAGTTGTCACTACAAGTCACCAGCGACCAATATGGTCACTTACCGCTCGATACCAACTTGTCACCGCACGCCACCCGAGCCCGGTTGCGGAGGCGGGGGCGCCGGGACACCGGGAGCGGAAGCCGGAAAATACAGAATGGCAGGTCCATCGAGACCTGCCGCGCGTAGCGGACCCAAAGAGCGAAACGATTGCGGAAGCAACCTAACAAAAATTTCATACATATAACTAAAATAAAATCCAAACATACAATTCATGCATTAACAAAAGAGTAAGCCCCGCCCTCCGTGGACGAGAGAATACGCACCAAAACATAAACACATACAGAGTTCACAGAACCTAAAGTGTCTAGCAAGCGCCAAGCGCTCAGAACATGCACAGAACAGAATATATAAGTATATACAAATATACAATCATCACAGCAATACAGAAAGTGTGCATATGCAACTACAGAGCCAGCCCTAGATCTAAGTGTCAAAATACCTCGCGCGGGATTCAGACCAAGTAGACAAAATCCCAGCCCGCAAGGTACTGCTGCTGCTCAACACAACCAAGGCAGAAACCTCACGGAAACCTACTCCATGAGACCGCATATCAGTCTACAGAAACCCAAAAAACAGAACCCAAAAAGGGCGAGTCCTAAAAGGACCCGTAAGGGATTTGGGGTAAGATAAGCATATGTAACCCTGCAAAACAGAAAGATAGCAATATACAGAATATATGCAACAGAATACAGAATATCGTACATGCAGTAAAAACAGTTAGAATTCCGAAGGATGTGCGATACTAAATCGCCATAAACCCTTATAACAAATCGAGCAGCTGACCTCCCTCTAAGGGAGACGAAGCGAAGCTATTACAGAAGCATGGTGCACCAGCTTGGGTAGCGAACCCACAACTGTCGTAGGGTTAACAGACAGAGTATGCCACAAGGCATACTCCTACAAATTACAGAACGTACCTTAAAGCAGAAATTTCCGAAATACCTGCAAACAGAAGTGCAACAACACATACACCTACGGACTACAGAATATGCCCTAGGCATATAATCCCGAAATACTAGCAGAACAGAAAGTGAAACCAACACATATCCCTATCTTACCAAAAGAAAAGAACCAAACCCTTACCTCACAAATCCACAGTATTTGACCGATTCCGGACGACTTCCACACCGTGACCCAAAACCCGAAAACCTCTCTTTTTCTAACTTCCGGACCTCGAATCTGTCAATTCAAGCTAAATTAGCAACCTTACCAATCACACTACCAAACTACACCCCGTCCCCAAAACCGAAAATCCGGCTGAATTTAGTAAAATTCCAGATTTCCACGAAGCGTCGAATTGAACCGATTTAGACAATGCAAGATTATACATTGACAAACACAATTCAACAAGTAGAACTGATCAAATCCAACCTTTAAACCCTTCCTCCCCCGACACTTTTCCGATAAACCCGCAATATGGTAACTTTTCCATTCCATATCCGAAATCAACGTTTCAAACTTCTAACCACACCTAAATTAAACCCAAATACCATCTTAGCATCCAATTCAACAAACATCAATACACATCATTGAAAAAGAATCATTCCAATTATTCTGTTCTTAACAAACATTTTACCCATCTTCCAATTCAGTCCATTCAATATTCCAATTAATCAAACTAATCACCAATTACACTTCTAAACCAAGAATGCTATCCAATTGCATCCAAAACAATCAAATTGAACATTGAACATCAACAAACACATTCGGCCAAAGGGGGTTTCCAACCCAACTTGTTTTCCATCAAATTGAATCCATACATAAGCTTAGAATCATGCTAGGATTAACATACTTGAAGCATGATTCAAGAAGACAAACACACATCATTTTAGAAAATCCCAAAAATTCGGCCAAAAGAGGGATTTTACAACCAAGGAGTTTCTCCAAAATCTAACACTTGATTATCACTCCCATACAACCCAAGAACATCATACTAAAAGATGGGAGCAAGAGAATCATCCTAGCTAGTAGCTAAGAACAAACCCATCATTTGTAAAATCTCCTCTTTTTCCATCCAATTCTTGTTTCCAACAAGAAAAGAGAGCAAGGGAGGATGCTTACCACAAAAAGGATCCATTTCCTTGTTGATTTGAGCCAAGATTTGAAGAACAAGAAGCTTGGAGTGAGCTTTAATGGAGGCGGATAGAGGAAGAAGAAGAAGAAGAAGAAGAAAAATGAAATGAGATAATATCTCATTTAGAAAATATAAGTCATATTTATATTTTTCTTCTCTTTTTCCCATCCTTCTCTACTTAAATAGAATATAGACAAGTGTCCTCAATTTGTCCCCAATTCTGCCGAATTCAGCTGCTGCTGCCCATGCTCCAATTATTTTTGTTTTGCAACCAAAATCCAATTAATCTCCCGACTTTTCCGAAAGTTCCAATATTTTTGGCCCAAAAATATTTACCGAATTCCAAAATTAACGAAACTTGGACACAACCCTCAGAATATTATAAAATTTATAAAACATTTTTCAAAAGTTCATTTACCAATCTGGAGTGTCCTACCGAGCTCGCTGAACCCGAACAAATCCCGACGTGCGAGCGTGTCCAACAGAACCAAAATCCCATCACACCAAAATTCCACAATAATACTCATAAATCCAAATTGAATTATAACATGACTTACCCCAAAGCCGTCAGAAGATTTCCATCCCGAGCCCCGGGATTCCCGTCCCGAGCCCCGAGAGTCGCCCGGGACAAAATGTCCCGCCCCAAGTATTATATTCCATAAAAACCTCAGGACATTCCCACGACTCCAAAACTGCAAACGGCATCTCAATCTGAGGTCTCGGGAGTGCTACCGAGCCCGCTGTGCGTCCCGAGACGACCGACAACCCCGGCGCCCGAAAAATATTTTGGCGGAAAGCGTCCGGGGACCCACACGACCTCAAATACGAAAGGGTTCGCCAAAATGATACTCGGATATGGCTCGGGAGCCGTCTGAATGCAGCGTGACCCGCGAGGCCAAAACCGGAGCCGGGTCACCGGTGCAACCCGCTCGGGGTGACCGTAATTGGCGAAGCTTGGACTCCCCTGTTGAGCTCATGAAGGAGACAACCAAGCGGAATCTGCAGGTAAGACAATCTTTAGTCTCTGTTTTATAAGTTATGTTTCCTTTCTGCATTGCTGAGTAATCTTGGATACAGGCCGCCGTCCAAGGGTATGCTGCCATGGAGCAATGGCAAGACTTTCTAAAGTATGCCAACAGCTGGGACGGTGCCCAAGTTGAAGAGATTGCACACCTCAGGGGGGAGCTGAAAGCTGCCCAAGAAGGGGGGGAGGAGAAGGACAAACGGGTGGTCTAGTTGGAGACATGGTGTGACTTCCTCAACAAGGAGTGGGCTGCTTGTAGGCTGCTCTGGTGGGAGTAGGCGAGTCTGATAGACGCATTTCAGCGCCGTTTCCTTCAACAGGGCGCAGAGCTGGAGGCCAAAAACATGGAGGTTGCCGTCCTGAAAAAGTCACTCCTCTCCACAGGCTAATACCAAAATTGCCCTTGCGGAGGCAAAGGCTGGCTGGTGGCGAAGGCTGCAAGCGAAGCGCGCCGAGGCTACCACCTAGGCCCGATTGGCGAGGAGAAGGCGAGAAGATGCCGGGCTCGGCTGCGAGGATGCGGCCAAGGCACATCAGAGGTCACCATCGATTTTATGAGCGGCGGCGGCCTCGGTGTGGGAGATGGAGAAGGCCACAGGCCTTCCTCCCTTTGCGAGATAAGGACCCTGAGTCCCCCTCTTCCATCAAGGTGCCCATTCCAGAGAGGATGCCTCGATTAATGGAGAAACTTGGTGAGTTCCAAGCTCAAGGTGAAGCCTTGGCGCAGGCCTATGAGGAAGGCTGGCTGCGATGCCGCTTCCAAGTAGAGAAGTTGTTCCCAGAGCTAAGTCTTGGGACCTTGGATGCTGCGAACACCAGCGATCCAGTAGAGTCCACCTGCTCAGCCCAGGGGAGCAGGGGAGGAAGATGGGGAACGCATGGTACGCCATGTTGGACTAGGGCGGAGGCTCCATTTTGTGGATGACCCCCCCTTTTTGTATATAATGGATATCTGCAATTCTTGCATAATTTTGATAGTAGTAATGAAGTAAAATTTCATTTTACCTTCATTGTTTGTAGCCTCGCTTTTGTCTTGCGATAGCATTGTAGGGTACGTTAGCTAGGTTAACAACCGTAGGCTAAGTCCCATTTATGGTGAAGGGTCTGCTGGGGTCCGCGACGGCCAAGCCACAAAGATCACTTGTTGAGACAAGCTGAGGAACAGTTTAGGGTTCGCAGTGGCGATGCCCTTGAAGACCATGGATGAGATTATTCCATGTGGAAGGTCTGCTGGGGCTCGCGAAGGCGGCTAACGCAGAGACCTTTCTGGTGATATCGCAAGGAGTACGCCATTGGGTAGTGTACAGTGTACCAAGAAAAGGACACCTGCAAAGTAGTCACCAGTTGTATGGTAAGAATAAAGCTCAGTTTACCTTGAGCTTGTAACCGCGTGATGGCGGAGGCAGAGGAACACTTGTTGAGACAAGTGAAAGGTTAGTTGGAGTTCGCGCGGAAGGTCTGCTGCGGCGCACGAGGCGACTTACACATAGACCTCAATGAAGAAGCCAAAAGGGGATTACCCTTTCTCACCGCAAGAGGATTACCCTTGGGGCGAGGCGAGTTGAAAGTCAGCTGGGGTTTGTAGAGACAAGACCCGCAACTACCTATGTTGAGGAGTCCGCGCGGAAGATCTGCTGCTGCACGCGCGCGAGGCGACTTACACATAGACCTCCTGAACAAGCCGAAAGGGATTACCCTTTCGCACCGTAAGGGGATAACCCTTGGGGCGAATCGAGTTGAAGGTCAGCTGGGGTTTGTAGAGACAAGACCCATGACTACCTAAGCGCGACCGCAAGAGATTCCTTTTGTGTGGGTGCGCGAGTGGGACCCGACAAGGTCTGGTGTGATTTAGGCGAGTGGCCAGTCTGACCGGTTGGGTGCAGAGGGCGATTGGGTGGGCAGTTGTGTTGCCGTGTAATGCTGTAAGAGAGGAACAAATACTCTAGTATTTTAATGAATTAAAACATGAAGCTGAGGACTTACACGTAAAATGGGCGTAAGTCATCCGCATGAAAGTTGCGGGGGAGAAGACGACCATCATGGTCTTGTAATTCATAAACCCTTGGGCGGACCTGTTTATGAACAACGTAAGGTCCGTCCCAGTTGGGTTGCAAGACGCCCTGTCTGGGGTCGCGAGCAGTGAGGCGGACTTTACCGGGCGAGGCCCCCTTGTTGTAGCGTCTTGGGTTTGACCACGGCATTATGATGAAGATTGAGCCTCTGTTTGAGGGCAAACATGCGGAGGCGAGCGGCCTCGTGTAATTCTTCGAGCAAGTCAAGTTTGGCGCGAAGCCCCCGAGTGTTGGCTTCGTCCGTGAAGTTGATCATGCGGATCGTTGGGAGGTCTGCCTCAATAGGCAGAAGCGCGTCTGCGCCATAAACCAGGGAGAAAGGTGTCTCACCTCTTGGGGTGCGAGTTGTGGTTCGGTAGTCCCACTAGACGCTTGGGAGTTCATCTACCCAGCGACCTTTGGCTCCCTCAAGGCACTTCTTGAGGCCCTCCTTGAGGGTGCGATTGGTGACCTCAACTTGGCCATTGGACTGGGCGTGCACCACTGGGGCGAAAAGCATGCGGATTTTGTTATCCTGGGCCCATTGTTGGATGCTATGGCTGGCAAACTAAGTGCCATTGTCTGTAATGATGGCGCGGGGGCTGCCGTACCGGCAAACGATATTCTTCCAGAGAAACTTTATGATTTTAGCGGAGGTGATGGAGACCAAGGGCTCTACCTCGACTTATTTAGAGAAATAATCAACCGCGACAATACAAAAGCGGTACTGACCTGGCGCGGTCGGCATTGGGCCAATGAGATCAAGGCCCCATAGGGCGAAGGGCACTGGGTTTGTCGATCTTTGGAGACTCCGTAGATGGCGATCGTTGAATGCGAGAGTTGATCGACATTGGTGGCATGTCCTGACTAGTGTGGCGGCGTCCTTTTTCAGGGTGGGCCAGTAGTATCCTTGGCAGAGGGACTTGTGGGCAAGTGCCTCCGCCCCTATGTGAGCACCGCAACTGCCCTGGTGGAGAGTATCCAGGACGGAGTTTCCCTCAAGAGTGCTGAGGCAGCCTTGGAGGGGTGCTGCAAATCCGCGATGCCACAGTTGTTCATTAATGAGAACAAAGCGGATGGCATGCTTGCGCGTTTGGGGGTTCTCGGTGCCGGCCTGAAGCTCAGCGATGATGGGGTCTTGCCAATCCTCAACTTGGTCTTGTGTTGCCAGTGAGGCAATATCGATAGTCTCCGCGACTGAAGGTTTGGCGGGAGTGGTCAAGGCGGAGGGTGTCTTTACCTTGGACAGCATGTCTGTTGTGGTATTCTCAGAGCGGGGAATATGGATGAAGATTGTAACCCACACCCGGTACGTAATTAAGTTAATTACGTGCTTAAGCTTAATTACCAGGTTTTTAGATAATCTTGTTTTGGACTCGTATTGCATGTTTGGTAATTATGGATTTAATTTGGTGAATTTTGGGGCAACCCGGGACGGATTTAGAATTTATTACGCGGCTGCGCGTAATTCCCGGGAGTTGCAATTTCGAGTGACTCGGGACTTATAATTCGATAAGAAAAATAGGTTTTATGGGTTTTATGATGTCCTGAGTTAGTGGTTAAAGTTTCGTTCCAATCGGAGTAAGTTTGGTAAAAAGTTACATTTTCGGGGTAAACGAAAATGCAGTTTTGTTTGTGTGTGAGTTATTGGAAATTGGCAATTTTAGAAGAAAAGGAAGTGATGGGGCAGATGGGAGAGAGAGAGAGGAAGGGACATGTGTCACTTTGTGGTAGAAGAAGAAGAGAAAAGAAAGGCTATATGGAAGATTTATATATATATATATATATATATATATATATATGTATTTATGTTAACAATACATTTATATATGTATAAGTAAAGAAAAGGAGTTATTTGGTCAAACTCTCTCCTTTCTTCTTCTTTCTCGTCCGTATCTCTCTCCCTCTCTTCTATGTGATGCGCCATTGTTGAGCTTGGAGCTCACAACTGATTTCCGTCGTTTGGCGACTAAACTTCGAGGTAAGGTATTTAAATCGATCATTGGGTTGTATGGATCAATAATCTGAAGTCTATTTTGGAAGAATCAGTTTAGTTTGCAAGTTATGAGCATTTGAATTTTGGAGTGAATAGTGTCATATGCTCCTTTGTGTAATTTTTCGGTTCCTAAGCGTTCTCGGCACTCCCTTGTGCGTGTTTGATAACAGGAACGTGGGAAAAAACACACCCGAGATAGTGCCGATTCGCGTCTGAAAATTTGGGTGTAATTTTCGACGGAGGAATTAGTGAAAGGTAAGGGTATTTCTGTGTTCAGAGTAGAATTCTGATTCTGTTAGTGTAATCGGTTCTGTTAGAAGAGGCGCGGTGTGAAAACCGTTTTCTCGGCCCGAGCCTCGGTTTTGGCGCCATTGTTAATGATTGTTTCGTGAATTCTGAATGCGTTTACGTATCTGGGATTGATTGTGAACAGTGAGTTTTTGGAAATTGGGCGAAACTCGCCAAAATTTCTACCGGACCGTCGATCGAGAATTCGGATTTGGACTACAATCGGAGGTAAGGGTTCGGTGTATGTTTAGGAGTATTGCCTTGCGTAGCAAGCATACTCGGATATAGGCGAGGCTAGGTTTGGAAGAGGGAGTGCCCCGATGGCGCCGACCTAGTTCTGGTATAGACATTGTTGTGCGAGAACCGATTGGGATTCCGATATACCTACGATGGTTATCAATGAATTTACCGGGATTCTGATATACCTACGATGGTTATCGATGATTCATATTGATTGACTGATGGGGTCGCTCCCCTGAGCTGGTACCATGCTCTACAGACCGATTGACCGTTTATGACCGATGTGCCTTGGCTGGGCCAAGAGCATTACCGTTTGATTGTGCATTGATTGTGATTGTGATTGACCGACTGCATTGCATATGATTGTTGTGTTGCATTGATTGAGCATTTGATTGGTTATTGGTTTTGTGTATCGTGGGTTTGTTCCGTTTTCGATTGCAGGTACATTGTATCGAATGATATTGTTACTGCACCATGTCTATACCTGTTCTCTTACTAAGTTCTTTCAAGAACTTACCCTTATATCTACCGTTTCAGGAAAAGGAAAGGAAAAGCAAGTCGCCGAGTAGAGGCGAGGTTTCTAGAGTTTGAGGGATTTGGACTTGAAGCAACAGTAGTATCTTCAAGTGGCGCGGTTGGATCCCGCGAGACAGCCACTTGGTTGGTTTCTTTCGTATTCCGAACTTGGTTTCTGGCTCTGTATATTGTTCATAACATGCATGTTTCGTTTTGTAAGGTTTGGTTGTGTAATTGGTAAGGATTGTATAAGTGTTAGAGTTCAGGTTCAGAACCGTTCGGTCTGGCGTTGAAATTTTCAGGTTTTTGGTTCAGTTGGAGGGTCAGGCGACCTCTTTCTTGGATCAGGCGGTCGCCTGGACCACTTTCGTAGAGTACAGGGGATCAGGCGAGGGTCAGGCGACCCCTTTCTTGAAGGAAGCGGTCGCCTGGGCCCAGTAGGGAATTTGGTAAGTCCGGGCGGACGGCCGGGCGACCCCTCCCTTGGAGCAGGCGGTCGCTTGGACCCCCTGGGTTTTAGGTACAGGCGACTGGGCGACAGGCCAGGCGACCCGTCCCTTGGAGCAGGCGGTCGCCTGAGCCTCTTGGTTTTCTGGGCAGGAGGCTGGGCGAAGGTCTAGGCGACCCGGGCTTGAGCCGGGCGGTCGCCTGGACCCTGTTTTTTGAGATTCTTGGTTTCATTGAACCCCATTCGCATAGGTAAGTATCTTGGGGCTTGGTTGAACACTAATGCTTGGGTTAAGGTTTTATGTTAGGGTTGTGAGTGAACCGTCGCCCCCACTCTCCCCCTTTCCCCGGTTTGGGTCCGTTCGCCGTGCGCTTCCGCGGGTGCGGGGTCCGAGGCGGGGCGAGGTGGGGTGACAAGTTGGTATCGAGCGAGTTTACCTAGTTGCGATTGGATTAAGGGTAAGGTTGCATTTCATTGCATCATGCATGTACATATCTGAGCCAATTGGAATCTGCTGCTTTGCTAAGTTTTGATTGTTACCGTAATGTTGTGTTCATAATGATTCTCGAGAAAATGGTAAACACCGGGAAGACCGGGAGCGAATGAACAGAGAGGCGGGATGAAGGTCCCGAACCTCGTCGAGATAGTACAACCGGCAGGGGGCCGGGCACCACAAGTCTCCCCGAGCTAGTGTAGGTCTTAGAACAGATCCGGGATAGTTTGGCACGATATTGCGAGAACCGCGGACTCAAGGACGGTGCAACAACTTCAAGGTGCAAGTGGTAGTGGATCGGGCGCCATGGACTGGAAGTAACCGACTACGATACGAGAGATCGGGAGTTTCCTCGGACTGGCAGTTATTATTGGAGGTTTGTATCTGGATTTTCGACTTTGGCTCAACCCCTTACTCGGCTTACGGAAGGGGCGAACATTTGTTTGGTCCGAGGCATGTGAGTGCAGCTTCCGGGAACTAAAGGACAGGTGACTCACGCACCTATTACGATATTGCAGATCCGAGTGCAGCTTATACGATATATACGAACGCTTCCAGGTCGGGTTTGGGTTGTTTACTCATGCAAGATCGAAATGTGATAGCTTATGGGTCGAGGCAACTTCGACCGCATGAGCAAAACTACCCGACTCACGATTTGGAATTGGCAGCGGTTATTTATGCACTCAAGCAATGGCGACACTACCTGCTGGGTAGCAAGTTTCAAATCTTTACGGATCATAAGAGTTTGAAATATTTGTTTACCCAGAAGGATTTGAATATGAGACAACGGAGGTGGCTTGAGTATATGAAGGACTACGATTGTAGTATCGAATATACCGCTGGTAAGGGAAATTCGGTGGCTGACGCACTGAGTCGGAAGTACATCGGCTTAGTGAAAGGTGGAGATCGGGATGGTGTTGATGAAGAGAGTGATCTGGTATGTTTGTGGAGTTTATGGGAGCATCGAGAGCGAGAGCAGTTGTTTACTTTAACGATCCAGTCAGAATGGCTGGGCGGTGCGAGGCGCTCGAGTGTAGATGCGTCATCGAAGAAGGTATCGGGAGAAGCGAAAGGATCCCTTCACCCGTCATTTGATTACAAGCAAGGATTGTTATATTTCGAGATCGATTGTATGTACCGAAGGAACCGACCCTTCGCAATGAAATACTTGAGGAGGCGCATACGAGTCGATTGAGCATACACCGGGAGGTGAGAAAATGTATCATGGTTTGAAATCTCATTTACGGTGGTCGGGTATGTGCAAGGGCGTTGCTACTTATGTTTCTAAGTGTGCAACATGTCAACGGGTGAAGGCGGAGCATCGAAACCAGCGAGGCACCTTACAGACATTGCCCATTCCGGTCGAAATGGGGCAATATTTCTATGGACTTTCGGCGGATTACCTATGACCGAGCACACCACAACGCTATATGGGTTGTAGTGGATCGGCCCGACCAAGTGTGCCCATTTTACGCCGATGCGGATCACGATTCTTTGGAGAAGTTAGTTCAACTGTACATCAAAGAGATTATGCGGTTACATGGAGTACCAGACTCCATAGTGTCCGATCGAGATCCGCGGTTTACAAGACGGTTTTGAAAGCTTTTCACACGACTTTGGGTACACGATTGCACATGAGTTCAGCGTATCACCCGCGAGCAGATGGACAATCGAGCGGGTGATCCAAGTGTTGGAGGATATGTTGCGATTGTGTATTGGACTTTGGTGGTGAGTGGGATTATCACCTGCCATTGGTGGAATTTTCGTATAACAATAGTTATCAGTCCACCGTTGGCATGGCACCGTATGAGGCCTTGTATGGGCGGCGTTGTGTAACGCCACATTGTTGGGCAGAAGCTTCAGATCGAGTGGATTTGGGTCCTCAACTGATTGAGGAAACAACAGCAAAGGATAAGAAGATTCAGGATCGGTTGAAGGCAGCAAATGAACGGACCACCTCCTAATTGAATAAAAGGAGGCGTGATTTGGAATACGAGGTTGGTGACAGAGTATGGATTAAGGTAGCACCGACCAGAGGGGTTATCAGATTTGGCAGGAAGGGAAAGCTGGCACCGCGTTATGTGGGACCATATGAGATTCTGGATCTGGTTGGTAGAGTAGCCTACCGCTTGGCTTTACCCCCGCATATGTCAGCAGTGCATAACGTGTTTCATGTGAGTATGCTGAAGAAGTGTATCATGGATCGGGTTCAGACAGTTACCGCGGAAGACATACAGATAGAACCGGATCTTTCTTACAGGGAGGTGCCAGTGGCTATTTTAGGGCATGATGTGCGGAAGCTTCGTAGTAAGCTAATACCGATGATCAGGGTGCAATGGTCTCATCATACCGATCGAGAAGCAACGTGGGAGGTCGAGCAGGATATACAGGATCGGTACCCCTAGGAGTATGAGCGCCTTAAGATTGCCTTGGAGGACCAAGGGTCTTAAGGGGGGAGGATTGTTACCCCCACCCGGTACGTAATTAAGTTAATTACGCACTTAAGTTTAATTACCAGGTTTTTAGATAATCTTGTTTTGGACTCGTATTGCATGTTTGGTATTTATGGATTTAATTTGGTGAATTTTGGGGCAACCCGGGACGGATTTAGAATTAATTACGTGGCTGCGCGTAATTCTGGGAGTTGCAATTGAGTGACTCGGGACTTATAATTGGATAAGAAAAATATATTTTATGGGTTTTATGATGTCCTGAGTAAGTGGTTAAAGTTTCATTCCAATCGGAGTAAGTTTGGTAAAGTTGCATTTTGGTGAGCGAAAATGCGGTTTTATTGTGTGTGAGTTATTGGAAATTGGAACTTTTAGAAGAAAAGGAAGTGATGGGGCGGATGGGAGAGAGAAGGGAAGCGACATGTGTCACTTTGTGGTAGAAGAAGAGAAAAGAAAGGCTTTATGGAAGATTTATATATATATATATATGTATTTATGTTAATAATACACACATATATATATATATGTATAAGTAAAGAAAATGAGTTATTTGGTCAAACTCTCTCCTTTCTTCTTCTTCTCATCCGTATCTCTCTCCCTCTCTTCTCTGTGATGCGCCATTGTTGAGCTTGGAGCTCACAACTGATTTCCGTCGTTTGGCGACCAAACTTTGAGGTAAGGCATTTAAATCGATCATTGGGTTGTATGGATCAGTAATCTGAAGTCTGTTTTGAAAGATTCAGTGTGGTTTGCAAGTTATGAGCATTTGAATTTTGGAGTGAATAGTGTCATAAGCTCCTTTGTGTGATACGAGGAACGTGGGGAAAAACGCACCGAGATAGTGCCGATTCGCGTCTGAAAATTTGGGTGTAATTTTCGACGGAGGAATTAGTGAAAGGTAAGGGTATTTCGTGTTCGAGTAGAATTCTGATTCTGTTAGTGTAATTGGTTCTGTTAGAAGAGACTCGGTGTGAAAGCCGTTTCTCCCGGCCCGAGCCTCAGTTTTGGCGCCATTGTTAATGACTGTCTCTGTGAATTCTGAATGTGTTTTTTGTATCTAGGATTGATTGTGAACATGTTGTTGTTTGGAAATTGGGCTGAAACTCTGCTGAAATTTCTACCAGAACCGTCGATCGAGAATTCGAATTTGGACTACAACCTGAGGTAAGGGTTCAGTGTGTGTTTAGGAGTATTGCCTTGCGTAGCAAGCATACTCGGTTTTAGTCTGAGGCTAGGTTTGGAATAGTGGAGTGCCCCGATGACGGCGACCTAGTTCCTAGTATAGACATTGTTGTGCTGGAACCGATTGAGATTCCGATATACCTACGATGGTTATCCATGAATTTACCGGGATTCCGATATACCTACGATGGTTATCGATGATTCATATTGATTGACCGATGGGGGTCGCTCCCGAGTTGGTACCATGCTCTACCGACCGATTGACCGTTTATGACCGATGTGCCTTGGCTGGGCCAAGAGCATTACCGTTTGATTGTGCATTGATTGTGATTGTGATTGACCGACTGCATTGCATATGATTGTTGTGTTGCATTGATTGAGCATTTGATTGGTTATTGGTTTTGTGTATCGTGGGTTTGTTCCGTTTTCGATTGCAGGTACATTGTATCGAATGATATTGTTACTGCACCATGTCTATACCTGTTCTCTTACTAAGTTCTTTCGAGAACTTACCCTTATATCTACCGTTTCAGGAAAAGGAAAGGAAAAGCAAGACGCCGAGTAGAGGCGAGATTGCTAGAGTTTGAGGGATTTGTTACAGACCGTGTACAGTGCCAAGATATTGTCCATTTTGGGGTTACGGCCCGCCCATTTCCCTCTCAACTGTTTTGTTTATAACGGAATGGATGGTCTTGGGGTTACGGCCCAGCTTTTCCCCCTCAATCCAACATCCGTTAAAAGGCCTCTTTAAGGAAGGAGGGTGATGTACATTATATACACCATAATCCCCCTTTAAACCTTCTATGTGGGATATAACATCCACCTCCCCAGGGAGCCCAGCGTCCTCGCTGGCACATGTGCACTGTACAATCTGGCTCTGATACCAATTGTTACAGACCGTATACAGTGCCAAGATATTGTCCACTTTGGGGTTACGGCCCAGCCATTTCCCCCTCACGGTTTTGTTTCTAACGGAATGGATGGTCTTGGGGTTACGGCCCAACCTTTTCCCCCTCAATCCAACATCCGTTAAAAGGCCTCTTGACAGACCGTGTACTGTACAACCTAGCTCTGATACCAATTGTTACAGACCGTGTACAGTGCCAAGATATTGTCCGCTTTGGGGTTACGGCCCAGCCTTTTCCTCCTCGATCCAACATCCGTTAAAAGGCCTCTTGAAGGAAGGAGGGTTATGTACATTATATACACCATAATCCCCCTTTAAACCTTCCATGTGGGATGCCACATGGAAGGTTCAAAGGGGATTATGGTGTATATAATGTACATCACCCTCCTTCCTTCAAGAGGCCTTTAACGGATGTTGATCGAGGGGGAAAAGGCTAGGCCGTAACCCCAAGACCATCCATTCCGTTAGAAACAAAACCGTGAGGGGGAAAAGGTCGGGCCGTAACCTCAAAGCGGACAATATCTTGGCACCGTACACGGTTTGTAACAATTGGTATCGTAGACAGGTTGTACAAGACACGGTCCTGTCAAGAGGCCTTTTAACGGATGTTGGATTGTGGGGGACATGGCTGGGCCGTAAACCCAAGACCATCCATTCCGTTAGAAACAAAATCGTGAGGGGGAAATGGTCGGGCCGTAACCCCAGCTCTCACAATATCTTGGCACCGTACACGGTCTGTAATGATTTGGACTTGAAGCGGCAGCAGATCTTTAAGTGGCGCGGTTGGATCCCGCGAGACCGGCACTTGGTTGGTTTCTTTCGTATTCCGAACTTGGTTTCTGGCTCTTTATATTGTTCATAACATGCATGTTTCGTTTTGTAAGGTTTGGTTGTGTAATTGGTAAGGATTGTATAAGTGTTAGAGTTCAGGTTCAGAACCGTTCGGTCTGGCGTTGAAATTTTCAGGTTTTTGGTTCAGTTGGAGGGTCAGGCGACCTCTTTCTTGGAGCAGGCGGTCGCCTGGACCACTTCCGTAGAGTACAGGGGATCAGGCGAGGGTCGGGCGACCCCTTTCTTGAAGTGGGCGGTCGCCTGGGCCCAGTAGGGAATTTGGTAAGTCTGGGCGGAGGGCCGGGCGACCCCTCCCTTGGAGCAGGCGGTCGCCTGGACCCCTATTCTTCATTAACGTGCACACCAACCCTCCTCGCAACATGGAGCAGTTCTTATATAGGGCAACTAGGTTCATGCACACCGAGGAGGTCACGGGGCCCTACCTCAAGGGCTCAACGACCGACGCGAGGGGGCAGTCTTCGCGCGTGCCGGATTCCAGGGGCCGGTGTCCGCGGAGGCAACCACCTCTACAGGGCAACAGAGATAGGGCATATCCAACCCCGCCTCCACTCGGATACTCCCGTCTGAACATCTTCCATGCCCCGGAGCAAAGGAGGGAGATCTCTAAATGGCCTCACCCGCTTCCCAAGGGCGTTGCGAGGCCAAATAACAAGTACTGCCGCTACCATCGCGACAAGGGCCACGACACTGAGGAATGTGTGGAACTTAAGCACATGCTGGCAGAAATGATAGCTCAAGGAAAGCTCGCCGAGTTCCTTGTCTGCAACCCCTCCGCACGAAGGGGTTCCCCCAAGGGTTACAAGCGTGAAGGCGACCGGGAGGATCACGGTCGGGATCACCACAGGCGAATGCAGGCCCCAGGGAGCTGATAAGTGATAGCCTGGTTCCTTTCGGGACTAGACTTCCAGATACTTGAATGGTGGTGGAACGGTCGGAACGACGGTCTTGAGCTCCGGAGTAGTCTACAAGGCGTAAAATAGAATACTCAGGAGCAGAAAGAGGAGTGGAGGTGTGTAGATAGAGTGTATATTTCCAAGCCATCCTTTTATAGGAGGCATTGAGGTGGCGGTTGTCCCGTGATGGGAGTGGTGGAGTGCTCCTCCACGTCCTTGAGTTGCGGAAGGCTGGAGACGTAGCGGAGAACGTGGGTAGATCGTGGGGACGACCATTCCCAGCCTCCTTTCCCCAGTCCGTCATGCTGCCAAGTGATTGGTGGCGAAGCCCAGGGATCGCGAAGGCCCTGTCTGGCGAAGCCAGGAGATGCGAACCCGCAAGGTCCTGGCGAGGCCAGCCGGCGCGAAGCTTCCTTGACAAAGCCTTCGCGTGATCCAGTGTGATCGCGGCGCGTTTCCTTGGCAGCTGATGTCGCCGCGAGGCGAGATGCGAGGGCATTTGGTTGGGTAGTGTACCAAGGTGCCTCCTCCTAGAGGCGGAGTAGGGTAGGGTCCTGTACTCCGCATTTTGGTTTAAAGTTACCGTTGGGAATAGTCACCTTGGCGAAAGTTCAAACTTTTCTTACCGTTAGCGATTTTTGACACGCGTCCCGCTGGGATTAGCTCTCAGTTTGAGGAGACGTTTCGGTCTCGTTAAGACCGCGCCTATAAATAGCCAGCTTCTTTCGTGGATCTCTGTCCTTTTACTTTTTGCTCTCTTGCTTGAACTTCATTCTCGTTTCTTTTCTGTCTGGTTGTTTGTTCTTGCTTTTGCGTTTAAGCTTGATATTTGTGGAACGTGCTCGATTCCTCACCGCATCTGTTGTTCTTGCGGTGGTTCACTTCTGTACTCGCAATTTCAGGTAGAGGTCACTCCTTTCAATTTTGCCTATGAGGTGTTCGATGAAATTGCTCTTAGACTGTTCATCTCTCTAATCTTTCTCTCGTTCTGTCGCAGTGATGGCTGCTAGGGAACCTGCTCGCCCAGTCGTTCCTGTCGTGGACAAGACTACTGTGAAGCTGATAAGCTTCGGCAAGAGCTTGAGAAGGCTTTCTTCCCGTCGAGGCCGTGCATGTATACACGGCGCGGACTGGGCCGTGTAAGGAGTTGAAGCTCCCGCAGACACCGGAGAACCTGGAGAATTCTTCCCTCTGTCTCTACACCGCCAAGATGACTTCTGGGTTGAGATTTCCTCTGCCCCCCTTGTCCAGGACCTATGTACTCTGTGGGGTCTCCCACCATCACAGCTTGGCCCTAACGCTTTCATCCATATCGCCGGGTTCATCGTGGCGTGCCGATTAGCTGGGCTGGCGCCCTTGCGGACGTCTTCTTGCGTTTCTACCGGCCGGAGCTGCGAGCAGGGGGACAATTTTTCCATGTTACTCCCCTCGGTGTTGGGGGAATAGTTACTGTGTCTTTTGGTATCCCTTTAAAGTCCCACCATGGCGGCATGGTAGTTTTCTTCATTTGCGAGGACGAGTCCCTGGCGGTTCCCGATTACGAGGACTACAGAGGCCGTGTAGAGTGTGGCCCCAAGGCACATTCAGTATGCGGACGGGCACAGTGACATGAATATGTTCGCCTCCTTGGGTGGCTGGACGACGTGTTGGCGAGGAGCTCGAGCGATGCACTTTTCCCTTTTTCCCTCACCTAGCTGGATGAGGTGGTCCTCGAGTGGGCTGGTGTTAGCACCGCCACCCTGATAGATCCCAAAGTGCCTCCGCCTTATGAAGGTTGGGCACTGCGCATTGTGGTGAGGTGGTGGATGCGCTCGCGCTGCCCTCGCAGACCCGTGAGGTGTGTTACGAGTGATGTTTCTTTTATTTCCTTATGCATGTATTGATTTCTGTTCTTCCGGATGCTCCCGCTCGCCACAGCGAGAGAAAGGCAAAAGGGGTTCCATGCGCGCTGCGGTTCAGATCCACTTCGCGTGCGCGTATAGGAAAATGCTCCCCTGCCACGGAGAAGGTTCTCGGTGCCGTTCAACACTCGTGAAAGAAAAGGCCAGCGTCAGGTTCTGGCGTGACGCTCGTAGTAGGGCAAAGAGGAAGAAGGTGTCTGCGATGCGGCGCGGCGCCTTGGAGAGGAAGCTCCTTGTGGATCGGACCAGGCCACTCTGCGAGGACTGTCGGAGAGACTCCAGTGTTGATGAAGTGCCCGAGGAGGGTGCTCTGAAGGCGTTTCGGGGAGAAAGGGGTTAGCGAGACTCCGGTGGAGGAGGCCGTTAGTTCTCGATTGAAGGCTGCAGCGCGGATTGAAGATACTGGGAAGGACGCCTTTGTGTATGCAGGTTCTTTGGCGAGCCCTCCCGGGCGAGTATTGAAGTTCCTTCGAGAGTGCTTTTTGCCTCTCCCTTCCCAAGCGGAGGCCTCCCCGAGGGTACCTTGTCTCTGCCGATTGTAAGGTGTGACTGGTGTAGTAGACCGGTCATTGTTTGTCGCCTTCCTCCTTAATGAGGATTGATGCCACGATGTTGCTCATTGTGGAGAGGTACAGGACAAGGTCATCACCAGGCCTGGGGCATTTGAGCGTTGGTAGCTCCTGTAGGTGCTGCTTGATGGTGTCGTACGCTTCCTAGCAATTCTCAGTCCATTTGCAGGCCTTCTTCTTCCGGATTTGGTTGATGAAAAGGCTTGCAACGGTGACTGAGCTTTGATATGAACCGTCCCAGGGCAACTAACCTCCCTGTTAGCTGCTGGACGTCCTTCAGGCCTCTTGGGACGCGAAGGCTAGCGATGGCCTCTATCTTCTTGGGGTTGGCGCGAATCCCCCCTCTCGAGACTTGGTAACCAAGAAATTTCCCTTCGCCAACGCCAAAGATGCACTTCTTTGGGTTCAGGCGCATGTTATACGCGCGAAAGTTGGCGAAGGTCTCTTTCAGGTCTTCCAAGTGCTGGGCGGTAGCCCTGCTCTTTACCACTATGTCATCAACATAGGCTTCAAGGTTTCTCCCAATTTGGCTTGCGAATACCCTGTTTACCAACCTTTGAAAAGTCACCCCTGCATTCCTCAAGCCAAAAGGCATGCGAATGTAGTGGTAGATCGCTCACGGGTCGTGAAGGCGGTTTTCATGGCATCGTCAGGATCCATGAAAATTTGATGGTAGCCACTGTATGCATCAAGGAAAGAAAGCACCGGGTATCGCACAGTTGAGTCCACCAGTTGGTCTATTGGGGGTAAGGGGTATGGATCTCTGGGGCAAGCCCTATTGACTCCCTTGTAGTCCACACACAGACGCCATTCGCCATTTTCCTTGTCAGCAAGAACAATGTTAGCGACCCACTCAGAATAATGAACTTCCTTAATTATATTAGCCTCAAGCAACTTTTGCACCTCAGTGGGTACAAATTCTTTTCGATCTGGGGCCATGCCCCTTGTCCTCTGCCTATCTGGCTTGAAGCCACGGAGTCTACGCCTGGGAGATCAGCTGGGCTCCATGCAAAGACGTCAATGTTGGCCTAGAGGAGGTGGCTCAAAGTCACCGATAGGTCCGTTCGCTTTCCGTCCTCAGCTGGTTTCTTCCTCTTTGGCTCTATGCATTGAGGCAGAGAGGGCCATCGAGCGCGTTGACGTCCCTCGCCACATTCTGAATGATGGATGGTGTTGTGTTCTTGAGAGCTCCAAGCTTGCTGTTCAGAGTAATCTGTGGAAGACAAAGAGAATACTCAGAAGTAGCAAGAGAGGAGTGGGGGGCGTGTAGTAGCTTACCCAGTTTAAGGTGGACATCTCCCTATTTATAGGGAGATGCCAGGAGGAGCCTCCCCCAGTTGAAGCCTTGGACAGGCTGTGAGACAAGTCTGTCAGACTTTAAGAGATAAGGCGGCTGTGATGATGAAGATCTCAGCAAACCGCCTCATGTGATTCGCTTGTCAGAGAATGTCTGGCGTATAAATCTGGTGAAGATCACTCAGGCTCGTGCTGACCTCCCCATTGGTTGCTTAATGTCAGATGACCAAGTGGCCTATCAAGTGGCGGCGAGGGCCAGCAGAGGGGCGAAGGCCCAGATAAAGCGAAGCCAATAAAGGTGTAAGGGTCGCACGAACCTGGGTGCAAGGGCCTTATCTGGCGGGGCCAGTATAGGCATGAGAGTCCTCGCGAAGGCGAGTTAAGACCTCCAGGGAGAGACCTGCGAAGGCGAGTGAGGTCGCGAGGGCGAGACTCGCGAAGGCATAAGAGACTTGCGAAGGCAAGTGAGACCTGCGAGGGCGAGACCTCGCACAGGCGATACTTGAGATCGCGAGGAGTAAGACCTCGCGTAGGCGAGCTGGGAGACCGCGAGGGCGTGACCTCGCACAGGCGATACTTGAGATCGCGAGGAGTAAGACCTCGCGTAGGCGAGCTGGGAGACCGCGAGGGCGTGACCTCGCGCAGGCGGTACTTGGGATTGTGAGGAGTAAGACCTCGCGCAGGCGAGCTAGGAAGCCGTGAGGGCTAGACCTTGCGTAGGCGAGACTGGAGACCGCGAGGGCGAGACCTGCGGGGCCTTGTGTGATTCTGATGCAATGCGAGGACGCATTTGCTTGGGTAGTGTACCAAGATGCCTCCTCCTGAGAGCGGAGTATGGGCAGGGTCCTGTACTCCGTGTTGAAAATACTGTTTAAAAATATTGTGTTAAATCCTCCATAATCCTTGTGAGCTTTTGAGAGGGCATTTGCTTGGGTAGTGTACCAAGATGCCTCCTCCTGAAGGCAGAGTATGGGCACGGTCCCGTACTCTGTTGTAATCTAGTGAAGTCCTTGGAGTTGGCGAGGACGCTATGCCGTTTTGTGGACCGTTTAATTGTGTAATGGAGGAGAGGTTCCCCAGTACTTTTAAAGCATGGGAGATTATAATGGGAGGCGAAAGGTTTACTAACCGTTGGGACGCTCTGGCACGTGGCACCTCAGGAGTCGATTGCACTTTAAAAGCACTTTTTCATTTTCGCGGGCTTATAAAAGCGTGTCTGAGAAGATGAAAACCGTTCATCTTTCATTTTCACACTCCTTGCTTTCTTTCTTCAGAGCTTTCTTGCGTGTTTGAACCGTTCAGTCGATTGTTGCAAGTGCTCTCGTGGTGATTCTCTGTTTTCCGTTCGTAATTTCACCGTCCGTTCGTGCGTCTGCCGCCTGCCTTTCCGTTCTTTTCACCGGTGATTGAGCAGGTAAGATTCTGTTCCTAAGCACAGTGAGTGTTTTTCTGAGCCTAGTGAGTGCTTGACAAAATGCCTCCGTCGGATTCTTGCAATTTATACGCCTGTTGCGCAATGTTTGCAGGAATGGAGTCCAAGGAAGCTGTGTGTCCGGTGATTGCCTCCGTGGAGAAGACCACGGCAAACCATGAGAAGATTCACCAGAAATTAAAGAAAGCCTTCTTCCCACCGGAGAAGGTGCCGGTGTTTACCGCGCAAGTGCGCTTGTAAATCGTTGGGCATTCCCCGACCGAGGAGAACCTAGAACGAGGGTGTTGTGCTGTATACGGCGCATCTCGCGGCTGGGTTGCGGTTTCCCTTTCCGCCTCTGGTGCAAGATTTGTGCATGGGTGGGGTTGCCACTATCGCAGATTGGCGCCCAACACGTTTCGAATATCGCAGTTTCATTGTTGCTGCCGGATGGCTGGTGCAAAGCTGTTTGCCGACGTTTTCCAGAGGTTCTACCGAATGGAATTGCGGAGTGGGAGTGCATTTTTCCATGTGACCCCCATACACGTTGGGGGAAACAATTCCATCTCCTTCATCCTTGCGCCCAAATCCTACCATTCTTGGCATGGATCCTTCTTCTTCCTGCCTCGCGACAACTCCTGGAACTTTCCAGTGGCGAGGACGCAGCGATCAGTGCAGAGCATTGCGCGGAGGCCTGAGCTGAGTTCCAATGGGCTGCGGTGGCATGGGTGCAACCTTCTACTGGTAAGTCTCTTTTTAAAAGATTGTGTCCTCACTTTTTCAGTGGTAGTGATATTTGTAATTTGTTGAAGGTGCGGGGCCTTCTTGGCAAGGGAGCGGCCCTCGCGAGGCCTGCGCGGACCTGGGGACCACGACCGAGATTTTGGAGGAGACCGGGGTCTGGTCCCATTATTTGGAGCGCAGGCGTGTTGCTGCTGCGGAGGCTCCCAAGTGGTCTGAGAAGCCGGTTACACTGAGGGTCACGAGGCAAGACCTCAGGGCCAAAGTGTACCAAGAAGAGTGGAAGTCTCTGCGCGAGGCGTGGGACCCGGTCTTCTTCCTTAATAATGACAACTCTTTGTTGTTGGGAGGGGAGAAAACCCTCTTTTCGTGCCTGGAGGGGCTGCGCACCCCTTATGATAGGGAAGTGATAGGGCGGAGCCTGGAGTCCCCTGCTGAGCTCATGAAGGAGTCAGCTAAGCAGAATCTGCGGTTAAGACAGCTTTTAGTCTTTGATTTATAAGTTCTGTAGTTTTTCTTTCTTGCTAAACGAGATTGGATGCAGGCCGCCGTTCAGGGGTACGCTACCATGGAGCAGTGGCATGACTTTCTCAAGTATGCCAACAGGCGGGACGACGCCCAAATTGTTGAGATAGCATTTCTCAGGAGGGAGCTGGAGGCTTCCCAAGGAAGGGAGGAGGAGCAGGCCAAGCGGGTGGCCCAGCTGGAGACTTGGTGCGACTTCCTTAACAAGGAGCGGACCGCTTGTAGGCTGCTTCGATGGGAGCAGGCCAGTCTGATTGATGCATTTCAGCATCGCTTCCTCAAACAGGAAGCAGAGCTGGAAGCCAAGAAGATTGAGGCTGCTGTCCTGAAGGAGTCACACCTCTCTCTGGAGGCTGACACAAAGGCTGCCCTCGCGGAGGCGAAGGCTGAAGTTGAGCTGGCGAAGGCTGCAGCTGAAGAAGTGAAGCGCCAGGCCATCGCCCAGGCCCAGTTGGCGGAGGGGAAAGCAGAAGAGACCAGGCTCGCTGCTGAGGATGCCGCGAAGGCACATTTGGAGGTTGCCACTGATCTCGAGAAAGCGGTGGCCTCAGTATGGGAGATGGAGAAGGCTTTGGGCCTTCCTCCTTTTGGAGATGAGGACCCTGAGTCCCTTTCTTCTATCAAGGTGTCCATTCCTAAGAGGATGCCTCGACCGATGGAGAAACTTGGTGAAATCCAAGCCCAAGGTGAAGCAGGGGCGCAGGCCTACGAGGAGGGCTGGCTGCGATGCCGCTTCCAAGTGGAGAAGGCGTTCCCAGAGCTAAGTCTTGGGACTCTGGATGCTGCGAACACCAGCGATCCAGCAGTAGAGGCCCTGCTCAACTGGGGGGAGCAGGGGAGGAAGATGGGAGATGCATGGTATGCCATGCTGGACTAGGGCAGAGGCTCCAACTTGTGGATGACCCCCCCTTTTTTGTGTATAAAGGATATCTGCAATTTTTGCACAATTTTGACAGTAATAAAGTAAAATTTCAATTTACCTTCATTGTTTGTAGTCTCGCTTTTTTCTTGCGATAGCATTGTAGGGTACGTTAGCTAGGTCAACAACCGTAGGCTAAGTCCCGTTCGTGGCGAGGGGTCTGCTGGGGTTCGCAACGGCGAAGCCACAGAGATCATTTGTTGAGAAGCTGGGAGAGAGATCACTTGTTTAAGACAAGCTGAGGACCCGTTTAGAGTTCGCGGTGGCGATGCCTTTGAAGACCATGGATGAGATTTTCCCATGTGGAAGGTCTGTTGGGGCTCGCGATGGCGGCTCACGCAAAGACCTTCCTAGCGATACCGCAAGGAGTAAGCCCTTGGGTAGTGGACAGTGTACCAAGTAGAGGACACCTGCAAAGTTCTCGCAAGCTATATGAGAAGTAAAGCTCAGTTTACCTCGAGATTGTATTCGCGCGACGGCGAAGGCAGTGGAGCACTTGTTGAGACAAGTGGAAAGTCCACTGGAGTTCTGGGAGATGGGACCCGCAACTGTGTTGGGGAGTCTGTCTGGAAGGTCCGGTGATGCGCGCGGGGGTGACTTACGTAGGGACCTGTTGGAGGTGTCCGCGCGGAAGGCCCGGTGAGGCGCGCGAGGGTGACTTATACAGGGACCTTCCTGAAGGAGCCAAAAAAGGGGGTTACCCTTCCGCATCGCAATGGGATTACCCTTGGGGCGGGGCGAGTTAAAGGTCAGCTGGGGTTTGCAGAGACAAGACCCGCAGCTACCTGTTTTGAAGATGCCCGTGCGGAAGATTCGGTGAGGCGCGCATGGGCGACTTACACAGGGATCTTCCTGAAGAAGCCAAAAGGGGATTACCCTTCCGCATCGCAAGGGGATTACCCTTGGGGCGGGGCGAGTTGAAGGTCAGTTGGGGATGAGACCCGCAACTACCTGTGGGGGTGTCCGCGCGGAAGGCCCGGTGAGGCGCGCGAGGGCGACTTATACAGGGACCTTCCTGAAGGAGCCGAAAGGGGATTACCCTTCCACACCGCAAGGGGATTACCCTTGGGGCTGGGCGAGTTGAAGGTCAGTTGGGGTTTGTAGAGACAAGACCCGCAACTACCATTGGCGCGACCGCAAGGAGATTCCCTGTGTGGGTGCGTGAGTGGGACCTGACAAGGTCTGGTGCCATGATTTAGGCGAGTGGCCAGTCTGACCGGTTGGGTGCAGAGGGCGATTGAGAGGGCAGTTGTGTTGCCGTGTAATGCTGTAAGAGAAGAGTAGATACACCAATATTATATTGGAATTAAAGCATGGAGCTTAGGACTTACTTGGTCCGTGAAGTATGATCCTGTGGATCGTAGGGAGATCCGCCTTAATAAGCAGCGGCGGCTCTGCGCCGTAGGCAAAGGAGAAAAAAGTCCTTTGTGACCTTCCATTGAAGGTTTAGCTGGTGACCCAGTAGAGGTCATTGGACTGGGGGTGTGCCACTGGGGCGAAGAGTATGCGGACGCCATATTTGGCGAACTGAATGCCATCGTCAGTAATGATGGCGTGGGGGCCGCCGTAATGGCAAGCAAAGTCCTCCCAGAGTGATGTTTTATGGCGGAGGCGATGGGGACCAAGGCTCCTACCTTGCCCCATTTAGAGAAGTAATCAACCGCGGTGATACGCAAATTGTGCTGATCTGGTGCAGTCGGCGCTGGGCCAATAAGATCAAGGCCCCACAGGGCAATTGGCACTGGATTTGTCAGTGCTGGAGACTCCGTAGATGTCAGCCATTTTGATTGTAAGTTGGTCTGGCATATTTTGGCCAGCGCGGCGATGTCCCTTGGCGATGGGGGGGCCAGTATTTATCCTTGGCGAGGGGCCTTGTGGGCAAGTGCCCCCGTCAGTAGTATCCTTGGCGGGGGGGCCTTGTTGGCAAGTGCCCCGCCTAATGGAATGTGTCACCGGCGTGTCCCTTAGGAGTGCTAAGGCACCGTTGGAGGAGTGATGTAAATCCGTAATGCCATAGTTGTGCTTGCCTGCGCGGCAATATGGATAGTCTCCGCGAATGAAGAGTCGGCGAGGGCGGTCAAGTGACCTCTTCCGCGTTCATGAACCGAGATGCCGTATTCAGGAACTGCTCCATGTTGCAGGGGGGTTGGTGTGTACCTCCACAAAGAAAAGAGAGTCCCATTGGAGACCCTGAATAGCTGTGAGCAGACGGGCCTCCTCCCCCAGATTTGGGACTTGGAGAGATTCCGCTTGAAATCGTTGAATGTAATCCCTGAGGGATTCTTCTTTCTTTTGTTGTATCTGAGGGAGGTGTCCTGCCATTTTGGAGAGGGGTTTGGATACCATGAAGTGATTGGAGAAATTGCGGGAGAGTTCCTCAAAGGAATCAAATCGCTTATCGCGAAGGGTGGTATACCAGTTCGCCGCGGCCCCTATGAGTGTGGAGCTGAAAGCCCTACAGAAAGTGTTGTCATTTTCTCTTGCGATGGCCATCGCTGAGACGTATCGTTGCAAATGAACATCTGGGTCTGACATTCCGTCATAAGCATCTAGCTTGGGTTGGCGAAACTGATCCGGAATAGGGGTTTCCAAAACCCGTTGAGTGAAGGGCTGGGTCCAGAGGTGACCCAAGCCCATCCTGGTGATATTATGGACACTAGCCCTCTCTTCTCTTTTCTCTAGTTCTTCTACTCGTTTAGTAAGTGCTATAAGCACAGGCGAAGGAGAGTCAGGATGACTTACTTGTTGAGGAGGGGTGACAGGATGCTCGGGTTGACTGGTTCGCACTGTCACCGTGCTGTTCAAGACGCTCCTAAGAATACTAGCGAGTGTTTCGCGTAGATTTTGAGTCACAGCCTCAGTGATTGATTGCAGGACGGCTGGATCAAGGCCTGCTGCTGGAGAATTTGGTGGTGGGGTGGTGTGCCCCTGAAGCATGTTGCGGTTAACACGGGAGGAGCTCTCCTCCGTTGAATGAACCGAGAATTCCCCTGGTTGCTCGCGGACGCTGTCCGGGGAGGTTTCTGTTGGTGGATCGTTGTTGGCGACCATGATGGGCGGATTCCTCCGCCCTTGGCGATTGCGCCTACTCGTGCTCCGGGTAACCTGCATGACTTACTTGTGGTTTGTGATATGGGTATTTGATGAGAACCTCTTTCCCACAGATGGCGCCAAACTGATAGTCGCGTTCCTAAAGCAGGCGCGGACTCTCAGTTGAATGGTTGATGGTGGTGGTGTTCTTGAGAGCTCCAACCTTGCTATTCAGAGTAATCTGTGGAAGATAAAGAGAATACTCAGAAGTAGCAAGAGAGGAGTGGGGGCGTGTAGTAGCTTACCCAGTTTAAGGTGGACATCACCCTATTTATAGGGTGATGCCAGGAGGAGCCTCCCCCAGTTGAAGCCTTGGACAGGCTGTGAGACAAGTCTGTCAGACTTTAGGAGATAAGGCGGCTGTGATGATGAAGATCTCAGCAAACCGCCTTATGTGATTCGCTTGTCAGAGAATGTCTGGCGTATAAATCTGGTGAAGATCACTCAGGCTCGTGCTGACCTCCTCATTGGTTGCTTAATGTCAGATGACCAAGTGGCCTATCAAGTGGCGGCGAAGGCCTGCAAGGGGCGAAGGCCCAGATAAAACAAAGCCATTAAAGGTGTAAGGGTCGCACAAACCTGAGTGCAAGGGCCTTATCTGGGCGGGGCCAGTACAGGCATGAGAGTCCTCGTGAAGGCGAGTTGAGACCTTCAGGGAGAGACCTGCGAAGGCGAGTGAGGTCGCGAGGGTGAGACTCTCGAAGGCATAAGAGACTTGCGAAGGCAAGTGAGACTCGCGAGGGCGAGACTTGAGACCGAGAGAGCGAGACCTCGCGAAGGCGAGACTTGAGACCGTCGAGGAGTAAGACCTCGCGTGAAGGCGAGCTTGAGACCGCGCGAGGCGTAAGACCTTTGCCCGTAGGCGATACTTGAGACCACGAGGAGTAAGACCTCGCGCAGTTGCCAGTTGTCCCTGGTGGTGCCCACCATCATGAATGGGAGCGTGATGGCCCCCAAGGTTGGGATTTCGTCCCTCCCAATTCCAAAAGTGGCCCCCTTCACCGGCTTGATTTAGGACACGGGTACCTTTGCCTCAACAAGTGTGTGCTTGTAGACGACGTTGGCGTTGGCCCCTGTATCCATGTAGATCCGGCCGATGTCCCATCCGGTAATGCGAGCCGTGATGATGAGTGGATCCGAATGGGGGATCGCCACGGAAGTCACATCGCGGCGATGAATGAGATGGATGGCCGTGTGATCCAGCTGATAGAGTTGCCTCATGTAGCGGCGCCTCGCCGCTGCACCTTCACACCGTGTAATCACATTGATGTGACCCCTTGCAACATGACGCCAACTCAGATCGGTCCTCACTGCTCGCGAACTCAAACAGGGTGTCCTGCGAACCAACAGGGATTGTCCTAACATCATCCACAAACAAGTCAGGCCAGGCTTCTATGAGTTGCAGGACCAAGGTGGGAAACAACTCCCTAGCAACTTCCATGCGGACAACCTCAGTCCATACTGTGTAAATCATGGTAACCCGATGGCTTGAATGAATGAAATATTTCTCCACTTCTTAACACTACTGCAGAATAATCTCACCAACGATCGCCCAAACGCCTTCTGCACCCGACCGGTCAGAACGGCTAAAAGCCTAACCTATTAAGGTAACGGCATCAGACCTTGTCAGGTCACCCATACACGCAAACATGCATACACTACCCAAGGGCATCACCAACGTGAACCTTGCGAGAACTCTTTGGGATCCAGCGATGCGAATCCCAACAGATCCCCGAGCTTGAAACAGCCTTTGCAGAGGTCTTTGAGGGTCTCGCCCATGCGAACCACGTTCCTCAACCAATCTTTGGGGCCACGCGATGTAAACCCCAATAGATCCCCATGCTGGAAATCAACCTTCACATTGAGGTCCTTGATGGCTTCGCCCACGCGAGCCACAAGAAATCCCTCCAACCTTTGGGACCCCGCGGCGAATCCTAACAGTATATGACGACTTAGCCTAGCAAATTGCTAACGTCCCCTTCAAACTTATTGCAAGAATAAAAATGTGACGATCGAGGTAAACTGACTTGTTCATTTACAATATTGGAACTATACATTCTTTACAGTACAAATTACGACGGCCCAAGGGCCAGATAACTAAGAGGGGTCAAACACACGACCTAAGCCCCTTCCTAATCTAGCATGGCGTGCCACCCTGCACCCATCTTCTTCCCTTGCTCACCCCAGTCAAGCAAAGTGCTCGCCTCGGGGTCATCAGTCTTGGAGGCATCCAAGGCATCCAGGTCCAACCCAGGGTGCAGCTGCTCTAGTTGAAAGCGGCATCGCAACCAACCTTCCTCATACCCTTGCGCCGCGACTTCGCCCTGGGTCTTGAGCTCATCAACCTTCTGCCTCAGCCGCGGCCATCTCTCATGGATCTTCGCCGTGTAAGTCAGCACATGCTCAGGATCCTCTCCAGTACCGCCTTAGACAAGGTCTCGTTCAAGCGCGAAGACTTCCCGCATCGCGCGCATGAGGTCTGAAAACAAGTCGGCATGCTGGTTTGCGACGTCCAACTTACCAAGCTCTGCGTCCGCAAGTTTATCCGCAGTGTCCTTCAGGCGAGTCTCTGTTTCTGATTTAAGAGAAGAAAGCGCCGTCTTCAAAACAGCGACTTCTGCCTTCTTCCCCGCAAGCTCGTTTTCCTTCTTCGCTAGCTCCGCCTCGCGGAGGGGACACCAAACCAGGAGCTTCTCCAGAAGAGTGTCCCTTTGCAAATGCCCCAGGCGAGACTCCTCCTCCCTAGTGAGAGCAAAGACACCAGGTCTCCAACTCAACCACTCTCTTGTTGGTCTTCTCAGCCTCACCTTGGCAGCTTGGGCAGCTTCCGCCTCCTTTCTCGGGCAAAGCGATCTCACTAACTGGGCACTGTCCCTTGCATTCGCATAGCTCAGAACTTGTGCCATTGGCTGAGACAAGCGTACTCATTGATGGTAGCCTGCATAAAGATGAGTTAGAACAAAAAAGAAAAAAATAGGGGGCAAGGGGGATGCTTCACTCAAGGTTGTGCTTGGCAGCCTTCTTCATGAACTGAACCGGGAGTCCAAGCTTCGATCCATCAGCTCCCTGTCGAAAGGGCTGCGAAGTCCCTCCAGGCAGACAGCAAAGACGCGCTCTCCCCAACAACAAAGAGGACTTGTTGTTTAAAAGAAAGACAGGTCCCAAGCCCTTTCCAGGCATGCCCTCCTCCTTATATACCTTCGCCTTGAGGTCCTCCTCAAGGCTTTCAATAGCGGGATCCTCAGACCACTTGGGGGCCTTCTGGGCAGTGACGCGTTTCCCCTCGAGGAAATGCGACCAAACTCCAGTCTCCTCGAGGACGGACGCCGCTGCACCCAGATCCACCACACTTTGGCGTAGGCTACCATGGGGGTTGGAAGGCTCCGCCCCTGCACCAAACGACTTGTAAGCACAACAAAGAAAGCTTGGAACACAAGCAAACGAGGAAAGGAACTCACCTGGCGAAGGGCCCTGATCCAGGGCAAGGATGGCCTCGCCAGTAGGTGGCTTGCACTGCGGCTTCACCCAGGCACCACTCCCAGACGGTTCGCAGGGAGTGCGGACTACATCCCAAGCGCTCATCTTCTCAAGGATCTCCTTCGCCACCAAGGCGTCGTTGGCAGCACCGCTTGGAATGCTTGGGGGTACCCCCTCTGGAGCCCCTTCCCTCTGGGAAGCCTGGCTGCTTGTTGGGAAAACACCCCCAACATCTCCCATTATTTCCGGCTGAGTATCACCAGGCGCGGGCGCGCCACTCCCCGCGGGGGCTGCTGGCACCTTGCCCCCAATAGAACTGCTGGCTTTCGCTGCAGACTTGGACTTCCTTCTCATGGCTAGCAGGAGATCGCCGGTCGAAGTTATCTTCTTGGGAGGGGGACCCCAACCCGAGGAGAAGCCTCAATCGAGGAGAGGCCTCCGCCCGAGGGGGTGCATTCGCTGAAGGGTCCTCTCCCGAAGGATTTGTGGTACTAAGTGTTCTCCTGAAGAGGCCATGGGTCCTCTCCCAAAGGGGACATGGTCCTCTCCCGAAGGATTTGTGGTACTAAGTGTTCTCCTGAAGAGGCCATGGGTCCTCTCCCAAAGGGGACATGGTCCTCTCCCGAAGGATTTGTGGTACTAAGTGTCCTCCTGAAGAGGCCATGGGTCCTCTCCCAAAGGGGACATTGTACTCTCCCAAAGGATTTGTGGTACTAAGTGTTCTCCTGAAGAGGCCATGGGTCCTCTCCCAAAGGGGACATGGTCCTCTCCCGAAGGATTTGTGGTACTAAGTGTTCTCCTGAAGAGGCCATGGGTCCTCTCCCAAAGGGGACATGGTCCTCTCCCGAAGGATTTGTGGTACTAAGTGTCCTCCTGAAGAGGCCATGGGTCCTCTCCCGAAGGATTTGTGGTTGTAAGTGTCCTCCTGAAGAGGCCATGGGTCCTCTCCCAAAGGGGACATGGTCCTCTCTCGTAGGGGGCCGGGACTTGTCTCGGGGCATACAGCGGGCTCGGTAGTGCTCCCAAGACCTCAGATTGGGAAACCGTTTACGGATTTGGAATCGTGGGAATGTCCCGGAGCTTTTTACACTATAAAATATTTTGGGGTGGGACGTTCGGTCCTCTCCCGAAGGGGACATGGGTCCTCTCCCGAAGAGGACATGGGTCCTCTCCCGAAGGGGACATGGGTCCTCTCCCGAAGGGGACATGGGTTCTTCCGAAGGGGGCATGACTTAGCCAAATTTCAGATTTTTGGTGGCTAAGGGTTAGTCATAAGTGTTGACCCAAGGGTAAGGGTAAGGACACTTGTCAAGTGTATATTAAAGATGGAAAGGAAAGAGGTTTAAAAAGGGGATTTATGGAAATGATACGAGTGATTCTTTTCATTTCATCTTCTTCTTCCTCCAAGTGCCGCCACCATTGAAGCTCTTCTTCAAGCTTCTTGTTCTTCACTTCTTGGTTGGAAACATCAAGGATTTGGGTTCCATAAGTGGTAAGCTTCCTCCCTTCATCTCTTTTCAAGATTGGAAGCATGATTCTTTGGAAGAAGAGGAAGAAAATGGAACATGGGTTTGTTCTTGGCTATGGGTTTTAATGATTCTCTTGCTTCCAACTTTTAGTATGTTGTTCTTGGGAAGGAGAGGAGTAAGAATCAAGGTTTAGATTTTGGAAAAACATCTGGATGAAAAACCCAAGAGAGGCCGAAATGGTTGAAGAAACCCCAAATTGCCAAATTGTGCAAGCTAAGGGTTATGTTGTTCTTGGTTATTAAAGGTGAAATTGGTTAGCATTCTTGCTTAGGAAGTGTAATTGGTGGTTAAAGTGAGTGATTAGAACCTTGAATGGATTGAATTGGAAGTTGGGTGAAAAGTTGGCAAAGGGCCGAAACTAAAAGTGAATCTTTATCTATGTTGGTGTTATGTTTTGGTTGAATTGGATAGTAATTTGGTATCGTGGATGGATTTAGGTGCGTATTGTGGTTTGAAACGTCATTTTCGGGTGTTGGGTGCAAAAGTTACCTTTATGCGGGATTTCGGGCAAAATGTCTGGAAAGTGGGGTTTAAAGGTTGGATATATTTGTGGGTGTATGAATAACAATGTTCTAGCTCGGTTCGTAAAACCGAGCTTTCTGTGGATTTTTGCGGGAAAGTGCGGGTTTGGTTTCTGGGGGTTATTTTGGTGAGTTCTGATTTGTTTGTGGTTGTTCAGTGTGTTTCTGCATTGGTGGAGTTGTGCGGAACCATAGAAGTCAAGTTGTCACTTTTCAGGCCGGGAGCCGGGATTTCCCGGGATTTTTGCTGCGGAGCAGTTTTTCGAGGTAAGGGTTCAACTTCTCTCGTTATGCATTCTGGGAGTATTTGTATGTATATCGGGTTTAGTTGAGGCGGGTTCCGGATGAGGGCGGTGGTTCGGTGACCCCAAGACCCGTCATATGGTAAGATGCACGTTTGTTCTGTTTCAAGGCCCGGATGGTCTTGGAGGCCACGGGTTTATATTCTGTTCTGCATATCCGCGCTAGGCGCCGATATTTATACTTATACGTTTTTGATATATTCTGTTCTGTTTTCCATATGCATTCTGATATGTTCTGTTTCGTGTCACCGCACGCCACCAGAGCCCGGTTGCGGAGGCAGGGGCGCCGGGACGCCGAAGCCGGAATGAATAGGAATGGCAGGTCCATCGAGACCCGCCGCGCGTAGCGGACCCAAAGAGCGAAACGATTGTGGAAGCAACCTAACGAAAATTTCGTGCTTATAATCGAAAGTAAAATCCAAACATACAATTCATGCATTAACAACGAGTAAGCCTCGCCCTCCGTGGGCGAGTGCCTACGCACCAAAACATATATACATACAGAATTCACAGAACCTAAGGTGTCTAGCAAGCGCCAGGCGCTCAGAACATATACAGAACAGAATATATAAATATATACAGACATACAAACATCAGAGCAATACAGAAAGTGCGCATGTGCAACTACAGAGCCAGCCTTAGATCTATGTATCAAAAATACCTTGCGCGGGATTCAGACCAAGTAGACAATCCCGGACCGCAAGGTGCAGCCGCTGCAAAACACTACCAAGGTAGAACCCTCACGGAAACCTACTCCGCAGGCCGCTTATCAGGTCTACCTGAAACCCAAAAACAGAACCCAAAGAAGGGTGAGTCCTAAAAGGACCCCGTAAGGGATATGGGGTAAGGTAAGTATATGTAACCCTGCAAAACAGAAAGATAGCAATATATGCAACAGAATACGGAATAACATGCATGTACAGAAAATAGATCGGAGTCCCGAAGGACGTGCGATTCTAAATCGCCACAACCTTTATAATAAATCGGAACGACAGCCTCCACTAAGGGAGTCGGAAGCCGAAGCTAATACAGAAGCATGGTGCACCAGCTGGGGTAGCGAACCCACAACCGTCGTAATATTAACAGACAGAGTATGCCATAAGGCATACTCCCACAAACTACAGAATATGCCCAAAGGCATAAAATTCCGAAATACTAACAGAACAGAAAATGAAACCAAAACATATACTTAGCTTACCAAAACAACAGAACCAAACCCTTACCTCAAAATCCAGAGTATTGGACCGATTCTGGACAACTCCTACACCGTGCCCCGAAACTTAGAACTTCTCTTTTCCTAACCTCCGAACCTCAGAATCTGCCAAACCAAGTTGAATTAGAACCCTTATCAACCACACTACCAAACTACATCCCCGACCCCAAAACCGAAAATCCGGCAGAATTTCCGTAAAATTCCAGATTTCCACAGAAACTTCAGAATTCAGAACCAACCTAGACAATGCAATATTATACATTGACAAACATCATACAATAAGCAGAACTGATCAAATCCAACCTTAAACCCTTCATTACCCGCCATTTTCCGATAATCCCGCTTAATTGTAACTTTTTCATTTCTTAACCGAATTCAACGTTTCAAACTTCCATCCACTCCTAAATTCAAGCACATCACCATATTATCATCCAATTTAACAAAAGTGAAACCCCAACATTGAAAAAGAATCATTCCAAAATTCGGTTCTTATCCAACTATTTATACAACTTCCAATTCAATCCATTCAAGCTACCAAACAACAATTCCAACCACCAATTTCACTTCTAAACCAAGCAACCAATCCAATTGCAACCAAACAACAAAATCCAACATGAACATACACCTAAATAAATCGGCCAAAAGGGGTTTTTACCACAACTTGTTTTACATCAAATAGAATCCACACACAAGATTAGAATCATGCTAGGAGTAACATACTTGAAGCAAGAACCAAGATAACAAACACACATCATTTTGGAAATTATCCCATAAATTCGGCCAAGCTAGGTTCTTCATCTAAGATGTGTTTTCCAAAATCCAACACTTGATTAACACTCTCCTACAACCCAAGAACAACATACTAAAACATGGGAGGAAGAGAATCATCCTACCTTATAGCTAAGAACAAACCCAACATTTACCAAAACTCCTCTTTTCACCACTAAACTTCAAAACTAATGAGAAAAGAGGAGAAGAGATGATGCTTACCACAAGTAGCATCCAATTTCTCTTTGATTTCTACCAAGAAGAAGAAGTTCAAGCTTGAGGTTGATCTTCAATGGAGGCGTCGGCGGGAGCAGCGGGAAGAAGAAGATGGAGAAGAAAAGAAGTGAAAATGAGACTTATCTCCTTTTAGGAAATATTAAACCATAATATATATTTCCCTCACTTTAAACCCATACCTCCCAACTTAAATTAAAACAAGCCAAGTGTCCCTTCCTCCTTCCCAAATCTGCCGAAATTAACTTGCTGCCCATACTCCCATATTTTCATTTTGTAACCAAATATAATTTAACTCCCAATTTTTCCGAAAGTTCCAATTTTTTTTGCCCAAAAATAATTACCGAATTCCAAAATTAACGAAACTTGGACACAACTCTCAGAATATTATAACATTCACAGAACATTTTTCAAAAGTTCATTTACCATTCCGGAGTGTCCTACCGAGCTCGCTGAACCCGAACCAAAACCCGACGTGCGAGCGTGTCAACCTGAACAGAAATTCCGTCACTCCAAAATTCTATAAAAATACTCATAAATTCCATCTTAAATTAAAACACAACTTACCCCAAAGCCGTCAGAAAATTTCCATCCCGAGCCCCGGGAGTCGCCCGGAACCGAACGTCCCGCCCCAAATATTAAACTCCACAACCACCACCGGGACGTTTCCACGACTCCAAAACTGCAAACGGCTTCCCAAACTGAGATCTCGAGAGTGCTACCGAGCCCGCTGTACGTCCCGAGACGACCCCGACAACCCCCCGGCGCCAGAAAAATATTTTCGGCGGAAACGTCCGGGGGACCCACACGACCTCAAATACGGAGGGGTTCGCCAAAATGATACTCGGATAGGGCTCGGGAGCCGCCTGAACGCCGAAAAACGTGACCCGCAGGCCAAAACCGGAGCCCCGGGTCACCCGGTCGCAACCCGCTCGGGGTGACCGTAACATCCTCCCCCCCTTAGGACTCTTGGTCCTCCAAGAGTTGTATCAACCGCTGATACTGCTCGGGGTATCGGTCCTGAATGTCCTTCTCTGTCTCCCAAGTCGCTTCCCGGTCAGTATGATGTGACCACTGAACCTTGACCATGGGAATCAACTTGCTACGGAGTCTCCTGACATCCCTATCCAGAAAGGCTACCGGTACCTCCTGATAAGAAAGATCGGGTTCCAGCTGTACCTCCTCCACTGGAATCGTCTGAGTCGGATCCAGAATGCACTTCTTCAACATGCTAACATGGAAGACATTGTGCACAGTAGACAGACTAGGAGGTAACGCCAACCGGTATGCCACCCTACCGACCCGCTCCAGAATCTCATATGGGCCGATATACCGTGGGGCCAACTTGCCCTTCTTCCCGAATCTGACTGTCCCGCGGATAGGTGCTACCTTGAGCCAAACCCTATCCCCAACCTCAAACTCCAGAGCCCTACGGCGACGGTTCGCATAAGTAGTGGTGCGGTCGTTCGCGGCTTTGATCCGCGCCTGAATCAATCTGATCTTCGCCGTAGTCTCCTCAATAAGCTCGGGTCCCAACTCAACCCTATCAGACGCATCGGTCCAGCAGTGTGGTGTCATACACCTCCTCCCGTACAACGCCTCATATGGTGCCATACCAATCGTAGTCTGGAAGCTGTTGTTGTACGAGAACTCAATCAAAGGCAACTGCTGGTCCCAATCTCCTCCAAAGTCTAAAGTACAGCTCCGTAGCATATCCTCCAATATCCGAATCACCCGCTCCATTGCCCGTCTGCTGCATGGGTGATAAGCTGTACTCGGATGGAGTCGCGTGCCCAGCGCTTCATGAAAAGCCCTCCGAGAACCGTGCCGTAAACGCGGATCACGGTCGAGATACAATGGAGTCTGGTACTCCATGTAATCGCATTTGATCTCACGATGTAAAGCCGGGCAAGCTTCTCCAGAGGGTCCGTGACCCGAATAGGCAGAAAGTGTGCGCACTTTGTCAGCCGATCCACAATAACCCAGATAGCATCATGGCGAGACCGTGTCAGGGGCAGTGCAGTCAGAAAATCCATGGTAACATTGCCCCACTTCCGGACTGGAATGGGCAAAGTCTGCAGTGTCCCTGCCGGTTTCTGGTGCTCAATCTTCACCTGCTGACAAACGGCACACCTAGACACATGTGTGGCAATGTGCCTCCTCATCCCAGGCCACCAGAAGTGAGTACGCAGATCCTGATACATCTTCTCACTCCCGGGATGAATACTCAATCTGCTCGAGTGTGCCTCCTCTAAAATCTCATTCGGAGCTCCGATCCTCTCGGTACATAAAGGCGGTCTCGGAAGTATAGCAATCCTCGCCTATACTGAAATGTCGGTAACAAAGACCCCTTATCCTCCCAGATAACTTCTTCAGCCCCGGATCTCTACTTTGCGCCTCGCGCACTCTATCAAGCCACTCGAATGTATAGTAAGTGTATATACCGAGCACGCTCCCGTAGCTGCCACTTGTGCCAAAGGCACGTCGAGATCACTCTCCTCGGATCGGTCACCAACATCTCCCAATACTTATATTCTTCACCTAGGTGAAGAATCACCGTAGCCTACTAAATGATAAAGCTGGAGCCCAAGCCCACTCTAGACACCAATTACACAATTACCCCTCCCTACTTTTCATCTTCTAGCGGATGAACCGATGAAGAAAACAAACACGCGATGTAAAATTCCTAACGTCTTGCAGAAGATGATCTTGCGCCTCCCGTCTCACCGTTGCTGCTTTGACGTTTCACCGTTGATCTTTGGAATCTCACCGCCGACGCTTGAGTCTCTACACGTTGTTGTTCCATAAGACGATCTCGCGATTCATCCATCGTTGCTCGCATCTTGCCGTCGCTGCTCTCGTTCTCCAATTTCAGAAGATGATCTCACGATTTGTCCATTGCTTCCGCCATTCGTGTCTCGTTGCTGCCTTTGTTCACGACCTTCGATCTCACCACAGGTAGTTGCGCTCCATTAGTTTCAGGCCGTAATTTACTTCTCACTCGAGGCGTCGGATCTTGACAAGGATTTGTTGACGCACGTGATCTCACCAAGTAGTACAGAAATTGCACAATAACAGTAAAACACAATCTATTTTACCAAGACTTCTCAGTTTTGAAGATGAACAGCTAACTTCAATTAGATCCAATTCAGGTCTAGTAGAAAACATAAGGTTATGAAATTGGATTGAGGTATTAAAGAAATTGGAAAAGTCGAAAAATATTTGTACAAAGTGAGTAATCGTTCCAAACTTTCCTGTTTCAACTCTATTTGATTTCATTTCTATCTTTACTTTGTTGATCGCCATTAAAATGCTTCAGAAAATGTTTTATCTAAACAATTTTGAGATGCTTTACTAAAAACTACCTATAATGTTGCATGTCTTAAGAACTGTCTATTTAAGACCTAAGATGCATCAATTTTTAAACCAAAAGATGTTTATTAGTTTATAATTTTTGTTGTTTTGATGTCTACTAGATTGAAGATATAATTAGTAACAAGAAGTTGTTTAATGTCTATTAGGTTCGAATAGTGTCTTGCGAACTGTCTACTTAAGACCTAGGAAATTGTCTATTGTTTATATGAATAGTGTCTGTCATGAAATGAGAAGATTCTAACTGGACAAGATTTACTTTCACTTCCAAAAGTTCATCTTAAGCGTGTTCTCAATCTGTTGAATGGACATAGATTGTATTTATGTGATTTATTATTATTAGTATTATTTTTCCTTGCTTGTGCAAATTGTGCTAGAGATCAACCAATAGTGACCATGAGTGCACTTTTGCTTGTATTGTAGCATGCCTAACAAGGTATTGTGAATATCTGATTTCATCTCGAAAGAATTTGGCGACATACTTATGATTTTCACTTCATGGCTTGCACTATGTTTATCTCCAAAATTGTCTAAAGCATTTAAGAAGTTGGTTTAGTTTATCTTGGAGCATGTGATTTTTTAAGTTAAACTCATGTTTTGATCTGTAGGTGTTCACATCCACTGAGAAGAATGAGCCGGACATTCACAAAACTTTCAGCCCGCTCCTTGCCAAGAAAGAGATGTTGCTGGTAAGACAACCATCTCATGCTTGGGTAGATTGTCACCACCATTCCTAATAGCTAAAACAACTCTTAGGAATAAGAATACTATATAGGTAAATGTGTATTATCCATCATTAAACTGTCAATTATTAGAATTAGATTGGTCAAGTATGTACACCTATATAGTTGCTTCTGATGACATCATTAAACCAGAAATCTGAGTTTGTTGTTCTGTTTATGATCTGACTTGTTTCAATGACAACTATGATGGATTGATATGTCTGTTATAGAGGCTTGAAATGTCAAATGTACCAACAGGATCGGGTTACAATTGACAAAAAATTGAAATATAAGTTGCTTGTTGTGTCATACTGCCTTCACAAGTTTATTGTTCAGATTATAGTCGACATATCATAGTTGACAAATCATGGATTTGTGGTATTTTGGATTTATATATGTGGTATTTTGAGTGTATATGTCTGCTATTGTGACTGTATATGTGTGGTATTTTGAGTGTATATGTCTGCTATTGTGACGGTTTATGTGTGGTATTTGTCTCTCATTGTCACTTTATATGTCTGCTATAATTGCAGGTCTATTCAATTAAAAAGTAGGGTTCAAAATAGCAGCAACAATCCTTGCACATCCAGCAAAACAGGAAAGAGAGAAAATTCTCGAGAAGGCAAGGGCGCATCAGTGACTTCAGTAGTTTAGATTTTATAATATAAGAATGATGTGAAGTTTAGGACTTTTATTAAGTTTCAGTCATTTCATTGGCCGCTGAAGTTAAGTTTCCAACATTAGCCATCTTTGCTACCGATATCAAATTTACGCCTCTTCTCAAAATTATTTTAACTGACAAACTGTGGATTTTGAAAATTCGATATTGTATCAAAAGTAGAACTATTTATGATCGTTGCTCGATCCATATTTTTTGTTGCATGAATACCTGCACAGTCACAGTCACAAAAATAGTAGTAAGCCGTCAAGTATAGAAAAAAGAAATGTCAACTATGTAAAGTCCATATGTTCATTACATAAAACAACTTTGACAAATACTACAGTTATCTGCAAAAACAATATCAGTGGACTTTTTCATTTTAGAAAGAAACTTTTCTAGAATCGAACACAAGCCATTGAGTGACATATGTCTACCATAAATATTGTATGTGTCAGCTAAAACAATTTGAAAGGTCCAACTCCTTTAAAAAATGATCACAACTAAAATTCATTAATAAAAATATGTCAATCACAAGTGAAATTTACAAACATACCTTAACAATCATAATAACTAATATGAAACATAAAGTTATGCAAAGAACATGAAAATGTCTACTACAAATAACCAATGTGTCCGTCACGGAGAACATAAATGTCTATCCGAAATCATTATCTCCATCTTCACAACAGCTTAACGCCAAAGACCAACAAAGTAAATATCAAAGGAATTAGATGGCAACTTATGCCCACCAGAAGTTTTACATGTCAACAAAACTAGACAAATATGTCTAGTTTATCATAATGGATGCAAATGTCAACTAAACTAGAAAAATATGTCAAACAGAATACCAAAAAATAAAAAATGATACCTGAAACATATACAAGTACATCAAATATTCCATCATACTTGTCAATGAATATGCTAATCTATCATACTTGAACAAAGTGCTCTCTTATTGCTACCGTTTTTAACCAAATCACATGAAAAATTACATTAACTCACATAACTTGTTCTCTTTGTAACATTTTGTCAAACCCCTCATAATAGAGAACAATTCACCGCCACAAGGACGTTGGCTGCTCGAAATCGATGGCTGCTCGCAATCGATGATAACCACTCGCAGTCGACGCTCGCCGATACTCGTTGTTCAACGATCGCTGCTCGTCGATCACTCTTCCTCGCTTGCTGAAGCCAACCTCCGATCACCCCTCGCCGCTTGCCGACGGCGATCGTTGGCCACCCGTTCACCATTGGATGGACGCTGCTCGCCGATCACGGCTCGACGCCGATCCATGCTTGATGCTTATTGTTGGATGCTTTGTGTTCGGCGATTGATGCTCGATCCTCGGCACTGGATGCTCTCCGGTTGCCAATCAATGCTCGCCGATCAGTGTTTTTGCATAGCTGCTGCTGGCGTCTCTTTTGCATCCGTAGATGCTTGTCGGTCGCCGATGGAAGCTCTCCGCTCATGGCGCTTGACGGTTTCTCGATCTCGATCGTCTCTCTCTCTCGCTCGGAGATGTTGAAGCTCGATACGCGTTGCGACGAAGAAATTAGAATTGGGGAAGGAGTTTATAAGAAGGGTAATATAGTCTTTTCTAGTCTTGGGTGATTTTTCACCTAGGTGAAGAATAGAATCCGCAAACATCTCCTCCTTGACCAACCCGGTATACTTCACCTGCCGGTGCATCGGCAACTGTGTTGCCCTTGCCAGAGATGTACTCGATACTACAATCGTAGTCCTTAATGTATTCGAGCCATCTGCGTTGCCTCATGTTAAGCTCCTTCTGCGTAAACAGATATTTCAGACTCTTATGGTCGGTAAGAATCTGAAATTTGTTACCAAGCAGATAATGCCTCCATTGTTTCAGCGCATAGATCACCGCAGCCAACTCCAGATCATGTGTTGGGTAGTTCAGCTCATGCGGTCGCAGCTGCCTCGACCCATAAGCTATCACATTACGATCTGCATCAATACACACCCCAAACCGGATGTGGAAGCATCCGTATATATCACATACGGTAAGCTCGGATCTCGGAAGAGTCGAATCGGAGCATTAGTCAACTGCCGCTTCAACTCCTGAAAATTCTGCTCACACCTATCAGACCAGATATACGGCTGACCCTTCTTGGTCAATGCGTGAGCGGAGATGCGAGAATAGAAAACCCGTACGAACCTCCGATAATATCCTGCTAATCCCGTGAAGCTCCCGATCTCCCGTACCGTGGTAGGTTGTTTACAATCCTGAACTGCCCTCACCTTCTCTGGGTCCACAGACAGACCATGCTCAGAAATAACGTGCCCCAGAAAGGTGACCTCCCGGATCCAGAACTCACACTTTGAGAACTTAGCATAAAGCTGATGTTCCCAAAGTGTCTGCAGAACTACCCTCAGATGCTCCCGATGCGAGTCCGCATCCCGAGAATATATCAGAATATCATCAATGAAGACCACCACAAACGAGTCCAAGTACGGCCGGAACACCCGATGCATCAGATCCATGAATGCTGCCGGAGCATTGGTCAGCCCAAATGGCATGACCGTAAACTCAAAGTGTCCATACCGGGTGCGGAAAGCAGTCTTAGGTATATCCTCCTCCTTCACCCTAAGCTGAAAGTATCCAGATCGTAGATCAATCTTCGAGAAAACTCTCGAATCCGAAGTTGATCAAAAAGATCGTCAATCCTTAGCAACGGATACTTATTCTTCACAAGAAGGGCATTCAACCGTTTGTAGTCTATACAAAGTCGGAGCGTCCCATCTTTCTTCTTTACAAACATAACCGGAGCACCCCACGGCGAAGTGCTCGGTCGGATGAAGCCCTTCTGCTGTAATTCTTCCAACTGCTTCTTTAACTCCTGCATCTCAGAAATGGGCATCCGATAAGGAGGAATAGATATCGGAGCAGTGCCCGACTGCAGGTAGATCTCAAACACAATTTCCCGCTCTGGTGGTAATCCGGGCAACTCCTCCGGAAATACCTGCAGAAAATCTCGAACCACCGGTATACTAGCTAGCTTCAACCTAGTATCCGCCTCATTCAGATCAAAACATTCCCTACACCAACTACCGACTGGTCCAGAATCTGCAACTCGTACTATGTCATGCGATAGTCAAACCAGTCGGAGTCGTGAGAGGTAGTACCTCTCCAGATACCATAATGGTACGGGCTGCACAATCAATGTGCACAGAATTCTTGGATAGCCAATCCATCCCAAGAATAACATCATAGTTCGGCGTGTCCAAAACCAACAAGTCCGATACTATCTGATGCCCGCCACGGATATCGTACAACCCGGAACCATCCCATTAGAAAATGAACTGACTCCCAGCTTTTACTAAATACATCTGCGGCAAAGTACTAACAGACAGTGCGAGAGATGTAACACATTTCGTGCTACAATAGAAATGGATGCTCCCGTATCAAATAACGCATGAACAGATGTATCGTTCGAAATACAGACCTTGCAAGACTCCCGCCGAGTCGAGCCTCCTCGCTGGCCGGGGCCCGCCCTTGACCGGGTCCTCCACGATGACTAGGGCCTCCTCGCTGACTAGGACCTCCCTGCTCTATCTGAAAATCTCGTCCTGCCCTTGTCTGCTGCGGTGGAGGGGTTGTCTTAAGCTGCGGTCGCTGATGAGGTCTCGTGCCACCCCGCTGAAACCCACGACCTCACGGCGCGTTGGGCGGTGCCCGAGTCTGCGGACGCTGAAAACTACCGAACCACCGCCCCACCGTCGAGGGCAGTCCTGCACCAGTGAGTATCCGACCCGCATCGCAAACATCGACCCTCTGCCGGTAACAAGGTCGACCGGGTGATACCACCACAAGTCGGACAAGGTCGTGAGGTGGTGCTCCCCCGCCTCCACTAGATCGCCCGGTGCATTGCCGCCGTCCAGAACTCTGCCGGGGTCCTGCTGTGTGGAACCCCTCGAAGTCCCCTTACCTCTGCGAGGTGAGGCGACTCTCAACGTCCTCCTGCTCGAGGAGTTGAGCCTTGTGAACTGCCTCCCCGTAAGTAGTAATGTCCAACGGCCTCAGAGCCCATCTGTACTCGGGGCGCAGTCGACGGATAAACCTCTTCGCCTTCTCCTCCTCCATACCGTGGTACTGCGGTACGTAGTGGATAAGCCTGTCAAACTCACGCTCATACTCTGCGACAGTCCTGTCTCCCTGCTGAAGCTCATCAAACTGTGCTCGCCGCAGATCCCTAGCTGCAACCCCGATAAACCTCCGATGGAACAGTGTGTAAACCTGCTCCCGGGTAACATCCACCTTCGATCGGGTGCTAGCCCCGCATTCGCCCTCGATCTCCTGAAGGCTCCTCCACCAATGATCTGCTCCCTCCTGCAGATTGAACGTGGCAAGGGATACCATCACTGTGGAAGGTAAGTGTAACCTCCCCAGGAGCTTATCAATCTCCATGAACCAGGTCTCCGCTGCCTCGGGACCTCCCTTGCCATCAAACTTCCTAGGGTTCAACCGCTGGAACCTCTCCAACAACCGGACATCATCAGAATCAGAGTGATGCCCCGAACCTCCCCGTCGTCGGTGGGTCCGACGGGTGGTATCAGAATCCAGCTCAATAACCCTCCGTCCGCCGCCGAGGGGGCTGATAGGTCTCTGGTCGAGCGATCGAGCGAGGCTGCGGAGCTACGCTCAGTCGTATCCTCCGTGATCGCGATTCTGCGCTCCGCGTCCTCCTCGAGACTCACTCTCGATCGGGCCCGTACATGAGTGTGGGTGGTAGTCCGGTGTGGCTACTCACTCTCCCATCAAGTATGCACAGACGGTGCCACGACCGAATCCTCCTGCACCTGTGACTGTACCGGAACCTGTTCCGGTACTAGTGTCCTCAACAACTGCTGGACCTGCTCCAGCACATGAACCAAAGCAGTGGTAGACCCCTGACCCTGCTGTACAACCGGTGGCGGGGTATGTACCCGCTCTGGCCCAGAATCCCCCTGCCTCTGCTCTCTACCTCTCGGAGGTGTGGGATTACGATCCCCTCCCTCCGGTCGCAAATCGCGCTGTCGGCGCGTGTTAACCATTCCTGAAACATTCCAGACCAAACAGAGTCCAGACCAATTAGTTACCTCTAATCCCTATAGAAACTAGCAGCAGCTTTCTAAGGCTCTGTAGTGCAATGCAGTACTTAACTCAGAAGTTATTTTTTTGCAAAATGATAAAATCATGTATTTCACAGAATCACAGAAGCAATTCATGCTTATTTCACCAAATCCTTTCCTAACACACAATTTTACGTACCTGAAACTTTTCCACAATCCTTTACTTGTAACACTTTTACCAAAGTCCCGAAATTCTGGATTCCATACTCTGCAACCACCAGGATAACTTGAAGGACCAAACTTTGCTCCACAATTTTATTTTGAAGTGGTTCGAGTAAGGAGGTGGCCAATCTCCGTACCAAACCATTCTAAAATAAAATGTAGAACAATAGTTGTCACTACAAGTCACCACTGACGACCAATATGGTCACTTACCTGCTCTGATACCAACTTGTCACCGCACGCCACCCGAGCCCGGTTGCGGAGGCGGGGGCGCCGGGACGCCGGAAGCCGGAATGAATAGGAATGGCAGGTCCATCGAGACCCGCCGCGCGTAGCGGACCCAAAGAGCGAAAGGATTATGGAAGCAACCTAACAAAAATTTCGTGCTTATAACTGAAAGTAAAATCCAAACATACAATTCATGCATTAACAACAGAGTAAGCCCCGCCCTCCGTGGACGAGTGCTTACGCACCAAAACATATATACATACAGAATTCACAGAACCTAAGGTGTCTAGCAAGCGCCAGGCGCTCAGAACATATACAGAACAGAATATATAAATATATACAGACATACAAACATCAGAGCAATACAGAAAGTGCGCATATGCAACTCTGAGCCAGCCTTAGATCTATGAATCAAAAATACCTTGCGCGGGATTCAGACCACGTAGACAATCCCGGACCGCAAGGTGCAGCCGCTGCAAAACCCTACCAAGGTAGAACCCTCACGGAAACCTACTCCACAGGCCGCTTATCAGTCTACCAAAACCCAAAAACAAAACCCAAAGAAGGGTGAGTCCTAAAAGGACCCCGTAAGGGATATGGGGTAAGGTAAGTATATGTAACCCTGCAAAACAGAAAGATAGCAATATATGCAACAGAATACGGAATAACATGCATGTACAGAAAATAGATCGGAGTCCCGAAGGACGTGCGATTCTAAATCGCCACAACCTTTATAATAAATCGGAACGACAGCCTCCACTAAGGGAGTCGGAAGCCGAAGCTAATCTGAAGCATGGTGCACCAGTGGGTAGCGAACCCACAACCGCCGTAATATTAATCAGACAGTATGCCATAAGGCATACTCCCACAAACTACAGAATATGCCCAAAGGCATAAAATTCGAAATACTAATGAATGAAAATGAAACCAAAACATATACTTAGCTTACCAAAACAACAGAACCAAACCCTTACCTCAAAATCCAGAGTATTGGACCGATTCTGGACAACTCCTACACCGTGCCCCGAAACTTAGAACTTCTCTTTTCCTAACCTCCGAACCTCAGAATCTGCCAAACCAAGTTGAATTAGAACCCTTATCAACCACACTACCAAACTACATCCCCGACCCCAAAACCGAAAATCCGAATTTCCGTAAAATTCCGATTTCCACGAAACTTGAATTCAGAACCAACCTAGACAATGCAAGATTATACATTGACAAACATCATACAATAAGCAGAACTGATCAAATCCAACCTTAAACCCTTCATTACCCGCCATTTTCCGATAATCCCGCTTAATTGTAACTTTTTCATTTCTTAACCGAATTCAACGTTTCAAACTTCCATCCACTCCTAAATTCAACCCCAACACCATATTAACATCCAATTTAACCAAAATGAAACTCCAACATTGAAAAAGAATCATTCCAAAATTCGGTTCTTAATCAACTTTTTATCCAACTTCCAATTCAATCCATTCAAGCTACCAAACAACCATTCCAACTACCAATTTCACTTCTAAACCAAGCATGCTATCCAATTGCATCCAAACAACAAAATCCAACATGAACATACACCTAAATAAATCGGCCAAAAGGGGGTTTTTACCTCAACTTGTTTTCCATCAAATTGAATCCACACATAAGCTTAGAATCATGCTAGGACTAACATACTTGAAGCATGAAACAAGATAACAAACACACACCATTTTGGAAATTATCCCATAAATTCGGCCAAGCTAGGTTTTTCATCTAAGATGTGTTTTCCAAAATCCAACACTTGATTAACACTCTCCTACAACCCAAGAACAACATACTAAAACATGGGAGGAAGAGAATCATCCTAGCTTATAGCTAAGAACAAACCCAACATTTACCAAAACTCCTCTTTTCACCACTAAACTTCAAAACTAAAGAGAAAAGAGGAGAAGAGATGATGCTTACCACAAGTAGCATCCAATTTCTCTTTGATTTCTACCAAGAAGAAGAAGTTCAAGCTTGAGGTTGATCTTCAATGGAGGCGTCGGCGAGCGGCGGGAAGAAGAAGATGAAGAAGAAAGAAGTGAAAATGAGACTTATCTCCTTTTAGGAAATATTAAACCATAATATATATTTCCCTCACTTTAAACCCATACCTCCCAACTTAAATTAAAACAAGCCAAGTGTCCCTTCCTCCTTCCCAAATCTGCCGAAATCAACTTGCTGCCCATACTCCCATAATTCATTTTGTAACCAAATACAATTTAACTCCCAATTTTTCCGAAAGTTCCAATTCTTTTGCCCAAAAATAATTACCGAATTCCAAAATTAACGAAACTTGGACACAACTCTCAGAATATTATAACATTCACAGAACATTTTTCAAAAGTTCATTTACCATTCCGGAGTGTCCTACCGAGCTCGCTGAACCCGAACCAAAACCCGACGTGCGAGCGTGTCAACCTGAACCGAAATTCCGTCACTCCAAAATTCTATAAAAATACTCATAAATTCCATCTTAAATTATAACACAACTTACCCCAAAGCCGTCAGAAAATTTCCATCCCGAGCCCCGGGAGTCGCCCGGAACCGAACGTCCCGCCCCAAATATTAAACTCCACAACCACCACCGGGACGTTTCCACGACTCCAAAACTGCAAACGGCTTCCCAAACTGAGATCTCGAGAGTGCTACCGAACCCGTTGTACGTCCCGAGACGACCCCGACAACCCCGGCGCGGAAAAATATTTTGGCGGAAACGTCCGGGACCCACACGACCTCAAATACGGAGGGGTTCGCCAAAATGATACTCGGATAGGGCTCGGGAGCCGTCTGAACGCCGAAAAACGTGACCCGCAGGCCAAAACCGGAGCCCCGGGTCACCCGGTCGCAACCCGCTCGGGGTGACCGTAACATTCTGTGACGAGACCCGGATGGTCTTAGAGGCCACGGGTGCTCCTTGGTTCTGTTCTGCGTATCCGCACCGGGAGTGCCGATACTTCTGTTCTGTGTCCGCACTGGAGGGTGCCGACATTCTGTGTATATCCGCACTGGGGGTGCCGATATACTTCTGTGACCCTACGACAGTTTGGGGATCATGACCCCAGCCGGTACCGTGCTTCTGTATATTTCTGACCTCTTGGAGAGGGCTGTCGTTCTGCGATATTATAAGGGTCAGCGGTTGGACCGCATGTGATGGGATTGTTGAACCTATAGATGGAACATGAATAGACACCACTAAGGTAATGCGAGGATTGTCTGTTCGTGTAGCACAATGTTCGTATAGATCTGGTAGAACTCGAAATGGGTCAAAGAAATGCGAGTTTCTTTTGCCTTATACCTAGAGTAGTGGTACACTACCCAAGCAAATGCCCCCTCGCATCTCGCCCCTCACGTTATCGTCAGCAGCAACCAAGGAAACACATGGAGATGCCACCACATCGCGCGAAGGCGCTATCAGGGGGGCTTCGCACCTGCTGGCTTCGCCAGGACCTTGCGGATTCGCATCTCCTGGCCTCGCTAGACAAGGTCTTCGCGCCTCCTGGTCTTCGCCATCCATCACTTGGCAACGTCACAGACTGGGGAAGGAAACGGGAAGCGGTCGTCCCCACGACCTACCCACGTTCTCCATTACATCCCCAGTCTGCCACAACTCTGGAACACTCCACTACTCCAAACACGGGACAACCGCCACCTCAATGCCTCCTATAAAAGGATGGCTTGGGAAAGGTACACCTTATCTACACACCTCCACTCCTCTTTCTGCTCCTGAGTATTCCATTTTACACCTTGCAGATTACTTCGGAGCTCAAGATCGTCGTTCCGATCATTCCTCCACCATTCAAGTATCTGGAAGCACAGTCCCGTAAAGGAACTAGGCTATCAGATTGGCGCCGTCTGTGGGAAACTCAAAGAATCCCACGAAGAAAACCACTAAGAACAGAAGCCATGCCTACTACGAGGAGCGCAAGTCGTCAGAACGGCCGTGGGAGGAGAAATCCCCCCGCTGCCACCGCAAACCATGGAGCGTCAGTCCACTCTACTGGGGAGAGCGCATCCCATGGTGAGTGTAATGCCCCTCCCTCAAGAGAAATCGTCCAACCAGTGGGGATGGATGCCGTCGTAGGGTCAGGACGAATTGCCCTCTCGACCAACCACAACCAACCAGCCGGTGTGGTGGGGGCGCCGCACAATGTCATCGTTTAGAACTCGGCGGTTGCCGGTCTTGATCCCACAATTCTTGCGGCGATCACCGAGGTTGTCGGGCAGAATCTACGCGGTGTCCTGGCAACAGGAGGTTTCCAGACCATCCAGTAGCCGCTGAGTCACCAGGAACCTCCCCTTCCTCCGCCGCCATCGCCAGGCGCCTTGAACAAATAGAGAAAAGGGAGGCGAGAGCGAACACACCATACTCTACCAGCTTGGGGCTGGATCACCTTTGGACCCAGCCTTTAACCCAGAGAATCCTGGAGGCTCCACTGCCAGAACACTTCCGCCAGCCCAAGCTGGACAGCTATGACTGTCTTTCGGGGACCCTGACATTCATCTGCAGCGCTACATCTCTGCGATGGCGATCGCAAGGGCTGATGACAGCACTCTCTGTAGGGCTTTTAGCTCTACCCTCACTGGAGCTGCCGCAAATTGGTACACCACCCTTCGGGGTAAGCGGTTTGACTCCTTTGAGGAACTATCCCGTGTCTTCTCTAATCACTTTGTCGTCTCCAAACCTCCGCCAAAAACTGTGGGGCACCTGCTGAAGGTGCGACAGAGGAAGGATGAGTCCCTAAGGGACTACATCCAACGTTTCCAGGGGGAATCCATCCAGGTCCCAAACCTGGGTGAGGAGACTCGTCTCCTGACGGCAATTCAGGGTCTCCAGTGGGGTTCCCTGTTCTTCACAGATGTGCACACCAACCCTCCCCACAACATGGAGCAGTTCCTAGATAGGACGACTAGGTTCATGCTTACTGAAGAAATTACCAGACCCTACCTCAAGGGATTAGCAACTGAGACGAGGGGACAGCCCTCGCACGCCCAAGACTCCAGGGGCCAGGGTCCGCGGAGACGGCCACCTACACAGGGCAACAGAGACAGGACTTATCCAACCCTGCCCCCACTCAGGGACTCCCGCACGAACATCTTCCATGCCCTAGAACAGAGGAGGGAAGTCCCCAAATGGCCTCGCCCACTTCCCAAGGGCGTCGCGAGGCCAGACAACAAGTACTGTCGCTACCATCGCGACAAGGGCCACGACACTGAGGAATGCGTGGAACTTAAGCGTATGCTGGCAGAGATGATATCCCAAGGGAAACTCACCGAGTTCCTTGTTCGCAACCCCTCTCCGCGAAGGGGCTCACCCAAGGGGTACAAGCGGGAAGGCGATCGGGAGGATCGCGGTCGGGATCACCACAGGCAGAACAGAGCCCCTGGGGGAGCTGATCAGATCCCATCTGCCAGGGGTCACATCAATGTGATCACCCAGTGCGAAGGCGCAGTTGCGAGGCGCCGCTACATGAGACATATCTATCAGCTGGACCACACGGCTAGCCATCTCATTCATCACCGCGATGGGACTTCCGTCGCGATCCCACACTCAGATCCACTAATCATCACGGCTCGCATCGCTGGATGGGACATTGGCCGGATCTACATGGATACTGCCAACGCCAACGTCGTTTAAAAGCACACACTTGTTGAGGCTATGGTACCCTGTCCCCAAATCAAACCGGCGAGGGGCCACCTTTGGGATTGGGAGGGATGAAATCCCGACCTTGGGGGCCATCACGCTCCCATTCATGATGGTGGGCACCACCAGGGATGACAGACAAGTCTGTCACTCAAGCTTCGTGGACTTCATCATCCTCGATCTCCCTTCGCCTTAAAATGCCATTGTTGGGCGCGCCACACAGACCGAATTCCATATCCGTTGTGACGTGCGCACCCTAACATTGTTGTTTCGCACCTCAGCCAGTGATGCCTATATCTGCGTTAACTGTAATGTGGCGAGGGCATATCAAAGCTCGGCCGTTGCAACCTTTCTTCAACCAAATCCGGAAGAAGAAAGCTCGCAAATGGATCGAGGACTGTCAGAGGCATACGGCACCATCAAGCGGCACCTACGTGAGCTGCCCACGCTCAAATGCCCTGTGCCTGGCGATGACCTTGTCCTATACCTCTCCATGACGAGCAACAGCGTGCCATCAGTCCTCATCAAGGAAGAAGGCGACAAATAATGGCCGGTCTACTACACCAGCCACACCTTAGAATCAGCAGAGACAAGGTACCCTCCTATACGTAAAGCTCTCTTGTCATTAGTCTATGCAGCCAGAAGCTCAAGCCCTACTTCCAAGGGCACACGATCACCGTGCGCATGACCTTCCAATCAAGGAGATCCTTCAAAGACCCGAGCACTCAGTGTCGCTGGCTAAGTGGTGCATTGAACTAAGAGGGAACGACATCAACTATGAACCTCGCAAAGCAATAAAAGGCCAGGCCCTCGATGACTTCCTGGCAAAATTCTCGATTCCCGATCATGGCACGCCTCAGGAACAAGTACCGGCACCTAAATCTCCATCCCCAGAGTGGGAGATGTATGTCGATGGCGCATCCAAGGCAGCATCTCCAGCAGAGGCGTCGTCTGCGCGGACCTCTAGGTATGGAAAGCACTCTCCGTGTATCCTTCCACCCTGTGACTAACAACGTTGTAGAATATGAAGCCCTCATCGCGGGCCTCAAGCTTGCCATCAAGGCGGGTATTCGCCGAATACTCGTACATAGTGATTCCCAACTGGTGATACACAAAGTGCAGGGGTGCTTAGAGTGCAAAGATGGTACTCTAGTTAAGTACCTGAAGCTGGTCAATTCACTGCGGACACACTTTGAGGAGGCAGTCTTCATTCATATTCCTCGTTCCGAGAACACCATTGCAGTATGCTCTCCAAGGGGAAAACACCTTCGACTGTGGAGACCTTGGCTCGACCAACTATAGACGGAGCTGTAGACATTGGCTCGCTTGAAACAACTGATCCGAACAATTGGCGAACCCCCATCATCGCCGAGCTAAAGGGGATGGACACAGATCCACGAACCCGCGCTCGAGTGACGAGATCCGTCCTCGTAAACGGGTTCTTTGTGGCATCGTGGGTTCTCCTCACAACTTCAACGTTGCCTTACTGCCAAAGAGGGACTCAGTGTGCTGGAGGCCATCCATCAGGGCAGCTGCGGTGCCCACATTACAACGGAGGCACTGGCACACAAAGCCCTTCGCCAAGGATACTACTGGCCAACCTTGAAGAAAGACGCAACATCGCTGGTCCGAACATGCCATCAATGCCAGATCAACTCGCGCATCCAGCGACTACCATCAACGGAGTCCCCCGCACTCACAAACCCCGTACCCTTCGCCTTTGGGGCCTTGACCTTATTGGGCCAATGCCGAGGGCAACAGGCGATGCTTCGTGTTGTCATCGTGGACTACTTCCTAAGTGGATTGAGGTGGAGCCACCGGGTCAAGATCACGTCCTCAAAGATCATCGCTTCTTGTGGAAGAACATCGCCTCGCCGATATGGCAGTCCTCGCGCCATCATCACAGATAATGGAAGCCAATTCGCCAGCCATAGGCGTCCAAAGAATGGGCTGAAGATAACAAGATCCGCATGCTCTATGCCCCGAGCGCATCCCAGTCCCAATGGCCAGGTTGAGGTGACAAACCGCACAATCAAGGAAGGGCTCAAGAAACGCCCGACCGGTGCAAAGGGAGATGGGTCGATGAACTTCCAAGCGTCCCATGGGACTACAGGGACGACGAAGAGAACACCAACAGTGGAGACACCTTTCTCCACGGTCTATGGCACTAATGCACTCCTCCCCATGAGGCGGACTTCCCAACAATAAGGATGATCAACTTTAGCGATGAGGCCAACACACGAGGACTCCGCGCGAAACTAGAATCGCTTGAGGAGTTGTGCGAAGGAGCATGCCTTCGCCGGTTCGCCTCAAATCTGCGTCTCAACTTGCAACACGACGCTAAAGTCAGACCAAAGGCACTCAAGCCAGAGGCCTCGCGCTACTTAGATCGGTCATCACCGCTCGCGACCCCAAACAGGGCGTCCCGCGACCCAACTGGGATGGTCCTTACATCATCCACAAAAAAGTCAGGCCGGGCGTCTATGAGCTGCAGGACCAGGATTGGAGACACCTCCCTTGCAACTTCCATGCAGACGACCTTCGCCCATACTATGTATAAATGATGGTAATCCCATGGATTTAATGAATGAAATATTGCTCCACTTCTTAACACTAATGCAGAATAGTCTCACAAACGATCGCCAAAACGCCTTCTGCACCCGACCGGTCAGAACGGCTAAAAGCCTAACCTATTAAGGTAATGGCATCAGCATGCGTACACTACCCAAGGGCATCGCCAACGTGAACCTTGCGATAACTCTTTGGGACCTCGCGATGCGAACTGTTACACCCACCCCGACGTTTTGGAATTTTTCGAATGTCTAAAGCTTGAATTCTGTAAATTATCGGAACAATATTGGATTATGATAAATTATTGGAATTCAATGTTTGGAAGTGAATTTGGTGATACTTATAAGTGTTTTACGTGTTGGACGACAATTTTTGAGTTCCGGGACATTTTTCGGAAAATCGGTTTCGAAGGGCAAAATGGTCACCGACGAGAAAAATTAGGAGATAATCACAAGGATTATCTCCCTTGGTAATTTCTGCAGTAATTAAGATAGGGGAGGAGATATTTTTGGCCCTTGGTCAAAGTATGGTAACCCATACCTTGCCCATACCCACACATGTCACCCATTCATTCCACCACCATTTTATTTCTTTTTCTTTCTCCATAAAACCATTTAATTTTTCATCTCACTCACCATTTATTCAGCCCTTTTAGCATTGCAGAATCACTTATCTCATTCCTCTCTCTCACTCAAACACTTAGAAAGAGAAACAACTTTTGAACACTCTCTTCCTTAACCTCTTGGCTTCAACTTCACTGAAGGGGCCATGGTCCAAAAACGTCGGGAAGACCTCCAGATCTGAGTTGCACGAAATGGGTCTGCTGTGATGTTGGTGCTGAAAACTCAAACTTGAAGTTTCGAGTTTTGAGGTTCAACAAGCTTGGTTCTACCACTTTCTTAACCTCACAAATCAGTGCCAATCAAGGTAAATTTGAGTTTGTTTTGGGCTAATCATCATGTTTGAAGTTAAACATGTATGGAAGATTTGTGCTTACTCTTGTTGGTTCATGGCCAAATCTTTGAAGGAAACTTTGGTGGTGGTGGTGTCTCAAATTCCAGCAGCTCAATCAAGGTTTGAGTGGTAGTTCTTCAAGGTGAGGATCACTTTTGACAAGTTTTATGGTTTATGTTGATGGTGGGTTGTGATATTCGAGTATGTTGTTGTTGGATGTTTATTGAACAAGTTTTGTTCTTGAGGTAGTATGGAAAAATGAATGGTTGGAATGTTCAAGTTGAGGCCGAAAATTTGGAGAGATTTTTGGTGATGTTTTGTTGAAGGAATATGAAAAGAAGCATGTTTTAAGCCTTTATGACATGTTGTTAAGTTGTGATAAAAATTTGGAATGATTTGGAGAAGTTTGGGTTGTTGGCCAAAAGTTTGGGTGTTAAGTGTGAAGTTTAGAAAAGATTTGGGTTGAGATGGAAGTTGGGCCGAAAATATGGGCTTGGGCCAAAATTTGGGAAAGAATGGATAAAGGTTGACTTTTTGACCAAGTTGACCAAACCGGGTAAAGTTGACCTTTTTATGAAAATTGGAGGACCATAGTGTAAAATATGGAAACGTTAGGGTAAAAGTGTAAACTTGTTTTTAATGGAAGGAAGTCGCTGGAATTGTGAAAATTGGGGTACTTTTGCAAGTTCTGAAAAGTTCGAGGACTTAGGTTGTAATTAAGAATAAATTCCCAACACTTGAAACTTTAGTGAAATAACTAAAGTTATTTGTATGTCTCTGATTCTGGCAGATTAAATATGCGTCTTCCGGGATACCGCTGGTACACTACCCAAGCAATCGCGCCTTCGCCGCATCGAATCATACAAGGCCTTTAAAGAGGTCTCATCCTTGTGGTCTCCGGGCTCACCTACACGGGGTCTTGCCCTCGCGGGTCCCAAGTCTCGCATGGGCGATGTCTCACACTCACCTTTGCGTCTCTTGGACCTTCGCGGGCCACCCTCGCGGTCTCGGGTTTCGCCCTTGCGATCTCACTCGCCTTCGCAGTCTTACTCCCACAGCCTCAACTCGCCTTCGCGAGACTCTCTGCCTATACCGGCCTCGTCCGAGATAAGGCCCTTATACTCAGGTTCGTGCGACCCTCATTCCTTACTTGGCTATATTTTATCTCGGGCCTTCGCCTTACAGTGCCTTCGCCGCCGCTCGCTCCACTCGGAAATAGACCACTTGGTCGTCTGACATCAATCAACCAATAAGGAGGCCAGCACGAGCCTCAGTGATCTTCACCAGATTTGTACGCCAAACATTCCCTTGCAGGTGAATCTTCTAAGGCGGTTTGCTGAGATCTTCATCATCACAGCCGCCTTATCTCCAATCAGTCTGACACAGACTTATCTCCTTACATCTAATCTGGCTGCACTTGTCAGGCCCCTATCTCACACTGTCCCAAGGCTTCAACTGGGGGAGGTTCTTCTCCTGGCATCTCCCTATAAATAGGGGGATGTCCACCCTAAATCGGGTAAGCTACTACACGCCCCCCCCACTCCTCTCTTGCTACTTCTGAGTATTTTCTCTATCTTTTACAGATTACTCATAACAAGCAAGCTTGGAGTCTCAAGAGCATCATCTTCTCCACCACTTCAACTGAGAGTCCGGGCCTTCACTGGGAACGAGACTATCAGTTTGGCGCCGTCTGTGGGAACGAAAGTTCTTACTATAAACCCATATTACAAACCACAAGTAATAAGTCATGCCAACCACCCGGAGTGCAAACAGAAACAGTCGTCAAGGAAGGAGGAATCCTCCCGGGACGAATACGAACAATGATCCACCATCGGAGCCATCCTCGAACCATGCTCCCCACAACGGGAGAACTCTCTATTCACTCAACGGAGGAAAGCTCCTCCCACGTCAACCGTAACGTGCCTCAAGAGCGTAACACTCCACCTCCAAACACCCTCCAACAAGCTCGATCCGCCGCTCGCAAACGATCACTGAGGCGGTTGCTTTCAACTTACGTGAAACTCTCGCCACCACTCTTCGGGGCGTTCTGGATAGCGTTGGAACGCTGCGGACTAATCAGCCTGAACGCCCAGCTACTCCTCCTCAGCAAGTAAGTAACCCTGATCCTTCTTCGTCATTACTTATCGCGCTTACTAGACGATTAGAGGAGGTGGAAAAAAGGGATGAAAGGGCCAGTGTCCATAATATCTCCAGGATGGGTCTGGACCACCTCTGACTCCAACCTTTTACTCGAGGGTTTTAGAAACCCCCTTCCGGACCAGTTTCATCAGCCTAAGCTGGATGCTTATGATGGTCTGCCGACTCGATATTCATCTCCAGCGTTACGTCTCCGCAATGGCAATAGCAAGGGCAGACGACAACACGCTCTGTAGAGCTTTCAGCTCCACACTTACTGGGGCCGCTGCCAACTGGTATACCACTCTCCGGGACAAACGGTTTGATTCCTTTGAGGAACTATCCCGCAACTTCTCCAACCATTTTGTGGTATCTAAACCACCTCCTAAAACGGCGGGACACCTTCTTAAGATACGGCAGAAAAAGGATGAGCCCCTCAGAGAATATATTCAACGCCTGTGCCGAGTCTATCCAGGTCCCTAACTGGGAAGAAGCTCGCCTGCTTGCAGCTATCCAAGGCCTCCGCTGGGAGTCCCTTTTCTTTGTGGATGTCCACACTAACCCGCCCACCAATATGGAACAATTCTTAAGTACAGCGTCGCGGTTTATGAATACGGAAGAGGTCACTCGACCACTCGCCAGAGCCGCCACGGCGGACGCCAAGGGACAGCCCTCGCGACCGGACCCTAGGTCTCAAAGGCAGTACCCCACGCCCCCCAGTAGGGAGAGGGCGTACATTTCTCTTCCCCCGCTAAGGGAATCTCGTACTAACATCCTCCATGCCTTGGAACAAAAGAGGGAGGTCCCCACTTGGCCTCGCCCCCTCTCCCAGGAAATAACAAGGCAAAGCAACAAGTTTTGCCGCTACCACCGTGACAAAGGTCACGACACCGAGGAATGTTTTGAGCTCAAACGCTTGATTGGAGAAATGCTGGCTCAAGGCAAGCTCAGGGAGTACTTGCTCCAAACTGAGGAGGGCCGTAGAAGAGAAGGTGACCGTGAAGGGCGCCGGCCGGAGGACCACCGGCGGGGGCGCTCCCAACAAAACCCAGGTCGGGAGAATCTGGTTCAGTCCCCGGCAAGGGGACATATCGGCGTAATCACACAGTGTGAAGGCGCTTCGGCAAGACGCCGTCATATGAGGCGGATCTACCAGATAGACCACTCCTCTACTCAGTTTTTGCATCGCAGCGATGGCACCTCTGTGGCAATACCGCACGCCGACCCCTTGGTTATCACCGCCCGTATTGCGGGATGGGACGCGACAGAATCTACATGGATACGGGGCAAATGCCAACGTGATCTACAAGCACACTGGTTGAGGCGAAGGTGCCTTTGTCACAGATTCAACCCGCAAAGGGGGCCACCTTTGGGATAGGACGGGATGAAATCCCAACCTTGGGGTCGATCACCCCGCCCTACATGATGATGGGAACCACCAAGGAAAAGAAGCAGGTATGTCACTCGAGCTTTGTGGACTTCATTGTCCTGGATCTTCCTACGCCATACAACGCCATCATCGGGCGACATACTCAAACAGAGTTCCATGTCCGCTGTGATGTACGAACCTTGACTTTAGTTTTTCACACTGCGGCTGGGATGCCTATATCTTCACAACTGAATGTGGCCGGAGGCAATTATGTCTCGCCTCGCCGGCCCCCACAGCCTTCCCGGCCATCCGAGCCTAAAGGAAGGCACCCGCAGAGGAAGCTGGTCCCACGGGTGAAGCTGCCCCGACTTGTCCTGGAGCCTTTGAAGAAGTTGAGATCTCCCCCGGAAAGAAGTTTCGGGTGGGAAAGGACCTCGAGGAAAAGGACCAGCAGGCGCTCATCCATCTCCTCCATACCAACAGTGACGTCTTCGCATGGAGCCCTGAGGACCTACCAGGAGTTGATCCCGCTGTTATTTCTCACAAGTTGAGTGTACTCCCCGGCTTTAGCCCGGTTAGACAGAAAACAAGGGGCATGGCCCCTGACCGTAGGGACTTTGTACGCACTGAAGTGCAGAAATTGCTTAAGGCAAATATAATCAAGGAAGTTCACTACTCTGAATGGGTTGCGAATGTTGTCCTCGCCGATAAAGAGGGCGGTCAGTGGCGACTTTGTGTGGATTACAAGGGGGTTAATAGGGCCTGCCCAAGGGACCCCTATCCCTTACCGTCTATTGACCAACTGGTTGACTCAACCGTTCATCACTCGGTCTTTTCTTTTCTCGATGCTTACAGCGGGTACCACCAAGTCTTTATGGACCCAGAGGATGCGGTAAAACCGCCTTTACTATCGGCGAGGCCGTATATCATTATATCGAATGCCCTTCGCTTAAAGAACGCGGGGGCTACCTTCCAAAGGCTTGTAAATCAAGTCTTCGCAGGCCAGATTGGCCGAAATCTTGAAGCTTATGTGGATGACATCGTGGTCAAAAGCAAGGCCACCTCAACCCATCTCACAGACTTGAAGGAAACATTCGACAACTTCCGCAAATACAATATGCGATTAAACCCAAAGAAGTGTATCTTCGGCGTGGGTGAAGGGAAGTTTCTAGGGTACCAAATCTCCAAAGGAGGAATCCATGCAAATCCCAAAAAGATTGAGGCAATCACTACCTCGCGCACCCCCTGTGGGACTCAAGGAAGTCCAACAACCGGCAGAAAGCTAGTTGCCTTGGGACGATTCGCCTCCAAACTAAGTGATCGCTGCAAACCTTTCTTCGATCGATTCGCAAGAAAAAGCTTGCAAATGGACGGAGGAATGTCGGAGGCATATGCCTCCATCAAACAGCACTTGCAAGAACTACCGGCACTCAAATGCCCTAGGCCGTGCGATGACCTGGTCCTCTACCTCGCCACCTCGTAAAAAAGTGTCGCTCGTCCTTATTAAGGAAGAGGCCGCCAAACAAAGGCCCGGTCTATTACACCAGCCATACTTCCAAGATACGGAAACAAGGTATCCTCCTCCAAAAGGCTATATTGTCTCTTGTATATGCAGCAAGGAAGCTCAAGCCCTACTTCCAAGGGCACACTATTATAGTCCGAACAGACTTGCCAATTCAGACATCCTAAGGCGCCCGAACATTCAGACGCCGCCAAGTGGTGTATCGAACTTGGCGGTTTTAACATCAATTATGAGCCCAGAAGGGCAATTAAGGGCCAAGCCCTCACCGACTTTATTGCGGAATTCTCGGATGATGATATCCTCTCGGCTCCTCAGCAGGGCTCCGCACCTCGACCCACTCCTCCCGAATGGGACTTATTTGTGGATGGCTCATCCAAGCTTGAATCCCCCGCGGGGGGTGTGTACCTACGTGGACCCCTAGGTATGGAAGTATTCCTTCGTGTCTCTTTTCAATTCCAAGTAACTAACAATGTTGCAGAATATGAGGCCCTCGTCGCGGGGCTGAAACTCGCCAAAAGGGCGGGCATTCGCCGCCTCCATGTCCACAGCGACTCGCAACTGGTAATTCACCAGGTCCAAGGGTGCGCCGAGTGCAAGGACGCCACCCTCATCAAATACCTTAAGTTGGTAAACGCCTTACGAACCGACTTTGAAGAAGTCATCTTCATACATGTTCCTCGCTCTGAGAACACTACAGCAGACATGCTATCAAAGGGAAAGACTCCTCCACCTCAGCCACTCGCCGCCTCCTTCCATCACGGAAGATATTGATATTGCCTCTCTAGCAACACATGATCCAGTCGCAGACTGGAGAAACCCTATTATTGCTACGCTCAAGGCCAGCTCCACAGATCTCCAGGTTCGCAAGCAAGCCCTCCGCTTCGTCCTCATTGATGACCAATTATGGCATCGCGGGTTTTCGGCGCCTTTACAACGGTGCCTTAGCACCCTCGAGGGACACTGCCTTGGACACTCTCCACCAAGGCAACCGTGGCGCTCACATCGCCGCGGAGGCACTTGCCCACAAAGCCCTTCGTCAAGGGTATTACCGGCCTACCTTGAAAAAGGACGCCGCCGCACTGGTCAAAACATGCCACCAAAGTGCGATCAATTCTCGCATCCAACGGCTACCATCTACGGAATCTCCAAAGATCGACAAATCCAAAGGCCCTTCGCCTGTGGGGCCTCGACCTCATTGGTCCAATGCCGACCGCCTGTGCCGCACTGCTTCGTGTTGTAGCAGTTGATTATTTTTCTAAATGGGTCAAGTAGAACCCCGGTCTCCATCACTTCTGCCAAAATTATCAATTTTCTTTGGAAGAATCTTGTCTGCTGGTACGGCAGCCCTCGCGCTATCATTACAGCATAATGGCACTCAGTTTGCCAGTCACAGTGTCCAACAATGGGCTCAGGACAATAATGTCCGCATGCTTTTTGCCCCGGTGGCGCACCCCCAGTCTAATGGGCAGGTTGAGGTCACCAACCGAACCCTCAAGGAAGGCCTCAAGAAGCGCTGGAGGGGGCCAAAGGCCGCTGGGTAGATGAACTCCCGAGTGTCTTATGGGACTATCGCTCCACAACGTGAACCCCTACAGGCGAAACGCCTTTCTCTCTGGTATATGGCGCGGATGCGCTCCTGCCTATTGAGGCAGACCTTCCCACGATCCGTATGATCAACTTCACTGATGAGGCCAATGCTCAAGGGCTCCGCGCCAAACTTGACTTAATCGAAGAATTACGTGAGGGCGCTCGCCTTCGCATGACTGCCCTCAAACAAAGGCTCAGCCTTCACCATAATGCCCGGTAAAGCCCAAGGCGCTACAACAAGGGGGCCTTGCCTTGCTTAAGTCAGCCCTCATCGCTCGCGACCCCAAACAGGTGTCTTGCGACCCAACTGGGACGGGCCTTATATTGTTCATAAACAGATCCGCCAGAGTCTATGAACTACAAGACCATGATGGTCGCCTTCTCCCCGCAACTTTCATGCGGATGACTTGCGCCATATTACGTGTAAGTCCTTAGTCTTACAAATTCAATAAAATACATATGTATTTCTTCCTGTCAGATACCTTACATGGCATTTCAAATGCCCTCTTCATCGCCATCTCGCACCCGACCGGTCGATCAAGCTACCGCCTGAGTTATGGCATCGACCTTGTCGTCTCACTTCTCCACACAGTGGTCATGGGTCTCATTCCCCAACCGACCTTCAACTCGCCCCGCCCCAAGGGTAATCCCCTTGCGCTGCGGAAGGGTAACCCCCTTTTGGCTCCTTCAGGAGGTCTATGTGTAAGTCGCCTCGCACGCCACAGCAGACCTTCCACTTCTCCACACAGGTGGTTGCGGGTCTCATTCCCCAACCGACCTTCAACTCGCCCCGCCCCAAGGGTAATCGCGCTGCGGACTTCTCCTATGTGTAAGTCGCCCTCGCACACGTGGTCTCCACACGGGTGGTTGCGGGTCTCATTCCCCAACCGACCTTCAACTCGCCCGCCCCAAGGGTAATCCTTGCGCTGCGGAAGGGTAACCCCTTTGGCTCCTTCAGGGAGGTCTATGTGTAAGTCGCCTCGCACGCACGCCACACACGGGTGGTTGCGGGCCTCATTCCCCAACCGACCTTCCGCCCCGCCCCAAGGGTAATCCCCTTGCGCTGCGGACTTCTCCACACGGCACGCCACAGCAGACCTGGTTCTCCACACGGGTGGGTCTCATTCCCAACCGACCTTCAACTCGCCCCGCCCCAAGGGTAATCCCCTTGCGCTGCGGAAGGGTAACCCCTTTGGCTCCTTCAGGGAGGTCTATGTGTAAGTCGCCCTCGCGAGTCACAGCAGACCTTCCTCTCGGACTTCTCCACACGGGTGGTTGCGGGTCTCATTCCCAACCGACCTTCAACTCGCCCCGCCCCAAGGGTAATCCTTGCGCCGCGGAAGGGTAACCCCTTTGGCTCCTTCAGGAGGTCTATGTGTAAGTCGCCCTCGCACGCCACAGCAGACCTTCCGCTCGGACTTCTCCACACAGTGGTCATGGGTCTCATTCCCAACCGACCTTCAACTCGCCCCGCCCCAAGGGTAACCCCCTTGCACTGCGGACGGGTACCCCCCTTGTGTGGCTCCTTCAGTGAGGTCTATGTGTAAGGCGCCCTCGCGCGCCACCGCAGACCTCCCGCACGGACTTCTCCACACAGTGGTTGCGGGCCTCGCTTCCCAACCGACCTTCCCTACCGCTTCGCCGAACGCGCGACTTCGTGCTCGAGGGGTCTTCTACTTGGTACATCAGTACACTACCCAAGGGCTCGCTCCTGAAAATTACCCATGGTCTTCAAGGGTATCTCTCCGCAAGCCCTAAAAGGGCCCTTATAACTTGTCCCAACAAGTGGTCTCCATCTCAGCTTGTCTCAGCAAGTGAACCCATAAGTTATCTGGAATGATATATATGGCCCCGCCTGCCGCGAATTATAAGTGCCTCGTCACTATAAACTCAAACCGAGTCTTCCGCTTCGGACAAAGTAATCTCGTGGCTTCATTGCGAGCCTCGTGAAGGCTTCTCCCCACAAACAGGACTTAGCCTAGGGTTGTTAACCTAGCTAACGTGCCCTACACTACTATCGCGAAATAAGAGCGAGGCTACAAGACAAGGAAGGTAAAATGAAACTTTATCTACTGCTCGCAAGAATATCCATCGTGCAAAGGCGTTCCTTATACAAAAAGAGGGTTGGGCATCCACATGTTGGAACCTCCACCCTAATTCAAAAGGGCATACCAGGCTTCGCCCATCTTCTTTCCTGCTCTCCCGGGCCGAGCAGAGCCTCTACTGTTGGGCTGCTAGTATTAGCGGCATCCGTAATCCCAAGACTCGCCTGGGAACGCCTTCTCCACTTGGAAGCGGCATCGCAGCCAGCCCTCCTCGTAGGCTTGCGCCCGCCGCCTAGGGCTTGATCTCGCCAAGCTTCTCCACTCGCCGAGGCATCCGCTCGTGGATGGACACCTTGATGGAGGAAGAGGACTCAGGATCCTGACCTTCAAAGTAGGGAAGGCCCAGAGCGTTCTACATCTCCCACACAGAGGCCATTGCCTTCTCCAGGTCTGTGGCGACCTCCAGGCGTGCCTTCAGGGCCACCTCAACAGCAAGTCTGCCCTCCTCCACCTTCTTCTCTCGCCAATTGAGCTCGGCAGAGCTTGGCGCCTCACCTCTCGCCGCGGCCTCGCCGCTCAACTTGGGCCTTCACCACCGCAATGGCAGCTTTGGTTTCGCCTCCAAAGAAAGGAGGGACTCCTTCAAAACAGCATTTTCAAGCCGCTTGGCTTCCAACATTGCTACTGCTGAAGGAAGCGTTGCTTCGCAACATCAAGTAAGCAGTGCCTGCTCCCACCGGTATCGCATGCCGCCTGCCCGCTCTTTATTGCCGTAATCGCACCAACTCTCTAGTTGGGCCACACGCTTGGCATGCTCCTCTTTGAGCTCCTCCTCCTCTTTTTGAGGCCTCCAGCCTCCCTCCCGAGAGAAGCAATCTCGATATTCAAGGCTGCCCCGCTTATTGGCATACTTCAGTGAAGTCATGCCATTGCTCAAGAAGAAGATATCCTTTGACAGCCGCCTACATCCCAAGATTATTAAAGCAAAGGCGTAAAGAGGCTAAACTGAACTTATACATAAAGACCAGAAACTGCCTTACCTGCAGACTCGCTGAGCTGCCTCCTCATGAGTTCAGCAGGGAATCTGTGCTCCGCCTGTCACCTCTCTGTCGTAGGGGGTGCGCAGCCCTCCAAGCAGTGATAGGAGGGTTTGCTCTCCCCCGCAGCAGTGAACTGCTGTTCCCGAGAAGGAAGACCGATCCCATGCGTCTTTCAGAGCCTCCTTGCTCCTCGTACACCCCGAGCCTCGGTCTCGGTGCCTCTGACTCTCGTGAGGTCTCGGCTCTCGACCACTTGGGGCAGACTTGGCAGCAACTCGCCTCCGCTCCAAGTAATGAGACCAGACTCCGGTTTTTCAAGGACCTCGCCCCCGGTCCCCAAGTCTCAGGATCTCTGTTAGGACCCCTTGGTCCACGAGGGCCTCACAGTGACCAGCCCTTTGGCTCAAGGGCCCGCACCTACAAAGTACAAAGGCCAACAATTGGATAGCAGAATTACAAACTCAAAGCAAGAAAACGCTTTCAAGTCGAAAACTCACCAGCAGGAGGACGCTCCATTCATTGATTTCCACTGGCCGGAAGGTTGGGCAATCTCCCAACCACTAGCCCTCGTAGGGGACCGCGTTACTGCACCCCCTCCCTGTGGGCCTCGCCGCCGAGGAAGAAGAAATCTCCTCAATCCTCGTAATCCCCTTCCCTTTGTGGCGGGGTCCCGCTCCCCGGGAGAACCACTTCGTGGATCCCCTTCAGAGGGGTTGCCGCAGGACTACATCCTCGGCATTAGGGGTCTCCACCTCCTCCACAGAGTGACCGATACCTCCCGTAGGCCGTAACCCCCAATGGCCTTGGCAGCGTGGATGCCCTCTTTCTCATAGAGATAAGGATGTCAACCGCTGACATCTTGCCCTTACGAGGGGGCACCTTTCCCCGTAAAGGATCTCTGCAGCCACCACGCACTCGGCAGATCCTCGCCTTGGGCTGGTGAGGGACTTGCAAAAGCCTGCACACGAAGGCTTCCGCAGCAGCCTCCTCGGGAGAAATGGGCTGCACCACCGAAATGGGTACAGCCTCTATGGGAACGGCACTGTCCCATTGGCACTCCTTCGGCCCTCCGCGAGGGCACGGCCTCTCCAACAGCAAGAGGCACTTCAACCTCCACTCTTCCGGCTTCTTCAGCCACAGCTCCGCCGCTTCCTCCGCAGGATGGGGATTGCCACAGCTCTCCAGCCTCCTCCGTAACACTGGGAACTTCTTCCCCAGCAGGCTCCCTGGCCTCCGCAGTTAAAAGGACTGCAACGGTCCCCTCTGCCTCTGCAGGCCTCTCCGCCTCTCCAGACGGCTCCACGGCCCTGAATCCCTCAGCAAGAGCAAGGGCACTCCCTTCTCCAGGATGCTCCGCAGCAACCTTTCTCTTCTTCTTCTCCGGCTGAGAAGTCATTGAAGCCTTGATACCAGCCCTCTTTTTGGGCGCTTTGGGGACAATGGGCCCTAACACCTTGATCGCCCAGCAGGGCATCTTCCCAAGTGCACAGGCCAGATGCACTGCTGGGCAATACGCATGGATGCTTTCTTGCCTCGGGCTTCGCTGCACTCGGTGACAACATCTGCAGACAGAGAGGGACTTCTGCACTGTGTTCTACTGCACTCTTACAAATTTACAAGATATTTATATATGTACGCAACATACCTTTGGGCGCCGCCAGAGCAGCGTAGAAAGAGTCTATCGTTGTCCCACGATGGACGGAGCCCATCCTCGCATGGCGGGGGCACTTCGTGATCCAAAGACGAAACTCGTGCGATCCCAGCCCACCTCGTGGTGGTCTCGCCCAGCTTAGGGCAGCGGAGAAGGGGAAGAACGCATCGCACGCGCTCCTTGAAAAGACATCGTCCAACCACCCCAGCAATTGAACGTATGCCTGCCACCGCACTCCCCGTGAGTCAGCTCGGCCTCCGCACGATGCTTTGCAGGATTGTCGCGCCTCGCCACGGGAAAGTCCCATGAGCCCTCGCGGGCAAGAAGAAAAAGATCCATGCCAATTATGGTAGGATCTGGGTGAGGCAAAGGAAGGAGATGGAGTGGTTACCTCCAACGCTTTATGGGAGTGACGTAGAAGAACGCGCCTCACTCCTCGCCTCCAACCGATAGAAACGGTTGAAGACGCCGGCGAATGGCTTCACGCCGGCCATGTGGCAAAGGCGACAATAAAGCCCGCGATACTCGTGAAAGTATTGGGCGCCACTGAGTTGGGGCATTCCCAATCAGCGCAAAGATCTTGCACTGGGCCATGGAAAGGGATACCGTAATCCCGCCGCAAGCCGCGCTGCACAGCACAAGACCCGGTTCTCCTTGTTCTCCTCGGTGACGGGCCAACCCATCGCCCGACAAACGCCCGCACGGGACGCATATACCGGCGTTTTCCCCACGGGCCGAAGGCCCCCACCATTTCCTCGGTGAATTCTCTCGAACTTCACCGTGGTCTTCTCGAGAGGAGCGACCACCGGGCGAACAGCTTCCTTGGAATCCATCTCTGCAGAAAGAAGAACAAACAGGCATATAAATCAAACAGCCCAAAGAAAGGCATTTCGTCAAACGCTCAGTGCGCTCAGAGAACTTGAAGCACTCAGTGTGCGGGAAGTGAAAACTTACCTGATTTGTTAAACAGTGAGTAAGAACGAACGGAGCGGCTGGCAAATGGACAGTTAACCGGCGGAATCTCAAACGAAAAGGAGGAACCACCGCAAACAACCCCTCAACTGCCGATGAAGTATTCAAGAAACGCAAGAATACGAAAGGGTTGCTCAGAACAGAATGAGGAAATACGAGAGTGGAAGTAAAAGACTTCAATCTTCTCGGATACGCTTTTATAAGCCCGCCAAAATGAAAAGCGCTTTTCAGCGTGATTGACTCCTGAGGCACCACGTGACCACATCCAGCGGTTACTAAACCTCTCCCCTTCCGTGCAGAAAAGAAAAAACGCTTTTGAAAAGCGTAATCGACCCCTGAAGCGCCACGTGTCGCGCCCCATAACGGTCAGTAAACCTCCCATCTCCCGCTATCTCTCCTGCTTTAAATGCTGAAGGGACTCTTCACTGCCGTTATACCCAAACGGCCCGCAAAGGGCTTGAGTGCCTTCGCCGCCATTACAAAGACTTGAATATAAACAGTACGGGGTCCTACCCATACTGCCTTCGTGAGGAGGCATCTTGGTACACTACCCAAGCAAATGCCTCCTCAAAGCTCACAAGGATCATGAAGGATCCAACACGGAATATCAGACCATAAAAGGTCATCGCGCTCCACACAAACTCAGCCTGTGGCTCACGCCTCAACATGGTATTTTCAAACAGATTTTCAACACAGAGTAAAGGGTCGTGAAGGATCCAACACAAACTATCGATCATGAAAGATCTTCACTATGGCTACTACATCGGTCCTCAAAGAAAGTACTTTTGAAAAGCAGAGCACAGTGACCCCGCCCATACTCCGCTCTCGTGAGGAGGCATCTTGGTACACTACCTAAGCAATCGCGCCTTCGCCGCATCGAATCATACAAGGCCTTTAAAGAGGTCTCATCCTTGTGGTCTCCAGCCTCACCTACACGGGGTCTTGCCTCGCGGGTCCCAAGTCTCGCATGGGCGATGTCTCACACTCACCTTTGCGTCTCTTGGACCTTCGCGGGCCACCCTCGCGGTCTCGTGTTTCGCCTTGCGATCTCACTCGCCTTCGCAGTCTTACTCCCACAGCCTCAACTCGCCTTCGCGAGGACTCTCTCGCCTATACTGGCCTCGCCCAGATAAGGCCCTTATACTCAGTTCGTGCGACCTCATTCCTTACTTGGCTATATTTTATCTCGGGCCTTCGCCTTACAGCCTTCGCCGCCGCTCGCTCCACTGGAAATAGACCACTTGGTCGTCTCGACATCAATCAGCCAATAAGGAGGCCAAAGCACGAGCCTCGAGTGATCTTCACCAGATTTGTACGCCAAACATTCCCTTGCAGGTGAATCTTCTAAGGCGGTTTGCTGAGATCTTCATCATCACAGCCGCCTTATCTCCAATCGGCCGACACGACTTATCTCCTTACATCTAATCTGGCTGACTTGTCGGGCCCTATCTCACACTGTCCAAGGCTTCAACCGGGGAGGTTCTTCTCCGGCATCTCCCTATAAATAGGGGATGTCCACCCTAAATCGGGTAAGCTACTACACGCCCCCCCCCCACTCCTCTCTTGCTACTTCTGAGTATTCTCTCTATCTTTTACAGATTACTCATAACAAGCAAGCTTGGAGTCTCAAGAGCATCATCTTCTCCACCACTTCAACTGAGAGTCCGGGCCTTCTTTAGGAACGAGACTATCACTATGCCAAACATGGTCGTTAACACACCGACGGGACTTGAGCATCATGACCGCATATCATAATACTTTTCAGATTGGGATATCTGCTAGATCATTGCATGCTAACCCTTTTGTGCAGCAAAAATGTTATTAAAGTTTTGTTTTGACCGCTTGCACCTACCCCCTTACTGGGTTCTTTCGAGAACTCACCCCCCACATATAACATTTTCAGGGGATCTGGGCAAACGACCTACGGAGTAGACCTCCCGCGGTGTTCGTTCTGCATTCTGTCTGTTCTGAGGTATTTATCTGTTTATGTCTGGGGGTTTTCTCGTTAGATCCCTTCTGTGATCTGCGTTTGGACTATCTGTGTTGTCTGACGTTATTTCTCCTTTGTATGTTTAGCAGCAGCATTTTGTTTGGCGAAGTATAATTCCGTCGTATGGCTCGGCTCGTAGGCGTAGTATGCATATTAATTATCTCTGCATTCAAATTCTGGTCTGTATAGTTTATTCGTGGGAGTTTCCGACCCTACGCAGAGGGCGGAACTCCTTCTGCCTGTATTATCTGTATTCTGCTTAAGTTTTTTGCGCGCGCGATATACTGTAAGAACCACTAACGTGTCTCGGGTGCAGGTTTAGGACTTGTAAGACGTCGTAAAAATCTGCAAACACGTAACAACCTTAAAACCGAAAGATAACGTTTTAAGGGATGAGTTTTTGGGACCAAACCCTTTTAAGAGAAAATTCCGCGATCACCCACCGCCGATACCTCCAACCTCTGCAAGAAAGATGCTTCCGCCAGCTTCCGGGCGGTGGGGTGACACGAACCCCAACAAATCTCCAAGCTCAAAAACAGCTTCTTTCAAGAGGTCTTTGATGGCTTCGCCCATGCGAACCTCAAACAATCCCTCGAAAGATCTTTGGAACCTCACGATGCGAACCCCAACAGATCTCCAAGCTCGAAAGTAGCTTCTTTCAAGGTCTTTGATGGCTTCGCCAATGCGAACCTCAAACAATCCTCGAAAGATCTTTAGGACCTAGCAGCTTGCTAACGCGCCCTACAAAGTTATCGCGGAAATAAAAGAACAACAAGGTAAACTGAAAGCTTCTTCATTTCACTATTAAAATTACGATTGGTCCGGGCAAAAATTGCGGTTGTGACTCGGGTCGATCGGGTGGTCCGGCTTTTTGGCCTCGCACTGTTTTGGGCGACAGACAGCTCCCGAGCCTTATCTAAGCATTATTTATGGGAATCCATCGGGTTTTGAGGTCATGGGTCCCCCGGACATTTTCGCCGACAATATTTTTCGGCCGGGGTTGTCTCGGGGCGTACAATAGGCTCGGTAGCGCTCCCGGGACCTCAGATTGGGAAACCATTCACATATTTGGGATCGTGAGAACGTCCTGCATCTTTCTGCGGAGTATATTTTCTGGAACGGGACGTGCGGTCCCGGGCGACTCCCGGGGCTCTGGACAGGAATCCAGGGGCTCGGGATGGATTTTTCCAGACGGCTTCGATGTGAGGTATGTTATATTTTAAGAAGAATTTTATGGAATTATTTATGGATTTTGGCTTGCGGTGTGATTTTTGGTTCGGGTTAGTACACGTGCACGTCGGGACTTACTCGGGTCCAGCGGGCCCGGTAGGACACTCTGATTTTCCAAATGGACTTTGGAAACAGGATTTGGGTATTTTATGATATTCTGAGGATTGTGGTCAATTTTGGTTTCATTTGGAGTTTGGTTCTTGCATTTGGGGTTAAATTGCAACGATTTGGAGAGTTTGAGGGTTAAGTTGTAAATAACCCTAAAGTCATTAATATTTTTGGTCAGAACTTGGGGTAAGTCGGCTGAAAGGAGATGGGTGGACACTTGTCTAATTCTTATTAAAGATGGAAAACGAAAAGAAGTATAAAAGGGTTTTATTTCATGAAAATTACAAGTGTTCTTCTTCTTTCTTCTTCTTCCTCCTTATGCCGCCATAGCTCCTCCTCTCCAAGCTCCATGTTCTTCATTTTCCTTTGCTGAAACTTCAAGGATTTGGGCTCAAGAAATTGGTAAGCTTCTCCTCTCCTTGGTTTTTCAAGTTGGAAGCTTAGTTTGGGTGGTAAAAGAGAGGGTTTTCAAGCTATGGGTTTACTCTTGTCTACATGTTAGAGTGATCTTCTTCCTCCCATCTTTTTGTATGTTCTTCTTGGGTAGGAGAGGAGTAAGAATCATGGTTTAAACATTGGAAAAACTCCATGGATGAGAAACCTTAGAGGTGCCGATTTTAAGGGTGATTTTCCAAAATCTTGTGTGTTTGTGTTCTTGAATCATGCTTCAAGTATGTTGTTCCTAGCATGATTCTAAGACTATCTATGGTTTCAATTTGATGGAAAGCATGTTGGGTAGGAAAACCCCTCTTTGGCCGAATTTAAGGGTTGGGATTTTTGAATGATTTTGGTTGTTAAAGGTGAAATTGGTTAGTAATCTTGCTTAAGTTATGTAATTGGTGATTAAAGAGTGCAAATGGAACCTTGTTTGGATTGAAATGGAAGTTGGGTAAAATTTGGTGAAAGGGCCGAAACTTTGGATGAATCTTTTTCCATGTTAGGGTTGTGTTTTGGTTGTGTTGGTTGGTAATTTGGTGTTGTGGATGGAAGTAGGTTCGTACTGATATTTGAAACATCGCTTTCGTGCGTTGGTAACAAAATTTACCTTTAGGCTTAATTGCGGGTGGAAGTGTCTGGAATGTGGGTTTAAAGGTTGGAAGGTGTTTGTGGGTGTATGAATAGCAATGTTCTAGCTCGGTTCGTGAAACCGAGCTTTCTGTGGATTTCTGCAGGAAAGTGCGGGATTATGCGGGATTGGTTTCCAGGGTTTGTTTGGATGTGTTATGACTTAATTATGGTTGTTCAGCTTGATTCTGCGTGGGCGGAGTAGCGTGGGACCGTAAAAGACAAGTTGCAACTTTTCGGGCCAGGAGCCGGGATTTCCCGGGTTTTGTGCTGCGGGGCAGTGTATCTGAGGTAAGGGCTCAACTTCTCTCGTTATGCATTCTGGGAGTAATTGCATGTATATCGGGGTTAGTTGAGGCGGGTCCCGGGCGAGGACGGTGGTTCGGTGACCTCGAGACCCATCACATGGTAAGACGTATGTTTGTTCTGTCTCAAGGCCCGGGCGGCCTTGGAGGCCCCGGGTTCCTATTCTGTTCTGTACATCTGCATCAGGTGATGATACTTCTGTTTATGTTTACATGTATATGTGTTCTGTTCTTTGACGTAACCCGGGCTGGTCTTAAGACCACGGGTGCTCTATGGTTTGGTTTGGTTATGTCTGCACTGGAGGGTGCCGACATTCTGTGTATATCCGCACTTGGGGTGCCGATATACTTCTGTGACCCTACGACAGTTTGGGGATCGCGACCCCAGCCGGTACCGTGCTTTCTGTTCTGTATGTTCTGACCTCTTGGAGAGGGCTGTCGTGCCGTGGGTCAGCGGTTGGACCGCATGTGTTGGGATTCTGATTCACTTTACGCTTTATGTTTATATATGTACATGTATACTCTTGTGTTATTCTGTTTTGCAGGTTTAGTTTGTTGCCACCTGGGCAAACTACGTTTTACCTCAGCCCTTACTGGGTCCTTCCGAGGACTCACCCTTTTATTTGTTTATCACCTTTCAGGCCGTCCTGACAAGCAACCGGCGGAGTAGAGATCTGCGGTGCTTCTGCTATTTTTGGGGTTGTGGTTGCAACAGCAGTACCACGTGCGGGAATCCTTGAGCGAGAGGTTTCTGATTCCGCACTTAGGTATTTATAGGATTTTGTTTAATGGCTCTATAGCTGTAGTTGCATGCATGTAGATCAGATCATGAATTTGTATATGATGTATAATCTGAGATATATCCTGCACTTGTTTGTCATCTGAGTCGTGGGCGGAGCCCCGACTTGCCTATGTTGGAATTGTTATATTATGGATTCGGTGTTTCTGTGTTTGTGGCGAATCGATGTTTGACACACCATGAACTGCATGTTTGGTAGAAGTCGGATTGTCATGTATGCTTGCCTTGTATAAGTTCGTAGGTTGCTAGTCGTTACTCGACTATTTTGGAGGATCAAACACATGACCTAAGGCCCCTTCCTAATCTAGCGAAGCATACCAGCCAGCTCCCATTTTCTTCCCTTGCTCGCCCCAGTCAAGCAGGGCGCTGGCCTCAGGATCAGCAGTCTTAGAGGCGTCCAGGGCTCCCAAGTCTAACCCAGGATGTAACTGCTCTAGTTGGAAACGGCACCGCAGCCAACCTTCCTCGTATCCTTGCGCTCCAACTTCGCCCTGCGCCTGGAGCTCATCAATCCTCTGCCTTAGGCGAGGCCACCTATCATGGATCTTCACTTTATAAGTTGATTCATGCTCGGGGTCCTCTCCAGGATACAACGCCAGCCCAAGATCTTGCTCGAGGTCCCACACCTCCCTCATCGCGCCCATGAGGTCTGTCAGCAGGTCAACATGCTGGTGCGCGATGTCCAGCCTATCAAGCTCCGCGTCTTCAAGCTTATCTTCAGTTTCCTTTAGGCGGATCTCCGTTTCTAATTTTAGAGAAGAAAGCGTCGTCTTCAAAACAGCGACTTCGGCCTTCTTCTCAGCGAGCTCATCTTCCTTCTTCGCCAGCACCACCTCGCGAGCGGAACACAAAGCCAGGAGCTTCTCCAGGAGGGTGTCCCTCCGCAGGTGCCCCAGGCGGGACTCCTCCTTCTCCCTGGTGAGAGCAGCACACCAGGTCTCCAACTCAGCCATCCTCTTGTTGGCCCTCTTTCCTTAGGCGAGCGATCTCACTAACCTAGGCATTGTCCCTCGTATTCGCGTAGCTCAGGAACTGATGCCACTGGCTGAGACCAGCATATTCGTTAACGGCAGCCTGCAATGAGATGGGTCAGCACAGAAACTAGAAGACAAGAAACAAAAGGCACAAGGAGATGACTTACCTGAAGGTTGCGCTTGGCGGCTTCCTTCAAGAACTCAACTGGGGAGTCCAGGCTTCAATCCATCAACTCCCTGTCGAAGGGAGTGCGAAGCCCCTCCAAGCAGGACAGCAGAGCGCGTTCTCCCCCCAGAATTAGGGAAGAATTATTGTTGAGGAGGAAAACAGGATCCCAAGCTCCTTCCAGGGGCATGCCTTCCTCCTTATATACTTGCGCCCTGAGGTCCTCCCTCAAGGCCTTCAAGGCAGCGGGATCCTCAGTCCACTTGGGAATCTCCTTGGCGGTCACACGCTTCCTCTCAAGGAAGTGCGACAAAACCCCAGTCTCCTACAGCACGGTCGCCGCCGCGCCCAAGTTCTCCACACTGTCGCGTATACTACAAGGCGGGCGAGAAAGCTCCACCCCTGTACCAAATGACTTGTTAGCACAATAAAGGGAGCTTGAAAAACAAGGAAGCAAGGAAAGGAACTCACCTTGCGAGGGGCCTTGATCCAAGGCAGGAATGGCCTCACCAGAAGGTGGCTTGCACTGTGGCTTCACCCAGGCACAGCTCCCAGAGGGTTCGCAGGGAAGGCGAACTACATCCCAAGCACTCGTCTCAGCAGGAATCTGCTTCACACACAAAGCGCCATCGGCAGCACCGCTTGGAACAATTGGGGGTACCTCCTCTGGAGCCCCTTCCCTCTGGGAAGCCTGGCTGCTTGTTGGAAGAACATCCCCAACATCTCTCCCTGCTCCCATCTGAGTATCACCAGGCGCGGGCGCGCCACTCTCCGCGGGGGCCGCTGACGCCCTGCCACTAGTAGAACTGCCGGCTTTCTCTGCAGACTTGGATTTCCTTCTCATGGCCAGCAGGAGATCGCCGACCGAGGTTATCTTCTTTGAGTGTCCACCCACCTGGGGAGAAGCCTCCGCTTGGGAAGAGAAAGTCAAAACGGCACTCTCAGGAGGAATTTCATGACTCGTCAAGGGAGGGATCGCCAATAACCTCGAAACAAAGGCGTCCATCCTTGTATCTTCAGCATATGTCATCGCCGGTGAAGGAACAGCAGCCTCCACAACTGGGGCCACATGTGCGGTCTCCCTACTGGGGGAACCTCCAGAAGTTGCCCCCTTGGTCGCCTCGACCACCTTAGATGATTCGGTCTGGTCTGACCCCCGCGCCTTCGCCGGAGTCGATTCATGGACAGACTTATTCGCACGGATCGCCGCCGCTTCACTCTCCACCTTCTTCATCTTCGCCTTGCCCTGGAGGGGCGCAGAAGCACTGGTTTCCAGCCTCTTCTTCCGCGAAGGCTCAACGACACCCAAAACCTTCTCCGTGGCAGGGAAGGTGTTTTGCCTATACGCGCACGCGAGGTGGATCTGCACCGCAGCGTGCATGGAACACCTTTTGCTTTTCTCCTCGCCAGGACGAGCGGGAACATCTGGAAAAACGAATGTCAGCACACAGATGAGAGAGCAGACGAAGGTTAGCACACAGATGAGAAAACAAAAGGAACACCATTCAGCACACACCTCTAGGTCCTGCGAGGGCAGCACGAAGTGCATCCACCGCCTCACCACGATGCGCGGGTGCCCAACCTTCATAGGGCGGAGGCACTTTAGGATCTATCAGGTACACCAGCCCACCTGAACCACCTCATCCAGCTGGGTGAGGGAAAATGGAAAAAGTTCATCGCACGAACTCCTAGCCAACACGTCGTCCAACCACCCAAGGAGGCGAACATATTCGCGCCACCTCCGCCCGTCCGCATACAGAACAGGCTTTGGGGCCACACTCTGCACGACCTCAGCAGTCCTCGCCACTGGAAACCTCCAAGACTCATCCCTGCAAACGAAAAAGAAACTACCGTGCCAGTCATGATGGGACTTTAGAGGAATATCAAGACACATAATTATTCCCCCCAACGCTGAGGGGAGTGACATGGAAGAACTGTCCCCTGTTCGCAGGTCCAGCCGGTAGAAGCGCAAAAAGACGTCCGCGAAGGGCTCCACCCCAGCCAGCCGACACGCCACGATGAAGCCGGTGATATGGATGAAAGCGTTAGGCCCGAGCTGCGACGGTGGGAGACCCCACAGAGTACACAGGTCCTGGACAAGGGGGAGCAAGGGAAACCTCAACCCAGAAGACATCTGAGCGGTATAAAGACAGAGGGAGGAATTCTCCAGGTTCTCCGGCGTCTGCGGAAGCTTCAACTCCTTGCAAGGCCCAGTCCGCGCCGTGTACACATGCACGGCATCGACGGGAAAGAAGGCCTTCTCAAGCTCCTGCTGAAGCTTGTCAGGCTTCACGGCAGTCTTGTCCACAGAGAACGATCAAGCGAAAGGTGTTCTCTGGCAGCCATTAATACGAAAGAAAGAAAGTGAGACCCTGGAGACGAACAGTCTAAGGGTAATTTTATCGAACACCTCACAGGCAGGAATGAAACAGTGACCTCTTAACTGGAATTGCGAAGACGAAAGCAGACCAACGCAGGAGCAACGGGTTCGACAAGGAATCAAGCATGATCCGTAAATATCAAACTCAAACGCAAAAGCAGAAACAAACCAGGAAAAAACGAGAATGTAGAAGTAAGTTTGAGCAAGAGAACGAAAAAGCAAAGGACAGAGATCCGCGAAAGAAGCTGGCTATTAATAGGCACAATCCTAACGAAGCCGAAACGTTGCCTCAAACGGAGAACTAATCCCAACAGGCTGCGTGTAAAAATCGGTAACGGTAAGAAACGTTTGGCCTACCGTGTTGGTGACTGTTCCAAACGGTAACTTTAAGGCAAAACGCGGAGTACAGGACCATGCCCATACTCCGCCTCTAGGAGGAGGCACCTTGGTACACTACCCAAGCAAATGCCACTCACATCTCGCCCCTCGCGTTATCGTCAGCAGCAACCAAGGAAACACATGGAGATGCCACCACATCGCGCGAAGGCGCTATCAGGGGGGCTTCGCACCTGCTGGCTTCGCCAGGACTTTGCGGATTCGTATCTCCTGACCTCGCTAGACAAGGTCTTTGCGCCTCCTGGTCTTCGCCATCCATCACTTGGCAACATCACAGACTGGGAAGGAAACGGGAAGCGGTCGTCCCCACGACCTACCCACGTTCTCCATTACATCCCCAGTCTGCCACAACTCTAAAACGTGGGGGAACACTCCACTACTCCAAACACGGGACAACCGCCACCTCAACACCTCCTATAAAAGGATGCCTTGGGAAAGGTACACCCTATCTACACACCTCCACTCCTCTTTCTGCTCCAGAGTATTCCGTTTTACACCTTGCAGATTACTCCAGAGCTCAAGATCGTCGTTCTGATCATTCCTCCACTATTCAAGTATCTGGAAGCCCAGTCCCGTAAAGGAACCAGGCTATCAAGTAGTGTCGCTCAAGCGGAGCACACAACCTACTAAGATGTTATACGTGGACCGAACTCTCAGAAGTGACTAGTGGCCATAAAAATCAAAGATCGATTCCATGTATGATAATCAAGTTGAAACTTGGTTGATCTACCTCTAGGGGTAATACCCTTAAGGTGAAAATGGTCTTCAAGAAGAAGACTTGCATGGATAGTAACTTGATTACCTGTAATGGATGACTGGTTGGCAAAAGGTTTCAAGAGTGAAACTTTTTCACTAGTTTTCATGATTACATCCATCATAGTGATTTTGTCATAGCCGCATATGTGATTATGAGTTTTGACAGTTGGATGTGAAAAACTCCAGAGGGTTTTATCAATCCAGATCAATACTCATAAGATATGCCAGTTGCTAAAGTCTAAGGAGGGATTAAAGCAAGCTTCTAAGAGTCAGAATCTTCATTTTGAGGAAATAACCAAAGATGGTTAATTACCTTAGTTGTGAAGATATACCTTGTCGCTACAGTTGGGCCAGTGGGAGCATTTTGTCATTCTGGTGCTGTGGTGCAGATCAGAAGTGATACTCCTATGCTTGCATCCATAAAGGATTTGCAAGGAAAGTTTCTTGATCAACATTTAGGCAGAAGTTTCCTATGACGTTAGGAATCACGATCTATAGAGTTAGATCAGAGGTGATTGCTTGGCCTAAATGAGAGTACACATAAGAGTACATGGATAGAATGCCATATGCCTTCGTATCTGGGTCTACAATGTATGTCATGTTGTGTATTCGCCCTAGACTCTTGTATGTTTGAGACATGACAAGTAATATTATCTGGATTTTGGTAAGAACTAAGGAGCATCATAAGATTCTGGAGAAAGACTTATGGTGCGTCCTTGATCTATGGAAGCGGGAATTAGCTTGTGTAAATGAGTTACATTGTAGCTAAGCTTCCAATCTGAATGTCGATCGCAATTATGATATAAATTAAAATGACACTGTAAGTTGGAAAGGATTCTGAGCAAGAGGCAATGGTCATATCTACAATATGAGTGTAAGTTCATTAACGTCTCTAATGTTTGGATTGAGGTCGTTTGACAAAGAAAGCTCCTTATAGAGCTTGGCGTGGAGCCTAGGGTAGTTTGACCCGATAGAACTATGTTGAGAAAAACAATAGAGTAATCACTCGGGTTAAGGGATTTCATTCTCATTAGTCATTCATTAAATTCTCAATTGACATTGGGAGAGACGGTGTGAACATTCGTGGGATGGACATCAACAGCATTATTGTTGGGCTTCAATGAGCTGCAATGTAGCAAAAGCATAGAGGCCTGGAGAGTCCAATGGTACCGGGTACATGGATGATCGACTTTAGTACAAGTGGGAGCTCAGAGTAATGCCCAAAAGCCAATCATCGGTGATATTGTTTTGGACATGAATCATGTTATTTATAGTCCAATTGTTGTGTTAGTTTGGATTTGTACGTTAATCAAATAACACAATATATTAACCCTGAAATAGATCAATATCCCTAGTCAAGGTGTTATAGTGAACGTGGATTGCTATAACACATTTTAGACTAGCATAAGGGAAGATTCGCATTGGTATTGTGAAGGCTTTCTTATGAATACATATGAGAGGAACTATGTATTGGATCGACCTATTTGAGAGCATTATGAGGATCGTGGTGTGAACATCATAAGTGCCTCTCATGGATCATGTGAGTGGAACGCTTTGATTCTATGTACTGTCTCTTTCGTGACTGGGAGATTGGACTAGTTTTGGGTGTGTTGCAATATCATGGAGTTGGATTGTCATGAACCAAGACGGGATTTGTCACTCCGACACCACGGGAGAGTATTCTCAAGCGCAAAGTTGAGTTGTAACGAGGATGCAAGATCTGACCTCGGTTCAACTTGAGAGTCTGACTGAAGGGACATATCATGTACATGTATGATCTTACCAATGGGTGTGGTTCCGTCGTGACGTCGACTTCCACGTTACTTGGGTGGTAGTGATGTGTTGCTAGATACAGCTCACTATCTGTAATTATGAATAAGGATTCATAATTACTGCCAACGTAATGGGAACCTATTGGGTCGCACGTAATCCGACGCAGATTAGGAGCTTGTTTGAGTAGAGTAAAGGCACAGGAACTTAAGTGACAGCTTTTAAAAAGTCTGTGCAATAAACCTTAATTGATGGGCATCAAAAGTCTATAAATAGACTCCCTCTGCGCCATTAATAAAGGGCTGGCACGCATAACGAGAGATCACCCAGTGGCTTCTCATGTGCCTTGTGCTCTGCGCAAACTGCTTCCCTCCCGTAGAGAATTCGGCTGCTAACACGTTGTTACGGTCACCCCGAGCGGGTTGCGACCGGGTAACCCGGCTCGGTTTGGCCTCGCGGGTCACGTTTTTGGCGTTCATGCAGCTCCCGAGCCTTATCTCGAGTATCATTTTGGCGAACCCTTTCGTATTTGAGGTCGTGTGGGTCCCCGGACGCTTTCCGCCGAAAATATTTTTCCGGCGCCGGGGTTGTCTGGTCGCCTCGGGATGTACAGCAGGCTCGGTAGCGCTCTCGAGACCTCAGTTTGGGAAGCCGTTTGTAGTTTTAGAGTCGTGGGAACGTCCCGGAGGTTTTTATGGAGAATAATATTTGGGGCGGGACGTTCGGTTCCGGGCGACTCCCGGGGCTCGGGACGGGAATCCCGGGGCTCGGGATGAAAATCTTCTGACGGCTTTGGGGTGAGTCATGTTATAATTTAAGATGGAGTTTATGATTATTTTTGGGGAATTTTGGCGTGACGGGATTTTGGTTCTGTTGACACGCCGCACGTCGGGTTTCGTTCGGTTTCAGCGAGCTCGGTAGGACACTCCGGAATGGTAAATAAACATTTGGAACATGTTTTATGAATGTTATAATATCCTGAGGATTGTGTCCAAGTTTCGTTTAATTTGGAGTTCGGTAGTTGTGTTTGGGCCAAAATTGGAACTTTTGGAAAAGTTTGGAGGTTAACTTTTAATTGGCTACAAAACAAAAATAATTCAGCATGGGCAGCAGCAGTTTTTCGGCAGAAATTGGGAGACTTAAGGGACACATGTCCTTTTGTTATTTAAGTAGAGAGGGATGGGTAAAAGAAAGGAAAATATATATATTTGGTTATATTTTCTTAAATGAGTTTATATCTCATTTCACTTCTTCTCTTCTTCTTCTTCCTTAAGTGCCGCCACCATTAGAGCTCATTTTCAAGCTTTGAAGTTCTTCTCCTTGGGCTGAATCATCAAGAGCTTAGCTTCAATCTTGGGTAAGTTCCTTCCTAAGCTCTCTTTACTTGTTGGAATCAAGGTTTAGTGAAGAAAAGAGGAGATTTTGCAAATGATGGGTTTGTTCTTCACTATATGCTAGGATGATTCTCTTCCTCCCATCTTTTAGTATGATGTTCTTGGGTTGTAGGGGAGTGATAATCAAGTGTTGGATTTTGGGAAAAACTCCTTGGATAAAAATCTCCAATTTGGCCGAATTTCTTGGAATTTCTAAATTGATGTGTGTTTGTCTTCTTGAATCATGCTTCAAGTATGTTAATCCTAGCATGATTCTAAGCTTATGTATGGATTCAATTTGATGGAAAACAAGTTGGGTTGGAAACCCCCAAATGGCCGAATATGTATGTTGATGTTCAATGTTGAATTTGGTTGTTTTGGATGCAATTGGTTAGTGTTCTTGGTTTAGAAGTGTAATTGGTGATTAGAATGGTTGTTTGGTGGCTTGAATGGATTGAATTGGATATTGGGTGAAATGTTGGTTAAGAACCGAAATGTTGGAATGAAACTTTTTCTATGTTGGGGTTTGTTTTTGGTTGAATTGGATGTTAAAATGGTATTAGGGTTGAATTTAGGTATGGTTTGGAGTTTGAAACGTTGATTTCGGGTAAGAAATGGAAAAGTTACTATTATGCGGGTTTATCGGAAAATGTCGGGTAATGAAGGGTTTTAAGGTTGGATTTGATCAGTTCTGCTTGTTGGATTATGTTTGTCAATGTATAATCTTGCATTGTCTAAGTTGGTTCTGAATTCTGACGTTTCTGTGGAAATCTGGAATTTTACCGAAATTCTGTCGGATTTTCGGTTTTGGGGTCGGGGGTGTAGTTTGGTAGTGTGGTTGGTAAGGTTGCTAATTCAACTTGAATTGACAGATTCTGAGGTTCGGAGGTTAGAAAAAGAGAGGTTTCTGAGTTTTGGGTCGCGGTGTGGAAGTCGTCCAGAATCGGTCAAATACTCTGGATTTGTGAGGTAAGGGTTTGGTTCTGTTATTTTGGTAAGATAGGTATATGTTTTGGTTTCACTTTCTGTTCTGCTAGTATTTCGGGATTATATGCCTTAAGGCATATTCTGTAGTCTGTAGGAGTATGCCTTGTGGCATACTCTGTCTGTTAACCCTACGACAGTTGTGGGTTCGCTACCCACCGGTGCACCATGCTTTTGTAATAGCTTCGTCTTCTGACTCCCTTAGAGTGATGCTGTAGTTCTGATTTGTTATAAGGTTTTATGGCGATTTAGAATCGCACATCCTTCGGGATTCGATCTGCTTTTCTTTACATGCACGATATTCGTACTGCTGCATATATTTTGTATATTGCTATCTTTCTGCTTTTGCAGGGGTTACATATGCTTATCTTACCCCAAATCCCTTACGGGTCCTTTCTAGGACTCACCCTTTTGGGTTCATGTTTTGGGTTTCTGTAGACTGTAAGAAGCCAGCGGAGTAGATTTCCGTGAGGCTGCTGCCTTGGTTGTGTTGAGCAGCAGCTGCACCTTGCGGGCCGGGATTTTGTCTACTTGGTCTGAATCCCGCGCGAGGTATTTTGACGTCTAGGCCTAGGGTTGGCTCTGTAGCTGCATGTGCATATTTTTTCTGGATTGTTGTGATGATTGTATATATGTATATATATATATATATTCTGTTCTGTTGCATGTTCTGAGCGCTTGGCGCTTGCTAGATACCCTAGGTTCGGGAAACTCTGTGTGTATCTATGTTTTGTGCGTGAGCACTCGTCCACGGAGGGCGGGGCTTACTATGTTGTTAATGCATGAACTGTATGTATGGTGATGGTGATGTGCTCGCCCGTTTTGGAGGGGCGAGACTCACCATGGATTTTATTTTAGTACATGTATGAAATTTGCAGGTTGCTTCCACAATCGCTTCGCTTTTCGGGTCCGCTACGCGCGGCAGGTCTCGATGGACCTGCCATCTTGTATTATTCCGGCTTCCGCTTCCGACGTCCCGGCGCCCCCGCCTCCGCAACCGGGCTCGGGTGGCGTACGGTGACACACAGCGTTGGGAAGGAGGATCTCCTACTGTAGGCATTCACGGAACGAGCTACGGAGCATCTACCTGGAGCGTGGATACCGTAAAGGACGGGTGTTTTCCCGTCAAAGTTGCATGGATCATCACCGCGTGAGGTAGATTCTTGAACACCTGGTTTAATTATTTCAACAGTTGATCCTGTTATGGGGTTTCGTTTATTCCGCTGTGTTCTGATTGAGATCCGGAAACCCCAACATCAGCGTCTTCATGCATCTCTCGAACCCGTACATCCACCAAAGTTGGACAGGACCACAAATTTTAAGCCTCCATGATAAATACACAGTTAGGTACTCCATGGAGTCAAAGAATGATGGAGGGAAGATCTTCTTGAGCTTGCACAGCGTCACGACAATAAATTCATCCAATTTCTCGATGTCCTCCAACAGGAATTCTTTCGCACAAACTATTCTGAAGAATTTGCTAAATTCCTCTATTGGACCAAATGTCACTGGGAACGTGGCCACGTAAGACAATTGGAAGTATTTTTTGCATGAAAACATGACAATCGTGGCTCTTCAGGCTGTAAAATGAATTATTAGATGTATTTACACAACTTCCAATATTCGACGCATATCCATCAAGAAGTTTCGGAGTGTTCTTCAACCAACTGCAAATACTCCCAATCTGTTCTTGGCTCGAAGTGTAAATTTCCTTAGGTTTACATGGTTTTCCATCATGTCCGGGAAACAAATGTAATTCACTTCGGATCCCCATCGCATGCAGGTCACGTCTTGAGTTTTCATTGTCTTTACTCTTCCCTTTTTGATTCATAACCGTGTAGAAGACATTATCGAAACAATTTTTCTCTATATGCATAACATCGAGGTTATGCCTGACCAACAAATGAGGCCAGTAGGGCAAGTCCCATAATATCGATTTCTTGATCCAATTGTGAGACACACCAAAACCGTCCGGTCTTTGTCTGTCCCAATGTGAACCGAAGGGTGGGAACTCAATCTGATTAATCTCTGCAAGAATTTCTGACCCAGATTTATACACAATTTCATCACGTCGCTCTATAAAACCCCACGTGACACTATCATTACGATTTCTATGTCGATAGAGTAAAAATATTCGATGGAAACCCCACCAACAAGCTTTGCGCCCATGAGTTAGCTGGAAATTAGACACATCTTCCATATAATACGGACACGCAAGTTTTCCTTGCGTACTCCAACCAGATAGCATACCATATGCTGGGAAGTCACTGATTGTCCAAAGCAGACAAGCTTGCATTGTAAAGTTCGTTCTCCGGTGCGAATCCCAGATTTGAACACCTGTCGTCCGTTGATAATTTAACTCATCGACCAATGGCCGCAAAAAGACATCAATGTTACATCCAGCTGATCGAGGTCTCAGGATTAGTAGTGCCAAGTAAATGTATGACTATTTCATACATAAATCAAGAGGTAAATTGTAAACTGTGATGAATACCGGCCACATCGAATAGGTGCTACCGGTGTCAGACAAAGGATTAAATCCATCGGTGCATAACCCTAATCTGACATTTCCAACCTCTCCAGCGAAATCAGGATAAAGCTCATCATTATGTTTCCATGCCCGTGATTTGCTGGGATGTCCAATCACACCAGTTGTGTTTGCAGATGCCCTTACATAGTAATTCTTAGATTCAGCCATTTTCGATGACTGGTAAAGTCTCTTCAGCTGGTCAGTGATTGGAAGATAACGTAGAACCTTCTTCGGCTTAAGTTTTAGATCCCCACGACGATCCAAACCCCCTTCAAAATACCTTTCAGTACCGCACACCCCACAATGCATTAAATGACTAAATCTACCATGAAACAACATGCAACTGTTCTCATATACATGAATCTTAATGTACGGTAGGCCCAGGTCTCTGATCATCTTCTTCGCCGCTGCAGTGCTCTGTGGCAATGCATTTTCTCTAGGCAATATCTCATCAACAACATTCATCATTTTGGACAATGCCGCATCTGATATGTTGGTTTGACATTTCACGCTCAAGAACTTTGTCAAAACGGCTAATCTCTAATGCTTAAGACGACATCCATCAAATAGAGGTTGTGAGGCGCTTCAATCAACTTATAAAATTTTTGTGCCTCTTCATTAGAAGTTTCCATTTCCATTTCAATTTCAACAATCTCATTTCCCATATCGTCGTGCATTTCAAAATTATCAATATCATTTTCATCATTCGATTATCGCTTTGAGACTTTCCACATTTTCATCAAGTTGTAAAGAGTTGTATTGCAATCCTAAACCTTCATTAAACATTTGTTGGATATCCCATCCTTGATAGTCATTATTTGATTCCGGTTAAGTACTTACACGTGCATTGTCGGACGACGATGCTTCATAATTCTTTTGATAATTCGAACCATCATAGATGAACGGATTAATCTGAATAGCCTCACCATGACACAATAAGGAACGAGATTGAAACCCCGTAATCGTGCGGTGAAGCGCAGTCATGATCAGACAGAATAGAGTCTGGCACTCCATGTAACTACACAATCTCTCTAATGTACAGATGGGCAAGCTTCTCCAGAGTGTCTGTCACCCGTGTAGGCGTAAAGTGAGCACACTTTGTCGACCGTCCACAATAACCCAATGGCATAGTGGTGAGACCGAGTCGGGGCAATGCGGTCAGAAAGTCCATTGTGACGTTTCCCCACATCCTGACTGGAATGGGCAAAGTCTGCAGAGTCCCTACCAGTTTTTGATGCTCCACCTTCACCCGCTGACAAGTGACACACTTAGACACAAGTGTGGCGATATGCCTCCGCATACCTGGGCACCAGAAGTGAGTGCATAAGTCTTGATACATCGTTTTCACTATTGGGGTGTATACTAAACCAGCTCGAATGTGTCTCGTCTAAAATCTCATCCTGGAGTGCCCGATCACCCAAAGACGTATAAGCGGTCCTGTATACACCAGTCCCTGCCTGTACTAGAATGCCGGGCAAGTGCTCCTTTGTCCTCTCCGGACAACTTTTATACCCTGGATCCTTCCCTTGTGCTTCGCGACTCGCTCAAGCCACTCGTAATGGATGGTCAATGTGTATACCGAGCACGCTCCCGTAGCTGCCACTTGTGCCAAAGGCACGCCATATCATTCTCCTCGGTCCGGTCCTCGTGTTACCTCCCTTGACCAAACCGGTGTACTTCCCGCCGAGCATCTGCAGAATCGCATTGCCTTTGCCGGCGGAGTACTCGACATCAGTCATAATCCTTGATGTACTCGAGGCACCTGCGCTGCCTCATGTTAAACTCTTTTTTAGTGAACAGATATTTCAGACTTATGATTGGTGAAGATCTGAAACTTGCTGTCGAGCAAATAGTGTCTCCACTGCTTCAACGCATAGATTACCACAGCCAACTCCAGATCGTGTGTCGGAGAGTTCTGCTCATGCGGTCGTAGCTGTCTCGACCCATAAGCTATCACATTCCGCTCCTCCATCAACACACATCCTAACCTAGATGCGTCTATGTACATCACATATTGTAGGCTCGGGTATGGTAAGATCATGATCGGCGTGTTGGTCAACTGCCGCTTCAATTCTTGAAAGTTTTGTTCACATTTCTCGGACCAGACGTGTCACCCCACCGCCCTAAGCTGGCGGAAGTGTCGTTGTTACGGAAACCGAAAGTATCGGTGGCGGGTGAATGCGGAGTTTCTCTTTAAAAGGGTTGTGGACCAAACCCGTCCCCTTAAAACGTTTTCCTTCAAGTTAATACGTGTTTGCAGTTTTTAAGATGTCTTACTAGTCCTCTTCGTAGGGTCGGAAACTCCCCACGAATAACTAATACAGTCCAGAACATCAGAATACCAAATGTATCTAATATGCATACTATGCCTACAGAGCCGAGCCATAAATTGGATTATACCTCGCTAACTAACATAAACATCATTAATGTTGCTAAACATAAACAGAGAAATTAACGCCGACTAAACGGATAACTTAAACATATCATAGAAGGGATCTAACGAGAAATACCCCAAAACTTAACCGAAATATACCTCTCTCGAAAGAATGCGTAACGATCACTACGGAGGTCTACTCCGCAGGTCGTTTGCCACGATACATAGTTAGTATGCAATGAACTAACAAATAATACAACCCTAAGAATAAATGGGAATATGAAATGCAAATGTCATGATGATCAGAAGTCCCGTCGGACTGGTGGTACTTACCCATACAGATGGTCCTGCACCTCGACAGACCCTACGACGGCTTGTTAAGCTCACACCGATTATAGAGATAACAACGCATGGTACCGGTGAGGGGGATCTGCCCATAATTGTCGAACGGATAGCGCCATAAAGCCGACACGTAACAGAAATTGGATCCGTCGTCGACCCCCGATAAGCATATACAATATATTGTCACCCCACCTCCCCCGGAAGCTGGCGAAAGCGTCGTTGTTGCGGAAACCCAAAGTATCAGCGGCGGGTGAATACAGATTTTCTCTTTAAAAGAGTTGTGGACCCAAAATCAGTCCCTTAAAATGTTTTCCTTCAAGTTTTAAGGTGACGTGTTTGTAGTTTTTAAGACGTCTTACTAGTCCTAAACCTGCAAACCGCTATTGTACCATGTGACTAGCCCTTAACTATACCTAATACACATGAGTTGAACTGTATTCTGTATTAAGAAAGTTAAACCCCTTACCTTAGATATCTAATCTGTGGCCCCGATGCACACGAGCAGTATCCCAGTAACGCAGATTTAATCTGCCAGAATCAGAAACACAGAATAACTCTAGTTAATTAACTAAAGTTTCTTACTTTGGGAATTTATCCAAAATTACCACTTAAGTCCTCCAACTTTTCAGAAATTTGCAATCTTGCCCAAAACTTCACAAAGTTGCAAAAAATGACAACTTTATACGTAAAGTGTCCAAAATTTATTCCATAACTTAAAGTGGCTATCTTTCCTTTAACTTCTCCATAATTACACCTTTAGTCCTTAAACTTTTTAAGAACTTTCAAATTAGCCCTTAAGTTTTGCAAAGTTACAAAATACTCAACTTTGTCAACGCTTTCTACACAAGTATCTTTTCCAACCAAACTTTCGGCCAAGTCCTTATTTTCGCCAAACTTCCATTTTGACCCTAAACTTTATAAACTTACACTTTAGCCACTTAAACCATACTTTTTTAGCCAAAACATCATTTAATCACTTTCTCCAACACTTTAACTTCAAAAATATCATAAATCATAAACATATTATGAAGAAAATAAACCAAAACATTACAAATAATTTCCAATATTTCATCCCGGTACTATTTTTCCGGCCCAAAAGAAAAGCCCAACAGTGATCTTTTCCACCTTCCTCGACCATTTTGCCCTACCGATAAAATGTCCCTCCGTAAATCTTATCCAACATATAAAACACTTGTAAATAACTCCAAATTAACTCCCAAACTCTGAATTCCATTAATTAATCACAAGCCGTTTGTGATCCGATAATTACTAAACCCCTTACCTTGAAATTTCGGAAAAATCTACTCGGGGTGGGTGTAACCCGATGCACACGAGCAGTATCCCAGAAACGCAGATTTAATCTGCTAGAATCAGAAACACAGAATAACTCTAGTTAATTAACTAAAGTTTCTTACTTTGGGAATTTATCCAAAATTACCACTTAAGTCCTCCAACTTTTCAGAAATTTGCAATCTTGCCCAGAACTTCCCAAAGTTGCAATAAGTGACAACTTTATACTTAAAGTGTCCAAAATTTATTCCATAACTTAAAGTGACTATCTTTCCTTTAACTTCTCCATAATTACACCTTTAGTCCTTAAACTTTTATGAACTTTCATATTAGCCCCTAAGTTTTGTTAAAAGTTACAAAATACTCAACTTTTCCACACAAGTATCTTTTCCAACCAAACTTTCGGCCAAGTCCTTAATTTTGGCCAAACTTCCATTTTGACCCTAAACTTTATAAACTTACACTTTAGCCACTTAAACCATACTTTCTTAACCCAAACATCATTTAAACACTTTCTCAAACACTTTAACTTCACAAAATCATCATCACAACTCATCAACAATTCGGTTTCTATCAAGATTTCAATAAATAATTTCCAACTTTTTCCAACAACTTCAAAACATGTTAAACATACTTATAACATGCTTTTAACCAACATTCTTCAAAAAAAATCCTCCCAAATATTCATCCAACAATTCGGTTTCATACCCAAAATTCCAACATGTTTTTCATGATTTCTCAAGAACAAAGTATGTTCATCATACTTCCAACAACAACATACTTGAAAATCAAAAACATCCATGAACCAAATCCATAAAAATTACCAAGGAGGATCCTCACCTTGATAATACTTGTAGCTTAGCTTAGGATGAGTAGGAGTTGAGACAAATCCACCACCAAAGATCCTTGAAGTTTTCGGCCAAAGAAGAACAAGAAGATGGATGAGTTTTCTTCATGTTTTAAATTCCAAGAACATGAAGATTCAACCAAAATAACTCAACCATACCTTGAATGTTACTGATTTAGGAAGCCTAGGAAGTGGTAGAACTAAGCTTGTTGAAGATCCAAGCTCAAAACTTCAAGAGATATTTTTTGGAACCAAAAGTTCTGTTGGACCCGTCGGATTGCACCAAGGGTTTGGGGACCTTCCTTTCACTTTTGGCTCTTACTTCCTTCAGAAAGGTTGTAGCGAAGACTTTGATGAAGATTTTCTCTGAAGAGCCCAAGACCATATTCAAATGTTTACTAGGGGAAATGGCTGTGCAAGAGAGACGAAAATTTCTGCCAGCAAAGAGAGAAAAGTGTTCTTTCTCTTGCTCAATAATGGAGATGAGTGATGAGTGAGAGATAAAGAAATGAGTGAATGGTCAGGAAATGAGAGATGAAGTCTGATTAAATGGAAGGGGATGGGCAAAAGAGAAGGTATGGGTTAAAGGAGAAGAGATAAGAGAGGAATGAGTGTTAGAAAACTTATCTCATAAAATATAAGTAGAAATAGGTAAAATTGGCCGAAAAAGTATCTTCTCCCACTCAACAATGCGCCGGCCCAATAAGAAATGAGCCCAACATGTAATTTTCCAATTTTTTCTTCCTCGGTGGCCGTTTTGCCCCCCGAAAACGATTTTTGGCGAAACGTCCCGGAACTCCGTAAATGTTATCCAACATATAAAACACTTGTAAATAACTCAAATTAACTCCAAACACTTAATTCCAATAATTAATCACAAAGATAATTTATTGACGGTGTTGTGTTCTTGGGACTCCAGGCTTGCTGTTCAAAGTGGTCTGCAAGAGATAAAGAGAACACTTAGGAGTAGCAAGAGAGGAGTGGGGGCGTGTAGTGTCTTACCAGGTTTAAGGTGAACATCACCCTATTTATAGGGTGATGCCGAGCCTCCCGGTTGAAGCCTTTCAATAAAGTGTGTCAAATTGTTTGAGATAAGTATGTAAGGCGGCTGATGATTAGTGTGTCGATGCTGCCTTTGTCAATTTGTTTGTCGAGGATATCTGTCGTGCGAATGCAGTGAAGATCACTCGAGCTTGTGCTGACCGTCTGCCTTATTGGTCGCTTGATCTCAAATGACCAAGTGGTCTTTCCTAGTTGAGCATGAAATGGCGAAGCCAATAAAGGTAAGAGTAAGGGTTGCACAAACCGTGAGTGCAAGGGCCTTGTCTGGTGGGGCCAATATAGGCATAAGGGACCTCGCGAAGGCGAGCTGTGAGACCGTGAGGGCGAGACCTGCGGAGGCAAGATTTGAGACCGTGAGGGCGAGGGCCCTGTCTAGAGGGCCTTGTGCAGCGGGGCCAGTGTAGGAATCGAGACTCGCGAAGGTGAGGCTGTGAGACCGCGAGGGCGAGACCTTTGGATACGACACTTAAGAATGCCATTGTGGGGAGGGGGTGATGGTAATGCTGATCCTTGTCTAGTTCTGATGTGATGTGAGGATGCATTTGCTTGGGTAGTGTACCAAGATGATTCCTCCTGAGAGCGGAGTATGGGCAAGGTCCTGTACTCCGTGTGTAGCCAGAGGACTGAGTTTGCGTGGAGCGTGATGACCTTTTCTTGATCTGATACTCCGTGTGCTGAATTCTTCATGATCAATGTGAGCTTTTGAGGGGGCATTTGCTTGGGTAGTGTACCAAGATGCCTCCTCCTGAGAGCGGAGTATGGGCAGGGACTCCGTGTGTTAGTTGGCGGGGGCGCTGTGTCGTTTGTTGACCGTGAAATGTGTAACGGAAGCGGGGAAGTGCCCTAGTGCCAAAGCAGGAGACATAAAAACGGAAGGCGAAAAGTTTCTAACCGTTAGGACGTGCTGGCACGTGGCGCTTCAGGAGTTGATTACGCTTCAAAAGTGCCTTTTCGTTTTTGCGGGCCTATAAAAGGGTCCTGAGGAGAGAGAACGATTCATCTCTCATCTTTGCATTCCTTTGCTTTCGTTCTCCAGAGCTTCTTGCGTTTAAACTTCTTTGTAACCGTTTCGAGTGATCGTTCTGTGAAGCCGAGTCCTTTAGTCTGTGATTCAGTTGCCGGAGCATTCGTCGTTTGACTGTCTCTTCACTTCCCTTACCGGTTGATACGGTCACCCGAGCGGGTTGTGACGAGTGACCCGGGCTCGGTTTTGGCCCACGGGTCATGTTTTTGGTCGGTTAAATGGCTCCCGAGAGTTATCTCGAGCATTATTTCGGGAATCCTTTTTGGAGCAGACTTGTGCAGGTTGTGGCAGGCAGCACCCCGGCCGGCAATGCTTTAGGCAGACAGGGCAGTGCTTGCGATGTGGGGCAGATGATCATCGAATACGGGATTGCCCTTTGACGCAGGGACAGGAATCTGGCAGTGTTTCACGCCCTCAGTCTCGGTTCCAGCCTAACACACCCAGGGGGCGCGGTTTCCAGCAGGGCGGCCCGAGACCACAGCGACAGTTACCACTTCAGTCATCCCCTCCGCCACAGCACCCCAGGGCTGGGCGCGTCTTTAAGATTGAGCAGGGAGGCATCCGACGGGAACAAGCTGGGTCTGAAACTCATCAGGGAGATCACATCGAGGATCAGGATCAGATGGACGTGGATGAAAACCGTGAGTGACCGCACCACCTCATTTGTGAACAAACATAGTAGGAATCAGGAGTTTGGAGTCGGTGTCAATATTAGCAGGATAGCGTCTACTCGGGGAACTGTCGGAGTTGGTAGAAAGGGGAAGAACTAATATAAGGGTTATCGGTTTCTGTAAGATTTTGTAACGGGTTGGCGGTGATGTGTTTAGATCAACTTTACTTTCCGAATGGTTGCAATGTTTAATGCTTTTATGTTGGTTTATATCGAAAGTTTGTTAAGTATAAATTTGATATCGTCTGCAGGGTTATCAGTAGAAATACCGCAATCGACTCGGGGTGTAACAAGATGCACCGGAGGGTGGGACGCCGTTGAGACGCTCTGGATGGTAGTGTAAACTACCACTCCCGCACCGATATGGTTCGATTATGCTTAGTAAAGAGAATATATGTATTCTCTATTGGAGGACCAAGAGTTCTAAGCGGGGAGAATGTTACGGTCACCCCGAGCGGGTTGTGACCCATGTGACCCGGGGTTCCGGTTTTGGCCTGCGAGTCATGTTTTTGGTCGGTTAAATGGCTCCCAAGACTAATCTGAGTATTATTTCTGGGAATCCTTCGGGTTGTGAGGTCGTGTGGGTCCCCCGGACATTTTCGCCGAAAATATTTTTCCGGGGCTGGGACTTGTCTCGGGGCGTACAGCGGGCTCGGTAGCGCTCCCGGGACCTCGGAATGAGAAACCGTTTGCATATTTGGAATCGTGGAAACGTCCCGGATCGTTTTACGGAGTATACTTTTTGGGGTGGGACGTTCGGTCCCGGGCGACTCCCGGGGCTCGGGATGGAAATTTTCCAACGGTGACGGTGTGAGTTATGTTATATTTTAAGACGGATTTTATGGTAATATTTGTGGAATTTTGGCATGACGGGATTTTGGTTCAGGTCGACACACGCGCACGTCGGGATTTGCTGCAGGCACGGTAGGACACTCTGGAATTCCAAATGGACTTTGGAAACAGGTTTTGGGTGTGTTATGATATTCCGAGGGTTGTGTTCAGTTTTGGTTTCAATTGGGGTTAGGAAGTTACGTTTGGGGCTAAATTGCAAAGATTTGGAGAGTTGGAGGACTAAGTTGTTATTAACCCTAAAGTCAGCAATTATTTCTAGTAAAGGGAAGGGCGGCTGGAAAGGACACTTGTCCATTTTTGGTGGAAGATGGAAAAGGAAAGAGGTATAAAAGGGGTGATGTTTCATGAAAAACATTTTGTTTTTCATCTTCTTCTTCCTTCTTCTTCCATTGCCACCATAGCTCTCTCTTCCAAGCTCCTTGTTCTTCATTTTGTTGGCTGAAAATCATCAAGGATTTGGGCTCCATAAATTGGTAAGCTTCTTCTCTTCAAGTATTACAAGTTGGAAGCATGATTTGGGTGGGAAAAAGAGAGCAAAAAATCGAATTTAGGGTTTGTTCTTTGCTACTAGTTTGGATGATCTTCTTGCTTCCATCTTTTAGTATGTTCTTCTTGGGTTGGAGGGGAGTAAGAATCATGGTTTAAATTTTGGAAGAACACCATGGATGGTGGAAACCTAAAATGCCGAATTATTGCTTAATTTTCCAAAATTGTGTGTAGTTGTGTTCTTGGATCATGCTTTGGATATGTGGTTCCTAGCATGATTCTAAGGCTTTCTATGCTTTGGATATATGTTGATTCTTGGTGATTTAGGTGTAATTGGTTAGTAACAAATACAAGCAAATATATACATATATGCATGTATGCAAAGTCGAGGTGAGCCGAAACCCATCGTGACGCGGTCCAACAGCCGAGCGACCCAAAACGCAGCCCTCTCTAGGAGGTCGAATATACGTAATGTATCAGAACATGATGTGATCACGGGGGTAAGTGATCACGCGCTCGGATCTAGCTCGAAGGAGGCGGTTTCAGTAAGAATGGAAACAAAACAGAGGAAGAACACTAAGGAAACAAAGTTCGGCCAAGGGAACCTCCTCACTACGAGATGAGGCAATGCCCTTGAAAATGCCCGGGAAGGAAGCGGGATCTAGCACCTTTTGAATACAAGTTCAAACAATACTAGATATTATGTTGGATCCTCTTGCACGGATCACTTAAGGAGATGGAATGCAAGAAATGAGAACAAGAAAGCCAAAACCTCACTTGGAGTATTTCTGATTTCTTATAAATATGTTCTGCCTTTACAATGGTTACAAGCTGCCTTATATAGAAGAAACGGTAAGGGAAAATAAAGAATGACTGGACAAGGGAACCAGCTTCCTGGTTCTATGGTAGGCGAAATGAGAGGTGGCAGGCGAGGTGACAGCATAGGCTGTGTAGACTTCCTGCTTTAGCGGCTCCCAGTGTCCCAGGAATTGTAGTGGGCGGGAAATGAAGAGGAAGAGGGTCTCTACACAAGGGGGGGTCGCCTGACTTGCGTGTGGAGGCTTCTTCTGGTTGGCGAACATCTGGGCTTCGCTTGCGTCTGGAGGTGTTGCACAGGGTCTTCGCCAAGGAACAGGGGTTCGCCAAGGAGCATGGCTTCGCCAAAGACCATGGCTTCGCCAAAGGCCAAGGGTTCGCCAATGGGGTGCAGGTTCGCCAAGATCCTTGCGGCGCGACTCGCCTTTGGGGCTTCGCCGACGCCTAGAATGCCACTTCTTCTTTGTCCTTGCCTTCGCCAAGGGTCCTTTAGACCCTCTGGAGGAATGGTGGCCTCTTATCTCACGAATAGGGGTGATGTCCACATCATACCCTCCCTCTTCAGAAGAATCCGTCCTCGGATTCATAAGGAAATTGTCCCTACAAATCTTAAGACACCACAATAAACTTGAAGAGGCATTAAGGGTTAGTGGACCAAAACTGTAAACATCAAAGTTCCAAAAATGGTTTGAAGGATTTGAGATGGACAATCCGTCCTTTCTCTTCACTTCTACCTTACACACAGTTTCTAGTATCCCGGGGTCAAATGTGAGCCTAGGCCTTTCATTCTTATGATCAAAAATAGGGTTCATGATCATGCATTGAAGAGAATTCATGACTAGGGGTGAGGGGTATGGGGTATGCATCATGTACGTACAGCTCATGGTCAACCGAATCATCATGCTTCATGCTTTCAAGAGGGAATTCGAATATGTGACACTTATCATGGTTGAGGAAATTAAGCAATGGTGGAGATGCGTGCTCATTTTCGAGGAAGGTTTCACATTCAAGCCTATTCACTTCATCACTAAAAGAAACGAGTGGGTTACCTCTCCCGTGTTGGGGGAGGGAGGGTCCTCCTTCAAAGCCGAAAATCCTTCTTCTCCTTCAAGGTATGGCGCATCCGTGCCCTTCTCTCCTTCAAACTCGTGCACAAATAAAGAAGAATAACAAGATTTAGAAGATGAAATGGTTATTTCTTCTTGGAGATGGGTCGAAGGTCCGGTGCAATATTTTTTTCACTTGTTTGGCTAAGGAGAGCCCTCTCCTTTCTTCTCTCTTTCTTTTTCTTTTTCTCTCTCTCATATTCTTCAAACTCTTTCCTCAGATTCTCAATCATTTGAGAAAGATCTTCACTTGAATCTTGGCGAGGACTTGGGTTTGGGGAAGGAGTTTGGGCGGTGCAAGTGTTGGGCGGTGGAGTACATGACTCGGCCGATAGTGTTTGTGGAGGTGTGGGGCTCGGTCTCTTCTGACTATGGCTCCGAATGTGGGTGGAGGATGTAGGCCGAGAGGGGGACCTTCTTGTTTGGGAGTGGAACGGAGAGGGTGGCTCTTCTCGAGGTGAACCATATCTTTCCACTAGTAACCTCTTCAATCCGCTCCAAGTCCGAATGGAGGCTTCATTGTAGTGCTCTCTTTGAGCGAAATCTTGTCGCCACCATCTTTTGGCTTCTCCCTTTAGACACCTTATGGCAAGGTCTAACTTCTCTTCCTTATGAAATTGGTAATACCAAAAGTGGTATTCCAATTCCTCAATCCACTGCCATAAATCATCTTCGAGTTTGCGCCTCCCTTTCAAGGGATGAAACCCCATGAAATGTAGGTCCTCTTCCTCCATTACCTACACACTTAGACAATAAAATCAGTACCACTCATTTCCTCACGTGTTTGGTTGAGCACTCCCCACGGTTTCACTCTTGATTCTCCACACAAGGCTTTCACAGGTTCTTTTAACTTGATCACACTCAACTTTTAGATCAAATGCAAACACACAAGTAGGAACAAGCCATAATATCTAGTGAAAACTGAAACTTGCAATTCTAGAAAGATAACTAGTTTCTTGAAACTAGCTTTTGAATGATTTAAGGTGGATGTTGGTTGAAAGAAGTATGGTAAGGAGTTTAGAAAGGGGCTTTTGCAATCACAAACACGTTTTCTTCAAGTTCATCAACAATTTTTGGATCAAAAGTACTATTCATATGAGTTTGGTATGAACTTCATATGAACATTTCAAGAACACCAAGAACACTTAAGAACACATGAACTTGTTCATCATTTTCAACAACCTTTCTTCTGCACTTTTCACACAATACAACACTTTTTCATTTCCAAATCCGAAATCACTTTTCTTTCTCACCCAACTTCAATAATCAATATTCAGATATGAACTTTTTCTCCAGTCACATGAACCACGCATAAACACAAATATTTTCGGTTTCTCTTCGAACAACAACAAAACGTTTTTCTTCAAGTGTAAGAAAGAAGGCAATGGTTTTACTTGAAGAAAACAAACAACTGATACGGTACCTCCAGCAAGCACTTTGGCTCTGATACCAACTGATGTGATCACAGGGGGGGTAAGTGATCACGCGCTCGGATCTAGCTCGAAGGAGGCGGTTTCCAGCAAGAATGGAAACAAAACAGAGGAAGAACACTAAGGAAACAAAGTTCGGCCAAGGGAACCTCCTCACTACGAGGTGAGGCAATGCCCTTGAAAATGCCTGGGGAAGGAAGCGGGATCTAGCACCTTTTGAATACAAGTTCAAACAATACTAGATATTATGTTGGATCCTCTTGCACGGATCACTTAAGGAGATGGCATGCAAGAAATGAGAACAAGAAAGCCAAAACCTCACTTGAGTATTTCTGATTTCTTATAAATATGTTCTGCCTTTACAATGGTTACAAGCTGCCTTATATAGAAGAAACGGTAAGGGAAAATAAAGAATGATCTGGACAAGGGAACCAGCTTCCGGTTCTATGGTAGGCGAAATGAGAGGTGGCAAAGGCGAGGTGACAGATAGGCTGTGTAGACTTCTGCTTTAGCGGCTCCCAGTTTCCCAGGAATTGTAGTTGGCGGGAAATGAAGAGGAAGAGGGTCTCTACACAAGGGGGTCGCCTGACTTGCGTGTGGAGGCCTCCTCCGCTTGGCGAACACCTGTGCTTCGCTTGCGTCTGGAAGTGTTGCACAGGGTCTTCGCCAGGGGTTCGCCAAGGAGCATGGCTTCGCCAAAGACCATGGCTTCGCCAAAGGCCAAGGGTTCGCCAATGGGGTCTGGGTTCGCCAAGATCCTTGCGAGCGCGACTCTGCCTTTGGGGCTTCGCCGACGCCTAGAATGCCACTTCTTCTTTGTCCTTGCCTTCGCCAAGGGTCCTTTAGACCCTCTCGGAGGAATGGTGGTCTCTTATCTCACGAATAGGGGTGATGTCCACATCGTAATGTAGCACGGTACCGGGTGGGGTCGCGATCCCCAAACTATCGTAGGGTCACAGAAGTATACCTGCACTCCCGGTGCGTGTATACGTAAAGTGTCGCACCCTCCAAAGGCGAACACACGTAAGCAAGTACCTGCACTCGGTGCGTGTAGAAATAGAATGTCGGCACCTTCAAGTGCATAATCGCAGAACAGAACCAAGGAGCACTCGTGGCCTCTAAGACCACCCGGGTCTCGTCACAGAACAAAACTATATAGTAATGCATATGCAAAACAGAATATAATATATCAAAACGTATAAACATAAATATCAGCGCCTTGCGCGAATATGCAACAACATATAAACCCGTGGCCTCTAAGACCACCCGGGCCTTGAAATGTAACAAGTACAAACATGTACCCTACCATATGACAGTCTCGGGATCAACGAACCACCGTCCTCAACCCGTTGACCCGCCTAAACAAAACCCGTTTACACAAAGTACCATACCAGTATGTATAACGAGAGTAGTTGAAACCTTACCTCGAAAACGCTTCCCCGCAGTACAACTTCCGGGAAATCCCGGCCCCGGCCCGAAAAGTCGCAACTTGCCTTTTACGGTCCCACGCTACTCCACCAATGCGTAATCAAGTCGAACAACCACAATTAAGTCGAACACATCCAAACAAACCCTTAAAACCAATCCCCGCACAATCCCGCACTTTCCCGCAAAAATCCACAGAAAGCTCGGTTTCACGAACCGAGCCAAAACCTTGTTATTCCAACACCCACAAACACATTCCAACCTTTAAATCCTTCATTCCCGACATTTTCCCAAAGAAACCCGCATAAAGGTAACTTTTCCATTTCTTACCCAAAACCAACGTTTCAAACACCATTCCGCACCTAAATTCAACCCCGATACCAATTTAGCATCCAATACAACCAAATTACAACACCAACCTAGAGAAAGTTTCATTTGAGCAATTCAGCCCTAAACCATATTTTCACCCAACTTCCAAATCAATCCATTCAAGCTACCAAACATTCATTCCAACCATCAATTACACTTCTTAACCAAGAATGCTAACCAATTACACTTAAACAACCAAAATCAAACATAAACCCTAATTGCACTATTCACTCAATTTGGGGCTTTTCTACTCAACCAATTTTCCATCAAATTGAAACCATAGAATGCCTTAGAATCATGCTAGGAACAACATACTCAAAGCATGATTCAAGAACACAACTCTACACCATTTTAGAAAATCCATCAATAATTCAAGCTAAATATGTTTCCCCATCCATGGTGTTTTTCCAAAATCTAAACATAGATTCTGACTCTCCTCTAACCCAAGAACAACATACTAAAAGATGGGAGGGAGAGGATCACTCAAACATGTAGTGAAGAACAAATCCTTAATCCATTTTCTTCCTCTTTTTCCAACCAAAACAAACTTCCAAACTTGAAAAGAGATGAAAGGAGGAAGCTTACCACTTTTGGAACCCAAATCCTTGATGAATCAACCAAGAGAAATGAAGAACATGGAGCTTGAGAGAGGGAGAGAATGGCGGCAAGAGATAGGAAGAAGAAGAAGAAATGAAAGAACATTTTTTCATGAAATATTATCCTTTTATACCACCTCTCCTTTCCATCTTCAACCACATGTGGACAAGTGTCTACTCCTCACTTCTGCCGACTTACAGCCCAACTTTGACCCAACATATTAATAACTTTAGGGTTAATAACAACTTAACCCCCAATTCTCCAAATCTTTGCAATTAAACCCCAAAAACAAGTAATAACCTCCAAATGGAACCAAAACTGACCACAACCTCAGATTATCATAAAATACCCAAATCGTTTTCCAAAGCCCATTTGGAAATCCAGAGTGTCCTACCGGGTCCATCGAACCCGCGTAAACCCGACGTGCGTGTGCCGACCTAAACCAAAATCCCGTCATGCCAAAATTCCGAAAATATTACCATAAAATCCGTCTTAAAATATAACATACTTTACACCCAAGCCGTGGAAAATTTTCATCCCGAGCCCCGGATTCCGTCGAGCCCCGGAGTCGCCGACCGAACGTCCCCGCCCAAATATTATACTCCGTAAAAAGCTTCGGGACGTTCCCACGATTCCAAATATGTAAACGGTTTCTCATTCCGAGGTCCTGGGAGCGCTACCGAGCCCGCTTTACGTCCCGAGATAACCCCTACCAAAAATATTTTCGCGAAACGTCCGGGGACCCACACAACCTCAAATCCCAAGGATTCCCAGAATTAAAGCTCAGATAAGTCTCGGGAGCCTTTTAACCACCTAAAAACGTGACCCGCAGTTAAAACCGAGCCCTGGTCACCCGGGTCACAACCCGCTCGGGGTGACCGTAACATTCTCCCCTCCTTAGAACTCTTGGTCCTCCAAGAGTAACCTGAACCATACAAGAGTCGCTACCAATCAGAATATATATATACTTTTTACCGAACATAAACGAACCACCGTTGCTGGTGCGGCGGGAGTGGTAGTTTAGACTACCATCCTGAGCCTCTCAGCGGCGTCCCACCCTCCGGGTGCATCTTGTTGCGCCCCGAGTCAGTTGCCGGTATTTCTACCAGACAACCCCAGACGGTATCGAATTTATACTTAACAAACTTCCAATACATACTAACATAAAAGCATATATACAGAAAACATTCCGGAAAGTAACTCTAATTTACATGTTATCCAGCTAACAGACTCTTATAAAAAACAATAACCCTTATACCAGTTCTTCCTTTTTCTACTAATCCCGACAGCTTCCTCGAGCATATGCTACCTTGTTAAACCCTGACACTGACCTCAAACCCCAGATCCCAAAAATGTTTATTTGCAACTGAGGTGGTGTAATCATTCGTGGTGTTCATCCGCGTCCATCTGATCCTGACCCTCACTGTGATCCCTCTGGTGAGTTCCAGACCCAGCTTGCTCCTGCCTGATGTCTCTCTGCTCAATCTGAAAAACACGCCCAGCCCTGGGTTGCTGTGGCGGAGGGGATGACTGAAGTGGTAACTGTCGCTGTGGTCTCGGCCCGCCCTGCTGGAATCCACGCCCCCCGGGCGCGTTGGGCTGGAACCGAGTCTGAGGGCGTGAACCACTACCAGACTCCTGACCCCGCGTCAAAGGACAATCCCGTATCCAATGATCATAACCCCCACATCGCAGACACAGCCACGTCAGCCTGAAACATGGCCGACCGGGGTGCTGCCCACCACAACTCGCACAAGTCTCGCCATCAAGTCACCCTACCGCCCTCGCTACCCCCGCCCGACTCGCCGCCTCTCCATAAATTTTGACGAACTCTGCCGCACGGAACCTCTCTCTCGTCTCTGTCTCGAGATCGGTGTGGTAGATACCGACTCTCGACCTCCTCCGCTCGAGGAGTAGGGCCTTCTGCACGGCCTCATGGTATGAAGTGATATCCAGGGGCCTCAAAGCCCACCTGTACTCCGGGCGTAGGCGGCGGATGAACCGCTTGGCCTTCTCCTGCTCCATACCGTAATACTGCGGTACGTAGCGGACCAATCGGTCAAACTCCCGTTCATACTCTGCCACGGTCCGAGTCCCCTGCTCCAAGTCGTCGAACTGTGACTGTCGGAGATCCCTAACCGCATCTCCGATATACTGCCGGTGGAAATAGTAAGCAAACTGCTCCCATGTAAGATCCTCGCTCTGTCTACCTTCTCGTGCCGCCTCGGCTCTCAACCGGCCCCGCAGCTCCTCCACTCGCTGGTCTCGCACCATCCTGCAGTTAAACGCCGCCAGTGGGACCTTAACTTCGATGGAAGGTGTAGTCTCCCAAGGAGCTTGTCAACTCCCGCAAACCATGCCTCGGCCCGCCTCGGGTCCTCCACGGCCGTTGAACCTCGGGGTTCAAACGCTGAAATCTTCTAAGAGTCGACCTCGTCGATCGATGTCTCGCTCCTCCCGTCGTTGGTGGGTCCGACGAGAAGAACCGGTATCATGCCGACCACCCTCCTCGTAATCACTATCCCGCTGATCTCGACACCGAGGTGGCTGCTACTCACCTCCCTATCTCGGCTGCCTCTGTTGTGGTCTAGCCCGACCTCCGCGTGCTCGCCGCCGCCCCTGTACTACTGGCTGGCAGTAATAGTACTCAAGAATCGCCGTACCGACCCGAACTGTATCACATCGTGCATGGGTCCCTCTAACTGCTGGGAATGCGGGGAGTGAATGTGACTGCTGCACTGGGTTCCCTTGAACCCGTCTCCGAACTCCTGAGGTGTGGGATCCCGGTCCCGACTCCTCCCAGTACACGCTCGCGCTGACGACGTGTTCTAACCATACCTGAAAACAGACCAACCCAAAACCATATAATCCAAACAATTAACCCCCTCTCTCTCTATTACAGCTAGCAGCAGTATACTAAGGCTCTGTAGTGTAATGCAATGCATGATGCGTAGATTTTTTCAGAATCTCACAACCAAATATTCAACTTTAAACCACAAAACCAAACCATACTCATAACTCAGAAATATATCACAAACCACCCAACATTCACAACAATACCTCAAATCCTCCAAAGTGCTCCGAAGAACCGCACGCCGCTCCACATCCATTCCGAAACGGTTCAAATAAGGAGTTGATCAGGCTCCGTACAGAACCGCCCCAGAATGTAACGTAGAACGGTGGCTTGTACCTCGAAGTCACTTCCACAATTACTTACCCACGAACTGACTTAACTTACTCCAAAGGTCCACCCTTGGACTTGTATGCTTGCCTTTCACATTCCATACCAAAGCCAAACATACTTTACCTTTGGGTCAATTCGACCCGACCCGCTCCGATACCAACTTGTCACGACCACCCCGCCCGATTGCGGAGGCGAGGCCGACCGCGACGTTCGTAACTGGAACCTACGGCGGAAAGCGCGGTGGCGGTGCATTTCACCCATTTAATGTAATAATCGATACTAACATGCAACCTACTAAAATCCATTCATGGCAAGCATACAAGTAATATAACTTTCATCAAAATACCATGCAAGACAAACAGAACCGCAGAATCCATCTCATATACCACTTCAATATAGGCAAGTCGGGGCTCTGCCCTCAACTCAGAAGACAAACAAGATCAGATTATATTCCATAAACCTACATCATAAACAAACTCATGATCTAAATACATGCATGCAACTACAGCTACAGAGCCATCAAACTAGAACCTAGATATACCTAGGTGCGGAGTCGGAAACCTTCTCGCTCGGGAGATTTTCCGCACGTGATACTCTGCTTGCTGAAACCCAAGATATCGTAAAGCACCGCGGATCTCTATTCCGCCGGTTGCTTTTCAGAACAACCTGAAAGGTGGTAAACATATAAGGGGTGAGTCCTCGGGAGGACCCAGTAAGGGCTGAGGTAAGATACAGTTTGTACAAGTGCTGCCGAAACGAACCTGCAAAACAGAACAAATACAAGCAAATATATACATATATGCATGTATGCAAAGTCAGAGGTAAGCCGGAACCCATCGTACGCGCTCAAACAACCAGAACGACTCAAAACGACAGCCCTATCTAGGAGGTCAGAATATACTGAGAATGTAATGCAATGCACGGTACCGCAGGGGTCGCGATCCCCAAACTATCGTAGGGTCACAGAAGTATACCTGCACTCCCGGTGCGTGTATACGTAAAGTGTCAGCACCCTCCAGTGCGAACACACAGAACAGAAGTACCTGCACTCCTGGTGCGTGTACAAATAGAATGTCGGCACCCTCAGTGCAGACACTGCAGAACAGAACCAAGGAGCACCCGTGGCCTCTAAGACCACCCGGGTCTCGTCACAGAACAGAACTATATAGTAATGCATATGCAAAACAGAATATAATATATCAAAACGTATAAACATAAATATCAGCGCCTAGCGCGACTACGCAGATCAGCATATAAACCCGTGGCCGCTAAGACCACCCGGACCTTGACACAGAACAAGTACAAACATATACCCTACCATATGACAGGTCTCGGGATCACCGAACCACCGTCCTCAACCCGAGAACCTGCCTCAACTAAACCCGTATATATATAACGAGAGAAGTTGAACCCTTACCTCGAAAACGCTTCCCAGCACAACTTCCGGAAATCCCGGCTCCTGCCCGAAAAGTCGCAACTTGCCTTTACGGTCCCACGCTACTCCACCAATGCGTAATCAAGCTGAACAACCACAATTAAGTCGAACACATCCAAACAAACCCCGAAACCAATCCCCGCACAATCCCGCACTTTCCCGCAAAATCCACGAAAGCTCGGTTTCACGAACCGAGCTAGAACCTTGTTATTCCAACACCCACAAACACATTCCAACCTTTAAACCCACATTCCAGACACTTTTCCGGTAAACCCGCATAAAGGTAACTTTTCCATTTCTTACCCAAAACCAACGTTTCAAACACCATTCCGCACCTAAATTCAACCCCGATACCAATTTAGCATCCAATACAACCAAATTACAACACCAACCTAGAGAAAGTTTCATTTGAGCAATTCAGCCCTAAACCATATTTTCACCCAACTTCCAAATCAATCCATTCAAGCTACCAAACATTCATTCCAACCATCAATTACACTTCTTAACCAAGAATGCTAACCAATTACACTTAAACAACCAAAATCAAACATAAACCCTAATTGCACTATTCACTCAATTTGGGGCTTTTCTACTCAACCAATTTTCCACAAAATTGAAACCATAGAATGCCTTAGAATCATGCTAGGAACAACATACTAAAAGCATGATTCAAGAACACAAACATACACCATTTTAGAAAATCCATCAATAATTCGGCTAAATATGTTTCCCCCATCCATGGTGTTTTTCCAAAATCTAAACATAGATTCTTACTCCCCTCTAACCCAAGAACAACATACTAAAAGATGGGAGGGAGAGGATCACTCAAACATGTAGTGAAGAACAAATCCTTAATCCATTTTCTTCCTCTTTTTCCAACCAAAACAAACTTCCAAACTTGAAAAGAGATGAAAGGAGGAAGCTTACCACTTTTGGAACCCAAATCCTTGATGAATCAACCAAGAGAAATGAAGAACATGGAGCTTGAGAGATGGAGATAGTGGCGGCAAGAGATAGGAAGAAGAGGAAGAAATGAAAGAACATTTTTTCATGAAATATTATCCTTTTATACCACCTCTCCTTTCCATCTTCAACCACATGTGGACAAGTGTCTACTCCTCACTTCTGCCGACTTACAGCCCAACTTTGACCCAACATATTAATAACTTTAGGGTTAATAACAACTTAACCCCCAATTCTCCAAATCTTTGCAATTAAACCCCAAAAACAAGTAATAACCTCCAAATGGAACCAAAACTGACCACAACCCTCGATTATCATAAAATACCCAAATCGTTTTTCCAAAGCCCATTTGGAAATCCAGAGTGTCCTACCGGGTCCACTGAACCCGCGTAAACCCCGACGTGCGCGCGTGCCGACCTAAACCAAAATCCCGTCAAGCCAAAATTATTTTCGCGAAAACGTCCGGGACCCACACAACCTCAAATCCCGAAGGATTCCCAGAATTAAAGCTCGATAAGTCTCGGGAGCCTTTTTACCACCTAAAACGTGACCCGCAGCCAAAACCGAGCCCGGGTCACCCGGTCACAACTCGCTCGGGGTGACCGTAACAATGGTATGGAGCAGAGAAGGCCAAGAGGTTCATTCGCCAACTACGACCCTACTACAGGTGGGCTTTGAGGCCTCTAGACATTACTTCCTACCATCAGGCTGTCCAGAAGGCTCAGCTCTTCGAGCAGGAGGAGGTTGAGGGTCGGTACCTACCACACCGATCTCAAGACAGGGGGAGAGTTACTGCACCACAGGGTTCATTGAGATTTACGGAGAGGGCGAGTAGGACTGGGCAGAGTAGCAGGGGCAGCAGGGTGACCCCAGCGGAGCAAACTTGTGCAGTTTGCGGCAGGCAGCACCCTGGCCGACTATGCTTCAGGCAGGCGGGGCAATGCTTGCGATGCGGGGCAAATAACCATTGGATACGGGATTGCCCTTTGACGTTAGGACGGGGGTCCAACAGTGTTTCACGTCCTCAGTTTCGGGGTCAGCCCAACACACTCGGAGACGCGGTTTTCAGTAGGACGGCCCGAAACCACAGCGACAGTTACCGCTTCAGCCATCCTCTTCGCCAAGGTAGCCTAGAGCTAAGCGTGTTTTTCAGGTTGAGCAGGGAGGCATCCAACAGGAACGAGCTGGGCCTGGAACTCACTAGGGGGATCGCATTGAGGATCAGGATCAGATGGACGCGGATGAACACCGCGGATGACTCCACCACCTCAGTTCTGAACAAGCATCGTTGGGATCAGGAGTTTGAGCTCAATGTCAGGGTTGGTAGAAAGGGAAAGAATTAATCTAAGATTTATCGTTTTCTATAAGATTTTGTAACGGGTTGGTAGGACAGCTTTTAGATCACCTTTACCTTCCGTAATGTTTGCGGTGTTTAATGTTTTTGTGTTTATATATATTGAAAGTTAAGTATAAATTGATATCTTCGGGGTTGTCGTGCAGAGATACCGGCAACTGACTCGGGGTGCAACAAGATACACCCGGAGGGTGGGACGCCGCTGAAAGGCTCTGGATGGTAGTCTAAACTACCACTCTCGCCGTACCAGTGACGGTGGTTCGATTATGCTTAGTAAAAGAGAATATATATATATATATATATATATATATATTCTGGTTGGTAGCAACACTTGTATGATTCAGGTTACTCTTGGAGGACCAAGAGTTCAAAGGGTGGAGAATGTTACGGTCACCCCGAGCGGGTTGTGACCTGGGTGACCCGGGGCTTGGCTGACTCATGGTCACGGTTTTGAGCGGTCGACGGCTCCCGAGGCTTATCTGAGTATTAGTTTGAGAATCTTTCGGGTTTTGAGGTCGTGTGGGTCCTCTGACATTTCCGCCAAAAATATTTTTCCGCGCCGTGGGGGCGTTGTCGGTGTTGTCTCGGGACGTATACTGGCTCGGTAGCGCTCCCGGACCTCGGAATGAGAAACCGTTTGCATATTTGGAATCGTGGAAACGTCCCGAATCTTTTTCCGAAGTATAATTTTTGGGTGGGGACGTTCGGTCCCGGGCGACTCCCGGGGCTCGGGATGGAATTTCTCCGACGGCTCTAGGGTAAGGTATGTTATAATTTAAGACGGATTTTATGGTAATATTTGTGGAATTTTGGCATGGCGGGTTTTTTGTTCGGGTTAGTACGTCGGGATTTGCTCAGGTTCAGCGGGCCCGGTAGGATACCCTGGATGGGTAATTGAACATGTGAAAGTTGATTTGTGTATGATATGAGGTTCTGAGGGTTGTGTACAGTTTTCGTTCCAGTTGGAGAAGCGGTTTGGAAGTTGCGGTTTGGGCTAAATTGCGAAAGTGGGAAAGTTTGGGGACTAAAGTGTAATTAACCCAAAAATCTGCACTAATTGGAAATGGACAAGAGATGAGGCGGTGAAATGGGATGAGATAAGGGACATGTGTCCAATTATGGTGAAAGATGGGAAAAGAAAAAGGGATTAAAGTGAGAAAATATAAAAGGAAGAAAATTTGTCATTTTCTTCATTCTTTTCACGTTTCTTCTTCTTCTTCCTCCCTCTCCCATCCGCCATGCTTGTTTCCTTCCAAGCTCCATGTGGTTTTCATTTTTGGCAAGGAATCAACAAGGTTTTGGGTGCAAATCATTGGTAAGGTTCTTCTCTTCTTCTCTTTGCAAGTCGAGCTTGAATTTGGTGGAAAAATGGGGTTTAGAGAAGATTAAGATTTGTTCTTTGCTATGGGTTTTGATGATCCTCTTGCTTCCATCTTTTGGTATGTTGTTCTTGGTGTGGAGAGGAGTAAGAATCTATGGTTAGATTTTGGAAAATATCATGGAAAGAAGAAACATATTTTGGCGAAAATTAGGTTGATTCTAAACTTGGTGTTTTGTTGTGTTCTTGAATCATGCTCTTGATATGTGGTTCCTAGCATGATTCTAAGGCTTGCTATGGTTTCAATTTGGTGAAAAATTGGTTGTGTAGAAAAGCCCCAAATTGAGTGAATAGTGCAATTAGGGTTTATGTTGAATTTTGGTGATTTGGGTGAAATTGGATAGTAATCAAGCTTAAGAAGTGTAATTGGTGATTAAAGTGAGTAATAGGAAGCTTGAATGGATTGAATTGGGAATTTGGTGGAAAAGTGGTTAAGGGCCGAATTTCTAAGATGGAACTTTCTCTATGTTGGGGTTGTATGTTGATTGGTTTGGATGTGATCATAGGATCCCCAAGCAACAATAAGGAGTCCCAGATGAAGAGGCAATGAGTGAAGCTCTGAGCGACCCCCTGGCGAGTGGGTTCGTGAGGCCCAGCGACCTAATCCATGGTCCGGACTAGCACCTGACCTGGAAAAGGCAACGCTTCCACGCGAGGGCCCTAAGCGAGGTCTCAAGGCGTAGGAGAGGCTTCGCACACAAAGACATCCAAAGGCGTTGGCGAAGCTGGGCAGAGCCGCCCCCGTGAAGTCTCAAGGCGGAGGATGAACTGCATCATGCTAAGGCATCCAGAACACTGGCGAAGCCTCCAGGCGAAGTCAATCCTGCGAAGCTTCAAGGCGAGGGCTAGGCTTCCTCCCACGAAAGTGTTTCAGCGATGGCGAAGCCTTCATTCGAAGCCATCCCCATAAACACTCCGAGCGAAGCCCTCATGCAACTCTCCCCATCGTGAAGTCTTCAAAGTGAAGTCAAGACTCTCTTGTGAAGCTCCCTGGCGAAAGCAAAGCTATTGGGCGATGCCATCTCAATGAAGCTTCCGGGCGAGGACCAGTCTTCAACACTAAGATTTCCAGTTCAGACGCTAAGGATGGGTTTCCCTACTGCGAAGCCTCCAAGCCAAGGCGAAGCCTTTATTCGCAAAGCCTCAAAGAGAAGGCGAGGCCAACTAGGCGAAGTCTTCTCCATGAAGCCTTCCAACAAAGGCGAGGCCTTCAGAGAGGGGCCTCCAGTCAGACGAAGCCCTAAAGCAAAGCCACCTCAGCTTATCAAGTCGGCCAACCACTCCCGACCATTCTGGCACACTCCCGCCTTTCACGCTGACACTTGGGAGCGTACTTATCTACTTTTATCCTTTTTATCTTTTAGTCAGACATGCATGCAAAAGTATTGTACACTTTATGGCATGCATGCGTCTTTGTAAAAGTCTGTTCCCTTCTTCCCTATAAAAGGAACAGCAAACTCTCCTTGTAAGGTAGAACATGTTTAAAGCTTAAGAAGGAAAATTCCTTAAGCCCGGTTCTCACCCCCTTGCTATTTTCCGCCATCCCCCTTGATTGTTTATCATCAAGTTTAATATCTAGTATTGCTCAATCTTGTAGTTGAGAGGTGCTAGATCTTCCATACTCCCCAGGCTTATCGCAGATATTGCCCAACCTCGTAGTTGGGAGGTGTCTGTGGCCGAATCTATCCCTTCCTTGTCTATCGACTCCTCCAAGCTAGATCTGCGCTTCCGTACGATCTCGCGGCTTCGCGTCAAGTGTACCCGTGATCGTATCAAGTGGTATCAGAGCGATCGCTTGCTAGAGTTGTTTGTGATTTCTTCAAGGTTAAACCCTTTAACTTCTACTTGAAGAAAGATTTATCTTTGCGTTTTCAAACCGTGTTATACTGCTCTGCTTTCTCGAACCCCCCATATCCGCTTTTATTTTGGTTTCTCCGTTGTGTGATCCTGTGTTAGGAGTTGTTGTTGTGTTAAGCAACTTCATAAAACAAAAGTCAAAAAAAAGAAGAAGAGGAAAAAGAAAAGAAAGCGATTGTTTTGAAGTCGCAAAGCTCCGCTTTTATTCGAAATCGCAACGCAAAGATTTATAAGCTCAAAAGATTGAGGTTGTAGTTGAAAAGAGAAAAGAAAGTGGTGTATAAAACTTGGTTGTGAAAACCATAGAAGAAATCGAATATGTGTTCTTATTGTTCTTGGTGTTCATATGAGTGTTCATATCTGTTCATTCCACAACTCATATGAACAGTGACCTTGATCTAAATTCGGTTTCAAATTTGAGCCAAAAGTGTTTGTGCGCCAAATCCTCATTTCTAACCCTCTTGTATATCAGTTGCCGAGACCCCCCCATTTTAACCTAGCTTGCTTCAAGTAACTAGTACTTCTTGCTTAAAGATTTTTGCATGCTAGCGGTTATCTTGTGATATTCATTGTCGGGTTTTGGCCTTGGAAAGAGCAAGCTTTGAGAGCTAAGCAAGAGGAAAGAAAGAAAGCCGAGTGTGACCCCTCGCGAAAGGGCAGACCCCTTCGCGGCAGGAGAGAGCCCCAAACACGTGAGGAGCTTGAGCGGACTAATTTTATTGTTTAAATGTGTAGGCGATCCCATGGCGGATAAATATTTCTATGGGGTTGATCTATCAGTGGGGCGATACCAACTTGGAAAAGACTTATGGCATTGGATGGAAGAGTTGGAGTACCACTTCTGGTACTACCTCCTTCGTGGTGAAGAAATGTTGAGCCAAGCCATAAGGCGCCTAAAGGGAGAGGCCAAGGAATGGTGTCGCCGAGAGTTCGCTGAAAGAGAGCGATACGCTGAAGCCCCCATCCAGACTTGGAGTGAGTTGAAGAGGTTGCTGTGGCGACGATATGGACTCTGTCAAGAAGAGCCACCCCCTCCATACTACTCCCAAGCGAGGGCCCCCATGCGCCCTACACCCAGACTCCCAGTGCAGCTCCACCACCATACTCCACTCGACGGGTCTTCGCCCCATGCGAGCCAACTTCCTTCCAGAGAGGAGGCGAGGACCCCCATCGCCACAAACCCCCTTGGTAGGGCCGCGCACCCCACTACCCAATACTTGCGCAGCCCATACCGCCACCACAAATCCAAACCCTCACCAAAATCCAATGAAGAGGCTCTCGCCCAAGAGATTAAAAGGCTCAAAGATGAGTACTTAGAATATGAGCGGGCGAGAAGGAAAAGGAAAGAGAGAAGAAAAGAGAGAGCTCTCCAAAGCCAAATGAGTGAAAAGAAAGACTCACCCGGGCCTTCTACCATACTCCAAGAAGAACTAACAGTTTCATCTTCTCAAACCTGTTGCTCTTCTTTGGCTGTGCAGGGACAAGAAGAGGCCGCGGACGCACGAAGAGTTGAAGAAAGCGAAGACGCTTTGGAAGGAGGCAGAGCTTATGCGGGAGTCCTACCCGAGCCTCGCACTTGAGGGAGAAGCCACACCGTTGTCAAGGAGAAGAAGATGATATGCGAAGCAGGTCTACGCCTCCCTAACTTGGGAGAAGGTAACTTGTCTCTTCCTTATAGTAGCAAAGGGTATACGCCAGAGTGCGAATCTATGGTTTCCTTAAGACTGCATGCTACGAACGTGGGTGATGGATCAGACATCGGTTCGACGCCGCACCCATTGTTCGAATATATATATATATATATATATATATATATATATATGGGAACCCCCCAGATGCCATGTTCGACATGCTTAGGATGCATGCGCTAAAGAAAGGTCACTTTATTCCACGAGAGACATCCATGCCTTTCCTTAGCAAACATGAGCATCTTAAAATAACTAGAGCTGAAGCCATGTTAATGGTTGAGGTGGAGGGAAAGGACGACCTGTTCATCTCTCAACCTCTTGCTTATGCTAATGCTAGTCTCTGCGCGCCGCAGTCTAATGTTCCTTCTATGACTAGCTTAGTTTTTTCTTCTTTGTCTTGGGAAGCACATATGCATGTGCTTGGCGAAGGTAAAGCTTCCCTTGACCCCCCACCCCAGTTCCATGAGCAAAGGTCTAAGGGTTTTAGGCCGCATGCTTTTCTTGAGTATAAATTTCTTGTTAAATACATAAATTACTCCAGGAAGCATGTCATGAATTTTTATAGACTTTTGTTCATGTTCACGATGCATATAGGAGTTATCATGCTCTCGCACATGTATGCATCGCCACCGCGACCCCCCCAGTCTCCGGTTAAGTTTTCATTCACTAACCTCTAATGCTCTCCAGAGTTTGTTGTGCTTGTTTTCGATTGTAGGAAATTTTCTTCCCTTAAGATTCGAGGACGAATCTTTTTAAGGGGTAGGGAATGATGTGATCATTGGATCACCAAGCAACAACAAGGAGTCCTGCATTTAAGAGGCAATGAGTGAAGCTCGGAGCGACCCCCTTGGCGAGTGGGTTCAGAGGCCCAGGCGACCTAATCCATGGTCTGGACTAACACCTGACATGGAAAAGGCAACGCTTCCACGCGAGGGCCCTAAGCGAGGCCTCAAGGCGTAGGAGAGGCTTCTGCACACGAAGACATCCAGGCGTTGGCGAAGCCTGTTGGCAAAGCCGTCCCTGTGAAGTCCCAAGGCGGAGGATGGACTGCATCATGCTAAGGCATCCAGAACACTGGCGAAGCCTCCAGGCGAAGTCAATCCTGCGAAGCTTCAAGGCGAGGGCTAGGCTTCCTCCCACGAAAGTGTTTCAGCGATGGCGAAGCCTTCATTCGAAGCCATCCCCATAAACACTCCGAGCGAAGCCCTCATGCAACTCTCCCCATCGTGAAGTCTTCAAAGTGAAGTCAAGACTCTCTTGTGAAGCCGGGTTTGGTTGGTGTACTTCCCTACGGGGTTTGGGTTGGTGGTACTTCCCTACGGGGTTTTGCTGGTATGATAGTTGTGCATATGTATATATATATATATATATATATATATGGTATATTCCTGTGCTTGTATTTGTATATGTTTTGCGAGTTCAGTTCAGCCAGTCCTTGTACAAACTGTATCTTACCTCAGCCCTTACTGGGTCCTCCCGAGGACTCACCCCTTATTTGTTTACCACCTTTCAGGTCGGTCTGACAAGCATCCGGCGGATTAGAGATCCGCGGTGCTTTTGTTTTGGTTTCAGGTATTGATAGTTCCCTTGTGGAACCTCCGTTCTGTTCTGTTCTGTTTGGTTCGGGTTTAAGGGGTGGTCTCAGTAGAGGTTTTCTGGTTGGTGTATCTGGTTTCAAGTCTGTTGGATTTATGGTTGACTAACTCTCTTCTCTTTTGGTTGGGTTTTAGCAGCAGCAGCAGTACCTCGTGCGGGAATCTTCTGGGCGAGAGGTGTTCTTGATTCCGCACCTTGGTATTCTAGGGTTTACTTTGGTGGCTCTGTAGGTGTAGTTGCATGCATATATTTCTGATCATGATATTGTATATGACGTATGTTCTGAGATATGTTTTGATTCTGTATCTGATTCTGAGTCGAGGGCGGAGCCCCGACTTGCCTACAATGTATATACTGGTTCTGATATGTAAATGGTTTCTGATCTCATGTTATTCCATGAACTGCGTGATTTTCCATGAATGAGCATTTGTATACTTGCTGTATTTTGAGCGTTGTAGGTTGCGGGTCGTAGTACGACCATTCCGTTACTGCGGGCCGGGTCATGTAACCGCGCTCTCCGCCGTGGTTTCCGTTTCCGTACGTCGCGGCTGGCCTCGCCTCCGCAACCGGGCGGGGTGGTCGTGAAAAGTTGGTATCAGAGCAGGACGGGTCGGAGTGACCCGGGAGACAAGGTATGGCCAGTTTTGGTATGGAGTTTGGGAGGCAAGTAGACCAGCCAGAGTGGATTTTGGAGCAAGTCATGCCGGTTCATGGATAAGTGCTGCGGAAGAGGACTTCGAAGTGCAAGCCACCGTTCTACGTTCCATTCTGAAGCGGTTCGGTACGGAGCTTGATCAACTCTTTATTTGAACCACTTTGGAATGAGTGTGGAGCAGCGGGCGGTTCTTTGAAGAATTCTGGGAAGTTGGGGTACTTCGGATGGATTGTGGACTTTGGGAGATGCGGAGCTTGAGTGCGGGCTTGTGACAGAATCCGGGTACCTTTGTTTTATTGGTTGGTATATGATGTGATTCTGTGTTATGAACATGATCTGCTTCTGTGTTTATGGTTTTGGATTTTGGTTTTGTAATTCTGAAAAGAAACTCTGCATCATGCATTGCATTACACTATAGAGCCTTAGAATACTGCTGCTAGCTTTTGGTAGAGAGAGAGTTAACTGTTTTGGGATTACATGGCTTTGGGTTGGAATAATTTCAGGTATGGTCACCACGCGCAGACAGCGTGAGCAGATACCGGAGGGTCGGGACCGGGGTCCCACACCTCCGAGGGTTAGGAGACGGGTTCAGAGGAACCCAGGACCTAAACAACCACACTCACCCCCCAGATTGTTCAACAGCCAGAGGGACCCACTCCTGATGTGATACAGGTACTGGGTCAGGTACAGCAGTTGCTGGGTACTATACTGCCAGCCCAGCAGGTTCAAGGGCGGCAGCAGATACGGGGAGATCCGGTCAGGCCACAGCAGAGGCCTTCTGACCAGGAGGTGGGCAGCAGCCACCTTAGTGCCCAGAGTCAGCGGGAGAGTGACTCTGAGGAGGATGATCGCCATGATACTGAGATTCCTCGTCGGTCCCACCAACGACGGGAAGAGCATAGATACCAGTCAGATGAGATCAGACTCCTAGAGCGGTTTCAGCGTTTGAACCCCCCGAGGTTCAACGGCAGAGGAGGACCGGAGGCAGCGGAGACATGGTTTGCAGGAGTCAATAAACTCCTGGGGAGACTACACCTTCCATCAGAGGTTATGGTCTCACTGGCGACGTTTAATCTACAGGATGGTGCAGATCACTGGTGGAGGAGCCTGCAGGGCCAGATGAGAGCCGAGGCAGCACGGGAAGGTGGACAGGATCCGTACCTTACCTGGGAACAGTTTGCTCACTACTTCCATCAGCAATACATCAGGGATGCAGTCAGGGATCTCTGACAGTCACAGTTTGACGACCTAGAGCAGGGGGCCAGGACTGTCGGGGAGTATGAGCGGGAGTTCGACAGGCTGATTCGCTACGTACCACAGTATTATGGTATGGAGCAGGAGAAGGCCAAGAGGTTCATTCGCCGACTACGACCCGACTACCGGTGGGCTTTGAGGCCTCTAGACATTACTTCCTACCATCAGGCTGTCCAGAAGGCTCAGCTCCTCGAGCAGGAGGAGGTTGAGGGTCGGTACCTACCACACCGATCTCAAGACAGGGGGAGAGTTACTGCACCACAGGGTTCATTGAGATTTACGGAGAGGGCGAGTAGGACTGGGCAGAGTAGCAGGGGCAACAGGGTGACCCCAGCGGTGCAAACTTGTGCAGATTGCGGCAGACAGCACCCTGGCCGACTATGCTTCAGGCAGGCGGGGCAATGCTTGCAATGCGGGGCAAATAACCATTGGATACGGGATTGCCCTTTGACGTTAGGACGGGGGTCCAACAGTGTTTCACGTCCTCAGTTTCGGGGTCAGCCCAACACACCCGGAGGACGCGGTTTTCAGTAGGACGGCCCGAGACCACAGCGACAGTTATCGCTTCAGCCATCCTCTTCGTCAAGGTAGCCTAGAACTAAGCGTGTTTTTCAGGTTGAGCAGGGAGGCATCCAACAGGAACGAGCTGGGCCTGAAACTCACCAGGGGGATCGCATTGAGGATCAGGATCAGATGGACGCGGATGAACACCGCGAATGACTGCACCACCTTAATTGTGAACAAGCATCGTTGGGATCAAGAGTTTGAGCTCAGTGTCAGGGTTGGTAGAAAGGTAAAGAATTAGTCTAAGATTTATCGTTTTCTGTAAGATTTTGTAACGGGTTGGTAGGACAGTATTTAAATCAGCTTTACCTTCCAGAATGTTTGTAGTGTTTAATGTTTTTGTGTTTATATATATTGAAAGTTTGTTACGTATAAATTCGATACTGTCTAGGGTTGTCAGGTAGAGATACCGGCAACTGACTCGGGGTGCAACAAGATGCACCCGGAGGGTGGGACGCCGCTGAGAGGCTCTGGATGGTAGTCTAAACTACCACTCCCGCCGCACCAATGACGGTGGTTCGATTATGCTGAGTAAAGGGAAAGTATATATATTCTGGTTATTAGTGACACTTGTATGGTTCAGGTTACTCTTGGAGGACCAAGAGTTCTAAGGGGGGGAGAATGTTACGGTCACCCCGAGCGGGTTGAGACCCGGGTGACCCGGGGCTCCGGTTTTAGCCTGCGGGTTTTGTTTCTGGGAGGTTAAATGGCTCCCGAGACTTATCTGAGCATTATTTATATGAATCCTTCGGGTTTTGAGGTCGTGTGGGTCCCCCGGACATTTTCGCCGAAAATATTTTTCCGGGCGTCTGGCCAGGCTCGGTAGCGCTTGTCTCGGGGAATCGTGGGAACGTCCCCGGATCTTTTTACGGAGTATCGGTAGCGCTCCCGGGACCTCAGAATCCGGGGCTCGGGAAACCGGCTTTGCATATACTCCATGTCCCAAAAGGTTGGGAACGTCCCGGCACTTATTACGGAGTATAGAATTTTGGGTGGGACACGAAAAGGTCCTGGACGACTCCGTTGCTGGGAGGAAAGAGAAAATCATGTGAGTCCATGGGCTAAGGATAAAATGATGGATATTTCTCCGGCGGCTTATAGGTTGACAAGGTATGTAATATTTTAAGGCGGATTTTATGGTTATTTTTATGGAATTTTGTGGTGGCGGGTTTTGGTCTGGGTTAGCACGTCGGGATTTGCTCGGGTTCAGCGGGGCCGGTAGGACACTCTGGATGGGTAATTGGACATGTGAAAAATGATTTGTTTATGATATGGGATTCCGAGGGTTGTGTTCAGTTTTCGTTCCATTTGGAGGTTGGAAACTGCGGTTGGGCTAAAATTGCAACTTTTTGGAAAGTTAAAGGATTAAGTTGCAATTAACCCAAAAGTTGACAATAATGGGTCAAAAAGGAAGGCTGAAGTCGGTTGTGAGAGGGATAAGAGGACACATGTCTTAATTTTAATTAAAGATGTGGAAAAGAAAGAATTTAAGGGAGAAAATATATAAAGGGATAAGTAGACATTTTTGGCATTTCTTCTTCTTCCTCCCTCTCTTGCCGCCATTATTGCTCTCCTTTAAGCTCATTGTGCACTTCAATTTTTGGCCAAGAATCAACAAGGATTTGGGTTCCAAAATTGGTAAGCTTCCTTCTTTCATCTCTTTTCAAGATTGGAAGCTTGATTTGGTTGGAAAAAAGAGGAAGAAATTAGATTTAGGATTTGTTCTTTGCTAGTAGTTTGGATGATTCTCTTCCTCCCAACTTTTAGTATGTTGTTCGTGGGATGGAGAGGAGTAAGAATCAATGTTTAGATTTTGGAAAAACACCATGGATGGGGGAAACGTATTTAGCCGAATTATTGATGGATTTTCTAAAATGGTGTTGAGTTGTGTTCTTGAATCATGCTTTGGATATGTTGTTCCTAGCATGATTCTAAGGCTTTCTATGGTTTCAATTTGATGGAAAAGATGTTGAGTAGAAAAGCCCCAAATTGAGTGAATAGTGCAATTAGGGTTTATGTTGATTTTGGTTGATTTAAGTGTAATTGGTTAGCATTCTTGGTTAAGAAGTGAAATTGATGGTTGGAATGAATGTTTGGTAGCTTGAATGGATTAAATTGGAAATTGGGTAAAATGTTGGTAAAGGGCCGAATTGTTCCATGGAATCTTTCTCTAGGTTGGTGTTGTAATTTGGTTGAATTGGATGGTAAATTGGTATCAGGGCTGGATTTAGGAGCGGTATGACGTTTGAAATGTCGTTTTCGGGTTATAAATGGGAAGGTTACCTTTATGCGGGTTTATCGGTAAAATGTCGGGAATGAAGGGTTTAAAGGTTGGAATATGTTTGTGGGCGTTGGAATAACAAGGTTCTGGCTCGGTTCGTAAAACCGAGCTTTCTGTGGATTTTTGCGGGAAAGTGCGGGATTGTGCTGGTTTGGTTTCTGGGGTTGTATTCTGACGTGTTTTGATTGGTTTATGGTTGCTCAGCTTAATTCTGCATTAGTGGAGCAGTGTGGGACCATCAGAGTTGGGTTTGCACTTTTCGAGCCGGGAGCCGGGATTTCCCGGGAGTTGTGTTGCGGGCGGTGTTTTCGAGGTAAGGGTTCAACTTCTCTCGGTATGCATTCTGGTATGGGACATTATGTATATCGGGGTTAGTTGAGGCAGGATTCCGGGTTGAGGACGGTGGTCTGATGATCCCGGGACTTGTCACATGGTAAGGTACTGTTTGTATTTTGTACTGTGTCATGGCCCAGATGGTCCTAGAGGCCACAGGTTTCTTATCTGTTTTGTGGATCCGCGCTAGGCGCCGATATTTCTGTTTATACGTTTTCGGAATATTTTGTTATCTGGCCTATACATTTATGAAATATTATGTTCTGTGTATCTGCACCGTGAGTTCGGACGCATGGCGATGCCGGTTGGACCGGGGAAGATCTAGCCATGGTCCGTGACGTATGAGGTTTGGTGATTTTGTGTGTCCGCACTTAAGGGTGCCGACATTCTGTGTATATCCGCACCGGGAGTGCAGGTGTACTTCCCTACGGGGTTTGGTTTGGTGTACTTCCCTACGGGGTTTGGTTGGTGTACTTCCCTACGGGGTTTGGTTGGTGTACTTCCCTACGGGGTTTGGTTTGATGTACTTCCCTACGGGGTTTGGTTTGGTGTACTTCCCTACGGGGTTTGGTTGGTGTACTTTCCTACGGGGTTTGGTTTGGTGTACTTCCCTACGGGGTTTGGTTGGTGTACTTCCCTACGGGGTTTGGGTTGGTGGTACTTCCCTACGGGGTTTTGGTGGTATGATAGTTGTGCAGACCTGAAAGAACCAAGACAAATGAAACTCTCAAAGTGCGAAAAGGAGGAGAAGGTGGGGGTGTGTAGTTCTTACCCCATTTTTGGTTGGCATCACCCCATAAAAATGGGGTGATGCCAGGTCTCTCCCCATGGTAGAGTGCTATTTGGATTTCCCCCTATGCTGGATTGCTGATTTCCAGGATTTTGGGGATTGACATTTCCTCCAAACAGTGTTGGTCTGACACCACCTCAATGGGCAATTGACTTGGAATTTTAATTGGGTTTGACCCATGCCTATCACCATACCCATGTCGGGGTTGTGTTTTCCCGCCAGCATGATAACACGATGGTACGGGGATACACCCGCGAATTGGTGGTGTGTTGATTGAATTCGAGGACGCTCCTCATATTTACGAGGGGTGCTCCTCGTAGTGACGACATCAGCGTGATGTCGTTGTCTATAAAGATATTACTTGGGCCCGTATATATCAATCAATCACACTCCTCTCACAGTCTCCTCACCAACACCACGATGCTTGTTTGATCTACAACTCTAGATGACCACCACCACTCTCTGTGATTCAAACCCTCCCACTCTGGCGATCTCTTCATTGTTTGCAACACAAGAGACTTCACAGTCGTTGTCGCTCTCACCGAACCTCAACGATTCTGATTTGGTAACCATAAATTTGTGAGAAGACCTTCCTCACCATCCTTTACGCTTCTCTAATTTCCTTATGTCGTATTTTCCTCAAAACATAGTTATCCATCTCAACGTTCATCAACTGAGTGAGACTTCATTCCAGCTCTAAGAGAATCATTCCCTCTATTATAAGACGCTCCGGACAGATCTATCAGAGTTGGTGACATGTCATGAAAATTGCTATCTACTATCATGAGAATTTGTCTCGTTCAAAGTCACAAGAAGTGTTTATCAAACTCATGTCAAATATGAGTATTTCATAAATCTGACATTTTATTGAGATGTTGTGAAAATTGCATGCTATCAAGTTCTCAAGAAGTGTTTTTGGGCAATGACGTCTAAATGATTCTTAGAAAAGTGCTAATGTGCTATAGATTATTTATGAAAAAATGCATCATAACAATTAAAAAAATGTCTAATTAAAGATAAAGAAATGTTCAATAGAATTGATCAATGTCTAAAAATGTGTGTTTAAATGTCTAATTAAATATAAAGAAATGTTCAATACAATTGATCAAAGTGTCTGAAAACCAATCTTCATAAAATATAACCAAATGTACATTAAAATTGACAAAGGGTGCTCTCTCCATGTGAGTCCCTTGAACCTCGCAACAATTAAGAGAAATGTCTAACTTTCAATACAGTTGACCAAAGAGTGTGAAAAGGTGTCTTTAAATGTCTAATTAAAGATAAAGAAATGTTCAATACAACTGATCAAAGTGCCTGAAAGGTGTGTTTAAATGTCTAATTAAAGATAAAGAAATGTTCAATACAATTGATCAAAGTGTGTGAAAAGGTGTGCTTAACTAGAAGCCTAGAGTCCAAAGAGCCTTGGCTCAAGTGGCACTTAGTGTGCTACAGAGGTGGGTGTTCGGGCTCGAGGTCTTGGCTTCGAGTCCCTGGGCTGCCAAGACACAGGAGTTTTACCCACATTACGATTCGAGTTTAACCCCCTGCGGCCAAAGACGGAACCAGAATTCAAGTTGGGGGGACTGGTGGGTAGATTAAATTAGGGGTTGGAATTCGTAAACATAAAACGTCGGCCTTAACCCATTTTATAATGACCGCAGACCAACCTCCATATATAGTAATAGTTGAAGTAATGGAGGTTAGCGACGCTATTTTCCAATGAAGCCGCCATTAATCATTAACTCCTAACTTGATTGAGAACATAAAAATCGACCTACGAAAATTTTTGAGTCCGCTAACCTTTTACGTAGAAAAATAATAATACAAATTCATACAACCAAATTGGTATCATGGGTTCATTTTTATTTCTTTTACTTGATTTTTATAGAAAGCAATATTTCCAAATAAAGAAACAAAAAACTGTGAGAAATTAATAAAAAAAGAGAATTGTGTGTAATAATAAACTCAAACTCATGACAAGTACAAAAATAAAAATGGATTAGTAATAAAAATTAAATTATATATAAACAATCTCACAAAAACTACCGCGCATAAATCCGAAATTTAAATGTACTAAAAGATGATTAAAACGAAAAATTAAAGATTAATTAGACATGGTCCCAAACCACAACATATCAAATTTAAATGACTTAGATAAAACTATAAATAGAAAGCAAGGATCGATATTTTTTTACCTAGCCAAGTTGAGTTGACTTCTTTTATGGATGCAATTTGGGTATGTGAGAAAAAGGGATCATTTAGGTTGAGGTTTAATAATAAGTGGGTAAAACATTATTTTAGATTGATTGGGGGGTTAGTGGGTAAATTATTACATTAATCCTCATAATTTCTACCATATACCCTATACCCCCATCATCTTTGGGGGGGCAGTAGCACCCCCTGTCCAAACGTGGTTCCGCTGCTCGCGCTCGCCTCGGATGAGTTTAAACCGAAGGGATTCGAACTCATGATGTGGGGTTTCTCCGAGGATAGAGTGTCTAATCTAACCATTTAACCTACTGCTGTTCAAAAAAAACTAGAAGCCTAGAATTAATGTACACGTCTATTTTGCAACTACAATAGGAACATACCCATACTTAAGGATGACTCATTTAACTCCACACTGTTAAGAAAGATCATGTGTCTATTATCAAAGACCATTTTAGACTATAGAGATGTGTCTAAAACATTATTTAAGAATGTCTCAAATAAAAAAATGTGTTCCAGACTTGAGTAAAAGATGTACAAATAAATCACAGATTTGATATGCAACATAAAGCTGTATATTTCACTTTATGTGTTTGAACGATGTGTCTCAATACTAATTACAAAGAAATCACTAACTTGATGTGTAACATAAGTATGTTTATGTAACTATACTATAACTACTAAGATGTGTCTAGGTGACTTGATATGATCCATTTGAAATACAAGTTGCAATGTTCTTTTGGATGACTAGCTAATCTCAGACAAGTAACAATGGTCTAGATTAGTATTAACAAATGCAAGATCTCAGATGAGTAGGCAACCCGAGAAGTGTCAAGCATATTTCATAAATTGTCATTTTGCTTATAGAAATATCTATAAAGCAAGTATCACTACATGGTTGAGGGAGCTCGGTAGCGGGCCCGGTAGGTGGCGGCCCGCCACCGAGCTCCCAAAAGTCCTCTCGACAGGTGGGGGCAGGGTGCCCGCTATCGATGGCGCCGCCGGTAGCGGCGTGGTAGCGGGTTTGCTCGCTACCATAGTGGTAGCACCACGCCGCCTACCTTTCCCTCTACCATGCGAATTAATTGGCCGGACGGACGCTTTGAAATTCAAACCGCTCCTCGAAACAGAAAATTCTGCCCAGAGCGGGCTTGGCTACGGGCTACTCGCTACCGAGCCTTTTAAATCGATTTCAGCCTTCCTCTCTCCCCATTTCTTCCCGACGCATCATGCACTCTCCTCCGAAATCCGCCGCCGACCACCGCCACTTTCCGCATTTCCGGCGCCATTTCACTCGTTTTTAGGGTGGAAATACATCAACAACTTTAAGTGTCTCCTTTTCACTCATTTTTTCGGTTTTTCTACGGTTAGAAAGAGAGTATTTGACAATTATTTTTGAAGGTAGAATAGCACACCGTCGGCCACCACCGAGTTTTCGTCGCCGGCCATCTCCACCGCCATCTACAGGTATTGTTTGGGTATTTTATGAATTTTAGTGTTTTAGAAATTATTTTAGTATTTTGGGAATTATTTAAGTATTTTAGGAATTTATTTAGGTATTTTAGGTATTATTTAGTATTTTAGTATTTTAGGAAATATTTTAGGAATTACTTCAGTATTTTAGGAAATATTTTAGGAATTTATTTAGGTATTTTAGGAATTATTTTAGTATTTTAGTATTTTAGGAAATATGTCTGTGTATAATGAATTCTTTTAGTATTTTAGTATTTTAGGAAGCATTTCAGTATTTTAGTAATTTATTTAGGTATTTTATGGAATTTTAGTATATACTTTACGTATTTTAGGAAAATAAGAATATTTTATGAATTTTAGTATTTTGTGAATTATTTTAGTATTTGAGGAAATATTTTTGTGTACAATAAATTCTTTTAGTATTTTAGGAATTATTTTAGTATTTTAGGAATTTCTTTAGGTATTTAGGTATTTTAGAAATATTTTTGTGTATAATGAAATCTTTTATATTTTAGATTTTAGGAATTATTTTAGTATTTTAGGAATTATTTTAGTATGTTAGATCGGCGTCCATACCTTGTTAGATCGGCGTCCATACCTTGGTAGATCCGCGTCCATACCTTGTTAGATCGGCGTCCATACCTTGGTAGATCCACGTCCATACCTTGTTATATCCACGTCCATACTTTGGTAGATCCACGTCCATACCTTGGTAGATCCGGGTCCATACCTTGTTAGATCGGCATCGAAACCTTGTTAGATCGGCCTCCATACCTTGTTAGATCGGCGTCCATACCTTGTTAGATCGGCGTCCATACCTTGTTAGATCGGCGTCCATACCTTGTTAGATCGGCGTCCATACCTTGTTAGATCCGCGTCCATACCTTGTTAGATCGGCGTCCATACCTTGTTAGATCGGCGTCCATACCTTGTTAGATCCGCGTCCATACCTTGTTAGATCCGCGTCCATACCTTGTTAGATCCGCGTTCATATCTTGGTAGATCGGCGTCCATACCTACAAGCTTATTAAAATATCTACAAGCTTCAAAACTCTTCTAACGTTATTTTCATTCACATCCTTTCAGCGCGAGCTTGCAGCTGAAGCGGCGCGCCGCAAGGCGGAGGAGGATCGCATCAGGATGGAGGATGAGTTGCGTATACTGAGGGTGCGCCAGGCTGAGTACGAGGTTCATATGAACCGTACACTTCAGTAGGAGCGGCGTCGGTACGAGGAGATGCAACAGGGTCTTCGTGACGGAGGCTGCGGTGGCGACGACGCATCCTTCGGCGTCCTTTGGTCGGCGTTGTTACAACAGGCATCAGTGTGCCCTGAACTTGGTTGCGGGAGGATCATCCCGCCACCGCAGACCAATACGTGAAGATTCGGAGCACCATTCCGCGCGGTGACGTGAGAATCGGGTGAGAATCGACGATTACGATTTGCCTCCCTCATAGGACACTTTTGTAAATTCTATTTGATTTTAGATGTTTTTTATTGTAATTGATACATTTGGTTAATTTATAATTAAATTCATTTTTGTTTTTAATTATAATCTATAAATATTAACAAATAATATCATTATTCAATCATTTATTAAATGATGCAAATAAAGAAATCAATTTTTTTAAAAAAGATGGTAGCAGGCGGTATGAGGCGGTGAGCTACCAGCTCACAAAGCGCTCTGTCAGCGGTGGCGGGTGGGTTGCTCACACGAGCCCCCTACCACTGGTAGTGGGTGGGTAGCACAAGGATTGACGGAAGCGGCCCAAAAAGAAGCTGGCTGGGTAGCGGCTCGCCCCTATCCAGCTCCCATTAAATACGTGGTGTATGAATTCCTACTAGAAACTAAAAAAGTGTCAAATACTCTTCATAAATATGCTAATTAGGCTAGCAAAATCCCTATATAATACTAATACATGATCTACACCCAACAACCAAAAAAAAGTTACGGAGCGTTCTCGTGTTGACACATCAGACCTATTTCAGCGCCATATGTGTGAACACGTTTTATTTATTTTGTACACATACACATTTATTCGGCCTACCATTTTTTATGCTACAACTTACCATTTTCATCTCATCCCATTTAATTCGGTACATATCACTAATTGGGTATAAAATAAAGAAAAAACATAATACCCATTTTCACAAATTAATGTTGTCATAATGCCGCCCTTCTCTCTGTTTTTTTTGCCCCCTTCTGATTTTTTTATATTAAAACTTACATATTAATTCAAACATTATATATGCTATTTCAAACTAGATCAATTTTAAGACTTATTTATTGTTTAGTCCCCGAACTATTATCACTGCTCAGTTTAGTCCCCGAATTATAACTCAATTACTCACCCTCAACTATGCTCACAAGCACTTTACCCCTTTGACCGTAGCAAAGTCAGTTGACCTCGGGTAAAATGCTTGTTTTGATCCTAAAATTTAAAAGTTATTTCCCAATTACCCCATGTTTTAAACCTAACCATTCAGACACCCCCAACAGTTTTAAACTTAACCACTGTCGGGCCGCCACTGCACCTGACAACCGCCACCACCACCGGAAAATGCCGTAAACACAAAAATAGCCGAACGTAGATCGGGGCCAAGACCGTGCCAATCCGGACTCGGGGCCGCTGAATCGTGACATCGGATCGTGGCCCAAGGCTTCCGGATTGCGATTCGCCGGCTCAGGCTGCAATCCGGCGGCCTTGGGGAGGAGAAGGGGAAATAGCATGTAAGTCCTTAAGTTTTTTTTCCTTTTCTAATTTGACCCCATAAAATAACTTTTACCAACTCCAACTTTAAAACTTTAAAATTATACAAATCGACACTAAACCGTTAAAAAGTTGACACCGTTAATCTAACGTTAACCGAGTTAACGATTCCAAGGACTAATTAAAGTGCCGGAAACTACGTAGTTTGGGGACTGAGTAATTCCGTGTTATAATTTGGGGACTAAACTGAACGAGTCATGATAGTTCGGAGGGCTGAATGATAAATAAGCCCAATTTTAATATAAAAACACAATGAAACTTCTCAAAAAGTTCTTATTTGATGTAATTAATAAAAGGAAAAGAAAGAACTAAAATAAAATGACGAAACGTGCATGATATGATTTTTTTAAAATAATTATGAAACATAAAAGAAAGGAAAAAAACGGGGGGGTCTATCTTTATGGTGAGATTTTTTTTAGGTAATAGAAATCCTTTTGAAAGTAGAATTTATTTATTTATTTTAAATGTAAGTTTTAGAATGCTCAATGTTTGTTCAGTGCAATTAAGAATAAATCAAACGATTGATTTTTTTAAATGAGTGTAGCCTTTGTTAATCAAAGTAAAACGTACATAACCAGTACAGAGATGTGTCTAGTTATGAGGAGCGGCCAACATAAGAAAGGTCATGACGAGCATCATTGTATGCTGTCACAATACAACTATATGAGGGTAAAAATCAAATAACAAAAAGAGAATTAGGAGCTCAAGAAGTGAGCATCGTTTACTAAACTAGAGCCGAAATTAAGCTCATTTACCAACACTTGACAAATTAATTCAACCAACACAGACGACCAACCACGTCTCGTGCTTCACGAAAATCCAATAAAATTGCAAATGGCTTCCACATACCATGGATCAACTGCGACAAAGCGAAAATCAAGTGAAGTGATATCGATTAAAACACCCAAATGATCACGCGCAATCATTCATGCTGCAGCAAAACTATCTTCTTTTCGTAAAGCGTCATCCATATTAATTTTAATCAGTCCCACAGGTGGTGGAGACCAGCGTGTAAGATTCCGCTACAGACCAGTCGGGGGCATTGCAAGGGCCAGATTTGCATCATACCAAGCAGTCAACCATGCCATTATACTCATATTCTTCCCAAATTTCACATTATACTCATATTATTGGAAAAATTACAACTTTGTAGAATATTTTGAATCATATTAGTAATAAACAATATCATTTTAATTGTTATAGAATTTCAATTAGACCTAAAGTTTTTTAAAATAATGAAATCATCCCTAAAATTTTGAAATCATAACGAAATCATCCCTAAACTTATAAACTTTTATCATTAACATATTAAAACAAAAGTGGTTAAAGTGATTAACTTACCGGGACAAAGTGTAAACTTTATAATTAGACCCATAAAACTTTACAAATTGAGCTCCTTACTTACAAATTATGTCCATATTCTTGGAAAAATTACAAAATTGTAGTATATTTTGAATCATATTAGTAATAAACAATATCATTTTAATTATAACTCCCTCCGTTGCATAAAGATTGCAGCTTTCTTTTGCTGTTTTCACAGTATTTAATCTACGATTTATTTTTATGTACTTATAGACATGTAAAGTTAAATGATTCATATGCTTCTCATAATATGCAATCTAAACTATATATATATATAAAAATTCACTAGTAGTGCAATCTTTACTAGACAAAGAAGTACAAACTTTACAATTAGACATAAAGTTCTTAAAATATGTTCCCTCCGTCCCACAAAGGTTGTCAACTTTCCTAAAATATAAAATTTTCACCACCACTTTAACAAAATTACCCTTACTTATCCTTACCATTTTAAACACTTATTTTCATATATATTTTTTATACCAAAGGTAAAAGGTCAACACATTACTATTCTCTCACTTTACTTAATATATGCGCCTAAACAAATCCTACAACCTTTGTGGGACGAAGGATTGATTTTTCTCCATCATTTTAAAGACACATTTTACCATTTAATTATAAATTTTTATACATTAACATATTTATTCCTTAAAAGTTTATGCATTAAATTTTTCTAAGAATTAGAAAAGATGCACAATTAGTCCCTCAACTACTAAAATTTTACGAACGATTCGTGAAGTTTTTACACTTTTATATATTGGTGGATCCAATTCACCTAAAAACTAGAATTAATCATATATAGTTTAGCCCAAAGCCTTAAAAACCCATAAACTTAGAAACTATCATATATCTCACATTGCATAGCAAGTGACTCATTTCTCACCATGTTAATCTTGGACTTAAATGAGAATCCGGACAAAAGACTTAATGGATACCACACTTGTGCATCTTCATTCAATGAAATGTCTTCGTGTAATAGTATAAGATTTTTCATATGCCCTTGTGAGCCATATATATGTCTTTCGGGACCATCACATGTCCTTCGGGGCCATCAAAATGTCATTCGAGCCATCAATACGCCCTCCGAGGTCATCACGCCCTTCGGGACAATCAAAATGCTCTTTGGGGCTTGGTAAACGCATTTCAGGGCTGAGAAACATTCTTGGGGAATAACTCCCGGGCCGAGTAACATGGCTGGGGAACATGGCTGAGGAACATGGTCGAGTAACAGAGTGTAAACTTTATAATTAGACCTATAAAATTTTACAAATTGACACACTTACAAATTTACATACTCACATAAAGGTCTTAACAACCCATCAACTTAGAAACTCACATATCCCACATTGCCTAGAAAGCTCTAAGAGCACTCATCCTCAACACTATAAATACCCCTCAAAAGACTCATTTCTCACCATATTTGGACTTAACATACATTAACGTATTTAGTCCTTAAACTTTTAAAAAATTACCAAAGATAATTTATAACAAGTATCCCTAAACTTTTAAAATCTTAACGAAATGGTCCCTAAACTTATAAATGTTTATCATTAACATATTAAAACAAAAGTGGCTAAAGCTTACATGGATACAATGTAAATTTTATAATTAGACCCATAAAATTTTACAAATTGACTTTCATACTTACAAATTTACATTTTCCCCATTCCAATGTACATAAACGAATATTCAATAAATATAATTTGTTACTATTATTATAGTAAGAGTTCAACCTATGTCACATTGATATTCATTTTATTTATTTTTACTTTATTTACTATTCATTCTCTTATCTATGTATTTTAATATGTTTTGTAACTACATTACTTTATTTGTGCAACAGCTTTTAGTCACTTTCAAACTATTAAATGATCAACAAAGTTATATAACAATTATAAAATTATGTTTTTACGTAATTTTCATTATACAAAAGCGTATCCGAACCGTAGGTGGGCATGCACACTAGTTTCTACTAAATTATTTATTCTTTAAGAGACCAATTGGATTTGTAAATTCGTCCAAAAGAGGCTGATGCTATATGTACATTTTGTATTTCATAAATTGAAAAAATGTCTAAAAAAACACAAGTGATTTCAGCCTTGTGCCTGAAAGAATATAGAGAAGTATTTGAAAGAATATGTACAATTATCTGAAACAATTTGCACAAATGTCTGAAAGAATATGCATAAATATCTGAAAGAGTATACACAAATTTCAAAACAACTAAGCTACAAAAGCAAGTTATTTATTCCTTTATCATGTCTTCAGAGTTGTCTTGCTAGGACAACTAAACGGTTCCATCAGCTTAGGATCTTGTCGAGAAATTGAACCAAGCAAACACAAATCAGATGAGTTTGCAAGCGATCAAAGGGAGAATCGGTCAAATTGGCAGCACCGCTCGCTCGCTGCTCGTCAGTCTCTTCGTACTAGTAAATCACTGCTCGCCAATCACTGATTGTTGCTCGCTGCTCGCCGCCCGTGGTCATTCGCTACTTGTCTCATCGATCACTCGTTTCTTGTCCGAGTTGATCCAATGTCCTGGAAACTCGTCGATCCTCATTCAGTTTAATCGATCATCTCATCTTTTCGTCAACTTAGATCAAAGCTAAGTTCTCCAAGCGAAAGTGGTGACGTCTGAGGCAAGTGGAGACGGTAATGGCGGAGCTTGGTTTGTGGAGGCGATAGAGAGGTCTGAAGGTTAGAAAGAGAGCTTGCCTTCTAGAATTTTCCTTGCATACAGAGTGATTGAGACAAGTACTGTAAGAGGTTTATATACGTGCACGATAACTGTCGTATTCTATCTGTCTCTAAAACATTTGGAGACAAATAAACACCCTATGGAAACAAAAATTGTTGTCTCCAAAACTTAGTACTTCCCGCGTCCCAAATGATAGTTAGTTTTAATTTTTTTATAAGATTTAGATCGTTTTTTGTCATCAACTCATTTTACATTAACTTTTATCATTACCGCTTGTAAACCCATTATCATTCATCACAATCCACTCCCAAGACTACGTGAATGCATTTACAATTGTAAAAGTAGACTAAAATAAAATAAAAGTGAAAAAATGTCATTTTATTCAGACAAAAAAAATGAAGTGGAGTAATAGAGAGAAACTAGTTCTAATACCCGCTTACGGCACGAGTTCCAAAAATTAATATTTAATCAAATTTATAAGGTATCATTATTAATGATGTATTGATTGGAGTAAATTTATGGTAAATTAGTGCATTTTTCATAGTTTTGTGTTAAACTTGCAATGAAATATTATCATGTATATAATATATTCGGAATATAAACTCAAGACGATAAATTTACTTTTACTTCATTTATTATAAAAAATAATAATTTTGTCGTATATAAATCGATGAATGTGCAATAGTAAAACACCACCTTCTTGTCCTGAGCATTTGGCCTAGTGGTCATGCTCCTGAGGACACTAGTATAGGTCTCGAGTTCGAGCATTTGGTATCCCAACCCTCTACCCCTTTGTATAAAAAACACCACATTCTTCAAACAATCAACAAACCGTGCTTAAATTTATTAAACTCCATCTATAAGATCTAAAATCAGGTGATCTGAACCGTTCCCTTGCCATATATGACATTAAACGAAGAACACGTTTACATAAAGATCTAATATTTGAGAACTACCTGATATCTCGACATGATCGTTAGTTGGTGTCACTTCATCCGTGTCTTTCTTGGATAGCTCATCCGTATTATGTTTGTGGATGTGGTGCTTTCGTTATGTATTTGATTACTTTTTTTTATACAAAGGGGGTAGGGGATTGGGGATACATAAGGGTCGAACTCGAGACATCTACAAGTATCTCAAGAGCATGACTACTTATTTATAATGATAAGAATTGATATAGTCCAGTTTTTTTTTATTTTAAAAGCACATTTTTTTATGATATTAATATTTATTATCGTGCGGATACCCGTCACTCGATCCGTAAAAACCAATCGATGTGCAGGTACCCACGACGTGGGTGCCTGCGTAGTGTAGGTCGGTTACGGATAATAAAACTGGGTACCAGTCCCGCTGCATATGGATAACATTTTCTCTTCTATCTACCCCACCCCGCCCATGATCACCCCTAATAGATAGGTCAAAATAAAATATTTGACCTCAAATTACAAACATGAAAATGGAAAATACGATAATTAATAGCACATTAAAATAATAGAGACTAAAGGTATAAAACAAATCTGGGAAAAATATCCAAAAGCATTCACATATCTCTCAACAAAAAAAATCATGTCTCTTAAAGGCACTAAACTGCCAGGAAATTACAAATAAAAAATATTGTTTTTATCTTTTTAACTATAGCAAAAAGAAAGGTTGTTAGATGACAAACAAAATATAATGTAAGCAAAATAACAGTCATTCTTGCAAACAAAATAATAGAAAAATATAAATGTGGAAAATATTTTTTTTAAATATAGCGTAAATTTAGGTATTGAAGAAGACCATTGGAAAAGATGTGAACTTGTTGAGAAAGATGGAAACTTTGTGAGAAAGAATGAGGGGAGAGAGCGTGACACTTAATTAATGACAGGATAAAGAAAATGGAGAAAAAATCAATACTACCAATTAATGAATTGAAGATATTTTAGAGAATCAATCTAGTTATTAATTAACGAATCCAATATAGAAATATAGAGAGAATCAATCTAATTTATTTGAGGACTGAAATTGGAAATCAATTCCTTAAAAAATGGTAGGCTGATTACTTAAAAAATGGTAGGTTGATTTTTTTTTGAAGGCAAGGAGACTTGTATTAGAAGAAATAAGAAGATACAAGAAGAGCGAAAAAAGGAGAAGCTTTTGAGCAAAAAAACTTGACCAAGCAGACCTAAAAGCAACAACCCAAAGAGAAAAACACCACACCACAACAACACCTAGAAATCACCTGAAGGCATAAACTAGAGCATCGAGCAAACTGAGGGAACCTGCTAGATACCCAAAGGACACAACAGCCAATCCACCCATGCTTTGGTTAATGAACAACCCCTGTTTTTGAGCCAAAAATATGACTGAAGTTGAACTTCAGAAATAATTGCATTAGGGTGCCATGGGCTTTTTCCCATAACCAACTAGTTCCGGGCCTTCCAGATTGCCCATGCCGAGATAACTCCAATAGCATGCCAAACCTCTTGAAACCGAACAGGAACACCACGCAGAAAATCAGAGTCCGTGAGTTCCTCAACTGCCAAAATCAAACCAGGAGAAGCACCACACCATCGACGAACAGAATCCCAAATTAACAAAACGGGTGAACATCCAAAAAGAGCATGGTCAACGGATTCTGACATCTGATTACAAACAAAACAAACGGTGGAAGGAACCTGAAGACCCCTGCGTTGAAGTTGGATCATGACTAGAAGAAAACGGCGTTGGGCACGCCACAAGAAAATCAGAACTTTCTTTGGTAGGAATTTAGACCAGAAACATGGTGGAGAAGATGCTGGGAACTTGAAATCATCAAGAGCCTTGGCCAGTACAGTCACGGAAAAACCTTTAGGATCTAAGCTCCAACTCCAATAGTCATCTTTCGCATCATCCAATGAGATTTCCTGCAGCAAAGAGGTTAAGGAGTAGAACTCAGTTGTAGTCCTTCCGAATGGTTGGAAGCGCCAAGGCCATGACCAGCAGACGCCATCAGAGGAGAGTCCAGCTCTAGCTTCAACGGTTGCTTCCCGATTCAAGTCCAGGTGGAACAGCCTACGAAAATGTTCTTTTAATGGAATCGGAAGTAACCAAGGATCCGACCAGAACTTGGTTTGTCGACCCTTGCCAACAACTCGCTTTAGACCAACAACCTGAGGCAAATTCAAGCGTGTTTAGTTGGTGTCTACGTGGATCCTATGTGTCCTCACGAAATCACTCCATTATCTTTTTTTTTTTGCTATCTCGGCAAGACTCCCGTAATAGTATATAATGGTAGATTGGTGCCTACGTGGATCTTAGGCGTCTTCACAAAATTACTCCATTCACTTTTTTTGGGCTCTCTTAATAATGCTCCTGTAATAATATATAGTAGATGAGTCTAACTTTATTTTTTTATCTTACACATTAATAGAAGTTTTATATGCATAATATTAAAAACATTAACTCCATTTTTTGGTTCCTGACCCACTAATAAGAAAATTGATCTAAAATGAAATTTGTATGTCACTAATTAAAAATGACAAAATGAATATAAGTCTCAATGATAGAAATCATGTATGAACAGAAGTGGACAATAAACGAAAAGAGTTAAAACTAACCCGACAAACAAAGCTTATGTGAATAACTTTATGTTCTAGCAATCTAATACATTTTCTGTAAGCAGCTTGCTTTCGGCAGAAGCCACATCCAACCTCCCCTTGTGTACAATCATATCTTTTTCCCAGGGTTCAAATTGGGTAGTGATCAAAGAAAAACTACAGAGCATACACAAGGAAAGATACATATAAGTTAAAGGAGTTCATTGTTAAATATATCTTCTGTGCAATGAGCGTGCAGAAAACTTGTGCAATAAATTAACATTAAATTAATTAAAACTAATCTCCCCATCCCAAAACAATGAAACATTTGACTTTTATTATTCATTTGACTTCAATTTATCTGCTTTATTATAGTATAAAAAATATAAATAAAGTATATTTGTAAGAAAGACACATCAAATTTTTATTTGTATACAAAATTCTTAAATTTCTATTTTAAAATGATTGAAAAAAATAAAAAATTAAATTCAGAAAAATGAACTTCTTATTATTTTTTGCCGGTGGCGACCCATGAAAGAAGGATTGAGGAATGAGTTTGTTGTGATTGAAGAAGACCATTGTAAAAGATGTGAACGTCATGAGAAAGATAAATTTAATCAATTACTGAGAGCATAGGGAAATGGATAAAAAAATGGAGAGAAAATTAATAACCAATTAATGATTTGAACATTTTTTTAGAGAATCAATCTAATTAATGAATTCAATATGGAGAGAATCAATCTAATTAATTAGATGACTGAAATTGGAAACTAATTGCTTAAAAAATGGTAGGCTAATTGCTTAAAAATGGTAGGCTGATTGATGCCTACATGACATAAAAAAACACTTTGTCTAGTTGGTACCTACGTGGATTACAGGTGTACTCACGAAATCACTCCATTCACTTTTTTCTCGATACGATAAGGCTCTTGTAATAATATATAATAGTAGATGTAGATAGTAGATGCTATTGTAATATATAATAGTAGATGCTAGAATAACATTGGTCATGATGATAATACCACACCACATCTCTCTTAGGAGGGCACGGCGGCAAGAGCGTGGAAAGGAGGCTTCATTTTCCGGAGTAGTTACTAGCTTACCAGTCCATCCCAGGTCTCTTTTCTAAAGACAAAGTAGGGAAAGAAGAATCAGAGGAGATTACCATATGAACAATTATTCATCAGTTTCCCACACCAAAATTGGTTGCAAGTGACGTAGCTTGCGAGGCTGAAGCGACGTTGCGACGACGCCGACTCAGGAGGTATTGTATTGCGGCCTATTCTTTCTGCCCTTCCTAGTTCTTCAATCAATTTCTTCATTGCTTTGGTCGAAACATATATAACAGGTTGGATTGTTAAACATGTAATTGATGCTCTTTTTCTTTGGGCGTTTCTGGATGTGGTTTAGTTGGAGGTTAACCCAATGCAGATTCTTGTCCTTCTCTTATGGGATCGCTTTCATTTATTTTCAACGTTATCCAAATTAGCAACGTTTAAATTCGTAAGCTATATTGTGGATGCTCCTTGGATGATATTTTATGCTATACATATTTGAATTATACTTCTATTTATTGAAGTATATAAAAAAAATATTGCAAAAAGAAAAACTTGATCTTTTGATTTTGGAAAAAAAAGGTGTTCTCTAACCTTGCTTTGATTGTTGGTACCATGTGTAGTAGCAACTTATGAATTCAGTCTCAAATAATTGAATCCTTAATTACTGAATTCTTCTCTCGTTCACTTATTTCTTTGTATCATTATTCTATGTAGCCGTGAACCCTTTGGTCTGCTGAAAATTGCACTAAAATTCTTTTTCCCTAAATTACCTGCAGACCGGCATGGAATAATTTCAGGAAAATGTTCTAAAGTAGTGAATTATAGGCAAAAAAAGAGGACAAAGGAAGGGAAAGAAGTAGGGATGGTTAAACCAAATCCCCTGTGATATCCCCATTCGAAGAACGTTTTGCACAAAGAATTTTGGTTTGTCATGGCTAGGTCTGGAGCCATTCAGCTACAACCCCTAACGTTCCTGCCTTTACGCACCGGAGGTTCAAGCTCTCCGGTCCTCTACGTGCGTTTTCCAGCGAAGACTCGTCTTTGTTCTAGGCCAAGCCTTGGAGTTTATCGCTCTCTCTCTCTTCCAAGAATTGTTGGTCTCAGTAGATCATCTGATCAGGTCAATGTTCAATCTCGCTATCCATTTAATGTTGTTCTTTTGCTCCGAAACCGAAGCTCTTATTTACTGTAGACTTCTTTTCAGAATTTTATGTTGTACATCTTTCATGGTTTCTAAATTTTGTAGCATTGAATATTTATTTAGGATGTTGGTTCGTGCTCATACGGAGGATGGGGTAAACGTTTAATGAAATTCGCCGAGAAGAACTTTCTTCCATTTGGTCAGTTTTCTGATTTCAGTTTCAAATATCAGTGTTCTCTGATTTCTATTTTCAAGGAATTTAGATCAAGATCAAAGAAATATGCATGTTTTGCCCTGTAACTTGTGTGTTTTTGTTGTTAGTGGTATTGCTTATAAGACTCTTGCAGCAAAGATTAGACCAACTTTCTGACTAAAATTATTTTAATTCCAATTTTTGGGGCATGCTAGTCTCTGTTCTAATGTGGCTCACATTACTTCTAGTAAAAGCGTGAATTTAATCGCAAATTGAATTGAATCTCTAGATTTTTGGATTCTTGAAAATGCAGAATCTAGTTGGGAACAAATAAATTTATTATATTGAGACAATATTTATGTAATTGAGGTTTGTCAACCGGTTGCAAGTTTTGGGCTGTTCATTTATAGAGTAGCTGATCATTGTCTGTAGAGTTTGACGTTTGATTATTGTTTTCCCTTTGGCAGCACTTGTTAGCGGAGTAGCATTAGGACTAGTAAATCCTAGCCTTGGTTGTCTGGCTGATAAGTACGGTCTATCTAAGTTTAGCACATTTGGTATATTTATTGTATCAGGTAAGGATTCAATACACATTATAATTTATTCAATGCTGTTTTAGTTTTATAACTTTCTAATCACACATTTGACATTAACAGGTTTGACTTTACGCAGCGACGCTGTTGAAACTGCATTAGAAGCATGGCCTGTTGGAATTTTTGGGCTAGTAGGATTTGTTTCCTTCTGTGCCGTGAAGCATTTACTTTAGTTTATTTCTCATTGTGAAGTTTGTCTTTTCTTGTAGCTATTTGTCTCTTTAATAGACTAGGGGCTATTTTATTCTTTTAATGCGCATAGAATGCTGGATCAAAATCTAAGAAGCGTTCAACTACAACAATCTCTGGTATCAACAAGGAATGGGAAAATATCTTCTCCTAACATCCATCCTTGATTTTAGGGATGTTAGACTGTACATGTTAACATTCGACTTACAGAATAGTAGCATGCAAAAGAATGAGGATTCACACTTTAATTCTACCTAATTACTGCAGTAAACTAGTAATTATTTAATTTCACGCTTTCCAACACTTTCTAAAAGAATGCAAAGCCACTTCATCTGGAATTTCAGTATGATTATAAATGAAAGTCTTTTCTTCTTGTGGCCATATAGTAGTGAACTTCTGTTGCTTTTATATTTGATTGACAATTTCTTATTATTGGAAATGGTCTCTTCTTTTGTAGTGTTCTATTCTGCTATTAACCCCCTACTTCTCAAGGTTGATACTGCAAATTCAGCTCCAACCTCAAGAATTTGTAACTGGTATGTTGATGGTCATTGGTTTTTCTTTTTCTTGCGTGTGGTCCCCATTACGTATTCTTGATTTATGTTGTTAGCTTTGAGGTTATAGTTGCTTATTATAAATCTTATATATCTTTTTGCTTGACTAGAGCGATGGGAATGCATAAACTAGCGCTTGTATCAAATGAGATGTCTGGTTGGGTAACTGTCAAATAGTTGAGCTTGTCAACATGTCTTTTATAACTTCCAAGATCTAGAAATTCTCCTTTTCAGCATCAAGTGTAACATTTGATTCCATGGGGCTTTCATATGGCTTTGCTTCTATCAAGCATGTTTATTTCAATAGATCAAGAACATATTTCCTTTGTGATAAGCAAGTTCATATATCTTGCCACCGCGATCTTCAAGAAGTATTTTAGAAGACGAAGATTCTTTGTCTTAACTTAGTTTGCAAGAAAGATTTAAAAGGGTGGATGCCTACTAGGGATGTCAATCGGGCGGGTTGGGTTGGGTCAGTAAGGTTCGGCTTGAGATCAGGTTGAGCTAATTTTGAGTTGTGCTTGTGTTCGTGTTGAGATTGGAACGAGCCAATTTTGGCTGCTTGAGATCAGGTTGTGCCTTTTATGGGTCTGGTTCATTCGGGTTAGCATCAGGTTGACATATGTTTATTTTCAAGTTATTTCGGGTTGAAATCTGGTTAGAATATTTAGAAAACTTATTCTAAGTTAAATTGAGTGAATTGTTTTTCATGTTCTGTGTTGCAATGTTTGACTCAAATTATTTCTAAGTTAAATTTGAGAAAAAATTCAAAAAAAAATTATATTTAGAAAATTTATACTTCAAATTTTGATGCACATATGATTTATTCAACTTTATATATCTAAACATTCATGATAAAAAATCATAGATTAAATACATTGAAAACAAGAAAACAATTCACTCAATTTTTTCAGGGACGGAGGGAGTATATTATTATTTTGCGTATGAATGATTTTTTCTAAAACAATATGAAAAAAATCCAGTAAACTAGAACAAAACATGAAAAAAGCCATTAACCATAAAATGAGTTTTATGTTCCGGTCATTTCGGGTTTCACGTCAATCGGGGATTCAGGTCAGCTCGTAAAGATTCGATCAAATGTACTCACTCCATCCCTAAAAGTTTGGTGCACATTCCTTTTAAGGGTGTCCCTAATTGAATGGTGCCTTTCCTTTTTAAGAAACTTTTATAATCCTATTTTAGCTTATTACCACCAACTTGCATTTCCTTTTACTATTAGGATTTTGCTTCCTATACTATTACTATTAGGGGTAATTTTCGAAAGAGCATTCCATTTTACTTAAATCTTAATCTCCGTGGCCAAAGAAATACACCATCATTTTAGGTATGAAAAAAGTATAACTTAGCAACCTTCGAAAAGCTCTCAGTGTAATCCATACCATACAGGCATACACTTGTGTATACCCCTTTGCCACCAACTGGGCCTTCAATCCATCAAGCTTACCATCAGGATTAATCTTTAAATTGAACACCATTGACATCCCATCACTGTTTGATCTTCTGGAAGGCGAACTAGGTCCAAGTGGTATTAGCTTGCAGAGATAATTTCTTCTTCCATGGATCACCTGCATCCAGGATGATTCAGAGCTTCTGAGATAGAATAGGCAAGGCTATGGAAGACAATATATACACAAAAGAAAAATTTGGTGGTAATAAAGAATCACTAAAGACATAGTTTGATATAGGATGAAGTGTACAAGACCTTTGTCTTTTGTGAAGAGCGATTTGGATATCCAGGTCATCAATTGGTTAATCTGAAGGCAGAGATGATGATGTAGAGGGCTGTGCAAGGTCTGGTTGTAGTAGTTGGTGAGGATGACGAGAATAAAACTGCACATTAGGTTGACAGAATTGTTGGGGATGAGGATATAGTTAGACACTCGATTGTATCATCAGGAACATTTTGCTCAATAGATTGGCTTATCCTTAAAGATTGTAGCATCATTAGAAACAAAGAGGTACCAGACCACAAGCTTGGGTTGGCCAAAGATAACCCCCATGTGGATAAACAGAGGTAACAAAGGTTAGTGGGAAGGTTCATCTACTTGGTTCACACTGGGCCAGACATTGCCTATGCTGTAAGTATATTGAGGCAATTTATGCATGACCCAAAGGGTCCATGCACGTGCATGTAGACAACGGGTGCAAATTCCTTCGAGTCCACGTGAAATCAAAATCAAATAGTGTAAGGTTAATTTGTAGACTTACGTGTTTTCATCTGAATGACTGATGCAATCAGACTTGTCATCTAAAGACATCCATTCCCCCTTTAGCGCTTCCTTCCAAGACGAGGAAAGCAACAAGCATTCAAAAATCTCAACTTGACATAAATGTTAGATTTATTTTTTAAGATTGATAAAAAGTGATGGTGAACGTTGGAGATCCTTTCCCTAACTTTCTTTGTCTTTTAGATGCCATGTGATAAAGGTCATTGAGTCAATATTCTTTCAAATTTATGTTCTCTTGAAGCTTCTGAGTCATGTACCCTGAACACAGAATTTTGCTTCAGTAAAAACTCAGAAGAAATTTGAGCGAACCAGAAGAAATATAAATACCTGATTAGGTCTACTGAAATGTAATCTGTCTTTTTGTTATTCATTGCAGAAGTTATATGTTAGTTCTGATTGGCTGAGTGGGTCTTATCTAAATGCCAATTGCCAAAATTTCAGTGATGATAAGATTGTTATCTGAAATGGGGAGTCAAAATGTGGAATTTAAAACAAATAAAAAGTTTTTATTCTTAAGTACACTGGAGTTCCCATCCCATTTATATCGAACACAATTATGGGAAGGTCAGTTAGCAGAACTTTTGAAACTTTTTTAGGTTAGTGTACACCAAATGGGAACTCAATGCCAGCATAGGATGAAACATGCTCTCAGGACTGATGAGGGTATTTGTCTGATCAATCATACTTCAAATGCACTGTTCTATGATCTTGTAATGATTTGTAAGGAAATTGGTCTGATTCTTATAGTATGGCAGTGGTGAAAGAATATCTTTTGCACTTAATACTGAAATTAATTTTTTCGGAAATTTGCAATTTCTGCAGGGTTGGCCATATTTAGCTGCATGCCAACAACATTGTCAAGTGGTGTTGCGCTTACTCAGGTTCACTCAGAATATTTTTATGTTTATGCTGTAAACCTGCTTGTCCATGTGCGCATTCAGGTTTTGGACTGCTTTTTCATTGTTGCAGCTTGCTGGAGGAAACACAGCACTCGCTCTGGCAATGACAGTAGCATCCAATATATTAGGAATTTTGGCTGTGAGTAAAACTATTGAATGCCATTTCATTACTAGCTTTTTCAGCCTTGTACTGTGGCACTCGTAAGACGTGGTTACGGAGTCTACAATAACCTTTTATGCCAGAAGTATGTCACGGTTGGTCATTTCTTGGTGTATGTACAACACATTTTCTCCTGTATTCTTCCTGCAGCTAGTTTTTAACTTACATTCTACTCTTAGTTCTCAATTTATTTCCGTTCGTTTATCATCTTGTTCCGTACTGAAAAACTCAATACCAAAGAAAACAGGATACAAGTTTTTGTACACAGCCCCAGCCCCACACACAAACAATCTTGTTAGAATGCACAGAATCATTGTTAATATCTGTTAATATCCTTTTTTATTCTGTATATCTTCACTTTAGGCATGTAAAGATTAGGATCCCTATAAATCAGGGATTACCCCTACAAATCAGGGATTAGAGCTTAGGAAATATTTTTTTCCTTTTTTGCTGATTCCCAGCAGATGTATTTAAACGCTGAGAAGCGTTGAAGTTAAATAAGAAAGCATCATTTCTCACATGGTATCAGAGCTTTAGGTCAGATCAAAACCTAAACCTCATCTTTTCTTTCAGCCTTCATTGCAAAACCTCTTTCTCTAGCCTTCATCGCAGAGTTGTTTCCAGGCCTTCATTGCCATTTCTACAGGACATTAGCTGGAACCTAGTGTTTTTTTCTGGCCTTTATTGCCAAACTTCCCAAACATTTTCTCACAGAAAATGTCTCTCACATACCTCCAGAACATCCTAATCTTGAACCAGAGCCAAATCCCACTAATGAGATGCATAGTGAAGGTAGATTTGGTCAGGTTTACTCAAGGAGAAAAGACCCAACCCCTGGACCTATGCAAGACCAAAACTCCTGAATCAGGTACTGAGGTATGTCGTGAAACAAGCTCTTCTCCTCCTGCTGATGAATACTACCTCCCTATTTCCCTTAGAAAAGGAAGGAGGGAATGCACTAAAAACCCTTTATATCCCCTGGCCAATTCAGTTTCTTTTCACCGAATGTCTAAATCCTACAAAGCATTCCAAGCCAACCTTCATAGTATCCAAATCCCAAACACTTTAGCTGAGGCAGTGTCTAAAAAAGATTGGAGAGATGCAATGAGTGTGGAAATGGAAGCCTTGGAACATAACAAAACCTGGGAAATCACTGAACTGCCTAAAGGAAAGAAGGTGGTGGGATGCAAGTGGGTGTTTTCTGTGAAATATAAACCTGATGGGTCTTTGGAGAGGTATAAGGCACGACTTGTGGCTAAGGGCTATACACAGACCTATGGACTTGATTACCAAGAAACATTTGCACCGGTAGCAAAGATGAACACAGTGAGAATTTTGTTATCACTTGCTGCTAACTTTAACTGGGATATGCAGCAATATGATGTCAAAAATGCTTTCCTCCATGGAGAGTTGGAGGAGGAGATATATATGGCTGTTCCCCCAGGTTTTTCAGAAGGCATTGAAGGGAATCAGGTATGTAAGCTCAAGAAAGCCCTTTATGGGTTGAAACAGTCTCCGAGAGCTTGGTTCGGAAGGTTCACAGGTGTCATGCTGAAATTAGGTTATAAACAATGTCAGGGTGATCACACATTGTTTATAAAACATAATGATTCAGGGGGTCACAACTTTACTTGTGTATGTAGAGGACATAATTGTAACAAGGGATGATGAGCAAGAAAAGGTGGCCCTAAAGCAACACCTGGCCAAGGAATTTCAGATAAAAGAGCTGGGAAGGCTCAAATACTTCCTTGGAATAGAGTTGGCACACTCAAAACAGGGTATTTTTATTTCCCAGCAGAAATATGTGATTGACTTGCTAAAGGAGACAGGAAAAATGGCCTGCTGACCTGTATCTACCCCTGTGGATCCAAATCACAAGCTAGGAGAAGCCAAAGATACTCCAAGTGTTGACAAAGAGAGGTATCAAAGGCTGGTTGGCAGACTAATCTACTTAGCTCACACGCGGCCAGACATTGCTTATGCTGTAAGTTTAGTAAGCCAATTCATGCATGATCCCAAGGAGTTGCACCTACATGCTGTAAACAGAATCCTTCACTACCTTAAAGGTTGTCCAGGTAAAGGAATTCTATTTAAAAGAGATGGAGGCATGCAGCTAGAGGCATACACAGATGCGGACTATGCTGGTTCAGTAGTGGACAGGAGGTCTACATCTGGCTATTGTACCTTCTTAGGAGGAAATTTAGTCACATGGAGAAGCAAGAAACAACATGTAGTGGCAAGGTCAAGCTCTGAGGCAGAGTTCAAGGCCCTAGCACAAGGAGTTTGCGAGTTACTTTGGATTAAAATTGTCCTACAGGATCTGAAAGTTAAAACTACTGGACCTATGAAGTTGTATTGCGACAACAAGTCAACAATACAAATTGCACATAATCCTGTGCAACATGAGAGGACCAAACATATTGAAATAGACAAGAACTTCATCAAGGAAAAGCTGGACAGAAAAATCATCTGCACCCCTTTTGTTCCGTCTCATCAACAACTGGCAGATGTCCTTACCAAAGGACTTCCAGGACCAGCCTTCCAGAAGCTCGTTTGCAAGCTGGGAATGGAGGATATCCACTCACCAGCTTGAGGGGGGTGTTAGAATGCACAGAATCATTGTTAATATCTGTTAATATCCTTTTTTATTCTGTATATCTTCACTTTAGGCATGTAAAAATTAGGATCCCTAGAAATCAGGGATTACCCCTACAAATCAGGGATTAGATCTTAGGAAATATTTTTTTCCTTTTTTGCTGATTCCCAGCAGATGTATTTAAACGCTGAGAAGCGTTGAAGTTAAATAAGAAAGCATCATTTCTCACAAATCGTTTTATGATTTTCCAGGTCCAAATATAACACAGGAAATTAAATGTAAGAAAAAGGCAAAACATGTGATCTCTCTCACAATTTAAGTGAAGTTTGTAGTTTAGTTTGATGCCATATTGATTGGAAATGACGTAGTGATTAGGAAGAATGTCAGTGATTATGAGTGATTTACTATGTGATTTTATTTGTATAGTCAGTTTAACCTTCCATGTCTATCGTTCTTTGCATATAGTATGGGAGGTTAATGTTTTGTTTTTAAGTTCTCCACATCCTTCTCTTTGAGTGGTGGTCTAACTACTTCAAGAGGTGCTAATCTACCACTCCTTCCGTTTGCAAGAATTGTCCTCTTTACTTTTTACTTCATCCGACAAAAGATGTATTCCTTTTCATAAATATTATTCGTTTCCTTTCAAGGAAACTTTTACCCATCTATTACGTTATTACCCTCACTTTCCTTCCCCAAGCATTGTATTATATGCCTATTTTACCTTTTTACCCTCAAGTCTTCTGCACACCTTAATATCTGCGCCTAGGCAAACATATCAATTAATATTAGATTGGTGGAGTAGCATTTGATGTAAAATTTTGCTTGCTTCAATGTTTTGACATATGAAGTCAAATTATTTATATTCATGTCACAAATGGATGTTTGTAGTTTTCAAATATGTTTCTTTTATTTTTTTGTGATTAATTCCTAGTGATAATTAGAGTTAAACACAAGTTTGAAAGTCAATTTGCTACAATTATTTGCAAACAGAGGGAGTACTATTTAAGAATAGATGAAGGCATGGTAGAATTTTGCTAAATCTAAGCTTAAATCTGATGTAACTTTAGATGCATGAAAGGTTTAAGCCCCCTATTTGCATGATACGGAATAATTTAGAAGGAAATAAATAATAATGAGTTGGTAACAACCAAGGCTTAGCCTAACTTTTAAGGTTCTTGGTCTGGGAGGTTCAAGGTTGGATTCTTTGCTCCCTCTGTCATCTCTCATATGTATCCTACGGAATATTTTTAAGTAAACAATTAAATGTTTGCAAAGATAAAATTCTACATTAGAAGTCGAAATTAAAAATAAGTTATCCAATGACCTTTAGATGCTGCCCAGCTTTATTTATTTTATAACCTGCACTTCCTTTTTTGTTTGGTTGGACTCTGTCTTTTCTCCTTTTATAGTTCCACAATCTGAGCTGTTTCTGTTGGTTGCAGGTGCCATTCTCTATTTCGAAATTCATAGCTGAAGGAATTGGTGTTTCTGTCCCTACTAAGCAGCTGCTCAGAAGTTTGGTTCTCACGCTTATTATTCCTCTAGTGTTTGGAAAGGTAATATTTGTTCATAAAGCATTTAAAGAGTGGAATTTTTGCAAATGGGAATGCTATCAGAACTTAATTTGCTTATGGAATTCAATGTATTGTGTCTTTTTCCTGAGTTGAATGTGGATGTCCCTATCTTTTCTTCAGTCAAAGATGTTTCTCATGTGAATAAATGTTGTGTGCATTATTTATTTCAAGTTGTTTAGCGGTCAGCTTTGGTCAAGAGATTCTTTGAACTGTTTTGTGTAATTAGTCCTCTCTCTCTCTCTCTGTAATAACTCATTTTTACACAATTGTAGGTTTTACGGGAGTCCTTTAAAGGTGAATTTCTTTGTCAACCCTTTTACTCCATCCATATGTTTCTGAATTCCTGTTTAGATTTGAAGCTCAGCCATGTTTTATTGTAGAAATGACTTAACCCTTGCCATTCAGTCCCCCTCTATGAATCACATATTGCTACAATGGTATTGGTTGCAATCTCACTAGTTGCATCATCTGTACCATCTTTTCGAATTTGTTGGTAATCAAACCAGTTGAAAGCCAAATACTCACTGATTAGTTTCGTATTGTATCTAACATTTGTTCAGATTTGACATTTGAGTATAATTTATAAGTTTTTTTTTTAGTTAATCCTAGAGAAGATTGTCGAATTCTTATAACTATTTTTCTTAAAAATTTGGGGGAAGGGACAAATTTTCCATTCACCTTTACTTGGGAGGGTGATTTTGCCACTCCTGTTTTTTTCGTCCCAAGTTGCCATCAACGTTATATTTCAAGGGCAATCTTTTTGTTGGCCATTAAATTCTAATGGAAAAGTAGGAAAAAATACCAATTATAGTCCTACTTTTTATGCATTTAAGAAAGAGCTCCATAAGGTTTTAAATATTACATCCACAGCATATCATCTTCATCTAGAACCATAGGCTATGATGCTTCAACTCTTTTTTCATTTCCATCCACCATATACACTTCAGTGATAACATCAATTGGCATGATTGATCTAGGCAAAAATGATGAAAATAAGGTGAGTGGAGAGACACATTGCAGGGAGAGAAGGTTAGTGGTGGTGATCAATGGCCAGACTTACCAGACTAAAGCAGGTTCAGAAAAGGTGTCCAGAGGCTTAGTGAAAAAGATAGTAATAATGAGACATTTGAAAAATTAGTCAATTTTATATCTTAAATAAAAAAGGGTTAGGAGTAAATTTGGTATGTCCCCAATTTTTTCTGTTAGAATTTTACGGTCAGTGGCGAAATCGCATCTAAATGATAATGATAATGTTGACAGCAAAATTGCTCCTGAATTATATAGCATTGATGGTAGTTTGGATTAGAAAAAAAAGAAGTAAAAGGCAAAATTGCCAGCTCAGGTAAACATGGGTAGCAAATCGCCCCTTCTCCCTTAAAATTTTACAACTCTATCTGTTTCCCTTTATTGTTTTGGTTTTTGTTTCCTTGAGCTTTTTTCATTATAATTTTCAACTTTTTGGACCTGCCATCTATATTTACAGATCATTCTGGTGATATCAGCCTTGTGTCAATAAGAAATCAGTTCTTGCTTGATGAAACTAGAATTGTTTAGGAGATATTATCTCCTTCCGTAGGACACACATATTTGTTCTGAAAATTGTCAATAGTTATTTTTAACATGTAGCGATGTCATCATCATCAGTACCTTAATCCAAGCTACGTTGGGGTCGGTGGCATGAAATTTATATGACAATTAATTGTCAAAAATTAGTTGACACTATAAATTCATGCAGAAGCATAGTGGCAAAGTTTTACGTTGGATGCCATTCATGTCGCAACCTTCTTTCGAATGAATATTGAGATGAAATTTCAAACCGTATCATTATAGGTTTTTCCACTTTCATAGAAAATATCATGAGATGGCGATGAGTTGAGATAATTGCTCTAGTTGTCCCATTACAAGGTTGGGACATGACTAGAGCAATTATCTCAATTCATTGCCATCTCATGATACTTTCTATGAAAGTTGAAAACCCTATGATGATACGGTTTGAAAAACCTATGTACTCTATTGAATTTCTATCACCATCTTTCTTAAGTTATGGGACGCAAAGGCTGCCAAGATATTAAGAACATGTAGCTATGTACTGCATTGTCTGCTTTGTGATGCCTATTGTTTTAGTATGATACAAGGATATGAAGATAGCTGTCCTGCGATGAAAAGTTTATAAGATCACTCATGTCGGACGCAACAGGGGCAGTGATAACAAATCGATATTCTTTTGCCCTTTTCTTCTTTTCTTTTCTTGGTGTACTACATTTTCTTTTGGGTGTTGGGAAGGGATTTCCATCTTTCACATTGATATGGAATGGAAAGCTTTTCTGCGTTTCTGTCATAGTTTACTGTTAGGCAGAGTCATCATCTTTTGTCTGCAATTCTCCATTATTCCTAAACTAAGATGTCTTTTGGGCAAGTACTATTTTTCTAAAAACAGTGTGTTTATTCTAGCTTCTAAACTAGGTTAAACATTTGCCTATTGGGCTTACTGATACTCTCCATTTAGGAAGTTTTAAACTTTAATACACAATAGTATATAGAAGAAAAGATGCAAGGAGACTGTAGAATACTTTTCCTGATTCCTGATTTTAGAGGAGTTATCAATTTCTACTATTTCTATTATTCTTAGGTCTTCCATTACTTCTAGGACTCCTACTACCTCTAGGATTAGGACTCCTAGATTTATAGTATTAGGTTTCTATCTCTATTAGTATTCTAATTTTCATTATTATATAACATTCATTATTCAGAGGGTCTTGTGAGATTATGTTAGAAGAGTCATCTATTTAGTTGAGAATAATAGAAATAGTGGAAAAAGATAACTCCTCTAACACCTGATATGATTGTAGAACTCCTCTCTTACAATCTGCAGTTCTGATTTTCCTTAACGAGTACTTGCTCATGAAGGAATAGCTATTTAGCCATCATGGCAGAATTTAATTGACATTATGATTTCCTGCCTTCTACACTACTAATGGGTGTGTATGATGCAGGTTTAGCACAGCTTGTTGATCGGAACCGTAAACATTTCTCAAATATAAGTGCAATCCTCCTCAGCCTAGTAAGATGCATATCTTAAAATTAATTTTCAGTTTAATTGATTTAGAGTGAATGCATAACCTGCCAGCTTTGTGGTTAGTTGTGATTATCTTAGCTCTTATGAAAGACCATAGAACCATCCATTATTACTTTTTCAGTTTAAAATTAGTTTTCAGTTTAATTGATTTAGAGTGAATGCATAACCTGCCAGCTTTGTGGTTAGTTGTGATTATCTTAGCTCTTATGAAAGACCATATAACCATCCATTATTACTGTTTCAAAAAACTAAATTTTGAGCATAGAGAGAGTTAGCAGGGGAGCTTTCTGACTTTAATTTCAACACTAATACACTGTTTCTAGTTGCGAGTAGAGATTATACGTATTATTACTTCTCAAGTTCCTTTCGTCACAGAAATAAAATGCTGTAAAAGAGATTACTACTTCTATGTACTTACTACTTAATCTAACAAATAGCTGCTGTCCTAAAATAATTATCCAAGCAAAGCGCAGATTTTATGGAAATCATAGCAAATGCAGCCTCTTATTGATGTGTGTCAGTATTGTACCAATCTTGATTTTTCTTTATGTTTTTATGTCCAGTGTTTCCAATACAGTAAATGGAGTAGTCTTGTAGTTTGACTAATGGTAACTGGCATCACCGTAATGGATGTACAGGTCCCATGGATGCAGGTGAGCCGGTCAAGGTCGCTGCTGCTAGCAGTTAGCCCTGCAGCTTTTCTTGTAGCTATTGGAATGGGAATGTATGCCCTTCACTTGTTGATGTTTCTGCTTAAGTGTGGAGTACGTTTTGATGACCAATTAGGAGATCATGCGCGTCATTGCAGAACTAGAAAGTGGATGTTATTATTTCAATTAAATGAGTCTTTTGCCTGGTGCTAAATGCAAGATGATGTTTGCTTGAAGTCTTTGTTGGTTCTGCCGAAAGATTTAGGTTTTGGTGAACCTAGGGGCAGTTTACTATTGGAAAATTTTCCAAATTCTCTATTCCAAATTTCATGTATAAATGTTTGAATGCATAGCTTGTTTTCAAGATTGAAAACCTTGTCCGGAAGTTTTCCATTTTAATACTAGAGTTTTCCAAAGTTTAGAAAACAAGATTTTCCCTCCTTTAAAAACTAAGTATGCATTCAAACATTTGTAAAGAAAATTTGGAATAGAAAACTTGGAAAAGTTTGCGAAAGTAAGCGGGTTCCTTAGTGATTCTAATCCTGTCCCCCAATCTTAGATGAAAAGATGAATGTGCATAATACAAATTAGTCTCCTCAGGAAACTTTACCGCGGTTTGAATCTCAGATACAGAGTTGATTTTGCAAGTATTGATTCATTTTGGATTTTTGCATAAATATCTAGATGTTTGGAATGGTAGGGGAGCTTATACTGCACATTTATTCTTCATGCGTTGAGCTCTACTGAAATCATCTTAAATGTGCAGTATTTCATTTCCATTACCTGTCTTTCTGGAAACTAAAAAGTACTGGCTGTTTGAGATAAATAATTACCATCTTGGTCATGTGACTTAAGCTATTAATACAAAGTTTACAGAGATGACTTTATATTATACTGCAGAATGCTGCATCTCCTCCTGTTGATTGTTAATACTTTGGCAGTAAAGAGCCTTTCAACAGTTTCTGGTGGTGATCAATCAGTTTTTGCTAGAAAAGGAAACGTGCAAGCATTAGTGCTTGTTGCAAGTCAGGTGAACTGAACTGATTAATTCACTTGAAGTAAGAAATCATGTCCAGTAACAAATGAACTGTTTTCGGATTATATTTACTTTTTGATTTTTTTTGTTATCTAAAGTGATTTTTATACACATCACTATTGAAAGTTCACACTTCAGAAGTCCGAAAAGGTTTATTTCAATGACTTTCTTGAAAGGTATTATTTTGATAATTTATTGTTTTATGAGTTGGATAAGTTAAAAACTTAAGAAGCAATATATTGCTACTTTTTAAGACAAAGTTTATTATTATTGTTATTATTATTATTATTACTCCGTATTATTGTTATTGTTATCCATTTTTCTGCATCTTGTAGAAAACCCTCCCGGTGATGGTGGCAGTGGTGGAGCAGCTCGGTGGTGCATTTGGTAAATCCGGTTTGCTGGTTTTACCGTGTGTGGCTGCACATCTAATACAGGTTATGTTTGCAGTTTTCTTCATCATTCTCAAGCTTTGTTCTTTTGACCATGAGATCAGAAAAATGTAGTATTAATAGACTAAAAATAAAAAGTCGTGCACAACACAGATCGTCATGGACTCTGTTCTGGTGAATTTCTGGCTTCGTGAGGACCTTGAAGAAAACACCACCAAAATGGCCTGACTTGGGTCGTTCCTTAAGAAATAGAGCTTCGGTTGAGCTATTCTACCTATTCATAGATTTTAGGCCAAAATACAGATCAGTATTTGAACTATGAAAAAATGGATGATTAAGGGCTTGAATAAAATACAGTATAGATAAGGGTCTGAATTATAGTGATTTGGAGCAGATGAAGGCCTCGATCAGGCCCTTATTTACTAGATTTTTCTATAATTCAGAGCACTGTTTTTTGTTGAGACCCTTAATCGTCTATTTTACCATAGTTCAGGGTATTGATCTGTATTTTAACCTTGATCTGTTTATTAAGGCCACGAACACAGACAAATGAAAATGCAACTTGTGAAGACTGTAGGGGTTTATGTGTGAAGTGCAAAAGAATAGGAGGGTGGTCAGCAAGTTATCCCCCACAACTACTTGAAAGCAGCAAAAGGAGGTTTAAACAAGCCACCGGATGCCAAAAGGGGGCAAAAAAAGAGAGGGTGGTTCCTGATCACAATGTCAAAATAATTGCTCCGAGGAATTGTATCAATTGAGGATTTGCCAGGATGCCCCCAAGAGGTTGGTGTCTTAGCCTAAATGTCATCCAACGGGTCACTACACGTATGAATTTGACTGAACTTTCAAAATATTAGGAAGAAAATACACTATACTCCCTATATTTCTTAAAATCAAAATCTTGTTTCCCTGACTATCGTAGTTTTTCAGGGAAGCAAATAATTTATTATTCTATTGTATCCGTCCATTACTATCAATGAATCCTGACACACTCACTCACTGCCATATCAAGAGGGTTTATCATAAGTTTTCTTATATTGCTTCTTAAGCCTAATTTTTTTGTTAATTTACTTTCAAAACTTTGAGCAATTGAATTTTCGTGATATGCCAAGATGATAGTTTTACTGGGATAATTTTCAGCAATTTCTTAAACCCAAAATTGCGGTTCTGTTTGCATTTGTCTACTTTAGCATGACATTTTTCTTCTTTTCTTCTCACTCTGATAGGTTCATAAACCACACAATTTACTCGCTTTTATCGAAATTTCTGGATTCTTTTTCTGTAAGCTCTGATTTATGTGTTCATCATGAAGTTTAATTTTGTAGGTCTACTGCTCACGTGAAATGAAAACTTTGAGCCATTATGTGAAATTTTTGTTCACTAATTATTACTCTCTGTTCGACATTAATTGATACATTTGACTTTCATATTTTAATTTTTAATATTTCATTCAATTTTTAATAGAAATAAATAGAGGGAAAATCACAAAAAAAATATATTTAGAAAAATTGTACTTGTAATTATGATATGCATATAAATTATTTAACCTTAAATGTCTAAATATTCATGAAATAAAATTTTAAATTAAATACTGTAAAATAGTAAAAAATAAATGTATCGATTAATAACGGACAGATGAAGTACTATAAATGAAGTACACCCCACATAAGCAATAGTTTTGTGGTGGTGGTGGAAGCTAGAATCGGTGATGGATTGCTTAACAAATACTTGGATCGGATAAACAACAAGATTCAACTAAAAATCCAACTAATAGTACTGAGTTGTGAATTTATTGTGACCTAGAATGGATGGCTCCAATGGTGGCAATATTTGTGTAGTGATGGCGGCGTCAGTGTTGAATAATGATGGCGACTGAAATGGGGAGACCAATGGTAGGCTATGAAACTCATTCACAAATTAAAGTTTTCAAATATTCTAGAGACTTCAAGCGTTATTGTTCGGATAATAGTTGAGTAGACTGGAACATAACTACGTGGAGCACGAGATAGGACTAGGGTACCAACCTTCTATGGTATCCTAGCATGATATTCGAATTTCCTTTGCTACATCTGTAATATTGTATGATTCCGTTCCCAAATAATTCTACATTTTATTTTTATTGTTTTACAGTATTTAATTTATGATTTTTTCCCATGAATATTTAGACATTCAAAGTTAATAATTTATATCTATATCATAATTTGAAGTATAAACTTTCTAAATATATTTTTCTAAATTTTTTAAAACCTTTTATATTTGTTAAAATTTAAGTCAAATATTGAACATTGAAACAATAAAGTCAAAGTGTAGGATTATTTGGGGACGGAAGGAGTATTTTATCAGCTTCAAAGAAGGTGTTGGCTAGGTCTTTCTTAGACTTTTCACATCTGAAGGAGGCAACTCCACAAGGAACCTTTTTATCTTTTCACATCTGAAGGAGGTAACTCCACAAGGGACCTTTTTATTTGTCACTGCGAACACAAAATGACGTCATTTTTTACCCTTTATTTTGTTTGTAATTGTAAGCGGGAGGATCGCTGGAGTGGTTTTTTCTCCAATTTTAGAAAATTGAGGGAGTCGCCACTTTAATTTTTTTGAAACGGGAAATTTAAGGAAAAATCTAATTTTTAGTACGAGTTTTAGAAAGAACAATTTTGCGAAAATTAGAGATTTTAAGTTCGGGAATTGGGTATAAATTAGGAAGGTGTTAGACAACTAATTTATCTGAAAATAATTTTTAAAACGAAATAAAAGCTGATTCCTATAAATTAATTATGCAAAATGATTAATATATTTTTATTTCAAACAAAGGTTAATTTTAGTTAATTTTGACATGAGATTGTATTACGGGCTTCTAAGCTGCCTACGTACCCATTTGAATTGGGTTGGACCGGGAGAACATGGGTGTGTATCTGTTGAATCAGCGGTGCATCAGTTTGAGTTGCCGGCTGTTGATGTGTGGAGCAGCCCGATTGCCTCAGAGATCTGTTATTGCGGCTCTGTAGCCAGAAAATCCGATGCGTGCAAATCAAAAGAGAAATTATGATTAGTTTGTATGAACAATGGCAAGAATGACAAAATAATAATGTTAATAGCAATTGATGACCCAAAAAAGAATACATAAAACGTTCTAAATTAACTCAAATAATTACTCCCTCTGTCCAAAAATTTTTGAAACACTTTCTTTTTTCATCATAAGCCATCCATGTTTTATCACTCTCTTGTCCATGGAACGTTTTGAGTATTGTATTTGGGCATAGGAGAAGAGGTTGCGTGAGTTAATATTATAAACAAGTTTGGGGGATTTCATGCATGTGTTGGTTGGTTAAATTAAAAGTTTGAATGTTGTAAAAATTTGGGATGATTGATTATTAAGCAAAACGCCTCATTTGTAAACACTAATCTTGAAAATCTTTTGTGTTGCTCATATCTCAAGTAAAAGGCAAGGTCAATGATGAAAAAAGCTATGTTTTCAGAAAACAATGTCAATGAAAAACAAATGGGTGAGATATGAGCACTTGAGCTTTTAAATGTTACTTCATGATCTAGTTATGAGATATCGGTTTGAGGTTGGTGATGAATCAATTCTAGATTTCTTTTAAATTTGTTCATCTTGCTTTAGCATGTATTGGGTGATTTGAGTTGTGTTAGTGATGCTTGTAGTGCCCTTATCATGCTCATTTTGTTCCATTAGCTCCACCGTAAAATAGTCTCCAACCGATCACTTTGACTCACCTAGCCAAGCCACAGTACAACCATGAAAGTCCATTATCACTTGAGTTTCATGCAACTCCCTTAGGGGACTTTAGTGGGGGAGTTATGGGTCGATATGCAAGTATATGGAAAATAGTGTTCAAATCGAGATCACATCACACACAGGCACACCCTTTCTCTTGAAATTGGAGAACACTAAGGGAGTGACCCTCCTTTTTGGTATCTAAGACAAGGTTTCATAACCCAATGGATTAAATTCTTGAATTGTTAATGATGGACTTTGGCTTGTGAAATAACTCTTGAGTTGATATGTTGGAATTCTTAGCGCACCGAGTCCTTTTGAGGTAATGCTTGAGCTCATCTCAAATGGAGAAGTGAGTTTTCAGCTCAAGGTGAGCTGAAATGAGTTCTATGGAATTCAACTATGTGAATTGTGGCTATATGGAACATTTATGATGTTTCATGAGTAGTAACTACTTATTAGCATCATTTTATACAAAATAAGGATATTTTGTTAAAAGGACATGGCTTTGGCAGTTGAGGTGCATGGTGTATGCACCCTAGTGCATGTGTGCACATCCCTTGGAAGTTTCCAAGGGGTAAATCGGCCATGAGAGCCTTATTATGGCGAAGAAGCACCTCAAGGGAAGACACCCCTTCGCCATATAGGGTAGTTACTTTGTTTTTGGACAAGAGAGTGTACAAGGAGGGAGTACACATACTTTCGGCCATGAGGAGTTGTAACCCTTCCTTGTAACTCCCTACATCATCTATAAATAGATGATTTGGCCACAACACATACATACACAAGAATCCAAAACTCATCTCCTTTCTCTCTTCCTTTCTTTGGCCGAAACTGGTACAATTCCTAGAGCATTTCGGGTGGAACTATTTTGTGTCTCTTTAACACAAAACAACCTCATTCCATCACATGCAATTTGCCCTCATCAAGCAATTTGAAGGCTTGAAGATTCAAGAGGAATTCACCACCAACTTGGAAGACTTGGAGCATACGTTTGGAGCAAGGATAAAACATCCTTTCGCTGTTCTTCAAGGGTGCAAGGTACGCCTTCTATCTCTACTTCGTCCTCCTCCTTCTCCTCTTTCTTCTTGGTGAAAGCGGAGAGGCATGATCATGATAAAACGCATCATGCCATCTGAATCTCAAAATCTACAAATGGTATCAGAGCCTGTGTTCGCATGAACTTATATGCATGTCCCATGCAAATATGCATTTTGGGGTGAATGGATATTACATGTATTTTTCAGACTTGTCATGTAATTGTTGTGATTGTTCATGAAGAGTATGAACCGTATGCATGCTTGAATGTTTGAAGATGATTAAAATCATGAAAATTACATGTATGTGTGAATTCGGTCAAGATAAAAGTATCTTGTATGAGAACCTTGTATGACACATCGCGGTCCCCTGACAGGCGTTCACCAGTGTCCAGGCTTTCGCTTGACAGGCGTTCTCCAGTGTCAAGGCTTCACCTGACAGGCGTTCGCCAGTGTCCAGGTGTTCACAGCATGAAGGGTTCGCCAGTGTCAAGGCTTCGCCTGACAGGCGTTCGCCAGTCCGTATTCACGGGGATTGGGTTCGCCAGTCCGTGTTAGCGAGGATTGGGTTCGCTAGTCCGTGTTCTGCGAGGGGTAAGGTTCGCGCTCGCAGAGGCCCGTGTTCGCGATAGGCAGGAGTGGGGTTCGCCTGGGTATTAGCCTTCGCCGGCCACGCGTGAATCCAAATGTACACTTGAATGTAAACTTGCATGTATGTGATAATTGAATATGTGAATCATTGTATACTTATGTATGTGATCATGAGTATGATTAAATGAAAGCATGTATGTTGCTTCTTTGTGATTCACACACACACACACACACACACACACACACACACATATATATATATATATATATATATATATATATATATATATATATATATATATATATATATATATATATATGAAAGTTAGAACATGATATAATTGTGTTTATGGCATGAAATCCACAAGATAGGTTCTTGGTGTAATTCTTCACTTGAGTTATTGGCTTTACCCGGAGATAGTCTTAATTATATGGTAATTCTGTCTAGGAAGGAACTTAAGCGGTACCATTGCGTCCCTCCTTCATGGGAATTATCACTATGGTGACTTGAGGGATGAGAGACTTAATTCAAGGAGAAATAAACCAAGATGTGTTCTTTGTGTATTTTCTACATGTTCTTACTAGTATGCATAAGTTGAATGTATGTGACATTGTCTCTCGACTTAGACTAAGAACCTCAACCCTAAGATGGTCTTAATACTGGTGATTTGTTCACCACTATGATGGACTTGAGGGAAATGAGATTTGGTTTAAGGAGGATATGACATTTCTGTAAGCTAAGGTTTCTAGGGACCCTGTCAAATTGGTATGATTCTGTCTAAGGAGGTGGGTTTTAAGCGGGACCAATGTGACCCCTCCACCTTTCCTGGGAATTGTATCAAGGAGACTTATGGGTGATGAAACTAAGGTTTGGGAGAAATATTGTCACCCCACAGCCCCCGGAAGCTGGCGGAAGCGTCTTTGTTGCGGAAGCTGGAAGTAACAGCGGCGGGTGAATACGGAATTTCTCTTAAAAGTGTTGTGGACCCGAAACCCGTCCCTTAAACGTTTTCCTTCAAGTTTAAGGTTAATACGTGTTTGCAGTTTTTAAGACGTCTTACTTGTCCTAAGCCTGCACTCGAAACACGTTAGTGGTTATACAGAATATCGCGCGCGCAGAAAAACAGATAGTAAGTAAAACAGGCAGAAGGAGTTCCGCCCTCTTCGTAGGGTCGGAAACTCCCCATGAATAACTAATACAGTCCAGAACATCAGAATAGCAAATGTATCTAATATGCATACTACGTCTACAGAGCCGGGCCATAAAGCGGATTATACCTCGCTAACTAACACTGTTGCTGCTGCTAAACATAGACATGAGAAATTAACGTCAAACTAATCACAGATTTTAAACGACAGATCACAGATTTCAAACGACAGATCACAGAAAGGATCTAACGAGAATAACCCCCAGACTCAAATAGAAAAATACCTCTCAGTACAGAATGCAAAACGATCACTGCAGGAGGTCTACTTCGCAGGTCGTTTGCCAGGATCGCCTGAAAATGTTTAATAAGTGGGGGTGAGTTCTCAAAAGAACCCGTAAGGGGGCAAGTATGATACCGGGAAAAAATTTAAAAACGTTTTTCCTTGCATAAAAGGTTAGTATGCAATGAACTAGCAGATAATACAACCCTAAGTATAAACAGGAATATGGTATGCAAATGTCATGATGCTTAGAAGTTTCATCGGACTAGTGGTACTTTCCCATACAGATGGTCCCTGACCACAGACAACAACCTACGGTGGCTTGTTAAGCTCACGCCGATTATCGGGATCAGAACGCATGGTACCAGCAATGGGTGATCTGCCTAATCGCCGAATAGTTAGCGACATAAAGCCAACACAGAACAGAAAATGGGTCCGCCGTCGACCCCTGATAAGCATGTCCGATATAGCATAATTCCAGAAACCAAAACAAAGAGTGGGTCCGTCATCGACCCCCGATAATCATGAAGTCCAGAAAAATATATAAAAAACCTGCAAACTGCTATTGTACCATGTGACTAGCCCCGGGAGTCACTGGGTCTCACCCTCAACCCGAGTACTAGCCATTAACTATCCTAATACAAATGTGTTGAACTACATTGTGTATTAAGAAAGCTAAACCCCTTACCTTGACTGAAACGGATATCTACTGTGGCCCCGATGCACACGAGCAAAGATCCCGAAACGCAGATTTAATCTGCGAATCAAACACGAATCGAAACACTTACTTTGGAAATTTATCCAAAATTACCACTTAAGAATAACTCTAGTTAATTAACTAAAGTTTCTTACTTTGGAAATTTATCCAAAATTACCACTTAAGTCCTCCAACTTTTCAAAAATTTACAATCTTGCCCAAAACTTCACAAAATTGCAAAAGGGACAACTTTATACTTAAATGTCCAAAATTTATTCCATAACTTAAAGTAGCTATCTTTCCTTTAATTTTTCCATAATTACACCTTTAGTCCTTAAACTTTTTAAGAACTTTCATAAATATGATTAGTTCTATATAAAGAGGTGAGATGGTATGGGAAATGGTGAGTGACCAATTGTAGCATTAAATTTTGCCAAAGTTACAAATACGCAGAGGGCAAAACTCTTTCGCTGTATTATTTTTATTCGTTTAAGTCTTGTGCGACTCAAAAATCTGCAAACACGTAATAACTTTTCCACACTTTGTCAAGTATCTTTTCCAACCAAACCTTAATTTCGGCCAAATTTCCATTTTGACCCTAAACTTTCTAAACTTACACTTTAGCCACTTAAACCATGCTTTTTTCACCAAAACATCATTTAATCACTTTCTCCAACACTTTAACTTCACAAAATCATCAAAACAACATCATCATCATTTCGGCCTTCACCCAAAATTTCACCAAATAATTTCCAACTTTTTCCAAAAACTTAAAATCATGTTAAACATACTTATAACATGCTTTCTAACAACTTTCTTCAATAAAAATCCACCCAAAAATACATTCAACAATTTGACATCACCATGAAAATTCCAACAACATGATTTTTCATGATTTCTCAAGAACAAAGTATGTTCATCATACTTCCAACAACAACATACTTGAAAATCAAAATCATCCATGAACCAAATCCATAAAAATTACCATGGAGGATCCTCACCTTGATAATACTTGTAGCTTAGCTTAGGATGAGCTGTTGTTGAGACAAATCCACCACCAAAAGTCCTTGAAAAATTCGGCCAAAGAAGAACAAAGGAAGTGGATGAGTTTTCTTCATGTTTTAATTCCAAGAACATGAAGATTCAACCAAAATAACTCAACCATACCTTGAATGTTACTGATTTAGGAAGCCTAGGAAGGGGTAGGACTAAGCTTTGTTGAAGATCTAAGCTCAAAACTTCAAGAAATGGTTGCTAGAACCAAAGGTGCTACTGGACCTGTCGGATTGCACCAAGGATTTGGAGACCTTCCCTTCACTTTTGGCTCTTGCTTCCTTCCTTCAGCAAAGTTGTAGCCAATACCGTGATGAAGATTTTCTCTGAAGACCCCAAGAGAAGATTCAGACGTCTACTAGGGCATAAAGGCTGTGGAAGAGAGACAAAAATTTCTGGTAGCAAAGTGTGAGAGGTTCTTCCATCTCTTACTCAATAATGGAGATGAAAGAAGAATGAGAGATAAGGAAGAGAGTGAATGGTCAGAAAATAAGTGGTGAAGTCTGAAATAATGGTAGGGGATGGGTAAATGAGAAAGCATGGGCTTAAAGGAAGAAGACTTGACTTATGAAGAAAAGAAATGAAATGAAACTAATAACCAAAATAAATATCTCAACTTATAAATGGAAATAGGTAAAATTGGCCCAAAAAAAATCTTCTCCCACTCAACAAATGGGCCGGCCCAATGGGCTTAATCCAACAAGTGATTTTTTTTGCAATTTTTTCCTTCCTCGGTGACCATTTTGCCCTCCGAAACCGAATTTTGGCAAAACGTCCCGGAACTCCGTAAATGTTATCCAACATATAAAACACTTGTAATTAACTCCAAATTAACTCCCAAACACTGAATTCCATTAATTAATCACAAGCCGTTTGTGATCGATAATTACAGAATTTAAACCTACGGCTGAAATTCACAGAAAAATTACAGAACGTCGGGGGTGGGTGTAACAAATATCATATGTAATGTTACATAAGATATTCATGTATGTGTACATGATACCATAAAGTGAGATTTTTGAACCTTCTTGGAGGCTCAATTAGAACATGTATGTGAAACTATGGAAACATGTTTGTGTGTTTCTAATTTGATGCTATATGCATTCCTTTTGCCATATATGAACATGTTTGAAGTAGTTGCATGTATTTGTTGCTTTGTTGAGTCTTGTTGTGATTGATTGAACATTGATACATGTGATTTGCATCATGTAGATGGCTTGTAAGAATATTGTAGTTGAATTGAACAAGGACCTCAAATTGGATGGTGACAACTATCCAATTTGGCAGCAAAAGGTCAAGTTCGTTCTTACTGAGCAGGACACACTTGAGGTTTTATCCGATGGAGGTCAGGTTGCTCAACCGGAAGAAGGGCAAGACCAGACAGCCTATGTGGCTTATCTGAAAAAGAATCGTCTTTGCCGAGTGACCCTTCTTTCGACCATGGTGGATGAGATCATGGTTGAGTTCTCAACTCTTAACAGTGCCAAAGAAATTTGGGACACTGTTAAGACCAAATATGGTGATGTTTCTGTGGAGAAATAAAGATCAATGATTCTGAGGTTTGAGAACTATCAGAAAAGAGCTGATCACACCATGAGTTCTCACCTTCGAGAGATGTCTCGGATGATCCACCAATTGAAGCAAGATGGGCACGACCTCGTGGATGAACAACAGGTCCAAGCTATAATCCGATCTTTGCCAGATGAGGATTGGCAGTTGATGAAGGTCAACTTGTGTCATAATCCTTAGATCAAAACGTTTGATGATATAGCCCGCCACCTTTTACTTGAGGCCGGAGTAATGGCTCTCAAAAACCATTCCAAAGCATATGTTGCTTCTACTTCCTCCAAAAAAAGGGGAGAAAACAAAGGAAAAGGGAAATGGTTTGGTAAAGGTGGAAAGAACAAGGGCGGATATGGCAAAGGTAAAGGAGGTGGAAACGGTCCCAATTTGAATAAGTTTAAAAGGAAAAGAGACGTTTCTAAGCTCAAATGCTTCAATTGTGGAAAGAAGGGGCACTTTGCAAAAGATTGAAAAAGTCCTTCTAAGGTACATATACCTACTACTTCTACAGATGTATATGTTGCATCTTGTTCTTTGCTATCTGAAAGAAATTCTTTGTGGATTGTAGACTCAGGAGCAACGGACCACATAGTCCGAGACAAGTCTTGATTCATGGCTTACAGGAAACTTCCAAGAGGTGCAAAGTGTGTCTCAGTGGGAAATAATTCTGTAATAGATGTAGTAGGAATAGGGACATGTAAAGTCTCAGTATGTAATGGATCGTTATATCTTATTGATACATTATATGTACCAAATATTTGTAGAAATTTGATTTCTATAAGTAGTTTATTGAAGTATAAATATAGCTTGTCTTTTTTGGATGATAGTGTGACTATCTTCAAAGATAATCAAGTTGTGTGTGAATGTTTAGTAAATAATGTCTTGTATGAACTTAGACCGAGTAGCCACACTAATGCTTCATCTAGTTGCCATGTGACCGAGGTCACAAGTGAAATGACTTGGCATGAGAGACTTGGACATGTGGGTCAAGATAGGATGAATAAGTTAGCCAAAAATGGCTTGCTTGGATCCTTGACCAAAGTTGTCTTGCCAAGTTGCCAAGCATGCCTTGAAGGAAAGGAAACGAGAAAGCCTTTTGGACGCGGAACTAGAAGAGAAGAAGCATTAGATTTAGTTCATTCTGACTTGTGTGGACCTATGAGAGTGACATCTATAAATGGTTATAGATATTTCATTACATTTACTGATGATTATACTCGATTCACACATGTTTTCTTACTCAAGAACAAAGCTAAGGTTTTGTCGTACTTTTCGAAGTATGTACATTGAAAGCCTGGTTCCTTTACGGGACTGGGCTTCCAGATGCTTGAGTGGTGAGGAAATGACCAGAATGATGATGTTGAGCTGCAGAGTAATCTGCGAGATGTAAAAAGGAATACTCAAGAGCAGAAAGAGGAGTGGAGGTGTGTAGATAGGGTGTACCTTTCCCAAGCCGTCCTTTTATAGGAGGCGTTGAGGTGTGGTTGTCCCATGATTGGAGTGGTGGAGTGCTCCCCACGTTCCAGTAGTGGAAGAGTGGAGATGTATTGGAGAATGTGGGTAGGTCGTGGAGCGACCGTTCCCGGCTTCCTTCTCCCAGTCTTTCATGTTACTAAGTGATTGATGGCGAAGCCCTGGGAATGCGATGGTCCTATCTGGCGAGACCAGGAAATGCGAACCCGCGAGGTCCTGGCGAGGCCAGCAGGCGCGAAGCTCCCTTGACAATGCCTTTGCGCGATATGGTGGGATCGCGGTGTGTTTCCTTGTTTCCTATTGAAGATGACGCGAGTGGCGATGGCGTGAGGGGCATTCGCTTGGGTAGTGTACCAAGGTGCCTACTCCTAGAGGCGAAATATGGGCAGGTTACGTACTCGCGTTTTGGCCCAAAAGTCGACTGTTGGGCAACAGTCACTTTGACGGTAAGTTGACCATTTCCTCCCGTTAGTGATATCAACCACGTGGCTTGTTGGGGTTGGCTCCCCGTCTGTGGTGACGTTTCGGCTTTGTTAGGGTTGGGCCTATAAATAGCCGGTTTTGTTCATGGATCACACTTCCGCATTCTCGTTTCTCTGCTTGAATATTCCATGTTTTGCATTTCGTTGCTTCTCTCATTTCCTTGTTTGAATCTGAGATTCGTGGTCTGTGTTTGATCTTCTGTCGTCTTTCTGCTGCTCTTGCTTTGGCCTGCCCTTGTCCTCGTAATTTCAGGTGAGAAACCGCTCTCTTGTTTCTTGTACGCAAGGTGTTTGATAAAATTTCTGACAGCCAATCTGACAGTCTGCTCGCCTTCTCAGGCCTTCTTTACTTACATTGCTGCCATGGCTGCCAAGGGAATTGCTCGTCCAGTTGTCCCTGTCGTGGACAAGACCGCCGTGAAGCTTGATAGGCTTCACCAGGACCTTGAGAAGGCTTTCTTTCCCATTGAGGCCGTGCCGGTGTACACAGCGCGGACTGGGCTTTGCAAGGCGTTGAAGCTCCCACGGACGTCGGAGAATCTGGAGAGCGCCGCTCTGTGCCTCTATACTGCCCAGATGTCCTCTGGGTTGAGGTTCCCTTTGCCTCCCCTTGTCCAGGAGTTGTGTACTTTGTGGAGGCTCCCACCGTCGCAGCTCGGGCCTAACACCTTTATCCACATCGCCGACTTTCTTGTGGTGTGCCGGTTGGCTGGGGTGGAGCCATTCGCGGATGTCTTCTTGCGGTTCTAATAACTAGACCTACGAACAGGGGGAAACGTTTTCATGTTACCCCACTTAGTGTTGGGGGAAACAATTCTGTGTCTTTTGGTATTCCTCTGAAATCCCATCATGACTGGCATGGTAGTTCTTTTTCGTTTGCAGGGAAGAGTCCTGGGGGTTCCTAGTGGCGAGGACTTCGGAGGCTATGCATAGCGTGGCTCCCAAGCCTGTTTTGCACGCAGATGGGCGACGGTGGCGTGAATACGTTCATCTTCTGTGATGGCCGGACGACGTGTTGGCCACGAGGTCCTGCGATGACCTTTTCCCCTTTTCTCTCGCGCAGCTGGATGAGGTGGCCTTTAGGTGGGCTGGCGTCGATCTTGGTTATCCGATAGATCCCAAGGTGCCCCCACCTTATGAACGATGGGCACCCGCGCATCGCGGTGAGGTGGTGGACGCACTTCGTGCTGCCCTCGCAGGTCCCAGAGGTATGCACTGAGTAGTCTTCCCTTTGTTTCTCATTTGTGTGCTGACCTTCATGTTTCCAGATGTTCCCGCTCGTCCCGAAGAGGAGAGAGGAAAAAGGGGATCTATGCGCGCTGCGGTGCAAATTCACCTTACCAGTGCGTATAGGCAAAATGCTTCTCCTGCTGCGGAGAAGGTTTTGGGTGTTATTGAGCCTTTACGGAGAAAGAGGCCAGCCTGCGGCGTAGGTGTTCCGCTTCTAGGCGAGGCGAAGAGGAAGAAAGTGTCCGGTGACACGGCGCAGCTCCTCGTGAGGTAGACCAGGCCACTTCGCGGGGGCTGTCTAGGAGAACTTTCTAACGTGGAGGAAACGGACAAGGAGGGCTTCAAGGTGTTCCCGGGAAAGAGGGGGTTCGCGAGACTTTAGTAATGGAGGCTGTTGGGCCCTCTGCGAAGGCGGCAACACCGGCTGAAGATGCGAGAATGGACGCCTTTGTTTCGGGTTCTTTGGCGAGTCCTCCCGGGCGGGCGGTGAAGTCCCCAGAGAGTCTTTGTCTGTCTACCCTTCTCGTGTTCCGACTTGCTCCCGGTTGGAGGTTCCCCTCAAGGCAAATGCGCCTTCCCGGTCGGAGGTCGCTCCTCAAATGAGGCTTCTCCTCGGGTGGGGGATTCCTTCCAAAGAAGGTAATCTCAGCCGACGATCTCTTGCTGGCCATGAGAAGGAAATCCAAGTCTGCGGCGAAGGCCAGCGGTTCTACTAGGGGCCAGGTCTCGGCCGGCCCGGCGGGTAGAGGCGCGTCGAGCTGGAGGATACTCAGGCGGAGATAAGGGGAGATGCTAGGGATGCTTTCCCAACAAGCAGCCAGACTTCCCAGAGGGAAAGGGCTCCAGAGGGGTACCCCCAGCGTTCAGCAGTCTTGCTAACGACGCCCGGTGGCGAAGGAGATTCTGGGAAGAAGAGCGCTTGGGATGTAGTCCGCACTCCCTGCGAACCGTCCGGGAGTGGCGCTTGGGTGAAGCCGCAGTGCAAGCCACCTACTGGCGAGGCCATCCTTGCCCTGGATCAGGGCCCTTCGCCAGGTGAGTTCCTTTCCTCTTCTGTTTGTGTTCGAGCTTTCCTGTTGTGCTTAGAAGTCGTTTAATGTAAGGGTGGAGTATTCTAACTCGCCATGCAGCATTCGCCAAAGTGTGGTGGACTTGGGCGGCGATGACTATCTTTGGAGGAGACCGGGGTTTGGTCGCACTTTCTTGAGGGGAAGCGTGTTGCTGCCCAGAAGACCCCAAATGGTCTGAGGACCCTGTTGCGCTGAAATCCTTGAGGGAGGACCTCAGGGCGAAGGTCTATAAGGAGGAGGGCATGCCCCTGGAAGGGGCTTGGGACCCTGTCTTTCTCCTAAACAACAAGTCCTCCCTGTTGTTGGGGGGAGAGCGCGCGCTGCTGTCTTGCCTAGAAGGGCTTCGCACCCCTTCAACAGGGAACTGATTGATCGAAGCCTGGACTCCCCAGTCGAGTTCATAAAGGAGGCTGCCAAGCACAACCTTCAGGTAAGGCATCTCCTTTGCTTTCTGTTTTTTGTTCCCTAATTTATGTACTGACCCATCTTGTTGCAGGCTGCCATCAATGAGTACACTGGTCTTAGCCAATGGCACAAGTTCCTGAGCTACGCGAATGCGAGGGACAGTGCCCAGGTCAGTGAGATCGCTCGCCTGAGAAAGGAGGTGGAAGCTGCCCAAGCTGCCAAGGCTGAGGCTGAGAAGACCAACAAGAGGGTGGCTGAGTTGGAGACACAGTGTGCTGCCCTCACTGGGGAGAAGGAGGAGTCTCGTGCAGGGCATTTGCAAAGGACACTCTTGGAGAAGCTCTAGTTTGGTGTCCCGCCTGCAAGGCGGATCTCGCGAAGAAGGAAGACAAGCTTGCGAGGAAGAAGGCCGAAGTTGTTGTTTTGAAGACGGCGCTTTCTTATGCGAAATCGAAAGCAGAGACTACTTTGAAGGACGCCTTTGGGATAAACTTGCGGACGCAGAGCTTGGTAAGCTGGGCGTCGCGAACCAGCATGCTGGCCTGTTTTGGACCTCATGCGCGCGATGCGGGAAGTCTTGGCGCTTGAGCGAGACCTTGGGCTGAGGTAGTACCACAGAGGATCCCGCATGAGCTGACTTACACGGCGAAAATCCATGAGAGATGGCCGCGGCTGAGGAGAAGGTTAATGAGCTCAAGACCCGGGGTGAAGTCGCGGCGTAAGGGTATGGGAAGGTTGGCTGCGATGCCGCTTTCAACTAGAGCAGTGCACCACAGGTTGGACACAGACGCCTTGGATGCCTGCAAGGCCGATGACCCGAGGCGAGTACTTTGCTCGACCGGGGTGAGCGAGGAAGAAGATGGGTGCTGGGTGGCACGCCTTGTTAGATTAGGAAGGGGTTTAGGTCATGTGTTTGACCCCCCTTAGTTAGGCTGACCCTTGGGTCGTAGCAATTTTGCACCTGTAAAGAGTATACAGTTATAACATTAAAAATGAGTAAATCAGTTTACCTTGACCGTCTGCGTTCTTCCTTTTTTTCGCAATAGCTTTGTGGGGTACCATAGCAGTTTGCTAGGCTAAGTCATCGTACACCTGTTGGGACTCGCTTCGCGGGGTCCCAAAGGTTAGAGGGATTGCTTGTGGCTCTCGTGGGCGAATCCATCAAGGACCTCAATGTGAAGGTTGATTTCCAGCATGGGGATCTGTTCGGGTTCGCATCGCGTGGCCCCAAAGATCAGTTGAGGGATTGTAGTTCACGTGGGCGAGACCATCAAAGACCTCTGCAAAGTTGTTTCAAGCTTGGGGATCTGTTGGGATTCGCATCGTGGGGTCCCAAAGATTTCCCTCAAGGTTCGCGTTAGCGATGCCCTTGGGTAGTGTACGCATGTGTGCGTGTATGGGCGACGACAATGTCGATGCCGTTGCCTTAATAGGTTAGGCTTTTAGCCGTTCTAACCGGTCGGGTGCGTAAGACGTTTGGGCGATCGTTGGTGAGTTTATTCAGCAGTAGTGTTAAGAAGTGGAGAAATATTTCATTCATTCAAGCCATGGGGTCGCCATGATTTACACATAGTATGGACGGAGGTCGCGCATGGATGTTGCGTGGGAGATGTTTCTATTACGGTCACCCGAGCGGGTTGCGGCCGGGTGACCCGGGCTCGGTTTTGGCCTGCGAGTCACGTTTTTCGGCGTTCAGGCGGCTCCCGAGCCCTATCTGAGTATCATTTTGGCGAAGCCTTCCGTATTTGAGGTCGTGTGGGTCCCCCGGACGTTTCCGCCGAAAATATTTTTTTCTGGCGCCAGGGGGTTGTCGGGGTCGTCTCGGGATGTACAGCGGGCTCGGTAGCGCTCTCGAGACCTCAGTTTGGGAAGCCGTTTGTAGTTTTGGAGTCGTGGAGCGTCCGGAGGTGGTTGTGGAGTTTAATATTTGGGGTGGGACGTTCGATTCGGGCGACTCCCGGGGCTCGGGACGGGAATCCCGGGGCTCGGGATGGAAATTTTCTGACGGCTTTGGGGTAAGTTGTGTTATAATTTAAGATGGAATTTATGGGTATTTTTATAGAATTTTGGAGTGACGGAATTTCGGTTGGGGTTGACACGCTCGCACGTCGGGTTTTGGTTCGGGTTCAGCGAGCTCGGTAGGACACTCCGGAATGGTAAATGAACTTTTGAAATATGTTTTATGAATGTTATAATATTCTGAGGGTTGTGTCCAAGTTTCGTTAATTTTGGAATTCGGTAAATATTTTTGGGCCAAAAATATTGGAACTTTCGGAAAAATTGGGAGTTAATTTGCAATTGGGTGCAAAATTAATAAAAATCAGCATGGGCAGCAGCAGATTTGTTCGGCAGCAACTTGGGAGACATAAGGGACACTTGGCTATTTTTCATTTAAGTGTAGAAGCATGGGTTAAAGAGAAGGAAAAGATATATACTTGGCTATTATTTTCTTAAGTGAAATACATTTCATTTTATTTCTTTTCTTCTTCTTCTTCTTCTTCCTCTTGCTGCCGCCTCCATTGAAGAACTCACCTCCAAGCTTGAAGTTCTTCTTCTTAGTTGGAATCAAAGAGGAATTGGGTGCTTTGAGTGGTAAGTACCTCCCAAACTTCTCTTTACTCATTAGTTTTGAAGATTGGTGAAGAAAAGAGGAGTTTTTGCAAATGATGAGTTTGTTCTTAGCTATAAGCTAGGATGATTTTCTTCCTCCCATCTTTTAGTATGTTGTTCTTGGGTAGTAGGGGAGTGTTAATCAAGTGTTGGATTTTGGAAAACACACCTTGGGTGAAGAACCCTTTGTTGGCCGAATATTTGGAAAAAAATTCCAAAATGGTGTGTGTTTGTTATCTTGCTTCATGCTTCAAGTATGTTAATCCTAGCATGATTCTAAGCTTATGTATGGATTCAATTTGATGGAAAACAAGTTGAGTCAAAAACCCCCAAATGGCCGATTATGTAGGTTGATGATCATTGTGGATTTTGTTGTTTTGGATGCAATTGGATAGCATTCTTGGTTTAGAAGTGAAATTGGTGATTAGTATGATTAATTGGAAGTTTGAATGGATTGATTTGGAAGTTAGATAAAAATTGGCAAAGAAGCCGAATTTTTGGATAATTCTTTTTCCATGTTGGGGTTTGATTTTGGTTGGATTGGATGCTAAGATGGTATTGGGGTTGAATTTAGGAGTGGTTAGAAGTTTGAAACGTTGATTTCGGGTAAGAATTGGAAAAGTTGCATTTATGCGGATTTATCGGAAAATGTCGGGTAATGAAGGGTTTTAAGGTTGGATTTAATCAGTTCTGCTTGTTGGATTGTGTTTGACAATGTATAATTTTGCATTGCCTAAGTTGGTTATGAATTCTGATGTTTATGTGGGAATCTGGAATTTTACGGAAATTCTGCCGATTTTCGGTTTTGGGGGTCCGGGGTGTAGTTTAGTAGAGTGGTTGGTAAGGTTGCTAATTTAGCTTGAATTGACAGATTCTGAGGTCCGGAAGTTAGAAAAAGAGAGGTTTTCGGGTTTCGGGTCGTGGTTTGGAAATCATCCAGAACCGGTCAAATACTCTGGAATTGTGAGGTAAGGGTTTGGTTCTGATATTTTTGGTAAGATAGGTGGATGTATAGTTTCACTTTACATTATAAGTATTTCAGTATTATATGCCTAGGGCATATTCATAGTCTGTAGGTGTATGTGTTGTTGCAATTACATTTTGCAGGTATTTGGAAATTTACGCTTTAAGGTACGTTACGTAATTTGTAGGAGTATGCCTTATGGCATACTGCATGCATTAACCCTACGACAGTTGTGGGTTCGCTACCCCACTGGTGCACCATGCTTCGTAATAGCTTCGGCTTCGACTCCCTTAGAGGAGGCTGTCGTTACGATTTGTTATAAGGGTTTATGGCGATTTAGTATCGCATATTTTTGAGATTACGATCTGTTTTATTACATGCACGATATTACTGTTTTACATCGTATATATTACGTATATTATTATCTTTCTGTTTTGCAGGGTTACATATGTTTATCTTACCCCAAATCCCTTACGGGTCCTTTCGAGGACTCACCCTTTTTGGGTTACATTTTTGGGTTTGAGTGGGCACAGTAAGCGGCCCAGTGGGGTAGGTTTCCATGAGGCTTACGCCTTGGTTGTGTTGAGCGACGGCCGCACCTTGCGAGCTGGGATTTTGTCTACTTGGTCTGAATCCCGCGAGGTATTTTGATGTTTAGGCCTAGGGTTGGCTCTGTAGTTGCATGTGCATACTTTACAGTTTCTTTGTGATGATTGTATATTTGTATATACTTATATATTACATTACGTGCATGCTCTGAGCGCTTGGCGCTTGCTAGACACTTTAGGTTCTGTGAACTCTGTATGTATCTATGTTTTGGTGCGTAAGCACTCGTCCACGGAGGGCGGGGCTTACTCTGTTGCTAATGCATGAATTGTATGTTTGGATTTTATTTTTGGTTATATGTACGAAATTTTTGTTAGGTTGCTTCCATAATCCTTTCGCTCTTTGGGTCCGCTACGCGCGGCGGGTCTCGATGGACCTGCCATTCCTATTCATTCCGGCTTCCGCTTCCGGCGTCCCGGCGCCCCCGCCTCCGCAACCGGGCTCGGGTGGCGTGCGGTGACAAGTTGGTATCAGAGCCAGTAAGTGACCATATTGGTCGTCAGTGGTGACTTGAAGTGACAACTATTGTTGTACATTTTATTTTAGAATGGTTTGGTACGGAGATTGGCCACCTCCTTACTCGAACCACTTCAAAATAAAATTGTGGAGCAAAGTTTGGTCCTTCAAGTTATCACAGTGGTTGCAGCATGGAATCCAGAATTTCGGGACTTTGGTAAAAGTATTACAAGTAAAGGATTGTGGAAAAGTTTCAGGTACGTAAAATTGTGTGTTAGGAAAAGATTTGGTGAAATAAGCATGAATTGCTTCTGTGATTCTGTGAAATGCATGATTTTATCATTTTGCGAAATAACTTCTGAGTCAAGTACTGCATTGCACTACAGAGCCTTAGAATACTGCTGCTAGCTTCTGTAGGGATTAGGAGTTACCGATTTGTCTGGACTCTGTTTGGTCTGAAATGTCTCAGGTTTGGTTAACACGCGTGGACAGCGTGTTTTGGTACCGGAGGCGGGGCGAGATCCCACACCTCCGTGGAATAGGATACGGGTTCAGCGTAACCCAGGGTCTGAACAACCACACTCACCGCCCCGAGGTTTAGCGGTCGTAGGGACCCCTCTCTGATTTGGTATTACCCGCCAGCTTAGCTGGTTCAAGGCGGCAGTAGGCAAGGGAAGATCTGATTATGCCATAATAAGGGCATTTTGATCAGGTGGTGATAGCGAGACTTTAGCCACTGCTCACCACAACTTTGGGATTCGTAAGTGAGTGACTCTGACGAGGATGGTCACTACGACACCTAGACTTCTCGTCGGTTCTAGTAACGAGATGCGGGCACCCGAGGTCGGACTTACGGAGAGGTTTCAGTTTGAACTTCCCCGAGGTTCAATGACCGAGAAGGGCACAGGGTAGTAGAGATTTAGTTTGCAGTTGACAAACTCCCGGGAGGCTACATTTTCCACCGGCGGTGCATGTAGCCAGGATCTGCGTCGATAGTTCGATGAGCTTCATCGGGAGGCAGGATTGTCGGAGAGTTTGAGTGAGAGTTTGACCGGCTGGTTTACTAAGTACCGTAGTATCAAGGTATGGAAGAGGAGAAGACCAAGAGGTTTATTTTGTCATTGCGCCCGAGTAGTGGGTTTTGAGACCTTTAGACATTACTTTGTTTGGGAAGCGGTTATTAAGGCTCAACTCCTCGGCGGGAGGATGTTGAGAGTCGCCTTACCTCGGCCCGAGAGGTCGGGGAGTACGAGGGGTTCCATACAGGCGGGGACCCCGGCAGATTTCTGGATGGCCGAACAGGCACAGGCGGTTTAGTAGAGGTAGAGAGGAGCACCACCGGTACGATCTTGTCCGATTTGCGGTAAGTATCACCCTGGTTGACTTAGTTACGGGCGGGAGGGCCGATGTTTACGTTGCGGTTCTGACACTCACTGGATACGGGATTGCCCTCTTACTGTAGGGCAGGGTTTTGGTAGTCTTCAGCGTCCATAGTCTCGAGCACAGCCCAACGCGCCGCGGCGTGGGTTTCGCGGGGTGGCCCGAGACCTCGGCGGCGGCAGCGGCTTCAGCCATCCCTCCACCGCAGCAGCTCGAGCAGACAAGTTTTCCATTTGGTGAGGAGGCCCTAGTTATCGGGGAGGACCTAGTCGGCGGTCAGTACCGGCCAGGGAGGCTCGAGTTAGCAGGGAGTTCTGCAGGGTACTTTATTCCTGATTGAGATACCGGTTCATGCAGTATTGGATACAGGAACATTTATTTCCATTGTAACACCGAAATGTGTTACATCTCTGTATCTATCTGTTAGTACCTTGCCTCAAACGTATTTAGTAAAAACTGCTGGGAGTCAGTTTCTGTTTTCTAATGAGATGGTTCGGGGTTGTACGACATCTGTAGGCGGACATCAGATAGTATCAGATTTATTGGTTTTAGACACGCGAACTATGATGTTATTCTTGGGATGGGCTGGCTATCCAAGAATTCTGTGCACATTGGTTGTGCAACCCGTACCATTATGGTTTACGGAGAGGTACTACCTCTCACGACTCGGCTGGTTTGACTATCGCATAACACGATGAGAGTTACAGATTATGGATCAGTGTCGATAGTTGGTGTAGGGGAATGCTATGATCTGAATGAAGCGGATACTAGGTTGAAGTTGGATGGTTTACCGTTGGTTCGAGATTTTCGCAGTATTTTCGGAGGAGTTGCCGGATTACCACAAGAGCGGGAAATTGTGTTTGAGATCCACTTGCGGTCGGGTCTTTGCTCCGATATCTATTCCTCCTTATCGGATGCCTATTTACGAGATGCGGGAGTAGAAGAAGCAATTGGAGGAATTACAACAAAGAGTTTCGTCCGACCGAGCACTTCGCCGTGGGGTGCTCGGTTACATTTGTTAAGAAGAATGATGGGACACTCGACTTTGTATTGATTACAGACGGTTGAATGCTCTTATTGGGAAGAATAAGTATCCGTTACGAGGATTAACGATCTTTTTGATCAACTTGAGGGGTTCGAGAGTTTTCTCAAAGATTAATCTCCGATCTGGGTATTTTCAGCTTAGGGTGAAGGAAGAGGACATACCTAAGACGCTTTCCGCACCCGATTTGGACACTTTGAGTTTACGGTCATGCCATTCGGGCTGACCAATGCTCCGGCGGCATTCATGGATCGATGCATCGGGTGTTCCGACCGTACTTGGACTCATTTCGGTGATTTTTATTGATGATATTCTGGTATATTTTTGGTATGAGGATTCGCATCGGGATCATCTGAGGATAGTTCTGGAGACACTTTGGGAAGATGAGCTTTATGCTAAATTCTCAAAGTGTGAGTTCTTGATTCGGGAAGTCACCTTTAGGACACATTATATCCCGAGCATGGTCTTGCAGGATCCAGAGAAGGTGAGGGCAGTTCGGGATTGGAAACAACCTACCACGGTGCGACGAGATCAAGAGCTTCACGGGATTAGCGAGGATATTATCGGAGGTTCGTACAGGGTTTTCTATTCGGCATCTCCGCTCACGCGATTGACCAAGAAGGGTCAGCCGTTTATCTGGTCCGATAGATGTGAGCAGAATTTTCGAGTTGAAGCGGCGGTTGACTAACGCTCCGATTCGACTCTTCCAGATCCGAGCTTACCGTATGTGATTTATACGGATGCTTCCACATCCGGTTTGGGGTGTGTTGATGCGAATCGTAATGTGATAGCTTATGGGTCGAGGCAGCTGCGACCGCATGAGCTGAACTATCCAACACACGATCTGGAATTGGCTATAATGATTTATGCGCTGAAACAATGGAGGCATTATCTGTTTGGTAACTAATTTCAGATTCTTACCGACCATTAGAGTCTGAAATTTCTGTTTTCTCAGAAGGTGCTTAACATGAGGCAGCGCAGATGGCTAGAATACATTTTTGACTTCGATTGTAGTATCGAGTACATCTCTGGCAAGGGCAACACGGTTGCCGATGCACTGAGCAGGAAGTATACCGGGTTGGTTAAGGGAGGAAATGTTGGGGATCGATCCGAGGAGAGAGATTCAACTTGCCTTTGGCACAGGTGGCAGCTCTGGGAGCGTGCTCAGGGGTATACGCTTACCATACATTCTGAGTGGCTTGACAGGATGCGCGAAGCGCAAGGTAGAGATCTGGTGTTGAAGAAGTTATCTGGGGAAGATAAGGGTTTATTTGTTACCGACATTTCAGTATAGGCAAGGATTGCTATACTTCCGAGACCGCCTTTATGTACCAGAGGATCAGGAGTTCTGGAATGAGATTTTAGAGGAGGCACACCCGAGCAGTTTGAGCATCAGAAACTGGCAGAGACACTGCAGACTTTGCCCATTCCAGTCTGGAAGTGGGGTAATGTTACTATGGACTTTCTGACTGCACTGCCCCTGACACAGTCTCGCCATGATGTTATCTGGGTTATTGTGGATCGGTTGATAAAGTGCGCACACTTTCTGCCTATTCGGGTCACAGATCCTCTGGAGAAGCTTGCCGGCTTTACATCAGGAAGATTGTACGTTTACATGGAGTACCAGACTCCATTGAATCTGACCATGATCCGCGTTTTACAGCAGTTACGGATTGTTTTTCATGAAGCATTGGGCACGTGATTCCATCGAATACTGACTTATCACCCACGACGGACGGGCGGTCGGAGCGGGTGATTACGATATCGGAGGGTATGTTGCGAATCTGTATTTTGGATTTTGGAGGAGTTTGGGACTAGTAGTTGCTTTGATAGAGTTCTCGTACAACAACAGCTTCCAGACTACGATTGGCATGACACCATTTGAGGCGTTGTACGGGAGGAGGTGTTTGACACCATACTGTTGGACAGATGCATCGGATGGGGTTGGTGGGACCCGCGCTTTTGTGGAGACTCCGGCGAAGATCAGATTATTAGAGGCGCGGGTTAAAACCGCGCACGACTGCACCACTGCTTATACGAACCGTCGCCGTAGGGTTTTGGAATCTGAGTTTGGTGGCAGAATTTGACTGGAGGTAGCACCGATCAGAGGGACAGTAAGATTTGGTAGGCGGGGCAAGTTACCCCGAATTTTATCGGTTCTCATGAGTTTCTAGAATAAGTTGTTAGGTTGATCTTTCCCCCAATTCTTTGTTTTACGTGATGTCTTCCGGGATAGCCTGTTGAGGATTGGTTAGACTTAGGTCCAGTCTTATGCAGGGTTGTCTGGTAGAAATACCGGCAACTGACTCGGGGTGCAATAAGATGCACCCGGAGGGTGGGACGCCGTGAGGCTCTGTATGGTAGTCTAAACTACCACTCCCGCCGCACCAGTACGGTGGTCCGATTGTTCTGGGTTAGAGGAATGTTTATATTTTCTGGTTGGTAGCGACACCTGTCTGGTTGGTTCAGGCTACTCTTGGAGGACCAAGAGTTCTAAGGGGGGGAGAATGTTACGGTCACCCCGAGCGGGTTGCGACCGGGTGACCCGGGGCTCCGGTTTTGGCCTGCGGGTCACGTTTTTCGGCGTTCAGACGGCTCCCGAGCCCTATCCGAGTATCATTTTGGCGAACCCTTCCGTATTTGAGGTCGTGTGGGTCCCCCGGACGTTTCCGCCGAAAATATTTTTCTGCCGCCGGGGGGTTGTCGGGTCGTCTCGGGATGTACAGCGGGCTCGGTAGCACTCTCGAGATTTCAGTTTGGGAAGCCGTTTGCAGTTTTGGAGTCGTGGAGACGTCCGGAGGTGGTTGTGGAGTTTAATATTTGGGGCGGGACGTTCGATTCCGGGCGACTCCGGGGCTCGGGATGGAAATTTTCGGGCTTTGGGGTAAGTTGTGTTATAATTTAAGATGGAATTTATGGGTATTTTTATAGAATTTTGGAGTGACGGAATTTCGGTTGGGGTTGACACGCTCGCACGTCGGGTTTTGGTTCGGGTTCAGCGAGCTCGGTAGGACACTCCGGAATGGTAAATGAACTTTTGAAATATGTTTTATGAATGTTATAATATTCTGAGGGTTGTGTCCAAGTTTCGTTAATTTTGGAATTCGGTAAATATTTTTTGGCAAAAAAGAATTGGAACTTTCGAAAAAATTGGGAGTTAATTTGCAATTGGGTGCAAAATTAATAAAAATCAGCATGGGCAGCAGCTCCTTTGTTCGGCAGCAACTTGGGAGACATAAGGGACACTTGGCTATTTTTCATTTAAGTGTAGAAGCATGGGTTAAAGAGAAGGAAAAGATATATACTTGGCTATTATTTTCTTAAGTGAAATACATTTCATTTTATTTCTTTTCTTCTTCTTCTTCTTCTTCTTCTTCTGCCGCCTCCATTGAAGAACTCACCTCCAAGCTTGAAGTTCTTCTTCTTAGTTGGAATCAAATAGAAATTGGGTGCTTTGAGTGGTAAGTACCTCCCTAACTCCTCTTTTCTCATTAGTTTTGAAGATTAGTGAAGAAAGAGGAGTTTTTGCAAATGATGAGTTTGTTCTTAGCTATATGCTAGGATGATTTTCGTCCTCCCATCTTTTATTATGTTGTTCTTGTGTAGTAGGTGAGTGTTAATCAAGTGTTGGATTTTGGAAATCACACATTGGGTGAAGAACCCTTTGTTGGCCGAATATTTGGAAAAAAATTCCAAAATGGTGTGTGTTTGTTATCTTGCTTCATGCTTCAAGTATGTTAATCCTAGCATGATTCTAAGCTTATGTATGGATTCAATTTGATGGAAAACAAGTTGAGTCAAAAACCCCCAAATGGCCGATTATGTAGGTTGATGATCATTGTGGATTTTGTTGTTTTGGATGCAATTGGATAGCATTCTTGGTTTAGAAGTGAAATTGGTGATTAGTATGATTAATTGGAAGTTTGAATGGATTGATTTGGAAGTTAGATAAAAATTGGCAAAGAAGCCGAATTTTTGGATAATTCTTTTTCCATGTTGGGGTTTGATTTTGGTTGGATTGGATGCTAAGATGGTATTGGGGTTGAATTTAGGAGTGGTTAGAAGTTTGAAAGCGTTGATTTCGGGTAAGAATTGGAAAAGTTGCATTTATGCGGATTTATCGGAAAATGTCGGGTAATGAAGGGTTTTAAGGTTGGATTTAATCAGTTCTGCTTGTTGGATTGTGTTTGACAATGTATAATTTTGCATTGCCTAAGTTGGTTCTGAATTCTGATGTTTCTGTGGGAATCTGAAATTTTACGGAAATTTTGCCGGATTTTCGGTTTTGGGGTCGGGGTGTAGTTTAGTAGAGTGGTTGGTAAGGTTGCTAATTTAGCTTGAATTGACAGATTCTGAGGTCGGAAGTTAGAAAAGAGAGGTTTTCGGGTTTGGGGCGTGGTTTAGGAATCGTCGAGAATCGGTCAAATACTGGAATTGTGAGGTAAGGGTTTGGTTACGCTATTTTTGGTAAGATAGGTGTATGTTTAGTTTCACTTTACATTACGCAAGTATTTCGGTATTATATGCCTAGGGCATATTACGTGAATCTGTAGGTGTATGTGTTGTTGCAATTCTATTTTGCCTATTTGGAAATTTACGCTTAAAGGTACGTTCTGTAAAGTGTAGGAGTATGCCTTATGGCATACTCTGTCTGTAACCCTACGACAGTTGTGGGTTCGCTACCCCATCTGGTGCACCATGCTTCTGAAATAGCTTCGGCTTCTGACTCCCTTAGAGGAGGTCGCTCGTTACGATTTGTTATAAGGGTTTATGGCGATTTAGTATCGCATATTTTCGGGATTCCGATCTGTTTTCTCGTACATGCACGATATTCATTTTTACGCCATTATATGCATATATTATTATCTTTCTGTTTTGCGAGGTTACATATGCTTATCTTACCCCAAATCCCTTACGGGTCCTTTCGAGGACTCACCCTTTTTGGGTTACATGTTTTTGGGTTTCGAGTAGACCTGGTAAGCAGCCGGTGGGGTAGGTTTCCGTGAGGCTTACCTTGGTTGTGTTGAGCAGCGCTGCACCTTGCGAGCTGGGATTTTGTCTACTTGGTCTGAATCCCGCGCAAGGTATTTTGATGTTTAGGCCTAGGGTTGGCTCTGTAGTTGCATGTGCATACTTTACAGTTTCTTTGTGATGATTGTATATTTGTATATACTTATATATTCTTACGTGCATGTTCGAGCGCTTGGCGCTTGCTAGACACTTTAGGTTACGTGAACTCTGTATGTATCTATGTTTTGGTGCGTAAGCACTCGTCCACGGAGGGCGGGGCGTACTCTGTTGCTCATGCATGAATTGTATGTTTGGATGTTATTTTTAGTTATATGCACGAAAGTTTTGTTAGGTTGCTTCCACACTTGTTTCGCTCATCGGGTCCGCTACGCGCGGCGGGTCTCGATGGACTGCCTTTTACGTATCATTCCGGTTTCCGCTTAGGCGTCCGGCGCCCCGCCTCCGCAACCGGGCTCGGGTGGCGTGCGGTGACATTTCCCATCCCGATCCTACAACTCATGACGCCCGGGTGAACTTGTTTGTGGATGATGTAAGGACCACCCGGTTGGGTCGCAGGATGCCATGTTTGGGGTCGCGGCCGGTGAGGATCGATACGAGTAGCGCGAGGCCTCTGGTTGGGTGCATTGGGCTTGAGTCATGTTGCAAGTTGAGATGTTGTTTGAGAGCGAACAGGTGGAGCGTGCTCCTTCACGCGATTCTTGAGCAGTCTAGTTTGGCACGAAGTCCTCGAGTGTTAGCCTCATCGTTGAAGTTGATCATCCTTATTGTTGGGAAGTCCGCCTCGTGGGGAGGAGTGCATCGATGCCATAGACCGGGGAGAATGGTGTCTCCCCGTTGGCGTTCTCTTTGTCGTTTTGTAGTCCCATGGGGCCAGGGAGGGCTCCTTGGCGGTGAGGCAACGTTGAAGTGGCGAGGAGAATCCGCGATGCCACAGCAGCCCGTTTACGAGGACGAATCTCATCACTCGAGTGCGAGTGCGTGGATCTGTGGCCATCCCCTTGAGTTCGGCGATGATGGGAGTTCGCTAGTCGTCCGGATCAGTTACTTCGAGTGAGCCAATGTCTACAGCTCAGTCTATAGATGGTCGAGCCAGGGTCTCCAATGTCGAAGGTGTTTTCCCTTTGGAGAGCATATCCGCAATGGTGTTCTCAGAGCGAGGGATATGAATGAAGACCGCCTCTTCGAAGTTCGTCCGTAGTGAATTGACAAGCTTCAGGTATTTGATCAGAGTGGCATCCTTGCAGTCTGAACACCCCTGTACTTGGTGTATCACCAGTTGGGAGTCGTTGTGAATGTGTATTCGGCGAATACCCACTTTGATTGCCAATTTGAGGCCCCCAATGAGGGCTTCATATTCTGCAACGTTACTAGTCACAGGGAATTGAAAGGATACACGAAGAGCGCTTTCCATACCTAGGGCAAAGGAGGATACCTTGTCTCTGCTGATTGCAAGGTGTGGCTGGTGTAGTAGACCGGCCACTGTTTGTCACCTTCCTCCTTGATGAGGACTGATGCCACGTTGCTGCTCGTTGTGGAGATATATAGGACAAGGTCATCGCCAGGCCTGGGGCACTTGAGTGTGGGCTGCCCCTGCAAGTGCTGCTTGATAGTGTCGTATGCCTCCTAGCAGTTCTCAGTCCACTTGCAGGCTTTCTTCTTCCAGATTTGGTCAAAGAAGGGCTTGCAACGGTCGTTGAGTTTTGATATAAACCGTCCCAAGGCGACTAACCTCCTGTTGGCTGCTGGGACGTCTTTCGAGCCTCTTGGAGCCGAAGGCTGGCGATGGCTTCTAATTATTTTGGATTGACGCGAATCCCTCCTCTTGAGACCTGGTAACCAAGGAATTTCCCTTCACCAATGCCAAAGATGCACTTCTTTGGGTTCAGGCGCATGTTGTATGCGCGGAAGTTGGTGAAGGTCTCTTCAAGGTCCTCCAAGTGTTTTTAGGTGGCTTTGCTCTTTACCACTATGTCATTAACATAGGCTTCCAAGTTTCTCTCAATTTAGTCTGCGAATACCCTATTCACTAACCTTTAAAAAGTCGTCCATGCATTCCTCGAAGCCAAAAGGTATGCGAATGTAGTGGTAGATCGCTTCGCCGGTTGTGAAGGCGGTCTTCATGGCCTCATCGGGATCCATGAAGATCTGATGCTAGCCACCGTACGCATCAAGGAAAGAAAGCACCGGGTATCGCACGGTTGAGTCCACCAGTTGGTCTATGGGAGGTAAAGGGTATGGATCTTTAGGGCAGGCCTGTTGACCCCCATGTAGTCCACACATAGGTGCTATTCGCCATTTTCCTTGTCGGCCAAGCACAATGTTAGCGACCCACTCGAGTAATGAACTTCCTTAATTATATTAGCTTCAAGTAACTTCGCAACTCGGTGCGTACAAACTCTTTCTGTCAGGGCCATGCCCCTTGTTTTCTGTCTAAGCGGCCTAAAGCCGGGGAGTACATTGAGTTTGTGGGAGATAACGAAGGATCTACACAGGAGATCAGCTGGGCTCCACGCGAAGACGTCAATGTTGGCCTACGGGAGGTGGATGAGGGCTTCCTTGTCTTTCTCTCGAGAAGTCCTTCCCAATGCGGAACTTCTTCCCTGGGATATCTCGACCTCCTCAAAGTCACCGAGATAGGTCTCGGTCACTTCACCCTCTCGCACGGGCTCCTCAGTGGTTTCTTCCTCTTTGGCTCCATGCATTGAGGCAGGCTGAGAGGGCCAGCGAGCGCGTTAACGTGGTTGCCCTCGCCACATTCCGGTTGGCGTAGATGTAGGCATCGCCGGTGAGGTGCGAAACACCAATGTCGGGATGCGCACATCACAACGGATATGGAATTCGGTCTGTGGCGCGCCCAACAATGGCATTGTAAGGTGAAGGGAGGTCGAGGGCGATGAAGTCCACGAAGCTTGAATGACAGACCTGCCTGTTATCCTTGGTGGTGCCCACCATTATGAACGGGAGCGTGATGGCCCCCAAGGTTGGGATTTCCTCCCTTCCAATCCCAAAAGTCGCCCCCTTCACCGGTTTGATTTGGGACAGGGGTACCTTCGCCTCAACAAGTGTGTGCTTGTAAATGACGTTGGCATTAGGCCCCGTATCCATGTAGATCCGGCCAATGTCCCATCCAGCGATGCGAGCCGTGATGATGAGTGGAGTGCAGTGTGGGATTGCCACGAAGTCCCATCGCGGCAATGGATGAGATGGCTGGCTGTGTGGTCCAGGTGATAGATTTGTCTCATATAACAGCGCCTCGCAGCTGCACCTTCGAACTGGTTGATCACATTGATGTGACCCCGGCGGCGGAATCGATCAGCTCCCCGGGGGCTCTTGCACTGTGGTGATGCTGACCGCGATCCTCTCGGTCGCCTTCGCGCTGTACCCCACAGGGAACCCCTTCATGGGGAGGGGTTTCTAACAAGGAACTCAGTGAGTTTTCCTTGAGCTATCATATCTGCCAGCATGCGCTTAAGTTCCATGCATTCCTCATTGTCTTGGCCCTTGTCGCGATGGTAGCGGCAGTACTTGTTACTTGGCCTCGCAACGCCCTTGGGAAGTGGGCGAGGCCATTTAGGGATCTCCCTCCTTTGCTCCAGGGCGTGGAAGATGTTCGTACATGAGTCTCTTAGTGGGGGCAGGGTTGGATATGCCCTATCCCTGTTACCCCGTGGAGGTGGTTGTCTCCGCGGACCATGGCCCCTGGAATCCGGCACACTTGAGGATGGCCCCCTCGCGTCAGTCGTTGAGTTCTTGAGGTAGGGCCTGGTGACCTCCTCAGTGTGCATGAACCTAGTTGCCCTATCTAGGAACTGCTCCATGTTGCGAGGAGGGTTGGTGTGCACGTCGATGAAGAACAGGGAATCCCACTGGAGACCGTGTATTGTCGTTAGGAGACGAGTCTCCTCACCCAGGTTTGGAACCTGGACAGATTCTCCCTGGAAGCGTTGGATGTAATCCCTGAGGGATTCATCCTTCCTCTGTTGCACCTTCAGCAGGTGCCCCGCAGTTTTTGGCGGAGGCTTGGAGACGACGAAGTGGTTAGAGAAAACACGGGAGAGTTCCTCAAAGGAGTCGAATTGTTTACCGCGAAGGGTGGTGTACCAATTTGCGGCGGCTCCAGTGAGGGTAGAGCTAAAGGCCCTACAGAGAGTGCTGTCATCAGCCCTTGCGATCGCCATCGCAGAGATGTAGCGCTGAAGATGGATGTCAGGGTCTGAAAGACCGGCATAGGCGTCTAGCTTGGGTTGGCGGAAGAGCTCCGGCAACGGAGCCTCCAGGATCCTCTGGGTAAAAGGCAGGGTCTAGAGGTGATCCAGTCCCATGCTGGTGGAGTAGGGTGTGTTTGCCCTTGCTTCCCTCTTCTCTATTTGTTCCGGGCGCTGGTGATGGCGGCGGCGCGGTGGAGTGAGCCGAGTCGGTGGAACTCTGTTGCGGCGGAGGAAGGGGAGGTTCCTAGTGACTCAGTGACTGTTGAATGGTCTGGAAACCTCCTGCGGTCAGAACACCACACAGATTTTGTACGACAACCTCAGTAATTTCCTCAAGAATTGTGGGATCAAGACCGACAACCGCTGAGTTCTGAACGATGACGTTGTGCGGTGCCCCCACCACAGTGGCCGGTTGGTTGTGGTTCGTCGAGAGGGCAACACGTCCCGACCTTACGGCGGTATCTGCCCCCGCTGGTTGAACGATTTCTCTGGAGGGAGGGGCATTACGCTCACTATGGGATGAGCTTTCCCCGGTTGAGTGGTGACGCTCCATGGTTTGTGGCGGCGGTTGGTGGATTTCTCCTCCCACGGCCATTCGACGACTTGCGCTCCTCGTGGTAGGCATGGCTTCCATTCTTGATGGTTTCTTCGAGGATTGTTTATAGTTTCCCACAGACGGCGCCAATCGTGCTTTGGTTCCTTTACGGGACTGGGCTTCCAGATACTTTAGTGATGAGGAAATGACGAGCGATGATCTTAAGCTCGAGTAATGTCTGCGAAATGTAAAGGAATACTCAAGAGCGAAAGAGGAGTGGAGGTGTGTAGATAGGGTGTACATTTCCCAAGCCATCCTTTTATAGGAGGCGTTGAGGTGGCGGTTGTCCGTGATTGGAATGGTGGAGTGCTCCCCACGTTCGAGTAGTGGAAGGCTGGAGATGTAATGGAGAACGTGGGTAGGTCGTGGAGACGATCGTTCCCAGCTTCCTTCTCCCGATCTGTCATGTTACTAAGTGAATGATGGCGGAGCCCGGGGAATGTGAAGGCCACCTTGGCGAGACCAGGAGATGCGAACCCGCGAGGTCCTGGCGAGGCCAGCAGGCGCGAAGCTCCCTCGACAATGCCTTCGCGCGATGTGGTGGGATCGCGGTGCGTTTCCTTGTCTCTGTTGAAGATGACACGAGTGGCGATGGCGTGAGGGCATTCGCTTGGGTAGTGTACCATACATTTGGTTGAGAACCAATTGGGTAAGAAAATAAAATCCTTGAGAATGGATAGAGGTGGAGAGTATAATTCTAATGCCTTCAAAGCCTTTTGTAACATGAAAGGAATCCAGAGGAGTTCACTCTTTCTTGGACATTCCAACAAAATGGAGTGTCGAAAGGAAGAACGAACTCTAATGGATATGGTAAGGTCCATGATGGCTAAGGCTAACTTGGACACCATCTATTGGAGTGATGCCTTTGCTTTGTGCGTTCACGTCCTCAATAGAGTACCAACTAAGAACATCGACTCTTCTCCATATGAGTTGTGGAAGAAGAGGTCACCTAACCTAAGCTACATGCACCCTTGGGGTTGCATTGCTTATATGCATGTCTGAACCATCCTTTGGGAAAATTGGGTCCTCGGGGAAAGAGATGTGTTTTCCTTGGATATTGCATTGATTCAAAAGGTTATGTGTTCTTAGATATCAGTCACAAAGACGGATTGGCATTTGATGGCATAAATGCAAACTTCATGGAAAGTGAGATTCCTAAAGTTGGTGAATGTAATGATCTTAACTCTTTCGGTCCAATCCTTGAAGAGGATCAACCTAGTACTTGAAGTACCGGTTGCACAAGGTGCACCTACTCCACAAGGAGTACCTCAACAAGAGGAGTTGTGACTCCTAATGATGAATCCAATGTGTTGGATCACATGGAACAAGATCATGTAGAGGATACACTTGTTCAAGAGGGAGTTGACGATCAAAAATAGCTAGAACCACCTCCGCCCATGTTGAGAAGATCAACTAGAGAATCGAGACAACCCAAAAGGCGGTGTCTCTCGAATGGTGAAACTTATTTGGTGTCATCTGAAATAGATGAACCAAGTAATATTAAAGAAGCTCTTAATAGTGCACAAAGAGAAGAATGGCTAAATGCCATAAATGAAGAACTTCATTCTATGGTAGTGAATGGTGTGTGAGAATTGTCAGATCTTCCTATTGGTCGGAAGGCCATTGGTAATAAGTGGGTGTTAAAGATAAAGAAGAATTTTGATGGAAGTATCGAAAGATACAAAGCCCGGTTGGTGGCTAAGGGTTTCACACAAAAGGAAGGTATTGATTTCAAAGATACCTTCTCACCTGTAGTGAAATTCAATTCCATCAGATTACTACTTGCCATTGTGGCATACTTGGATCTGGAATTACATCAAATGGATGTTAAAACAGCCTTCCTCGGTGGTGATTTGAGTGAAGAGATATATATGAGACAACCAGAAGGGTTTGTCCACGAAGGACTTGAGGACAAGGTATGTAGACTTAAAAGTCTATTTATGGTCTTAAGCAAGCTTCAAGACAATGGTACTTGAAGTTCCATCATGCAATTACAAGCTATGGCTTTGTAATGATGCATGAAGATCATTGTGTATACTTGTACTCGTCTGGATTCAATTATGCTATAATGACCTTGTATGTAGATGACATACTAATTGCAAGTAGCGGAGTTGAGTTAATAACAACCATCAAAGGATGGTTATCTTCCACTTTCGACATGAAAGACATGGGAGAAGCTTCCTTTATTTTAGGTGTCAAGATACAACGGAATAGAAAGAAATGCTTGTTAGGCCTCTCAAAGGAACCTTATATTGATAAGATCCTGGAAAGGTTTAATTTAACCAACTCCAAACCCATGAATACGCCACTTGCATATGGATGCAAGATTGGAGGGGACATGTGTCCCACGACTCTAGCAGAATAGGAAGAGATGACAAACATACCATACATGAGTGCTATAGGTTCCTTAATGTATGCCATGTTGTGTACAAGGCCTGACATTAGCCAAACAATTTGCTTATTGGCTCAATATTCTTCAAACCCTGGAATGCAGCATTTGAAGAGTGTCAAGAGGGTTCTACGGTACCTTAAAGGTACTAAAGATTATTGGCTATGCTATCAAGGCAAGAAGCTTGATTTGCATGGTTACTCTGATGCTGATTGGGGTTGAGATCGTGACTCCAGCAAATCTACATCTGGTTATGTATTCGTTTAATGGTGAGGCTACTACATGGTGTAGTAAGAAACAAACTTGTACAACATTGTCAACCATGCAAGCTGAGTTTATCTCATGTGCCTCAGCTATACAAGAAGTCCTTTGGCTTGGCTTCTTTCTTAAGAACTTGGAATCTCGGATCATGTTGGAAAGGCCTATTATTATTTACAGTGATAGTATGGCGGCCATGGCTTACACCAAAGATCCCAAGTACCATGGAAAGACTTAAGGATGAGACTAGCTAAGGACTCAATGTATGTTGTTTCTTAAATGAAGCATGTTACTAAGTAAAGTAATACTTGAGTTGGAGTCATGATCCAACACATGACACCTTAGCCTCTTGTCGCCTTGATTATCTAAATCAAGATGAGATGCCTAAGTTTCATCGAGTTTGTATGACCACCATACATCCTAGTCTATGATTGGTGTAAGCATTGGCTTACTTGATAACATTTCATGGATTGTGACATGTCCTCCTTTTATTTGATAAGGGGAGTACACTTTTGGTGTTTTAAGAGGGAGAAAAATGACACATCTCCCAACCTTTAAGTGGACATCATTCCGAGTGGGAGTGATGTAAGTAAAACATCAAATAGTGTTCATTTGGAACTTCAGTGTTCTATAACCATGAAATGCGACCAAAGAAGAATTTAAGTTGTCTTTGTTCTTACTTAGTGTGAGGTTCTTTGGTTCAGACTCTTAGTGACTTTGACTTGCTATTAGGAAATTGTATAAATAAAACTACTTTGATTGGTTGTTGAAGGTCTTAGAAGAAAAGACTGGAATATCCTCCATTTGGGTAGTTGAGTTGGTACAAGGACCTAAGTAGATTAAGTTGATAGGAAAGACACTGTTTTTAGGATACACATGCTCTAAATTTAATCATTGACCCACATACTATGTGTAGTATGATTTAGATTGAATTATGAGCAACTTGTGAATGAGATCTTAGCTTTTTAATACAATCATGGATTTCAAATGGTTGAAATTCAAGAAAAAGATTGATTGTGATTAAGTTAAGTGTATTATTATGTCCAGAGTGCAGCAAAGGCACCACTTGATGAGTTCAAGTGAGCTTGAAGAAGTTCAAGCATGTTTGATGAGTTCAAACAATACACCATTGCTTGATTGGTTCAAGCATGTTGTTATTTTGAAGAGGACAAGCTTTCATTGTGAGTCTAACAACCACAATGAAAGTGATTTTATGTGTATGCCTTGGGGTCGCACCCTTAACTCTACTTGTGTGAATGTACTTGTATACTTTGGCTTACATATGTGTTAGAGAGATTTTATTTGAGTGGGAGTTCACAATCAAAAGATAACTTAGAGCGAGTAGGAGTTTGTTGGAATTCTTAGCGCACCAAGTCCTTTTGAGGTAATGCTTGAGCTCATCTCAAATGGAGAAGTGAGTTTTCAGTTCAAGGTGAGCTGAAATAAGTTCTATGGAATTCAACTATGTGAATTGTGGCTATATGGAACATTTGTGATGTTTCATGAGTAGTAACTACTTATTAGCATCCTTTTATACAAAATAAGGATATTTTGGTAAAAGGACATGGCTTTGGCAGTTGAGGTGCATGGTGTATGCACCCTAGTGCATGTGTGCACATCCCTTGGAAGTTGCCAAGGGGTAAATCGGCCATGAGAGCCTTAATATGGCGAAGAGGCACCCCTTCGCCATATAGGGTAGTTACTTTGTTTTTGGAAAAGAGAGTGTACAAGGAGGAAGTAACCACTCCTTAGGTCGAAAGTACACATACTTTCGGCCATGAGGAGTTGTAACCCTTCCTTATAACTCCCTACATCATCTATAAATAGATGATTTAGCCACAACACATACATACACAAGAATCCAAAACTCATCTCCTTTCTCTCTTCCTTTCTTTGGCCGAAACTGGTACAATTCCTAAAGCCTCATTCCATCACATGCAATCTGCCCTCATCAAGCAATTTGAAGGCTTGAAGATTCAAGAGGAATTCACCACCAACCTCGAAGACTTGGAGCATACGTTTGGAGCAAGGATAAAACATCCTTTCGTTGTTCTTCACGGGTGCAAGGTACGCTTTCTATCTCTACTTCGTCCTCCTCCTTCTCCTCTTTCTTCTTGGTGAAAGCGGAGAGGCATGATCATGATAAAACGCATCATGCCATTTGAATCTCAAAATCTACATGAAAGATTTGTTGCATTTAGATAGTGTAGTGCATGTAGTTGACTTAGTTGCATTTAGGATGTGCAGTTTCTAGGTACTAGCAACCATTTAAGTTTGGGGTTGTGATGAGTGTGATTTATTCATTTATATTTCACCTCTAAACTGTAGTTTTTATAATAATTATTGCTAGTTCTTAGTATTGGCGCAAGAGTTTTTGTAGGTTTCGCACGTTCAAAGAGGAAATGGATGAAATGAGTCCAAAATGAGTTGATTTTCAAATAAAAGTGAAGGCAAGGACCAAGCTGCAGTTTTTGGAGAAGTTAAGGGAGTTGGGAAGGCATCAGACTAAGTGAGCGGCCGGTGTACGATCTAGGAAGGACGGTGGGCGGTCGCTCATCGTGAGGAGTGTATTCACCCGCAGCTGCAGTATGGTGAGCGGCCGATGCTTGGCCAAAAATGTAGTGAGCGATCGCTCGAAATGCCTTTGTGAGCGAGCTCTCACCCTTAGTGAGCGATCGCTCACTTCCCATTAAATGACATTTCCTTCTTCATTTTGGCTTAAGGAAAGAAGGAGTTGGTGGTGAAAATTCTGGATTTTCTCTCATTTCAGACTCAAGCATGACTCATTGCTTGTTGGAACATCCAAATTACTCTTCCACTCATTATTGTTACTCATATTTTGGGTATGTAAGCCAATTTTAGGCTTTTCATAAAAAAAACTCCTCTCTCTCTCTCTCTCTCTAATTCTAGCTCCATATTTTTGCTTTGCTAGGTTTTAGGGTTCTTGCTCCTCTCTCATTTTCTTCATCATGTAGCAACAAATTTAAGAGTTTTGTGGATGATTTGAAGATTATCTTGCATCATCAAGAGTTCCTTCTACTCCTTTTCCATCAATTGTTCTTGCTCTTCATTTTATTTAAATTTTTGAGTTATATTGTGATTGAAGAATAGTTCCTTCTCTCTTAGGGTTGGTTAATTGTTGTAGAATTATTGGGTGGTTTATGGTTGCTTGAATGTGTATATGTATGAATTTATAGGGAATTCTTGAGTTTCAAGAAGGTGTAGGAGTAGAAAAGCTCTCTATTTTTCTACACCTACCAAGTGTTCAATGAAATGCTCGAGACAGATTTTATTGAACTTTACCTAGGGAATTACCCTAGATACTTTAGGATTAACTTGAGGAAGTTAGTCTAAGATATTAGGAGACTTGATTGGCTTAACATAAAGCCATAATGTTGAATGCAAGTGAGGAGACGTTTCTTGCTTCAACATTATGAAAATAGTCCTAGTGTAGTAATTAGGACTTGAATTTTATCTAATTCCTTGAATTCTTGCTAACCACATTCATCAACTTACCTAATAATCTCAACATTAACCAACCCTTAGGAGACTTTATTTATTGAATTTGATCCTTCATTTTCATTACATTGCATCTAGCTATAACTTGCATTTGTGTTGTAGGTTAAAGTAGATTAGACTAGTTGTAAAATAGTGTTCCAAATTCCTCATATCATTAATTCGTATCAATTGTCTCCTTAAATAAAAAATCTAAAAATAGAGCAAAAACTAAACTTCCATAAATTTCACTACAATTTCTTGGGTTCGATCTCACTTACCATACTACAATTGCATACCTTGCACTTGAGGTTGAATGAGTTTTATTACTTGATATTGTGTTTAATTTATACACATATAAAACGCCCATCACAGGTCCTTCTCCTGACAAGAAGCGGTACATCCGGGGTAAGTACAAGGTGTTATGACTCGTCCTCCCGGACATGTCATAACTGGAAGGAATAAAATGAATAAGGACTAAATTGGAAGAAATATATAAGTTGTGGGTAAAATTGAAAGAAATAGGAATCTTGAGATAAAATTGAAAAGAATCAAATTTGATTAATTTAGAAAGTGACACAATTGAAACATAGTAACTAAGTTGGGTAAAAATTATACAATTAAAATAAAACCTAGGACTTGGTTAGTAATTAACCTAAAGCTAAAGGACACTAATACATCTCTAAGGCTGGACACGGGTTTGAGGGAGAGGGAGGCACGAATTGAATCAAAAAAGAAAGGACGAATAAAAGAGGGGTCACTTCTTCTTGGGGACGGCATCTTCGATCCGTAAGGAGGATTAAGGGATGGGTTTGATTTGGAATTGGGGAAGTCGAATTAAGGGAGTCGACTGGCCTCCTCGCTGGTAAAGTTCTGGTCTGTTTAGCGATGGAGGAAAGGTCCGAATCAGGCCTGGGACTGAATTGGAGACGAACTAAGGTTGCTTTGACACCGACAATGGATAACCAACGTCACAAACCACGACGGTTGACAACGGAGCTGATGCTCCCTCAAGCTAAGTTAATTATTTAAATTGTTTTCAAATACTAAATTCGTTAGATGTACGTGATGAATTGGTAGCTTTGTTAATCTGAAGAAAACCTTGCTTTGAATGCATAGTTAATATTTGAACTAGTTAATCTTTAAGGTTGATTGCAGTTATATTTTGTTTGCTTATTTACTAATTCTTAATTGAGCTTGGTCTAAAGAACAATAGACTTGAGTTATCTATTGAAAACCTTGCTTTGAAAGAACATTTCAGCACCACACTACTTGGAACTTTGCTTGAACTGCAAGGTATGTTTCCTACTTTCTTCTTCATCATCCTTCTCCTCTTGAATTGGAAGATGTAATTCGAATGCATAAAAACATGAAATGAGATTCTATGGAAGATCCGAATTCAACAGTGATCACCCCTAGCGTTGGGATTTCCTCCCTTCCCACGCCGTAGGTTGCTCCCTTCGTCGGCTGGATGCGAGACAAGGGACCCTTGCTTCTACCAGGGTCTGCTTGTACACGACGTTGGCATTAGCCCCCGTGTCCATGTAAACCCTGTCGGTGTCCATCCCGCGATGCGGGCGGTTATGGCCAGAGGGTCTGAGATGGGGACCACCACGGAGGTCTCGTCACGACGATGGATGAGGCGACTTACAGTATGATCAATCTGATAGATTTGCCTCATATAGCAACGCCTCACAGCTGCGCCTTTGCACTGGGTGATGGCGTTGATGTGTCCCCTGGCGAGGGTAATTCTGTCAGCTCCAGCCCGTGCCCGGGAAACCTGCGTGGTTCGCGTTCTTCGTGGTTGCGGCCCCTGGGGAGTCTCGGCGCGAGTGGGGATGGCGAGTGAGGATTTCAGTGAGCTTTCCCTGGCTGATCAATTCTGATAGCATCTGTTTGAGCTTGATACAATCCTTGGTGTCATGGCCTTTGTCGCGGTGGTAGCGACAGTACTTGTCTGTCTACTTGGTGGCTCCCATGGGGAGAGGACGGGGCCATCTTGGTACCTCGCACTTTTGCTCGAGGGCGTGGAGGATGTTGGTATAGGAGTCTCTAAGAGGAGGGACCACTGGGTAGATTCTTTCTCTAGAGAGTTGCGGGGGCGGCTGCCGGCGAGGCCCTTGATTTCTATCCTGAGCGCGAGGGGGTTGTCCCTTCGCATCATTGGTCGGGCCTTTTCCCAAGGGCTTAGTAATCTCCTCCGCATTCATGAATCCTGTTGCCCTTACCAGGAAGTGCTCCATGCTGCGAGGTGGGTTGGTGGTAACATCTATGAAGGAGCGGGAATCCCACTGGAGGCCTTGAATCGCGATAAGGAGTCTAGTCTCCTCGCCGAGATTAGGGACCTGGATTGCTTCTGCCTAGAAGCGGTGTATGTAGTCCCGGAGAGATTCTTCCCTTCTTTGCCGGACTTTCAGAAGGTGCCCTGCAGTCTTGGGCGGTGGCTTGGAGACAATGAAGTGATTAGAAAATGCGCAGGAGAGCTCTTCGAAGGAGTCGAACTGCTTATCGCGCAAGGTGTTGTACCAAGCGGCTGCGGCTCCAATGAGTGTGGAACTGAAAGTGCGGCAAAGGGTAACGTCATCGGCCCTGGCTATAGCCATCGACGAGATGTAGCGCTGGAGATGGATGTCGGGATCGGAGAGGCTGTTGTAGGCGTCAAGCTTTGGCTGGCGGAATTGTTCAGGGAGCAGGGCTGGCCCAACCGAGTGGAGTAAGGCGTGTTCGCCCTTTCTTCGCGCTTCTCCATCTGCTCGAAACAACGAGCGAGGGCGGCGGTATGCGCGGGATCGGGGTGGTTTTCCTGCTGGAGCTCCAGGAGAGGTGGCTGAGGTAAGCCCTGCATGTGCTGGGAAGCCGAGATGACTCCCGCCGTATCCATGATTCCCTTCAAGGTATCTGCTAAGGTGTTGCGCAGATTCTGCTAATGTGTTTTTTTCACAATTTTTTATTGGTTCTTTCTTAGAATAATTTTAATTTAACATTGCTCATTTTTTTGTTATCAATGTCCTGGTATTTCTTGATTTTACATTTACACATTAAACTTTTGATTTTATGGATATGACCCATTAATCTTTTTTGCATTGGTATTTTTTCACTTTCTAGGCATTAGTTTTTAGAAGTATCTTTTTTGCATGATGTTTCAAAATTGGTACTCTCCTATCCCAGCAAATGTGATATATTTGATTGAGTACGAAGATTAAGAAATATTATTGATCTGAGGGTAAAAAAGTAAAGTAGATATATTAAAATAAAAGTAATTTTCTTAATGGAAAAGGAAGTGGACAGTAATAAGATAAAGTTGGTGTATAAAAATTTCTTTTAAAGAAAACTTATCACTTTTGTTGGGACAGCCCAAAAAGTAAAATGTATTAGTTTTGCTGGGATGGGGGAGTAATGTTTTACATCAAATTCATGTTATTATTTATTTTCGCTTTCCAATTTAACCTATGATTTTTTTATTTTTTACATTATTGGTCCTTTCATTAATGTTATAATGCGTATAGTTTAGTTATTTGATATTTTCTTTAGATGGTTTAAATGTTATTATTTATTTTACATTTTCCAGTTCAGACTTTTATGTTTTTTTGTTGCACGTTTTTGTTCTTTACTCTTTATTAAATATTGAACGAAGTTCACATAATGCATTTTTATTATAGTTTCCTACTCTTTATTATGTTTTTAACTGAATAAGTTAATGTAATCACAGTTCAACTTTCATGCTTTTTTTTCCGGAAAACACATGCTTACATTTTAGTCACTTTATACCCCTATTACCATGAAGTGATTAGAAAATGCGCAGGAGAGCTCTTCGAAGGAGTCGAACTACTTATCGAGCAAGGTGTTGTACCAAGCAGCCGCGACTCCCGTGAGTGTGGAACTGAAAGCGCGGAAAAGGGTAACATCGTCGGCCCTGGCTATGGCCATCGCTGAGATGTAGCGCTGAAGATGGATGTCGGGATCGGAGAGGCCGTCATAGGCGTCAAGCTTTGACTGGCGGAATTGTTCGGAGCAGGCTGGCCAAACCGAGTGGCTGGCAGAATTTATTGCTTATTTATTTTTGAGAGGCAGCATAAGAGTTTTAGTATTTAATTTTTATAATTTATTCATATACCCATTTTCTTTTAAATTGCTTACAATTTGGTAACTTTTTTTCAAATTAATATTATGTCCATCCTTTTAAAAGACTTACCTGTTTTGAAAGATAAATTTTCCCAATTTAGAGCCTTATATATATATATATATAGTTTTTTTACACCTTCTCAATTACAATTTAGTCATTTCCTTTTTAATCAATTTAGTCTATTAGTCAATTATCAGATTTTGGCTAATATACTTATAAATTAGTGCATCTTTTTCAATCAAATTATGATATTATTTCCTTTTTAATTCAATTCTTTCGTATTTACCCCTTGCTATTCATTTTAAAAGTAATTAGAGTTCATATGCTCAAATTATTCAATTATAACTTTATTTGACGTCAAGTGGAATATCTAAAATAAAGTTAATTTTTAAGAGTTTAACCTACTTGCTTATTTTTTGGATTTTAAAATCAACTCTAACATTGTTTTAGTTATTTTTTACATCATGTATTATCATACTTAAACTCGATCAATGTTGGGTATGCATAGGCTTTCTCAATGGGGCGCGAGAATCTACACATAATCTGCGGGTGCTTATCCGGATTTTAAAATCAACTCTAACATTGTTTTAGTTATTTTTACATCATGTTGGGTAGGTTTGGCAATGAGTCGGACGAATAATGAGCGGTTTTATCCGTCCGTTTTATCCGCGGTTTTTATCCGCGGGTTTGCGATTACGGTTTTTTTTACATCCGTTTTGTTGCGGTTACGAATTACGTATCCGCCATCCACAAAGTTCAAAGCCCATCAAATTATAGGCCCATTATGTGAGGACCAGGCCCAGGCTAAGCCCTGCCGGCTGCGTGATATCAGTTACTGAGTCGAAGTCTAGGGTTTCCTAATTTCCTTTCCTTCCTTCATCTTCCGACTTCAATCCTTCTGCTTCATCTTCAATCCTTCATCTTTGATTATATTGGGCATAAGTTTTAGCAGATATCCAATTCGTAGTTCGACAGCAACCTGAGAAGTCACTGAGACGTGAGGTGTGAGAGTGAGAGCGAAACTGAAGGGGCCGGCCGCCGGCGTCCCAGTTGCTAGTCGCCGATTGCTGAAGTCTTTAGTAGGAGGTTCTCCGTTTTTCCGTCACCATCTTCGAATCGCTTCGAAGTCTCAAGTCGTTGTCTCCGATTGTTCAACGCTGAACGGAAGGGACTGAGGTACGTTAATTGTTGATACTCCAAATTCGCTCAAGTACGTTAATTGTTGATGCAAGTTGTGTTAAGTGAAGTCATGACCATGACTGTTTTGGATTTTAGAGCTGAACAATGAAAACTAGATTATGTTTCTATCACCGAGAGATAAACTCATGTTCATAGGCCTTTTTAATTTGTGAGATTTGGATTAGGGAGTAGAACCTAGATGAGTTTGCAATTCTTGATTTGATAGTTTTGTTTCTGGGCAAAATCTGTTAGTATATTGCCTTTTTTTTACTCATTAAGGAGGAAGGTCTACTATTTATTTTGAAGGGAAAGGGGTATAAGCACTTGATCCACTATTGATTCAGTCAAATAAGCAACATCAGGAATGATGGGCAGAGCTATAGTAAAAGAAACTGGAATATATGTATTTGTTGATGGTTCTTTTAGTAGTTGCCAAGCAGATTACTTTGTTGTCAGTGAGATTTATATGTCTAATGCTGAAATAGACAATTTGGAGGAAGAAACTTCTTTTGATGCAGATTATGTCTAGCTATGTTGTTAAGTTTCAGATCAGCAATGCAAAATGTGCTCATTCTTGTATGTATGCAGATCAGTTATCTTGGATATACATAAGCTAGACTTAGTTTGGAGTTTTTTTCAACCTTATAAATGTCTGTATAAGTCTGGCTTATCAGCATATGCCTGAATACTGATTGTTTCTGATATGGAGATGTCTGATTTTGATGATGGTTTTGTGTTCTGAAATGTAGTGCAAGGTATGCATGCAGACATTCATGTGCACGACATCGGAGGTGAAGTGTAAAGAGCATGCTGAAGCGAGGCACCCGAAAAGTGATCTCGATGCATGCTTTCCTCATCTTAAGAAGTGACAGAAATCTGTGGTTGAAAGTGTTTGTCCAAACTGATTGGTGAACATCAACCATAGCTTCATATATTGGTCTGTGATTAAATTGGAGCTTTGAGGAGTATCCTTCCTTGGTAGTAAACTGATTAAATCATCTCATGTTGATGGAAATCACGCTCACTGTTCTGCCTCTGTTAATGTGATGCTAAAGTTGGCTTCTTCTGTCAAGCTTATGTTGTGGAGTGGTTGCATGTTGTGAAATGTGAACCCTATTGATGTCTACTCTTATAAGTATATATACTAGCTTTTGTAATTGTTTCTTGGCGTATCTTGTTATTCCACATATCTATCTCTCCTGGGTTATGTAATTGATTTTTCAGCTAATGACATTACCGGAGCTAGGGAAGAAACACAAAATTCTTCTGATTATCAACCACTAGTCCGGAGGTTGAGATAGAATTAGGAAATCTATGCCACTTGCGTTTAAACCGTGTAACCGCGGGTTAACCGCTAATCGCGGATACCCGCGGTTCGTGGATGCGGATTTAAATTTTTATCCATGATATGTATAATCGCAAACCGCGGATACAAAAAACACCGCGGTTTGCGGATATGAGCAGCAAAGTGCGGTGATAAAGAATCCTCGTTTACCCTAAAAACCAACGATTCCGTTAAACCACATATGTCAATCATCTTCTTTAGTTGTAATTTTACTCATAAATAAAATAATGATGGCAATTTAACCCTCCAAAAAAGGTTGATGAAAAAATTAGTAAATTTTGAAAAATTGATTGCAATTTTATCATTCCCCCCTTCAATGACAAATAAATAGTACTCTCCGTCATAAAATGCCATGAAAGGTTGTAGGATTTGTTTGCACATATATCGAGAAAGTGGGAGAATAATAATATGTTGACAAAATTACCTAAAAGAAAAGAAAGGAAAATTTTGTGACCCCAATTTTAAGTTGAGTGGGAGGAAAGAGAAACTTGTGGATCCATAATGTGAGATAAGAGGATAAAATGATAAAAATGATGATAGAAAGTTTATTTTAAGAAAGTTGACAACCTTTGTGGGACGGCGAATATAGTAATGTTGTGGCAACCTTGTGGGACGGAGGAATAATTTGCAACATGAACTTCAGAAGTTTTGAAAAGTACAAAAAGCTATAACTTTTAAAAATTTATAAAATGATCCAAAACATAAGCATATTTAGTCTCTGAACTTTTTAAAAAAAAATTAAAAGATTAACAAAAACTTTGAAAATTTGCAGTTTAGCCATCGTGTGAGACGGGTCAAATATTCACAAATAGAGTAGAGCGATGCATGGAGCGATCAATGTCGGATCCATGGAGTAGGTCAAACCACTCCGATACCCATCCCTAATTACAAAACAACAAGAGGGACGAAAATGAAGCAAAAAGAGAAAAGTAAGCCGCACAATCAAATGAAATCCAAACAGAATGATCCTTCTTGTACAGACATTGCTTCACTTACAAAGCTTACGAGGATGGTCTAATCTTGCCTCTCTTTGGAAAACTGGCACGGGCGGCCCCTTTAGATCTATAAAGCAACAGCAAAAATGAAGCAAAAACAGAAATTAAACCATGCATATTCCTAATTCAGTACCAGGCAACTCTCAGTGACTGAAGAGTCAAAAAACATACCAATGAAGATATCACAAGGCACCCAAATTTGAGACGACAGACGAACTTCAGCTTTCTTCAAAATCCATTAGGAAATCTGTCAAATTCTCAGAGTCATCAACAGCCTCTTCCAGGGACATGGAGCCCTCCGTTTTCGGTTTTGCCTACATTTATTTGGGGGAAAAAAACCGAGAAAATAAATTAAAAATTTGCAACACAAGATACACATCAGAATCCAAATTCTTTAGGCACAATCTGCTCTAGGATCTAAAATGAAACTTCATTTGTTTCGACTCAAATGTCATTTCACGGTATTTAAACATCTTTTATTCTTACTATATCTTTTATCCGGAACTAATGTTGTTCAAAAGATAATTGTATGATACAGTACTTAAATGTAGTGAATTATTTTATGAATTTAAGTGATTGTTTATACTTAAACAGAAAGCCTATAATTGTCACATGCAATAGTGTTAAAGAGAGAAATTATATAGCATCACACAAGAATTGCAAACGTTGAACCATGGCATCCATACACACTTCAGAAAGCACAAATTCTGGATGCTCTTTTCAATTGAACTATCAAGGGCTAATTACTGCATCAATGTCAAGTTTAAAACATTTAGAACAACTTTGCTGAAACAAAGGAAAGTAACAGTATCACCTTTGACTTTCGAAGCTCCGGGGTACTCTTTAGTACACTCCAGTTTCGTGTAATTTTCTCTTCTTCATCATTCTTGTCACTTTCTTCTTCATCCTGTCTCCCAAAATGAAAGCTAGAACATTCAATAAAACTTTAAGCATGGCAGAAGAAGCTTATAATCAAACGACATAGGAATGAGTATACTAACATCATTTTCACCAATATCAATAGCTCTCGTCATAGCATCATCCATGTCTGTCATCTGCAATAGTTCATACATTTAGAATTTAGGTATTCATTCAGCAAGAGAGGAAAAAATTCATTAGGTATTAATAACAGCTACATGGTAGAAATTTAAAATTTAATTACAGCTACATGGTAGAAATTTAAAATTTAATCATCAGTCAATCACATGAATAAATGAAACGATTTGGGCTGCAGTTTCACTAAAAATAATAATAATAACGGTTTTAAGAACATGAGCTTAAGCAGTTAAACACTCAACGACACAAACACTGATTTCACGGTATGCATCAAAATGACATAGTAGGTTGATGGAACTAAACATGATCCACAACTGAGAAACGAGGACATTTTAATGACCAAATGGTGCGTATTAAAGTTGCCTACCTCACGTTCTTCAGTCCTCTCTTTCGCCAGAATTTTCTCAAGCTCCTCCCTGGGTATAATTTTGCCATGCTGGTGAATAGAGGATAGGAATAGATTATAGTCACAATAATAGCTCCGAAATCATAGCAAATAAATACTTCCTCTATCCCATTTCTATTGAAATGCTTGTATTGGCAGGGAGATTAATGAATAATGAAATTGTTTAGGTTTTTCACTTTTGCCCTTCAAAAATGAAGTAGTACTACCTCCGTCCCTGAAAGATTATACACTTTGACTTTGCTGTTTCAAGGTTCAATGTTTGACTCAAATTTTAACAAAGATAGCAAGTTTTAAAAAATTCAGAAAAAATATATTTAGAAAATTTATACTTCAAATTATGACATGCATATAAATTATTAACTTTAAAGTCTAAAAATTCATGAAAAAAAATCATAGATTAAATACTGTAAAACAGTAAAAACAAAGTGTACAATTATTCAGGGACGGAGGAGTATAATTTTACTAAAAAGGAGTTATAAGAGATTTATGAAAAATAATGGAAAGCGGGTGTAAACTGTCAACTTTATCAGACTTTTGTAGAATAACTGATGGCAAAAGAATTGCAATAAGAGTAATATGGTAAATTGATGTATAAGGTTAATAAATGGGAAATATTCTAATAGTTTTGGGAAGGCCTGAAAGAAACATGATTCAATAGTTCTGAGACAGGTAGTATGCAGCAAGCTGAGCGGTACCGTACACAGAATAAAGTCCAAAATGAAAATAAAAAAATATATTTTTATTAAATTCCTCATTCATAAGTCATCCAGTACGAGTCCTAGTATTTCAAGACTCATATGTTCGATGATGGTGACAATACCACATCCCACATCCAAATATGGTAAATTGATGTATAAGGTTAATAAATGGGAAATATTCTAATAGTTTTGGGAAGGCCTGAAAGAAACATAATTCAATAGTTCTGAGACAGGTAGTATGCAGCAAGATGAGCGGTACCGTAAACAGAATTAAGTCCAAAATGAAAATAAAAAAATATATTTTTATTAAATTCCTCATTCATAAGTCATCCAGTACGAGTCCTAGTATTTCAAGACTCATATGTTCGATGATGGTGACAATACCACATCCAAATACATTTTAAAATCTCGCTATCCCATCCTCCACAAACAATGAAGTCAAAAATATCTAAATCATATTTGAAGGTTCCTTATCTATCGCACTATTGCAAATTCCGGGAAAAAGAGTAGAGGGATTACTATTGGTGGCTTGGAAAAGGAATAAACTAGAAAGCTTTTCTAATCAGTTTAAACCCGAGAGGCTGAAAGCTTGCCACCTCTATCGTCCATTATGGAAAGACCTGATTTTTCATATTCCAAGATAAGGAGGGAAAAAATCAATTTCCAATTAATCCACCAACGCTTAATCCTAGGTAGTTGGGATAGGCTACAAGAAAAGAAAAGAGGAAAAGAAAAAACAGAACAACAAGTTGGAATAGATTTGTAAAACAAAAAGAAGACAAAATAAATAGAAATTACCTCCATCAGATACGCCAACATATTGGGTGTTGGTTCATGAAAATCTGGTCCCCGGAAATCAATCACTTCATCTGGATCTTGGATATAATTTATAGTTGGATAAACTGGATCTCCACCCCATACTACAAATTGCACGAGTGATTGATGAGTTCGCAGCAATACAAACTATAGACACAGATGCAAAAATCATTATCTAGCAGGTGTATGTCAGCAAATGCACAATTCAGAGATACAAAAGTTAAAGCACAAATTGAATGCAAAATACTTTGCTTTATTTGATCCTCTCGCATCCGCATTGCTAGAGGATCCCTCTTAATACGAACATCAGTCCCAACCATTATGCGGTATTCTCTATCAGTCTGATGGCAAAACATTTCAATAAGTTGATCATTCTCATCTTCCCCGGTTTCCTCATAATGTTTCTGAATAGATTCATGCGAAGTGTCCACTTTCCATGCTGTAACCCATTCTGAGTAGTATGCTACTGGACCAATTTCCTCCAACCTCTCTTGTTCAGCATTAAGCCTGCAAATACCAGCAGCAAATCTTATACCCAGCACAACAAAGGTTGATCTTATTGTAATTGGGAGTTATAAAATCAGTAATAATGATCGAGGAAAGAGAGAATCCAGCACGATCACAAAAAGTATTCATAATGGAAAGTGCCTCAACTTCTATTTGAGTTTAAGGTTTAGAACTCTATGACGGATTTGAACCGCAAAATCACTTTATCATATTGTTCATGTGGATTTAATTAAACTGGGGCACTGCATCTTCGCTATGAGTTACACTTGAAAATTATGTTAATTCTTTAGTTTCTGTTCTTTAGGAAATCAACGATTAAGTATTGCAAAAACATGCAATGAAAGCATTATTTCCTAAATAAATGAACCAGCATTCTCCTTATCCAAAAGCTAACTTAGTTTCACTCCCAAGGGATCTAAACGAACCTAGTTTAGCTTGTCATTACTGAAGAAAAGAATTATCTAGATGGGAGTATGACATAACCTATGAAACACACATGCAGATGTGAAATACACAAAGGAAGGGCGAATGAAGAAACCTTTCTTCTTTAAAAAGATGACGCCTAGCTCGATACAATGCAGTTTCGGTTTTCGTTGGATGTTCACCATAAAGTTTCACTTGACCAGTCTCAGCCATTGCTTTGAGAAATACCTTCAAATAGCAAACAATATTAGGAAGAGTATTTCTTTTAATGTGAATCTTTTAATTGCTTAGAGATTGTCCTGAAAACACACTTGCACATGAAAATAAGAACATTGTGCAAACGTTTGAACAAACTTTAAGTAAAACTTCAGGAGCATTTTTAAAGAAAATGTTCAACAATTTGCACTAACCGTTTCAACATCAGGTCGCCTCCTTTGCCATCTGGACCAATTTTCTTTCTCAGGCTTTCTCCAATTCCACCATAAATCTTCACTGGAAGCTGGCTCCTCTATGGGTTTCTTAGTAGCTGGATCAACAAATGGATGAGGATTTCCAAGTTTCATGTCCAACTCATAACCAGTTAATTCTTCTTCCTTATCCTCTGTCTGGTAAACAACAAAATCAGAGGATGAATCCTTAGAATCGTCCATTTCACTCTCTGAAACTGTTTGATCAAGTGAGTCATTCAGCTCTACAAATGATTCAGAAGTAGCCGATGTTGCATACTTCTTTCTCCTACTCCCAGGACTTTTCCCAAAAGATGGTGTGCCTTTTGATGTTCCAGTTGGTTCAGGAGCTCTTGCAGCCCTGACTCGGCTAGCAGTGCCCTCCGGCCAGAGCTCCTGCCCTGGGATAGCTGCTCGGGCGCCCGATGCTGGTTCATATTGTCCAGAAGTTGAATCCAGATAGCTATAATATGGATAGCGCTCGACGGACACATGTTCAAAGGACTCCTCTTCCTTTTTACAATTAATGCGAGGAAGCAGAAAATCCCTCTTCACTCCTGTTTTAAGCTGCAACATTCTCATCGGAAAATAACCCAGAAATGGCGCCTATAGAATGAAGGAGAAAAGTATCCCAACAAAGTAAAACACAAAAGTTACTAACAGACTAGGAATTATGAGCATAAACGGAAAGCAAAGAAACCAAGGATCCAATAGTAGCAGAATGGTAAAAACAGAATCATTATCATCTTCTTCGGGATAGGAGGCAGTATCCTATACACAAAAAAAACGAAAGCAATCAAACTGGAAAAAATGGAGAAGAACAAGTGAAAGCAATTAAACAACAAAACCAAAAAACAAAAAACAAAAACAAACCTGCGAGCGACAGTTACTCATCTTCTTCCCGGACAAGAGGCAGTATCCTTTACAAACAATGGAGAAGAACGAGTGAAATTGAGGAAAATGAAGCATAATTTGTTTGCAAAACAACTCAAAACTGGAGATTGAAAACTTACCATGGCACAAAAATGTTGGTGATATAGAAGCCATTTTTAGAATTCCAAAAGCAAGTTTGTCATATGAAGGAACTCTCTACATTAGAATCTTCGGGGTTATCTCTGAAGATCGAATTGCCTCTTGTGCCTCCAGAACTGCATCGTTTTTCAGCTTCAGCATAACACGGGGTTTGCCATCTCTGCTACTATTGTCATGCCGTGGTATATTTCAGTCAGATAAGGAATTAGGATGCGTTGGGGTTTGGGTGGGGAAGAGATCAGGGGCTTCAAACTAAAAAAAAAAGTGACCTATGAGAAGTGAGAAGTGAGAAAAGTGAAAAAAATGGGTTAAGTTTGAGAACCGTGAGTTTGGAGGCCAGCGTGAATTCGCACACCCAGCCCAATTCTCGCCTCATGTGTTTAGACGTTGTGCGCATTGATGTGTTACGCGCACAATTAGTGTTCATGTGTTTAGAAGTTGTGCGCTTCGCTGTGTCACGCGCAAAAATAGTGTTCACGTGTTTGCACGGTGTGCGCTAGGGTGTGCGTTTCACTATGCGCTCGTTGTTACAGTATACTAGAACTTGTGCGTTTATGTGTGCATGCAACTGTGTTCAGCGCACAATATTGTGTGGGACTATGTGTGGTCAGTTGTGCGTTGCGCACGACTTTGTGATGCACTAGAGAGTTCAAATTTAAACATCAAGACAGCACAAATCTAGCAAGTCGAGACAAAATCAAGCAACCTCTGCCCTAACCCATCGGGAATTTGTACTGTATTTAGCTGGGAAGACAGAAATTGAGGGAGATAAAGCGCTACAACGATGGAGAATATGAAAGTAGAACGATGAAATGACGATGACCTTCAGTTGCGATAGGTCGGGGAGCGCCGAGCGGTGAAGAGAGGTGAATAAGGAGGGGTTTCTCAGGTGAAAAACACAGTTCACTTTCGTGTTTTTCACCTGAGGTCCACGTATTTGGGGTGAATCACATTTGTTTTTCACGTGAAAAAAGAGAACCTCAAAATGCGCATGTTTGAAGCCCCTATTATATACTTCTATGTATTTACAGAAAATTTATTGTAGATTTGTTTTCAAATATATATATATATATATATATTGTAGATTAATAGAACCATAACCAATTAGGAAGTGACACATCAGAAAAAAGCAAGTGGCTGAATGCTTAAGATATTCATTAAATTTTTTAAAACTTGAAAAATTACCCTACCTCTTTATTTCCGTAATTTCCTAAATGAGACTTTATACTTTAATATGCTTTTCATTGAAACCCCGAAATATTATTTGTAATACATTACTCCCCAGTCTCTCCGTCCCAAATAGACGTCCCAAAAGTATTGTAATAGTTGACTTTTTGAAGTCAATTTGACTTCAATTTATCTAAAATGTTTTCATGAAAAAAATATAAAGAAAATATATTTATAAAGTTAAGATATCAAATTTTTAGTTGTATTTAATATATTCAAATTTATAATTTAAATTGATGTAGAAATAAAATCGTAGATTAAATAATGAAATAAATGTTGCATTACTTTTGGGACAGATTGAGTATATTATATTATACTAAATAACATTTACGTATTATACTAAATATTATATCAAATAACATTTACGTAAGGGGCTCACACACATTTTACTGCACTGAACAGTATATCTCGCGAGAAATTCGTATTATACTAAATATTATAATAAATAACATTTATGTAAGGGGCGCACACAGTTTACTGTTTAGTGAACAGTATATCTCGTGAGAAATTGAATTTCTCGCGAGATTTTGTGACATTATTAAATTTTTATATATTTAAATACTTTTTCAATGATATTTTGAATTTTCAAGATATTTAGTAACTATATAGTGTGCACTCCTTAACCTACCTTAACTTATTATAAAGTGTGCACCCACAAGGATAAAGAAGAAGAAGGAGCCGACAGAAGTGATGAGTTCTATAATTTGGTAATTTATTCTTATGAATGCACACTTTAGCACTATAATAAATAACATTTACGTAAGGGGCTCACACAGTTTACTGTTCAGTGAACAGTATATCTCATGATAAATTGAATTTCTTGCGAGATTTTGTGACATTATTAAATTTTTATATATTTAAATACTTTTTCAATGATATTTTGATTTTTCAAGATATTTAGTAACTATATAGTGTGCACTCCTTAACCTACCTTAACTTATTATAAAGTGTGCACCTACAAGGATAAAGAAGGAGGAAGGAGCCGACATAAGTGATGAGTTCTACAATTTGGTAATTTATCCTTATGGATGCACACTTTAGCACAATTTAAGGGGTGCACACTTTATCTTAAATCTATTTAAATATACTTCCTCCATCTCTTTATACCACAACATTTTTTTTTGGGTGCCCCTAAATATTTGAAACTTTTCCTTAATTAGTAAACTTTTTCTTATGAGATTACTGATTTATCTTTTTCACTATCTTTCTTCTATTTTTTTATTCATCTCATTTGACATCAATAACTCCGATCACTCCACTCACTCAACTCTTTTGTTATTTTTTTATAATTTTATTTAACACCACTAACACCACTCATTTATATCTCTTTCTTAAGAGTATTTTTTGTCAAACTTTCACAATTTTTTACTAATTTTAATCGTGTCAAAATAAATTAAACGTTGTAGAAAATAAGGGATAAATGAAGTATTTGGTAAGGGGCATAGAGATAATTACTGTTCCCGAGATTTTGAAAAAGTAATTATCTTAATATATTAAAATACCTTTTTCATGATATATTGGTTTTTTATAATATTTTAATATTTTAAAGTATTTAAAAAATATCATGCTACGAGAATCATCTTAAAAACATCATATTAGACGCGGACAAGGAAACAAAAAATACGAAACAAATAAACACATACCATATAAGTGTTCATTCTGGCCCGGTTCTGGGCAGGAGGGCAGCTTTGAGAGTCTCAACACAATTGCTAGGGTTTATTAGCTTCCTCGGGAAGCGGGTAAGTGCTCTTGTTCGTCCAATCCGCAGGGCGTTGGACAGCGAGAGTCTCGGGGTGATCATGGAAGACCTCGAGGACTCATGGAAGAAGCTATCCTTAACGGAAGCAGAACAACTGTTTTGGAGGACGAAATCGGAGTTGAGGATGAGACCGGACCACCTCGAATCTATATGGTGGGTCGGTTGTTCTTTGTTCGGCCATCCAATTCGATGGCGTTGATCGAGACTATTTGGAAGATGATGAAAACCATGGAAGTCAAAACAACTGACGATAATTGCTTACTCTTCAAGTTCCAAAGTAGAGGGGATATTGATCAGGTTTTATAAGGTCGGCCTTCGTTCTTCGACAAGCGCATCTTGTTACTAGCAGAAATGGATGGAGATGCATAGCCACAAAAGATGGATCTTGAAACATCACCTTTTTTTGCTACGAATCTATGACTTACCGATAGGGGCTTGGAAGGAAAGAATTGTGGGATGATTGGCAAAATAGGCAAGGGAGCTGATCAAGATTGATTACAACGAATCAGGAGGAGTTGGTGGTCATTACGTGGGTTCGAATTGAGTTGCCCATCCTTGAACCACTAACTCGAGGGAGTTGCTACAAGGCAGTAGGAAAAGAACTCACATTTATCCCTTTAAATATGAATGCTTACAGCACTTTTTCTATAGATGTAGAAGATTGGGACATGTTGTGATGTGGACATCAGCCCCATTTCGTCAACAAAGGACAACCCCTCCTTCAAAGAGCATGAAGGGCCCTTGGCGAAGGCTCGGATGAAGAGGAAGCGACACTCTAGGCACCGGCGAGGCCCCAAGGCAAAGCCGCGTCTGCAAAATCTCCAGGAGAGGACCCTGTGCGCATCCTCCAAGCTAAGGCAAAGCCGTACTCGCAAACCCATGGCCTTTGGCGAGCCCATGGCCTTATGGCGAACCCATGGTCTTTGGCGAGCCCATGGCCTTTGGCGAGCCCATGGCCTTATGGCGAACCCATGGCCTTTGGCGAGCCCATGGCCTTATGGCGAACCCATGGCCTTATGGCGAAACCATGGCCCTTGGCGCATCCCTGCCCCCTTCTGGCGAACCCATGCCCTCTTCCGCGAACCCATGGCCCCTTCGGGAGAACCCATGGCCCCTTTGGCGAACCCATGGCCTCTTCCGAACCCATGGCCTCTCGGGAGAACCCATGGCCCCTTTGGCGAACCCATGGCCCCTTCGGGAGAACCCATGGCCTTGGAGAACCCCCTGGCCATGTGCCCAAGTCAACTTTTGTAATTTGAATATTCCCTCCATTTCTTCATGAATGGCATTTATGGAGGAATGGGAGGAATAGTAAGTAGCCTACAATTGTCTTTCATCCATCCCTTCCATCTCTCACCTCACCCACCATAAATCTCTAGGAGAGGACCCTGTGCGCATCCTCCAAGCTAAGGCAAAGCCGTACTCGCAAACCCATGGCCTTTGGCGAGCCCATGGCCTTATGGCGAACCCATGGCCTTTGGCGAGCCCATGGCCTTATGGCGAACCCATGGCCTTATGGCGAAACCATGGCCCTTGGCGTATCCCTGCCCCCTTCTGGCGAACCCATGCCCTCTTCCGCGAACCCATGGCCCCTTCGGGAGAACCCATGGCCCCTTTGGCGAACCCATGGCCTCTTCCGAACCCATGGCCTCTCGGGAGAACCCATGGCCCCTTCGGGAGAACCCATGGCCTTGGAGAACCCCCTGGCCATGTGCCCAAGTCAACTTTTGTAATTTGAATATTCCCTCCATTTCTTCATGAATGGCATTTATGGAGGAATGGGAGGAATAGTAAGTAGCCTACAATTGTCTTCCATCCATCCCTTCCATCTCTCACCTCACCCACCATAATTCAAGGGTCTTTGTCCCTTGTCAAGTCACTCATCACTTCCCTTCACCCTTTTCATCCTATATAAGGAAAGCTTGTAACCATTGTAACACTTAGAATATATTTAGAAATCAAAACTCTTGAAGAGATTGGTTTTTGTGTTCTCATATCTTGCACTTCCATATTCCTTCGTGATCCATGCAAGAGGATCCAACTATAATATCTAGTATTGCTTGATCTTGTAATCAAGAGGTGCTAGATCCCATTTCCTTCCCCAGGCATTATCAAGAGCATTGCCTCACCTCGTAGTGAGGAGGTTCTCTTGGCCGAATCTGTGTTCTTGGATACTGTTCGCCTCCGTCAAGCTAGATCGGCGCCGGTTGATCGCGGTGTAACGGCCGTGATCATATCATGTTGATAGGAACTGTGAGGAACTAGACAAGAAAAATCAATACGGTCCACATCTCAGAGCATCACCGGCAACAAAGCGCAACAGATGGTCTTATGGATCTTCAAGTGGATGAAATAAAACCAGGGGGAATTAATCCTCCAATTACCAAGCAACAAGCTCTCAAGAGGTTGATGAGCAGGCTTAAAGTAGGGCTCACAACAAAAACAAGCATGATGGCAACAGAGAGACACCGGTTCATAACAATGTAGCACACAAATCGTTAATGGTGAACAAAAATGAAGGAAGTGAGCGAGATAGACATAGACTAGAGAAGGTGATCGAGAATCAGATTGGCGAAGGCAAGACCTAGCAATCGAATTTGATGCCTTCACTTGAAGACATCTCAGATGCAGAGTCAAAGGCTGTTGGAACCGATCCTATAGCTGATCAACAAGGAGGTCTGAATATACAATAGCTGGGATAGGAGGTGAATGATCAGTTATCGAATGAACGGGCAGATATCCAAAAGGGGCCGGTGGTGAATTCGCAAAAATGGAAGCGTAAGACAAGAGATGTGACTAATGTAGGAACATGTAATGAGAAGTTGATACAGGACAGGAAGAGGGGACAATACGATGATATAGACATTGATGATGTGGAGAAAAGAGGGAGGTGGGCAAGAGATTTTCAACAAGTTTTTGGTGACGTTCAACCAGCAGTGGACCCTGCGAAGTAGGGCCGCTGAGAGCAATGAATCCTTTATTTTTGAACTGTCGGGGATTAGGTGATAATGAGGAAGATCGTATGCCCAAGAATCTCCTACAAAGAGAGGAATCGGCTGTGGCCTTTCTTTATGAGACGAAACTGTCCAGATTCAGAATGGAGGGTATCTGAGACAGGTGTGGTTTTACTAATATGTTTGCAGCTGATAGTATTGACAGCTCTGGAGGACTAGAACTTTTTTGGGGTTTGGATGTTAATCTAAGCTTGTTAAGCTACTCTCGGTGACATATAGATGTGGTGGTTGAATGAGATAAACCGTGGCGCATGACAGGTGTATCAGAATCGTCGAGAGGAGTTTTGGCAGTTGCTTAGACATTTGAAAATTAGAGTAATTTACGGTGGCTTTGTGGAGGGGACTACAATGAAATTCTCTGGACTATGTAGAAAAAATGAGGTTCTCTTCGAAATCAACGTCTCATGACAAATTTCTAAGATTGCTTAGATTTTTTGTGGTTTAGTGGATTTGGACTACTCAGGTTCGGACTTCACTTGGTCGGGCAGGAGGAATGGAGGGAGAATGGTTTGGTGCCACCTAGATCGGTTATATGCTTCTCCAGATTGGATCGCCTTATTCAGTTAATAAAGTGTACAGCATAAGGCGGTAGCCTTCTTGGATCACCATGCAATTGCCATAAAGTTGGAGCCGAAATGGAAATGCAAAGGAATGCTAACTTTCAAATTGAACTTATGTGGTTACAAAACCAATCTTGTACAACAGTGGTTGACAAAGCTTGGAATGGTGCATCAGCTATGCATGGGGATATTAGTAGGAGAACTGATTAAGTCCAGCGCCACTCGGTCCGTTGGAATAAAGTGAAATTTGGACATGTTCAAGAAACTATTGCCAGCCTGGAAAATGAGCTCCAATGACTTAGTGCCCTACCGAGTGATGATGATATTCAGGATAAAGTTGAGGAGACAAAAATACTGATAATGAAATAGAGACACATAGAGGAAATTTTTTGGAGACAACAGTTGAGGATTTCATGGCTTAATGGAGGCGACAAAAATACGAAGTTCTTTCATAATCATGCTTCTGATCGCCGGAGTCAACAAAATTATATCCTTAATTGATAACCAGGGCCGATTGAGGAAAGATGAAGACGACATGGTGCAGGTAGCGGTGGACTACTTCACAGACCTTTTCCGTGCACAAAATGCAATAGACTCACGGTTGCTAGACGCAATCCAGCTGCGGATCATTACGGATTTGATGCTGTCACCTTTGTGCTGAACTTACACTAAGAAAGAAATTCATGTAGCTCTTCAAGAAATGCATCCTAGCAAAGCTCCGGGTCCGGGTGGCTTGCCAGGTGGATTTTATCAACACTTCTAGTCGTAGGTAAAAAATCATGTTGTGAATTATTGCCTGTTTGTTTTGAATGAGGGTGTTTCTATGCAGGACGTCAACTCTACCAACATCATACTAATACCCAAAGTTAAAAAGCCAACAACAATTAAAAAATTGTGCCTAATTAGCCCGTGCAACGTGATTTATAAGCTTATCTCGAAGACAATTGCTATAATACTACGAGCTGCACTTCTGGCTATCATTTCAAAGGAACAAAGTGCTTTCATTAAAGGAAGATTAATCCATGACAATGTGATGGTTGCTTACGAATTATTGCACAAGCTAAGAGGGAAAAGAACTGGTCGTACAAGGAGTTGCACTTTAAAACTTGACATGTCTAAAGCTTATGACAGAGTTGAATGGAGTTTTATTCAAATCATGATGCCTTCCCATACTAGATGATTCATACTATTATGGATTGTATCTCCACTGTGCGCTATTCTATCAGAATAAATGGTGCCAACCATGGAATTATCATTCCTCTGCGCAAACTTCATCAAGGGGATCCTTTATCTCCCTATCTTTTTCTAGTTTGCTCTGAAGGCCTGACAACTTTAATTCACCAGACACACAACAGACATAGTTGACAAGGGTTAAGGCAAGCCAGCAGGGGTCGATCATTACTCACCTTTTGTTCGCTGATGACAGCTTGCTTTTTTGCAAAGCTACCCCGAATGAGGAACAAAATCTCAGGGAAGTTCTCCATCACTATGAGCTTATTTCTAGACAATGTATAAATTTTGATAAATTTGGAGTATTTTTCAGTTTTAATACTTTGGTAAATGAGAGGAGATGATTTATGAGCGTTTTTGCCGTATCGGAATGCAACAGTGTGGAAAGATATCTTGGTCTTCCTACTTTTGTTGGTAGGAATAAAAAAGATACCTTCCGCTATATCAAAGAATGCATTGCCCAGAGTTCAAAGACCTGGTTTGTCAAGTCGCTTTCAAGAGCTGGTAAGGAAGTTATGATCAAGGCGGTAGGTCAAGCAATTCCAATATATGTGATCAGTGTGTTCCATATCCCATACAAGCTATGCAAAAGTGTGGAGATAATTCTTAACAAATTCTTCTGGAATCATGGTGCAGAGAAAAGGGGCTTGAATTGGATGAGATGGGATAGAATGACTTCGAATACAAAAGGATGGTGGATTAGGATTCTGGGACCTCTCTGGTTTCAACTTGGCAATGCTAGCCAAGCAAGGCTGGAGATTATGCTCTAATGATTCATCCTTGTGTGCCCGGGTTCTTAAAGCAAAATATTTTCCAAATTCCACATTCATAAAAGCGTAGAAAAAACACCACAATGCCTATTACATTTGGCAAAGTTTTATGAAAGAGAGGGAAGTTTTGAAGCTCTGCTTGCACCTTGGCGATGAATCTACAGTTCGAATATGGCAAGATCCATGGATTCCAGGTAATATCAATTTTAAGCCTTTTACTTCTCTTAGCATTTTACCTCTGGATACTACTATCAAATTTTTATTTTGCGAGGACGGAGGGAATGAGATATCCAGCTTTTACAACATATCTTTGAGCCACCAGATGTGGAGGCAATTAGATGAATTCCTCTTTCCCAAAATGAGAATGGTGAGGCAATGATTTGGCATTTCTCGGGAGATGGTACTTATAGTGTCCAAACCGATTATAAAGCTTATATGAGCAACAATCATGAAGGCACCGCTACCGCTCATCATAATAGGAGTTTTTTAGCTATATGAGAGGCACAAACGCTGAATAAACATCGGAATTTTATGTGGAGAATGGCTTAAGCTTACCTTCCAACTCGGGCAAATCTCCATCACCATGGAATAATTGATGATGAGACTTGTCCAATATGTGCGTAGCAACCGGAATCAACTATCCATATTTTGCAAGACTGTTGTTTTGCTTTGCTTATTTGGACAACAACCGATCAATTGGTGGCTACACAAGTGGTGAACAATGATGTTCGCGGTTGGCTTGAAGAAATAAGATCTTCCTACTCTAAGATGGATCGGTCGAAATATATTATCACTGGCTATCTCCTTTGAAGGAACCAAAATAATAAGGTGCATGACAAGGGTTCATGGAATGCTCAAACTTTCAATTGGTTACTTGCACAACAACTTATAGAAATGAAGTGTCTTCCGGATTTCAACTTCTTTCCACACCTTACGGCCAGATGGCAACTCCCACCAGTCGGTTGGGTGAAGGCCTATACGGATGCTGCAGTGGAGATGTTGGCTGGATTGATGTCGGTGTCTTCCTTAGAGACGAAAGGGGTTATACCGTAACTTGTACTTCTCACTACGGGTTTTTTCTTTTTTCTAGGACCTCGGGATTTTCTTTCCGGTTCTTTTATTCCGTTGTATCACATCTAGTAGTGACCATGCCTAGGCTAGATACTCGCAGTTTTGTTAAGAAGTTTGAGGGGTGCTACAATGGCACCTCTCTCCCCCTATAGAAAAAAACAAGATTTTATTATTATTTTGTTATTACTGGTAACATGAAATGAAATAATTGTTCAAATAAAATACTAATTAATACTCCAACCGTCTGCTTCACAAACTTTAATCAATAATTTGTTTTCATGTTGTTTTTAGACATGTAAAGTTAAATATTCATATGCTTATTATCATTGGAAGTAATTTTCTCAAAATATATTTGTTTGAATCGTTCCCACCATTTAGCTTAGTAAATACTTCAGTTAAACATTACAATTTGAAACATAAAAGTGAACATTACAATTTTTATGGGACGTAGAGAGTAACAAATTTTGGTGGAAATCAATCAAAGAAAATATTACTTCTTTAAATGCCATCTCTAATTTTGAACAACAATATTTTATAGTAATTATTTGAGTCTTGTAACTGCTATTTTTATTTTTTCCTTTTTACGAGATCTACTATTTTTTTAATTGTAAGCTAGTTGCGGTGGTTAGCTACAATGTTAAAAAAAATATAGTATTTACATCTATCCGACTATAGTTAGCGAAGTTCTATATATCTATTACCAATTATATTTTTGGGGACACAATTTTAATAAATGAAACTAATATTGTATAAGTTGTCAAATATATATTTTTGAAGACACATGTCTAATAGAAAAGGAGACAAATATTGTATTTGTTGCCAAATATACTTTTGGAGACACACTTTAGATACATTAGGAGACACATATTGTATATGTTGCCAAATACTCCCTCCGTCCCATTATTTTTGAAACGTTTTGACTGGGCACGCTATTTTAGGTGGAGCTGATTTTGAGTTGACTTGGTGGATAGAAGAGAGTGATGAGGGATAATTGAGTAAATTCATGTACAAAAGTTTACTAAAAAGGGAAAATGTTTCAATAATTTAGGGACAGCCCAATAAGGAAAGTGTTTCAATAATTTTGGGACATAGGGAGTATATATTTTTGGAGACACATGTCTAATCCTAAAGGAGACAAATATTGTATCTGTTGCCAAATATACTTTTGAAGACACAATTTTAATACATAAGAAGAAAAATATTGTATTTGTTACCAAATACTTCATCTGTCCGCCAAAGATTGTCACATTTGTTTTGAAAGTTTCACAATTTTTAATTTATGATTTTTTTTCATGACTATTTAAACATTGAAATCAAATAGGAGTAATTCATAAATGTATCATACTTTGAAATATGAATTTTCTAAAAATATTTTTTTTGATTTTTTTAGTGTTTATCTTTTTAAAATTTGAGTCAACACAACAACTTAAAACAACATAATCAAATGCTACAATTTTTGGTGGACGGAGGGAGTACACTTTTAGAAACAAATGTGTTATTAGTCGCCAATTAAGTGTTGCAAATACATACTTTTGTTGTAGTGTTACTTGGGTAGCAGCGATATGTTGTTTGATACCGCTCGTTGCTTGTAATTGTAATTGAGATTTTATAATTACTGCCGACGTAATGGGAACTTATAGGGTCGCACGTAAAAGAGAAGTATAACAAAAATCAGATAAGGCCATTGTAAACCTTGAGGACATTAGTGACAACTAAATGAAAGTTAGAGTGCTAATCCTGAATTGTTCAGGATTAGAAATCTATAAATAGATGATTAGTTATAGAAACCTTAGGTCAGAAGTTAGTTGTCCCTCTCCCCTGTGTGTGGCGCCATGTGCTCCTTTCCCTAGAGAGTTCATCAGCTGTTAGCACAACGTCACGATTGAAGTTTTCTACTGCTGCTTCTTGCATGGATATCAGTATAGAGTGGGTATTTTCTCACTAAGAAAACAAAAGTCTCTTAATCATCAAGTATAAATTTTAATCTTCTGGCTTACCCCGTTTCACATGGATCTCTTTGGGTTCCTGTTAATTCCGCTATATTGTTTGTGATTCGAGAATCCAACAGAATAAACTAAGGTGCAAACTTGAAGAATGATAAAAGAAAAAGGACCTAAGGAGCATTTGTTACAAAAAAATAAATAGAAACCTACCCACTATCATTAGATCAAAAGTGTGGAGCATAAAAAAGGATAAACAACCATCACACCCAAGCAAATCTCAACTATGAACGGTACACACCCTAAATATGTGTATATATAATACAAAATATAATATAATATAGTATGATGAAATAATTTTTTTTTAAAATGAAACATTCAAGTCATAATTGAAAGAAGAAAATTTAATATATAAAGTAATTGAAAATTGTATAAATGTTGGATAGAATGATCAAATGAAAAATTTGAAGCTAATTAAATTGAAAAAAATAATGGAGAATGCAAAGAAGAAATAATAAGGAGACATATTTAACTAAAAAGTAATAAACAAATTCAAAGAATGCTTAAAGAAAAAGGACCTAATGAGCATTTGTTGCAAAAAAGAAAAAATATTCATTGGAAACTTACCCACCACTACTATTAGATTAAAAATATGGAGCACAAAAATGGGTATACATGTATATATAAATAAAATATAAAATGTATAATATAAAATTGATGTCCACCAGGCTCAATCACCCAAAAAGACCTAACAATTCGGCCCAGAAAGCAGCCTAATACAAGGGACCCATTAAAAACTTTTAAGTGATGGTGACTAAAACCTCAGTGACATTCCCGGACGTACTGAATACTTACTCGAACGTATCACGAGAAATTCCTTGAGAAACACTCCCGCGTATATAAAACACGTGTCCAAATAACGCTATATTGAAATATTACGACTTTACCACCATTAATACTGACTATATAAGACATTTATGGCATAAGTCAAAGGGATCGATCTTTTCAGTCACTTCATTGACAAGAACAAGAACAGGAACACAACAAACGGAACTCCCCATCTCCTCGAATTCCGAGAAAACACGTAACGCACAAATCCCAATGGCATCCAGTAACATTAACACGCGTCAACTATGCAGACACGTGGCCGCTGCCAAAACAGATCCGCCACTAAATGGCGTCGTCTGTGGGAAACATGGTGGCCCGAATAAACAAGTCCCTTCAACAGGGCTTGAGGACCACTCACAGTCCCACCCATTTGTGTCGGAAGGAGGTGGCTTCACCGACGGCCGAACGGCTGATCCCAGTTATCAGAGCTCTTCTGAGAATACGTCACACGGAGCGACTTCCTTACGACCAACTTCCAGCTCTCGTCGGAGCAACAGTCAGTTAAATCTGGACCTTGTCCAGACGGTGCGAGTGGTACTCCTAGAAGAACGCAGCAACAAACACCAGCCTGAAAAATCCCGGAGAACACGAAGTGAACAACGATCACGGAAAACTGATACCGTAAACCGACGAAGCCGTCAGACTGGAGCAGGTCGAGAGAAATTCAGTCTGGCCAGAACACGAAGTGAACATAGATCATCGGCATACGTTAGATGCTCCGTCGACTGGAGCAGGTCGAGAGAAATTCAGTCTGGCCAGAACCCAAGTATGATGCGGTTTCGGAAGATGGGGCCATTTACCAAACGCATCCGGGATAGTCAAATCCCCCGGACGTTTAACCTACCCCACCCACTGGAGATCTACAGTGGTTCAGGAGATCCGGATGCTTTCATCTGAAAGTATAAACGGGCAATGGAGCTTAAGGGCGCTAATGAGGCAGCACCATGCAAGTGCTTTGAAGTGGCACTAGGAGGACCGGCGTCTGCTTGGTACAATTCTCTCCTCCCGGAATGTGTAAACACGTTTGGGGATTTGGCCGCCAAGTTCACCGGCCATTTCATTGGGTGCAAGAGATCTACCAAGAGGGCTATCCAGATGTTCGACATCAGGTAGAAGCCGAATGAAGGTATCCGGGAATTTATCGAGTGATTCAACAGGGAGGCAGTACACGCGTCGGATCTAACAGATAACATCTGGATAATGGCGTTTACTAAGGCGATACTCCCGAACTCCAGATTGGCCTACGAGCTGTCCTGAAAGAACCTCACCAACGTGGAAGAAATGTACGCAATCACTGAGAAGCACATGATCGCCAATGAAATACTCTCACAAAAAGAAGGGAAGCAGGACAACTGGGACAACCGGGAACAAATGAGGGATAATTCCAAGCCAACAAGTGTCAGACAACAAGGAAGTTGAGGGGGACAGAAAAAGCCCTTCGAGAGAAACCCAAACTTCACGCCGCTCAACTCTACCTGAACCAGCATCCTTGCAGCCCTGCAAAGACAAGGAAGCCGAACCATCAGTTGGCTAAGGGCCATGCCAGAGGAAGCAAAACGCAATACATCCAAATACTGCCATTTCCACAGGGATATCGAACATGATACGGAGCAATGTTACCAATTGAAGAGGTACATTGAGTCTCTTATCAAGAAAGTTTCCTTAAGGGAGTACCTGAAGATGCCTTCAGAAGAAGGAACTTCCCGGGGGAAGGCGAAGGTTCAGGAGGATACATCCGGTCAAGAGAAGAAAAATGGAGGAAATCACCCCCTCATGCATCCAGAATCTTGCACACCATAACCGCCACCTTCGGGTCTAATGCGAGGAAGAGGAAGGCAAGAGAGATAGCGTCAATGAGCTACGGGGATCCGTCCTCCAGAATTAAACGAGCAGATGGAACAGAGGTACGTTTTCCGCACTACGACCCGCAAATCATCACCCTCAGGATAGGGACTATCGATGTCAGAAGGGTGCTCTGCGATGACGACTCGAATGTTGATGTGTTGTTCGTCGAGGCATACAGAGGACTGAGGTTGAAGGCAAGCAGGCTGATTCCAGTTAGAATTTCAACATATGGAGTTGGTCCGGACGAGCTACCGGTGCTCGGGTGCATCGAGCTCCCCGCTATGTTCATTGGAACCGGGCCCGAAGGGCAATCTCGGTATACTACCATCATGGTGAAATGGCTGATTGTGGACGTCCCTTCGGCTTACAACGCAATCATCGGGAGAGAGACTCAGGATGCTATCCATATGAGAAGTGATGTAAAGTACCTCACCATCACCTTTGAGACTGATGAAGGCTATGCCTCAATCTATGTAAGCCAGAAGGAGGCCAATGATGTCATGGCTTTGGCCCAGAAAGGTCCAGAGCCGAAGTGCTCAAAAGAGGAGGATGAAGAGACAACAACAACCGAAGAAGTCATCCTAGAAAGAAAACGGACTACAAGAATAGCCAAAGACATGCCTGAGGGCAGTAAGGCAAAACTTGTAAATCTCCTTCACATGAATAAAGATCTTTTCGCCTACTCTCCAAGTGATATGCTCGGGATAGACCCGAAAGTAATCCAACATAGTCTGCACGTCAACCCGAACGTCAGGCCCGTAAAGCAGAAAAAGAGGAATAATGCACCGTTCAAAAGAATTTTCATTAAAGAGCAGATCTCGAAGCTTTTGAACGCAGGAGTAATAAGAGAAGTATCTTATCCCGAATGGCTAAGTAATCCCGTAGTAGCATCTCGGGAAGATAGCGACAAACTACGTATGTGCATTGACTTCACAAATGTGAATGATGCCTGCCCAAAGGATTCGTATCCTACACCTCCGGTCGATAGACTCGTAGATTATATAGCCGGACACGCGCGACTTAGCTTCCTTGATGCTTATAGTGGATACCACCAGATCCGGATGAATCCGGCAGATGAGGAGAAGACTTCTTTCAGAAGTGACTCCAGTACTCATTGTTACATCCAAATGCCTTTTGGGCTCAAGAATGCCGGAGCAACTTACCAGAGGTTGATGGATAAAGTCTTCTCCGGTCAAATAGGGAGGATTCTCGAAGTATACATCGATGACATCATCACAAAGAGCAAAGAGGAGGATGACCTAATCCGGGATATCGAAGAAGTGTTCGGTCAAATCAGAAAGTACGGACTCCGTCTAAATCCGGACAAGTGTGTTTTCGGAGTAATTGCGGGGAAGTTTCTGGGGTTCATGATTTCCGAATGAGGGATCGATGCAAACCTAGCCAAGATCAAAGCCTTACTCAACTCCAAAACACCCTCATCCATCAAAGATGTGCAAAGGCTGCTTAGGAAAATCACGGCCCTGAGTCGCTTCATATCCCGATACGGGGACAAGTGTCTCCCGTTCTTCAAACTCCTAATCAAAGAGGGTGCGTAACCCGGACGTATAGGAGTGAAGAAGGGAGAGAAAAAATCGAAGGAAGAAAATGCTGCAGATCGAGCGAAGTTCGAATGAAATCCCGACTGCCAGAAGGCTTGGGAGGAGATCAAAGCCTATCTATTGGAGATGCCCACCCGACGGCAACCAACCGAAGATGGGCCCCTCATCGTATACCTAGCAGTGGGAGAGAAAGACTTGAGTTTGGTTCTTGTCCAAGAAGACGACTAAGGAGAGCAATGGCCGGTTTATTACGTCAGCAAATCTCTACAAGGAGCCGAACTCAATTACCCAATGATCCAAAAGGTAGTACGCCTTGGTCCTTTCAGCCCGAAGGTTAAAACCTAATTTCCTCGGGTTTTCAATAGTAGTCCGAAGTAATGTACCGGTAAAGGATATCCTTAAGCAAGTGGATCACTACGGAAGACTTTCGAAGTGGTGTATCGAGCTCAGCGAATATGAAATACGATACGAACCAAGAAAAGCAATCAAGGCACAAGCCCTGACAGACTTCATTGCCGAGTTACCTCAGGGACCCGAAGATGACCTGGTAGAAGTCAAAAATAGCCCGGTATGGACTCTTCATGTAGACGGTGCTTCAAGATTAGAAAGACAAGGAGCGGGATTAGTGCTCGAAGGGCCCGAAGGTATGAAAGCAACCTGGTCTATCAAATTCACTTTCCCGGTAATAAATAATGCGGTCGAATACGAAGCCTTGATTGCCGGACTTGAATTGGCTCAGAAAGCCGGAATTCGATCCCTGCGGGCATGCAGTGACTCGAACCTCCTAGTTCAGCAGACAAACGGGGAATACGAGGTCAAGGAGCCTAGCCTCAAGAAATATACTGACATTGTCAAGAAGTTAGCAGCGCAGTTCGAAAAACTGACTATCGAGAAGATTCCACGAGCTCTTAATTCCGAAGCTAACCCGCTCTCCAAGTCAGCATCCTACGACGAAGAAAGGGAGAGCCCATGCATCAGCTACCTCCGGGTATTCAGCATTACTTCGGGATGGAGGGCACCGTACTTCGGGATGGAGGGCACCGTACTGGATAGAAGATGAACCATTAGCCTCGATTACGGCGAGCAACATCCAGGAATTCGTCTTGAAGAACATCATTTGTAGGTTCGGGTGCCTGAAAGTACTTGTCGCCAACAACGGGATTCCAAGATTTTGTCGAAGAGTTCGGCATCAAACTTCACTTTGCTCCGGTCGCACACCCACAGAGCAACGGGCAAGTCGAAGTCTCAAACCGGACGTTGAAAGACGGTCTAAAAAAGAGACTTAGAAGTGCTAAGGGAAATGGCCCGGAGAACTCCCACACGTCCTATGGAGTTACCGGACCACTCCCCGCAGATCGATAGGGGAGACTCTGTTTTCCCTAGCCTATGGGTCTGAAGCCCTTATCCCTGTTGAAGTAACAAATCCCTCGCTCCGGGTTACAATTTTTGAAGAAAGTGCCAACGAAGAAGGGCTGAGAACAAACCTGGATTTCCTCAAAGAAAGAAGAGAAGAAGCAGAGCTCCGGAGGAAAGTCTTCCATCAAAGGACTGCGTCCTCAGCCAATTCAAAGGTAAAGGCAAAAAATATCAAGGTAGGAGACCTAGTTCTTCGGCAAACCAAGTTAGGTTCCCGAAGACCGGAAGGGGGTTCGTTCGCCCTGAACTGGGAAGGCTCGTTTAGAGTAATCGCCGAAGAAAGGTAGGGAGTGTTCAAGTTATCAGATCTCGAAGAAAGAGAGTTTTCCAACTCATTTCATTTAGAAGCACTAAGAAAATACTATAGCCCGTAATCAGTTATATATGTACGTTCGGGAGAAAGAAGATTTTGCGATCACTCGTTAACAAAAGTCCCGGAGGTTTCATTAATTAATCCCGAAGGATTCATTTACAAATCCCGGAGTACCCTCCAAAGGAACAAAAAAGAGAAAAACAACTACTAAGGGAAACTAAACTCGTTCGCGTGAACTGGCTCAGGAGCCTTCAAAAATTCTTCCCCGAACCAGGATGGATCCACCGGACGTTCTTCATTACTATTCAGCCCTGAGAGATCTGGGTGCGGGTTCCGCTCCACGATTTGCCTCCGGACAAGGCAAAAGCCTTAGTCGAATTTATCGACAGACATTTGGACCGCATCCTTCATGGCTCCCTCCCAGGCCTCCTTTTCTTCCCGGACCGTTGCAGTCTCCTCCTTGGCAGCATTAACCTCTTCCCGGAGATTCTTGAGGTCCTATTCTGAGTGATTCTTGAGGTTTTCTAGGTTCACCTCAAGATCCCTTTTCTCTTTCTCAAGAGCCTCAACCCTTCGCCGGAGCTCTTCTTCAGAATCCCTCTGAGCAACAACAGTGCTCAGGAATGCAGCCTCGACGTGGGCGAACTGCGAGGCAGTGGAAGGATCGGGAAGATCGTCTTGGCCAACGTCTGGGAGAGCCAGAGCTGAAGAGCTCGATGTTCGGGATGCCCGGAGCAACTGCTCGTAGTGTGAAACTTTTTGGATGAGTTTCGCGACTACAGCTATAGCTTTAGTAGCCCTTTGTTCAGCGCTACTCTGGGCATCGTCCATCTTCTGGACAACTTGGGACACCCATCCCAAAAAGGCACATCATCTGCACAAAGTATTGAAAGTTAGGGACAGAAGTTTTGTTTAGAAGGAATCAACAGAAGGAAGCGATACCTGAGAGCCAAGGACGTTCAGCCTAGAGGTGGCCACAACCAGGTCCGGGAATTGATGCTCCAAGCAGTCCATGGTCCGGGCGGTAGAGACCCCTTTCCATATCTCCGGGGCCATCTCCTTGGCATCCTCTTCATCCATGAGGTTTTGGTCCTCATGAATAAGCCACTTCGGCTCCCAGGGGATCAGATCTGATCCATACCGGGCCAGCTCAGCGTCCCGCTCCTGCTTGCCTTCTCCTGGGCCTCCTTCCACCCTAGACCTATACAGCAGAAATGCGTCCGAGTGACTTCATGAACTGGATCATCTCCGAACATTCGGGAAAGTGTTCGGGCTTAGCTGGTCGATTACCAGGCCATGGGATTCGGCTAATTCCTGGACAAAAGGGTGCGGGGGAAACCAAAGCCCGCACTCCAATTGGCTCCTAAAACTGACCAAACTGGCCAGTTCGTATACACGACATTCAGGCATTGGAACCCTAATGGCCGCGGTACAGGGAAGAAAGAAGTCGCGTTGCCAGCGCTTTACGCGTTCAGGAGTGGCCTTGCTTCGGAAATGGTCAACTTCTGACCACCACCCTTCGGGTACGGGTTCACTAGTTTCTAACAATTTCCCTGAAGGACGAACAGTAGAAGGAAGTGGAAAAGAAGAGGCTATTTGTAAGTACCTCGGGAGATTGGGCGGAGAAAAGAGCGACGGCTGGATGACATAAGGGGTACCGGCGAGACTCTGGCAGCTGCGTCGACGACATAGTGATATTGGAGGTAGAATTTCTCTACGGCGGAAGCTCCCTCTTGGCTGCTTGAAGAAATGGTCTGCTGGTTGAGAAACAGCGCTAGGAATTCCTCTGGGGCAACTTTCTCAACACTTCTCCACCGCTGGAAAAAGCTGATCGCCTCTTTGAGCGATGGGTTGTCCATCGTGAAAAAAGAGAGGAGCTAGAGAGAGAGAGCAAAGGAGAGAGAGCAAAGGAGAGAGAGCAAGAAGGAAGCAAGAATGAGGTATGGATAGCAACTCTGGAACTGTTCCTTATTTAAGGATGTCCGGGAAAGCTAACCGTCACAAAACGATGCATATCCACCAATGGTCAAAACGTAGCAGTTAATTCACCTACCGCAATATAACTGCAGTTCATTTCAAAAGCCCGGACCATGGTGGTCCGAGGAATTCAAAGGGAGGAGACAAATCCTCATTTCAAAAGCCCGGACCACGGTGGTTTGAGGAATTCAAAGGGGGGATGCAAATCCTCATTTCAAAAGCCCGGACCACGGTGGTCCGAGGAATTCAAAGGGAGGATGCAAATCCTCATTTCAAAAGCCCGGACCATGGTGGTCCGAGGAATTCAAAGGGAGGATGCAAATCCTCATTTCAAAAGGCCCGGACCATGGTGGTCCGAGGATTTCAAAGGGAGGATACAAATCCTCATTTCAAAATCTCGGACCAATAGGTTCGAGGAATTCAGAGGAAAGATGAAAATCCTTATTTCCAAATCCTGGGCCAGTTGGTCCGAGGAATTCAAAAAGGATGAAAACCCTCATTCCAAAAGCCCGAAACATGTAGGTTCGGGCAATTCAGAGGAAGGATAAAAATCCTTCTCCAAATCCCGGACCTTAAAGGTTCGGGAAATTCAAATGACCAATTCAAAGTCAGAATTCCCAGACCATGGAGATCCAATAAGATGAGGTAAAGCTATTTCCCAGACCAAAACCACCTTGGATCATCCGGGAAGGGGTACTGATATATTCGGACTCCTTGCAGTCGGCCAAAAGACAAAGGGGGACTTGATGGCCACCAGGCCCAATCATCCAAAAATGCCTAACAAAAGGCCCAGAAAGCAGACCAATACAAGGGCCCCATTAAAAACTCTTAAGTGATGGTGACTAAAACCTCAGTGACATTCCCAGACGTACTGAATACTTACCCGAACGTATCACGAGAAATTCCCTGAGGAACACTCCTGCATATATAAAACACGTGTCCAAATAATGCTATATTGAAATATTACGACTTTGCCACCATTAATATTGGCTATATAAGACATTTATGACATAAATCAAAGAGATCAATCTTTTCAGTCGTTTCGTTGAAAAGAACAAGAAAAGGAACACAATAAACTAAACTCCCCATCTCCTCGAATTCTGAGAAAACACGTAACGCACAAATCCCAATGGCATCCAGTAACATTAACACGCGTCAAGTATGCTGACACGTGGTGGCTGCCAAAACAGATCCGCCACCAAATATAATATAAAATATATATATATATATGTATATATGTATAATATAATATAATATAATATAATATAGTATAATATAATATACTCCCTCCGTCGTCAATTAATTCTACACTTTGTGTCGGCACGGAGATTAAGATGAATATAAGATTTTATGTAGTTTTGCATAATTACCCTTGAGTAGAGGTTGCACAAAAAATAAGATAAAAAAGTTAAGATAAAGTAGGTATAGTTTGGTAACTTTAGAGAAGAGAAGTTTCCATTTAAGGAAAGTGTAGAATTTTTTAGGGATAACAAAAAAATGTGTAAAATTATTTGGAGACGGAGGGAGTATATGAGAGAGTAATATAATATACTCATTCCGTCCCATGAAGATTGCACCATTTTTTTTGTTTCAAGTTACATTGTTTGATTCAAAATTTAACTAAGATAAACAGTGAAAAAAATAAAAAAATACATAAAAAGTTTAGATGGCAAATTATGAGAAACATATAATTCATTTAACTTGAATCGACCAGCCCTTTCACCACCAAAAGGGTTTCCTCTTTCTCCTCTGCAACCACTACTCTACTCCGGTGAGCCTAACGAAGCTCCATTGCTCTGATTTACTGTCACGTTGTGGATTTCGAGACTTCTCCTTTTCCACTAAAAGATCTTTTTCTTACCCGATTATGCTAATTGTGTTTACTTCGTATTTGATTTCTTTGATTAGGCGATAAACAGAGACGTCTCAATTAAATTTTTTTAATCGATCAAACCCAGCAACAATAGTGGAACATTTGGGTGAGATTTCTGTTTTCTTATGCTTTGTTGCCTATGTTTTTTTTCATTTTGTTATCTTTTGTTTTGTTTTAGCAGATTTTTTGCAGTGTCTAATTTTTGCATATAACTTGATCTAGATGTCATTGTAATACAAATTTTTCATCTACAAAGATGATCATTCGCATGAATTTTTTAGAGGTCTCTTATTTCCATGGATAGATAGGGCAATTCATATATAACTGGTGTCAGCCTCTTTGTTTAGAGGTATGCTTTTTTTTACAACTTTATATTAGTTGTGTTTTCTGATTTTTGTAATTAATAACAGCAGATGCTCGAGAAAAATATTTCAAGTTAAATCATAACCTGTCGACATAATGAGTTTTGTATTTTGACACATATGAGAGTTTCTTGCTTTCTATTGGGAATTTACATTTGAGGTATTGTGGTTTCTTCTTTTCTCTCTATTTTCTTTTTGTGTTTGAGGTTATATTGGGTTTATTTTGATGACTATTGTACTAAAATAAGTAAACAGAAATTAATTGTACAAGAACTTCTGAACAAGTTACTGCCAAGAAATGTTTGTTCACTCAAGATAGCAATGCACACTGTAAAAATAAATCAACAACCTCTAGCCAATCAGCTAACAATGCATCAAGTTAGATAAGTGTCATATTGATCAGTGGTAATAGTGAGCATTGTGAATGCCAACTTACATCCTCTGGCTGTGGCTGAAGCACGTCCTGTGATCTCTTGCTGGGCAAGACTTTACATGATGTATCAACATTAGAAGTAGGATCCTGAAAACAGAAAAGGGCAGGGATATTACAAGCCCATTCCATTTAAGCATAGAAGGTAATAATGTTGAATTACCAATAGAAAAGAAAAATAAAACAAAACTAATGATTACCTTCCAGATGATCTGAATGAAAGACATCTCAATAAACAAATGAAAAAAAAATTACCGTATACACGTCAAATTTTTAGATAATGGTCTTTAAACTCTGAAAAACTAACAACATGATCCAAAAAATTTACATGCTTAGTTCTCAACTTTGCTGATTTTTTTAAAGTGTATAAATTACTCCCCTTTTCTCTGGAAGGATTGTGCATATTCTTTTTAAAGTGTCCCTGAAAGAACTGCGCATTTCCTTTCTTGAAAACTTTGGGTGAGCAATTTTACTTAAGTGTCCCTAAATTCTCTTCCTAAATTTCACCACTCAATCAAAATGGGAGTAATTTTGACCAAATGCTTCATTTTCCACAATTTTCTTAATCTCTGTGCCGAAAGAAATGCATCATTCTTTCAGGAACGGAGGGAGTAATAATTATGAGAAGAAATAGGACAATCAGTTAAGCTGTAAAAAAACGTTTAGGGTGGAAAAGAGATGAGTTAAGAAATTTTGTGGATATTTACTCAATTTCGACAAAAGTGTCTCACTTTTCATAGTTCAAGGTCTAATTCGCATACACCCCTTAATTTAGCTATCTGGATACCCTCACTCCCTCCCCAAATTCTAGGGGTGTGCACTGACTCGGTGCGAACCGAATAAACCAACGAACCGAACCGATTCGATTTGTCGGTTCGGTTTATTCGGTTAAGCGGTTCGGTTTCGGTTAAAAACCGATTAGCATTTGGGCGGTTTGATTCGGTTTCGGTTGTACCTATCGGTTTATTCGGTGACCGAATAAACCGATTCCCAACCCAACCCAACCCAAGTACCAAACCCAAGCCCAACCCAACTTAACTACCCATTTTCTGCTACCCAAGCCCCATTAGCCATTTGTACCCAAGCCCGCGTATTACCCAAAACCCAACCCAATCACTAAATAAATTTACCCAACCCAACCTATTACTAACTGATAAAAAAAATAACTTACCCAACCCATTAACCAGACGCTGCTGCTGCCTGCTGGCTGCTTCTCTCCTGCGTGCGTCGTCTGATGATATCTGAGTAGCAGACGAGACGAATCGCGAACAAACAATCGCCTCCTTCGAGCTTCACCACCAAGACCCATCGTCGTCAACTACTGACCGTCACCGCCCCGCCACTTCACCTCCGAGGCCGAGCTCTTCTCTTTCCGGCAGTCGCAACGCAAAACCGCAAAAGGTAATTTCGAATTTTATGTTAGGGTTTGGATAAAATTATTGAAACTTTTCCCTTGCTGCCTTTAGTTCCATGTTTTGCCTCCTATTGACTTCCTTCTTATTGAAATTACCTAAGTATTTGGTGAATGGATTGTTTGGATTATGCAGAGATGGAATGGAGTAAGAAAATGTGAATTTTGTGGCGATAATCCCAACTGCTCCGTTTGAAAATCCATGAAGGAGCTAGACAACAACAACAACAATATTTATGCATCCCATCTTTGCGTTTTACCAAATTGCAATTATTTTTGTAAATTCATTAGGAGCCAGCCACTATAATTAACTAATTAAGCTGTATCACCTTTATGCTAATTACTAATTAACTAACTATCATTGGTATTGACATTAAGCTGAACATATATGTTTGGTTTATTCGGCCGAAAACCGAACCAAACCGAAACCATTCGGTTTCGGTTTATTCGGATTTATGGTCGAATTCGGTTTATTCAGTTATTTACCATCCGCGACCGAAAACCGACCAAACCGATCAATTCGGTTCGGTTAAAACCGAACCGACCGAATACCCACTCCTACCAAATTCCCTTCGTTATTTGAATCCTAATCCCTAATCCCCAATATCGCGAACAAGAACAGTAATCTGCAGAGCTCCATCTCCACCTCCATCTCTGCCCCGCTTCCACCTTGTCCTTGACACCTCCACGTCCGGCCTCCACCTCCGGCCCTTCTCATAACCGTCGTCATCTCCACGTTCGGCTCCAGACTTAGTGACCGGAGGAGACAGATTCGCGACTGGTGCCTCCGCGTCTTCCGCGTCCATCTCCATCTTCGGCCTCCCTCAGCCTCCGCGTCGCCCTCTGCCCAGGCTTCAGTGTCCAGGAAAGTCCTGCAGCCACAAAGCGGATATCACAGGTTAGATTGCTGGTAACATATCGTTTAACTTCTAATTTGCAAGTTTGCACGACCTCCTACTCCATTGCCCTGGAACCCGATTACAGGCATTAGATTAATGTAATTTGTTAGTCCAGCTGTGATATGTCTGTTTGGAATTACAGAGCAGTATGTGTTCTTAATTTTCAATATTTTTTTCTGTGTTCCCTCGCAGATTTTCTACGGGTGTGTATTATATTTTTCATTCAACTAATCACAATTCATCATATACCTGCATATTTACGTATTTTTCATCTCAGATTATGCACATGTTTATCATTTTAGAGTTATTGGATTACTGTATTTGCAAATGGATTCAGTAAAAGATATCTCATGTTATGTAATGACATTTACTTAGATAAGAAATTAAACATTTAAGAAACAATTATAAATTAAGGACTTTAACATATAGGGAATGAATGTATACCTTCTTTTATGCATATAACCAAGATGATTTAACTTGTGATGGAACTGTGTTGATGATTTAACTTGTGATGGAACTGTGTTGATGATTTAAATTGTCTCCAGAATGTGTTTGTTACAGTTGGACCTATCTGTTTTTATTCATCATAATTGTCTCCCGAATTTGTTTGCTGTAGCTAGCACTGGGCATGCTTGTTTGTTGTAGATTAGGAGTTGGTAGAGAATTTGTATACATATAAGTAGGGGTGTGCAACGAATCGAGCCAAGCCAAGCTCGAGCTCTGACGAGCCTCACGAGCTTCAAACTCGAGCTCAAGCCGATTTTTAGGCTCGAATAATAAACAAGCCGAGCCCGAACTTGTGACGTTCGGCTCGATGGGGCTCGCGAGCCTTATCGATCATGATGGAAATTACGCGTATACCCTTCCCATTATAACTATCAGACTAGACTACCCTACCCCAAAATCCCCAATTCTATTCGTGAAATCAGCTCTTCTCTACTGCATGTATTGTAATCCCTAATTCCCACCCAATCCTAATCCTTATCACCATTCACCATCGAATTCGAGTCATGGACGCAAACGGTGAACTAGAGCCTCCGTCTTCTACCTCCGTCGCTCCATCTTCCTCCACATATAGTAGGTGATAAATTCAGTGATAGCTCCGTCCTCCAGGCTCCAAGTCTCCCACCTTCGTCTTGACCTCCGACATCTGTCGCCATCTTCAGGCTAACCTCCGCCTTGCCCTCTGTCTCTACTCCCAACTACAGTAATGGATATCCTAGGTAAGATGTTTGATTGGAACTGTTAGAAATGATCTACTCGTAGAGAGCTGGTGAGATTGGAATATAAATTTCTGAGATAGGGTAGTTAGATATCCCAATTTTGATGTGTGTTGTGGTTAATATAAGTTTGTGTGGAGGAGGACGTAACTTCAATTTACCAGTGTTTGCAAATATAAGATTCGTGTACATGGAATTACAGTGGATGTAGCAGTGCATTAGGAAAAGAGGGTGGTTATTTTTGTTATTTACCTTAACCAGTGTGAGTTAATATCATAAATTTCAATACTGGTACCGATTAAGTTGGCACGTATAGTTCCATGAATTTAATCTGGCGTTTCATTTGTCATTTATTCATGATGAATGCAGTTGCTTGATTCTACGGAGAATGCAATTGAGCTTAGCCTGGCTGTGATAACTTGTGTTTTTGTGATGGTTGTACTCCTGATCCGAGAGTGACTTGTGTTTTTGTGTCTAGATTTTTAACTTCAATTTTATCACTCATATGATTGTTTGGACATTAAGGTGCAGTAAACGTATACACATGTTCTTTGACAATGATGGTGCATACCCAATCCTTATATATAGATTTTCTTTGCGTACACACACACTTTTTTCATGAATTATGATCAGCTTCAAGTATAAGATGTGATGACTGTTGATATTATATGTCAGATTGCATTAACTATATATATATATATATTCAGATTACATATATTATTTTCTTGTACAGTAGAGAATTTGTGCTTGCACAGTAGAGAATTTGTGATGTTGGACATTGAAGTGGCAGGTATGAAAGAAGAAAAAAATGCTTCAAATTACTTGCGAATTGTGATTGAACTTGTAGCCTTTATTTGAACTTGTGAAAGAACAAGTGATGAGCAAGTTGCAAGTTAAGAATTTTCAGTTTGGTTGAAGGTTTGTTTACTTAATTATTGATATAGGTGCTAGAAATTGAAATTGCTGGTTGGAATGTTTCGAGCTCACGACCTCAGTTCGAGCCGAGTCGAACCGAATCCTGAAATCGAGCCTAGCCAAGCTTCCTTGTCGAGCTTCATGAACCTTTCACCTGCTCGAACCCAAAAATTCGAGCTCGTGGCATTTGAGCCGAGCCTAAATTTCACGAGCTCGAGCTTAAGTCTTCTTTTTTTATATTTTATTGTTACATGCCAGGTTCGGGCTTGGCTCGGCTCGATCTCACCCCTACATATAAGAAGAAATTTAGATGTTTACTGGTACTTATGACATATGGAATGTTCACTACAGTTTCATGTGCACATTTGGCTTCCTTAGTATGGTATGAGGAGCAAGTGTAAGTATTGTTTACATCTGTTCATCTTAACTTAAGTCCCTAGGAAGAGATATATGCTGTAGATTCTATTTTGTAACCCATAATAGTGTGATATGTTTTCCTCCCACCACTTTACAGCATTCGTTTGTTGTATAATAATAATAATAATAATAATAATAATAATACAGTAACATCTTTCATCTTGGTTAAATTTTTTTGAATTTTATTTGATAAAAAGTTTAGGGTTCCACTATAAAATCTAAATTAGAAGCTACTAGGTTTTTGATTGCTTTGTTTTTTTTTTTTTAAAAAAATAGTTTCACTGCGCCATACAAATTATGAATCTTAGCTCATTAGTGGAACAATTCTTTTGACGCTTCTAATTGACTTAAGCTACTCACTTCAACACTCTATAGGTCAAGCGCATGGACGAAGAGGCCAGCTGTGGAGGAGTTAAGGTCTCAGAGTTCGACCACTTGATTCAGAATCACTTTACATACGTTGATTCCATATCTAAACTATTTGATGATCTGGAAACCGATCTTGTTGATCAAAGTGACATCCAAAGAGTTTCTTCTTCAGTCACCTTCCTCCGGTAATTCATGGTTGTTCTATTGTATGAAATTGGATGATGTTTCTGATGTAGCATGTTCTCACTGTAGATGTTATATACTCCCTCTGTCCCACAAAAATTGCAACTTTTGTTTTTGTTGTTTCACAATTTTTAATCTATGGTTTATTGTTATGAGTTTTTAGACATGTAAAGTTAAATAATTCATATGCTTCTCATAATTTGAAATCCAAATCTTTTAGATTTTTTTTTCAATTTTTATATTAGTACAATTTCGAGTCAAACACTGCAACTTGAAACATCAAAGTCAAGCACAAAAATCTTTGTGGGACGGAGGGTTATTGATAATTTTTTTTCTTTTTGGCTCAACCAAGTTATTAACCAATGAATTTCAGGGAATGGAAATCTTTCAACTATGAGCCAAGAATTGTTCGTTTTGTTGATGAATCAGATGAGCTTCAGAACGAACCTTCTATTAGTGTTAAGTTGCCGCAGTTTTCATCTGTTGCGGTTGCTCAGGTAGAGTATATCGGTTTTATGGGATAGATAACATTTTTTTTTGTTTGGCTTATTCTTTTAAAGGTTTTCTACCCACAAGTTTCTCTTCATGGTTAGTACGGTATTACCGCATTACAACGCATATTGTGCATGTCTGTTTGTGTGTGTATGTATTCTTTATTTAATTTATCTGTTGGTTTTGCAGAAGGAAGAACTAGCCAGGGGTACCACTTCTAATAAACCATGGTAAGTGGGTTGCTTGATAAGTGTTTTGTAAGTTCTCCCTTTTTCATACAGATAAGATGTGGTATTTTTTGCGTCCGGATCTTTTTTATGCTCTTGGCCTACCTTGATAGAATTTCATAATGTTTTATTTTTAATGTGAAACTTATAAACACTTTACTTCAGCAATATAACAAGTGTAACATATACTCCCTCCATCCCACAAAGATTGTAGGATTTGTTTGAAAGAAAGAGAAAATCTTGTGAGCCCCAATTTTAAGTTGAGTCTGAAGAAAGAGAATCTTGTGGGTCCATGGTGTAAGATAAGAGGATAAAATGGTAAAAATGGTGGGTAGAAAGTTTTCTTAAATGGAAACTTGACAGCCTTTGTGCGACAAGCCAAAATACTACAGTTGCTTTCCGGAGCCTGAAAATTTCAGCAACAGTAGCAGTTACAAATCCTTTTTACAAATTTACTGTCTTATCAAACCTACCTATTCCTCTAGCCCAATACTAGCTTTAGTCTAAACACCATTTGTACCCAAACTCACAGTATAAACCTTGATAAAAGGAAACCATAACCAGCAGCCAGCTATTTATTTCCTTTTTGTTTTGTTTTTGAGAGAGCTATTTATTTTCTTTACTTACTAATTCTTACCTTGTTACTTATACACCTACACTAAACCAAGCCTATATATAGTTCAACTAATCGTAGATTATTCCAGCAATAATCATGATTAACCATACTATAATATTCCAGCAATAAAACAAGAGCAAAACTTGCAGCAACCAGCTTTTTAATCCCGTTTACTTCGGTAATTCTTAATACCTTTTTAACTATACACGTACACTAAACCAAGCCCAACATATAGTTCAACTTATCCTATAATATTCCAGCAATAAATTGAAACAAAGTTAAAGGCTAGTTGAATGCATCAGGGCAAGCTCATTAGATTAGTTTTTAGATATAAATGCAAGGTCAAACAGTTGGTGTATAATTACATTGAATTGTTGTTTTTATTAAAAGTACTACTTGAATGTGTTGCAAAGTAAAGTCCTATTAACAGTGCATTATTCCCAACATAAAGATTTTGAAACTTTTCTTTCTCACAAGCAGAAAATGGAAAAATATTAGTATAGTTAATAGTAACTTTGTACTTATTTTATAGAAGATCTTTGTGATTCTTTGCAGCAAAGACTTTGTGATGTATGTTGGAGGGTCTGTTTGGGCGTTGGACTGGTTACCTAGAGTCGGAGAGAATCCTGATAGTCCTATTAAATGCGAGGTATTTTCTTCTTTGTAACCTAATTACAATGTGATGTATGTTTAGTTTTTGGTTGCACCTTGTAAGGAAGTGTCTCTACAATTGTACATAGTTACTGTACGACATGTATAATTTGCACTCTAACAAGCTTTCTACTTTTTTTTAATAATACTTCATGAAAGGTATTGATGTTTTGTCAAGAGCAACAGAGAATTTTTTTTTATTCTTCGAGAAAAGTTGGAGTCTGAAAATTGAAAATCTTTCTCATTCTAAACAATATTTTTGCATGTATGCTTTCATTAGGTATTTCCTTTACAAAAGGTGAACTTACAAACCATTGTTAAAACATCTCATGCTTGCATTTTGTTGTGAAGCAAAAATATGATATCATGTTTGAATAAGTGAAGTTAAAGTTTCTATACTTTTTAGAAAGGTTATTTTTATTATAACGTTTTTGTTAGAAAGTCTCATTACTATTGTTTTACTATGTAGATACTTGTACGTATTTATATCTATGGGGATTATTATGTGAATAAGCTAATAGTTTAGGACTGTAGCTATAAGTGGCTAGCTGGACACCTAGGTCTGGGATTACATTCCTATTCTCGGTGGACACTCCAGCATGATCTCTCTTGCGTATTAACACTATTAAGCATAAGTTTAATGCAAGGAAGTTCAGTGTCTATTTAGTTGTTAAATGTTAGACCAGCCAAGTCTATTCGGTGTCTATTTGATGGCATGAATTCTAATTTTTCAATGAGCTAAGTAGATGTAAGTCATAATTTTTGTAACTTGTACCGAAATCTGGCTTAGGTTAATTTTAAGAACTTCAATGTCGCTCTTTCCAATTTTTTTCAAGAACAATTTATGTCTCATGTCTAATTTATGTGATTGAGATCTTAAAAAAATTGAAAATTTATACATGTAATTGGAGTTATAGCAGTTAATATGTGCTCCACTTATTATTGCTCTAAATAGCAGTAAATAAGAGTAATACTTATTTGAATTGGTTCTTTTTGCATTTTTTCCCACTTCACAGTTCATTGCTATTGCTGCTCATCCACCTGGTTCTTTTTATCACAAGATAGGTGCTCCCCTTACTGGGAGAGGCATTATTCAGATATGGTGTATTCTAAATGTTGGGTCAAATGTTGAGGACCTCCCGACTAAAACAAAATCAAAACGAGTAAATAATATAGTTCAAGGGACAGAAGATGGTATGACACAGTCCAAAAAGCCAAAAGGAAGACCTCGGAAGCATGCATTAGATGTGTCTCTTCATAATGAAGATAAAGTTAAGAGGCCTCGAGGAAGGCCCAGAAAGCATCCGATTGTCGAGGTTCTAAATCTTACAGACTCTGGTTGCCAGTCTATTCAGCCCGTTGAAACGCAGTACCCAAGAAGTTCTCTTCCTCTTTCAATAGAGGGTGCTCATGGGGATGCCCAACCAAATGAAGATAAAGTTAAGAGGCCTCGAGGAAGGGCCAAAATGCATCCTATTGTTGAGGTTCTAAATCTTACAGATTCCAGTTGCCAGTCTATTCAGCCCATTGATATGCAGTACCTAGGAAGTTCTCTCCCTCCCCTAACAGAGGGTGCTCTTGGGGATGCCCAACCAAATGTTCTTCGTAAGTGTTGCGTGAAAAAGAACAAGGTCGGGGAAGAAGATGCATCGATATCAAAAGCAACCACAAAATCTTTGTCTCAATCTAGAAGAAAGAAAGGTAAAATACGTGAAAAAAGTCCTGTGAATGATCAAAGTATGGTAGTTTTTAATCCTAATGAGCAAATAGGTTCATCACCTGGAAACCTGCAAGTAGATCCCATTGGTCGACAGGCTCCCACAGTATGTAGTAGTGTTGTAAATAGTGGTTCTTTAGAAGTTGGCTCGAGTTCTTGTGTTCAGGACAATAATGCGTTACCAAAAATTGTGTTCTGCTTGGCTCACAATGGAAAAGTTGCATGGGATGTGAAATGGCAGCCACGTGACATGGACAATTCTGTATGTAAGCAAAGATTGGGCTACCTTGCTGTCTTGCTAGGAAGCGGATCATTGGAAGTGTGAGTTTCTACTACCATTATGTGTATTAATGTATTAACATTTCTATCTCATTTATCAAAATCTCACTCATCATCATCTTCACTCGTGAATTAGAGACCAAAGGATTAACAGAACTTAAATGTTGAATATCTTTCTTTATTTGAAAGCAAATGTGTAATTTATGCTAAAAGGCTGTACCTATAGAAGTTGTTTTGTTACCATTTAAAAAGTTATAGATAAATGCAATTAATGAGAAAATCAAGCTCAAATTAATTGATCATCAATGTTTGATTACAAGAATATTGCTAAGCATGTCACCGTTTGAATTGTCATTGCCATTTTTCATAGCTAGTTGTGAAATATTAAAATATGGGGGCGTGTAAGATGTTTCTATGTTAGAAGTCCATCTGCCCATCATTGCTAAAACTGGCATCCTTTTAGGTCATTATTTTGTTTTATGATGACCATAAACTTTTAACTTCAATAATCCCTTCATTCAACATTTACTTTCCTAAAACATTAGATTATGTTTTCTCAGTAACCAAAAAATGGCCATAAAGCTTTGCTATAATCCTATGTTGTAATGCAGATGGGAGGTTCCTGGTCCTCTTTTGATCAAGCATATATATTCAAAACATCATGAAGTGGGTATGGATCCTCGATTTTTAAAATTGAAACCAGTTTTTAAATGCTCAAGGGTGAACTCTGGTGGCTTACAAAGGTAAGGTAGATTTTATTTTTGTTGATTTATGAAAGTTTAATTAATTTTTCTAGTGCTGCGGAATAGTGCTGTTTGATATACATGATTGTTCGTCTGACATGGTTCTAGGGCCACCAAAAGTCAACTTGGGGTTGACCATATGATGGATTACTAATGTCACTGTGATTTAAGGTTTAAAATTTGAAGATAAAGGACTTTCGACATATGTGTCAATTGGCTGGAGAAGTTCTTCTTTGTTACTAAATTCCCATATGTTCAGGGTAGTGGCTATTGACCATTCTCTTGAAGCACAACTTTAACTAGTTGCTTACGAGAAAACCTTTTTGTTTGCATCTTGGTGTTTGAAGAGCTTTGATTTTGGAAGAAATTATCATTATAAAAGAAAGATTTTTTTCTTACTTTGTCCTTTTTGTTAAATACTCCCTCCGTCCGCGAAAGACTCCACCATTTGAATTTGCTGTTTCAAGGTTCAATGTTTGACTCAAATTTTAACAAAGATAAATAGTTTTAAAAAATTCGGAAAAAATATATTCAGAAAATTTAGATTTCAAATTATGATACACATATGAAATATTTAATTTTCAGTGTCTAAACATTCGTAAAAAAAATCATAGATTAAATACTGTGAAACTGTCAAAACAAATGGTAGAGTCTTTCACGGACGGAGGGAGTATGTATGGATCATTATTTCAGATTTCAGATAATGATCATGTCTTAGTAATGGTTCTGTTTGATGGTTAGCTAATTGAAGTTGAAACCATTGAACTTTTAGCTGCTCATAATTTTCTAAGATGGGCTCCATTTTCTGCTGCAGCATTCCTTTGACAGTTGAGTGGTCCACGTTTCAACCACATGATTACTTGCTTGCTGGATGCCATGATGGAACGGTAATATAGATGGCTTCTGCAAATTGATGTTGAGATGTATTTAATTACACATCTACATGAGTACAAGTGAAATTGGGTTACTATTCCTTGATACGTGTTACTTTGATATTGAAAAGTTGGTTGACATCTTTCATGCTTTTCACTATGTTTGAAAAACTTACATTCTATTTCGCATTTGATTTCTGTGATCATGCTGTATAATCCGTTATGTATCAGGTTGCCTTGTGGAAATTTTCAGCAAAAAACACAGTAGAAGGTAGCGAACACATAACTGGAACTTCATTTGACAGTTCTTTTCATATTTTTATAATTAATTTGTTGGATTGAAACATTGTTGACATCATATTAACTAACTTTTCACCTTGAATTTATTGTGCAGAATCAAGACCTATACTATGTTTTTCTGCTGATACAGCACCAATCAAATCAGTTGCATGGGCTCCAGCTGTAAGGTTGGCATTAACTTTCCTATACTCAATTTGAGTCTTCATGTCTATGTCTCTATGCAGTTTATGGTTTTGATTTGTTTCGAGTTGCTAGCTGTGTTCTTTATCAATTATTAATTCATTGTTCCAGCGGATTTTCAGGGTCCTGTTTTATGTGATGAGCTCATTGTTTTATTAATAAATGAGATTTGGCATCAAAATGTGTTTAGCTCAAGGTTATGTAGGTAAAATGCAAAAAGGATCTGGGTTCATTGAACTTTTAGCGATCTATACTGAAACTTCCACGGTACCAACTTAAATTTGTATGTAGTGAAGCCAAATTATGTTTGAAGTATAATTTGTCCTTTGTCACTTCCTATTAGCATCCAACACGAAGTTGCATTGTTAAGAAAACTAAGTAGTACTCCTACATGGTAGTGTCATGGTGATGTTTGAACACTCCCAGATGCACATGACCTGCTTTATTTGTTTATTTTGATTTTAACCATAAACATGATAGGGTGATTTCAATCTTTATCTTCATTGGCATGCTTCAAGTTCTAGTTGTTAAATATTAAAGTACCACCATCACATATAGGATGGAGGATCACTGAGCTTGTATTGATTTTGATGAGACCTACAAGCAACTATGCTCAATAAGTTCATCATGCTCTCTATCATGGTATAGTTTTCTCAATGTCGAACTAGTGGGATGATGTTCTTAAAACTCGCCGGTGGGAAAAGTTAGTTTTGTTTGACAGCCCATAGTGAATTTATTTGGTTTTTTTATTTGGTATGAATTTTCTAGAGCTTATGGTGTTGTTTTCAGGGATATGGAGAGTGCAAACATAGTAGCTACCGCAGGAGATGGATGTCCAAAGTTTTGGGATATACGGTGAACTTCTAAACTTCTTTTTTAACTTGAATTTTCTTTCCCCTTTCTTCTCTCGCCCCTGTTAGCTCAATTAATCCCATACTAAAATAAAAACAATTATTTTTCTGTGCACAGCGATCCTCACCACCCTTTGTGGGACTTCCATGCCACTTCAAGGTTCAGCTATAGCTTGGATTGGGCTGCAAATCCTAAGTATGGCAAGCCTAGTCTCCCTTTCTAATTGCTAATGTCTTCACTTAAGTTGTTGATATTCTTTTAGTTGAACTGTTAGTTGTTCACTTGTATAGATGCATTATTCAATCCTATGATGACGGTACAATGAGGTTGGTTAGCTTAGTAAAGGCTGCTCATGATATTGCCGCTACTGGGAAACATTTTACTGGAACCAGGCAGCAAGGCCTGCATCAATTCAGTTGCTCTTCGTTTGCTATTTGGAGTGTTCATGTTTCACGATTAACAGGTATACATTTTACCATGTTATTAGTTGTTACCATGTGCTCCAACATTTTACCAAAGAAGTGCTCATTACTTGGACACTGTACCAAGCAGTTTGAGAATTATATGAAATAATAGTATTCCAATATTTTCACATAGGTGTCTACTATTTATTTCATACATCGTCTCATTTCATAATGTGGGACAAATATTTAAGGAATGCTGAAGGTAATGTATGAATCATAAAGAACCTTTCCACATTGTGCTGAAAAAATGAAACTGATTCATGTCATTTGAGTCAATATTTAATTAGCATGTTTTGAGATTGCTAAAATAAGATTAACCATTTCGCATTTGAGACTTTGGAGTTACCGTGGAACCAATTTAGTTCCCCTTTATAAATAAAGTGAAATTTAATTTTGAATTGTAAATAGTTTTACGTTTTTATCACCAAACCTAGATTTGATTGATTTGAAATTTCTACACAGGTATGGTTGCATATTGTGGTCAAGATGGTACCGTTAAATACTTCCAGGTGGGTAAATCTTTTCTTTTGCCCCTGTAGTTACAAACTTGCACTTAGTTTAGTGTCCGTTATTTCTGATTGATACTCCCTCCGTTCCCAAAAATTTCTTCACTTTGTTTTTGCTATTTTACAGTATTTAATCTATGATTTTTTTTATGAATGTTTAGACATTTAAAGCTAAATAATTTATATGCATATCATAACTTGAATTAAAATTTTTCTAAATGTATTTTCTTAAAAACTTTTCCACTAATCTTTGCAAATATTTGAGTCAAACATTGAACCTTGAAACATGAAAATCAGTGGAAAATCTTTTGGGATGGAGGAAGTATTTTTTTTTAAGTCCTTTCTATCCATTTATATTCTTTGTATGATAGTTCTCCATTTTTATTCATTCAACAAGATATGCCAACTTCTTAGCTGCCAATGCTGTTTGATGCTTTAAGGCTCCAGGGCTATTATAAACTTCCTGCTTGCCTCCTGCTACTATAATGGCAAAGGAAAAATTAAAAAATCTGAAGTGTTTCTGTTCTGTGATCATTAATTCATAATTGGCTCTGTTATCAGCTAACTTCCAAGGCAGTGGATAATGATTTTTCACGCAATCGAGCACCGCACTTTTTGTGCGGGTCCTTGAGCGAAGAAGATCATGCTATCATTGTTAAAACTCCAGCAATGAATGTTCCTTTGTTGTTGAAGAAGCCAGTTAGTGATGGCAATGAAGGTTCCCGGTCAATGCGGAGCTACTTAAGAGAGAATCAAGTTAAGAGTGCAAGCAGCTGGGAGCATAGCCTTCTGTCTTCAGATGATAAACCATTAGGTAATATTCTTTAATCTTAGAGAAAAAACGAAAAATGTTACAGCACATTTGGTTGACTTATAAGCCAATGGCTTACGTCAAATACTCCCTCCGTCTTAGGAAAGTTGATAAAGTTTGAAATTCGAAATTGTATTTGACCAACTTTTTTCTCAGTGATGAATTTGTAACAAAAAATCTTTAAAATGTATTTAGAAAATGAATGTGTCGAGCTTCTTAATATACTTTCTAAGACTTTTTAACAAATTATTCATTGTGAAAAATTGAGTCAAACACAAGTTCGAAAGTCAAACTTATCAACTTTTTTGGGATGAGCGAGAATGATATTGTCTTTGTAATTTACCTTCACACTGGAACAACATATGTTTTAAAAACAGAAAACTTACTTAAATTGAGAATAAATATTGAATTTTTAATCGCATAAATGACTTAATCCAATGGATTATTCTCCTTAATCCATTTTCGGCTTAATCCAAAGATAATGTCTTTTATGTGATTAGAACTTCACACTGGAACAACATATGTTTTAAAAACAGCAAACTTAAATTGAATATAAATTCTGAATTTTTAATCACATAAATGACTTAATCCAATGGATTATTCTCCTTAATCCATTTTCGGCTTAATCCAAAGATAAAGTCATTATGTGATTAGAACTTTGAAATTTATTATCAAATTAAGTAAATTTGTTGTCTTAACATATATTTATCTGAGTGAAGGGTAAATTGTAGAAGAAAGTATCATTTACTTGATTAAGTTGAACTTATTAATTTGACAGATATTGCAGTTTGTGTTAATATTGAAATGTTTACTCATGTGAAGTGCTTTGTTATCAAAACGATGCGGTAGAGGAAACTGATATGGATGAGACTCTGGCAACTATAAGGAAAGGGAAAGGGAAAAAGAATAATGAGGTGAGAAGGGATGAAGGTATTGTGGAGGTGAAAAGCAAGGTTCAAGAGGAAGCAAAGAAGGAAGTAGAAGCATTTCCTCCAAAAATGGTGGCAATCCATAAAGTGAGATGGAATATGAACAAAGGTAGTGAAAGATGGCTGTGCTCTGGTGGAGCAGCAGGTATTGTTCGGTACCAGGAGATTAAACTACCAAATTTTGACAAAAAATCAGCTTGGCAGTCTAAGTGACAACTTTTTTCAACCATCTCTGTTCTGCCAACCAGTAGCTGTACTTATTTACTCGGTACCAGGAGATTAAACTACCAAATTTTGACAAAAAATCAGCTTGGCAGTCTAAGTGACAACTTTTTTCAACCATCTCTGTTCTGCCAACCAGTAGCTGTACTTATTTACTACTAGTAGCTGTAATTAACAATGGTAACAGCAACCACTAACATGACAAGTACGCAAGAAGTTGGAGTTTCTTCCTACCGGGTAAGAGAAAATATTTTCCTTTTCATATTCTTGTTGGTCCAAGAAAATCCCATTTAGGGAAGCTCTGCGGCTGGTATTATTCTCATGTCCATTTTAGGTAGACAATAATATTTGTATCTGTCATATTATTATGGTGTAGAGAAATAAAGCAGTAAATTTTTAACTTGCATGTTTTAGAAAGATCCAATCCGTTGGCAACATCTGGCCGACAACGACACAGCCTTTGGTTGTATTTCTCGCACTATGAGGAACTAGGTAACTAGACTTTCGATATTTATCGTGTTCGTTTTGAAATTATCCTTTGTGTAATTTTAATTGATTAATCATGAAGTGCCTTGCTGTTATTACTAATTTTTATTAGTAAACATTTGTTTGAAGTTTCAGTAAAGTTTATTTTAGGAAAGGCTGGATTAGTAATAATTATTTGATGATCTGCGTATTGAATAGGATATTGTAGTCACTTTGTGACTGAATTGGCTAAATAAAGAAACTTAGGGCAGAATTGAAAGTGATTTAATTTATTGCTGAGTACGCAGAATGGATGGTCAATACGAAGCTCCCTTCGATTCAGAACCCTAGTTCATCAGAAAATCAGAAGCCAGACCTCTTACTTTCGAGTTAGAATTTGTTCATGATTTGAAGCTTTCGGATGTGATGGAAATTAGCCCTGAGGACTATGCTGAGGGGGTTGAGTAGTGGAAATTAACTCTTGTGGGTATGATGATAGGATTGGATAAATTTATGCAAGCTAGATGGAAACAACATCATCGTCCCTAAGATAACCAAATACCCTTCTGCACCGTTCCTCTTCCAGTTTGGGAATGAGGATGACCTGGAGACTATTATGGAAGGGCCCATGAACTTTTAGTTTGGAAAGCCGTTGCTTCTTAAACGTTGGGAATTAGGAATGACTTTAGATAAATGTGTTTTTGAATCTTTACCTTTATTGGTTAGACTCCCTGAGCTTAAGCTAGAGCATTCCCTAAAATTATCAGTGCTTTGGTAGGAAAACTCATTAGCAGATGCAACCACTGTGCAAAGAAGTTTAGCATATGCCATGGTTTTAGTGTATATACATGGGCCTGAAAAATGAAAGTTTTCCATTTAGAACTCCTAATGGGAAGTTAAAGTCACAGTGTTTGGAATATGAATGGTGGCCACATCTTTGTGCTAAATGCAAGAGATGGGACCACCTTGCTGATAACTGCAAAACACAGGGAAGAAGAGTTCTGAGAGAGGGTTGAGAAAAACATCCTTGTGCTAAATGCAAGAGGTGGGCCATCTTGCTGATAATTGCAAAACAGGGAAGAAGAGTTCTGAGAGGGGGTTGAGAAAAACCCTGAAAAGGATAATGAAATTGTTGAAAACTTAGAGAAGGATAAAAACAAGCCAGGCCCGACCATTAAAGAAATCCAATAGGAGCCAAGAGCCTCTTCTTCTAGTGGTGATAATTTGGATGAGTATAAAACAATAGGTAAGATAGGGGTTGAGTTTGGTACAATTCAGACTACTAGCATTTCTAAACCTAGAGGTCAGAAGTGAAAGAAAATGCCTTTAATCCCCTGCACAGTGAAGAATTGGGGTAAGAAGAAAAGTTTTTCCTCCCCTTTTGATTAAATGATTTTGTTTTGGAATGTTAGGTACTCCCCTTTTACTCCATCGTCATTGCCTATATGTTGTATAAGTGTCATATGTTCCTTGGTTTCTCCAAGCCAATGTAGTTGTAAGTCCAAAGAACCCATTGATGATGATTGAGATAATTATCTTCAAGCCAATGTAGTTGTAAGTCCAAACAATTTTTTGTTGACAGACTCTTGAACAAGAAAAGAAAATAGCTAATGTAAGAACTAACCCCTGTTGCTTTCATATGTGATGTATTTGTTCCTATTTTACCCTTTTCTCCATCCTTTTATCTGTGTTGATTGAACTGAAAGATTGCTTGAAAATTGGAGCAAAGCTGACATATCAGATTGTTTTCTGCAGGTGAAAATTTTCTTCCTCTTTGCACTTTACATGTTCAGTTAATTCCGAAAACTATTTTCCTTCTTTTCTTAGTTGGCTAATGCTCAAAATATTATGCATTCAAAGAAGAAAATGTTGGGTTTCAGCATTTTTGGTTGGTGATCAAGTGATAAAATGGTTGACACTTTAAGGTAATATGGATATGGATGAGATGAGGTTGGTATTTGTTGATAAGTAAGCCCTTTACTTACAGAATTGCAATTCAGATTCAACTGTACAACTCTCATCTCTTTCTTTTCTCTACAGGCTTACTGTATGGTCAATTCTTTGTGGTAGTTGTGTACTTAAGTCATCACCAAAATGAAGAATTAGTCATCACCAAAGCACCAACACCTAAAAACTTTTATTATTTTTTTAAAAAGTCAAGAATATATGTATGACAGGCTTAAATTAAAGTAATTCTTCTTCCTCTCCTGGTGTATGCGTTTTTTCTTTATCGACTAATTGAATAATTTTGTTTCACAATTATTAATGGCATTTCGCATTTGTTCAAGGATTCAGTTTTTTATATCTTCTTTTGGTTTATTTGCAAGATTCCTTCTAGAGTTAATGGTTAACCTATAGAGACTCAAGTGAAATGGCTTAAATGGACTCATGTAAAATCATGAAAGTTTCTAGACCGTAAGGAAGTTTAAAGGGCTTAGTTATCTTATTTATGTGCGTACTATGAAACTTTTTATTTTATTTGCATGAATTCGATATACAAGAAAGCTCATGTGATGTACATTTTGTGTGTTGCATATTACATTATTGTTGCATATTTCTTTCTATGCATATATTTATTGCTATATAAATGCATGGGTTAAACTTAAATCATATATTGTTGTGTTAAAATGCAACATTAAAATCCTCCAATTGCGGAGCACGGGCAAATAACACCTTGTTTTTAATACATAAGAAGACAAATATTGTATTTGTTACCAAATACTTCATCCATCCGCTAAAGATTGTCACAATTGTTTTGAAAGTTTCACAATTTCTAATCTATGATTTTTTTTCATGACTATTTAAACATTGAAATCAAATAATTTATAAATGTATCATACTTTGAAATATGAATTTTCTAAAAATATTTTTTTTTGATTTTTTTAGTGTTTTTAAAATTTGAGTCAACACAACAACTTGAAATAACATAGTTAAATGTTACAATTTTTGGTGGATGGAGGGAGTATGATTTTTAGAAACAAATGTGTTATTAGTTGCCAATTAACTGTTTCAAATACAAACTTTTGTTGTAGTGTTACTTGGGTAGCAACGATATGTTAAATAGAATTATCAAATGAAAAATTTGAAGCTAAATTGAAAAAGAATTATCAAATGAAAAATTTGAAGCTAAATTGAAAAAAACAATGGAGAATGCAAAGAAGAAATAATGAGACATATTTAACTAAAAACTAATGATTAAAGAAAAAGGACCTAATGAGCATTTGTTGCAAAAAAGAAAAAAAATCATAGGAAACTTACCCACCACTATTAGATTAAAAATATGGAGCACAAAAATGGGTATACAACCATCACACCCAAACAAATCCAACTATGACTAGTACACGGCCTACAAATGTATATATGTATAAAATATAAAATGTATATATGTATAATATAGTATAATATAATATAATACTCCCTCCGTCCGCAAAAGACTCCACCATTTGAATTTGTTGTTTCAAGGTTCAATGTTTGACTCAAATTTTAACAAAGATAAATAGTTTTAAAAAATTCAGAAAAAATATATTCAGAAAATTTAGATTTCAAATTATGATACACATATGAAATATTTAATTTTCGGTGTCTAAACATTCTTAAAAAAATCATAGATTAAATACTGTGAAACTGTCAAAACAAATGGTGGAGTCTTTTGCGGACGGAGGGAGTATAATATACTCCTTCCGTCTCCAATTAATTCTACACTTTTTGTTGACGCGGAGATTAATATGAATATAAGATTTTATGTAGTTTTGCATAATTACCCTTGAGTAGAAGTTGCACAAAAAATGAGATAGAAAAATTTAAGATAAAGTATGGATAGTTTGGTAACTTTAAAGAAGAGAAGTTTCCATTTAAGGAAAGTGTAGAATTTTTTAGGGATAACCAAAAAAAATGTGTAAAATTATTTGGGGACGGAGGGAGTAATATAATATACTCCCTTCGTCCCACGAAGATTGCACCATTTTTTTGTTTCAAGTTGCATTATTTGATTCAAAATTTAACTAAGATAAATAGTGAAAAAATAAAAAAAATATATATAAAAAGTTTAGATGACAAATTATAAGAAGCATATGATTCATTTAACTTTACATGTCTATGAATTCAAAAAAATGAATTATAGATTAAATATTGTTAAAACAATAAAGAAATAATGCAATCTTCATGAGACGAAGAGAGTATAATGTATATATAATGTTATATAATATAGTATAGCATAATGTAATATAATATGCCTAGTTAGAGTTATGTAGAGGTACATTGTGCTTAATTAGAGGGTTTCAAACTTAAAGTTTTTGGGTGAATAACTGACTTTTTTGCTCCTCATTCTTCACGTGAGTAGGACCGCGTGATTCACCATTCTCTACGCGGACCTCAAGCGAATAGGACCAAAGTGAATTTAGTTGTTCACGTGAGTAGCCCCTCGTTATTCACCTGAAGTTGTGCGCTGCGTCACGACAAGTAGCCACAAATAAGTGCACATAGTTTTGTACAAAGTTGTGCGTAACAAGGTAGTGGTGTCGATCTAAACAACTCATCATGCTGATCACAATTTTATGTTGATCAATCAAATATGTATGTCGATTTAACAACGTAGTGATGTCAATCTAACTAGGTAGTGATGTCGATCTAAACAACTCATCATGTTGATCACCATTTTATGCTGATCAAGCAATTATGTATGTCGATCTAACAATGTAGTAATGTCGATCTAACTAGGTAATAATGTTGATCTAAACAATTCATCATACTGGTCACCATCAAATGCTGGTCAATCAAGTATGTATGTCGATCTAACAAGGTAGTGATGTCGATCTAACTAGGTAGTGATGTTGATTTAAACAACTCATCATGCCGATCACCATCAAATGTTGATCAATCAAGTATGTATGTCGATCTAACAAGATAGTGATGTCGATCTAAACACACTACGTGGGGAGGACAGGCCTCATTGCGGAACCCTAGAATACCTAGGTGCGGAATCTGAAAACTTCTCACTCAGAAGATTCCCGCACGTGGTACTGCTGCTGCTAAAACACAACCCAAAAGAGAGAGAAGAGTCAGTTAACTTCAAAACCAATAGAACAGAAGTCAGGTAAACCAACCAAAACCTCTACCGAGACTACCCCTTAAAACAGAACAGAATAGAAGTTCCAAAATGGAACAGTCGATACCTGAAACCCAAAAACAACAGAAAGCACCGCGGATCTCTAGTCCGCCGGCTGCTTGTCAGGTTGACCTGAAAGGTGGTAAACAGAAAAGGGTGAGTCCTCGGGAGGACCCAATAAGGGCTAAGGTAAGATACAGTTTGCAAATGTGCTACTGAGCTGTTGACAGTGACTCACCGCAAGTGTACGGTGGTCGCAAGTAATAAATCCGGGAGTACCGGGTCGAACCGCAGGGACTTGTATTTTTGTGTGTTTTGTGTGTGAATTACGAGGAAACTAAGCTAAGAAATTGATTGGATGGTTGGTGAAGATTAAACTAACATGCAAGAATGATAAATGAATTGATTAAACAACTGGAGCAATTAAACTAAAACTAGAACTTTGGTGATTAAAACATGGAATGAAATTGAATTACCTCATAGGAATTTTGTTCCACTTGGTTCATGGGTACGTGGATAAGAATTTGGTTCAAAGACATTCATGGATAATGTTTGAGTTTATGTAGGAAAATATATTGGGTCTAAACCCCTCTCTCAAGAGTATTTAGAGATAAATTAACCACAATGTCTTGCCTCCTAATTTATTGTGAATTAATCAATTTTCCTCCTAGGTTAATTATGAACTCTCATTCAATAATTAACCTAACATGCATTTCTCTACGATCTAATAAAATTAGCTTATGTCTAAGTCTAATTTTACCAAGATTAATCCTCTCTCAAGGTATTTAATCAATAATTTCAGAGAACACAAACATAAATTTTCAAACAATATCCATTCATCAAAAATATTATATACCCATAATCCAAGCTTTACAAATTCCTAAGAGATAATAGGAAATTAGTTACCCATGCTAATGAAGAGCATAAATGGAGAGTAATGAAAGAAACCCATGCTCTAGAGTGAAAATGAGTGTGAGATGAACAACTCTCAAATGAAGGTGAAGCAAGAGAAATCAACTAAATCTGAGCTAAGAAATGGATTCTACTCAGAAAATGGAAGAAAACCCTAGCTCTAATCTAAAAGAGGTGAAGAAATCAAGCCTCAAATGGTGGAGCTCCTCCAAATCTTGTTTGTGCGTGTTGTTGCTCCAAGGAAAACGTTGGCTGCTGTGAAAATGAACGATGCCCTCTGCTGAAATGGGGCTTCTCTTTTAAGTAGGGCATGTTGGCAACCAAGGGCTAGGATTGATTCATTAAAGAAATCAACGGTCAAGATTGATTCCCGAAGCCAGGTGATCACTGGTGATCACTGGCGTGATGATCACCGGTGATCACCAACTTGATACTGCAACTTGATGCTCCTCGCATTTTAGGTGATCACCGGGTGATCAACTCGCTTCAGCTTGAGACTCTCTGCAATTTAGGTGATCACCAGGTGATCACCAGGCGATGGACTGAGAGCTCCTGCCTTTTAGGTGATCATCAGGTGATCACCAGGCGATGGACTGAGAGCTCCTGCCTTTTAGGTGATCATCAGGTGATCACCAGGCGATGGACTCGAGAGCTCTGCCTTTTAGGTGATCATCGGTGATCACCGGGCGATGGGCCCGAGAGCTCCACCTTTTAGGTGATCACCAGGTGATCACCAGAACACGAAATTTCCCTTGTTTTGATCCTCTTGTTTCTTCTTTTGTTACATCTTGCCCCAAAATGACTTGAAGTGCCAAAATCAATAATTTTATGAGGAAAATAATTACATTTTCAATTTAATCCATTAAATACTTCCTCAAAATTTGAACATAAAATGGCCTCATCAAATACCCCCACACTTAAGCAATTGCTTGTCCTCAAGCAATTCAAAACATAAGATCAAAATTCCAAAAAGATCACGGTTAAGTATATTCCATAGTTTAATCACTCCAAGAGTTTACGGACCGCTTCAAACTCAATTCACAAACAATTGTTAACTAAACTTAGTTCACAATCTTGAAAGCATTCTTAAGAAACCCTTCACGCCTTAGTGGATGAAGAAAATGTGGCTAACCCTATGCACTGCTTATCTCACCAAAACATAAAACAATTTATGAAGACAACCCATCGAAGCAACATCTCATTTATTGAGTTATAAGCTTTTTTCTTTTTTTCTTTTTTTCTTTTTTTCTTTTTTTTAGGGGGACCTTATCTGACAATGTTATTTATTAACCAAAACAATGTCAAACGGCTACTAGCACTGTTCATAATTTCAATCACATTTTCATGTTGAAATCAGCGGAACATTAACGGACTTACCTCCTTTTTCCAACCCCTTTTATTTCTTTTTCTTTTTTTTTTCATTTCACCCTTTTTTTTTGAAAAGAAGAGGAAATGCTCCTAAAAGTTGAAACAAACATAAAAATGTAGTACAATTGGTGAGATAAAGAGTACATCACAATTAACCAATCACTCAACCACTAACTTGTTCCGGAATTTCCGCAATCAAAAATTCACATAGTTCAAACAACTATAATTTGAAAATAAAAGGAGAGAAGCCATTTTAAGTCCTTTTCACTCAATGAAGCAATTTTTTTTTCACAATCCTCAACCATGAAAAACAAAAACATTTCAAGGATTTGACCTTCTCAAAAGGGCATCACAATTGCTCAAGTGAAGTCTTGACTTCCTTACATTCACAAATCAATCACTCATGGCAGAGTATTCAATGAATATCTAACTAAAGATTGGGAAGAAGAAGAATACTGCCCTTTCGAGTGAGATTGATAAAGACGATGTAGAGAGTTGAGGAGACATCGCTCCTTTTGTGCATGGGCTCTGGAGGCAACACACAAAACAAACCACTAGAGAAATTGTTAGTTACGAGGGGTTAGACAATGAAAAAAAAAATTGAAAATTCAACCCCCCCACACTTAAACCATACATTGCCCCCAATGTATCAAGTGTGCAAAATTCAATTTTATATACATATACTACAACTACTACTAATACTACTATGTAAATATGCTTGTTGTTACGTCACTAGCTTGACATCCGAAGAGTCCCGCTCAATCCGGCTCGAGAGGAAAGAAGTGTCCCAAATGAACCTTCCTTCCATGATGTAGGTTTTCAAACAAATAGTCCTCAAACCTACAAAATAATGAACGCCCTTTTTCCATGGCAAGATTAGCAGTTTTAACCAGAAAATGGTTAGTGCTTGAAATATGCAAGCACTTGGGAAGAGTGCATCTCTCAAGCAACCAACCCTTAAGTCTAGAGTATGAGTGAACCATAACATATTCCCACAACTTATCACCACTACCAAAAGAGAATTTTTCATAGCAAGGCTCATAAAGTGAGTGAGGAACAACATGCTTCAACTCCTCTAGATTCAACATCTCTTCACCATAATCCACACTAGCATGCGTCCCAAATTTTGCAAAAATTGACTCAAACTCATTACATGCTAGTGGCAACCCATCAAACAAATGCATGTCCCTTGAAACCATGCAATCATAATATGGCTCTTTGAAACCAAAAATCATGGATGAGGGAAGAACAACCATATCCATCACAATAAGCATTTTAGTTCTACCCCACATCAAGTTCATGTTTGAGCAGAATTTCAAAGAAGCATTGTCTTTCACAACATTTCTCAATATTGCCTCCTTAAAAGCATGCTTTACATTCAAGTTTTTATCAAACTTCACATCCATTTCAACAAACTCAAGACCAATCTTATCATTCTTGTCATCAATAAATTTTTCATCAAGCATGGAAACACAATTATGATCATGTGCAGTTTCAATTTCCATATGATTTGTGAATGCATGGACATCAATGTAGTTAATTTCATTTGCATCGTTTTCCATGTGTTCAAGCTCAAATAATGGATTCCAACATGCATGCATATCATCCAAGTTTGCACAATGATCGTATATAGCATTAAAGCTCATGTTTTCATTCTCTTCATTTGGGACAAAATCATGTTCATCATCGATCTGAACTCATCATCATTCTCATGCATGCTAGGTTCTAAAATCATGGAATTTATTATGCTAGCATGCTCATCAACAATTTCCATATGCTCATGCACGGGAATGTTAGGCAAATCATCATGTTGAGGTTTAAAATTAGATAGAGAATGAGAAGAGGGAATGTTACCACATTTGGAGCTTTCTCCTTGAAGTTCCAAGTGTAGACCGATTAGCGTATTAAAATTCATGCATGACACTTCTATCCAATCCATTGCGTCAAGATACTCAAGATATTCCAATTCTTCAATCCTTTGACGTATGGCTGTTTTCTTGTTTTGATTCACCATGTCTATCAAAGCTTGAGTAAGTTGTTGCTCGATTTTCTCTCGTTCCTTCTTGATCTGCTCTTGAGCTATAAATGGTGGATTGTCTTGAAGGTTGTGTTGGCCACTATAGGAATATTGTGTATCGCCATAATCATCTTGGTTCCCATAGTGATCTCCGGGAAATGTGAGTACCCATAAAAATCCAGATTCTCATAGTACTCTTGTACCATATTTGGGTACTCCTCGTCGTAAGATTCACTAGTCATTCCCCAACCTCCGATGTTTGCATGATTTGGCTTGTCACTTCTAGCGTCGATGGCCGCTAACTTCTGACGAAGCTCCACATTTTCCACATATGCCTTTAACATTTCAAAGAGGTGTGACATCTGAGAGGATAATTCTGAGAATTGGTCTTGTTGTAATTGATCCTCTGGAATGAAAGTCTGGATGCACTCCTCTTCAATCCATGACATATCTTTGAGACTGGTCATTTCTTTTAAAAAAAATTCCTGAAAAAAAAGAAAAAAAAGAAAATTATGTAGATATGTACAATGTAAATCAAAAACAAAAACACAAAAAGAACAAGTCCCCAGCAACAGAGCCAAAAACTTGACAATGACTCACCGCAAGTGTACGGTGGTCGCAAGTAATAAAACCGGGAGTACCGCGTCGAACCGCATGAGGTGGGGAAACGCCACTAGGAGTCCTAAAAGTTACACCATTTTCCCCACTCAGTCCTAAAACTCATAAGAATAGCGAACTAAGTCCTAAACGTTTGCCTCTTCCGATCCGTCGGACCTAAATGTTACGTTTTAGAATTTCGGACGTTTGTTGTCCGACGTGGAGGGAGACGGTGTTAAATCGGCAGAGGGACCTCCACTTCGCCCAAATTTGTTACTTCTGAAAAACGAAAAGGAGACCAACTCGTTAGTTCTCTCCAATGGCGATGGCGTCCTCTGCCTCCTCATCATCTTGCAAGAGTCGGCCGGTTGGTGTCAATCTGCATCGCTGTGGAATGCGGCGGTTGTGAGGACAGCGTGGACTGAACGGAGTGCTGGGCGGCGGTTCCACGGTTGTCCAAGGTTCGGCAGAGAAGGGTTTTGTGGGTTTCGTGATTGGATCGATGAACCAGTCCCACCACATATTATAGAGATGCTACTGGACTACAAGAAGATGCAGAGAAATATTGGGCATGAAAGTTGTGGTGCACAAATCGTGGAGGCTGATGCAGAGGGTTTTGGTGAGAAGAACGGCTTGGAGCAGCGAATGGTTGGGTTGGAAGGAGAGGTGAACCACATGAAGATTTGGCATAAGTTTTTCTTCATTGCAGTGTTAGGTATCCTTGTGTATGTGGCTGTTTGTAGAATGAGTTAGAGGTGGGAAAGATTTGGGGTAGGTTCTGTACGTTTAGGAGGTGTGTTAATGGATGATGTGCTTTGTTGCACACAAAGTGTTTGTCAAAATGCCGTGAATTCAGCTTGATTATTGAGCTTCATTGTTAAGATCAGAATCCATTCTATTATGCCTTTTACAAGTATTGTTAAAGCTATGGAAGGTTGACACACAAGTATTGTTGTGAACACTAAGAACCAAACTGTTGTTGAAAAATTACAGCTTCGTTCATCAGGAAATGAAACACTAAATGAAACACTAAGAACCAAACACCACTCTTGCAGATTTAGGTTACCTTGCTGAACACTGAATAAAAATGAAGTGATGGCCATAATAAAAATGATAAGGATAATGTGAGAAACTTGCATAGATTCAAATGATGGCCATAATGGCTTAGTGTGCACCATGTTCTCAACATTTACCAAACTTGTCTAGAGCATCTGCTCTTCTCGTCTATTGCAGGACCTAGATCTAAGAGTGTCCCTCCTTACCTTAAAAGACTATTATCTTAGAATGCTACACCATACCAGCCCTTGAAGCCTCTAGTGGACCACATCAACACTAGGCTTTACAAGGCAGTAAACATGAACAAAAGCAGTATGGTGTTGCATACTAACAAAAAATGGATTGGGAGCTAACTAATATAAAATCAGTTGATGTACAAAATAGCCTATCAGTCTATAGATTTCAAAAAACTCCAGCCAATAACCTAGATCAATTCTTCTTCTTTGTCTTGATTCCTTTGCTTGAAGTTGAGAGATGGTAATAGTTTTCCTACTTGCACTTGGAAAGACACCAACAATAGTTTGTCCTGGCCGGCCGGGCTACAATTAAAGTCAAAACATTTAGAAAGAATACAATGAGATTATTAAAATGAATAATATTCCACCAGTTTGGGTTACCAAACTCACATTAAGAACAATTGGTCCTTGGCTAATGGATTTAGCCTTCTTAGCATTCATACTATCCTGGATTACATGTTTGGATTGTCCAGGCTGCACAAAGAGAAAAAGCATATATTAACATTGCAGAAACTTGGTACTGTAGTAATTCTTAGCATTTAAGTGGTGAACAGTAAGTGATGACTATACATTAGGCTCTGATGATGGTAATGCAGAAACAGAGGGAGCTTTAGGCTCGTACAAACATAATGCAGTAAGAGTTATAAGGAGTATTAAAGTTTAAAAAAATGAACATTGCAAGCAAAATTTACACAGAGAACTTGAAAGCGTACCTTTTTGCAACCCTTCTTATTATGACCAGTTTCGTGACAGTTGCTACAAGTAACAGTGCCCCCTCCCCTACCCATCCTATTACCCTTCACCTTCTCTAGAGCTTCCAGCCTCCTCTTTTTGGGACGTCTACCAGTAGCTACTTTTACTGCAGGTGCACTAGGCTCAAAACCATTTTCCTCTTTTTCCCAGAATTGTCTAGTAGGCATTGGTTGAAGTCTATGCTCATAAGTCTTCAACACTGTTGTTCTACTATAGCATTCATCCAAGAAGTCAGAGGCATCTAGATTCCTAAATCTAATTGCACAACAGGCATGTCTACAAGGTATGCCTGTTACTTGCCAACCTCCACACAAGCACACCCTCTCTTCCAAATCAACCACATACTTTACACCTTCCTCTTCAATCTCAAACCCTTTCTTACCACCCCAAACACAAGTAGAAGATCTACTGTCTCGTTGATTTTTTTCCAATTTCTTCTTGATGTTACCACCATACTCCTTAGGCCACTTTGTACAAGCCTCTGCCTGTTTGTGCAACCTCTCCATACACTTCACTCTAATTGCTTCAAGCATACTATAAACAGGCTTGCATCTATCATCTAATATCCATCCATTGAACCCTTCACACAAATTATTATGCACAATGTCACATTTAATCATTGGGTTAAAGAATGCCTTACACCATTGTTGTGGACTAGTTTCCAGCAACTTTGCACAACCGGTTGGGGTGATGCTCTTGATCTCTTCAATGACTTTGTTGAAATCAGGCTCGTTTGTTGCTCTTGCAGCAGTCCAAAACAGTTTTTCCAGCTTGGGTCCTTTGAATTTTGCTCCCCAATTGGCGTACAAATGCCTTGCACATGTCCTATGCTCAACATTAGGCAATAGCTTGGTAATGGCATTTTTAAGTCCCTGTAAAAACAGCAACCATGGAAATAATCAGCCACTGTATTCGCAAATAAATAAGAAATCCCAAACCTCAAAATTAGTTCATAGAATTTGATCTTACTTTTTGTTTGTCACTGACAATAGTCCACCCCAAACCATCTCCAATTTCAAGATCGTCAATCAATTTCTCTAGAAACCAGGTCCATGTATCTGTGTTTTCAATCTTCACAACAGCCCACGCAAGTGGAAACATTTGGTCGTTTCCATCCCTCCCTATAGCACTTAATAATTCACCCTTGCAAACACCTTTAAGCCAACATCCATCCACTCCAATAATTCTTCTACAACCAGCTTTAAACCCCTTCTTTAATGCATCAAAGCAAATATAAAATGCATTGAAGACCGGATTCACTAAACCTTTTGGGGGAGGATCCAACCTTACTTCACATGAACTTCCTGGATTTCTCTTCTTCAACTCTGTTGCATAATCACAGAGTAATCCATACTCCTCCTTATATGACCCAAGTACTTTCTTAAACACCCTAAGTTTGGTTCTCCTACATGTTGAAGTAGTAATGTCAACACCAAGCTTTTCCTTCACTATATTCTGCAGACCATGAAGTGTGATGTTTGGCATGTTCCTTATCTCAACCAAGAAATAATTAGCAAGCCATGAGGAATCAGCTCTCCTATTTTTAAAGGATATGCCACATGTGTGCTCTGAAACATAGGTCTTCACATGGTAAGCTCTAGTTATTTTGTCAAAGCCCAAGGAAATAAACCAAGGGCAGCCTTGGGATTGACACCTAGCCCTAACCCATTCTGTGCAGTTCTTGTGCACCCTAATAGGCCTTTGTTCAGCTATACTGTACTTGTCAATAGCATCCTTAAATTGTTCTGGACTATCAAAAATCTGTGACACACAAAACTCAACTTGTTTACATTTGCGGTCATATTTTGGAAAGCCAGATGGAGCTGCAGCATTTACTTCACGTCCCACTTGTCTCACCATTTTAGTATTCCTCCACAAATTTGCTCCACCAACAACTATAGACACCTTCACTTTAAGGTCAGCCCATTTCGTATTAAACACTTTTACTCTCTCTCTAATTTCATTCAACTCATCATCATCATCACTTAAATACTGAGACTCAAACTGCTCAATGTCATCTTCATGTTTCTCATCCCAATTTCCAAACACTTGCTTCATCAGTTTAGTCTCCTCCGCCATAACACTTTCCAAATCAACCACATTCTTCTCTTCATCATCATCATCATCATCATCTGATGATTCTGAACTACCCTGCTCGTTGTCACCATCATAAATAACCCTAACCTCTTCATCATTATTTTCAGGGTCACCATTCTCTCTTACGAAATCATTCTCACAATCTTCCCCCATCTCAGCATCATTATTTTCAGGGTGCTCCACATATATTTGAATACCCCCATATCGCCTCATCATATCAATAAGCATGTGTATAGAGCTATCACTACCTCTATCCACTAAGATGAATTTATTATCTCCACACTCTAGAGGATCCTCAACCCACAACATGAGAATTTCCTTCTCTGTCAAGTCACCTACCATATCATCCCAGTCTTGGTTTGACAAATAATCAACATCAAATGTGAACCTCTTCTCTTTTCCCCCAACATACTCCATATACGGATCTCTTTTAAAACTTCCATCAAACACAAAATTAATCCACGTCTCAAACATCTACATTAAACAACAAACATGATTTTACTACTGGTGGAAGGTGAGAAATATTAAACTATTACAGAGGCTGAACTATTACAGAAAACGTGTTCAAATGCAAGCAATATCTGGTGGAAGGTGAGAATTATTAAACTGGTGCACTAAACTCATACTACATTACACAAAGAACATCAATCAACTAACACACACTTTAAATTTGTCTTTTTTAGAAAACTGACCCTTTACCCCCAACAAACCCTAACCCACCACCAAATACCTTTTGAGGACCACAACAGAGATTTCAGCTCACATTCGACCCTTTCGTTATCCACCAACAACACTGTCTTTTTCGATTGTAGGACCAGTTCGCTTTCTCTTTCTTCTTCGAGTTGTCCCTCTGTTCGTGCTCGTCTTTTCTGAAGAAAGGAGTGAATGGAAGGTGAAGTGGAGGTCCCTCTGCCGATTTAACACCGTCTCCCTCCACGTCGGACAACAAACGTCCGAAATTCTAAAACGTAACATTTAGGTCCGACGGATCGGAAGAAGCAAACGTTTAGGACTGAGTTTGCTATTCTTCTGAGTTTTAGGACTGAGTGGGGAAAATGGTGTAACTTTTAGGACTCCTAGTGGCGTTTCCCCTTGCATTTCTCTACGATCTAATAAAATTAGCTTATGTCTAAGTCTAATTTTACCAAGATTAATCCTCTCTCAAGGTATTTAATCAATAATTTCAGAGAACACAAACATAAATTTTCAAACAATATCCATTCATCAAAAATATTATATACCCATAATCCAAGCTTTACAAATTCCTAAGAGATAATAGGAAATTAGTTACCCATGCTAATGAAAAGCATAAATGGAGAGTAATGAAAGAAACCCATGCTCTAGAGTGAAAATGAGTGTGAGATGAACAACTCTCAAATGAAGGTGAAGCAAGAGAAATCAACTAAATCTGAGCTAAGAAATGGATTCTACTCAGAAAATGGAAGAAAACCCTAGCTCTAATCTAAAAGAGGTGAAGAAATCAAGCCTCAAATGGTGGAGCTCCTCCAAATCTTGTTTGTGCGTGATGAGTGATGAAGAAAATGTTGGCTGCTGCAGAATATGAACGATGCCCTCTGCTGAAATGGGGCTTCTCTTTAAATACTTCCTCAAACACAAGCAGAACAAACACAAGAATATATATATATATATATATATATATATATATATATATATATATATATATATGCATGTATGCAGAGTCAGAGTCCCGTAGGGCAAGGTGAGCCGGAATCCCATGGTACGCGGTCCAACCGCCAGAATGACCCTTAAAATAAAAATAAACAGAACGACAGCCCTCTCCAAGAGGTCAGAATATACAGAAGCACGGTACCGGCTGGGGTCGCGATCCCCAAACTGTCGTAGGGTCACAGAAGTATACCAAAGGGTATACACAGAATATCGGCACCCCTAGTGCGGATACACAGAACAGAAGTATACCATAGGGTATACACAGAATGTCGGCACCCTCAGTGCGGACACAACCAAACCAAGGAGCACCCGTGGTCTCCAAGACCATCCTGGGTTCCGTCACAGAACAGAATATACCAAAAGGTATATGCAGAATATCGGCACCTAGTGCGGATATACAGAACAGAAAAGGAACCCGTGGCCTCCAAGACCATCCGGGCCTTGAAGCAGAACAAACTACAAACTATATCTTACCATATGACAGGTCCCGGGATCACCGAACCACCGTCCTCAACCCGGAACCAGCCTCAACTAAACCCGATATACATAAAGTCCCATTCCAGAATGCATAATGAGAGAAGTTGAGCCCTTACCTCAGAAAAATCGCTCCGCAGCAAAAGTCCCGGGAAATCCCAGCTCCCGGCCCGAAATGTGGTAACGTACCCTTTAAGGTCCCGCACAACTCCACCAAAGTAGAAACAAGTTGAACAACCACACACAAGTCAGAACTCACCAAAACAGACCGCCAGAAACCAAACCCGCACTTTCCCGCAAAAATCCACAGAAAGCTCGGTTTCACGAACCGAGCTAGAACATTGTTATTCATACACCCACAAACACAACCGAACCTTTAAATCCCACTTTCCAGACATTTTACCCGTAACCAAGCAAGTAGGTCAGTATTGTTCCTAAGATCCGAAAGCGACGTTCCAAACATCGTTACTAACCTACTCCCATCCCCGATACCAAAACACTATCCAAACCAATCCAATTACAACACAAACACATCCAAACTCCTCCCTTACCGATTCGGCCTTAACCTCATTTTTCACCAAACTTCCAATTCAATCCAATTAAACTTCCAAACACATACTTAAACCACCAATTTCACATCTTAAGCATGTTTACTAACCAATCTCACCTTAATCACCCAAAATCATACATAAACCCTAAATGCTTAATTCGGCCAATTGGGGGTTTCTTACCCAACATGTTTTCCTTCAAATTGAATCCATACAACATCTTAGAATCATGCTAGGAACAACATACCTTAAGCATGATTCAAGAACACAACTAAACACCAAGTTTAGAAAATCAAGCACAAATTCGGCAATTTAGGGTTTCCTTAACCATGGTGTTCTTCCATCATTTAAACCTTGATTTCTACCCTTCTCCATACCAAGAACAACATACTTAAACATGGAATCAAGAAGATCATCACAACTTGTAGCAAAGAGTTAACACAAATCGGTTTCTAAACCTTCTTTTCCAACCAAATCTCATGCTTCAACTTGCAAAAACATGAAGAAGAGAAGCTTACCAATGATTTGAGCCCAAACCCTTGTTGATTCCTTGCCAAAAGAAGAACTCAAGAGAGCTTGAGAGAGAGCAAAAATGGCGGATGAAGAAGGAGAGAAGAAGACAAATGAGCAAAATGCATTTTCCATAAAATCCTTCCCTTTTATACTTTTTAAGTGGTGAGTCATGGGACACTTGTCCCATGGCACCTTAGTCATAACCATGACTAACCCCTTTGCCACAAAAATCTGAAATCTTGGCTAAGTGATGGCGCACCACCCGCGCCAACTCCACCCGAGCCGTTCTCGACGCACGCGCGTGTTAACCCGAACCAAAATCTCGTCATGCCAAAAATTCCTCGGTTAATACCATAAAATCCGTCTCGAGCCATAACATACTTCACACCAAATCCATCACAAAATTTTCATCCCGAGCCCCGGGTTTCCAGTCCCGAGCCCCGGGAGTCGTCTGGGACCGAACGTCCCGTCCCAAAAACATACTCCGTAAAAAGATGCGGAACGTTCCCACGATTCCAAATATGCAAACGGTTTCCTTTTCCGAGGTCCCGGAAGCGCTACCGAGCCCGCTGTACGTCCCGAGACAAGTCCCGGCCCCGGAAAAATATTTTCCGCGGAAATGTCCGGGGGACCCATACGACCTCAAATCTGAAAGGATTCCCCAAGATGATACCCAGATAAGACTCAGGAGCTGTCTGATCGCCCGAAAGCATGACCCGCAGACCAAAACCGAAGCCCCGGGTCACCCAAGTCACAACCCGCTCGGGGTGACCGTATCAAACCTTTAGTATATCAACATGAAAAACATTGTGCACAATAAACATTCTTGGAGGTAAAGCTAATCTATATGTTATCCTGCCGACTCGTTACAAAATCTTATAGGGAACGATAAACTTTGGGGCTAGTTTCACCCTTCTACCAACTCCGAAGATTCCCCGAGTAGATGCTATCTTGAGCTAAACCTTGTAACCAACCTCAACTCTAGATCCCAACAACGTTTATTCACAAATGAGGTGGTGCGGTCATCCGTGGTTTTCATTCGCGTCTATATTGTCCTGATCCTCGATGTGGTCTCCCTGATGAGTTCTCAACCCAGCTTGTTCTTGTCTGATGCCTCCCTGCTCAATCTGAAAAACACGTCCAGCTCTGGGTTGCTGTGGCGGAGGGGGTGGCTGAAACGGAAGTCGTTGCTGCGGTCCCGGAACGCCCCGCTGTGAACCGCACCCCCGGGGTGCGTTGGCTGAACCCGAGACTGCGGACGTGAAACACTGCTGGGTCCCTGTCCCAGCGTCAGAGGGCAATCCTGTATCCAGTGGTCATCTGCCCCGCATCGTAAGCACTGCCCCGCCTGCCTGAAACATGGCCGACCGGGGTGCTGTCTGCCACAACTCGAACAAGTCTGAACTACTGCGGCCACCCTGCTGCCCCTGCCACTCTGCCCAGTCCTACTTCCCTCTCCTGTGACCCTCGATGGACCCTGGTATGCAGAACCTTTCCCACTGTCTCGGGATCGATGAGGGACGTACCGACTCTCAACCTCCTCCTGCTCAAGGAGTTGGGCCTTCTGCACAGCCTCATGGTAAGAGGTAATGTCCAAAGGTCTCAAAGCCCACTTGTAGTCGGGGCGTAACCGGCGGATAAACCTCTTGGCCTTCTCCTGGTCCATACCATAGTACTGTAGTACGTAGCGAACCAGCCGGTCAAACTCCCGCTCATACTCTCCGACAGTCATGTTCCCCTGCTCCAGATCATCAAACTGCGACTGTCGGAGATCCCTGGCTGCATCTCCATGTTGTAATTCTTAGCGCACCAAGTACTTTTGAGGTGCTGTTTGAGCTCATCTCAAATGGAGAAGTGAGTTTCAGCTCAAAGTGAGCTGAAATGAGTTCTATGGAATTCAACTATGTGAATTGTGGCTATATGGAACATTTGTGATGTTTCATGAGTAGTAACTACTTACTAGCATCCTTTTATACAAAATAAGGGTATTTTGGTAAAAGGACATGACTTTGGCAATCGAGGTGCATGGTGTATGCACCCTAGTGCATGTGTGCACATCTCTTGGAAGTTACCAAGAGATTTTCGGCCATGAGAGCCTGAAATTGGCGAAGAGGCACCTCAAGGGGAGGCACCCCTTCGCCTAAATAAGGAGTTACTTAGCATTTGGACAAGGGAGTGTACAAGGAGGGAGTAACCACTCCTTAGGCCGAAAGTATGTGTACTTTCGGCCATAAGGAGTTGTGACTCTTCCTAGTAACTCCCTACATCATCTATAAATAGATGATTTGGCCACAACACAACACACACTTAAGAATCCGAAACTTCTCTCTTCTCTTTGTTCTTGGCCGAAATATTAAGCATTCCTAGAGCATTTCGGGTGGAACGTTTTTGTGTCTCTCTAACACAAAACAACCTCATTGCATCACATGCAATCTGCCCTCATCAAGGAATTCGAAGGCTTGAAGATTCAACCGGAAGACTTGGAGCAAACGTTTGGAGCAAGGACAAAGATCCTTACGCTGTTTTCTCAAGGGTGCAAGGTATGCTTCCTATCTCTACTCCTTCCTCCTCCTTCTCCTCTTTCTTCCTTGTGAAAGTGGAGAGGCATGATTATGGAAAACACATCATGCTATGAATCTCTAAATCTACAAATGGTATCAGAGCCTGTGTTGCTTGAATGTATATGCATGTTCGCATGTACTTATATGCATGTTCGCATGAACTCGTATGGATGTTGCATGCAAATATGCATTTCGGGTTGACTGAATATTACATGTATTTTCAGCCTTAAGCATGCAATTGATATGATCGTTCATGAAGAGTATGAACCGTATGCATGCTTGTATGTTTGAAGATGATTAAAATCATGAAATTACATGTATGTATGAATTCGGTCAAGATAAAAGTATCTTGTATGAGAACCTTGTATGAGGCCTCGCGGTCCCTTGACAAGCGTTCGCCAGTGTCCAGGCTTCTCCTGACAGGCGTTCGCCAGTGTTTAGTTTTTCGCCTGATAGACGTTCGCCAGTGTCTAGGCGTTCGCGACATGAGGGGTTCGCCAGTGTCAAGGCTTCGCCTGACAGGCATTCGCCAGTTCGTGTTCGCGGGGATTGGGTTCTCCAGTCTCCATTCCGCGAAGGCTGGGGTTCGCAAGCCGTGTTCTGCGAGGACAGAATTCGCGCTCGCGAAGGGGAAGGTTCGCACATGCGATAGCATGTGTTCCGCGAGACCCCCGAATAGGTTATTCGAAGGGGTTATGATCGAATATGTGAATCATTGTATGCTTATGTATGTGTTCATGAGTATGATTGAATGAAAGCATGTATGTTGCTTCTTTGTGATTCACATGTATATCTATATGAATGTTAGAACATGATATAATTGTGATTATGGCATGAAATGCACAAGATAAGTTCTTGGTGTAATTCTTCACTTGAGTTATTGGCTTTACCCGGAGATAGTCTTAATTAGATGGTAATTCTGTCTAGGAAGGAACTTAAGCGGTACCATTGTGTCCCTCCTTCCTGGAATTATCACTATGGTGACTTGAGGGATGAGAGACTTAATTCAAGGAGGAATAAACCAAGATGTGTTCTTTGTGTATTTTCTACATGTTCTTACTAGTATGCATAAGTTGCATATATGTGACATTGTACCTCGACTTAGACTAAGAACCTCAACCCTAAGATGGTCTTAGTACTGGTGATTTGTTCACCACTATGATGGACTTGAGGGAAATGAGACTTGGTTTAAGGAGGATATGATATTTCTAAAAGCTAAAGTTTCTAGGGACCCTGTCAAGTTGATTACAATTCTGTCTAAGGAGGTGGGTTTTAAGCGGGACCGATGTGACCCCTCCACCTTTCCTGGGAATTGTATCAAGGAGACTTATGGGTGATGAGACTAAGGTTTTGGAGAAATATCATATGTAATGTTACATAAGCTATTCATGTATGTGTACATGAAACCTTAAAGTAAGATAGTTGAACCTTCTTGGAGGCTCAATTAGAACATGTATGTGAAACTATGGAAACATGTTTGTGTGTTTCTAATTGGATGCTATATGCACTCCTTTTGCCATATATGAACATGTTTGAAGTAGTTGCATGTATTTGTTGCTTGTTTGAGTCTTGTTGTGATTGATTGAACTTTGATACATGTGATTTGCATCATGTAGATGGCATGTAAGAATATTGTTGCTGAACTGAACAAGGACCTCAAATTGGATGGTGACAACTATCCGATTTGGCAGCAAAAGGTCAAGTTCATTCTTACTGAGCAGGACACACTTGAGGTTTTATCTGATGGAGGTCAGGTTGCCCAACCGGAAGAAGGGCAAGACCAGACAGCCTATGTGGCTTATCTGAAAAAGAATCGTCTTTGCCGAGTGACCCTTCTTTCGACAATGGTGGATGAGATCATGGTTGAGTTCTCAACCCTTGACAGTGCCAAAGAAATTTGGGACACTGTCAAGACCAAATATGGTGATGTTTCTGTGGAGAAACAAAGATCAATGATTCTGAGGTTTGAGAACTATCAGAAACGAGCTGATCACACCATGAGTTCTCACCTTCGAGAGATGTCTCGGATGATCCACCAGTTGAAGCAAGCCGGGCACGACCTCACGGATGAACAACAGGTCCAAGCTATAATCCGATCTTTGCCAGATGAGGATTGGCAGTTGATGAAGGTCAACTTGCGCCACAATCCTCAGATCAAAACGTTTGATGACATAGCCCGCCATCTTTTACTTGAGGCCAAAGTAATGTCCCTAAAAAACCATTCCAAAGCATGTGTTGCTTCTACTTCCTCCAACAAAAGGGGAGGAAACAAAGGAAAAAGGAAATGGTTTGGTAAAGGTGGAAAGAACAAGGGCGGCAATGGCAAAGGTAAAGGAGTTGGAAACGGTCCCAATTTCAATAAGTTCGAAAAGGGACGTTTCTAAGCTCAAATGCTTCAACTGTGGAAAGAAGGGGCACTTTGCAAAAGATTGCAAAAGTCCTTCTAAGGTACATATACCTACTACTTCTTCTGATGTATATGTTGCATCTTGTTCTTTGCTAACTGAAAGCAATTCTTTGTGGATTGTAGACTCAGGAGCAACGGACCACATAGTCCGAGACAAGTCTTGGTTCGTGGCTTACAGGAAACTTCCAAGAGGTGCAAAGTGTGTCTCGGTGGGAAATAACGCTGTAATAGAAGTAGTAGGAATTGGGACATGTAAAGTCCCCACTTGTAATGGATCATTATATCTAATTGATACATTATATGTACCGGATATTTGTAGAAATTTGATTTCTATAAGTAGTTTGTTGAAGTACAAATATAGCTTGTCTTTTTCGAATGATAGTGTTACTATCTTCAAAGATAATCAAGTTGTGTGTGAATGTTTAGTAAATAATGGCTTGTATGAACTTAGACCGAGTAGCCACACTAATGCTTCATCTAGTTGCCATGTGACCGAGGTCACAAGTGAAATGACTTGGCATGAAAGGCTTGGACATGTGGGTCAAGATAGGATGAATAAGTTAGCCAAAAATGGCTTGCTTGGATCCTTGACCAAAGTTGTCTTGCCAAGTTGCCAAGCATGCCTTGAAGGAAAGGCAACGAGAAAGCCTTTTGGGCGCGGAACTAGAAGAGAAGAAGCATTAGATTTAGTTCATTCTGACTTGTGTGGACCTATGAGAGTGACATCTAGAAATGGTTATAGATATTTCATTACATTTACTGATGATTATACTCGATTCACACATGTTTTCTTACTCAAGTACAAAGCTGAGGCTTTATCATACTTTGAGAAGTATGTACATTTGGTTGAGAACCAATTGGGTAAGAAAATAAAATCCTTGAGAACGGATAGAGGTGGAGAGTATAATTCAAATGCCTTCAAAGCCTTTTGTGACATGAAAGGAATCCAGAGGGAGTTCACTCTTTCTTGGACACCCCAACAAAATGGAGTGTCTGAAAGGAAGAACAGAACTCTAATGGATATGGTAAGGTCCATGATGGCTAAGGCTAACTTGGACATCATCTATTGGAGTGATGCACTGCTTTGTGCAGTTCACATCCTCAATAGAGTACCAACTAAGAACATCGACTCTTCTCCATATGAGTTGTGGAAGAAGAGGTCGCCTAACCTAAGCTACATGCACCCTTGGGGTTGCCTTGCTTATGTGCATGTCCCGGACCATCCTTTGGGAAAATTGGGTCCTCGGGAAAGAAATGTGCTTTCCTTGGATATTGCATTGATTCGAAAGGTTATGTGTTCTTAGATATCAGTCACAAAGAAGGATTGGTATTTGATGGCAGAAACGCCAACTTCATGGAAAGTGAGTTTCCTAAAGTTGGTGAATGTAATGATCTTAACTCTTTCGGTCCAATCCTTGAAGAGGATCAACCTAGTACTTCAGAAGTACCAGTTGCACAAGGTGCACCTACTCCACAAGGAGTACCTCAACAAGAGGGAGTTGTGACTCCTAATGATGAATCCAATGTGTTGGATCACATGGAACAAGATCCTGTAGAGGATACACTTGTTCAAGAGGGAGTTGAGGATCAACAAGAGCTAGAATCACCTCCGCCCATGTTGAGAAGATCAACTAGGGAATCGAGACAACCCAAAAGGTGGGGTCTCTCGGAGGGTGAGACTTATTTGGTGTCATCTGAAATAGATGAACCAAGTAATGTTAAAGAAGCTCTTAATAGTGCACAAAGAGAAGAATGGCTAAATGCCATAAATGAAGAACTTCATTCTATTGGGAATTGTGGGAATTGTCAGATCTTCCTATTGGTCGGAAGGCCATTGGTAATAAGTGGGTATTAAAGATAAAGAAGAATTCTGATGGAAGTATCGAAAGATACAAAGCCCGATTGGTGGCTAAGGGTTTCACACAAAAGGAAGGTATTGATTTCAAAGATACCTTCTCACCTGTAGTGAAATTCAATTCCATCAGATTACTACTTGCCATTGTGGCATACTTGGATCTGGAATTACATCAAATGGATGTTAAAACAGCCTTCCTCAATGGTGATTTGAGTGAAGAGATCTATATGAGACAACCAGAAGGGTTTGTCCAAGAAGGTCTTGAGGACAAGGTATGTAGACTTAAAAAGTCTATTTATGGTCTTAAGCAAGCTTCAAGACAATGGTACTTGAAGTTCCATCATGCAATTACAAGTTATGGCTTTGTAATGATGCATGAAGATCATTGTGTATACTTGTACTCGTCTGGATCCGATTATGCTATAATGACTTTGTATGTAGATGACATACTAATTGCAAGTAGTGGAGTTGAGTTAATGACAACCATCAAAGGATGGTTATCTTCCACTTTCGACATGAAAGACATGGGAGAAGCTTCCTTTATTTTAGGTGTCAAGATACACCGGAATAGAAAGGAACGCTTGTTAGGCCTCTCAAAGAACCTTATATTGATAAGATCCTTGAAAGGTTTAATTTAACCAACTCCAAACCCATGAATACCCCACTTGCATATGGATGCAAGATTGGAGGGGACATGTGTCCCACGACTCCAGCAGAAAAGGAAGAGATGACAAACATACCATACCTGAGTGCTATAGGTTCCTTAATGTATGCCATGTTGTGTACAAGGCCTGACATTAGCCAAGCAGTTGGCTTATTGGCTCGATATTCTTCAAACCCTGGAATGCAGCATTGGAAGAGTGTCAAGAGGGTTCTACGGTACCTTAAAGGTACTAAAGATTATTGGCTATGCTATCAAGGCAAGAAGCTTGATTTGCATGGTTACTCTGATGCTGATTGGGGTGGAGATCGTGACTCAGAAATCTACATCTGGTTATGTATTTCGTTTAATGGTGGGGCTACTACATGGTGTAGTAAGAAACAAACTTGTACAACATTGTCAACCATGGAGGCTGAGTTTATCTCATGTGCCTCGGCTGTACAAGAAGCCCTTTGGCTTGGATTCTTTCTTAAGAACTTGGAATCTCGGATAATGGTGGAAAGGCCTATTACTATTTACAGTGATAGTATGGCGGCCATGGCTTACACCAAAGATCCCAAGTACCATGGAAAGACCAAGCACATTAGCATGAAATATCATTTTGTAAGGGATGCAATTGAAGAGGGTGAAGTTAAAATTGAGTACATATCTACAGACCTGATGGTGGCAGATCCTCTTACTAAGCCATTGCCACCACTTGTATTTGCTAGACATGTCAAAGCAATGGGTCTTCGTAGATTGTAATTAAGTTGGATGTACTTCACCACTTTGGTGTCACACATGTATTCTATGATGAATGATTAATAAAGTTGTTTGTTTGTCATCATCTAATTTGTTCAATCTTTATGTTTTCACAACGAAAATTAGAACATGTCAAACATAGACATTAGAAAGGGTTTTCTCACACGAACCTTTCGCCCTTAATCTTGTGTAGACTTAAGGATGAGACTAGCTACGGACTCAATGTATGTTGTTTCTTAAATGAAGCATGTTACTTGGTAAAGTAATACTTGAGTGGGAGTCATGAACCAACACATGACACCGTAGCCTCTTGTCGCCTTGATTATGTAAATCAAGATGAGATGACTAAGTTTCATCGAGTTTGTATGACCACCATACATCCTAGTCTATGATTGGTGTAAGCATTGGCTTACTTGATAACATTTCATGGATTGTGACATGTCCTCCTTTTATTTGATAAGGGGAGTACACTTTTGGTGTTTTAAGAGGGAGAAAAATGACACATCTCCCAACTTAAGTGGACATCATTCCGAGTGGGAGTGGTGTAAGTAAAACATCAAATAGTGTTCATTTAGAACTTCAGTGTTCTATAACCATGAAATGCGACCAAAGAAGAATTTAAGTAAGTTGTCTTTGTTCTTACTTAGTGTGAGGTTCTTCGATTCAGACTCTTAGTGACTTTGACTTGCTATTAGGAAATTGTATCAATAAAACTACTTTGATTGGTTGTTGAAGGTCTTAGAAGAAAAGACTGGAATATCCTCCATTTGGGTAGTTGAGTTGGTACAATGACCTAAGTAGTTTAAGTTGATAGGAAAGACACCGTTTTATGATGATACACATGCTCTAAATTTAATCTTGGGCCCACATACTATGTGTAGTATGATTTAGATTGAATTATGAGCACTTGTGAATGAGATCTCAGCTTCTTAATACAATCATGGGTTTCAAATGGTTGAAATTCAAGAAAAGGACTGATTGTGATTAAGTGAAGTGTATCATTGTGTCTGGGGTTTGTAAAGGCACCACTTGATGAGTTCAAGTGAGCTTGAAGAAGTTCAAGCATGTTTGATAAGTTCAAACAATACACCGTTGCTTGATTGGTTCAAGCATGTTATTTTGAAGAGGACAAGCTTTCATTGTGAGTCTAACAACCACAATGAAAGTGATTTTATGTGTATGCCTTGGGGTCGCACCCTTAACTCTACTTGTGTGAATGTACTTGTTTATTTTGGCCTACATATGTGTTAAAGAGATTTTATTTGAGTGGGAGTTCACAATCAAAAGATAACTTAGTGCGAGTGGGAGTTTGTTGGAATTCTTAGCGCACCAAGTCCTTTTGAGCTCATCTCAAATGGAGAAGTGATTTCAGCTCAAAGTGAGCTGAAATGAGTTCTATGGAATTCAACTATGTGAATTGTGGCTATATGGAACATTTGTGATGTTTCATGAGTAGTAACTACTTACTAGCATCCTTTTATACAAAATAAGGGTATTTTGGTAAAAGGACATGGCTTTGGCAATCGAGGTGCATGGTGTATGCACCCTAGTGCATGTGTGCACATCTCTTGGAAGCTACCAAGAGATTTCGGCCATGAGAGCCTAAATTGGCGAAGAGGCACCTCAAGGGAGGCACCCCTTCGCCTAAATAAGGAGTTACTTAGCATTTGGACAAGGGAGTGTACAAGGGGGAGTAACCACTCCTTAGGCCGAAAGTATGTGTATTTTCGGCCATAAGGAGTTGTGACTCTTCCTAGTAACTCCCTACATCATCTATAAATAGATGATTTGGCCACAACACAATACACACTCAAGAATCCGAAACTTCTCTCTTCTCTTTGTTCTTGGCCGAAATATCAAGCTTTCCTAGAGCATTTCGGGTGGAACGTTTTTGTGTCTCTCTAACACAAAACAACCTCATTGCATCACATGCAATCTGCCCTCATCAAGGAATTCGAAGGCCTGAAGATTCAACCGGAAGACTTGGAGCAAACGTTTGGAGCAAGGACAAAGATCCTTACGCTGTTTTCTCAAGGGTGCAAGGTATGCTTCCTATCTCTACTCCTTCCTCCTCCTTCTCCTCTTTCTTCCTTGTGAAAGTGGAGAGGCATGATTATGGAAAACACATCATGCTATGAATCTCTAAATCTACAATGTCACGACCACCCCGCCCGGTTGCGGAGGCGGAGCCGGCCGCGACGTCGGAAGCGGAAGCTACGGCGGAAAGCGCGGAAACGGTACTACCGTAACCCGCTGCGTGCAGTGGTCCCATGACCCGGCCCGCAAAGTCTCGCTCTCGAAGGCCCAGTGCCTGAGAGCACTTTGCTCACTAAACAGAATGGTCGTATCACGACCCGCAACCTACAAAACTCAAACACGGCAAGTATACACAATAACCTTAACTATCCATGGTGAGCCCCGCCCCACTGAAATAGGCGAGCACCCGACCATCACCAAACATGCAGTTCATGGAATACTATTCATTAACCACAACAATCAGAACACAGAAACCATCACATATACATATCCAATATATGCAAGTCTCGGGCTCCGCCCTCGACTCAGAAGAAAGTACAGAATCAGAATATATTCCAGAATATACACCATATACAACATGATCTGTTCTAACATGCATGCAACTACATCTACAGAGCCGCCAAAACAAAACCCTAGAAATACCTAAGTGCGGAATCTGAAAACTTCTCGCTCAGAAGATTCCCGCACGTGGTACTGCTGCTGTTGCTAAAACACAACCAAAAGAGAGTGAAAAGAGTCAGTTAACTTCAAAACCAATATAACAGAAGTCTGGTACACCAACCAAAACCTCTACCGAGACTACCCCTTAAAACAGAACAGAATAGAAGTTCCAAAATGGAACAGTCGATACCTGAAACCCAAAAACAACAGAAAGCACCGCGGATCTCTAGTCCGCCGGCTGCTTGTCAGGTCGACCTGAAATGTGGTAAACAGAAAGGGGTGAGTCCTCGGGAGGACCCAGTAAGGGCTGAGGTAAGATACAGTTTGCAAATGTGCTCTTGAGCCGAACTCGCACTGCAAAACAAACACAAGCATATATATATATATATATATATATATATATGTATGCAGAGTCAGAGTCCCGTAGGACAAGGTGAGCCGGAATCCCATCGTACGCGGTCCAACCGCCAGAATGACCCTTAAAATAAAAATAAACGAGCAGCCCTCTCCAAAAGGTCAGAATATACATAAGCACGGTACCGGCTGGGCTCGTGATCCCCAAACTGTCGTAGGGTCACAGAAGTATATCGGCACTCCCGATGCGGATATACACAGAATGTCGGCACCCTCAGTGCGGACACAACCAAACCAAGGAGCACCCGTGGTCTCCAAGACCATCCCGGGTCTCGTCACAGAACCAAAATATACCAAAAGGTATATGCAGAATATCGGCACCTAGTGCGGATATACAGAACAGATAAGGAACCCGTGGCCTCCAAGACCATCCGGGCCTTGAAGCAGAACAAACTACAAACTATATCTTACCATATGACAGTCCCGGATCACCGAACCACCGTCCTCAACCCGGAACCCGCCTCAACTAAACCCGATATACATAGAGTCTCATTCCAAAATGCATAACGAGAGAAGTTGAGCCCTTACCTCACAAAAGCCGCTCCGCAGTAGAAGTCCCGGGAAATCTTGGCTCCCGGCCCGAAATGTGGTAATGTGCCTTTTAAGGTCCCGCACTACTCCACCAATGCTGAAACAAGCTGAACAACCACACACAAGTGAGAACCCACCAAAATAGACCCCCGGAAACCAATCCCGCACAATCCCGCACTTTCCCGCAGAAATCCACAGAAAGCTGGGTTTCTCAAACCGAGTTAGAACATTGTTATTCATACATCCACAAACACACCCAAACCTTTAAATCCCACTTTCCAGACATTTTACCCGTAAACAAGCAAGTAGGTCGGTATTGTTCCTAATACCCGAAAACGACGTTCCGAACATCGTTACTAACCTACTTCCATCCCCGATACCAAAACACTATCCAAACCATTCCAATTACACACAAACACATAGCTTAAACCTTCCCTTACCAATTCGGCCTTAACCTCAATTTTTCAACCAAACTTCCAATTCAACTTCAATTCCAATCCATACTTAAACCACCAATTTCACCAATTTCATGCATAAACCACCAATTTCACAACTTAAGCATACTTACTAACCAATTTCACCTTAATCACCCAAAATCAACCATAAACCCTAACCACCAAATTCGGCCATTTGGGGGGTTTTTCACCCAACATGTTTATCTTCAAATTGAATCCACAACACCTTAGAATCATGCTAGGAACAACATATCGAAAGCATGATTCAAGAATATCACTAAACACCAAGTTTAGAATTTCATCAAAAATTCGGCCAAACCTAGGGTTTCTTAACCATGGTGTTCTTCCATCATTTAAACCTTGATTCCTACCCTTCTGCATACCAAGAACAACATACTTAAAGATGGAAGCAAGAAGATCATCACAACTAGTAGCAAAGAGCAAACACAAATCGGTTTCTAACCCTTCCTTCCCACCAAATTCCATGCTTCCAACTTGTAAATTCATGGAGAAGAGAAGCTTACCAATGATTGGAGCCCAAAACCTTGATGATTCCTTGCCAAAAATGAAGAACACAAGGAGCTTGAGAGAGAGCAAGAATGGCGGATGGAAGGGAAGGAAGAAGAAGAAAAAAATGGTGACAAAATGCCATTTTCACATAAAAGGCTCCTTTTATACTTATGAAGTGGTGAGTCATGGGGACACTTGTCCCCATGGCACACTTTGGTCCTGAAATGCACCCACCACCAGTGTTTATTAACACACAAACTCGGGTTAAAAGACTTAGAGAAGGGAGATATGAAGACGGATGCGACATTGGTTTTGAAGCTTATAATTTGTTCTCAATGTGGCGCAATGATGCTATGTAATGCTTGATTTATTCGTTCATGTGCAAGTTTTAAATTTATGAATAAAGCGTACTATTATCCACTTTCGCTGAAAAATAAGCATACATTAGTATATTTGTTTAATTAACTTTTAGACAGCATTTTAATTAACCCGACAAATTAATGAAAACGCCAAATTAAACGACAAATTAATGAAATTAAACAATAGAAATATGAATAGAAAACGCCAAATGTATGAAAAATGAATAGAAAATGCCAAATTGAGCAAAACGCCAAAAATAATTTGATATCTATAAAACTAATTAATTAAATCCTATCTATTTTAAACATATGTTCGCAAACAAAAAATGAATAGAAAAATTATTGTTACTTAAATAACCATTTTAGGAATAAAACATTTACAGAAGGCATCACGTAAATAAATACATTTTTAGTTTTCCATCTTGGGGTGCACTATCAAGAATCTTTTCAAAAGATTATATGCGCACAACAATAACGCCACAAATATAAGAATCAGACGAAATAACTACAAGAATCTTTAACACTCATTTAGGCAAAAGATTATAAAAACGTTTACAAAAGATTTCCTTAACACTCATTTAGGCAATAAATCACAAAATTATATGCGCACTATCAAGAATCTTTTCATTACAGTCTTTCTATAATTAACATAATGTTAAAAGGTTTAAATCACAAAATTATATGCGCACTATTAAGAATCTTTTCATTTCAATCAGACGAAATAACTACAAGAATCTTTAACACTCATTTAGGCAAAAGATTATAAAAACATTTACAAAAGATTTCCTTAACACTCATTTAGGCAATAAATCACAAAATTATATGCGCACTATCAAGAATCTTTTCATTACAGTCTTTCTATAATTAACATAATGCTAAAAGGTTTACATTCAGATCGATGGTGTTAATTAAATAGGCAACATTAGATTTACATTACATAGCAGGACCTTTTCTGTGTTCTGCACAGAAGGGACAGGATCATATTCGCACCACATAAGGTTGGGAAGTTAGCTATATTATCATTTCAATTTTTTTATATACCCTACTAATTTTTTTTTAATTCATACAATTGATCACAGCTTATATATAGCATCATTTTCAGCAGGGGGGACATCACCAGCTTGACCAGCTTCATATCGCTTAACACGCATCCGACAAATTTCGAAGGTAATTTGTTAAAATATTTATCAATTTAATATGTTTTGAAAAACGTATGGCATAACACCTAAAACTGAATATTTATCAAATTAATCTTTGATATAGTTACAGATTACGATGGCTATACTAAAGAGCAGTTTCGTTGACATTTTGGCCGAAATCCAAGAGGCGATGGAGCTGGGCGACCCCACTTACGGCATCTCATCAAGAATTGACGAGGCTACATGCATAGGGCATGTGCATACGCCTGTGAACAAAAAGGGTGATGGCTTTGGTTTTTATGCAAAGAGAGCAACCGATAGTGAAGATGATGCAAGAGAGGAGGCTGCAAGGGAGGCCGTCCATACTCTGTTGGTGTTTCATAAACTGAAATATTTTGATGTCACATATGATATTATTCACAGGAAGTGCGCAGACTTGGAGGATGGAACTTGGAAGAATTTCTTAATAGATGGCCTAAATCATCAGATAGTCAATGAAGCTTTCAAAATGGTTGACAATGTACATATGCTGCGATTGAGTGGCCGAGTTAGAAGATCAAAACGAGAAGTATAAGAGGCAAACATCTAAAGTATCTACTCTCCGTAAGAGAATCGACAACTGGAGGAGAAGAACATTAAGTATAGTGAAGAGTTAGATGAGGCACGAAACATGCGTTTCACAAAGAAGGCGAATGATTCTGACTAATCACCAATTGGAGGAGAGTCACAAGGCTGCTAAGAGAGAGATGTGTGGACTGAAGGATGTGATTACTCACATTAGAGCTTCCAAGATGGCTGACGAGGTACATATGCTTCAATCCAGAGTGGCTGAGTTAGAAGATGAAAACAAGAAGTACAAGAGGCAGACAACTAACATATCGACGCTCCAAAAGAAAGTGGCCAAGTTGGAGGTGAAAAACAAAAAGTATAGGGAAGAGTTAGATGAGACACGCAAACAGGCGTCTCACAACAAGGCAGAACAGCTACAACTAATCAGCCAACTGGAGGAGAGTCACAAGGCTGCTAAGAGAGAGATGTGTAGCCTAAAGGATGTGATTACTCACATTGTTAGCTCTAAAAAACAGTAGGGAGTTATGTTTTCTATTGAAAGGTTGCTTGGGTACTGTGTTGGAATTTTTAGTTTGGATACTTATCTTTTGATTTACTAAATCATACGTTATTAATTGATTTTAAAATTTTAAAAATATATGACTTCGTTTAAACCTCCAAGTAATGCGTGCCCTACAAATATGTATGTGGGGCTTCTTAATTTTTTTGTAGTCCTCATACTAATTTCCTATTCAGAATTAGACTATGAAACTTTTAAAAAGGTCAATTTGAGTCCCATGTTAGAAGATGTCTAAGAAAAATAAGTTAGAAGTGGAAGAAAAATAAGGTACCATTGTTTGTTAAAAAATTGTTAAGTTTATAAATTGTGATTAAAATGCTCAAAATGACCCAGGAGTTTTTAAAATCTCGATTGGTGTTTGTTAATTAAATAACCATTTTAGGAAAACATATTGATGGCTATCAAATAATTTGGTACATCATTCTCGACAGCACTGAATTATTGGGAAAATATATTTACTATGAAACATTTACAAAAGGAATCACGTAAATATAAACCTTTTTACTTTTCCACCTTGGGGCGCGTAATTATCGTAAATGAGTCGATTTCCTTAACACTCAGTTAGGCAATAAATCATAACATTATATGTGCACTATCAAGTCTGATATGAAATAAATAATTACCAAAACCAACTGGTAACTGTAAAAGGAATTAGGCACCGTCCAGAATCTTTTCATTTCAGACTTTCTATAATTAACATAATGCTAAAAGGTTTACATTCAGATCGAGGGTGTTAATTAAATAGGCAACATTAGTTTCCCAAAAAACAATTTCTATAATTACCAGTTGCGCTACTTTTGAATATATATAGCGGAACCTATTGGATGTTCTCCACTCCCTGCCAACATTCTAAAGCTCTCTCATCCATTCTATTCCGATAAAATATCAACATCCAGTGATACACATAAGGGACAGGATCATATTCTCATCATACAAGGTTGGGAAGTTAGCTATATCACCATTTCAATTTTTGTATGTACCCTACTAATTTTTTTTTTAGTTCATACAAGTGATCACAACTTATATATCTCAGCATATTCAGAAGGGGGGGGGCATCACTAGCTTGACCAGTTCATAACAGTTTACAACGCTTCCGGCAAATTTCAAAGGTAATTTGTTACAATATTTATTTAGGGTAATATTTTACCTTATATGAATTTGGTCAAATAATCAAATTACACTCAGCTTATATTTTTAACAATTTATATATTGGTGATCAAATTATGTTATTCAGAAGGGGGCACATCACCAGCTTGACAAATTCATACCAGTTTAACACGCATCAGGCAAAATTCAAAGGTAATTTGTTAAAGTTTTTACGTGGGTGATATTTGTCTTTATATGAATTTGTCCAAAATATTTGCAAGCTAACTGAGACTGTAACCTAAAATTCCAAACCAGTGATCAGACTGTATTACTGAGTGGGGGGACATCATCTTGGCCTTACGAATCATAGCATCGCCATAAAAAGCAGGCAACTTTCAGAGGTATTCTTTTAAATAATTTTGATACGCGCATACGTTATTAACCTGAAGTTTAATTTTGTATTTAAGGAGGGAGTGATTCATATTCAATTTATATGGCCTTTAATGTAAAACATAGACGTAGGAACTGAATATACTAAACCTACTAATAAGTTTAGGTTAATCAATGGTATATGTTTTTATAAGCCAATCACTAGACTTGGGTAAGTCTTAGAATTACTAATACAGTAGTGGGCTATTGCGTTGAGTTTTGTAGAAAAAAATATAACCTCATGCCCGATGGAAAATTATTTTAATCCACCCATGCTTTACAATTTAAACAACAAAATATCAAATAATAATTATAGATAGGATTTTCATACCATTATCCATATTCTCTGCATCTCCACATTCCATAAAGCACAAAATATGCTCCCGTTTGACCAGAACGTAATGACCCACAAGTACATGCAAACAGAAATAAACATATTGAATTAGTGTGTCTATATGAATATATATATATATATGTATATATATATATATATACGTTTAAGGCAAATATAAATATATAAAAGTGATTTAATGTAAACAGAATTTAAAGATTTACATATTGGATCATAAAAACAGAGACATCAAACTGTACAATTTAGTCCCAGGCCATATAATTTGAATATGAATATGAAAGGCCATACTAAAAACAGAGACATCAAAATGTGGACAAAATTTCAAGAAACAATAGTTGGAAAACAAAATTTTCGTGAATTGAAAATCTGTAGAGACAGAGGAGCTAGATCTATATATTGCACAAAATGGAGAATTTGGTACCTAATTGACACCTATTAATTGAAGTGGTTTAGCTGAGCATAAATAAAAAGTTTAAATATAAAGATACTGTCCAAGTGGTTTAACTGAGCTAGATAATGTAAAGGCCGTCCATACTCTGTTGGTATTCACCAAATTATCACACAAAGAGCATAAATAAAAAGTTTGAGAAATTTTGTGAGATAAAACAAATGTAAAGGAAATAAAGGAAATGGTACAAATGTAAAGGAAATAAAGGAAAGAAAAAGTTTGAGAAATTTTGTGAGATAAAAAAATTGTACTAATATGGGGAAAAATGAAGAACTGGTGCTGAGCCTGGGCCTGGACGTACTGGGCCGGACCAACCGTAATTAAGAAACTGCTGGTAAAGCATCGGTCTAGTAAGAACTTACCGATCGTGGTACAAATGTAAAGGAAATAAAGGAAATAAAAAGTTTGAGAAATTTTGTAAGATAAAAAAATGGTGACTCGACGGTGAAAAATGAAGAACTTACCGATCGTGGCTCCTTTAAGAAAGCGGTCGGCCGTTAAAAATTCCTTTCGCCGTTAAAAATTCCTGCTGCATCTTCTATCCGGCAAATTTCTTCCGTGGAGGCCATGCGATTCGAAAACCCTAGGATACGACTAGGCAGTGACTCTGAAAAACAGAGACATCAAACAGAGACTTAGAAATCTTTAAGGTAATTTAAATTACAGATCATAAAAAACTAAAAAACCAAACACATATCTCAGATCTAAAATGAAAAGTAACAATATTAGTGAAAATCACCCAATAAACCGTGTATGTCTACTAAATCACCACCAAATAAAGCGGTAAGTTTACTGGAAAACATTTCAGAAAAATGAAAATGTAGAAGTAAGGAAATAGCAGAGGGGAAAGGAAGTACCAACAGTCCCAGGCGCAGCGTAAAAGATTTTAAAGGCAGGATGTGGAGAACACCAACATAGGTACGACAGATTGATTCGTAAGAAGTTCAGATCTGAATAAACTACGAAATGGTCTAACTGGGTGGATGATGGGAGGCGAGAGAGAAGCTGGAGGGTCTAGGGTTTCGTCTGGGGTTACGAAGAATCTAACTGGGTGGATGATGGGAGGCGAGAGAGAAGCCGGAGAGTCTAGGGTTTCGTCTGGGTTACGAAGAATCGGCCGGATGGATGATGGGAGGCGAGAGAGAAGCTGGGGAAGTCTAGGGTTTCGTATGGAGTGCAAACTGAACGAAAAATGGAAAGTGTCGAGTTTTGTTAACCATCAGGGGTACTTTCGTAAATTCACTGGAAATTACGAAAATACCCCCATTTTTCCGTGTCACTGCCTGGTCGTTTTGGAAAGCGGTAAAGATTTGCGATGATAATACGCAATTCATCCTATGTGTTTATTAATATACACAATACCACCCACCAACTTATCAAACTGTACAATTTAGTCATACGAAATATACAATTTGGGACTTACATGTTATGTACTAGCTACTTTATTACTAAACATTTGTAAATGGAAAAAATTGCATAAATTGTTTCATGTGGGATTAACTTTATTTCATATTATTTAAAATTTTACTATATTACACCCTGACTGTTTTATACAAATTAGAGATTAATACATAAAATATAATTTTACCCAATTTCTCTTAAACTTTACACGTTTATTGTATGACAACATAGTATTATAATTGTATATGTTATACTTTGCCATTAATGTATTGAAATTAATGTTATACTTTAAATCTATTTCCTATATAATAGTATTATCAATTTACAAATATTTAACAGGATTTTAAAATATTTAAAATACCTATATTATCAATTACACTCTGATGTGCATATTAATGTTATACTTTGCCATTTCCTAAGGCCTTTAAAATTTACAAATCATTACTAAAGTTATACAAACTTGGCAAATGTGCCCTATTATTTTTTAAATAGTCGTTTACCTCCAAAAATGTAAACTGTCGTATACATCTAATAGTCTAAATATTTAAAATAATTAAAATATTTAGTACTTCAATCAAGCAACTAATAGTATAATATTTTAAAAATCTCCTAAAATTTATAGTATGCAAATTATGAAATTGTAACTTAGTACCATAGCTTGCCATTGTAGTCCATATGATCCACATTTTAAAATGCATACAATTTACCAATGAAAAAGGTAGATTATTCAATTTTATAAATATTTAAAATGTTCAGTATTTAATCAACCCACTCATAAGATATTATTTTCTGTATCACCGAATATGTCTGTTTACATGAAATTTCCATTTATCTATAGTTTGTTCTCATATTTTTTTAGATGTTGATGTAGTTGCCACATGTTTTAATTGATGAAGGGTGATCATTTATCATTTGAGCCATTCTTTTTTACCTTATTTGTTTATTTATTACATATTCCATTTATATTTGTGCTTATTAAATATTGCTTTAAATATAGAATTGGGCATGGATGCACGTGCTCGTAGATCCGCGTGAACGTGACATCTAATGACCAAATTGGTGCATCTCAAAACCTGAGAAGTGCTACTGATAATGTCAATAACCATCATACTGTGGTCAATTCTTCATTTGATGAAATTGGATCGAGACCGATCGTTAGAGGTCGTGGCTCATATGTACGTGTCACACGTTCATGGCGTAATGGTACAGAAAACCAATCACACCGGTTTAGTACACGTCAAACATCACAACACCATGGAATGCAGCATGTGTCGGCTACAAGGCGACCTCTGATGGATATAACGAATAGGGAACTGTCCAGCGAGATGCATCCTGAATTAACCATTACAACTCCTACCGAACCACGGTCGTGCCTGACATACATCGGACCGGGAAGTGCATCAAATTATAGATCACTCGAGATTGGTGAGTCATCAAATTCCCAAGTTCACCAATCCAAGAGGTCTAGGACTGTTGCTGCGCCCGTAACGGCCACACCGTTTAATTCCGGTTGGCCCATTGATGGAACAATGGAAGGTATGGAACAATACCCGCTATCATACATATTGATATGTATCCAAATAATAAGTTAGTACGTTCTCTGCATGTCTCAGATCCAGAGGACTCTGATCAAACGGACGACGATGATAATCCCACCATTAACGACGTTGTAGCAATACATCAGAGTAAGATCACTTTCAATTCTTTAGATACTAAACTCATACTAACAAGTTTAGGGTGATCATTTATATTGATTCTCACAAATGCATATCAGGGAGATTCTTCGAGAAGGAGGATTTTGGTCCGCCTGACAGTATCTGCCCTTTTGGACATTGTGGAGCAGTCGTTTGGAAGATGGAGAGGAGTCTTAGATCTAAAAACTAACGAAACCCGGTATAAAACATTTGTCGTCGAATGGAAAGGTCCAACTATCATTAGAGCATGATCCGCCCGAAGGTCTGAAAGAACTACTTCAGTACACTGATTTTCCGCTGTCCAAATATTTTCGCCGACATGTACGGGAATTTAACTGTCGATTTTCATTCACATCAACCGGTGGTACAATAGACAATCAGATTAATGATGGTGGCGGTCCTTATGTTTTCCGTTTAAAAGGTGAGAACCATCATTGTATTGGATCCCTTGTACCCCCCGATGGACAGCGTCCTCGATTTGCACAGCTTTACATATACGACACTGAGCATGAGACTGACAATCGACTACAGTGTTTTGGTCTTGGCGTATATACCAACACTGATGTTCAAATCGTGCAGCGGTTGGCAGATATTTTGGATGAACATAACCAACTTGTACGTAAATTTCGGGCTGCAAGGGAATATCTACAGCAGTGAATGTCATGCCCGTAACGATAAGATTACTTTCATCCCGGTCCGGTGATGGAAGACGGTATAATTTGCCTACGCCCGGTGAGGTCGCTGCCTTGACTGTTGGTCTCGATGAGGATGAAGGTACCACCAGGGACATCGTGATTTTCTCAAAATCACATGGTGCACGGCGTATAAACGTTTTACATCCTTCACTTATGTCTCTACATTTTCCGATTCTATTCCCTTTTGGATCAGATGGGTATAGGATGGATATTGCACACAGAGATGGCTCACAAACGGCAGGGCGGAGAAGAGTAACGATGCGTGAGTATTATGCATTCCAATTACATCATCGTCATGGTGTCTACTCCACAATCCAGAGAGGTGGTCGGTTATATCAACAATATTTGGTTTATGCATATTGTTGCATATTGGAAGATCAGTTCACTTATCTCAGGAGGAATCAAGACAAGTTTAGGTGTGAGGTTTTATACGGGTTAGAGGATGCTATATTACGTGGTGATACGGATGCATCACGTTCTGGTAGACCTTGTATTTTACCGTCATCGCTTCACCGGCGGACCACGTTATATGGCACAAGCATTTCAAGATGCGATGGCTATATGTCGTTGGATGGGTCACCCAGATTTGTTTATCACTATGACTTGTAACCCTAAATGGAATGAGATATTAAAATTCATGGATTTGATACCCGGCCAGACACCTGATGATAGACCAGATGTTGTTGCACGTGTTTTCGAGATGAAGCTTCATTCATTGTTGCAAGACATAACAAAGAAGGGTCTTTTTGGTAAATGTAATGGAGGTACGTTAACATTAACGTATGATTTCCTATACATTGATATATAAATTTGAGACTTGAACTCATCTAATGATTTCAACATGTATGTATATTAAATGCAGTGATCACGACTATTGAGTTTCAGAAACGTGGGTTACCACATGCACACATAGCAGTTTTCCTACAACCTTCAGATAAGATACGAGATGCATCTGGAATTGATCGCTATGTGTCAGCAGAATTGCCCAATCGAGATACAGACCCTATTGCTTATGATGTTGTATCCAAACATATGATGCACGGTCCGTGTGGTAATGCAAATTTGCGATGTGCATGTATGAGCAACGGAAAGTGTTCGAAACGATATCCACGTAAATTGCAGTCAGAGACTACGATAGGTATAGATGGTTACCCGTCATATCGGCGTAGATGCACAACTCACACAGGTTACCAAAAATGGCGTTGAGCTTGATAATACTTGGGTTGTCCCGCACAATGTAGACTTGGTTGTAAAGCATGACTGCCATGTGTGCGTTGAGAAAACAAATAGGGACATGTGTGTGAAGTATCTATGTAAATACATGCACAAAGGATCGGACAGGTCTACAGTTATATTTGAAAGAACAGGTAATGAAAGAAACCGGTCGGACCAATCCCGCATGTGACATGTTGATGAGTTGAAACAATATATGGATTGTCGGTACATCTCTCGCGTCCAAGCGTCTTTGGAGGATATTCGGATATTGGATTCACAAGCATGATCCACCTGTAGAGAGGTTATCATTCCACATGCCAAATGAGCAAAGTGTTGTATACGATGCCCATGCAGACCTAGAGGATGTTGTTCAGAGTCACCGGGATAGTGTGACTAAATTCCTTGCATGGATGGAGGCAAACGTATATGATGCAGAAGCTAGATTGCTGACATACGTTGAGTTCCCAAGTAAATATGTGTGGAATCAACAGATAAAAATGGTCAAAGCGTAAGAGGGGAAGAAGTGTAGGTCGTCTTCGATTTGTTCATCCCACCGCAGGGAAACGGTATTACCTTAGGATGTTGCTGATTGTTGTGCGCGGGCCGAAACCATTTGCTGATATACGGACAGTAAATGGTGTTGTTCTACCAACATACCGGGAAGCATGTCTTGCACTGGGTCTGCTTGAGGGTGATGGTGAATGGCATGAGGCGTTGATTGAAGCTTCACGTTGGGCCATGCCTGCCACTGAGGGAGTTATTTGTCACTATCATGCTTATGTGTGAAGTTACCGAACTCGCCGACTTGTGGATGCGGAACCGGAGAGTTTTGTGTGATGATATCCTCATGAACCAACGTAGGGTCCGTGACGATCATGAGTTAGTGTTGACAGATGAAGATATATTTAACTATGGATTATATGAGATCGAGAAGGTGATGAATAGACTGGGTCGATCTCTTCATGAATTTGATGGAATTCCATACCCAGACTTGACAAATTTGGTGTTAGAGGACAATTCATTAATGATGGAGGAGTTGAATTATGACAGAATGTGCTCGTAACCGAACATGATTTGTTGTATCATGGATTGAATTGTTGTCAACATCGAGTATACGCATCCATTATTAACTCGATTCATGATGGTCGTGGTGGGTTTTATTTTGTGTATGGTAGTGGTGGCACTGGTAAGACATACCTTTGGCGTACAATACTTGCTCGACTGAGATCGGAAGGGAAAATTGTGCTTGCCGTTGCATCATCTGGCATTGCGGCATTGTTATTGCACGGAGGTAAAACCGCGCACTCACGCCTTAAAATCCCAATCGAAATTGACAAGGATTCATTCTTAAATGTGAAGCAATCCACCCCATTGGCTGATCTAATCATTCGGTCATCTTTGATAATTTGGGATGAGGCGCCTATGGCCCATCGACATGCGTTTGAGGCGGTTGACCGATCTCTTAGGGATTTGATGCGGGTTAGTATCCCCGGTGCGCAAGATAGGGTTTTCGGTGGGAAAACAGTAGTTTTAGGTGGTGATTTTAGACAAATTCTACCTGTGGTACCAAAGGGAAGTCGTGGTGATATTGTCAATGCGGCAGTTTGTTCGTCAAGGTTATGGGCACATTGCCAAATACATGTTCTTACGGAGAATATGCGTCTGCGTGATTCCACCAACGAGGATGTTGGTGCGTTTGCGGACTGGTTGCTTAAATTAGGAGAGGGGAGATTACCACTGCAGAAACTTAGTGATGATGAGGAGGACGGTACATGGTTGAGAATTCCACACAGGCATACGATTCCACACAACGGTAGCGCGATGAACTCCGTAATTGCAAACACGTATCCCGATCTATGCAATTGCATGTCTGATATGGTGTATCTTAGTGAACGTGCTATCCTTTCGGCGAGGAATGAGATTGTTGATCTGGTTAATGATCATATTATGGGGTTCTTACCCGGTGAAAGTGTAAGGTATCCGAGTGCTTGATCGAATATCTCCCACTTCGGATAATGTAGATGGTCGTGGATTTATACCCAATTGAGTACCGAATACTTTAAATTTTTCCGGTTTACCGAATCATGAACTGTGTTTGAAGGTTGGTGTGCCCATTATATTGATGCGAACATCAATCATTCACAAGGTTTGTGTAATGGTACTCGCTTGGTCGTGACAAAATTGGGATCAAGAGTTTTAGAAGCCGAGGTTCTATCGTGTGGTTTTGCTGTTCGTCGTTATTTAATCCCTCGAATTGAGATGGTACCATCTGATTCCAAATTACCATTTCAGTTTGGGAGACGTCAATTCCCGGTTAAAGTGTGTTTTGCAATGACGATCAACAAAAGCCAGGGTCAAACGTTCAACCGTGTCGGCTTATATCTGCCAGAGCCGGTATTTAGTCATGGCCAGCTGTATGTCGCTGCATCGCGTGTTACGTCGCCTGAAGGATTTAATGTGTTGATTGAGTCTAGTGACGTTGCACATGACGGATATACTAAAAACATTGTCTACACAGAAATTTTTGATTGCCTGCGTAACTGGTATTCGATAGCTGATGATGTTCTACTTTTACTTATACTTATTTGTATATTATCTTGGTTGAATCATTATTCTTTGTTTTTTATTTCAACTCACAGATGAGTTCACAAATGGAGGCAAAGCACATGATTCTTCATTTGTCATATGGTGGCTATAGATGGAGTATATGTGTGCGTGTGACTAGGATGTGGGATTCGATAAACGTATCAAATGGGGCATTTCTTGGTAGTGACATGGTGTTATTGGATTCCAAGGTTTGTGTTAATTTGTACATGTTAGGTTTTTATAACTTATATACGTGTTCTATAATATTATTTCCATATTTATGTGATTATCATGTTATGTGATTAACTATTTTTTGTATTTACAGAATAATCACATTTCTGCACGCATTAGACCTGATCTCTCGTGATAAGTTCAGACCAATATTGAGTGAGGGCAATGTGTATGTCCTTAAAAACTTTACGGTCGGTAAATCTCCACAAACTATGATGCATGTGGACTGCAGCATGAAGGTTTTTTTCACACCGAACACATCAGCGGTTCATATAGTTGGGGCTGTGCTGATATCCCATTTTATAAATTTGAGTTTGTTTGCTTTGCTGACATCCCGTCACGTTTTCCATCGAATACGGTGTGCACAGGTATGTGGTTTTTTGTGCGATATGTTTCGGTTGTGCTTTTAGTATTTAAATTATATATTGGTTGTCATGCCTTTAATTTAAATCCGGTTAACTGCTTAGTTTTATATTTAATCAGATGTTATTGGACTACTTGATAAGATAGAACCTGCTCGGGAGCAGCCATTAAAGAGTGCGAGCTCCACTAAACTTCAGTCCGTCTGGCTTATCAATGACACGTGAGCTCTATCAAAACTTCATATACATTATAATTGATTGGCCTACGAGCGATGTAGCTTGATTTTATAGTTTATGTTGCTTGATAATTGAATATATTAAAATTTTCATGAATGCATGATATAGTGGGTGTCGTTTGGAGGTGATTTTATGGGGTGACAAGGTAGAGCTGGTCTCTGGAATTGATAGAACTGACAAGGTTGCCCCGATCATTTTGGCTTTCTCAAGCACATATGTGAAAATCTTTAGGGGTACGTACTTATAGATTGTATTAAGATATATTTAGTTTATTATTCTGATACTTTATTCATTTTACTGTATTATGCACTATACTTTTGCAGGTATGCACCATTTATCTTCTACATGTGCTACAAAAGTATTCATCAATCCAGAATTACCGGAGAAGGACGTGCTTTTACGTAGGTTAGTGATTTAATTCTATTTGATGATTGTCGTACGGTCACATTTACACCATTTTTTTGCATATTAGGCGTGTTGAAATAAACGATCTTGAGCGCATCCGTAGAGCTGGAGCTAAACAGGTGTGTTTTGTATAAGATAAGCTTGACTATCCTAACTTTCAGTTTATGTTTGTAATGCATGTTTATGTTTTATTTGTTTACACAGGAGCGAATATTTCAATGTCGAGCAACCATCATATGTGTGAATGATAGAGTACCCTTGTGGTACATTGCTTGTGGGGTGTGTATGAAGAAACACTACGTAAGGATTTATCGGCGGAGGTCGCAGAAATCGATTTATCGCGGAAAATTACCGGACCACAATTCTATTGTGACCGTGACCGTGTAAAACGCCTTCTTGAACCGCATCAACCAGTATGTCTATTGGTGTGCAAATCAATGTCAATTTCATCTTACATGATTAGTGGATAATGACAAATTTTATGTATTTTTTGCCATTATATAGGTTCAAGATTGAAGTTCGTGTAGGGGATATGACATCTCAATGTTCCTTTATTCTATTTGACCATACTGCTGCTAAGTTGTTGGGTTGCGATGCGTTAACTTTTTCCGAATTTCCAAATGGTATATGTGTTGTTAATTGTGTGAGAGGTAAATAAGCAATGTATTGTAGTGTTTTGCTAATTTACATGTGTGTACATGTAGGGTCAAGTGAATCGTATACTACGTAAATTGATCATGCAGCGGTTGCTGTGGGAGGTGCAGATAACAGACTTCAATTTTCATAATCGACATCCGCATTCACAAGACGGAAGATCGCAAGTCGACTATGGTTGGGAAATGGACATAGTCGTGACAGCGATCTTGAATGTAAGTTATTTTATATAAGATGTAGTGTATGTTATTAATCACGGTTAGGAGATTAATGGTTGTTCTGATATTTCAGGGTATGTTAGAAAGGCATGGGATATCGGAGTCCGATGATCCACTTAAGAGACCGGTCGAGTGTGTAGATCCACCAGACGAGGAATCGGTGAAACGGTATTGTTCTTAATTGGACGAGTGTATGAACGTGTACTTTTCATACATAAAATGGATGAGAGACTTATAATTTTTTTTATCGAATATCAGGCTTAAGAAGGGAAAGGAAAAGGTGGATGCCAATGAGCCACCTGAGATAGATTGTCTTGACGTGACGCCGAATGACGATCACGTATATATCAGGTAATCTATTTGTAATATTTGTAGATTGTAAATTGTTGTTAAATGCTTTTGTTTTGAACTATTTTATGTTATTTTATATGGCAGATGCGACAGACCAAAGCCTCTAATTCTGGATCTAACAGATTCAGTTTGATGTTTTTGTGCACAAATATTTAATACTTCGTGGATTATGGTGGTATTTTGCTGTATGGAGTTCCACCGGTTTATGACTTCCTTACCAATAGTACTTTTGTAATCAACGAAGTAACACCGAATGTTTTGTCTTTAGTTTATTTCTTCAACACATGGTAAGCATGTCAATATCCCAATAATATTTTTTAGTGAATATTGTATGAACTGCAATGTTCGAGCCTACTAACGAAACGCGTAATATAACATTGCAACTCGAAACATTGGAATAGTTGGAAAATTATAGTGTAGGGAACCCGTGACGAAGTCGGGCATTGGATGGACAGTGTAGGAGGGGCAACCAATTATTGATGAATATATTAGGGTCTGTACGCCCTAAATATTTAAATTAAAAAATAATGTTTTCTATAGTGTTTTTTTTTAATAAGACTATTTATGAGTTATTCCTGATTTAAATGTACTTTACACTTCCCCGGTTGGAACTATTTGTTTAAAAAGTAAGACCCTACCCTACAAAGATACACAAAATAGTGTGAAACTTTATACGGAATGATTATTAAATATTAATATAGAGAACCCGTGTCGAAGACGGGTATTAGAACTAGTTAGTCATAACCATGACTCACCCCTTTGCCACAAAAATCTAAAATTTTGGCTAAGTGTTGGCGCACCACCCGCGCCAACTCCACCCGAGCCGTTCCCGACGCACGCACGTGTTAACCCGAACCAAAATCTCTTCATTCCAAAAATTCCTTGGTTAATACCATAAAATCCGTCTCGAGCCATAACATACTTCACACCAAAGCCGTCGCAAACTTTTCATCCCGAGCCCCGGGAGTCGCCCGGGACCGAACGTCCCGTCCCAAAAAACATACTCCGTAAAAAGATTCGGGACGTTCCCACGATTCCAAATATGCAAACGGTTTCCTTTTCCGAGGTCTCGGGAGCGCTACCGAGCCCGTTGTACGTCCCGAGACAAGTCCCGACCCCGGAAAAATATTTTCCGCGGAAATGTCCGGGGGACCCATACGACCTCAAATCTGAAAGGATTCCCCAAGATGATACCCAGATAAGACTCGAGAGCTGTCTGATCGCTCGAAAGCATGACCCGCAGACCAAAACCGAAGCCTCGGGTCACCCAAGTCACAACCCGCTCGGGGTGACCGTAACAGTAGTCATGTCGATCTAACAAGATAGTAATGTCGATCTAAACAACCCATCATGTTGATCATCATTTTATGCTGACCAATCAAGTATGTATATCGATCTAACAGGGTAGTCATGTCGATCTAACAAGATAGTGATGTCGATCTAAACAACTCATCATACTGATCACCATTTTATGTCGATCTAACAAGGTAGTGATGTCGATCTAACTAGGTAGTGATGTCGATTTAAACAACTCATCATGCTGATCATCATCAAATGCTGATCAATCAAGTATGTATGTCGATCTAACAAGGTAGTGATGTCGATCTAAACTAGGGGTGTAAATGGAAAGGGCTTTTATAGGGTAGCTCGAGTTCAAGCTTGAATCGAGGCTTATCCAGTCAGTCCCTATCGAGCTCGAGCCAAAAAAATAGCTCATTTGCTTAGTGGGCCGAGTTCAAGCCAGATAGTACTCGGCCCTTTTAGTATCCGATACTTATCGAGCTTCAGGCTGGGTAGGGATTAAGTGAGCCGACTATATTTTTTTAGCCCATCAAAGTAACTCAACCCAAATCCAAAACACCACAAAGAGGCACACAACAGCAAACCCTATCTCCATTCTCCAAACACAGATGTTTGTCGCTGCTAGTCTAGGGTTCCTCTTTGTTCCCTGAAAGTTTGAACCCAAGTCTGGCGTCTCTCTCTCTCTCTCTCACCCAACCTCAAGTTCCTCTCTTATCGACCCCTTCAACCCATGTCCATGCTCTGTTTGTTTGCTAATGTTGATCAACAGGTAAGTCATCCAGCTCGAAATCTTTCTTTGACTTAGTTTCATTGTGTCATTCACTCATACTGTGGTTAATTTTATAACTCATATATTGCTTGATTTAAGGGTGTAAGCTTGTTATGATTGTCCTTCTCTTGTATGCAGAGATGACTTGAATAGACTAGAACAAGCTGGGTTTTGTTTTCCTTTTCACCATGTTTTGAACTACTGCAGTGCTCATTTGAAACTCTAAGTTCAAACTTCACTGGTAAATGTCCTGCCTGTTTTTTTATTGAATCTACTTATTTTGTTTGTTTCCTACAATTTTTTATATTTGTTTATATGCTTGGTTTCTACTCCTAAAACATCAATTTTCAAAGGTAAAATTATCATCAACTGAACTATTGAAAAACTAGCCAAGCATTCAGTTTCTTTACAGGGAAGGCCCCCGTGTAATGCCAGAGTAAACAAATAAATTGCACTAAGATGTTTGTGATTTTAGAATTAATGCCATGAAGCTTACTAGCATCATTAGCATCATTCAGTGTATAAATATTTATTCTGAATAATCAGAGACACAATAGGTGAGGATGAGACCAAACCCCTCATGCTTGTGGTTGAGCACAAACATAACAAAATAATAGTAATAAATACAGCTGTAGAGGATTCTAGATAGAATTCAATTGTTGCACATACTAGTAAAATGTTTTCAAAGACTAGCGAGCAAGGATTTCAGTCTTGTCTTGAAAATGTACTTGATCTTATTCTTTTATTTGATAAATCATATAATGGGGAAAACATATAATTACCAGGTATTTTCTGATTCTATAACTGTTGTTTTTTACTAGACATTAGTCACCTTTAAAGGTTTGTGTTCTAAATTTATAGTGGTGGTGAACTTATTGTTCCAAGTATAAATCTTTGTGTTTTGGACTTTTCGTTATTTGAACCAGTTTAAATCTCAATGCTTGCTGGTATTTGTTGATCTTGAGACACATCAAATAATACGGTGTGGATATGCCAAATACCAGAAAACTTTTACGACAGTCACATCAAGTTTGAAGTTTTGTATGCTGGTCGACGTCAATGTGTTGATGTTGATATTGTAGTCTACAACAAAGCAAGCAAGTAGTGGGAATGTATATTCGTTAAATACTTGTATATGGATATCTATAATTTTGTTCACAAAATAGGTTGCAGATGGTTTATCATTATGAGTGATTATCAAATCATGTGGATTTTTTCTTTGGAGATGATAATCTTTATGATCATTTTAGAATTATCAATTTCGGTTTCTATGTTGTATAAGCTTTGATACTATCTTATATTTCAATTTTTATTCTAAGTTTATTGTAATTTAATTTAGAATGGGCTTAAGTCGAGCCTATCGAGTTTTGGGGCCGAGCTCGAGCCTCCTTCGAGCCGAGTTCGAGCCTATTGATTTGGGCTCGAGCAATTTGAGCTCGAGCCCAAGTAGTACCGTTAAGTGAAGGGGCCGAGCTCGAGTTTAGTGGACTCGAGCTCGACCCGACCCATTTACACCTCTAATCTAAACAACTCATCATGTTGATCACCATTTTATGCTGATCAATCAAGTATGTATGTCGATTTAACAAGGTAGTGATGTCGATCTAACTAGGTAGTGATGTCGATCTAAACAACTCATCATGTTGATCACCATCAAATGCTGATCAATCAAGTATGTATGTCGATCTAACAATGTAGTGATATCGATCTGAACAACTCATCATGCTGATCACCATTTTATGCTGATCAATCAAGTATGTATGTCGATCTAACAAGGTAGTGATGTCAATCTAACTAGGTAGTGATGTCGATTTAAACAACTCATCATGCCGATCACCATCAAATGTTGATCAATCAAGTATGTATGTCATTCTAACAAGATAGTGATGTCGATCTAAACACACTACGTGGGGAGGACAGGCCTCATTGCGGCCCAACGCGCAGTTGGCCCGTGGTACCAACTGCGGCGAGGGCCACAGTGAATGCCGCAGTTGAAATGTCCGCAGTTTTGAACTCACTGCGGCTTCGGCTATGGTACTTACTGCGGCCTCACTGCGGTTAATACCGCAGTAGACCTGTCAGCAGCTGTCAGCCGTTTTGGCGGCGCCGCCAATTATTACTGCGGCCATCACTGCGTCGTTGGCCGCAGTAATTATAATTTTTTGTGAAAAAAAATAAATTCTTATAAATATTTAGTAACTATTATTTAAATCAATAAATGAAAATATAATAATAATGTTAATAAAGAAAGTAATTATTAATTGAAATAAATATAAATTGAATGTATATTTAATATAATTAACCAATTACATCCTAAAAATATTTACAGTAATTCTAATTCTAAATGTTCGGAGGATGCTGTTGTAGAAAATCGTCAAAATCCTGATCATCCAGCCTGAGGAAGTTGTTAAAAAAGTTGATCGGGCCGCTCTGCTGCTCCGATGTCCGTGGCGGCTCCGGCTGATAATCATCTCGGGCGGAGTGGAGGGTGAGGTCGGGATTCGGAGAAGGCGGCCTCGGAGGATGCTCGTGACGTGGGGCGTGCGAGGGGGAAGGCCGGGATGGTCCGGCGACAAAAGTCTCTGGCACGTCGGCGAGTCGGACATGTCCCCCATGCGTAGCGCCGACCACATCTTTGCCGATCGCCGCTTTCGTCGAACGCGTCATCTCGTACGCCGGGCTTCCACAGGCTGCCACCCGGGCTTCCACTGGCTGCCACGTGGCTTCAACCTCTGTCTGCGCACGAGCAAAGATGGTCCTCGAGTGGCGACCACGCATCTCAGTCGCCGATCTCATCCATGTCCCTCCGATACTGCTCCTCCAGGTCAATCTCGCGCTGAAATCAAAATTACGGTTTGAAAATGTTATACTTATAATGAAATGATGAATTGTCAATGTACTGGAAAGGTATGGAAGTGGTAAAAGTTCAATTTTATTACCTGTGACGGCCGAGGTTGCTCGAACAGCTGGCCGAGAAAGTGGGCGGGACACCGACCCATCGCCCTCGCGTGGGCGGGCCCAAGACATCCGTGTAGATGTCCTCATCAATATCGGGGAACGGTCCGTCCTCCCCATACTTCTCGATCAAGCGCTTCTTGTACTCCTAGTTAAGATTAAGAAATTTGTGTTAATGAATAATAAATTGAACACTTTAAACATATAAATGATTAAAAAACAACCAAAACTTACCAATGCCACATTTTCCTTGCCCAACTGGTCAGCATTTTCCTTACCAAGACTACAACTCATTATGCTGATCAATCAAGTATCTAAACAAATCATGCGCCGAATTCACACCCAGCCCCCTTCAATTTCACGGGCTCCTCAAACTTGGACCCCATTACTTACTTTTCTCACTCACCTCCTAAACTCTTAGTTATTAGGTAAAAAACTCATTCCCCAATTTCTAAGTTTGAAACCTCCTAATGAGTCGAGGCTAAGCTTGAGAAATTCAACTCGGGCGGGTTCCGAGTTTTAACGAGTAACATAAATTACCATTACACCCCTTAATTTAGCTATCGGGATACCCTCACTCCCTCCCCAGATTCCCTCCGTTATTCGAATCCTAATCCCCAATATCGCCAAGAGCAGCAATCTACAGAGCTCCATCACCACCTCCACCTCCGCCCCGCTTCCACCTTGAGTCCTTGACACCTCCACGTCCGGCCCTCCACATAACCGTCGTCACCTCCACATTCGGCTCCAGACTAGTGCCTCCGCTTCTTCCGCGTCCATCTCCATCTTCGGCCTCCCTCAGCCTCCGCGACGCCCTCTGCCCATGCTCTAGTGTCCAGGAAAGACCTGCAGCCACAAAGCGGATATCACAGGTTAGATTGCTGGTAACATATCGTTTAACTTCCAAATTGCAAGTTTGCAGACCTCCTGCTCCATTGCTCTGGAACCCGATTACAGGCATTAGATTAATGTAATTTGTTAGTCCAGCTGTGATATGTCTATTTGGAATTACAGAGCAGTATGTGTTCTTAATTTTCAATATTTTTTTTGTGTTCCCTCGCAGATTTTCTACGGGTGTGTATTATATTTTTCATTCAACTAATCACAATTCATCATATACCTGCCTATTTACGTATTTTTCATCTCATATTATGCACATGTTTATCATTTTAGAGTTATTGGATTACTGTATTTGTAAATAGATTCAATAAAAGATATCTCATGTTATGTAATGACATTTACTTAGATCAGAAAATAAACATTTAAGAAACAATTATAAATTAAGGACTTTAACATATATGGAATGAATGTATACCTTCTTTTATGCATATAACCAAGATGGTTTAACTTGTGATGGAACTGTGATGATGATTTAAATTGTCTCCAGAATGTGTTTGTTACAATTGGACCTATCTGTTTTAATGCATTATAATTGTCTCCCGAATTTGTTTGCTGTAGCTAGCACTGGGCATACTTGTTTGTTGTAGATGAGGAGTTGGTAGAGAATTTGCATACATATAAGTAGGGGTATGCAACGAATCGAGCCGAGCCAAGCTCGAGCTCTAATGAGCCTAACGAATCAAGCCTCCAAGCTTCAAACTCGAGCTCAAGTCGATTTTCAGGCTCGAATAATAAACAAGTCGAGCCCGAACTTGTGACGTTCGGTTTGATGGGGCTCGCGAGCCTTATCGATCATGATGGAATTACGCATATACCCTTGTATTGTAATCCCTAATTCCCACCTAATCCTTGTCACCATTCACCATCGAATTCGAGTTATCGACACAAACGGTGAACCAGAGCCTCCGTCGCTCCACCTTCCTCCATATATAGTCTGCACTTCGCGACGTCCGCCTCAGCTCCAAATTTAGCGACAACCGGTAGGTGATAGATTCAGTGATATCTCCGTCCTCTAGGCTCCAAGTCTCCCACCTTCGCCTTGACCTCCGGCATTTGTCGCCATCTTCAGGGTAACCCCCGCCTTGCTCTCTGTCTCTACTCCCAACTACAGTAACGGATATCCCAGGTAAGATGTTTGATTGGAACTGTTAGAAATGATCTACTCGTAGAGAGCTGGTGAGGTTGGAATATAAATTTCCGAGATAGGGTAGTGAGATATCCCAATTTTGATATGTGTGTTGTGGTTAATATAAGTTTGTGTGGAGGAGGACGTAACTTCAATTTACCAGTGTTTGCAAATATAAGATTCGTGTATATGGAATTGACAATGGATGTAGCAGTGCATTAGGAAAAGAGGGTGGTTATTTTTGTTATTTACCTTAACCAGTGTGAGTTAATATCATAAATTTCAATACTGATACCGATTAAGTTGGCACGTTTAGTTCTGTGAATTTAATCTGGCATTTCATTTGTCATTTATTCATGATGAATGCAGTTGCTTGATTGTACGGAGAATGCAATTGAGCTTAGCCTGGCTGGGATAACTTGTGTTTTTGTGATGGTTGTACTCCTGATCCGAGAGTGACTGTGTTTTTGTGTCTAGATTTTTAAATTCATTTTTATCACTCGTATGATTGTTTGGACATTAAGGTGCAGTAAACGTATACACATGTTCTTTGACAATGATGGTGCATGCCCAATCCTTATATATAGATTTTCTTTGTGTACGCACACACGCACTTTTTCGTGAATTATGATCAGCTTCAAATATAAGATGTGATGACTGTTGTGTTGATATTATATGTCAGATTGCATTAACTATATATATATATATATTCAGATTATATGTCATATTATTTTCTTGCACAGTAGAGAATTTGTGATTTTGGACATTGAAGTGGCAGGTATGAAAGAAGAAAAGAATGCTTCAAATTACTTGCGAATTGTGATTGAACTTATAGCCTTTATTTGAACTTGTGAAAGAACAAGTGATGAGCAAGTTGCAAGTTAAGAATTTTCAGTTTGGTTGAAGGTTTGTTTACTTAATTATTGATATAGGTGCTAGAAATTGAAATTGGTGGTCGGAATGTTTCGAGCCCACGACCTCAGTTCGAGCCGAGTCGAACTGAATCCTGAAATTGAGCCTAGCCAAGCTTCCTTGTCGAGCTTCATGAACCTTTCGCTGGCCGAGCTCGAACCCAAAAATTCGAGCTCGTGGCATTTGAGCCGAGCTTAAATTTCATGAGCTCGAGCCTGCCAGGTTCGGGCTCGGCTCGGCTCGATCTCATCCCTACATATAAGAAGAAATTTAGATGTTTACTGGTACTTATGACATATGGAATGTTCAGTTTGGGATGGTTTGAAAGCAGTGTTACCAAGAGAAGGGATGAGGAGCAAGATATTGCTTACATCTCGGAACAAGGGTAGCTCTGCATGCTGATCCTAAAGGCATTTTGCATGAACCAGAGTAATAATCAGTTTAGCTATATGTATATTTCATGATTTTGATGCCTCAACTAGGTAAAGAATTTTCAGGTTGGTTGGTTCAAATAGGCAAAGAATTTTTAGTTCGAGCCTAATCGAGCCTTAGCGAGCTATTCAGTTATCGAGCCTCATGAGCCTTTGAGCCCGAACCCAAAATATCAGGCTCGATGGAGTTCGAGTTGAGCCTAATTTTCACGAACTCGAACTTGAACCTGCCATGTTCGGGCTCAGCTCATTCTCACTTTTATATAGCTTCTTAGTATAATCTATGAATAGGTACCAAGGCGACCTGAACAAGGACACTTGATCTGAAGGTTTCTAAGCCAACTAGTAGTACAACTCACTTTTGTTAATTTTGTACCTTGTTGAGTTTTGTCTTCTTTTGACTCTCACTTTCCCTCAACACAGCTAGCTTAATTCCGAAGTTCAACTCGTTTAGCTTGGTGCTTGTGTGTTCCATAACACCTTAGATTGTCATCTGGCATTGTATTTTGTTGAAATTGATGGTATTACATTTTTTCTCATTCTTCAACATATAGGTTTTCTGGGTTGATGCTACAATGGAGTCGGAGTCTGAGTCTATATCTATTTGTTAATATCTACTCATTTGTATAGAAATTACTTACTGCACTAACTCAAAAATTTTCAGGATTGTCCAAATCATCTCGGCACCAACCAAAAAACCGGACTAACTTGAAACTTTTTAAATTTGTAGTGCATTTTCACACTTTGACCCATTTCATTGTATTTTCAAACGTCTCACGTTAAATATGTAGATGTTCAACAACATGATGGATGAGATCATACTAGCATTAACGCACCAGATCCCATTAGAACTCCGCAGTTAAGCGCACTTGGGCAGAGTAGTACTGACATCGATGACGTGTCGGGAAGTCCTCGTGTTGCATCCCTCTTTTTTTTGCTTTCATTGGTTTTCTTTTTTCCTCGCGCTCCAGTGTATTTGTCTTGTATAGAAATTACTTACTGCGTTAACTTAAAAATCTTCAAAATCGTCCTCATCATCTCGGGATCAACAAAAAAATCGGACTAACTTAAAACTTTTTAAATTTGAAGGGCATTTTCACAAATTGACCCATTTTATAGTCTTTTCAAACGCCTCACGTTAAATATCTAGATGTTCAATAACAAGACGGATGCGATCATACTAGCACTAATGAACAGGATCCCATCAGAACTCCGCAGTTAAACGTGCTTCGGCGAGAGTTATATTGACATCGGTGATGTGTTGGGAAGTCCTCGTGTTGCATCCCTCTTTTTTTTTGCTTTCACTCGCTTTCTTTTCTCCTCGCGCTCCAGTCCATTCGTCTTATATAGTAATTACTTACCGCGTTAACTTACAAATCTTCAAAATCATCATAATCATCTCGGGACAAAATAAACCGGAGTAACTTGAAACTTTTTAAATTTGGACGGCATTTTTACGATTTGATCCATTTCATTGTCTTTTCAAACGCCTCACGTTAAAAATTTAGATGTTCAATAACATGATGGATGCGATCATGCAATCACTAATGCACCGGATCCCATCAGAACTCCGCAGTTCAGCGTACTTGGGCGAGAGTAGTATTGATATCGGTGATGTGTCGGGACGTCCTCGTGTTGTATCCCTCCTTTTTTTGCTTTCACTCGCTTTTTTTTTCCTCGCACTCTAGTCCATTCGTCTTTTATAGAAATAATTTATTACGTTAATTTAAAAATCTTCAAAATCGTATCCCATCAGAACTCGGTAGTTAAGCGTGTTCGGGTGAGAGAAGTACTGACATTGGTGACATGTCGAGAAGTCCTCGTGTTGCATCCCTCTTTTTTTTGGAGGGCATTTTCAAAATTTGACCCATTTCATTGTCTTTTCAACTGACTCAAATTAAATTTGTTGATGTTCAATAACATGACGGATGCGATCATACTAGCAGTAATGCACCGTATCCCATCAGAACTCGGCAGTTAAGCGTGTTCGGGTGAGAGAAGTACTGACATTGGTGACATGTCGAGAAGTCCTCGTGTTGCATCCCTCCTTTTTTTGCTTTCACTCGCTTTCTTTTTTCCTCGCGCTCCAGTCTATTCGTCTTGTATAGAAATTACTTACTGCACTAACTCAAAAATATTCAAAATCGTCCTCATCATATCGGGACCAACAAAAAATACTGGACTAAGTTGAAACTTTTAAAATTTGGAGGGCATTTTCACAATTTGACCCATTTCATTGTGTTTTCAAACGCCTCACGTTAAATATGTAGATGTTCAATAACATGACGGATGTGATCATACCAGCAGTAATGCACCGTATCCCATCAGAAATACACACTTAAGCGTGCTCGGGTGAGAGTAGTACTGGCATCGGTGACGTGTTGGGAAGTCCTCGTGTTGCATCTCTCCTTTTTTGCTTTCACTCGCTTTCATTTTTACTCGCGCTCCAGTCCATTCGTCTTCTATAGAAATTGCTTAGTGCACAAGCTCAAAAATCTTCAGAGTCGTCCACATCATCTCGATACCAACAAAAAATCAGGACTAACTTGAAACTTTTTAAATTTGGAGTGCATTTTCACAAATTGATCTATTTCTTTGTCTTTTCAAACGCCTTACGTTAAATTTCTAGATATTCAATAACATGAAGGATGCGATCATACCAGGACTAATCCACAGGATTCCATCAGAACTCCGCAGTTAAGCGTGCCTGCGCGAGAGTACTACTGACATCGATGACATGTCAGGAAGTACGCGTTTTGCATCTCTCCTTTTTTTGCTTTCACTCGCTTTCTTTTTTCCTCACCTCCAATCCATTCGTCTTGTATAGAAATTACTTACTGCGCTAACTAAAAAACCTTCAGAATTATCCATATCATCTCGGCACGAACAAAAAAATCGGACTACCTTGAAACTTTTTAAATTCGGACGGCATTTTCACACTTTAACCCATTTCATTGTATTTTCAAACGTCTCACGTTAAAATCTAGATGTTCAATAACATGATGGATGCGATCATACCAGCACTAATTCACCGGATCCCATCAGAACTCTGCAGTTAAGTGTGCTTGGGCGAGAGTAGTACTGACATCGATGACGTGTCGAAAAGTCCTCGTGTTGCATCCCTCATTATTTTGCTTTCACTCGCTTTCTTTTTTCGTCGAGCTCCAGTCCATTCGTCTTGTATAGAAATTACTGTCCACATCATCTCAGCACCAACAAAAAAACCGGACTAACTTGAAATTTTTTAAATTTAGAGTGCATTTTCACATATTGAGTTATTTCATTGTATTTTCAAACGTCTCGTTTAATATCTAGATGTTCAATAACGTGACAGATGCAATCATACCAGCACTAATACACCGGATCCCATCAGAACTCCATAGCTAAGCATGCTTGGACGAGAGTAGTACTGACATTGGTGACGTGTCGGGAAGTCCTCGTGTTGCATCCCTCCTTTTTTTATTTTCACTCGCTTTCTATTTTCCTCGGGCTCTAGTCCATTCGTCTTGTATAGAAATTACTTACTGCACTAACTCAAAAATATTCAAAATCGTCCTCATCATATCGGGACCAACAAAAAATACCGGACTAACTTGAAACTTTTTAAATTTGGAGGGCATTTTCACAATTTGACCCATTTCATTGTCTTTTCAAACGCCTCACGTTAAATATGTAGATGTTCATTAACATGACGGATGTGATCATACCAGCAGTAATGCACCGTATCCCATCAGAACTCCGCAGTCAAGCGTGCTAGGACAAGAGTAGTACTGACATCGGTGACATGTCGGGAAGTCCTCTTGTTGCATTCTTCCTATTTTTGCTTTCACTCGCTTTCTTTTTTCCTCACGCTACAGTCCATTCGTCTTGTATAGAAATTACTTACTGCGCTAACTCAAAAATCTTCAGAATCATCCACATCATATCGGCACCAACAAAAAACCGGACTAACTTGAAACTTTTTAAATTTTGGAGTGCATTTTCACAATTTGACCCATTTCATTGTCTTTTCAAACGCCTCACGTTAAATATCTAGATGTTCATTAGGGGGCTTCAAACCTTCTTTTTTGGAGGTGAATTTCTGGAAATTCACCTCCCCAAATCAAGTGAAAATCACTTCTCTCTCAAATTCGGACCTAACATGAGAAACGAAAAAGTGAATGTGAAAAACGGTGAAAAGGTGAGAAATGAGAAGAGGAGTGAGGTGGGGCCCACCAAACAGCCAATCACAATCAAGGAGAGGGGGAGTGAGGGTGGGTTCCACCCGTGTTTGTTTTGTTTTCGTCAAGCGGCTGGTTTGAAGCACCCGACGTCCGTGATGAATTGTTGAGGTGATTTTTGGAACAAATTTGGTGAATTAATTTCTATTACACCCCAAGGTTTGAAACCCCCTATTAACATGACGGATGTGATCATACCAGCAGTAATCCACCGTATCCCATCAGAACTCCGCAGTCAAGCGTGCTAGGACGAGAGTAGTACTGACATCGGTGACATGTCGGGAAGTCCTCCTATTGCATTCTTCCTATTTTTGCTTTCACTCGCTTTCTTTTTTCCTCACGCTACAGTCCATTCGTCTTGTATAGAAATTACTTACTGCGCTAACTCAGAAATCTTCAGAATCGTCCACATCATATCGACAGCAACAAAAAAACCGGACTAACTTGAAACTTTTTAAATTTGGAGTGCATTTTCACACTTTGACGCATTTCATTGTATTTTCAAACGTCTCATGTTAAATATCTAGATGTTCAATAACATGATGGATGTGATCATACAAGCACTAATGCACCGGATTCCATCAGAACTCCACAGTTAAACGTGCTTCAGCGAGTGTTAGTATTGTTTACATATGTTCATCTTAACTTAAGTCCCTAGGAAGAGATATATGATGTAGATTCTATTTTTTAACCCATAATAATGCGATGGGCTCGAGTGACGTGTCGTGAAGTCCTCGTGTTGCATCTTTCCTTTTTTTGCTTTCACTCGCTTTCTTTTTTCCTCGTGCTCCAGTCCATTTGTCTTGTATAGAAATTGCTTACTCCACAAACTCAAAAATCTTCAGAGTCGTCTACATCATCTCGATACCAACAAAAAATAGGACGAACTTGAAACTTTTAAAATTTGGATTGCATTTTCACACTTTGACCCATTTTATTGTATTTTCAAACGTCTCACTTTAAATATCTAAATGTTCAATAACATGACGGATGCGATCATACCAGCACTAATGCATCGGATCCCATCAGAACTCCGCAGTCAAGCGTTCTTGGGGGAGAGTAGTACCGACATCGGTGACGTTGTAGCGACGAGATTTTTGACAGGAGTCGCCACCAATCTATTTGGCTTAGGTCGATTGGAAACCTAAAATAACTGGTCTGCACAAGCTCTAGATCCGTTAGTCAATTACAATCAAAAATAAAAATTCTCGATTGCCCAAAATTGGTACCACAGGATTTACTTCATATTTTTGCTTGATTTCTCTTTTATTTGATTTTTATTTGATTTTTATTAAATGATATACAAAATAATTAATTCTAATCAATTCGGAGATAATGACAACAATTAACAAAAAAAGAGAGAATAAATTAACACCATTTAAATGAAAGAATTAGCAACAATGAATAAAAGAAAAATTAAAAGGTTTATGCCCAAACTGTCAGTTTTGAAACTTGTGGATGACTTTCCTACAAACATGAGACTGTTAGTGACTTGAATGAAATCTTAAAAAGGCATAGAGATCTAAGTGGGTAAAGGGGGAACATTGGGGGCCTGAATTAATAATAATAACAATAATAATATGGAAAAGAAAAAAAAGAAAAGGAGAAGAACAGAATCGTACCTGCAGTCGCGAGCGTGGAGGAGGAGAGCCGACTGGTGCGACGGGAGCGAGGCCAGGAGGCGTCGACTGTGGCTGGGCTCGGCTAGGCGGTGTCCGGCGAAGCGGTTGGCGGTGGTGGGAGTGAGCACGTTTGCTTGTGCTGTCCGATTGAGGCGGGTCGTGCAGCGGATGTGTCACGGGTCGGAGAGAAATTCTCCTTCGTCCGGCTGCCTCAGGAAAAAAGGGCGGCTGATTTGAGCTCCTGGACGCGAGCCGGATCTGATGATGCTAAGATTTCACGACGGGAGGACCGATTTGAAGGGGGCAAGGTTTGGAGATTGGAAAAAAAGCTTCTGTCGAAGTCTTTTTTTGGGTGGCCATATTCTTTGATTTTTGCTTCTAATTATTCCTTGTTTTCTGCTTATTATCTTTTTAGGGTTTAGTTTATGATGTATTTGTAGGCCTAGGCTAGGGTTAGGGTTGTAGAGTCCAATTAGGTTAGGATTGCTATTTTTTAGTGGTTTAGGTTAAATTTAATTGTATTAGATTTTTGGTGATAATTATATGATTTTTTTTAGGATTTTCGGATTATTTAATTATTATTTTAAGATAATTATATTTTTTAATCTTTTCATTCTTTTATTATCATTTTTATCTACCCTTTTGTTTTATTAATATTAATTAAAGATTTTCCCCTAAAATTACTAAACATTCAATTAGGTCATTTTACTTTTATTTTTTTTCTTCTTTTCTTTAAAAATTAGTCAAGTTAGGCTTAAATTAGTTAATTAGTTGTTAATTACAAATCCGGGTAAAAATCGAGTGTCAACAGCTGCCACCCTTTGCATGATTCATGGAACATGGAGCATGCAAAGTAAGATGACACCGAATTTTTAATCGGGGAATAACGAGAACCTTCTCATTACTCTGGAAAGGAAGAAACTTTTCTTACCTTTCTGAAGCGAAGGAACCTTCCTTGCTTCGCTCAGCGGAAACCTTCTCGTTGAGTTGAATAGCATGAACTTTCCTACTACTCGAGGCTAAAGAACCTTGTTTGCCCCAGATGATATGATAATGAGAACCTTCTCATTACTCTAGAAAGGAAGAAACTTTTCTTACCTTTCTGAAGCGAAGGAACCTTCCTTGCTTCGCTCAGCGGAAACTTTCCCGTTGAGTTGAATAGAAGGAACTTTCCTACTACTCGAGGCTAAAGAACCTTCTTTGCCCCGAATGATATGATAATGAGAACCTTCTCATTACTCTGTGAGGAAAAGAAACCTTTCTTTCCTTCGCCTCAATAAGAACCTTCCTATTGAGTTTGAATAGTGGAAATCTTCTCACTATTCGAGGTTAAGGAACCTTCCTTACCTCTAAAGATGCGAGATTGAGAACCTTCCCAACGCTCGGAAAAATAAATGACTGAATGACTGATTGATGAAGTTGAAATCGAATAACAAGAACTTTCTCATTATTCGTGAAGCGAAGAAACCTTCCTTGCTCCAATGCTTCGAGATCGAGAACCTTCTCAATGCTTGGAAGAATAAATGGCTGATTGACTGACTGTTGAAAGTTGTGATCGAATAACAAGAACTTTCTCATTATTCGTGAAGCGAAGGAACCTTCCTTGCTCCAATAATTCGAGATTGAAAACCTTCCCAATACTCGACAAAAGTAGATGACTGATTGATAGTTGAAAATTGTGATTGAATAACAAGAACCTTCTTGTTATTCGTGAAGCGAATGAACCTTCCTTGACTTTCTTGACGAATTGAGTGTTGGTTGACCTTCTTGATCTCAAAAGAAGTACTTGAATAGTGCTTATTCTAGTCCTTGCTCGATGTGCCCCTTGAAAACCTGCCAATGTGCATGATACATGATTTCCATGATGTATGACTTTGAAAATGCTTGATGTGCCCCTTGAAAACCTATCAATGTGCATGATACATGATTTCCATGATGCATGACTTTGAAAATGCTTGATGTTTGGAGTTGCTGCCAAAACCTTCGAAAAATCAAAATGATCTTCAATTAAAACCATTGATGCATGGCGGAACTTTTACCTAGCTTACCTCATGAATTCCTTCCATCTAAGCTTATCTTATCTTCAAAAGATTTTTATTCCTTGATTTCTTTAGCCTCAAGAACAATTATAAGAGTGAATAATCCTGTTTGCCCCCCAAATGTGATCATAAAAGTGTAAATTCCTTATAAGAGTCTTTAAACCATGTCTGATGTCTAATCCACACTCATCAATGCTTAATGTTTGGTCCTTAAAGAAATTCTTGTCGATTTGCAGAGCTTGACAAAATATATGATGGTCCTTGTGTAATATTGAAATCTGTTATTCTTTCCCTTTTCCCCTTGAAGAAGTAGAATGTGCATGGATAACGGAAGAGTTTCTTAGTACGAAGGATTGTTTGTGTGGACGTCGAGGTGAAGAACGAACATCAGTTGAAAGGATTTTGTAAGGTAAATGGCGTCCACTGATGCGGGGCTGGTGAAAAATAGGGTGGTTCAGGCGAAAGGCCTTGTAATGTCACCACTTAGCGACTTGACTTCTTTAAAGAACCTGATAGTGTCCATCACGAAATCATCACCTTATCCGATGAGAACGACCTTAGAATGTTGCCCCCAACTCTCATGATGTGTGGAATTGCTCATCAGAAACTTGAAAAGTAGTTGATACTGCTTGAGATGTAAGTTGTCCCCTGGAAGTCCTTGAGATGGTAATAATTGCTTCAAATTGTGCCTTCATTCTAAACCGCCTTTACAGGTTTTCAGTTTAGACTCCATGACTCAACTTTTTCCTTCTTTCTCTTCTTTTTTTTTGTTCGGATCCGAAATTGTTTGACTCGCGATTTTTAGTCATTTCATGCGAGCGTAAATAGTTGTTGCTACCTATACCCGATTACTTTCAACTAAAATGCATAGACAAATGACTACTAGCACTATTCATAACTTTAGCCATTTCTAGCCAAAGACAGCGGAATCGGAATTACTTTGACCCCTTTTTATTTTCTCCATTTTTGTGGGTCATAGGTATCGATGTGTTGAAGAACTCTTGAGCTTTGATCAAATTTGATAAATTGAAGAACCTTGACTTGATCTCAACCTTGGTAATATGGCAGTGTCTTGTAGGATACTTTCCATCTCATCCCCCCATTTTTGGTGCATGAGGTTCCTTTATCAGGAAGAATCTTCGAGTTGAATGATCTTTGATGCATAGAAGGATTTCTCTGAAGGTATGCTTGGTCATTGACGTACTGATTGAGGCAATATTTTCTTTGAAAAGAATCTCACAATTGAAGGGCCACATCAAAATCGCTCTCACAGAATTTGGCAATGTCCTCGAGATAGCCATTATCAAGTCTTCCTTGATCTCATTGGCGAGTCTTTTATGTTGCGGCTTGGTAAAAGAATCTTTAAATTGAGGGAAGAGAGAATGTGGGCTCTGTGATGTGAAGTTGACTGAAGGATATCATTGTGCGCATTCTACCCCTTCTCATTTCAAGTAAAAGGATAACAGTTGTCCATTGCAACAAAGACAATACTCTAGATTGTGTACTAAATCTAGGTAATTCAACTTTCAAGTTATCTTGGCAAGCTCTCAAAGATTGGAGTGAATTCAAAGACTTCCCCAATTATTCACTAATTTGTATAGATCAATGTGTTGGACCCAGCTTAAAGACTACTTAAGAGAATTGTCCTTTCATGCCACGATTGGGGTCGTCAGACTTCTCACATCATAAAATTGTTCTCAAGCTCCTGAATGTCCACCCCATTTTTGTTTTTTTATTTTCCTTTTTTGTAAAAACTTTTAGAATGAAAATATTCAATGATATATCAAGTGGTTATGTGCATGAATTCCGTGAAATGTTTTTTTTAAGTGTCAATACCAGTTAGAAACAAGTATGATGTATGAAAATGTGATGAAAAGTCAAAAAAAGAAAAGGAAGATGAATTAGTACAGATTATATACAGAAATATGAGTATAAAAGAAAAATTAGTAAGAATTGACAATCTTTAAAAGAAGCAATGCCCTTTGCGCCATAGTTCTCGATCAATTCAAGACGTTCAACTCAGGTACTCTAGCTTGGTGTACTTTTGCGTTCCTCAGTTACACCTGGAATTTGTTCGTCCAATCTCACATGACATTGAGCTTCCAGACTGTCGCACTTGCAACTTGTGTAGAGTCTCATACTGGTTCCACCGAGAACCGACATGTTTTATTTTTCCTTGGGCTCGAGCAAATAGGTCATTGTGAAGCAGGGTAATCTCCTTGATAGCATTGCGTTGATTTAAAACATGTCATCGCCTCTTGCTGGGTTTCCACTATTGTGGCAGTCCAAGACTCGTCATCGGCAGTGAGACACGTGCAAATGTATTCATGGTAAAAAAAAATTCATTGAGTATATTACCTATACGATATGCATGCAGAGTGACATAGAACAGACAGGTTAGCAAAGATAACATGTTCAATAGTACAGATCATATTTACCGGATGACATAAGGTGGGTAGGAATTCTAGGGCCAGGACTAAGGGTTCGATGTTGGGCCATTATATGTGGGGAATGGTGTATCAAAAGGCTCAGGGTGGTTCCTGATGTGTGGCACACACATCACATTTCCATGGTGTTCTTCATTATGTTTTATTCGATGTGAGCGTTTTATTCGATGTGACTATTTGTTTGCAGGCGCACACTTGAGGAGTGGAGATGAAGTGTGGAGAACCTCGCGAAAGGACCCGACATGGCGAAGCACGGGAAGAAAGACTTCCACCAAGTTTTTACTGCTGTGAGCAGTGCAGCGCACCCCAGAGCATCCCGGCGCATCCCAGCATCCTGGAGCATGGTAGCTTGCGTGAACAGTAACCAGAGCATCCTGCCAGCGCAACCCAGAGCATCCTCCTTTTGTCCACGTCATTTAATGAGGCCAACTTGAATCAGACTTGATTCCATCCATTTTGTGCTTATTTTTGGACATGTTTACCCTTAGTTTACCATGTTATGATGTACCATAGGTTTAGGGGCTCTTTTGACATCTAACATGTGTAAAATAACTCACATAGGGTAAGTTTTAGGTAGCTAGGAGATCAGTTTCGGGATTGGAGCCATAGTAGCAGCAACCATCATTCTCTCCTAGGGTTTTGTGCTTTCCTCCTTCTTTGGGGTTGAGAGCATTGATGAGGACTCATTGAAGATCATCCTTAATAGAGTTTATTCCACTTCTTTCCCTCTCTTTACTCATTATTTATTGTTCTTTGTTTGCTGTCTCTTATTTACAGCATGTGTTTGAGTGAGTAACACTCTTTTTTCTTGGGGTTTGCTTGCTTGGGGGTGTACCTACGAATTTCCTAGCATCTTATGGTTTAGGTGTTGATTCTTGATCGTTATTTATCATTGGTATGTTTGTTTGTGGCCACATTCACACATACTTCACCAAGTGTTTGTTAAAATGCCCTAGAGGGATTTGAATGAACTTTGACTTGTGGGAATCAATTGATTGACTTGCTTTTGGTTAGAGATGACCTCTAGGAGTTGGTTGGTGGTTAGGTTAGGGGCTGTAATGCCTTAGGTGTTAATGCTAGATCATGAGAATGACTAGGTTAGCATGTTTGAGAGATTGACTTGTTTGCTAGAGATAGAAACAAGTTAGTTGTAGTAACTCACCTCTATATCACTGCTGGAATTTGTAGGAACCCTCTTGTACCCAAGCAAACCCCGGGAGATACTTGTCTTTATTAACCTTAAATCCATTATTTTTGTTGTTGCTTGCATTCGAAGTTATCTTTGTATTAGTGTCTTGCGTTTAAGGTTAGTTTAAGTTTCATTCACAGTATAATTTTTCACACTTGTTACACTTGGTTTACTGCCCAACTTCCTTTTCATTAAGCAATTTAGTTCCACCTAGTCAATTAAGCCGACTAACGCTCTTTTCCCTTGGGTTCGACACCCTTTCTCACTAATCCCTATATTGTTGCGATCCTTGCGCTTGAGGGCTTAAAAAGGGTAGTTATAAATATAAAACTTGCGCTAAAAAGTGACACCCTTTGTATGCTCCAAAGTTTTTGGCGGCGTTGCCGGGGAATTGAGTGCATGTTTGTTGGCTTATTGTGCTTAGTGTGTGTTATTGCTTATATTAGCTAGAATAGTTTTATTTACGTATTTTTTGTGTGCTTGTTACAGCTGTAGGATTTTTCTTGGTGCATGACTAGAAGCTCGCAAAAGCTTCTAGTTGCTATTGACCCGGAAATTGAGAAGACTTTGCGTAGTTTGAGGATACAAGGCAAGCATCATCAAGAGAGTCCTAACTCTTCATCTTCTTCGGTTAATATGGCGGGTGTAGTTCCACCCCGCATTAATCTCAACAATGGAGATGAGCATGATGAGGAGCACAACAATGTCAACAACCAACGGCAAGACAACAACCAAAATGGCCGAAATGGAAGAGATGGGCCTAATGGAAGAGGAGTTCCCCTTGCTGAAATGTATGGTCCACGGTTCATGGAGGACAACGAAAGAATGATCCGACCACCGGCTGTCCAAGGTGACTATGCCATACCGGGACATGTGCTCACTTATGTGGAGAAGCATTCTTTTAGTAGGCACAACAATGAGGATCCTAATGAGCATCTAGCTCAATTCATCACTATTTGTGACACTCTGGATCTAGAGGAATGACTGAAATTTCAAAAAGGATGCGTCTCTTTCCTTTCTCTTTGGATGGGAATGCTAAGAAGTGGTACCGTGGGTTGGATCCTACAAAAATCAGAACATGGGATGATCTTAAAGGAGCTTTCTTGAAGAGATATTTCCCACCTCAAAGGGCATTTGAATTGAAGAATGACATATTTCGATTTAGAGAAGAAGCGGATGAAAGCATAGCTCAATCATGGACAAGGTTCAAGGACCTTAACAAGAGGTGTCCTCAGCGGGCCTTACAAGGGATCACCAAGTTTACCTCTTCTTTGAAGGTTTATCGGGGAAATCACAACAACATCTCAATGCTACAGCGGGTGGATGGTTTATGCGCAAGAGTATGGATGAGGCTTGGGACCTCTTGGACCTTTTAGAGTTAAGTGAGGAACACCGAGGTAGGGATGATCACCGCTCTTCCCAACAACGGAGAGGATTGTATGAAGTGGATAAGGAAACATCAGTTCAAGCTCAAATATCCGCTTTAGCTTCTATGATGGGAAGAGTACTCAAAAATCAAGAGAGGGGCAGCCATGTTAAACAAGCCTTGTACACGGAGGACATAGAAGAACCCGTTGATTGCAACTTTGTTGACTACCGTGCCAACCAAAACAATTACCAACAGCGGCAAGGTGGGAATTTTTACAACAAGTCAAGGCCATATTCAGGACATATCTATGGAAATCAAGGGGCCCAGGTTCAGCCACAAGCGGAAACTTTACAAGCTAATGACCCATTGGTTAAAATGCAAGCATCAATGGAAGCCTTGGTGCAAGAAATGAGAAATGAAAACATAACCACTACCAATAGGTTCATTGAGATGGGCAAAAAGATTGATGGGGAGAATGCAAATACAAGAGCATATATTCACAATTTGGAGACTCAAGCTGCACAACTTGTAAATTCGGTGCGATACATGAACAAAGGCAAGTTTCCAAGTGACACGGAGGTGAATCCTAATGAAACTTGCAAGGCTATCCATTTGAGAAGTGGAAATGTATATGTGACTCAACCTAAAGAGCCTCCTAGAGAAGATGTGCACTTGACCCCTGAGTCTACTAAAGTCACACCTAGCCAAGAGGAAGATTCAAAGAGTGAGAACACTCCTATTCAAAAGGAGAGGGTGGCACCCCAAAACAACAAGAGAGATGACCTTTCTAACGGGCATGTCCAAGCTTCTCTACCCTTTCCGAAGAGGTTTGAAAAGAAAAAAGAAGATGCTCAATTTTCCAAGTTCATGGAAATTTTCAAAAAATTGGAGATCAACTTACCATTTCTTGAGGCAATCAACCAAATGCCCAAGTATGCGAAGTTTTTGAAGGATCTCATTAGTAAGAAGAAGAGGTTTTTGGACAATGAGTTGATTTTGATGCAAGAAGAGGCTAGTGCGGTCATACAAAGGAAGCTACCTCAAAAAATCAAAGATCCGGGCAGCTTCACTTTGCCATGTGACATTGGACCTTTCCATTGTGATAAGGCATTGTGTGACCTTGGAGCAAGCATAAACTTGATGCCTCTTTCAGTTTGTAAGAAATTGGGTTTGGGATATGTGAAGCCATCATCAATTTGCTTGCAACTCGCTGATAGATCACTCACCTTTCCTCGGGGAGTATTGGAGGACGTTCTTGTCAAAATTGGAAAATTCTACTTCCCGGTGGACTTTGTCGTTTTAGACATGGAGGAAGATACACGGATGCCTATCATACTTGGTAGGCCCTTTTTGGCTACCGCAAGGTCTCTAATAGATGTTGAAAGAGGTGTTCTAACATTGAGGGTCGATGATGAGGAGTTGTCTTTCAATTTGGATAACATGATGAAGGCCTCAAACGGTGAGTTGGTGGATTGCTATTCTTTGGGGGAATGTGTCACCCTACGCCACCCGAGCCCGGTTGTGGAGGCGGGGGCGCCGGGACGTCGGAAGCGGAAGCCGGAATGATACAGAATGGCAGGTCCATCGAGACCTGCCGCGCGTAGCGGACCCGAAAAAGAAATGATTGTGGAAGCAACCTGAAAAATTCATACGTATACAAAAATAAAATCCATGGTGAGTCTCGTCCCTCGGAAACGGACGAGCACATCACCATTACCATACATACAGTTCATGCATTAACAAGAAAGTAAGCCCCGCCCTCCGTGGACGAGTTCTTACGCACACAACATAGATACATACAGAATTCCCCGAACCTAGGGTATCTAGCAAGCGCCAAGCGCTCAGAACATGCAACAGAACAGAATATGTACATACATATACAGTCATCACAATAATCCAGAAAGTATGCACATGCAACTACAGAGCCAACCCTAGGCCTAAACGTTAGATACCTCGCGCGGGATTCAGACCAAGTCTGCTACCCCCAACAAAATCCCGGCCCGCAAGGTAAAGCTGCTGCTTACCAGGTCTACCTGAAACCCAAAGACAGAACCCAAAAAGGGTGAGTCCTCGAAAGGACCCGTAAGGGATTTGGGGTAAGATAAGCATATGTAACCCTGCATATCAGAAAGATAGCATTATACAGAATATATGCTACTGAATAAATCACATCGTGCATGTAATAAAACCATATCAGAATCCCGTAGGATGTGCGATTCTAAATCGCCATAAACCCTTATAACAAATCGGAGCAGCTGACCTCCCTCTAAGGGAGTCAGAAGCCGAAGCTATTACAGAAGCATGGTGCACCAGCTGGGGTAGCGAACCCACAACTGTCGTAGGGTTAACAGACAGAGTATGCCACAAGGCACACACCTACAGACTACAGATTATGCCTTAAGGCATATAATCCCGAAATACTTGCAGAACAGAAAGTGAAACAAAACATATACCTATCTTACCAAAATAACAGAACCAAACCCTTACCTTACAAATCCAAAGTATTTGACTGATTCTGGACGACTTCCACACCGCGATCCGAAACCCAAAACCCTCTCTTTTTCTAACTTCCGGACCTCAGAATCTGTCAATTCAAGCTGAATTAGCAACCTTACCAACCACACTACCAAACTACACCCTCGACCCCAAAACCGAAAATCCGGCAGAATTTCAGTAAAATTCCAGATTTCCACAGAAACATTAGAATTCAGAACCAACTTAGACAATGCAAGATTATACATTGACAAACACAATTCAAAAAGCAGAACTGATCAAATCCAACCTTTAAACCATTCATCCCCGACATTTTCCGATAAACCCGCATAATAGTAACTTTTCCATTTCTTACCCGAAACCAACGTTTCAAACACCAAACCACGCCTAAATCCAACCCCAATACCACTTTAGCATCCAATTCAACCAAAATCAACCCCCAACATAGAGAAAGTTTCACTTAAACTTTTCGGTTCTATGCAAACAATTCACCCAACTTCCAATTTAATCCAAACAAGCCACCAAACAACCATTCTAACCACCAATTACACTTCTAAACCAAGAATGCTAACCAATTGCACCCAAAACAACCAAATTCAACATTGAATACCAACATTCAAATTCGGCCAAAAGGGGGTTTCTAACCCAACTTGTTTTCCATCAAATTGAATCCATACATAAGCTTAGAATCATGCTAGGAACAACATACTTGAAGCATGATTCAAGAAAGCAAACACACACCATTTTAGAAATTACCCAATAATTCGGCATTTTGGGGCTTTTTCATCCAAGGAGTTTTTCTAAAATCTAACACTTGATTATCACTCCCCTACAACCCAAGAACAACATACTTGAAGATGGGAGGAAGAGAATCATCCTAGCATGTAGTGAAGAACAAACCCATAATTCTCAAAACCTTCTCTTTAACCATCCAAAATTGTTTCCAATAAGAGAAGTGGTGGCAAATCAGTGCGCGTGATTGCCACGTTCTGGTTTGACTTGCGCGTCACGATATTGACGGAAGCCATTAGGTCGACTTTGCGTATTGGAGCGCGATTGTCGAGGAATAGAGAGTTTCTCTGAGGTAGTGATTTGACAAGTCGCGTTGAGTAGTTGTTAAACGTTACCCCTTTAGGTATGAACAGTGAATGTATTTATAGTCCCATGTCTCAGTGGCATTATTGTAATATCTCAATGTAAAGTGATTATACTTTTTAGGTCATATATGCACTTCGGGAAGTATAGTTCGGGAACGTCCTCAATCTTTATCCGGGTTATATGCTAGTTTTTTAATGGGGCCCTCATTTCGGGCTTATGCGTGGGCCTTTTGTTAGGCCTTTTATGCGTATTTGGGCCTGGCGGCCATCAAGTCCCCCCAAGCCCGTTTGGCCGACTAAAAGGAGTCCAAAGTTCTTTTCTTGAAGATTCATTTTAAAATGTCTGTTTAGTCATGTTCGGGAAACTGTTGGGTTCGGGATATTTTCTTTGTTCTGGTATATGATTCCTCTTCTGTTCAGGAAACTGAGTGTATTTTGAAAACATTGTTCGGGCATGTGAGTCTTCTTGTGCTCGGGTAACTGAGTTATCTCCCGCACTAGCGTGTTCGGGTGTGAGAGACATTTCCCGTACTAGTGTATTCGGGAAACTGTGCCATTTCTCGTACTAGTGTATTCGGGAAACTGAAGATGTGGGCTCTCCTTTTCTCGAATATGGTTCGGGCTTCCGAGTATTCTCCCCTATCATTGTATTCAGGAAAAATGAGGATGTGGATTCCCCTTTTCTCTGACAATGTTCGGGCTTTTGAATTATTTTCCCCTATCATTGTATTCGGGAAAAATGAGGATGTGGATTCCCCTTTTCTCAGACAATGTTCGGGCTTTTGAATTATTTCCCGTATTTATTGTGTTTGGGAAACTGAGTGTTGAGTCCTTCTTTTGTCTCGAACCATGTTCGAGCTTCTGAATCGTTTCCCGTACTGTCGTGTTCGGGAAACTGAGGACGTTGAGTCTTCCTTCTGTCTCGAACCATGTTCGAGCTTCTGAATCGCTTCCCGTATTATTGTGTTCGGGAAACTGAGGATGTTGAGTCCTCCTTTTGTCTCGAATAATGTTCGGGCTTCTGAGTCGTTTCCCGTGCTATTGCGTTCGGGAAGTTGAGGATGTTGAGTCCTCCTTTTGTCTTGAACCTTGTTCGAGCTTCTGATTCGTTTCCCGTGCTATTGCGTTCGGGAAGCTGAGGATGTTGAGTCCTCCTTTTGTCTTGAACGTTGTTCGAGCTTCTGAATCGTTTCCCGTGCTATTGCGTTCGGGAAGCTGAGGATGTTGAGTCCTCCTTTTGTCTCGAACCTTGTTCGAGCTTCTGAATCGTTTCCCGTGCTATTGCGTTCGGGAAGCTGAGGATGTTGAGTCCTCCTTCTGTCTCGAAACATGTTCGGGCTTCTGAGTCGTTTTTAAAGATTTCTCATTCGGGATCTGCCACGTTCGGCATTCCCAACGGTCATCTTTGAATCGACGGTGGAGATCACATGCCGTTTGGCGATTCATCTGCCCGATCTTTTCTATAAATGTGAGTTGAGCCTCATTTTCATTTTGCATCTCAAGCTCTTCTCTTTTCACAATAAAATCACGACGGACAATCCCACGCTCCAGGAGGCTGTTAGTATCTTCAAGAGGTGGAGGACTGTTGAAGAATCTAATCCAGAAGACTTCTTCCCCCCTTTCCTCGGAGAAACCACCGTACCTGGACGGTTACAGAGGTTCGTCCGTCGTACATCAATTCTATCGACTCCACCGTCGAGTTGTTGGCGCTTGTTGCTACCAGCCCGTCTTTTAATCTTCTTCCGGCGAGCCGTCCGTGTCTCCTCCGGCCATTTACCCGAGGTACATGAGAATGGCCCTACTTTTCCCACCCCTTCTACTGTTCGTCCTTCAGGTTGCCTTTTAGAGACCAAGGCGAGATTCCCGAAGGTTGGTGGTCGAGATCGAGAACTACCGGAGTAAGGCAACTCCGGAGTTAATAAAGAGTGGCAGTCCGCCCATTTCGTCCCGATGACGGTTCGTACTCGGGTTCCTTCTCCGGAATGCCGGGCGTATGAGCACTGGAAAAGGCTGGTTGGTGATCTTCAAGGATCACTGCATGCGAGCTCCGCTTCCCCCGCACCCATTTGTTCGGCAATTAGCGGAATCCCACGGGCTAGCCGTTAACCAATTCAGCCCGAATACCTACGCCACATAAACGCCTATCTCATTCTCTCGTGCTTTGCTCGAGATAGAGCCAACCATATCCACCTTCCTCCGACTATAAGGTGAATGTGATCCCGAGGAACTGTTTCTACTTCTTCGGCCCGGGGTCCTCCTCTGTAAAATTCAACTTCGTTTGGAATTTGCCAACCAGCCGCAAGGGATGGCATCGGGAATTTTTCTTCATGGAGCACGATGCGTCATGGGGCCTCCAAACTGCGCAGAAGGTAGGAGGGCTGCCGGATGTGCAGAATCCTCGGCGATTGCTAAAGGGGGCTGCTGCCAAGGAGAATTATGACCGGTTCGAAAATAAAATCCGGACCATTGCTCCTTGGTGCGGGGATGGGCCGAAGGAAGTCCTCCCCTTTCCTTTGTACTGGAGGCTGATTACCCAAGGGGTCCTTTCCACTTGGGTATTATTCAGGGGGACTTGGGGGAGTTGGGCATCCGGGAATCTCCCCCTTCGACCCGAGACCTGGCCTTGGTGCACCGTCTTCGGGGCGAGACGTCCTTCGAGGACTTCAAGAAAGGTTTATATTGTTCTTCTGTTCATAGATGCATTCGTTTGATATTAACTAATTCTTCCCCTTTTTGCAGAAATGGAGCCCGAGTTTGATCTTGGCGCCATCTTTCGGGATGCGAAGGAGAAGAAACCGAGCTCTAAAGCCGGTAGTTCGAGGCCCGCAGCAGCTGAGAAGAAACGGAAGAGAGCTGCTTCGGTAGATGCTGAGGCTGCGGGCCAGCCTGCTGAGAAACCTGCCGGGGAAGTTCCGTCCCCGGTCCATATGGAAGGTCATCCTACTCGGGATGACGTTTATGACATCTTTGCGGACCTCCCACGAACAAATTAGAAGGACAAGGGGGAAGTTCACAGCTTCCAGGGTGACCGGGCAAAGTGCCCCCGAGGTCGAACCCATCGAGTTTCAGTTAGGTAATCAAATTGTAAAGTTACGCAATCTGTGCTTTTGGAACCTATTCGGGAATCTTTCCCGAATGTTTGGTGAAGACCCGCTGCAAGACGTGGTTCGATCTCATTTTTGTACTCTAGGTCCGGACTGGAAGGAAGCCCAGGAAGAGAGGCGGCGGCTACGGGATGAAAGGCTGGCTCAGTTCGGGAATAATCTTATCCCCCGGGAGCCTGGGTGGCTGATCCATGAGGATCAAAATGTCATCAGCGATGAAGACATCAAAGACATGGCTCCCGAGCTTTTCGACGGGACCACCACCGCCCGAACAATGGAGTGCCTGGAGCACTTCTACCCGACTTGGGCGTCGCCGCTTCCAAAGTGGCGGCCCTCGGTACCAGGTTAGTACTGTTTGTTTATTTCCTAAGTCTGGGCTTCTCATGCTCGTGCCTCGGGAAAATAATCTGTCTTGATATTGTGCAGGTGGCCACAATGGGCGGGTGGATTTCCCGAATCACCCGAGCATCCAACCGGATCCGGTCCGAGGCCGAGCAACGGGCGACTAAAGCCTTAGCTGTGGTGGCTAATCTGATCCAAATGAGTCCATCACTACGAGCGATTCTTTGCGGCATTCCCGTACCACCCCAAGCTCGAGCTTCCCAAAGCTCACATATCCGGAGAACCTCAGCCCGGCCGAGGCTGATGATTTTGCTTTGGCTGAGGTTGCTTTCCTGAGCGCGGTCAAAGAGCACCGCCATTCCGAGGACGCTATTCGGGAAGAAGTTCGGTCGCTCAGGACTGAAAAAGAGAAATTTCAGGTTGACTTTGCCAACCAGAAAGAGCTTCATGAGCGCGAACTACAGGCCAAAGATGAGGAGAATCAGAGACTCCGGGATGAGCTTGCTGCGGTTCGAGCCAAGATCCCGAAGTATCGAAGGCGTTGACTGATTCGTGGATATGGCCGTCGACAAATATACCTTCGGGTTTTGCACGGCCAAAGCAAATCGTTGAGCGCAACCCCCATGTTGACTGTCCGGGCTTAACGGGGATGAGGAGCCCGAGGAGGATCCCGGTTAGTACGGGGTGAATATATGCATCCGCCCGAACCCGTGACTGTTGATGATTTCATGGATCCTCAATGATGTATTTTTTTCTTCACATACCTATTTTTGTAATCCCGTCCTCGGGCGTCTTTAATGAAAAAATATTCAAGGATTGGATCAATACTTGTTTCCGAACTCAGTAGTNCTTTATTATTCCCGGTCATACAATANACTTCTTCAATGCTTTGGAATGGAANGAATTAGCCAATTCTCTTCCTTCGGGATCCGATAACTTGTACACTCCTTTCCTTTCTTCGGCTATGACCTCGAATGGGCCTTCCCAGTTCGGGCAAAAGCACCCCCTTTTGGTCTTCGGGATCCCAGCTTGGTTTGCCGTAGGACCAGATCACCTACTTTGATATCTTTTACCCTTACTTTGGAATTTGTAGCAGACGCGGTCCTTTGTTGAAAAGCTTTCCTTCGCAGCTCTGCCTCATCCCTTTTTCCCTCGAGCAAGTCTAAGTTTGCTCGTAGACCTTGCTCATTCGATTCTTCCTCGAATACTTCGGTTACGAGGAGGAATTAGCTACTTCAATCGGGATCAGTGCCTCGGTCCCGTATGTCAAAGAGAACGGGGTTTCTCCAGTTGACCTTCGGGGCGTGGTCCGGTAACGCCATAAAACATGGGGGAGTTCTCCGGGCCATTTCTCCTTTGCCTTCCCAAGTCTGGCTTTTAAACCATCTTTCAATGTTCGATTGGATACCTCCACCTGGCCATTGCTCTGCGGGTGGGCGACCGGGGCAAAATGACTCTTGATTCCGAAGTCCTCGGCGAAGTCCTGGAACCCACTGTCAGTGGCCCGAGCCCCGTTATCGGCAACCGGGACCTTGGGCACCGAATCTGCATATAATGTTCTTCCAGACAAACTTTCGGATGTTTTCAGCCGTAATTGTAGCCAGTGGTTCGGCCTCTATCCACTTGGTGAAGTAGTCTACGGCGACTACACAATACTTCAGTCCTCCAGGAGCGGTAGGCAAGGCTCCGATCAGGTCGATTCCCCATACGGCAAACGGTATAGGGTAGTCCGAGGAAGATACGTACTCCGAGGGGACTCTCTGTATCCGAGCGTGTTCTTGACATTTCTTGCACTTGTTCACGAGTCTCCTTGCGTCTTCCTTGAGAGTAGGCCAAAAGAACCCTTGCCTTAGTATGACCGCAGCTAACGCGTCCGACTTAATGTGCGATCCGCAGGTGCCTTCATGAGTTTCTCGCAGAATGTCCTCGGTGTCTCCTTCTCCGACGCATTTCTGCAGCGGGGAAGAAAATCCTTTACGGTACATATTATCTCCAATTATGACGAACTTGCTGGCCTTTCTTCTGATGTTGGCGGCTTCGGTTGGGTTGTTCGGGAGCACCCCTTCATCGAGGTACCTCCAGTAGGGTGTCCTCCATCCCGAAGTAACGCAGCCTATCCGGGAGTAGTTGACGCAAGGTTCACTTCTTACTTCGTCGTAAGAAGCTGACTTCGAAAGTTGGTCAGCCTCCGAATTGAGCGTCCTCGGGATCTTCTCGATGCACAACCTTTCGAAATCCGCTGCCAACCTTCTAGCTACCTCGGCGTACTTCTTAAGACTAGGTTCTTTGACCTCGTACTCCCCATTCATCTGCTGAACGAGGAGGTTTGAATCGCTGCATGCTTTCAGTGATCGGATTCCCGCTTTCTTGGCTAATTCCAAACCGGCAATGAGGGCTTCGTATTCGGCTGCGTTATTCGTTACCGGGAAATTAAACTTAATCGACTTAGTAGCCTTCATTCCTTCTGGGCCTTCGAGCAATAGTCCGGCACCTTGCTTGTCCGTTCCGGAAGCTCCATCCACGTGCAGGGTCCAGACCGGACTATCCTCATTCGAAGCATCCTCACTCTCGGATTCCTTGGGTAATTCCGCGATGAAGTCCGCCAATGCCTGTGCTTTGATCGCTCTTCGGGGTTCATACATGATCTCGTACTCACTTAGCTCGACGCACCATTTTGACAGCCTTCCGGAATGGTCTACTCGTTTTAAGATGTCCTTGATAGGGACATTACTTCGAACAGTGATGGAAAACCCGAGGAAGTATGGCTTCAACCTCCTGGCTGATAAGACTAGAGAGTACACCGCTTTCTGGATCATCGGATAGTTGAGTTCGGCTCCGTGCAGTGATTTGCTAACGTAATAGACCGCCACTTTGCTTCCCTTTGTCGTCTTCTGAACAAGTACCGAACTTACGGCCTTTTCCCCTACGGCCAAGTATACAATGAGGGTCTGTCCTCGGTTGGTTGTCAAGCGTGGGCATCTCCGGAGGTAGGCTCTAATTTCCTCCCAGGCTTTCTGACATTCGGGATTCCAACTGAACCTGGCTCTTTCCCTTGCGTTCTCTTCCTTAGATTTCTTCTCACCTTTTCGAACCCCTACTCGACCGGGCTCCGCACCTTCTTTGATCAAGAGTTTGAAGAAAGGACGACATTTGTCCCCATATCGAGATATAAAGCAGTGAGGGCCGTAATCTTCCCGAGGAGTCTCGGGCGTCCTTTATCGATGAAGGTGTCCTCACGTTAAGGAGAGCTTCGATCTTTGCGGGATTCGCATCGATGCCGCGCTCGGACACCATGAATCCGAGAAATTTCCCAGATGTTACTCCGAAAACGCATTTATCGGGATTCAATCGTATTCCATACTTTCGGATCTGCCCGAACACCTCTTCAATATCGCGGATGAGGTTCTCCTCCTCCTTGCTTTTGATGATGATATCATCAACATACACTTCGAGAATTCTTCCTATCTGCCCGGAGAATACCTTATCCATAAGTCTTTGGTAGGTTGCTCCGGCATTCTTCAGTCCGAAGGGCATTACGGTATAACAATGCGTTCGGCGCTTATGAAAGACGTCTTTTCTTCATCTGCCGGGTTCATCCTTATCTGATGGTACCCACTGTAAGCATCGAGGAAAGAGAGCCTTGCGTGTCCGGCCGTGGAATCCACAAGCCTATCGATCGGGGGGGTTGGATACGAATCCTTCGGGCAAGCATCGTTTACGTTAGTGAAATCGATGCACATGTGCAACTTGTCGCTATCCTCCCGGGTTGCCACAACGGGATTGCTCAGCCACTCGGGATACGATACTTCCCTTATGACCCCGCATCGAGAAGTTTGAAATCTGTTCTTTGATGAAGGCTCTTTTGAGCAGGCGTTATTTCTTTTCTTACGCCTTATGGGTCTTGAATTCGGATTGATGTGCAGGTGTGTTGTATTACCTTGGGTCGATCCGGGCATGTCACTCGGAGAGTAAGCGAACAAGTCTTTATTCATTCGAAGCAAGTTTACAAGATTTTCCTTACTGCCCTCGGGCAAGTCTTTCGCGATTCTCGTTGTCCTATCTCCTTCCAGGACAACGTCTTCTGTACCCGCTTTCTCATCGTCTTCCTTCGGGCAACCCGGAGTGGGATCCTTCTGAGCTATTGCCATGACATCCTTGGCCTCTCTTTGGCTCACGTAGATCGAGGCGTCTCCCTCATCCGTAGCGAACGTGATGGTCAGGAATTTCACGTCAGTCATGTGAATAGCTACCTGGGTTTCTCTCCCGATGATAGCATTGTACGCAGAGGGGACATCGAGGACGAGCCATTTGACCATCAACGTGGTGTACCGAGGTTGGCCTTGGGGCCGACCCGATGAACATCGCAGAAGCTCGATGGAGCCTAAAGCGGTATCTCGTCCGGGCCCACACCGTAGGTTCTTTGTCTTGGCGGGGTTGATCGGCTTGACTTAAGCTTGAGGCCTTCATATGCCTTTCGAACAGCACATCCGCATTTGAGCCGTCATCGCACGAAACCCTTTTGGCGTCAATGGTCCCGATCCGTAGGGTGATGATGAGTGGGTCATAATGCGGCGACGCGCCGGACCCATCTGCTCGTTTGATTCTTGAAGACGGATCTCCGTAGCTTAGCGAGGCTATCTCCCTCGCCTTCCTCTTCCTTGCATTCGAACCTAGCGTGGTCGTTATGGTGTTCAGGATCCCGGTGGGTTGCGGCAGAACCATCTTCTCCTTGCCCTTCTTGTTCGGTCCTGATGAATCTTCTTCAGCCTTCCCTTTGCCTCGGGAAACTTCTTCACCCCGAGGCATCTTTAGATACTCTCCCAGAGAGCCTTTCTTGATGAGGTGCTCTATGTACCTCTTGATTGGTACCTTTATTGATTTCATGCCCGGTGTCTCGTGGCCAGCGATGCCACGAATCACGCTTCGCCCCTTCCGGCATGGCCCTGGGCCAGTTAATACTCCCGGTGCCTTCTCTTTGGAGGGCCGCGAGGATACTAGCCCGGGACGCATTAAGGGGGGTAAAACCAGAACTTCTCTCAAAAGTTCTCTTCTGTCCTCCCCAACTCCCTGACTGCTTGACCGGCTGGCTCCTCGGATTCTCCTTCCTCGGTTCTCGATTACCCCCGGGGTCCTGCTTTCCTTCACGCCGAGACAACATCTCCCGAGCAATCATATGCTCTGGGTGACAGCGTACATTTCCTCGACGCTGGTGAAGTTCTTTCGGGACAACTCGTAGGCCAGCGCGAGTCGGGATGAGAGCCTTCGTGAATGCCATGATCCGGATGTTGTCCGTTAGATCGACGCGTGAACGGCTTCTCGGTTGAACCTCTCGGCGAACTCCCGAATACTCTCGTTCGGCCTTTGCTTCACGTCAAACATTTGGATGGCCCTCTTGGCGATCTCTTGCACCCGATGAAGTGCGTTGTAAATTTGGTGGCTAGGTCCCGAATGGCGACACGAGTTCGGGAGCGGCGAGTTGTACCAAGCCGAGGCCGGACCTCCCGAGCCACTTCAAAGCACTTGCACAGGCCGCCTCGTTAGCCCCTTTCAACTCCATCGCTCTCTTGTACTTGCGGACAAAAGCGTCGGGGATCTCCTGAACATTGGTACACTTCCAACGGATGAGGTAAGTTGAATCTTCGAGGCATCTGGGCGTCACGAATCCTGCTGGTAAACGGACCATCATCAGGTATGTCCTCGCTTTTGGGCTCGGGAATGCCCGAGTTTCTCTCGACTTGCTCCAGACGAAGCAACATTTGCCTGATCACGTCGTCCCGGGGATCGCCACGCACCAGTCTATCCGGTCTTGGGGATCGTTCTCTCCTATGCTCCCTCGGGGATCTTGACCGCTACCGGCCCCGGCGGTCCGGAGAAGCAACCGGCTGCGAACCTGCCTGTAGACTACCACAGCCTGATCGGTTGTGCTGTGATAACTGCCTGTCCTGAAATTGACGGGACTGACCCGTCTGATTGTTCTGATTCCTTCGCTCTTCCTGAAGGACCACCCGCACAGCTTGGACAAGATCAGGGTCCAAGTGCCGGATGTCGCTTCGACGGTAGCTAGAGGTAGGACGTAGGGAGGTGGCTCCATTGGATGATTCCTCCGGGGAACCCCTATAGCTGGGATCGGCCGTGCGGCCGTTGGTGGAACCTTCTCCCTCCGGCCTGGATGATCGGGAACGGGAATGGCCCCCACGCTCAATCTGATTTTGGGGACCACCGCCGTTCCCACAGACGGCGCCATTTGGTGGCAAATCGGTGCGCGTGATTGCCACGTTCCGGTTTGACTTGCGTGTCACGATATTGTGGAAGCCATTAGGTCGACTTTGCGTATTGGAGCGCGATTGTCGAGGAATAGAGAGTTTCTCTGAGGTAGTGATTTGACAAGTCGCGTTGAGTAGTTGTTAAACGTTACCCCTTTAGGTATGAACAGTGAATGTATTTATAGTCCCATGTCTCAGTGGCATTATTGTAATATCTCAATGTAAAGTGATTATACTTTTTAGGTCATATATGCACTTCGGGAAGTATAGTTCGGGAACGTCCTCAATCTTTATCCGGGTTATATGCTAGTTTTTTAATGGGGCCCTCATTTCGGGCTTATGCGTGGGCCTTTTGTTAGGCCTTTTATGCGTATTTGGGCCTGGCGGCCATCAAGAAGTAAGCTAAGGAAGGAAACTTACCCAAGATTGAAGCCAAACCCTTGATGATTCTAGCCAAAATGAAGAACTTCAAAGCTTGGAGGTGGGCTGCAATGGTGGCGGAAGTAAGGAGGAAGAAGAAGATGAAAATGAGCTAATATCTCAAATAAGAAATATTAGTCAAATATATACATTTAACTTTCCTTTTTCCCATCCCTTCTCATCTTAAATAAAATAAAGACATGTGTCCCTTGAATGTCTCCCAATCTGCCGAAAATAGCTGCTGCTGCCCATGCTCCAATCATTTTTGTTTTGTAGCCAATAAAAAGTTAACCTCTAAACTTTTCCAAAAGTTCCAATTTTGGCCCTAACACAACTACCGAACTCCAAATTAAACGAAACTTGGACACAATCCTCAGGATATTATAACATTCATAAAACATGTTCCAAATGTTTATTTACCATTCCGGAGTGTCCCGAACGAATCCCGACGTGCGAGCGTGTCAACCTGAACCAAAATCCCGTCACGCCAAAATTCCACAAAAATACTCATAAAATCCATCTTAAATTATAACATAACCTACCATGGAGCCATCGGAGAAATTCCATCCCGAGCCCCGGGATTCCCGTCCCGAGCCCCAGGAATCGCCCGGGACCGAACGTCCCGCCCCAAATATTATTCTCCATAGAAACCTCCGGGACATTCCCACGACTCCAAATCTGCAAACGGCTTCTCAAACTGAGGTCTCGGGAGCGCTACCGAGCCCGCTGTACATCCCGAGACGACCCCGACAACCCCCCTATTTTTCCGGCGGAAACGTCCGGGGGACCCACACGAACTCAAATACGAAAGGGTTCGCCAAAATGATACTCGAATAAGGCTCGGGAGCCACCTGAACTCCGAAAAACGTGACCCGCAGGCCAAAACCGGAGCCCCGGGTCGCCCGGTCGCAACCCGCTCGGGAGCATGAAAATTTTCTTTAAAGAGAACCGGAAACCTTGGTTAATGATATGTTGTGAAGCTTGATTTAGCTAGCTTGTGAATGAGAAATGCTAGGTGGGTGCCTAATATTTGCACTCTATGTTTGGCAACACTTGGAATGACGCTTATGTCATGAAGCGGAGCACCCGTAGCATAGCTTAATGCCTCTCTTCCAAGTGCAAGCTTGGAGTGCAAGTATGCGATATCGCACATCTTAAGGAGGTTCGGTTGGAATGATTCTTTAGACATGTGGTTGTAGACGACAACTGCGTGGCCTCTTGACCCTCTTCCAAGCGCTCATCTTAAGAATTTAGGAAACCATCCTCACACATAAAATAATAATAATAATAATAATAAAAGGAATAAGAAGGAAGTAGTAAAAAAAAGGGAGTTGATGAATAAGGTGTGAGCAATGGGCATTCCACATTCACTTGCTAAATCTAGTTTCTCATTGGTATGCATTAAACTTGGAGTCTACGTTCTCTTTAGGAAGTATTAAATGCTCGAATGACCAACCTACCCCAACTTTTGTATCTTGCGATCTTTAATGTAACTTCTCACAAGTCGTTCACTTGTTCACTACACAAGACATAGGTCTTTCTTTAGGAGCACTCAAGCTTTGTTGAGTTGTTATTCTTAGGTGCATGAATAACTTTGATTCCATTTCTTGCCTACACCAAATGTTTTTGTAAATATGTAGGTGGCTAGAGTATGAGTCCTTGAGTCTTTACTTTCCTAGATGCTTGCGTTGCTAGAGACTAGCAACATTTTGAGTTTGGGGGTGTGATGTGTGGCACACACATATCACATTTCCATGGTGTTCTAAGTCAAATTCATCACTTATTTGAGCATATTTCTTCATTATGTGTGCGTTTTATTCGATGTGACTATTTGTTTGCAGGCGCACACTTGAGGAGTGGAGATGAAGTGTGGAGAACCTCGCGAAAGGACCCGACATGGCGAAGCACGGGAAGAAAGACTTCCACCAAGTTTTTGCTGCTGTGAACAGTACCAGCGCACCCCCCAGAGCATCCCGGCGCATCCCAGAGCATCCCCTGGAGCATGGTAGCTTGCGTGAACAGTAACCAGAGCATCCTCCCAGCGCAACCCAGAGCATCCTCCTTTTGTCCACGTCATTTAATGAGGCCAACTTGAATCAGACTTGATTCCATCCATTTTGTGCTTATTTTTTTGGACATGTTTACCCTTAGTTTACCATGTTATGATGTACCATAGGTTTAGGGGCTCTTTTGACATCTAACATGTGTAAAATAACTCACATAGGGTAAGTTTTAGGTAGCTAGGAGATCAATTTCGGGATTGGAGCCATAATAGCAGCAACCATCATTCTCTCCTAGGGTTTTGTGCTTTCCTCCTTGCTGGGGTTGAGGGCATTGATGAGGACTCATTGAAGATCATCCTTAATAGAGTTTATTCCACTTCTTTCCCTCTCTTTACTTATTATTTATTGTTCTTTGTTTGCTGTCTCTTATTTACAGCATGTGTTTGAGTGAGTAACACTCTTTTCTCTTGGGGTTTGCTTGCTTGGGGGTGTACCTACGAATTTACTAGCATCTTATGGTTTAGGTGTTGATTCTTGATCGTTATTTATCATCGATATGTTTGTTTGTGGCCACATTCACACATACTTCACCAAGTGTTTGTTAATATGCCCTAGACGGATTTGAATGAACTTTGACTTGTAGGAATCAATTGATTGACTTGCTTTTGGTTAGAGATGACCTCTAGGAGTTGGTTGGTGGTTAGGTTAGGGGTTGTAATGCCTTAGGTGTTAATGCTAGATCATGAGAATGACTAGGTTAGCATGTTTGAGAGATTGACTTGTTTGCTAGAGATAGAAACAAGTTAGTTGTAGTAACTTACCTCTAAATCACTGCTGGAATTTGTAGGAACCCTCTTGTACCCAAGCAAACCCCGGGAGATACTTGTCTTTATTAGCCTTAAATCCGTTATTTTTGTTGTTGCTTGCATTCTAAGTTATCTTTGTATTAGTGTCTTGCGTTTAAGGTTAGTTTAAGTTTCATTCATGTATAATTTTTCACACTTGTTACACTTGGTTTACTGCCCAACTTCCTTTTCATTAAGCAATTTAGTTCCACCTAGTCAATTAAGCCGACTAACGCTCTTTTCCCTTGGGTTCGACACCCTTTCTGTAGCGACGAGATTTTTGACAAGAGTCGCCACCAATCTATTTGACTTAGGTCGATTGGAAACCTAAAATAAAGCGGTCTGCACAAGCTCTAGATCCGTTACTCAATTACAATCAAAAATAAAAATTCTCGATTGCCCAAAATTGGTACCACAGGTTTACTTCATATTTTTGCTTGATTTTTATTTTATTTGATTTTTATTAAATGATATACAAAATAAATAATTCTAATCAATTCGGAGATAATGACAACAATTAACAAAAAGAGAGAATAAATTAACACCATTTAAATGAAAGAATTAGCAACAATGATTAAGAAAAAGATTTAAAGGTTTATGCCCAAACTATCGGTTTTGAAACTTGTGGATGACTTTCCTACAAACATGAGACTGTTAGTGACGTGAATGAAATCTTAAAAAGGCATAGAGATCTAAGTGGGTAAAGGGGAAAACATTGGGGGCCTGAATTAATAATAATAACAATAATAATATGGAAAAGAAAAAAAAAGAAAAGGCGAAGAACAGAATCGTACCTGCAGTCACGAGCGTGGAGGAGGAAAGCCGACTGGTGCGACGGGAGCGAGGCCAGGAGGCGTCGACTGTGGCTGGGCTCGGCTAGGCGGCGTCCGGCGAAGCGGTTGGCGGTGGTGGGAGTGGGCGCGTTTGCTTGTGCTGTCCGATTGAGGCGGGTCGTGCAGCGGATGGGTCGCGGGTCGGAGAGAAATTCTCCTTCGTCCGGCTGCCTCAGGAAAAAAGGGCGGCTGATTTGAGCTCCTGGACGCGAGCCGGATCTGATGATGCCGAGATTTCACGACGGGAGGACCGATTTGAAGGGGGCAAGGTTTGGAGATCGGAAAAGCTTCTGTCGAAGTCCTTTTTTTGGGTGGCCGAATTTTCTTTGATTTTTGCTTCTAATTATTCCTTGTTTTCTGCTAATTAATTTTTAGGGTTTAGTTTATGATGTTTTTATAGGCCTAGGCTAGGGTTAGGGTTATAGAGTCCAATTAGGTTAGTATTCCTATTTTTTAGTGGTTTAGATTAAATTTAATTATATTAGATTTTTGGTGATAACTATATGATTTTATTATGAATTTTGGATTATTTAATTATTATTTTAAGATAATTATATTTTTTTTCATTTTCTCATTCTTTTATTATCATTTTTATCTTCCCTTTTTGTTTTATTAATATTAATTAATGCTTTTTCCCTAAAATTACTAAACATTCAATTAGGTCATTTTACTTTACTTTTCTTCTCCCTTTCTTTTTTTTAAAAATTAATCAAGTTAGGCTTAAATTAGTTAATTACGTTAAATATCTAAATTTTCAATAACATAACGGATGCGATCATACCGGCACTAATGCACTGGATCCAATCGAACTCCATGATCAAGCGTGCTTGGCGAGTAATCTTGACATCGGTGACATGTCGGGAAGTCCTCTTGTTGCATCCCTTCTTTTTTTTCACTCGCTTTCTTTTTTCCTCGCGCTCTAGTCCATTCGTTTTGTATAGAAATTACTTACTGCACTAACTAAAAATTATTCAAAATCGTCCTCATCATATCGGGACCAACAAAAAATACCGGACTAACTTGAAACTTTTTAAATTTGGAGGGCTTTTTCACAATAAGTTAAATATGTAGATGTTCATTAACATGACAGATGTGATCATAGCAGCAGTAATGCACCGTATCCCATCAGAAATCCGCACTTAAGCATGCTCGGGTGAGAGTAGTACTGACATCGGTGACGTGTTGGGAAGTCCTCGTGTTGCATCCCTCCTTTTTTGCTTTCACTCGCTTTCTTTTTTACTCGCGCTCCAGTCTATTCGTCTTGTATAGAAATTGCTTACTGCACAAACTAAAAAATCTTCAGAGTCGTCCACATCATCTCGGTACCAACAAAAAACAAGACGAACTTGAAACTTTTAAAATTTGGATTGCATTTTCACACTTTGACCCATTTTATTGTATTTTCAAACGTCTCACTTTAAATATCTAAATGTTCAATAACATGACGGATGCGATCATACCAGCACTAATGCATCGAATCCCATCAGAAATCCTCAGTCAAGCTTTCTTGGGGGAGAGTAGTACTGACATCGGTAACGTGACGGAAAGTCCTCCTGTTGCATACCTCCTTTTTTTGCTTTCACTCGCTTTCTTGGTTCCTCGCGATCCAGCCCATTCGTCTTGTATAGAAATCACATACTGCGCTAACTTAAAAATCTTCAAAACCGTCCTCATCATTTCGGGAACAGCAAAAAAAAAACCGAACTAACTTGAAACTTTTTAAATTTGGAGGGCATTTTCACAAATTGACCCATTTCATTATATTTTCAAACGCCTCACGTTAAATATCTAGATGTTCAATAACATGACGGATGCGATCATACCAGCACTAATGCACTGGATCCAATCAGAACTCCGCAGTTAAGCGTGCTTGGGCGAGAGTAGTACTGACATCGGTGACGTGTCGGGAAGTCTTCTTGTTGCATCCTTTCTTTTTTTTCACTCGCTTTCTTTTTTCCTCGCGCTCTAGTCCATTCGTTTTGTATAGAAATTACTTACTGCACTAACTAAAAAATATTCAAAATCGTCCTCATCATATCGGGACCAACAAAAAATACCGGACTAACTTCAAACGTTTTAAATTTGGAGGGCTTTTTCACAATAAGTTAAATATGTAGATGTTCATTAACATGACATATGTGATCATACCAGCAGTAATGCATCGTATCCCATCAGAAATCCACACTTAAGCGTGCTCGGGTGAGAGTAGTACTGACATCGGTGACGTGTCGGGAAGTCCTCGTGTTGCATCCCTCCTTTTTTGCTTTCACTCGCTTTCTTTTTCACTCGCGCTCCAGTCCATTCATCTTGTTTAGAAATTGCTTACTGCACAATCTCAAAAATCTTCAGAGTCGTCCACATCATCTCGGTACCAACAAAAAATCAGGACTAACTTGAAACTTTTTAAATTTGGAGTGCATTTTCAAAAATTGATCTATTTCTTTGTCTTTTTAAACGCCTTCCATTAAATTTCTAGATGTTCAATAACATGATGGATGCGATCATACCAGGACTAATACACAGGATTCCATCAGAACTCCGCAGCTAAGCGTGCCTGGGCGAGAGTAGTTCTGACATCGATGACGTGTCGGGAAGTTCGTGTGTTGCATCCCTCCTTTTTTTGCTTTCACTCGCTTTCTTTTTTCCTCGCCTCCAGTCCATTCGTCTTATATTGAAATTACTTACTGCGCTAACTCAAAAACCTTCGGAATTATCCACATCATCTCGGCAAGAACAAAAAAATCGGACTACCTTGAAACTTTTAAATTTGGACGGCATTTTCACACTTTGACCCATTTCATTGTCTTTTCAAACGCTTCACGTTAAATATGTAGATGTTAACATGACGGATGTGATCATACCAGCAGTAATGCACCGTATCCCATCAGAACTCCGCAGTCAAGCGTGCTAGGACGAGAGTAGTACTGACATCGGAGACATGTCGGGAAGTCCTCCTGTTGCATTCTTCCTATTTTTGCTTTCACTCGCTTTCTTTTTTCCTCACGCTACAGTCCATTCGTCTTGTATAGAAATTACTTACTGCGCTAACTCAGAAATCTTCAGAATCGTCCACATCATATCGACAGCAACAAAAAAAACCGGACTAACTTGAAACTTTTTAAATTTGGAGTGCATTTTCATAATTTGACGCATTTCATTGTATTTTCAAACGTCTCACGTTAAATATCTAGATGTTCAATAACATGATGAATGTGATCATACGAGCACTAATGCACCGGATCCCATCAGAACTCCACAGTTAAACGTGCTTCAGCGAGTGTTAGTATTGTTTAAATCTGTTCATCTTAACTTAAGTCCCTAGGAAGAGATATATGATGTAGATTCTATTTTTTAACCAATAATAATGCGATAGGCTTCAGTGACGTGTCGTAAAGTCCTCATGTTAAATATGTAGATGTTAATTAACATGACGGATGTGATAATACCAGCAGTAATGCACCGTATCCCATCTGAAATACGCACTTAAGCGTGCTCGAGTGAGAGTAGTAATGACATCGGTGACGTGTCGGGAAGTTCTCATGTTGCATCCCTCCTTTTTTGTTTCACTCCCTTTCTTTTTTACTCGCGCTCCAGTCCATTCGTCTTGTATAGAAATTGCCTACTGCACAAACTCAAAAATCTTTAGAGTCGTCCACATCATCTCGGTACTAACAAAAAATAGGATGAACTTGAAACTTTTAAAATTTGTATTGCATTTTCACACTTTGACCCATTTTATTGTATTTTCAAACGTCTCACTTTATATATCTAATTGTTCAATAACATGACGGATGCGATCATACCTGCACTAATGCATCGGATCCCATCAGAACTACACAGTCAAATGTTCTTGGGCGAGAGTAGTACTGACATCGGTGACGTGTCGGGAAGTCCTCCTGTTGCATACCTCATTTTTTTGCTTTCACTCGCTTTCTTGTTTCCCCGCGATCCAGCCCATTCGTCTTGTATAGAAATCACATACTGCGCTAACTTAAAAATCTTCAAAACCGTCCTCATAATTTCGGGACCAACAAAAAAAACGAACTAACTTGAAACTTTTTAAATTTGGAGGGCATTTTCACAAATTGACCAATTTCATTATATTTTCAAACGCCTCATGTTAAATATCTAGATGTTCAATAACATGACGGATGCGATCATACCAGCACTAATGCACTAGATCCAATCATAACACCGCAGTCAAGCGTGCTTGGGCGAGAGTAGTAATGACATCGGTAACGTGTCGGGAAGTCCTCTTGTTGCATCCCTCCTTTTTTTTCATTCGCTTTCTTTTTTCCTCGAGGTCTAGTCCATTCGTCTTGTATAGAAATTACTTACTGCACTAACTAAAAAATATTCATAATCGTCCTCATCATATCGGGACTAACAAAAAATACCGGACTAACTTGAAACTTTTTAAATTTGCAGGGTATTTTCACAATAAGTTAAATATGTAGATGTTCATTAACATGACAAATGTGATCATACCAGCAGTAATGCACTGTATCCCATCAGAAATCTGCACTTAAGAGTGCTCGGGTAAGAATAGTACTGACATCGGTGACGTGTCGGGAAGTCCTTGTGTTGCATCCCTCCATATTCGCTTTCTTTTTTACTCGCGCTCCAGTCTATTCGTCTTGTATAGAAATTACTTACTGCACAAACTCAAAAATCTTCAGAGTCGTCCACAACATCTCGATACCAACAAAAAAACAGGACTTACTTGAAACTTTTAAAATTTGGATTGCATTTTCACACTTTGACCCATTTTATTGTATTTTCAAACGTCTCACTTTAAATATCTAAATGTTAAATAACATGACGGATGCGATCATACCAGCACTAATACATCGGATCCAATCAGAACTCCGCAGTCAAGCGTTCTTGGGCGAGAGTAGTACTGACATCGGTGACGTGTCGGGAAGTCCTCCCGTTGCATACCTCCTTCTTTTTCTTTCACTCGCTTTCTTATTTCCTCGCGATACAGTCCATTCGTCTTGTATAGAAATCACTTACTGCGCTAACTTAAATATCTTCAAAACCGTCCTTATCATTTTCACAAATTTGGAGAGCATTTTCACAAATTGACCCATTTCATTGTGTTTTCAAACGCCTCAAGTTAAATATCTAGATGTTCAATAACATGACGAATGCGATCATACCAGCACTAATGCACAGGATCCAATCAGAACTTCGCAGTCAAGCGTGCTTGGGCGAGAGTAGTACTGACATCGGTGACATGTCGGGAAATCCTCCTGTTGCATCCCTCCTTTTTTCTTTCACTCACTTTTCCTCGCGCTCCAGTCTATCGTCTTGTATAGAAATTACTTACTCCGCTAATTTAAAAATCTTCAAAATCGCCCTCATCATCTCAGGACCAACAAAAAAACAGGACTAACTTGAAACTTCTTACATTTGGAGTGCATTTTCACACTTTGACCCACTTCATTGTATTTTCAAATGTCTCACGTTAAATATCTAGGTGTTCAATAAAGTTTGGAGTGCATTTTCACACTTTGACCCATTTTATTGTATTTTCAAACGTCCCACTTTAAATATCTAAATGTTCAATAACATGACGGATGCGATCATAGCAGCACTAATGCATCAGATCCCATCAGAACTCCGCAGTCAAGCGTTCTTGGGCGAGAGTAGTACTGACATCGGTGACGTGTCGGGAAGTCCTCTTGTTGTATACCTCCTTTTTTTGCTTTCACTCGCTTTCTTATTTCCTCGCGATCCAGTCCATTCGTCTTGTATAGAAATCACTTACTGCGCTAACTTAAATATCTTCAAAACCGTCCTCATCATTTCGGGACCAACAAAAAAAACGGACTAACTTGAAACTTTTTAAATTTGGAGGGCATTTTCACAAATTTACCCATTTCATTGTGTTTTCAAACGCCTCACGTTAAATATATAGATGTTCAATAACATGACGAATGTGATCATACCAGCACTAATGCACAGGATCCAATCAGAACTCCGCAGTCAAGCGTGCTTGGGCGAGAGTAGTACTGACATCGGTGACGTGTCGGGAAGTCCTCCTGTTGCATCCCTCCTTTTTTCTTTCACTCACTTTTCCTCGTGGTCCAGTCTATCGTCTTGTATAGAAATTACTTACTGCGCTAATTTAAAAATCTTCAATATCGCCCTCATCATCTCGGGACCAACAAAAAAACCGGACTAACTTGAAACTTATTACATTTGGAGTGCATTTTCACACTTTGACCCATTTCATTGTATTTTCAAACGTCTCACGTTAAATATCTAGGTGTTCAATAAAATTTAAAGTACATTTTCACACTTTGACCCATTTTATTGTATTTTCAAACGTCTCACTTTAAATATCTAAATGTTCAATAACATGACGGATCCCATCAGAACTCCGCAGTCAAGCGTGCTTGGGCGAGAGTAGTACTGACACCGGTGACCTGTCAGGAAGTCCTCCTGTTGCATCCTTCCTTTTTTTGCTTTCACTCCCTTTCTTTTTTCCTCGCGCTCCAGTCCATTTGTCTTGTACAGAAATTACTTATTGCACTAACTTAAAAATCTTCAAAATTGTCCTCCTCATCTCGGGACCAAAAAAAACCGGAGTAAGTTAAAACTTTTTAAATTTGGAGGGCATTTTCACAATTTGACCCATTTCATTGTCTTTTCAAACGTCTCACGTTAAATATCTAGTTGTTCAAAAACATGACAAATGCGATCATACTAGCAGTAATACAACATATCCCATCAGAACTCCGCAGTGAAGTGTTCTTGGGTGAGAGTAATACTGACATCGGTGACATGTCGGGAATTCCTCGTGTTGCATCGCTCCCTTTTTTTCTTTCACTCACTTTCTTTTTTCCTCCTGCTAAAGTCCATTCGTCTTGTATAGAAATTACTTACTGCGCTAATTTAAAAATCTTCAAAATCGTCCCCATCATCTTGGGACCAACAAATAAAACCGGACTACCTTAAAACTTTTTAAATTTGGAGGACATTTTCATAAATTGACCCATTTCATTGTCTTTTCAAATGTCTCACGTTAAATATCTAGATGTTTAATAACATGACGGATGCGATCAAACAAGCACTAATGCACTGGATTCCATCAAAACTCCGTAGATAAGCGTGCTTGGGCGAGAGTAGTATTGACATCGGTGACGTGTCGGGAAGTCCTCGTGTTGCATCCCTCCTTTTTTTCAGTCGCTTTCTTTTTTCATCGCGCTCTAGTCCATTTGTCTTGTATAGAAATTAATTACAGCACTAACTAAAAAATATTCAAAATCGACCTCATCATATCGGGGCCAGCAAAAAATACCAAACTAACTTGAAACTTTTTAAATTTGGAGGGCATTTTTACAATTTGACACATTTCATTGTCTTTTCAAACGCCTCACGTTAAATATGTAGATGTTCATTAACATGACGGATGTGATCATACCAGCAATAACGCACCATATCCCATCAAAAATCCGCACTTAACCGTGCTCGGGTGAGAGTAGTACGGACATCGGTGACGTGTCGGGAAGTCCTCGTGTCGCATCCCTCCTTTTTTGCTTTCACTCGCTTTCTTTTTTACTCGCGCTCCAGTCCATTCGTCTTGTATAGAAATTTCTTACTGCACAAACTCAAAAATCTTCAGAGTCGTCCACATAATCTCGGTACTAACAAAAAAACGGGACTAACTTGAAACTTTTAAAATTTGGATTATATTTTCACACTTTGACCCATTTTATTGTATTTTCAAACGTCTCACTTTAAATATCTAAATGTTCAATAACATGACGGATGCGATCATACCAGCACTAATGCATCGGATCCCATCAGAACTCCTCAGTCAAGCGTTGTTGGGCGAGAGTAGTACTGACATCGGTGACCTGTCGGGAAGTCCTCCTGTTGCATACCTCCTTTTTTGCTTTCTGTCGCTTACTTGTTTCCTCGCGATCCAGTCCATTCGCCTTGTATAGAAATCACTTACTGCGCTAACTTAAAAATCTTCAAAACCGTCCTCATCATTTCGAGACCAACAAAAAAACCGGACTAACTTGAAACTTTTTAAATTTGAAGGGCATTTTCACAAATTGACCCATTTCATTGTGTTTTCAAACGCCTCACGTTCAATATCTAGATGTTCAATAATATGACGGATGCGATCATACCAGAACTAATGCACAGGATCCAATCAGAACTCCGCAGTCAAGCGTGCTTGGGCTAGAGTAGTACTGACATCGGTTACGTGTCGGGAAGTCCTCGTGTTGCATCCCTCCTTTTTTCTTTCACTCACTTTCTTTTTTCCTCATGCTCCAGTCCATTTGTCTTGTATAGAAATTACTTACTGCGCTAATTTAAAAATCTTCAAAATCGCCCTCATCATCTCGAGACCAACAAAAAAACCGGACTAACTTGAAACTTATTACATTTGGAGTGCATTTTCACGCTTTGACCCATTTCATTGTATTTTCAAACGTCTCACGCTAAATATCTAGGTGTTCAATAAAATTTGGAGTGCATTTTCACACTTTGACACATTTTGTTGTATTTTCAAACGTGTCACTTTAAATATCTAAATGTTCAATAACATGACGGACTTGATCATACCAACACTAATGCACCGGATTCCATCAGAACTCCGTAGATAAGCGTGCTTGGGCGAGAGTAGTACTGACATCGGTGAAGTGTCGGGAAGTCCTCGTGTTGCATCCCTCCTTTTTTTTCACTCGCTTTCTTTTTTCTTGGCGCTCTAATCCATTCGTCTTGTACAGAAATTACTTACTACACTAACTTAAAAATATTCAAAATCGTCCTCATCATATCGGGACCAACAAAGAATGCTGGACTAACTTGAAACTTGTTAAATTTGGACGGCATTTTCACAATTTGACCCATTTCATTGTCTTTTGAATAACTAACGTTAAATATGTAGATGTTAATTAACATGACGGATGTGATAATACCAGCAGTAATGCACCGTATCCCATCTGAAATATGCACTTAAGCGTGCTCGAGTGAGAGTAGTAATGACATCGTTGACGTGTCGGGAAGTTCTCATGTTGCATCCCTCCTTTTTTGTTTCACTCCCTTTCTTTTTTACTCGCGCTCCAGTCCATTCGTCTTGTGTAGAAATTGCTTACTGCACAAACTCAAAAATCTTCAGAGTCGTCCACATCATCTCGGTACCAACAAAAAAACAGGACTAACTTGAAACTTTTAAAATTTGGATTGCATTTTCACACTTTGACCCATTTCATTGAGTTTTCAAACCTCTCACGTTAAATATCTAGATGTTCAATAACATGACGGATGCGATCATACCAGCACTAATGCATCGGATACCATCAGAACTCCGCAGTCAAGCGTGCTTGAGAGAGAGTAGTACTGACATCGGTGACGTGTCGGGAAGTCCTCCTGTAGCATAACTCCTTGTTTTGCTTTCACTCGTTTTCTTGTTGCCTCGTGATCCAGTCCATTCATCTTGCATAGAAATTACTTACTGCGCTAACTTAAATATCTTCAAAACCGTCCTTATCATTTTCACAAATTTGGAGAGCATTTTCACAAATTGACCCATTTCATTGTGTTTTCAAACGCCTCAAGTTAAATATCTAGATGTTCAATAACATGATGAATGCGATCATACCAGCACTAATGCACATGATCCAATCAGAACTTCGCAGTCAAGCGTGCTTGGGCGAGAGTAGTACTGACATCGGTGACGTGTCGGGAAATCCTCCTGTTGCATCCCTCCTTTTTTCTTTCACTCACCTTTCCTCGCGCTCCAGTCTATTCTTCTTGTATAGAAATTACTTACTACGCTAATTTAAAAATCTTCAAAATCGCCCTCATCATCTCGGGACCAGCAAAATAACCGGACTAACTTGAAATTTATTACATTTGAAGTGCATTTTCACACTTTGATCCATTTCATTGTATTTTCAAACGTTTTAAATATATAGGTGTTCAATAAAATTTGGAGTGCATTTTCACACTTTGACCCATTTTATTGTATTTTCAAACGTCTCACTTTAAATATCTAAATATTCAATAACATGACGGATGCGATCATACCAGCACTAATACACCGGATCCCATCAGAACTCCACAGCTAAGCATGCTTGGGCGAGAGTAGTACTGACATCGGTGACGTGTCGGGAAGTCCTCGGGTTGCATCCCTCCTTTTTTTTCACTCACTTTCTTTTTTCTTGGCGCTCTAATCCATTCGTTTTGTACAGAAATTACTTACTGCACTAACTCAAATATATTCAAAATCGTCCTCATCATATCGGGACCAACAAAGAATACTGGACTAACTTGAAACTTGTTAAACTTGGATGGCATTTTCACAATTTGACCCATTTCATTGTCTTTTCAATAACTCACGTTAAATATGTAGATGTTAATTAACATGACGGATGTGATAATACCAGCAGTAATACACCGTAACCCATCTGAAATACGCACTTAAGCGTGCTCGAGTGAGAGTAGTAATGACATCGGTGACGTGTCGGGAAGTTCTCATGTTGCATCCCTCCTTTTTTGTTTCACTCCCTTTCTTTTTTACTCGCACTCCAGTCCATTCATCTTGTATAGAAATTGTTTACTGCACAAACTTAAAAATCTCGGTACCAACAAAAAAACAGGACTAACTTGAAACTTTTAAAATTTGGATTGCATTTTCACACTTTGACCCATTTCATTGTGTTTTCAAACGTCTCACGTTAAATATCTAGATGTTCAATAACATGACGGATGCGATCATACCAGCACTAATGCATCGGATACCATCAGAACTCCGCAGTCAAGCGTGCTTGAGAGAGAGTAGTACTGACATCAGTGACGTGTCGGGAAGTCCTCCTGTAGCATAACTCCTTGTTTTGCTTTCACTCGTTTTCTTGTTGCCTCGTGATCCAGTCCATTCATCTTGCATAGAAATTACTTACTGCGCTAACTTAAAAATCTTCAAAACCATCCTCATCATTTTGGGACCAACAAAAAAACCCGGACTAACTTGAAACTTTTTAAATTTGGAGGCCATTTTAATAAATTGACACATTTCATTGTGTTTTCAAACGCCTCACCTTAAATATCTAGATGTTCAAGAACATGACGGATGCGATCATACCAGCACTAATGCACAAGATCCAATCAGAACTCCGCAGTCAAGCGTGCTTGGGCGAGAGTAGTACTGACAGCGGTGACGTGTCGGGAAGTCCTCCTATTGCATCCCTCTTTTTTTTCTTTCACTCGCTTTCTTTTTTCCTCGTGCTCCAGTCCATTCGTCTTGTTTAGAAATTATTTACTGCACTAATTTAAAAATCTTCAAAATCGCCCTCATCTTCTCGGGACCAACAAAAAAATCGGACTAACTTGAAAATTATTACATTCTGAGTGCATTTTCACACTTTGACCCATTTCATTGTATTTTCAAACTTGTCACGTTAAATTTCCAGTTGTTCAATAAAATTTGTAGTGCATTTTTACACTTTGACCCATTTTATTGTATTTTCAAACGTCTCACTTTAAATATATAAATGTTCAATAACATGACGGATGCGATCATACCAGCACTAATACACCGGATCCCATCAGAACTCCACAGCTAAGCATGCTTGGGCGAGAGTAGTACTGACATCGGTGACGTGTCGGGAAGTCCTCGTGTTGCATCCCTCCTTTTTTTGTTTTCACTCGCTTTTTTTTCATCGCGCTCTAGTCCATTCGTCTTGTATAGAAATTATTTACTGCACTAACTTAAAAATATTCAAAATCGTCCTCATCATATCGGGACCAGCAAAAAATACTGGACTAACTTGAAACTTTTTAAATTTGGACGATATTTTCACAATTTGACGAATTTAATTATCTTTTCAAACCCCTCACGTTAAATATGTAGATGTTCATTAACATGACGGATGTGATCATACCAGCAGTAATGCACCGTATCCCATCAGAAATCCGCACTTAAGCGTGCTCGGGTGAGAGTAGTACTGATATCGGTGACGTGTCGGGAAGTCCTCGTGTTGCATCCCTCCTTTTTTGCTTTCACTCGCTTTCTTATTTACTCGCGCTCCAGTCCATTCGTCTTGTATAGAAATCACTTCTGTACTAACTCAAAAATCTTCAGAATCATCCACATCATCTCGGGACGAACAAAAAAAAACCGGACTAACTTGAAACTTTTTAAATTTGGAGTGCATTTTCACAAATTGACCCATTTCATTGTGTTTTCAAACATGCATTTTATACGCATCCCAGAAACGCAGAATCACGGAAAAAACTGAACCCTTACCTTATACACTAAAGATTTCCACGCAACCAAATCGTTTCATGCTAAAGCAACGCAATTCAGGAAACCGTGGCGGAGAGGAGTGTCCGCGATGCTGGTTCCTGTAGATTTTCAATTCTTTCTCTCTTCACAACTGATCAACAGAACATGCAATAAGAATTCTGATCCGTAAGAAACGCATAATTCCTCACTGTGAATAACATAATCCATTACCTCAGAGTTTGGACCAATATTGGTGGAAACCACTTTGAGCTTCAATCTTGAGCTCTCACAAAGAAAACGGACGGGAGAGTGAAAGAAAGTTCTGAAATGTTAGTACTACTCTCGCCCCGGCATGCTTAACTGCGGAGTTTTGATGGGATCCAGTGCATTAGTGCTAGTATGATCGCATCCATCATGTTATTAAACATCTAGATATTTAACGTAAGGCGTTTGAAAAGGCAATGAAATGGGTCAAATTGTGAAAAAACCGTACAAATTTAAAAATTTCAACTTACTCCGGTTTGTTTTGTTGGTCCAGTGATGATGAGGACGATTTTGAAGATTTTTAAGTTAGCGCAGTAAGAAATTTCTATACAAGACGAATGGACAGGAGCGCGATGAAAAAAGAAATCGAGTGAAAGCAAAAAAAAGAGGGATGCAACATGAGGACTTCCCGACATGTCACCGATGTCAGTACTACTCTTGCCCAGACACGTTTAACTGTGGTGTTCTAATGGGATCCGGTGCATTAGTGCTGGTATGACCGTATCCTTCATGTCATTGAACATCTAGATATTTAACGTGAGGCGTTTGAAAAGACAATGAAATGGGTCAAATTGTGAAAATGCCCTCCAAATTTAAAATGTTTCAAGTTAGTCCGTTTTTTGTTGGTCCAGTGATGATGAGGACGATTTTGAAGATTTTTAAGTTAGCGTAGTAAGTAATTTCTATAACAAGATAAATGGACTGGAGCGCGAGGAAAAAAGAAAGCGAGTGAAAGCAAAAAAAAGAGGGATGCAACACGAGGACTTCCCGACACGTCGCCGATGTCAGTTCTACTATCGCCCAAGCATGCTATCTTGTAGGTATCTCGTTCTGATCTAGGAGCAGTGGCGGCTAGCTCCTTAGGTTTTTTGCTCCAAAGGTGGGCATAATGAGGCTCACTATGATTCTCAAAGTGCGGTACCAGGTAAGAAAGCTAGTCTCATTAAGCTTTTCCTTTTCAAGGACAGATCACAATGATATATTTGAAGTGTTTTGCGTCATGGTACGAACATGTATTCATCCAAAATTTTAAGGACTTTTATTAAAATTACTCCCACTATTTTCTTCAAGATAATAGCGCTCACTACTATCTCGAAGTACCTGTAGCATATAGGTATTCTAGCGGGCTCAAGATCCACAAGTTCTCCATTCAACTCAACACTACTATGGCTTGTCCTTGAGTAACAGTTAACTTAGGTAGATAATCAAGCCAATTGCATCTCCATGCAACTCTTGGAACATCAAGTGAAGTTACAGTTGGCACATCGCTATGGCAACTCCCAGTTGACTTGTCTCCATATTACCAATCATATTGGTCTTATGGCCAAGCTTGACCTGACCCATCACCGGTCATTTGCCTTCACAAGATAAAAACGGGCACCTCACTATGGCGAAACCTACCACGCAATGATCGAGTATTTGACGAATGCGTGAGTTGAAGACTATACATAGGCTTGATATTGTTTGAGGGATTTGTTTTAGATTCAATTTTTAGTCTCATCCTAGATGTCTCAAGCCAATGAGACATATAAAATCATAAAAGAAAAAGTCACTCGAGCTTTCTCTTTTTGGTCCCTCTTTTGTGTCCAAGTCGCCCTTCCTTTAGTTTTCTGGTCCTCCCTTTTTCTTCACCTAAAACTCCGACATTTTACAATATAATTACATTATTGAATCCTCTTTTACATAGAGGGAAGTGGATGAGAAGAGAATATTACAACCAGAAAATATAGGAAGGCACGACCCGCAGGTCATATTTAAAATTACAACCATTCTTGAAAGGGGACAAAAGGCTATAACCATGCATCAAGCAACAAGCAATAATGTCAAAACTCCTTTTAAGAATTATTTTTGTCCATTTAATGCCATTAGAAAAGTCTGGGTTATATTTGGATGAAAAACAAAACTCTTTGATCTTTCTTTAATATTCATAAAAATCCTTGACGAAAACCATTCGAAACAACAACTCGGGGACTTCTTCGAATGTTAATAGAAAATCTCATGACTTTATTTAAATTAAAACATTAATCTTTGACAAAATTGTTCACAACAATTTCTCAAGGACTAATATGAAATTTAACAGAAAATTGAGGGGCAACATAATTTTGCAGCATTGCCCAGTACCTTAAATGTTCATAACATTTAAATTTGGGCAATCTTTGAAATATTCAGGAACCTTGAGGGCCCAAAAGGCCCACTTTAGCCAAACCCTGGCAACAACAGCTGCTATGGATGCCACCGCTAGGGCTTAATAGGAGCCATCAGCCACTCGCTGGCCGGCCTGGCTAGCATCTGCGGCGGCGCCAACTCCTCTGCCTTGGCGCTGCTGCCGCGCTGGCCGGCTGGCTACTTGGCTAGGCTGTCAAGCCTATGGGAGAGCCCAAGCCTAGCTCGGCTGGGCTTCTCCCGTGGACCACCAAGTCATTGCCGGCAAAAGCCCCCGTCTAGCTCTGATGGCAAAGTTGCAACACTTGCACCATGCCATTCTGGGTTCGAGTCCGGCCCCTGCGTTTTTATTCCTTTTGATATGTATGCAAGGATATCAACAATTTGCTAGTCTTTATCACAAACCATAGGTGCCGCTCGCATGGCCGCACGCTTCACACGCCCTCGTTGGTTCGAGTCCTAGCGACGGCAATGGTGGTTTTCGACCTCATTTTTCATAAAATTGCAATTATTTTATAAATTCATACCAGATTATAAAATTAATTTCCAGCAATCAATGATCTTACAAATTAATCCAACTTAGAGTTTCACAAGTGGATCTGATACCACTATTGGGGTTCCGGGATCATAAGTAATGCAGTGGAATTAACTTGAACCCAAAGGGATTCATGTGAAACGGGGTAAGCAAGGGAATTAAAAATTTGTGCTTGGTGATCAAGAGACTCTTCTGTTTCCTTGGTGAGAAAATATCCACTCTCTATTGGTATCCACACGAGAAACAACAACAGAAACCTCCAATCCTGACGTTGTGCAAGCAATAGAAGAGCTCTCCAAGAAAAGGAGACTGATGCGCCACACTCAGGAGAAAAGGAGGAGACTTTTCTGACTTCTGACCTAGGTCTTCTTAAACTGAAGGCCTATTTGTAGATTTCTAATCCTGAACAATTCAGGATTAGCACTATTATAAATCTCATTTACAATTACAAGCAGTGAGCGATATCTAGCAACATATCACTGCTACATAAGTAATGCAGAAGTTTCCGAAATGACGAAACCTCTTTGTCAATCACATACAACTAACCATTAGTACTATTCTGTCCCTTTGTCAATATTCTCAAGAAGAACTAGGGTATTGATAAAGATACCTCATCTCTATTCTTCTTTTGGCCATGAGAACAATCTATCGTAACTTAGGAGAGGCAAATCCTTTCTTGGTCCATACCAGTCTAACCCCGATGATATTGCAACACGCCTAAAATCAGGTCTTTCTCATTTTCACGTAAGGCTAGACAAAGAATAAAAGCGAGTCAGTCACATGCATGTGGATCTGTATGACCTCAAGTCAAAGGACTACAAACATATGATTGACCATGAGAGCAATTTATGATCACTTTCAGTACTTATTGATATAGTGTTCTCATAATGTGGTCGGTCTACCTATAAGTAAACATTTATATCACACCTTGTAAATCTTCCCTTATACTAATCTTAATCATGTTCATGGCAACCCACGTCCACCACAACACTCGACTAGGGATGTTTAGGAATCTTTGCTATTCCAGGGTTATCATATTATGTTCGTTTATTATTCGTTGCATAAATATAAACAATCATAATAACTTGAACAATGCCGTTGATGAATAATGTTTACATGTTCTGTGTCCAAAACCAACTCACACAAAGATTAGCTTTTGGGCACAACTCCTACACATTTATGATGAATAAAGCCTTGTTGGCTAACGTAGGTTGGCGGATCCTCTGTCAAGAAGACTATTTTTGGTGCCATATTTTCTAGCAAAACAATTTGCATAGAGCTTATTTCTTTCATGAATTATCAAAAGAAAAATGAGGACTCGTACACTTGGAAGAGTTTCCTCTAATGCCGTGATGAGGACATCACTTCAAAGTCCACATAAGCTCAAGATAGAGATCAATCCTAAGCTTCAAAGTCACCAAATCTAATCCAAGGCATAAGAGGACCTATGACAAGGTCTCGGTTCAAGAAGGTTCAAGAAGTCTCAATGCATTCATTAAACTTATGGCACAAGGAGAGAAACAAGAAGAGGCTCAAGAAAGATCATTGCAACTTCACCATCTCGGCATCCATTTGGAGGAGGGACACTTTAGCACCCATGGCGGCTTTCATGTGAGCTTGCTTACGGAAGAAGAGAGGAGTGTGGTGTTAGAGACCAGGTTGGCATACCAGTCCAACTGGCGTTCCCTGCATCCCTAACTCACGGACTTCTCGTACCCGGTTACGAGTTTTATGCCTTCCCCAGGACTCGAACATGGGACTCCGGGCTTAATGTCCCATTTCACATGAGTCTGAATACCACTTGAGCCACTTGAGCACAAGTGGTATTCAGACTCATGTGAAATGAGACATTAAGCCCGAAGTCCCATGTTCGAGTCCTGGGGAAGGCATAAAACTCGTAACCGGGTACTAGAAGTCTGTGAGTTAGGGATGCAGGGAATTCCAGTTGGACTGGTATGCCAACCTGGTCTCTAACAAATGTGGAGTCCACGCGCCATAACGCGCTTCCCACGCGCCTTCATGCTCACCCACGCGCCCATGTGAGCCATTCCCTCCATATGCACATGACCCGACATCCTCCACAGCCATTCCCAGTTCCCCACGCACCGAAACGTCTTCAATAACGCGCCGGGAAGTCATCTCCACGCGCCACCACTCTAAGCCACGTGCCACCATGACTCCCTCACGCCATCCAATCTGCCCCAATGTGTCATCCAAATTTTCCCTCCCATTTGGAGATATTTATGTAGCTTAAATTTGAACTTGCAAGGGTATTTGTAAGGTGGAGATCTTTATCCATCATTTCTAAGATAGTTGATGGTTATTAACCTCCACTATCTTGGTGGGTGCAACGGGAGACTCTTTGCACACCATACCAAAGCTAGTGGGTGGTTAATAACCTCCACTATCACTGGTAGGAAGAGAAACCACCCCAAAATTGTAAGAGAAAGCCTTTAACCACCATTCTACTCACATATGGATGGTTAAAGGAATTCTCTCCACTCACCATCCCATTTTATGTTGTTTGAAGCCATTTTGGCTCACTTAGAATATCATTGCCGAAATCTTCATCTCTTGGAAGAGAAGTTCAAGCTTGTTCTCCATCTCTTGCAATTTCCATCACCCCTTGATCCATGAAAGTGGTTTCAAGTTTTTATATCTAGTATTGCTTTGTCTTTTGAGCAAGGAGGTGCTAGATCCATCATCATTCCTTAGCATATCTCTACTATTGCTCAATCTTGTAGTTGAGAGGTGGTATAGGCCGAAAGTTACATGTGTGTTTGTTCATCTCCATCAAGCTAGATCCTTACAAGGTGAATCCATTACGAGGTTCACATCAAGTGGTATTAGAGCTTTGTTGCTTGTTGGAGGTATTGTTTGCTATTTTCTTCAAGTGAATCCTTTTGCTTTCTATACTACACATGAAGAAACTTTCGGTTGATGAACAAAGTGTGAAACCGAATTGTTGTTTTTTGTTGTTCAAGTTGTTTGTGCAAATTTCTTGTTGAAAGTGTTTAGTTTTCGGTTTGTTTGAATAAAAAGAACTTTGTTGTTGCTAAAAATATGAAAAGAAGAAGAAAAGAAAGTGTTTTGAAGAGAGAAAATGTTGAACATGTTCTTGCGTTCTTGAGTTGTTCATACAAAACTCATGCAAAAAGTACATTTGATCTGAAAACACACTTGAACTTGCAACAAAAGTTGTTTTTCTTTTCAAAAGACCTTTTCTAAAAACTCAACCCCACTTCTTTCAACCCCCAACCACCCTTAAAATCTCAAAACCTAGTTCCAAGTAACTAGTTATTTTCTTGCTTGAAAGGTCTCGGTTTTCACTAGTGTAGAACTTGTTTCCATTCTTGTGTACATCTTTGATTGAGATTGAGAGTGGAAATCAAGGTTAGAGGACTTGTGAGGAACTTGAGTGGAAAGAGGCAAGAGTGCACATCAAAAGTTAAAAGCCAAAGTTTGAGTGAAACACAAGTGGTTAAAGAGTGCAAACACTAAGGGAGTGGTGAGGTTCTTTTACTACTAACTTCATATCTTCAATTGCAAGTATCTTTTGTAGATGGCATCATCCGATTCTTCACCATCTCCTCCATCACAAGTGAGGTTGTATGAGGCCATTGAAAAGGCTTTCTCAAAAGATTGAAGATATGGGTTCTCAACTAGCATCCACAAGTGCAAAGGTTGCACAATGGAAGTGGTTCAAGGAAAACAACCAGAGAGCTTAAAAGTTCATGGAGGGGCCGGAGGTTCAAGACCCAAGGTGGAACCACTCAAACCACCTTGGACCAGCCCCTCAAGCTACCTCAACACACCCCTCATAGCCGGCCTTTCCATCAACCAAGGATGGGCCGAGTTGTGGAGGAGATCCCGGATAGAAATGATGAGGAGTACTATGATGAATCACCTCCAAGGAATGCAAGGAGAGTTCATCTTGAAGAGGACGAAGATCATTATGAGTCACCACCACCTAGAAACCGAATGCAAAGAGGGAGACTTTCTCACCAAGAGCAACAAGCCATCAACAATTTAAAGCTACAAGTTCCACCTTTCCATGGAGGTAGTGACCCGGAAGAGTTCCTAACATGGGTCAAGAAGGTGGATAGAGTCTTTGATTGTCTTGGCTATTTCAATGAGCTAAGGTTGAAGCTTGCGGTGATGAAGTTTTCTGGATATGCTCTTATATGGTGGGAGCAAGTGCACATAGAAAGAGCAAGGGCACATATACAACCAATTGATTCATGGGAGCAACTCAAGTTGGTGATGAGAAACTGATTTGTCCCCTCTTACTATGATAGAGATTGTTGCCAAAGACTCCATAATCTTGTTCAAGGCAACAAAACCGTGGAGGAATATCAAAAGGAGTTGGAAAGTGCTTTGATGAGGGAAAATGTTCGAGAGGGACAAGAGGCCAAGATGGTTCAGTTCTTATATGGTTTGAGAGGAGAAATCTCCAAGGTTGTGAAATTGTATGATTATAGAGGTTATCGAGACTTGGTGCACAAGTCAATTCGGGTTAAGCATAACATGAAGAAGGGAAACCACATCACCAACTCCACACAAAACCAAACCCGATGGTCCAAGCCTTACAACCGAGACAAACCCTCCCAACCAAGCTCATCCAAGCCACCTTTCAAAAAACACCCCACACCTCCTTACTCATCCCAACCGAAACCAAATCCACCCTCCAAACTCTCAAACCCACCATCACAAGCAAGGAGCATTGAGTGTTTCAAGTGTCTAGGCAAGGGACACTATGCAAGGGATTGTCCAAACAAGAGAGTTATGGTGGTTAGACCAAATGGAGAGCTCTCTAGTGAAGATGAAGAGGAATTCACCCATGAGCTTCCACATGAGGAAATAGAAGAAGAAGAGGGAGAGTTGCCTCTAGACGGTCACATCTTAGTGACCAAAAGAGTTCTCCAAAGTTCCCCTAAGGTGGCTAAAACTTCACAAAGGGAAAATCTCTTCCAATCAAGGGCATTGGTGAATGGGGCACTTTGTAGTCTCATTGTGGATAGTGAGAGTTGTGTCAATGCCACAAATGAGAGTATGGTTGAAGAATTGAAGCTCAAAACCCTTGTCCACCCAAAACCTTACCAATTACAATGGGTTGATGATAGAGCTTTTGTGAAAGTTGTGAAGCAAGTGGTTGTGCCAATCAAAATTGGCAAATATGAAGATGTGGTGACTTGTGATGTTGTGAGGATGCAAGCTACACATATCCTTTTAGAAAGACCATGGCAATTTGACAAAGAGACCATACATTATGGGAATGCCAACAAGTACTCACTCACTCACCAAGGCCACCCCTACACCTTGCTAGCACTCACCCCGGCTCAAGCTATGCAAGACCAACTCCACTTGGCTAGTAAGGCTGAGAAACAAAGGAAGAAGATGGGAAGTGAAAAGAGAGAAAATTGTGAGAAGGTTCAAGGAACCTTCAAAGAAAAGAAAGAGTGTGCATTGGTGGGAAACACTTTGAGAGAGAAAGAGAGAAAACAAGAGTGCATCCCTTCCATGGCCAAAGAGAAAAATTTGAAAAGAGCACTTTTGGATCAAAACTTGTTTTCTCATGATTCCCACACATTGCATGCTAACACTTGACCATATATCTTCTCTTCCTTTGTATGTGAAACAGGTTTTGCAAGAATTTGATGATGTTTTCAAAGAGCCCCAAGGCCTCCCTTCATACCGAGGCATTGATTACCAATTTGATTTGGTGGCCGGTGCTTCTTTGCCAAATAGGGCCGCCTATATGGCCAATCCTCAAGAATCAAAGGAGATCCAATCTCAAGTGTAAGAGTTGCTAGAAAAGGGCTACATCAAAGAGAGTCTTTCTCCATGTGCGGTTCCGGTCATACTTGTGCCCAAAAATGCATGGATTGCCGCCCCATCAACAAAATCACTGTAAAGTATCGCCATCCCATTCCTAGACTTGATGACATGCTAGATGAACTTTGTGGTGCTTGTGTGTTGTCACAGCCACCCCACCCGGTTGCGGAGGCGGGGCCAACTGTGACACTCGGAAACCAATAACTACGGCGGAAAGCGCGGAAACGGTACTATGACCCGCAACCTACAACATCCACATACAGCAAGTATACAAAATATCTCAACCATACCAATCACGCAGTTCATGGAGTAACATGCATTGATCATAACAACAGAATCCATTCCATGACATTTCCAGTATAGGCACTATAGGCAAGTCGGGGCTCCGCCCTCGACTCAGAAAACAGTTCAAACAGAGAAGATATCCAGAGTATATATCATACACATCTCATGATCCACTATTCATATGCATGCAACTACAGCTACAGAGCCAACAAACTAAATCCTAAAAATACGTAAGTGCGGTGTCGGAAAATTTCTCGCTCAGGAGAATTCCGCACGCGGTACTGCTGCTGCTACTGCTAACCAAAACCAAAGAGAGAGAAGAGAGTTAGTCAACTGTGAACCGTCCAAATCAAAGTATGAAACACCAACCAAAGCCTCAACCGAGACTACCCCTTAACCAACACAAAACTGAAGTTCCAGAAATGGAACAATAAATACCTGAAAAACCCAACACAACCAAAAGCACCGCGGATCTCTATTCCGCCGGCTGCTTATCAGGTCTTCCTGAAAGGTGGTAAACAAATAAGTGGTGAGGCCTCGGGAGGACTCAGTAAGGGTTGATGTAAGATACAGTTCGTATACAAATGGTAACCAACCGAACATGCAAAAAAGAGCAACACAAGCACAAATATGCATATACCAACATAAATACAATGTCCCGTAGGACAAGGTGAGTCAAAGATCCCATACGCGGTCCAACCACCCAATCGACCCTTATAATGAAGTATAGACGACAGCCCTCTCCAAGAGGTTCCAATATCCAATAGCACGGTACCGGCTGGGGTCATGATCCCCAAACTGTCGTAGGGTCCCAGTGGTATACCGGCACTCCCGGTGCGGGTATACATAAAGTGTCGGCACCCTCCAGTGCGGACACACCAATAAACCATAGAGCACCCGAGGTCTCCAAGACCGTCCCGGGTCTCACCATAGAGTCACATATAATATAACAATATAGATCAAGATACTCGCACCTAGAGCAGATATGCCGAACCATATACAAACTCGTGGCCTCTAAGACCATCCGGGTCTTGGAAATAACACGAACATGCATCTTACCGTATAACAGGTCCCGGGATCATCGAACCACCGTCCTCAACTCGGGAACCCGCCTCAACTAAACCCGTATACATAAAGTCCCATACCAGTATGTATAACAAGAGAAGTTGAACCCTTACCTCGAAAAACTGCTCCGCAGCACAAACCCCGGGAAATCCCGGCTCTCGGCCCAAAATGTAGTACTGTGCCTGCAAGATCCCGCACAACTCCACCAATGCAGAAACACACTGAACAACCACAAACAAGTCAGAACTCACCAAAATAAACATCCAGAAAACAAAACCGCACATTCCCGCACATTCCCGCAAAAATCCACAGAAAGCTCGGTTTCCCAAACCGAGCTAGAACATTGTTACTTATACATCCATAAACACAACCAAACCGTTAAATCATACCTTCTTCCCAAATCGTTCACACAAGTCCGAATCGAAATTCTCGTTCAGCTGTCCCGGTACAAATTTCGGCAGAGTTTCAGCTGCGTTTCCGACTACCCCTGTTCACAAATGATCCACAGATACAGAATATATGTTCAGAATTCACAGAATCAGCCAATATCATTGGCGCCAAAACCGAGGCTCGGGCCGGAAAAAACGGCTTTCACCCCGAGCCCGTTCTAACAAAACTAATTACTCCATCAGAATCAGAACTTCGCTCTGATCACAAATATATCATTACCTTTCGCTGAATCCACCGTTGGATTTTACACAAAATTGTTCAGACGCACTTCGGCACCACTTCAGGAGCGTTTCATCCTACGCTCCTGTTATCAAACATGCACAAGAAGATGCCGGGAACGTTTAGAAACCAATAAATCAAACAAACCTTGTGATTCCATAATCACTTCCAAACTTCAGCAGCTCACGGTTTACAAACCGGGCTGAATCTTCACAAACCGACCTCAGATTATTCACTTACACAACACAAGGATCGTTTTGGCATGCTTACCTCGAAGCTTCTTCGAGTATTGAAGGAAATCAGTTTTGGAGCTTAAAGAGGAGCATCAATGGTGGAAGAGTCACGGTAGAGAAGGAGAAGAGAAGAAAGAAGGAGACTTAATGCCTTTTGGCATTTCTTCTTCCTTTTATACTTCTTTTTTTTCTCTCTCTTTCTTCCCTTTCTCACGTTTCTCTCTCTTTTTTCCTTTCTTTCTTTCTTTCTTTCTTTTTCCTTATTTCTTCTTTTCTTCTTTCCTTTCTCTCTCACGTTTTATTCTTTCTTTCCTTATTTCTTCTTTCCTTATTTCTTCCTTTCTTTTCTTAAAACTAGAAAGATGTGCGCGCTACGCGCGAATTGTGAAGATGTTGCTTACTTCTGCGTGGCCGGAGAAGGTAGTTAGATTTGGGGGTTTGATGAGTTAGTAGTGCTCACTAAATGTGTGTCGCGAACTATAGTTTATTGAAATGAATAATGCGGTGATATATCGAAATGTGGATAGTGGATGGAGATATTTTGCTTAGAACATATAAAATAAACACCGGCTGTTATTAATTGTCCACCGAATAAAAAAGAACAAAAACTAATGTTCATATAAGTAACAATAAATGGAAGTGATCTGCTGACATCCAATTTTATCCGGGCTATTAGTTTAGGTTGTGTTAAAAGTTTAGACAATATTTAATTCTCATTAAAATTTTTGGTATTTTCTGTATACTTATTTGGGTAACTTATTTCATGTTATTTTGTTATATTTTTATTTTTATTGTCATACTTATCATTTCATGTTTTTTTCTAACTTTTATGTACTTTTTCTCTATTATTCTAGTCATGTTATTGTTATTGTTAAAAAAAGAAAAGAGGAAAAATATTTATAAAAAAAACAAAAGAGGAGAGGAGACGTGAGACAACAACTAAGGGTTGTTGGTGCTGCCGTTGGAGTAAAAATTATGGATGAATCATCAAGATAACTTGTAGCAGCTCTTTCACCATAAAACAAAAAAGCTTGAACTTTCCTTGGGTAATTGGTAATTGGATGCTTGAATCTTGAAATTTGGCTCTAAATTGACTTGGACTTGGAGCAAAAAGGAAAAGCTGCAACAAAAATCACAGAATTGAAGAAACCAGCCCTTCTTCTTCTCCAACTGCTGGCCATCTCTCTTTCTTTATCAAAACTGCCTTCCACATCCCGGGATCTTCATCCTAGTCATCGCGCGTCTTGTTCCCACACCACCAACACGTCTTTTCCGGCAGTATCCACCACCCACAACCTCCAATTTCTCGTCGACGCAATTCACCTTGACCTGCTGAAATCCAACATTCCCAGCACTTTCCGGTCACCGCCAATAGCACAAACCAACCGGCAGGCCGCTAGAGTATCGCTCCTGATCAGCTCCACCGCTAAACGGACCGTCGAGAGGAATCCATTGTTGTCGATCACTTTTCTCGTCGAGAAAGCTTTAGACGAAAAGTTCCAGCATCAACGATATCGTCTCCTTCGAGCTCTTATCCTCGCTCGCGTACGGCTTGTTCGCCGCCGCAATGATCATCGTCCGGTTCTCCATCGTAGTCTCCGCCAGCACAGCGTCCAGAAGGTCCACGTTGAGTTCCACCCTCGTCTGTTAAAAGAACACACGAAGCCATCAACAGATCAGGAAAAAGATGAATAATACGAAATTAAGAAACTAATTCGTCGATAAACAGTACAAAATAGAGAAACTAAACAAGACCCAACGTACTCCAAAATACAACTAAAACACTTTAAATAAAGAGCAAACAAAAAAAATATCAGAAGAGGAATAAAGTTAACAAAACAAAAAACAGAAAATTAACTCTCTTAGAAATAGTACAAAAGCAAACAAATAGAAAAAAATAAATCTGGAATAGATAGGGAAAAAGTTAACAAAAAAGAAATTAACTCCCTCACCTAAAGAAATACAGAAAACGCAACAAATAGAACTGAGGCATGACAGAATGTATAAAATGTTTTAAATAGAGGGGGAAATTGCCACCTCATGAACTTAAGTGGCAAACATGCAGCCTCATAGACATCACAACATCTGCACCTTGCATCTTCAACAATAGGTGGCAAGGAAAGAAAAATACGAAAAAAAAAGCGGAAGGAAGAGCTGTCACATGGAGACAACGGTCCGGCAGAGTTTTGTGAGAGACAACATAAGGGCGAGTGTGCATCACGCATCAATGACCAAGCAAGATTTGTGAACACTTTTAGTGTCTTCTTCCGATTTATACCATTATCTCTTCCCTTCCTTTTTCCATTTTTCTTTCTTATTTACCATTATCCTTTCTTCCTTTCCTTTTTGTCTTCTTCTTCTTTTCCTTCTTTCTTTTCACGTTTCCTTCTTTCTTCCTTTATCTTTTCTTTTCTATTTTCCTCCCTTTCTCCATAATGGCGCCACATGTCCCTTAGCCTCAATTATTTGGTGCAACTTTTGTTCTCTTACACTTTAGCCACCGAGTGTCATCCCGCGCCAACTTAACTCGAGCAAATCCCGACGAGCGCGCGTGCTAGCCCGAACCAAAATTCCCGTCGTGCCAAAAATCCTCAAATATTGCCATAAAATCCGTCTCATGACATAGCATACCTTACACCGAAGCCGTCGGAAAATTTTCATCCCGACCCCCGGGATTCCCGTCCCGAGCCCCGGGAGTCGCCCGGGACCGAACGTCCCGCCCCAGAAAATATACTCCGTAAAACGATTTGGGACATTCCTACGATTCCAAATATGCAAACGGTTTCCCATTCCGAGGTCCCGGGAGCGCTACCGAGCCCGCTGTACGTCCCGAGACAAGTCCCGGCCCTGGAAAAATATTTTCCCGGAAATGTCCGGGGGACCCGTGTGACCTCAAAACTAGAAGAATTCCCAAAAATAATACTCAAATAAGTCTCGGAAGCCGTTTGACCGCCCAAAAACGTGACCCGCAGGCCAAAACCGGAGCCCCGGGTCACCCGGGTCACAACCCGCTCGGGGTGACCGTAACATGTGTTTTCCTAAATTGATTTGAAAAGTGGATATCACCAAATTTGCATGAAAGAAGGAGATGAATGGAAAACCACTTTCAAAACAAAGATTGGTCTTTATGAATGGAATGTGATGCCTTTCGGTTTGACAAATTCATCCAGCACTTTCATGAGATCCATTAATCATGTGTTGAGGAAGTTGATTACCAAACTTTGAAAAAGTGTTTGAAGTTGTGTGATGCAAGATATGATCACACCGGGTTAGTATGATCACGAGCTCGGATCTAGCTCGATGGAGGCGGTTTCCGGCGAAGTGGAAACGAAAACAGAGGAGGAAACAAGGAACACAAAGTCGGCCAAGGGAACCTCCTCACTACGAGGTGAGGCAATGCTCTTGATAATGCCTGGGAAAGGAAATGGGACCTAGAACCTTTTGACTACGAGATCAAACAATGCTAGGTATTATATTGGATCCTCTTGCATGGATCACTAAAGGATTGGTGGAGCAAGATTTGAGACCCAAGAAGAACAATAAAGCGTATTTCAGCAATTATGTGTTCTTACAAAATGAGTTCTCCCTTTTACAATGGTTACAAGCTTTCCTTATATAGGAAGGAAAGAGCTTGACTTGGACTAGGTGGCGAACACCTGGGGCTTCGCTTGCATCTGGAAGTTAGGTGCAGGGTCTTCTTCGATGAGCCATGGGGGCGCGAAGGGACCTTGGGTTCGCGGGAGAAGCCATGGGGGTCGCGAAGGGACCTTGGGTTCGCGGGAGAAGCCATGGGGTCGCGAAGGACCATGGGTTCGCCAATGGCCGTGAGTTCGCCATAAGGACCATTGGTTCACCAAGGGCCATGGGTTCGCCAATGGGACTTTGCGAGCACGGCCTCATCTTGGAACTTGGCTCTAGCTGGGAGGATGCGCACAGGGTCCTCTCCTGGAGATCTTGTAGACGTGGCTTAGTTTTGGGGCTTCGCCGGGGCCTAGAGTGTCGCTTCCTCTCCATCTGAGCCTTCGCCAAGGGTCCTTCATCCCCTTTGAAGGAAAGGTTGTCCTTTGTTGACAAAATTGGGGTGGTCAACATCACTTACCCAAGCCGTCATTTCATAGGAGGCGTTGAGGTGGCGGTTGTCCCATGATCCAGAGTAGTGAAGTGTTCCCCCACATTCCGGGTAGTGGAAGACCGGAGGGATGGTGGAGAACATGGGTAGGTCTTGGGAGTAACTGTTCCCAGCTCCCTTGCTTCGGTCTGTGATTTGTTGCCAAGTGCTAGGTGGCGAAGGCCGGGAGATGCGAAGGCCTTGCCTGGCGAAGCTAGTAGGTGCGAGTCCGCGAGGTCCTGGCGAAGCGAATAGGTGCGAAGCTCTCCTAATGATGCTTTCGCAAGATGCGATAGCATCGCGGTCCTGTACTCCGTGTTTTGGGCTCGAAGTCGACCGTTGGGGAACAGTCATATTGACGGTAGGCCAAACATTTCCTACCGTTATTGATCCCTGACACGCAGCTCGTTGGGGCTGGTCCTCCCTCTGAGGCGACGTTTCGTCTTCGTTAGGTTTGGGTGTATAAATACCCGGCTTGTTTGCAGTCTCATTCTTCGCAATCTCTCTCCTTGTTCAAATTTTCGTCTCGCTGCTTTTGTATTCTCATTACTCCTCTTGCGTTCGTTTTTTATTCCTGATACCCTTCTCTTGTTGTTTCTTCGTACTCATGCGTTTCCATCGTTCCGGTTGTCTCTGCATTTGTTCGTCTTCGTCTTCTTGATCTTAGGTGAGAGTTCCTTCTCCAGTTCCTTGCACGTAAGGTGTTCAATAAAATGCATGGTTGACTGTTCATCTTCTTACCGTGTATTTTTCTTCTTCCCGTTGCAGTAATGGCTGGTAGAGGAGCTGCGCGTCCTGTCGTCCCAATCGTGGACAAAAGTGCCGTTAAGGCCGAGAAGCTTCACCTAGATCTTATCAAGTCCCCCTGAAGTTTAACTTCCATTATAATAACCATTAAATTTTAGGTTTAATTACAAAAATTGGACCCTAAATATTTTACTCTAACAAATTTACCCTTAACTTTATTATGTTTTGGTCTAGAGTACACCACTCTCTCCACATCTGTAACCCTCTTCACCAAATTCAGATATTCACAAACCCATACACAAAAAACACGTCAAATTTCTCTCCCATCATCCACAACGTCCGAGCTTTTTTTCTTTACTTCGCTATTCAATTTTTCTCCCATCTATGAATCTTCTCCAAGCTAAAGTTGGTACACTACCCAAGAAAATGCCCCTCACTTATCGCCACTTGCGTCATCATCATTAGCAACCAAAGGAGATACGTCGCGATACGGTCGCATCACGCGAAGGCATTGTCAGGAGAGCTTCGTAGATGCTGGCTTCGCCAGGAACTCGCGGGTTCGCATTGCCTGGCCTTGCCAACCAGGCCTTCACATCTCCTGGCCTTCGCCACCCATCACTTAGCGACGTCACAAACCGGGAAAAGGAAGCGGGGAACGGTCGTCTCCACGACCTACCCACATTCTCCATTACATCTCTACTCTTCTACCACTCTACCGGGGAAAGCTCATCCCATGGTGAGCGTAACGCCCCTCCCGCCAGAGAAATCGTTCAACCAGCGGGGGCAGATGCCACCGTAAGGTCAAGGCGTGTTGCCCTCTCGACGAACCACAACCAACCGGCCACTGTGGTGGGGGCGCCACACAACGTCATCGTTCAGAACTCAGCGGTTGCCAGTCTTGATCCCACAATTCTTGCGGCGATTACTGAGGCTGTCGTGCAAAATCTGCGCGGCGTTCTGACCACAAGAGGTTTCCAGACCATTCAACAGCCACTGAGTCACTAGGAACCTCCCTTTCCTCCGCCGCAACAGGAGGTCCACCCTGACCCGGCTCACTCCGCCGCGCTTGCCGCCATCGCCAAGCGCCTGGAACAAATAGAGAAGCGGGAAGCAAGGGCGAACACACCCTACTCCACCAGCTTGGGACTGGATCACCTCTGGACCCAGCCTTTTACCCAGAGAATCCTGGAGGCTCCGCTGCCGGAACACTTCCGCTAGCCCAAGCTGGACGCCTATGACAGTCTTTCAGACCCCGACATCCATCTCCAGCGCTACATCTCTACGATGGCGATCGTAAGGGCTGATGACAGCACTCTCTGTAGGGCCTTTAGCTCTACCCTCACTGGAGCCGCCGTAAATTGGTACACCACTCTTCGCGGTAAACAATTCGACTCCTTTGAGGAACCCTCCCGTATTTTCTCTAACCACTTCGTCGTCTCCAAGCCTCCGCCAAAAACTGCGGCGCACCTGCTGAAGGTGCTATAGAGGAAGGATGAATCCCTCAGGGATTACATCCAACGCTTCCAGAGAGAATCCATCCAGGTTCCAAACCTGGGTGAGGAGACTCGTCTCCTAACGGCAATACAGGGTCTCTAGTGGGATTCCCTGTTCTTCATTGACGTGCACACCAACCCTCCTCGCAACATGGAGCAGTTCCTAGATAGGGCAACTAGGTTCGTGCACACTGAGGAGGTCACCAGGCTCTACCTCAAGAGCTCAACGACTGACGCGAGGGGGCAGTCCTCGCGCATGCCGGATTCCAGGGGCCAGGGTCCGCGGAGACAATCGCCTCCACAGGATAACAGGGATAGGGCATATCCAACCCTGCCCCCACTAAGAGATTCCCGCACGAACATCTTCCACGCCCTGGAGCAAAGGAGGGAGATCCCTAAGTGGCCTCGCCCACTTCCCAAGGGCGTTGCGAGGCCAAATAACAATTACTGCCGCTACCATCGCGACAAGGGCCACGACACTGTGGAATGCGTGGAACTTAAGCGCATGTTGGCAGAAATGATAGCACAAGGAAAACTCACCGAGTTCCTTGTTCACAAAAACTCCCCGCGAAGGGGTTCCCCCAGGGGGTACAAGCGCGAAGGCGACCAAGAGGATCGCGGTCGGGATCACCACAGGCAGAACAGAGCCCCTAGGGGAGATGATTAGATCCCACCTGCCAGGGGTCACATCAATGTGATCACCCAATGCGAAGGCGCAGCTAAGAGGCACCGTTATATGAGGCAAATCTATCAGCTGGACCACACAGCCAGCCGTCTCATTCATCGCCGCGATGGAACTTCTGTGGCGATCCCGCACTCTAACCCACTCATCATCACGGCTCGCATCGCTGGGTGGGACATTGGCCAGATCTACATGGATACGAGGGCTAATGCCAACGTCATTTACAAGCACACACTTGTTGAGGCGAAGGTACCCCTGTCCCAAATCAAACCGGCGAAGGGGGTGACTTTTGGGATTGGAAAGGAGGAAATCCCAACCTTGGGGGCCATCACGCTTCCGTTCATGATGGTGGGCACCACCAAGGATAACAGGCAGGTCTGTCATTCAAGCTTCGTGGACTTCATCGTCCTCGACCTCCCTTCACCTTACAATGCCATTGTTGGGCGCGCCACACAGACCGAATTCCATATCCGTTGTGATGTGCGCACCCTGACATTGGTGTTTCGCACCTCAGCTGGCGATGCCTACATCCACGTCAACCAGAATGTGGCGAGGGGAAACTACGTCAACGCGCTCGCTGGCCCCTCTCAGCAGCCTCAGTGCATAGAGCCCAAGAGGAAGAAACCAGCTGAGGAGCCTGTGCCAGAGGTGAAGTGGCCCCAGACCTATCTGGTGACTTTGAGGAGGTCGAGATATCCCCAGGGAAGAAGTTCCGCATTGGGAAGGACTTTCCAGAGGAAGACAACGAAGCTCTTATCCACCTCCTCCAGGCCAACATTGACGTCTTCGCGTGGAGCCCGGCTGATCTCCCGGGTGTAGATCCTTCTTTTATCTCCCACAAACTCAATGTACTCCCTGGTTTTAGGCCAGTTAGACAGAAAACAAGGGGCATGGCCCCTGACAGGAAAGAGTTTGTACGCACTGAGGTGCAGAAGTTGCTTGAAGCTAATATAATTAAGGAAGTTCATTACTTTGAGTGGGTCGCTAACATTGTGCTTGCTGACAAGGAAAATGGCGAATGGCGCCTATGTGTGGACTACAAGGGGGTCAACGGGGCCTGCCCTAGAGATCCATACCCCTTACCTCCCATAGACAAACTGGTGGACTCAGCCATGCGATACCCGGTACTTTCTTTCCTTGATGCGTACAGTGGCTACCATCAGATCTTCATGGATCCCGAGAATGCCATGAAGACCGCCTTCACAACCGGCGAAGCAGTCTACCACTACATTCGCATGCCTTTCGGCTTGAGGAATGCATGGGCGACTTTTCAAAGGTTAGTGAATAGGGTATTCGCAGACCAAATTGGGAGAAACCTTGAAGCCTATGTTGATGACATAGTGGTAAAGAGCAAAGCCACCACCAAACACTTGGAGGACCTAGAAGAAACCTTCGTCAACTTCCGCGCATACAACATGCGCCTGAACCCAAAGAAGTGCATCTTTGGCGTTGGCGAAGGGAAATTCCTTAGTTACCAAGTCTCAAGAGGAGGGATTCACGCCAATCCCAAAAAGATAGACGCCATCGCCAGTCTTCGCGTTCCAAGAGGCCTGAAAGACGTCCAGCAGCTAACAGGGAGGTTAGTCGCCCTGGGACGGTTTATATCAAAACTCAACGACCGTTGCAAGCCCTTCTTCAACCAAATCCGGAAGAAGAAAGCCTGCAAATGGACCGAGGACTGCCAGGAGGCATACGACACCATCAAGCAGCACCTGCAGGAGCTACCCACACTCAAGTGCCCAAGGCCTGGCGATGACCTTGTCCTATATCTCTCCACGACGAGCAGCAACGTGGCATCAGTCCTCACCAAGAAGGAAGGTGACAAACAGTGGCCGGTCTACTACACCAGCCACACCTTACAGTCAGCAGAGACAAGGTATCCTCCTTTACAGAAAACTGTCTTGTCGTTAGTCTATGCAGCAAGGAAGCTCAAGCCCTACTTCCAAGGGCACACGATCACCGTGCGGACGGACCTCCCAATCAAGGAGATCCTTCAAAGACCCGAGCACTCAGGCCGCCTGGCGAAATGGTGCATCGAACTAAGCTGGTACGACATCAACTACGAACCCTGCAAAGCGATAAAGGGTCAGGCCCTCGCAGACTTCCTGGCGGAATTCTCAGTTCCTGAGTATAGCACGCCGCAGGAAGAAATACTGGCACCTGAACCTCCACCCCTGGAGTGGGTGATATGAATCCAAGCTCCATGCCACTCAAAAGGAGCAAGAACTCAAGCCCACAAGATCAACCCCTAGCCCTTTACACAACATTGGTGGACCTATGACAAGGGCTAGGGCAAAGAAGACTAGAGAAGCATTGGGCCTCTTCATGGGAGCAATGGCAGAAAGAGTGGATCAAGAAGTGGAAGTTCAAGTTGCAAAAGACAAAATTGAAGCTTTAGGGCTATATTTGAACAAGGAACAAATGTTGGAGGACAAGGCTTGGAGTTTGAGCACTTTATATCAAGTCTAAGACCAATAACAAGAGCATTGGGCCTATTTTAGCCAAGGCCCACTCTTCTCCTTAAAAAGTGGCGCCTCTTTTAGCTTGGAGAACAAGTTGAGAAGCTTTTGGAAGGTCCTTATATTGTGGAGCATCATATCTTGAAGATCTTGCTTGGAAATCACACAATTCTTATTTTTGGAAATAGTATCTTTAGGATGGCATATTCTAGGCATATTCTAAGCATATTCTAGGAACATTCTAGGCTCTTTTCTTGTAACCCTAGGAGCCCTAACACTATAAATAGGGCCTCTTGTTCCACTTCTCAACTCGAACTCAATTGAAGCATTTGTAAGTTTTTCTTCTCCAAAGCTTTTGTTCTTCTTGCTTGCTCTCAATTTTCTCCCTCCTTTGATTCCATCAAAGTGGTTTCAAACTTCATTTTTAGTATTGTTCTATCTTAGAGTAGAAAGGTGCTAGAACCATCTACACCCCAACATTATCTTCTCCATTGCCAAGCCGAAAATAGCTTGGAGGTGGTGAAGGCCAGCCTTACATTATCACTTTCTCAACAAGCTAGATCCTCCCAATTGTGAACCATTGAAGGTTCATATCAAGTGGTATCAGAGCTTGAGGTGCCTTGTTGAGATTTTTTTTCAAAATTCATCTCTACTTTCAGCCATTTTTCAAAACCCCTTGTGTTTCGATTGAAAGTTGCTGGAAAATTCATCTTCTACCTTTCTCATCTTGAATCTAGTAAGAACACTTGGTTTTTTTACTAGATTCCATCTCAGATTTGTGGTGTACAAGTTTTCACCAATTTACAAAAAAAGGAGAAAAAACAAATTGGTAAAAGCCAAGTACTTTGAAAATTGTTACAAGTGATCTCAAAGATCAAAAGAAAATCAGAAAAGAGGAGTGTTGGTTATCTGCAAAACTTGGCACCAAAACAAGCAAGAGTTTGTGGAATTTGTAAGGTGCACCACCAATCTTTTGAAAAAAAAGCCCTTTTCAAATCCCCGACCTTTTTTTTTCGACCCCCATCCACCTTAAACACTTTTCACCCAAGTCAAAAAGTAACTAGTGTTTTTCTTACTCTAGTTTTGAATTGTACTTGAAAATTTGGTTTGTGCTCACTTTGTTGCCAACCTTTGAGTCGGGAAGTTTGGGTGATTGAAGCATCCTTGGAGAATTTGAGCAAGGAGCTTGAGTGGTAAAAGGCAAGAGAGATACATCAAGAAAAAGCCCATTGAGTGAAACACAAGCGAGATAGAGAGCAAACACTTTGTTACTTGAAGTAATGGAGTCATCTGACACTACTCCTCCACATGCCAGCCAATTGCCTTGTATGAAGCTCTTCAGACACTCACGAAGGAGATCAGGGAGATGAAGCTGACACTAGGAACTACCAATGATAATGTAAAGCAGTTTGAAATAGCTTAAAGCAAGCAGCCAAAAGGAAGTAAGACACGCACTCCAGAGGTTATTCATCCCACTCCACCTCCTCAAGGTAATCCTAACCAAAACTCTACCACCAATTGTCAACCTTCATCTCAAAACCACTTCCAACCACCTCCTCAAAACAACCTTGGTGGAGAACCCCCTTTCACCCACGTCTTCGATCCAAATCAAGACTACTATGGGAGCCTCTAGCCCAAGGACAAAGAAGAAGGTGGCATGAAGAAGAAGAAGAATGGGATGACTTGCCCCAATAGAGAAATAGAATTCCAAGAAGGAGGGTGCCAAACCAAGAACATCAAGCCCTCAAAAATGTGAAGCTTCAAGTCGCCCCTTTCTTTGGCAGAAGTGACCCAGAAGAGTTCTTGGAATGGGTAAGGAAAACTGACATGATCTTTGATTGTTTGGGTTATCTTGATGATCTTAGGCTCAAGTGGCAGTGATTGAATTTTCTGGTTATGCACTCACATGGTGGGAGCAAACCAATATGGAGAGAGCTCGGTGCAACATGCAACCCATTGATTCATGGGAGCAACTCAAAGCTGTGATGAGAAACAGATTTGTGCCCCCTTACTATGATAGAGAATGCTGCCATAAGTTACAACACCTAGTGCAGGGTAACAGATCCGTGGAAGACTACCAAAAGGACATGGAGAGTGCACTAATGAGAGCCAACATACAAGAAGGTGAAGAAGCCAAGATGGCCAGGTTTGTGTATGGCTTGAGAAATGATATTGCAAAGACGGTGGAACTTTGTGATTACAGGAACTACTTGGAGTTGGTCCACAAAGCCATCAGAGTGGAGAGACAACTGAAGAAGAGCACATCCTACCCCACTCCCTCACAAACCTCCAACAAAATCCCTTTATCTCGGCCAAATTCATCCATCAAACCTACTTCACCTCCACCTAAAAGAAATAACCCTTCAAGAAATCCTCCTCCACCTAAACAACTCAATCCAAGGCCAAATACCAACCAAAGATCTAAAGAACCATAGAATGCTTCAAGTGTGGAGGCAAGGGCCACTATGCCTTTGAGTGTCCCAACAAGAAGGTGATGGTGGTAAGGCCAAATGGAGAGCTATCAAGTGAAGATGAGGAAGAAGCTACCATAATGGACAACAATGAAGAAAGTGAAGGAGAGAGACCCCCAGAAGGTCTCATACTTGTCACCAAGAGAGTGCTGCAATCTACACCCAAGGTAACAGAAACTTCACAAAGAGAGAACTTGTTTCAATCCAGGGCTGTAGTAAATGGCCAACTTTGTAGCCTCATCATTGATAGCGGGAGTTGTGTGAATGCTGCTAGTGAGAGCATGGTAGAGAAGTTGGGTCTCAAGACCACCAAGCATCCAAACCCCTACTCACTCCAATGGGTTGATGACAGAGCCCATGTGAAGGTCTTGAAGCAAGTTGAGGTACCTTTGAAGATTGGTAAATATGAAGATAAGGTCTTGTGTGATGTGGTAAGAATGCAAGCTACTCACATACTTCTTGGGAGGCCATGGCAATTCGATAGAGAAGCAATCCATTATGGCACCGCCAACAAATATGCTCTCACTCACCTGGGCCAAGCCTACACTCTTCTACCCTTGTCCCCAACTCAAGCCCTTCAAGATCAACTGCACTTGGCAAGTGAGGCTGAGAGGACAAAGAAAGGTGAGAGTAGTGAGAAGAGAGAAGATGGTGAGAAGGTTCAAGGAACCTTAAGAGAAAACCAGAGAGTGAGTGATCCAAGAGAAAAGAGTAAGATTGAGAGAAAACAAGAGAGCTCACCCTCCATGGCCAAAGAAAAAGACATAAAGAAAGCTTTACTTGGCCGAATGACTTGTTTTCTCCTTGTCCCTCACTATACTTTCTTAACTAACGCTCACATATCTTCTCTTCCTGAATGTGTGTCTTTAGCATTGCAGGAATTCAAGGACATCTTTGAGGAACCCAAAGGGTTGCCTCCTATCGAGGCATTGAACACCAGATTGACCTAGTCCCGGAGCACCTCTGCCAAATAGAGCCGCCTATAGGACCAATCCAACAGAATTCAAGGAAATTCAAGCACAAGTGGAGGAACTTCTAGCCAAGGGCTACATTCGGGAGAGCTTGTCTCCTTGTGCTGTTCCTGTCTTGTTAGTGCCAAAGGCTGATGGAACATGGCGAATGTGCATGGATGTAGACCCATCAACAAGATCACTGTAAAGTATCGCCATCCTATTCCTAGACTTGATGATTTGCTTGATGAACTATCTGGTGCTTGTTTCTTCTCTAAAGTAGATTTAAAATCTGGCTATCATCAAATTAGGATGAAAGATGGGGATGAATGGAAAACTGCTTTTAAAACCATGTTGGGGTTATATGAGTGGTTAGTGATGCCATTTGGGTTGTCTAACGCACCAAGCACTTTCATGAGACTTATGCACCATGTCTTGTGTGATTTGATTGGAAGGTTTGTTGTTGTTTACTTCGATGACATCTTAGTGTATTCACCCACACTTGATGAGCATGTTGAGCACTTAAGAATTTTGTTTGAAACACTTAGACAACAAAGCTTGTATGCTAAAATGGAGAAGTGTGTGTTTTGTGCTAAGGAGGTAAACTTTCTGGGATATGTTGTTAGTGGTGTAGGAATAAGGGTGGATGATGCCAAGGTTAAGGCAATCAAGGAGTGGCCAACTCCTAAGAACCTTACTGAAGTGAGATCCTTCCATGGCTTGGCTAGTTTCTATAGGAGATTTGTGAAGGATTTCTCCTCCATAGCCGCCCCTTACATGAGCTGTCTAAAAGAATGCACCCTTTGTGTGGGAGAGGCCCAACAGATCGCATTTGATGAGCTTAAGACTAGGCTGATGAGTGCCCCTTTGCTTGCTTTGCCTAATTTTGATAAACTGTTTGAAATTGAGTGTGATGCAAGTGGTGTGGGTATTGGTGCTGTGTTGCATCAAGAGGGCAGCCCATTGCCTATTTTAGTGAGAAATTGAGTGGTGCTACTTTGAATTACTCTACTTATGATAAGGAATTGTATGCCTTAGTTCGTGCTTTAGAGGTTTGGTCTCATTATTTACTGCCTAAGGAATTTGTTGTTCATACGGATCACCATTCTCTTAAGTATATCCAAGGGCAGGGAATTTGAATAAAAGGCATGCAAAATGGATTGAGTTCATAGAATCCTTTCCTTATGTGATTAAGTATAAGAAGGGAAAAGAGAATGTTGTTGTTGATGCTTTATCCCGCAGATATGCCTTGTTTGTTTCTCTTGATGCTAAGGTGATAGGTTTTGAATGCATTAGAGAAATGTACAAAGGTGATGTTGACTTTGGTATGATTTATGATGCTTGTGCTCAAGGTGGCCTAGATGGCTACTATATATTTGATGGCTATTTGTTTAAGTTGAAAAGGTTGTGCATACCAAGGTGCTCCATGAGGGAAGTCATTGTCCAAGAGGCACATAGTGGAGGATTGATGGGACATTTCGGCGTTCAGAATACCTATGAGATTGTCAGGGAGAACTTTCATTGGCCACATCTCAAGAAAGATGTCTCCAAAGTTTGTGAAAGGTGTGTGAAATGCAAGAAGGCAAAGTCCAAACTCCAACCAAAAGGGAAGTACACTCCTCTCCCTGTTCCTACTCTTCCATGGGTTGATATTAGCATGGATTTTATTAGTGGATTGCCTAGGACATCTCATAGTCATGATGCCATTTTTGTAGTGGTTGATAGGTTTTCTAAGATGTCACACTTCATCCCTTGTCATAAAGCGATGATGCTACTCATGTAGCAGATTTGTTCTTTAAGAATATTGTGAAGTACCATGGCATACCTAGGTCAATTGTGAGTGATAGAGATTCTAGGTTCTTAAGTCATTTCTGGAAAACACTTTGGTCTAGACTAGGTACTAGTTTGGTTTTCTCTACTTCTAGTCACCCTCAGACTGATGGTCAGACCGAAGTAACTAATAGGACTCTCACCACAATACTTAGAACAATTCTTAAAAAGAACTTGAAAGAATGGGAGAAGTGTTTGCCTCATGTGGAGTTTGCATATAACAGGAGCTTTCATACTTCTACTGCACATAGTCCCTTTGAGGTAGTTTATGGTTTCAACCCCCTAACCCCTCTAGATCTGATTGCTTTGCCTCGAGATGATGTTGTTGATATAGATGGCAGGAAGAAGGCTGATATAATGAAGGAGTTGCATGCTAAGGTACAAAAGCAGCTTGAGAAGGCCAATGAGGCTTATGCTAGGAAGGCAAACAAAGGAAGGCGAATGATGAGCTATGACATTGGAGATTGGGTGTGGTTACACCTTCGAAAAGAAAGATTCCCACAGGCTAGAAAAAATAAGCTTGCACCCCGGGGAGATGGACCTTTTCAGATCATTAACAAAATAGGGGAGAATGCCTATGTTTTAGACTTACCTTCTGATGGTTCTTACAATGTCCATGCTACTTTTAATGTCTGTGATCTTGCTCCATTTGTAGGTGATTTTGAAGATGTGAATCCGAGGTCGGATTCTTTCAAAGAAGGGGATGATATGAATCCAAGCTCCATGACTCAAAAGGAGCAAGAACTCAAGCCCACAAGATCAACCCCTAGCCCTTTACACAACATTGGTGGACCTATGACAAGGGCTAGGGCAAAGAAGACTAGAGAAGCATTGGGCCTCTTCATGGGAGCAATGGCAGAAAGAGTGGATCAAGAAGTGGAAGTTCAAGTTGCAAAAGACAAAATTGAAGCTTTAGGGCTATATTTGAACAAGGAACAAATGTTGGAGGACAAGGCTTGGAGTTTGAGCACTTTATATCAAGTCTAAGACCAATAACAAGAGCATTGGGCCTATTTTAGCCAAGGCCCACTCTTCTCCTTAAAAAGTGGCGCCTCTTTTAGCTTGGAGAACAAGTTGAGAAGCTTTTGGAAGGTCCTTATATTGTGGAGCATCATATCTTGAAGATCTTGCTTGGAAATCACACAATTCTTATTTTTGGAAATAGTATCTTTAGGATGGCATATTCTAGGCATATTCTAAGCATATTCTAGGAACATTCTAGGCTCTTTTCTTGTAACCCTAGGCGCCCCTAACACTATAAATAGGGCCTCTTGTTCCACTTCTCAACTCAGAACTCAATTGAAGCATTTGTGAGCTTTTCTTCTCCAAAGCTTTTGTTCTCCTTGTTTGCTATTTTCGCCCTCCCCTTGATTCCATCAAAGTGGTTTCAAACTTTATTTCTAGTATTGTTCTATCTTAGAGTAGAAAGGTGCTAGAACCATCTACACCCCGGCATTATCTTCTCCATTGCCAAGCCGAAAATAGCTTGGAGGTGGTGAAGGCCAGCCTTACATTATCACTTTCTCAACAAGCTAGATCCTCCCAATTGTGAACCATTGAAGGTTCATATCAGTTGCCTCACCGCCAAGAAGGGACTCAAGGTATTGGAAACCATCCACCAGGGCAGCTGCGGTGCCCACATTGCAGCAGAGGTGCTGGCACACAAGGCCCTTCGCCAAGGGTACTACTGGCCAACCCTGAAGAAAGACGCAGCCTCACTGTTCAGAACATGCCATCAATGCCAGATCAACTCGCGCATCCAACGACTGCCATCAACGGAATCTCCCGCGCTCACAAACCCTGTACCCTTCGCCCTTCGGGGGCTTGACCTTATTGGACCAATGCCAAAGGCGACAGGCCAGTACCAGTTCTGTGTTGTCCCCGTGGACTACTTCACTAAGTGGATTGAGGTTGAGCCCCTGGTGAAGATCACGTCCTCCAAACTCATCAGCTTCTTATGGAAAAACATCGTCTGCCGGTATGGCAGCCCTCGCGCCATCATCACAGACAATGGAAGTCAGTTTGATAGTCTCGTTCCTAAGGAAGGCCCGGACTCTCAGTTGATGTGGTGGAGAAGATGATGTTCTTGAGACTCCAAGCTTGATGTTCAGAGTAATCTGTAAAAGATAAGAAGAATACTCAGAAGTAGCAAGAGAGGAGTGGGGGGGCGTGTAGTAGCTTACCCAGTTTAGGGTGGACATCCCCCTATTTATAGGGAGATGCCAGGAGAAGAGCCTCCCCCAGTTGAAGCCTTTGACGGGCTGTGAGACAGGACTGACAAGTCTGTCAGATGTAAGGAGATAAGTCTGTGTCAGACTGATTGGAGATAAGGCGGCTGTGATGATGAAGATCTCAGCAAACCGCCATAGAAGATTCACTTGCAAGGGAATGTTTGGCGTACAAATCTGGTGAAGATCACTCAGGCTCGTGCTGGCCTCCTCATTGGCTGATTGATGTCAGATGACCAAGTGGTCTATTTCCAGGTGGAGCAAGTGGCAGGTGAAGGCCTGCAAGGGGCGAAGGCCCAGATAGAATACAGCCAAATAAGGAGTGAGGGTCGCACGAACCTGAGTATAAGGGCCTTATCTGGGCGAGGCCAGTATAGGCAAGAGAGTCCTCGCGAAGGCGAGCTGAGACTGCGGGAGTAAGACCCGCGAAGGCGAGTGAGATCGCAAGGGCGAGTCCTGAGACCGTGGGGGTGGCCCGCGAAGGCCTAAGAGACGCAAAGGTGAGTGTGAGACATCGCCCAGGCGAGACTTGAGGCCCTCGAGGGCAAGACCCCACGAAGACGGCACTGGAGACCACAAGGTTGAGACCTTGCGAAGGCGATACTGGAGACCATAAGGGTGAGACCTTTTCAAAGGCCTTGTATGATTCTGATGCGACGCGAGGGCGCGTTTGCTTGGGTAGTGTACCAAGATGCCTCCTCCTGAGAGCGGAGTATGGGCAGGGTTGCAGCTCCGTTACGAAAATACTGTGTTGAGGACAGTAGTAGCCGTAAGACTGAGTTTGTGTGGAGTGTGAAGACCTCTTATGGTCTGATAGTCCGTGTTGGATCCTTCATGATCCTTGTGAGTTTTTGAGGGGGTATTTGCTTCGGTAGTGTTCCAAGATGCCTCCTCCTGAAGGCAGAGTATGGGCAGGGTCCTGTACTCTGTTTATATTCCAAGTCTTTGGAACTGGCGAAGGTGCTCAGGCCTTTTGCGGACCGTTTGGGTGCAACGGCAGTGAAGGGTCTCTTCAGCATTTAAAGCAAGAGAGATGATAGGAAATGAAAGGTTTACTAACCGTTATGGGACGCGGCACGTGGCACCCCAGGAGCTGATTACGCTTTTCAAAAGCGTTTTTCTGATTTTGCACGGAAGGTAAAAGGCCTTCTAACCGCTAGATGTCAGCACGTGGCGCCTTGGGAGTCAATTCCGCTAAAAAGTGCTTTTCATTTTGGCGGGCTTATAAAAAGCGTATCCGAGAAGATTGAAGCTTTCTATCTTCATTCTCGTATTTTCTTGCTTTTGCTCTGAGTAAACAGTTCGTGTTTTTTGTGCACTCGAACCGTTTACCGGCTGTTTTGGAGTTCTTCCTTGGTGTTTTTCCACCCTCGAGATCCCACCGTCTGTTCGTTTGCTGTTTGCTCCACCAGTTTCTTCAACAACGACTCAAGCAGGTAACATTTTTTCACCAAGCACAGTGAGTGATTTGATTTTTCTGAGCACAGAGAGTGCTTGACGAAATGCCTCTGTTAGGCCATTCTGATTTACATGCTTGTTGCCCGGTTTCTTTTTTTGCAGAGATGGAATCCAAAGAGGCCGTTCATCCAGTGCTTGCCCTCGTGGAGAAGACCACAGTGAAGTTTGAGAAAATCCACCAGGATATGGTGGAGGCTTTCTAGCCTGTGGAGGCAGTGCCTGTATATACGTCACGCTCAGGCGTCTGCCGGGCGAGGGGTTGGCCTGAGACCAAAGAGATCATGGAGAACCGGGTGTTGTGCCTGTACACGGCACAGCTTGCGGCGGGGTTGCGGTTTCCCCTTCCGCAGTTGGTACAAGATTTGTGCGCTGATTGGGGGATGCCACCAACGCAGTTGGCACCCAACACCTTTCTAACCATAGCAGGTTTTATTGTCGCCTGCCATATGGCCGGCGTGAAGCCCTTCGCTGATGTCTTCAATCGTTTCTATCGGCTGGAGCTGAGGAGTGGGAGTGCGTTTTTCTACGTCACTCCCATAAACGTCGGAGGTAATCACTCCATTTCTTTCACTGCCTCGCCCAAATCCTACCACAACTGGCACGGGTCATTCTTCTTCCTGCCCCGCGACAACTCATGGGACTTTCCCTGCGCGAGGACGCAGCTACCCGTGCATAGCATCGCGCGGAGGCCTGAACTGTCTTCTGAAGGAGTGCGGTGGCGGGCATACGTCCAACTACTGGGGTGGTTGGACGATGTTTTTTCAAGGAGCGCGTGCGACGAGCTCTTCCCCTTCTCGGCTGCCCAACTGGACGAGACCACCCTGAGGTGGGCTGGGATCAGCACGGGCTTCGTGCTGGACCCTGAGGTGCTTCCGCCATACGAGGGATGGGCTCCTGCCCACCGTGGGATGGCGGTAGACTCTCTCTTTGCGGCGCTGGCAGGGCCCAAAGGTATGTTTTGCATGTATATAAGTATTTTGTACAAGTGTAAGAAGTTTGGTAGAACCTGGTCTGAAGTTTTTCTTCATGTTTACAGATGCCTTCTCAGAGTCTGGCGAAGGCCGGGGCAAGAGAGCGTCCATGCGCGTTGCCCAGCAAGTGCACCTGGCTTGTGCATTTGGGAAGGATGCCCCTGCTGGGGCTGTCAAGGCGTTGGGACGCATTGTTCCCAAGCAGCCAAAGAAGAGGGCTGGTACCAAGCCCTTACTGTCTTCTCAGCCAGAGAAGAAAAGGAGAGTGGCTGCCGCGCAGCCTGGAGAGGGGAGTGCCTCCGCTGTTGCTGAGGAGGCCAGGGCTGCGAAGCCGGTTGAAGAGGCCAAGGGGCCTGCTGGAGCAGAGGGACCTGTAGCAGTCCCTTCAACTGAAGAGGCTAAGAAGCCTGTTGGGGAGGAAGTCCTCAGTGTTGTTGAGGAGGCCGAGGAGCCTGCTGCTGAGGAGGCCAGCAGAGTGGAGGTGGAAGTTCCTTCCACTGTTGAAGAGGCCATGCCTTCTGCAGAGGGCTCAGAGGGAGCGCAGGCAGACAATGCTGCTCCCATAGAGGCTGTGCCTATATCCGTGGTGCAGCCAATCTCTCCTGAGGAGGCTGCTGCTGAAGCCTTCGTGTCTGGGCTCTTCGCGAGCCCTTCTCCTGCCCAAGGTGAAGACTTGCCTGGGCATGTGGTCGCGGCAGAGATCCTTACCAGAGGAAAGGTGCCTCCTCCCAAGGGCAAGATGTCAGCAGGGGAGATTCTGATCTCCATGAGGAGGAGGGGCCAAAAAGCCGCTAAGGCCATTGGCGGTTCTTGCCAACAGGAGGCAATGGTCGCTCCTGTGGAGGAGGAGGTAGAAGCCACCATTGCAAGGGAGGAGACCCCTACGGCAACCCTTTCTAGAGAGGGGATCCCTGAAGTGACTCCTTCAAGGGAGAAGGCGCTTGCAACAAAGGGGAATAGGATCCTGAGGATTGAGGAAACTTCCTCTTCTTCTGATGGTGAGGCCCCAAAGGAGAGGGGTCTGGTAGCACGGTCCTCTGCGAGGACAAGTGGTTGGGAGACAGCCCAACTGTCACCGCACGCCGCCCGAGCCCGGTTGCGGAGGCGGGGGCGCCGGGACGTCGGAAGCGGAAGCCGGAATGAATACAGAATGGCAGGTCCATCGAGACCTGCCGCGCGTAGCGGACCCGAAAAGCGAAGCGATTGTGGAAGCAACCTGCAAATTCGTACATATACTCGAATAACCATGCAAACAGTTCATGTAATAATCAACAAAGTAAGCACCGCCCTCCGAGGACGAGTACTTACGCATATAACATAGATACATATAGAATTCACCGAACCTAGAGTATCTAGCAAGCGCCAAGCGCTCAGAACATGCACAGAACAGAATATATAAGTATATACAAATATAGAATCATCACAATCCTCCAGAAAGGATGCACATGCAACTACAGAGCCAACCCTAGGCCTAAACAACAAATACCTCGCGCGGGATTCAGACCAAGTAGACAAAATCCCGGCCCGCAAGGTGCAGCTGCTGCTCAACACAACCAAGGCAGAAGCCTCGCGGAAACCTACCCCGCTGGCTGCTTACCAGACCTACCTGAAATCCAAAAACAGAACCCAAAAAGGGTGAGTCCTAAAAGGACCCAGTAAGGGATTTGGGGTAAGATAAGCATATGTAACCCTGCAAAACAGAAAGATAGCAATATACGAATATATACAATGTAATACGTAACATCGGGCATGTAATAAAAACAGATCAGCATACCGAAGGATGTGCGAGACTAAGTCGCCATAAACCCTTATAATGAATCAGAACGACAGCCTCCCTCTAAGGGAGTCAGAAGCCGAAGCTATTACGAAGCATGGTGCACCACTGGGGTAGCGAACCCACAACCGCCGTAGGGTTAATGAGACAAAGTATGCCACAAGGCATACACCTACAAACGTAGGGTTAATGCAGGGTTTGCTACAAGGCATACACCTACAGATAACAGAACGTACCTTAAAGCGTAAATTTCCAAATACCTGCAAAATGTATGCTACAATACATACACCTACAGACTACGTAATATGCTCTAGGCATATAATACTGAAATACCCGCAGTAATGTAAAATGAAACTAAACATACACCTATCTTACCAAAAATAGCGTAACCAAACCCTTACCTCAAAGTCCAGTATTAGACTGATTCTGGACGACTTCCACCCCGCGTCCCGAAACTCGAAAACCTCTCTTTTTCTAACTTCCGAACCTCTGAATCTGTCTATTCTAGCTGAATTAGCAACCTTACAAACCCCACTACCATACTACACCCCGACCCCAAAACCGAAAATCCGTGAATTTCCGTAAAATTCCAGATTCCCACAGAAATGTCAGAATTCAGAACCAACGTAGACAATGCAAAATTATACATTGTCAAACATAATCCAATAAGCAGAATTGATCAAATCCAACCTTAAAAATCCTTCATTACCCGACATTTTCCGATAAACCCGCTTAATAGTGACTTTTCCATTTCTTATCCGAATTCAACGTTTCAAACTTCAAACCACTCCTAAATTCAACCCCAATACCATCTTAGCATCCAATCCAACCAAAATCAAATCCCAACATGGAAAAAGAATTATCCAAAAATTCGGCTTCTTTGCCAATTTTTATCCAATTTCCAAATCAATCCATTCAAACTTCCAATTAATCATACTAATCACCAATTTCACTTATAAACCAAGAATGCTATCCAATTGAATCCAAAACAACAAAATCCAACAATGAACATCATCTCATAAATTCTGAAAATTGGGTGTTTCCAACACATAATATTTTCCTTAATATTGAATCCATACATAAGCTTAGAATCATGCCAGATTAACATACTTGAAGCATGAATCAAGGAGACAAACACACATCAACATAGAATTTTCCAACAAATTCGGCAATTTGGGGATTTTTACCCAAGGTGTGTTTTCCAAAATCCAACATTTGATTATCACTCCCATACAACCCAAGAACAACATACTAAAAGATGGGAGGAAGAAAATCATCCTAGCTCATAGCTAAGAACAAACCCATAATTCACAAATCCTTCTCTTTTTCCATCCGATTCTTGTTTCCAACAAGAAAAGAGAGCAAGGGAGGAAGCTTACCACTTTTTGGAGTCCACACTTGGTGAAAATCAGCCAAGAAAATGAAGAACCCAAAGCTTGAAGAAAATGGAGGATATGGCGGCAACGAGTCGGAGAAATGAACGAAGCAGAAGGAGAAATGAAATGAAAATAGCTCCTGTACGCTTTCCACAATCCTTTTAAAACTTCTTCCTTTCCATCTCTAATATGGGCATGACAAGTGTCCTCTTTCCTTTCCATCTTTAATATGGCCATGACAAGTGTCCTTTCCCATTTGGTCAACACTTAAGAGTCAACCTTATCCACCGTAAATCTGAAATTGGCTAAGTCATGCCTTCTTCGGGAGAAGGCCCATGCCTTCTACGGGAGAGGGCCTCCGCCTTCTTCGGGAGAGGGCCTCCTGCCTTCTACGGAAGAGGGCCTATGCCTTCTACGGAAGAGGGCCTCCTGCCTTCTTCGGGAGAGGGCCTCCTGCCTTCTACGGAAGAGGGCCTATGCCTTCTACGGAAGAGGGCCTATGCCTTCTACGGAAGAGGGCCTCCTGCCTTCTTCGGGAGAGGGCCTCCTGCCTTCTACGGAAGAGGGCCTATGCCTTCTACGGAAGAGGGCCTATGCCTTCTACGGAAGAGGGCCTATGCCTTCTACGGAAGAGGGCCTATGCCTTCTACGGAAGAGGGCCTATGCCTTCTACGGAAGATGGCATGCCTTCTACGCCTATGCCTTCTACGGAAGATGGCACTGCACTACGGAAGAGGGCACATGCCTTCTACGGGAGAGGGCACATGCCTTCACAGCGAACGTCCCGCCCCAAAAATATTTTATAGCGTAAAAAGCTCCGGGACGTTCCCACGATTCCAAAACCGCAAACGGTTTTCCAAACCGAGGTCTCGAGAACGCTACCGAACACGATGTACGTCCCGAGACGACCCCGACAACCCCCAGGCGCCAGAAAAATATTGTCGGCGGAAACGTCTGGGGACCCACACGACCTCAAATACGGAAGGGTTCGCCAAAATGATACTCGGATAGGGCTCGGGAGCCGCCTGAACGCCGAAAAACGTGACCCGCAGGCCAAAACCGGAGCCCCGGGTCACCCGGTCGCAACCCGCTCGGGGTGACCGTAACACCAACCTTCCAGCAGTCAGCTGGAAACCAGTGGATGGGGGCGTCCTTCTGCTGGTAAGTCTTTTAACTTGACAGTGCTTTTCTTGCTTTGAGTTTGTACTTCAGCTTTTTCACATGCATCGATATTTGCAACTCTTGTAGGTGCGGGGCCTTCTGGGCAAGAGCTTGGCCCTCGCGAGGTCCCAGTGGATCAAGGGACTATGACCGAGGTCCCTGCAGATCTGGGGACCAGAACCGAAGTCCTTGAGGAGGCTGGGGTTTGGTCCCACTTCTTGGAGCGGAGGTGAGTTGCTGCCAAGTGAGCCCCCAAGTGGTCTGAGGAGCCGGACACCCTGAGGGTCAGGAGGCATGAGGCCAGGGCCAGGGTGTACAGGGAACAGGGGAAGCTCCTAGGCGATGCATGGGACCCGGTCTTCCTTCTTAGGAACAGTAGTTCACTGCTGAGGGGAGGGGAGCAAACCCTCCTATCCTGCCTGGAGGGGCTGCGCACTCCCTATGATAGGGAGGTGACAGAGCGGAGTCTGGACTCTCCTGCCGAGTTCATGAGGGAGGCAGCTCAACAGAGCCTGCAGGTAAGACAACTTCTGGTCTTTATAAATGAGTTCAGCTTGCCCTCTTCTTGCCTTTGTTTAAATAAACTTGGATGCAGGCTGCCGTCAAGGGATACGCTGCAATGGAGCAATGGCATGACTTCCTGAAGTATGCCAACAAACGGGACGACGCCTGTGTAATGTAGATTGCCTCTCTCAGAGGGAGCTGGAGGTCTCCAGAAGAAGGGAGAAGGAGCTCCAAGAGAGCATGCCAAGCGTGTGGCCCAGCTGGAGAGTTGGTGTGATTATGCCAACAAGGAGCGGGCGGCTAGCAGGCTATACCGGTGCGAGCAGGCCAGTCTTATTGGTACGTTCAAGCAACGCTTCCTTCAGCAGGCAGTAGGATTGGAAGCCCTGCAGATCGAGGCTACTGTCCTGAAGGAATCCCTTCTGGCAGCGAAGGCTGAAGTTGAGCAGGCGAGGGCTGCGACCAAGGAAGTGGAGCGCCAGGCCATTGCCCATGTCCAGTTGGCAGAAAAGAAGGTAGAGGAGGGCAGGCTTGCTGCCGAGGCTGCCATGAAGGCACGCCTGGAGGTCGCCACTGACCTGGAGAAGGCGATGGCCTCAGTATGGGAGATGGAGAAGGCTTTGGGCCTCCCTCCCTTCGAAGATGAGGATCATGAGTCTTCTCTCATCAAGGTTCCCATCGCTGAGCGGATGCCTCGACTAATGGAGAAGCTTGGTGAGATCCAAGCTCAAGGCGAAGCGGGGGCGCAAGCCTACGAGGAGGGCTGGCTGCGATGCCGCTTCCAAGTGGAGAAGGCGTTCCCGCAGCCGAGTCTTGGGATTACGGATGCCGCTAACACCAGCAATCCAACGGTAGAGGCCCCGCCGACCGGGGAGCAGGGAAAGAAGATGGGCGCAGCCTGGTATGCCCTTTTGGACTAGGGTGGAGGCTCCAACATGTGGATGCCCCCCCTTTTTTTGCATAAAGAACACCTACATTCATGCATAATTTTGGAAATAGTAGATGAAGTAAAATTTCATTTTACCTTCATTACCTTGTAGCCTCGCTTTCATTTCGCGATAGCAGTGTAGGGCACGTTAGCTAGGTTAACAACCGTAAGCTAAGTCCCGTTTTGCGGAGAGAAGCCTTTCTGGGGTTCGCAACGGTGAAGCCATAGAGATCACATGTCAAGAAGCTGGAGACTCGGTTTGAGTTCATAGGGACGAGGCACTTGAAGTCCGCAATGGCGGAGCGACACATATCTTTCCAGATATTTTTGTGGGTTCGCTTGTTGAGACAAGCTGAGATAGAGACCCCTTGTTGGGACAAGTTAAGGGCCCTTTTAGGGTTTGTAGAGGCGATGCCTTTGAAGACCATGGATGAGACTTCCCCAAGTGAAGGTCTACTGGAGCTCGCGAAGGCGGCTCACACAGAGACTTTGGCGATTTTTCAGGGAGTAAGCCCTTGGGTAGTGTACAGTGTACCAAGTAAAAGATACCTACAGAACGCTCATCATTTATATGATAAGGACAGAGGAAAACTCAGTTTACCTTGAGCCTGAAGTCGCGCGATGGCGAAGGCAGTGGAGTACGTGGAGAGCCAAGTAGAGCTCTGGGGAGTGAGACCCGTAGTTGTGTGGAGGAGTCCGAGCGGAAGGTCTGCTATGGCGTGCGAGGACGACTTACACATAGACCTCCCTGAAGGAGCCAAAAGGGGGTTACCCTTTCGCAGCGCAAGGGGGTTACCCTTGGGGCGGGGCGAGTTGAAGGTCAGTTGGGGACGAGACCCGCAACTACCTGTGTGGAGGAGTCCGGGCGGGAGGCCTGCTGTGGCGCGTGAGGGTGACTTACACATAGACCTCCCTGAAGGAGCCAAAAGGGGGTTACCCTTCCGCAGCGCAAGGGGGTTACCCTTGGGGCGGGGCGAGTTGAAGGTCAGTTGGGGATGAGACCCGCAACTACCTGTGTGGAGGAGTCCGGGCGGAAGGTCTGCTGTGGCGCGTGAGGGCGACTTACACATAGACCGTCCTGAAGGAGCCAAAAGGGGGTTACCCTTCCGCAACGCAAAGGGGTTACCCTTGGGGCGGGACGAGTTGAATGTCAGTTGGGGACGAGACCTGCAACTACCTGTGTGGAGGAGTCCGGGCGGGAGGCCTGCTGTGGAGTGTGAGGGTGACTTACACGTAATACGGGCGTAAGTCATCCGCATGAAAGTTGCGGGGAAGAAGACGACCATCATGGTCTTGTAGTTCATAGACTCCTGGGCGGACTTGTTTATGAACAATATAGGGTCCGTCCCAGTTGGGTCGCAAGACACCCTGTTTGGGGTCGCGAGAGGTGAGGGTCGATTTGAGCAAGGCTAGGCCCTCTTGTTGTAGTGCCTTGTGCTTTACCGTGGCATTATGATGAAGACTGAGCCTCTGTTTGAGGGCAAACATACGAAGGCGAGCGCCCTCGCGCAATTCCTCGATTAAGTCGAGTTTGGCGCGAAGCCCTTGAGCATTGGCCTCGTCAGTGAAGTTGATCATGCGGATCGTGGGGAGATCTGCCTCAATAGGCAGAAGCGCGTCGGCGCCATATACCAGAGAGAAAGGCGTTTCGCCTGTTGGGGTGCGTGTTGTGGTGCGATAGTCCCACAAGACACTTGGGAGTTCATCTACCCAGCGGCCTTTGGCCCCCTCAAGGCGCTTCTTGAGGCCCTCCTTGAGGGTGCGGTTGGTGACCTAAACCTGCCCATTAGACTGGGGGTTTGCCACTGGGGCAAAAAGCATGCGGACATTGTTGTCCTGGGCCCATTGTTGGACGCCGTGGATCGGTAAACCGAGTGCCATTATCTGTAATAATAGCACGAGGGCTGCCGTACCGACAGACCAGATTTTTCCACAGGAACTTGATGATCTTGGCGGAAGTGATGGAGACCAGGGGTTCTACTTCGACCCATTTAGAGAAATAATCAACTGCAACCACACAGAAGCGGTACTGACCTGGAGCGGTCAGCATTGGACCAATGAGGTCAAGGCCCCACAGGGCAAAGGGCACTGGGTTTGTCAGTGCTGGAGATTCCGTAGATGGCAGTCGCTGGATGCGAGAATTGATCTGGCACTGGTGGCATGTTTTGACCAGAGCAACGGCGTCCTTTTTCAAGGTAGGCCAGTAGTACCCTTGACGAAGGGCTTTGTGGGCAAGTGCCTCCGCAGCAATGTGTGCGCCACAGTTGCCTTGGTGGAGAGTATCCAAGACAGAGTGTCCCTCAAGGGTGCTGAGGCAGCGTTGGAGGGGTGCCGCAAACCCGCGATGCCATAATTGGTCATCAATGAGAACAAAACGGATGGCCCGTTTGCGAGCCTGGGAGTCCGTGGCGCTGGCTTTTAGCTCAGCAATAATAGTGTCCCTCCAGTCTGCGACCGGATCCTGCGTTGTCAGTGAGGCAATATCGACGGCCTCCGCAATAGAAGGGCTGGCCAGGGTGGCCATGGTAGAGGGAGTCTTTCCCTTAGATAGCATGTCTGCTGTGGTGTTCTCAGAACGAGGAACATGGATAAAGATAGCCTCCTCAAAGTTGGTCCGCAAGGCGTTCACCAATTTGAGGTATTTGATCAAGGTGGCGTCCTTGCATTCAGCGCACCCTTGGACCTGGTGAATCACCAGTTGGGAGTCGCTGTGGACATGAAGGCGGCGAATGCCTGCCCTTATGGCGAGTTTGAGCCCCGCGATGAGGGCCTCATATTCTGCAACATTATTAGTTACTTGGAATTGGAAAGAGACGCGAAGAGATACTTCCATACCTAGAGGTCCGCGCAGATATACTCCCCCTGCGGGGGATCCGAGTTTGGATGAGCCATCCACGAACATGTCCCACTCTGGGGGAATGGGTTGTGGTGCGGGGCCCTGCTCAGGGGCCGGGATGATGTCAACATCCGAGAATTCCGCGATGAAGTCGGCAAGAGCCTGGCCTTTGATTGCCTTTCTAGGCTCATAGTTGATGTTAAAGCCACCGAGCTCTATACACCATTTGGCAAGGCGCCCTGAGTGTTCGGGCCGCCTCGAATATCCTGAATTGGCAAGTCCGCTCGGACTATGATTGTGTGCCCTTGGAAGTAGGGCTTGAGCTTCCTTGCTGCATACACAAGAGATAAGATAGCTTTTTGGAGAGGAGGATACCTTGTTTCGTATCCCGGAGAGTGTGACTGGTGTAGTAGACTGGCCATTGTTTGGCAGCCTCTTCCTTGATAAGGACAGAGGCGACGCTCCTGTCAGAGGTGGCGAGGTAGAGGACCAGGTCATCGCCTGGTCTAGGGCACTTGAGTGCAGGCAACTCTTGTAAGTGTTGCTTGATTGAATCGTATGCCTCCTGGCATTCTTCTGTCCACTTGCAAGCTTTTTTCTTGCGAATTTGATTGAAGAAAGGTCTGCAGCGATCGCTGAGTTTAGAGACGAATCGCCCCAAGGCAACTAGCTTTCCTGCTAGTTGCTGAACGTCTTTGAGCCCCCTAGGGGTGCGCAAAGTGGTGATAGCTTCAATCTTTTTGGGATTCGCATGAATCCCTCCTTTGGAGATCTGGTAACCTGCAAACTTGCCTCGCCCACGCCAAAGATACACTTCTTTGGGTTCAACCGCATATTGTATTTGCGGAAGTTGGCGAACGTTTCCTCTAAGTCCGCGAGGTGTGTGGAGGTGGCCTTGCTTTTGACCACAATGTCATCGACATAAGCCTCAAGATTTCGGCCGATTTGGCCTGCGAAGACTTGATTCACAAGCCTTTGGAAAGTAGCCCCTGCATTTTTCAAGCCGAAGGGCATTCTGATATAATGGTAGACGGCTTCGCCGGTAGTGAAGGCGGTTTTTACCGCATCCTCTGGGTCCATAAAAACTTGATGGTATCCGCTGTATGCGTCGAGGAAGGAGAAGACAGAGTGATGAACGGTTGAGTCAACCAGTTGATCGATAGAAGGCAGGGGATAGGGATCCCTTGGGCAGGCCCTGTTAACCCCTTTGTAGTCTACGCAAAGTCGCCACTGACCACCCTCTTTATCGGCGAGGACTATATTTGCGACCCACTCAGAATAGTGAACCTCCTTGATTATATTTGCCTTAAGCAATTTCTGCACCTCTGTGCGTACAAAGTCTTTACGGTCAGGGGCCATGCCCCTTGTTTTTTGTCTAACCGGGCTAAAGCCGGGGAGTACACTCAACTCGTGAGAAATGATAGCAGGATCCACACCTGGTAAGTCCTCAGGGGTCCATGCGAAGACATCGCCGTTGGCGTGGAGGAGATGGATGAGTGCTTGCTGATCCTTTTCTTCAAGGTCTTTTCCCACTCGGAATTTCTTGCCAGGGGAGATTTCAACCTCCTCAAAGGCCCCAGACAAGTCAGGAGCGACTTCGCCCTCGGGTCCAGTCTCTTCCATGGGTGCCTTTCTTTTAGGCTCAGATGGCTTGGGGAGCGGGGGAGGTCTCGCTAGGGTAGAGACATAATTGCCCCTAGCCACAATTTGATTGACAAAGATATAGGCATCTCCTGCAGCAGTGTGGAAAACCAAAGTCAGAGCCCGCACATCACAACGGACGTGGAACTCAGTATGAGTGTGGCGCCCAATGATGGCGTTGTATGGTGTAGGGAGGTCGAGGACGATAAAGTCCACAAAGCTGGAGTGGCACACTTGTTTCTTTTCTTTGGTGGTCCCCATCATCATGTAGGGGAGCGTGATTGACCCTAAGGTTGGGATTTCATCCCGCCCTACTCCAAAGGTAGCCCCCTTGGCAGGTTGAATTTGTGACAAAGGCACCTTGGCCTCAACCAGAGTGTGCACGTAGATCACGTTGGCATTTGCCCCAGTGTCCATGTAGACTTTGTCAATGTCCCATCCTGCGATGCGGGCAGTGATAACCAAGGGGTCCGCGTGTGGTACTGCCACCGAAGTGCCATCGCGGCGATGCAGTAAGTGAGTAGAAGAGTGATTGACCTGGTAGATCTGTCTCATATGACGGCGTCTTGCCGATGCGCCTTCACATTGTGTGATTACGCTGATGTGCCCCCTTGGTGGGGGAATTTCGACCAGACCTTCTCGATCTGGGTTCTGTTGGGAGCGACCCCGCCTGCGGTCCCCCTGACGACGGTCCTCCTGGTGATTTTCCCGCCTGCGATCCCCATCGTCGTGGTGTAAAAACTCCCTGAGTTTTCCTTGAGCAAGCATTTCCCCAATCATGCGTTTAAGCTCAAAACAGTCCTCAGTGTCGTGTCCCTTGTCACGATGGTAACGACAGTACTTGGTACTAGACCTGACGATTTCCTGGGAGAGGGGGCGGGGCCACTTGGGAACCTCCCTTTTTTGTTCCAGGGCATGGAGGATGTTGGTGCGAGACTCCCTTAGTGGGGGAAGAGTGAAATACGCCCCCTCCCTGTTGGACGGCGTAGGGTACTGCCTCTGGGACCTGGAGTCCGCTCGCGAGGGCTGTCCCTTTGCATCTGTCGTGGCGGCCCTGGCGAGCGGTCGAGTGACCTCTTCCGTGTTCATAAACCGTGAGGCGGTGCTCAAGAACTGCTCCATGTTGGTGGGGGGTTGGTGTGCACGTCCACAAAGAAAAGGGATTCCCAGCGGAGGCCCTGGATGGCCGCGAGCAGGCAAGCTTCCTCCCCCAGATTGGGGACCTGGATAGACTCTGCCTGGAAACGCTGAATATACTCCTTGAGGGGTTCATCCTTCTTCTGCCGTATCTTAAGGAGATGTCCCGCCGTTTTAGGGGGTGGTTTTGACACCACAAAGTGGTTGGAGAAATTGCGGGAGAGTTCCTCAAAGGAATCAAACCGCTTATCGCGGAGAGTGGTATACCAGTTTGCTGCGGCTCCAGTGAGCGTGGAGCTGAAGGCCCTACAGAGCGTGTTATCATCCGCCCTTGCGATTGCCATCGCAGAAACGTAACGCTGTAGGTGAATATCCGGGTCTGAGAGATCGTCATAGGCGTCCAGCTTAGGCTGGCGAAACTGATCGGGAAGAGGGGTTTCCAAAACCCGTTGAGTAAAAGGCTGGGTCCAGAGGTGGTCCAAACCCATCCTGGAAATATTATGAACACTGGCCCTTTCGTCCCTTTTTTCCACTTCCTCTAACCGTCTAGTAAGTGCGATAAGTAACGACGAAGAAGGGTCAGGGTTACTTACTTGTTGAGGTGGAGTAGCTGGGCGTTCGGGCTGATTAGTCCGTAGCGTTCCAACGCTATCCAGAACGCCCCGAAGAGTGGTGGCGAGTGTTTCACGCAAGTTGAAAGCAACCGCGTCAGTGATTGTTAGTAGAACGGCCGGATCAAGGCTCGTTGGTGGAGTGTTTGGTGGTGGAGTGTTGCGTCCCCGAGTTACGTTATGATTAACTTCGGAGGAGCTTTCCTCCGTCGAGTGAACAGAGAGTTCTCCCCGTTGTGGGGGAACGTTACTTGGAGATGGTTCCGATCGTGGATCGTTATCCATGTTCGTCGCGGGAGGATTCCTCCGTCCCTGACGGTTGTGCCTACTCGCTCTCCGGGTAGTTGGCATGGCTTACTACTTGTGGTTTGTAATATGGGTTTACGAGAAGAACTTTTTTGTTTCTTTCGTTCCCACAGATGGCGCCAAACTGATAGTCTCGTTCCTAAGGAAGGCCCGGACTCTCAGTTGATGTGGTGGAGAAGATGATGTTCTTGAGACTCCAAGCTTGCTGTTCAGAGTAATCTGTAAAAGATAAGAAGAATACTCAGAAGTAGCAAGAGAGGAGTGGGGGGCGTGTAGTAGCTTACCCAGTTTAGGGTGGACATCCCCCTATTTATAAGGAGATGCCAGGAGAAGAGCCTCCCCCAGTTGAAGCCTTGGACAGGCTGTGAGACAGGACTGACAAGTCTGTCAGATGTAAGGAGATAAGTCTGTGTCAGACTGATTGGAGATAAGGCGGCTGTGATGATGAAGATCTCAGCAAACCGCCTTAGAAGATTCACTTGCAAGGGAATGTTTGGCGTACAAATCTGGTGAAGATTACTCATGCTCGTGCTGGCCTCCTCATTGGCTGATTGATGTCAGATGACCAAGTGGTCTATTTCCAGGTGGAGCAAGTGGCAGGTGAAGGCCTGCAAGGGGGCGAAGGCCCATATAGAATACAACCAATTAAGGAGTGAGGGTCGCACGAACCTGAGTATAGGGGCCTTATCTGGGCGAGGCCAGTATAGGCAAGAGAGTCCTCGCGAAGGCGAGCTGAGACTGCGGGAGTAAGACCCTCGAAGGCGAGTGAGATCGCAAGGGCGAGTCCTGAGACCGTGGGGGTGGCCCGCGAAGGCCTAAGAGACGCAAAGGTGAGTGTGAGACATCGCCCAGGCGAGACTTGAGGCCCTCGAGGGCAAGACCCCACGAAGACGGCACTGGAGACCACAAGGTTGAGACCTTGCGAAGGCGATACTGGAGACCATAAGGGTGAGACCTTTTCAAAGGCCTTGTATGATTCTGATGCGACGCGAGGGCGCGTTTGCTTGGGTAGTGTACCACAGTTCGCTAGCCATAGCGTCCAGCAATGGGCTGAAGTGGACAAGGGAAGAGGCGGCTGAAATGGGAAGAGATAAGGACACTTGTCCCATTTATGAAAGAGATGGAAAAGAAAGAAAAAGAAAAGAAAGAAAAAGAAAGTATATTATAAGGAAAAATAATGGCAAAAGCCATAATATCTTCTTCTTCTTCCTTCTCCTTCTCTACCGCGACTCTTCAGCCATGAAAACGCATCTTGAGCTCCCAAAAGTGATCTTCTTCGATTCTTGAAGAACCTTCGAGGTAAGCATGTCAAAACGATCCTTGTGTTGCATAGGTAAATAATCTGAGGTCGGTTTGTGAAGTTGCAGCCCGGTTTGTAAACCGTGAGCTGCTGAAGTTTGGAAGTGATTATGGAATCACAAGGTTTGTTTGATTTATTGGTTTCTAAACGTTCCCGGCACCTTCTTGTGCATGTTTGATAACAGGAGCGTAGGAAGAAACGCGCCTGAGGTGGTGCCGAAGTGCATCTGAAAAATTTGGTGTAAAAATCCAATGGTGGATTCAGCGAAAGGTAAGGATATATTTGTGATCAGAGCGAAGTTCTGATTCTGATGGTGTAATTGGTTTTGTTAGAACGGGCTCAGGGTGAAAGCCGTTTTTTCCGGCCCGAGCGTCAGTTTTGGCGCCATTGATATTGGCTGATTCTGGGAATTCTGAACATATATTCTGTATTTGTGGGTCATTTGTGAAACAGGGGGTAGGCCGAAACGCAGCTGAAACTCTGCCGAAACTTGTACCGGGACAGCTGAACGAGAATTTTGATTCGGACTTGTGTGAACAATTTGGGAAGAAGGTATGTTTTGAATGCTTGGTTGTGTTTATGGATGTATAAATAACAATGTTCTAGCTCGGTTTGAGAAACCGAGCTTTCTGTGGATTTTTGCGGGAAAGTGCGGGATTGTGCGGGGTGCGAAGTCCTTCCAGGCAAGACAGCAGCGCGCGCTCTCCCCCCAACAACAGGGAGGACTTATTGTTTAGAAGAAAGACGGGGTCCCAAGCCCCTTCCAAGGGCATGCCTTCCTCCTTATAAACCTTCGCCCTGAGGTCCTCCCGCAAGGCTTTCAGCGCAGCGGGATCTTCAGAGCACTTGGGGTCCTTCTGGGCAGAGACGCGTTTCCCCTTAAGGAAATGCGACCAAACCCCGGTCTCCTCCAGCACAGTCGCCGCCGTTGCGCCCAAGTCCACCACGCTTTGGCGAATGCTACATGGCGAGCTAGAAGACTCCGCCCCTACACCAAACGACTTGTAAGCACAACGAAGAAAGCTGGGAACACATGCAAACAAAGAAAGGAACTCACCTGGCGAAGGGCCCTGATCTAGAGCAAGGGTGGCCTCGCCAGTAGGTGGCTTGCATTGCGGCTTCACACAGGCGCCACTCCCGGACAGTTCACAGGGAGTGCGGACTACGTCCCAAGCGCTCTTCTTCTCAGGGACTTCCTTCGCCACCAGGGCGTCGTTAGCAGCACCGCTTGGAACGCTTGGGGGTACCCACTCTGGAGCCCCTTCCCCTTGGGAAGCCTGGCTGCTTGTTGGGGGAGCATCCCCAGCATCGCCCATTATTTTTGGCTGAGTGTCACTTGGCGCGGGCGCGCTACTCCCCGCGGGGGCTGCTAGCACCTCGCCCCCAATAGAACTGCTAGCTTTCACCGCAGACTTGGACTTCCTTCTCATGGCTAGCAAGAGATCACCGGCCGAAGTTCTCTTCTTTAGAGGGGGACCCCCACAGTCCTGTCACTGTACGCCACCCGAGCCCGGTTGCGGAGGCGGGGGCGCCGGGACGTCGGAAGCGGAAGCCGGAATGAATACAGAATGGCAGGTCCATCGAGACCTGCCGCGCGTAGCGGACCCGAAAAGTGACGATCGTGGAAGCAACCTGAAAAATTTCATACATGTACTAAAATAAAATCCACGGTGAGTCTCGCCCCTCGGGAACGGACGAGCACATCACCATCACCATACAAACAGTTCATGCATTAACAATAAAGTAAGCCCCGCCCTCCGTGGACGAGTGCTTACGCACAAAACATAGATACACACAGAGTTTCCCGAACCTAGGGTATCTAGCAAGCGCCAAGCGCTCAAAACATGCAACAGAACATATATACATATATACAATCATCGCAACAATCCAGAAAAAATATGCACATGCAGCTACAGAGCCAACCCTAGGCCTAAACGTCAAAATACCTCGCGCGGGATTCAGACCAAGTAGACAAAATCCCGGCCCGCAAGGTGCAGCTGCTGCTCAACACAACCAAGGCAGAAGCCTCACGGAAACCTACTCCGTTGGCTGCTTACCAGGTCTACCTGAAACCCAAAAACAAAACCCAAAAAGGGTGAGTCCTAGAAAGGACACGTAAGGAATTTGGGGTAAGATAAGCATATGTAACCCTGCAAAACAGAAAGATAGCAATATACAGAATATACGCAACAGAGTACAGAATATCGTACATGGAAAGAAAACATATCAGAATCCCGAAGGATGTGCGATTCTAAATCGCCATAAACCCTTATAACGAATCGGAACGACAGCCTCCCTTTAAGGGAGTCAGAAGCCGAAGCTATTACAGAAGCATGGTGCACCAAATGGGTAGCGAACCCACAACCTGTCGTAGGGTTAATGCATGCAGTATGCCATAAGACATACACATACAGATTACGAATATGCCTTAAGGCATATAATCGCGAAATACTTGCAGTAATGTAAAGTGGAACAAAACATATACCTATCTTACCGAAATAACAACCAAACCCTTACCTCACAAATCCAGAGTAGTTGACCGATTTTGAAAGACTTTCACACCGCGACCCGAAACCCGAAAACCTCTCTTTTTCTAACTTCCGAACCTCAGAATCTGTCAATTCAAGCTGAATTAGCAACCTACTAACCACACTACCAAACTACACCCCCGACCCAAAACCGAAAATCCGGCAGAATTTCAGTAAAATTCCAAATTTCCGCAGAAACATCAGAATTCAGAACCAACTTAGACAATGCAAGATTATACATTGACAAACTCAATCCAACCTTTAAACCCTTCATCCCCGACATTTTTCCAACAAACCCGCATTGTCACCCCACCCCTGCCCACAAACCCCACACTCGCGGAAGCGCACGGAGAACAGACCAAACCGGGGAAAGGGGAAAGGTGGGGGCGACGGTTCACTCACAACCTTATCACATAACAACCCCAACAACAGGGCAACCGCCCCTTGGGATCACCCAAAAATTTCCTTAAACCATAGCACTAATGCTCAACTAAGTCCCAAGATGTTTACCTATGCGAATGGGGTTGTTTTTCTCATAAAATTACTAAATTTGGCACTTCGGGTCATTTTGGGACAAAATATAACAAAAGGAGAAGTTAGAGGATCAAAAGGGCAAAATTTCATATTTAGGTGATCACCGGGTGGTCAACTAAAAAAACAGCCGGTCAACAAATTCAAAGTGTTGGAGTTGGTGATCACCTGGTGATCACCTAAAAACCAGCAAACCAACAATTCAAAGTGTTGGAGTTGGTGATCACCTGGTGATCACCTAAAAAAACAGCAAACCAACAATTCAAAGTGTTTGAGTTGGTGATCACCTGTTGATCACCTAAAAAAAAGCTAACCTACAATTCTAAGGGTTGGAGTTGGTGATCACCCACCTAAAAACAACAAACCAACAATTCAAAGTGATCACCTAAAAAAAATCAAACCAACAATTCAAAGTGTTGGAGTTGGTGACCACACCTAAAAACAGTGATCACCTAAAAACCAGCAAACCAACACTTCAAAGTGTTGGAGTTGGTGATCACCAGTGATCACCTAAAAATCAACAAACCAACACTTCAAAGTGTTGGAGTTGGTGATCGCGATCACCCGACCTTCCAACCGAACCCAAATCCTGAAATTTCAACGCGACAACCAACGGTTCCGAACCTGAACTCAAACACTTATGCAAACCAAACCATTTACACAACCAAACCTTACAGACGAAACATGCATGTTATGACAATATACAGAGCCAAAACCAAGTTCGGAATACAAAAGAAACCAACCAGTCGGCGGTCTCGCGGAATCCAACCGCGCTAAGGTGAAACTGCTGCTGCTGCTCCTCTAGTCCAAAACTTTTCAAACAAGCAACCTCGCCTCTACTCGGCGACTTGCTTTTCCTTTCCTTTTCCTGAAACGGTAAATATAAGGGTAAGTTCTCGAAAGAACTTAGTAAGGGAGCAGGTATAAACATTGTGCAGTTACTATAACAGTCGATACACTGAACCTGCAATCAGAAACATAACAAATACGATATACACAAAGCATTTCACCAATCAATCTTATGCTCAATCAATGCAATCGGTCAGTCACAATCACGGTCAATTCACAATCGAAACGGTTAAGCACAGTGTTATGGACCATGGCGAGATCTTCCCCGGTCCAACCGGCATTGCCATGCGTCTCATAAACAATAATAGGTCAATCACAAACACAATCAATACTCAATCGAAGCGGTAAATGCAACACACCAAACATAAGCAATGCAATCGGTCAATCACAAAAACAATCAATACTCAATCGAAACGGTAAAGCAATCAAAACGGTAAAGCACATTGTTATGGACCATGGCGAGATCTGCCCCGGTCTAACCGGCAATGGCCATGCGTCTCATAACTCACAATCGGTCGGTAGAGCATGGTACCAGCTCGGGGGAGCGACCCCCATCGGTCAATCAATACGAATCATCGATAACCATCGTAGGTATATCGGAATCCCGGTAATTTCATCGATAACCATCGTAGGTATATCGGAATCCCAATCGGTTCCTGCACAACAATGCCTATACCAGGAACTAGGTCGGCATCATCGGGGCACTCCCCTCTTCCAAACCTAGCCTCAGTCTATATCCGAGTATGCTTACTACGCAAGGCTATACTCCTAAACTCACACTGAACCCTTACCTCCGAATGTAGTCCAAAATCCGAATTCTCGATCGACGGTCCCGGTAGAAATTTTGGCAGAGTTTCTGCCCAATTTCTAAGCAACTCCCTGTTCACAATCAATCACAGATACACAATTTCAATTCAGAATCCACGGAATCATTCATTATCAAAGGCGCCAAAATCGAGGCTCGGCCGGGAAAAACGGCTTTCACACCGAGCCCCTTCTAACAGAACCAAATACACTATCGGAATCAGAATTCTATTCTGAACACAGAAACATCCTTACCTTTCGCTAAATCCTCCATCGAAAATTCCACCCAAATTTTCAGACGCGAATCGGCACAACCTCGGATGCGTTTCTTCCTACGTTCCTGTTATCAAACATGCACCAGGAAGTGCCGAGAACACTTAGGAACCGAAAAATCAAACAAAGGAGCATATGACACTATTCACTCCAAAATTCAAATGCTCCTAACTTGCAAAATACACTGATTCTTCCAAAACAGACTTCAGATTATCGATCTATACAACCCAATGAACGATTTAAGTGGTTTACCTCGAACTTTGGTCGCGAATTGACGGAAAACAGTTGTGAGCTCAAGCTCTCCAATAATGGCGGATGCAAGAGAAGTGAGGGAGAGAGAGATACGCAAGTGGAGAAGAAGTTGAAAATGTTGACCACTTAAAATCCTTTTCCCATATATATATGTATTATTCTCATAAATACATATATTTTCTTCCAAAATCATTTCTTTTCTTTTCCTTCTTCACTCACAAGTGGACACATGTCCAATCTCCTCCCTCTCTCATCCGCCCCATCCCTCATTTCCTACCAAAATACCAATTTCCATTTCTTTACTTATTCACATTTATGTAATATTACATAAATACACAAACAATTCTCCAAAAATCCCTTCCTTTTTATTTCTCCTTCAACCAAGAAGGGACACATGTCCCTTCTCCCATCTCTCCCATCCGCCCAACATCTCCTTTTCTTCCAAAAATTACCAATTTTCCAATAACTCACACACAAACAAAGCGCATTTTCGCTCGGCCGAAAATGCAATTTTTACAAAACTTACTCCAATCGAGCGAAACTTTAACCAATTACTCGAGACATCTTAAAACCCATAAAACACATTTTTCTTATCCATTTTTAAGTCCCGAGTCACTCGGAATTGCAACTCCCGGGAATTACGCGCACCCGCGTAACAAATTCTAAATTCGTCCCGGGTTGCCCCAAAAAATCACCAAATCAAATCCACAATTACCAAAGATGCAGTACGAGTCCCAAAACATAAATTATCGAAAATCCGATAATTAAACTTAAATACGTAATTAGCTTAATTACGTACCGGGTGTTGGTAACAATTCTCCCCCCCTTAAGACCCTTGGTCCTCCAAGGCAGTCTTAAGGCGTTCGTACTCTTGGGGTACCGATCCTGTATAACCTGTTCGACCTCCCACGTTACCTCTCGGTCGGTATGGTGAGACCATTGTACTCTGATCATCGGTATTAGCTTACTACGAAGCTTCCGCACATCGTGCCCTAAAATGGCCACTGGCACCTCTCTGTATGAAAGATCCTGTTCTATCTGTATATCTCACGCGGTAACTGTCTGACTCGGATCCAGGATACACTTCTTCAATGACGCATCTACACTCTGAGCGTCTCGTTCCTTGTCCAGCCATTCTGACTGGATTGTTACAGTAAACAGTTGCTCCCGTTCTCGACGCTCCCGCAAACTCCACAAACAAACTAGGTCATTCTTTTCATCATCACCATCCCGATCTCCACCTTTCACCAAGCCGGTGTACTTCCGACTCAGTGCGTCAGCTACCAAATTCCCCTTACCAGCGGTATATTCAATACTACAATCGTAGTCCTTTATATACTCAAGCCACCTCCGTTGTCTCGTATTCAAATCCTTCTGGGTAAACAAATATTTCAAACTATTATGATCCGTAAAGATTTGAAATTTCCTACACAGCAAATAGTGTCGCCATTGCTTGAGTGCATAAATAACCGCTGCCAATTCCAAATCGTGAGTCGGGTAGTTTCGCTCACGCGGTCGAAGTTGCCTTGACCCATAAGCTATCACGTTCCGATCTTGCATCAGTACACAACCCAAACCCGACCTGGAAGCGTCCGTGTAAATCGCAAAAGCTGCACTCAGATCTGGCAATATCAGAATAGGTGCATGAGTCAGCCTGTCCTTTAGTTCCTGAAAGCTGCGCTCACACGCCTCAGACCATACAAATGCTCGCCCCTTCTGCGTAAGCTGAGTAAGGGGTAAGGCCAAAGTCGAACATCCAGATAAAAACCTCCGATAATAACCTGCCAGTCCGAGGAAACTCCTGATCTCTCGTACTGTAGTCGGTTGCTCCCAGTCCATTACTGCCTTAATCTTTTCAGGATCTACCGATAAACCATTCTCTCCAATAACGTGCCCCAAAAAGGACACTTCCCTAATCCAAAACTGACACTTGGAGAGTTTGGTATACAGTTGATGATCACCCAGAGTCTTCAGTACAATTCGCAAGTGATCCTGATGTTCACCTTCATTCTTGGAGTAAACCAAGATATCATCAATGAAAACCACAACAAACCGACCAAGGTATGGACGGAACACTCGGTTCATCATATCCATAAACGCTGCAGGCGCATTCGTCAAACCAAATGGCATGACGGTATACTCATAATGCCCATACCGGGTTCGGAAAGCTGTTTTGGGGATATCCTCTTCTTTCACTCGAAGCTGGAAATACCCCGATCTCAAATCAATCTTCGAAAATACCTTTGCCCCCTTCAGCTGATCAAACAAATCATCAATCCGTGGAAGGGGGTATTTATTCTTCACAGTTACCGCATTTAGTTTGCGATAGTCGATACACAGTCGTAACGTTCCATCCTTCTTTTTCACAAACAACACCGGAGCATCCCACGGGGACGTGCTCGGCCCATTGAATCCTTTAGCAAGCAATTCATCCAGCTGCTTCTTAAGCTCATTCATTTCAGGGATAGCCATTCGGTAAGGGAGAGCAGATATGGGTGCGATCCCGGATGATGAATAATCTCGAAAACAATTTCTCGTTCATGAGGCATTCCCTTTAAATGTTCGGGAAATAGCTTATGAAACTCTCTTACTACCGATATCCGATCTATCTAATCCCTTATCTCTGAAGAGTTCAATCCACAGTAATCATTCTCATCAATCACTTCAAACTCATCTAGAATTTGCAATTCTAGATTCCTCATTTCCGATCCCTGCTCAGAAGAAGCGGAGGACAGTAGTACCTTCACGATAGCTAGTGTCACCTCCCGCTTCCCACAATCAATCTGTACTCCGTTCTTAGCCAACCAGTCCATTCCCAAAACCACATCATAACCCGAAATATCCGGAACCAATAAATCACTCAGAATTTGATGTTTTCCCAAATCAATCACACAATCTCGAACCATATCATTAGAGAGCAACCACTGGCTCCCTACAGTCTTAACTAAAGCCACGCGTGGCATGGAACTCACAGATAAATGCTTTGAGCCATAACAAATTTCGAGCCACTATAGACACAGAAGCACCAGTATCGTACAATACAGTAGCAGGAATGTTATTTAACAGTATGGTACCTTTAAGGGCACCCTGTCGTGCCGTCTCTCCTTCCTTTTGCTGAGTTGCCTCCCCGCGTTCAATCTGAAATATTCTTCCCATTCTCGGTTGCGGTGGCGGAGGAGGTGCTTGCGGTCGCGGACATTGCTGCACTGGCACCACCTCGTGGTGCCCCGGTCAAACAGCGGTACCCCAAATGGAGGCCTCGAACCAAGGCCGACCTCCCTTCTCAGTGCAGCCTGAGGACAATCCCGTATCCAGTGGTCCGATGAACCACATCCCAAACATTGACCTGTCTCCCGATGGCATGCTCTGCCAGGGTGAGAACGTTGCCAGGTCAAACAAACAGTAGTGGAGGGTGAAGCTACCCTGTTCCCTCTAGCGCTCGGGTTAGGCTGGGGTGCCTCCCGGCGTTTTGAGAGAAGCCACGGAAACCAACACCCCTTCCACGTCCAACGGTCTGCTGAGGTATGAGTCTACTCTCAAAATCCTCTTGCTCAATCAATTGAGCCTTCTGTGTTGCTTCCTGATAATATTTGATATCCAACGGTCGAAGTGCCAATCGAATATCAGGTCGCAACCCTCTCGATAAACCTCTTTACCTTTTGCTCTTCTATCCCATGATACTTGTGGGGCGTGGCGAACCAATCGGTCAAATTCGTGCTCGTAGTCCAGACGCTCATAATACCTCGAGTCAAATTATCAAAGCGTACTGCCTGTCGCAAGTCCTAGACAAAGATCACTCACATAATGATCGTGGAACAAGCGAGTAAACTCATTCCACGTCATAACAGTATCAGGCTCTCCCCGTGCGAACTGCTCCGCTCGGTGCCTGTTTCTCACACTTTCCCACCATATCGAAGCTCGTTCATCCAAGGTTATACGTTGCCAAAGATACCATTGTGGTAGGTGAGAATTCCAATCTTTCAAACATGGAATCGATCCGTCGAAACCAGACTTCCGCCGCCTCAAGTCCACCCTTTCCGTTGAAACGGGGTGGGTTCGAGCGTTGGAATCGCTCGAGCATCCTACTAGGGCGCTCATTCTCTTCCCGTTGCCTCTTGGGTCGATGTGACCCTTCGGCTTCCTCAGATTGTCGGCGGCGGCGTCGACCTAACACTTCCCCGAGGCGGGCCATTATCGTTATGACTCCGTCTTGCGGTGAATCAATCCTTCGTTGCACCCTCCGACCTCTAGGGTGTCGTCGCTCTTCATCGGTACTAGCCTCCTCCTCCGATGAGGATGGGCTGTTATCGATCACAAAATGGGGTCTATGACGCCCGATCCACTTCCACTTACACCTTGAAGTGGTTCTTTGCCGCACGATCCTTGAGTCTGCCGGTTCCGATAATATCGGTGCCAAACTATCTCGGATCTGTTCTAAGACCCGCACTATTAGAGACCATGGCGAGATGTTATGGCCGCCCGGAGGGAGGCTATTCGAGCCGGTTGGCCGCCGGGAACGGCTACTACTCGGTCGATTGCTTCCAGATTCGAACCGGAGTTCGGATGGACCCGATATTTGATTTTGGTGTCCTGGTGGTGTACCGGACATTTCCGCGGAAAATATTTCTCGGGGCCGGGGGGTTGCCGTCGGACGATTTTCGGGGATTCTGGGCGGAGAAACGACTCTCGGGAGCGACCCGGGACTCAGATTTGCAGTTTGAAGGTAGTTCTGGAATTAGGGAAATATCTTACATTTTTCTGTGAAGAAAAATGTTCTGGGCCGGGAATTTCAGTTTTGGGCAGTTTTTTGGGCTCGGGACGAGCCAGACCGTGACACGTGGCGAGTGGTGGTTGGTGGTAAGCCTTTTGATTTGGTCTTTTATGCTTGAAGTGTTTAATGATGGTGTTGTGACATCATGATGTCATAAAAGAAGTCATGTGCTTGGCACATGACTTAATATTACTTAAGGGTAATATTTAGAAAAGAAATGAAAACATTTCATAATTCTTCTCCTTCTTCCTGCTTGGCCGACGCATCACTCCCTCTCTAGCCACCATTGTTGCTTTCTTTCAAGCTTCAAATCCATGGTCTAAGTTGCTCCTTTGCCCGAGAGTTCATCTGGAAAGTTGATCAGTAACTCGAGTACTACGTCTGTCTGAGGTATGGTTCGATTCTGTTGAGTATTTGGCAATATTGGAAAGTTGATGTTCTTGGCTTAGATCTGAGTTTTGATGGAATTGAACCGTTGGATCGTTGTGTGGTTCATATATGTTGATGTTGGGTAGGTAAGGATAACGTTGGATCGTCGGAAACACAACCCGGGTGAGAACTCACCTTTTGGCCGAATTTTTGACCGATTATGTTGGGAATTTCTGTTGAATTTGATGTGTTACGTGGATTGATTTGGGATTATTGAAGTGAATTCTTGCATGTTACGAATCGGTTACGAATTACGATGTTTCTGCGGAAATGCGGAATTTTACCAAAGTGCGGATTTTCGATTTTGGGTCGGGGTGTAATTTGGTAGTGTGGTTGGTAAAATTGCTAATTCAGCTTGAATTGACAGATTCTGAGGTCCAGAAGGTTGAAAAAGAAAGGTTTCCGGGTTTCGGGTCGCGGGTTGGAAATTGTCCAGAATCGGTCAACTACTCTGGAATTGTGCGGTAAGGGTTTGGTTCTGCAATTTTTGGTAAGATAGGTGTATGTTTAGTTTCACTTTCTGTTCTGCAAGTATTTCGGTATTATATGCCTAGGGCATATTCTGTAGTCTGTAGGTGTATGTGTTGTTGCACTTCTGTTTTGCAGGTATTTCGGAAATCTGTGCTTTAAGGTACGTTCTGTAATTTGTAGGAGTATGCCTTATGGCATACTGCATGCATTAACCCTACGGCAGTTGTGGGTTCGCTACCCAGTGGTGCACCATGCTTCGTAATAGCTTGGCTTGACTCCCTTAGAGGAGGGCTGTCGTTCGATTTGTTATAAGGGTTTATGGCGATTTAGTATCGCACATCCTTCGAGATTCCGATCTGTTTTATTACATGCACGATATTACGTATTACATTGCATATATTCGTATATTGCTATCTTTCTGTTTTGCGGGGTTACATATGCTTATCTTACCCCAAATCCCTTACGGGTCCTTTTAGGACTCACCCTTTTGGGTTCTATTTTTGGATTTCGTAGACTTGTAAGCGACCAGTGGAGTAGGTTTCCGTGAGGCTTCGCCTTGGTTGGGTTGAGCGAGCATGCACCTTGCGGGCCGGGATTTTGTCTACTTCTTCTGAATCACCCGCGAGGAATATGTTGTAAAGTCCTATGGTTGGCTATGTAGTTGAATTTTCATACTTTATGTATTAATGTGATTATTGTATATGTATGTATATATTACATTACATTGCATGTTACGGCGCTTGGCGCTTGCTAGATACCCTAGGTTCGGTGAATTCTGTATGTATCTATGTTGTGTGCGTAAGTACTCGTCCTTGGAGGGCGGTGCTTACTTTGTTGTTATTACATGAACTGTTTGTGTGGAATGGTGATGTGCTCGTCCGTTTCCGAGGGACGAGACTCACCATGGTTTTTTTTATTTTAGTTCTATGTATGAAAATTTTCAGGTTGCTTCCACAATCGCTTCGCTTTTCGGGTCCGCTACGCGCGGCAGGCCTCGATGGACCTGCCTTCCTGTATCTTTCCGGCTTCCGCTTCCGATGTCCCGGCGCCCCCGCCTCCGCAACCGGGCTCGGGTGGCGTACGGTGACAAGTTGGTATCAGAGCAGGTAAGTGACCATATTGGTCGTCAGTGGTGACTCGTAGTGACAACTATTGCTGCACATTTTATTTTAGAATGGTTTGGTACGGAGATTGGCCACCTCCTTACTTGAACCACTTTAAAATAAAATTGTGGAACAAAGTTGATCTTTCAAGTTATCCTGATAGTTGCAGATTTCGGAACTCGGGATTTCTGGATTTTGGTAAAACTATTACAAGAAAGGGATTGTGGAAAAGTTTCAGGTACGTAAAATTGTGTGTTAGGGAAAGATTTGGTGAAATAAGCATGAACTGCTTCTGTGATTTGGTGTAATACATGATTTTATCATTCTGAGAAGTAACTTCTGTGTCAAGTACTGCATTGCACTACAGAGCCTTAGAAAACTGCTGCTAGCTTCTGTAGGGATTAGGAGTGACCGATTTGTCTGGACTCTGTTTGGTCTGAAATTTTTGAGGTATGGTTAACACGCGTAGATAGCGTGATTTGGTACCGGAGGGGCGGGACTGGGATCCCACACCTCCGTGGAATAGGATACGGGTTCAGCGTAACCCAGGGTCTGAACAACCACACTCACCGCCCCCGAGGTTTAGCGGTCGTAGGGACCCCTCTCTGATTTGGTATTACCCGCCAGCCTAGCTGGTTCAGGGGCGGCAATAGGCAGGGGAAGATCTGATTATGCCACAGTAAGGGCATTTTGTTTAGGTGGTGATAGCGAGACTTAAGCCACTGCTCGCCACAGCTTTGGGATTGGTAAGTGAGTGACTCCGAGGAGGATGGTCACTACGACACCTAGACTTCTCGTCGGTCCTATCAACGACGGGGAGATCTGAGGCACCAGTCTGACGAGGTCAGACTTCTGGAGAGGTTTCAGAGTTTGAACCCCCCCGAGGTTCAATGACCGAGAAGGGCCAGAGGTAGTAGAGATTTGGTTTGCAGGAGTTGACAAACTCCTGGGGGGGAGGCTACATTTTCCACCAGCAGTGCAGCGGGGATGTAGCCAGGGATCTGCGTCAGGCACAATTTGATGAGCTTCATCAAGGAGACAGGACTGTTGCAGAGTTTGAGCGGGAGTTTGACAGGCTTATTCACTACGTACCGCAGTACCATGGTATGGAAGAGGAGGTTGAGAGTCGCCTCACCTCGCAACGATGTCAGGGGAGTACGAGGGGCTCCACGAGCAAGAGGGGTTGACCCCGACAGATTTCTGGATGGCCGAATAGGCACAGGGGTAGTCTAGTAGAGGTAGAGGGGAGCACCACCGGCACGATCTTATCCGATTTGCGGTAGGTATCACCCCGGTCGATTTTGTTACCGGCAGGAGGGCCGATGTTTACATTGCGGGTCTGACACTCACCGGATACGGGATTGCCCTCTGACTGTAAGGCAGGGTTTTTGGCAGTTATTAGCGTCCACAGTCTCGGGCACAGCCCAACGCGCCGTGAGGGCGTGGGTTTCAGCAGGGTGGCCCGAGACCTCAGTAGCGACAGCAGCTTCAGCCATCCCCTCTACCACAGCAGCTCAGAGCAGGACAAGTTTTCCACTTTGAGGGGGGAGGCCCTAGACATCAGGGAGGTCAGGGAGGACCTAGTCAGCGGTCAGGTACCAGCCAGCAGGGAGGCTCGAGTCAGCAGGGTGTTCTGCAGGGTACTTTATTTCTGAATGAGATACCGGTTCAGGCAGTATTGGATACAGGAACAATTATTTCCATTGTAACACCGAAATGTGTTACATCTCTGTATCTGTCTGTTAGTACTTTGCCTCAAATGTACTTAGTAAGAACTGCTGGGAGTCAGTTTCTGTTTTCCAATGAGATGGTTCGGGGTTGTACGATATCTGTAGGCGGACATCTGATAGTACCGGATTTGTTGGTTTTTGATACGCCGAACTATGATATTATTCTTGGGATGGACTGGCTATCCAAGAATTCTTGCACATTGATTGTGCAACCCGTACCATTATGGTTTCGGAGAGGTACTACCTCTCACGACTCGATCGGTTTGACTATCGCACGACACAGTAAAGAGTAACAGATTCTGGATCAGCTGTCGATAGTTGGTGTAGGAGAATGCTATGATCTGAATGAGGCTGGTACTAGGTTGAAGTTGAATGGTTTACCATTGGTTCGAGATTTTCCGCAGGTATTTCCGGAGGAGTTGCCCGGATTACCACGGAGCGGAAATTGTGTTTGAGATCCACTGCGGTTGGGTACTACTCCAATATCTATTCCTCCTTATCGGATGCCTATTTCGAGATGCGGGGAGTTGAAGAAGCAGTTGGAGGAATTTCAGCAGAAGGGCTTCATCCGACGGAGCACTTCACCGTGGGGTGCTCCGGTTCTGTTTGTTAAGAAGAAAGATGGGGCGCTTCGGCTTTGCATTGATTACAGACGGTTGAATGCTCTTACTTTGAAGAATAAGTATCCGTTGCCGAGGATTGACGATCTTTTTGATCAACTTCAGGGTTCGAAAGTTTTCTCAAAGATTGATCTCTGATCTGGGTACTTTCAGCTTAGGGTGAAGGATGACGACATACCTAAGACTGCTTACCGCACCCGATATGGACATTTTGAGTTTACGGTCATGCCATTCGGGCTGACCAATGTTCCGGTGGCATTCTTGGATCTGATGCATCGGGTATTCCGACCATACTTGGACTCATTTCTAGTGGTTTTTATTGATGATATTCTGATATATTTTAGGGATGAGGACTCGCATCGGGGGCATCTGAGGATAGTTCTGCAGACACTTTGGGAACATCAACATTATGCTAAATTCTCAAAGTGTGAGTTCTGGATTCGGGAAGTCACTTTTAAGGGACACATTATATCGAGCATGGTCATGCGTGGATTGAGTAGGTGAGGGTAGTTCGGGATTGGAAACAACCTACCACGGTGCGGGAGTTCGGGAGCTTCACGGGGTTAGTAGGATTTTATCGGAGGTTTGTACCAGGTGTTCTATCCTCGGCATCTCCGCTTCTGTGATTGACCAAGAAGGGTCAACCGTATATCCGGTCCGATTGGTGTGAGCAGAAATTTTCGAGTTGAAGCGGCGGTTGACTAACGCTCCGATTCGACTCTTCCGCATCCGAGCTTCAGACGTGATATATACGGATGCTTCCACATCCAGTTTGGGGTGTGTGGTGCAGGAGCGTTTTGTGGTAGCTTATGGGTCGAGGCAACTGCGACCGCATGAGCTGAACTGACTGACACATGATCTGAAGTTGGCTATAGTAATTTATGCGCTGAAACATTGGAAGCAATATCTGTTTGGTAATAAATTTCAGATTCTTACCGACCATAAGAGTGTCACAGCCACCCCGCCCGGTTGCGGAGGCGGAGCCGGCCACGACGTCGGAAACAGGAATTACGGCGGAAAACGCGGCAGCGGAGCATCGAGCTCAAATACAGAACAAACGAGTATCGACTAGCAACCTACAGAACCCATACATGGCAAGTATACATGACAACTCGATGAAATACCAACCAAGCGGTTCATGGTATACCAAACATTGCTCATCGCAACAACCACGTAAACACCGAACTCATATCATAACAAATCCAATATAGGCAAGTCGGGCTCCGCCTCGACTCAGAAGGCATCAAAGGCAGAATATATTTCCGATCATATGGCATGTACAAATTCATGCTCTGACCTACATGCATGCATCTACAGCTACAGAGCCATTAAACAAAATCCTATAAATATATACCTAAGTGCGGAATCAGAAGCCTCTCGCTCAAGGATTCCCGCACGTGGTACTGCTGCTGCTACAGAACCCAAAATGTCAAGAAGCACCGCGGATCTCTATTCCGCTGGTTGCTTGTCAGACTGCCTGAAAGATGGTAAACAAATAAAAGGGTGAGTCCTCGAAAGGACCCAGTAAGGGCTTAAGGTAAAAGTGCAGTTTGCCCACAGGGCAACAATCAACTCGCAAAATGTAATATCACAAAGATATGCATGTACATATGAACATAAAGCATAACGTAAATCAGAATCCAACATATGCGGTCCAACCGCGAACGACCAGAACGGCAGCCCTCAACAGAGGTCGAATATACAGATCGTAATGCAATGTATAGCACGGTACCGGTGGGGTCGCGAGCCCCAAACCGCCGTAGGGTCACGTAATGTATCGGCACTCCGGTGCGGATACACGCAGAATGTCGGCACCCTTCAAAGGCGGACACGTAATGTAAGTATCGGCACTCTGGTGCGGATACGCGAATGTCGGCACCCCTTCGACCATGCGGACACGTAATGTAACATATAATAATAATAAGAATACATAAACATAAACGAAGTAACATTACTCGATAACCATACGAGTAATGTAATAGGAACCCGGGCCTCTAAGGTCATCCGGGCCTTGAAACAGAACAAACGTACATTTTACCAAATTAAGCCCTTACCTCGGAAACGCCGCCCCGCAGCCTAACACTCGGAAAATCCCAACTCCCGACCCGAAATGCACAACTTGGCTCCTACGGGTCCGCGCTACTCCACCAACGCAGAATCAAGCTGTACAACCATAGTTGGATCAGAACACATCCAAACAAACCCCAGAAACAATTCTCGCACAAACCCGCACTTTCCCGGAAAATTCCTCAGTAAGCTCGGTTTTACGAACCGTGCTAGAACCTTGTTATTCCAACTCCCACAAATGTATTCCAACCCTTAAACCCGCATTCCGACACTTTTCCCGATAAACTCGTATAAAACTAACTTTCTCATTTCTAACCCGAAAATGGTATTTCAAACGTCATAACACACCTACTTTCACCCACATTACCAATTTAGCATCCAATTCAATCAACACACACCACCAAGATTGAAAAAGAATCACTTCAACAATTTGGTCCTTAACCAATTTTCCACCACACTTCCAAATCAAACCATACAAGCTTCTAATTAATCACACTAATCACCAATTCCACTTCCTAACCAATCTTACTAACCAATTGCATCAACACAACAAACCCCCAATTTTGAACAATTCGGCCTTAATGGGGATTTCTCACCCAACCTTCATTTCAATCCAAACAAAGTTCCATTAGCACTCTTTTATCACCAATTGCAATTATTAAACAAGATTACTAACCAATTGCTTCAAAATCAATAAAACCTATTCATTCCACATTTCGCCAAAGAGGGGTTTTTAACCCAACTTGTTTTCCACCAAATTGAAACCATAGATTGTCTTAGAATCATGCAAGGAACAACATATCTCAAGCATGAATCAAGAACACAAACATACACAATTTTGGAAATTCTCACACAAAATCGGCACCCCTAGGTTTCCTCCTTCCATGGAGTTTTTCCAACATTCAACCATAGATTCCTACTCCCTCAAGCCCAAGAACAACATACTAAAAGATGGAAGGGAGAGGATCACTCTTTCAAGTAGACAAGAACAAACTCATACTTTGAAAACACCTTCTTTAACCACCCAAATCATGTCCTCAACTTGGAAAGAAGAAGAAAGGAGGAAGCTTACCAATTTAGGAGCTTTAATCCTTGTGATTTCAGCAAGAAAAGATGAAGAACTTGGAGCTTGAAGAAGAGGAAGAATGGCGGCAGAAGCTTGGAGAAGATGAAGAAGAAGAAATGAAATGAGTTTCATTTTATGCAATTACTAATCCTTTTATATTTTCCCACTTTTTGCCCATGCTTCTCTTCTTTTAATTAAAATTGACCAAGTGTCCCAAAAGCCTCCCCCACTTGCAGCCGAAAATATCAGCTGCTGTACCCATGCTGATTTTTATTTAATTTGCACCCCATTGCAAATTAACTCCCAATTTTCCGAAAGTTCCAATTCTTTTGACCAAAAATAATTACCGAATTCCAAAATTAACGAAACTTGGACACAATCTTCAGAATATTATAACATGCACAGAACATTTTTCAGAAATTCATTTGCCTTTCCAGAGTGTCCTACCGAGCTCGCTGAACCCGAACCAAAACCCGACGTGCGAGCGTGACAACCTGAACCGAAATTCCGTCACTCCAAAATTCTATAAAAATTCCCATAAATTCCATCTTAAATTCAAACACAACTTACCCCAAAGCCGTCAGAAAATTTCCATCCCGAGCCCCGGATTCCCGTCCCGAGCCCCGGGAGTCGCCGAACCGAACGTCCGTCCCCAACTATTAAACTCCCCAAACCCCTCCAGGACGTCACCCCGACTCCAAAACTACAAACGGCTTCCCAAACTGAGATCTCGAGAGTGCTACCGAGCCCGCTGTACGTCCCGAGGCGACCCCGACAACCCCCCGGCGCCAGAAAAAATATTTTCGGCGGAAACGTCCGGGGGACCCACACGACCTCAAATACGGAGGGGTTCGCCAAAATGATACTCGGATAGGGCTCGGGAGCCGCCTGAACGCCGAAAAACGTGACCCGCAGGCCAAAACCGGAACCCCGGGTCACCCGGTCGCAACCCGCTCGGGGTGACCGTAACATTCTCCCACCCTTAGAACTCTTGGTCCTCCAAGAGTAGCCTGAACCAACCAGACAGGTGTCGCTACCAACCAGAAAATATAAACATTCCTCTTACTAAGAACAATCGGACCACCGTACTGGTGCGGCGGGAGTGGTAGTTTAGACTACCATACAGAGCCTCACGGCGTCCCACCCTCCGGGTGCATCTTATTGCACCCCGAGACAGTTGCCGATATTTCTACCAGACAACCCCAGACAGTACAGAACCTAAATCTAACCGATCCATAACAGGCTATCCTGGAAGGTACCACATAAAACAGAAACAGTTGGGGGGGGGAAAGATAAACCTAACAACTTATTCTAGAAACTCGTGAGAGCCGATAAAATTCGGGGTAACTTGCCCCGCCTACCAAATCTTACTGTTCCTCTGCACGGTACTACCTCCAGTCAAATTCTGCCACCAAACTCAGATTCCAGAGCCCTACGGCGACGGTTCGTACAAACAGTGGTGCAGTCATTCGCGGTTTTAATCCGCGCCTATAACAATCTGATCTTCGCCGTAGTCTCCTCAAAAAGCTCGGGTCCCAGCTTAATCCTATCAGACGCATCTGTCCAACAGCATGGTGTCATACACCCCCCGTACAACACCTCATATGGTGCCATGTCAAACGTAGTCTGAAAACAATTGTTGTATGGGAACTCTATCAAAGTAACTGCTGGTCTCAATCTCCTCCAAAATCCAAAGTACAGATTCGCAACATATCTTCCAATATCTGAATCACCCGCTCCGACTACCCATCCGTCTGTGGGTGATAAGCTGCACACAGATGGAGTCGCGTGCCCAGCGCTTCATGAAAAGTAATCCAGAACCGTGCTGTAAAACGCGGATCACGGTCAGATTCAATGGAGTCTGGCGCTCCAGGTAAACGTACAATCTCCCTGATGTAAAGCCGGGCAAGCTTCTCCAGAGGGTCTGTGACCCGAATAGGCAGAAAGTGTACGCACTTTGTCAGCCGATCCACAAAAACCCAGATAGCATCATGATGAAACCGTGTCGGGCGGTGCGGTCAGAAAGTCCATCATAACATTACCCCACTTCCTGCAGTGGAATGGGCAAAGTCTGCAGTGTCCTGCCGGTTCTCGATGCTCACACTGTTCGAGTGTGCCCCCTCTAAAATATCATTCCAGAACTCCCGATCCTCTGGTACACAGAGGCGGTCTCAGAAGTATAGCAATCCCTGCCTATACTGAAACGTCGGTAACAAATAAATCCTTATCTTCCCCAGATGACTTCTTCAATACCAGATCTCTACCTTGCGCTTCGCGCATCCTATCATGCCACTCAGAATGTATGGTAAGTATAATAACCTGAGCACGCTCCCAGAGCTGCCCCCTGTGCCAAAGACACGTCAGATCACTCTCCTCAGATCGGTCACCAACATTTCCTCTCTCAATTAAGCCGGTATACTTCCTGCTCAGAGCATCGGCAACCGTGTTGCCCTTGCCAGAGATGTACCCGATACTACAATCATAGTCCTTAATGTATTCGAGACATCTGCGCTGCCTCATGCTAAGCTCCTTCTTGTGTAAACAGATACTTCAGACTCTTATGGTCGGTAAGAATCTGAAATTTACTATCAAACAGATATTGCTTCCAAAGTTTCAGCGCGTAAATTACTATAGCCAACTCCAGATCATGTGTCGGATAGTTCAGCTCATGCGGTCGTAGCTGCCCCGACCCATAAGCTACCACAGAACGCTCCTGCACCAACACGCATCCCAAACCAGATGTGGAAGCATCCGTATAATTCACATACGGCAAGATCGGATCTGAAAGAGTCAGAATCGGAGCGTTAGTCAACTGCCGTTTCAACTCCTGAAAATTCCGCTCACACCTATCAGACCAGAAATACGGTTGACCCTTCTTGGTCAACTGCGCAAACGAAAATGCCAGAATAGAAAACCCTGGTACAAACCTCTGATAAAGTTCTGCTAACCCCAGGGAGCTCTTGAACTCCCGTACCGTGGTAGGTTGTTTCCAATCCCAAATTGCCTTCACCTTCTCTGGATTCACAGACAGACCATGCTCAGATATAGTGTGTCCCATAAAAGTGACTTCCCGAATTCAGAACTCACACTTTGAGAATTTAGCATAAAGCTGATGTTCCCAAAGTGTCTGCAGAACTACCCTCAGATGCTCCCGATGCGAGTCCTCATCCCGAGAATATATCAGAATATCATCAATAAAATTACCAGAAATGAGTCCAAATACGGTCGGAACACCCGATGCATCAGATCCATGAATGCCACCGGAGCATTGGTCAGCCCGAACGGCATGACCGCAAACTCAAAGTATCCAATCCGGGTGCGAAAAGAAGTCTTAGGTATGTCCTCTACCTTCACCCGAAGCTGAAAATACCCAGATCAAAGATCAATCTTTGAGAAAACCCTCAAACCCCGAAGTTGATAAAAAAGATCGTTAATCCTCGGTAACGGATACTTATTCTTCCCAATAAGAGCATTCAACCGTCTGTAATCAATACAAAGTCGAGTGTCCCATCATTCTTCTTAACAAACAATACGAGCACCCCACGCCGAAGTGCTCGGTCGGACGAAACTCTTTTGCTGTAATTCCTCCAGCTTACTTCTTCTACTCCCGCATCTCGAAATAGGCATCCGATAAGGAGGAATAGATATCGGAGCAAGACTGACCGCAGTGGATCTCAAACACAATTTCCCGCGACCAAACCCGGAAACCTTTCTTTTTCAACCTTCTCGACCTCGAATCTGTCAATTCAAGCTGAATTAGCAACTTTACCAACCACACTACCAAACTACACCCCACCCAAAATCGAAAATCCGTGAGAATTTGGTAAAATTTCCGATTTTCCGCAGACATCAGAATTCAGAACCGATTCGTAACATGCAAGAATTCACTTCAATAATCACAAATCAATCCACGAACACATCAAATTCAACAGAAACTCCCAACATAATCAGTCAAAAATTCGGCCAAAAGGTGAGTTCTCACCGTGTTGTGTTTCCAACGATCCAACGTTATTTCCTAATCCTTACCTACCCAACATCAACATATATGAACCACACAACGATCCAACGGTTCAATTCCATCAAAACTCAGATCTAAGCCAAGAACATCAACTTTCCAATATTGCCAAATACTCAACAGAATCGAACCATACCTCGACAGACGTAGTACTCGAGTTCTTGATCAACTTCCCGATTGAACTCTCGGACCAAGAAGCAATCTAGAGCAAGCTTTGGAAGCTTGTAAAACACAACAATGGTGGCTTTAGAAAGAGGAAGAATTCGGCAGTGAAGAAGGAAGAAGAATACGTTTGCATTTTTGCAAGACTTGCCAAAACTTAAGTCTTGTAATAATAAGTCATGTGCTTTGCACATGACATCCTTTGACATCATAGTGAATCATAATCACTAGAAATAACAAGAGACCAAGTCCAATACTTTCCACTAATCACATTTCGCCAAGTGTCACAGCTTGGCTCGCCCCGAGCCCGAAAACTGCCCGAAACCGTAATTTCCGACCCAGAACATTTTTCTTCACAGAAAAATGTAAATTATATCCCCGACTCCAGATCTTCCTCAAAACTGCAAATCTGAGTCCCGGGTCACTCCCGGGAGCCGTTTCTCCGCCCAAAATCCCCGAAAATCGTCCGACGGCAACCCCCCGGCCCCGAAAAATATTTTCCGCGGAAATGTCCGGTACTGCTGCCAGATACTAGAAATCGAGATATCGGGTCAATCCGAACTCCGGTTCGAATCTGGAAGCAATCGGCCGGAGTAGCCGCTATTCCCGGCCAACCGGCTCAGAATAGCCTCCCTCCAGGAGTTTGTCAATTCCTGCAAACCAAGTCTCTAATACCTCCGGCCCTCCTCGGCCGCTGAACCTCGGGCGGGGATTCAAACTCTGAAACTTCTCCAAAAGTCCAACCTCGTCAGACTGGTGTCGCAGAAGTCTCAGATCTCCCCGTCGTTGATAGGACCGACGAGAAGTCTAGGTGTCGTAGTGACCACGCTCCTGAGTCACTCACTTACCAATTCCAAAGGCGTAGCGAGCGGTGGCTAAAGTCTCGCTATCACCACTGATCAAAATGCCCTTACCGTGGCATAAACAGATTTTCCCCGCCTCTGCCGCCCGAACCGGCTAGGCTGGCGGTAATACCAAATCGAGAGGGGTCCCTACGGCGGCTAAGCCTCGGGGCGGTGAGTGTGGTTGTTCGGACTCAGGTTACGCTGAACCCGTATCCTATTCCACGGAGGTGTGGGATCCCAGTCCCGCCTCCGGTACCAAATCACGCTATTCGCGTGTAGTAAACATTCCCTTAAACCAAGTCCAACCAAAGCCAACTTATCCCATGTCCAAAAGTCCAAATCAACTAACTCTTCCCCATCTATCCAAAAGCCAGCAGCGGTATTCTAAGGCTCGTAGTGTAATGCAATGCATGATGCAAGGATTCTTTTCGTAATCCCGAAACTAAATAATAAACCTTAACATAGAATCGATCATGCTTATAATCACGGAATCACTTCATATAACACCCACACCTTCCATAATGCTCCAAAGAACCGCCACCGCTCCACACGCATTCCGAAATGGTTCAAATAAGGAGTTGATCAGGCTCCGTACCGAACCACTTCAGAATGAGGTGTAAACCAGTAGCTTGCCCTTCGAAGTCATCACTTGTAAAGCTTACCCATGAACTAGCATGACTTGCCTTCCACAATTCATATCAAAACCAAGCATACTTTACCTTTTGGGTCAATCCGACCCAACCTGCTCTGATACCAACTTGTCACAGCCACCCCGCCCGGTTGCGGAGGCGGAGCCGGCCGCGACGTCGGAAACAGGAATTACGGCGGAAAACGCGGCAGCGGAGCATCGAGCTCAAATACAGAACAAACGAGTATCGACTAGCAACCTACAGAACCCATACATGGCAAGTATACATGACAACTCGACAGAATACCAACCAAGCAGTTCATGGTATACCAAACATTGCTCATCGCAACAACCACAGAAACACTGAACTCATATCATAACAAATCCAATATAGGCAAGTCGGGGCTCCGCCCTCGACTCAGAAGGCATCAAAGGCAGAATATATTTCCGATCATATGGCATGTACAAATTCATGCTCTGACCTACATGCATGCATCTACAGCTACAGAGCCATTAAACAAAATCCTATAAATATATACCTAAGTGCGGAATCAGAAGCCTCTCGCTCAAGGATTCCCGCACGTGGTACTGCTGCTGCTACAGAACCCAAAATGTCAAGAAGCACCGCGGATCTCTATTCCGCTGGTTGCTTGTCAGACTGCCTGAAAGATGGTAAACAAATAAAAGGGTGAGTCCTCGAAAGGACCCGAAGGGCTTAAGGTAAAAGTGCGGTTGCCCATGGGCAACAATCAACTCGCAAAACAGAATATCACAGCATATGCATGTACATATGAACATAAAGCATAACGTAAATCAGAATCCAACATATGCGGTCCAACCGCCAGAACGACCCGTAACGACAGCCCTCAGCAGAGGTCAGAATATACTGGTCGTAATGCAATGTATAGCACGGTACCGGCTGGGGTCGCGAGCCCCAAACCGCCGTAGGGTCACGTAATGTATGTATCGGCACTCCGGTGCGGATACACGCAGAATGTCGGCACCCCTTCGGCGGACACGTAATGTATCGGCACTCCGGTGCGGATACGCGTAATGTCGGCACCCGTTCTTCGGTGCGGACACGTAGCAGTAACATATAATAATAATAAGAATACATAAACATAAACGAAGTAACATTACCCGATAACCATACACGTAATGAATAGGAACCCGGGCCTTTAAGGTCATCCGGGCCTTGAAACAGAACAAACGTACATTTTACCAAATTAAGCCCTTACCTCAGAAACGCTGCCCCGCAGCCCTAACACTCGGAAAATCCCAACTCCCGACCCGAAATGCACAACTTGGCTCCTACGGGTCCGCGCTACTCCACCAACGCAGAATCAAGCTGTACAACCATAGTTGGATCAGAACACATCCAAACAAACCCCAGAAACAATTCTCGCACAAACCCGCACTTTCCCGGAAAATTCCACAGAAAGCTCGGTTTTACGAACCGAGCTAGAACCTTGTTATTCCAACTCCCACAAATGTATTCAAACCCTTAAACCCGCATTCCAGACACTTTTCCCGATAAACTCGTATAAAACTAACTTTCTCATTTCTAACCCGAAAATGGTATTTCAAACGTCATAACACACCTACTTTCACCCACATTACCAATTTAGCATCCAATTCAATCAACACACACCACCAAGATTGAAAAAGAATCACTTCAACAATTTGGTCCTTAACCAATTTTCCACCACACTTCCAAATCAAACCATACTAGCTTCTAATTAATCCCACTAATCACCAATTTCACTTCCTAACCCAACTTACTAACCAATTGCATCAACACAACAAACCCCCAATTTTGAACAATTCGGCCTTAATGGGGATTTCTCACCCAACCTTCATTTCAATCCAAACAAAGTTCCATTAGCACTCTTTTATCACCAATTGCAATTATTAAACAAGATTACTAACCAATTGCTTCAAAATCAATAAAACCTATTCATTCCACATTTCGGCCAAAGAGGGGTTTTTAACCCAACTTGTTTTCCACCAAATTGAAACCATAGATTGTCTTAGAATCATGCAAGGAACAACATATCTCAAGCATGAATCAAGAACACAAACATACACAATTTTGGAAATTCTCACACAAAATCGGCACCCCTAGGTTTCCTCCTTCCATGGAGTTTTTCCAACATTCAACCATAGATTCCTACTCCCCTCAAGCCCAAGAACAACATACTAAAAGATGGAAGGGAGAGGATCACTCTTTCAAGTAGACAAGAACAAACTCATACTTTGAAAACACCTTCTTTAACCACCCAAATCATGTCCTCAACTTGGAAAGAAGAAGAAAGGAGGAAGCTTACCAATTTAGGAGCTTTAATCCTTGTGATTTCAGCAAGAAAAGATGAAGAACTTGGAGCTTGAAGAAGAGGAAGAATGGCGGCAGAAGCTTGGAGAAGATGAAGAAGAAGAAATGAAATGAGTTTCATTTTATGCAATTACTAATCCTTTTATATTTTCCCACTTTTTGCCCATGCTTCTCTTCTTTTAATTAAAATTGACCAAGTGTCCCAAAAGCCTCCCCCACTTGCAGCCGAAAATATCAGCTGCTGCACCCATGCTGATTTTTATTTAATTTGCACCCCATTGCAAATTAACTCCCAATTTTCCGAAAGTTCCAATTCTTTTTGCCCAAAAATAATTACCGAATTCCAAAATTAACGAAACTTGGACACAATCTTCAGAATATTATAACATGCACAGAACATTTTTCAGAAATTCATTTGCCTTTCCGGAGTGTCCTACCGAGCTCGCTGAACCCGAACCAAAACCCGACGTGCGAGCGTGACAACCTGAACCGAAATTCCGTCACTCCAAAATTCTATAAAAATTCCCATAAATTCCATCTTAAATTCAAACACAACTTACCCCAAAGCCGTCAGAAAATTTCCATCCCGAGCCCCGGGATTCCCGTCCCGAGCCCCGGGAGTCGCCCGGAACCGAACGTCCCGCCCCAAATATTAAACTCCACAAACACCTCCGGGACGTCACCACGACTCCAAAACTACAAACGGCTTCCCAAACTGAGATCTCGAGAGTGCTACCGAGCCCGCTGTACGTCCCGAGGCGACCCCGACAACCCCCCGGCGCCAGAAAAATATACGGAGGGGTTCGCCAAAATGATACTCGGATAGGGCTCGGGAGCCGCCTGAACGCCGAAAAACGTGACCCGCAGGCCAAAACCGGAACCCCGGGTCACCCGGTCGCAACCCGCTCGGGGTGACCGTAACAATAAGAGTCTGAAATATCTGTTTACACAGAAGGAGCTTAGCATGAGGCAGCGCAGATGGTTCGAATACATTAAGGACTATGGTTGTTGTATCGAGTACATCTCTGGCACGGGCAACACGGTTGCCGGTGTACTGAGCAGGAAGTATACCGGGTTGGTTAAGGGAGGAGGTGTTGGGGACTGATCCGAGGAGAGAGATTCGACTTGCCTTTGGCACAAGTGGCAGCTCTGGGAGCGTGCTCAGGGGTATACACTTACCATACATTCTGAGTGGCTTGACAGGATGCGCGAGGCGCAAGGTAGAGATCTGGTGTTGAAGAAGTTATCTGGGGAAGATAAGGGTTTATTTGTTACCGACGTTTCAGTATAGGCAGGATTGCTATACTTCCGAGACCGCCTTTATGTACTAGAGTATCAGAAGTTCTGTAATGATATTTTAGAGGAGGCACACTCGAGCAGTGTGAGCATCAGAAACCGGCAGGGACACTGCAGACTTTGCCCATTCCAGTCTGGAAGTGGGGTAATGTTACGATGGACTTTCTGACTGCACTGCCCTTGACACGGTTTCATCATGATGCTATCTGGGTTTTTGTGGATCGGCTGACAAAGTGCGCACACTTTCTGCTTATTCGGGTCATAGACCCTCTGGAGAAGCTTGCCGGCTTTACATCAGGGAGATTGTACGTTTACATGGAGTACCAGACTCCATTGTATCGACCGTGATCTGCGTTTTACAAAGACGGTTCGAGAGCTTTTCACGAAGCACCGGGCACGCGACTCCATCCGAATACTGACTTATCACCCACAGACGGACGGGCGGTGGAGCGGGTTATTCGATATTGGAGGATATGTTGCGAATCTGTACTTTGGATTTTGGAGGAGTTTGGGACTAGCAGATTGCTTTGATAGAGTTCTCGTACAACAACGGCTTCCAGGACTACGATTGACATGACACCATTTGAGGCGTTATGCGGGAGGAGGTGTATGACACCACACTGTTGGACAGATGCGTCTGATAGGGTTGAGCTGAGACCCGAGCTTTTTGAGGAGACTACGGCGAAGATCAGATTATTACAGGCGCGGATCAAAACCGCGAACGACTGCACCACTGCTTATACGAACCGCCGCCGTAGGGCTCTGGAATCTGAGTTTGGTGATAGAATTCGACTGGAGGTAGCACCGATCAGAGGGACAGTAAGATTTGGTAGGCGGGGCAAGTTACCCCGAGTTTTATCGGTTCTCATGAGTTTCTAGAGTAAGTTGTTAGGTTGGTCTTTCCCCCCCAACTATTTCTGTTTTACGTGATGTCTTCCAGGATAGCCTTTGTTGTGGATCGGTTAGATTTAGGTTCGGTCTTCTGCAGGGTTGTCTGGTAGAAATACCGGCAACTGACTCGGGGTGCAATAAGATGCACCCGGAGGGTGGGACGCCGTGAGGCTCTGTATGGTAGTCTAAACTACCACTTCCGCCGCACCAGTACGGTGGTCCGATTGTTCTTAGTTAGGGGAATATTTGTATATTCTGGTTGGTAGCGACACCTGTCTGGATGGTTCAGGCTACTCTTGGAGGACCAAGAGTTCTAAGGGGGGGAGAAATGTTACGGTCACCCCGAGCGGGTTGTGACCGGGTGGCCCGGGGCTTCGGTTTTGGCCCGCGGAACCGGACTTTTGGCGTTCAGACGGCTCCCGAGCCTTATCCGAGTGTCATTTTGGCGAACCCTTTCGTTTTTGAGGTCGTGTGGGTCCCCCGGACGTTTCCGCCGAAAATATTTTTCCGGCGCCGGGGGGTTGTCGGGGTTGTCTCGGGACGTACAGCGGGCTCGGTAGCGCTCCCGAGACATCAGATTGAGATGTTGTTTGCAGTATTGGAGTCGTGGGAATGTCCCGGAGGTTTTTATGGAATATAATATTTGGGGCGGGACGTTCGGTCGACTCCCGGGGCTCGGGATGGAATTTCTCCGATGGCTCCATGGTAGGTTTTGTTATAAAACCGGTAGCCTTTCTAGATTGAGATGTCAGGAAACTTCGTAGTAAGTTGATTCCCATGGTCAAGGTTCAATGGTCACATCATTCCGACAAGGAAGCGACTTGGGAGACGGAGAAGGACATTCATGACCGATATCCCGAGCAGTATGCTCGTTTGAGAGAGCTCTTGGAGGACCAAGAGTTCTAAGGAGGGGGGAATGTTATGGCCGCCCCGGAGGGAGGCTATTCTGAGCCGGTTGGCCGCCGGGGCCAACGGCTACTCCGGTCAGATTGCTTCCAGATTCTGAACCGGAGTTCGGATGGACCCGATATTTGATTTTTGGTGTCCTGGTGGTGTACCGGACATTTCCGCGGAAAATATTTTTCAGGGCCGGGGGGTTGCCGTCGTCCGTTTTTCGGGGTTTCTGGGCGGAGAAACGACTCTCGGGAGCGACCCGGACTCGATTTGCAGTTTGAAGGTAGTTCGGAATCGGGAAATATCTTACATTTTTCGTGAAGAAAAATGTTCGGGCGGGAATTTCAGTTTCGGGCAGCTTTCGGGCTCGGGACAAACCGAGCCGTGACACGTGGCGAGTGGTCATTGGATGGAATTTGTGACCTTATCTTATATGTGTGAGGTAAGCGTGATGTAAGGATGATGTCATAAAACAAGTCATGTGCTTGGCACATGACCTAATATTACTTAAGAAGTAATATTTGGAAGAAATATCACAACTCACGTATCTTCTTCTTCTTCTTTCTTTGGCCGGCTCTTCTCTCTCACTCTACCACCATTGTTGCTTCCTTTCAAGCTTCAAATCCATGGTCTAAGTTGCTCCTTGGCTCGAGAGTTCAATGGGAAGTTGATCAGCAACTTGAGTACTACGTCTGTCTGAGGTATGGTTCGATTCTGTTGAGTATTTGGCAATATTGGAAAGTTGATGTTCTTGGCTTAGATCTGAGTTTTGATGGAATTGAACCGTTGGATCGTTGTGTGGTTCATATATGTTGATGTTGGGTAGGTAAGGATTAGGGAAATAACGTTGGATCGTCGGAAACACAACCCGGGTGAGAACTCACCTTTTGGCCGAATTTTTGACTGATTATGTTGGGAATTTCTGTTGAATTTGTTGTGTTCTGTGGTTAGATTTGGGTTTATTGAAGTGAATTCTTGCATGTTCTGAATCGGTTATGAATTCTCGATGTTTCGCGGAAATCGGAATTTTACCAAATTCTAGGATTTTCGATTTTGGGTCGGGGTGTAGTTTGGTAGTGTGGTTAGTAAGGTTTCTAATTCAGCTTGAATTGACAGATTCTGAGGTCCAGAAGGTTGAAAAAGAAAGGTTTCCGGGTTTCGGGTCGCGGGTTGGAAATTGTCCAGAATCGGTCAACTCTATGGAATTGTGCGGTAAGGGTTTGGTTCTGCTATTTTTGGTAAGATAGGTGTATGTTTAGTTTCACTTTCCGTTCTGCAAGTATTTCAGTATTATATGCCTAGGGCATATTCTGTAGTCTGTAGGTGTATGTGTTGTTGCACTTCTGTTTTGCAGGTATTTCGGAAATTTCTGCTTTAAGGTACGTTCTGTAATTTGTAGGAGTATGCCTTATGGCATACTGCATGCATAACCCTACGACAGAGGGTTCGCTACCCACCGGTGCACCATGCTTCGTAATAGCTTCGCTTCGACTCCCTTAGAGGGAGGCTGTCGTTATGATTTGTTATAAGGGTTTATTGCGAATTAGTATCGCATATTTTTTCGGGATTACGATCTGTTTTATTACATGCACGATATTCGTTTTCTGTCGTATATATTCGTATATTATTATCTTTCTGTTTTGCGGGTTACATATGCTTATCTTACCCCAAATCCCTTACGGGTCCTTTCGAGGACTCACCCTTTTTGGGTTCTATTTTTGGATTTCAGGTAGACCTGGTAAGCAGTCAGCGGAGTAGGTTTCCGTGAGGCTTCTGCCTTGGTTGGGTTGAGCAGTAGCTGCACCTTGCGGGCCGGGATTTTGTCTACTTGGTCTGAATCCCGCGCGAGGTATTTGTTGTTTAGGCCTAGGGTTGGCTCTGTAGTTGCATGTGCATACTTTCTGGATTACTGTGATGATTGTATATGTATGTATATATTCTGTTCTGTTGCATGTTCTGAGCGCTTGGCGCTTGCTAGATACCCTAAGTTCGGTGAATTCTGTATGTATCTATGTTGTGTGCGTAAGTACTCGTCCTTGGAGGGCGGTGCTTACTTTGTTGTTATTACATGAACTGTTTGTATGGTAATGGTGATGTGCTCGTCCGTTTCCGAGGGACGAGACTCACCATGGATTTTTATTTTAGTTCTATGTATGAAAATTTTCAGGTTGCTTCCACAATCGCTTCGCTTTTCGGGTCCGCTACGCGCGGCAGGTCTCGATGGACCTGCCTTCCTGTATCTTTCCGGCTTCCGCTTCCGATGTCCCGGCGCCCCCGCCTCCGCAACCGGGCTCGGGTGGCGTACGGTGACAACCCCTGCCCACAAACCCCACACTCGCGGAAGCGCACGGAGAACAGACCAAACCGGGGAAAGGGGAAAGGTGGGGGCGACGGTTCACTCACAACCTTATCACATAACAACCCCAACAACAGGGCAACCGCCCCTTGGGATCACCCAAAAATTTCCTTAAACCATAGCACTAATGCTCAACTAAGTCCCAAGATGTTTACCTATGCGAATGGGGTTGTTTTTCTCATAAAATTATTAAATTTGGCACTTCGGGTCATTTTGGGACAAAATATAACAAATGGAGAAGTTAGAGGATCAAAAGGGCAAAATTTCATATTTAGGTGATCACCGGGTGGTCACCTAAAAAACAGCCGGTCAACAAATTCAAAGTGTTGGAGTTGGTGATCACCTGGTGATCACCTAAAAACCAGCAAACCAACAATTCAAAGTGTTGGAGTTGGTGATCACCTAAAAAACAGCAAACCAACAATTCAAAGGGTTGGAGTTGGTGATCACCTGGTGATCACCTAAAAAACAGCAAACCAACAATTCAAAGTGTTGGAGTTGGTGACCACCTGGTGATCACCTAAAAACCAGCAAACCAACACTTCAAAGTGTTGGAGTTGGTGATCACTGCGATCACCCGACCTTCCAACTGAACCCAAATCCTGAAATTTCAACGCGACAACCAACGGTTCCGAACCTGAACTCAAACACTTATGCAAACCAAACCATTTACACAACCAAACCTTACAGACGAAACATGCATGTTATGACAATATACAGAGCCAGAACCAAGTTCGGAATACAAAAGAAACCCAACAGTCGGCGGTCTCGCGGAATCCAACCGAGCAAAGGTGAAAGCTACTGCTGCTTTGCTCCTCTAGTCCAAAACTTTTCAAACAAGCAACCTCGCCTCTACTCGGCGACTTGCTTTTCCTTTCCTTTTCCTGAAACGGTAAATATAAGGGTAAGTTCTCGAAAGAACTTAGTAAGGGAGCAGGTATAAACATTGTGCAGTTACTATAACGATACACCGAACTCGCAATCGAAACATAACAAATACGATATACACAAAGCATCACACCAATCAATCTTATGATCAATCAATGCAATCGGTCAGTCACAATCACTGTCAAGTCACAATCGAAACGGTTAATCAAAGTGTTATGGACCATGGCTAGATCTTCCCCGGTCCAACCGGCATTGCCATGCGTCTCATAAACAATAATAGGTCAATCACAAACACAATCAATACTCAATCGAAACGGTAAATGCAACACAGTCAAACATAAGCAATGCAATCGGTCAATCACAAAAACAATCAATACTCAATCGAAACGGTAAAGCAATCAAAACGGTAAAGCACATTGTTATGGACCATGGCGAGATCTGCCCCGGTCTAACCGGCAATGGCCATGCGTCTCATAACTCACAATCGGTCGGTAGAGCATGGTACCAGCTCGGGGGAGCGACCCCCATCGATCAATCAATACGAATCATCGATAACCATCGTAGGTATATCGGAATCCCGGTAATTTCATCGATAACCATCGTAGGTATATTGGAATCCCAATCGGTTCCTGCACAACAATGGCTATACCAGGAACTAGGTCGGCATCATCGGGGCACTCCCCTCTTCCAAACCTAGCCTCAGTCTATATCCGAGTATGCTTGCTACGCAAGGCTATACTCCTAAACTTACACTGAACCCTTACCTCCGAATGTAGTCCAAAATCCGAATTCTCGATCGACGGTCCCGGTAGAAATTTCGTGAGTTTCACCAATTTCTAAGCAACTCCCTGTTCACAATCAATCACAGATACACAATTTCAATTCAGAATCCACGGAATCATTCATTATCAAAGGCGCCAAAATCGAGGCTCGGCCGGGAAAAACGGCTTTCACACCGAGCCCCTTCTATCAGAATTCTATTATGAACACAGAAACATCCTTACCTTTCGCTAAATCCTCCGTCGAAAATTCCACCCAAATTTTCAGACGCGAATCGGCACAACCTCGGATGCGTTTCTTCCTACGTTCCTGTTATCAAACATGCACCAGGAAGTGCCGAGAACGCTTAGGAACCGAAAAATCAAACAAAGGAGCATATGACACTATTCACTCCAAAATTCAAATGCTCCTAACTTGCAAAATACACTGATTCTTCCAAAACAGACTTCAGATTATCGATCTATACAACCCAATGAACGATTTAAGTGGTTTACCTCGAACTTTGGTCGCGAATTGACGGAAAACAGTTGTGAGCTCAAGCTCTCCAATAATGGCGGATGCAAGAGAAGTGAGTGAGAGAGAGATACGCAAGTGGAGAAGAAGAAGTTGAAAATGTTGACCACTTAAAATCCTTTTCCCATATATATATGTATTATTCTCATAAATACATATATTTTCTTCCAAAATCATTTCTTTTCTTTTCCTTCTTCACTCACAAGTGGACACATGTCCAACCTCCTCCCTCTCTCATCCGCCCCATCCCTCATTTCCTACCAAAATACCAATTTCCATTTCTTTACTTATTCACATTTATGTAATATTACATAAATACACAAACAATTCTCCAAAAATCCCTTCCTTTTTATTTCTCCTTCAACCAAGAAGGGACACATGTCCCTTCTCCCATCTCTCCCATCCGCCCAACATCTCCTTTTCTTCCAAAAATTACCAATTTTCCAATAACTCACACACAAACAAAACTGCATTTTCACTCAGCCCGAAAATGCAACTTTTTACAAAACTTACTCCAATCAGAACGAAACTTTAACCAATTACTCGAGACATCTTAAAACCCATAAAACACATTTTTCTTATCCATTTTTAAGTCCCGAGTCACTCAGAATTGCAACTCCCGGGAATTACACGCACCCGCGTAATAAATTCTAAATTCGTCCCGGGTTGCCCCAAAAAATCACCAAATCAAATCCACAATTACCAAACATGCAGTACGAGTCCCAAAACAGAAATTATCGAAAATCCGGTAATTAAACTTAAATACGTAATTAGCTTAATTATGTACCGGGTGTTGGTAACACGCATAACGGTAATTTTTTCATTTCTTACCCGAAATCCACGTTCCAAAGATGAAACTACACCTAAATTCAACCCCAATACCAATTCAACATCCAATTCAACCAAAAGCAAACCCCAACATAGAGAAAGTTTCACTTAACCAATTCGGTTCCAAAGCAACATTTTATCCAACTTCCAATTCAATCCAATCAAGCCACCAAACAACCATTCTAATCACCAAATACACTTCTAAACCAAGAACACTAACCAATTGCACCTAAATCAACTAAACCCCTTCCTTAAACAAATCGGCCAAAAGGGGGTTTTTCACCCAACTTATTTTCCATCAAATTGAATCCATACATAAGCTTAGAATCATGCTAGGAACAACATACTTGAAGCATGATTCAAGAAGACAAACACACATCATTTTAGAAAATTCCCAAAAATTCGGCCAAAAAGGGTTCTCACAACCAATGAGTTTTTCCAAAATCTAACACTTGATTAACACTCTCCTACAACCCAAGAACATCATACTAAAAGATGGGAGGAAGAGAATCATCCTAGCATGTAGTGAAGAACAAACCCATCATTTGCAAAATCTCCTCTTTTCTTCACTAAACCTTAATTCCAACAAGTAAAGAGAGCTTAGGAAGGAACTTACCCAAGATTGAAGCTAAGCTCTTGATGATACAGCCCAAGGAGAAGAACTTCAAAGCTTGAAAATGAGCTCTAATGGTGGCGGCACTTAAGGAAGAAGAAGAAGAAGAGAAGAAGTGAAATGAGATATAAACTCATTTAAGAAAATATAACCAAATATATATTTTCCTTTCTTTTACCCATCCCTCTCTACTTAAATAACAAAAAGACATGTGTCCCTTAAGTCTCCCAATTTCTGCCGAAAAACTGCTGCTGCCCATGCTGAATTATTTATTTGTTTTGTGGCCAAATGAAAATTAACCTCCAAACTTTTCCAAAAGTTCCAATTTTGGCCCAAACACAACTACCGAACTCCAAATTAAACGAAACTTGGACACAATCCTAAGGATATTATAACATTCATAAAACATGTTCCAAATGTTTATTTACCTTTCCGGAGTGTCCTACCGAGCTCGTTGAACCCGAACAAAACCCGACGTGCGAGCGTGTCAACCTGAACCAAAATCCCGTCACGCCAAAATTCCCCAAAATTAATCATAAATTCCATCTTAAATTATAACATGACTTACCCCAAAGCCGTCAGAAAATTTCCATCCCGAGTCCCGGGATTCCCGTCCCGAGCCCCGGGAGTCGCCCGGAACCGAACGTCCCGCCCCAAATATTATTCTCCATAAAACCTCCGGACGTTCCCACGACTCCAAAACTGCAAACGGCTTCTCAAACTGAGGTCTCGAGCGCTACCGAGCCCGCCGCACGTCCCGAGACAACTCCGACAACCCCGGCCGGAAAAATATTTTCGGCGGAAACGTCCGGGACCAACACGACCTCAAATACGAAAGGGTTCGCCAAAATGATACTCGGATAAGGCTCGGGAGCTGCTGAACGCCAAAAACGTGACCGCGAGCCAAAACCAGAGCCCTGGGTCACCCGGTCGCAACCCGCTCGGGGTGACCGTAACATCCTCCCCCCCTTAGGACTCTTGGTCCTCCAAGAGTTGTATCAACCGCTGGTACTGTTCGGGGTATCGGTCCTGAATGTCCTTCTCTGTCTCCCAAGTTGCTTCCCGGTCGGTATGATGTGACCACTGAACCTTGACCATGGGAATCAACTTGCTACGGAGTCTCCTGACATCTCTATCCAGAAAGACTACCGGTACCTCCTGATAAGAAAGATCGGGTTCCAGCTGTACCTCCTGTCACAGCCACCCCGCCCGGTTGCGGAGGCGGAGCCGGCCGCGACGTCGGAAACAGGAATTACGGCGGAAAGCGCGGCAGCGGAGCATCGAGCTCAAATACAGAACAAACAAGTATCGCCTAGCAACCTACAGAACCCATACATGGCAAGTATACATGATAACTCGACAAAATACCAACCAAGCAGTTCATGGTATACCAAACATTGCTCATCGCAGCAACCACAGAAACACTGAATTCATATCATAACAAATCCAATATAGGCAAGTCGGGGCTCCGCCCTCGACTCAGAAGGCATCAAAGGCAGAACATATTTCCGATCATATGGCATATACAAATTCATGATCTGATCTACATGCATGCAACTACAGCTACAGAGCCATTAAACAAAATCCTATATATATATACCTAAGTGCGGAATCAGAAGCCTCTCGCTCAAGAATTCCCGCACGTGGTACTGCTGCTGCTACAGAACCCAAAATGTCAGGAAGCACCGCGGATCTCTATTCCGCTGGTTGCTTGTCGATCGCTGAAAGATGGTAAACAAATAAAAGGGTGAGTCCTCGAAAGGACCCGATGGGCTTAAGGTAAAAGTGCGATGCCCATGTGGCGACAATGCGAACTGCAAAGCAGAATATCACAAAGATATGCATGTACATATAAACATAAAGCATAACGTAAATCGAGAATCCAACATATGCGGTCCAACCGCGAACGACCATGTAACGACAGCCCTCAGCGAGAGGTCGAATATACTGGTCGAACATAACAGATAGCACGGTACCGGGGTCGCGATCCCCAAACCGTCAGACGGTCACGTATATATCGGCACCCCAGTGCGGATATACACGAATGTCGGCACCCTCGGTGCGGACACGATCAAGTATCGGCACTCCGGTGCGGATACGCGAAGCGAATCAAGGAGCACCGTGGCCTCTTCGACCATTCGGGTCTCGTCACGAAACGAACATATAATAATAGTAAGAATACATAAACATAAACGAAGTAACATTACCTGATAACCATATACAGAACAGAGTAGGAACCCGGGCCTCTAAGGTCATCCGGGCCTTGAAACAGAACAAACGTACATTTTACCAAATTAAGCCCTTACCTCAGAAACGCTGCCCCGCAGCCCAACACTCGGAAGATCCCGACTCCCGACCCGAAATGCACAACTTGGCTCCTACGGGTCCGCGCTACTCCACCAACGCAGAATCAAGCTGTACAACCATAGTTGGATCGAACATATCCAAACAAACCCCGACAAACCCGCACTTTCCCACAGAAAGCTTCGGTTTACAAACCGAGCACCATTGTTAATTATACACCACTTTCCAACCCTTAAACCCACATTCCGGACGTCTTTCCCGGAAAACCCGCTTAAACCTAACTTTTCCCATCGTTGTCCGAAAATGATGTTTCAAACACCATCATGAACCTATTTCCATACACAATAGCAATTTAGGATTCCATCCAACCAACGCACAACCTTATCATGGAAAAAGTTTCATTTAAACATTTTGACCCTTAACCAATTTTTCACCACACTTCCAAATCAAACCATTCAAGCTTCCAAATAATCATATTAATCACCAATTCCACTTCCTAAGCATGCTTACTAACCAATTACACCAAAATCAACTAAACCCCTTCACTTATCAATTCGGCCAAAGAGGGGTTTTCTCACCCAACTTCCATTTCAATCCAAACAAAGTTCCATTAGCACTCTTTAATCACCAATTGCAATTATTAAGCAAGATCACTAACCAATTTCACCTAAACAACCACAACTTCTTCACTAATAATTCGGCCAAAGAGGGCTTTTTCCCTCAACTTGTTTTCCATCAAATTAAAACCATAGATAGTCTTAGAATCATGCTAGGACTAACATACTTGAAGCATGAAACAAGATAGCAAACATACACCATTTTGGAAATTATCCCAAAAATTCGGCCAAACCTAGGTTCCCTCTTCCATGGAGTTTTTCCAACATCCAACCCTAGATTCCTACTCCCCTCAAGCCCAAGAACAACATACTAAAAGATGGGAGGAGAGGATCACTCAATCATGTAGTGAAGAACAACCATGAATTCCAAATTTAGCTCTCTTTTCACCACCAAAACATGTTATCAACTTGAAAAGAGAAGAAGGAAGTGAGCTTACCAATGGTTGGAGACAACCCCTTGTTGAATTTCAGCCAAAGATGATGAACACCAAGAAGCTTGAAGAAGAGAGAAAATGGCGGATGAGAAGAAGGAAGAAGAAGAAGAAGAAAATGATTTTTTCTAACTCATTTTATGTAATATTAGCCCTTTTATATTTTCTCCTTTTTAACCCATACTCTCCCACTTTAAATAACATAAAGACATGTGTCCCTCATGTCTCCCAATGCTGCCGAATAAGCTGCTGCTGCCCATGCTCCAAATTATTAATTTTGCAACCAAGTTCCAATTAACTCCCAATTTTTCCGAAAGTTCCAATTCTTTTTGCCCAAAAATAATTACCGAATTCCAAAATTAACGAAACTTGGACACAACCCTCAGAATATTATAACATTCACAGAACATTTTTCAGAAATTCATTTACCTTTCCGGAGTGTCCTACCGAGCTCGCTGAACCCGAACCAAAACCCGACGTGCGAGCGTGTCAACCTGAACCGAAATTCCGTCACTCCAAAATTCTATAAAAATACCCATAAATTCCATCTTAAATTATAACACAACTTACCCCAAAGCCGTCAGAAAATTTCCATCCCGAGCCCCGGGATTCCCGTCCCGAGCCCAGTCGCCGAGCCGAATCCCGCCCCATATTAAACTCCACAACCACCTCCGGGACGTTCTCCACGACTCCAAAACTGCAAACGGCTTCCCAAACTGAGATCTCGAGAGCGCTACCGAGCCCGCTGTACGTCCCGAGGCGACCCGACAACCCCGGCGCGGAAAAATATTTTCGGCGGAAACGTCCGAGGGACCCACACGACCTCAAATACGGAAGGGTTCGCCAAAATGATACTCGGATAGGGCTCGGGAGCCGTCTGAACGCCGAAAAACGTGACCCGCAGGCCAAAACCGGAGCCCCGGGTCACCCGGTCGCAACCCGCTCGGGGTGACCGTAACACCTCCTCCACTGGAATCGTCTGAGTCGGATCCAGAATGCACTTCTTCAACATGCTAACATAGAAGACATTGTGCACAGCAGACAGACTAGGAGGCAATGCTAATCGGTATGCCACCTTACCGACCCACTCCAGAATCTCATATGGGCCGATATACCGTGGGGCCAACTTGCCCTTCTTCCCGAATCTGACTGTCCCTCGGATAGGTGCTACCTTGAGCCAAACCCTATCCCCAACATCAAACTCCAGAGCCCTACGGCGGCGGTTCGCATAAGCAATGGTGCGGTCATTCGCGGTTTTGATCCGCGCCTGTATCAATCTGATCTTCGCCGTAGTCTCCTCAATAAGCTCGGGTCCCAGCTTAACTCTATCAGACGCATCTGTCCAACAGTGTGGTGTCATACACCTCCTCCCGTACAACGCCTCATATGGTGCCATGCCAATCGTAGTCCGGAAGCCGTTGTTGTACGAGAACTCAATCAAAGGCAAGCTGCTGGTCCCAATCTCCTCCAAAATCCAAAGTGCGGCTTCGCAACATATCCTCCAATATCTGAATCACCCGCTCCGACTGCCCGTCCGTCTGTGGGTGATAAGCTGTACTCAGATGGAGTCGCGTGCCCAGTGCTTCATGAAAAGCTCTCCAGAACCGTGCCGTAAAACGCGGATCACGGTCAGATACAATGGAGTCTGGTACCCCATGTAATCGTACAATCTCCCTGATGTAAAGCCGGGCAAGCTTCTCCAGAGGGTGCAGCGACCGAATAGGCAGAAAGTGTGCGCACTTTGTCAGCCGATCCACAATAACCCAGATAGCATCATGACGAGATCGTGTCAAGGGCAGTGCAGTCAAGAAGTCCATAGTAACATTGCCCCACTTCCGGACTGGAATGGGCAAAGTCTGCAGTGTCCCTGCCGGTTTCTGGTGCTCAATCTTCACCGCCGACATACGGCACACCTAGACACATGTGTGGCAATGTGTCTCCTCATACTAGGCCACCAGAAGTGAGTACGCAGATCCTGATACATCTTCTCACTCCCGGGATGAATACTCAATCTGCTCGAGTGTGCCTCCTCTAAAATCACATTTCAGAGCTCCTGATCCTCTGGTACATAAAGGCGGTCTCGGAAGTATAGCAATCCCTGCTTATACTGAAATGTCGGTAACAAAGACCCCTTATCTTCCCCAGATAACTTCTTCAACCCCGGATCGGGGTGACCGTAACAGTCCTAGGAGAGGCCTCTGCCTATGGGGGTGCACTCGCCTGGAGGGGAACCTCCAACTGGGAATGAGTCCCAACCAGAGAAGGGTTTGACGCAACAACACTCTCAGGGGGGACTTCACCACTTGCCCTAGGGGGGCTCGCCAGCAGCGCAGAAACAAAGGCGTCTATTTTGGCATCCTCAGCTGGTGCCGCCTCCTTCTCCGAAGAAGGGCCAGCAACCTCCACCACTGGAGTCTCGCGAATCCCCTCTTCCCCAGGGGCACTTCCAGAAGTTCCCCCCTCAGTCGCTTCCCTATCACTGGGGAGTGCCTCCCAGTCAGAATCTCTCGTCTCCGCCTGGTCTGACCCATGGTGAGCCCTTCCATCAAGAGACTGCGCTGAATCATCAGCCACCCTCTTTCTCTTCGCCGCACCATGTGGTGCAAAGGGGCTGGTGGTTGGCCTTTTCCGTCGCGGGGGGCAATGACACCCAGCACCTTCTCCGCACCTGGGGGAGCGTTCTTCTTATAAGCGCAAGCAAGGTGGATCTGAACTACAGCGCGCATGGATCCCCTCCTCCCTTTCTCCTCGTCAGGGCGAGTAGGAGCATCTGGACAACGCAAAAGATCAGAGCAGATTCGAATGGAAAATCAAAAGGAGGCAAAACAGCAAATACCTCTCGGCCCTGCAAGGGCAGCACGCAGTGCATCTACCACTCCGCGCTGCGTATACCGCAACTTCCTCAATGGGAAAGAAGGCTTTGACAAGGTCCTGGTGGAGCTTGTCAACCTTCACGTTGGTCTTGTCCACGGCAGGAACGACGGGGCGAGCATGTTACGGTCATCCCGAGCGGGTTGCGACCGGGTGACCCGGGGCTCCGGTTTTAGCCTGCGGGTCACGTTTTTCGGCGTTCAGACGGCTTCCGAGCCCTATCCGAGTATCATTTTGGCGAACCCTTCTGTATTTGAGGTCGTGTGGGTCCCCCGGACGTTTCCGCCGAAAATATTCTTCTGGCACCGGGGGGGTTGTCGGGGTCGCCTCGGGGCGTACTGGCGGGCTCGGTAGCACTCTCGAGATCTCAGTTTGGGAAGCCGTTTGTAGTTTTGGAGTCGTGGTGACGTCCGGAGGTGTTTGTGGAGTTTAATATTTGGGGCCGGGACGTTCGGTTCGGGCGACTCCGGGGCTCGGGACGGGAATCCCGGGGCTCGGGATGGAAATTTTCTGTCGGCTTTGGGGTAAGTTGTGTTTGAATTTAAGATGGAATTTATGGGTATTTTTATAGAATTTTGGAGTGACGGAATTTCGGTTAAGGTTGACACGCTCGCACGTCGGGTTTTGGTTCGGGTTCAGCGAGCTCGGTAGGACACTCCGGAAAGGCAAATGAATTTCTGAAAAATGTTCTGTGCATGTTATAATATTCTGAAGATTGTGTCCGAGTTTCATTAATTTTGGAGTTCGGTAATTATTTTTGGGCAAAAGGAATTGGAACTTTCGGAAAATTGGGAGTTAATTTGCAAAGGGGTGCAAAATTAACAAAAAAAACGTATGGGCAGCAGCTGATGCTTTCGGCAGCATGTGTGTGTGTGTAAGTGATAAGGGACACTTGTCCCTTATTGATTTAAGAGGGAAAATGAGAAGTATGGGATATATATATAGTATAAAAAACCTTATTAATCCATCTCTTTTCATTTTCTTCTTCTTTCTTCTTCTTTCTTCCTTCTCTGCCGAAACAAAGGCAGCCATGGGTACTATTCATGAAGCTTCTTTGGTTCTTCATTTGGCCAAGAATCAACAAGGTTTTGGGTGCAAATCATTGGTAAGTTTCTCCTCTTCTTCTCTTTGTAAGGTTGGAAGCATGAATTTGGATGGAAAATGGGTTTAGAGAGGATTTTGTGTTTGTTCTTTGCTATGAGTTTTGATGATCCTCTTGCTTCCAAATTTTAGTATGTTATTCTTGGGCTTGAGAGGAGTAAGAATCTATGGTTGGATTTTGGAAAAACTCCTTAGTTTGAAGAAATCCTAAATGCCGGAATTATTGATGTGTAAATTCGAGCTCATACAGATGCAGGCCACGAAATATGTGCGCGGCGCCACAAGATGCTTGCGCACGAGTTGTGCACAGCCTTGTGCGCGCGCACAACCTACCTTGCGCAGGTTGTGCGCAGCTTGTGTGCGCAGCGCACAGCCTTGCGCGCAGATTGTGCACCATGCTAGTAAGATTGCGCCTGATTGTGCCTTGTGCGCAGCGCACAACCTTGCGCCAGAGTGTGCACGAGTTTGTGCACGTGGCATGTGCAAGACACTGCGACAGCGTGCTTGCGCACAGGTTGTGCACATGCCAAAACTCACCCAAGAAGAACTTAGATATGAAGAGAAGTAAGTTTCGATGAAGGGGAAGACTAATTTTGGTTGAAATATCATTTTCGGGTTAGAAATGAGAAAGTTAGGTTTATACGAGTTTACCGGGAAAAGTGTCTGGAATGCGGGTTTAAGGGTTGGAATACGTTTGTGGGGGTTGGAATAACGAGGTTCAGGCTCGGTTTGTAAAACCGAGCTTTCTGTGGAATTTTCCGGGAAAGTGCGGGTTTGTGCGAGAATTTCTTTCTGGGATTATTTGGATGTGTTCTGACTCAACTATGGTTATCCAGCTTGATTCTGTATTGGTGGAGTAGCGTGGAACCTTAGGAGCCAAGTTGGGCATTACGGGTCGGAAGTCGGGATTTTCCGAGTTTTGGGCTGCGGCGACGTTTGAGGTAAGGGCTTAATTTGGTAAAATGTATGTTTGTTCCGTTTCAAGGCCCGGATGACCTTAGAGGCCCGGGTTCCTATTCTGTTCTGTATATGGTTATCAGGTAATGTTACTTCTGTTTATGTTTATGTATTCTTACTATTATTATTTGTTCTGTTCTGTGACGAGACCCGAATGGTCGAAGAGGCCACGGGTGCTCCTTGATTCTGTTCTGCGTATCCGCACCGGGAGTGCCGATACTTCTGTTCTGTGACCCTACGACAGTTTGGGGCTCGCGACCCCAGCCGGTACCGTGCTTCTGTTCTGTTCTGATCTGTATATTCTGACCTCTGTTGAGGGCTGTCGTTACGGGTCGTTCTGGCGGTTGGACCGCATATGTTGGTTTCTGATTTTCGTTATACTTTATGTTTATATGTACATGCATATGTTGTGGTATTCTGTTTTGCAGGTTCAGATTGTTGCCCTGTGGGCAAACTGCACTTTACCTTAAGCCCTTACGAGTCCTTTCGAGGACTCACCCTTTTATTTGTTTACCATCTTTCAGGCGATCGACAAGCAACCAGCGCCTAGAGATCCGCGGTGCTTCCTGACATCTTGGGTTCTGTAGCAGCAGCAGTACCACGTGCGGGAATTCTTGAGCGAGAGGCTTCTGATTCCGCACTTAGGTATATATTTACATATAGGATTTTGTTTAATGGCTCTGTAGCTGTAACTGCATGCATATAGATCAGATCATGGTTTGTATATGTGTCTATATCTGGAATAACTTCTGCTTTATCTGTTTTCTGAGTCGAGGGCGGAGCCCCGACTTGCCTATATCGGATTTGTTATGATATGAATTCGGTGTTTACGTGGTTGTTGCGATGTTTGATGTTTGATACCATGAACTGCATATTTGGTAGAAGTTGGAGTTACTAGTATGCTTGCCTTGAGCAGTATCTGGGTTGCTAGTTGCCACTTGGCTACTTATTATTTGAGCTCGATGCTCCGCTGCCGCGTTTCCGCCGTAATTCCTGTTTCCGACGTCGCGGCCGGCTCCGCCTCCGCAACCGGGCGGGGTGGCTGTTGACAAGTTGGTATCAGAGCAGGTCGGGTCGGAATGACCCAAAGGTAAAGTATGTTGGTTTTGGGTATGGAATGTGGAAGGCAAGTATACAAGTCCGAGGGTGGACTTTTGGAGTAAGTTAAGTCTGTTCATGGGTAAGTAGCGTGGAAGTGACTTCGAGGTACAAGCCACCGTTCTACGTTTCGTGCAGGCGGTTACAGACGGAGACTGGCCACCTCCTTATTTGAACCGTTTGGAATGGATGTGGAGCGTGGGCGGTTCTTTGGAGCACTTTGGAAAATTTGAGGTACTCGATGAATCTTGGGTGATTTGTGTGGTGTTTACGTGTTATGAGCATGGTTTGGTTTTGTGGTTTAAAGTTGAATATTTGGTTGTGAGATTCTGAAAAAGAATCTACGCATCATGCATTGCATTACACTCTGAGCCTTAGAAAACTGCTGCTAGCTTCGTAGAGATTAGGAGTGACCGATTTTTATGCTGGACTCTGTTTGAGTGCAGGCTGTCTCGAGTTGGATTCACACGCGTAGGCGGTGTGTTTTGCGGCCGGAGGAGGATTGTAATCCCATGCCTCCGAGAGATAGGGTTTGAACTGTTGGTTATGGGTTGAGTTGGTATATGGGTTGGAAATTTGGTTTGGGATAAGTTGTTTTTGGTTGGACTTGGTTTGAGGAATTGTGTATTACACGCGAATAGCGTGATTTGGTACCGGAGGCGGGGGACGAGATCCCACACCTCCGTGGAATAGGATACGGGTTCAGCGTAACCCGAGTCTCGAACAACCACACTCACCGCCCGAGGTTTAGCGGTCGTACGGACCCCTCTCGATTTGGTATTCTTGCCCGGCCTAGGCGGTTCGGGGCGGCGATGGCGGGGAAAATCTGTTTATGCCACGGTAAGGGCATTTTGATCGAGTGGTGATAGCGAGACTATAGCCACTACTCGCTCTGACTTTGGAGTTGGTAAGTGAGTGACTCAGGAGCGTGGTCACTACGACACCTAGACTTCTCGTCGGTCCTATCAACGGCGGGGAGATCGAGACCCCAATCGATGAGGTTGGACTTTTGGAGAGGTTTTAGAGTTTGGATCCCCCAGGGTTCGGCGGCCGAGGAGGGCGGAGGTATTAGAGACTTGGTTTGCGGGGAATTGACAAACTCACGGAGGAGGCTATTACAGCCGGTTGGCCAGGGGGCAGCGGCTACTCGGTCGGTGCTTCAGTTACGAACCGGAGTTCGGATTGACCCGATATCGATTTCTAGTGTCTGGCGGTGTCTAGGACATTTCCGCGGAAAATATTTTTGGGGCGGGGGTTGCCGTCGGACGATTTTCGAGATTACAGGCGAGCGGCTCGGGAGTGACCGGGACTCAGTTGCGGTTTTGAGGAAGATCTGGAGTCGGGGATATAATTTACATTTTACGTGAAGAAAAATGTTAAAATCGAAATTACGGTTTGGGCGGTTTTCGGGCTCGGGCGAGCCAAGTGTGACACTTGGCGAAATGTGATTAGTGGAAAGTATTGGACTTGGTCTCTTGTTATTTCTAGTGATTATGATTCACTATGATGTCAAAAAGGATGTCATGTGCAAAGCACATGACTTATTATTACAAGACTTAAGTTTTGGCAGTCTTCGGCGTCCATAGTCTTGGGACGCAACCCAACGCGCCGCCGCGGCGTGGGTTTCAGCAGGTGGCCCGAGACCTCAATAGCGGCAGCGGCTTCAGCCACCCTCCACCATAGCGGCTCAGAGCAGGACAAGTTTTTCGTAGAGAGGGGGGAGGCCCTAGTTATCAGGGAGGACCTAGTCAGCGGTCAGGTACCAGCCAGCAGGGAGGCTCGAGTCAGCAGGGAGTTCTGCAGGGTACTTTATTTCTGAATAAGGTGTCGGTTCATGTATTACTTGATACAGGAGCATCTGTTTCCATTGTAACATAGAAAAGTGTTACATTTCTGCATCTGTCTGTTAGTACCTTGCCTCAAACGCATTTAGTAAAAGCTGCAGGAGTCGGTTCTGTTTTCCAATGAGATGGATCGGGCATCTACGATATCGTAGGCGGACATTTGTGATGTCGGATTTGTTGGTTTTAGACACGCCGAACTATGATTTTATTCTTGGGATGGACTGGTTATCCAAGAATTCTGTGCACATTGATTGTGCAACCCGTACCATTATGGTTTACGGAGAGGTACTACCTCTCACGACTCGACCGGGTTTGACTATCGCGCGACGGTGCAGTGTTGCAGATTACGGATCATCTGTCGATAGTTGGTGTTGGGGAAAGTTATGGTCTGAATGAGGCTGGTACTAGGTTGAAGTTAGATAGTATGCCTTGGTTCGAGATTTTCCGCGGTATTTCCGGAGGAGTTGCCGGATTACCATAAGAGCGGGAATTGTGTTTGACACCCACTGCGGTCAATGCTTGCTCCGATATTTATTCCTCCTTATCGGATGCCTATTTACGAGATGCGGGAGTAGAAGAAGCAAGCTGGAGGAATTACGGCAAAAGAGTTTCGTCCGACCGAGCACTTCGGCGTGGGGTGCTCTGGTTTTGTTTGTTAAGAAGAATGATGGGACACTCGACTTTGTATTGATTACAGACGGTTGAATGCTCTTATTGGGAAGAATAAGTATCCGTTACGAGGATTAACGATCTTTTGATCAACTTTGGGGATTGAGGTTTTCTCAAAGATTGATCTACGATCCGGGTATTTTCAGCTTAGAGTGAAGGAAGAGGATATACCTAAGAGGCGCTTTCCGCACCCGATTTGGACACTTAGAGATTACGGTCATGCCATTTGGGCTGACCAATGCTCGGTAGCATTCTTGGATCTGATGCATCGAGTGTTACGACCGTACTTGGACTCATTTACGGTGGTTTTATTGATGATATTGATATATTCTCGGGGTGAGGATTCGCATCGGGATCATCGAGGATAGTTACGCAGACACTTTGGGAACATCAGCTTTATGCTAAATTCTCAAAGTGTGAGTTCTGATTCGGGAAGTCACTTTTAAGGACACATTATTTGAGCATGGGCTGTCTGTGGATCCAGAGAAGGTGAGGCGGTTCGGGATTGGAAACAACTTACCACGGCACGGAGATCAAGAGCTCCACAGGGTTAGCAGGATTTTATCGGAGATTCGTGCAGGGTTTTCTATTCTCGCATCTCCGCTCACGCGATTGACCAAGAAGGGTCAACCGTTTATCTGGTCCGATAGGTGTGAGCAGAATTTTCGAGTTGAAGCGGCGATTGACTAACGCTCGATTCGACTCTTCCAGATCGAACTTACCGTATGTGATTTATTCGGATGCTTCCACATCCAGTTGGGGGTGTGTTGGCGCGAGGCGTTTGTGGTAGCTTATGGGTCGAGGCATGCGACCGCATAAGTGAGCTAAGCGACACATGATCCGGAGTTGGCTGCGATGATTTATGCGTTGAATCATTGGAGGCAATATCTGTTTGGTAATAAATTTCAGATTTTTACCGACCATAAAATCTGAAATATCTGTTTACGCAAAAGGAGCTTAATTTGAGACATTGCGGATGGCTCGAATACATTAAGGACTATGGTTGTTGTATCGAGTACATCTACGCACGGGCAACACGGTTGCCGATGCCTTGGGCAGGAAGTATACCGGCTTAATTAAGGGAGGAAATGTTGGGGACTGATCGAGGAAAGTGATCGCGTGCCTTTGGCACAGTGGCAGCTACGGGAGCGTGCTCAGGTTATAACACTTATTATGCATTCTGAGTGGCTTGATAGGATGCGCGAAGTGCAAGGTAGAGATTTGGTATTGAAGAAGTTATCTGGGGAAGATAAGGGTTTATGTATTACCGACGTTTCAGTATAGGCAAGGCTTGCTATACTTCTGAGACCGCCTTTGTGTATCAGAGGATTAGGAGTTACGGAATGATATTTTTGAGGGGCACACTCGGCGGTGTGAGCATCGAGGAACCGGCGAGGACTTTCTTTGCACTTTGCCACGACACGGTTTCATTATGATGCTATCTGGGTTTTTTTTTGTGGATCGGCTGACAAAGTGCGTACACTTTCTGCCTATTCGGGTCACAGACCCTCTGGAGAAGCTTGCCCGGCTTTACATCAGGGAGATTGTACGTTTACATGGAGCACCAGACTCCATTGAATCTGACCGTGATCCGTGTTTTACAAAGATGCAGATTGCTTTTCATGAAGCATTGGGCACGCGACTCCATCGAATCTGACTTATCACCCACCGACGGACGGGCGGTCGGAGTGGGTGATTACGATATTGGAGGATATCTTTGTGAATCATGCCGGATTTTGGAGGAGTTTGGGACCAGCGATTACTTTGATAGAGTTCTCGTACAACAATTGCTATCGGACTACGTTTGACATGTGCACCATATGAGGTGTTGTACGGGAGGAGGTGTATGACACCATCTTGTTGGACAGATGCGTCGATGGGGTTAAGGCTGGGACCCGAGTTTTTTTGAGAGGAGACTAGGCGAAGATCAGATTGTTATAGGCGCGGATTAAAACCGCGAATGACTACACCACTTGTTTGTACGAACCGTCGCCGTAGGCTCGGAATCTGAGTTTGGTAATAGAATTTGATTGGAGATAGCACCGTTCGGAGGAACAATAAGATGTGATAGGCGGGCGAGTTACCCCGAGTTGTATCGGTTATTATGAGTTTCGAGTAAGTTGTTAGGTTGATTTTACCCCCAACTATTTACATTTTATGTGGTATCTTCGAGGATAACTGTTGTGGATCGATTAGATTTAGGTTCGATCTTTATGCAGGGTTATGCAGTAGAAATACCGGCAACTGACTCGGGGTGCAATAAGATGCACCCGGAGGGTGGGACGCCGTGAGGCTCTGTATGGTAGTCTAAACTACCACTCCCGCCGCACCAGTACGGTGGTCCGATTGTTCTAGATTAGAGGAATGTTTGTATATTCTGGTGGGTAGTGTCACCTGTCTGGTTGGTTCAGGCTACTCTTGGAGGACCAAGAGTTCTAAGGGGAGAATGTTACGGTCACCCCGGCGGGTTGCGGCCGGGTGACCCGGGCTCGGTTTTAGCTGCGGAGTCACGTTTTCGGCGTTCGAGACGGCTTCCGAGCCCTATCCGAGTATCATTTTGGCGAACCCTTCGTATTTGAGGTCGTGTGGGTCCCCGGACGTTTCCGCGAAAATATTCTTAACACAGGGGGTTGTCGGGGTCGCCTCGGGGCGTACGGCGGGCTCGGTAGCACTCTCGAGATCTCAGTTTGGGAAGCCGTTTGTAGTTTTGGAGTCGTGGTGACGTCCGGAGGTGTTTGTGGAGTTTAATATTTGGGGCGGGGACGTTCGGTTCGGCGACTCCGAGGCTCGGGGCGGGAATCCCGGGGCTCGGGATGGAAATTTTCTGTCGGCTTTGGGGTAAGTTGTGTTTGAATTTAAGATGGAATTTATGGGTATTTTTATAGAATTTTGGAGTGACGGAATTTCGGTTAAGGTTGACACGCTCGCACGTCGGGTTTTGGTTCGGGTTCAGCGAGCTCGGTAGGACACTCCGGAAAGGCAAATGAATTTCTGAAAAATGTTCTGTGCATGTTATAATATTCTGAAGATTGTGTCCGAGTTTCATTAATTTTGGAGTTTGGTAATTATTTTTGGGCAAAAGGAATTGGAACTTTCGGAAAATTGGGAGTTAATTTGCAAAGGGTGCAAAATTAACAAAAACGTATGGGCAGCAGCTGATGCTTTCGGCAGCATGTGTGTGTGTGTAAGTGATAAGGGACACTTGTCCCTTATTGATTTAAGAGGGAAAATGAGAAGTATGGGATATATATATAGTATAAAAAACCTTATTAATCCATCTCTTTTCATTTTCTTCTTCTTTCTTCTTCTTTCTTCCTTCTCTGCCGAAACAAAGGCAGCCATGGGTACTATTCATGAAGCTTCTTTGGTTCTTCATTTGGCCAAGAATCAACAAGGTTTTGGGTGCAAATCATTGGTAAGTTTCTCCTCTTCTTCTCTTTGTAAGGTTGGAAGCATGAATTTGGATGGAAAATGGGTTTAGAGAGGATTTTGTGTTTGTTCTTTGCTATGAGTTTTGATTATGCACAGCGCACGACAGCTTGCGCACGGCACATGCCACCCCGAGCGGGTTGCGGAAGACTAATTTTGGTTGAAATATCATTTTCGGGGAAATGAGAAAGTGACCCGGGCTCGGTTTTAGCTGCGGGTCACGTTTTTCGGCGTTCAGACGGCTCCCGAGCCCTATCCGAGTATCATTTTGGCGAACCCCTCCGTATTTGAGGTCGTGTGGGTCCCCCGGACGTTTCCGCCGAAAATATTTTTCTGGCGCCGGGGGGTTGTCGGGGTCGCCACGGGACGTACAGCGGGCTCGGTAGCACTCCCGAGAGCTCAGTTTGGGAAGCCGTTTGTAGTTTTGGAGTCGTGGTGACGTCCCGGAGGTGGTTGTTGAGTTTGATGTCTGGGACGGGACGTTCGGTTCGGGCGACTCCTGGGGCTCGGGACGGGAATCCCGGGGCTCGGGATGGAAATTCTCTGATGGCTTTGGGGTAAGTGTGTTTTAATTTAAAGTGGAATTTATGGGTATTTTTGTAGAATTTTCGGAGTGACGGAATTTTGGTTCAGGTTGACACGCTCGCACGTCGGGATTTTGTCTTGGTTCAGCGCGCTCGGTAGGACACTCCGGAAAGGTAAATGAATTTCTGAAAAATGTTCTGTGAATGTTATAATATTCTGAAGGTTGTGTCCAAGTTTCGTTAATTTTGGAATTCGGTAATTATTTTTGGGCAAAAGAATTGGAACTTTCGGAAAATTGGGGGTTAATTTGCAAAGGGGTGTAAATTTAATAAAATCAGCATGGGCAGCAGCTGATATTTTTCGGCAGCAACATTGGGGAGGTTTTATTTGGGACACTTGGCTAATTTTGATTAAATGGTAGGGAGGTATGGGCAAAAAGTGGAAAATATATATATGGCTAAATAATTACATAAAATCAAACTAATTCATTTCTTCTTCTTCTTCAACCTCTCCAAGCTTCGCCGCCATCTTCTTCTCCTCTCAAGCTCCATGTCCATCCATTTTCTTGGTTGATTTCTTCAAGGTTTTGGCTCCAATCCTTGGTAAGTTCACTTCCTACTTCTCTTCTCAAGTTGGAAATAAGAATTGGTAGAGAAAAGAGAAGGTTTTCATGCCATGGGTTTGCTCTTGTCTACAAGCTTAAGTGATCCTCTCCCTCCCATCTTTTAGTATGTTGTTCTTGGGCTTGAGGGGAGTAGGAATCTATGGTTGGTTGTTGGAAAACTCCATGAAATGGGAGAACCCTAGGAGGCCGAATTCTTGATGATTTTTTCCAAAATTGTGTGTGTTTGTCTTCTTGAATCATGCTTCATGTATGTTGTTCCTAGCATGATTCTAAGGCTATCTATGGTTTCAATTTGATGGAAAACTTGTTGGGTAGAAATTCCCATTATGGCCGAAACTATTAAGGGTGAGGGTTTGATGGTTTTGATGCAATTGGTTGGCAATCTTGGTTAATAATTGTAATTGGTGATTAAAGAGAGCTAATGGAACTTTGTTTGGATTGAAATGGAAGTTGGGTGAGGAATTTCTCTTTTGGCCGAATTATGTATGAAAAGGGGTTTGTTGATTATGATGCAATTGGTTAGTAATTTTGGTTAGGAAATGAAATTGATGATTAATATGATTAATTGGAAGCTTGAATGGTTTGATTTGGGAATGTGGTGAAAATTTAGTTAAGGACCGAAATGTTCAAATGAAACTTTTTCCATGTTAAGGTTGTGTTTAAGTTGGTTTGGATCCTAAATTGGTATTGTGGGTGGAAATAGGTTCATAATGGTGGTTGAAACATCATTTTCGGACAATGGTAGGAAAAGTTAGGTTTATGCGGGTTTTCCAGAAAGGTGTCTGGAATGCGGGTTTAAAGGTTGAAATGGGTTTGGTGGTGTATGAATAACAATGTTCAGGCTCGGTTTGTAAAACCGAGCTTTCTGTGAATTTTCCGGGAGTGTGCGGGTTTGTGCGAGAAATTGTTTTCTGGGGTTTGTTTGGATGTGTTCTGATCCAACCATGGTTGTACAGCTTGATTCTGCGTTGGTGGAGTAGCACGGACCCGTAGGGGTCAAGTGGTGCATTTCGAGTCGGGAGTTGGGATTTGCACGAGTGTTGGGCTGCGGGCGCGCTTCGAGGTAAGGGCTTAACTTGGTAAAATGTACGTTTGTTCTGCTCCATATGTGTTATCGGTATGATATCTCCGCTGTGTTTGTATGTCTTATTTATATGTTCTCGATTCTGTGGCGAGGCCCGTATGGTTGAAGGGACCACGGGTACTCCTTGATTCTGTTCTGCGTATCCGCACCGGGAGTGCCGATACTTCTGTTCTGTGTCCGCACTGAAGGGGTGCCGACATTCTGCGTATCCGCACCAGGAGTGCCGATACTTCTGTTCTGTGACCCTACGACAGTTTGGGGCTCGCGACCCCAGCCGGTACCGCGCTATCTGTTCTGTTCTGATCTGTATATTCTGACCTCTGCGGAGGGCTGTCGTTACGGGTCGTTCTGGCGGTTGGACCGCATATGGTGGATTCCGATTTGCTTTATGTTTTATGTTCGTATGTATATGTATATGTTGGGATAATCTGTTTTGCAGGTTCGGATTGTTGCCCTGTGGGCAAACTGCATTATTACCTTAAGCCCTTACTGGGTCCTTTCGAGGACTCACCCTTTTATCTGTTTACCACTTTCAGGCCGTCCTGACAAGCAGCCGGCGGAGTAGAGGTTCCGCGGTGCTTCTTCCACTGTGAGGTTGGGTTGCAGCAGCAGTACCACGTGCGGAGGTCGCTTCAGATTCCGCGCTAGGTATTTATAGGATTTTGAATATTGGCTCTGTAGCTGTACCTGCATGCATATAGGTCAGATCATGTTTTGGATGTGTATATATGTATGTTTGAGACATCTTCTGTTTTGTTATCTTCTGAGTCGTGGGCGGAGCCCCGACTTGCCTATAGTAGATTTGGTTTATCTTAAACTTGGTGCTTCTGAGTTGATGGCGAAAATGGATGTTAGCATACCATGAACTGCATGTGTGGTGGTAGTAAGCTTGTTAGCATGCTTGCCTTGTATGAGTTATAGGTTGCTAGTTATTACTCAACGATTCTGTGATTCGAGCTCGATGCTCTGTTGCCGCGCTTTCCGCCGTAATTCCTGTTTCCGACGACGCGGCCGGCTCCGCCTCCGCAACCGGGCGGGGTGGCTGTGACAAGTTGGTATCGAGCAGGTCGGGTCGAAGTGACCCAAGAGGTTAAGCATGGTTGGTGAAAGTATGGGTTGTGGAAGGCAAGTCATGCTAGTTCATGGGTAAACTTTACAAGTAATGACTTCGAAGGGCAAGCTACTGGTTTACACCTCATTCTGGAGTGGTTCGGTACGGAGCCTGATCAACTCCTTATTTGAACCATTTCGGAATGCGTGTGGAACGGTGGCGGTTCTTTGGAGCATTATGGAAGGTGTGGGTGTTATATGAAGTGATTCCGTGATTATAAGCATGATCTGATTCTATGTTAAGGTTTATTATTTAGTTTCGGGATTCTGAAAAGAATCCTTGCATCATGCATTGCATTACACTACAGAGCCATAAAATGCTGCTGCTAGCTTTAGGAAGAGAAAGTTTATGATTGGGTTATATGGTTTTGGGTTGATTTATTTCAGGTATGGCTAGAACACGCCGCCAGCGTGAGCAGGAACCGGAGGGTAGGGACCGGGATCCCACACCTCCGAGGGCTAGAAGGCGGGTTCAGAGTAACCTGTGGGCTGAGCAGTCACACTCACTCCCCTAGTGATCAGCAGGTTGAGGGACCCGCTCCTGATATATTACAGGTGTTGGGTCAGGTACAGCAGCTGTTGGGTACATTGTTGCCAGCCCAGCAGATTCAGGGGCAGCAGCAGGCACCGGGAGGTCCGGCCAGGCCACAGCGGAGACAGCCGGTTCAGGAGGTGGGCAGCAGCCACCTCAGTGCGCAGGGTCAGCAGGATAGTGATTCTGAGGAGGGAGATCTGCGCAGTGCTGAGAGTTCTCGTCGGTCCCACCACCGACGGAAGAGCCGAGACGCCGATCGATGAGATCAGACTGAGCGGTTTCAGCGCTTGAACCCCGAGGTTCAACGGCCGTGGAGGACCCGAGGCGGCCGAGACATGGTTTGCGGGGATTGACAAGCTCCTTGGGAGGCTACACCTTCCATCCGAGGTTAGAGTTTCTTTGGCCACGTTCAACTGGGCAGGATGCTGCAGATCATTGGTGGAGGGGCCTCCAGTGGCCGCCCGAGAGCCGAGGCAAGACGTGATGGGGGCATGATTCGGACTCGACTGGGAGCAGCTTTGCTTACTACTTCCATCAGCAAGACATCGGGATGCCGTCGTGACCTCCGTCGTGCACGCTTCGATGATCTCGGAGCAGGGACTCGGATCAGTAGCAGAGTATGAGCGGGAGTTCGACCGATTGGTCCGCTACGTGCCACAGATACGGCATGGAGCAGAGAAGGCCAAGCGGTTCATTCGCCGCCTACGCCCGGAGTACAGTGGGCTCGAGGCCTCCGGATATCACTTCTTACCACGAGGCATGCAGAAGGCCCAGCTCCTCGAGCAGGAGGAGGTTGAGAGTCGGTACCTACCACACCGACCCGGTGACAGAGGGAGGGCTCCTGCACAGCAGAGCTCAGCGAGGTCTTCGTGCAGATCAGTGCAGTGTCCGGGCAGAGCAGCAGAGGCAAGCAGACTACGCCGGCCGCTCCGACTGCGCGAGTTGTGGTGGGCAGCACCCGGCCGGCCGTGTTACCGGCGCCGTGGCGTGTCTCGAGATGTGGGGCCAGTGATCATTGGATTCGTGATTGTCCTTTGACGCTGGGACAGGATCCGGCAAGATTACGCGTCCGCAGCCTCGGTTTCAGCCCAACGCACCCGGGGCGCGGTTCACAGAGGGGCGGGCCGAGGCCATCACAGCAGCCGAGACGACCGCTTCCGCCACCCCCTCCGCCACAGCAGCCTGGAGCAGGACGTGTGTTCCAGGTGGAGCGGGGTGAGACCTCACAGCGTGAGCCTCCACCACAGCAGGCCGGAGCAGGTCGAGTGTTTCAGATTGAGCGTGGAGAGACTTCGCAGCGCGGGGCACTCCAAGGTACATTACTTCTGAACGATACACCTATATGTGCACTGTTTGATATCAAGGGCGTCCGCTTTCGATTGTGGCACGTATGTGTCGAGTCACTCCACCTGACTACTAGTGGACTTCCGAGCGTCTTCATGGTGAAGACGGCTGGGAGTCAGTTTCTGCTTTCCAATGAGATGGTACGGATCGCGTGCTATCCATTGGCGCCACCGGATTACGCCAGATCTGCCGGTGTTGAACACACCAAGTATGATGTTATTCTTGGGATGGATTGGCTGTCCATGAATTCCGTGCATATTGACTGTGCCAACCGTAGTGTTACGGTTTCTGGAGAGGTGTTACCCCTCTCAGGTTCAGATGGGACGAAGACGGTCAGGACCAGCATGGAGCTGCAGGTTCTGGATCAGGTCCCGATAGTGGATTCGGAGGAGTATTACGGTCTGAACCCGTCTGATACACGGTTGGAGCTGGATAAGATTCCGCCGTCCGAGATTTTCCGCAGTATTTCCGGAGGACTTGCCCGGGATGCCACCAGAGCGGGAGATCACGTTTGAGATCCAGTTGCAGCCTGGTTCTACTCCCATTTCCATCCCACCTTATCGGATGCCGATAGTGGAAATGGTGGAGCTGAAGAAGCAGTTGGAGGAACTGCTGGAGAAGGGCTTCATCCGTCCGAGCACTTCACCATGGGGTGCTCCAGTTTTATTCGTGAAGAAGAAGGATGGGTCACTCAGGTTGTGTATAGATTACAGACGGTTGAACGCCATCACCATCAAGAACAAGTACCCATTGCCGAGGATCGACGATCTCTTTGATCAGCTGAGAGGTGCGAAGATCTTTTCAAGATCGATCTGCGATCGGGTACTTTCGATTGCGTGTGAAGGAGGAGGATATTCAAGACAGCTTTCCGTGACGCGGTATGGGCACTATGAGTATACGGTGATGCCGTTTGGGTTGACCAACGCACCGGCAGCGTTCATGGACATTATGATCCGGTTGTTTCGGCCGTATCTGGACTACTTTGTGTTAGTGTTCATCGATGATATGCTGATTTACTCTCGGGATGATGACTCTCACTGGGAGCATCCGAGGATTGTGTTGCAGACACTTTGGGAGCATCGGCTTTATGCCAAGTTTTCAAAGTGTGATTTCTGGATCCGGGAGGTGTCGTTTCTGGGGCATATCATCGGTGAGCACGGTTTGTCTGTGGATCCTGAGAAGGTCAGAGCAGTACAGGATTGGAAGCAGCCTACCTCGGTACGTGAGATCAGGAGTTTCCTGGGTTTAGCAGGTTACTACCGGAGGTTTGTGCCGGGATTCTCCATCTTGGCTTCCTCGCTTACGCATCTGACTAAGAAGGGGCAGCCGGTTGTATGGACAGAGAAGTGCGAGGAGAGTTTTCAGAATCGGCGGCGGCTGACCAAAGGCGCCGATCTTGACTCTACCCGACCCGAGCGTACCGTATGTGGTCTATACAGACGCATCTAGGTCGGGGTTAGGATGTGTGTTGATGCAGAGCGGAATGTGATAGCTTATGGGTCGAGACACTGCGACCGCATGAGCGTAACTACCCGACACACGATCCGGAGTTGGCCGCGGTGATTTATGCGTTGAAGCAATGGAGGCACTACCTACTCGGCAAAGAAATTTCAGATTTTCACAGCATCATAAGAGTTCAAGTATCTGCTTCACTCGTAAGGAGTTGAACATGAGGCAGCGCAGTGGCTCGAGTACATCAAGGACTACGATTGCACCATCGAGTACACCGAGGGCAAAGGTAATACAGTGGCCGATGCTCTGAGTAGGAAGTACACTGGGGTTGTCAGAGGAGGCAGTGCTGAGGATCGGACTGAGGAGGATGATCTAGTGTGCCTGTGGCATCGGTGGGAGCACTGGGAGCAGGCTCAGGTATACACTTTGACCATTCGCTCGGAGTGGTTGGACAGAAAGCGAGAGGCACAGGAGAGGGATCCAGAGCTGAAGAGGCTGTCCGGAGAGGACAAAGGGGCACTCATTAGCGCTTCAAGCATGCATGGGCCACTGTACTTGAGAGATCGGTTGTATGTGCCGGGGATCGACACTACGGGATGAAATTGACGGAGGCACATTCGAGTCGATTGAGCATTCATCCCGGTAGTGAGAAGATGTATCAGATTTGCGTACCCATTTCTCGGTGGCCGGGTATGCGGAGACACATTGCCACACATGTGTCTAAGTGTGCCACTTGTCGGCCGGGTGAAGGTGGAGCATCGAAACCGGCAGGACGTTACAGACTCGCCCATCCCGGGCCAGAAGTGGGGTAACATCACGATGGATTTTCTCGACCGCACTACCCCCGACCCGGTCTCACCACGATGCCATCCGGGTTATCGTGGACCGCTTGACGAAGTGTGCTCACTTTCGCCACCCGGATGACAGACTCTCTGAGAAGCTTGCCCATCTCGTATATCGAGAGATTGTGCGGTTACATGGAGTACCAGACTCCATTGTGTCGATCGGGATCCGCGCTTTACCGCACATTTCGGGGCGCCTTTCATAAGGCACTGGGCACGCGACTCCATCCGAGTACAGCTTACCATCCCCAAACCGACGGTCAGTCGGAGCGGGTGATTCAGATTCTGGAGGATATGCTGCGGAGCTGTACTTTGGATTTCGGAGGGGATTGGGACAAACAGTTGCCGTTGGTAGAATTTTCATATAATAACAGTTATCAGAGTACCATCGGCATGGCACCATTTGAGGCGCTGTATGGACGACGGTGCATGACACCGCACTGTTGGACTGAGGCGTCTGACAGGATTGAGCTGGGTCCCGAGCTTATTGAGGAGACCACCGCAAAGATCAAGTTGATTCAGGCGCGGTTGAAGACCGCAAACGACCGCACCACCTCGTATGCTAATAGGCGACGCAGAGACTTGGAGTTTGAGGTGGGCGACATGTGGTTTGGTCAAGGTGGCGCCGATTCGGGGACAAATGATTCGGCAGACGGGGTAAGTTAGCCCCAAGGTATATCGGACCGTACGAGATTTTGGAGCGGATAGGCAGTTTGGCCTACAGTTGGCTCTACCTCCAAGCATGTTCTGCGGTGCACAACGCTTTTCACGCGCATGTTGAAGAAGTGCATTCGGATCCCGTGCGCATTTATTCCAGTGGAGGAGGTTCACCGAGCCTGATTTGTCGTATCGAGGTACCGATTGCCTTTCTCGGGACGCGATACTGAAACTCCGAAGCAAGTTGATTCCCATGATCAAGGTTCGGTGGTCACATCATACGGACCGGGAAGCGACTTGGGAAACCGAGCAGACATCGAGAGCGATACCCCGAGCAAGATCGGCGTTTGATGCCCTCTCGGAGGACCAAGAGTCCTAAGGGGGAGGATGTTACGGTCACCCCGAGCGGGTTGCGACCGGGTGGCCCGGGGCTCCGGTTTTAGCCTGCGGGTCACGTTTTTCGGCGTTCAGACGGCTCCCGAGCCCTATCCGAGTATCATTTTGGCGAACCCCTCCGTATTTGAGGTCGTGTGGGTCCCCGGACGCTTCCGCCGAAAATATTTTTCTCGCGCCGGGGTTGTCGGGTCGCCACGGACGTACAGCGGGCTCGGTAGCACTCCCGAGAGCTCAGTTTGGGAAGCCGTTTGTAGTTTTGGAGTCGTGGTGACGTCCCGAGGTGGTTGTTGAGTTTGATGTCCGGGACGGACGCTCGGTTCTCGGCGACTCCCGGCTCGGGACGGGAATCCCGGGCTCGGGATGGAAATTCTCTGATGGCTTTGGGGTAAGTGTGTTTTAATTTAAAGTGGAATTTATGGGTATTTTTGTAGAATTTTCGGAGTGACGGAATTTTGGTTCAAAGTTGACACGCCGCACGTCTAAGTTTTGTCTGGGTTCAGCGAGCTCGGTAGGACACTCCGGAAAGGTAAATGAATTTCTGAAAAATGTTCTGTGAATGTTATAATATTCTGAAGGTTGTGTCCAAGTTTCGTTAATTTTGGAATTCGGTAATTATTTTTGGGCAAAAAGAATTGGAACTTTCGGAAAATTGGGGGTTAATTTGCAAAGGGGTGTAAATTTAATAAAATCAGCATGGGCAGCAGCTGATATTTTTCGGCAGCAACATTGGGGAGGTTTTATTTGGGACACTTGGCTAATTTTGATTAAATGGTAGGGAGGTATGGGCAAAAAGTGGAAAATATATATATGGCTAAATAATTACATAAAATCAAACTAATTCATTTCTTCTTCTTCTTCAACCTCTCCAAGCTTCGCCGCCATCTTCTTCTCCTCTCAAGCTCCATGTCCATCCATTTTCTTGGTTGATTTCTTCAAGGTTTTGGCTCCAATCCTTGGTAAGTTCACTTCCTACTTCTCTTCTCAAGTTGGAAATAAGAATTGGTAGAGAAAAGAGAAGGTTTTCATGCCATGGGTTTGCTCTTGTCTACAAGCTTAAGTGATCCTCTCCTCCCATCTTTTAGTATGTTGTTCTTGGGCTTGAGGGGAGTAGGAATCTATGGTTGGTTGTTGGAAAACTCCATGAAATGGGAGAACCCTAGGAGGCCGAATTCTTGATGATTTTTTCCAAAATTGTGTGTGTTTGTCTTCTTGAATCATGCTTCATGTATGTTGTTCCTAGCATGATTCTAAGGCTATCTATGGTTTCAATTTGATGGAAAACTTGTTGGGTAGAAATTCCCATTATGGCCGAAACTATTAAGGGTGAGGGTTTGATGGTTTTGATGCAATTGGTTGGCAATCTTGGTTAATAATTGTAATTGGTGATTAAAGAGAGCTAATGGAACTTTGTTTGGATTGAAATGGAAGTTGGGTGAGGAATTTCTCTTTTGGCCGAATTATGTATGAAAAGGGGTTTGTTGATTATGATGCAATTGGTTAGTAATTTTGGTTAGGAAATGAAATTGATGATTAATATGATTAATTGGAAGCTTGAATGGTTTGATTTGGGAATGTGGTGAAAATTTAGTTAAGGACCGAAATGTTCAAATGAAACTTTTTCCATGTTAAGGTTGTGTTTAAGTTGGTTTGGATCCTAAATTGGTATTGTGGGTGGAAATAGGTTCATAATGGTGGTTGAAACATCATTTTCGGACAATGGTAGGAAAAGTTAGGTTTATGCGGGTTTTCCAGAAAGGTGTCCGGAATGCGGGTTTAAAGGTTGAAATGGGTTTGGTGGTGTATGAATAACAATGTTCAGGCTCGGTTTGTAAAACCGAGCTTTCTGTGAATTTTCCGGGAGTGTGCGGGTTTGTGCGAGAAATTGTTTTCTGGGGTTTGTTTGGATGTGTTCTGATCCAACCATGGTTGTACAGCTTGATTCTGCGTTGGTGGAGTAGCACGGACCCGTAGGGGTCAAGTGGTGCATTTCGAGTCGGGAGTTGGGATTTGCACGAGTGTTGGGCTGCGGGGCAGCGCTTCTGAGGTAAGGGCTTAACTTGGTAAAATGTACGTTTGTTCTGCTCCATATGTGTTATCAGGTATGATATCTCTGCTGTGTTTGTATGCCTTATTTATATGTTCTGATTCTGTGGCGAGGCCCGTATGGTTGAAGGGACCACGGGTACTCCTTGATTCTGTTCTGCGTATCCGCACCGGGAGTGCCGATACTTCTGTTCTGTGTCCGCACTGAAGGGGTGCCGACATTCTGCGTATCCGCACCAGGAGTGCCGATACTTCTGTTCTGTGACCCTACGACAGTTTGGGGCTCGCGACCCCAGCCGGTACCGCGCTATCTGTTCTGTTCTGATCTGTATATTCGACCTCTGCGGAGGGCTGTCGTTACGGGTCGTTCTGGCGGTTGGACCGCATATGGTGGATTCCGATTTGCTTTATGTTTTATGTTGGTATGTATATGTATATGTTGTGCTAACTGCTTTTGCAGTTTCAGATTGTTGCCTGTGGCAAACCGCATTATTACCTTAAGCCCTTACCGGGTCCTTTCGAGGACTCACCCTTTATCTGTTTACCACTTTCAGTGCCGTCCCGACAAGCAGCCGGCGGAGTAGAGGTTCCGCGGTGCTTCTTCCACCGTGAGGTTGGGTTGCAGCAGCAGTACCACGTGCGGAGGTCGCCTGCATTCCGCGCTAGGTATTTATAGGATTTTGAATATTGGCTCAGAGCCGTACTGCATGCATATAGGTCGATCATGTTTTGGATGTGTATATATGTATGTTTGAGACATCTTCTGCTTTGTTATCTTCGAGTCGTGGGCGGAGCCCCGACTTGCCTATAGTAGATTTGGTTTATCTTAAACTTGGTGCTTCGAGTTGATGGCGAAAATGGATGTTAGCATACCATGAACCGCATGTGTGGTGGTAGTAAGCTTGTTAGCATGCTTGCCTTGTATGAGTTATAGGTTGCTAGTTATTACTCAACGATTCGTGATTCGAGCTCGATGCTCTGTTGCCGCGCTTTCCGCCGTAATTCCTGCTTTCCGACGCCGCGGCCGGCTCCGCCTCCGCAACCGGGCGGGGTGGCTGTGATAAGCCCTTCGAGTCCTTTCGAGGACTCACCCTTTTATTTGTTTACCATCTTTCAGGCGATCGACAAGCAACCAGCGGCCTAGAGATCCGCGGTGCTTCCCGACATCTTGGGTTCACAGAAGCGGCGGTACCACGTGCGGGAATTCTTGAGCGAGAGGCTTCGATTCCGCACTTAGGTATATATTTACATATAGGATTTTGTTTAATGGCTCTGTAGCTGTAACTGCATGCATATAGATCAGATCATGGTTTGTATATGTGTCTATATCTGGAATAACTTCTGCTTTATCTGTTTTCTGAGTCAAGGGCGGAGCCCCGACTTGCCTATATCGGATTTGTTATGATATGAATTCAGTGTTTCTGTGGTTGTTGCGATGTTTGATGTTTGATACCATGAACTGCATATTTGGTAGAAGTTGGAGTTACTAGTATGCTTGCCTTGAACGAGTATCTGGGTTGCTAGTTGCCACTTGGCTACTTATTATTTGAGCTCGATGCTCATTGCCGCGTTTCCGCCGTAATTCCTGTTTCCGACGTCGCGGCCGGCTCCGCCTCCGCAACCGGGCGGGGTGGCTGTTGACAAGTTGGTATCAGAGCAGGTCGGGTCGGAATGACCCAAAAGGTAAAGTATGTTGGTTTTGGGTATGGAATGTGGAAGGCAAGTATACAAGTCCGAGGGTGGACTTTTGGAGTAAGTTAAGTCTGTTCATGGGTAAGTAACTGTGGAAGTGACTTCGAGGTACAAGCCACCGTTCTACGTTTCATTCTGGGGCGGTTCTGTACGGAGACTGGCCACCTCCTTATTTGAACCGTTTCGGAATGGATGTGGAGCAGTGGGCGGTTCTTTGGAGCACTTTGGAAAATTTGAGGTACTCGATGAATCTTGGGTGATTTGTGTGGTGTTTCGTGTTATGAGCATGGTTTGGTTTTGTGGTTTAAAGTTGAATATTTGGTTGTGAGATTCTGAAAAGAATCTCGCATCATGCATTGCATTACACTACTGAGCCTTAGAAAACTGCTGCTAGCTTCGTAGAGATTAGGAGTGACCGATTTTTATCCGGACTCTGTTTGGTCCGAAGCTGTCTCAGGTTGGATTCACACGCGTAGGCAGTGTGTTTTGCGACCGGAGGGAGGGGATTGTAATCCCATGCCTCCGAGAGATAGGGTTTGAACTGTTGGTTATGGGTTGAGTTGGTATATGGGTTGGAAATTTGGTTTGGGATAAGTTGTTTTTCTGGTTGGACTTGGTTTGAGGAATTGTGTATTACACGCGAATAGCGTGATTTGGTACCGAGGCGGGACTGAGATCCCACACCTCCGTGGAATAGGATACGGGTTCAGCGTAACCCGTGGTCTGAACAACCACACTCACCGCCCGAGGTTTAGCGGTCGTACGGACCCCTCTCGATTTGGTATTCTTTGCCGGCCCTAGGCTGGTTCGGGCGGCGAGATGGCGGGGAAAATCTGTTTATGCCACGGTAAGGGCATTTTGATCAGTGGTGATAGCGAGACTATAGCCACTACTCGCTGACTTTGGAGTTGGTAAGTGAGTGACTCCGAGGAGCGTGGTCACTACGACACCTAGACTTCTCGTCGGTCCTATCAACGACGGGGAGATCTGAGACCCCAATCTGATGAGGTTGGACTTTTGGAGAGGTTTTAGAGTTTGGATCCCCCCCGAGGTTCAGCGGCCGAGGAGGGCCGGAGGTATTAGAGACTTGGTTTGCAGGAATTGACAAACTCCTGGAGGGAGGCTATTCTGAGCCGGTTGGCCGCCGGGTTAACGGCTACTCCGGTCGATTGCTTCAGTTCTCGAACCGGAGTTCGGATTGACCCGATATCGATTTCTAGTGTCTGGCGATACCGGACATTTCCGCGGAAAATATTTTTGGGGGCCGGGGTTGCCGTCGGACGATTTTCGAGATTCTGGGCGAGAAACGGCTCGGGAGTGACCGGGACTCGATTGCGGTTTTGAGGAAGATCTGGAGTCGGGGATATAATTTACATTTTTCTGTGAAGAAAAATGGTCTGGGTTGGAAATTACGGTTTCGGGCAGTTTTCGGGCTCGGGGCGAGCCAAGCTGTGACACTTGGCGAAATGTGATTAGTGGAAAGTATTGGACTTGGTCTCTTGTTATTTCTAGTGATTATGATTCACTATGATGTCAGTGATGTCATGTGCAAAGCACATGACTTATTATTACAAGACTTAAGTTTTGGCGGTCTTCGGCGTCCATAGTCTTGGGCCGCAACCCAACGCGCCGCGAGGGCGTGGGTTTCAGCAGGTGGCCCGAGACCTCAATAGCGACAAAGCGGCTTCAGCCACCCCTCCACCATAGCAGCTCGAGCAGGACAAGTTTTTCGTAGTGAGGGGAGGCCCTAGTTATCGTGGAGGACCTAGTCGGTCGTCGTACCGGCCACAGGAGGCTCGAGTCGGCGGGGAGTTCTGCAGGTACTTTATTTCGAATAAGGTGTCGGTTCATGTATTACTTGATACAGGAGCATCTGTTTCCATTGTAACATAGAAAAGTGTTACATTTCTGCATCTGTCTGTTAGTACCTTGCCTCAAACGCATTTAGTAAAAACTGCTGGGAGTCAGTTTCTGTTTTCCAATGAGATGGATCGGGGCTGTACGATATATGTAGGCGGACATTTGACAGTATCGGATTTGTTGGTTTTAGACACGCCGAACTATGATTTTATTCTTGGGATGGACTGGTTATCCAAGAATTCTGTGCACATTGATTGTGCAACCCGTACCATTATGGTTTCGGAGAGGTACTACCTCTCACGACTCGGATCGGTTTGACTATCGCGCGACGGCATGCAGTGTTGCGGATTCTGGATCATCTGTCGATAGTTGGTGTAGGGGAAAGTTATGGTCTGAATGAGGCTGGTACTAGGTTGAAGTTAGATAGTATGCCTTGGTTCGAGATTTTCCGCAGGTATTTCCGGAGGAGTTGCCCGGATTACCATAAGAGCGGGGAATTGTGTTTGACACCCACCGCAATGGGTCATCGCTCCGATATTTATTCCTCCTTATCGGATGCCTATTTACGAGATGCGGGAGTAGAAGAAGCAAGCTGGAGGAATTACGGCAAAAGAGTTTCGTCCGACCGAGCACTTCAGCGTGGGGTGCTCTGGTTTTGTTTGTTAAGAAGAATGATGGGACACTCTGACTTTGTATTGATTACAGACGGTTGAATGCTCTTATTGGGAAGAATAAGTATCCGTTACCGAGGATTAACGATCTTGTTGATCAACTTTGGGGATTGAGGGTTTTCTCAAAGATTGATCTCTGATCCGGGTATTTTCAGCTTAGAGTGAAGGAAGAGGATATACCTAAGACCGCTTTCCGCACCCGATTTGGATACTCAGAGATTACGGTCATGCCATTTGGGCTGACCAATGCTCCGATAGCATTCTTGGATCTGATGCATCGAGTGTTCGACCGCATTTGGACTCATTTCGGTGGTTTTATTGATGATATTCGATATATTCTCGGGGTGAGGATTCGCATCGGGATCATCGAGGATAGTTAGCAGACACTTTGGGAACATCAGCTTTATGCTAAATTCTCAAAGTGTGAGTTCTGATTCGGGAAGTCACTTTTCCGGGACACATTATTTCGAGCATGGGCATCTGTGGATCCAGAGAAGGTGAGGCGGTTCGGGATTGGAAACAACTTACCACGGCACGGAGATCAAGAGCTCCTCGGGTTAGTAGGATTTTATCGGAGATTCGTGCAGGGTTTTCTATTCGCATCTCCGCTCACGCAGCTTGACCAAGAAGGGTCAACCGCTTATCCGGTCCGATACGTGTGAGCAGAAATTTCAGGAGTTGAAGCGGCAGTTGACTAACGCTCCGATTCTGACTCTTCCAGATCCGAACTTACCGTATGTGATTTATTCGGATGCTTCCACATCCAGTTGGGGGTGTGTTGGCGCAGGAGCGTTTTGTGGTAGCTTATGGGTCGAGGCAGCTGCGACCGCATAAGCTGAGCTAACTGACACATGATCTGGAGTTGGCTGCAGTGATTTATGCGTTGAATCATTGGAGGCAATATCTGTTTGGTAATAAATTTCAGATTTTTACCGACCATAAGAGTCTGAAATATCTGTTTACGCAAAAGGAGCTTAATTTGAGACATTGCGGATGGCTCGAATACATTAAGGACTATGGTTGTTGTATCGAGTACATCTCTGGCACGGGCAACACGGTTGCCGATGCCTTGGGCAGGAAGTATACCGGCTTAATTAAGGGAGGAAATGTTGGGGACTGATCTGAGGAAAGTGATCTGACGTGCCTTTGGCACAGGTGGCAGCTCTGGGAGCGTGCTCGAGTTATTACACTTATTATACATTCTGAGTGGCTTGATAGGATGCGCGAAGTGCAAGGTAGAGATTTGGTATTGAAGAAGTTATCTGGGTAAGATAAGGGTTTATGTATTACCGACGTTTCAGTATAGGCAAGGCTTGCTATACTTCTGAGACCGCCTTTGTGTATCGTGAGGATCGGGAGTTCGGAATGATATTTATGAGGGGCACACTCGAGCAGTGTGAGCATCAGGAACCGGCAGGGACTTTCTGACTGCACTGCCCTGACACGGTTTCATTATGATGCTATCTGGGTTTTTTTTTGTGGATCGGCTGACAAAGTGCGTACACTTTCTGCCTATTCGGGTCACAGACCCTCTGGAGAAGCTTGCCCGGCTTTACATCGTGGGAGATTGTACGCTTTACATGGAGCACCGAGACTCCATTGAATCGACCGTGATCCGTGTTTTACAAAGACAATTCTCGATTGCTTTTCATTAAGAATTGGGCACGCGACTCCATCTGAATACAGCTTACCACCCGCCGACGGACGGGCAGTCGGAGTGGGTGATTCTGATATTGGAGGATATCTTTGTGAATCAGATGCCGGATTTTGGAGGAGTTTGGGACCAGCAGTTACTTTGATAGAGTTCTCGTACAACAATTGCTATCAGACTACGTTTGACATGTGCACCATATGAGGTGTTGTACGGGAGGAGGTGTATGACACCATACTGTTGGACAGATGCGTCTGATGGGGTTAAGCTGGGACCCGAGTTTTTTTTTGAGAGGAGACTAGGCGAAGATCAGATTGTTATAGGCGCGGATTAAAACCGCGAATGACTACACCACTGTTTGTACGAACCGTCGCCGTAGGGCTCTGGAATCTGAGTTTGGTAATAGAATTTGATTGGAGATAGCACCGTTCAGAGGAACAATAAGATGTGATAGGCGGGGCGAGTTACCCCGAGTTGTATCGGTTATTATGAGTTTCCAGAGTAAGTTGTTAGGTTGATTTTACCCCCCCAACTATTTCTGTTTTATGTGGTATCTTCCAGGATAGCCTGTTGTGGATCGGTTAGATTTAGGTTCGGTACTGTCTGGGGTTGTCTGGTAGAAATACCGGCAACTGACTCGGGGTGCAATAAGATGCACCCGGAGGGTGGGACGCCGTGAGGCTCTGTATGGTAGTCTAAACTACCACTCCCGCCGCACCAGTACGGTGGTCCGATTGTTCTGGATTAGAGGAATGTTTGTATATTCTGGTGGGTAGTGTCACCTGTCTGGTTGGTTCAGGCTACTCTTGGAGGACCAAGAGTTCTAAGGGGGGGAGAATGTTACGGTCACCCCGAGCGGGTTGCGACCGGGTGACCCGGGGCTCCGGTTTTAGCCTGCGGGTCACGTTTTTCGGCGTTCAGACGGCTTCCGAGCCCTATCCGAGTATCATTTTGGCGAACCCTTCTGTATTTGAGGTCGTGTGGGTCCCCCGGACGTTTCCGCCGAAAATATTTTTCTGGCACCGGGGGGGTTGTCGGGGTCGCCTCGGGACGTACAGCGGGCTCGGTAGCACTCTCGAGATCTCAGTTTGGGAAGCCGTTTGTAGTTTTGGAGTCGTGGTGACGTCCCGGAGGTGTTTGTGGAGTTTAATATTTGGGACGGGACGTTCGGTTCCGGGCGACTCCCGGGGCTCGGGACGGGAATCCCGGGGCTCGGGATGGAAATTTTCTGTCGGCTTTGGGGTAAGTTGTGTTTGAATTTAAGATGGAATTTATGGGTATTTTTATAGAATTTTGGAGTGACGGAATTTCGGTTAAGGTTGACACGCTCGCACGTCGGGTTTTGGTTCGGGTTCAGCGAGCTCGGTAGGACACTCCGGAAAGGCAAATGAATTTCTGAAAAATGTTCTGTGCATGTTATAATATTCTGAAGATTGTGTCCGAGTTTCATTAATTTTGGAGTTCGGTAATTATTTTTGGGCAAAAAGAATTGGAACTTTCGGAAAATTGGGAGTTAATTTGCAAAGGGGTGCAAAATTAACAAAAAAACGTATGGGCAGCAGCTGATGCTTTCGGCAGCATGTGTGTGTGTGTAAGTGATAAGGGACACTTGTCCCTTATTGATTTAAGAGGGAAAATGAGAAGTATGGGATATATATATAGTATAAAAAACCTTATTAATCCATCTCTTTTCATTTTCTTCTTCTTTCTTCTTCTTTCTTCCTTCTCTGCCGAAACAAAGGCAGCCATGGGTACTATTCATGAAGCTTCTTTGGTTCTTCATTTGGCCAAGAATCAACAAGGTTTTGGGTGCAAATCATTGGTAAGTTTCTCCTCTTCTTCTCTTTGTAAGGTTGGAAGCATGAATTTGGATGGAAAATGGGTTTAGAGAGGATTTTGTGTTTGTTCTTTGCTATGAGTTTTGATGATCCTCTTGCTTCCAAATTTTAGTATGTTATTCTTGGGCTTGAGAGGAGTAAGAATCTATGGTTGGATTTTGGAAAAACTCCTTAGTTTGAAGAAACCCTAAATGCCGAATTATTGATGTGTAAATTCGAGCTCTTACAGTGCGGCCACGAAATATGCTTGCGCAAGCTATGCACAGCCTTGTGCGCAGCGCACAGCCTTGCGCACGGGTTGTGCACAGCCTTGTGCGCAGCGCCAGCCTTGCGCAGATTGTGCACAGTGCATTTGTGCGCAGCCTTGTGCACAGCGCACAACTAATGCACATGCACAGTTGTGCACAGATGTGCACAGCTTGTGCACAGACAAAGCTTGCGCACAGGCAGTTGTGCACATGCCAAAACTCACCCAAGAAGAACTTAGATATGAAGAGAAGTAAGTTTCGATGAAGGGGAAGACTAATTTTGGTTGAAATATCATTTTCGGGTTAGAAATGAGAAAGTTAGGTTTATACGAGTTTACCGGGAAAAGTGTCTGGAATGCGGGTTTAAGGGTTGGAATACGTTTGTGGGGGTTGGAATAACAAGGTTCAGGCTCGGTTTGTAAAACCGAGCTTTCTGTGGAATTTTCCGGGAAAGTGCGGGTTTGTGCGAGAATTTCTTTCTGGGATTATTTGGATGTGTTCTGACTCAACTATGGTTATCCAGCTTGATTCTGTATTGGTGGAGTAGCGTGGAACCTTAGGAGCCAAGTTGGGCATTACGGGTCGGAAGTCGGGATTTTCCGAGTTTTGGGCTGCGGGGCAGCGTTTCAGAGGTAAGGGCTTAATTTGGTAAAATGTATGTTTGTTCCGTTTCAAGGCCCGGATGACCTTAGAGGCCCGGGTTCCTATTCTGTTCTGTATATGGTTATCAGGTAATGTTACTTCTGTTTATGTTTATGTATTCTTACTATTATTATTTGTTCTGTTCTGTGACGAGACCCGAATGGTCGAAGAGGCCACGGGTGCTCCTTGATTCTGCGAATCCGCACCGGGAGTGCCGATACATCTGCTCGTGACCTACGGCGGTTTGGGGCTCGCGACCCCAGCCGGTACCGTGCTTCGCTCGCTCGACCAGTATATTCGACCTCTCGTTGAGGGTCACATGGTCGCTCGGCGGTTGGACCGCATATGTTGGTTTCTGATTTTCGTTATACTTTATGTTTATATGTACATGCATATGTTGTGGTATTCTGCTTTTGCGAGTTCAGATTGTTGCCACAGTGGGCAAACCGCACTTTTACCTTAAGCCCTTCGAGTCCTTTCGAGGACTCACCCTTTTATTTGTTTACCATCTTTCAGGCAGTCTGACAAGCAACCAGCGGCCTAGAGATCCGCGGTGCTTCCTGACATCTTGGGTTCTGTAGCAGCAGCAGTACCACGTGCGGGAATTCTTGAGCGAGAGGCTTCTGATTCCGCACTTAGGTATATATTTACATATAGGATTTTGTTTAATGGCTCTGTGTGTAGCGCATGCATATAGATCAGATCATGGTTTGTATATGTGTCTATATCTGGAATAACTTCTGCTTTATCTGTTTTCTGAGTCAAGGGCGGAGCCCCGACTTGCCTATATCGGATTTGTTATGATATGAATTCAGTGTTTCTGTGGTTGTTGCGATGTTTGATGTTTGATACCATGAACTGCATATTTGGTAGAAGTTGGAGTTACTAGTATGCTTGCCTTGAACGAGTATCTGGGTTGCTAGTTGCCACTTGGCTACTTATTATTTGAGCTCGATGCTCCGCTGCCGCGTTTCCGCCGTAATTCCTGTTTCCGACGTCGCGGCCGGCTCCGCCTCCGCAACCGGGCGGGGTGGCTGTTGACAGAGCAGCTTCTCTGGCAGCCATTACTGCGGGAGAAAGAAAATAAGACTAGGAAGATGAACAGTCTACTGGTAATTTTGTCGAACACCTTGCACGCTAAGAACAAAAGTGTGGCACCTCACCTGAAATCGCGAAGAAGAAAGCAGACCAATGCAGGAGCAACAGGTGCAACAAGGGATCAAGCACGCTCCACAACTATCAGATTCAAGCACAAAAGAAGAAAAGGACGAGTCAGACAGAAAACGAAAACACAGAAGTTTGAGCGAGAGAAGGAGAATGCAAAGGACAGAGATCCGCGAAGAAGTCAGCTATTTATAGGCACAATGTCCCAGCAAGCCACGTGTCACGTGTCACTAACGGTAAGAAATGTTTGGACTACCGTTAAAACGACTGTTGCCCAACGGTCGACTTCGAGACAAAACGCGGAGTACAGGACCCTGCCCATACTCCGCCTCTAGGAGGAGGCACCTTGGTACACTACCCAAGCAAATGCCCCTCACGCATCGCCACTCGCGTCATCATCACAGCAACCAAGGAAATACATCGCGATACCACTCGCGGGTTCGCATCTCTTGGCCTCGCCAAACAAGGCCTTCGCATCTCCTGGTCTTCGCCACCCATCACTTAACGACGTCACAAACCGGGAAAAGGAAGCGGGGAACGGTCGTCTCCACGATCTACCCACGTTCTCCATTACATCTCCAGCCTTCCACTGCTCTGGAACGTGGGGGAGCACTCCACTACTCTAGTCACGGGACAACCGCTACCTCAACGCCTCCTATAAAAGGACGGCTTGGGAAAGGTACACCCTATCTACAAACCTCCACTCTTTTTTCTGCTCCTGAGTATTCCTTTTTACATCTCGCAGATTACTCCGGAGCTCAAGATCGTCATTCTAGTCATTTCCTCATCACTCAAGTATCTGGAAGCCCAGTCCCGTCAAGGAACCCGGCTATCAAAAGTTATCCTCACCATGAATGACCAAATAGAATCTCTTCACTTGCATCTTTCATGGAATCTTTAATTATGCCGAATTAGAAACTCTTAATAATCTAGATTACCTAGCTCAAGTAATCCTAGAATACCTAACCATTTTCTCAAGGTAAGTTCAATGAAATGCTCTTTCAAGCATTTCATCAAACACTTGGTGGGTGTAGAAAAGTAGAGAGCTCTTCTACTTCTTCTACACCATCTTTAGGCTTAAGAAAAGGTTACTCATGTGGTCGAGGTTGGCACGTTGTCGTAGGGCCATGAGCCTAAGCCTAGCCCCTTCACGTAATTCTTCGACGAGGTCTAAGCGTGCTCGAAAACCGCTTTCGTTGTGAGGTGCGTTGTAGTAAAGTGTTCTGACTGTTGGGACAACCACCTCGATTGGCAGTAGGGCTTCCTTGCCATAGATAAGGGAGAAAGGTGTTTCACCTGTCGGTCCTCGAGCGGTGGTTCTGTAATCCCAGATGACACTAGGAAACTCCTCCACCCATTTTCCCTTGGTGGCATCGAGTCATTTCTTTAGCCCCTCTTTGATTGTTCGATTTGTAACTTCCACCTGACCATTTGATTGTGGGTGGGCTACGGGTGCATAGAGCATTTGAATGTCCATCTTGTTGGCCCAGTTCTTGAGTTTGGTGCTTGTAAACTGGGTTCCATTATCTGTGATTATGGCCTTGTGCCGTATCGAGATACGAGGTCATGCCATAAGAAGTGTATAACTTTGGCGAAGCTGGTTGTCTTGAGCGTTCTAACTTCGATCCATTTGGTGAAGTAGTCAACCGCTACTATGCAGAATTTAAACTGCCCTGGAGCCTTAGGCATTGGCCCTATGAGGTCGAGGCCCCATAATGCAAATGGTATCGGGTAGATCTCCGTCACTGCCTCGTTTGAAGTCTGTCGCTGGATGCGGGAGTTAAGCTGACATTTGTGACATTTTCGCACCAAATCATGTGCATCCTTCTTTAATGTTGGCCAATAATAGCCGAGGCATAAGCATTTATGGGCCAAGGCGTCGGAGCCGATATGTGCCCCGCACACCCTGGAGTGGACCTCATTTAAGACGAATTGGGAATCCTCTAGACTGATACATTTTTGTAAATGGGAGGAGTACCCTTTGCGCCATAGTGTTCAGTCTACGACGACATGGCGCGAGGATTGCGTCCTTATCTTCTTTTGGAACGCTGGAGTGCCATCGATGGTGCCCGATTGGAGGTACTAGAGGATTGGATGCCTCCAGTCAGCTACTGTATTGGTGTCGATGGCATGGATAGTGCTTTTCGAAGGCTTCGCCAGTGTCTCGAGGATGGCGTCTGTCCTTCCTTTGGACAGCTTGTCAGCCTTAGTGTTCTAGTCTCTTGGGATCTTGTTGATATTCAGCTGTTCGAACTGTTCTTGTAGGCTTTTGATGAGGCTTAGGTACCTCGACAAAGTGGGGTCTTTGCATTCGTTCGTTCCAGTTACCTGGCCTACCACGAGCTATGAGTCACTATGTATTTTCAGTCGTCGTAAGCCAAACTTAAGAGCTATTTTTAGCCCCGAGACAAGGGCCTCATACTCTGGCACATTATTGGTGACGGGAAATTGGAAAGCCATACGTAGGTTAGCTTACATGCCATGTGGACCTCTTATATGGATGTCCCCTCCTGGGTGATCTGCGCTAGACGAACCATCTATGAACATGTCCCATTCGGGGGGTCCAAAGTTTGCTGGTGTGATCCTCGAGGGTCCCTGTTCGAGGGGGTAGATGGAGAGTTCGGCCATAAAGTCTGCCAAGGCTTGTGCTTTTATTGCTCGTCGTGGTTCGAACTTAATGTCGTACTCACTAAGCTCGATACAACACCGGGCCAAGCGACCACTATGTTTTGGTCGGTTTAGGATTTCCCTGATTGGTAAATCTGTCCTGACAATGATTGTGTGGGCTTGGAAATATCCCCGTAGCTTCCGGGCGGCGACGATTAGGGCATAAACCATCTTCTGAAGTGGAGGGTAATTTACTTCAGCCCCTCGTAAAGTGTGACTCGTATAGTAGACAGGCCATTGTTGTGGACCTTCTTCTTTAACGCGTACTGAAGATACCATGTCATTCGAAGTGGCGATGTAGAGAATGAGCTAGTCCCCCATTTGAGGGCACTTCAAAGTTTTCAAATCCGAGAGGTGTTTCTTAATTTGTTCAAAGGTTGCTTGACATTTTGGCATCCAGGCGAATGCCTTCTTCATGCGGAGTTGCTCAAAAAATGGTTTGCATTTGTCGCCCAGCTTCGAGATGAAGTGTCCGAGGGCTACAATTCTCCCAGTCAATTGCTGAATTTCCTTCATGCTTTTTGGTAGTGGCATATCGGTGATGGCCGATATTGTTTTAAGGTTGGCATCAATACCCCTTTCGAAAATCATGTATTTGAGAAACTTTCCCGCTCCGATGAAAAAGGAGCATTTTGCGGAGTTGAGCCTCATGTTGTATCGTTGACATGACTGGAATGTCTCGTCAAGATCTCGTAGGTGATCGTTGAAGGTCATACTTTTCACTATGACATCGTCAACGTAGGCTTCGAGGTTGCGCCCCATTTGATGGGCGAAGACTTTATTCATTAAACGTTGGTATGTGGCTCTAGCATTTTTGAGTCCGAATGGCATTCGAGCGTAGTAGTATACGTCGTCGCCTGTTGGAATGCCATTTTAAGGGCATCATTCGGGTCAATGTAGATTTGATGGTAGCCACTTTTGGCGTCCGTCAAAGACAAGTATTTGTACTTGCAAGTGGCGTCAACGAGCTGATCGATGACTGGTAGTGGATACGGGTCCTTAGGACAATGCCTGTTGAGTCCCGTGAAGTCAACGCACATACGGAGCTCCCCGTTAGTTTTGTCAGCTAATACTATGTTAGCGAGCCATTTAGAGTATTGAATTTCTTTTATTATTCCAGCATCAAGGAGTTTGGAAATCTCCTCTTTTAAAAATTGTTTTTTGGAGGGGGTCATACCCCTTTTCTTTTGTTTAACCGGTTTCGCATCCCGAAACACATTCAGCTTGTGGGTGATGATGCTGGGGTCTACTCCTGGCAAATCCATCATCTCCCATGCGAAGACATCCAAGTTGGCCTTGAGGAGGTGAATGAGGCTCATCTTTTCCTTCTGTTTAAGATCCTTCCTGATCTTGAATTTTTTACCCGGGATGACCTCAACTTCGTCGGTGACGTCGCTGAGACGTGGTTGGTCATCTGGATCCATCGGGTCGTCCCTGGCAATTGAAGTTTGCAGGTCGACGACAAAACTTAGCGTGGCCACGTAATTTGTCCTGGAGGTCCACTGGTCAATGTATATATGCGCGTCCCCTCGAGGTGTTGTGAAGGTGATGGTGAGGGAACGGATGTCGCATTGCATGTGGAAGTCAACTTGGCTTGGCCGGCCAATGATGGCGTTGTAGGTTGAGGGGATGTCGAGGACCAAGAATTCTGTCATGACGGAGTGGCAGTCGAGTGTGTTAAATTGCGTATCTCCGATCAACATGAGAGGGAGGTTGACGATCCCCACTGTTGGGACAATGTCCCGGCCATTGCCAAATGTAGGACCAGAGCTTTTCCTTATCGCGGACATGTGTATCCTGAGTTTATCGGGCATGTCCTTGAAGATGACACTAGTGTTTACGCCGGTGTCGATGTACACTCTATTGGTGTCGTAACCCGCGATCCGTGCATGATTAGCAGTGGGTCGGAGTGCGGGAAAACGACTTTGGTCCCATTAGGGAGATGAATGACATTTTCCTCCAAGTGATCGAGCTGTAAGATTTCCCTTACGTAACGCTTTCTACTTGACGCGCCTTCTGATTTTGTGAGCACGTGGATTGTGCCCACTGGTGGGGGTGGTGGTAGGTTTTGCCTCCGAGGGCTGTTATGACGTCGACGCAACTTGTCGCGGTCGTCATTGTCGTCGTCCCTTTTGTGACCCTTTGTCACGGGCACCCGCGCCCGGTTGCAGAGGCGGGGCCACCCGTGACGTCGGAAGCGGAAGCTACGACGGAAACCGCGGAAACGGTCGGTTTAACCAAAACCCGCTGCTTGCAGTGGTCCCATGACCCGGCCCGCAAAGTCTCGTTCTCGAAGGCCCGGTGCATGAGAACACTTTGCTCACTTGTAAACTTATTGGTCGTGCTACGACCCGCAACCTACAAAACTCAAAGATGACAAGTATACGATATATTCCTAACTATCCATGACGAGCCCCGCCCCACTGAAATAGGCGAGCACCCGACCATCACCAAACATGCAGTTCATGGAAATATCATTCATCGATCACAAACAACCAGAATACAGAATCCATCCGATATATATAAACAATATGAACATGGCTCGGGTCCCGCCCTCAACTGAAATGGGCGAGACCTCCACTCATACAGAAGTACAGAATCAGAATGTATCCCAAAATACATAACATACAACATGATCTGATCTAAACATGCATGCAAGTACATCTACAGAGCCGCCAAAGTAAAACCCTAGAATACCTAGGTGCGGAATCTGGAAAACTTCGAGAACGAAAGATTCCCGTACGTTGTACTGCTGCTGCTACTAGACCACAAACAGAAGAGATAACATCAGATTACCTAAACAGATCACAAAAGGGATCTAACGAGAATACCCCCAATCATAAACAGACCAATACCTCAAACAAACAAAAATGCAGAACGAGCACCGCGGGAGGTCTACTCCGCAGGTCGTTTGCCCGGATCCCCTCAAAATGTTTAATATTTGGGGGTGAGTTCTCGAAATAACCAAGTAAGGAGGTAGGTACGATAACGGACGGAAACTTTAAAAATGTTTTTACCTACATAAAAGGGTTAGCGTGCAATGATCTAGCAGATAATACAATCCTAAATATATAAACAAGAATATGATATGCAAGGTCATGATACTCAGAAGTCCCGTTGAACTGGTGATGTTATCGACTATGGTTGGCATACCAGTCCAACTGGCGTCCCCATCAGCCGATAAACAGATCCAATAAATTAGCGACCATGGTTGGCCGGTAAGCAGATCCGATATATAAGTTAACGACCACGGTTGGCATACCGGCTTAGGTCCCGACGTTCCCGTCAGCCGTAACTCACGGACTTCTCACGTACAGAAAATAAATATGGGTCCGTTGTCGACCCCCAATAAGCATAACCGATATAGCAGAGGTCCAGAAAGCACAGCAGATAATGGGTCCGTTATCGACCCTCGATATGTAATAAGCCCAGAAACATAAAACCCTGCAAACCGCTACGTACCTTGTGACTAGCCCGGGAGTCACCGGGCCCCACCCTCGACCCGAGTACTAGCCCTTAACTAACCTAATACACACAAAATGTGCATTAAGAAAGTTAAACCCCTTACCTTAGCCAAACGGAAAACTCTACTGTGGCCACCAACGCTCCACAGCAAAATCCCGGGAAAATCCCGGCACTTGGCCCGAAGTGTGCTAGCGTGACTTTTGAAGTCCCGCACTTTCCCACCACCGCTAATTCAAGCTGAACAACCACACACAAGTCAGAAATCACCAAAATAGACCACCGGAAACCAATCCCGCACTTTCCCGCCAAAATTCCACAGAAAGCTCGGTTTCTTAAACCGAGCTAGAACATTGTTATTTAAACACCCAAAAGTACAACCAAGCATTCAAATCCCACTTTCCCCACATTTACACCGCAAACAAGCAAGTAGGTCGTGATTGTCCACAATTCCCGAAAATGACATTCCGAACATAGTTAGTTACCTACTTCCAATCCCAATACCAAATCACTATCAAACCAATCCAAAACACAGCACAAACATACCTAAAACCCTTCCTTTCAATTCGGCCTCTACCTCTCTTTTTCACCAACTTTAATCCAAACCAACTAAGGTTCCAAACACATGCTTAATTCACCAATTACACAATTTAAGCATGCTTACCAACACACCTCACCCTAATCACCCAAAATCAACCTCAAACCCTAATGACCAATTCGGCAATTTGGGTACTTTTTACCCAACATGTTTACCTTCAAATTGAATCCATACAACACCTTAGAATCATGCTAGGAACCACATATCACAAGCATGATTCAAGAACACAACCACACACTAGGTTTAGAATTCAACCTCAAATTCGGCCATTTAGGGTTTCTTAATCCATGGTGTTCTTCCATAAATTAAACCTTGATTCCTACACTTCTTCTTACCAAGAACAACATACTAGAAGATTGAAGCAAGAAGATCAACATAGCATGTAGCAAAGACAAACACCAATTCGGATTCAAAGCTCTCTTTCACCCATCAAACATGCTCCAAACTTATTAAACCAAGAAGGAAAGAAGCTTACCTCAAGCTTAGTATCAAGATTCAGCCTTCCTTAAACCCTTGCATGAAGAACATTAGAGAGCTAAGGGAGAAGAAGAAGATGGCGGATGGTATGAGAGAAGGAAGAAAATAGCCAAAATGGCTTTTCTTCTCATTTCCACCTTATATATTTCTTTTACTTATGACTCACCACCTTCACCGAGTAACTCCCGACGTGTGCGCGTGCTAGCCTGAACCAAAAATCCTGCCGTGTATGCTTGCTCGGTTATCACCATATTACCCGTCCCGAGCCATAACACATCTCGCACCAAAACCGTCACAAAACCTCATCCCGAGCCCCGGGTTTTCACATCCCGAGCCCCGGGTGTCGCCCGGGAACGAACATCCCGTCCCAAAAATTATACTCCGTAAAACGATATGGAATGCCCGTACGATCCCAAATATGTTGAGGGTTTCCTTTTCCGATGTCCCAGTAAAGCTACCAAGCCTGCTGAACGTCCCGAAACAAGTCCCGCTCCCGAAAAAATATTTTCCGCGGAAATGTCCGGGGAACCTGTGCGACCTCAAATATGAAAGGATTCCCGAAGATGAAACCCAGAAAAGACTCGGGAGCTGTCTGACCACCCAAAGACATGACCCGCATGCCTAAAACGGAGCCCCGAGTCACCAAAGTCACAACCCGCTCGGGGTGACCATAAATGTGGAAAAGTTGGGAGGTTTCCTCTTTCTTATGGAAAAGAGAGTTGGTTAGTGGTATAGAAGGAGAGAGAGAATGAGTAGAGCAAAAAACATTTTCATTTCTCATTCCCCCGCTCTCTCCCACTCACTTCCTCTGTGGTTGCTTAAGTTGGAAGCTCAAAGTGATTTCCACCAAAACTAGTCCGATTTCTGAGGTAAGGAAGTATGTTATTCACAGTGAGGGGTTATACGTTTCCTATGGATCAGAATTTATTTGCATGTTCTGTTGATCAGTTGTGAAGAGAGAAGGATTTGAAAATATGCAGGAACCGGCTTCGCGTACGCTTCCCTCTGCCAAGGGTTCGTGAATTGCGTTCCTTGTGCATGGGACAAATTGGTTGCGTGGAAACCTTCAGTGTTTAAGGTAAGGGTTCAGTTTTCTGTGATTCTGCATTTCTGGGATGCTATATAATGCATATCAGGGTAAAATTGGAGTTAAGTTTGGCCAAAGGGTGTGTTTGAGGGTCATCGCCGATCTGGGAAAGAGGCTTCGCATGAATCTAGGAGGAGCTTCGCATGAATTTATGAAGAGGCATCGCATGAGTCTGCAAAGAGGCTTCGCAAGAATCTGAGACTTTGCGTATATCTGTTCTGATATAGACGTTTCGCGATGGGGGATCCCATGGTCTTTTGCACCTTGGGGTCTCTGCATTTGCTTAGAGGTTCTGCCTTGAAGGACTTCGCCTGTACCCAAACTTAGCATCTATTCTGGGAAACTCCCCATTCACCACGGGGGTTCGCATCTGTTCTGAGAAGCCTCCCCACTCAGAGAGACTCCGCATTCATCATGGGAGTCCTCGCTTATGCCAAGAACAGTTCCGCCTTCGCCAAGAAGAGTTCTACCTTCGCCAAGAGTTTTGTCTTCGCCTTCGCCAAGGGGTTTCCTCACCCCGCATTTCAGTATTGCGATGCGACCCTCAACTCCCTCTAGCTTTGGTAACACAAAACTTAACTTGTGGCATAGGTTGGGTATATGTGTATGATTTCCGTTATCTATTTCAGGATAACTTGCTTGACAAGTTATCTTCTGTATCTGTTATCTGAATCTGTTCTGTTCGGCAGCGGGGATTTCGGACCCCGGGCTGGTACCATGCCTCTGATAAACTCTAATAAATTCTGATATTCTGATACTCTGATATTCTGAAATCCTCTTCCGTAAGGTTAAGAGCCTCAGAGGTCTGTCGAATCTGTCTGACTAAAGAATGCTTTTATTATTATTATTGTCTGTTTGTAATTGTGTTTTCTGTGCAGGTATATCAGTTTTGAGAGTTTTGTGTTTCTGAGATACCCTACTTTATGCCAGACCCTTACTGAGTTCTCGTTGAGGACTCACCCTTACCCTGTTCACTGTTTCAGGCTCATCTGATAAGAAGCCCGAAGAGTAAAGACTCTCGAAGCTTTATGGTGTTTGTGTTTCTGGTATTAATGAATTCCGAATCTGCCTTCTGATTAGAGATAGAACAACTCAGCTTGTGATATCTGTAAGATCTGATTCTGAGTACATTCTGAAATGTCTGACAGTTGTCTTCTGTCCTGCGTTTAGCAACAGCGGTGACCTACGTGGAGTTTCGTCTGAGGATCTTGGCATTCTCGGTCCCTCCACTTACGTAGGTATTTTTGGATAGAAGGTTCTGGCTCTGTAAATGTAAACGCTAGCATGTTTAGTACTTTGCATCACATTCGTATCGGTTTGGGAATGTATATAAGTATGTTGAACTCAAACGGTTCTCGTTACTTGTACTACAAGTCTACTACATGAATAAGTGAAATTTTAATCGGGTGGGTTTGGGCCACCACACCAAAGGGAACTCCGTGCTGTTACCCCCTGACTCCGGTTCCCGCCTCTGCATCGCCCTGGCTTCCGCGCCGCGTACGGCAGGGGGGGTAACAGGATGAGGCCAGGTCCTTGAAACATTTGAAGTGCTGCCCCCGTAATATTTCGAACCATGTGGATGCGGCCCCCTTGAGGGTGGAGCTGAAAGCTTTGCAGAGGATTGGGTCTGTGGCGCGTGCCATCTCCATTTGGGAGATGTAACGCCGCAGATGATCGACAGGGTCAGAGGTGGCATCGTAGCTTTCGATGACTGGCATGCGAAAGCCGGCGGGTGCCTAAACGGCGATTATGTCTTCTGTGAAGGCCTGTGTCAGGAGGACCTCGATATCATCGAGGACCTGGTTAGGTTTTTTGACCTGCTCCTCAACCATGTTGATGCGCCGGAGGAGGTCGTCGACCCAGAGATTCCCAGAGGTGTGGTTCTGATTCTGGGATTGTTCTTCCCTTTCATTGGGGGGTGGTAGGCGTGCGGCCTGCATTTCAGCCTTGATGGTTCAAGGCCTTCATGTCGTTGAGAATGTTAGATTGGAGAAGCATTATCTGAGCGGGGTCGATGATGATGGGTTGTGGGACCGCGGAAGGTCCGGGGAGATTGGGTAATTTAGCCGATGGTTGTTGTGTGAGCGGCTGGGTACCCGCTGCTCCTCCGATTGGGAGCGGTGAGTGCGTTTCTAAGGAGCTAGAATCAGCGTCCTCGACATGCACGTTTTTATCAGGATTATGAGTCCTCCTTGTTTTGGTCATTAGGAGGAGAGGAAGAAAAAAAGTATCTAGAGAAAGTGATGTGGTTGTTTTTGCTTGTTTCCCACAGACGACGCCAAATTGATAGCCTCCGGGTGAACAGGCAATCAAGGAAACAAAGAATGAGTCGTTGATGGAACCTGCAAGGACCAAGATACAACAAACTCTCAGGTGCAGAAAAAAGGGGAAAGGTGTGGGTGTGTAGCCGGTACCTTATTTTTGGTTGGCATCACCTCATTTATAGGGTGATGCCAGGCTTTCCCCATGCTGGGGTAGAGCGTTGCCAGGACTTCCCCCCATGTTGGGGTTGCTGACTTCCAGGATTTTAGGGATTGACATATCCTCCAAACAGTCGTAATCTGACATTACTTGAGTGGGCCTTTGACTTGTAATTGGAGTGTTAATTGGGCTTTGCCCGTGTCTGTCAGCCAAGCCCGTGATAAGATGGTGTTTTCCCGCCAATACGATTATACGGGGCACACCCTCGTATTGTTGGTTCGCTAGCCGTTATACGAGGACCCTCATTGTATTAACGAGGGGGCCTCCTCGTATTGAAGACGTAGCGACGGTGTCAGCGTTTGGAACGACCTCCTTGGGCCCCATATATATCAGATATATGTCGAGATGTGTGTTGTATCAGAAATCATCCCGTTACAAAATATTTTCACATACTCCATCCATTCGAAAAGTAATGCAACACTTTCCATTTTGGGACGTTTCAAAAGTAATGCAACACTTCCCATTTTAGTAACTTTTAACATATTAACTTTTTAAATCATTCTTACCTCTGAACCTCAAGAAATAACAAATAAAAGTATAATCAATATGGGTCTTATTCTTTTCCAAATAATATTTCATATTCAACAATATAATTATTTGACTTTTATTCTTAGCATATTTATCATTATATTTTGATTTTTTGTTACTGTTTTTCCTTGATTTTATGTTTGATTACATATTCCAATAAAAAATGATAAAATAAGAAAGACAATAACAAATTTTCGCACCTTAATCTCCATGTCAAGTCAAATTGTTGCATTATACTCCCTCTGCCCGTAAAAGATGTCTAATTTGTTCTGACAATATCATAGTATTTAATCACTGATTTTTTTCATGAATTTTTAGACATTGAAAATCAAATACTTCATATGTATATCTAGGGGTGGACCCACAATGGGGGCACATGGCGACAAATGCCGTCAATAAAATTCTACAAATTATGGCTATAATGGTAGTATGTTTTTATATAAATAAAGTATAGGGATCGTTTAGAACGCAAGTAAAGTGTTTAAGGGCTTACTGAGATTTAAAGCATAAAGGCATGACTACTGCTACTATGCATAAGTGTCTATTTAAGGCGTAAAACTATATATTTTATCATACAAGTCTTACAATTTTGAGAAAATCTTAAGATAACAAATTTTAAATAAAATAATTTATTTTTCTCCTAACAAATAAGAGTGCTATTGTTTTATAAAATCGGAATATCGTATCATAGTATTTTGAACAAATAACAAATAGTTAAAATATTTTGTTATTTAGTTCAAACTGCTTTAAAAATTGTATTATACTTTCAACTTTTAAAATAAAGTATACATACCAAAAATCCCGGATTCACCACTATGTGCATCATAATTTGGAATATATTTTTTCTGAATTTTTTCACTATTTTATTATTAAAATTTGAGTCAAATATTGAACATTGAATCAGTAAAGTTAAACGGACAATTTTGGGCGGACCAGGGAGTAGGAGATATCCTGTATCATATGTAAATATTCAATCCCTCAACAAATGAGCTGCACCCCAACTAAAGACTAAGGGCTGTTTGGCAACACCGTTGAGTGTTCACTGTTAGCATTAAGTTTTGTAGTGTTTGATTAATTATTCACATAAAAGAGCTGAATAAGGTGCATTTAGTTGTCTTACATGAGACTCGGGATATTCTATTCCTCACTCCATGGCATGGCACTTTCGCTCATCCATTCCGCCCGCCCGTCCAGACGCGGCGCCCTTTTTCATTATCATCTACCGCCCTTTCCTCCCGGCTATTCGCGCATGAAGATCGTCCTATGTATGCTCGACTTCGGGTTCCGGTGCTATAGGTAGGAGTACATTATGGCAGGATCAGTCACCCGGGCAAACCAACCCTCCTCCAAGAAGAATTGTCCTTAACTCAGATAATGCTCTATCACTTGCTTTAAAGATAACTTGCTTGACAACAGGACAGGAGGAGGAGGAAGCGAAAGCACTGGCAAACAAAGAGATGAAAAAAGAGATTTCACTGGCTGGTTAGATAACTAATAAGGTAATATTCGACGCTTAAACCTGATTATACCAAAAATCTGAAGTGGCTTCTCGAATTAAGGTCCTGAAGAAAGGCGAGAAACAAGACCAGGAACAGTAGAGATAGAAGAAGAAATTGAGCAAAGAAAAGAATGAAGCAGAATCAAGGAGAGGGAAAAAGGGATTTGGCAGGCAGGGAAAAAGAACACACTGAGTTCAACATTATGAACCATTACAAGAGACTACTTTATAGCCAAAACCAGTGTAAAACTAACTTATAGCTGGATAAAATCTACACTTAATTAAGAAAACATTGATTGATTACTTTCTAACTTTTAGGCACCTTTCAATGCATCTCCCTCAAAACATCCTTTTGCACTCGAGGATGCAATCTTTAATACTCCCTCTGTCCCATTTTGTTTTGAACATTTGACTGGGTACGAGAATTATTGAATATTGAAAGGAAATGGTGTGAAAAAAACAATATGATTGAATATTTTTAAAACGGAATATGATTTTATCTTTTCAAAACGGAGGGAGTAAGTAACTTGAGTAATCTATTCAAAACATCAAGGACAAGGAAAATATGCAAGGGATGGTACTTAATACTACCTCCGTTTCTAAATAAATAGTATATTTCTTTCACAGTATTTAATTTATTAATTTATTTTTATTGATATACAAAGTCAAATAATGTAAATACAAATTATAGATTAATGTATGCAGTTTCCAAATATGTTTTTTCTGATTTTTTTTAATGTGTGCAATTTCTAAATATATTTTTTCTGATTTTTTACTAGGCTTAAATGCTCTAACTAATATCTTAATCTCCTCTTTGAGGACAACCAAGAAACAATTAACAAAGTTGAATCTATCTCAACTCTTGCATCTAGGATATCAAACTGATCTTGATACATAAAAAAAACATGTAGGAAAATAAGTTTTTTTTGCATATCATCGTCTAATAAATAAAAAAGATTACTTATCATCGAAGCAGTGGAGTCTAGTTTAATTTTTCACAACAGTAACTACATAGAAAAGCACAAGGAAAACTACAGAACCGCACATCAAACCAGGCTTTTCTATTTTCAAGTACCTGAAGTTTGAAGGAGTTGAAGTACCAATTTTTTTTTGTCAGTTCAGCCTCCAAAACGACGTCGTTTTGGAGGCAATCGTGAAGTAACGGTTGCCGTTTCCACGTTCTTCTCTACGGTCGGACCAGGAGCCAGGTACGTAACTTCCACTCCTCCTCCTTCTTCTGTTGCACCAGCGAAGCAGTGAACGTCTTCCACCGTCGTCGCAACAAGCATCTAAGTAGCATTTGAGATAAGTCGGCACGCGCTCAACTTTTTCGTGTTCGAAAGTTATACGTTTGATCCGGTTGGGAGTAGCTTCCAAGTTTTAGGGTTCTTTAGTTTGTGACGCAGGATTCGAATTCTTCTTCAACCTTGAGTGGGTCAACCAGAAGCAAGAGTAAAAGGAAGGGTGGGGAAGAAGAAGACGTCTTGGCGCGAAGGTATGTTGATTTCTAGACCCCCTTCTAGCCTCCGAAGCGGACGGTGACATACCAGAGGCCCTATAGTTCGACGGTTTAAAAAGAGGGTGTAGTTCGTCCCAAAACAGCGATTGAGAGTAGTATTGACGTTATGGTGTACAATGAACAACGTCTACAGTGTTATGTAGTGTAAACAATGATTTCATCATAATTTGCATTACACGATAACGTTTATTGTTTATACCATTTGGAGCAGTGGGCGAGTAAGAAGAGGAGAGCTATCAAGATCGGTGGCAATGCGTGGAACAATTTTCGTAAGTTTCATGCGTGAAATAGTTTAATTTTGTGATTCCCTAAAATATGTCCGAGTATATAATATGGTTCATTGTTACAGGCGAGACTTTATGGTGAAGTTAAAGGCTGGTGATGTTGGCCTTGACGAGGGACAAAGCATAAAGGATGTGTGGAATGAGATGTCACCCGAGGATAAGGCGAAGTGGGGTGATGGTGGGGATGGCGGGATGAAGATAGTGTTGAGATGTCAGGTCCGGACATTCTACGGCGTAGTTAGTGGGTTGAGTCGGGAGCGGCATGAAATGATAGGGGATAGTCCCTTCAAAAGCTTTTTGGGGTTGAAGGGTGATCCCACTAACAAAAGTCTGATAAAGGACCTGCTAAATTCATGGAGTACGCAGACCAGCAGCATAGCATTTGGTGGGCAGACATATCCATTGACCGCTGAAGATTTTTGTGACATTATGGGTATAGAAGATGGGGGAGAGGACATTAGAAACAGCAAGAATGTGAAGCCCAGTAAGGAGATATGTGATGCATTTTGTGTGAAGTTGGCTGAGCGTACCATTGTTTCACATGAGTCGATTGTGGATGTGTTGCGTGGGAGCGCCCGACAGACGATGGTACGTATAGCATACGATCTCTTGGCTCTGAAGACTGTTCTCTGTCCTCCTCCCGGAAAAGGATTTACAACCACCCAACTGAAGAATGTAGTGGACTGTGCGAATGGGGCGAAGAGGTCATGGGGCCGTTATGCTTTCAATGAGTTGGTCAGGAGTGTTGAGACTTTTGTGAATGGAGTACACGGTGAGGAATATATCCCGAAGGTCGGGGGTTGTACAATATTTCTACAGGTATGGTTCTTTGTGGTTAGCGTACTCATGTTTTCCGTAATCCCGTAACATGAAATTTACAAACCACCCTTCTGTTATTGTAGATGTTTTATCTGAGAAAGATTGCAACTGCGCGGGGGGCGAGGATCCCGAAGCAAATTCCAGCCGTAGTCTTCTTTTCTCCTGAGATGACCGTTCTGTACATGCGTTTGTATGAGGTACGTTGAATTTGTTCAGTTCCAGCAATGCTTGATACTGTGGTACTTATAGGTTTCCCTTACCATGTAGGGCCTTGCATGTGATGAGAATCAGGAGGCCGAAGAAGAGGGAGGTGAGGCTGCGAGCAATAGTGGTGAAGAAGGAGAGTACGACCGAGGTTACGCGGAGAGGGTCGTGAGGATGTGGATCTAAGAATGGAGGTCTGCAGCTGCGTCGTGAAATTGGGTTTGTTAAGGCTCTGCGGAGGAAGTTTTTGTGTTGCGGGGAATGAGAGAAGTTTGAAGAAACAAGTGACCAAGCTGCGGGAAGAGAATTGTGGTTTGCGTAAGGAAGTTGATGGGCTGCGAGAGGAGACTTGAAGAAATTGTTACCATTTCTTGAAAGGTGGTCCTGGTCATGTTGATGCACAACTGGGAGGACCGTCAGTGAATGTTGTTGAGAGGCGGCCAGATTTGAGGAGTGGTGAGAATACTCCTGTGAAGGGTAAGGTTACTAGGAATGTAGAAACCGAGGTGACGTCACCTGTGCAGAAGGGAGTGGGGGTTGAGAAGGTGAGTGCAGTGACCAATAAGGCCGCAGCTGTTGAAGAGGAGCAGCATAGTGACGGTTGTGTAGTCCCGGGTGCGACAGAGGCACCGGTGGTAGGAAGTCAGAAGCATTCATGCGTCGAGGTAAGATGCTTTTATTTCAGTGCATTCTTTAGTTCATAGAATTCAATATGCATATTGTAGCAGTGTGTTTTTGAGAAGTAGTTGCATTAATTGGCACAGATCACAGAGGGTTCTACAAGGGGTATGTTCCCAAGGGAAGGCAGTCGAGAAGAATGCCGGTGAGCGGACCTTTCCAGAGGACGCCTTGGATTCATGTGAAGAAGGCTGGTCACCCGAACTTGATGTGGGCTGGACCATTTAATGTGAGAGCTTCAAAAGCTTTGGCGAGGTTGACCACAAAATAGTGCCTTATGCTTTTGATCATAGGGAGGATGAGAAGTAAGTTAGTGTCTTGAAATTAGTCTTATGTAAGGGCCTGCGAGCATGGTCATTGAGAGTGCATTTGAGTAACCGAATTTCTGTTTAATGGGCCAGGGAGCACCTGGTTAGGGTACGAGGCTACTTCCTTGAGCGATGGGACATTTCAGCAGGCCTATCTCCGAACAAAATGCTATGTGATGGGATTGTGAATACGTGGGTGTTATTCCTTCAAGAGAGGCAGCGGCCTCTTAAGGAACTCCTTGAGAGTTGGTATTTTCCGGTGGATTTACAGGTTTGTTATGAAATGTGTGACTAACATAGGGTTGCCGGTGATGTTTAGTAACTGTTATTTAATTTAAATTTGGCAGAGATCCGCTGGGGTAAGTGCACAGTTCGCCCTCGAAAGGGCCATACGGCTGAGGTGGATTCCCGAAGACGTGAGGTTGAATGCAACGAACTTGAAGCAGGTTAGGCAAGCAAGTAATATTGTTTTAGTGTGGTTGTCATTGACATGTTAAAATGTTGATTTGAAATTGCGTAAATGTGTGCAGTTGTTTGTGCCGGTTAACGTAATTGATTCCGGACACTTCTATCTGGTTGTTTTCTTCCTCGAGGGGAAATACATTGACGTATGGGATAGCTTAGGTGGGAGTAATGAGTCACCGGCACGGTATCGGGCTGTGCTGGACAAGTTGGTATGCCTCTGAGACCTTAAAGTTCAGCCTGACAGTTCACTGTTGTCATGTTTAGAGGTTTATCTAAGGCTATTTTGTTTACGCATTGCGGTGCCACGCAATGGATGCCATAGTTAAGCCAGTGGTTTCAGCTTTTGTGATTTTGCAAGAAGGGTTACACCGGTTAGCCAAAGACCTAATGCTCATGATTGCGGGGTGTTTGTTTGTTATTGGATGGGGAAACCTCATAAATATGACAAACATATTACATCTGAGGTGATTATTACATGTAATACTAGTTGTGTTTACCTTATTAATAGTTATGTCACTGATACGTTGTTCCATTCAAATTTCAGTGGCGCTCACATGAGAAACGGTGTAAATTGGCTCTCCGACTACTTGCAAGTGAGACAAATGCATTATTCACCCATGTTAAGGACCATGCCATCCTATGGCACCGTCTGAAGTGTGAAGAGCTTGATAGGCCTACACGAGGGAGGGGTAACAGACAGCAAGTGACGTCCATGGACTTTTCAGGAACTGCCCCTGCTGTAGAGTGTGGTGGTCCGGCTGCTGATGGTGTGCAACACTTGAGTCCAGAATTCAGTACGGAGGTCGAAGGTACGCCGAGGAAGAAAGGAAGAAAAAGAGTCTACAAACCAAAGGTGGTGAAAGATCGTGTGTAATATGGTATTAGCGAGGGATTGACAGGTTGAGTTGGTGGGAAAAACCTTTTCGTGTAACAGGTTGAAAGTTCATGTAAATATTCTGGATGTTATGTTGGCACAATAGCGTTTACTGTAAATTGAATTAGCGTTCGGCGTAACATATAGCGTTCTGAGAAGGTCTAAAAGGGCTACGTTAAATTTACATACGAGTCGTTTGTTGTAGTCAGCGAGGGAATCGAGGCCCCAAATATTTTACACCGTATACTTTAGAGGTCCTTAAGTGATACCCTGACGTTCGTTATGGTCCTAATGTGACACATTGAACCTGTGGATGCACCAAAACGTTGCCACGAACCCTTAAGTGGGGACCAAAAAGGCTACAGTGACGATTCGAAGGAATTGTGGTCCCTTCTGGATCCCTAAAGTGTGTCGGGTAAAATAACCGAATAGGCCATCAATGAGTCATTTGACTTTCATCTGAAGGCAACTGGGCCAGGGGACCTCAAGAGGGCACCACAAATGAGTCATGTATCATTTGAGGGGTCTAAGGCGCCCCAATGAGACAGTTATGGACCCTAAACGTTGCCAGTGTACATCTTTAGGCACCTAAGGATCGGCCACTGACATGACGTCACACTTGACGGTTACCTGGTAACCGTTAAGTGCGAAAACAGTTTGTCCAAATCCTCAGCCCTGAAGAACGAGTTCCAGCACTTGCGACGGCCATGGATGCGATCTTTCGGAGAGCTGGCGCCTAGATCGGTGGCCGACGACGGTAGACAACGGCATCGCACTCCTGACTCCGGCCGTCGACTTCGAGGGACCCAGGTTTGTTGCCCAGTTCTTCTCAACAATGTGGCGGGCACTGAGGTTGCGGTTTCTTGTTTCATCTTTCTTGGGGGTTTCTATTGTTAGTCATCCTTTAGATGGCTCCGAGGATGGGTAGTCGGATGATGGAAATACAAGCTCAGTATGAACCCCGAATGCCGTGTGATAAGGGGGAATCGTCGATCAAGCCCGTGAAGTTGGTTGGAGTATTCAGGAATACAGAGCTATATTATGACTTCGAGCATCACGTGTCAAATCCTCAGCACAAGGTACATTTCGCTTACTATAACAGTTTTTGGTAACAGATGGTTGTGTGTGGAGATTGACATCTTCGTGGAACCATGAACAGGACCACCTTACAACCTTCCAGGGCCACGGGGCTTCTTCAACTATGGTTAGATGGTACGAGAAACTGCCAAGGTACGTGAAGGATTCATTCAAGAGACACGGTGGTCCTGGAGGAGTTTAAAAATGCAATGAAGAGGACTTACTGCGACCGTCAACCGATGCGGGCTTTGAGCTACTTCGGTGGGACACCACACATTTGTTCCACTTCCCCCGATTGGTGAGATGACCATGACGCCTCTTGATTTCTCCGCCATAAGCGGTTTGAGATGTTCGGGTAAGAGGCTCCCGATTTGACATAACCATACGGGACGATGCTAGGAGGTTAGAGAAGGCTGTCGGGGACCACCGGGAAAGGTGGTACAAAAAAGGAAGTTAAGTACAGATATCATGAAGGATTATGAAACCTACGATGTCGGTACTCTGACGAAGGGACCACCTCCTGCGGGTGTTTTGCTTCGTCCTCATTGGCACTACATTTATGGCTGACACTAGCAAAGTGGGTTTGTCAATACATTCGCTATCATGTGTGGAAGACATCCCCGCAATGAAGACGTATGATTGGGGAAGTGCAGGCTTGGGAACCCTTTATTTGTACATGGACGGATTAAGCGAGGGGTCGAGCTGGTAGTGGTGGTTACTGGGAGGCATGGCAAGCTTGGGCTTCAGAGTACTTTAGGGACATAGGCCCTTCATTCGAGTCTTTAGGTGTTGGGGCGGGGAGGACCTCATTCCCAAGGGGAAAACACTGGGCACAAGGATCGCAAGGGAAGAACTTGAAAGACATGACATTGTACAAGGAGCGATTGGAGAATGCCTCAGTGACTAGGGTGATATGGATTCATGGGGTGATGATCTGCCCCAGTATGTGCGGGAAAGTGAGGATAAAGCCAAGAAACATGTGGTTTTGGAGTCACCTTATCGGAGGGTGTGGTATCTAGGAGAGAGGGTTATGCGGCAGTGGGCTGGCGAGACAGTGAATGGCTTAAACCAGCTGGTGCCCCGGCCACCACCCAATACAATGTTTTCAAGGGAGTGGACCGCAATAGAGTTGTATGATGCCTTGCAAGGGACATTTTCCGGGCAGTGGGTGGATGGTTTAATGCGGGATGTCCCGTACGGGAACTGGTGGATGGCTGAGATGCAGAAACTGAATAGGATAAAGAGGGAATTTCTTGCACCTGACATTCCTCCTCCACCACCAAAACAAAAGAAAACTTCAGCGACCCAACATACACCTCTGTTCCAGCCACTACGGGTGCCGACGCCGTGGCTGAGTTTGAGTTCCGTCACGGAGGATTTACATTGCAAATCTTGAGACCGGAGCAAGCGAGCCATTTCTCATACCGATGCCACCCGCCGAAGAAGTTGAAGGCTTCCCCATACCACCCACGATGACATCCGTATGTTCAGAAACGCGTGCCATATGTTGTTCCCTACCTGTTTCTGTAGTAAACTAATAACATACACCCTACTTTGTTTGTAGGTTCCTCTCGAAATGGCCACCCGGATGCTACGAATGATTGGTGGGTTGAAGATGGCCCTATCTGATGCAAGGACTGCTGCAGCAACCAAAATTAGGCTGCTCAAAGGTTGCGGGAGTAGCAAGATGGATGACCGTGCCGCGTCTTCATCCATACCGAAAATGCAGGCCAGCTCATCTGTTCCAGAAGCAAGGAACGAGCGTGCCAATGATGGAAGCCAGGAAGATGCTGCCAATGACAACAACCAGGCCGTAGGCAGTGCAGAGGATGAAGACGATGGCACCGACCAGGAAGAAGGCAGTGCGGAGGATAAAGACAATGACACCGACCTGGAAGAAGGCAGTGCGGAGGATAAAGACAATGACAATGACGATGCTCACAATGACAATGACACCGACCTGGAAGAAGGCAATGATAAAGGACTGCAGGCAGGAGAGACGGGGGACGCGTCCGATATGATGGATTTCTTCATCCAAATCCGGCCACAACCAAGCGTGCATGTTGCAGGTGAAGGCGCCGATCAGAACGCAGCAACGGGACCGGGGAAAGTAACGTCACGTGACGACAAGGAGACGTTGCATGACGATGCTGAGCAGGTTGTCGCTACCGTTCTTAAACAGCTCCGGCAGGATGTTGATGCCGATGTGCAGGCAAGTACAAGGGACGAGGTGGGTGGAGGTGATGTTACATCCTCAGAGGAGAAAAAGGGCGACGACGTTCAAGCACCTAAGGGAAGTCCGCCCCGTGTGATAACGAGAGCTTATAAAAGGATGAAGAAACCATAGGGTGCTTAATAATTCGTTGTAGTATGGTCATGTGTAAAGGGATGAAGAAACTGTAGGGTGGTTATTTTTTCGTTGTAGTACGGTCAGGTGTAGGTAAACATGCTTTTCTTTTCATGTGTGGAGCTATGGGTAAACTGACGTTTTCATGTTGAGGAATGCGCGTTGAGACTCACAAACCGCGTCCGCAGAATGTCCAAATAGCGTCTGCCCTTGCATTGTGCAGTATGCGTGGCCCCAAAGATGACACACTGGCCGCCTCCTGGCCCCCTAAAATGACACAGTCGCCCAGTACAGAAACAACGTTCTGTAATATAACGTATCGCGTTTGACCTAACTTAAAACGTCAGACGTACGACGAACAACGTTTCACGCAAGCTGGGGCTTCGACGTTTGAAATAACTTTTAAACTTTTATTTGACACACCTGCGCACTAAATTTTAAGTCGATATATGCAGTTTATGGACAAATGAGTATACATTTATGGAAACTAAAAACATTAAAATACTAAATTTATATGTTAAAATTTTGAGAGAAAAAAAGTCATAAGTTAAATACGTATAGAATAATTCTTTATTTACTTTTTTTTTGGGTGGGGTAGCGTTTCCTGGACTAACGGATCGCGTTTGAAATAACTTACAACTTCGGTCCTCACAACGAACAACGTTTCACGCAAGCTGAGGCTTTGACCATATCAGAACCTCGAAAATGTGCTTTTGCTTACTCATTTGCACAGTTCTGGTGAAATTGAAATTGGTGAAGGTTGTACGCCAACTACTAAAAAATACTCTGCCCCCTAAAATGACACAGTGGCCGTTTCATGGCCCCCTAAAATGACATAGTGGCCCAGTACAGAAATAGCGTTCCGTGGTTTAACGAACAACGTTTGAACTAACTTACAACGTCGGTCTGTACGACAGACAACGTTTCACTCATTCGCACACTTCTGCTGAAATTGAAATTGATGAAGGTTGTAGGCTCTGTTTTGTAATGGACTGGAAAACAAACATTCATATCAGACATCTTGAGAGTCAGAATCCATCCATAAATCTTAAGAGCAGCAATTGAAGTCCATACATATCTAAATAAGTACGACAGGTGAAACGGAGACGCCATAAAATCCATACTGAACTAACGTCTGAACTAACTTACAACGTTTGAACTAACGTTTGACCCTTACACATGTTGCAGCCATAGCAAACAACAACACCACGACGGATAAACTACACAACATCGTACGCAGGGTAAGGCGCCTTTGGAGTAGAGCCTTCTCCTCAGTATAGGCAGCTCTGAGCTCACTTGATACATGTTTCAGATGAGCAACCTCCTCCTCTCTACCAGCAACTGAACGTGACAACTGGATTTTGCAGTGAAGAAGCATATCTCTGGAGTCCTTCAACTCATTAATCACAGAGATCGCACGAGTTGGGAATGGTGGGTCAACCCACTCCTCAAATCCGCAACCTGGATCATCCCCCTGGGTGCGAGAACCAAAGAGGAGTCATGGATTATGAAGATCTGGGTAAGAATGTAGAGATCTAAACTCACCTGCGCACTACGGCAACGCAGGTAGCGTCGGCCTGGGTTATCCGAACTCCACGCCGTCGCGACGGCACAACCCAACCCACATGAGCATGTCTGGCCGTACGCTTGGTGATACAGTCTGATGTCGTCGCTCTCGCCATAGCTTGACCCCGATGACTGGCTCACCATGGCTAACCCTAAATCCCCTCAGCTCACGACCCACACGACCCAGCGACGTCTACAAATGGCTAATATACTAATATACCGGCGAGCTTGAGGGGTCAAAAATGCGACACTGACGCAGCTAACAAACACGCGCATTGAGCCCATGCGTGGGACAATTAATTTCAAATATCCATTTCATTTAGATGTCAGTGAAGCTTTTAAGGGGTCCAAAAAATACACGTACGTAAGCTCAACCAACACTCTGTTTTACATACCACACCCCAGCGATTCAATCACAAATTCCCCCAGGGATTAAAATTGGTGCCCGACAGTGGACAAAGACCAATGGTAAGTGACGACGATCTTTGGCCCAACCCGGCCCCGCATTCCTCCATCGTATTCGTCCGGCCAAATGTTCCCACCAAAAACAGGGGTCACGTCACTTCCGGCTTCCTGGGAAAACAACCACTGCGTACAAGGGTGGACAGGTTCTGGAATGTCGGATTCAGGGGCTGCCTCAGCTTCCACGGCGTACTGCAGAGTACAGTTCCTTCGGTTGTGGCCGACCTCTCCACACTTGCTACATTTCCTTCTTGCTGTGCCAGTTGATTTCTTCTTCTTCGCGGTAGTGATAGCAACAGGATTGAGAACCAAGCATGACTTACTCCCATTTCGGTGTTGGTCCAAATTATCACTTTTCCCCCTAACTTCATCAACACGCGTCTCCAAGTTTCTCAGGCCATCTTTTAACCACTCATACTCTTCCCTTGGACATCTAGCACCATTGTATACAATCTTGTTGCACAGTTACCTAGCTCCATTTGCCTTGCCTCGTCAGCACCTCATCGAGCTCGTGTCAATCGATGGTTGGAAACATGGTTCACTGGCTGACTTAGTCCACCTTTTTAGTATCAAAGATTCAGGAATCCTTGACGCATGCTCCATCTTCAAGACAGAGAACATGTGTTTACAAGGGATGCCTGCCAAGTCATTCAACAAACCTGTAAAGATTATGCAACACTAAATACACCATTGAAACGTTATTCAACGGGACTACAGACGTTATTCAACAGGACTATAAACGTTATTTATAACCCAAAACACGTTTGATTACACCTATGACGTTAATGTACCTTTGTAATGCAAAAGTGGACAAGTACATGTCACGCTACTATCTGGATGGACGCAAACTTCTCTTTTCCTCGCATTCTCTTTCCGATATCGCCCCACTAAATACACCCGCACTTCATCGCTGTTTCTGTGACTTGCCTCGAGCCAAATAGGGGCTTCACCCCTAATCTCTTCAGCCACCAATCAAGATTGCATCGATATACACTTCAGACAGATGTTTTTCCAGATTCGGAAGATGGGTTGTCAATTGTGCCCCCTTATGCTTGCTATTATAATTGTTCGAACTACCTTCTCCTCATTCTTGCTAATGCAATATCCACATGCCTCACAAACTGGAACAATTTTAACTCGCTTCTAACAAACCTTTTCTCGGTAAGCGTGCATCCCTTCGCACCTTTGGTTGCTTGACATACCGGCAAAGAAGTGACCCTTTAGATAAGCTAAAGCCCACATATTTTTCCGCTCATACATCTGCTTCACCTGTGGGTTATCTTGCAACCCATACTGGACACATTCGCATGCCACACTCTCTCGAAATCATCGGCATCATCAATCCAGAGCATTAACTTGGCAAAAATGTCCCGGAACTCATGTCTAAATTTCCCATCTTTCACCTTCTCGGAAAGCGATTTACCCATTAGGTGCCACGAACACAAACGATGTATCGCATTAGGGAGGACTTTCCGTATGGCTACACGCATGGCTGCATCTTGATCTGTAATCACTGAAACGGGGGTCTTCCCATTCATACACTCCACAAAGTTCTCCAACAACCAAATAAAAGCTTCCTCACTTTGCTCATTCATAAGAGCGCATGCAAATACAATTGTGGAGAAATGGTTATTCACACCAACGAAAGTTATAAAAGGCAGTCCGTACTCATTTGTTCTAAAAGTTGAGTCGAACCCGACAACATCACCAAACGATCGAAAATCCCGTTGCATTTGGCTGTCAGCCCAGAAAAGATAGCGGAGTCTGCTCCCCTCGTCCACACGATAGGTGAAATACATGCCCAGATCTCCCTCCACAACTCTAGTCAAGTACCCTATAGCAGCCTCTGCGTCACTATCCATTATTTGAAGCCTTCGATCACTATCGACAAAATTGTAAAGATCTTTAATGCTGAACCCAACTCTATTGAAACCACCTGCGACCAAGACCATGTAGTCCATTATAACACTGGTCTTGATGCCTACACTCTTCATCTGCCTTGTTTGATCCTTCGCCATAAAGCTTACATTTTTGTGCGATGCAACAAGGTGCATTTCAGTTCTCTCGACCATAGGTTGATTATGACCTGTCTTGAACTCCCTCACTTCATACTTACCGGTTTCCTTAACACAATTGACCCGGAATGAAGCAGGACATCCACACCTTCCAACTCTCATGGGTTTCCTTTGCCTCTCATGGGGAGCGAACTTGGGCTCATTTAGCCCATATCTCATTACACACCCACCTCCTCCTCATGACAATGTCTGTACCCATGTACATTTTTTTCTCAACCCTCCTCGTCCCAAAACCCATAACTTTAGCATAGCATTTATAGAACCTCTCTGCACACTCGGTGTCATCAAAAAGATATCCTTCAACTCCACACGTTCACACTTATGCACTGGCTTTCTCATCTGTAATCCTATTGCACTCCACTGATCGTCAAAAACATCGTCATTACACAACTCCTCGTCACTCTTTTCCAGTTCCGTGTTGTCCTCTGCCGCATCCATATTTTCAAAGAATTCAGCATCATTACCTTTCCAACTTGTATGTGCCGGAGGATAGCAGCTTGCATTACTAGAGCTGACCCAGTTCTTTGCACCACAATCAAATTTGTTATCACCCCACGATGACGCCATGAAATCGCGAAGAAAGCCTCTGTTTTCATCCATCTGTCAACCAAATACGTCAACTGTATTACGTGCGTCGACAACCACGTTGTAGTCCAAGTTTCTCTTCACGTATGCATAAATAAATCAATGAACCATACATACACACCTCCTACACAGCATCAACAACCACCACCAAAGGGGACGACCGACGGAATCAAACAGAGGAGAGGAATGTTACCAGTTCTTCCACTACGCCATACTTACATTTCATTACAGACAGACAACCACAACCCAGGTAAATCCATCTCAAACCATGCATCTGCTAGTAAATAGTGAGGTTAGCTGATCAACAGTGGAGTCTGAACCCTTTGCGCACTGCTAGTGTTTTCTCGGGAAACTCATGTTGCACGAAAGGCACCCTAAAAGTGCCCACTGACGCCGCTCCATGCACCTGGACTAACACTGTCACTCACTAAAGCCCATTAACCAGCGTTTCATTGCTCATAAACGACGTTAGGGCAATCATCAATAGCGTTACTATCTACCCTAAAATGATGCAAGCTTTTTAATGAGATTAATTACTGTTTTTAATCAATAAAAACAACACCTGGGCTTATAGAATAGCCAAAACTACTATTTCAGAAGAGCTAAACATTTTAAATATGACAACCACGAAATCTAGAGTACGGGTGATGACTTTAGGTATTGTCTCAAACACATACTTCAACAAGAGTTAACCTAAGAGGAATCATAAAAATAATTTCCCATACAAAACACTTAAATACACTATATTCTGTTCAGTACTAACATCTAAAACGTACATTATACTTAAATATCAAATACAAAATACAAAAAGTTCTAAAATTATACAATCGCGTTAATTAAACGTTAGTTTACTAAACTCTAACGCTAATTTTAACGACTCCAACGCCATTAGGTAACTCTTATACTACACTTTCAGGGGAAACGCCACTAGGAGTCCTAAAAGTTACACCATTTTCCCCACTCAGTCCTAAAACTCATAAGAATAGCAAACTCAGTCCTAAACGTTTGCTTCTTCAATTCCGTCGGACCTAAATGTTACGTTTTAGAATTTCGGACGTTTGTTGTCCGACGTGGAGGGAGACGGTGTTAAATCGGCAGAGGGACCTCCACTTCACCTTCCATTCACTCCTTTCTTCAGAAAAGACGAGCACGAACAGAGGGACAACTCGACTCGAAGAAGAGAGAGAAAGCGAACTGGTCCTACAATCGAAAACGACAGTGTTGTTGGTGGATAACGAAAGGGTCGAATGTGAGCTGAAATCTCTGTTGTGGTCCTCAAAAGGTATGTGGTGGTGGGTTAGGGTTTGTTGGGGGTAAATGGTCAGTTTTCTAAAAAAGACAAATTTAAAGTGTGTGTTAGTTGATTGATGTTCTTTGTGTAATGTAGTATGAGTTTAGTGCACCAGTTTAATAATTCTCACCTTCCACCAGATATTGCTTGCATTTGAACACGTTTCGTAATAGTTCAGCCTCTGTAATAGTTTAATATTTCTCACCTTCCACCAGTAGTAAAATCATGTTTGTTGTTTAATGTAGATGTTTGAGACGTGGATTAATTTTGTGTTTGATGGAAGTTTTAAAAGAGATCCGTATATGGAGTATGTTGGGGGAAAAGAGAAGATGTTCACATTTGATGTTGATTATTTGTCAAACCAAGACTGGGATGATATGGTAGGTGACTTGACAGAGAAGGAAATTCTCATGTTGTGGGTTGAGGATCCTCTAGAGTGTGGAGATAATAAATTCATCTTAGTGGATAGAGGTAGTGATAGCTCAATACACATGCTTATTGATATGATGAGGCGATATGGGGGTATTCAAATATATGTGGAGCACCCTGAAATTAATGATGCTGAGATGGGGGAAGATTGTGAGAATGGTGACCCTGAAATTAATGATGCTGAGATGGGGGAAGATTGTGAGAATGGTGACCCTGAAATTAATGATGCTGAGATGGGGGAAGATTGTGAGAATGGTGACCCTGAAAATAATGATGAAGAGGTTAGGGTTATTTATGATGGTGACAACGAGCAGGGTAGTTCAGAATCATCAGATGATGATGATGATGATGAAGAGAAGAATGTGGCTGATTTGGAATCTGTTATGGCGGAGGAGACTAAACTGATGAAGCAAGTGTTTGGAAATTGGGATGAGAAACATGAAGATGACATTGAGCAGTTTGAGTCTCAGTATTTAAGTGATGATGATGATGAGTTGAATGAAATTAGAGAGAGAGTAAAAGTGTTTAATACGAAATGGGCAGACCTTAAAGTGAAGGTGTCTATAGTTGTTGGTGGAGCAAATTTGTGGAGGAATACTAAAATGGTGAGACAAGTGGGACGTGAAGTAAATGTCACTCCATCCGGCTTTCCAAAATATGACCGCAAATGTAAACAAGTTGAGTTTTGTGTGTCATGATTTTTGATAGTCCGTAACAATTTAAGGATGCTATTGACAAGTACAGTATAGCTGAACAAAGGCCTATTAGGGTGCACAAGAACTGCACAGAATGGGTTAGGGCTAGGTGTCAATCCCAAGGCTGCCCTTGGTTTATTTCCTTGGGCTTCGACAAAAAGACTAGAGCTTACCATGTGAAGACCTATGTTTCAGAGCACACATGTGGCATATCCTTTAAAAATAGGAGAGCTGATTCCTCATGGCTTGCTAATTATTTCTTGGTTGAGATAAGGAACATGCCAAACATCACACTTCATGGTCTGCAGAATATAGTGAAGGAAAAGCTTGGTGTTGACATTACTACTTCAACATGTAGGAGAACCAAACTTAGGGTGTTTAAGAAAGTACTTGGGTCATATAAGGAGGAGTATGGATTACTCTGTGATTATGCAACAGAGTTGAAGAAGAGAAATCCAGGAAGTTCATGTGAAGTAAGGTTGGATCCTCCCCCAAAAGGTTTAGTGAATCCGGTCTTCAATGCATTTTATATTTGCTTTGATGCATTAAAGAAGGGGTTTAAAGCTGGTTGTAGAAGAATTATTGGAGTGGATGGATGTTGGCTTAAAGGTGTTTGCAAGGGTGAATTATTAAGTGCTATAGGAGGGATGGAAACGACTAAATGTTTCACTTGCTGGGCTGTTGTGAAGATTGAAAACACAGATACATGGACCTGGTTTCTAGAGAAATTGATTGACGATCTTGAAATTGGAGATGGTTTGGGGTGGACTATTGTCAGTGACAAACAAAAAGTAAGATCAAATTCTATGAACTAATTTAGGTTTGGGATTTCTTATTTATTTGCGAATACATTGGCTGATTATTTCCATGGTTGCTGTTTTTACAGGGACTTAAAAATGCCATTACCAAGCTATTGCCTAATGTTGAGCATAGGACATGTGCAAGGCATTTGTACGCCAATTGGGAGCAAAATTCAAAGGACCCAAGCTGGAAAACTGTTTTGACTGCTTGCAAGAGCAACAAACGAGCCTGATTTCAACAAAGTCATTGAAGAGATCAAGAGCATCACCCCAACCGGTTGTGCAAAGTTGCTGGAAACTAGTCCACAACAATGGTGTAAGGCATTCTTTAACCCAATGATTAAATGTGACATTGTGCATAATAATTTGTGTGAAGGGTTCAACGGATGGATATTAGATGATAGATGCAAGCCTGTTTATAGTATGCTTGAAGCAATTAGAGTGAAGTGTATGGAGAGGTTGCACAAACAGGCAGAGGCTTGTACAAAGTGGCCTAAGGAGTATGGTGGTAACATCAAGAAGAAATTGGAAAAATCAACGAGACAGAGATCTTCTACTTGTGTTTGGGGTGGTAAGAAAGGGTTTGAGATTGAAGAGGAAGGTGTAAAGTATGTGGTTGATTTGGAAGAGAGGGTGTGCTTGTGTGGAGGTTGGCAAGGCAATGCATACCTTGTAGACATGCCTGTTGTGCAATTAGATTTAGGAATCTAGATGCCTCTGACTTCTTGGATGAATGCTATAGTAGAACAACAGTGTTGAAGACTTATGAGCATAGACTTCAACCAATGCCTACTAGACAATTCTGGGAAAAAGAGGAAAATGGTTTTGAGCCTAGTGCACCCGGGCAGTAAAAGTAGCTACTGGTAGACGTCCCAAAAAGAGGAGGCTGGAAGCTCTAGAGAAGGTGAAGGGTAATAGGATGGGTAGGGGAGGGGGCACTGTTACTTGTAGCAACTGTCACGAAACTGGTCATAATAAGAAAGGTTGCAAAAAGGTACGCTTTCAAGTTCTCTGTGTAAATTTTGCTTGCAATGTTCATTTTTTGAACTTTAATACTCCTTATAACTCTTACTGCATTATGTTTGTAGGAGCCTAAAGCTCCCTCTGTTTCTGCAGTACCATCATCAGAGCCTAATGTATAGTCATCACTTGTTGTTAGTCAATTAAATGCTACGAATTACTGCAGTACCAAGTTTCTGCAATGTTAATATATGCTTTTTCTCTTTGTGCAGCCTGGACAATCCAAACATGTAATCCAGGATAGTATGAATGCTAAGAAGGCTAAATCCATTAGCCAAAGACCAATTGTTCTTAATGTGAGTTTGGTAACCCAAAATGGTGGAATATTATTCATTTTAATAATCTCATATATGCTTTCTAAATGTTTTGACTTTAATTGTAGCCCGGCCGGCCAGGACAAACTATTGTTGGTGTCTTTCCAAGTGCAAGTAGGAAAACTGTTACCCTCTCTCAACTTCAAGCAAAGGAATCGAAGACAAAGAAGAAGAAGAAGAATTGATCTAGGTTATTGGCTGGAGTTTTTTGAAATCTATAGACTGATAGGCTATTTTGTACATCAACTGATTTTATATTAGTTAGCTCCCAATCCATTTTTTGTTAGTATGCAACACCATACTGCTTTTGTTCATGTTTACTGCCTTGTAAAGCCTAGTGTTGATGTGGTCCACTAGAGGCTTCAAGGGCTGGTATGGTGTAGCATTCTAAGATGGTCACTCTTAGATCTAGGTCCTGCAATAGACGAGAAGGGCAGATGCTCTAGACAAGTTTGGTAAATGTTGAGAACATGGTGCACACTAAGCCATTATGGCCATCATTTGAATCTATGCAAGTTTCTCACATTATCCTTACCATTTTTATTACGGCCATCACTTCATTCAGTGTTCAGCAAGGTAACCTAAATCTGCAAGAGTGGTGTTTGGTTCTTAGTGTTTCATTTAGCGTTTCATTTACTGATGAACGAAGCTGTAATTTTTCAACAACAGTTTGACAAACACTTTGACACCAGTTTGGTTCTTAGTGTTCACAACAATACTTGTGTGCAACAAAACACATCATCCATTAACAATGAAGCTGGATAATCAAGCTGAATAGAATGGATTCTGATCTTAACAATGAAGCTCAATAATCAAGCTGAATTCACGGCATTTTGACAAACACTTTGTGTGCAACAAAGCACATCATCCATTAACACACCTAAACGTACAGAACCTACCCCGAATCTTTCCCACCTCTAACTCATTCTACAAACAGCCACATACACAAGGATACCTAACACTGCAATGAAGAAAAACTTATGCCAAATCTTCATGTGGTTCACCTCTCCTTCCAACCCAACCATTCACGCTCCAAGCCGTTCTTCTCACCAAAACCCTCTCGCATCACCTCCACGATTTGTGCACCACAACTTTCATGCCCAATATTTCTCGCATCTTCTTGTAGTCCAAGAGCATCTCTATAATATGTGGTGGGACCGGTTCATCGATCCAATCACGAAACCCACAAAACCCTTCTCTGCCGAACCTTGACAACCGTGGAACCGCCGCCCAAAGACTCCGCTCACCCACGCTGTCCTCACAACCGCCGCATTCCACAGCCGAAGATTTGACACCAATCGGCCGACTCTTGCAAGATGATGAGGAGGCAGAGGACGCCATCGCCATTGGAGAGAACTAACGAGTTGGTCTCCTTTTCGTTTTTCAGAAGTAACAAATTTAGGTGAAGTGGAGGTCCCTCTGCCGATTTAACACCGTCTCCCTCCACGTCGGACAACAAACGTCCGAAATTCTAAAACGTAACATTTAGGTCCGACGGAATTGAAGAAGCAAACGTTTAGGACTGAGTTTGCTATTCTTATGAGTTTTAGGACTGAGTGGGGAAAATGGTGTAACTTTTAGGACTCCTAGTGGCGTTTCCCCTACACTTTCATCTAGAATGTTCTAGAATGACTAACTTTAGGTGCCTCGTAAAGGACGCTGACGAATATTTGGCTCATTCTAGAATGACTAATGTTAGGCCCCTCGTTAGGGCCGCTGACCAATATTTCTCTGATTAAATGAACAGGGTTACAACACTAGGCAAACGGCTTTGGCCATTTCACAAACGGGGTTCCGTCAAGCCTGCAACAACATTAAAATTACGTCTTACGCTTCCACGACGAAAATCAAAAAAAAAACCATCAACCATGATTTCTTTCTACACAGATTCTTTAATACGCTATAACAATGGGAAACATTGCTCCTTTGCATGAATACACCCATTTTTTAGCCTCAACATAGGAGAAATACACAACAAAACTGACCGAAAAAAAACTTTAGGTGCTAAACTGTCCAACTTCACAAAGTACAATGGTGTACTTCAAGTACTTCAGAACAGAGGGGTACTTGAAAATAGAAATTGCTCATCAAACCTTGATTTTTTCCCCATTTTGATGGGACATTTTTAATTCACTGATGTGAAATGAGATTAGCGGCTGTTACAGAGAAAAACATTAAGCATATTTTTATGTTATTTATGCATTAAACAGATTATTTTTTTCCAGTAATGCATTTTATTAAAAAGGATATTTTACAAATATATTATACTTAATTACTACAGATAGATTAATTAAAACCTGTCACTGTATGGGGTGCCATAAACAATGAGGTACGGAACAGTACGAACAACTGTGTCAATTGGTATCGCAAAATTAACCCCAGATGAAACTCCTGTCCCTGCAAATCAAAGTTGTTTTCAACACAATTTACAAAATAGTACTATCAACTTTTCTCTCACAAACGTCATCCAATTTTCAAAAACTCAACTCGCCCCATATTAATTTCTATGTTTGACTAGACACTGCGATTAAGGTATTCAGAAAACTTGAGGTTACAAAAGTAAAATATACATATAAGCCGATAACTTTTTATTTTTTACGAAAAGTGAGTAATAAAGTAAATTAGTGAAAGTTTCCTTAACAGAGAAGGTATCAAATTTTGTGGGATATCCCAAAAAGGAATACATATCAATTTTTATGTGATGGAGGGAGTTTATTCTTTGGATAAACTTTCCAACAATTTGTAAGAAGCACGACACCTAAAAACAATGACCTACTTGTTTCAGGCAAAAGTTGACCAGGGTCACTAACAAACGACTAAACAAGCAGGACACGGTCTGTTCATGTTACTGGGTTGATCAAGACAAGCAATTGCACACTCAGTCACAACTGATAACAATTTGACGAATTCATGTTACTTGTTTTGCTAGTTACATCTCTCTCCCCTTTCGAATTTCCTAAATTTTAGCTTCTCTATCACACGTATAAAGGATAATCAACAGAAGCTAAAATTTAGGAAATTCGAAAGGGGAGAGAGATGTAACTAGCAAAACAAGTAACATGAATTCGTCAAATTGTTATCAGTTGTGACTGAGCGTGCAATTGTTTGTCTAGATCAACCCAGTAACATGAACAGACCATGAATGACGAACAAAACAGAAAACATGTCTCACCTCTGCGGGTGAAAGTTGCTGTATTGACACCAATAACATGGCCATGTGAGTCGATTAGAGGGCCACCTGAATTCCCTGGATGGATTTAATTGCATCAGCGGCAAGAGAAGGTTACAAAAACACTAAACATACGATGGAGCAATCCATTCTTAGAGAAGCAGGCCACTACATACACACATATATATGCAGATGTGAATAAAACTGTCATGAATGGTCCTTACACTCTAGCCAAGTTGGTTAAAGCTCCAAGGACACAAGGTGAAGGTCTCGAGTTCAACTCCTACATCCACCATCCATTGTTAAAAAATAAATAAATAAATAAATAAAATTATGCCATGAATGACCTAACTAGGCACTAGTCTGTTTTCACTGACAATGCAATGAGTGGGTTCTAAATGGAAGAACATCTAGGAGATGTGTCAAGAGATCGATCACTAGAAAAGAGAGGCTTAGCTAAGCAAACAAGTGAACAAAGAAATAGAGAGAGTGAAAAGATCCTCCTGCGGATATGATCTCAGGCTTTACTCTTTAGCCAGACTCAGTTCTGCACGCCCAGATTGATGATGAACCTGCTGAAGGTTGTTATCATCTCATCAACAAGAAGAATTCTGTTCCAATAAGCCTACATACTAATTCAACGACCAATTTTGCTTCCCTGGTACTCTTTTAATGATTTGGAGCTATTTCTTTACACATCAAGTATTGTTTTAAATCTGATCGGATAAAACTTCTTAGTAGGAATCAGTGGAGAAGAGCATTCCAGAATTTCAGAAATAAAGTATTTGTTCATGGTATTCAAGGTTGACCAAAACCCAGAATCATTAACAAGTATTTAATGATTTGCAGCATTCTACTTGTTTTATTCAACCTCTTAAACACCAAACACTCATGGCATGGCAAGAAATTGCTTGCATGCCAGACAGCCAACAGCAAAACATTTCTTAATGATAAATTCGTTGCAGAATTAATAAGACCAGCTGTACCAGCATTAATAGCTGCATCAGTCTGAATGGCCCCTCGGATTGCTCTTCCATTTGGAGATGGTATTTCCCTTCCCAATCCACTTACTACCTGCATCATTGGATTGTAAGTACAGCTTTATAATTTTAATGAAATTTTCAATAATTCAGTATTGTGTTCACTTGAATGTACATATTCATGCTTGGAAGTTTAGTAGAGACATGTTTGTTATAATCAAGCATAAGTCATTGGTACGAAAAGAGAGGAAATACTGGGAGGTTGAAGGTCAGGAAGGAGCATAATATACTGTTGAAGTAAGGTGGCATTCAGTTCACAACATCATTAACGATTAAAGCTCCTTCCGAATCCTCAGTAAGTGAACCACACGATGAGTTAGCAGTTAACATGGCAATGAAATTCTAACCCAAGAAAAATAATTAAGATTTCTCAAGCTTATCTGTTCGAAAATCAGTCACATCTAAGCCAAAAAGCAGACCATTGCCACAGTGATGCCACAAAATTGGGAACGCTTCACACACATTCATGCAGTACAAGGGAAGAATACATTTTTTTTAATATTTCTAATATATCAGATAAATGGGTACTTTGTTTAATTATTATGACCTTACGTTACAAAAATATCTCTTTGGTTATTTAGTGTTATTACTATTAGGTTTTATTAAAAAATAGTTTAATAATTATTCTAAAGTCCACTTTTAGGTATTAAGATGCCAATATAGGACAGCTGCTGATGAAATCAACATTGATTTCGTGTTTCCCCTGTATGGTCTTTCTTTTTGTGTTCCCGCTTACAGTCCTATATCACCGCTTGCATAATGAACAGCACACTAGACAGATTGAATCTTTCAAAGTATTTTCATACTGCTTTATTATATTCCATCATAGCTAAGCTTTGTAAGTATAGATATTTTGACAGTGAAAAATGATTTCAGAAATGATATCAAAGAGATTAGATATCACAATCGAAATAAATAAATAAATAAATAAAATAGTACAACCCTAAAATACCATTTCCCCATTTCTCAGGCATCAAAGAAAGGATTTTCAAAAGCTATGCATGCTACTGATATATTACCCCTGTCGTTAGAGTATTTTCAAATCCATATGGATTTCCAATTGCAAAGCAGTATTGGCCCACACGTAATTCATTTGATGTACCAAGAACAGCAGCCCTTAACTCAAAATCTTCAACATCAACCTGCAAGGTGATAAGACATTGTGTCAAACGTTTGCATTAAATTTATAAGCCTTAAAACTTAAATTGAATTGCCTTTAGTTTAGTAACATATGGTAAGAGGCTTATACAGGGTGTTCTTAAAGTAAACTTTAACCTTATATATGCACCCACTGACAACCCATCTTGAGAATTTAACATGGTACCTTCAAAACAGCCAAATCACTAGCGGGGTCAGTACCGACAATCTTTCCTTCCTTGCAAAAACTATTGCCTCTAGCATCAACCAGAAAAACCTAAGCAAAGCAAGAAAAAGAATAATCACTACCTAGAGAAATGGCAATGACACATGCAAGAAAGACAGCTTAATGGGATTCCAATTTAAAGAAACAATAGGGGACATTTAATAAACAGAAGAAAACCTTACAACACTGCAGTCCACTTGTATCAGTAGCCAGTTTCTCTACAACATGGTAATTAGTAACCTGTGCACCAAAGAGGCTATTTAGCGATGTATCTTAAGAGTCCTGGCTAATAACTAAGGGTATATATACTATAAGGTGCTAACTACATCCCAGGGCAAACAATACCAAGGTAAATAGATTAGACAGCTATGAGCTAACTGAACAAATCAAACAACGTTTAGAATAAATGAAAGAAGATTAATATACACATGTCGAAGACATCAAGCAAACCATAACTCATTAATATATGAAAATTTTATTTCTTTGACCCAATTAACCAAATGACTGTTGGATAAATTTCACTTGTTCTCTCTGCCTAGGGGAAAAGATCATGCACACACAAAAAAAAACAGAGATAAGTTTCTTAGGTACAGAAAAGGAAAAATGAAAAGAAAAAAACCTTGAAAGCAGAAGGTGAGCAACTAGGCTCAATAAGCAATGAAGCAAAAGGGTAATTTCTAAATCAAACTTTAAAAATGTTCTATATGCTCGGACTGAACTATCTTAGAAAAGCTGGCATTAAAACTTCTCTTTATTCTGAACACACGGCATCTGTTGTTCTTTTAGGTAAATATAGTGTTGCATAAATCAAACTCGATGTTCTATCTGTGAATATTAGTGAAGGTATTCCTGCCTAAAGGAAACTCTTTTACAGACCTCTGGAGATAAAGCTAAAACGAAGCTATTGGGCTCTGTCACCTAAGAATACAAAAGGCAGTTGCATGGTGAATGATCATGAAGAAAAAGGAGTCACTTCAAATCAAGTTATGTTTGAGGAAAAAAAACTTCAGTGTGGTACTGACCAAGAAACAACAAAGAAAGATATCATGTTATATGATGTGCTGAATACTACTATAGAAAAAGATGGAATGCCCACAATGTGGCCAAACTTATCCCAAATGAAGCCCGAACCTGTCCCTTGAACTTTTATTTCATCCTTCAGCCTGTCTTCCTCAGACGAATTCTTCAGACTTTTGTCCAACTCAAGATCTTTAATACAAACAACAGATGGTGATGTTTGCTGCACAACAATAAGCTCAAGAATCAACACTAATGGTTTAGGAGCAACCTGATTATCCATTCCAAATTTCTATTCTTCAACCAGAGAAAGAAGAAAAAAACCTAGAAGGTAGTAAGGGCAATGAAAACAATCACTTGAAGCAAAATGTATTGAAAAGGTACGGTTTCCAGTTTGAATACAATTTGCATGTGACTGAAATTCTTTACCCCCTCTAATTCTATCCTAGAAAAATGTAATGTTGCAACTTTTTGTAAGCAAACTGAATCAAAACTGACACCAACTATATGGTGTTGTGTTCTGCTAAATATATAGTCATGGTAAAAGCACAAAAGTCTGTGCGAGGAAAATGGACTCTCCAGACCCAATGAGACAACAATTCCAAGAATGCTTTATCCACATTCATTTCACAGTTTTCCAACAAAAGTTTCCACAAGAACCAAAACTCACAAGTCAAAATCATAAAGAGCCATAAACCATGATAAATTGCAATGTTCGGTTCATAACAAATAAACACAACTGAAATCGAGAAACAAGTGAGACCTGAAAGAGTTGAACGATCCTATCTTCTTCTTGTTCAACTTCATCTTTTGGTTGCAGAGCTTGAAGCGCATCAGCGACGTGAAATACAGAATGCGTGGAGCTAATATTACAGAGATCGAGCAATGAGGAAACTGAAGCTCCCGAAATAAAGCCCAAGATTGCTCGTCGATGAAGAGGAAGGATCTTACTGGAGGAATTGAAGGAAGAAGTTTGACATGGAGAGGGTGCAATTTTGGAAGAAGCCAAGACTACCATCTTCAGTCAATCCCGAATTGAATCCCCACTCGATTACGAGATAACGTTTTAGAAACCGAAGCACTGAGCATGTGCACGGCGTTCAACAGAACGACGAAGACCGGTTAAAATAGATCAAATTACCTTTGGGTCAACCAAAACTATAGGAATTCGAACACTTCTGAGCCTAAACTATAACGAGAATGTCAATCGGGTCGAGTTTATATCAGATCAGGTTGTGTTAGAGTAATTCGGGTTTCAGATTGTTTCGGATAGAACTACTTTTGGGTTGGGTCTGATTCGAGTTCAGGTTATTCGGGTTGTTCAGGTTCGGGTCTAGTTCATTCGGTTTTGGGTCTGGTTGTTGCATTACTACACGATTACTATCGACTAGACCAGCTTAAGGGTCCCGCACGTGCGTGTGTCAACTTCTCTACCCTTTGATAGCCTTGTTCCTTGACGGGACTGGCTTCTAGATACTTGAACGGTTGAGGAGATGGTGAGAACGATGATCTGAAGCTCCGGAGTAATCTGCAAGATGTAAAACGGAATACTCAGAAGCAGAAAGAGAAGTAGGGGTGTGTAGATAGGGTGTACCTTTCCCAAGCCGTTCTTTTATAGGAGGCGCTGAGGTGATGGTTGTCTGTTACACCCACCCCGACGTTTTGCACTTTTCTCGTAAATTCTCGGTACCTAAGGTCAAATACTGTAATTTTCAGATCACATACGACTTGTGATTAATTTATGAAATTCAGTATTCGAGAGTTGATTTGGTGTTAATTAAAGGTGTTTTATGTGTCGGGCGACATTTCTCAAGTTCCGGGACGTTTTGCCGGAATTCGGTTTCGGGCGACAAAATGGTCCCGTCGGGAAAGATTAGGGAATTAATCATCTTGATTAGTGTTGGCTGACTTTGTTAGGATTTTATGGAGATTTGGAAGAGGTGATTTGTTGTTCAAAGATAAGTGGATGGAGGTAATTCCATGACATGTGTCCATTTTCAACCAATTGGCTTCTTCCACCATTTCTTTTCCTCTTTTCATTAAATAAAAATACCTAAATTATCTCAAAAATTCGGTTCTTCCTCTATAATTCAGACATGTATCTTATCTCATTTCAGATCATTTATCTCATTTCATCTCTCTCACTCAACACTTAGCTTATTTCAAGAAAACCTCAACCTATCTCCCTTTGCTGCCAAAATTTCTACTCCTCTGTTCCAACGATTTCTGCTCTAGTTAGAGGCCGAATCAGCTCTTGTGGTAGTTAGAGAAAATGGTCCTCAACCTCTTGGCTACAACTTTGTAGAAGGAAGCCAGAGCCATAAGTGAAGGGAAGGTCCCCAAAATCGGGTTGCAAGCAGACGGGTTCTGCTGAGTTTCTAACTCCAAAAACCTAATCTTGAGGGTTTGAGTTGGGAACTTCAACAAGGAAGGTTCTACCACTCCCTACACCTCACAAATCAGTATTGATCAAGGTATGGGTGAGTTTATTTGGATGAATCATCATGTTTTGAAGATATGAACATGATTGAAAACTCACTATTGTTGTTGTTCTCTTTGGCCGAAATTTGCAAGGAAGATTGGTGGCTGTTTTGGTTCAACAATAGCTCATCCTAAGCTAAGCTACAAGTATCATCAAGGTGAGGATCATCTTTGATAAGATATGTGAAGATTTGATTGTTAGATAATTCTGACCTTCAACTATGTTGAAGTTGGTAGCATATTAGGCATGTTTTGTTCTTGGAAAAGTATGAAAAAACATGTTGTTGAAGAGTTAGAGAAGGGGCCGAAATGTTTTGGTGCATGTTTGATGTTTGTTTGTTGAAGAAAGTAGGGTTTAAATGGTTAAAATTTAAGTTGGTGAAGATTTGGGCCAAATTGGAAGGTTGGCCGAAAGTTGAAGGGTTTGGCCGAAAAGTTGTGTAAAATTTGGGCACAAATGAATTTTGGTAAAAAGTTGTGGCTTTAGTGGCTAATTAGCAAGTTTGCAAAGTTTTGGGCCGAAATGAACTTTTGGCTGAAAGTTAAGGTTATGGCCGAAAGTTTTGAATACTTTGGGAAAAATTGGTTTATGTTGAAAGGTTGACAAAGTTTGATATTTTGTGACTTTTTGGAAGTTAAGGGTTAATTTGGAAGTTCTTAAAATGTTTAAGGACTAAAGGTGTAATTATAGAAAGGTTAAAGGAAAAGTGAGCCGTTTATGGTTTTTGGATAATTTATGGACATTTTAAGCATAAAATGTCATTTCTGTGAAGTTGGGGCACTTTTGTCATTTTCCGAAAAGTTTAGGGACTTAAGTGATAATTTTGGTTAATTGTCAAAATTGGGCAACTTTAGTTAAAGTAACTAAAGTGTTTAAGTGTTTCTGTGATTTGACAGAGTAGATCCACGTATCTGCGTTTTTGAGGTTTCTGCTGTGGAGCGTTGGTGGCCACAGTAGAGTTTTCCGTTTGGCTAAGGTAAGGGGTTTAACTTTCTTAATACGCAATACATGTGTATTAGGTTAGTTAAGGGCTAGTACTCGGGTCGAGGGTGGGGCCCGGTGACTCCCGGGTCTAGTCACATGGTACGTAGCGGTTTGCAGGGTTTTGCTTAAATATGGGTTATGAACGTATATCATATCGGACTTGCTTATCGGGGGTCGACAACGGACCCATATTTATGTTCTCAGACGTGAGAAGTCCGTGAGTTACGGCTGAAGGGAACGCCGACCTAAGCCGGTATGCCAACCGTGGTCGTTAACTCACGATGTTATGTGCCGGCATTGTGCCGCTTTATGTCCGGCGCTTAGGGCGATATCCCCTCGCCGGTACCACGCGTTATGACCCGATCATCGGTGTGAGCTTAACAAGCCGCCGTAGGTGCTTTGTCGAGGGTTCGGGGAACCTTTGTATTGGCGTACCACCAGTCCGACGGGACTTAAGAGCATCATCACATGTGCATATCATAATCCTGATATACATAGGACAGTATTATTTAGTTCATCGCATACTAACCCTTTTATGCAGGGAAATATTTTCAAAGTTTTCCCGCTACCGTACCTACCTCCTTACGGAGTTCTTTCGAGAACTCACCCCCCACTTATTATGTTTTCAGGAGATCCGGGCAAACGACCTGCGGTGTAGATCTCCCGCAGTGATCGTTGTGCATTTTGGTTTTGAGGTACTTATCCGTTAAGTTCGGGGGTGTTCTCGTTAGATACTTTTGTGTGATCTTTCTGAGTTATGTCTGACATGTATTCTCCTGTTTATGTTCAGCAGCGCAGCAGTTTTAGCTAGCGAGGTAATACCGTTTTTTTGGACTCGGCTCTGTAGATGTTTTGCATATAGGTTATTTTCAGCACTTGGGTATGTATATTATTCGTAGGGAGTTTCCGACCCTACGAAGAGGGCGGAACTCCTTCTGCCTGTATTCCTTATCATCTGCTTATTTTTTCCGCGCGCGATATTCTGTAAAACCACTAACTTGTCTCGGGTGCAGGTTTAGGGCTAGAAAGACGTCGTAAAATCTGCAACACGACTTAACCTTAAAACCGAAAGGAAAACGTTTTAAGGGATGGGTTTCGGGTCCACACAAAACCATTTTTAGAACTCCGCTTTCACCCGCCGCCGACTCAGCGAGCTTCCGCAACCACTCGACAACCGCGCTTCAAGCATCCAGGGCGGTGGGGTGACAGTTCCCTTTCCTCCCCTTGTCCAAGATCTGTGTACTTTGTGGGTCTCCCACCGTCACACTGGGCCCAACACCTTAATCCACATCCCTGGGTTCATTGTGGCGTGTCAGATGGTTGGGGTGGAGCCGTTCGCGGATGTTTTCTTGCGGTTCTACCGGTTGGATCTGCGGACAGGGTGGCAGTTTTTCCATGTCACCCCCTTAGTGCTGGGGGGAACAACTCTTTGTATTTTGGTATTCCCTTGAAGTCTCATCATGATTGGCATGGTGGTTTCTTCTTTGTCTGCAGGGACGAGTCCTGGAGGTTCCCAGTGGCGAGGACTTCAGAGGCTGTGCAAAGTGTGGCTCCAAAGCCGGTTCTGCACATGGATGGGCAGAGGTTGATACAGTCACCCCGAGCGGGTGGTGCTTTGGTGATCCAGGGCTCCGTTTCAGACATGCGGGTCATGTTTTGGTTGGTCAGATAGCTCCCGGATCTTTTATGGGTATCATCCTCGGGAATCCTTTCATATTTGAGGTCGCACGAGTTCCCCAGACATTTCCGCGGAAAATATTTTTCCGGGAGCGAGACTTGTTTCTGGGCGATCAGTAAGCTCGGTAGCTCTACCGGGACCAGGGAAAAGGGAACTGTCAGCATATTTGGGGTCGTACGAACATTCCGCACCTTTCTGCGGAGAAAATTTTTTGGGGTCGTGATGTTCATTCCCGGGCGACGCCCGGGGCTTGGGATGAAGTGCTCGGGGCTCGGGATGAATAAGTTGTGACAACAATGGTGTTAGGTGTGATATGACTCAAGATGAGTAGTGTGGTGATAACCAAGCAAGTACGCATGACGGGATTACTCGGTTAAGCTAACAAGCGCACACGTCAGGGTTTGCTCGGGTTAAGCTGGCGCGGTATGACACTCGGGACTTATAATTAAACATGTGAAGCATGATTTGTGTGTGATATGAGGTTCCAAGAATTTGTCTCAGATTTCGTTCCGTTCGGAGTTACTGTTTGGAAGTTGTAATTTTCGGATTGGGTTAAATTGCAACTTTTGAAAAGTTTGGGGGCCAATTTGTAATTAGCATAAAATCAGCAATTATTTGGAAAGGAAGAAAGGTTGAAGTCGGCTACATGAAGGGAAGGAAAGAAAATGGGACACTTGTCCCATTTTCACTAAAAGGGAGAAAAAGAAAAGAAAGGAAAGTATAAACGTTGGAAAATGCCAAAAGGCATTATCTTTTCTTTTCTTCTTCTTCCTTCTCTTCTTCTTCTCTGCAGAAACATGGCAGCCATGATTGCGCCATGTTGAGCTCAAAGGTGAGCTTGGTGAAAACTTGAAGAACCTTCGAGCTAAGGTTACCAAAACGATCCTTGTGTTGTGTAAGTGAATAATCTGAGGTCGGTTTGTGAAGATTCAGCCCGGTTTGTAAACCGTGTGCTGCTGAAATTTGGGAGTAATTATGGAACCACCTTCTCTGATTGATTTATTGGTTTCTAAACGTTCCCGGCACCTTCTTGTGTATGTTTGATAACAGGAGTGTGAGCAGAAACGCGCTGGAAGCGTTGCAAAAATCCGTTCAAAGATTGGGTGGAAAAATCAACTTTGCTTTCAGTGAAAGGTAATGATATATTTGTGATCAGAGTGAAGGGATGAGTCTATTATGCTATTTGGTTTTGTCAGAAAAGGCTTGGTGTGAAAGCCGTTTTACCCTACCCGAGCCTCGATTTTGGCGCCAATGATATTGATTGATTATGTGAATTCTGAATGTGTATTTTGTATCTGTGGATCATTTGTGAACAGGGGGTAGTCAGAAACGCAGCTGAAACTCTGGCGAAACTTGTACCGGGACGGCTGAACGATAATTTCGATTCGGACTTGTATGTAAGGTAAGGGTATGTTAATAGTTATGGTGTGTTTCGGGGGTGTATTCGTAGTGATTTGTTATCGGGAATGGAAGTAGGTAACAAATGAGGTTCGGAACGTCATTTTCTGGAACTGTAGACCATACCGACCTACTTGCTTGTTTGCGGTGTAAATGTGGAAAAGTGGGATTTGTATGTTTGGTTCTGCTTATGGGTGTTTAAATCACAATGTTCTAGCTCGATTTGAGAAACCGAGTTTTCTGTGAAATTTTGTGGAAAAGTGCGGGATTGTGCGAGATTAGTTCCTGGAGGTCTGGATTGGTGATTTCTGACTTGTATATGGTTGTTCAGCTTGAATCAACAATGGTGGAGTAGTGCAGGACTTCTCAAGTCACACTACCGCGTTTCGGGCCGAGCGTCGAGAATTTTGTATCGGTTATACATTCTGGGTGGGATGTCATGTATATCGGGGTTAGTTGAGGCTGGTTCCGGGTTGAGGACGGTGGTCCGGTGATCCCGGGACCAGTCATATGGTAAGGTACAGGCTTGCAGGTTCAAGGCCCGGGATGGTCTTGGAGACCTCGGGTTCTTCTTCGGTATTTTGTATCTGCACTGGGTGCTGATATTCTGTGTATACCTAATGGTATATTCTGTGACCCCAGCTGGTACCATGCTTCTGTTGGCTTCGGCTTCTGACCCCGGCTGGTACCATGCTTCTGTTGGCTTCGGCTTCTGACCCCGGCTGGTACCATGCTTCTGTTGGCTTCGACTTCTGACCCCGGCTGGTACCATGCTTCTGTTGGCTTCGGCTTCTGACCCCGGCTGGTACCATGCTTCTATTGGCCCCGGCTTCTGACCTCGGCTAGTACCATTCTTTTGGTTTTTTTATTTTAAGGGTCATTCTGGCAGTCTGCACCGCATCCTACGGGATTCTGTCTAACCCTGTCCTACGGGACTCTGTTTATATATATATGCTCGTGTTCTGTGTTTTTCTGTTTTGCAGGTACTGCGCATTAGCACTTTATGCGAACTGTATCTTACCTCAGCCCTTACTGGGTCCTCCCGAGGACTCACCCCTTTCTGTTTACCACCTTTCAGGTCGGCCTGACAAGCAGCCAGCGGACTAGAGATCCGCGGTGCTTTCTGTTTGGGAATCAGGTATCGATAGTTCCAATACGGAACTTCTGTTAACTTTATAGGGGTAGTCTCGGTAGAGGTTACAGTCTGTTTTCCAGACTTCTGATTTTATGCTAAGTATAGCATATGAGTTTTACAGTTAACTGACTTCTCTCTTCTGTCGGTGTGTTAGCGGCAGCAGCGGTACTTGCGGGGATCTTCTGGTCTCGGCGTTTCTCCTAGATCCCACTCGTAGGTATTCTAAGGTTTCCTTGGTCGGCTCTGTAGGTGTATATGCATGCATGTCATCTGTCTGATCATGCTATGTATCTTAGATACATTCTGCTTCTGTATTTCTGTTTGACTGGAGGGTTCGTCCGTGACAGTTGAGGGCGGGACCCAAAATGTGTTCATATTGGTATAAATCGGATGTTTTCTGTATCTTGATGTTTTGTGAGTTTTGAACGATATTTCCATGAACTGCATGTTTAGTGATGGTCGGGTGCTCGCCTATTTCAGTGGGGCGGGGCTCGCCATGGATAGCTAGGGTTTATATCATATACTTGCCATCTTTGAGTTTGTAGGTTGCGGGTTGTAATACGACCAATACTTATTAGTGAGCAAAGTGTTCTCAGGCATTGGCCCTTCGAGAACAAGACTTTGCGGGCCGGAACATGGGACCACTACACGCAGCGGATTTCGGTTGGACCGTTTTCGCAGTTTTCGTCACAGCTTCCGCTTCTGACGTCGTAGGCGGCTACGCGTCCGCAACCGGGCGCGGACACTCATGACAGAGGTGGTGCGACTACGTTCATCTTTTGGGATGGCTGGACGATGTGCTGGCGAGGAGGACCTGCGATGACCTGTTTCCGTTCTCCCTCTCGCAGCTAGACGGGGTGACCTTAAGGTGGGCTAGCATTAGCACGGGTCACCTGTTGGATCCCAAAGTGCCTCCACCTTATGAAGGTTGGGCACCCGCGCATCGCGGAGAAGTGGTGGATGCACTTCGCGCTGCCCTCGCATGGCCAAGAGGTATGCGTTGATTAGCTGTCCTCTTATTTCTTATGCGAACATTTACTGACCCTTGTGATGTCCAAATGCCCCTGTCCGTCCTGATGAGGAGAAAGGGAAAAAGAGGTCTATGCGTGCAGCAGTGCATATTCATCTTGCCTGCACGTATAGGCAGAATGCTTCCCCTGCTGCGGAGAATGTATTGGGTGCCATTGAGCCCCCGTGAAGGAAGAGGCCAGCCACCAATGCTCTGGCTCCACTCCAAGGCGAGGCGAAGAAGAAGAAGGTGGCTAGCGATGCGGCGCAGCCCCGTGTAGAGAAGGCTTCTCGTGAGTCAAACCAGGCGAAGGCGCGAGGGCCTGTCCAGGGAGAACTTCCCAGCATGAAGGAAGTGACTAAGGGGGGGACATCTGGAGACACCTCAATAGAAGAGATGGTTCGCGAGACTCCTATAGTGGAGACCACTGACCCTTCTCCTGTGGTAACGACGTTGGCGGTGGCTGCAGACACCCCTTGTATGGATGTTTTTGTCTCTGGGCTGCTGGCGAGCCCCCCCCAGGGCAGGTGGCGAAAGTGCCCCTGAGAATGCTGCGGTGGAAACCTCTCCGCAGGTGGAGGCTTCTCCCCAGGTGGAGGTTTCTCCCCAGGTGGAGGTTTCTCCCCAGGTGGTTGTCCCGCCACCAAAGGAGATAACTTCAGCAGGTGATCTCCTGCTATCTATGAGAAGGAAGGCCAAGCTGGCCGCGAAGGCTAGCAGTTCTGTTAGAGAGAAGGCGCCAGCGGCCCCCGCAGGGAGTGGAGCGCCCATGTTGGCTGACACCCAGCCAGGGGTGGGAAGTGATGTTGGGGGCGTTTCCCCAACAAGCAGCCAAGCTTCCCAAAGCGAAGGGACTCCAGAGGGGGTACCCCCACGCATCCCAGTTACCGTTCCCAGCGATGCCTTGGTAGCGAAGGAGGTCCCAGAGAAAGCAAGTGCCTGGGATGTGGTTCGCCCTTCCTGCGAACCATCTGGGAGTGGCATCTGGGCGAAGCCACAGTGCCAGCCGTCGACTGGCGAGACCATCCTCGCCTTGAACCAAGGCCCTTCGCCGAGTAAGTGCTTTCCTCGTGTGCGTTTATGTTCAAGTTTTTCTTTGTTGTGCTAATAAGTCGGTTGATGCAGGGACGGGGTCTTCTGACCTGCATGGTAGCATTCGCCAGAGTGTGGTGGACTTGGGCGTAGAAACAACCGTGCTTGAGGAGGCCAGGGTTTGGTTGCACTTCCTTGAGGCGAAGTGTGTTGCTGCCCAGAAGACTCCCAGATGGTCTGAGGACCCTGCTGCACTGAAATCCCTGACGGAGGAGCTCAGGGCGAAGGTGTACAAGGAGGAGGGGATGCCCCTGGAGGGGGCCTGGGACCCCGTTTTCCTGTTGAACAACAAGTCCTCCTTGTTGTTGGGAGGGGAGCATACACTGATGTTCTACCTGGAGGGGCTTCGCACCCTTTTTGATAGGGAGTTGATGGATCGCAGCCTGGACTCTCCAGTCGAGTTCATGAATGAGGCTGCCAAGCATAACCTTAAGGTGAGGCATCTCCAATATTCTCTATTTTCTGTTCTCTGATTTCTGTATTAACTCCTTTTGATGCAGGCTGCCATCAACGAGTACGCCGGTCTCAGCCAGTGGCACAAGTTCCTGAGCTACGCGAATGCTAGGGACAGCACCCAGATCGTTGAAATTGCCCGCCTGAAGAAGGAGGTAGAGGCTGCCCTTGCTACCAAGGTTGAGGCTGAGAGGGCGAATCAAAGAGTAGCTGAGCTGGAGTCTTGGTGTGCTGTCCTCACCAAGGAGAAAGCGGAGTCTCGCTTGGAGCACTTGAAGTGGGACGCTCTTCTGAAGAGGCTCCAAGTTTGGTGTCCCCGTCATAAGGAGGAGCTGGCGAAGAGGGAGGATGAGCTCGTCGAGAAGGAAGTTGAGGTTGTTGTTTTGACGGCGGCACTTTCTTCTCTGAAGTCAGAGGCAGAGGCCCGCCTGGAAGATGCTGCAAAGAAAATCTTGGACGCAGAGCTCGGTGGACTGGAGATTGCAAACGAGCACGTTGATCTGGTCACGGACCTTATGTGTGCACTGGGGGAGGTCTTCCAGCTCGAGCAAGACCTTGGGCTGGAACTGTTTCCTGGGGAGGACCCTGAACATGAATCAACCTACACGGTGAAAATCCATGAGAGAATGCCTCGCCAGAGGCAGAAGATTGATGAGCTCAAGACCCAGAGCGAAGTTGGAGCGCAAGGGTATGAGGAAGGCTGGCTGCGATGCCGCTTTCAGCTGGAAAAGCTGAATCCTGGGTTGAACTTGGATGCTCTGGATGCCTCAAAGACCAATGATCCTGAGGCGAGTGCCCTGCTTGACTGGGGCGAGCAAGGGAAAAAGATGGGTGCTGGGTGGCACGCCATGCTAGATTAGGAAGGGGTCCTAGGTCATGTGTATGACCCCCCTCAGTTAAGCTGGCCCTTGAGCCGTTGTAATTTTGTATCTGTAAAGAATACACAGTTCTAACAGTATAAATGAACAAAATAGTTTACCTCAATCGTCCATATTTTTCTTCATTCCTGCGATAGCTTTGTAGGGGACGTTAGCAAAGTGCTAGGCCAAGTCGTTGAGTATCAGTTGGGGTTCGTATCGCGGGGTCCCAAAGACGTTCGAGGGATTGTTTGTGGTTCGCGGGGGCGAAGCCATCAAAGACCTCTGCAAAGAAGCTGCTTTCAAGCTTGGGGATCTGTTGGGATTCGCATCGTGGGGTCTCAAAGATCTTTCGAGTGTTTGTTTGAGGTTCGCATGAGAGAAGCCTTCAAAGACCTCTGGCAAGGCTGTTTGAAGGTGAGGATCTTGAGTCCTCTTCCTCCATCAAGGTGTCCATCCCTGAGCGGATGCCTCGACTGGTGGAGAAATTTGGCGAGATCCAAGCCTTAGGTGAAGCGGGGGTGCAGGCCTACAAGGAGGGCTGGCTGCGATGCCGTTTCCAAGTGGAAAAGGCGTTCCCAGCTAAGTCTTGGGACCACGGATGCTGCTAACACCGGTGAGCCAACAGCATAACAAGAGAGGCTCTGCTCCACCTGGGGAGCAAGGAAGGAAGATGGGCGAAGCCTGGTATGCCCTTCTCGGACTAGGGCGGAGGCTCCAACATGTGGATGCCCCCCCTCTTTTTGCATAAAGACACCTGCATTTATGCATACCTTTTGGAAACAGTAGAAGTAAAATTTCACTTTACCTTCACTGTCTTGTAATCCCGTCATGTTGCGCGATAGCCGTGTAGGGCACGTTAGCTAGGTTAACAACCATAGGCTAAGTCATGTTTGTGGAGAGGAGTCTTTCTGGGGCTCACAACGGTGAAACCGCAGAGATCACTTATCAGGGAGCTGGAGACTCGGTTTGAGTTCATAGTGACGAGGCGCTTAGGATCCGCAACGGCGGAGCCACAATTATCTTTCTTAGATAATTTGTGGGTTAACTTGCTGAGACAAGCTGAGATGGAGACCACTCGTTTGAGACAAGTAAAGGGCCCTTTTAGGGCTCGAAGAGGAGGTACCCTTTGAAGACCATGGGTAATTTTTTAGGGGGTGAGCCCTTGGGTAGTGTCTGATGTACCAAGTAGAAGACCTCTGCAGATTTCTCAGCATTCATATGATAAGAATGAAGTAAAAGATTCAGTTTTACTGGGCCTGACGTCGCGCGTTTGGCGAGGCGAGGGTACGTTGTTGAGACAAGTGGGGAACCGTCGAGGTTACAGGGCGTAAGACCCCGTCCGTGTTTGGGAAGCCCGCGCAGGGGGTCTGCTGTGGCGTGCGAGGACGACTTATACAGAGACCTTCCTGAAGGAGCCCAAAAAAGGGGTTACCCTTCCGCAGCGCAAGGGGATTACCCTTGGGGCGGGGCGAGTTGGAGGCCAGTTGGGGAATGAGACCCGCAACCACCTGTGTGGAGAAGTCTGAGCGGAAGGTCTGCTGTGGCGTGCGAGGACGACTTACTCATAGACCTCCCTGAAGGAGCCAAAAGGGGGTTACCCTTCCGCAGCGCAAGGGGATTACCCTTGGGGCGGGCGAGTTGAGGCCACTTGGGAATGAGACCCGCAACCACCTGTGTGGAGAAGTCCGAGCGGAAGGTCTGCTGTGGCGTGCGAGGACGACTTACACATAGTCCTCCCCGAAGGAGCCAAAAGGGGGTTACCCTTCCGCAGCGCAAGGGGATTACCCTTGGGGCGGGGCGAGTTGAAGGTCGGTTGGGGAATGAGACCCGCAACCACCTGTGTGGAGAAGTCCGAGCGGAAGGTCTGCTGTGGCGTGCGAGGACGACTTACACATAGACCTTCCTGAAGGAGCCAAAAGGGGGTTACCCTTCCGCAGCGCACGGGGATTCCCCCCGGGGCGGGGCGAGTTGATGGTAGGTTGGGGAATGAGACCCGCAACCACCTGTGTGGAGAAGTCCGAGCGGAAGGTCTGCTGTGGCGTGTGAGGACGACTTACACATAGACCTCCCTGAAGGAGCCAAAAGGGGGTTACCCTTCCGCAGCGCAAGGGGATTACCCTTGGGGCGGGGCGAGTTGAAGGTCAGTAGGGGTATGAGACCCGCAACCACCTGTGTGGAGAAGTCCGAGCGGAAGGTCTGCTGTGGCGTGCGAGGACGACTTACACATAGACCTTCCTGAAGGAGCCAAAAGGGGGTTACCCTTCCGCAGCGCAAGGGGATTACCCTTGGGGCGGGGCGAGTTGAAGGTCTGTTGGGGAATGAGACCCGCAACCACCTGTGTGGAGAAGTGAGACTCGACAAGGTCCGATGCCATAACTCAGCAGCAGCCGATCGACCGATCGGGTGCAGATGGCGATGAAGAGGGCATTTGAAATGCCATGTAAGCTATATGACAGGAAGAAATACATATGTATTTTATTGAATCTGTAAGACTAAAGACTTACACGTAATATGGGCGCAAGTCATCCGCATGAAAGTTGCGGGGAAGAAGGCGACCATCATGGTCTTGTAGTTCATAGACTCCTGGGCGGATTTGTTTATGAACAATGTAAGGCCCGTCCCCGTTGGGTCGCAAGACACCTGTTTGGGGTCGCGAGCGATGAGGGCTGACTTAATCAAGGAAAGTCCCACTTGTAGTAGCGCCTTGGTCTTTACCATGTCATTATGGTGAAGACTGAGCCTTTGTTTGAGGGCGGTAATGCGAAGGCGAGCGCCCTCACGCAATTCTTCGATTAAGTCAAGTTTGGCGCGAGTCCTTGAGCATTGGCCTCATCGGTGAAGTTGATCATACGGATCGTGGGTAGATCTGCCTCAATAGGCGTGAGCGCATCCGCGCCATATACCGAGAGAAAGGCGTTTCGCTTTGTTGGGGTTCGCGTTGTGGTGCGATAGTCCCATAAGACACTTGGGAGTTCATCAACCCAGCGCCTTTGGCTCCTCCAGCGCTTCTTGAGGCCTTCCTCGAGGGTTCGGTTGGTGACCTCAACCTGCCCATTAGACTGGGGCGCGCCACCGGGCAAAAAGCATGCGGACATTATTGTCCCGAGCCCATTGTTGGACACCGTGATCGCAAACCGAGTGCCATTGTCTCGTAATGATAGCACGAGGGCTGCCGCATCGCGACAAGATTCTTCCAAAGAAACTTGATAATCTTGGCGGAAGTGATGGAGACCAGGGTTCTACTTCACCCATTTAGAAAAATAATCAACCGCTACAACACGAAGCGGTGCGGACTGAGCGGTCGGCATTGGACCAATGAGGTCGAGGCCCCACAGGCGAAGGCACCGGATTTGTCAGCCTGGAGATTCCGTAGATGGTAGCCGTTGGATACGAGAATTGATTTGGCACCGGTGGCATGTTTTGACCAAAGGCGGCGGCGTCCTTTTTCAAGGTAGGCCAAGAATACCCTTGACGAAGGGCTTTGTGGGCAAGTGCCTCCGCAGCGATGTGAGCGCCACGGCTTGCCTTGGTGGAGAGTGTCCAAGACAGAGTGTCCCTCGAGGGTGCTAAGGCACCGTTGTAAAGGCGCCGAAAACCCGCGATGTCATAATTGGTCATCAATGAGGACGAAGCGGAGGGCTTGCTTGCGAACCTGGAGATCTGTGGAGCTGGCCTTGAGCGTAGCAATTATAGGGTTTCTCCAATCTGCGACTGGATCATGTGTTGCTAGAGAGGCAATATCAATATCTTCCGTGATGGAAGGAGCGCCGAGTGGCCGAGGTGGAGGAGTCTTTCCCTTTGATAGCATGTCTGCTGTAGTGTTCTCAGAGCGAGGAACATGTATGAAGATGACTTCTTCAAAGTCGGTTCGTAAGGCGTTTACCAACTTAAGGTATTTGATGAGGGTGGCGTCCTTGCACTCGGCGCACCCTTGGACCTGGTGAATCACCAGTTGCGAGTCGCTGTGGACATGGAGGCGGCGAATGCCCGCCCTTTTGGCGAGTTTCAGCCCCGCGACGAGGGCCTCATATTCTGCAACATTGTTAGTTACTTGGAATTGAAAAGAGACACGAAGGAATACTTCCATACCTAGGGGTCAACGTAGGTACACACCCGCGGGGACTCAAGCTTGGATGAGCCATCTACAAATAAGTCCCATTCGGGAGGAGTTGGTCGAGGTGCGGAGTCCTGCTCAGGGGCCGAGAGGATATCATCATCCGAGAATTCCGCAATAAAGTCGGTGAGGGCCTGGCCCTTAATTGCCTTTCTGGGCTCATAATTGATGTTAAAACCGCCAAGTTCAATACACCACTTGGCGAGGCGTCCCGAATGCTCAGGGCGCCTTAGGATGTCCTGAATTGGCAAGTCTGTTTGGACTATAATAGTGTGCCCTTGGAAGTAGGGTTTGAGCTTCCTTGTTGCATATACAAGAGACAATATAGCCTTTTAGAGAGGAGGATACCTTGTTTCCGTATCTTGGAGAGTATGGCTGGTGTAATAGACCGGCCACTGTTTGGCGGCCTCGTCCTTAATCAGGACAGGACGACACTTTTACGAGGTGGCAAGGTAGAGGACCAGGTCATCGCCGGCCTAGGGCACTTGAGTGCCGGTAGTTCTTGCAAGTGCTGTTTGATAGAGGCATATGCCTCCTGACATTCCTCCGTCCATTTGCAAGCTTTTTTCTTGCGAATCTGATCGAAGAAAGGTTTGCAGCGATCACTTAATTTGGAGACGAATCGTCCCAAGGCAACTAGCTTTCCTGCCAGTTGTTGGACTTCTTTGAGTCCCCTGGGGGTGCGCAGGGTAGTGATTGCCTCAATCTTTTTGGGATTTGCATGGATTCCTCCTTTGGAGATTTGGTACCCCAGAAACTTCCCTTCACCTACGCCAAAGATACACTTCTTTGGGTTTAATCTCATATTGTATTTGCGGAAGTTGTCGAATGTTTCCTTCAAGTCTGTGAGATGGGTTGAGGTGGCCTTGCTTTTGACCACGATGTCATCCACATATGCTTCAAGATTTCGGCCAATCTGGCCTGCGAAGACTTGATTTACAAGCCTTTGGAAGGTAGCCCCCGCGTTCTTTAAGCCGAAGGGCATCCTGATATAATGATAGATGGCCTCGCCAGTAGTAAAGGCAGTTTTTACCGCATCCTCTGGGTCCATAAAGACTTGGTGGTACCCGCTGTAAGCATCGAGAAAAGAAAAGACCGAGTGATGAACGGTTGAGTCAACCAGTTGGTCAATAGACGGTAAGGGATAGGGGTCCCTTGGGCAGGCCCTATTAACCCCCTTGTAATCCACACAAAGTCGCCACTGACCGCCCTCTTTATCGGCGAGGACAACATTCGCGACCCATTCAGAGTAGTGAACTTCCTTGATTATATTTGCCTTAAGCAATTTCCGCACTTCAGTGCGTACAAAGTCCTTACGGTCGGGGCCATGCCCCTTGTTTTCTGTCTAACCGGGCTAAAGCCGGGAGTACACTTAACTTGTGAGAAATAACAGCAGGATCAACTCTGGTAGGTCCTCGTGGCTCCATGCGAAGATATCACTTTGTTGGCATGGAGGAGATGGATGAGCGCTTGCTGGTCCTTTTCCTCGAGGTCCTTTCCCACCCGAAACTTCTTTCCGGGAGATCTCAACTTCTTCAAAGGCTCCAGACAAGTCGGGGGCAGCTTCACCCGTGGGACCAGGTTTCTCTGCGGGTGCCTTCCTTTAGGCTCGGATGGCCGGGAAGGCTGTGGGGGCCCGGTGAGGCGAGACATAATTGCCTCTGCCACATTCAGTTGTGAAGATATAGGCATCCCACCGCGGTGTGAAAAACTAAAGTCAGGGTTCGTACATCACAGCGGACATGGAACTCTGTTTGGGTATGTCGTCCGATGATGGCGTTGTATGGCGTAGGAAGATCCAGGACAATGAAGTCCACATAGCTCGAATGACATACCTGCTTTTTTTCCTTGGTGGTTCCCATCATCATGTAGGGCAGGGTGATCGACCCCAAGGTTGGGATTTCATCCCGTCCTATTCCAAAGGTGGCCCCCTTTGCGGGTTGAATCTGTGACAAAGGCACCTTCGCCTCAACCAGAGTGTGCTTGTAGATCACGTTGGCATTTGCCCCCGTATCCATGTAGATTCTATCGACGTCCGATCCCGCAATACGGGCAGTGATAACCAAGGGATCAGCGTGCGGTACTGCCACAGAGGTGCCATCGTTGCGATGCAAAAACTGAGGAGAGGGGTGGTCTATCTGGTAGATCTGCCTCATATGTCGGCGTCTTGCCAAGCGCCTTCACACCGTGTGATTACGCCGATATGTCCCCTTGCCGGGGACTGAACCAGATTCTCCCGACACAGGTTTTGTTGGGAGCGCCCCCGCCGGCGGTCCTCTGGCCGGCGCCCTTCACGGTCACCTTCTCTTCTACGGCCCTCCTCAGTTTGGAGCAAGTACTCCCTGAGCTTGCCTTGAGCCAACATTTCTCCAATCATGCGCTTGAGCTCAAAACAGTCCTCAGTGTCGTGACCTTTGTCACGGTGGTAGCGGCAAAACTTGTTGCTTTGCCTTGTTATTTCCTGGGAGAGGGGGCGAGGCCAAGTGGGGACCTCCCTCTTTTGTTCCAAGGCATGGAGGATGTTGGTACGAGATTCCCTCAGCGGGGGAAGAGAAATGTATGCCCTCTCCCTACTGGGGGGCGTGGGGTACTGCCTTTGAGACCTAGGGTCCGGTCGCGAGGGCTGTCCCTTGGCGTCCGCCGTGGCGGCTCTGGCGAGTGGTCGAGTGACCTCTTCCGTATTCATAAACCGCGACGCTGTACTTAAGAATTGTTCCATATTGGTGGGCGGGTTAGTGTGGACATCCACAAAGAAAAGGGACTCCCAGCGGAGGCCTTGGATAGCTGCAAGCAGGCGAGCTTCTTCTCCCAGGTTAGGGACCTGGATAGACTCGGCACAGAAGCGTTGAATATATTCTCCGAGGGCTCATCCTTTTACGCCGTATCTTAAGAAGGTGTCCCGCCGTTTTAGGAGGTGGTTTGGATACCACAAAATGGTTGGAGAAGTTGCGGGATAGCTCCTCGAAGGAATCAAACCGTTTGTCCCGGAGAGTGGTATACCGGTTGGCGGCCCCGGTAAGTGTGGAGCTGAAAGCTCTACGAGCGTGTTGTCGTCTGCCCTTGCTATTGCCATTGCGGAGACATGTAACGCTGGAGATGAATATCGTGTGTCTGCAGGACCATCATAAGCATCCAGCTTAGGCTGACGAAATCGTCCGGAAGAGGGGTTTCTAAAACCCTCTCGAGTAAAGGTTGGGTCGAGAGGTGGTCCGGACCCATCCCGGAGATATTATGGACACCGGCCCTTTCATCTCTTTTTCCACTTCCTCTAATGGTCTAGTAAGCGCGATAAGTAATGACGAAGAAGGATCGGGGTTACTTACTTGCCGAGGAGGAGTAGGCTGGGCGTTCAGGCTGATTAGTCCGCAGCGTTCCCAACGCTATCCGTAACGCCCAAGAGTGGTGGCGAGTTTCACGTAAGTTGAAAGCAACCGCCTCGGTGATCGTTTGTAGGACGGCCGGATCCAGGCCCGTTGGAGGGGTGTTTGGAGGTGGAGTGTTACGCTCCTGAGGCATGTTACGGTTAACGTGGGAGGAGCTTTCCTCCGTTGAGTGAATAGAGAGTTGTCCCCGTTGTGGGGGAACGTGGTTCGGGGATGGCTCCGATGGCGGATCATTGTTCGTATTTGTCCCGGGAGGATTCCTCCTTCCACGACGACTTCTGTTTGCACTCGGGTGGTTGGCATGACTTATTACTTGTGGTTTGTAATATGGGTTTATAGTAAGAACTTTCGTTCCCACAGACGGCGCCAAGCCGAGTAGTCTCGTTCCTAAAGAAGGCCCGGACTCTCAGTTGAGGTGGTGGAGAAGATGATGTTCTTGAGACTCCAAGCTTGCTTGTTATGAGTAATCTGTAAAGGATAGAGAGAATACTCAGAAGTAGCAAGAGAGGAGTGGGGGGGCGTGTAGTAGCTTACCCGATTTAGGGTGGACATCACCCTATTTATAGAGTGATGCCAGGAGAAGAGCCTCCCCCAGTTGAAGCCCTTAGACAAGCTGTTGAGATAAGTCTGTGTCAGACTGATTGGAGATAAGGTGGCTGTGATGATGAAGATCTCAGCAAACCGCCTTAGGTGATTCACTTGTCAGAGAATGTCTGGCGTATGAATCTGGTGAAGATCTCCCAAGCTCGTGCTGCCCTCCTTATTGGCCGGTTGATGTCGACGACCAAGTGGTCCATCTCCAAGTGGAGCAAGCGGCGGCGAAGGCCTGTAAGGGCGAAGGCCCAAATAGAATACAGCCAAATAAGGGGTGAGGGTTGCACGAACCTGGGTACCAGGGCCTTATCGGGGCGGGGCCAGTATAGGCAGGAAACTGGGAGTAAAACCCATGGAGGCGAAGGAGATCGCGAGGGCTCGCCCTAAGACCGCGAGGGTGGCCCGCGAAGGCCTCAGAAACGCAAGGGTGAGTATGAGACGTCGCCCATGCGAGACTTGAGGCCCGCGAGGGCAGGACCCCGCGTAGGTGAGGCTGGAGGCCACAAGGATGAGACCTCGCGAAGGCTATACTGGAGACCACAAGGATGAAGCTTCCTCAAAGGCCTTGTACGATTATAATACGACGCGAGGGCGCGTTTGCTTGGGTAGTGTACCAAAATACAAGTCTTTAAGCTGAAAATCTGATGGAGAGGTGAAAAGTCTGAATTTCCCATGGAGGGGCGTGGCCCACACGCGCTTGGAGAGAGGTGGCGCGTGAGAGCGCGTGGCGGACTTGGCCGGCCCGTCCAAGCTACTTCTCGGCTTCTCCAAGGCTTGGGAACATGGTGCAGCAATCCAAGGGTGGCGGAGCATCTTCCGGGATTTGGTGGAGGCGCATGGGGCGCGTGGTTGGGGTGTGGGGGCGCGTGGGGCACATGGCGTCCACCTCAGGTCCAATGGTGGAGAGTGTGATGGTCTCCATGGCTTTGGGAGTTCCTTCCACTTGGATATTCATGTCTTGAAGCTTGGTGGCACGGTCCCGGTCCTCATTCCGCTCTTCCCCTTGTGCCATGATCTGGATGAAGGCTTGAAGCTTGTCTTGCGTTTTCCTCAACCTTGCTCAGGTCAAAGGTCCATTGAGACCTTCAAAGGGGCTAGGAGGCTCTCGTGGTGGAGTTGGGTCGATGTCCACATCATATAGCGGCGCCTCGCAGCTGCGCCTTCACACTGATGTGGCCCCTGGTGAATGAGATCTGATCTGCACCCCTATGAACCCTGTTCTGGCAGTGGTGGTCACGTCCGCGATCCTCATAGTCACCTTCATGCTTATGTCCCCTGGGGGAGCCTCTTCGCGGGGAGGGATTGCGGACCAGGAACTCCGAGTTTTCCCTGAGCAATCATCTCTGTTAGCATACGTTTGAGCTCAACGCATTCCTCGTGTTATGGCCCTTGTCGCGATGGTAGCGATAGTACTTGTTGTTGGGCCTTGCAACTCCTTTAGAAAGGGGGTGAGGCCATTTGGTGATCTCCCTTCTCTGTTTCAGGGCATGGAAAATGTTGGTCTGGGAGTCCCTGAGTGGGGGAAGGGTTGGATATGCCCTGTCCCTGTTGCCTTGTGGGGGCTGCTGCCTCCACTGCCCATGGCCCCTGAAGTCTGGCATGCGCAAGGGTTGCCCCCTTCCATCAGTTGTGGCACCCTTGAGATAGGGCCTGGTGACCTCCTCAGTGTGCATGAATCTGGCCGCTCTGTCGAGGAAATACTCCATGTTGCGAGGAGGGTTGGTGTGCACGTCGATGAAGAACAGGGAATCCCACTAGAGACCTTGTATGGCTGTTAGGAGGCGAGTCTCCTCCCCCAGGTTTGGAACCTGGATAGATTCCACCTGGAATCGTTGGATGTAGTCCCTCAAGGACTCATCCTTCCTCTGACGCACCTTAAGTAGGTGCCCTGCAGTTTTGGGCGGAGGCTTGGAGACAACAAAGTGGTTAGAGAAAGCACGGGAGAGTTCCTCAAAGGAGTCAAATTGCTTACCGTGGAGGGTGGTGTACCAATTGGCGGTGGCTCCAGTGTGGGTAGAGCTGAAAGCTCTACAGAGGGTGTTGTCATTAGCCCTTGCGATCGCTATCGCAGAGATGTAGCATTGTAGGTGGATGTCCGGGTCTGAGAGACCGTCATAAGAGTCCAGCTTGGGCTGACGAAACTGCTCCGAAAGTGGAGCTTCCAAGTTCCTCTGAGTAAAAGGCTGGGTCCAGAGGTGGTCCAGACCCAGGATAGCGGAGTAGGGCTCGTTTGCCCTTACTTCCCTCTTCTCTATTTGCTCCAGGCGCCTGGCGAGGGCGGCGAGCATGGGGGAGTTGGCTGGATCAGGATAGGTTTCTTGCTGCGGTGGAGGAAGAGGAAACTCCTGGTGATTATGTGGCTGCTGAATTGTTTGGAAGCCTCCTGCGGCCAAAGTGCCGCGCAGATTTTGAGCGACCGCCTCTGTGATCGCAGTGAGGATTACGGGGTCGAGACCGGCCACCGCAGAGTTCTGAATGATGATGTTGTGTGGTGCCCCCACCACACTGGCTGATCGGTTGTGATTCGTCGAGAGGGCAACACGCCCAGATCTCACGGCGACGTCTACCCCCATCGTGTGGATGACTTCCCTCGAGGGAGGGCCATTATGGTCACCATGGGAGGAGCTTTCCCCCGTCGAGTGGACTGACGCTCCACGGTTTGCAGCAGCGGCGGGTGGATTTCTCCTTCCACGGCCGTTTTGCCGGCTTGCGCTCCTTGTCGTAGGCATGGCTTCTGTTCTTAAGTGGTTTTCTTCGTGGGATTGTTGATGTTTCCCACAGACGGCGCCAATCTGATAGCCTTGTTCCTTGACGGGACTGGCTTCCAGATACTTGAACGGTTGAGTAGATGGTGAGAACGACGATCTGAAGCTCTGGAGTAATCTGCAAGATGTAAAATGGAATACTCAGGAGCAGAAAGAGGAGTGGGGGTGTGTAGATAGGGTGTATCTTTCCCAAGCCGTCCTTTTATAGGAGGCGCTGAGGTGGTGGTTGTCCCATGATCCAGAGTAGTGGAGTGTTCTCCCACATTCTGGAGTAGTGGAAGACCGGAGGTGTGATGGAGAACGTGGGTAGGTCGTGGAGATAACCGCTCCCACCTTCCTTTCCTCGGTCTGTGACTGTTGCTAAGTGCTGGATGGCGAAGGCCAGGAGATGCAAATGCCCTACCTGGCAAAGGCAGACGTTGCGAACCCGCGAGGTCCTGGCGAAGCCAGCAGATACGAAGCTCTTCTGATAATGCCTTCATGAGATGCGATGTGATCGTGGTGCGTATCCTTGGTTGCTGTGATGATGTTGCGAGGCGCGAGGCGCGAGGGGCATTTGCTTGGGTAGTGTACTACCCTTAAACTGCAAATTGTAGCTTGACATGATAGCAAGAAGTGTATCCACTCAAGCGGTGCGATCGCAGGCCAGCATGAAGGCCAGACATCACCGCGTCAGCTTATTTACATTTGAACTCCAAGCTCCAGCTCTAGCTCAACATCGACAATGAGTTGACGACGCTCTTTGAGTCTCGGTTATGTAGTAGTCCGTAAATATTATATATTTTCATAAAGGTTTACTTTGTTGTATGTGAGTTGGATTTTAATCAAATGAAACAATTTTGTGATGTGTTTCTTATGGATTAAGAAACACAATTGAAGGATCTCTTCTTGACTCGAAATGATTGATAAAATTGGACAACACCCCTCTTGAATCCAAGTATTAGCTCAAACAAAAGTGATGTTTTGCCAATGGAATCAAGGTGGATCCAACATCTCTTTGTTCAATATAAAGCAACCTTGGATTTTGATAAACATGATAAAGATCTTTGAACCAGAGTTGAGTGGAATAGTGTAGAGAATAAAAGAGAGAATTGCTCTCAAAATCAAAGTGATTTCTTCATATACAATGTTGTCTATTCAAAGTGTAGAAACAATTCCTATTTATAGGTAGATAAATGACCTCAGGGTAGGAAGAAAATAAAAGAAAATTGCAAGTAAAATTATTGAAAAATTAATCGTATACTAATTGTCCAATTTATTTGTAGCATTAGTGACCAATTGATGCTTGTGAAACCTTTGGAGTTGAAAGGAAAAGAACTTTATGTAATTGGTGAAATTGTTATTTCTCCTAAAAATTCTTTCATCTTATCACTTAAGTCTTCAAGGTTTCAAACAACTTGACTTTTGACATATTTGCTTCTTGGTCCTTCATTGTTTGTGTGATTGCACTTAGATCCTCAACTTTAAAGATGTTTTCAGTTAGGTCCTTAAGTAGATTCACATCAAGTTGAGTTATTGATATTCAAACTCCATCTCTTCAATTACTTTTATGTTCAGGTCATTCGGGTTCGAGTTTGGGTTACTTCGGGTTAAGCTGATTTCGTGCCAGGTTGGGTTCGGGTCCTACGAGTTTCGGGTGATTCGGTCGAGCTTATTTCGAACCAGGACGGGTTCGAGTCATTTGGGTTGCTTCGGATCAGGTTGGATAGGGTTCGGGCCGTTCGGGTTTCAGGTCGTTGACTTTCTTGGTCAGATCGGTTTCAGGGGTTGCTCGGGTTGGGTCAGTTTTTTACATCCCTAACTATAATATATTAATTAAATACTACCTTCGTCCTACAAAATTAGGCATGTTTGGCTTTTTTATTTATGTTTGACTAAAACTTCCATTAAGAATAATTTTTTGAAAAATCTTAATAGAAATTAGACAGATTAAATTTTTATTTGGATATAAAATTATAAAATTTATAAGTCAAAAATGTTGAAAGAAAACAAATTAAGATTAAATGCTGAACAACAAATGTGATTAATTTTTTAAGATAGATAGAGTGTTAATTTAGTAATATCAATAATAATTATCATTCCTCGGTGCAACTGAGAGCACAAACTATGAAAAGTACTAAATTGACCATTTTAAATGAAGGAGGAATTGTGTTTAACTATTCACAAAATTTCTTATTTCATCTCTTTGCACCCTAAACTTTACATGTTTTAATAATTTAACTATTGGTCCTAAACTTTGCACCCTAAACTACAGCAACTCAGGTATTTTAGTCCAATTATGACACGATGTGACTCAATCCTTGAACTATGCATTGTCAAACACTTCACCCCTTTGACCACAATATCGTCAGTTGACCTTGGGAGAAAATACCTATTATGGTCCTTTTAGTTTTGTAATAATTTCTTAAATCACCAAAAGCTATAGATCCAACTTTTCATCCATTGATACCATTTATTATTTTGAATGCGTTACTTTAACCACTTATATAACTTATATTCCAAGTTTTTTTCTTGCAAATTTCTTCTCTCATATGGTTTAAAAGGGTCAATAATCTAAAACCAACTACCAAACATGACCATAAAAAAACAGAAATGTTAGTATTATATAAACTGCAGGATTTGCCTCCTAAACAGAAAAGTTGACCCATGCTCAAACACTATCCCACCAAAAGATAGCCGAGAAAGAAAGGCTACATAAAGTATAACCCATGCTTAAAAGGCATGGTTGCATTAGTGATAGTGATGCAACTTCTAAAGAATCATCTTCTAGTAGTGAAGAAGAAGCACATCTATGCATTACTGAAGAAAAGCCATACAGTGAATCTTCATTCAAGTGTTGTCAACGTGTGGAGTAGTGCATGATTGTTGTGTGTGCACATTTCCAAGGTATTTTAGCCACATTTGGTCATCTTTTGAGCTTAATTTGATCATTTTATATGCTCTTTGCTCATTATAGGTTGAGATTCATTGTATGAGCGAAAATGCGGAGAATCGGAGCTAAATGCATGAAGATCAATGCTCTAATGATGGGTGGAGCAGTTTGGAGAAAGGCCATGTCATGCCTTGGTTCAAATGGAGGAGAGAAGATGAAGAAAAGAAAAGGCAGGACATCTGCGCACTCTATGCACGTTCACTTGCGCGCTCTCCCCTTCACTAATGATGTGGCAGCCATTCAAATTCAAACTCTTGCCCAAGAGCTCTCCAACCCGAAGGTTTCAAAAAAGAGTTCAAAGGCTCTACACGCTGTATTCGTGGAGCATGTGTGCCTAATGCGTGCCGTCTGGGAGCAAGCCAAGAGGTAAGGGAGCTGAAGAGAAGGCATTGGGTGCCCTACTTGCATGCTCAACAAAGCGCACACACTTCGTAGGGACCAAGGAATCTTCTCGATCTTATCCGTTCCAGCTAATCCCTAGCACATTTTAGGGACCAAATTAGCGTTAAGTAGTTCTTTGAGTTGCCCAACATGTTTAGGGGCCTTCTAGTACTAGTAAGTATTATAAATAGACATTTTAGGGTAAGTTTGAGGAGGCCAGATCATTCTCCTCAGGATTAGCCGCAATCAAGTTCTTTTCCATAAACTTTCTAGGGTTTTGAAACCTCTTTTAAAGCTAGAGTCGCATATTGATGTAGAGACTTGCCTTGAGGATTAATCATTGGGTTTCCTCTCATCCTTATCTCTCTTCCTTTATGTCTATCTCTTTTCCTCCTTTGCTGATTTTTGTTTGCTGCATGACCATGAGTGAGTAGATACTTTATCTTCTTGGTTTACTAGCTTAGGGGTGAAGTTATAATTGATCATGCTTAAGGTAGACTAGATATTGATTTCTTTGCACTTTGGTATGTGTAGATCAGTTGTTCGAATGCACACAAGCACACACTTCTCTAGGTGTTTGATGTAATGTCAGAAAGGACTTGGATCAAACTCTGTTGGTGGCTAAAGTTTGTTGTAGACAACTCACGTTTGCAATTAGAGACCCTCGAGAGATGCTCGGTCCATTCTTGATGAGATGGAGGCTACTTGACCGAGATGACAGCAACCCAAGTATTGAAACTCACCTCTAGAACTTGTATGATGATCATAACGGAACCCAGATAGCGTAGGTACACCCGAGAAGAGCTTTTTACCTCTAATTATATCTTGCTTAGCTGCTGATTTTCTTGCTTGCACATTGCCTCTTTGATTGTTTAGTTTTCTTGTTAGAAGTCACCTTGAAATTACCATCACACCTGCTGTCCACACACATTAACACTTTAATCTTAGGCATTCATCTCAGAAATTACATAGGAGTACCACAAATCTCTTGGGTTGGTTGTGAAAAGGGTTGGTTGTGCCACATACTACAAAGATCCTTACTTTTGAGGCTGGTTGTGAAAAGGGTTTATAAATTTAAAACTTTGAGTGTAAAAGAAGCTAAAAATAACATCATCACCACACGCAACAAAGATTTTGGCACCGTTTCTGGGGATTTGTGTTTTCCACTCTTTGTGTTTTCAGTTTTGTTTTCCTTATCTCTTGCTTTGATTGTGAAATCATCGAACTCATTAAGTTTTGAGTGTTTGTTTTGCTATAGGTATTGTTGTGGTGTATGACAAGGAGGCACTACCATCCTATATACCACACGATCCGGAAACATTCTGTCATGGAGATCAATCGGTTGCAAGGAGGAGTGAATGATGAGAGAAATGAAGAAGAGATTGTCAATAATGGAAATGGCAAACACAAAAATGCTCAAGGAGTTGAAAATTGACAAAATGGGCAAAATCAACCCCAAAATGAGGCCAATGGAGGAAGAAGAGGAGGAGTCGCTCTTACGGAAATGTTTGCACCAGTCTATGGAGATGACAATGAAAGATTGGTGAAGCTCTTTGTTATTCATCATGAGTTTGCTATCCTCGGGCATGTGTTGACCTATGTGGAGAAGCATTTTTATCCAGAATTAGCAAATGAGGATCCAAATGAACACTTGGACCAGTTTACCATCATCTGCAACACCATAGACTTGAGGGGTGTTACTGAAGAAGCAAAGAGAATGAGGTTGTTTCCATTCTCTCTTGATGGAAGTGCAAAATGATGGTATAAGACACTTGATCCCACCAAGATTGCTACATGGCCATATCTGAGAAAATCTATTATTAAGAAGTGGTACACTACCCAAGCAATCGCGCCCTCGCGTTGCATCAGAATCATACGAGGCCTTTGGAGAGGTCTCATCCTTGTGGTCTCCAGTATCGCCTTCGCAAGGTCTCATCCTTGTGGTCTCCAGTATCGCCTTCGCAAGGTCTCATCCTTGTGGTCTCCAGTATCGCCTGCGCGAGGTCTCGCCCTCGCGGGCCCCAAGTCTCGCATGGGCGATGTCTCACACTCACCTTTGCGTCTCTGGGGCCTTCGCGGGCTACCCTCGCAGTCTCAGGTCTCGCCTTTGTGATCTCACTCGCCTCCATGGGTCTTACTCCCAATCTCCTGCCAATACTGGCCCCGCCCAGATAAGGCCCTGGTACCCAGGTTCGGGCAACCCTCACCCCTGATTTGGCTAGATTCTATTTGGGCCTTCGCCCCTATGGGCCTTCGCCCGCCGCTTGCTCCACTTGGAAATAGACCACTTGGTCGCCTGACATCAACCGGTCAATAAGGAGGGCAGCACGAGCCTGGGAGATCTTCACCAGATTTATACGCTAGACATTCTCTGACAAGTGAATCACCTAAGGCGGTTTTCTGAGATCTTCATCATCACAACCGCCTTATCTCCAATCGATCGACACGAGACTTATCTCAACAACTTTGTCTAAAGGGCTTCAACCTGGGAGGCTCTTCTCCCGGCATCACTCTATAAATAGGGTGATGTCCACCCTAAATCGGGTAAGCTACTACACGCCCCCCCCACTCCCCTCTTGCTACTTCTGAGTATTCTTCCTATCTTTTACAGATTACTCTGAACAGCAAGCTTGGAGTCTCAAGAGCATCATCTTCTCCACCACATCAACTGAGAGTCCGGGCCTTCTTTAGGAACGAGACTATCAGTTTGGCGCCGTCTGTGGGAACGATTGGGAACGAAAGTTCTTACTATAAACCCATATTACAAACCACAAGCAATAAGTCATGCCAACCACCCGGAGTGCCAACAGGAACAGTCGCCAAGGGAGGAGGAATCCTCCCGGAACAAATACGAACAATGATCCACCATCAGAGCCATCCCCGAACCACGTTCCCCCACAACGGGGAGAACTCTCTATTCACTCAACGGAGGAGAGCTCCTCCCGCGTTAACCGTAACATGCCTCAGGAGCATAACACTCCACCGCCAAACACCCCTCCAACGGGCTTGGATCCGGCCGTCCTACAAACGATCACTGAGGCGGTTGCCTTCAACTTACGTGAAACTCTCGCCACCACTCTTCGGGGCGTTCTGGATAGCGTTGGGCAGCTGCGAACTAATCAGCCTGAACGCCCGGCTACTCCTCCTCGGCAAGTAAGTAACCACTGATCCTTCTTCGTCATTACTTATCGCGCTTACTAGGCGATTAGAGGAAGTAGAAAAAGAGATGAAAGGGCCGATGTACATAATATCTCCGGGATGGGTGCGGACCACCTCTGGACCCAACCTTTTACTCGAGAGGGTTTTAGAAACCCCTCTTCCGGACCCGATTTCGTCAGCCTAAGCTGGATGCTTATGATGGCCTGTCGGACCACGATATTCATCTCCGGCGTTACGTCTCCGCAATGGCAATAGCAGGGCGGACGACAACACGCTCTGTAGAGCTTTCAGTTCCACACTTACTGGGGCCGCTGCCAACTGGTATACCACTCTTCGGGACAAACGGTTTGATTCCTTCGAGGAGTTATCCCGCAACTTCTCCAACCATTTTGTGGTATCCAAACCACCTCCTAAAACGGCGGGACACCTTCTTAAGATACGGCAGAGAAAGGATGAACCCCTCAGAGAATATATTCAACGCTTCCAGGCCGAGTCTATCCGGGTCCCTAATGGGGAGAAGAAGCTCGCCGCTTGCAGCTATCCAACGCCTCCGCTGGGAGTCCCTTTTCTTTGTGGATGTCCACACTAACCCGCCCACCAATATGGAACAATTCTTAAGTACAGCGTCGCGGTTCATGAATACGGAAGAGGTCACTCGACCACTCGCCAGAGCCGCCACGACGGACGCCAAGGGACAACCCTCGCGACCGGACCCTAGATCTCAAAGGCAGTACCCCACACCCCCCAGTAGGGAAAGGGCATACATTTCTCTTCCCCCGCTGAGGGACTCTCGTACCAACATCCTCCATGCCTTGGAACAAAGAGGCGGTCCCCACTTGGCCCCGCCCCTCTCCCGAGAAATAACAAGGCAAAGCAACAAGTTTTGCCGCTACCACCGTGACAAAGGTCACGACACGAGGACTGTTTTGAGCTCAAGCGTATGATTGGAGAAATGCTGGCTCAAGGCAAGCTCGGGAGTACTTGCTCCAAACCGAGGAGGGCCGTAGAAGAGAAGGTGACCGTGAAGGGCGCCGGCGGAGGACCGCGGCGGGCGCTCCCAACAAAACCCAGTCGGGAGAATCTGGTTCAGGTCCCCCGGCAAGGGGACATATCGCGTAATCACACGGTGTGAAGGCGCTTGGCAAGACGCCGTCATATGAGGCAGATCTACCGGATAGACCACTCCTCTACTCGGTTTTTGCATCGCAGCGATGGCACCTCTGTGGCAATACCGCACGCTGACCCCTTGGTTATCACTTTGCCCGTATTGCGGGATGGGACGTCGATAGAATCTACATGGATACGGGGCGAATGCCAACGTAATCTACAAGCACACTTTGGTTGAGGCAAAGGTGCCTTTGTCACAAATTCAGCCCGCGAAGGCGCCACCTTTGGAATAGGACGGGATGAAATCCCAACCTTGGGGTCGATCACCCCGCCCTACATGATGATGGGAACCACCAAGGAGAAAAAGCGGGTATGTCATTCGAGCTATGTGGACTTTATTGTCTGGATCTCTACGCCATATAACGCCATCATCGGGCGACATACTCAAAGCGAGTTCCATGTCCGCTGTGATGTGCGAACTCGACTCTAGTTTTTCACACTGCGGTGGGGATGCCTATATCTTTGTCAACCAGAATGTGGCGGAGGCAATTATGTCTCTGCCCTCGCCGGGCCCCGCAGCTTCCCGGCCATCCGAGCCTAAGAGGAAGGCACCCGCAGAGGAAGGCTGGTCACTGTGGGCGAAACTGCCCGACTTGTCTGGAACCTTTGAAGAAGTTGAGATCTCTCCGGGAAGAAGTTCCGGGTGGGAAAGGACCTCGAGGAAAAGATCAGCGGCGCTCATCCATCTCCTCCATGCCAACGGTGATGTCTTCGCATGGAGCCACGAGGACCTACCAGGAGTTGATCCTGCTGTTATTTCTCACAAGTTAAGTGTACTCCCGGCTTTAGCCCGGTTAGACAGAAAACAAGGGGCATGGCCCTTGACCGTAAGGACTTTATGCACCGAAGTGCAGAAATTGCTTAAGGCAAATATAATCAAGGAAGTTCACTACTCGAATGGGTTGCGAATATTGTCCTCGCCGATAAAGAGGGCGGTCGGTGGCGACTTTGCGTGGACTACAAGGGGGTTAATAGGGCCTGCCCGAGGACCCCTATCCTTTACCATCCATTGACCAACTGGTTGACTCAACCGTTCATCACTCGGTTTTTCTTTTCTCGATGCTTATAGCGGGTACCACCAAGTCTTTATGGACCCAGAGGACGCGGTAAAAACCGCCTTTACTCTTGGCGAGGCCGTATATCATTATATCAAATGCCCTTCGGCTTAAAGAATGCGGGGGCTACCTTCCAAAGGCTTGTAAATCAAGTCTTCGCAGGCCAGATTGGCCGAAATCTTGAAGCTTATGTGGATGACATTGTGGTCAAAAGCAAGGCCGTCTCAACCCATCTCACAGACTTGAAGGAAACATTCGACAACTTCCGCAAATACAATATGCGATTAAATCCAAAGAAGTGTATCTTCGGCGTGGGCGAAGGGAAGTTCCTGGGATACCAAATCTCCAAAGGAGGAATCCATGCAAATCCCAAAAAGATTGAGGCAATCACTACCTTGCGCACCCCCAGGGGGCTCAAGGAAGTCCAACAGCTGGCAGGAAAGCTAGTGGCCTTGGGACGATTCGTCTCTAAACTAAGTGATCGCTGCAAACCTTTCTTCGATCAGATTCGCAAGAAAAAAGCTTGCAAATGGACGGAGGAGTGTCAGGAGGCATATGCCTCCATCAAACGACACCTGCAAGAACTACCGGCACTCAAGTGCCCTAGGCCAGGCGATGACCTGGTCCTTTACCTCGCCACCTCAGAAAGAAGTGTCGCTTCTGTCCTTATTAAGGAAGAGGCCGCCAAGCAATGGCCGGTCTATTACACCAGCCACACTCTCCAAGATACAGAAACAAGGTATCCTCCCCTCCAAAAGGCTATATTGTCCCTTGTATATGCAGCAAGGAAGCTCAAGCCCTATTTCCAAGGGCACACTATTATAGTCCGAACGGACTTGCCAATTCAGGACATCCTAAGGCGCCCCGAACATTCAGGGCGCCTCGCCAAGTGGTGCATCGAACTTGGCGGCTTTAACATCAATTATGAGCCCAGAAAGGCAATTAAGGGCCAGGCCCTCGCCGACTTTATTGCGGAATTCTCAAATGCTGATGTACTCTCGGCCCCTGAGCAGGGCCCCACACCTCGTCCCACTCCTCCCGAATGGGACTTATTTGTGGATGGCTCATCCAAACTTGAATCCCCGCGAAGTGTGTATCTACGTGGACCCCTAGGTATGGAAGTATTCCTTCGTGTCTCTTTTCAATTTCAAGTAACTAACAATGTTGCAGAATATGAGGCCCTCGTCGCCGGGCTGAAACTCGCCACAAGGGCGAGGCATTCGCCGCCTCCATGTCCACACGACTCGCACTGGTGATTCACCGGAGTTCAAGGGTGCGCCGAGTGCAAGGACGCCACCCTGATCAAATACCTTAAGTTGGTAAACACCCTACGAACCGACTTTGAAGAAGTCATCTTTATACATGTTCCTCGTTCTGAGAACACTACAGCAGACATGCTATCAAAGGGAAAGACTCCCTCTACCACAACCACTCTGACTAGTCCTTCCATCACGGAAGGTATTGATATTGCCTCTCTAGCAACGCATGATCCAGTCACAGACTGGAGAAACCCTATCATTGCTGCGCTAAAAGCCAGCACCACAGATCCCCAGGTTCGCAAGCAAGCCCTCCGCTTCGTCCTCATTGATGACCAATTATGGCATCGCGGGTTTGCGGCGCCTCTACAACGGTGCCTTAGCACCCTTGAGGGGCGCTCTGTCTTGGACACTCTCCACCAAGGCAATTGTGGCGCTCACATCGCTGCGGAGGCGCTTGCCCACAAAGCCCTTCGTCAAGGGTACTACTGGCCTACCTTGAAAAAGGACGCCGCTGCACTGGTCAAAACGTGCCACCAGTGCCAAATCAATTCTCGCATCCGGCTACCATCCACGGAATCTCCAAAGGCGACAAATCCGGTGCCTTTCGCCTGTGGGGCCTCGACCTCATTGGTCCAATGCCGAACGCTCAGTCGATACAACACGTGTTGTAGCGATTGATTATTTTTCTAAATGGGTCGAGGTAGAACCCCTGGTCTCCATCACTTCCGCCAAGATTATCAAGTTTCTTTGGAAGAATATTGTCTGCGATGCGGCAGCCCTCGTGCTATTATTACAGATAATGGCACTCGGTTCGCCGATCACAGTGTCCAACAATGGGCACGGGACAATAATGTCCGCATGCTTTTTGCCCGGTGGCGCACCCCGATCTAATGGGCAGGTTGAGGTCACCAACCGAACCCTCAAGAAGGCCTCAAGAAGCGCTGGATGGGGCCAAGGGCGGCCGGGTGGATGAACTCCCAAGTGTCTTATGGGACTATCGCACCACAACACGAACCCCACGGGAGAGACGCCTTTCTCTCTAGTATACGGCACAGATGCGCTCCTGCCTATTGAGGTAGACCTCCCTACAATCCGTATGATCAACTTCACCGAAGCCAATGCTCAAGGGCTCCGTGCCAAACTCGACTTAATCGAAGAATTGCGCGAAGGTGCTCGCCTTCGCATGACTGCCCTCAAACAGAGGCTCAGTCTTCACCATAATTCCCGGGTAAAACCCAAGGCACTGCAACAAGGAGGCCTTGCCTTACTTAAATCGGCCCTCACCGCTCGCGACCCCAAGAAGGGTGTCCTGCGACCCAAGCCAGGGCGGGCCTTATATTGTTCATAAACAAGTCCGCCCGAGAGTCTATGAACTACAAGACCATGATGGTCGTTTGCTCCCCATAACTTTCATGCGGATGACTTGCGCCCATATTACGTGTAAGTCCTTAGTCTCACAAATTCAATAAAATACATATGTATTTTCCCTGTCTTACTGACTTACATGGCATTTCGAATGCCCTCTTCATCGCCCTCTGTACCCGGCCGGTCAGACTGGCTACCTGCCTGAGTTATGGCATCAGACCTTGTCAGGTCTCACTTCTCCACACAGGTGGTTGCGGGTCTCATTCCCCAACCGACCTTCAACTCGCCCCGCCCCAAGGGTAATCCCCTTGCGCTGCGGAAGGGTAACCCCCTTTTTGGCTCCTTCAGGAAGGTCTATGTGTAAGTCGTCCTCGCACGCCACAGCAGACCTTCCGCCCGGACTTCTCCACACAGGTGGTTGCGGGTCTCATTCCCCAACCGACCTTCAACTCGCCCGCCCCAAGGGTAATCCCCTTGCGCTGCGGAAGGGTAACCCCCTTTGGCTCCTTCAGGAAGGTCTATGTGTAAGTCGTCCTCGCACGCCACAGCAGACCTTCCGCCCGGACTTCTCCACACAGGTGGTTGCGGGTCTCATTCCCCAACCGACCTTCAACTCGCCCCGCCCCAAGGGTAATCCCCTTGCGCTGCGGAAGGGTAACCCCCTTTTGGCTCCTTCAGGAAGGTCTATGTGTAAGTCGTCCTCGCACGCCACAGGAGACCTTCCGCCCGGACTTCTCCACACAGGTGGTTGCGGGTCTCATTCCCCAACCGACCTTCAACTCGCCCCGCCCCAAGGGTAATCCCCTTGCGCTGCGGAAGGGTAACCCCCTTTTGGCTCCTTCAGGAAGGTCTATGTGTAAGTCGTCCTCGCACGCCACAGCAGACCTTCCGCCCGGACTTCTCCACACAGGTGGTTGCGGGTCTCATTCCCCAACCGACCTTCAACTCGCCCCGCCCCAAGGGTAATCCCCTTGCGCTGCGGAAGGGTAACCCCCTTTTGGCACCTTCAGGAAGGTCTATGTGTAAGTCGTCCTCGAACGCCACGGCTTCCACAAGGGCTCCCAAACACAGCAGTGGGTCTTACCCCGAACCTCGAGATGGTTCTCCACTTGTCTCAACAAGCGTCCTCGCCTTCTCCAAACACGCGACTTCAGGCTCCAGGTAAGCTGAGCCTTTTTAAATGCATGCTTATCGTATAAATGATGTGAAAACTACAGGGCTCTTCTACTAGGTACAACATCCACAACCCAAGGGCTTACTCCTAAACAGGCCAAGAAAGGGGCCCGAACTTATCTCAAAAAGAGTTCTCCATCACAGTGGCTCAACAAGTAAACCCACAAGTCATTTGGAATGACTCATGTGGCTCCGCCATTACGGATCTTGAGTGCCTCGTCACTATAAACTTAAAACTGAGTCTCCAGCTCCTTGATAAGTAGTCCCTGTGGCTTCGCCTTCGCGGACCCCAGAAGGACATCTCTCCATGAGACAGGACTTAGCCTATGGTTATTAAACTAAGCTAACGTACCCTACAGGGCTATCGCGAGTTAAAGCGAATCTACAAAACAGTGAAGGTAAAAGGAAGTTTTACTTCATCTATTAGGGGGCTTCAAAGCTCCCCTTTTAGGCATGAATTTTGGAATTTTTCACATGTTTTTTTCATGAGTGAGATAGCTCGTTCCTCACTTAAACGCAAATCGGAGAAAAAAGTTTTTCACCTTGATTGAAGGGCGAAAGTCACAACCTGCTCCTCACATCGCGCAAGAGAAACTAAATCTGTCCCTCTTTGAAACTTGAAACAGACGAGACCTCGCAAGACGGAGAAGATCGCGCAAGAACCTCTTATTCCTCTCTGTTCCTCTTCGATTCAGGCTTCCACTCTTCCTCTCTTCAACCATCGCTCGTATCTTGCTCAACTCGGGCGTCTTCCACCATCTCCAGTATCTTGCTTGACTCGACGCCCCTGAAGACCAGCTCCGCTATCAACGATTACACGTTTCGCATCGTCATTATCGAGGTACGGAAATTTAATCTTCAATTTTATATGGTTACGGAAGCTAGCTGATTTTTTGCAATTTCGGAGTTGGGTTCTTCTTTCTTTGTGTAATTGTTGACACCCTTCTTCTTGACTTCTATTCCGTTTCTTAGCTGAATCATTTTTGCATCCCATAATGGTCGTTGGAGAACTTTGTTAGAGTAATGTGATAGAAGTAAGAGATACCGGTAGAATCGAGGCACCTTTGTTGCAGTCATGTCTCATCTGATCAAGTTCTAGTTGATTGAAGCTTCGTGAACATTTGTAGGATAGATTAGTCTCATAAACTACATTTGCTTTTCTGCATGTTGTTTTATGTTTGATCTCTAAAATTGCTCTCCCTACCGTTGATTGCTTAGAAATAGGTTTAGGAAGTGAAGGTAGGTTTGAAGTTATTTATGCGTCTTGCTTAGTTTCAGCAGCATAGCTTCTTTTTCCAAGATGCACACTTAGTGTCTCACATTGCCTACCTTTCTTTCTCAAATGCATGCTTTAAGTTTTGTCTTGCATATCAGTAGCTTGTCTTTCTGTTAAGCCCTAGCATGCCCCTACCCCTTTTCTTGTGTCTGCTAATAGACTGAAAGCAATTGGTAAAATGAAAGTTCAATAAAAATATGACACTCTTACATGTTATTAAAGAACATGATGGCAGAAGTTATTTCAGAAAAAATGGAATAGAAGTACTTAAATTAGTGATACATACCTACTTATAGCTTCTTATATGTCATTTTGGTAGTATAGTTTCATGCTGCCCATAAGGCTTTCACATATAATTTGGTTGCTTTGTTTTTATATAAGTAGGAAAAGCTGTTGTCCATTGTATAAATTTCATGTTGTCCATAAGGCTTTCGAGATATTGTCGGATGGGCATTGATATGTGGTAATTCAAGATGCTTGAAATTTCAGGTTTACTCTTGTTTGGTTGCATGATATATTGCCAATATCTGTTGCTTCTATTTTTCTTTTGTTTTTGCCTTTTTCCGTAGGTTTTGGTAATCTAATCGACTTGTCCCACTAGGTTCGGTGCGAGATGAGGTTCGGACATTCTCTTTGACGATCCTTTGCTTACAATTGTTGGTAGTCCGGGGCCTTATGATAGTATAGTAAATGCAAATGACATTGGAGTGGCTCCCCACACCATTGTGGTCAGCAATGAAGAGGTCAGCAAAGCCCAACAGCTGACCAAAACCAGGCAACCCCGGGGCTGAACTAGAGAATGAAAATCTCCCTACGAGTTAGACCCGTCCCCAATGGTAGCTGCTGCTACTAAACGCCATGGTGTGTTGGACAGCAGCAGTGCGAAGAAGTCGAAGACTGATCGTAGGAAAGAACTGCCAAGCCTTTCAGGAGCAAAAAATCCAACCCATGCACGCAACCACTTTGCACAAACAATTCAAGATTGTGCATCCGCCAAGACTTCTGCTCTTGTAGCCATTGAGGAAAAAAGTTAAAATTTGAGCAAATGAAATGGGAAACAGAGCGAGAAGAAAATGAGCGGAGGTGAGAAGAAGAGAAGGAGGATGCGAGAGTTAGACGCGCTGAAGACAAGGCAGAGAAGTGCAGGGAGCGGAGGTTTGCATTACTGTAAACCATGATTGCACAGGGCAAGTCACCAGATGAAATCAAGGAAATTTTATCCATGCTTTTGTAAAATACTCTATCTTAATGTAGTAGAATTAGCTGTAGTATGTGTTGGCGTAAAATACAATATAATGTATTGTACTGTTATTTCATATCAGACCATCTTTTAACGCACGCAGGATTTGACTATGAAAGTGATGTAAGGATGTAAGGATCATAAGATATCGACATTTGAAGTTTAATGCACAAAGTGTTAGTTTTAGGTGTCGTTTGACCGGAAACTTGACTTTGACCACGTTGACCAAAAAAATAAACAAAAAATATCTGAAACTTAAGCACATCCATCCTGAAGTGTGTGCAAAATTTGACAGCAAAAGGATATAATGATCATAAGATATCGACATTTGAAGTTTGATGCACAAAGTGTTAGTTTTAGGTGTCGTTTGACTGGAAACTTGACTTTGACCACGTTGACCAAAAAAATAAACAAAAAATATCTGGAACTTCAGCACATCCATCCTGAAGTGTGTGCAAAATTTGACAGCAAAAGGATATAAGGATCATAAGATATCGATATTTGAAGTTTAATGCACATTTCTAGTAACTCAAGCCTTTGAGGGCAGTGAATTTTGACATATTCCTCCAGTTTATGGATTACACCCTAGTACATCACATGTGCTCCTATTTTGACCTTTCTACACACTCAGTTCAGTTGGTGCACCCTAGTACATGAAATGTGCTCCATGGACGGTTGCTTATGATGAGGCTGCTACTGGATGCAGAAGGATTGCCAATAGCAGTGGTGTAGGCCCGAACTTTGGCGGGCTAGTCACCGGGCCAGTTGCACCATGCCAACTATGCACAAGTCAACTATGCACAGAGGTATCACCCAACAAGGTCTTTAAGTCCTGAAAACAGCCATAGAAGCATAATCAACTAAGAAGCATAATTGCAGAGAACAAAACCTATCAAATTCGAACGTGAATTGTTTATCAAAACATAGGCATCGTGTAATTCTTCCAACCTCTCTTCGTCCTCGTCAATGGCAATAGCCATTGCCATCTGTTGCTGAAGGATGGATAGAACAAGACGACGGTCCGATATTTTCGGCATTTGTTTATCACTCTAGCAAAGAGGACGCAACAGGTTCATGTTTTTCTACAATACCACGTAAATTATCAAGGTTATTAAGTGGCCAAATAAGTTGTTAGCATGTTGTTTATTAATAAAATTTGATAGCAGGATAGAAAAACAACCATACTTGGAGGCTAAGAAATAGACAGTAGGTAAGTAAAAACCAATAAAGAACACGACTTCAAGATGGTTTCTAAATATGCTTTGAGAAATAGGATAAGGACACCAACTATTTACTCATCACAAAACTCATTGGGCTTTATATTGTTTTGTGCCACATTTCATGCTACCTGCGTTTAGTAATTGATAAACCATTGTAATTTTGTTCAGTTAAGTTCGGACACTGATATTATAGTTTTTCTTGAATTTGAACTTTTTACATTCTATTTGCCTACTCCTAAGTTCCTATGATATCAAACAATATGACTGTTTGATTCTATTCTATTAAAAAAAATTAATGCTTTTGAGATGCAGAAAATGTGCTTAGGAATATGAAAAGCTTAAAGAAATGGCTGCTGCTTCTTTGGCCTATAAGTGCATGGAGGTGGCATATATGAGGGTAGTGTACTGTAAAAGTTCTTTCAGCAATTGTGAGTTGAGTGAGTTGCAGGCAGCCTTGATCCCTTCTGAAGGTAAAATTATGGCTGCTCTCCAGCAAACTGTAGTTTTCAATTCTATGCAACTGTCTAAACATGCTCATAAAAATGAGCTCATCCAACGCTAATGTGTTATCAACCCACAAGTGCTAATTGATGTTGTTTCTCTTGTGGGGCCTTCTTCTCTAAATTCTGATCTCGACTTGTCATTCCCCTCCTGTTTCGCTTGCAGGAAGCCAGTTCTACACAATCAACTAACTGAACCGAGCAAAAACACGGAAATGCGCGAATCGAGCTCTGCTCATCGTCGATCCGCCTCCCCCATCAAGCTCTGCGTGAAATCTAAAATGTCATGTCTTGAAAATCTTCTTCCGCAAACTCCTTATCTCTCATGTCTCACAACTAGTTCAGTACCAATTTGAGTTCATGAGCAAACGCAAGAGAAAGGATCGACAAACTCGGCGGGATTTTTCTTCCTCCGATTACCTGCTCGGTTACATCGCTTTTCCCAATTTTTACGCGGGACGGTGAAGCAGGGTTATTCACGCGAATTCTCACCAAGTTTTCACGGAGTGTCAAACCTAGCCCTCTTCTTTTTCCGTTTTTCATCATTCAGTAACTCACTTCTCAAACCCTCACATATCAAGTGAATTTTAATTCCCTCATCTATGTAGTTTGAAGCCCCCTATTGTTCCCAAAAAGTGTGTGAATGCAGGTCTTTATACAAAATAGGGGGGGCATCCACATGTTGGAGCCTCCACCCTAGTCCAGAAGGGCATACCAGGCATCGCCCATCTTCCTTCCCTGCTCCCCCCACTGAAGCAGCGCCTCTACCGTTGGCTCATTGGTGTTGGCAGCATCCAGGATCCCAAGATCTAGAGATGGAAACGCCTTCTCCACTTGGAAGCGGCATCGCAGCCAGCCCTCCTCATAGGCCTGCGCCCCCGCTTCGCCCAGGGCTTGGATCTCGCCAAGCTTCTCCACCAGTCGAGGCATCCGCTCAGGGATGGGCACCTTGATGGAGGAAGAGGACTCAGGATCCTCACCTTCAAAGGAGGGAAGGCCCAAAGCCTTCTCCATCTCCCACACTGAGGCCATTGCCTTCTCCAGGTCAATGGCGCCCTCCAGGCGTGCCTTCAGGGCAACCTCAGCTGCCAGCCTGCCCTCCTCCACCTTCTTCTCCGCCGGTTGAGCACGGACAATAGCTTGGCGCCTCGCCTCCTCAGTGCGGCCTCTGCCTGCTCAACTTGGGCCTTCGCCTCTGCAAGGGCAGCTTTGGTTTCAGCCTCCAAGGAAAGGAGGGACTCCTTCAAGACAGCATTTTCAAGCTGCTTGGCTTCCAGCATTGCTACCTGCTGAAGGAAGCGTTGCTTCGCAACATCAAGCAAGCAGGCCTGCTCCCACCGGTATCGCATGCTGTGCGCTCGCTCTTGGTTGCCATAATCGCACCAACTCTCTAGTTGGGCCACACGCTTGGCATGCTCCTCCTTGAGCTCCTCCTCCCTCTTCTTTGAGGACTCCAGCTCCCTCCTGAGAGAGGCAATCTCTGATATCTGGGCATCGTCCCGCTTATTGGCATACTTCAGGAAGTCATGCCATTGTTCGGCAATGACATGACCTTTGTGACACTTTGCATCCCAATGCTATTAAAGCGAAGCGAAAAAGGCTAAACTAAACTTATACATAAAGACCGAAGCTGTCTTACTGCAGACTTTGTTGAGCTGCCTCCCTCATGAATTCAGCGGGGAGTCCAGGCTCCGCTCGGTCACCTCCTGTCATAGGGGGTGCGCAGCCCCTCCAAGCAGGACAGGAGGGTTTGCTCCCCTCCCCGTAGCAGTGAACTGCTATTTCTAAGGAGGAAGACTGGATCCCACGCATCTTTCGAGCCTCCCTTGCTCCTGTACACCCCGAGTGCAGTGCACGGTGCCTCTGGACTCTCAGGAGGTCTGGCTCCTCAGACCACTTGGGGACCGACTTGGCAGCAACGCGCCTCCGCTCCAAATAGTGAGACCAGACTCCGGTTTTCTCAAGGACCTCGCTCCTGGTCCCCAAATCGGCAGGGATCTCGGTAGGGAACCCTTGGTCCACAAGAGCCTCACTGGGACCGGCCCCGTGGCCTGAAGGGCCCGCGCCTACAAAGAACGGGCATCAAGCAACTAGGAAGCAGAAGTATGAACTCAAAAAACAAAGAAAATACTGTCAAAGTCAAAAAGACTTACAGACAGAAGGACGCCCCCATCCACTGACTTCCAGCTGGCTGCTGGAAGGTTGGGCAATCTCCCAACCACTTGTCCTCGCAGAGGACCGTGTTACCAGACCCCCTTCCTCCGGGGCCTCACTATTAGAAGAGGAAGAAGTCTCCTCAACCACCAGGATCCTCTTCCCCTTTGTTGCAGGGCCCCCTCCCTGAAGGGGCCTCTACAGGGATCCCCTCCCCAGAAGGGATGGCTGCAGGGATCTCCCCCCCTGCATTAGTGGTCTCCGCCTCCTCCATGGGAATGACTGGTACCTCCCGCTGGCCAGGACTCCCAATGGCCTTTGCAGCCTGGTTGCCCCTCCTTCTCATAGAGATCAGGATGTTGGCCGCTGACATCTTACCCTTGGGAGGAGGCACTCTTCCTCTGGTGATGATCTCTGCCGCGACCACATGACCGGGCAAGTCTTCACCTTGAATTGGTGAAGGGCTCGCGAAGAGCCCAGATACAAAGGCCTCGGCGGCCTCCTCGGAAGAAATAGGCTGCACCACCGAGATGGGAACAGCCTCATGGGAGCGGCGCTATCTGCTCGCGCTCCTTCTGGGCCCTCTGCAGAAGGCACGACCTCTTCAGCAGTGAGAGGCACTTCAAACTCCACCCTTCTGGCTTCTTCAGCCAGGGGCTCCCAGCTGGGAACTTCTTCCCAGCGAGCTCCACAGCCTCTTGGTGAAATGGCTGGAGTAGGACCCTCTTCCCAGCGAGGCTCCTGGCCTCTTGATTAAAATAAGCTGAGTAGGCCGCTCTGCTCCAGCAGGATTCTCAGCCTCCCGGCCGGCCCTTCGGCCGGGGTCCCCTCGGTACGGCGGGGCTCTCTCTTCTTCAGCTGCGTGGCAGCCACTTTCCTCTTTTCCTTCTCCGGTGAGAAGCCATCGAAGGCTTGATACCAGCCCTCTTTTTGGACAGTTTGGGGACAATGGGTCCCAACACCTTGACCGCCATGGCGAGGCATCTTCCTCAAGTGCACATGCCAGTGCACTCGTTGGGCGATGCGCATGGATGCTTTCTTACCACAGGCTTCGCCAGACTCTGCTCCGGCATCTGCAGGCTAAGAGGGACTTCAGACCATGTTCTACCAGACCTCTTACAAATTTACAGTATATTAGTATGTATGCGCAGCGTACCTTTGGGCGCCGATAGAGCAGCGAAGAAAGAATCTATCATTGTCCCACGGTGGACGGGAGCCCATCCCTCGTATGGCGGGGGCACCCGGGGTCCAAAGGCCACGAAACCCGTGCTAATCCCAGCCCACCTTAGGGTGGTCTCGTCCAGTTGGGCAGCCGAGAAGGGGAAGAACGCCTCGCACGCACTCCTCGAAAGGACATCGTCTAACCACCCCAGTAGTTGAACGTATGCCTGCCACCGAACTCCCCGTGAGTCAAGACAGGCCTCCGCGCAATGCTTTGCACGGATTGTCGCGTCCTCGCCACGGGAAAGTCCCATGTGCCTTCGCGGCAAGAAGAAAAAGGATCCGTGCCGGTTGTGGTAGGATCGGGCGCAGCAGTGAAGGAGATGGAGTGGTTACCTCCAACATTTATGGGAGTGACGTGAAGAACGCACCCCACTCCTCGGCTCAACCGATAGAAACGGTTGAAAACATCGGCGAATGGCTTCACGCCGGCCATGTGGCGGCGACAATAAAGCCCGCAATACTCGGGAAAGTATTGGGCGCCAAGCGAGTTGAGGCATTCCCAATCAGCACAAAGATCTTGCACCAGTTGCGGAAAGGGGTATCGTAATCCCGCCGCAAGCTGCGCCGTGTACAGGCACAGCACCCGGTTCTCCTTGTTCTCCTCGGTAACGGGCCAACCCATCGCCCGACAAACACCCGCACGGGATGCGTATACCGGCGTTTTCTCCACAGGCCAGAAGGCCCCCACCATTTCCTGGTGAATTCTCTCGAACTTCACCGTGGTCTTCTCGAGAGGAGCGACCACCGGGCGAACAGCTTCCTTGGAATCCATCTCTACAAAAAGAAGAACAGACAGGCATATAAATCGAAACAGCCCAGCAAAGGCATTTCGTCAAGCGCTCAGTGCGCTCAGAGAACTTGAAGCACTCAGTGTGCGGGAAGAAAAAACTTACCTGATTTGTTAAACAGTGAGCAAGAACGGACGGAGCGGTTGGCAAATGAACAGTTGACCGCGGAATCTCAAACGAAAAGGAGGAACCACCGCAAATCACCTCTCAACTGCCGATGAAATAGCCAAGAAACGCAAGAATACGAAAGGGTTACTCAGAACAGAGTGAACAAATGCAAGAGTGGAGAAGAAAGGTTTCAATCTTCTCAGGTACGCTTTTATAAGCCCGCCAAAATGAAAAAGCGCTTTTAAGCGTGAATGACTCCTGAGGCGCCACGTGCCAGCATCCAGCGGTTATCAAACCTCTCCCCTGCCGTACAAAAAGAAGAAACGCTTTTACAAAGCGTAATCGACCCCTACGGCGCCACGTGTTGCGTCCCATAACGGTCAGTAAACCTCTCATCTTCCTTTATCTCTCCTGCATTAAATGTTGAAGGGACTCTTCGCTGCCTTCACAATCAAACGGTCCGCAAACGGCCCAAGCGCCTTCGCCAACTCCAAAGACTTGGAATTTGAGCAGTACGGGACCACTGCCCATACTGCGCCTTCGGGAGGAGGCATCTTGGTACACTACCCAAGCAAATGCCCCCCTCCTCAAAACTCACAAGGATCATGAAGGATCCAACACAGAATATCAGACCATAAAAGGTCATCGCGCTCCACACAAACTCAGTTCTGTGACTACTACTGCCCTCAACATGGTATTTTCAAACAGTATCTTCAACACAGAGTAAAGGGTCGTGAAGGATCCAACACAAACTATCAGATTATAAAAGATCTTCACTTATGACTACTACATCGGTCCTCAGCAAAGTACTTTCAAAAAACGGAGTACAGGACCCTGCCCATACTCCGCTCTCAGGAGGAGGCATCTTGGTACACTACCCAAGCAATCGCGCCCTCGCGTTGCATCAGAATCATACGAGGCCTTTGGAGAGGTCTCATCCTTGTGGTCTCCAGTATCGCCTTCGCAAGGTCTCATCCTTGTGGTCTCCAGTATCGCCTTCGCAAGGTCTCATCCTTGTGGTCTCCAGTATCGCCTGCGCGAGGTCTCGCCCTCGCGGGCCCCAAGTCTCGCATGGGCGATGTCTCACACTCACCTTTGCGTCTCTGGGGCCCTCGGGCTACCCTCGCAGCCTCGTGTCTCGCCTTTGTGATCTCACTCGCCTCCATGGGTCTTACTCCCGCCTCTCCGCCTATCTTGGCCCCGCCGAATAAGGCCTCAGTACCCAGTTCGTGCAACCTCACCCCTTATTTGGCTATATTCTATTTGGGCCTTCGCCCTATGGGCCTTCGCCCGCCACTTGCTCCACTTGGAACTAGACCACTTGGTCGCCTGACATCAACCGGCCAATAAGGAGGGCAGCACGAGCCGGGGAGATCTTCACCAGATTTATACGCCAGACATTCTCTGACAAGTGACTCACCTAAGGCGGTTTGCTGAGATCTTCATCATCACAACCGCCTTATCTCCAATCAGTCTGACACAGACTTATCTCAACAGCCTGTCTAAAGGGCTTCAACTGGGGGAGGCTCTTCTCCTAGCATCACTCTATAAATAGGGTGATGTCCACCCTAAATCGGGTAAGCTACTACACGCCCCCCCCACTCCCCTCTTGCTACTTCTGAGTATTCTTCCTATCTTTTACAGATTACTCTGAACAGCAAGCTTGGAGTCTCAAGAGCATCATCTTCTCCACCACATCAACTGAGAGTCCGGGCCTTCTTTAGGAACGAGACTATCAAGAAGTATTTTCCACCTCATAAAGTATTTGAATTGAGAAATGAGATTGGAGTTCAGCGAAGTCCCTGATGAGACATTGGCCCAATCTTGGGCAAGATTGAAGGATAGGGTTAAGAGGTGTCCAGAAGCTGGTGTGGACCGAGCAAATCAAGTATTTTTGTTTTATGAAGGACTGACAGAGAAGACAAGAAGGCATTTAGATGTTTCAGTAGGGGGCTGGTTTATTGAAAAGGACATTGATGATGCATGAGACCTTCTTGAGTTGTTGGAAGTTAGTGAAGAAAGAAGGACAATTGATGACCGGTGATGTAGAGGTAAAATTCAAAGAGGGTTGTATGAAGTAGACAAGGATACATCCTTACAAGCTCAAATTCAAGCACTTAATTCCATGGTTTCAAGATTATAAAGAATCGATCACAACCACAAGTGATGTCCTAACAAGCCATGCTCACAAATGAAGCGGAAGTGCATGAAGATGTGATTTTTTTCCCAGTATCCGGCCAATTAAGGGCTATATTAGCAAGGTGGCAGTGGATACTACAACAAACCAAGGCAATACAATGCACAAATCTATATTGGAGGAGCTTAAGGACAAGGACAGCCTCAAGGTCAAAATTATCTACAAGTTGGGACTTCGAGTAGTGACCCATTTGCCAAAATTCGGACTTTATGGAAGAAATCAACAAGGATCTCAAGCATTCAAGAGTAGCGGTTGACTATGAGTTTGGAGAGATCAATGCTAAGATTGATGGAGAAAATACCAACACAAGGGCATCCATCAAAAATTTGGAAAGTTAACTTGGCCAACTTGCCAACACTGTGAAGATGTTAAACAAAGGGAAATTTCCAAGTGACACGGAGTCAAACCCCAATGAGACTTGCAAAGCCATTCACCTAAGAAGTTGGAAAAGAGTTGAAAAGAGTTTGGGAAATGTTGAGAAGAAAGAAAAAGAAGGAAAGAAGGGTGATGGAGTTGCTGTTTAGAATGGACAGCAAGTTTTTGAAGAAGAAAGTGATGGAAAAGTCAACAATAGAGTGACATATCCTAAGCCTAAGTCTAAGGTTTAGCTACCCTACCCATCAAGATTGCAGAAAAGAAGTGATGAGGCACATTTTGGGAAGTTTTTAGAGATATTAAAAAAGGTTGAGATCAATATCCATTTTTTGGAAGCTATCAAGGAAATGCCCAAGTCTGCAAAGTTTTTTAAGGATATAATCACCAAGAAGAAGTTTTTGGAGAATGAGGTGATTTTAGTGGCTGATGAGTGTAGTTTAGGGATTAAGAGAAAGGTACCTCAGAAGTTGAAGGTGTTGGAATTCTTAGCGCATCAAGTCCTTTTGAGGTAATGCTTGAGCTCATCTCAGATGGATAAGTGAGTTTCAGCTCAAGGTGAGCTGAAATGAGTTCTATGGAATTCAACTATGTGAATAGTGGCTATATGGAATATTTGTGATGTTTCATGAGTAGTAACTACTTATTAGCATCCTTTTATACAAAATAAGGATATTTTGGTAAAAGGACATGGCTTTGGTAGTTGAGGTGCATGGTGTATGCACCCTAGTGCATGTGTTCACATCCCTTGTAAGTTACCAAGGCATGAATCGGCCATGAGAGCCTTAATTTGGTGAAGAGGCACCTCAAGGGAAGGCACCCTATCGCCTAAAAGGGTAGTTACTTTGTCTTTTGGACAAGGGAGTGTACAAGGAGGGAGTAACCACTCCCTAGGCTGAAAGTACACATACTGTCACCCCACCGCCCCCAGAAGCTGGCGGAAGCATCTTTGTTGCGGAAGCTGGAAGTATCGACGGCGGGTGAATACGGAATTCTCTCTTAAGAAGGATTGTGGACCCGAAACCCGTCCCTTAAACATTTTCCTTCAAGTTTAAGGTTAATACATGTTTGCAGTTTTTAAGATGTCTTACTAGTCCTAAGCCTGCACCTGAAACACGTTTGTTGTTTTACAGAATATCGCGCGCGCGGAAAGCAGATAAAAAGTAATACAAGTAGAAAGAGTTCCGCCCTCTTCGTAGGGTTGGAAACTTCCCACGAATAATATACAGACCAAAACATCAGAATACCCAATGTAACTAATATGCAAACTACGCCTACAGAGCCGAGCCAAAAGCGGATTATACCTCGCTAACTACTACTTTTGCTGCTGCTAAACATATACAGGAGAAATTAACGTCAGACTAAACGGATAACTTAAACCAACAGATCACAGAAGGGATCTAACGAGAAATACCCCCAAACTTAATCAAAAAAATACCTCTCATAACACGAAATGCGAGCGATCACTGCGGAGGTCTACTCCCAGTCGTTTGCTAGTCCCCGAAAATGTTTAATATGTGGGGGTGAGTTCTCGAAAGAACCCGTAAGGGGGCAGGTACGATAACGGGAAAACCTTTAAAACGTTTTCCCTGCATAAAAGGTTAGTATGCAATGAACTAGCAGATAATACAACCTTAAGTATAAACAGGAATGTGATATGCAAATGTCATGATGCTCAGAAGTCCCGTCGGACTGGTGGTACTTTCCCATACAAGTGGTCCCAGACCTCAGACAGCACCCTACGGCGGCTTGTTAAGCTCACACCGATTATCGGGATCAGAACGCATGGTACCAGCGAGGGGTGATCTGCCCCTAACTGTCAGAATAGGATGCGACATAAAGCCGTTACAGAACAGAAAATGGATCCGTCATCGACTCCCGATAATCATGTCCGATATAGTATAAGTTCAGAAAACCATAATAGAGAGTGGGTCCGTCATCAACCCCCGATAAGCATGAAGTCCAGAAATAATAAAACCTGCAAACCGCTATGTACCATGTGACTAGCCCCGAGAGTCACTAGGCTCCACCCTCGACCCGAGTACTAGCCCTTAACTAACCTAATACACATGAGTTGAACTGCAATGCGTATTAAGAAAGCTAAACCCCTTACCTTGACAAAATCGCATAACTCTAGTTAATTAAAAATTCCTTACTTTTGGAATTTATCCAAAATTACCCTCTAAGTCCTCCAACTTTTCAAAAATTTGCAATCTTGAACAAAACTTCACAAAGTTGTAGAAATTGACAACTTTATACTTAAAGTGTCCATAATTAATTCCATAACTTAAAGTGGCTATCTTTCCTTTAACTTCTCCTTAATAACACTTTTAGTCCTTAAACTTTTTAAGAACTTTCAAATTAGCCCTTAAGTTTCACAAAGTTACAAAATACCTAATTTTGTCAACTTTTCAACACAAGTAATCTTTTTTCCAAAACCCCCAATAATTCGGCAATGGTCCAAACTTTCGGCCAAAAATTCATTTTGACCCTAAACTTTATAAACTTACACTTTAGCCACTTAAACCATACTTTCTTAACCAAAACATCATTTAAACACTTTCTCCAACACTTTAACTTCACAAAATCATCATCACAACATCATTAAAAAATCGGTTTCCACCCAAAACTTCACCAAATAAGTTCCAACTTTTCCAACAACTTAAAAACATGTTAAACATACTTATAACATGCTTTCTACCAACTTTCTTCAACAAAAATCCACCCAAAAATTCATCCAAAAAATCGGCCTCATCACCAAAATTAATCCAACATGCTTTTTCACATTCTTCCAAGAACAACATATGTTCTACATGCTTCACACAACAACATACTTGAAGATCATACCCATTCTTAAACCAAATTCATAAAATTTTTCAAGGAGTATCCTCACCTTGATAATACTTGTACTCACAGCTTTGGATGAGTTGTTGTTGAGACAAATCCACCACCAAAAAGCCTTGAAGTTTTCGGCCAAAGAAGAACAAAGGAAATGGATGAGTTTTCTTCATGTTTTAATTTCAAGAACATGAAGATTCAACCAAAATAACTCAACCATACCTTGAATACTACTGATTTAGGAAACCTAGTAAGTGGTAAGACTAAGCTTTGTTGAAGATCCAAGCTCAAAACTTCAAGAAATGGTTTTTGGAATCAAAAGTGCTGCTGGACCCGTCGGATTACACCAAGGTTTTGGGGACCTTCCTTCAACTTTCAACTCTTGCTTCCTTCAGAAACGTTGTAGCCAAGACCTTGACGAAGATTTTCTCTGAAGACCGCAAGAGCAGATTGGGACGATTACTTGGAGAAAAGGGCTGTGCAAGAGAGACGAAAACTGCTAGCAAAGAGAGAGCTTTTGCTCAAGTGAAGAAATGGTTAAGTGATTAGTGAGTGGTAAAGAAATGAAATGAATAGTCTGAAAATGAGAGATGAATCAGAAATAATAGAGGAGAATGAGTAGAAAAGAGAGAGATGGGCATGAAAAGGAAGGTATGGGTTAGTGGAAGTGTAAGAGGGATGGGTTAAAAGAAACTTATCTCATCTTCATAAATAGAAATAGGTAAATAATATTTGCCAAAAATATCTTCCTCCCACTCACAAATGCGCCGGACCAAAAGAAATAACCCAACATGTGATTTTCCAATATTTTCTTCCTCGGTGACCATTTTACCCTCCGAAACCGATTTTCGGAAAAATGTCCCGGAACTCAGTAAATGTTATCCAACGTGTAAAACACTTATAAATAACTCCAAATTAACTCCAAACACGGAATTCCAATAATTAATCACAAGTCGTTTGTGATCCGATAATTACAAAATTTGAACTTGCGGCCGAAATTCAACATAAAAAATTACAGAACGTCGGGGGTGGGTGTAACACATACTTTCGGCAATAAGGGAGTTTTAACCCCTCCTTGTAACTCTATAAATCATCTATAAATAGATGATTCGGCCACAACACATAGACACACTTCAATCCGAAACTTCTCTCTTCTCTCTTATTCTTGGCTGAATTATTCAAGCATTCCTTAGAGCATTTCAGGTGAATCTCTTTTGTGTTTCATTGAACACAAAATCACCCCTACCATCTCACATTCAATCCGCTCTCATCAAAGAACTTGAAGCTTTGAAGATTCAAGAGGAATCCGCCACCAACTTAGAAGATTTGGAGCATATGTTTGGAGCAAGGATATAAGATCCTTTCGCTGTTTTCAAGGGTGCAAGGTACACTTCCTCCTTCTTCTTCCTCCTCCTTCTCCTCTTTCTTCTTGGTGAATGCGGAGAGGCATGATTATGAAAATATATCACGCCGTCAAAATCTCAAAATCTACAGAAGGACCCCGGGAGCTTTACCATACCATGTGATATCGGCCCCTTTCACTGTGACTAAGCCTTTTCTGACTCATTGTATGCTTATGTATGTGTTCAAGAGTATGACTGAATGAAAGCATGTATGTTGCTTCTTTGTGATTCACATGTATATCTATATGAATGTTAGAACGTGATATAATTGTGTTTATGACATGAAATGCACAAGATAAGTTCTTGGTGTAATTCTTCACTTGAGTTAATGGCTTTATCCGGAGATATTCTTAATTAGATGGTAATTCTGTCTAGGAGGGAACTTAAGCGGTACCATTGTGTCCCTCCTTCCTGGGAATTATCACTATGGTGACTTGAGGGATGAGAGACTTAAGTCAAGGAGGAATGTATTATTTGTGTATTTTCTACATGTTCTTACTAGTATGCATAAGTTGCATGTATGTGACATTGTTCCTTGACTCAGACTAAGAACCTCAACCCTAAGATGGTCTTAGTACTAGTGATTTGTTCACCACTATGATGGACTTGAGGGAAATGAGACTTGGTTTAAGGAGGATATGATATTTCTATAACCTAAGTTTTCTAGGGACCCTGTCAAATTGGTTTGATTTTGTCTAACGAGGTGGGTTTTCAGCGGGACCAATGTGACCCCTCCACCTTTCCTGGGAATTGTATCAAGGAGACTTATGGGTAATGAGACTAAGGTTTGAGAGAAATATCATATGTAATGTTACATATGCTATTCATGCATGTGTACATGAAACCATAAAGTAAGATATTTGAACCTTCTTGGAGGCTCAATTAGAACATGTATGTGAAACTATGGAAACATGTTTGTGTGTTTCTAATTGGTATACTACCTAAGAATACACCTCTCACGTCATCGCCCCTCGTGGCATCATCAGCAAGAACAAAGGACACGGACCGCAATGACATCGCATCTCGCGAAGGCATCATTGGGAGAGTTTCGCACTTATTGGCTTCGTCGGGACCTTGCGGGTTCGCATCTATTGGTTTCACCAGGTAGGGCCTTCGCATCTCCTGGCCTTCGCCATCCAACACTTAGCAACAAGTCACAGACCGATGAAAGGAACTGGGAGCGGTTATCTCGACGACCTACCCACGTTCTCCATCACACCTCCGGTCTTCCACTACTTCAGAACGTGGGAGAACACTCCACTACTCTGGATCATGGGACAACCATTGTTACCCCCCTGGTCAAGCGCAGAAGCCGAGGTGATACGAAGGCAGGAACCGGAGTCGGGGGTAACAGCGAAAACAAAGTTCCCTTAGTGTAGTGGTCCAAACCCACCTGACTTAAAAATTTCACTTACTCATGTAATAGACTTGTAGTACAAGTAACGAGAATCATCTGAATTCAAACATACTTATACACATCCAAACCGATACATATGTGATGCAACCTACTAAACATGCTTGCGTTTACATTTATAGAGCCAACACCTACTATCCAAAAATACCTACGTGTGTGGAGGGATCTGGAACGCCAAGATCCTCAGAAAGAACTCCACGTAGGTCACCGCTGCTGCTAGACAGAGAACATAAGACAATCGTAAGATTTCTCAAAATGTGTTCAGAATCAAAATCGGATCTTGCAGATATTACAAGCGGAACTGTTCTTTTTCTAACTCAGAAGACAGACTCGGAATTCGTTAATACCTGAAATACAAACACCAGAAAGCACCGAGAGTCTTTACTCCTCGGGCTTCTTATCAGATGAGCCTGAAAAGGTGAACAGAATAAGGGTGAGTCCTCGATGAGAACTCAGTAAGGGTCAGGCATAGGAGGGGTTTCTGCAGTTTGAAACATATTGAACTAACAATACCTGCACCAAAAATACAGATAACAAACAGATAATAATAATAATAACAATAACATCAGTTAGACAGATTCGGCCGACCTCTGAGGCTCTTAGCCTTACAGAAGAGGTTTTCAGAGTTTACTGACATATCAGAATGTCAGAATATCAGAATTATCAGAGGCTTGGTACCAGCCCGGGGTCCGGAATCCCCGCTGCCGAACAGAACAGATTCAGATAACAGATACAGAAGGAAACTTGTCAAGCAAGTTATCCTGAACAGATACCCAGATCCACGCATATACCCAACCTATGCCATAAGTTAAGTTTGGTGTTACCGAGGCTAGAGGGAGCTGAGGGTCACATCGCAATACTGAAAGTGCGGGGGTGAGGAAACCCCTTGGCGAAGGCGAATCCTCAGTGTGAAGGCAAAGCCTCATTGCGAAGGCGAAGCCTCAGTGCGAAGGCGAAGCCTCTCAGAACAAACGCGAGGACTCCCATAGTGAATGCGGACCCTCTCAAGCGAATGCGAGGACTCCCATTGTGGGTGCGGAGCCTCTCAGAGCGAATGTGAAGTCCAGGCGAAGGCGAAGTCCTTCTAGGCGGAACTTCCAAGCAAATGTGAAGACCCCAAGGCGAAGCTGGCCATGGGACCCTCCATCGCGAAGCGTCCATAACATGACAGATTTATACGAAGTCTCAGATACATGCGAAGCCTCAGATTTATGCGAAACCTCAGATTCATGCGAAGCTTCTCCCAGATTCATGCGAAGCCTCTTCTCAGACTCATGCGAAGCTTCTCCCAGATTCATGCGATGCCTCTTCGCAGACTCATGAGAAGCTTTTCCCAAATCGGCGATGACCCTCAGACACATCCCTTAGCCAAACTTAACCCCAATTTATCCTGATATGCATTTTATAGGCATCCCAAAAATGCAGAATCACGGAAAAACTGAACCCTTACCTTATACACTGAAGATTTCCACGCAACCAATTCATTCCATGCACGAGGAAGCAACGCAAAGTTCGTGAAACCGCGGCGGAGAGAAGCATCCGCGATGCCGGTTCCTGCAGATTTTCAATTCTTTCTCTCTTCACAACTGATCAACAGAACATGCAATAAGAATTCTGATCCGTAGGAAACGTATAATTCCTCACTGTGAACAACATAATCCATTACCTCAGAAGTTGGACCAATATTGGTGGAAATCACTTTGAGCTTCAAACTTGAGCATTCACAGAGAAAGCGGACGAGAGAGTGGAAGAATGATGAAATGAAATCGTTTTGCTCCATTCATTTCTCTCTCCTTCTATACCATTTAACCGACTTCCTTTACCTTATGGGAGAGGAAACCTCTCAACTTCCACATTTACAAACTGGCCCCCCAAACTTTGCAAAGTTGCGATTTAGTCCAACCGTAACTTGCGTAACTTCCAAACGGAAGACTCATCATCAATCCATAAATGTTGCGAGCGTTAGAAACTCGATAGTAACTCGAAAAGCAGTTTTGAATGTCTCGATCTTCGAAAAGACTTTTGCTCCCTTCAACTGATCAAACAGATCGTTGATACTGGGTAGCAGATACCTATTCTTTAATGTGATGGCATTTATCTCTCGATAATCAATGCACAACCTGAGGGTTCCATCCTTCTTTTTCACAAACAAAACCGGAGCACCCCAGGGAAAAGTGCTCGGTCTAATAAATCCTTTTGCAAGCATTTCATCCAATTGTTTCTTTAACTCATTCATTTCAACTATAGGCATGCGATAAGGGGGAACATAAATAGGAGTAGAACCTGGTTGGAGCTGAATCTCAAACGTGATCTCTCGCTCCGATGGTAGCCCTGGAAGATCCTCCGGAAAGACTTGCGGAAAGTATCGCACAATCAGAATCTTCTCTAGCTCCATTCTGGTGTCAGTTGGATTTAATCCACAATATTCTTCCTCGCTCACAACTGGGACTCGATCCAGAATCTAAAGCTCCATACCGTGTTCCACAACTTCCATATCCGGTGCAACAGATAGAGGCATTATCTCTCCAGATACCCTGATCTGCCGCTGGGCACAGTCAATCTGAACAGAATTCTTGGATAGTCAATCCATCCCAAGAATCACATCATACTTCGGAACATTCAGAACTAACAAATCAGACAGAAGTTTGTGTCCTCCCACTGTCAGGACACAATCTCGAGTCATCTCAATCTAAAACAGATATTAACTCCTAGCAGTTTTAATCAGAAATACATCAGATAATTGACAGACAGATAATCGCAGAGATTGAGCATATTTCTGTGCTACAATCGTTGTGGAAGCACCATCATCAAACAGTACATTAACAGATATATTGTTCAGAAGCAGTGTACCTTTCAGCGCTCCCTGCTGAGCTGATTCGCCCTGCTCAATCCGAAGACTCGCCACTGAGGCGGCTGCATCGGGCGGAAGTGGTGGTCGCGCTGGCTGTCGCGGACCTCTCTGAAATGCCTCCCGCCCCCTACGTGAGCTAGGCTGTTGTGGAGGCGGTGACGAGGAAAACTGCCGGACTCCTGTCTGGGCATCAGAGAACAGTCGTGGATCCACATCTCAGACATCGGCTAGACTCTCAATAACATGGTCGACCGACGTGAAATGTCCCACAACTGCGACAAGGAGGTCCAGATGGCGTTGCAACAACGCCCTTTCCTCTGACGCTCTGTCCGGCCCCAGACGTCTGCCCTGAACTCTTGAATGGTCTCCGTGATCTCTGAAATCTGGAACCTGATACACTCTCACGAGGCCGATAAGGAGACTCCTCTTGCACTAGAAGCTGAGCCTTCTGAACTGCCTCATAGTAAGTAGTGATACTAGGGGTCGCAATGCCAATCGGATATCGGGGTGCAATCCCCATACAAACCCCTTGGCCTTCTGCTCCTCAAACTCATAATACTGAGGAACAAAATGGACCAACCGATCGAACTCCTACTCATAGTCCTGCACGGTCCTGTCGCCCTTCTGTAGACTATTAAACTGCCTCTGACGAATGTCTCGGACTACATCACCGATATAGTACTCCAGAAACACTCGAGAAAACTCCTCCCAACCCATACCTGGGTCCTACTCATCTCTGCGCTCAAACTGTACTCTCCTACCGCTCTGCACACTTCTCCACCAATGATCTGTCTGGCCAATCAAGTTATATGTAGCCAGGGATACCATGGTAGTGGAAGACAAATGTAACATCCTGAGCATCTTCTCCATATCAGAAATCCAGGTCTCGGCGGCTTCCGGTCCTCCCTTGCCATCAAACGTTGTCGGGTTCAGACATAGGAATTGCTCAAGCAATCTAACATCCCCGAATCGGGGCTCCTGCTGACTCAGTCACCTGCGAGACCTGCGAGAACCCTCTGACTCATCGTACTCGTCACCTCTATGTCATTAGCGATGGTGCCGACTCTCATCATCCCGATGCTGCTCGTCCTCAGAGCGATCAGATCTAACCTCACGGCCAACCTCGGATCGAATCCTACTAGGTCGAGGGGGTCTCTCAGAATCCTCCTCCTATGATGTAGTATTCGTATGAACCGTAGCGCGAGTGACGGTATTCTCCTTACTCTGAACCTGCTGAACCCCTGGAGCAACCTGAGCCAAAACAGGCAGTAATGTTGTAACCATATCTCGGATCTGCTCCAGAGTCTGTGCGAGACCAACAGGTGGTTGCTGCTGAAGATGCAACTGTTGTTCCAGATCCTGCTCCTCTGGAACATCTCTCGGAGAGTCGGGATCCCTGCCCCGCTCACCCTGATCTCTCTCTCACTGATGGCGAGTATTAACCATACCTCCTGAAATTCACAAATACCAAAAGCACATGCAAGATGGTAAGTGTCTAACAGAAGCTAGCAGCGGTGTTTCTATAGGCTCTGTAATGTAAATGCAATGCATAATGCAATCACACCAATCCCTCAGATTCACACATACATATCAGAAACTCTAACTTTGAGCACCAGCCTCTCCTGAGGTCCCGATTTAATCTGTATAGTACGTCTCGAAGAACCAACCCCTGCTCTGACACCTCTTCCAACAATGTTGTGGTTGGACCTTGGAGCGTCGCCCCCTCGCACGTCACGTATGTATTCCAATTGAATATTTCTGGCTTTGTATATTGTAAATGGCATGTATATTTGTAGTAGTATCATATCTGAGGTTTATGCTAGAAATTATGTGTGTATATGTGCTGGAAGTTCTTTGAGTTTTGTGCGGAAGTATTGTGAGTATATGTGTTGATGGCACAAGATGTGTGCTAATCTTCAGTGCTGGAATGTGAGAATATGCAGTGATATGTTTGTACAGGAAGTCATAATGTTGTGTAAATGTGTGCAAAAACTGTGTTGGGCAGGAGTTTGTGATTGATCTGCCTTGAAACTCTGTTGTGTGAATAAAATGTGTGAAATATGAGGTTTTGTGCAGGAAATGTGAAATGGTGCGAGTATGCACCTTATTGTGACTTTGTGTTTGTTGCGCATAGTATCGTGATCCTGGGTCAGTTTTGAATTGTAATCATGTAAAATCATTGGTGTGATCGAAAATTTTAAAGTGGCCTCGGGTTAGAGCGGCTCACTTACTGATTGTGTGTTCTGTGTGCGTTGTTACCCCGAGTAAAGTGTGTAATCAGGGTGATTAGCGATAATCCTAATCACCCGTACGCTTCCGCGATAGGGGGGTAACATAAGGTGGTATCAGAGCATGGTTATGTTAGTGCTGAAATTTCTGCTCATGAATTCTGACATCTGAATTGGTTTTCTGTTTTGCTAAAATCTGGAATCTGGTCTGGAATCTAATCTAGTATTTGGATTTGGTATGTATCAGTCCTGTGGTACGTGATTTGTGATCTGGGGTATTATTTTCTGAGATTGAATGCTATTACATGATGCATTTGCATTTACATACAGAGCCAATTGAAATACTGTTGTTTGCTAGTTTTCTGGGTGTTTAACCATTATATGTATGTTCTTTGTTCTGTTTCGGATTTCTTTAGAATGTGAATTTACAGGTGTGATCTAGTGTGATTGGGATATGGCTTAAGAGAAGTACCCCCAAGTATTTTGTGATCAGTATATTAAGAATGTGGTTCAGGAATCTCCGGCAGACAGATTCCGTTTGATAACCTTCCACAAGGTAATATAAATGTGATTGATTGTGAGAGTGTGTTTGATCGGCTGGCTTATTATATTACGCGGTGTTATAATGTGGATGTGCTGAAGGAAGATTTTGTGCGGGCGTAGTCCCAATATCAGAAAGTTTTATGGCTCCTAAGTACCACCATATATCACGAGGTCGTTTAGAGAGCCTAGCTAGTGGAATTAGGAAAGAATGTGTGTAGACGCGACCAACTTATACCAATGTAGTCCGTGCAGAGTCAAGGAAAGTGTGAGAGGTGTCGAGCCGTGAAGGCCACCGCTAAATGCTGGTACAATTCTGAGGATTAGTAATGTGATGGCAGAGTGTGCGACACCATTTGGCGCCTATTTGAGTGAGAGGTACACCCCGAGCGGGTGGTGACTTCTGTGTATCCCGGGGCTCCGTTTCTTTTCTGAGTAATATTTTTGGGAATGCTTTTATGTTTAAGGTCACACGAGTCCCGCGAATCTTTCCGCGGAAAATATTTTTCGGGGGCGAGACTTATTTCCTGTCGATCAGTAAGCTCGGGAGTTTTATCAAGACCTCGTAAAAGTGAATTTTCAACATATTTGAGGTTGTACGAGCATTCCGCATCTTTCCGCGGAAAATATTTTCCAGGATCGGGACGTTCGTTCTCGGGCGATGCTCGGGGCTCGGGATTAATAATTTGTGACAACAATGGTGTGAGGTGTGATATGACTCGGGATGAGTAATGTGGTGATAACCGAGCAAGCACACATGACGGGATTATTGGCTCGGGCAAGCAAGCACACACATCAGGATTTACTCGGGTGAAGTTGGCGCAGGATGACATTTCCACACTTAGAAACTTTTCGGATTTGGCTTAGGGTGTGATTCACCTAGGTGACTAAGGTGTGTGCTAGGTGACTGAGGTGGTGAGTAAGGTGTGTGTGTCATTAAGTTGGAAAATATAGAAGGTGAGTAAATGGGAAGAAATACAAGTTTGGCTTATTTCTTCCTTCTCTCAACCGTGAGCTCTCTTCCCTTCCCTCACTTGTGTTCTTCATCTTGCAAGGGATTAAGGAAGGTTTGATCTTGGTGTAAGCTTGAGCTTGATGTAAGCTTGATTTCTTCATGAGTTTGGTGTGTTGAAACATGATTTGTGGTTGGAAATTCATGGTAAACCGAATTCAAGTTTAGCCCTAGCTTGATGATTTGTTCATCTTCTTGCTTCAAGCTTTGAGTATGTTGTTCTTGGCATGATTTGGTGTAGGAATCAAGGTTTGGATTATGAAAGAACATCATGGATTGAAAAACCCTAATTTGATCGAATTCTTGATAAACCCTAAGTATGTTGATTTGTTGTTATCTTGATTCATGCTTTGGATAGATTGTTCCTAGCATGATTAGGAGTTGATATTATGATTCAATTTGAAGATGACCATGTTGGGTAGAAAGTACCCAAATGGCCGAATTCTTTAAGTGTGAGAAGTGGTTTGGTTTTGGGTGATTAGGGTGAGGTATGTTAGTAAGCATGCTTGGAATGTTTAATTGTTGAATTGAGCATGAGAACGGAACCCTAATTGGATTGAAATGGAGTTTGGTATACAAAATGGGTTAAGGCCGAAAGTAATGAAGGGTATGGTAATGGTTGTAGTGTGCTTCGGGGATGTTTTGGTAGTGAAATTTTATTGGGAATTGAAGTAGGTATCAAGTAATGTTCAGAATGTCGTTTTCTGAAATCGTGAACATAACCGACCTACTTGCTTGTTTGCGTAAATTCTTTAAGTATACCGATGTTCTAGCTCGGTTTGAGAATGTGCTGGATTAGTTCCCGGGGGTCTGGAATGGTGATTTCTGACTTGTATGTGGTTGTTCAACTTGAATCATCAGTGGTGGAGTAGTGCGGAACTTCGGAAGTCACACTACCGCGTTTCGGGCCGAGCGTCGTGATTTTCCCGGGATTTCGCTGCGGATCAGTTTTAGCAAGGTAAGGGTTCAACTTCTCTCGTTATACATTCTAGGAGGGATATCATGTATATCGGGGTAAGTTGAAGCGGGTTTCGGGATGAGGACAGTGGTCTGGTGATCCCGGGACCAGTTATATGGTAAGGTACAGGCTTGCAGGTTCAAGGCCCGGGATTGTCTCGGAGACCTCGGGTTCTTCTTTGGTATTCTATATCTGCACTGGGTGCTGATATTCTGTATATACCTAGCGGTATATTTTGTCTGTTGTTTACCCTGCGGTATACTCTGTCTGTTATATGCCCGCAAATTCCCGCACTTTCCCGCAAATTCCACAGAAAACTCGGATTCTCAAACCGAGCTAGAACATTGTTATTTACACTTAAACAAGCACAACCAAGCATTCAAATCATACCTTCTTCCCAAATCGTTCACACAAGTCCGAATCGAAATTCCCGTTAAGTCTTCCCGGTACAAATTTCGGCAGAGTTTCAACTGCGTTTCTGACGACCCTTGTTCACATATGATCCACAGATACAAAATATATGTTTAGAATTCACAGAATCAACCAATATCATTGGCACCAAAGCCGTCGTAGGGTGTTGTCAGGTGGTCGGGGACCACATGTATGGGATGTACCACCAGTCTGACGGGAGTTTTGAGCATCATGACATTTGCATATCATATTCCTGCTTATACTTAGGACTGTATTATCTGCTAGATCATTGCACGCTAACCTTTTTATGCAGGGAAAACTGTTTTAAACTTCTCCCGTTATCGTACCTGCCCCCTTACTGGGTTCTTTCGAGAACTCACCCTCACATAATTAATATTTTCAGGGGATCCAGGCAAACGACCTGCGGAGTAGATCTCCCGCGGTGTTCGTTCTGCATTATGTTTATTCTGAGGTATATATCTGTTTATGTCAGGGGGTATTCTCGTTAGATCCTTTCTGTGATCTGAAATCTGGTTAATATGAAGTTATTTCTTCTGTTTATGTTTAGCAGCAGCAGCATTTTAACGAGGTATAATTCCGCTTTGTGGCTCGGCTCTATAGACGTAGAATGCATATTAGTTACATTAATATTTTTTTGGTCTGTATATTTTTCGTGGGGAGTCTCCGGCCCTACGAAGAGGACGGAACTCCTCCTGCATGTATTATCTATATTTTGTTTAAGTTTTTTGCGCTCGCGATATTCTGTAAAACCACTAACGTGTCTCGGGTGCAGGATTAGGACTAGTAAGACGTCTTAAAATCTGTAAACACGTAATAACCTTAAAACTTGAAGGAAAATGTTTTAAGGGACGGGTTTCGGGTCCACAACCTTTTTAAGAGGAAACTCCGTATTCACCCGTCGCCGGCACTTCCAGCTTCCGCCAGTTTCCGAAGGCAGTTGGCTGACACATTTGGCACATACAGTCGATCTCTAAAATACAGAAGGCCTTGCTTATACTCAAAAGATGGATGTAGCGCTCCCTTTGCTTCTCCAGATATCCTTTTCAATACCGGATCATTCTTCTGCACATCCTGCACTTTATTTAACCAATCAGACTGAATAATCAAGATATATAACTGGGTATGTTCCCACTGCTCCCACTTGTGCCACACATATATCACATCACTTTCCAATGATGCGTCCAAGAAATGACACCTCTCAAATCCAGAACTGACACTTGAAGAGTTTGGCATACAGCTGATGATCACATAATGTTTGTAGCACAATTCGTAGATGATCCTAATGCTCACACTCATCCTTCTTCTTCACAATAACACAGGAGCACCCCATAGAGACGTGCTCGGTCAATGAACCCTTTGGTAAGCACTCGTCGAGTTGCTTCTTGAGTTCATTCATCTCAGAAATCGGCATACGGTAGGGGGGTAACATATATGAAAATTGATCCTGGCTGTAGCAGGATCTCAAACACAATTTCCCGCTCTGGCGGCATACTTGGAAAATCCTCGCGAAATATCTGCGGAAAATCTCTCACAGAAGATATCTGATCTATCTCATCCCTGATATCAACAAAATTCAGACCGGAATACTCATCCTCATCAATCACACATATCTCATCTAGAATTTTCAATTCTAGACTACGTATCTCAGATACACATTCAAAAGTAAAGGAAGTGTCACGACCACCCCGCCCGGTTGCGGAGGCGGAGCCGGCCGCGACGTTCGGAAGCGGAAGCTACGGCGGAAAGCGCGGTAACGGTACTACCGAAACCCGCTACGTGCAGTGGTCCCATGACCCAGCCCACAATAACAGAATGGTCGTACTACGACCTGCAACCTACAAAACAGCTATATGGCAAGTATACAAAACAACTTAACAAACCAACATGCAGTTCATGGAATACCTTTCATTACTCATGACAACCAAATCACAGAAACCATTTCATACATAAAACCTATATAGGCAAGTCGGGGCTCCGCCCTCGACTCAGAAGACAGATACAGAATCATCACATAATCCAGAACATACGTCATATATAGTATCATGATCCGAAATACATGCATGCAACTACACCTACAGAGCCATCAAAGTACACCCTAGAATACCTAGGTGCGGAATCATTAAACTCTCTCACCCAGAAGATTCCCGCACGTAGTACTGCTGCTGCTGAAACCAAAACCAAAAGCACCGCGGATCTCTAGTCCGCCGGCTGCTTGTCAGACCGACCTGAAAGGTGGTAAACAGAAAGGGGTGAGTCCTCGGGAGGACCCAGTAAGGGCTGAGGTAAGATACAGTTTGCAGATGTGCTGCTGAACCGAACCTGCAAAACAGAACAAACACAAGCACACACACACACACACACACACACACACACACACACACACACACACATATATATATATATATACGTATGCATGTATGCAAAGTCAGAGGTGAGCCGGAACCCATCGTACGCGGTCCAACCGCCAGAATGACCCAAAACGACAGCCCTCTCTAAGAGGTCAGAATATACTGTAATGTAATAGAATGTAATGTAAGCACGGTACGGGCCGGGTCGCGATCCCCAAACTGTCATAGGGTCACGTATATACCCGCACTCCCGATGCGTGTATACGTAAAGTGTCGGCACCCTCCAAAGGCGGACACACGTAATGTAATATCGGCACTCCTGTGCAGATACAAATAGAATGTCGGCACCTCGGTGCATAATCGCACGTAACCAAGGAGCACCCGTGGCCTCTAAGACCATCCGGTCTCGTCACGTAATGTAACATATGCAAAATGTAAGAATATATACCAAAATGGCATAAGTATAAATATCGGCGCCTAGCGCGGATATACAGATCGTAATACCAACCCGTGGCCTCCAAGACCATCCGGCCTTGAAACAGAACAAATACAAACATGCATCTTACCATATGACAGTCCCGGGATCACCGAACCACCGTCCTCAACCCGGGAACCCACCTCAACTAAACCCGTATACATAAAGTCCCATACCAGTATGTATAACGAGAGAAGTTGAACCCTTACCTCGAAACACTGCTCTGCAGCACAAACCCCGGGAAATCCCGGCTCCCGGCCCGAAATGTAGCAACTTGCCTTTTAAGGTCCCACGCAACTCCACCAACGCAGAAACAAGCTGAACAACCATAAACAAGTCAGAATTCACCAAAACAGACTCCCGAAACCAAAACCCGCGCAATCCCGCACTTTCCCGCAAAAATCCACAGAAAGCTCGGTTTTACGAACCGAGCTAGAACCTTGTTATTCCAACACCCGTAAACACATTCCAACCTTTAAACCCCACTTTCCAGACATTTTCCCGGTAAACCCGCATAAAGGTAACTTTTCCATTTCTTACCCGAAAACAACATTTCAAACACCATACCGCACCTAAATTCAACCCCGATACCAAATTACCATCCAATTTAACCAAAATACAACACCAACATAGAGAAAGTTTCATCTTAGTAATTCGGCCCTTAACCACTTTTCCACCAAATTCCCAATTCAATCCATTCAAGCTTCCAATTACTCACTTTAATCACCAATTACACTTCTTAAGCTTGATTACTATCCAATTTCACCCAAATCACCAAAATTCAACATAAACCCTAATTGCACTATTCACTCAATTTGGGGCTTTTCTACTCAACCAATTTTCCACCAAATTGAAACCATAGAAAGCCTTAGAATCATGCTAGGAACCACATATCCAAAGCATGATCCAAGAACACAACAAATGATCAACTTTAGAAACAACCCTAATTTTCGCCAAAATATGTTTCTATCCTCCAAGATGTTTTTCCAAAATCCAAACCTAGATTCTTACTCCTCTCCATCCCAAGATCAACATACTTGAATTTGGAAGCAAGAGAATCATCCTAACTAGTAGCTAAGAACAAATACCAATTCCATAAATCCTTCTATTTTTCCCACTAAATCAAGCTTCCAACTTGAAAAAGAGATGAAGGGAAGAAGCTTACCACTTTTGGAACCCAAATCCTTGTTGATTTCAGTCAAGAATTGAAGAGCACCATGAGCTTGAAGGAGAGCAACAATGGCGGCAAGAGAGGGAGGAAGAAGAAGAAGAAAGGTGATAAAAATAACTTATCCATCCTTTATATATTTCCTTCTTTTAATTCTTTTCTTTTCCATCTTTCACCAAAAGTTGACAAGTGTCCCTTGTCACTCTCACATAACCGACTTCAGCTCTCCCCTTTTCCTATTATTGCTGACTTTTGGCCAAATTACAACTTTAGTCCTCAATCTCTCCAAAAAGTTACAACTTTGGCCCAACCGCAACTATCGGACTCCAATTGAAACAAAAATTGGACACAACCCTCGGGAAAACATAACATTCACAAAACATGTTTCAAATGTTTATTTACAAATCCAGAGTGTCCTACCGTGCTCGCTGAACCCGAGCAAATCCCGACGTGCGCGCATAATGACCTGAACCGAAATCCCGTCATGCTAAAATTCCACAAATATTTCCATAAAATCCATCTTAAAATATAACATAACTTACACTGAAGCCGTCGGAAAATTTCCATCCCGAGCCCCGGGATTCCCGTCCCGGGCCCCGGGAGTCGCCCGGGACCGAACGTCCCCACCTAGAAAATATACTCCGTAAAAAGATGCAGGACGTTCCCACGACTCCAAATATTCAAACGGTTTCCCATTCCGAGGTCCCGGGAACGCTACCGAGCCCGCTGTACGTCTCGAGACAACCCCCCCGGCCCCGAAAAATATATTTTCAGCGGAAATGTCCGGGGGATCCACACGACCTCAAAACCCGAAGGATTCCCAGAAATGATACTCAGATAAGGCTCGGGAGCTTGTCTGAAAGCCCTAAACCGTGGCCCGCAGGCCAAAATCGGAGCCCCGGGCCATCCGGGTCACAACCCGCTCGAGGTGACCGTAATAGGAAGTACTTACTGGAGGATAGCACACCCTCTCACTTCACACAATTTGTCTGCACACAGTTCTGAGATAACCAATCCATCCCCCAAAATCACATCATATTTCGGAATATCAAGCACAAGCAGATCAATAGAAGTCCTTTACTTCCGTATATTAATCACACAGCCCCTGACTATCTCACTAGACAGCAAACACTGATCCCCAGCAGTTTTAATTAATGCAATACAAGGCATGGAATGAACACACAAATGCTGGGACATAACGTATCTCTGTGCAACTATAGATACAGAAGCACCTGTATCAAACAGACATTGTGCATATCATTCGAGAAAGATCATACCTCTCAACACACTCACAGTGTGTTCGCCTCTCGACCAGAAACACCCGACCACCTCTTGGTTAATGTGACGGAGGAGGCGGAGGTTGCCGATGCGGTGGCTGTTGCCCAGCACCACCCTGTGGTGCTCCTCGTCCCGCTGATGACCCATACGTAAGTCTTGGCAAGTTGCCGAAATCCCTCCTCGGTACTATCTGTGACAATCTCTGGTCCAATGGTTAGCCAATCCGCATCTCAAACATTTGCCCTTCTTTTCGTAGCGCGGCCTACCTGGATGAACCGTCCCATAAATCGAACACACATCAGATGGAGACGTTACTCTTTTTCCCTTCACACTCGTGTTAGCCTGCGTGGCCTTCCCGGTGTCCCGGGGAAAATCCGTGCGTACCAGAATCTCTCCCACTGTCTTGAGATCGATATGGCACATATCTGTTCTCTATCTCCTCCTGCTCCACCAACTGGGCTTTCTGTGTTACCTCATGAAAAGTAGTAATGCCCAGTGGTAATAAGGCCATCCGAATGTCGGGTCACAATCCCCGTTGCCGATCAGAACAGGACAGATCCAGATAGCCGAACATAGAAGGATACTTGCTGGACAAGTTTTTCTGAGCAGAACTGATCCAGACGTCAAAATTCAGGAGGTAACTTGTCGAATAAGTAATCCCGAGTAGAACATCTCCCAATGCCAGAATGCATGAGATAACTTGCAGGACAAGTTATCCCGGGCGATAATAGGAGGTAACTTGTCGGACAAGTTATCATGTGCCTGAAAAAATCCAGAAGCCGGAATGGAATGCAGATCCAGATACCAAAATGCATAAGTAAACTTGTCGGACAAGTTATCCCGGGTGATAGGGAGGTAACTTGCCAGACAAGTAATCTCGGAGCGTCTACCCGCATACTGATCACAGAACAAATCGCTGAACGGATCCCAGGACATATCCACGTTGAGCTCTCTTCGTGCAGCACATACGGCCCGGTTTTTGTTTCTGACACTCTTCTACCAGATGACGGCCCGGCTCTCCAGATTATACGTAGCCATGGAAACCATTGTAGTGGGAGGGAATTCCAGTCTCTCGAACCTCGAATTTATCCGGTTACACCAGATCCCAACTGCCTCAGGACCGCCTTTCCCGCTGAATTATGTAGAGGTCAAGTGCTGAAATCGCTCAAGCAGCTTGCTTGGGCGCTCACACTCCTCTCTGCGACTCTTGGGTCGGTGTGAGCACACATCTGTGAGCGGGAGGGCCGCTCATCGGGGGCTTTTCCGTCAGTTTTGGGAAAACGAGGGAGTCGCCACCTTTATTTTTTAGAAAATGAGAAATTAAGGAAAAACCCAATTTTTGACTCCGAAATTTAGAAAAGGCAATTCTGCGAAAACCAGAGATTTTAAGTCCGGGGATTGGGTACAAATTGGGAAGGTGTTAGGCACCCAATTTCTCTGAAAATAATTTTTAAAACAAAATAAAAGCCGATTCCCATAAATTAATTAATGCAAAATGATTAATTTTATTATTTTCAAACAATGGGTTAATTTTAGTAAATTGGACTTGGGGCTGGATTATGGGCTTCCAAGCTGCCTACGTACCCGTTTGAATCGGGATCAAAGCCACGTAGTTCGCTCTCGTTGGACCGAGAGAACTTGGGGTTAGAATGCGTACCTGTCGAGTCGGTGTGGCAGCGGTCGAGTTGCTGGTGGTTGAGGACGATTTACTTGCCTCGATCGGGTGATTGAAGTGGCAGTCGAGTTGCCTGGAAGTTGAGGACGGTCTACTTGCCTCGATCACTTTGGTATTTTTTTGTTGCTTTTCTGATGGGTTCAAAAAACCCGAGTTAATTCTGTAAGAATAAAAAAGAAAATTCTAGAATTAGTTCAATGATGTTGGTGGGAAACACAAACTAATACAATAATCACAATTAGAGAAAAAAAAAATAAACAAGTGATGATAATTGATTTGTGTATTTTTATTTTTTTTATAATGGTCAGAACTATGTAAAAGCATGTTAATTGACATAAAATTAATCAAAGTAACAATTATGGAACCAAATAAACTCATGAGGAACAAATAATCAAAGAAACACAATGCTGTCAGTGACCCATTTGCAACAAAATCAAACTTAAAACCTGTTAAACCTGAAATTTGAAAACAAAAGGAAGTTAGTGACTTAGTTGACAAAAATAAAAAGAAGCAAGGATCACAGATGAGTTTTACCGGGTTTCACTTTTACACACACGCGACACGTGTCCTTGCAAGCTGCGAGTTGCGAGTTGCGCCGGAGTTCGCTGGTCCAGTGGCCGGGGGTGCAGTTTCGCAGCGGACGGTGGAAGTCGGCGTCGACATGGGCTGAAGAAGGTGCTCCGTCGGCTAGGGGCGATCTGCAGCAGCTCGGTGGTCCAGGTTCAACGCCTGCGAGTGATGGCAGCAGCGGGCAAGGGCTGGTGGATGAACGGAGTCCTCCAGCGGCTGTTTTGGGTAGCGGACAGCGCTGCTGTCCTCCTGGAAGTCCGGCGGCGCCCTGGGCAGTGGTTTTTGCGGCTGTAGGGGGCTGGAGCGAAGGTTGGGAGGTGAGGAGGTGGACTTCAAGCAAGAAGCTTGAGATGGAGGAGGTTGGCCGATGGTTTCAAGGCGCAACCGAAGAACAAGAAGAAAGGGTGCGATGCGGCTGTTCTTGATGCCCCTCTTTGATTGAAGGATGGTGCTATTTATAGGGAGGGATGGAGGCTAGGGTTAGGGTGGGGTTGGAGAAGTCGAGTGAAGCTAGGAGATCGAAGAAGGTGGAGATGGAGATGGGAACAATAACTGGAGATAATACGTGAAGGAGTCTGATGCTTGTATGTTAAGCAAAAGTGGACAAATAACATCCCCCCACATTTAAGGTTCAAAATGTTCAATTTCGCCCCTTTTCTTTTAATTCAGTCATAATCAAAGTTAAATAAGTCCCTAAAATTAAGTTAGTCAATTAGGAAAGAAGATAGAAAAAATGATTGTTAACAACATCCTCCTCCTGACGTCAGCGTCGACCATGCTTAATATCACAGAAATGGCCGTGAGCATCACAATCATGTATGATGACGGGCCATCCTCTAGACGCACCCTCCTGGCCCGAGGGTGTCTCCTTCCCTCATCCATACTTACCTTCTTATGCGCGGAAGGATTGTTATTTATCATAGTGTGGGGTTTATTATGTCCCAAACCACTCGCATCGACATCATGGTGTTATTGCTCTCGTCCTTGCTCTAACTGTCCTTTCTGTGATACACCCGGAGGTAGCAATACCAGACTGTCTCGGATGTCACGAGCACCCGCGCCCGGTTGCGGAGGCGGGGCCGCCCGCGACGTCGGAAGCGGAAGCTGCGACGAAAACCGCGGAAACGGTACTACCGAAATCCGCTATGTACAGTGGTCCCATGACTCGGCCCGCAAAGTCTCGTTCTTGAAGGCCCGGTGCCTGAGAACACTTTGTTCACTTAACAACTTGGTCGTGTTACGACCCGCAACCTACAAAACTCAAAGATGGCAAGTATACGATATGTTCTTAACTATCCATGGTGAGCTGCGAGCACCCGACCATCACCAAACATGCAGTTCATGGAAATATCAATCATCGATCACAAGAACCAGAATACAGAATCCATCCGATATATATATAACCAATATGAACATAGCTCGGGTCCCGCCCTCAACTGAAATAGGCGAGTCCTCCAAATGCATGTAAGGCTGCAATCAGAATGTATCCCAAAATACATAACGTACAACATAATCTGATCTAAATATGCATGCAAGTGCATCTACAGAGCCGCCAAAGTAAAACCCTAGAATACCTAGGTACGGAATCTGGAAAACTTCGAGAATGAAAGATTCCCGCACGTAGTACTGCTGCTGCTGCTAAAACACAACCAGAAGAGATAACGTCAGATTACCCAAACAGATCACAGAAGGGATCTAACGAGAATACCCCCAATCATAAACAGACCAATACCTCAAACAAACAAAAATGCAGAACGAGCACCGCGGAAGGTCTACTCCGCAGGTCGTTTGCCCGGATCCCCTGAAAATGTTTAATAATTGGGGGTGAGTTCTCGAAAGAACCCAGTAAGGGGGTAGGTACGATAACGGACAGAAACTTTAAAAATGTTTTTACCTACATAAAAGGGTTAGCGTGCAATGATCTAGCAGATAATACAATCCTAAATATATAAACAAGAATATGATATGCAATGTCATGATACTCAGAAGTCCCATCGGACTGGTGATGTTATCGACCATGGTTGGCATACCACCAATCAAGGCGTCCCCATCAGCCGATAAATAGATCCAATAACTTAGCGACCATGGTTGGCATACCACCAATCAAGGCGTCCCCATCACCCGATAAATGATCCAATAACTTAGCGACCATGGTTGGCATACCACCAATCATGGCGTTCCCATCAGCCGATAAGCAGATCCGATATATAAGTTAACGACCATGGTTGGCATACCGGTCCAATCAAGGCGTCCCCATCACCGATAACAGGTGGTACATAACCCATACAGGTGGTCCCCGACCATTGACAGCTCCCTACGGCGGCTTGTTAGGCTCACGTCGATTATCGGGATCAGAGCGCATGGTACCAGTGAAGGGGTATCGCCCCTAACTGTCAGACATAAAGCAGCACAATGTCGGCACATAACATCGTGAGTTAACGACCATGGTTGGCATACCGCCTTAAGTCCCGACGTTCCCATCAGCCGTAACTCACGGACTTCTCACGTACAGAACATAAATATGGGTCCATTGTCGACCCTCGATAAGCAAGTCTGATATAGCAGAGGTGCAAAAAGCACAGCAGATAATGGGTCCGTCATCGACCCCCGATATGTAATAAGTCCAGAAACATAAAACCATGCAAACCGCTACGTACCTTGTGACTAGCCCCGGGAGTCACCGGGCCCCACCCTCGACCCGAGTACTAGCCCTTAACTAACCTAATACACATAAATGCGCATTAAGAAAGTTAAACCCCTTACCTCAGAAAAACCGATTCGCAGCCAAATCCCGGAAAAATTCCCGGCTCCCGGCCCGAAACGCGGTAGTGTGAGTTCCGAAGTCCCGCACTACTCCACCACTACTGATTCAAGCTGAACCACCACACACAAGTCATAAATCACCAATCTAGACCCCTGGGAACTAATCTCGCAAATTCCCGTACTTCCCGCAAAATTCCACAGAAAGCTCGGTTTCTCAAACCGAGCTAGAACATTGATATTCAAACACCCAAAAGCACAACCAAGCATTCAAATCCCATTTTCCCCACATTTACACCGCAAACAAGCAAGTAGGTCGGTATTGTCCAAAATTCCCGAAAACGACGTTCCGAACATCGTTAGTTACCTACTTCCATTCCCGATACCAAATCATTACCAAAACCATTCCAAAACACAACACAAGCATCACCAAACCTTCCTTTCAAATTCGGCCTACACCTATCTTTTTATACCAAACTTTAATCCAAACCAATTAAGGTTCCAAACACATACTTAATTCACCAATTACACAATTCAAGCATGCTTACCAACATTTCTCACCCTAATCACCCAAAATCAAACTCAAACCCAATTGAACAATTCGGCCAAATTGGGTACTTTTTACCCCACATGTTTACCTTCAAATTGAATCCATACAACAGCTTAGAATCATGCTAGGAACAACATACCTCAAGCATGATTCAAGAACACAACCAACCAATAGGTTTAGAAGGCCATTTAGGGTTTTTCAGTCCATGGTGTTCTTCCATAAATTCAACCTTGATTCCTACACTACTTTTTGCCAAGAATAACATACCAAAAGATTGAAGCAAGAAGATGAACACATCACATAGCCAAGGCTTACACAAAATCGGTTCTAACATGTTCTTTCTCCCACAAATCATGCTCCAAACTTACTAAATCAAGAAGGGAAGAAGCTTACCTCAAGCTTGACACCAAGATTCAACCTTCCTTAAGCCCTTGCATGAAGAACACTTGAGAGGTAGAGTTGAGAGAAGTTGGCGGATGGAAGGAGAGATGGAAGAAATCAACATAAAATGACATTTTCTTCCTAAATTACACCCTTTTATACTTTCCAAGTGGTGAGTCATGGGGACAAGTGTCCCAAGCACCTTAGTCACTAACCTTGTCACCCTAATGACTCACATACAAGCCAAAAATCTAAAATGTTTAAGTGTTGGCGTGAAATCCTGCGCCAACTTCACCCGAGTAACTCCCGACGTGCACGCGTGCTACTCCGAACCAAAAATCCCGTCGTGTATGCATGCTCGATTATCACCATATTACCCGTACCGAGCCATAACACTTCTCGCACCAAAACCGTCACAAAACCTCATCCCGAGCCCCAGGTGTAGCTCGGAAACGAACATCCCGTCCCAAAAATTATACTCCGTAAAAAGATGCGGAATGTTCATACGATCCCAAATATGCAGAAGGTTCCTTTTTCGACGTCCCGGTAGAGCTACCGGGCCTGCTGAACGTCCCAAACCAAGTCCCGCTCCCGAAAAATATTTTCCGCGGGGGAATGTCCGGGATTCCCAAGAACCCGTGTGACCTCAAATATGAAAGGATTCACCAAAGATGAAACCGGACTCGCCAGAAAAGACTAATGGGAGCTGTCTCGACCACCCGAAGACATGGCATCCCGATCCAAACCACCATTTTCTGAAAACGAGCCCACTTTCACCAAAGTCACAACCCGCTCGGGGTGAACCCAGATATCAAACCGAATATCAAACCGTATAACAAACACACAATCAGTAAGTGAGCCGCTCTAACCCGAGGCCACTTTAGAATTTTCGATCACACCAATGATTTTACATGATTACAATTCAAAACTGACCCAGGATCATGATACTAAGCGCAACAAACACAAAGTCACAATAAGGTGCATATTCGCACCATTTCACATTTCCTGCACAAAACATCACATTTCACACATTTCATTCACACAACAGAATTTCAACGCAGATCAATCACAAACTCCTGCCCAACACAGTTTTTGCACACATTTACACAACACTATGACATCCTGCACAAACATATCACTGCACATTCACACATTCCAGCACTGAAGATCAGCACACATCTTATGCCATCAACACATATACTCACAATATTCCCGCACAAAACTTAGAACTTCCAGCACATATACACACACAGAATTTCCAGCATAAACCTCAGATATGATACTACTACAAATATGCATGCCATTTACAATATACAGAGCCAAAATTATTCAATTGGAATACATACGGGACGTGCGAGGGGGTGACACTCCAAGGTCCAACCACAATCCTTGACGTAACGGATGCTGCTGCTGCTACACCTATAAGAAAGTTTAACCGTGAGTAACCTTCGGTGCTTATTTATATAATCCGAATTCAAAGCTGAACACTTGTACACACAATTCCAAACTAAACCCATAACACTGAAATCTGCACTTACTAAGCCATTCATTTAACCACTCGCATTACAGAATACCCAAAACTGAATACATAAGCCAGAAAACCCAGAACATGCAAATTTCACCAATTCACACAAAGTAACCATTTCAACCGAATATCCCAGAATTCACTATTCACACTCGCGTAACTCCATCCAAACATACAGAATCACACACGTAACACAAAACGAGCCAAATTACCAAAATGCCATTGACATGCCGATTCACACACAACACGCATACAAATGACTGATCGGAATGTACAATTAGTGCCTGAAATAGCACAACACAAAAGCTAACCCCCGGATTCTACTCGGCGGGTTGCTTGTCAGCACTCTTTCCTGAAATGCGAGAATAAGGGGTAAGACTTCGAAAGAACTTAGTAAAGGGGCAGGTATAAGCACGGTATAACTTGTTGCATAAGGAACCTGCATCCAGAGAGAAACAAAAAAATATACAAATATAATGCAATAATAATGGAATCAAGTGCAATGCAGATCAAACAACGATTTAATATGAAGTTAGACACAATGACGGTCTTCCCGGCCTTAGCCGAGGCACACACATATCACACACTAGAGCATGGCCAGCTCGGGGTCGCGAGCCCCACCGTCATATCACAAAAACCATAAAGGTGTATCACACACATTGCACCATTTAGGTGCGGTTGCACATCCCACACGCATATAAAACCATTGTAGGTGTATCAGAATTCCAGAACCTGCAAACCGATGCTTATACCACGGGACTAGGTTTAGCGTCACCGGGCCACCCGTCGGAGTAAACCTAGCATCAATATATATTCTTCTACGCATGCTGAATAATGCAGTACCAGAAGACACACCGAACACTTACCTTTCAAAGGAGAACGAATGGAATTTCCCGATCAGCGGTCCCGGTACAGATTTTGGCAGAGTTTCTGCTGGATTTCCGACCACTCCCTTTCACTAAAATTGAAAATGGGTTTCCGGGTAGGAAATCAGAAACGAATTTCGGCAGCGTTTCTGGAAGGTTTCTGCTTACACCCCTCGAAGCTTCTTCAAGTTTCCACCAAGTTTAGTTTTGGGCCAAGAATGGCGTCTTCATGGTGAGCATAATCGGATGGAAGAAGGAAGAAGAAGAAAGAAAATCAAATAAATTATCACTTCCTTTCTTATATATTTTCCTTTTTTTTTCATTTCCTTCTCTTTAATTAAGAAAAAGACAAGTGTTACCATTTATAATTCACCACACATGAGCCGCCTCTTTCTTTTCCTTTTCTTCCAAATTATTTCTGAATTTATGCCTTTTTACACTTTGGCCCCAAAAATTTCAAAAGTTGCAATTTAGTCCAACCCGAAAATTGCAACTTTCAAACCGTTTATCCGAACGGAATGAAATCTAAGACACATTCTCGGAACCTCATATCACACACAAGATATGCTTCACATGATTAATTATGAGTCCCGAGCCTCACAAAAATCGCTAATCTCGATATTTACGCTTAATCGCGTACTTAGCTGGAATTCACACTGGTTAGCGTTGATAGGAACGGAATCCGAAACACGTCCTCGGGACATCATATTTCACCCAAATCATGCTCCATATACTTAATTATCAGTGCCTAGACGCACAAACTTCACTAATCCCAATATTGATACTTAATTGCGTAATTAGCGTAATCACTTACCGGGTGTCGGTAACATTGGCAATCCTCCGTCCACTTGCAAGCTTTCTTCTTTCGGATATGGTTGAAGAAAGGCTTGCAACGGTCACTGAGCTTTGATATGAATCACCCCATGGCCACTAACCTTCCTGTCAGTTGTTGCACGTCTTTTAGGCCTTTGGGATGCGGAGGTTGGCGATAGCCTCAATCTTCTTGGGATTGGCGCGAATCCCTCATTTCGAGACCTGGTAGCCGAGAAACTTTCCTTCGCCAACGCCAAAGATGCACTTTGTTGGATTCAGGCGCATGTTGTATGCGCGGAAGTTGGCGAAGGTCTCTTCTATATTCTCCAGGTGCTTGGTGGTGGCCTTACTCTTCACCACTATGTCGTCAACATAGGCTTCAAGGTTCCTCCATATTTGATCCGCGAAGACCTTGTTCACCAACCTTTGAAAAGTTGCCCCTGCATTCCTCAAGCCAAAAGGCATTCGAATGTAGTGGTAGACCGCTTCGCCGGTTGTGAAGGCGGTTTTCATGGCATCTTCAGAATCCATGAAGATTTGATGGTAGCCACTGTACGCATCAAGGAAGGAAAGGACTGGGCATCACATAGTTGAGTCGACCAATTGGTCTATGGGGGGTAAGGGGTATGGATCTCTAGGGCAGGCCCTGTTGACCCCTTATAATCCACACACAGACGCTAGTCTCTATTGTTTTTGTCCGCAAGCACAATATTAGCGACCCACTCAGAGTAGTGAACTTCCTTAATTATATTAGCATCCAGCAACTTCTGCACCTCAGTGCGTACAAACTCTTTTCGGTCTGGGGCCATGCCCCTTGTTTTCTGCCTAACTGGCTTAAAGCCAAGGAGTACATTGAGTTTGTGGGAGATAATAGAAGGATCTATGCTTGGGAGGTCAGCTGGACTCCATGCGAAGACGTCCAAGTTGGAATGGAGGAGGTGAATGAGAGCTTCTTTGTCCTTTTCTGGGAGGTCTTTCCCAATGTGGAACTTCTTCCCTGGAGAGATCACGACCTCTTCAAAGTCACCAGATACGTCTGGGACTGCCTCGCTCTCTAGCACAGACTCCTCAGCTAGTTTCTTCCTCTTTGGCTCCATGCATTGAGGCAGCTAAGAGGGGCCAGTGAGCGTGTTGACTTAATTACCCCTAGCCACGTTCTGGTTGACGTAGATGTAGGCATCACCGGCGGAGCTGCGAAACACCAGTGTTAAGGTGCGCATGTCACAGCGAATGTGGAATTCGGTCTGTGTGGCACGCCCAACAATGGCATTGTAAGGCGAGGGGAGGTCGAGGACGATGAAGTCCACGAAACTGGAGTGGCAGACCTGCCTGTTGTCCTTGGTGGCGCCGACCATCATAAACGGGAGTGGGATGGCCCCCAAGGTTGGGATCTCTTCCCTTCATATCCTAAAGGTTGCTCCCTTCGCCGGCTTAATTTGAGAGAGGGGTACCTTCACCTCAACAAGTGTGTGCTTGTAAAAATATGTAGTTGGCATTAGCCCCTGTATCTATGTAGATCCGGCCAATGTCCCACCCAGCGATGCGGACTGTGATGATGAGTGGATCTGAGTGGGGAATCGCCATAGAAGTCCCATCGCGGCGGTGGATGAGATGGCTGGCCGTGTGATCAAGCTGATAGATCTGTCTCATATAATGGCGCCTCGCAGTCGCACCTTCACACTGAGTGATCACACTGATGTGGCCCCTAGCAGGTGGGATCTGATCAGCACCCCCATGGGCCCTGTTCTGTCTATGGTGGTCTCGTCCACGATCCTCTCGGTCCCCTTCGTGCTTGTGTCCCCTGGGAGAACCTCTTTGCGGGAAGGGGTTGCGAACAAGGAACTCTGTGAGCTTCCCTTGAGCAATCTTCTCCGCAAGCATGCGCTTGAGTTCCACGCACTCTTCAGTGTCGTGGCCCTTGTCGCGATGGTAGCGGCAGTACTTGTTGTTTGGCCTCGCAACTCCTTTGGGAAGGGGGCGAGGCCACTTGGTGATCTCCCTTTTCTGTTCTAGGGCATGGAAGATGTTCTTGCGTCAGTCTTTGAGCGGGGGAAGGGTTGGATATGCCCTGTCCCTGTTACCCTGTGGGGGCTGTTGCCTCCGCTGTCCATGGCCCCTTGAGTCTGGCATGCGCGAGGGTTGCCCCCTTGCATCAGTTGCGGTACCCTTGAGATAGGGCCTGGTGACCTCCTTAGTGTGCATGAATCTGGTCGCTCTATCGAGGAACTACTCCATGTTATGGGGAGGGTTGGTGTGCACGTCAATGAAGAACATGGAGTCCTACTGGAGACCCTTTATGGCTGTTAGGAGACGAGTCTCATCACCCAGGTTTGGGACCTGGATAGATTCCCCCTGCAACTGTTGGATGTAGTCCCTCGAGGACTCATCCTTCCTCTGACGCACCTTAAGCAGGTGCCCTGCAGTTTTCGGTGGAGGCTTGGAGACAACAAAGTGGTTAGAGAAAACACGGGAGAGTTCCTCAAAGGGTGGTGTACCAATTGGCGGCGGCTCCAGTGAGCGTAAAGCTGAAAGCCCTACAGAGAGTGTTGTCGTCAGCCCTTGCGATCGCCATCGCGGAGATGTAGCGTTGGAGGTGGATGTCTGGATCTGAAAGACCGTCATAGGCATCCAGCTTGGGCTGGCGAAACTGCTCCGGAAGTGGAGCTTCCAAGATCCTCTGAGTGAAAGGCTGGGTCCAGAGGTGGTCTAGACCCAGGCTGGCGGAGTAGGGCGCATTGCCCTTACTTCCCTCTTCTCTATCTGCTCTAGGCATCGAGCGAGGGAGGCGAGCGTGGCGGAGTGGGCTGGATCAGGATAGGTTTCTTGCTATGGTGGAGCAGGAGAAAACTCCTGGTGATTTTGTGGCTGCTGGATTGTTTGGATGCCTGCTGCGGCCAGAGTGCCGCACAGATTCTGAGCGACCAACTTCGTGATCACCTCGAGGATTGCGTGGTTGAGACTGGCCACTGTGGAATTCTGGACGATGACGTTGTGTGTCGCCCCCACAACACCGGCTGATCGGTTGTGATTCGTCGAGAGGGTAACGCACCCAGATCTCACGGCAATGTCTACCCCCATCGTGTAGATGACTTCCCTTGAGGGAGGGCCATTACGGTCTCTATGGGAGGAGCTTTCTCCAATCGAGTGGGCTGACGCTCCACGGTTCGCAGCGGCGGTGGTTGGATTTCTCCTTCCACGGCTGATAGCCTCGTTCCTTGACGACACAGGCTTCCAGATGCTAGAACGGTTAAGGTGATGGTGAGAATAACGATCTGTAGCTCTGGAGTAATCTGCAAGATGTAAAATGGAATACTCAGGCAGAAAGAGGAGTGGGGCTGTGTTGATAGGGTGTACCTTTCCCAAGCCGTCCTTTTATAGGAGGCGTTGAGGTGGTGGTTGTCCCATGATCCAGAGTAGTGGAGTGCTCCCCCATGTTCCGGAGTAGTGGAAGACCGGAGGTATGATGGAGAACGTGGGTAGGTCGTGGAGGTAATCGTTCCCAGCTTCCTTTCCTCGGTCCCTAACTTGTTGCTAAGTGTTGGATGATGAAGGCCGGGAGATGCGAAGGCCGTGCCTGGCGAAGCCAGTAGGTGCGAGTCCTCGAGGTCCTGGCGAAGCCGGTAGGTGCGAAGCTCTCCTGATGATGCCTTCGCGATATGCGATAGCATCGCGGTCCTTGGTTATTGCTGATGATGACGCGAGGGGCGTTTGCTTGGGTAGTGTACCACATTAGACAATCCAAAATGCATGACATTCCACTCATATAGTCCAATTTTATTTTTGAATGCCGTTTTCCGTTCATCTCCTTTCTTCATTCTAATTTGTTGATATACACTTTTCAAATCTATTTTAGAAAACACACATGCACCACATAACTCATCAATCATATCATCAAGTCTAGGAATGGGATGTCTATACTTTACAGTGATTTTGTTGATGGGGCGGCAATCCATGCACATCCGCTATGTCCCATCACTTCTTGGCACCAACAAAACTGGCACAGCACATGGAGAGAGGCTCTCCTTGATGTACCCCTTGGATATCAAATCTTGTACTTGTGATTGGATTTCTTTGGACTCTTTGGGATTGGTTCTATAGGTGGCCCTATTTGGCAAAGTCACGTTTTCGGCGTTCAGACGGCTCCCGAGCCCTCTCCGAGTATCATTTTGGCGAACCCTTCCGTATTTGAGGTCGTGTGGGTCCCCCGGACGTTTCCGCCGAAAATATTTTTCTGGCGCCGGGGGGTTGTCGGGGTCGCCTCGGGACGTACAGCGGGCTCGGTAGCGCTCTCGAGATCTCAGTTTGAGAAGCCGTTTGTAGTTTTGGAGTCGTGGAAACGTCCCGGTGGTGGTTGTGGAGTTTAATATTTGGGGCGGGACGTTCGGTTCCGGGCGACTCCCGGGGCTTTCGGGATGGAAATTTTCTGACGGCTTTGGGGTAAGTTGTGTTATAATTTAAGATGGAATTTATGAGTATTTTTGAGGAATTTTGGTGTGATGGGTTTTGGTTCCGTTGGACACGCTCGCACGTCGGGTTTTGGTTCGGGTTCAGCGAGCTCGGTAGGACACTCCGGAAAGGCAAATGAATTTCTGAAAAATGTTCTGTGCATGTTATAATATTCTGAAGACTGTGTCCGAATTTCATTAATTTTGGAATTCGGTAATTATTTTTGGGCAAAAAGAATTGGAACTTTCGGAAAAATTGGGAGTTAAATTGTAATTGGCCACAAAATTAAAGTATTTCAGCATGGGTGCAGCAGCTACTTTCGGCAGCAAGTGTGTGAGTGTGTGATTTATAAGAGACACATGGCTAGCTCTTATTAAAGATGGAATGGTATGGGCAAAAGTCTTGGAAAATATATAAGGCATATAATTTCATAAAAGTGGGCTTATTTTCATTTCTTCTTCTTCTTCCTTTGTGCTTGCTGCCGAAACCACCATGGATGAGCACCTCCAAGCTTGACTTTCTTCTTCCTTGTGGAAATCAAAGAGGAATTGCTTGCTACTTGTGGTAAGTACCTCCCTAACTCCTCTTTTCACATTAGTTTTGAAGTTTAGTGGTTAAAAGAGGAGATTTTGAGAAGTTTGGGTTTGTTCATCACTACATGATTGAGTGATCCTCTCCCTCCCATCTTTTAGTATGTTGTTCTTGGGTGATAGGAGAGTGTTAATCAAGTGTTAGATTTTGGAAAACACAACTTGGGAAGAAAACCTATGTTGGCCGAATTGTTGGAAGAATTTCCAAAATGATGTGTGTTTGTTATCTTGTTTCATGCTTCAAGTATGTTAGTTCTAGCATGATTCTAAGCTTATGTATGGATTCAATTTGATGGAAAACAAGTTGAGGTGAAAACCCCCTTTTGGCCGAATTGGTTAAGTGTATGTTCATGATGGATTTGGTTGTTTGGGTGCAATTGGATAGCATTCATGGTTTAGAAATATAATTGGGGGTTAGAATGGTTGTTTGGTAGTTTGAATGGATTGAATTGGAAGTTGGATGAAAATTTGGTTAAGAACCGAATCTTTGAATGATTCTTTTTCAATGTTGGAGGTTCATTTTGGTTGAATTGGATGTTAATATGGTGTTGGGCTTGAATTTAGGAGTGGATGGAAGTTTGAAATGTTGAATTCGGTTAAGGAATGAAAAAGTTACAATTAATCGGGATTATCGGAAAATGGCGGGTAATGAAGGGTTTAAGGTTGGATTTGATCGGTTCTGCTTATTGTATGATGTTTGTCAATGTGAAATCTTGCATTGTCTAGGTTGGTTCTGAATTCTGACGTTTCTGTGAAAATCTGGAATTTTACGGAAATTCTGTCGGATTTTCGGTTTTGGGGTCGGGGGTTGTAGTTTGGTAGTGTGGTTGATAAGAATGCTAAATCAACTTGGTTTGGCAGATTCTGAGTTTCGGTGGTTAGGAAAAGAGGAGTGCCAAGTTTCGGGGCACGGTGTAGGTGTTATCCAGAATCGGTCCAATACTCTGGATTTTGAGGTAAGGGTTTGGTTCTGTCGTTTGGTAAGCTAAGTATATGTTTTGGTTTCAGTTTCTGTTCTGCAGGTATTTCAGTATTATATGCCTAGAGCATATTCTGTAGTCTGTAGGTGTATGTATTGTAGCATTTCTGTTGTGCAGGTATTTCGGAAATTTCTGCTTTAAGGTAAGTTCTGTGATCTGTAGGTGTATGCCTTGTAGCATACTGCATGCATTAATCCTACGCTTTGTAGGAGTATGCCTTATGGTATACTGCATCTGCTAACACTACGACAGCTTGTGGGTTCGCTACCCCACTGGTGCACCATGCTTCGTAATAGCTTCGGCTTCGACTCCCCTTAGTGGGAGGTCACGTTCGATCTGTTATAAGGTTTATGGCGATTTGGAATCGCACATCCTTCGGGATTCCGATTTGTTTCTGGTACATGTATGTTATTCTGTATTATGTTGCGTATATTGCTATCTTTATGTTTTGCAGGTTTGCATATACTTATCTTACCCCAAATCCCTTACGGGGTCCTTTTAGGACTCACCCGTCTTTGGGTTCGGTTTTTGGGTTTCAGGTAGACCTGATAAGCGGCCTGCAGAGTAGGACTCCGTGAGGGTCCTACCTTGGGTGTGTTTTGCAGCAGTTGCACCTTGCGGTCCGGGGTTGTGTACTTGGTGTGAATCCCGCGCAAGGTATTTTGTTACTTAGATTCTAAGGTTGGCTCTGTAGTTGCATATGCACACTTTCTGTATTGCTATGATGGTTGTATGTCTCGTATATACATTTGTATATTCTGCTCTATATCTGTTCTCAGCGCTTGGCGCTTGCTAGACATTTTAGGTTCTGTGAATTCTGTATGTATATGTGTTTTGGTGTGTAAGCACTCGTCCACGGAGGGCGGGGCTTACTCTGTTATTAGTGCATGAATTGTATGGTTGCATTTTATTTTTGGTTATACGCATGAAATTTCCGTTAGTCTGCTTCCACAATCCTTCCGTTTTCGGGTCCGCTACGCGCGGCGGGTCTCGATGGACCTGCCACTCCTTCCCATTCCGGCTTCCGCTTCCGGCGTCCCGGCGCCCCCGCCTCCGCAACCGGGCTCGGGTGGCGTGCGGTGACAAGTTGGTATCAGAGCAGGTAAGTGACCATATTGGTCGTCAGTGGTGACTTGTAGTGACAACTATTGTTTTACATTTTATTTTAGAATGGTTTGGTACGGAGATTGGCCACCTCCTTACTTGAACCACTTCAAAATAAAATTGTGGAACAGAGTTGATCCTTCAAGTTATCCTGATAGTTGCAGATTTTGGAACTCGGGATTTCTGGAATTCTGGTAAGATTATTACGAGTAAGGGGATTGTGGAAAAGTTTCAGGTACGTAAAATTGTGTGTTAGGAAAAGATTTGGTGAAATAAGCATGAACTGCTTCTGTGATTCTGTGAAATGCATGATTTTATCATTCTGAGAAATAACTTCTGTGTCAAGTACTGCATTGCACTACAGAGCCTTAGAAAACTGCTGCTAACTTCTGTAGAGAGTAGGAGTGACCGATTTCTGTCTGGACTCTGTTTGGTCTGAAATTTTGAGATATGGTTAACACGCGTAGATAGCGTGATTTGGTACCGGAGGGGCGGGACTGGAATCCCACACCTCCGTGGAATAGGATACGGGTTCAGTGTAACCTAGGGTCTGAACAACCACACTCACCGCCCCGAGGTTTAGTGGTCGTAAGGACCCTCTCCGATTTGGTATTACCGCCGGCCTAGCCGGTTCGGGCGGCAGAGGCGTGGAAAATCTGTTTATGCCACGGTAAGGGCATTTTGATTAGGTGGTGATAGCGAGACTTAAGCCACTGCTCGCCATAGTTTTGGGATCGGTAAGTGAGTGACTCTGACAAGGGTGGTCACTACGACACCTAGACTTCTCGTCGGTCCTATTAACGACGAGGAGATCTGAGACACCGGTCCGACGAGGTTGGACTTTTGGAGAGGTTTCGAGTCCGAATCCCCCGAGGTTCGGCGGCCGAGGAGGGCCGGAGGTAGTAGAGACTTGGGTTGCAGGAATTGACAAACTCCCGGAGGGAGGCTATTCGAGCCGGTTGGCCCGGGTTAACGGCTACTCCGGCCGATTGCTTCCAGATTCTCGAACCGGAGTTCGGATTGACCCGATATCGATTTCTAGTGTCCTGGCAAAGGTACCGGACATTTCCGCGGAAAATATTTTTCGGGGCCGGGGTTGCCGTCGGACGATTTTCGGGATTCTGGCGGAGAAACGGCTCGGGAGTGACCCGGGACTCGACGTTTGCGCTTTGAGGAAGATCTCGAGTCGGGATATAATTTACATTTTTCTCGTGAAGAAAATGTTCGGGTCGGAAATTACGGTTTCGGGCGCTTTAGTAGAGGTAGAGAGGAGCACCACCGCACGATCTTATCCGATTTGTAGTAGGTATCGTTCGTGTTGAATTTGTTATCGGCAGGAGGGCCGATGTTTACGTAAGGTGTCCGATACTCTTTGGTACGGGATTGCCCTCTTACCGTAGGGCGTGGGTCACAGGAAGTTCTGTAAGGTACTATATTTCCGAATGAGATACCGGTTCATGCGTTATTTGTTACAGGAGCATTTGTTTCCATTGTAACACCGAAATGTGTTACATTTCTGTATCTGTCTATTAGTACCTTGCCTAAAACGCATTTAGTAAAAGCTGCAGAAGTCCGTTTCGCTTTCCAATGAGATGGTTCGGGGTTGTACGATATCTGTAGGCGGACATGATAGTATCGGATCTGTTGGTTTTAGACACGCCGGACTATGATGTTATTCTTGGAATGGACTGGCTATCCAAGAATTCTGTGCACATTGATTGTGCAACCCGAACCATTATGGTTTCTGGAGAGGTACTACCTCTCACGACTCCGACGGGTTTGACTATCGCACAAAGACGGCATGCGGTGTTGCAGATTCTGGATCATCTGTCGATAGTTGGTGTAGGGGAATGCTATGATCTGAATGAAGCTGGTATTAGGTTGAAGTTGGATGGTTTATCGTTGGTTCGAGATTTTCCGCGGGTATTTCCGGAGGAGTTGCCCGGATTACCATAAGAGCGGGGAATTGTGTTTAACATCCACTTGCAGTCGGGTACTGCTCCGATATCTATTCCTCCTTATCGGATGCCCATTTCTGAGATACAGGAGTAGAAGAAGCAACTGGAGGAATTACAAAGAAAAGAGTTTCATCTGACCGAGCACTTCGGCGTGGGGTGCTCTGGTTGTTCTGTTTGTTAAGAAGAATGATGGGACACTCTGACTTTGTATTGATTACAGACGGTTGAATGCACTTATTGTAAAGAATAAGTATCCGTTGCTAAGGATTGACGATCTTTTGATCAACTTCGGGGTTCGTGAATTTCCTCTAGGATTAATTTCCGATCCGGGTATTTTCAGCTTAGGGCGAAGGATGAGAACATACCTAAGACTGCTTTCCGCACCCGGTATGGACACTTTGAGTTTACGGTCATGCCATTTGGGCTGACCAATGTTCCAGCAGCGTTCATGGATCTGATGCATCGGGTGTTCCGACCATACTTAGGTTCATTTGCAGTGGTCTTTATTGATGATATTCTGATATATTCTCGGGATGAGGATTCGCATCGGGATCATCTGAGGGTGGTTCTGCAGACACTTTGGGAATATCAGCTTTATGCTAAATTCTCAAAGTGTGAGTTCTGGATTCGGGAAGTCACCTTTCTGGGACACATTATGTCTGAGCATGGTCTGTCTGTGAATCCAGTGAAGGTGAGGGCAATTCGGGATTGGAAACAACTTACCACGGCACGGGAGATCAAGAGCTCCCTGGGGTTAGCAGGAATTTTTATCGGAGGTTTGTACTGGGATTTTCTATTCGCATCTCCGCTTATGCAGCTTGACTAAGAAGGGTCAACCGCTTTATCCGGTCCGATAGGTGTGAGCAGAATTTTCGGGAGTTGAAGCGGCAGCTGACTAACGCTCCGATTCTCGACTCTTTCAGATCCGATCTTACCGTATGTGATTTATACGGATGCTTCCATGTCGAGTTTGGGATGTGTGTTGATGCAGAGCATAATGTGGTAGCTTATGGGTCGAGGCAGCTGCGACCGCATGAGCTGAACTGACTGACACATGATCTGGAGTTGGCTATAGTAATTTATGCGCTGAAACTTTGGAAGCAATATCTGTTTGGTAATAAATTTCAGATTCTTATCGACCATAAGAGTCTGAAATATTTGTTTACGTAGAAGGGGCTTAGCATGAGGCAGCGCAGATATCTCGAATACATTAAGGACTATGATTGTAGTATCGGGTACATCTCTGGCAAGGGCAACGCGGTTGCCGATGCTCTGAGCAGGAAGTATACCGGCTTAATTAAGAGAGGAAATGTTGGTGACCGATCTGAGGAGAGTGATCTGACGTGCCTTTGGCACAGGTGGCAGCTCTGGGAACGTGCTCAGGTGTACACACTTACCATACATTCTGAGTGGCTTGATAGGGTGCGCGAGGCGCAGGGTAGAGATTTGGTATTGAAGAAGTTATCTGGGGAAGATAAGGGTTTATGTGTTACCGACGTTTCAGTATAGGCAAGGATTGCTATACTTCTGAGACCGCCTTTGTGTACCAGAAGATCAGGAGTTCTGGAATGATATTTTAGAGGGGCACACTCGAGCAGTGTGAGCATCAGGAAACGGCAGGGACACTGCAGACCTTGCCCATTCCACTGGAAGTGGGGTAATGTTATGATGGACTTTCTCGACCGCACCGCCCGACACGGTTTCATCATGATGCTATCTGTGTTTTTGTGGATCAGCTGATAAAGTGCGCACACTTTTCGCTTATTCGGTCATAGACCCTCGTGAGAAGCTTGCCGGCTTTACATCGTGAAGATTGTACGCTTGCATGGAGTACCGCACTCCATTGAATCGACCGTGATCCGCGTTTTACAAAGACGGTTCGATTGCTTTTCATGAAGCATTGGGCACGCGACTCCATCCGAATACGACTTATCACCCCAGACGGACGGGCAGTCGGAGCGGGTGATTCTGATATCGGAGGATATGTTGCGAATCTGTATTTTGGATTTTGGAGGAGTTTGGGACTAGTAGTTGCTTTGATAGAGTTCTCATACAACAATTGCTTTCAGACTACGTTTGACATGGCACCCTATGAGGTGTTGTACGGGAGGTGTATGACACCATGCTGTTGGACAGATGCATCTGATGGGGTTGAACTGGGACCCGAGCTTTTTGAGGAGTCTACGGCAAAGATCAGATTGTTACAGGCGCGGATTAAAACCGCGAACGACTGCACCACTGCTTATACGAACCGCCGCCGTAGAGCGCTTGAATCGGCGTTTGGTGATAAAATTTGATAGAATTTGACTGGAGGTAGCACCGTTCAGAGAGACAGTAAGATTTGATAGGCGGGGCCGAGTTACCCCGAGTTATATCGGTTCTTATAGGTTTCCAGAGTAAGTTGTTAGATTGGGTTTCAGGATAGCCTGTTGTGGATCGGTTAGATTTAGGTTCGGTACTGTCTGGGGTTGTCTGGTAGAAATACCGGCAACTGACTCGGGGTGCAATAAGATGCACCCGGAGGGTGGGACGCCGTGAGGCTCAGTATGGTAGTCTAAACTACCACTCCCGCCGCACCAAAGACGGTGGTCCGATTGTTCTCGGTTAGAGGAATGTTCATATTTTCTCGGTAGGTAGCGACACTGTCTGGTTGGTTCGAGCTACTCTTGGAGGACCAAGAGTTCTAAGGGGAGAATGTTACGGTCCACCCCGAGCGGGTTGCGGCCGGGTGACCCGGCTCGGCTTTAGCCTCGCGGTCACGCTTTCGGCGTTCAGACGGCTCCCGAGCCCTATCCGAGTATCATTTTGGCGAACCCTTCCGTATTTGAGGTCGTGTGGGTCCCCGGACGTTTCCGCCGAAAATATTTTTCTCGGCGCCGGGGTTGTCGGGGTCGCCTCGGGACGTCAGCGGGCTCGGTAGCGCTCTCGAGATCTCAGTTTGAGAAGCCGTTTGTAGTTTTGGAGTCGTGGAAACGTCCCGGTGGTGGTTGTGGAGTTTAATATTTGGGGCGGGACGTTCGGTTCCGGGCGACTCCCGGGGCTCGGGACGGGAATCCCGGGGCTCGGGATGGAAATTTTCTGACGGCTTTGGGGTAAGTTGTGTTATAATTTAAGATGGAATTTATGAGTATTTTTGAGGAATTTTTGGTGTGATGGGTTTTGGTTCTGTTGGACACGCTCGCACGTCGGGTTTTGGTTCGGGTTCAGCGAGCTCGGTAGGACACTCCGGAAAGGCAAATGAATTTCTGAAAAATGTTCTGTGCATGTTATAATATTCTGAAGACTGTGTCCGAATTTCATTAATTTTGGAATTCGGTAATTATTTTTGGGCAAAAGAATTGGAACTTTCGGAAAAATTGGGAGTTAAATTGTAATTGGCCACAAAATTAAAGTATTTCAGCATGGGTGCAGCAGCTACTTTCGGCAGCAAGTGTGTGAGTGTGTGATTTATAAGAGACACATGGCTAGCTCTTATTAAAGATGGAATGGTATGGGCAAAAGTCTTGGAAAATATATAAGGCATATAATTTCATAAAAGTGGGCTTATTTTCATTTCTTCTTCTTCTTCCTTTGTGCTTGCTGCCGAAACCACCATGGATGAGCACCTCCAAGCTTGACTTTCTTCTTCCTTGTGGAAATCAAAGAGGAATTGCTTGCTACTTGTGGTAAGTACCTCCCCAACTCCTCTTTTCACATTAGTTTTGAAGTTTAGTGGTTAAAAGAGGAGATTTTGAGAAGTTTGGGTTTGTTCATCACTACATGATTGAGTGATCCTCTCCCTCCCATCTTTTAGTATGTTGTTCTTGGGTGATAGGAGAGTGTTAATCAAGTGTTAGATTTTGGAAAACACAACTTGGGAAGAAAACCTATGTTGGCCGAATTGTTGGAAGAATTTCCAAAATGATGTGTGTTTGTTATCTTGTTTCATGCTTCAAGTATGTTAGTTCTAGCATGATTCTAAGCTTATGTATGGATTCAATTTGATGGAAAACAAGTTGAGGTGAAAACCCCCTTTTGGCCGAATTGGTTAAGTGTATGTTCATGATGGATTTGGTTGTTTGGGTGCAATTGGATAGCATTCATGGTTTAGAAATATAATTGGGGGTTAGAATGGTTGTTTGGTAGTTTGAATGGATTGAATTGGAAGTTGGATGAAAATTTGGTTAAGAACCGAATCTTTGAATGATTCTTTTTCAATGTTGGAGGTTCATTTTGGTTGAATTGGATGTTAATATGGTGTTGGGCTTGAATTTAGGAGTGGATGGAAGTTTGAAATGTTGAATTCGGTTAAGGAATGAAAAAGTTACAATTAATCGGGATTATCGGAAAATGGCGGGTAATGAAGGGTTTAAGGTTGGATTTGATCGGTTCAGCTTATTGTATGATGTTTGTCAATGTGAAATCTTGCATTGTCTAGGTTGGTTCTGAAATCGACGCTTCGTGAAAATCTGGAATTTTACGGAAATTCTGTCGGATTTTCGGTTTTGGGGTCGGGGGTTGTAGTTTGGTAGTGTGGTTGATAAGGATGCTAAATCAACTTGGTTTGGCAGATTCTGAGTTTCGGTGGTTAGGAAAAGAGGAGTGCCAAGTTTCGGGGCACGGTGTAGGTGTTATCCAGAATCGGTCCAATACTCTGGATTTTGAGGTAAGGGTTTGGTTCTGTCGTTTGGTAAGCTAAGTATATGTTTTGGTTTCAGTTTCTGTTCTGCAGGTATTTCAGTATTATATGCCTAGAGCATATTCTCGTAGTCTGTAGGTGTATGTATTGTAGCATTTCTGCTTTTGCAGGTATTTCGGAAATTTCGCTTTAAGGTAAGTTCGTGATCTCGTAGGTGTATGCCTTGTAGCATACTGCATGCTAATCCTACGTTTGTAGGAGTATGCCTTATGGTATACTCGTCTGCTAACACTACGACAGTTGTGGGTTCGCTACCCACTGGTGCACCATGCTTCGTAATAGCTTCGGCTTCGACTCCCCTTAGTGGGAGGTCATTGCCCGATCTGTTATAAGGTTTATGGCGATTTGGAATCGCACATCCTTCGGGATTCCGATTTGTTTCGGTACATGTATGTTATTCGTATTCATTGCGTATATTGCTATCTTTCTGTTTTGCAGGGTTGCATATACTTATCTTACCCCAAATCCCTTACGGGGTCCTTTTAGGACTCACCCTTCTTTGGGTTCTGTTTTTGGGTTTCAGGTAGACCTGATAAGCGGCCTGCAGAGTAGGACTCCGTGAGGGTCCTACCTTGGGTGTGTTTTGCAGCAGTTGCACCTTGTGGTCCGGGATTGTGTACTTGGTGTGAATCCCTCGCAAGGTATTTTGTTACTTAGATTCTAAGGTTGGCTCAGAGTTGCATATGCACACTTTCTGTATTGCTATGATGGTTGTATGTCTCGTATATACATTTGTATATTCTGTTCTATATTCTGTTCTCAGCGCTTGGCGCTTGCTAGACATTTTAGGTTCTGTGAATTCGTATGTATATGTGTTTTGGTGCGTAAGCACTCGTCCCACGGAGGGCGGGGCTTACTCGTTATTAGTGCATGAATTGTATGGTTGCATTTTATTTTTGGTTATACGCATGAAATTTCAGTTAGTCTGCTTCCACAATCCTTCCGTTCTCGGGTCCGCTACGCGCGGCGGGTCTCGATGGACCTGCCACTCCTTTCCATTCCGGCTTCCGCTTCCGGCGTCCCGGCGCCCCCGCCTCCGCAACCGGGCTCGGGTGGCGTGCGGTGACACAAACGATCCTTGTGTTGCGTGAGTAATCTAAGGTCGGTTTGTGAAGATTCAGCCCGGTTTGTAAACCGTGAACTGTTGAAATTTGGAAGTAATTATGGAACCACCTTCTCTACTTGATTTATGGGTTTCTAAACGTTCCCGGCACCTTCTTGTGCATGTTTGATAACAGGAGTGTGAGCGGAAACGCGCCGGAAGTGTTGCAAAAATCCGTTCAAAGATTTGGTGCGAAAAATCAACTATGCTTTCAGTGAAAGGTAAGGATATATTTGTGATCAGAGTGAAGAGATGAGTCTGTTGTGCTATTTGGTTTTTTCAAAAAAGGCTCAGTGTGAAAGCCGTTTTTCTCGGCCCGAGCCTCGGTTTTGGTGCCAATGATATTGGCTGATTCTGTGAATTCTAAACATATATTCTGTATCTGTGGATCATATTTGAACAGGGGGTAGTCAGAAGCGCAGCTGAAACTCTGCCGAAACAAGTACCGGGGCAGCTGAACGAGAATTTCAATTCGGACTTGTGTGAACGATTTGGGAAGAAGGTATGATTTGAATGCTTGGTTGTGCTTGTTTAAGTGTAAATAATAATGTTCTGTGGAATTTTGCGGGAAAGTGCGGGAATGTGCGGGATTAGTTCCGGGGGTCTGGATTGGTAATTTCTGATTTGTGTGGGGTTGTTCAGCTTGAATCAATAGTTGTGGAGTAGTGCGGGACTTTGGAAGTCACACTACCACGTTTCGGGCCGAGCGTCGGGAATTTGCCGGGATTCTTCTGCGGGTCGGTAATAATGCGGTAAGGGTTTCAGTATTGCTCTCGATTTTGCATTTCGAAGTATTTTATGAAATGCGTGTCTGGGTGTACCGAGTCTGAGTTTGGATTGAGGGTGGCCCGAGGATACCCAAACTTAGTCAGTCAGGATAGGCATTTGTGTGCAGGTGCGAGGACTCGAAGATGCTGATGTTCTGATTCAACTCTTACGGGGTTGGTGTTCTGATTCAACTCCTACGGGGGTGGTGTTCTGATTCAACTCCTACAGGGGTGGTGTTCTAATTCAACTCCTATGGGGGTGGTGTTCTGATTCAACTCCTTCGAGGGTGGTGTTATGATTCAACTCCTACGGGGGTGGTGTTCTGATGGGGTTAGCTACCTCGAGCTGGTACCAGTCTCATGTGTCTGCGGTAGTTCATTACGTGGTCAGCCAGAATGGAGTATCGTTTCAGAGCGTGTCTGTTTGCTATACTAACAATTCTACTTATGTGCATTGCATATGTTTGTTTTGCATTGGTTGAGCATATGTTGGTTATCTGCTGCGTGTTTGCATTTTCTTTGTCTTTGTTGTGCAGGTTGTTATACGTAAAGAGAAACCGTGCCTATCCCCAAGCCCTTACTAAGTTCTCAAAAGAGGACTTACCCCCTTTATGTTTACCGTTTCAGGAGTACCTGACCAACAACCCGCAGAGTGAGTCTGGGGTGTTGTCTGGTTCTGTTTCAGGTACTCTTCTGTTCTGTCTGATTTTTCTGTTTGTAAGGGGCAGTCTCTTTGTGTAACTATAGTCTAGGATCTGATATCTGAATCTGTATATGGGTCTGAATCTATAGTCTGTTTTCTGACTTCTGGATTTATGCTACGGATAGCATATAGGTTTTACAGTTAACTTATTTATCTCTTATGTTGGTGTGTTAGCAGCACCAGCGGTACTTGCGGGGATCTTCTGATCTCGGAGTTTCAGCTAGATCCAGCACTTGGGTATTCTAAGGTTTTCCTTGATCGGCTCTATAGGTGTATATGCATGCATGTCATCTGTCTGATCATGCCATGTATCTTAGATACATTCTGCTTCTGTATAAATGTTTTGGATACTATGTAGGACAGGGGACTCGCCCATGACAGTGGAGGGCGGGACCCGGGGTATGATCATATTCTGATGTGTTAAGAGATTCTGTATCTGTATGATTCTGTGGATTTTATGAATGATGTTATCCATGAACTGCATGTTTGATGATGGTTGAGTGCTCGCCTATTTCAGGGGGGCGGGGCTCGCCATGGATAGTTAGGGTTTATACTGTATGCTTGCCATGTTTGGGAATTGTAGGTTTTATAAGCGCATAACTCTGTCTGCATACTCCGTGAGCAAAGTGTTCTCAGGCACCGGGCCTTTGAGAACGAGACTTTGTGGGCCGGGTCACGGGACCACCACACTCAGCGGGTCTCAGTTGGACCGACCGCTTCCGTGTCTTCCGCAGCTTTCGCTTCCGCCGTCGCGGGACAGCCCCGCCTCCGCAACCGGGCGCGGGCGCACCCGTGACACCTCTTTTCCCTTCTACCTTTTGCCAATGGTGGCCAAATGGACTTGGTCTTACAAGGCTTGGGCCGGGGTTAAAGGGAACAAAGTATAAGGTCGGGTTTGGTGGGTGAGGGTGTACTTGTTGGCTCTCCCATAGTGTACTGTCTCCTTATCATATTGCCATGGGCTTAGTATATTTGACGCACCAAGATCATTTGACATGACACTTGAGCTCATGATGCTAAGTGGGAGCTCCGAATTAGCTATATGTAGCTAACTCCAGCTCAACTTAGCTTATATCCAGCTCACGGCAGCTGGACATAGCTCAAGTCAGCTCAAGTTAGCTAGAAGTAGCTAACACCAGCTCATGTTAGCTCGTGGGAGCTCAAATGTGTGTGGTATGATCATTTGGAACATCTTTGGGATGTTTCATATTGATTCACAAGTAATTACTTCCATTTGCACCTTTTGGACGAAATAAAGGGTATTTTGGTAAAAGGGGCATCCTAGGTGCATGGTGTATGCACCTTACTACATGGGATACTTCCTAGGTGGTTACATATGAGTAGCTACACCTAGGAAGGCTGATTTAGGCGAAGAGGTGCCTCTAAGGAGCCACCCATTCGCCAAAATGGAAGTTGGAGGGAGGTTACCATGAACCTTCCCTCCTTTTGTGACCAAGAGGTGTTGGTTATCACCCTTGGCCGAAAGTACATGTATTTTCGGCCAAAGGGGTGTCCCAACCACCACTTGGAACCTCTCCCTTGTCTATAAATAAAGGGAGAGGCACCACACTACATACACACACCAAAACCGAAACACTTCTTCTCCCTCTCATTTTCTTGGCCGAAATTACTAAGCACATTTGTTAGAGTTTTCGGTGGATTAATATTGTGTTTATTTCAACACAATTTCGCCTCTTGGATGCATCCTCAATTCGTCATTATAGAGCAGTTGTGGCGAAATCAAGATTGCGGAAGATCGAATCCGAAATACTTCAACTTCATCCGGTTTCTTGAAGAACAAGGTACGCTCTTCTTCTTCTTCTTCTTCTTCGTTCTTCCCCTTCTTCTTTCGATGATGAATGGTGAAGAACGGCATGATTATGAATAAAACACATCATGCGCTGTTAATTAGAATCACTATATCTAAACGTGCATGTAACATGATTGAAGTCTTGAAGAACTTTAAATCTTCAACATTAATCCTTGACTTAGACTAAGAACTTCATCCCCTTGATGGTCTTAGTAATCGGTGTATGTCACCACTATGATGGACTTGAGGGAATTGAAACTTGGTTTAAGAAGGAACATGACATTCGTTATATCAAGATACTCTACCCTATGATGATTCAAGTACTAATGTTTCGACATTACTATGGTGAATCTAAGGGAGTTGAGACTTGATTTAATGGATGAGTCACTTCAAATAAGTTAAGGTTTCTAGGGACCCTGTCGAGTTGGTATGATACTGTCTAACTAGGTGGTACTTAAGCGAGACCGTTTGTGACTCCACCATCTTTCCTGGGTATTGTATTGATGAGACTTATGGGTGATGGAACTAAGGCTTGGATGAAGTGCTCATGGTTATTACATTAGAATTTCACGTATGTGTACTTGAAATTATAAAGTAAGTGTATATTGAACCTTCTTGGAGGCTCAAAATGAACATGTATGTGAAATTATGCAAACTTGTTTATGTGTTTCTAATTGGATGTTATAAGCACTCCTTTTGCCACATATGAACATGTTTGTGTGGTTTCATGTGTTTGTAACTTGTTTTGAGTCTTGTTGTGATTGATTGAACTTTGATACATGTGATTTGCATCATGTAGATGGCATATAAAAGTATTGTTGCTGAACTGAACAAAGACCTGAAATTGGATGGTGAGAACTATCCTATTTGGGAAGCAGAAAGTCAAGTTCATCTTGACGGAGCGTAAGACATTAGATGTCCCGATCGCTGAGATTGTTCAACCACCGGCTGATCAAGACCAAACTGCCTATGTGGCACTCTTGAAAAAGAATAGTCATTGCCGGGTTACTCTTTTGTCAACTATGGTAGATGAGATCATGGTTGAGTTATCGACCCTTGATAGTGCCAAAGAGATTTGGGACCGAGTCAAGGCAAAGTATGGTGATGTCTCGGTTGAAAAACAGAGAGCCATGATTCTGAGGTTTGAGGACTATCAGAAGCGTGCTGACCATACCATGAGTGCTCACCTAAGGGAGATGTCCCGAATGATCTACCAGTTGAAGAAGGCTGGACATGAGCTCACGGACGAACAACAGGTCCAGGCTATTATCAAATCCTTGCCAGATGAGGATTGGTAGTTGATGAAGGTCAACTTGCGTCACAATGCTCAAATCAAAACATTTGATGATATTGCACGTCACCTAATACTTGAGGCCGAGGTGTTGGCGCTCAAGAACCATTCCCGTGCATATGTTGCATCTACCTCTTCCTCCAAAAAGGAAGGATTCAAAAAGAAGGGTAAGTGGTTCAACAAAGGAGGTAAGAAGGGTGGCGGCAATGGCAAGGGAAATGGTGGTGGAAATGGTCGGAACTTGAAGAAATTCAAGAAGAAAAGGGACGTTTCCAAACTCAAATGCTTCAATCATGGGACTAAGGGCCATTTTGCTAAGGATTGCAAGAACCCTCCCAAGGTACATTTTCCTACTTCTATTTCGATGTATTTGTTACATCTTGTACTATGCTAATCGAGAGCAGTTCTTTGTGGATTGTAGACTCGGGGCAACGGACCACATAGTCCGTGATAAGTCATGGTTCGTGGCATACAGGAAACTTCCCAAGGGCGCAAAGTGTGTTGCAGTTGGGAACAATGATGTAATAGAAGTATTAGGAATAGAGACTTGTAAAGTCCCAGTGTGTAATGGATATTTGTATCTTATTGACACTTTATATGTACCTAATATTAGTAGGAATTTAATTTCTATTAGTAGTTTGTTGAAGTATCGATATAGCTTGAACTTTACCAATAGTAGTGTAACTATTTATAAAGATGACCTATTTGTTCATGAATGCTTCGTTAACAATGGATTGTATGAACTTAGACCGAATTGCAATTTTAACGCATCTTCTAGTTGTCATGTGACCGAGGTCACAACTAAAATGACTTGGCATGAAAGGTTGGGACATGTGGGTCAGGATCGGTTGAAAAAGTTAGCCAAGTAAGGGCTACTTGGATCCTTGACCAAAGTTGTTCTACCAAGTTGTCAAGCATGCCTTGAAGGCAAAATGACAAGAAAGCCCTTCGGGCGTGGAGCTAGAAGGGAAGAAGCGTTAGAATTGGTCCATTCCGATTTGTGTGGACCATTGAGAGTTGAATCCAGAAATGGATTCAGATACTTCATCACATTTACAGATGACTATACCCGATTCACTCACGTTTTCTTACTTCGGAATAAAGCGAGAGGCTTTCACTTACTTTCAAAAGTATGTACATTTGGTTGAGAACCAAATGGGTAAGAAAATCAAGTCCTTGAGAACGGACCGTGGTGGAGAGTATAGTTCAAATGTCTTTAAGGCATTTTGTGACATGAAGGGGATTGCCAGAGAGTTCACTCTTGCTTGGACACCTCAACAGAATGGAGTGTCAGAAAGGAAGAATAGGACTCTTATGGACATGGTTAGGTCCATGATATCTTATGGACATGGTTAGGTCCATGATAGCTAAGGCCAATTTGGACACCATCTATTGGAGTGATGCACTGCTTTGTGCAGTTCACATTCTCAATAGAATCCCTACCAAGAGCATTAATTCTTCTCCATATGAGTTATGGAAGAAGAAGACGCCTAATTTTAGCTATATTCACCCATGGGGTTGCTTGGCTTATGTGCATGTAACAGACCACCCTTTGGGGAAATTAGGTCCCCGAGGCAAGAAATGTGCATTTCTTGGTTCTGCTGAATCTAGGGGTTATGTGTTCTTGGATCTCGATCACAAGAATGGTCTTGTATTTGATGCAAGAAACGCTAACTTCTTGGAGAATGAATTTCCAAAAGTTGGTCAATGTGATGATTTACACTCTTTGGTAGCAATCCTAGAACAGGATCAACCGGGTATTACAGAAGTACCGGTTGCATAAAATGCATCCATCTTAGATGGAATACCTCAACAGGAGGGAGTAGTGACTCCTAATAATGAATACGATGAATTGGAGGATCCCATGGAACAAGATCCTGAAGTAGGAGGATCTGTTCAAGAGGGAGTTGAGGATCAACAAGAGCTGGAACAACCTCCACCCATGTTGAGAAGATCAACTAGGGAATCGAGACAACCCAAAAGGTGGGGTCTCTCAGAGGGAGAAACTTATTTGGTATCATTTGAGATAGATGAACCAAGTAACATCAAAGAAGCTCTAAATAGTGCACAAAAAGAGGAATGGATGAATGCCATGAATGAAGAGTTGCATTCAATGGCAGTGAATGGTGTGTGGGAGCTTTCGATCTTCCTGTGGCCGTAAGGCCATTGGTAATAAATGGGTTTTAAAGACAAAGAAACACGCTGATGGAAGTATCGAAAGGTACAAGGCCCGTTTGGTGGCCAAGGGCTTCACACAGAAGGAGGGAATTGATTTTAAGTATACATTCTCTCCGGTTGTGAAGTTCAATTCCATTAGTTCTTGCTGGCCATTGTGGCGCATCTGGATCTTGAACTCCATCGATGGACGTCAAGACAGCCTTCCTTAATGGTGATTTGAGTGAAGAGATCTATATGAGACAACTTTGAAGGGTTCGTCCAGGGAAGGTCTTGAGGACAAGGTCTGTAGACTCAAGAAGTCAATCTATGGTCTTAAGCAAGCTTCAAGACAGTGGTACTTGAAGTTTCACCATGCAGTCACAAGCTATGGATTTGTGATGATGCACGAAGACCATTGTTACCAGCACCCGGTACGTAATTAAGTTAATTACGTATTTAAGTTTAATTACCGGATTTTCGATAATTTCTGTATTGGGACTTGCTTTGCCTTTTTGGTAATTGTGGATTTGATTTGATGAATTTTGGGGCAACCCGGGACGGATTTAGAATTTAATTACGCGGCTGTGCGTAATTCCCGGGAGTTGCGTTTTCGAGTGACTCGGGACTTATATTTGGATAAGAAAAATGTGTTTTATGGGTTTTATGATGTCCTGAGTATGTGGTTAAAATTTGGTTCCAATCGGAGTAAGTTTGGTAAAAAGCTGCATTTCGGGCTGAACGGAATTTACAGTTTGTAATATGATTGTGATAGTGGAAATTGGTACTTTTTGGTTAAAAAGAAAGAAAGAGACGGATGGGTGAGGGGAGAGAAGGGACACTTGTCCCTTCTAGGTTGAAGGAGAAAAGAAAAAGAAAGGGATTTAGGAGAGATTTGTATGTATATATGTATTAATACACACACATATAAATATATATAAGTAAAGGAAACTATTAATTGGTCAACACTCCCATATCTTCTCCTTCTTCCATCCGCATCTACCTCTCTCTCTCTCCCTCACCTTGCGCCATTTTTGGAGCTTGAGCCTCACAACTGTTTTCCGTCATTTCGTGACCAAACTTCGAGGTAAACCACTTAAATCGTTCATTGGGTTGTATAGATCGATAATCTGAAGTCTGTTTTGGAAGACTCAGTGTGGTTTGCAAGTTATGAGCATTTGAAATTTTGAGTGAATAGTCTCATATGCTCCTTTGTTTGATTTTTCGGTTCCTAAGCGTTCTCGGCACTTCCAGGTGCGTGTTTGATAACTGGAGCGTAGGAAGAAACGCACCCGAGATTGTGCCGATTCATGTCTGAAAATTCGGGTGTAATTTTCGATGGAGGAATTAGTGAAAGGTAAGGGTATTTCTGTGTTCAGAATAGAATTCTGATTCCATTAGTGTAATCGGTTCTGTTAGAAGAGGCTCGGTGTGAAAGCCGTTTTTCCCGGCCTGAGCCTCGGTTTTGGCGCCATTGTTAATGGCTGTTTCTGTGAACTCTGAATGAGAATTGTGTGTCTGTGATTGTTTATGGACAGGGAGTTACTTAGAAATTGGGCAGAAACTCTGCCGAAATTTCTACCGGGACCGTCGATCGAGAATTCGGATTCGGACTTCAATCGGAGGTAAGGGTTCAGTGTGTGTTTAGTAGTATTGCTTTGCGTAGCAAGCATACTCGGATATAGACTGAGGCTAGGTTCGGAAGAGGGGAGTGCCCCGATGACGCCGACCTAGTTCCTGGTATAGACATTGTTGTGCAGGAACCGATTGGGATTCCGATATACCTACGATATCGATGATTCGTATTGATTGATCGATGGGGGTCGCTCCCCCGAGCTGGTACCATGCTCTACCGACCGATTGTGAATGGACGCATGGCCATTGCCGGTTGGACCGGGGGAGATCTCGCCATGGTCCATAACAAAGAATGTTACCGTTTCGATCGCGTATTGACTGTGATTGTGATTGACCGATTGTGAGTTATGAGACGCATGGCAATGCCGGTTGGACCGGGGAAGATCTCGCCATGGTCCATAACAATGTGCTTTACCGTTTCGATTGAGTATTGATTGTGATTGACTTTGACCGATTGCATTACATATGATTGATTGTGTTGCATTGATTGAGCATTTGATTGATTAGAGAGATGCTTTGTGTATATCGTATTTGTTCTGTTTTCGATTGCAGTTACATTGTATCGACTGTTAATGTTACTGCGTAATGTTTATACATGTTCCCTTACTAAGTTCTTTCGAGAACTTACCCTTATATCTATCTTTTCAGGAAAAGGAAAGGAAAAGCATGTCGCCGAGTAGAGGCGAGGTTGCTAGGGTTTGAGGTTTTGGACAGCAGCAGTTCCACCGTGGCCGGATTCCGGGAGATCGCTATTGGTTGGTTTCCCGTATTCCGAACTTGGTTCTGGCTCTGTATATTGTCGTAACATGCATGTTTCGTTTTGTAAGGTTCAGTTGTGTATATGGTAAGAATTGCATAAGTGTTAAGTTCAGACTCGGAATCGTTTAAGTTTGGCGATAGGTTTTTCAGGTTTTCGGTTCAATCGGGGGGGTCAGGCGACCCCTCCCTTAGAGCGGACGGTCGCCTGGACCACTTCCGTAGGAGACAGGGGACCAGGCGAGGGCCGGGCGACCCCTCCCTTGGAGCAGGCGGTCGCCTGGACCCCCTGGGTTTTGGAGCGAGGCCGGGCGACAGGCCAGCGACCCAGCCTTTGGAGCGGCGGTCGCTGGGTCGGCGAGAGGCCAGGTGACCCTCTCCTCAGTCGGGCGGTGCTGGTCCACTCAGCAAAGTGGGCAGCGAGTTAGGCGATGGTTCAGGCGACCCAGGCTTGGGGCCGGGCGATCGCCTGGACCCCGTTTTCGAAATTCTTGGTTCTTTTCAACCCCATTCGCGTAGGTAAGTGTCTTGGGGCTTGGTTGAACACTTTGGCATGGGTTTAAGGTTATCAGTTAAAGTAGTGAGTGAACCGTCGCCCCCACCTTCCCCCCTTTCCCCGGTTTAGTTCCATTCTTTGTGCGCTTCTGCGGGTGCGGGGTGTGAGGGTTCGGGGGTGGGGTGACAACCATTGTGTGTACTTGTACTCAGCTGGATCCGATTATGCCATAATGACTCTTTATGTTGATGACATTTTGATTGCCAGCAATGGAGTTGTTTTGATGACAACCATCAAAGAATGGTTATCCTCCACTTTTGACATGAAAGACATGGGGGAAGCTTCCTTTATTCTAGGTGTCAAAATCCACTGGAATAGAAAGGACCGCTTGTTAGGCTTATCTCAAGAACCTTATGTAGATAAGATTCTGGATAGGTTTAACCTAAGCAACTCAAAACCCATGAATACACCACTTGCATATGGATGTAAGATTGGAGGGGATATGTGTCCCACAACTCCAAAAGAAAAGGAAGAGATGGCTCACATCCCATACTTAAGTGCGATTGGTTCCCTTATGTACGCAATGTTGTGTACCAGGCCTGATATTAGCCAAGCAGTTGGCTTGTTAGCACGGTACTCTTCAAACCCGGGAATTCAGCATTGGAAGAGTGTAAAGAGGGTTCTCCGGTCTCAAAGGTACGAAGGATTATTGGCTATGCTATCAAGGAAAGAATCTTAATTTGCATGGCTATTCTGATGTTGATTGGGGTGGTGATCCAGATTCATGCAAATCTACTTCTGGTTATGTTTTCATGCTTAACGGAGGGGCAACTACATGGTGTAGCAAAAAACAGACCTATACAGCATTATCAACCATGGAGGCTGAGTTTATCTCATGTGCCTCAGCTGTACAGGAGGCCCTCTGGCTTGATTATTTCCTTAAAAACTTGGAATCTAGAATTACGGTGGACAAGCCTATTACTATCTACAGTGATAGTATGGCGGCCATGGCTTACACCAAGGATCCCAAGTATCACGGGAAAACCAAACATATAAGCATGAAGTATCATTTCGTTCGGGATGCAATTGAAGAGGGTGAAGTTAAGATCGAGTACATTTCTACAGACCTCATGGTGGCTGATCCTCTAACTAAGCCACTTCCACCAATTGTATTTGCCCGTCATGTTAAGGCAATGGGTCTACGTAGATTATAGTTTGTTGGATGTACTTCACCATCTTCGATGTCACACATGTAATATGAATGATTGTTTAATAATGTAACTTACTTCATTCATTTCTTTTGGTTCAAATCTACTTATGTTCACAACGAAAATTAGAACATGTCAAAGTATAGACATTAGAGAGGGCTTTCTCACATGAGCTTCTCGCCCTCTATCTTGAGTATATTTGAGGATGAGACAAGTTAAGGACTTAGAATATGAAGTTCTATCCAAAGAACTTGTGACTTATTGTCATATTTCTAAGTGGGAGACATGTCCAACACCTGTCACCTTAACTATTTGTCGTCTTGGTTTCCTAAAATCAGGGTAAGATGAACTGGTTCATCGAGTTTGTATGATCTTCATACATCCTAGTCTATATTTTAGTAGTAACCAAGTACTTACTTGTTAACAAATTCATGGATTTGACATGTCCTCCTATTATTTGATAAGTGGAGAACACTATGGTGTTTTAAGAGGGAGAAATGACACACTCCCAAATCAATCGAGTGGACATCATTCCAAGTGGGAGTGGTGTACGTAAAACACCCACTAGTGTTATTTGAGAACTTACAAGTTCCATATCCATGAAAATACGACTATACAAAGAACTTAAACAAGTTGTCTTTATTCTTGTTTAAAGACTGTAATATCTTCCTTTTGGGTAGTTGAGTTTGTGTAATGTGTTAAGTAGTTTAAAACTGATAGGAAAGACACAGTTTGTATGATACACCGACTCTTGATTCAATCTTGGGCCCACATGCTATGCGTAGTATGAATTTTTTGATTGAATTATCAGAATTTGTAAATGAGTACTCAATGGCTTAATACGACCATGATTTTTCAATAAGTTGAAATTTAGAAAAGAGACTGGTTGTGATTAAGTAACGTGTATCATGTGTCTGGGTCCGTAAGGCTTCATTTGATGTGATCGGATGAGCTTGATGAGTTCAAGCGAGTTTGAAGAAGTTCAAACAACACTCCGTTGCTATATGAGTTCTAGCATGTTGTTCTATAGAGGATAAGCTTTCATTGTGAGTCTAACAACCGCAATGGAGGTGATTGAGTGTGTATGCGTTGGGGTCGCACCCTTAACTCTACTTGTGTGAATGTGCTTTGTATTTTTTCAGCTTATTCTTGGTTTAAGATTATATCTTTCGAGTGGGAGTTGATTCACAAATGTATCGTTGGTGCGTGTTAGTATATTTGACGCACCAAGATCATTTGACATGACACTTGAGCTCATGATGCTAAATGGGAGCTCCAAATTAGCTATATGTAGCTAACTCCAGCTCAACTTAGCTTATATCCAGCTCACGGCAGCTGGACATAGCTCAAGTCAGCTCAAGCTAGCTAGAAGTAGCTAACACCAGCTCATGTTAGCTCGTGGGAGCTCAAATGTGTGTGGTATGATCATTTGGAACATCTTTGGGATGTTTCGTATTGATTCACAAGTAATTACTTCCATTTGCACCTTTTGGATGAAATAAAGGGTATTTTGGTAAAAGGGGCATCCTAGGTGCATGGTGTATGCACCTTACTACATGGGATACTTCCTAGGTGGTTACATATGAGTAGCTACACCTAGGAAGGCTGATTTAGGCGAAGAGGTGCCTCTAAGGAGCCACCCATTCGCCAAAATGGAAGTTGGAGGGAGGTTACCATGAACCTTCCCTCCTTTTGTGACCAAGAGGTGTTGGTTATCACCCTTGGCCGAAAGTACATGTATTTTCGGCCAAAGGGGTGTCCCAACCACCACTTGGAACCTCTCCCTTGTCTATAAATAAAGGGAGAGGCACCACACTACATACACACACCAAAACCGAAACACTTCTTCTCCCTCTCATTTTCTTGGCCGAAATTACTAAGCACATTTGTTAGAGTTTTCGGGTGGATTAATATTGTGTTTATTTCAACACAATTTCGCCTCTTGGATGCATCCTCAATTCGTCATTATAGAGCAAGTGACGAAACTGAAGATTGCGGAAGATCGAATCCGAAATACTTCAACTTCATCCGGTTTCTTGAAGAACAAGGTACGCTCTTCTTCTTCTTCTTCTTCGTTCTTCCCCTTCTTCTTTCGATGATGAATGGTGAAGAACGACATGATTATGAATAAAACACATCATGCGCTGTTAATTAGAATCACTATATCTAAACGTGCATGTAACATGATTGAAGTCTTGAAGAACTTTAAATCTTCAATTAGGTCTCAGAGAGACAGTCAGAACTCTACCAATTCCCAGACTCTGAGCAAAAACTCTCTTCTCTCTCTATCTCTCATATGCCATTATTGCTTATCTCCTGGAGATTATTTCACTGCTAGCACAGTGTCAGAATAGGACTCTTGCACCATCTTGGAGGATTGGTGGTCAATTAGACAACCGATTGTGCATAGATACACACAAAGAGCGGTGACTTCAGCGCTTAATTGTGATAGAAAGCTCCCAATTGAGGCAACAAAATTTCAAACACCTATTATGCTCAGTTCTACATGGATCCTAGTGAGGAATTCCTTTAATTCCGATGCGTTTATATGTGACCCGAAATTCCTAAACTATGTGTATCCACGCACAATCCGTTATCCAATGACCACCAACCTCCAAGATGGCACATGAGTCCTTCTCTTCTGACACTGTGCCAGTAGTGGAATAATCTCCAGGATAGAAGTAGTAATGGCGTGCGCAAGAGAGAGAGAGAGAGAGAGAGAGAGAGAGTTTTGCTCAAAGTCTGGAAACTGGCAGAGTTCTGACCGTCTCTCTGAGACCTTATGTGTGAGAAGCGTAATAAGGCCTATTTATAGCCAATTATGCGTCGTAGTCTGACTAGCCGAGCAAGTCGGACTTTTCGCTTTTTGACACTTAAGTCACCAACTTTCCAAAAGTGTCACTTTGAGCTCTTTTCTCTTCCAACTTTCGCCTATTACTCATGAACTCTTGTTTATGTGTGTGATCCCATAGGTTCCCGTTATGTTGGCAGTAATTATGAATCTCATTCATAATCACAAACTGTAAGTGATATCTAGCAACACGTCATAGCTATCCAATTAACGAAGAAGTCAATAGTAGTGAGAGAACCACCTCTCAGGTAGGTAATGATCATCTATAATGTGCTTTATGCGTTCCTTAAAACTAATTCTCCGGTTTGAACCAAGGCGTGGAATCAGTCACCCTTGTCCGCATTCAATCGTGGCCATGAGAATATCTCATGTAGCTAAGGAACGTTGAATCCTGTCTTAGTCAATGACAATCCAACTCAATGATATTGCTCACTTTTCCAAAACTAGTCTTTTCCACTTCTGTCAAAAGTGGTCTTTGCTAGAATCTAGACAAGCTGTTTGCATCAGTGGATCTTCATTACGTCAAGTCAAAGAACATCTAGCACGATGACAAGTGAGATACATTAATGTTGTAAATGCAACGTGATTCACACAATGATCTCACTCGAGTCAATCCATCTACATGAACACTCTGTCATGTAATCGTAGGTCAGAATCCATCCCATGGATTCTTCCCCTACGCTAGTCTCGTGCATACTATGACCACCTATTAGTTCGCCATAATGCTCGACTAGGGATTCTTTAGGAATATCATATATTCCAAAGTTAATGTTAAATGATCGTTTAATTTTAAAAGCACAGTAAATAACAAACATAACGTATGAATAATGCCCATTATTGGGGCACACCTCTTACATGAACACCATTAGATGAGGACAGAACTTGAGATTTTTATGTTCTCCTAAAACCTATTCCACCTCAATTAGCACTAAGAGTTCATTTGAACGCATTAATTATTCAAACTTATGCAATCATGAAATTTGTTTAAAGAAGTTTTAAGGGTTAAATTAAAAAAATGCTTAAGTACATGAAAGGCATTTTCAAGAAAAAACAACATTTTTTTTTATTTTTCATTAACCAATCTCAATAACCACATCAACCTTCCCAACTTTATTACACCATAAAACTCAATTTATTAAATCTTTTTTCTTTATGTACCACACTCTATTCCATCTGCTAACATCAACTATCACAGCAAATTAACAAATTAATACAACTCTACAAATTAATGAGACAAACGAAACTACAATGACTAAAATGTGCATGTAATAAAAGATTGAGGTTTGTTTAACGGTTGACCCCTCTTGGTGTCGTAGGTTACGCACCAATAGGGGTCTGGTAGATTAGAAATTCCAGTGCATCACAGCTTGCACTTTTGTGGCTGCTGTAAACTAGGGATGAGAACTAGCCAAGTGGAGCCTGAGCTCGGGAGTCTCGAGTTCGAGCTTGTGGAGTTTAGGCTTGGCTTGAGCTCGGCTAGAATTCTATTCAAGTCTAAAATCGGGCTCGAGCTCGGCTTGTAAAAAGCTTGAGCTCTGCTTGAAAGTTTGGAGGTTTGATATGGTTGCTAGGTAAGTTCGTTTCAGGTCGGACATGTTCAAATCAAGCTCGTGAGGCTCGAAAATTTCTTACCTATACAATATGATAGTATTATTAGTATTTCCATAAGACTCGAGCTCGGCTCGAAAGTTCGTGAGATTCGATATAATTACTTGGTAAACTTGTTTCAGCTCGGTTCGATCAGACTCGAACCAATCTCGTGACACTCATTAGAGCTCGTGAGTTTCATTGAGCCAAACCTCTTAGAGCTCTAACTCGGCTCTTATAATTTACTAGCTTAAAGATCGGCTCAAGCTTCTAAGCTCCGCTCCGCTCCGCGGTGCTACTTGTAAACTGTGTTTCATTCTTTTACTCTCGCTTCGCGCAAAAGAAAAAATATTCTCTGAAATTGTAGGATCGCATCTATAATCACTTTAAACAAATCTCCGTCTCTCTCTTAAATTCTAGCATCGCATCTCATCTCATCTCATCTCATCTCTGGAACCGACGTCGGTGTGGGATTAGGGTCAGGCGAAGGCCGTGCCAGTCAAGACGGAGGAAAGGGTGTCATCGGCGGTTGCTTGGAGACGATAGGTGGTGATAGAGAGGCTCATTGAAGAAGGCCTTCTCTACCTTTACTTTTTAGTACCGGTCTTTTCTTGAATACACCGACACCGCTGGTAGATCGGTGGTACGATAGTTTGTACATTGACTGTAGATCTTTACCCGTTCCGTGTCAATAGGAGCAGTGAAGAGTGACGAAAGTTGTGACGGGCTGTCCAATTGAAGTCAGAAGCTTCAGTTATCCGCCATGGATGAAGAGTACGATGTGATCGTTCTGGGAACTGGCCTTAAGGAGTGTATCCTCAGCGGTCTTCTTTCAGTTGATGGCCTAAAGGTCTACTCTTTTACTTGTTCTTCTGATTTCTTCTTGATCCAAAATTTCTACTTTTAGATCGTGCCTGCTCTGTGTCTGCTTGTTGATCCTCAACTCGCTAGTTGTTTCCTCGCTACAATTCACTTGTAAATCTCCTTGCTTTTTGTCCGATAGCTTCGATTTTTTGACTAGTCCAATGTGTGTTATCTTAAAAGTTTGCGTCTTTAGGTTTTGGGTCTGAGGCTTTTTCATCGTATCAGTTTTTGGGTTCTTATTGTTTCTCTTTTTCCTTCTCTTTGTTCTGTTTTCTAATTGGTGTGCACTTTGTAGTTCGGGATCTTTATCTCTATTTTGCTTTGAAATGCTTCATTGCACAGCAGCTGGTTTAGTTTCATCATTCAGTTTATATTTTTATGATCCAGGTCTTACACATGGATAGAAATGATTACTATGGAGGAGAATCTACTTCGCTGAATCTCATTCAGGTTCTGTTATGTAAATCCACTCTCTTGATTGTATTTTCACTCTTAGCTTCCTTCAGATTCAGATAAGTTTCTTAAACATATATATTAACAGCTCTGGAAGAGGTTTAAGGGAAGTGATTCACCTCCAGCTCATTTGGGCTCAAGCCGGGATTATAATGTTGACATGGTCCCAAAGGTGTTGATTCCTTTGCATTTCTTTTTTTCCTTTCCGAGTTGATTCAATCATATTCAGTTGTAGCAACATCGTTTTCTCTCCTGTCTAGTTTATGATGGCAAATGGGGGTCTTGTACGTGTACTCATTCATACCGATGTCACAAAATATCTGTATTTCAAAGCTGTTGACGGAAGTTTTGTCTTCAACAAAGGAAAGGTGGATCTCTTCTTCCCATGTTCGAATATTGTCTAGTTTAATATTTTTGCCTGGTGGTTATCGCATTCTCTTCTTGTTATAGGTTCACAAAGTGCCAGCAACCGACATGGAAGCCCTCAAGTCACCCCTTATGGGCCTATTTGAAAAGCGCCGGGCACGAAAATTCTTTATTTATGTTCAAGATTATAAGGAGAATGATCCCAGAACACATGAGGGACTTGATTTGACCAGGGTGACAACAAGAGAATTAATTGCGTATGCCTGATATTCCTATCGTGATCTTGCTCTTCCAGTAGTTTTGGTTTTTAGAGATGCTCGAGGAAAAATTAAAATGTCTCTTATACCCAATGCCTTCTCTTTTCCTTTCTCCGCTCCATTTTCATGTGCTACGTCCGATTTATAAAGTATAATATCTGAGAAAACCTTGGCTATGGCTTCATTCTGTTCATTTGAAATTCTATTTTGTTGCAGGAAATATGGCCTTGATGAGAATACAATAGATTTTATTGGTCATGCATTGGCTCTTCATAGGGATGATCGTTACCTTGATGAACCTGCACTTGATACAGTCAAGAGGATGAAGGTATAGATGCTGTCTTTTCCATCTTTAGTTTAGCACAATATTTTATTATGCCTGTTTCTGGAGGTAATTGCTTAAAAATGTCGCAGCTGTATGCTGAGTCTCTGGCCCGCTTTCAAGGGGGATCGCCTTATATCTATCCACTGTATGGACTGGGAGAACTACCACAGGTTTGCTCACTGATCGAAAAAGACCTAAAAATGCATTCACCGTAAATTTATTTATGCTCTATTTATGATTCTACCTTTTCTCTTTTGGAATACCTAAGGCTTTTGCAAGACTTAGTGCTGTTTATGGTGGGACGTACATGTTGAACAAACCTGAATGCAAGGTGCGTTTGTTTATTAGAGGATAATCATTTTGCTTATAAACTGTTGCTGCTCTGCGTGGGTGATTTTCTATGACTTTGGTGTATCCGTGGTTAATCTGACAGGTTGAGTTTGATGAAGAAGGCAAAGTAAGCGGAGTCACTTCAGAAGGTGAAACAGCTAAGTGTAAGAAAGTTGTCTGTGATCCATCCTACTTGCCAAATAAGGTAATTGTTAAAAACCAATGCTAGATTGGCTAAGGCCTGTTTTTCTTTTTTCTCTTTTTTTTTTCGCCACCACATTTTTGTTTATGGCAATTCTTGTTAAATAGAAAGTGGTCTGTTTGACTTGCCAAGTCTTTTCAGATAACCGTCTTGGATTTTTGTGTTTACCATAACAAAAAAGAGAAAGGATTAGTGTTTTAGAAGTTTCATGAGTTTTGAAAGATTAAGTTCGCAATAAAACTTTTCAGGAAGGAGAAGCAATTATCCTCAATGCAAATTTTCTTTGTAAGCCCACAAGCATTTGATTGAAAGAAGTGGAGGAGAGAAATTTAGGGTGTGTTTTTGTTTTAAGAAATAAAAAATCATTTTTTTAAAAATTCCCTCCAAATTTTTCTCGCTAAATTTCCCCATATATTTAAAAAACTTCAACTTTTCTCTAAGACTTTCATCAAAACAATACACCCTTGAATGTATGATGAGATTGCTTGTTTGGTCACTTATTTGAGCTTTGTTTGAACAGGTCAGAAAGATTGGCAGGGTTGCTAGGGCAATTGTAATCATGAGCCACCCAATTCCAAACACCAATGATTCTCATTCAGTCCAAATAATCCTTCCACAGAAACAGTTGGGTCGCAGATCAGACATGTAAGTTCTCAATTAAAGTACTTTGTAGCACCATATAAGCAGCTATTCCTTGGACTCTTATCTTCGAAATGAGTGTGGGTGCTATTCATCATGTTGTCCTTCACTTTCGTACTTTTGGTTCGCTGTAAGAACTGTTTTTTAGGTTCTCACCTCCTAAGACATCAGGTAATCTTCCTCACCATTTTAGGAGTAAAACATGTTAAGCTCTTTTCCTTTCCTTTATACCCCCCTTAATATTTTGTACGTATCTTATTTTTTAAAAACAAATCCTTGATATTAGTTATATCAAACTCAAGAAGCTAATTGTAAATATGATCATTTCTGTAGTTAAGTTTATAAACTGGTTTTGTCAGTAGAATGACAGGTAGGCAAAATTGCTAGATGGTAGATAAATCCGAGAAGACGGCTAGAGCTGTGCTGTTTTGCTTCTGATATTAAATATCAGGAGAGAATTGAAAAAGTAGAAAGAAAAAAGTGGAGGGAAAGTGTAAAATTTGAAATTATCAGATATTGAAGTTGTAAAAAGAAGACGATCATTATCTTTTCTTGGAATTTTGTGCCTTCCCGTTCGAATCACTTACATCTATGTGACTTTGTAGGTATGTCTTCTGCTGCTCATATACTCACAATGTGGCTCCAAAAGGAAAGTTCATCGCATTTGTGTCATCAGAGGCAGAGACTGATCAACCTCAGTTGGAACTGAGGCCTGGGCTTGACCTTCTGGGTCCAGTTGACGAGATATTCTATGATATCTATGAAAGATTCGAACCAGTCAACGAACCATCTTTAGACAATTGCTTCATATCAACTGTGAGTACAGCATTTTTGTTCGGTGTTGATCCTATTTTCCTGATTATCGAGCTAAGCAAGATTATTTCATGGTTCCTGTTGACAGAGCTATGATGCCACAACTCATTTCGAGACAACTGTCCAGGACGTACTCAGTATGTACACCATGATAACTGGAAAGGTAGTCTTATGTGTTTATGCTTTGATTCGGTTTTCTTTTAGGCCCTATTTGGTGCAATGCGAATCAAAATGATTAATAGGCAGTCCAATTTAAGCAAATACTATATGATATTTTCTTTTGTTTTTATTGTTTTTGAACCCAGAGTTGTAGGGAAAAACACAAGATTAATCATTTTGCTTCACAGGAACCAAATAAGGACTTAAATTAAACGAACCATCTATGAGCTATGGATCTTAATACTATTGTTTACTGAATTCGAACCTTATGAACAGGAACTTGATCTGAGTGTTGATCTGAGTGCAGCAAGTGCAGCAGAAGAGTGATCATGAAGTTCATTTAAAACAAGCCCGTTAGAATGTGGCGTTTTAGGTTCATTCAACAGTGCTGACTCTATGTTTAATCATTATGGTTTTATAAGTAAATTACTGGAACCTTGTAGATTGGATACTTTGAACGTTTGTCTTGGGGTATGCATCTGCTTGTTTCAGTTGGCATCATGAGGGATTTATGAGGATTACTGAAATGCTTTGTTTGGATATGTTAGTTTCAGATTCTATTATACTCCATGTCAGTAAAAGATTGTTTAATTGTTTTGATAGTTTCACTGTATTTAATATGTGATTTTTTCATGAATATTTAGATATTAAAAATTAAACATGTGTATTAAAATTCATAATCTAACTTTTCTAAATTTATCTTTTTGAATTTTTTTATTGTTTATCTTTGTTAAAATTTGATTCAAATATTGAAATTTAAAATAAGAACGTTAAATGAGATATTCCCTCCATTTTCAAATAATTCTACATTTTATTTTTGTTGTTTTACAATATTTCATCTATAATTTTTTTCATGAATGTTTAGACATTCAAAGTTAATAATTTATAAGTCACTTTAGCGTGTGCTTACGCTAAGTGATTAAGATATCCTCGGTTGATGTGGTGGAGAAGATGATGTTCTTGAGACTCCAAGCTTGCTGTTCAGAGTAATCTGTAAAAGATAGGAAGAATACTCAGAAGTAGCAAGAGGGGAGTGGGGGGGGCGTGTAGTAGCTTACCCGATTTAGGGTGGACATCACCCTATTTATAGAGTGATGCCAGGAGAAGAGCCTCCCCCAGTTGAAGCCCTTTAGACAGGATGTTGAGATAAGTCTGTGTCGATCGATTGGAGATAAGGCGGTTGTGATGATGAAGATCTCAAAGAAACCGCCTTAGGTGATTCACTTGTAAGAGAATGTCTGGCGTATAAATCTGGTGAAGATCTCCCAGGCTCGTGCTGCCCTCCTTATTGGCCGGTTGATGTCAGACGACCAAGTGGTCTATCTCCAAGTGGAGCAAGCGGCGGGCGAAGGCCCATAGGGGCGAAGGCCCAAATAGAATATAGCCAAATAAGGGGTGAGGGTTGCACGAACCTGGGTACCAGGGCCTTATCTGGGCGGGGCCAGTATAGGCAGGAGACTGGGAGTAAGACCCATGGAGGCGAAGGAGATCGCGAGAGCTCGCCCTAAGACCGCGAGGGTGGCCCGCGCAGGCTTTAGAAACGCAAGGGTGAGTATGAGACGTCGCTCATGCGAGTCTTGAGGCCCGCGAGGGCAGGACCCCGCGTAGGTGAGGCTGGAGACCACAAGGATGAGACCTCGCGAAGGCCATACTGGAGACCACAAGGATGAGACCTCGCGAAGGCCATACTGGAGACCACAAGGATGAGGCTTCCTCAAAGGCTTTGTACGATTATAATATGACGCGAGGGCGCGTTTGCTTGGGTAGTGTACCAAGATGCCTCCTCCTGAGAGCGGAGTATGGGCAGGGTCCTGTACTCCGTTTCTTCGAAAGTACTTTGCTGAGGACCGACGTAGCAGCCATAAGTAAAAATCTTGTGATTCTTGTGAGTTTTTGAGGAGGGAGGCATTTGCTTGGGTAGTGTACCAAGATGCCTCCTCCTGAAGGCAGAGTATGGGCAGGGTCCCGTACTCTGTTCAAATTCCAAGTCTCTGGAGTTGGCGAAGGCGCTTGGGCCGCTTATGGGACCGCTTGATTGTGAAGGCAGCGAAGAGTCCCTTCAGCATTTAATGCAGGAGAGATAAAGGAAGATGAGAGGTTTATCGATCACATGGGACGCAACACGTGGCGCCGTAGGGTCGATTACGCTTTGTAAAAGCGTTTCTTCTTTTGTACGGTAGGGGAGAGGTTTAATAACCGCTGGATGCCGGCACGTGGTGCCTCAGAGCCGCTTCACGCTTAAAAGCGCTTTTTCATTTTGGCGGGCTTATAAAAGCGCACTGAGAAGATTGAAACCTTTCTTCTCCACTCTTGCATTTGTTCGCTCCGCTTCGAGTAACCCTTTCGTATTCTTGCGTTTCTTGGCGATTTCATCGGCAGCTTGAGAGGTGATTTGCGGTGGTTCCTCCTTTTCGCTTTGAGATTCCTCCGGTCAATCTGCTCATTTGCCAACCGCTCCGTCCGTTCTTGCTTACTGCTTAAACCACTCAGGTAAGTTTCCGTTCCCTGCATACTGAGCGCCTCCAGTTCTCTGAGCGCACTGAGCGTTTGACGAAATGCCTTTGCTGGGCTGTTTTGATTTATATGCCTATTTGTTCTTCTTTTTGCAGAGATGGATTCCAAGGAAGCTGTTCGCCCAGTGGTCGCTCCTCTCGAGAAAACCACGGTGAAGTTTGAGAGAATTCACCAGATATGGTGGAGGCCTTCGCCTGTGGAGAAAACGCCGGTATATGCGTCCCGTGCGGGTGTTTGTCGGGCGATGGGTTGGCCTGCTACCGAGGAGAACAAGGAGAACCGGGTGCCGTGCTCAGACACGGCGCAGCTTTCGGCGGGATTACGGTATCCCTTTCCGCAACTGGTGCAAGACCTTTGTGCTGATTGGGGAATGCCCCCAACTCAGTTGGCGCCCAATACTTTCCTGAGTATTGCGGGCTTTATTGTCGCCTGCCACATGGCCGGCGTGAAGCCATTCGCCGACGTGTTCAACCGCTTTCTATCGGTTGAGCCGAGGAGTGGGGCGCGTTCTTCACGCTACTCCCATAAACGCTGGAGGTAACCATTCTATTTCTTTCACCGCTTCGCCCGATCCTACCACAACCGGCACGGATCCTTTTTCTTCTTGCCGCCAAGGCACATGGGACTTTCCCGTGGCGAGGACGCGACAATCCGTGCAAAGCATTGCGCGGAGGCCTGTGGCCGACTCACGGGGAGTGCGGTGGCAGGCATACGCTCAACTACCGGGGTGGTTAGACGATGTCCTTTCGAGGAGCGCGTGCGAGGCGTTCTTCCCCTTCTCGCCTGCCCAATCGACGAGACCACCCTAAGGTGGGCTGGGATTAGCACAGTTTCGTGGCCGGACCCCGTGGTGCCCCCGCCATATGAGGGATGGGCTCCCGCCCACCGTGGGACAATGATAGATTCTTTCTTCGCTGCTCTAGCGGCGCCCAAAGGTACGCTGCGCATACATACTAATATACCGTAAATTTGTAAGAGGTCCGGTAGAACCCGGTCCAAGTCCTCTTTGTCTGCAGATGCCGCTGCAGAACCGGCGAAGCCTGTGGTAAGAAAGCATCCATGCGTATCGCCCAACGAGTGCACCTGGCCTGTGCACTTGGGAAGATGCCTCGCCATGGCGGTCAAGGTGTTGGGACCCATTGTCCCCAAACTGTCCAAAAAGAGGGCTGGTATCAAGCCTTCGATGGCTTCTCACCGGAGAAGAAAAAGAGGAAAGTGGCTGCCACGCAGCTCAAGAAGAGAGAGCCCGCCGGTGCCGAGGGGGCCCCGGCCAAGGGCCGGGCCGGGAGGCTGAGAATCCCGCTGAGCAGAGGGGCCTACTCCAGCTTATTTTAATCAAGAGGCCAGGGAGCTCGCTGGGAAGAGGGTCCCACTCAGTCATTTCACCAAGAGGCTGTGGAGCCCGCCGGGGAAGAAGTTCCCAGCTGGGAGCCCTGGCTGAAGAAGCCAAGAGTGGAGTTTGAAGTGCCTCTCACTGTTGAAGAGGCCGTGCCTCTGCAGAGGGCCCAAGGAGCGCGAGCAGATAGCGCTATTCCCATGAGGCCGTGCCCATCTCGGTGGTGCAGCCTATTTCTTCCGAGGAGGCCGCCGAGGCCTTTGTATCTGGGCTCTTCGCGAGCCCTTCACCAATTCAAGGTGAAGACTTGCCCGGTCATGTGGTCGCGGCAGAGATCATCACCAGAGGAAGAGTGCCTCCTCCCAAGGGTAAGATGTCAGCGGCTAACATCCTGATCTCTATGAGAAGGAGGGGCAACCAGGCTGCAAAGGCCATTGGGAGTCCTGGCCAACGGGAGGTACCAGTCATTCCCACGGAGGAGGCGGAGACCACTAATGCAGGGGAGGAGATCCCTGCAGCCATCCCTTCTGGGGAGGGGATCCCTGAAGAGGCCCCTTCAGGGGAGGAGGCCCCTGCAACAAAGGGGAAGAGGATCCTGGTGGTTGAGGAGACTTCTTCCTCTTCTAATAGTGATGCCCCTGAGGAAGGGGGTCTGGTAACACGGTCCTCTGCGAGGACAAGTGTTTGGGAGATTGCCCAACCTTCCAGCAGCCAGCTGGAAGTCAGTGGATGGGGGCGTCCTTCTGCTGGTAAGTCTTTTTGACTTTGACAGAATTTTCTTCTTTTTTGAGTTCATACTGCTTCCTAGTTGCTTGATGCCTTTTCTTTGTAGGCGAGGGCCCTTCAGGCCAAGGGGCCGGTCCCTGTGAGGCTCTTGTGGACCAAGGGGTCCTTACAGAGATCCCTGCCGATTTGGGGACCAGGAGCGAGGTCCTTGAGAAAACCGGAGTCTGGTCTCACTATTTGGAGCGGAGGCGCGTTGCTGCCAAGTCGGTCCCCAAGTGGTCTGAGGAGCCAGACCTCCTGAGAGTCCAGAGGCACCTGCACTGCACTCGGGGTGTACAGGAGCAAGGGAGGCTCCCGAAAGATGCATGGGATCCGGTCTTCCTCCCGAGGAATAGCAGTTCACCGCTGCGGGAGGGGAGCAAACCCTCCAATCCCGCCTGGAGGGCTGCGCACCCCCTATGACAGGGAGGTGACCGAGCGGAGCCTGGACTCCCCTGCTGAATTCATGAGGGAGGCAGCTCAACAAAGTCTGCAGGTAAGACAGCTTCTGGTCTTTATGTATAAGTTTAGTCTAGCCTTTTTCTGCTTCTGCTTTAATAGCATTGGGATGCAGGCGGCTGTCAAAGGTCATGCTGCTGCTGAGCAATGGCATGACTTCCTGAAGTATGCCAATAAGCGGGACGACGCCCAGATATCAGAGATTGCCTCTCTCAGGAGGGAGCTGGAGTCCTCAAAGAAGAGGGAGGAGGAGCTCAAGGAGGAGCATGCCAAGCGTGTGGCCCAACTAGAGAGTTGGTGCGATTATGGCAACCAAGAGCGGGCACACAAAGATGCGGTACCGGTGGGAGCAGGCCTGCTTACTTGATGTTGCGAAGCAACGCTTCCTTCAGCAGTAGCGATGCCGAGGCCAAGCAGCTTGAAAATGCTGTCTTGAAGGAGTCCCTTCTTTCTTTGGAGGCAGAAACCAAAGCTGCCCTTGCAGTGGCGAAGGCCCAGGTTGAGCAGGCAGAGGCCGCAGCTGAGGAGGCGAGGCGCCAAGCTATTGCCCAGGCTCAACTAGCAGAGAAGAAGGTGGAGGAGGGCAGGCTTGCTGTTGAGGTTGCCCTGAAGGCACGCCTGGAGGCCGCCACTGACCTGGAGAAGGCAATGGCCTCAGTGTGGGAGATGGAGAAGGCTCGGGCCTTCCCTCCTTTGAAGGTGAGGATCCTGAGTCCTCTTCCTCCATCAAGGTGCCCATCCCTGAGCGGATGCCTCGATTGGTGGAGAAGCTTGGCGAGATCCAAGCCCTGGGCGAAGCGGGGGCGCAGGCCTACGAGGAGGGCTGGCTGCGATGCCGCTTTCAAGTAGAGAAGGCGTTTCCATCTCTAAGTCTTGGGATCCTGGATGCTGCCAACACCAATGAGCCAACGGTAGAGGCGCTGCTTCAGTGGGGGAGCAGGGAAGGAAGATGGGCGATGCCTGGTATGCCCTCTTAGACTAGGGTGGAGGTTCCAACATGTGGATGCCCCCCCTATTTTTGTATAAAGGCCTGCATTCACACACTTTTTGGGAACAATAGATGAAGTAAAATTTCCTTTTACCTTCACTGTTTTGTAGATTCGCTTTATCTCGCTATAGCCTTGTAGGGTACGTTAGCTAAGTTTAATAACCATAGGCTACGTCCTGTCTCATGGAGAGATGTCCTTCTGGGGTCCGCGAAGGCGAAGCCACAGGGACTACTTATCAAGGAGCTGGAGACTCAGTTTTAAGTTTATAGTGTCGAGGCACTCAAGATCCGCAACGGCGGAGCCACATGGGTCATTCCAAATGACTTGTGGGTTTACTTGCTGAGCCAAGCTGTGATGGAGACCACTTTTTTGAGATAAGTTCAGGGCCCCTTTCTTGGACAACTGTTTAGGGAGTAAGCCCTTGGGTAGTGGACGGTGTACCAAGTAGAAGACCCCTGTAGTTTACTCATCAGTTATACGATAAGCCCCCTGCGTGACCTCAAGTGGAGACAAGTAGGAGACAAGTAGGAGACAAGTGGAGAAGTCCGAGCGGAAGGTCTGCTGTGGCGTGCGAGGACGACTTACACATAGACCTTCCTGAAGGAGCCAAAAGGGGGTTACCCTTCCGCAGCGCAAGGGGATTACCCTTGGGGCGGGCGAGTTGAAGGTCGGTTGGGAATGAGACCCGCAACCACCTGTGGAGAAGTCCGAGCGGAAGGTCTGCTGTGGCGTGCGAGGACGACTTACACATAGACCTTCCTGAAGGAGCCAAAAGGGGGTTACCCTTCCGCAGCGCAAGGGGATTACCCTTGGGGCGGGGCGAGTTGAAGGTCAGTTGGGGAATGAGACCCGCAACCACCTGTGTGGAGAAGTCCGAGCGGAAGGTCTGCTGTGGCGTGCGAGGACGACTTACACATAGACCTTCCTGAAGGAGCCAAAAGGGGGTTACCCTTCCGCAGCGCAAGGGGATTACCCTTGGGGCGGGGCGAGTTGAAGGTCGGTTGGGGAATGAGACGCGCAACCACCTGTGTGGAGAAGTCCGAGCGGAAGGTCTGCTGTGGCGTGCGAGGACGACTTACACATAGACCTTCCTGAAGGAGCCAAAAGGGGGTTACCCTTCCGCAGCGCAAGGGGATTACCCTTGGGGCGGGCGAGTTGAAGGTCGGTTGGGGAATGAGACCCGCAACCACCTGTGTGGAGAAGTCCGAGCGGAAGGTCTGCTGTGGCGTGCGAGGACGACTTACACATAGACCTTCCTGAAGGAGCCAAAAGGGGGTTACCCTTCCGCAGCGCAAGGTGATTACCCTTGGGGAGGGGCGAGTTGAAGGTCGGTTGGGGAATGAGACCCGCAACCACCTGTGTGGAGAAGTCCGAGCGGAAGGTCTGCTGTGGCGTGCGAGGACGACTTACACATAGACCTTCCTGAAGGAGCCAAAAGGGGGTTACCCTTCCGCAGCGCAAGGGGATTACCCTTGGGGCGGGGCGAGTTGAAGGTCGGTTGGGGAATGAGACCCGCAACCACCTGTGTGGAGAAGTCCGAGCGGAAGGTCTGCTGTGGCGTGCGATGACGACTTACACATAGACCTTCCTGAAGGAGCCAAAAGGGGGTTACCCTTCCGCAGCGCAAGGGGATTACCCTTGGGGCGGGGCGAGTTGAAGGTCGGTTGGGGAATGAGACCCGCAACCACCTGTGTGGAGAAGTGAGACCTGACAAGGTCTGATGCCATAACTCAGGCAGGTAGCCAGTCTGACCGGCCGGGTACAGAGGGCGATGAAGAGGGCATTTGAAATGCCATGTAAGAAATACATATGTATTTTATTGAATTTGTAAGACTAAGGACTTACACGTAATATGGGCGCAAGTCATCCGCATGAAAGTCATGGGGAGCAGACGACCATCATGGTCTTGTAGTTCATAGACTCACGGGCGGACTTGTTTATGAACAATATAAGGCCCGTCCCAGTTGGGTCGCAGGACACCCTGCTTGGGGTCGCGAGCGGTGAGGGTTGATTTAAGCAAGGCAAGGCCTCCTTGTTGCAGTGCCTTGGGTTTTACCCGGGAATTATGGTGAAGACTGAGCCTCTGTTTGAGGGCAGTCATGCGAAGGCGAGCACCTTCGCGTAATTCTTCGATTAAGTCGAGTTTGGCGCGGAGCCCTTGAGCATTGGCTTCGTCAGTGAAGTTGATCATACGGATTGTAGGGAGGTCTACCTCAATAGGCAGGAGCGCATCTGCGCCGTATACTAGAGAGAAAGGCGTCTCTCCTGTGGGGGTTCGTGTTGTGGTGCGATAGTCCCATAAGACACTTGGGAGTTCATCTACCCAGCGGCCCTTGGCCCCTTCCAGCGCTTCTTGAGGCCTTCCTTGAGGGTTCGGTTGGTGACCTCAACCTGCCCATTAGATCGGGGTGCGCCACCGGGCAAAAAGCATGCGGACATTATTGTCCCGTGCCCATTGTTGGACACCGTGATCGCGAACTGAGTGCCATTGTCTGTAATAATAGCACGAGGGCTGATGTACAGGCAGACAAGATTCTTCCAAAGAAACTTGATAATCTTGGTGGATGTGATGGAGACCAGGGTTCTACCTCGACCCATTTAGAAAAATAATCAATCGCTACAACACGTGCGTTGCACCGACTGAGCGCTCGGCATTGGACCAATGAGGTCGAGGCCCCACAGGCGAAAGGCACCGGATTTGTCGGCCGGAGATTCCGTGGATGGTAGCCGCCGGACGCGAGAATTGATTTGGCACTGGTGTCACGTTTTGACAAGTGCAGCGGCGTCCTTTTTCAAGGTAGGCCAGTAATACCCTTGACGAAGGGCTTTGTGGGCGAGTGCCTCCGCAGCGATGTGAGCGCCACAATTGCCTTGGTGGAGAGTGTCCAAGACAGAGCGTCCCTCAAGGGTGCTAAGGCACCGTTGTAGAGGCGCCGCAAACCCGCGATGCCATAATTGGTCATCAATGAGGACGAAGCGGAGGGCTTGCTTGCGAACCTGGGGATCTGTGGTGCTGGCTTTTAGCGCAGCAATGATAGGGTTTCTCCAGTCAGGATCGGATCATGCGTTGCTAGAGAGGCAATATCAATACCTTCCGTGATGGAAGGACTGGTCAGAGTGGCTGGGGTGGAGGGAGTCTTTCCTTTTGATAGCATGTCTGCTGTAGTGTTCTCATAACGAGGAACATGTATAAAGATGACTTCTTCAAAGTCGGTTCGTAGGGTGTTTACCAACTTAAGGTATTTGATCAGGGTGGCGTCCTTGCACTCGGCGCACCCTTGAACTCCGGTGAATCACCACCGCGAGTCGCCGTGGACATGGAGGCGGCGAATGCCTGCCCTTGCGGCGAGTTTCAGCCCGGCGACGAGGGCCTCATATTCTGCAACATTGTTAGTTACTTGAAATTGAAAAGAGACACGAAGGAATACTTCCATACCTAGGGGGCCTCATATTCTGCGGGGGATTCAAGTTTGGATGAGCCATCCACAAATAAGTCCCATTCGGGAGGAGTGGGTCGAGGTGCGGGCCCCGCTCAGGGGCCGAGAGTATATCAGCATTTGAGAATTCCGCAATAAAGTCGGCGAGGGCCTGGCCCTTAATTGCCTTTCTGGGCTCATAATTGATGTTAAAGCCGCCAAGTTCGATACACCACTTGGCGAGGCGCCCTGAATGTTCGGGGCGCCTTAAGATGTCCTGAATTGGCAAGTCCGTTCGGACTATAATAGTATGCCCTTGGAAATAGGGCTTGAGCTTCCTTGCTGCATATACAAGGGACAATATAGCCTTTTGGAGGGGAGGATACCTTGCTTCCGTATCTTGGAGAGTGTGGCTGGTGTAATAGACCGGCCATTGCTTGGCGGCCTCTTCCTTAATAAGGACAGAAGCTACACTTCTTTCTGAGGTGGCGAGGTAAAGGACCAGGTCATCGCCGGCCTAGGGCACTTGAGTGCCGGTAGTTCTTGTAGGTGTCATTTGATGGAGGCATATGCCTCCTGACACTCCTCCGTCCATTTGCAAGCTTTTTTCTTGCGAATCTGATCGAAGAAAGGTTTGCAGCGATCACTTAGTTTAGAGACGAATCGTCCCAAGGCCACTAGCTTTCCTGCCAGCTGTTGGACTTCCTTGAGCCCCCTGGGGGTGCGCAAGGTAGTGATCGCCTCAATCTTTTTGGGATTTGCATGGATTCCTCCTTTGGAGATTTGGTATCCCAGGAACTTCCCTTCGCCCACGCCGAAGATACATTTCTTTGGATTTAATCGCATATTGTATTTGCGGAAGTTGTCGAATGTTTCCTACAAGTCTGTGAGATGGGTTGAGACGGCCTTGCTTTTGACCACAATGTCATCCACATAGGCTTCAAGATTTCGGCCAATCTGGCCTGCGAAGACTTGATTTACAAGCCTTTGGAAGGTAGCCCCCGCATTCTTTAAGCCGAAGGGCATTCTGATATAATGATATACGGCCTCGCCAGTAGTAAAGGCGGTTTTTACCGCGTCCTCTCGGGTCCATAAAGACTTGGTGGTACCCGCTATAAGCATCGAGAAAAGAAAACCGAGTGATGAACGGTTGAGTCAACCAGTTGGTCAATGGATGGTAAAGGATAGGGGTCCCTTGGGCAGGCCCTATTAACCCCCTTGTAGTCCACACAAAGTCGCCACTGACCGCCCTCTTTATCGGCGAGGACAATATTCGCAACCCATTCAGAGTAGTGAACTTCCTGGATTATATTTGCCTTAAGCAATTTCTGCACTTCATGCATAAAGTCCCTACGGTCAAGGGCCATGCCCCTTGTTTTCTGTCTAACCGGGCTAAAGCCGGGGAGTACACTTAACTTGTGAGAAATAACAGCAGGATCAACTCCTGGTAGGTCCTCAGGGCTCCATGCGAAGACATCACTGTTGGTATGGAGGAGATGGATGAGCGCTTGCTGGTCTTTTTCCTCGAGGTCCTTTCCCACCCGAAACTTCTTCCCGGGAGAGATCTCAACTTCTTCAAAGGCTCCAGACAAGTCAGGAGCGGTTTCCCACAGTGACCAGCTTCCTCTGCGGGTGCCTTCCTCTTAGGCTCGGATGGCCGGGAAGCTGCGGGGCCCGGCGAGGGCAGAGACATAATTGCCTCGGGCCACATTCTCGCTGACAAATATATAGGCATCCCCACCGCAGTGTGAAAAACTAGAGTCGTGGTTCGCAAATCACAGCGGAAATGGAACTGAGTTTGAGTATGTCGCCCGATGATGGCGTTATTTGGCGTAGGTAGATCCAGGACAATAAAGTCCACATAGCTCGAATGACATACCTGCTTTTTCTCCTTGGTGGTTCCCATCATCATATAGGGCAGGGTGATCGACCCCAAGGTTGGGATTTCATCCCGTCCTATTCCAAAGGTGGCCCCCTTTGCGGGCTGAATTTGTGACAAAGGCACCTTTGCCTCAACCAGAGTGTGCTTGTAGATCACGTTGGCATTCGCCCCCGTATCCATGTAGATTCTGTCGACGTCCCATCCCGCAATACGGGCAGTGATAACCAAGGGGTCAGCGTGCGGTATTGCCACAGAGGTGCCATCGCTGCGATGCAAAAACTGAGTAGAGGAGTGGTCTATCTGGTAGATCTGCCTCATATGACGGCGTCTTGCCGAAGCGCCTTCACACTGTGTGATTACGCCGATATGTCCCCTTGCCGGGGGGACCTGGACCAGATTCTCCTGACCTGGGTTTTGTTGGGAGCGCCCCCCGGCGGTCCTCTGGCCGGCGCCCTTCACGGTCACCTTCTCTTCTACGGCCCTCCTCAGTTTGGAGCAAGTACTCCCTGAGCTTGCCTTGAGCCAGCATTTCTCCAATCATGCGCTTGAGCTCAAAACAGTCCTCAGTGTCGTGACCCTTGTCACGGTGGTAGCGGCAAAACTTGTTGCTTTGCCTTGTTATTTCTTGGGAGAGGGGACGAGGCCAAGTGGGGACCGCCCTTTTTTGTTCCAAGGCATGAAGGATGTTGGTACGAGATTCCCTTAACGGGGGAAGAGAAATGTATGCCCTCTCCCTACTGGGCGGCGTGGGGTACTGCCTTTGAGACCTAGGGTCCGGTCGCGAGGGCTGTCCCTTGGCGTCCGCCGTGGCGGCTCTGGCGAGTGGTCGAGTGACCTCTTCCGTATTCATAAATCGCGACGCTGTACTTAAGAATTGTTCCATATTGGTGGGCGGGTTAGTGTGGACATCCACAAAGAAAAGGGACTCCCAAATGAGGCCTTGGATAGCTGCAAGCAAGCGAGCTTCTTCTCCCAGATTAGGGACCCGGATAGACTCGGCCCGGAAGCGTTGAATATATTCTCCGAGGGGCTCATCCTTTTTCTGCCGTATCTTAAGAAGGTGCCCTGCCGTTTTAGGAGGTGGTTTGGATACCACAAAATGGTTGGAGAAGTTGCGGGATAGCTCCTCGAAGGAACCAAACCGTTTGTCCCGGAGAGTGGTGTACCGGTGGGCGGCGGCCCCAGTAAGTGTGGAGCTGAAAGCTCTACAGAGCGTGTTGTCGTCCGCTCTTGCTATTGCCATTGCGGAGACGTAACGCTGGAGATGAATATCAGGGTCTGACAGGCCATCATAAGCATCCAGCTTAGGCCGACGAAATCGGTCCTAAGAGGGGTTTCTAAAACCCTCTCGAGTAAAAGGTTGGGTCCAGAGGTGGTCCAGACCCTCCCGGAGATATTATGGACACTGGCCCTTTCATCTCTTTTTTCCACTTCCTCTAATCGTCTAGTAAGCGCGATAAGTAATGACGAAGAAGGATCAGGGTTACTTACTTGCTGAGGAGGAGTAGCTGGGCGTTCAGGCTGATTAGTCTGCAGCGTTCCAACGCTATCCAGAACGCCCCGAAGAGTGGTGGCGAGAGTTTCACGTAAGTTGAAAGCAACCGCCTCAGTGATCGTTTGCAGGACGGCCGGATCCAGGCCCGTTGGAGGGGTGTTTGGAGGTGGGGTGTTATGCTCCTGAGGCATGTTATGGTTAACGTGGGAGGAGCTTTCCTCCGTTGAGTGAATAGAGAGTTCTCCCCGTTGTGGGGGAACGTGGTTCGGGGATGGCTCTGATGGTGGATCATTGTTCGTATTTGTCCCGGGAGGATTCCTCCTCCCTTGACGACTGTTCCTGTTGGCACTCCGGGTGGTTGGCATGACTTATTGCTTGTGGTTTGTAATATGGGTTTATAGTAAGAACTTTGTTCCCACAGACGGCGCCAAACTGATAGTCTCGTTCCTAAAGAAGGCCCGGACTCTCAGTTGATGTGGTGAAGAAGATGATGTTCTTGAGACTCCAAGCTTGCTGTTCAGTAATCTGTAAAAGATAGGAAGAATACTCAAGTAGCAAGAGGGGAGTGGGGGCGTGTAGTAGCTGACCCGATTTAGGGTGGACATCACCCTATTTATAGAGTGATGCCAGGAGAAGAGCCTCCCCCAGTTGAAGCCCTTTAGACAGTTGTTGAGATAAGTCTCGTGTCGATCGATTGGAGATAAGGCGGTTGTGATGATGAAGATCTCAAAGAAACCGCCTTAGGTGATTCACTTGTCAGAGAATGTCTGGCGTATAAATCTGGTGAAGATCTCCCAGGCTCGTGCTGCCCTCCTTATTGGCCGGTTGATGTCAGACGACCAAGTGGTCTATCTCCAAGTGGAGCAAGCGGCGGGCGAAGGCCCATAGGGGCGAAGGCCCAAATAGAATATAGCCAAATAAGGGGTGAGGGTTGCACGAACCTGGGTACCAGGGCCTTATCTGGGCGGGGCCAGTATAGGCAGGAGACTGGGAGTAAGACCCATGGAGGCGAAGTAGATCGCGAGAGCTCGCCCTAAGACCGCGAGGGTGGCCCGCGCAGGCTTTAGAAACGCAAGGGTGAGTATGAGACGTCGCTCATGCGAGTCTTGATGGGACGGGACGTTCGGTTCCGGGCGACTCCCGGGACTCGGGACGGGAATCCCGGGGCTCGGGATAGAAATTTTCTGACGGCTTTGGGGTAAGATGTGTTATAAATTAAGATGGAATTTATGAGTATTTTTGTAGAATTTTGGAGTGACGGAATTTCGGTTCAGGTTGTCACGCTCGCACGTCGGGTTTTGGTTCGGGTTCAGCGAGCTCGGTAGGACACTCCGGAAAGGCAAATGAATTTCTGAAAAATGTTCTGTGCATGTTATAATATTCTGAAGATTGTGTCCGAGTTTCATTAATTTTGGAATTCGGTAATTATTTTTGGGCAAAAAGAATTGGAACTTTCGGAAAAATTGGGAGTTAATTGAATTATGGGTGCAAAATAAATAAAATTGGGTATGGGCAGCAGCAGCTCTTTTGGTCGGCAGTATGTGTGTGTGTGGGAGATGAGGGACACTTGTCCCTTTGTGATTTAATTTGAAAAAGGAAGAGATATAAAAGGCAAAAAAAAAAATTACATAGTAATTGAAGTAATTCATTTCATTTCTTCTTCTTTCTTCCTTCTCCTCTCTCTGCCGAAACTTTGAGCAGCCATGGGAGCTGTTCATCAAGCTTCTCCTTCTTCAATTCTTGGCTGAAACTTCATGGGTTTAAGCTCCAAAAGATTGGTAAGCTTCCTTTCTTCCTCTCTTTCAAGTTTGGAAACAAGAAAAGGTTGGAAAAGAGAGTAATTTGAGAATTAATGATTGTTCTTCACTATAAGCTAGAGTGATCCTCTTGCTTCCAAATTTTAGTATGTTATTCTTGGGCTTGAGAGGAGTAAGAATCTATGGTTGGATTTTGGAAAAACTCCTTAGTTTGAAGAAACCCTAAATGCCGAATTATTGATGTGTAAATTCGAGCTCTGCTTCTGGTGCAGCACGAAATATGTGCGCAGCGCACAGGCTTGCGCACAGGTTGTGCACAGCCTTGTGCGCAGCGCACAGCCTTGCGCACAAAGTTGTGCGCAGCCTTGTGCGCAGCGCACAACTCTTGCACATTGTGCGCAGCCTTGTGCAAGAAATATGCACTTGCTTGTGCACAGCAGGCTTGTGCACAGCGCACAAAGCTTGCACAGGTTGTGCTCATGCCAAATCTCACACAAGAATAAATTAGATTTGAAGAGTTGTATGTTTCGATGAAGGGTAAGTGCGGGTTTGTGCGAGAATTTCTTTCTGGGATTATTTGGATGTGTTCTGACTCAACTATGGTTATCCAGCTTGATTCTGTATTGGTGGAGTTGCGTGGAACCTTAGGATCCTAGTTGTGCATTTCGGGTCTGAAGTCGGGGTTTTCCGAGTGTTGGGCTGCGGGGCAGCGTATCCGAGGTAAGGGCTTAATTCGGTAAAATGTACGTTTGTTCTGTTTCACGGCCCGGATGACCTTAGAGGCCCGGGTTCCTATTCATTACGTGTATGGTTATCGTGTAATGTTACTTCGTTTATGTTTATGTATTTTTGTTATTACTATATGTTCTTACGTGTCCGCACCGAAGTGCCGACATTCTGCGTATCCGCACTGTGAGTGCCGATATTGCATTACGTGTCCGCACCGAAGGGGTGCCGACATTCTGCGTATCCGCACCAGTGCCGAGTGCCGACATTGCCTGTGTCCGCACCGAAGGGGTGCCGACATTCTGCGTATCCGCATCAGAGTGCCGATACATACGTTACGTGACCCTACGACAGTTTGGGGCTCGCGACCCCCAGCCGGTACCGTGCTTCTGTTCGGGTCTGATCTGTATATTCTGACCTCTGTTGAGGGCTGTCGTTACATGGTCGCTCGCGTTGGACCGCATATGTTGGTTTCTGATTTTAGTTATACTTTATGTTTATATGTACTTGCATATGTTGTGATATTCTGCTTTTGCAGTTCAGATTGTTGCCACTGGGCAAACCGCACTTTTACCTTAAGCCCTTACCGAGTCCTTTCGAGGACTCACCCTTTTATTTGTTTACCATCTTTCAGTAGATCGACAAGCAACCAGCGGCATAGAGATCCGCGGTGCTTCCTGACATCTTGGATTCTGTAGCAGCAGCAGTACCACGTGCGGGGATTCTTGAGCGCGAGGCTTCTGATTCCGCACTTAGGTATATATTTACATATAGGATTTTGTTTAATGGCTCTGTAGTCAGAATCGCATGCATATAGATCAGATCATGGTTTGTATATGTGTCTATATCTGGAATAACTTCGCTTTATCTGTCTTACGTGTCGCATGGCGCCCCTGACTTGCTTACCTCGGAATTGCTATATTATGGATTTGGTACTTGTGTTGTGGCGATGTTTGAAATGGGATATACCATGAACTGCTTGTGTGGTGGAAGTTGGATTATTCGTATACTTGCCTTGCATGAGTATTTAGGTTGCTAGTTGATACCTGACGGTTTTGTTTGGGGCTCGATGCTCCGTTGCCACGCTTTCCGCCGTAATTCCTGTTTCCGACGTCGCGGCCGGCTCCGCCTCCGCAACCGGGCGGGGTGGCTGTGACAAGTTGGTATCAGAGCAGGTCGGGTCGGAATGACCCAAAAGGTAAAGTATGTTGGTTTTGGGTATGGAATGTGGAAGGCAAGTATACAAGTCCGAGGGTGGACTTTTGGAGTAAGTTAAGTCTGTTCATGGGTAAGTAAGCGTGGAAGTGACTTGAGGTACAAGCCACCGTTCTACGTTTCATTCGGGCGGTTCTCACGGAGACTGGCCACCTCCTTATTTGAACCGTTTCGGAATGGATGTGGAGCGTGGGCGGTTCTTTGGAGCACTTTGGAAAATTTGAGGTACTCTTATGAATCTTGGGTGATTTGTGTGGTGTTTCTGTGTTATGAGCATGGTTTGGTTTTGTGGTTTAAAGTTGAATATTTGGTTGTGAGATTCTGAAAAAGAATCTCTGCATCATGCATTGCATTACACTACAGAGCCTTAGAAAACTACTGCTAGCTTCTGTAGAGATTAGGAGTGACCGAGTTGTCTGGATTCTGTTTTGTGCGGAATGTCTCAGTTGGATTCACACGCGTGGCGGTGTGTTTTGTGACCGGAGGGAGGGGATTGTAATCCCGTGCCTCCGAGAGATAGGGTTTGAACTGTTGGTTATGGGTTGAGTTGGTATATGGTTTGGGAATTTGGTTTGGGATAAGTTGTTTTTCTGGTTGGACTTGGTTTGAGGAATTGTGTACTACACGCGAATAGCGTGATTTGGTACCGGAGGGGCGGGACTGAGATCCCACACCTCCGTGGAATAGGATACGGGTTCAGCGTAACCCAGGGTCTGAACAACCACACTCACCACCCCCGAGGCTTAGCTGTCGTAGGGACCCCTCTCTGATTTGGTATTACCGCCAGCCTAGCTGGTTCAGAGGCGGCAGTAGGCAGGGGAAGATCTGTTGATGCCACGGTAAGGGCATTTTGATTTGGTGGTGATAGCGAGACTTAAGCCACTGCTCGCCATAGTTTGGGATCGGTAAGTGAGTGACTCTGACAAGGGTGGTCACTACGACACCTAGACTTCCCGTCGGTCCTATCAACGACGGGGAAGATCTGAGACACCAGTCTGACGAGGTTGGACTTTTGGAGAGGTTTTAGAGGTTGGATCCCCCCCGAGGTTCAGCGGCCGAGGAGGGCCGGAGGTATTAGAGACTTGGGTTGCAGGAATTGACAAACTCACGGAGGGAGGCTATTCGGCCGGTTGGCCACCGGGCCAACGGCTACTCGGTCGATTGCTTCAGTTGAACCGGAGTTCGGATTGACCTGATATCGATTTTGGGTGTCCCGGCGGTGTCTAGGACATTTCCGCGGAAAATATTTTTCGGGCGGGGTTGCCGTCGGACGATTTTCGGGATTACAGGCGGAGAAACGGCTCGGGAGTGACCGGGACTCAGATTTGCGGTTTTGAGGAAGATCTGGAGTCGGGGTTATAATTTACATTTTTCCGTGAAGAAAAATGTTCGGTCGGAAATTACGGTTTGGGCGGTTTTCGAACTCGGGCGAGCCAAGTTTGTGACACTTGGCGAAATGTGTTTTGTGTAGAGTATTGGACTTGGTCTCTTGTTATTTCTAGTGATTATGATTCACTATGATGTCAAAGGATGTCATGTGCAAAGCACATGACTTATTATTACAAGACTTAAGTTTTGTCAGTCCTCAGAGTCCATAGTCTCGGACGCAACCCAACGCGCCGCGAGGGCGTGGGTTTCAGCTGGGTGGCCCGAGACCTCAGCAGCGACAGCAGCTTCAGCCACCCTCCACCATAGCAGCTCGAGCAGGACAAGTTTTTCGTAGTGAGGGGGGAGGCCCTAGTTATCAGGGAGGACCTAGTCAGCGGTCAGGTACCAGCCAGCAGGGAGGCTCGAGTCAGCAGGGAGTTCTGCAGGGTACTTTATTTCTGAATAAGGTGTCGGTTCATGTATTACTTGGTACAGGAGCATCTGTTTCCATTGTAACATAGAAAAGTGTTACATTTCTGCATCTGTCTGTTAGTACCTTGCCTCAAACGCATTTAGTAAAAACTGCGGGGAGTCAGTTTCTGTTTTCCAATGAGATGGTTCGGGGTTGTACGATATCTGTAGGCGGACATGATAGTATCGGATTTGTTGGTTTTAGACACGCCGGACTATGATGTTATTCTTGGAATGGACTGGCTATCCAAGAACTCTGTGTACGTTGATTGTGCAACCCGTACAATTATGGTTTCTGGGGAGGTACTACCTCTCACGACTCCGACTGGTTTGACTATCGCGCAGCACGGTACAGTGTTGCAGATTCTGGATCATCTGTCGATAGTTGGTGTTGGGGGAAAGTTATGGTCTGAATGAGGCTGGTACTAGGTTGAAGTTAGATAGTATGCCTTGGTTCGAGATTTTCCGCAGGTATTTCCGGAGGAGTTGCCCGGATTACCATAAGAGCGGGGAATTGTGTTTGACATCCACCTGCAGTCGGGTACTGCTCCGATATCTATTCCTCCTTATCGGATGTCTATTTCTGAGATGCAGGAGTAGAAGAAGCAACTGGAGGAATTACAGCAAAAGAGTTTCGTTCGACCGAGCACTTCAGCTGGGTGCTCGGGTTACATTTGTTAAGAAGAATGATGGGACACTCGACTTTGTGTTGATTACAGACGGTTGAATGCTCTTATTGGGAAGAATAAGTATTCGTTACGAGGATTGACGATCTTTTTGATCAACTTCGGGGTTCGAGAGTTTCTCGAAGGTTGATCTCCGATCTGGATACTTTCAGCTTAGGGTGAAGGAGGAGGATATACCTAAGACTGCTTTCCGCACCCGATTTGGACACTTAGAGATTACGGTCATGCCATTTGGGCTGACCAATGCTCCGGTAGCATTCTTGGATCTGATGCATCGGGTGTTCCACCATACTTGGATTCATTTGTAGTGGTCTTTATTGATGATATTCGATATATTCTCGGGATGCGAACTCGCATCGGGAGCTTCTGAGGATAGTTCTGCAGACACTCTGGGGAACATCAGCTTTATGCTAAATTCTCAAGTGTGAGTTCTGGATTCGGGAAGTCACCTTTCTGGGACACATTATATCTGAGCATGGTCTGTCTGTGGATCCAGAGAAGGTGAAGGCAATTTGGGATTGGAAACAATCTACCACGGTACGGGAGATCAAGAGCTCCCTGGGGTTAGCAGGATTTTATCAGAGGTTTGTACTGTGGTTTTCTATTCTCGGCATCTCCGCTCACGCAGCTTGACCAAGGAGGGTCAACCGTTTATCCGGTCCGATAGGTGTGAGCAGAATTTTCCGGAGTTGAAGTGGCAGCTGACTAACGCCCGATTCGACTCTTTCAGATCCGATCTTACCGTATGTGAATTATACGGATGCTTCCACGTCTGGTTTGGGATGTGTGTTGGTGCAGAGCGTTTTGTGGTAGCTTATGGGTCAAGGCAATGCGACCGCATGAGCTGAACTGACTGACACATGATCTGGAAGTTGGCTATGGTAAATTATGCGTTGAATCATTGGAAGTAATATCTGCTTGGTAATAAATTTCAGATTCTTACCGACCATAAGAGTCTGAAATATCTGTTTGCACAGAAGGAGCTTAGCATGAGGCAGCGCAGATGTCTCGAATACATTAAGGACTATGATTATAGTATCGGGTACATCTCTGGCAAGGGCAACGCGGTTGCCGATGCTCTGAGCAGGAAGTATACCGGCTTAATTAAGGGAGGAAATGTTGGGGACTGACCTGAGAAGAGTGATCTGACGTGCCTTTGGCACAGGTGGCAGCTCTGGGAGCGTGCTCAGGTTGTTACACTTATTATACATTCTGAGTGGCTTGATGGGATGCGCGAAGCGCAAGGTAGAGATTGGGTATTGAAGAAGTTATCCGGGAAGATAAGGGTTTATGTGTTCGACGTTTCGGTATAGGCAAGGCTTGCTATACTTCGAGACCGCCTTTGTGTATCGAGAGGATTAGGAGTTACGGAATGATATTTTAGAGGGGCACACTCGGCGGTTTGAGCATCTGGAACCGGCAAGGACATCTGCAGACCTTGCCCATTCCAGATCTGGAAGTGGGGTAGTGTTACTATGGACTTTCGACCGCACCGCCCGACACGGTTTCATCATGATGCTATCTGGGTTTTGTGGATCGGTGACAAAGTGCGTACACTTTACGCCTATTCGGTCATAGACCCTCTGAGAAGCTTGCCCGGCTTTACATCGGGAGATTGTACGTTTACAGGGAGCACCAGACTCCATTGAATCTGACCGTGATCCGCGTTTTACAGCACGGTTCTGGATTGCTTCTCATGAAGCATTGGGCACGCGACTCCATCTGAATACAGCTTATCACCCACAGTCGGAGTGGGTGATTCTGATATTGGAGGATATGCTGTGAATCTGTACTTCGGATTTTGGAGGAGTTCGGGACCAGCAGTTACTTTGATAGGGTTCTCGTACAACAATTGCTTTCAGACTACGTTTGACGTGGCACCCTATGAGGTGTTGTACGGGAGGTGTATGACACCATACTGTTGGACAGATGCGTCTGATCGGGTTAAGTTGGGACCCAAGCTTTTTGAGGAGTCTACGGCAAAGATCAGATTGTTATAGGCGCGGATTAAAACCGCGAATGACTACACCACTGTTTGTACGAACCGTCGCCGTAGGCTCGGAATCTGAGTTTGGTAATAGAATTTGATGGAGGTAGCACCGTTCGGAGGAACAAGAAGATTTGATAGGCGGGGCGAGTTACCCCGAGTTATATCGGTTATCATGAGTTTCCAGAGTAAGTTGTTAGGTTGACCTTACCCCCCCCAATTGTTTCTGTTTTATGTGATACCTTCCAGGATAGCCTGTTGTGGATTGGTTAGATTTAGGTTCGGTACTGTCTGGGGTTGTCTGGTAGAAATACCGGCAACTGACTCGGGGTGCAATAAGATGCACCCGGAGGGTGGGACGCCGTGAGGCTCTGTATGGTAGTCTAAACTACCACTCCCGCCGCACCAGTACGGTGGTCCGATTGTTCTGGGTTAGAGTAGAGGAATGTTTATATTTTAAGTTAGTAGCGACACTGTCTGGTTGGTTCAGCTACTCTTGGAGGACCAAGAGTTCTAAGGGGGAGAATGTTACGGTCACCCGGAGCGGGTTGCGGCAAGGTGACCGGGCGCGGTTTTGGCCTGCGGGTCACGTATTTCGGCGTTCAGACGGCTCCCGAGCCCTATCCGAGTATCATTTTGGCGAACCCTTCCGTATTTGAGGTCGTGTGGGTCCCCCGGACGTTTCCGCCGAAAATATTTTTCTGGCGCAGGGGGGTTGTCGGGGTCGCCTCGGGACGTACAGCGGGCTCGGTAGCACTCTCGAGATCTCAGTTTGGGAAGCCGTTTGTAGTTTTGGAGTCGTGGTGACGTCCCGGAGGTGTTTGTGGAGTTTAATATTTGGGACGGGACGTTCGGTTCCGGGCGACTCCCGGGACTCGGGACGGGAATCCCGGGGCTCGGGATAGAAATTTTCTGACGGCTTTGGGGTAAGATGTGTTATAAATTAAGATGGAATTTATGAGTATTTTTGTAGAATTTTGGAGTGACGGAATTTCGGTTCGAGTTGTCACGCTCGCGCGTCGGAGTTTCGGTTCGGGTTCAGAGCTCGGTAGGACACTCCGGAAAGGCAAATGAATTTCTGAAAAATGTTCTGTGCATGTTATAATATTCTGAAGATTGTGTCCGAGTGTCATTAATTTTGGAATTCGGTAATTATTTTTGGGCAAAAAGAATTGGAACTTTCGGAAAAATTGGGAGTTAATTGAATTATGGGTGCAAAATAAATAAAATTGGGTATGGGCAGCAGCAGCTCTTTTGGTCGGCAGTATGTGTGTGTGTGGGAGATGAGGGACACTTGTCCCTTTGTGATTTAATTTGAAAAAGGGAAGAGATATAAAAGGCAAAAAAAAAAATTACATAGTAATTGAAGTAATTCATTTCATTTCTTCTTCTTTCTTCCTTCTCCTCTCTCTGCCGAAACTTTGAGCAGCCATGGGAGCTGTTCATCAAGCTTCTCCTTCTTCAATTCTTGGCTGAAACTTCATGGGTTTAAGCTCCAAAAGATTGGTAAGCTTCCTTTCTTCCTCTCTTTCAAGTTTGGAAACAAGAAAAGGTTGGAAAAGAGAGTAATTTGAGAATTAATGATTGTTCTTCACTATAAGCTAGAGTGATCCTCTTGCTTCCAAATTTTAGTATGTTATTCTTGGGCTTGAGAGGAGTAAGAATCTATGGTTGGATTTTGGAAAAACTCCTTAGTTTGAAGAAACCCTAAATGCCGAATTATTGATGTGTAAATTCGAGCTCTGCTTCTGGTGCAGCACGAAATATGTGCGCAGCGCACAGGCTTGCGCACAGGTTGTGCACAGCCTTGTGCGCAGCGCACAGCCTTGCGCACAGGTTGTGCGCAGCCTTGTGCGCAGCGCACAGCCTTGCGCACAGGTTGTGCGCAGCCTTGTGCGCAGCGCACAGCCTTGCGCAGTTGTGCAGCTTGTGCACAGCGCCTGGAGCTTGCGCACGAGTTGTGCACATGCCAAAACTCACCCAAGAAGAACTTAGGTATGAAGAGAAGTAAGTTTCGATGAAGGGAAAGTGCGGGTTTGTGCGAGAATTTCTTTCTGGGATTATTTGGATGTGTTCTGACTCAACTATGGTTATCCAGCTTGATTCTGTATTGGTGGAGTAGCGTGGAACCTTAGGAGCCAAGTTGTGCATTACGGGTCGGAAGCTGGGGTTTTCCGAGTGTTGGGCTGCGGGGCAGCGTATCCGAGGTAAGGGCTTAATTTGGTAAAATGTACGTTTGTTCTGTTTCGAGGCCCGGATGACCTTAGAGGCCCGGGTTCCTATTCATTACGTGTATGGTTATCGTGTAATGTTACTTGTTTATGTTTATGTATTTTTGTTATTACTATATGTTCATTACGTGTCCGCACCGAAGGGGTGCCGACATTCTGCGTATCCGCACCAGAGTGCCGATACATTGCTTACGTGTCCGCACCGGGGGTGCCGACATTCTCGCGTATCCGCACTGTGGAGTGCCGATACATTGCCTGTGTCCGCACCGAGGGGTGCCGACATTCTGCGTATCCGCATCGAGTGCCGATACATCGTTACGTGACCCTACGGCGGTTTGGGGCTCGCGACCCCACCGCACCGTGCTTCGCTCGCATTACGACCAGTATATTCTGACCTCTGTTGAGGGCTGTCGTTACGGGTCGTTCTGGCGGTTGGACCGCATATGTTGGTTTCTGATTTTCGTTATACTTTATGTTTATATGTACATGCATATGTTGTGATATTCTGTTTTGCAGGTTCAGATTGTTGCCCTGTGGGCAAACTGCACTTTTACCTTAAGCCCTTACTGAGTCCTTTCGAGGACTCACCCTTTTATTTGTTTACCATCTTTCAGGCAGTCTGACAAGCAACCAGCGGCATAGAGATCCGCGGTGCTTCCTGACATCTTGGATTCTGTAGCAGCAGCAGTACCACGTGCGGGGATTCTTGAGCGCGAGGCTTCTGATTCCGCACTTAGGTATATATTTACATATAGGATTTTGTTTAATGGCTCAGAGTCAGAATCGCATGCATATAGATCAGATCATGGTTTGTATATGTGTCTATATCTGGAATAACTTCTGCTTTATCTGTCTTCTGTGTCGCGGGCGGAGCCCTGACTTGCTTACCTCGGAATTGCTATATTATGGATTTGGTACTTGTGTTGTGGCGATGTTTGAAATGGGATATACCATGAACTGCTTGTGTGGTGGAAGTTGGATTATTCGTATACTTGCCTTGCATGAGTATTTAGGTTGCTAGTTGTTACCTGACGGTTTTGTTTGGGGCTCGATGCTCCGTTGCCACGCTTTCCGCCGTAATTCCTGTTTCCGACGTCGCGGCCGGCTCCGCCTCCGCAACCGGGCGGGGTGGCTGTGACACTTGAGGCCCGCGAGGGCAGGACCCCGCGTAGGTGAGGCTGGAGACCACAAGGATGAGACCTCGCGAAGGCCATACTGGAGACCACAAGGATGAGACCTCGCGAAGGCCATACTGGAGACCACAAGGATGAGGCTTCCTCAAAGGCTTTGTACGATTATAATATGACGCGAGGGCGCGTTTGCTTGGGTAGTGTACCACAAATAAATCAATGTTTTTTTTTCATAAACTACTATCTCTATTCTAAAAACTTTCCTCATTTGGTTTGACTAGAAATTAGTTAAGATCATACAGCATAAAAGGATATATCAAGGAGTCATGTTAATCATCACATATGTGATATTTTCATCCAGTAGCCCAAATGGTCCAGACAAGTTAATTCGGAAGCCCAAACCTAATTAATCGGATAATTACATATCTATCTTTCATTCTCCAAATGATCTAAGTGGGTAAAAATTCACAAAGATGACAAATAACATTCGTAAAGTTCGTACATATCAAGTATTAGTAAAGTAGACTCCGGAATGTGATAAGAAATAATGAAACACAAATTTTTTTAATGGCCTAATTGTAAGATAATAAACCTAAAACAAAACAAAAACAGAAGGTTAAGTACCAAAACAAATCAAACAGAACAAAAGAAGGAGGTAAGGGGCAGTTTCACCATGATTTAATAGGGTGTTTCAAACATAGGGTGTGGGTAAAAACAAATTCACCGTTTTTTATGCGATTCTCACCGACGAAAATCACGTTCCCGGATGAGGGGGCCTCAAACCGAAACCTTTGCTGCCCTGCCTCCTCCTCCCAACCCCCACTAGTCTCATGCTTCATATTTCTAGATGAGTGGGCCCAACCCCCACTAGTCTCCTACTTCATTTGGATGAGTGGGCCGTGATTCATTTCTTAGTTTCTCATGTTCACGGCTCGCGTGAATTCGTGAGATCCGATTTTTGCGAGGTGAGTCGCCGAATTTGTGGAGATGAATTCTAAAAAATTCACCTCCAAAACACAAAGTTTGAACCCCTTAATGTTGAAGTTTGAATTCTGAATCCAGCTCACGGGTCGTCCGTTCAGGTTCACGGGTCATCAGGTAAGGCCGACCTGAGATGAATCAAGGAGGCCTCCAATGGAAAAATCATGGCAGATCAGGGCACATCGGTGGTCAGTGATGGCACCGGAAGTCCAGGGGTGAGTGATTGGTGTGGCGGTCGGCCTATAGGAGCGCCGAGTTGGCGGATTGGGTCGGCGAATTTCTTCAAGTTTCTCGTCCGCCTGCCACTTTCCAGTTACATTGAGCAACTTGTTAGCTTTGGATGGTGCAAAAGGGAGGCTCAGTGGCAGGCTTTGCTGAATAAGACATGACCATCAGTGGCGGATCCAGAAATTTTTCAATGGACGGCACACTTTACATATTCAATTTTGTTGATAGATTATTTTGATCGGATTTTTTTACTTAATATGTATCCCCTTGTCACAATAAAGATAAGTATGTTTAATTGGACCTAGAGATTAAGCGATGTCGAAGTCTTAAGAGTATAAACTAATTATTTAAATGTATATTTTAGTTCTATCCGTCCAACTCACTTGTTAATTCGAGTCTATTGACTCGTGTGGATAGTTATAATCAAAATTAACTATTTTTTTTTGTCTATACACGTTTAGAATATTTATGATGAAGAAAAATATTAGTGTACATAGAAATTATTTTGGAGGTGATATTCATACCCTTTAGAAAATCATAGTTAAGATTTCCAAAGGTTTTTAAAGATCATTGAGTTAATAAAAAGATATAGCAGTTAAGCTTTCAAATTTAAAATAAGAGTGATTTTGAATAGACTCTATATTGGTAACTTGTATTTATAATTTTGAATAGATTTTTTGAACTATTTATTATTTTGTTACACTATTTAAAAGTTCAAACTAATAATTATCAAGAAAAATGGTCAAATAGTTCAATTATTAAAACAAATAAAGTTCATCATGCCGAAGAGATCAATTAAGAATTTTTTTGGATAGTTACACAATTTCTCTTTCTTCAAATGGTGAATTGGCTAAAATGTTTAGTTATGGATTTGAATAGCACTGATACATAAATCAAATCCTTAAATTTCCAATTAACTATAGTTTAGGATATTGAACTGTATTTTCCCCATTAAAAGTCCCCACTTCCATCTCTGACACAAACACTGCGCAGCGTAGTATCATCCTTATTCCCCAACATGAGTCTTATCCCCTCCCATCTCCCTAAACGTTTCAGGTGTTTTCAAAGTGACCCCTACCTTTTATTTTGTTTTTAAAAAAATACTATTAGAGATATCCTAATTTTTAATTTTTTAATGGGGACGCGTGCCCCAATGATGGGTTCCGCCACTGGTGACCATAATCCTGAGATGTGCTGCAAGAACACATAGTGGTGGAGCCACGTTTAGGGTGGGAAATCACAAATTAATTACTAGTATTATTAGTATATCAATGATGATAATAATTAACTTCTTATTTTTATATAAATCATATACGGTTCATTAAATAAATAAATTGTTAAGTAACTTTTTAATTGGACTTAATTGATTGATGTAATTCTCAAAATTATATTAATTTGATCTAACAATTATTTAAAATTATATCTTGTAGATAGATTAATCTATATTGATTAGATTCATACTTACCCTTTTAGTTCCTACAACAAGTATTAAACATGATTGCTTAATAAAATGAAAGATAATTTCATTGTTGATAGCTTAGTTTTTATAGGGTAAAGTGTACTGATAGTCCTGTAACTTTAATTCTTGTCCTATTGGGGTTCTGTTATAATTTTTTGTTCCAATAAATTATGTTTTTCAACTTTTTTAAAATTTATAGTCTTTTTCCATCCGGTCTCCGTTAAGTTTAACGGACTTTGGGGAAAAACGATAAATTTAACAACTCAACCTTTTTTAAAAAAATCTGTTTACACCATAAAATTTAAAACTAACCATTTAGGTACACCCCAACAATTATAAACTTGACATTTTTACCCAAAAGTTTTCTCACGCCATTCGTAGTCTTGGGGCCGCGAATCGGCGACCCAGGGCAGCGATTTGCTGGCCTGAGGCCGCGATTCGCCGGCCTTGGGTTGAGATTCATCGGCCCTAGGCCGAGTTCCGGCATGCCCAATCCCCGATCAATGATCCAGTGTATTGTTTTCTCCATTCCAGATTTTACGGTGGAGGTCCGATGGGTGTTGTGAGTTTGGGTGAAGTTTGAAAACTTTTGGGTAAAAATGTTAAGTTTATAATTGTTGGATGTGTGCCTAAATGGTTTGGTTTAAAACTTAGGATGTAAAAGATTTTTTCAAAAAAGTTAAATTGCTAAAATTATCATTTCCTCTAAAGTTCGTTAAACTTAGCGGAGGTCTGAGGTCTGATGGAAAATGATCACAAATTTAACAAAAGTTGAAAAACAAGACTTTATTGAGACAAAAAATTAAAACAGGATTCCTGTGGGGGAAGAATTAAAGTTACATGACTATAGGTGCACTTTACCCGTTCTTTATATTAAAATGAAGTTTTTTGACATTTTAATTTAGATTTCATTCTAGACGATTTTGTTTATATAAAAGAGTGCATATTCTAATCAAACTTTCCAAATAAGCATATGTATGGTGAACTTTTATATTATCCTACGTCCCTAAAAAAATGACCGTTTTAATCATTAAATCTAAGTTTTTATTTATTTATCGCTTTAATATATAAAGTCAATTTCGTAATCATATTACAATCCACCGAAACATTGAAAAAAATGCATCAATGTTTCTGAGATTGATGGAATATTATTTTGTAATCATATGACAGTCTTTCAACAGTCATTTTTTCATGTTACTATTTAATGTTATTTTCTGTAAATTACTGGCCCCCAAATATAAAATCATGCATGAACACAACAAACCATATCCGATTTTGAACACTGCTAGTTCTAACTACGTGCTCCGCGCGAGAATGGCAGCGCCGTTCCTGACATTTTATGGACCTTGGCAAAATGGAAAATTGGGGCCCTAGATAAAATGAAAAAATAGTACATTTTAGCATTCACACGTCAATAACACATTTTCAAATAAGAATTCATACAAAAATATAACATTTTTCTTTTAACCTCTATCAACGTTGTCAATCATCTAAAATCTCCTCCTTGTAAGGTCACCCATTGTCACCTACAAAGAAAAAACCAAAAATAAATCACAAAAAACGGCTTCTACAAGCATTCTTGGATGCAAAATCATTAATAATAACATCAACATCAATGTTTTTTAATAAATTCTTCTCAATTGATAATATTGCCAAACCATTCAACCTTTCTTGAGACATTGATGACCTCAAGTATGTTTTTATCAACTTTAGCTTTGAAAAGCTTCTTTCACCTGATGCCACAGTTACAGGCACAGTTAAAAAAATCCTATAAGCAATCGAAACATTCGGATAACAATCTGCGGATTTTATAAATTTAAGAATTTCAATGGCAGATATTGGTTCATTTGGCAAAGTCGTTTGCAACACTTTTAATTCAGAGTAAAAATCATTTAAATCGACATCGAATGATTCATCATGAGAAAATTTGGAGTGAAAATTAACACAAGATTCTCTCAACTCCTCACCATCCAATGCCTTTAACCCGTCTCGAGTCAAACAAAATCCAAAAATATTTTCAAATGCCTTTAGATATATATGGGCCAGCCCGTACGGCTGTATTGTCAAATGCAAAAGCCATATGGGCCGCGTCCACCACAGCAGACCTCGTAATTACGGGGGGCTCCTCTTACCAGCAAGGGCGCCCCGTATAAGTCCGTTGGTCATGAAACGTTTGCTGCCTCCCTCAAGGCAGCCGTTACACTAGCTATGGCATTAAGCCAAAGGAGAGGGAATAACTCCACAATAACTCCACGATTATTACACCATTAAATACGCCGTCATCCTAATTATGGACACATTTATGGAGATTCTCCAGCATTTAAGGCCCCATAACGGGACCTAGCACCACCCTATATATTGGGTGGTGCCTGCCTCAAATAAGGTAACTACTACACACCCACACTCCTCTTCTCTCGTCTCGCACTGAAAGTGTCTTTTATCTTGTCTTTCCAGGTGTCGGAGCCGCCCTGTTTCGATTGTCGGAGAACCCTTGGTTGCCGGAAGTTACACTTTGGCTATCAATTTGGCGCCGTCTGTGGGAAAGAAAAACAAGCCGTTTTTTCCTTTTCTACTCAACTTTTTCCTCCTCTAACCGTTTTCATGGCGAAAACAAGAAGAACTCACAACAGTGTACATGTTGAGGATGCTGCTTCCAGCTCCTCCGATGTACCTCCACCACTCCCTACTGGTGGGGCAACGGGACGCAACAGCCCCACAACTCCCGGTTGGTGGCAACCCCGCCACTCCTGCCGACACCCTGTGGGTGCAACAGCCCCACAACCGCAAGCAGCTACTCTGACATACCTCGCTGGGACCTCGGCGACCCCCCAGTAGGTCATCGTCGACCCCGCTCAGATGGCACTGCTCCAGGCGAGCATGCTCAACGAAATGAAGGCCTTCATGGTACAAACCATCAAGGCGGAAATGCAGGCTGCTCGCCTCCCGCCTCCCAACGACCGGGATGAACAATCCCAGAATCAAAACCCGTCTGCTGCGAACCTGGATGTCGACGATCTTCTTAGAAGAATCAACGTGGTCGAGGAACAAGTTAAGACGCCAAACCTGGTCCTCGACGACATCGAGGTTCTCCTCACTCAACCCTTCACAGAGGACGTTATTGCCGTCAAGGCCCTCGCCACTTTCGAATGCCGCCATCGAAAGCTACGACGCGACGACGGACCCGTTGACCATTTGCGGCGTTACATCTCCCAAATGGAGATGGCTCGCGCCTCCGATCCCATACTGCAAAGCTTTCAGCTCCACCTTGAAAGGGGCTGCTTCAACATGGTTTGGAACGTTACGAGGCCAGCATTTCAAATACTTTAAGGACCTCGCCTCGTCGTTCCTGCGCCACTTCATGGGAGCTCGACCTCCCCCCAAGACTGTCCAACACTTGTTAAGAGTGAAACAGCAAAGGGAGGAACCACTCCGTGATTACATCCGGCGGTTTCAGGCAGAAGCCGTCCAAGTCCAGGGTCTCTCCTCGGACATGCAGCTCCTGGCCGTGACTCCAGGCCTTCAACGCGAGTCCAGGCTCGCGTACAATATTAATGAAAACCCTGTCACAACGATGGGTGAGTTCATCGATCGGGCAACCCGGTTCATGAACTCCGAGGAGATGAATAAGCCTTACAACAGGCCCCCCGCAAACGACCGCAGCAAGAAATTTGACAAGGGGTCTGCTTCATCGAGGTACCAGTCCTCGAACACTGGTCTGAGGGCCCCCGACCACCACCCCACCCTTCGTGACACCCGCACGAACATTCTTCTCATGTTGGAGAAGCGAACAAGGTCCCCAAGTGGCCTCAGCCGATCCAACATAAGAACACGAGGGGGTTTGACAAGTACTGCCTTTACCACAAGGACCGTGGCCACGACACGGAGGCGTGCTTTCAGCTCAGAAATCTCATCTCTGAGATGATTGAGCAGGGTAAGCTCAAGGAATTCCTGTCCGACTCCTCTTCCCCCTGCAAGGAATTCCCCAAAAGCCGCAAGAGGGATGATGACAGCGACGACCGCGACAAAACGCGCCGTCGACACAACAGCCCTCGGAGGCAAAACTTACCACCACCACCACCCGCGGGCGTCATTCACATGCTCACGAAGTCGGAAGGCGCCTCTTCCAGGAAACGGTATGCAAGAGAAATTTTGCAGATCGACCACCTCGAGGAGAACGTCATTTACCGACCCAATGGGTCAAAGGTCGTCGTTCCACACTCCGATCCACTGCTTATCACAGCAAGGATCGCCGGTTACGACACCAACCGGGTCTACATCGACACTGGTGCAAACACCAGTGTCATTTTCAAGGACATGCTCGATAAACTCGGGGTACACATGTCCGCTATACGAAGGAGCTCCGGCCCTACCTTTGGCATCGGCAGGGACATTGTGCCAACAATAGGGTCGCCAACCCGCCCTCATGCTGATTGGGGACACACAGTTTGGCACGGTTGATTGCCACTCCATTATGACGGAGTTCTTGGTCCTCGAAGTCCCTTCCACATACAACGCCATCGTTGGTCGACCCAGCCAGGTCGAATTCCACATGAGGTGTGACATCCGTTCTCTCACGGTCACATTTGCGACGCCTCGTGGAGATGCAAGCATCTACATTGACCAGCGAACGGCGAGGACGAACTACGTGGCTTCTTTGAGTTCTGCGGTGGATCCACGGGCCTCGAAGACGGTCGAGGAGCCCGCAGAACCCGACGACAGGCCACGCCTCGATGACGTGACAGAGGAGATCGACGCTGCGTTCTGTGCAAGAAGTTTAAGGTGGGCAAAAACCTTGAGCAAAAGGAGAAGATGGCGCTCATCCACCTCCTCGAGGCAAACCTTGACGTCTTCGCCTGGAGCTTGAAGGATCTGCCGGGTGTTGACCCTAGCGTCATCACCCACAAACTTAATGTATTCCCGGACTCAAAGCCGGTTAAGCAAAAGAAAAGGGGTATGGCCCCTTCTAAGAAGAAGTTTGTAAAAGAGGAGGTTTCTAAACTCCTCGAAGCTGGAATAATAAAAGAAATTCAGTACTGAGTGGCTCGCTAACATAGTTTTAGCCGACAAAACAAATGGTGAACTTCGTATGTGCGTGGATTTCACGGGCGTCAATAGGCATTGTCCAAAGGACCCCTACCTGTTACCTGTCATCGACCAACTCGTGGACGCAACTTCCAAATATAAGTACTTGTCGTTCATGGACGCTAAGAGTGGTTACCACCAAATCTACATGGATCCCGAAGACGCCTTCAAAACGGCATTCACAACGGGTGATGACGTCTATTACTACGTTCAATGCCTTTTGGGCTCAAAAACGCTGGAGCCACCTACCAGCGTCTAATGAACAAGGTCTTTGCCCACCAGATGGGCCGTAACCTTGAAGCGTACGTCGACGATGTCATTGTCAAAAGCATGACATTCGAAGACCACCTTCAAGATTTGGCCGAGACCTTCAAATCATTCCGGCGGTATAACATGAGGCTTAATCCAGCCAAGTGTTCTTTCTTTGTTGGAGCCGGGAAATTCTTGGGCTATATGATCTCCGAAAGGGGGATCGACGCCAACCTTAAGAAAATATCAGCCATCACAGAGATGGCGCCACCAAGGAACATTAAGGAAATCCAGCAACTTACAGGACGAATTGTTGCCTTGGGGCGATTCATTTCCAAGTTGGGGGACAAGTGTAAGCCGTTCTTCGAACAGCTTCGCATGAAAAAGGCGTTCACTTGGACACCGGAATGTCGGGAAGCCTTCGAGCAAATCAAGAAACACCTCTCTGATTTGCCAACATTGAAATGTCCGCAACCGGGGGATGAACTCGTCATCTACCTCTCCACTTCGAACAAAGACTTGTATCCGCAGTGCTCGTTATGAGGAAGGCCCACAACAAAGGCCCGTCTATTACATAAGCCACACGCTACGAGGGGCTGAGGTTAATTACCCTCCCCTCCAAAAAACGATCTACGCTTTGATCGTGGCTGCCAGGAAATTACGAGCATACTTCCAAGCCCACACAATCATTGTCAGAACGGACCTACCAATCCGGGACATTCTAAACAGACCGAACATAGTGGTCGTTTAGCCCGTTGGTGCATCGAACTCGGGGAGTATGACATCAAGTTTGAGCCTCGACGAGCAATAAAGGCACAAGCTTTGGCGGATTTCATGGCCGAGCTTTCCATTTATCCCCTCGAACATGGTCCTTCGAGGGAACCACCACCGGAGTTGGAGCCTCCCGAGTGGGACATGTTCGTGGATGGTTCATCCAAAGCCGATCGCCCGTGAGGAGGCGTTCATATCGAGGGGCCCACACGGCATGGAGGCTAGCTTACGAGTAGCTTTCCGGTTCCCGTCACAAACAATGTGGCCGAATACGAGGCACTCGTAGCAGTCTCAAGACTGCCCTGAAAGCTGGTTTGCGATGTCTAATCGCACACGTGACTCACACTCGTCGTAAGCCAGGTTACGGGGACCAATGATCGCAAGGATCCAAGACTCTCGAGGTACTTGCGCCTTGTCAAAACTTACAAGGGCAGTTCGAGCAGCTAAATATTAATAAGATCCCAAGGGATCAAAACACTATGGCCGACAAAGTTGTCTAAGGGCGGGCGGATGCATTCCTCGAAACCTTAGCACAACCTTCGATAAATACAATCCATGCAATCGACGCCAACGCAGCAGCTGATTGGAGGGACCCAATCCTCCAGTATCTCCAAACTGGCGCAATCGAGGGCCCACCAGCGTTGCAAAAGAAAATAAGGACGCAGTCAGCCCGCCATGTCATCATAGATGGCACATTATGGCGTAAAGGATATTCTACTCCTTTGCAGCGATGTATTGGCCCCGATGATTCCAAACTCATTCTGAACGAAGTCCACTCAGGAGTTTGCGGAGCACACATTGGCTCCGATGCGCTAGCACACAAATGCTTGCGCCTCGGTTATTATTGGCCAACTTTGAGGAAAGACGCGCATGATTTGGTACGAACGTGCCATAAATGCCAACTCAACTCTCGCATCCAGTGACAGCCGGCAAACGAAGTGGTTACGGAGACATACCCTATACCCTTCGCGTTGTGGGGCCTCGATTTAATCGGCCCAATGCCTACGGCCAAGGGGCAGTTCAAATTTTGTATAGTGGCTGTCGATTACTTCACTAAATGGGTCGAGGTCCAGCCACTCGAGAACATAACAACCGCCAAGGTCATACACTTCCTCTGGCACGACCTCGTGGCACGGTACGGGGCACCAAGAGCCATAATCACGCATAATGGGACTCAATTCGCGAGCAAAAAGCTTAAGGATTGGGCCACTAAGATGAACATACAAATGCTCTACGCTCCTGTGGCACACCCGCAGTCAAATGGCCAGGTAGAAGTAACAAATCGCACGATCAAAGAGGGCTTAAAAAAGCGCCTCGATGACAAAAAAGGGAAGTGGGTCGAGGCCCTACCCAGCGTCCTCTGGGACTATCGAACAACTACACGGGGACCCACGGGAGAAACTCCTTTCTCCTTGGTTTACGGCGTCGATGCCTTACTACCAATCGAAGTCTCAATACCCACAATCCGAACGCTATATTACGACGCCCTCACAATGAGAGCGGTCTTCGAGCGCGTTTGGACCTCGTCGAGGAACTCCGCGAGGGTGCTAGACTTAGGCTTATGGCCTTACGACAAAGGGCAAACCTCGATCACAACGCCAAAGTTCGGGCGAAACAGATCCACGTGGGTGGTATGGTCTTGCTAAGGGCGGAGTTATCAGGTCGTAATCCTGGCCATGGTGCACTTCGTTCCAGATGGGCAGGGCCTTATGTGGTACACAGTAAAGAAAGAGAAGGTGTGTACAAGTTAAAGGACCATCAAGGCAAAAAGCTCAAAAATGATTACCACGTCGACGACTTGAGGCCTTATTACGTTTAAGTTATACGCTTTCAAAGTCTTTGCGTTGTACAAAATACTGTTCATACATCAAAGGAAAGACAATATTCCAAGTCTTTGCATTGTGCAAGCTATGTTCACATAAAATCGCTCTACGAAGAGTGTCCCCCACTTTATACAGTAAGTTTAAAAATTGATTGCAAGGTCACTGCTCGACCAGTGCACATCGAATAAAATCACTTTACGAAGAGTTACGCAAATTCATTTGCACAAATTTACCCAGCACAAGTACAAACACTTCGCATTATGCAAATAATACTCGTATAACAACTACAAAGGCAACAAATGCTGAAACGTTGTCTATTTTATCAAAAATGAGCAAAAATTTAATTACAAGTCCACAAACTACTTGGGGACATCATCGTTTGGAGGTACAACAGGGGCATCCTCTACATGCCCGGGCAGAATATCATAAGGATATTCTACTCCTAATTTCTTCTCTGCCTTACCCCACTCGAACAAAATCGCCTGAGGAGGGTCTTCGACCTTCATAGCGTTAAGGGGTTCCAACTCGGACTTCTCAACGATGGCCTCCACTTGGTGGCGGCATCGTAGGAAGCCCTCAAAGATAGCGGACACCCTCCATGGCTTGTGCGTTCGCGGTCTTCTCGATCAGCACCTCGACAGCCTGCGCACTCGACCAGCCCTTTCAAAGAATGGGCTTTACAAAAACAGGGGTTGAACACTTTCACCATCGTACAACTTAAAACCAATTTGGTTTTCTAGTTGTACGAAGGCTAAATGATCAGCCACCACAGAGCCCGTTACCTCATTAAGGGTCTGGGTGCAGTCTTCGATCTGGGCTGCAGCCTTCGACGCCAGATCCTCAGCCTGGGCAACCCTCAACGACAACTCCTCCGCGAGTTTGCCCTTCGCCTCAGCTTGGGCCTCCATTCTTTGATACTCCCCGAGCACTTGCTCCATTTCAGCTTCAAGCTCTTTCTTCGCATGATGCTCGGCGAGGAAGAGGGCCTCGTGCTTCTTTCCATCGGCCATGGAAGCTTTCAGCTGCTTGCCCATGACACCTGTGGCTCTAAGAAGGTTAGCCTCCTCTTTCCTCGAGGACCCTAACTCGGCCTCCTTTTCAGCCAACTTGGCATCCTTGTCAGCCAGGGCCTTTTTAGGCTCTCCACCTCCTCGGAGTCCTTTGCCTTGGCCTCAAGACTCTTCACGAGGGATTCAAGGTCCTCGATCTTGGCCACCAGCCCTTGGGCCAGCACAGTTTTCTGCAAGTTACAAGCGCAAAGCATATAAACAAAGTATGCCGACGAAAAAGATAAGTAACAAAGGGGGACTTGAGATTTGTGACTTACTCGAGTGAGGCCCTGGCAGATGTCCTTCGCCATGTCTAGAGCCCCCGAGGAGGTGTACTTCAAAAAATGCCTGTCTCGGGGAAGTGCGAGACCCTCTGCAACCTTTAGTCTCACCTCCCCCTCCCCGAGGAGTATTGACTCGTCACGAGTCACCCTCATGACGGGGTCCCAGGCCTCCACAAGGGCCAGACCCTTGCGTTTGAAGGATTTCTCCCGCAGCTCCCGCCGATAGTCCTCGAGCAATTGAGGCTCGAAAATGGGATCTATGCCCTTCAGGGTCTTAGGGATCCTCGAAGGCCTTCTTGTGTATACTCGAGGGCCACAACAGCCCTCCGAGCATCTCGCCAATAGGCCGACGGGTTCCCCAGCGCCCCGAACGGGGCTACTGGAAGACTCCTCGAGGGCTTGTTTTTTCCCTTTATCTTTTGCAGGGCTGGGACTGTTGTCCGAGGACACAGCCAAGCCCTCTGCCACTGCAAAGTTAAATGGGACTCGGAACACAAAGTAAAAGAAAGTTCACCAAAGAGCCAAGGGAAACAAGAATAGTACCTGCAAGTCGGGGGCGCTTCCGTCGAAGGATCTCCTCCTTGGAGTCCTCGGACAGCTCCTCGACGAGGATGGGACCAGCCATGTTGACTGGTTGAGCCACCGTCACCAAGGCCTCCACACCTCGGGCCTCTCCGCCTTTCGAGGTCCCTGCAACTGTCCCCTCGACAGCCCTTTGAGCAGGCTCTGCAGGGACCTCCTCCTCCATCTTTGCCTTAAGGGCCTCCAACAAGTCCTGCTTCTTGGCAAAAAGGGTGCTGGGGTGCAACATTTTGGCTGCAGCAAAACACAAAGTCAGCTTATAATAGCATTTAAAAGGTGCAAACACAAAAACACAAAAACAAAAACGAATGCAAAACAGACAGTGGGGGTTGCTGAAGGCGCCTTCGAAACGCTCGATGAGGTCCCCATCTAACCCATCCACCCAGTTTTTTAAGGCATCCACATGGCTCGGAAGACGGTGGGCCCTGCTAACTCCTACCCTCCTTAGGACCACTTCGTCCAGGCTGGATAGAGTGAAGGGAAACCCACCCTTACACTCCTCGAGCCTCTCCACACCACGGACCCATTCACATAGGGCGTCGAGGGCCCTCTTCCCCTCGCTACCCAGCCACAAAGAGGGCCTCACCGACACCCTTGCGTCTCTCTCCTTGATGAAATACGCAGGAAACCCCCAACTATCCTCCTTGAGGATGAAGAAGAAATTGCTTTTCCAACTCCCCCACGAGCTGGTGGTCTCAGCGAAGACTCCGATCTTCACCATTTTGTTCCCCACCTTCACCTCCTCGGGGGTCAGTTGATAGAAGGGGTGTCCGACCGGCCTCTTCAGGGTATAGAACTGCAAGAAGGTCTCCGGTAACACCGCCGTCTTCGCCAAGTGGCAGGCCACCACAAATGCATTTACGGTAGTAAACACGTTCGGGGCCAGTTGCCCAGGGCAAACGCCCCATCCCTCACACAGTTGCAACAGCAGGGAACAAAGGGGGAGCCTCAATCCGGCTTTGAGTTGGGCTTCGTAGACCACCATGGTCTGTTCCCTCATGGCCTCGTCGCTCAACTCCATCCCCGCTTTCCTCAACACATCCGCCGGAGAAAGCCCACAAACCACCCCGGTATACACATGATGGTTCTGGCAGATATCTGCCATTTTCTTCCCCGACAGACCTGTTCGGGGCCACACCTTCTCGACATCGGGGCCGACGCCGGGCTTGCTTGGATTCTTGGGAGCCATCTACAAAAATAAACCGCAAATTTCAAAAACTAAACCCTAGACCCAAGAACCCAGGCAGGGGCGCGGCGACGCCTCACTCGCGACACTGTCGCGACGAGAAAACAGAAATTAAAAAGGATACCACTTACTGGTTAGTATGCCGGAGACGAAAACGGAGGATTCAACGGTTGGGTTCTTCAAATCTCGCCGGAGAATTCTTCGGTAATCGCCGAAAATGGAAATTACAAGCAAAGAGGAAACTGAGCGCAAACGCAAGGAAAGCAAAATTCGGGAAACTGACTCCCCACATGGGTTGACGTATAAGAAGAGCCCGATGGGAGGTGAAACGACATCCCCCATAATTACAAACGGTGCAAAAAGCGCAAATTTTGAAAAGTGCTTTTGCCAACCGCCACAATTGATATTGGGCCAAACCTTTGGGCCAACATTGGGACAACTCTTGGGCCCTCCCCTAATTAGGCTCCAAAACGCCACAATACCAAGTGGGCTCAATGTCTATAGGCATGCTTCCTTCCAAAACGGAGCACAGGGGCCCAGCCCATCCTCCGCTGTGGGGGGAGGACATACTGATATATATGGGCCAGCCCGTACGGCTGTATTGTCAAATGCAAAAGCCATATGGGCCGCGTCCACCACAGCAGACCTCGTAATTACGGGGGGCTCCTCTTACCGAAGGGCGCCCGTATAAGTCCGTTGGTCATGAAACGTTTGCTGCCTCCCTCAAGGCAGCCGTTACACTAGCTATGGCATTAAGCCAAAGGAGAGGGAATAACTCCACAATAACTCCACGATTATTACACCATTAAATACGCCGTCATCCTAATTATGGACACATTTATGGAGATTCTCCAGCATTTAAGGCCCCATAACGGGACCTAGCACCACCCTATATATTGGGTGGTGCCTGCCTCAAATAAGGTAACTACTACACACCCACACTCCTCTTCTCTGTCTGCACCTGAAAGTGTCTTTTATCTTGTCTTTCCAGGTGTCGGAGCCGCCCTGTTTCGATTGTCGGAGAACCCTTGGTTGCCGGAAGTTACACTTTGGCTATCATTTACAGTTAATCCAGAGACATTGTCAAGCAAAATTTGCCATCTTTTTGTAGAACCCGAAAATAATGAATATATGCGCTGAATAATTCCAAAAAAAGAGATAGCTTTAACACATGAATGTGTCATATCACTACCAGTAAGATTCAAACTATGGCAAGCACAAGGCATATACAATGCTCTCGGATTTATTTCAAGAAAATGACTTTGAACTCCTTGGTGCTTTCCTTTCATATTGGAACCATTATCATAACCTTGACCCCTCACATCATCAACACTAAGATCAAGAGACTTCAAAACATTTTGCAGTACAGTAAAAAGTCTCAATCCAGATGTGTCATCTACATTTAAAAACTCCAAAAAGTACTCCTCAATCTTTAGATTTGACATATTCACACATTGTACAATTAGAGTCATTTGTTCTTGATGACTAATATCTGGGGTACAATCAAGAATTATAGAAAAATATTTAGCCTCTTTAACGATCTTGATGATAGCACTTTTAACATTATGGGCCAAAAGGGAAATTAACTCATTTTGAATTTTATCCCCAAGATAATGATAATGAATTTCACGATTTTGAATGCGTCTAACATGATCCTGCATTATAACATCAAATTCAGCTATCATTTCAATCAATCCTAGAAAATTACCATTGCTATCTTTGTAGAGTTTCTTATTGGATCATCGAAAAGCCAAGTTATGTTTAGCAAGACATTTTACATCTGAAAATATTCTAAACAAAACTTGTCTCCAACGCTCCTCTTTCATAATCTCTTCTTGCAAACTTTTATCAATTGTTTGATTTTTATCCAACCTTTCTCCGAGTTCATTCCAAGTATTCATATTATTCATATGCTCTACACTATTTTCGTGTTTTGTGAGCCTCTCGCTAATATCCTTCCAATCACGTAAACCCTCATTTGCTAACAAACATCGATTACTAGTAGATTTGAACAATTTGCAGCAAAAACAAAACACTTTGTCAACACTTTTGGAATAGATTAACCACTTTCTATCACTAATCTCACCATTACTCAATTTTTGAGAAAAATAGGAATAAGAAAAATGCCTATTATTATCATCCAAGGGAAAATCAAGATTCAATTCTCTAATAGGCCCCTTTTCTACTATAATATCTCTTGACTTATTATCAAGATTCTCCCAATTCTTAGGATCAAAAAAATCTAAAGATGAAATGTTTCATCTTCATGAATGCCAAGATTTTCATTGTTGGACACATCTTGCACATCAATAGGCTCATTTGCATTATTGATTTCATCATTCTCATTGACATCATTATGTAAGAATTCATTGTCATTCACATATTTATTCAAATTCATATTCTCATTGATATCATCATGCAAATTTTCATTAGTATTCAAATTGTCACGAGAATTTTCCACTCTTAAAACAAAATTCTCAAGAGCTCCTTGTTGTGATTTTCTAAAATCTTCTTCTCGTTATAAACAAATAGATCAAGCAATTTTTTTATATAAAAAAACAATAGCACCTGATAGAAAAATCGAGTATTTGCTATTTTGCTTCAAGCTTTGGCCCTTGAATTAATGAATTACCACCACTGCTTCAACCTTGTTTGATGAAATGATGAGAATTGAGAACTTGAGCGAGAATGCAAGATTGTATGTTGAACAGCTTTTTCAACTTGCTTGTCCGTGAAATGTATTTCCTTTTTTTGATGAATCCGTAAATTCCTCTTTCAATTTGATGTGGGGCCCATCAATTAATGAATTGTTTAATTACCTAAATTAACTGTCTCCTGCTCTCCATTATCCAATGTTCACACTTTTTACCGTTTCAATTAATTTCATGCCTTCTAACTTTTATTTTAATTTATTATTATTAATGTATATGTATAATATATATATATATGGGTTTAGACCCCTAAGTGATGGGCCCTGGGCGGTTGCCCTCTGGGCCTACCCTTAGGGCCGGCGCTGGAGAATGGGGGGTATAATATATAATTTTATTTTACATTGTGATATTATTTATATTGTTACATGTATAAATCATTAGAACTATGAAATATATATATACTCTCCACCCTTACCCCTTATATTTCATTGTTCTAATATATATATATATATATATATATATATATATATATATTGATTTTTAAAATTACTTTAAAAGAGATATCTTACAAAATTCTTGCAAAAGTGTTTGCAAGATATTATAATATATCACACTTTAAGTGTTTATTTGTAGTTAGTCATATTTCGTTTGTTTTAATGTATAAAAATGGATTTGCTATACTGCAAACTAATTTTTTCAAAACTGTATATCTAAAAATGAAATACTGTCTATGATTCAAAAAGTTTCAATATATAAAACTTACCTAACATATTTCTTGCAAGTCGATGGCGTACAACTTCACGGCGACGGTCTCAAGCCAGGGAGGAGGCGGCGGTGGACAAGCTCAAGACGGAGATCGTGGTGACGACGAAAAAATCGCTGTGAGGACGGCGACAAAATCGCGGTGGCTCAAGACGGAGATAATGGTGCTGGAGGAGATCTCATCTCCTTGCAATGGAGGTTTTCCATGAAAGATCTCGCAGAGGCGTCGGAGTTACAGATCTTGAACATATCTGAAGCAAATAAAGAGAAAGATGAATTTCCGAAATCGAACCATGAAATCGAAGGACAGGCCTCGCCGGCGGCTCCTGGTGACGGTAGAGATTTGTGAAACTCGCGACGGAGGAAGGTGGAGATGGACCGAGCTTGCTCGATCCATTTACAGATCTACAGATATTTTGGGAAGAAGAAGCCCAAGTCTCATATGGGAAAAAAAGTACACAATAAATGCATATTTAATTAAGGATAATTTTGTCTTGGAAGGGGGCATTATCAGTCCTGAGTAAGTCAGGAGGTTTGTGTGCTAGGGTTTTACGAAACTCGCCGCAGGTTTGTCAGAGGCCAACTCGGCGGTTGGTTTGTACGTTCTTTCTCACGGTGACTACGATTTCCTTCTCGGTTTTCTCCGGCACTCGTTTGGGTGATCATCAGGAACTAGATTCATGGACGAATTAACAGAGGCCTGGGACAAATTCGGACTCACAGAGGCCGAGAAAGTTATTATATTCGATGAAGAGGAGACCAATGCAACGGATGAACGAACCCGATATTTCTTGGTAGGAACGCTATGGACAAATCGTCCCTTCAATAATTCCGCTTTGCTCAACATGATGAAGACATTATGGAGACCGGTAGAAGGGATGAATATTGAAACAGTAGATGACAACAAGTTCTTATTCACGTTCTTTTACCGGCCAGACATCGACAAAGTTCTAGAGGGGCGACCATGGACTTTCGACAATTACGTTTTGCTGATCAGGGAGATCTCAGGGGTGGAACAACCAAGACGGATTGAATTACACTCAACAGTCTTCTGGATTCGGTTGTACGACATACCAGTAGGTGCCCTAAGAGAAGACGTGGTGAATAGGCTTGGGAGTCAGGTGGGGAAGGTAATACAGTCGGATAACCAGGGTGGAAAGGATTTGGGGGGAAGATATGTTCGCCTGCAGGTGGAGCTTGATGTTCGGACACCACTGACTAGAGGCGTTATGCTCCGTATGAAGGATGGACCGATACCAATCCAAATCAAGTATGAACGGTTACCATTCTTCTGTTTTACTTGCGGGCGTCTCGGGCATACACATCGGTATTGTGAGAAGCCAGCCCCTAGAAACGGATCATTCCCGTATGGGAATTTCATGACGGCGTCTCCAAACAACAAAACTTCAAAACGTTACTCCGCTGAGAAAGAAGGAGCATGGCGAACACGCTCAGCTCGAACTAAGGAGAATGACACGACTAGTTCGACGGGAAGCTCAGTTGGGTTGAAACAAAAAAATAACCAGGGAAGGGGTGATACGTAAAATTGTGTTGGATGGGGATACGTCTATGGATGGCAGGTCCAATAGCAACAAAACGGAACATGGGGTGGACAGGCCTCACATCATAAGTAACTCAGGGGATAATTGGAGCCAAGACCAAATGCGGGAAGTGGAAGGGCAGTCGATCTTGAATGGATAGCAGGCTAGCTCAAAAGAATAGGTTCTAATATCGAGGTCTCAAAATATTACAACCAAGGTGACACATGCGGAATACCTTACGTTGAAGCAAATGAAGAACAGGAGTCACGAGATGGTAGGGAACACTACTTCTGCTACTAACGCGGCGAACAAGGAGGTCGACATTAGTCAACATATAGAGAAGGCTGAGGGGGCAAGTAAAGAGTTGGTTAGCACAGAAGATAATCTTGTTACAGACGAGAACAAGAATGATGCTAACCATACTGAGTCAAACTCCTCTACAAGAGTTGGGAGAACAAGACGCAAGTGGCAAAGGAAAGAAAGGGTCACCAAAACTGTGGACAAAAAGACAGATCTTAACAAAAGATCTAGGAAAAGAACAGAGGTGGCAGACATGGAGATTGATTGGATTGAGAAAAGGACAAGGCTAACGGAAGCATCAAGGGAAGTGGTAAGTGATTGTCATACAACGGCGGCTCCTGGAGACCAGGACCGCCGAGTCCAATGATCTGCTTATTCCAGAACTGCTGTGGTTTGAGGGCACCACAGGCAGTTCGGAACTTGAAGTCCCTTGCCCAACAGATTAAACCACAGGTGGTGTTTTTGAGTGAAACACACCTATCTGTCCGGGATATGGAGTGGATTAAAAGGAAACTTGGTTTTAAACATATGTTTGTTGTTCCGAGTACGGAGGAGGCTGGTCTTTCAGGGGGGTTAGCCTTTCTTTGGAAGGAGGAGGTTTCGGCACACTTGGGGAGCTTCTCCAAGTATCATGTTGACATGTCAATATGCTGGCCTGGTATGGATGAGCATTTCAGAATCACGGGATTCTATGGTGAACCAGTAGCTAATCAGAGACATCGAAGCTGGGAGATGTTGAAGACTCTCAAATCTCGATCCACCCTCCCTTGGGTTTGCGCAGGCGATTTCAACGAAATACTCCATGCGGATGAGAAGTGGGGGGGAACAGAGAGAAATGAGCAACAAATGGAGGGCTTTCGCGAGGCCCTTGACTACTGCGAGCTGGAGGACATGGGCTCCTAAGGACCGCAATTCACTTGGGCTGGCACTCATGCAGGTGGTGTTAAAGTGCGATGCAGGCTGGACCGAGTGGTTGCTAATGGGGATTGGCAGCGTTTATTCCCGCGAGCAACTATCCAAGCAAAAAATGGACCCTTGTCCGATCATTGTGCTCTCATCATTACTTGCAAACGCGAGTCGATCACTGAAAGAGGTGCAAAACCTTTCCGGTTTGAACCAATGTGGCTACGACATCCAGGCTTGATTGAAGAAGTGACCCGGCTATGGACAGACACTAACCGAGCCACTAATGGTTCAATGGTTCAAAAAATCCAGAATGTCCAGATGGGTTTGCGAAAATGGAACATGGAGGTTTTTGGACACATTGACAAACAACGGAAGAAGCTGAATAGCAGGCTGCAACATGTGTCAAGAGCCAGGGCGTCTGAAGCAACTTATGAAGAGATGCGAGGAATTAATGCTAACCTGAACGAGCTGGAAGCCCGCAAAGAGATACTGTGGAAGCAAAGATCCCGACTGGATTGGCTAAAGGAGGGAGATAATAATACACGTTTCTTTCATTCTTACGCTACCACCCGACGATGGATTAGCCGTATATCCAAACTCCAGAAGGAGAATGGAGAGTGGACCGATGAGGAGGAAGAGATTGCATTGGTGGTTAATGAATATTTCTGTACTCTCTTCTCTTCGTCTAACCCCCCTGTTAATGATGATGTTTCTAATCTGGTTGGAGTCAAAGTAACAACAGATATGAGACAATGGCTAGAGAGACAGTATACAGCAGAGGAAATTGGTGCAGCCTTGAAAGACATGCATCCAAACAAAGCGTCTGGTCCCGACGGCTTATCAGCCCAATTCTATCAGAAGTGTTGGAGTGAGGTAAGAAATGATGTGATTAACTATTGTTTGAAGATTCTTAACGATGGTGGCAGTGTGCAGGAAATAAACTTCACACATATTGTTCTCATCCCAAAGGTCACACAACCAGAGAACATGAAACACTTCCGGCCGATCAACTTGTGCAATGTGCTTTATAAGTTGGTGGCTAAGACCATAACGAATCGCCTCAAGAGAGTTATGCCAGAGATAATTTCTGACGAGCAAAGCGCCTTTGTGAGTGGTAGGCTGATCACGGATAATGCGCTCATTGCCTATGAGCTGCTACACTCTCTAAAAAACAAAAGAACTGGCCAAGAAGGCCAATGTGCCATCAAATTGGATATGTCAAAAGCCTACGATCGGATTGAATGGTGTTTTGTCCAGAAAATGCTCTTTAGACTGGGCTTCCCTGAAAAGCTTATCCACACAATCATTGACTGCATCTCAACGGTCAGATATGCTCCTATGATTAATGGAGTCCCCTCAGGTGATATTATTCCACATCGTGGTCTACGTCAAGGTGACCCGCTATCCCCCTATCTGTTTATTATATGTGCTGAAGGTTTGACTACCATGTTAAATAGTGCGGTTCAGACAAGGAGAATCTCCGGAGCTCAAGCTAGTCATGGTGGGCCTTGCATCTCACATCTCCTTTTTGCAGATGATTCCCTTTTATTCTGCACAGCAAATGAAGAAGAGCCAGATCAAGTTCTAGAGATGTTGCACAAATATGAAACAGCTTCCGGCCAGTGTGTTAATTTGGACAAGACGGGTTTGTTTTTTTCGCCAAACACAACATCCCAACGGAAAAGGAGTACTCTAGCAAAATTCGGAGTGACTGAAGCTAAAAATATGGAGAAATATCTGGGCCTACCAGCCATCGTCGGAAGAAGTAGAAGAAAGGCTTTTGGCTACCTCGTGAATAAAGTAGAAAAAGCCATTGCGGGTTGGAACTATAAGCTTCTCTCTAAAGCCGGTAAAGAAGTGCTTCTCAAGGCTGTGGCGCAGGCAATCCCAACTTATACTATGTCATTGTTCCTAATCACTCCGGACTTATGCGACCAAATTGAAAAGAAGATGAATAGATATTGGTGGTCTCATAACAAGGCAAGGACAGGTATTTTTTGGACTAAATGGGGGGACTTGTGCAAACACAAAGAGGAAGGTGGTCTTGGTTTTCGCCGGCTGCATGACTTTAACAAGGCCATCTTGGCAAAACAAAGATGGCGAATTATCACGAAGCCAAATTCTCTTTGTGCAAAGGTTCTTAAACACAAATACTTCCGACGCTCTGATTTCTTTCACGCCAAGAAAGGGAGTAATCCGTCCTTGACTTGGCGTAGCATTCTAGAGGGACGGTCTGTTCTTAACCATGGAGTCCGGTGGAGAGTGGGGAACGGGGAAACGATCAAAGCTTGGATGGACCCCTGGCTGCCTGGCACGGCTCCTTTGCGGCCGATAGGGCCGATGCACTCCTCAGGTACCTCTTTGAAGGTTTCCGAACTGTTTGACAGAGGAACGGGTGAGTGGAAGATGGAGTTCTTACACCAGACTTTTATCCCGGCTGACATTGATCGTATCCTTTCAGTCCGGCCCGGAACTTTGCATGAAGAGGACGTCCTAATGTGGCAATTCGAGTCCCTAGGTGAGTATACAGTCAGAAGCGGGTATCATCTTCTCCAAACCCTCGATAACGTTGAAGTCTCCGATCCCGAAAGGAAAATGTGGAAGACGATTTGGGGTGCGCAAGTGCTTAAGAAAACCAAGATCTTTGTGTGGCGTTTATTTCGGAGATGCTTACCTGTTAAGGCTGAACTTGTGAGGAGACATATTGAAGACGATCCGCTTTGCCCTTTGTGTGGTGAAGAAAATGAAACCGAGACTCACATTTTCTTCCACTGTTCGAAGGTTGCGGATGTATGGCGAAAGAGAGGCCTGCATGGTATTCCAACTGCATCACCCCACCAGTTAGAAGAGTGTTTCAACTTCATTGACATTCTCAAACCCCCGGGAGGATGGGAACACATCTTCATCGATCGACATGACTTATCTCAACAGCCTGCCTAAAGGGCTTCAACCTGGGAGGCTCTTCTCCGGCATCACTCTATAAATAGGGTGATGTCCACCCTAAATCGGGTAAGCTACTACACGCCCCCCCACTCCCCTATTGCTACTTCTGAGTATTCTTCCTATCTTTTACAGATTACTCTGAACAGCAAGCTTGGAGTCTCAAGAACATCATCTTCTCCACCACATCAATTGAGAGTCCGGGCCTTCTTTAGGAACGAGACTATCAGCTTGGCGCCGTCTGTGGGAACGAAAGTTCTCACTATAAACCCATATTACAAACCACAAGCAATAAGTCATGCCAACCACCCGGAGTGCCAACAGGAACAGTCGTCAAGGGAGGAGGAATCCTCCCGGGACAAATACGAACAATGATCCACCATCAGAGCCATCCCCGAACCACGTTCCCCCACAACGGGGAGAACTCTATTCACTCAACGGAGGAAAGCTCCTCCCACGTTAACCGTAACATGCCTCAGGAGCATAACACTCCACCTCCAAACACCCCTCCAACGGGCCTGGATCCGCCGTCCCCGCAACGATCACTGAGGCGGTTGCTTTCAACTTACGTGAAACTCTCGCCACCACTCTTCGGGGCGTTCTGGATAGCGTTGGAACGCTGCGGACTAATCAGCCTGAACGCCCAGCTACTCCTCCTCAGCAAATCCTGATATTCATCTCCAGCGTTACGTCTCCGCATTGGCAATAGCAAGGGCGGACGACAACACGCTCTGTAGAGCTTTCAGCTCCACACTTACTGGGGCCGCTGCCAACTGGTATACCACTCTCCGGGACAAACGGTTTGATTCCTTCGAGGAGCTATCCCGTAACTTCTCCAACCATTTTGTGGTATCCAAACCACCTCCTAAAACGGCGGGACACCTTCTTAAGATACGGCAGAGGAAGGATGAGCCCCTCAGAGAATATATTCAACGCTTCCAGGCCGAGTCTATCCGTGTCCCTAACTGGGAGAAGAAGCTCGCTTGCTTGCAGCTATCCAAGGCCTCATTTGGGAGTCCCTTTTCTTTGTGGATGTCCACACTAACCCGCCCACCAATATGGAACAATTCTTAAGTACAGCGTCGCGATTTATGAATATGGAAGAGGTCACTCGACCACTCGCCAGAGCCGCCACGGCGGACGCCAAGGGACAGTCCTCGCGACCGGACCCTAGGTCTCAAAGGCAAGACTTCCCACGCCCCAAGAGGGAGAGGGCATACATTTCTCTTCCCCCGCTAAGGGAATCTCGTACCAACATCCTCCATGCCTTGGAACAAAAGAGGGAGGTCCCCACTTGGCCTCGTCCCCTCTCCCGGGAAATAACAAGGCAAAGCAACAAGTTTTGCCGCTACCACCGTGACAAAGGTCACGACACGGAGGACTGCTTTGAGCTCAAGCGCATGATTGGAGAAATGCTGGCTCAAGGCAAGCTCGGGAGTACTTGCTCCAAACCGAGGAGGGCCGTAGAAGAGAAGGTGACCGTGAAGGGCGCCGGCCAAGACCGCGGCGGGGCGCTCCCAGCAAAACCCAGGTCAGCAGAATCTGGTTCAGATCCCCCCGGAAAGGGGACATATCGGCGTGATCCCACCGTGCGAAGGCGCTTCTGCAAGACGACGACCTATGAGTCAGATCTACCAGATAGACCACTCCTCTACTCGGTTTTGCATCGCAGCGATGGCACCTCCGTGGCAATACCGCACGCTGACCCCTTGGTTATCACTTTGCCCGTATTGCGGGATGGGACGTCGGCAGAATCTACATGGATACGGGGCAAATGCCAACGTGATCTACAAGCACACTCTGGTCGAGGCAAAGGTGCCTTTGTCACAAATTCAACCCGCAAAGGAGGCCACCTTTGGAATAGGACGGGATGAAATCCCAACCTTGGGGTCGATCACCCTGCCCTACATGATGATGGGAACCACCAAGGAAAAAAAGCAGGTATGTCATTCGAGCTATGTGGACTTTATTGTCCTGGATCTCCCTACGCCATATAACGCCATCATCGGGCGACATACTCAAACTGAGTTCCATGTCCGCTGTGATGTACGAACCCTGACTTTAGTTTTTCACACTGCGGCTGGGGATGCCTATATCTTTGTCAACCGTAACGTGGCCGAGGCAATTATGTCTCGCCCTCGCCGGCCCCCGCAGCCTTCCCGGCCATCCGAGCCTAAGAGGAAGGCACCCGCAGAGGAAGCTGGTCTGCGGCGAAACTGCCCGACTTGTCCTGGAGCCTTTGAAGAAGTTGAGATCTCTCCGGGAAGAAGTTTCGGGTGGGAAAGGACCTCGAGGAAAAAGACCAGCAAGCGCTCATCCATCTCCTCCATGCCAACAATGATGTCTTCGCATGGAGCCCTGAGGACCTACCAGGAGTTGATCCTGCTGTTATTTCTCACAAGTTAAGTGTACTCCCCGGCTTTAGCCCGGTTAGACAGAAAACAAGGGGCATGGCCCTTGACCGTAAGGACTTTGTACGCACTGAAGTGCAGAAATTGCTTAAGGCAAATATAATCAAGGAAGTTCACTACTCTGAATGGGTTGCGAATATTGTCCTCGCCGATAAAGAGGGCGGTCAGTGGCGACTTTGTGTGGACTACAAGGGGGTTAATAGGGCCTGCCCAAGGGACCCCTATCCTTTACCATCCATTGATCAATCAAGTTGACTCAACCGTTCATCACTCGGTTTTTTCTTTTCTCGATGCTTATAGCGGGTACCACCAAGTCTTTATGGACCCAGAGGACGCGGTAAAAACCGCCTTTACTATCGGCGAGGCCGTATATCATTATATCGAATGCCCTTCGGCTTAAAGAATGCGGGGCTACCTTCCAAAGGCTTGTAAATCAAGTCTTCGCAGGCCGATTGGCGAAATCTTGAAGCTTATGTGGATGACATTGTGGTCAAAAGCAAGGCCACCTCAACCCATCTCACAGACTTGAAGGAAACATTCGACAACTTCCGCAAATACAATATGCGATTAAATCCAAAGAAGTGTATCTTCGGCGTGGGCGAAGGGAAGTTCCTGGGATACCAAATCTCCAAAGGAGGAATCCATGCAAATCCCAAAAAGATTGAGGCAATCACTACCTTGCGCAACCCCGTGGGGCTCAAGGAAGTCCAACAGTGGCAGAAAGCTAGTGGCCTTGGGACGATTCGTCTCCAAACTAAGTGATCGCCGCAAACCTTTCTTCGATCAGATTCGCAAGAAAAAGCTTGCAAATGGACGGAGGAGTGTCAGGAGGCATATGCCTCCATCAAACGACACCTGCAAGAACTACCGGCACTCAAGTGCCCTAGGCCAGGCGATGACCTGGTCCTTTACCTCGCCACCTCAGAAAGAAGTGTCGCTTCTGTCCTTATTAAGGAAGAGGCCGCCAAGCAATGGCCGGTCTATTACACCAGCCATACTCTCCAAGATACGGAAACAAGGTATCCTCCCCTCCAAAAGGCTATATTGTCCCTTGTATATGCAGCAAGGAAGCTCAAGCCCTATTTCCAAGGGCACACTATTATAGTCCGAACGGACTTGCCAATTCAGGACATATAAAGGCTCCCCTAACATACAGGGCGCCTCGCCAAGTGGTGTATCGAACTTGGAGGTTTTAACATCAATTATGAGCCCAGAAAGGCAATTAAGGGCCAGGCCCTCGCCGACTTTATTGCGGAATTCTCGAATGCCGATATACTCTCGGCCCCTGAGCAGGGCCCCGCACCTCGACCCACTCCTCCCGAATGGGACTTATTTGTGGATGGCTCATCCAAACTTGAATCCCCCGCGGGGGGTGTGTATCTACGTGGACCCCTAGGTATGGAAGTATTCCTTCGTGTCTCTTTTCAATTTCAAGTAACTAACAATGTTGCAGAATATGAGGCCCTCGTCGCCGGGCTGAAACTCGCCACAAGGGCGAGGCATTCGCCGCCTCCATGTCCACAATGACTCGCACTGGTGATTCACCGTGTTCAAGGGTGCGCCGAGTGCAAGGACGCCACCACGATCAAATACCTTAAGTTGGTAAACACCCTACGAACCGACTTTGAAGAAGTCATCTTCATACATGTTCCTCGTTCTGAGAACACTACAGCAGACATGCTATCAAAGGGAAAGACTCCCTCCACCACAGCCACTCTGAACAGCCCTTCCATCACGGAAGATGTTGATATTGCCTCTCTAGCAACGCATGATCCAGTCACAGACTGGAGAAACCCTATCATTGCTGCACTAAAAGCCAGCACCACGGATCTCCAGGTTCGCAAGCAAGCCCTCCGCTTCGTCCTCATTGATGACCAATTATGGCATCGCGGGTTTGCGGCGCCTCTACAACGGTGCCTTAGCACCCTTGAGGGACGCTCTGTCTTGGACACTCTCCACCAAGGCAATTGTGGCGCTCACATCGCTGCGGAGGCACTTGCCCACAAAGCCCTTCATCAAGGGTATTACTGGCCTACCTTGAAAAAGGTCGCCGCCTTTGGTCAAAACGTGCCACCAATGCCAAATCAATTCTCGCATCCAGTGGCTACCATCCGCGGAATCTCCAGCACTGACAAATCCAGTGCCTTTCGCCCTGTGGGGCCTCGACCTCATTGGTCCAATGCCGAACGCTCAGTCGGCACCGCCTGTGTTGTAGCGATTGATTATTTTTCTAAATGGGTCGAGGTAGAACCCCCGGTCTCCATCACTTCCGCCAAGATTATCAAGTTTCTTTGGAAGAATCTTGTCTGCGATCGGCAGCCCTCGTGCTATTATTACAGACAATGGCACTCGATTCGCGATCACAGTGTCCAATAATGGGCACGGGACAATAATGTCCGCATGCTTTTGCCCGGTGGCGCACCCCCAGTCTAATGGGCAGGTTGAGGTCACCAACCGAACCCTCAAGGAAGGCCTCAAGAAGCGCCCGGAAGGGGCCAAGGGCCGCTGGGTAGATGAACTCCCAAGTGTCTTATGGGACTATCGCACCACAACACGAACCCCACAGAGAGACGCCTTTCTCTCTAGTATACGGCGCAGATGCGCTCCTGCCTATTGAGGTAGACCTCCCTACAATCCGTATGATCAACTTCACTGACGAAGCCAATGCCCAAGGGCTCCGTGCTAAACTCGACTTAATCGAAGAATTACGCGAAGGTGCTCGCCGCATGACCCCCTCAAACAGAGGCTCGGTCTTCACCATAATTCCCGGGTAAAACCCAAGGCACCGCAACAAGGAGGCCTTGCCTTGCTTAAATCGACCCTCACCGCTCGCGACCCCAAGCGGTGTCCTGCGACCCAAGCTGGGAACGGGCCTTATATTGTTCATAAACAAGTCCGCCCAGGAGTCTATGAACTACAAGACCATGATGGTCGTCTGCTCCCCCGCAACTTTCATGCGGATGACTTGCGCCCATATTACGTGTAAGTCCTTAGTCTTACAAATTCAATAAAATACATATGTATTTCTTCTGTCTTACAACTTACATGGCATTTCAAATGCCCTCTTCATCGCCCTCTGTACCCGGCCGGTCAGACTGGCTACCTGCCTGAGTTATGGCATCAGACCTTGTCAGGTCTCACTTCTCCACACAGGTGGTTGCGGGTCTCATTCCCCAACCGACCTTCAACTCGCCCCGCCCCAAGGGTAATCCCCTTGCGCTGCGGAAGGGTAACCCCCTTTTTGCTCCTTCAGGAAGGTCTATATGTAAGTCGTCCTCGCACGCCACAGCAGACCTTCCGCTCGGACTTCTCCACACAGGTGGTTGCGGGTCTCATTCCCCAACCGACCTTCAACTCGCCCCGCCCCAAGGGTAATCCCCTTGCGCTGCGGAAGGGTAACCCCCTTTTGGCTCCTTAAGGAAGGTCTATGTGTAAGTCGTCCTCGCACGCCACAGCAGACCTTCCGCTCGGACTTCTCCACACAGGTGGTTGCGGGTCTCATTCCCCAACCGACCTTCAACTCGCCCCGCCCCAAGGGTAATCCCCTTGCGCTGCGGAAGGGTAACCCCCTTTTGGCTCCTTCAGGAAGGTCTATGTGTAAGTCGTCCTCGCACGCCACAGCAGACCTTCCGCTCGGACTTCTCCACACAGGTGGTTGCGGGTCTCATTCCCCAACCGACCTTCAACTCGCCCCGCCCCAAGGGTAATCCCCTTGCGCTGCGGAAGGGTAACCCCCTTTTGGCTCCTTCAGAAAGGTCTATGTGTAAGTCGTCCTCGCACGCCACAGCAGACCTTCCGCTCGGACTTCTCCACACAGGTGGTTGCGGGTCTCATTCCCCAACCGACCTTCAACTCGCCCCGCCCCAAGGGTAATCCCCTTGCGCTGCGGAAGGGTAACCCCCTTTTGGCTCCTTCAGGAAGGTCTATGTGTAAGTCGTCCTCGCACGCCACAGCAGACCTTCCGCTCGGACTTCTCCACACAGGTGGTTGCGGGTCTCATTCCCCAACCGACCTTCAACTCGCCCCGCCCCAAGGGTAACCCCCTTGCGCTGCGGAAGGGTAACCCCCTTTTTGGCTCCTTCAGGGAGGTCTATGTGTAAGTCGTCCTCGAACGCCACAGCAGACCTTCCGCAAGGGCTCCCCAGACACAGCAGTGGGTCTTACCCCCCAGAACCTCAGATGGTTCTCCACTTGTCTCAACAAGCGTCCTACTGCCTTCGCCAAACACGCGACTCCAGGCTCCAGGTAAACTGAACCTTTTTTACTGCATGCTTATCGTATAAATGATGAGCAAACTACAGGGTCTTCTACTTGGTACACCGTCCACTACCCAAGGGCTTACTCCCTAAACAGTTGTCCAAGAAAGGGGCCCTGAACTTATCTCAAAAAAGTGGTCTCCATCACAGCTTGGCTCAACAAGTAAACCCACAAGTCATTTGGAATGACTCATGTGGCTCCGCCGTTGCGGATCTTGAGTGCCTCGTCACTATAAACTTAAAACTGAGTCTCCAGCTCCTTGATAAGTAGTCCCTGTGGCTTCGCCTTCGCGGACCCCAGAAGGACATCTCTCCATGAGACAGGACTTAGCCTATGGTTGTTAAACTTAGCTAACGTACCCTACAGGGCTATCGCGAGATAAAGCGAATCTACAAAACAGTGAAGGTAAAAGGAAATTTTACTTCATCTATTGTTCCCAAAAAGTGTGTGAATGCAGGTCTTTATACAAAGATAGGGGCATCCACATGTTGGAACCTCCACCCTAGTCCAAGAGGGCATACCAGGCATCGCCCATCTTCCTTCCCTGCTCCCCATCAAGCGGCGCCTCTACCGTTGGCTCATTGGTGTTGGCAGCATCCAAGATCCCAAGACTTAGAGCTGGAAACGCCTTCTCCACTTGGAAGCGGCATCGCAGCCAGCCCTCCTCGTAGGCCTGCGCCCCCGCTTCGCCCAGGGCTTGGATCTCGCCAAGCTTCTCCACCAGTCGAGGCATCCGCTCAGGGATGGGCACCTTGATGGAGGAAGAGGACTCAGGATCCTCACCTTCAAAGGAGGGAAGGCCCAGAGCCTTCTCCATCTCCCACACCGAGGCCATTGCCTTCTCCGTGTCGATGGCGACCTCCAGGCGTGCCTTCAGTGCAACCTCATCAGCAAGCCTGCCCTCCTCCACCTTCTTCTCTGCTAATTGAGCCTGTGCAATAGCTTGGCGCATCGCCTCCTCAGCTGCGTCCTCTGCCTGCTCAACTCGGGCCTTCGCCACCGCAAGGGCAGCTTTGGTTTCGCCTCCAAAGAAAGGAGGGACTCCTTCAAGATAGCATTTTCAAGCTGCTTGGCTTCCAGCATTGCTACCTGCTGAAGGAAGCGTTGCTTCGCAACATCAAGTAAGCAGGCCTGCTCCCACCGGTACCGCATGCTGTGTGCCCGCTCTTGGTTGCCATAATCGCACCAACTCTCTAGTTGGGCCACACGCTTGGCATGCTCCTCCTTAAGCTCCTCCTCCCTCTTCTTTGAGGACTCCAGCTCCCTCCTGAGAGAGGCAATCTCTGATATCTGGGCGTCGTCCCGCTTATTGGCATACTTCAGGAAGTCATGCCATTGCTCAGCAGCAGCATGACCTTTGACAGCCGCCTACATCCCAGTGCTATTAAAGCAGAAGCAGAAAAAGGCTAAACTAAACTTATACATAAAGACCAGAAGCTGTCTTACCTGCAGACTCTGTTGAGCTGCCTCCCTCATGAATTCAGCAGGGGAGTCCAGGCTCCGCTCGGTCACCTCCCTGTCATAGGGGGTGCGCAGCCCCTCCAGGCAGGATTGGAGGGTTTGCTCCCCTCCCCGCAGCAGTGAACTGCTGTTCCTAAGAAGGAAGACCGGATCCCATGCATCTTTCAGGAGCCTCCCTTACTCCCTGTACACCCCGAGTGCAGTGCCGGTGCCTCTGGACTCTCAGGAGGTCTGGCTCCTCAGACCACTTGGGGACCGACTTGGCAGCAACGCGCCTCCGCTCCAAATAGTGAGACCAGACTCCGGTTTTCTCAAGGACCTCGGTCCTGGTCCCCAAATCGGCAGGGATCTCTGTCAGGACCCCTTGGTCCACGAGAGCCTCACAGGGACCAGCCCCTTGGCATGAAGGGCCCTCGCCTACAAAGAACAGGCATCAAGCAACTGGTAAACAGAAGTATGAACTCAAAAACAAAGAAAGTACTGTCAAAGTCAAAAAGACTTACCGGCAGAAGGACGCCCCCATCCACTGACTTCCAGCTGGCTGCTGGAAGGTTGGGCAATCTCCCAACCACTTGTCCTCGCAGAGGACCGTGTTACCAGACCCCCTTCCTCCGGGGCCTCACTATTAGAAGAGGAAGAAGTCTCCTCAACCACCAGGATCCTCTTCCCCTTCGTTGCAGGGGCCTTCTCCCCTGAAGGGGCCTCTTCAGGGATCCCCTCTCCAGAAGGGATGGCTGCAGGGATCTCTTCCCTTGCATTAGTGGTCTCCGCCTCCTCCGTAGGAATGACTGGTACCTCCCGTTGGCCAGGACTCCCAATGGCCTTTGCAGCTTGGTTGCCCCTCCTTCTCATAGAGATCAGGATGTTAGCCGCTGACATCTTACCCTTGGGAGGAGGCACTCTTCCTCTGGTGATGATCTCTGCCGCGACCACATGACCGGGCAAGTCTTCACCTTGAACTGGTGAAGGGCTCGCGAAGAGCCCAGATACAAAGGCCTCAGCGGCCTCCTCAGAAGAAATAGGCTGCACCACTGAGATGGGCACAGCCTCTATGGGAACAGCGCTATCTGCTCGCGCTCCCTCTGGGCCCTCTGCAGAAGGCACGACCTCTTCAACAGTAAGAGGCACTTCAAACTCCACTCTTCTGGCTTCTTCAGCCATGGGCTCCCCACTGGGAACTTCTTCCCCAGCAGGCTCCCTGGCCTCCGCAGTTAAAGAGACTGCAACGGGCCCCTCCGCCTCAGCAGGTCTCTCCGCCTCTCCAATCGGCTCCACGGCCCTGGATCCCTCGGCAACAGCAAGGGCACCCCCTTCTCCGGCCTGCGCCGCAGCCACCTTTCTCTTCTTCTTCTCCGGCTGAGAAGCCATCGAAGGCTTGATACCAGCCCTCTTTTTGGACAGTTTGGGGACAATGGGTCCCAACACCTTGACCGCCCGGCGGCGTCTTCCCAAGTGCACAGGCCAGATGCACTCGTTGGGCGATACGCATGGATGCTTTCTTACCACAGGCTTCGCGGGACTGCAGCGGCATCTGCAGACAAAGAGGGACTTCAGACCAGGTTCTACCAGACCTCTTACAAATTTACAGTATATTTATATGTATGCGCAGCGTACCTTTGGGCGCCGCTAGAGCAGCGAAGAAAGAGTCTATCATTGTCCCACGATGGACAGGAGCCCATCCCTCGTATGGCGGGGGCACCCTAGGGTCCAGCACGAAACCCGTGCTAATCCCAGCCCACCTTAGGGTGGTCTCGTCCAGTTGGGCAGCTGAGAAGGGGAAGAACGCCTCGCACGCGCTCCTCGAAAGGACATCGTCTAACCACCCCAGTAGTTGAACGTATGCCTGCCATCGCACTCCCCGTGAGTCGGCTCGAGGCCTCCGCGCAATGCTTTGCACGGATTGTCGCGTCCTCGCCACGGGAAAGTCCCATGAGCCTTCGCGGGGCAAGAAGAAAAAAGATCCATGCCAATTATGGTAGGATCTGGGTGAGGCGGTGAAGGAGATGGAGTGGTTACCTCCAACGTTTATGGGAGTGACGTAGAAGAACGCGCCCCCACTCCTCGGCTCCAACCGATAGAAAGCGGTTGAACACGTCGGCGAATGGCTTCACGCCGGCCATGTGGCGGCGACAATAAAGCCCGCAATACTCGGGAAAGTATTGGGCGCCAAGCGAGTTAGGGGCATTCCCAATCAGCACAAAGATCTTGCACCCGATTGCGGAAAGGGATACCGTAATCCCGCCGCAAGCTGCGCCGTGTCTGAGCACAGCACCGGTTCTCCTTGTTCTCCTCGGTAACGGGCCAACCCATCGCCCGACAAACACCCGCACGGGACGCATATACCGGCGTTTTCTCCACGGGCAGAAGGCCTCCACCATATCTGGTGAATTCTCTCAAACTTCACCGTGGTCTTCTCGAGAGGAGCGACCACTGGGCGAACAGCTTCCTTGGAATCCATCTCTGCAAAAAGAAGAACAAATAGGCATATAAATCAAAACAGCCCAGCAAAGGCATTTCGTCAAACGCTCAGTGCGCTCAGAGAACTGGAGGCACTCAGTATGCAGGGAGCGGAAACTTACCTGATTAGTTGAGAAGTAAGCAAGAACGGACGGAGCGGTTGGCAAATGAACAGTTGACCGGCGGAATCTCAAACGAAAAGGAGGAACCACCGCAAATCACCTCTCAACTGCCGATGAAATAGCCAAGAAACGCAAGAATACGAAAGGGTTACTCGGAGCGGAGCGAACAAATGCAAGAGTGGAGAAGAAAGGCTTCAATCTTCTCGGAGTACGCTTTTATAAGCCCGCCAAAATGAAAAAGCGCTTTTAAGCGTGAACGGCTCTGAGGCGCCACGTGCCGGCATCCAGCGGTTATTAAACCTCTCCCCGCCGTACAAAAGAAGAAACGCTTTTACAAAGCGTAATCGACCCCTACGGCGCCACGTGTTGCGTCCCATAACGGTCAGTAAACCTCTCACCTTCCTTTATCTCTCCTGCATTAAATGCTGAAGGGACTCTTCGCTGCCTTCACGATCAAGCGGTCCGCAAACGGCCCAAGCGCCTTCGCCAACTCCAAAGACTTGGAATTTGAGCAGTACGGGACCCTGCCCATACTCTGCCTTCTGGAGGAGGCATCTTGGTACACTACCCAAGCAAATGCCCCCCTCCTCAAAAACTCACAAGGATCACAAACGATTTTCACTTATGGCTGCTACGTCGGTCCTCAGCAAGATTTTTACTTATGGCTGCTACGTCGGTCCTCAGCAAAGTACTTTCGAAAAACGGAGTACAGGACCCTGCCCATACTCCGCTCTCAGGAGGAGGCATCTTGGTACACTACCCAAGCAAACGCGCCCTCGCGTCATATTATAATCGTACAAGGCCTTTGAGGAAGCCTCATCCTTGCGGTCTCCGGTATAGCGCCTTCGCGAGGTCTCATCCTTGTGGTCTCCGGCCTCACCTACGCGGGGTCCTGCCGTCGCGGGCCTCAAGACTCGCAGGGGCGACGTCTCATACTCACCCTTGCGTTTCTAAAGCCTGCGCGAGCCTCCCTCGCGGTCTTAGGGCGAGCCCTCGCGATCTCCTTCGCCTCCATGGGTCTTACTCCCGAGTCTCCTGCCTATCTTGGCCCCGCCGAATAAGGCCACAGTACCCAGTTTCGTGCAACCTCACCCCTTATTTGGCTATATTCTATTTGGGCCTTCGCCCTATAGGCCTTCGCCCGCCGCTTGCTCCACTTGGAGATAGACCACTTGGTCGTCGACATCAACCGGCCAATAAGGAGGGCAGCACGAGCACAGGAGATCTTCACCAGATTTATACGCCGACATTCTCGACAAGTGAATCACCTAAGGCGGTTTGCTGAGATCTTCATCATCACAACCGCCTTATCTCCAATCGATCGACACAGACTTATCTCAACAGCTGTCTAAAGGGCTTCAACCGGGAGGCTCTTCTCCGGCATCACTCTATAAATAGGGTGATGTCCACCCTAAATCGGGTAAGCTACTACACGCCCCCCCCACTCCCCTCTTGCTACTTCTGAGTATTCTTCCTATCTTTTACAGATTACTCTGAACAGCAAGCTTGGAGTCTCAAGAACATCATCTTCTCCACCACATCAACTGAGAGTCCGGGCCTTCTTTAGGAACGAGACTATCACATCTTCATCATCGCATGGACGATTTGGTATCATAGAAACCGAAAGGTTCATGAGAATATTGCTTTTCATACTAACAATGTCGTCTGGCAGGTAGAACGCGCGATGAATGATGCAAAGGTGACAAAGATTCAGGGTGCGCCTCGCATGGGAGTTCAATGGTCCGCACCGCCGCTTGGCTGGTCAAAAATGAACTCAGATGCGGCTGTCAATGACCAAGGAAGAGTTGGCTTGGGTGCTGTCCTCAGGGACAGTGAAGGACAGGTCCAAGCGGCTATTGCTCTTCCAAGCCAGAGCCATTCCGACGTTTTCCATGCTGAAAGCTTAGCTTTATGTGAAGGGCTCAAAAGACTAGGAAGGTTTAGCTCACCCAAGCTAATTGTGGAAACAGATGCGAGCCAGGTGGTGGGAGCTATCCTCTCCAATAGCACTTTCCGGTCAGAAGCTTGGCATAGTATTGTCACAACCAGGACTATTCTCTCAAGATTCGAGACTTGGCAAATCCTCCACTGCTTTCGTGAAGGCAACCAGGCTGCTCATGAATTGGCAAAATTTGCTATGTCTAGTAATCGAGCGGCAGTGTGGATTGGGTGCTGTCCACCGGCTATTCTGTCAACTAATTTTTTTCAAACTGTATATCTAAAAATGAAATACTGTCTATGATTCAAAAAGTTTCAATATATAAAACTTACCTATCATATTTCTTACAAGTCGATGGCGTACAACTTCACGGCGGCGGTGGACAAGCTCAAGACGGAGATCGCGGTGACGACGAAAAAATCGCTATGAGGACGGCGACAAAATCGCGGTGGCTCAAGACGAAGATCATGGTGTTGGAGGAGATCTCATCTCCTTGCAATGGAGGTTTTCCATGAAAGATCTCACGGAGGCGTCGGAGTTACAGATCTTGAACATATCTGAAGCAAATAAAGAGAAAGATGAATTGCCGAAATCAAACCATGAAATCGAAGGACAGGCCTCGCCGGCGGCTCCTAGTGAAGGTAGAGATTTGTGAAACTCGCGACGGAGGAAGGTGGAGATGGACCGAGCTTGCTCGATCCATTTACAGATCTACAGATATTTTGGGAAGAAGAAGCCCAAGTCTCATATGGGAAAAAAAGTAAACAATAAATGCATATTTAATTAAGGATAATTTTGTCTTTCATGGGTATGTGGGAAACCACATATGTGGTAGTGGCGCGTGTGTATATATATATATATATATATTGATATATATGGGCCAGCCCATACGGCTGTATTGTCAAATGCAAACGCCATATGGGCTGCGCCCACCACACCTGGCCTCGTAATTACGGAGAGCCCCTCTTACCAGTAAGGGCGCCCCGTATAGAGCCGTTAGCCACGAAACGTTGGCTGCCTCCCTCAACATAACCGTTACACTAATTATGGCATTAAGCCAAAGGAGAGGGAGTAACTCCGCAATAACTCCACTGTTATTACACCATTAATACGCCGCCATCCCAATTATGGGCACATTTATGGAGATTCTCCAGCGTTTAAGGTCCCGCAACGGGACCTAGCACCACCCTATATATTGGGTGGTGCCTGCCTCAAATAAGGTGATTACTACACACCCACACTCCTCTTCTCTGTCTGCACCTGAAAGTGTCATTTGCCTTGTCTTTCCAGGTATCGGAGCCGCCCTGTTTCGGTTGTCGGAGAATCCTTGACTGCCGGAGGTTACTCTTTGGCTATCAATTAATTGATAGCCAAGGGGTGACCTCCGGCTGTCAAGTGATCTCCGATGACTGTAGCAGGGCAACTCCGGTACCTGAGAAGAGTAAGACAAAGGACACTTTCAGGTGCAGAGAGAGAAGAGAGGTGCGGGTGTGTAGTAATCACCTTATTTGAGCAGCACCACCCAATATATAGGTGGTGCTAGGTCCCGTCATGGGCCTTAAACGCTGGAGAATCTCCCTACCTGTGCCCATAATTGGGATGGCGGCGTATTAATGGTGTAATAACAGTGGAGTTATCATGAGTTACTCCTCTCCTTCGCTTAATGCCATAATTAGTGTAACGGTTATGTTGAGGAGGCAGCCAACGTTGCGTGGCTAACGGCTCTATACGGGGCGCCCTTATCGCAAGAGGGGCTCTCCGTAATTACGAGGCCGGTGTGGTGGCGCAGCCCATATGGCGTTGCATTTGACAATACAAACAGATGGGCTGGCCCATATATATCGATATGTCATCCTCCCACAGCGGAGGATGGGTTGGGCCCCTGTGCTCCGTTTTGGAAGGAAATATCACGATAGATGTTGGGCCGTAGTGGTATTGTGCCGTTTTGGAGGCTAATTGGGGAAGAGCCCAGGAACCATCCCCAATGTTGGCCCAATTTTTGGCCCAATACCATTTGTGGCGGTCTGCAGAGCATTTTTCAAATTTTGCGCTTTTTGCGCCGTTTGTAATTATGGGGGAAGTCGTTTCACCTCCCATCGGCCTCTATTTATACGTCAACCCATGTGGGGTGTCAGTTTCCCGAATTCTTGCTTTCCTTGCTCTTGCGCTTCAGTTTCCTTTTCACTTCTAGTTTCCATTTTCGGCGATTACCGAAGAATTTCCCGGCGAGATTCGAAGAACCCAACCGCTGAAACCTTCGTTTTCGTCTCCAGCGTACTAATCAGTAAGTGGTATTCCTTTTAATTTTTGCTTTTTCGTCGCGACAGTGTCGCGATTGAGGCGTCATCGCGCCGCTGCCTGGGTTCTTGGGTCTAGGGTTTAATTTTTTCTTAAATTTGTGTTTATTTCTGTAGATGGCTCTCAAGAATCCAAGTAAGCCCGGCGTTGGCCCTGATGTCGGGGAGGTTTGGCCCCGAACTGCACTGTCGGAGAAGAAGATGGCAGATATTTGCCAGAACCACCATGTTTATACACGGGTGGTCTGTGGGCTTTCTCCGGCCGATGTGCTGAGAAAGGCGGGGTTGGGTTTGAGTGACGAGGCCATGAGGGTACAGACCATGGTTGTCTTCGAAGCCCAACTTAAAGCCGGATTGAGGCTCCCCCTTTGTTCCCTGCTGCTGCAACTATGCGAGGGATAAGGTGTTTGCCCTGGGCAACTGGCCCCAAACGTGTTTACCACCGTAAATGCGTTTGTGGTGGCCTGCCACCTGGCGAAGACGGTGTTGTTGCCGGAGACCTTCCTGCAATTCTATACCCTGAAGAGGCCGGTCGGGCACCCCTTCTATCAGTTGACCCCCGAGGAGGTGAAGGTGGGCAACAAAATGGTGAAGATAGGGGTCTTCGCCGAAACTACCAGCTCGTGGGGGAGGTGGAAGAACAACTTCTTCTTCATCCTCAAGGAGGACAGCTGGGGGTTCCATGCGTACTTCATCAAGGAGAAGGACGCAAGGGTGTCGGTGAAGCCTTCTTTGTGGGCGGGCAGTGAGGGGAAGAAAGCCCTCGACGCCCTGTGCGAGTGGGTTCGTGATGTGGAAAGGTTGGAGGAGTGTAAGGGTGGGTTTCCCTTTACTCTATCCAGCCTGGACGAAGTGGTCCTGCGAAGGGTAGGGATCAGCAGGGCCCATCGTCTTCCGAGCCACGCTGAGGCCCTAAAGAACTGGATGGAGGGCCTGGACGGAGACCTCATAGAGCGCTTCGAAGGCGCTTTCAGCAACCCTCATTGTCTGTTTTGTACTCTTTTCTGCTTCTTCTTCTTTTTTTTTGTTTCTGTGTTTGCGCATTTTGAATGCTACTAGTATCTGACCTTGCGTTTTGTTTCAGCCAAGATGTCACATCTCAGCGTCCTCTTCACCAAGAAGCAAGACTTGAGGGAAGCCCTGAAGATAATGATGGACGAAGTGGCCCCTGCGGAGCCCATGCAAAGGGCTATCGAGGGTCCAATTGTTGGGTCCTTGTTACGGTCACCCGGCGGGTTGCGGCCGGGTGACCGGGGCTCGGTTTTGGCTGCGGGTCACGTTTTCGGCGTTCAGACGGCTCCCGAGCCCTATCCGAGTATCATTTTGGCGAACCCTTCCGTATTTGAGGTCGTGTGGGTCCCCGGACGTTTCCGCCGAAAATATTTTTACGCGCCGGGGTTGTCGGGGTCGCCTCGGGGCGTCTGGCGGGCTCGGTAGCGCTCTCGAGATCTCAGTTTGAGAAGCCGTTTGTAGTTTTGGAGTCGTGGAAACGTCGGGTTGTTTGTTGTGGTGTTTTATATTTGGGGCGGGTCGTTCGGTTCCGGGCGTGTCCGGGGGCTCGGGACGGGAATCCCGGGGCTCGGGATGGAAATTTTCTGACGGCTTTGGGGTGAGTTGTGTTTTAATTTAAGATGGAATTTATGGGTATTTTTATAGAATTTTGGAGTGACGGAATTTCGGTTCAGGTTGTCACGCTCGCACGTCGGGTTTTGGTTCGGGTTCAGCGAGCTCGGTAGGACACTCTGGAATTGTAAATGAATTTCTGAAAAATGTTCTGTGAATGTTATAATATTCTGAAGATTGTGTCCGAGTTTCGTTAATTTTGGAATCCGATAATTATTTTTGGGCAAAAAGAATTGGAACTTTCGGAAAAATTGGGAGTTAATTTGCAATTGGGTGCAAATTAAATAAAAGTCAGCATGGGCAGCAGCAGCAGCCTTTTCGGCAGAATTTTGTGAGTGAGGATTAGGGACACTTGGCTTGTTTTAATTTATGTTGGGAGGTATGGGTTTAAAGTGAAAGGAATATATAAGTATATATATGGTTTAATATTTCATAAAATGAGATAAGTCTCATTTCCATTTCTTTTCTTCTTCTCTTCTTCTTCTTCGTGGAGTCTGCTGCCGCCATCCATGGAGCTCCTCCTCCAAGCTTGAGGTTCTTCATCTTGGCTCAAATCAAAGAGGAATTGGGTTCTCCATGTGGTAAGTACCTCCCTAACTCCTCTTTTCTCATTAATTTGGAAGATTAGTGGTGAAAAGAGGAGTTTTTGCATTTGATGGGTTTGTTCTTAGCTATAAGCTAGGATGATTCTCTTCCTCCCATGTTTTAGTATGTTGTTCTTGGGTGGTAGGAGAGTGTTAATCAAGTGTTGGATTTTGGAAAACACAACTTGGGTGGAAACTTAGGTTTGGCGAAATTATGGAAGAAATTCCAAAATTGTGTGTGGTTGTTATCTTGTTTCATGCTTCAAGTATGTTAGTTCTAGCATGATTCTAAGCTTGTGTATGGATTCAATTTGATGGAAAACAAGTTGAGGAAAAATCCCCAAATGGCCGAATTATGGGTTGATTTTCAAAAATGGATTTTGTTGTTTTGGATGCAATTGGATAACATTCATGGTTTAGAAATGTAATTGGTGATTAAAGAGTGCAAATGGAACTTTGTTTGGATTGAAATGGAGGTTGGGTGAGAAAACCCCTCTTTGGCCGAATTGATAAGTGAAGGGGTTTTATTGATTTTGGTGTAATTGGTTAGTAAGCATGCTTAGGAAGTGGAATTGGTGATTAATATGATTATTTGGAAGCTTGAATGGATTGAATTGAAAGTTGGATGAAAAGTTGATTAAGAACCGAAATCTTGGAATGATTCTTTTTCAATGTTGGAGGTTCATTTTGGTTAAATTGGAGGTTAATATGGTGTTGGGCTTGAATTTAGGAGTGGATGGAAGTTTGAAATGTTGAATTCGGTTAAGAAATGGAAAAGTTACAATTAAGCGGGATTATCGGAAAATGGCGGGTAAAGAAGGGTTTAAGGTTGGATTTGATCAGTTACGCTTATTGTATGATGTTTGTCAATGTGAAATCTTGCATTGTCTAGGTTGGTTACGAATTCGGCGTTTACGTGAAAATCTGGAATTTTACGGAAGTGCAGCCGGATTTTCGGTTTTGGGGTCGGGGTTGTAGTTTGGTAGTGTGGTTGATGAGGATGCTAATTCAACTTGGTTTGGCAGATTCTGAGTTTCGGTGGTTAGGAAAAGAGGAGTTCTAAGTTTGGGGCACGGTGTAGGTGTTATCGAGAATCGGTCCAATACTCTGGATTTTGAGGTAAGGGTTTGGTTACTGCTATTTTTGGTAAGATAGGTGTATGTTTAGTTTCATTTTACATTACTGCGGGTATTTCGGTATTATATGCCTAGAGCATATTACGTAGTCTGTAGGTGTATGTATTGTAGCATTACATTTTGCGGGTATTTGGAAATTTACGCTTTAAGGTAAGTTACGTGATGCAGTAGGTGTATGCCTTGTAGCATACTGCATGCATTAATCCTACGTTTGTAGGAGTATGCCTTATGGTATACTGCATGCATTAACACTACGGCAGTTGTGGGTTCGCTACCCAGTGGTGCACCATGCTTCGTAATAGCTTGGCTTGACTCCCCTTAGTGGGAGGCTGTCGTTCGATCTGTTATAAGGTTTATGGCGATTTGGAATCGCACATCCTTGGGATTCGATTTGTTTACGGTACATGTATGTTATTACGTATTACATTGCGTATATTGCTATCTTTCTGTTTTGCGGGGTTGCATATACTTATCTTACCCCAAATCCCTTACGGGGTCCTTTTAGGACTCACCCTTCTTTGGGTTACATGTTTTGGGTTTCGGTAGGTGCACGATAAGCGGCCTGCGGAGTAGGATTCCGTGAGGTTCTACCTTGGGTGTGTTTTGCGGCGGTTGCACCTTGCGGTCGGGATTGTGTACTTGGTGTGAATCCCGCGCAAGGTATTTTGTTACTAAGATTCTAAGGTTGGCTCTGTAGTTGCATATGCACACTTTACGTATTGCTATGATGGTTGTATGTCTGTATATACATTTGTATATTACATTCTATATCTGTTCTCGGCGCTTGGCGCTTGCTAGACATTTTAGGTTCTGTGAATTCTGTATGTATATGTGTTTTGGTGCGTAAGCACTCGTCCACGGAGGGCGGGGCTTACTCTGTTATTAGTGCATGAATTGTATGGTTGCATCTTATTTTTGGTTATACGCATGAAATTTCCGTTAGTCTGCTTCCACAATCCTTCCGTTCTCGGGTCCGCTACGCGCGGCGGGTCTCGATGGACTGCCACTCCTTTCCATTCCGGCTTCCGCTTCCGGCGTCCGGCGCCCCGCCTCCGCAACCGGGCTCGGGCGGCGTTCGGTGACAAGTTTGTATCGGGCGGGTAAGTGACCATATTGGTCGTCGGTGGTGACTTGTAGTGACGACTATTGTTGTACATTTTATTTTAGAATGGTTTGAGTACGGAGATTGGCCACCTCCTTACTTGAACCACTTCAAAATAAAATTGTGGAACAAAGTTGATCCTTCAAGTTATCACGATAGTTGCAGATTTCGGCACTCGGGATTTACGGAATTACGGTAAGATTATTACGAGTAAGGGGATTGTGGAAAAGTTTCAGTACGTAAAATTGTGTGTTAGGAAAAGATTTGGTGAAATAAGCATGAAGCTTACGTGATTACGTGAAATGCATGATTTTATCATTACGAGAAGTAACCATGTCAAGTCTTGCATTGCACTCTGAGCCTTAGAAAAGCTGCTGCTAGTTTACGTAGAGATTAGGAGTGACCGAGTTATGCGGATTCTGTTTGGTCTGGAATGTCTCGGGTTGGATTCACACGCGTGGCGGTGTGTTTTGTGACCGGAGGAGGATTGTAATCCCATGCCTCAGAGAGATAGGGTTTGAACTGTTGGTTATGGGTTGAGTTGGTACATGGTTTGGAAATTTGGTTTGGGATAAGTTGTTTTTACGGTTGGACTTGGTTTGAGGAATTGTGTACTACACGCGAATAGCGTGATTTGGTACCGGAGGCGGGACTGAGATCCCACACCTCCGTGGAATAGGATACGGGTTCGGCGTAACCCGAGTCTGAACAACCACACTCACCGCCCGAGGTTTAGCGGTCGTAGGGACCCCTCTCGATTTGGTATTACCGCCACCTAGGCTGGTTCGGGCGGCGATGGCGGGGAAGATCTGTTTATGCCACGGTAAGGGCATTTTGATTAGGTGGTGATAGCGAGATTTAAGCAACTGCTCGCCACAACTTTGGGTTTGGTAAATGAGTGACTCTGAGGAGGATGGTCACTACGACATCTGGACTTCTCGTCGGTCCTTTTAACGACGGGGAGATCTGAGGCACCCGATCAGCGAGTCAGACTTACGGAGAGGTTTTAGAGTTTGAACCCCCTAGGTTCAATGACCGAGAAGTGCAGGGTAGTAGAGACTTGGTTTGCGAGGAATTGACAAACTCACGGAGGAGGCTACTCGGTCGGTTGCTTCAGTTACGAACCGGAGTTCGGATTGACCCGATATCGATTTCTAGTGTCTGGCGATGTCTAGGACATTTCCGCGGAAAATATTTTTGGGGCGGGGGTTGCCGTCGGACGATTTTCGGGATTACAGGCGGAGAAAGCGGCTCGGGAGTGACCCGGGACTCAGATTTGCGGTGTTGAGGAAGATCTGGAGTCGGGAAATAAATTGGAAATTGGTTGCAAAATAAATAATTGGAGCATGGACAGTTTAGTAGTGGTAGAGAGGGAGCACCACCGGCACGATCTTATCCGATTTGTAGTAGGTATCGTTCAGGTTGAATTTGTTATCGGCAGGAGGGCCGATGTTTACGTTGCGGTCGACACTCTTTGGATACGGGATTGCCCTCTTATTGTAGGGCGGGGGTCGTGAGGAAGTTACGTAAGGTACTATATTTCCGAATGAGATACCGGTTTATGCGTTATTTGATACGAGAGCATTTGTTCCCATTGTAACACCGAAATGTGTTACATTTACGTATCTGTCTGTTAGTACCTTGCCTCAAACGCATTTAGTAAAAGCTGCAGGAAGTCAGTTTCTGTTTTCCAATGAGATGGTTCGGGGTTGTACGATATACGTAGGCGGACATGATAGTCTCGGATCTGTTGGTTTTAGCCACGCCGGACTATGATGTTATTCTTGGAATGGCCGGGCTATCCAAGAACTCTGTGCACGTGGATTGTGCACCCCGTCCTATTATGGTTTCGGGAGAGGTACTACCTCTCACGACTCCGATTGGTTTGACTATCGCACGGCCACGATGAGGAGCTACTGATTACGGATCAGTGTCGATAGTTGGTGTAGGGAATGCTATGATCTGAATGAGGCTGATACTAGGTTGAAGTTGGATGGTTTACCATGGGTTCGAGATTTTCCGCGGTATTTCCGGAGGAGTTGCCGGATTACCACCGGAGCGGGAAATTGTGCTTGAGATTTACTGCGGTCGGGTCTTGCTCCGATATCTATTCCTCCTTATCGGATGCCCATTTACGAGATGCGGGGGTAGAAGAAGCAAGCTGGAGGAATTACAGCAAAGAGTTTCATCGACCGAGCACTTCAGCGTGGGGTGCTCTGGTTATGTTTGTTAAGAAGAATGATGGGACACTCTGACTTTGTATTGATTACAGACGGTTGAATGCACTTATTGTGAAGAATAAGTATCCGTTGCTAAGGATTGACGATCTTTTGATCAACTTCGGGGTTCAAGAGTTTCCTCTAAGATTAATTTCCGATCTGGGTATTTTCAGCTTAGGGTGAAGGATGAGAACATACCTAAGACTGCTTTCTGCACCCGGTATGGACACTTTGAGTTTACGGTCATGCCATTTGGGCTGACCAATGCTCGGCGGCGTTCATGGATCGATGCATCGGGTGTTCCGACCGTACTTGGACTCATTTACGGTGGTTTTTATTGATGATATTCGATATATTCTCGGGATGAGGATTCGCATCGGGATCATCGAGGTGGTTCTGCAGACACTTTGGGAACATCAGCTTTATGCTAAATTCTCAAAGTGTGAGTTACGGATTCGGGAAGTCACCTTTAAGGACACATTATATCGAGCATGGTGCATGCAGTGGATCCGAGAGAAGGTGAGGGCGGTTCGGGATTGGAAACAACTTACCACGATGCACGGGAGATCAAGAGCTTCACAGGGTTAGTAGGATATTATCGAGAGGTTTGTACTTGGGATTTTCTATTACGGCATCTCCGCTTATGCGATTGACTAAGAAGGGTCATCTGTATATTTGGTCTGATAAGTGTGAGCTGGATTTTCAGTAGTTGAGGCGGTAGTTGACTAACTCTCCGATTCTGAATCTTTCAGATCCGATCTTGCAGTATGTGTATTATACGGATGCTTCCACATCTGGTTTGGGATGTGTGTTGGTGCTTGAGCGTTTTGTGGTAGCTTCTGGGTCGAGGCAGCTGCGACCGCATGAGCTGAACTAACTGACACATGATCTGGAGTTGACTATAATAATTTATGCGCTGAAACATTGGAATCAATATCTGTTTGGTAATAAATTTCAAATTCTTACCGACCATAAGTCTGAAATATCTGTTTACACAGAAGGAGCTTAGCATGAGGCAGCGCAGATATCTCGAATACATTAAGGACTATGATTGTAGTATCGGGTACATCTCTGGCAAGGGCAACACGGTTGCCGATGCTCTGTGCAGGAAGTATACCGGCTTAATTTAGAGAGGATATGTCGGTGACCGATGCGAGAAGAGTGGTCGACGTGCCTTTGGCACGGTGGCAGCTACGGGAGCGTGCTCGAGTTATTACACTTATTATACATTACGAGTGGCTTGATAGGATGCGCGAAGCGCAAGGTAGAATTTGGTATTGAAGAAGTTATCGGGGAAGATAAGGATTTATTTGTTACCGACGTTTCGGTATAGGCGAGGATTGCTATACTTCGAGATTGCCTTTATGTACCGGAGGATCGGGAGTTACGGAATGAGATTTTAGAGGGGCACACTCGGCGGTGTGAGCATCGAGGAACCGGCGGGGACACTGCAGACTTTGCCCATTCCGATGCGGAAGTGGGGTAATGTTATGATGGACTTTACATTGCCTTTGCCACGACACGGTTTCATCATGATGCTATCTGGGTTTTGTGGATCGGTGACAAAGTGCGTACACTTTACGCTTATTCGGGTCATAGACCCTCTGGAGAAGCTTGCCGGCTTTACATCGGGGAGATTATGCGTTTACATGGAGCACCGAGACTCCATTGAATCGACCGTGATCCGCGTTTTACAGCAGTTACGGATTGCTTTTCATGAAGCATTGGGCACGCGACTCCATCGAATACGCTTTATCACCCACAGACGGACGGGCGGTCGGGCGGGTGATTCGATATCGGAGGATATGTTGCGAATCTGTACTTTGGATTTTGGAGGAGTTTGGGACTAGCGATTACTTTGATAGAGTTCTCATACAACAATTGCTTTGAGCTACGTTTGACATGGCACCATATGAGGTGTTATGCGGGAGGTGTATGACACCATCTTGTTGGACAGATGCGTCGATGGGGTTAAGGTGGGACCCGAGCTTTTGAGGAGACTACGGCGAAGATCAGATAGATATAGGCGCGGATTAAAACCGCGAATTACTCCACCACTGGTTGTACGAACCGTCGCCGTAGGGCTCTTGAATATGAGTTTGGTAATAGAATTTGGTGGAGGTAGCACCGTTCAGAGAGACAGTAAGATTTGATAGGCGGGGCAAGTTACCCCGAATTTTATCGGTTCTCATGAGTTTCTAGAGTAAGTTGTTAGGTTGATCTTTCCCCCAACTATTTACATTTTACGTGATGTCTTCGGGATAGCTGTTGTGGATCGGTTAGATTTAGGTTCGATCTTATGCAGGGTTGTCTGGTAGAAATACCGGCAAGCCCGACTCGGGTGCAATAAGATGCACCGGAGGGTGGGACGCCGTGAGGCTCTGTATGGTAGTCTAAACTACCACTCCCGCCGCACCGACACGGTGGTCCGATTGTTACAGGTTAGAGGAATAGTTATATTTTCTGGTTGGTAGCGACACTGTCGGGTTGGTTCGAGCTACTCTTGGAGGACCAAGAGTTCTAAGGGGAGAATGTTACGGTCACCCCGAGCGGGTTGCGGCCGGGTGACCGGGGCTCGGTTTTGGCTGCGGGTCACGTTTTCGGCGTTCGAGACGGCTCCCGAGCCCTATCCGAGTATCATTTTGGCGAACCCTTCCGTATTTGAGGTCGTGTGGGTCCCCCGGACGTTTCCGCCGAAAATATTTTTCTGGCGCCGGGGGTTGTCGGGGTCGCCTCGGGACGTACAGCGGGCTCGGTAGCGCTCTCGAGATCTCAGTGTGAGAAGCCGGGTGGAGTTTTGGAGTCGTGGACACGTCCCGGTGTTGGTTGTGGAGTTTAATATTTGGGGCGGGACGTTCGGTTCCGGGCGACTCCCGGGGCTCGGGATGGAAATTTTCTGACGGCTTTGGGGTGAGTTGTGTTTTAATTTAAGATGGAATTTATGGGTATTTTTATAGAATTTTGGAGTGACGGAATTTCGGTTCAGGTTGTCACGCTCGCACGTCGGGTTTTGGTTCGGGTTCAGCGAGCTCGGTAGGACACTCTGGAATTGTAAATGAATTTCTGAAAAATGTTCTGTGAATGTTATAATATTCTGAAGATTGTGTCCGAGTTTCGTTAATTTTGGAATCCGATAATTATTTTTGGGCAAAAGAATTGGAACTTTCGGAAAAATTGGGAGTTAATTTGCAATTGGGTGCAAATTTAATAAAAATCAGCATGGGCAGCAGCAGCCCTCTCTATTTTCGGCAGAATTTTGGAGTGAGGAGAGGGACACTTGGCTTGTTTTAATTTATGTTGGGAGGTATGGGTTTAAAGTGAAAGGAATATATAAGTATATATATGGTTTAATATTTCATAAAATGAGATAAGTCTCATTTCCATTTCTTTTCTTCTTCTCTTCTTCTTCTTCGTGGAGTCTGCTGCCGCCATTGATGAGCTCCTCCTCCAAGCTTGAGGTTCTTCATCTTGGCTCAAATCAAAGAGGAATTGGGTTCTCCATGTGGTAAGTACCTCCCTAACTCCTCTTTTCTCATTAATTTGGAAGATTAGTGGTGAAAAGAGGAGTTTTTGCATTTGATGGGTTTGTTCTTAGCTATAAGCTAGGATGATTCTCTTCCTCCCATGTTTTAGTATGTTGTTCTTGGGTGGTAGGAGAGTGTTAATCAAGTGTTGGATTTTGGAAAACACAACTTGGGTGGAAACTTAGGTTTGGCGAAATTATGGAAGAAATTCCAAAATTGTGTGTGGTTGTTATCTTGTTTCATGCTTCAAGTATGTTAGTTCTAGCATGATTCTAAGCTTGTGTATGGATTCAATTTGATGGAAAACAAGTTTAGGGAAAATCCCCAAATGGCCGAATTATGGGTTGATTTTCAAAAATGGATTTTGTTGTTTTGGATGCAATTGGATAACATTCATGGTTTAGAAATGTAATTGGTGATTAAAGAGTGCAAATGGAACTTTGTTTGGATTGAAATGGAGGTTGGGTGAGAAAACCCCTCTTTGGCCGAATTGATAAGTGAAGGGGTTTTATTGATTTTGGTGTAATTGGTTAGTAAGCATGCTTAGGAAGTGGAATTGGTGATTAATATGATTATTTGGAAGCTTGAATGGATTGAATTGAAAGTTGGATGAAAAGTTGATTAAGAACCGAAATCTTGGAATGATTCTTTTTCAATGTTGGAGGTTCATTTTGGTTAAATTGGAGGTTAATATGGTGTTGGGCTTGAATTTAGGAGTGGATGGAAGTTTGAAATGTTGAATTCGGTTAAGAAATGGAAAAGTTACAATTAAGCGGGATTATCGGAAAATGGCGGGTAAAGAAGGGTTTAAGGTTGGATTTGATCAGTTACGCTTATTGTATGATGTTTGTCAATGTGAAATCTTGCATTGTCTAGGTTGGTTCGAATTCGGCGTTTACGTGAAAATCTGGAATTTTACGGAAGTGCAGCCGGATTTTCGGTTTTGGGGTCGGGGTTGTAGTTTGGTAGTGTGGTTGATGAGGATGCTAATTCAACTTGGTTTGGCGGTCTCTGAGTTTCGGTGGTTAGGAAAAGAGGAGTTCTAAGTTTGGGGCACGGTGTAGGTGTTATCCAGAATCGGTCCAATACTGGGATTTTGAGGTAAGGGTTTGGTTACGCTATTTTTGGTAAGATAGGTGTATGTTTAGTTTCATTTTACATTACTGCGGTATTTCGGTATTATATGCCTAGAGCATATTACGTAGTCTGTAGGTGTATGTATTGTAGCATTACATTTTGCGGGTATTTGGAAATTTACGCTTTAAGGTAAGTTACGTGATGCAGTAGGTGTATGCCTTGTAGCATACTGCATGCAGTAATCCTACGTTTGTAGGAGTATGCCTTATGGTATACTGCATGCATTAACACTACGGCAGTTGTGGGTTCGCTACCCAGTGGTGCACCATGCTTCGTAATAGCTTGGCTTGACTCCCCTTAGTGGGAGGCTGTCGTTCGATCTGTTATAAGGTTTATGGCGATTTGGAATCGCACATCCTTGGGATTCGATTTGTTTACGGTACATGTATGTTATTACGTATTACATTGCGTATATTGCTATCTTTCTGTTTTGCGGGGTTGCATATACTTATCTTACCCCAAATCCCTTACGGGGTCCTTTTAGGACTCACCCTTCTTTGGGTTACTGTTTTTGGGTTTCGGTAGACACGATAAGCGGCCTGCGGAGTAGGATTCCGTGAGGTTCTACCTTGGGTGTGTTTTGCAGCGGTTGCACCTTGCGGTCGGGATTGTGTACTTGGTGTGAATCCCGCGCAAGGTATTTTGTTACTAAGATTCTAAGGTTGGCTCTGTAGTTGCATATGCACACTTTACGTATTGCTATGATGGTTGTATGTCTGTATATACATTTGTATATTACATTCTATATCTGTTCTCGGCGCTTGGCGCTTGCTAGACATTTTAGGTTACGTGAATTCTGTATGTATATGTGTTTTGGTGCGTAAGCACTCGTCCCACGGAGGCGGGGCTTACTCTGTTATTAGTGCATGAATTGTATGGTTGCATCTTAATTTTGGTTATACGCATGAAATTTCCGTTAGTCTGCTTCCACAATCCTTCCGTTCTCGGGTCCGCTACGCGCGGCGGGTCTCGATGGACTGCCACTCCTTTCCATTCCGGCTTCCGCTTCCGGCGTCCGGCGCCCCGCCTCCGCAACCGGGCTCGGGCGGCGAACTACACTTAATAAAAATGAAAAATATTTTAAAAAAATAAAATAAACAAGAAAACGTTTTACCTAGCTAAATGTACTGGTTCCAATACACCGGAGATCTACCGAAAAGTTGAGAAGCACAAATCCTTTAAGAAAATAGAGGAGAGAGCTGAGACGCCAGAGCAAAAAAACGGACTCTCCCGATCGAAAACGTCTGCAAATGAAGGGGAAAGGGAAGTGGGTACGTTTATTTAACGGTGGTAACGGGGTGGTCCATTACTGGTTGACATTTCTGTCAGATTTGTAACGCACCAAGACATTACTGAGTTTCGTAACGCACCAAGGCATTACTAGGGCGCTACTAGCTCTAACAGGCTCTGACCGGTAACGCCCTTAGTAATGCCTTGGGTGCTACCAAAATTTTCGGCCCCACAGTAACGTCTGGGGCACTACTCTGTGCATTACAACATAAGCTGCAACTACGTAGTGTCTCTAGAATTCTCTACACCTCTTTACACTTTTCTATACATCTCTACACTTATCTACAATAGTCTAACCTTCTCTAGAAGTCTCTAGAAAGCCCTAGAGAGTATGAGAGCCATCTTGGAAGAACCTAGCCCTTTTAAATCTGAATTTGGACTTAATGTGTTTGATCCACATGGCCTGGTACACCTTGGGCTTGGTGTGGCATGTCTGAATAGGCCCAAGTTAGCCTTAGAATTTTGTTGGGCCTCCGTTACCCTAAACACTCATGAAATAAAAATCATAGATTAAATAGTACATGATACTATAAAAACAAATGAGCAACTTTTGGCTAATTGAGAGAGTATAGTATTCAATACAATTTTCAAAAGTTCAAACTATTCCTCACAATATATTTAAAGGTTGTGATAGATGTGTATATTACATTGATCTCATTATAAACTAAAAATCATCAAAATATATATCAAAATCAGGTACATTCATGTACTACTTTCAGCAAAGTTCACTTAATAAACAGATCTACTACCTACGATATTGACTTTGTTTAAGGCGATCAACGGCACGGACGGGCAGTCGGTGCTGGCCAAGTAAACGGTTCCATAGCTACCTTTGCCAAGAACTTGACGCCTATTCCAAGAGAAAGACGACATAGAATTGAACTACTGAAACACGGTGTGAATTATTAATGGAATTAGCAGATTGGGGCCGGTGTTAACAGAGCAAGAAAGTAAACGACGATATTGATGATGATGATGATGATGATGATGATGTACTAGTCTGGTTGTGAGGTAAATGAAATCTAAACCTAAGATGCATTTATATAAATACAATTGAGTTAATAAGGGACAGCTCCCTTTCCACCTTGAACTAGGACTCGAGTTTAATCCCTAAAAGGATTATACTTACGCGTTGAAGTATGAATAATCTTGTGTGTCTTGGTTATTTTCTTTGTACATGGTGTCAATTTGATTCTGGTTGAAGTATGAATAAAATGCATTTATATATATTTGAAATCATTGCCGTCACAACTTATCCTTGGAGTACCTAATAGTTTAACTCTTTATTAATCCTTAAGTTCATTTTTATGGTCATTTATATCCCTAACTTTCACTAAAAGGAGAAAAAGCTACTCTCCGTCCAAAAAAATGCTCTATTTAACTTAACTTTCTATGTTGTGTTTGACTTAAATTATTACTTTAAAGAATTGTTTAAATTTTTGAAAAATAAATATATTAACAAATTGTAAATATTTATTTAACATTTGAATATAATTTTTTTTCACTTTCAATATCAAAAGGTTGGAGAAAGAAATTCATAGATTAAATGTTGAAAAAGAAATGGAACATTCTTTTCGACGGGGGGAGTACTAATTAGAAGTTTTAATATAATGATATATAGAAAACTAATAAGAGTCTTAAATTTAAAAATATATTTACAAATTTTAAAAATTTATTTAACATTAGCATATAAAAGTTTTCTTTTTACTTTCAATATCAAAAGGTTGGAGAAAGAAATTCATAGATTAAATGCAAAAAAAAAAGAAATGAAGCATTCTTTTGGAATCAAGGGATATAATTAAAGTTTTTTAAAAAACTATATGGAAAACTAATAAGAGTCTTAAAGATATACTCTTCATCCCATATTAATTGTCAAGTTTTTTAGAAAAATAAACATAAGTGGATTTGTTTTATGCCATTTTATAATGGCATAGGCTATAGCGTGCCGCTACAGTTTATGCTCCGCTTTGTGCCATACTGTATTTAATTACAAAAATATCATACCGTCATCGTTGTCAACGACCTTGAAGTAACAGAAACACAAATTTTCTTTAGAAATTAAGAGAGAATACTCTGTCGGAATTAATGGATCTAAACTCCAACCGCTTCCCCAGTCGCCGACGCTTTATTCTCAACCATTTCCTGAGCTAAACCACAAAAATTTGTCCCACGTCCTGAAACTGCAACCTGCTGCAAACGACAAAATTATGATGCCCCTGCATAGAATTATGACGTGCTCTCGATTAATTATGATGCTCCATTTTTTGTAAAAATGATGAAACCACGAATTACATACAAATAATGTTCAAATCTATCAGAATGAACTTAATAAAGCCAATTAGTGATGAATTTGAAGAATATCAACTAAAGTAGATGTAAGAAGATAAAGTTTTTAGCGAAACAAGCTTCACATTGCACTGTAATGGCATACTTACTAAAGGGAGCATCATTTTAAGCACAGAGCTCTATCATTTGGTAATGTTGAAGAAAACGTGTGCATAATTAAGTCATCCGAACATGTGCATCATATTTGTAATTGAGAGCATCATAGTGCAACTGGAGTGCATCGTTGTGGTTGTCAAAGGCATTATTTTGGAAGATTGAAGAAAATGCGTGGACCGTTAAGTCATCAAAATGAGTGCATCATACTTGAAACCAAGAGCATCGTTCGTGTCACCGAGAGATCATACTTTATCCAATAGCGAAGAGCATCGTTTTGAATGCTAAGCTCATCATACTTACAAAAAGAGCATCAGTTTAAGCACATAGAGCATTAGTTTGAGAACTCCATCATTTTTTAAAGTTAAAGAATATGAGTGCATAATTAATTCATGATCAGAACAGATGCACCATGTTTCTAATTGAGAGCATCATAGTGTAAGGGGGGTGCATCGTTGTGGTCATCAAATGCATTATTTTAGAATATTGAAGAAAATGTGTGCACCGTTAAGTCATCAATACGAGTGCATCATTTTTATAAGGTAGATCATCATACTTGAAACAAAGAGCATCATTCCTGACGTCAAGAGCATCGTATTTAACGAATATATCATACTTTATCCACTATAGAAGAGCATTATAATTTTACAGAAGCGCATCATTCGTGACACCAAGAACATCATTTTGAACTAAGACATCATACTTTGTCAACAAAACGTAACATCGTGTTTTGTAGAATGAAATGTTTACATCAGAGTCATCAGAACGAGGACATCATAATTTTACATAAGCGCATCATAATGCTTCGGGAATACATCATATTATTGTCGGAGAGCATCACTTTAGATGGTTGAAAAAATACAGGGCCGGTGGTTTTTGTTGCCGAAGAAATGTCGGCAGTCAATTTTGTTGCTGATTTTGTTGAATTTGCCAAGAAGGAAGGTCGATCTACTTGTTTTCTCTCTAATTTGGTTGTTGCGTGCGGAAGGGAGGATAGATCGTGGTAGTTTGAGTGTTTTCGGAATTGTCGCTGACAAATACGGCACAAACTGAATGTTTCTTCCTTTATTCCTTATTTCTATCTAGAGGGTGTGTCTGACACAATCTATCCACACTCTTTTATAATCTCAACTCTAGAGTCATTTAAGCTCTTAATTAGCTTCAATAGTTTATAAAACTACGATGTCTCTTAGACAAAAAATAACACACAAGTATATATAGTTATAAGTCATAAATGATAGGATTAACATAAAATTGATATTTCATAAAATTCAATACAATTCAGATTCTAAAACCATGCACGAGCGTTCTATAAATGTTGAGTGATTTATTTATCCTTTAAAATTCATTTATTATGATAATTTTAATGAGACCAAAATTTGTAAAGTAATAAGAGTATTAGTTAAAGTTTGTTAACAATACAATTCTTAAAAATGGATACACGAGTGACTTTTATTTTGTAAATTCTTTTTAAACTTTGTTTGGAATAAGTCAACTTTAACCCCTAAACTTCAATTTTACAGTCATCTAAGCCATTGACCTTCAAAAGTACATAAACTCATACTACTATTGTCCCAAAAAATTCAAACGTTGACTTTTGATGTTATGTTTGACTTAAACTATTATTAGGAAGAACTTGCTAAAATTCTTTAAAATAATTATATTTAGAAACTAGAAACGTTAAATTATCATTTGTATATAAATTATTTAGTATTTTACATCAAAATGTTAAATAAAAACATCATAGATTAAATACTCAAAATGAAACATTTGAATCTTTTTTTTGGAAAGAGGGCGTATGTACTTTCTCCCAAAATAAACAAGCATAACATGATCGTAAGCCATAAATCGTATAGGAGTAGCTTCAAATTGATATCAAATTTAAATTCAATAAAAATTGAAAATCCTAAAAGCAAAAAAGGAAATAATTAGAACTTAGTAATGATAGAATTCTTTGCTACAAAAATAATGATAGAATTATATGGGAAAAAAGAAACGCATGTGACTTTGTTAGTCATAAATGATAGGATTAATTAACACAAAGTTGAAATTTCATAAAATTCAATGCAATTGAAATTCTTAAAAGCACGCATGAACGTTCAGTAAATGTTGAGTGATTTATTTAACCTTTAAACTTCAATTATTATGGTAATTTTAATGAGACGAAAATGTGTAAAGTTATACGAGTATTAGTTAAAATCTGTTACAATTCTTAAAAACGGAGACACGGGTGACTTTAATTTTGTAAATTCTTTTTAAATGGAATAAATCAACTTTAAGTCTTTAACCCCTAAATTTCAATTTTCCAGTCATCTAAGCCATTGAGCTTCAATAGTACACAAATTCATACTAGTATATACTTTCTCCTAAAATAAACACGCATAACATGATCATAGGCCATATATCGTATGGGAGTACCTTAAAATTAATATCAAATTTATATTCAATACAAATTGAAAATTCTAAAATTAAAAAAGAAAATAATTAGAACTTGGTAATGATAAAATTCTATGGGGAAAAAGTGTTAGATATGTGCTCAAATTATTTAAGCTTGGAAGATGGAGGACTAAAATTGTGATTGTTCCAATCAAAGAAAAAGAGTTAGATCTGTTGTGGGACTTGAGGTACGGTGGCTATTTGATTCTTGAACAAAATTTTCCTCCTACCTAGTTAGGATGAAACTCCTCCTTTCTACACACGTGTCGTGATGACAGTGGTTGGAGTCACCACTATTAATTATGGGGCTACCGCTATTAATTACGAGAGTGGCAGATCCGTAATTATATGTGGTAGCACTAACCAATAATAGCATGACACATTTGCAGGAAAAAGGAGTTCTCTCCGGGTAGGGTAGGAGGAAAAAAATTTCCTTTGATTCTGATATATATGGGCCCAGTCCGTATGGCCGTATTGCCAAACGCAAACGTCATATGGGCCAAGCCCATGTGGGCCAAGCCCACCAATACGAGGAGTGCTCCTCATAAATACGACGAGCCCCTCGTACACCCCCGTATGATCTGGTTGGCAGCAGGCGCTTTCTGGGCCAGGCCCAATTGGTACTCCGTACACCAACCAAAAAGCTGACCCAGCACACAATGCCCAAAAGCTGCACCAGCACACAGGACACAAAAGTTGTACGCACTCAAGTGCTGTCAGACCAACACTATTGAGCAGTAACGTCCAATCCGCCGCTCTGAACTCAGAAGTCAGCGGCTCACGCGTGGGGAAAGATCCCACCAAACACTCTACCCCAACGGGGAGAGTCTGGGCATCACCCTATAAGTGGGTGGTGCCAACCCAAAAATAAGGTAACGACTACACACCCACACCTTCCTCCTCTCTCTACACCTGAAAGTGTCTTTGATCTTGTCTCTCAGGTACCGGAGTCGACTTATCGCCACCAGCTGAGCATCCGGGATAACCGGAGACCTCCTTTGGGCTATCAGATTCTTTGATGCATGTTTCACTAGAAGTCTGAATAGGTTTGGGAAACGGGGCATGTGAAGGTTTGGTAGAATAATAACTAGGAGCCCTAGTTAGTGTATATTTGTTTTGTTTAGTCCGGTTATTAATAACTTGGTTTGTTTTTACAGTGACTTTCGGTTTTCTTGTTGTATAAGGTTTAAGATTTGGATTCAAGTTGGATTAAAACTAGCTTTTTTCCATGCGGCGCTAGGGGTTTTGGAGATTAACTACGCCGCCATCAACGCCGCCCTCAAACGTGGTGTATTTTCGGTGGTGTATTTTCCGAATTCATGGCTTCTGTGAGTTTGAATTTTCGTGGTCTGGGGCTTCAAAAAAGATCACCGCCCTCAAACGTATGGTGACCAACCTCAAACCCGGGCTCCTCTTCCTCATGGAGACTCGCCGATAAATTGAGGGCATGGAGGTTGTTCGGCGGCGTCTCAGCTTTACTGGAATCATCGCAACTACGACACACGGGTACAGAGGTAGAGTCGCGATTCTATGGCAATTACCATGGGATGTCTCTCTCCATATCGATGGGGGTGGCTTACCTTGATGTGCTAGTGAAAGCCCTAGGTGCCTAGTGGCGCTTCACCGGATTTTATGGCCAACTAGATCCAAGTCGATGATGTTACAATCACTACGTAAGTATGTGAATTATAGTGTGTATTTAAATAATCACGCCTTACTGGTGATTTTTGCGAAGATCGGTGCACAATTTTAAACATGTGGGACATGTTTTTTGTATATCACAAAGTGCCTAAAGTGATATTAAGACGGTGCTTCAAAAGGTTTTGCAGTTAGGGAGATTGGTAACTGATTGCTAGACTTAATTGTCACTTTTAAAAGTTTGGGGACCTAAATGAAAATTTGAAAAAAGGGATCACATGAAGAGGCGGTGATGTTGAGATTGAAAAAGAAGGAAAGCATGAGGTGGAAAGGAGTAAACTAGCAAGCAAGCAAGTGGTGGAGTTAAAAGGTTTCCAATTCACGTAACTTTATTCATTCTTACCTTCTTCTTCTTGCTCTCGATTCCAAAAGTTCTCCATCTCCGAAGCTAGCTCTTGGTGTGATTTTGGTGATTTCTTCACCAAATTTTGAGGTAAGCATATTAAATCATTGTGAAAAGTTAGAAATATTCTATGGATCAATTTTTGTTACAAGTACCTTATTTTGGTTGTATCAGTTTATGAAATTGTGGTGATTTCTACACCCCATATGGAAATAGTATTTTGGTCCTAAATGTTTATTGGATGCCCAACTAATCGCTAGTGACGAGAAATAAGTAAAAAGTGCATGGCAAGGTGTGCCGAAATCAGTTTCTAGAAATCTGAATGAAAATTCAATTTCAGGTTGTGCATAAGGTAAGTGTTCAATGTTTCGCATTTTGGAGTATTTTATAAGGTGCATATCAGAGGATATCAAGGTTACGATTGGTCTGAGGGGTGGCCACAGTAATGCCAAACTTAGTCATATGGTATTAGCATTGGCGTGCAGGTTTTTGGATCAACATTTTGGATGTAATACAACACCTAAATGGTGTGGTGATGTGATACACCTATAAGGTGTCTGTGATAAGACGGTTTGGGTATCATGACCCCAAGCTGGCCATACTCTTGTGTATGATTATGTGTGTGTGCCTCAGGTTTGGCTGGGAAGACATCACTGTGTTCTGTTCAATTTTATTATAATCTGTTGTTTGATTTGCAATGCATTTGATCGAATTTGCATTGGTTGATTATGTGTATGTATGCATATATTCTTGTGTATATGCTTTTATCTTTGGTTGCAAGTTTCTTGTGCATCAAGAAAACCATCTATATACCTCAGCCCTTACTAAGTTCTCGAAGAGGACTTACTCCTTATATGTTATCATTTTCAGGAGTACCTGACAAGCAGCACGCTGAATAGAGTTCAGGGGTTGGTTTTCATTTTGTGATCTTTCAGGTACATGTGTGTGTTCTGATCAGTTGTGATTTAGTGTGTGTGTGTTAAGGGGTAACCTTTGTTGTGTGTGATCAATTGTGATCATTTTAATTGGGTTGGGTTCTGGGCCACCACACCAAGAGAACTCTGTTTTATTGTTGCCCCGATTCCGGTTCCCGCTGACGTCGTCGGTCTTTCCGCATTACATGCGCTTCCGCCGAAGGGGGTAACAGTAAAGGTGGTTTCAGATCAGGTTTAGTCAAGTATGAGGATCAAGTGAAGTTGTGTTCTGAGTCTGGTGTAGTCCATAAGTGAATCTTTGTTATGTGTATGGCTTGGTAGGGCGAGCCGTTGTTCTGCCGCTTATTCCAGGGATGTTCAGTAAGGGGTCTGGCCACCCCCTTACTTGAACATTTTTGGAAGGTATGTCAGAGCAGGGATTGGTTCTTCGAGACGTAGTAAACAGAATCATATTTGGATCTCAGGAAAGGCTGATGTCCGGAGTTAAACTTTCTAATATGCATATGTGATTATGAGTTTAGGTGTTATGTCATCATGCATTGCATTTACATTGCAGAGCCTATAGAAATACTGTTGATAGCTTCTGTTAGACACTTACCGTCTTGTATGTGCTCGTGAATCTGTGAATTTCAGGAGCTATGGTTAATACTCGCCGTCAGCGAGAGAGAGATTAGGGTGAGCGGGACAGGGATCCCGACTCTCCAAGAGATATCCGAGAACCTCGGGATCTGGGACAATAGTTGCATCCTCAACAACAACCTCCTCTTGACCTCGCACAGACCCTGGAGCAGATCCGGGATGTAGTTACAGCATTATTGCCTACGTTGGCTCAAGCTACTCTAGGGGTTCAGTAGGTTCAGAGTGAGGGGAATATTGTCACCCGCGCCACAACTCATACTGGTACTCCACTGCAGGAGGAGCACAGGGAGAGTACTGACGAGGAGGATTCAGAGAGACGACACCCTCGATCTAGGAGGGTACGGTCAGAGGTCGATCGTGAGGTCAGATCTAATTATTCTGAGGACGAGTGGCACCGGGGTGACGAGAGTCATCGACATCACAGATGACACAGAGATGATGAGTATGATGAGTCATAGAGCTCTCACCGGTCTCGTAGGCAACAAGGGCAGCAGGAGTCCCGATCATGGGATGTCAGATTGTTGGAGCGATTTCTGCGTTTGAATTTGACGAAGTTTGATGGCAAATGAGGACCAGAAGCAGCAGAGACATGGCTTTCTAACATGGAGATGACGCTTAGGATGTTACACAGGTGGAGGAGTGTACTGAGCGTTGAGATGAGCATGCTCAAACTGTACACTTGGTGGAGGATGCTCAAACTTGGCTCAAACTGTACACTGGTGGAGGAGTGTACAGAGCGGAAGAATAGTACAGTTTGAGCGTCGAAATGAGCAGGACCCAGGTATGGGCTGAGAGGAGTTTTCCCGAGTGTTCCTGGAGTACTATATCGGTAATGTCGTCCGAGATTGACACGGGTGCGCCCGCGCCCAGTTGCAGAGGCGGGGCCGCCCCGCGACGGCGGAAGCAGAAGCTGCGTAAACAGTAACGGTCGGTCCAACCGAGACCCGCTGAGTGTGGTGGTCTCGTGACCTGGCTCGCAAAGTCTCGTTCTCGAAGGCCCGGTGCCTGAGAACACTTTGCTCGCGGAGTATACAGACAGAGTTATCCGCTCATAACCTTCGGTCGTGTTTCGACCCGCAACCTACAATTCCCACACATGGCAAGTATACAGTATAAACCCTAACTATCCATGGCGAGCCCCGCCCCACTGAAATAGGCGAGCACTCAACCATCACCAAACATACAATTCATGGATAACATCATACATAAGCTCCTCAGAAACACACAGATACAGAATGTGTAACGCATCAGAATATGATCACGTCCCGAGTCCCGCCTTCCATTGTCATGGGCGAGTCCCCGGTCCTACCGAGTTTCCAGAACATATATACAGAAAGAAAATGTATATAGGATACATAGCATGATCAGACATATGACATGCATGCATATACACCTACAGAGCCGACCCCAGAATACCTAAGTGCGGAATCTAGGAGAAACTCTGAGATCAGAAGATTCCCGCACGTACCACTGTTGCTACTGAAACAGAATCAGACAACACACCCCAGACTCACTCTGCGGGTTGTTGGTCAGGTACTCCTGAAACGGTAAACAAAAAGGGGGTAAGTCCTCTTTTGAGAACTTAGTAAGGGCTTAGGGATAGGCATGGATTCTCTTTACGTATAACAACCTGCAAAACAGAGACAAAGACAAAGAAAATACAAACACGCAGCAGATAACCAACATATGCTCAACCAATGCAAATCCAACTTATGCAATGCACATAAGCAGAATTGTTAGTATATCAAACAGGCACACTCTGAAATGATAGTCCATTCTGGCCAAGCCACGTAATGAACTACCGTAGACACATGAGACTGGTACCAGCTCGGAGTAGCTAACCCCATCAGAACACCACCCCCAAAGGAGTTGAATCAGAACACCACCCCGTAGGAGTTGAATCAGAACACCACTCCCGAAGGAGTTGAATCCGAACATCAGCATCTTCGAGTCCTCACACTTGCACACCAATGCCTATCCCGACTGACCAAGTTTGGGTATCCTCGGGCCACCCTCAATCCAAACTCAACCTCGGTACACCCAGACACGCATTTCATAAAATACTCCGAAATACAGAATCGAGAGCAATACTGAAACCCTTACCGAACTTTACTGACTTTGCGGAAGAATCCCGGGAAAATCCGGACGCTCGGCATGAAACGCGATAGTGTGACTTCCAAAGTCCCACACTACTCCACAACTGCTGATTCAAGCTGAACAACCACAAATAAATCAGAAATCGCCAATCCAGACCCCCGGGAACTAATCCCGCACATTCCAGCACTTTCCCACAAAATTCCACAGAAAACTCAGATTCTCAAACCGAGCTAGAAAATTGATATTTACCCTTAAACATGCACAACCAGGCATTTAAATCAAACTTCCCCCAAATTTACGCAAGCAAGCAAGTAGATCGATTACGTTCACAATTTCAGAAAACGATATTCCGAACATCATTTGTTACCTACTTCAATTTCCGATATCATTTCACTATCAATACCTCCCCGAAACACACCACAACCATAAACATACCCTTACTGCTAGGGCTCGTGATGAGAAAAGAGGGGCTGGTGATGGACTGAGGGGTTTGGTCTGTTGGTGGGAGATGGGTATTTGAGGTTTGGGCTGGGCTAAGGGTTGGGTTACAGATAGGTATATATTTATTTGCCAAATTCTTGCCCAGCGGGAGCTGGGCCCGCCATAGGGTCAGTCCGCCACTGCTTGGTTCTCCTCCGTTTTGGCACCTCCGATGTTATGAGAAGGTGGGTTGGCTTTGTCTCACCATATGGCGGAGATAAAGGTGGGGGAGATTGGTGACGAAAGTGGCGGAGGGGAGAAGGAGAGGTGGAGGCCGACGGTTCTTCGACGCGTTCTTCTTCTGCTTTTCCTTTTTCTCTTAATTTCGCTACTCAATGAAGAAAAAATTCCTCTTTTATAGCCAAGGAGTGATTGGCAGAGCATGGAAACAATGATGAAGTTGTTGGTTCAAAGGTTGATGGACAGATGAAGAAGGTTTGCAGAAGCGTTAAGATGGCCGACGTATTCTTAACTGGTTTTCTATTTTTCCTTTTTTTAATTAATTAATTATTTACTAATTTAATTAAATACTACCTATTTACTTATTTTATTAACTAATTACTCTTAACTACTTAAAAAGAAAACTCACCCAAATTCTAAATTATCAACATAAATTGACAAGAACAAAAAGAAAGTACATAAAATAACATAAAAGCAATAATAAAATAAATTAATAAAAATCATAATCATATAATAAATAGTACCTAAACTGTACACAACTAAATTACCCGCCATGATAAGGTTGGGTGTCAACAAAATGAAGTTTGTCGATCTCCGCCTCTCAAGGAGGTTTTCAAGACAATGTGAAAATTTCGAAAAATACCTTTGAGGGTAGAATTGTAATTTCTCTCAAATTAAGCTAAGAATTAAACGAGACTTTAAATTCTATGTTTATTACATGGTGATTACCACAACGTATGTTAAAGAATATGCTGATACATATTTATATGTTGTCGTGCACTCGTATGTTATTCAATTACATGAGATAAGTTGTATGTTTTATTATGATTACATTGTCATTTGTTATTTACTTGTAGGTAAGTATCAGTTGTGTTCAACATGTGAGACAAAAATATACATCGATTTGGAGATTCCGGAAGTTGCAAAAATTTGTGAAGCGTGTTATATTTTGTATTCCTTTGTATATATTGGTTTTATTTGATTTTTTAATTAAAATGAACAATGATCAATTAGTATAAACATGCCTTCATATGCATTTAAGATATGCTCTGAATGCTTGCACTATCCAAATAGATTATGGACATTCAAGTGGCTCAACCAACGGTTCAGAAGCGGTTGTGAAATGTACAGTTCTCCGACAGCTGGACGCAATTAGATCATATGGTCGTTCTCTTGTATGTTGTGTTTTTCATCTTTAAAATGTTCTCTTGTATGTTGTGTTTTTCATCTTTAAAATATTGTCTAAATATTATTTAACTATGATTAATTTTTACGATTTTGTGCAGATAAGAGATTTTAGATGCAACGCCATGATTATGTATGTTAAGCAGGATTACCAGTTTTGGTATTTAGCATGTCGTCAATGCACACGAAAAGTATTCGAGTAGGAGATGATAGCCAAAGAGTAACCTCCGGCAGCCAAGGATTCTCCGACAACTGACGTGGGGCAACTCCGGTACCTGGAAAGACAAGGCAAAGGACACTTTCAGGTGTAGACAGATAAGAGGAGTGTGGGTGTGTAGTAATCACCTTATTTGAGGCAGACACCACCCAATATATAGGGTGGTGCTAGGTCCCGTTGCAGGGCCTTAAGCGCTGGAGAATCTCCATAAATGTGCCCATAATTGGGATGGCGGCGTATTAATGGTGTAATAACAGTGGAGTTATTGCGGAGTTACTCCCTCTCCTTTGGCTTAATGCCATAATTAGTGCAACGGTTATGTTGAGGAGGCAACAAAGCGTTTCATGGCTAACGGCTCTATACGGGCGCCCTTCGGTAAGAGGGCTCTCCGTAAACACGAGGCCGGCTGCGGTGGGCCAGCGGCCCATATGGCGTTGCATTTTACAATACGGCCGTATGGGCTGGCCCATATATATCAGTATGTCATCCTCCCACAGCGGAGGATGGGTTGGGCCCCTGTGCTCCGTTTTGGAGGGAAGTATCCCTATAGACGTTGAGCCCATGTGATATTGTGGCGTTTTTGGAGCCCAATTAGGGGAGAGCCCAAGAGGTGTCCCCAATGGTGGCCCAAATTCTCGGCCCAATATCAATTGTGGCGGTTGGCAAGTGCAGTTTTCAAAATTTTCGCTGTTTGCGCCGTTTGTAATTATGGGGGAAGTCGTTTCACTTCCCATCGGACTCTTCTTATACGCCAACCCATGTGGGGAGTCAATCCCCGAATTTTTGCTTTCCTTGCCTTTGCGCTTCAGTTTCCTTTGCAATCTAGTTTCCATTTTCGGCAAATACCGAAGAATTTCCCGGCGAGATTCGAAGAACCCAGCCGTTGAATCCCTCGTTTTCGTCTCCGGCGTACCAATCAGTAAGTGGTACCCCTTTTAATTTCGTCTTCTTTTCCCCCTTTTTTTGTCGCGACAGTGTCGCGAGTGAGGCATCGCCACGCCACTGCCTGGGTTCTTGGGTTTAGGGTTTAATTTTTCGAATTCGTGGTTCATTTATGTAGATGGCTCCCAAGAATCCAAGCAAGCCCGGCGTAGGCCCTGATGTCGGGGAGCTCTGGCCCCGAACTGCGCTATCGGAGAAGAAGATGACAGATATCTGCCAGAACCACCATGTGTATACAGGGGTGGTCTGTGGGCTGTCTCCGGCGGATGTGTTGAGAAAAGCGGGGTTGGGGTTGAGTGACAAGGCCATGAAGGAACAGACCATGGTCGTCTTTGAAGCCCAGTTGAAAGCTGGACTGAGACTCCCCCTCTGCTCTTTGTTGCTGCAACTATGCGAGGGGTGGGGTGTTTGCCCTGGGCAACTGGCCCCGAATGTGTTTACCACCGTAAATGCGTTCGTCGTGGCATGCCACCTGGCGAAAACATCGGTGCTACCGGAGACCTTCTTGCAGTTTTACACACTGAAGAGGCCGGTTGGGCACCCCTTCTATCAACTAACCCCCGAAGAGGTGAAGGTGGGGAACAAAATGGTGAAGATTGGAGTCTTGGCATGAGACCACCAGCTCGTGGGGAAGCTGGAAAAATAACTTCTTCTTCATCCTCAATGAGGATAGTTGGGGTTTCTGCGTACTTCATCAAGGAGAAGGACGCAAGGGTGTCGGTGAGGCCCTCTTTGTGGGGCGGGTAGCGAGGAAGAGGGCCCTCGGCGCCCTGTGTGAATGGGTCCGCGACGTGAGAGGCTCGAGGAGTGTAAGGGTGGGTTTCCCTTCACTCTGTCCAGCTGGGCGAAGTGGTCCTACGGAGAGTAGGGGTTAGCAGGGCCCACCGCTTTCCGAGCCATGTGGACACCCTAAAAAACTGGGTGGATGGTTTGGATGGGGACCTTATCGAGCGCTTCGAATGCGCTTTCAACAACCCCCACTGTCTGTTTCGTACTCCTTTTTGCTTTTGTGTTTTTGTGCTTGCACATTTTAAATGCTATTATAACCTGACTTTGTGTTTTGCTACAGCCAAGATGTTGCACCCCAGTACCCTTTTTGCCAAGAAGCAGGATTTGAGGGAGGCCCTCAAGACAAAGATGGAGGAGGAGGTCCCTGTAGAGCCTGCTCAAAGGGCTATCGAGGGGACAGTTGCGGGGACCTCGAAAGGCGGAGAGCCCCGAGGTGTGGAGGCCTTGGTGACGGTGGCTCAACCAGTCAATATGGCTGGTCCCGTCATCATCGAGGAGCTATCCAAGGACTCAGGAGGAGATCCTTGAAGGAAACGCCCCGACTTGCAGTACTATTCTTGTCTCCCCTGGCTGTTTGGTGAATTTTCTTTTATTTTGTGTTCTGATTCACATTTAACTTTGCAGCGGCAGAGGGATTGGCTGTGTCATCGGACAGCTGTCCCAGCCCTGCAAAAGATAAAGGGAAAAGACCAGCCCTCGAGGAGCCTTCCAGTAGCCCCGTTCGGGGCGCTGGGGAACCCGTCGGAAAATTGGCAGATGCTCGGAGGGCTGTTGTGGCCCCTCGAGTATATACGAAGAGGCCTTCGAGGATCCCTAAGACCCTGAAGGGCATAGATCCCGTTTTCGAGCCTCAATTGCTCGAGGACTATCGGCGGGAGGCTGCGGAGAAATCCTTCAAGCGCAAGGGCCTGGCCCTTGTGGAGGCACAGGACCCCGTCATGAGGGAGACTCGTGACGAGTCAAAACTCCTCGGGGAAGGGGAGGTGAGATTAAAGGTTGCAGAGGGTCTCGCACTTCCCCGCGACAGGCATTTTTTGAAGTACACCTCCTCGGGGGCCCTAGACATTGCGAAGGACATCTGCCAGGGCCTCACTCGAGTAAGTCACAAATCTCGACTCCCCTTTTGTTACTTATCTAATTTTTATCGGCGTATTTTGTTTATACGCTTTGTGTTTGTAACTTGCAGAAAAACTGTTCTGGCCCAAGGGCTGGTGGCCAAGATCGAGGACCTTGAATCCCTCGTGAGGAGTCTTGAGGCCAAGGCAAAGGACTCCAAGGAAGTGGAGAGCCTAAAGAAGGCCCTGGCTGAAAAGGATGCCGAGTTGGCTGAAAAGGAGGCCGAGTTGGCGTCCTCGAGGAAAGAGGAGGCTAACATTCTTAGAGCCACAGGTGTCATGGGCAACCAGCTGAAAGCTTCCATGGCCGATGGAAAGAAGCACGAGGCCCTCTTCCTCGCCGAGCATCATGCGAAGAAAGAGCTTGAAGCTGAAATGGAGCAAGTGCTCGGGGAGTACCAAAGAATGGAGGCCCAAGCTGAGGCGAAGGACAAACTCACCGAGGAGTTGTCCTTGAGGGTTGCCCAGGCCGAGGATCTGGCGTCGAAGGCTGCAGTCCAGATCGAAGACTGCACCAAGACCCTTAATGAGGTGACGGGCTCTATGGTGGCTGATCATTTAGCCTTCGTACAACTAGAAAACCAAATTGGTTTTAAGTTGTATGATGGTGAAAGTGTTCAACCCCCTGTTGTTGTAAAGCCCATTCCTTGAAAGGGTTGGTCGAGTGTGCGGGCGTTCGAGGTGGGGTAGGGCTTAGGAGAAGACCGTCAACGCACAAGCCATGGAGGGTGTCCGCTACGCTGAGGGCTTCCTACGATGCCGCCACCAAGTGGAGGCCATTGTTGAGAAGTCCCAGCTGGATCCCCTTAACGCGACGAAGGTCGAAGAGCCCTCTCAGGCGGTTTTGTTCGAGTGGGGTAGGGCAGGGAAGAAATTAGGAGTAGAATATCCTTATGATATTCTGCCCGGACATGTAGAGGATGCCCCTGTTGTACCTCCAAACGATGATGCTCCCAAGTAGTTTTGGGGCCTGTAATTAAATTTTTGCTCATTTTTGATAAAATAATGGACAACTTTTCAGCATTTATTGCCTTTGTAGTTGTTATATGAGTATTACTTGCATAATGCGAAGCGTTTGTACTTGTGCTGGGTAAATTTGTGTAAGTGAAATCGCGTAACTCTTCGTAGAGTGATTTTATTCGATGTGCACTGGTCGAGCAGTGACCCTGCAATCAATTTTTGTTCTTACTGTATAAAGTAGTGGACACTCTTCGTAGAGTGATTTTATGTCAAAATAACTTGCATAATGCAAAGACTTGGAATATTGCCTTTCTTTTGATGTATGAACATTGCTTTGTAGAACGCAAAGACTTTGAATACCCTTGCCAATTTATTTAAAGGAAAGCGTACAACTTAAACGTAATAAGGCCTCAAGTCGTCGGCGTGGTAGTCGTTTTTGAGCTTTTTGCCTTGATGGTCCTTTAATTTGTAGACACCTCCTCTTTCTTTACTGTGTACCACATAAGGCCCTGCCCATCTGGAACGAAGTGCACCATGGCCAGGATTACGACCCGACAACTCCGCCCTTAGCAAGACCATACCACCCACGTGGATCTGTTTTGCCCGAATTTTGGCGTTGTGATCGAGGTTTGCCCTTTGCCGTAAGGCCATAAGCCTAAGTCTAGCACCCTCGCGGAGTTCCTCGACGAGGTCCAGACGCGCTCGAAGACCGCTCTCATTGTGAGGGGCGTCGTAATATAGCGTTCGGATTGTGGGTATAGAGACTTCGATTGGTAGCAAGGCATCAACGCCGTAAACCAAGGAGAAAGGAGTTTCTCCCGTGGGTCCCCGTGTAGTTGTTCGATAGTCCCAGAGGACGCTGGGTAGTGCCTCGACCCACTTCCCTTTTTTGTCATCGAGGCGCTTTTTTAAGCCCTCTTTGATCGTGCGATTTGTTACTTCTACCTGGCCATTTGACTGGGTGTGCCACGGGAGCGTAGAGCATTTGTATGTTCATCTTAGTGGCCCAATCTTTAAGCTTTTTGCTCGCGAATTGAGTCCCATTATGCGTGATTATGGCTCTTGGTGCCCGTGCCGTGCCACGAGGTCGTGCGGAGGAAGTGTATGACCCTGGCGGTTGTTATGTTCTCGAGTGGCTGGACCTCGACCCACTTAGTGAAGTAATCGACAGCCACTATACAAAATTTGAACTGCCCCTTGGCTGTAGGCATTGGGCCGATTAAATCGAGGCCCCATAATGCGAAGGGTATGGGATACGTCTCCGTAACCGCTTCGTTTGCGGGCTGCCGCTGGATGCGGGAGTTAAGCTGGCATTTATGGCACGTTCTCACCAAATCATGCGCCTCTTTCCGCAACGTTGGCCAATAATAACCGAGACGCAAGCATTTGTGTGCCGGTAGCGCCGGAGCCAATGTGCGCCCACAAACTCAGTGGACTTCGTCCAAGATGAGTTTGGAGTCATCGGGACCGATGCATCGTTGCAAAGGAGCAGAATACCCCTTACGCCATAATGTACCATCTATGATGACATGGCGGGATGACTGTGTCCTTATTTTCTTTTGTAACGCTGGTGGGCCCTCGATTGCACCAGTTTGGAGATATTGGAGGATTGGATGCCGCCAGTCAGTTGGGACGTTGGCATCGATCGCATGAATTGTATTTATGGAAGGTTGTGCTAAGGTTTCGAGGACTGCGTCCGTACGTCCCTTAGACAATTTGTCAGCCATAGTGTTTTGATCTCTTGGGATCTTATTGATATTTAGCTGCTCAAACTGCCCTTGCAGGCTTTTGACGAGTCGCAAGTACCTCGAGAGAACAGGGTCCTTGCAGTCATTAGTCCCCATGACCTGGCTTACGACGAGCTGCGAGTCACTGTGTATAGTTAGACGTCGCAAACCAGCTTTCAGGGCAGTCTTGAGACCTGCTACGAGTGCCTCGTATTCTGCCACATTGTTTGTGACGGGGAACTGGAAAGCTACTCGTAAGCTGGCCTCCATGCCGTGTGGGCCCCTGATATGAACGCCTCCTCCTGGGCGATCAGCACTGGATGAACCATCCACGAACATGTCCCATTCGGGAGGGTCCAACTCTGCTGGTGGGTCCCTCGAGGGGCCATGTTCGAGGGGATAGATGGAAAGCTCGGCCATGAAGTCCGCCAAAGCTTGTGCCTTTATGGCTCGTCGAGGTTCGAACTTGATGTCGTATTCCCCGAGCTCGATGCACCAACGGGCTAAACGACCACTATGCTCTGGTCTGTTTAGGATGTCCCTGATTGGTAGATCCGTTCTGACGATGATCGTGTGGGCTTGGAAATATGCTCGTAATTTCCTGGCAGCCACGATCAAAGCGTAGATCGTTTTTTGAAGGGGAGGGTAGTTAACCTCGGCCCCTCGTAGCGTGTGACTTGTGTAATAAACGGGCCACTGCTGCGGGCCCACCTCCTTAACGAGCACTGACGAGACAGTGCTGTTTGAAGTGGAGAGGTAGATGACGAGTTCGTCCCCTGGTTGCGGACACTTCAGCGTTGGCAAATCAGAGAGGTGCTTCTTGATTTGCTCGAAGGCTTCCTGGCACTCCGGCGTCCATGTGAACGCCTTTTTCATGCGAAGCTGTTCGAAGAACGGCTTGCACTTGTCTCCCAATTTGGAAATGAATCGTCCCAAGGCAACAATTCTTCCTGTAAGTTGTTGGATTTCCTTAATGTTCCTTGGTGGTGCCATATCCGTGATGGCTGATATTTTCTTAAGGTTGGCGTCGATTCCCCTTTCGGAGATCATGTACCCAGGAATTTCCCGGCTCAACGAAGAAAGAACATTTAGCTGGATTAAGCCTCATATTATATCGTCGGAGCGACTTGAAGGTCTCGGCCAGTCTTGAAGGTGGTCTTGAATGTCATACTTTTCACAATGACATCGTCGACGTACGCTTCAAGGTTACGGCCCATTTGGTGGGCAAAGACCTTGTTCATTAGGCGCTGGTAGGTGGCTCCAGCGTTTTGAGCCCAAAGGCATTCGGACGTAGTAATATACGTCATCGCCCGTTGTGAACGCCCGTTTTGAAAGCGTCCTCAGGATCCATGTAGATCTGGTGGTAGCCACTCTTAGCATCCATGAAAGACAAGTATTTGTATTTGGAAGTGGCGTCCACAAGTTGGTCGATGACGGGTAACGGGTAGGGGTCCTTTGGACAACGCCTATTGACGCCCGTGAAATCAACGCACATACGAAGTTCACCATTAGTTTTGTCAGCTAAAACTATGTTAGCGAGCCACTCGGAGTATTGAATTTCTTTTATTATTCCAGCTTCGAGGAGTTTAGAAACCTCCTCTTTTACAAACTTTTTCTTGGAAGGGGCCATACCCCTTTTCTTTTGCTTAACCGGCTTTGAATCCGGGAATACATTAAGTTTGTGGGTGATGACGCTAGGATCGACGCCCGGCAGGTCCTTCAAGCTCCAGGCGAAGACGTCAAGATTTGCCTCGAGGAGGTGGATGAGTGCCATCTTCTCCTTTTGTTCAAGGTTTTTGCCAACCTTGAATTTCTTGCTGAGCAGCGTCGATCTCTTCTCACGTCATCGAGGCGCGGTCTGTCGTCGGGTTCCGCGGGTTCCTCGATCTCCCTCGAGGCTCGTGGCTCAACCGTAGAGCTCAAAGAGGCCACGTAATTTGTCCTTGCCGTTCGTTGGTCGATGTAGATGTTGGCGTCCCCACGAGGTGTAGCAAATGTGACCGTGAGAGAGCGGATGTCGCACCTCATGTGGAATTCGACCGGCTTGGTCGACCAACAATGGCGTTATGCGTGGAAGGGACCTCGAGGACCAAGAACTCCGTCATGATGGAATGGCAGTCAACCGTGCCAAATTGTGTGTCCCCACCAACATGAGGGCGGGTTGGCGACCCTATTGTTGGCACAATGTCCCTGCCGATGCCAAAAGTAGGGCCAGAGCTCCTTCGTACAGCGGACATGTGTACCCCGAGTTTATCGAACATGTCCTTGAAAATGACACTGGTGTTTGCACCGGTGTCGATGTAGACCCGGTTGGTGTCGTAACCGGCGATCCTTGCTGTGATAAGCAGTGGATCGGAGTGTGGAACGACGACCTTTGACCCATTGGGTCGGTAAATGACGTTCTCCTCGAGGTGGTCGATCTGCAAAATTTCTCTTGCATACCGTTTTCTGGAGGAGGCGCCTTCCGACTTCGTGAGCATGTGAATGACGCCCGCGGGTGGTGGTGGTGGTAAGTTTTGCCTCCGAGGGCTGTTGTGTCGACGGCGCGTTTTGTCGCGGTCGTCGCTGTCATCATCCCTCTTGCGGCTTTTGGGGAATTCCTTGCAGGGGGAAGAGGAGTCGGACAGGAATTCCTTGAGCTTACCCTGCTCAATCATCTCAGAGATGAGATTTCTGAGCTGAAAGCACGCCTCCGTGTCGTGGCCACGGTCCTTGTGGTAAAGGCAGTACTTGTCAAACCCCCTCGTGTTCTTATGTTGGATAGGCTGAGGCCACTTGGGGACCTTATTCTGCTTCTCCAACATTAGAAGAATGTTCGTGCGGGTGTCACGAAGTGCGGGATGGTGGTCGGAGGTCCTCGGACCAACGTTCGAGGACTAGTACCTCGAAGAAGCAGACCCCTTGTCGAATTTCTTGTTGCGGTCGCTTGTGGGGGGCCTGTTGTAAGGCTTATTCATCTCCTCGGAGTTCATGAATCGAGTGGCCCGATCGATGAACTCACCCATCGTGGTGACGGGGTTTTCATTAATGTTGTATGCGAGCCTTGACTCGCGTTGGAGGCCTTGAGTTACGGCCAGGAGCTGCATGTCCGAGGAGAGACCCTGGACTTGGACGGCTTCCGCCTGAAACCGTCGGATGTAATCACGGAGTGGTTCCTCCCTTTAATGCTTCACTCTTAGCAAGTGTTGGACAGTCTTGGGAGGAGGTCGAGCTCCCATGAAATGGCGCTGGAACGATGAGGCGAGATCTTTAAAGCATTTGAAATGTTGGCCTCGTAGCGTTCCAAACCACGTTGAAGCAGCCCCTTTCAGGGTGGAGCTGAAGGCCTTGCAGAGTATGGGGTTGGAGGCGCGGGCCATCTCCATTTGAGAGATGTAACGCCGTAGATGATCGACGGGGTCCGTCGTCGCGTCGTAGCTTTCGATGACGGGCATTCAAAAGCTGGCCGGGGCCTGGACGGCGATGACGTCCTCTGTGAAGGGTTGGGTGAGGAGGACCTCGATGTCGTCGAGGACCAGGTTTGGCGTCTTAACCTGCTCCTCGACCACATTGATTCGTCGGAGGAGGTCGTCGACATCAAGGTTCCCAGCAGATGGGTTTTGATTATGAGATTGTTCGTCCCGGTCATTGTGAAGCGGGAGGCGAGCAGCTGCATTTCCGCCTTGATGGTCTGCACCATGAAGGCTTTCATTTCATTGAGCATGCTCGCATGGAGCAGTGCTATCTGAGCGGGGTCGACGATGACCTGCTGGGGAGTCGTCGAGGTCCAAGCGAGGTATGTCAGAGTAGCCGCTTGCGGTTGTGGGGGCTGCTGCACCCCTAGGGTGTCAGTAGCAAGGAGTGGCGGGATTGCCACCAACTGGGAGTTGTGGGGATGTGGCGTCCCCGTTGCGCCATCAACAGGGAGTGGTGGAGGCACATCGGAGGAGCTGGAAGCAGCATCCTCAACATGCACACTGTTGTGAGTTCTTCTTGTTTTCGCCATGAAAACGGTCGGGGGAGAAAAAAGTTGAGTAGAAAAGGAAAAACGGCTTGTTTTTCGTTTCCCACAGACGGCGCCAAATTGATAGCCAAAGAGTAACCTCCGGCAATCAAGGATTCTCCGACAAGCGAAACAGGGGCAACTCCGGTACCTGGAAAGACAAGGCAAAGGACACTTTCAGGTGCAGACAGAGAAGAGGAGTGTGGGTGTGTAGTAATCACCTTATTTGAGGCAGGCACCACCCAATATATAGGGTGGTGCTAGGTCCCGTTGCGGGGCCTTAAACGCTGGAGAATCTCCATAAATGTGCCCATAATTGGGATGGCGGCGTATTAATGGTGTAATAACAGTGGAGTTATTGCGGAGTTACTCCCTCTCCTTTGGCTTAATGCCATAATTAGTGCAACGGTTATGTTGAGGAGGCAACAAAGCGTTTCATGGCTAACGGCTCTATACGGGCGCCCTTACGGTAAGAGGGCTCTCCGTAAACACGAGGCCGGCTGCGGTGGGCCGCGGCCCATATGGCGTTGCATTTGACAATACGGCCGTATGGGCTGGCCCATATTAGTAATTAACCTAAGTCTAATGGACACTAATCCTAGCTAAAGGCTTGACACGATTCAAGAAATTGAAGGGAGGTCATATTTAGTAAGGGTTTCGATTGGCAAAGAGGAGGAAGAACGGATTTGGGGTATATTGGGTGAGAGCGATAGTGAAAGGTTTCGGTGAGGATTTTGGGCTGGAAGAAATCAAACTTGGAGCTTGGATGTTTGAATCGGACTGATGAGTAAATCGAGACTGGGCTTGATCGATGAAGAAAGGCTGGCCGCAGTAGTGATGCCTGGTTCTGCGATGGAAGAAACAAACTGTGATCTCCGGCTGGCTGTGGCGATCATGGTGACAGAGGCATGTGACGGAAACATGGGCTGGTGGTTTTGCAAAAGATGAAGATGAAGCAGTAGTCGATGGTCGCTGGTGATTCCTATATGTTTGGAATCAGCGATGGTTTGAACAAAAGAAGGAAACCATGTCGAGTCATTAGGCGGAGGATGTGACGGGGTTGCTTATTGAGGTTGGTAGCTTCGGGTTCTTGAAAATGGAACCGGTGATAGGTACGATTATCTATTTTTATAAGAAGCTAAAGATTATTTTGGAGTATTTGCATACAGGTAATATTAGGTTCTGTTGCTTTAGTTGTGAAGGAGGCGCAACGATGTTGTTACTCTGTTTTGGTTGTGTAATTTACGGTTGGATCTTTACTAAGTGATAGGTTAATTATAAAGAAAGATTAATAATTGACTTGGTTAAATAGGCGTTAAAAACTGATAGAATGTGTGCAACTAGTGGTCTTTTTCATGTTATACTGTCACGTGTGCTCAAATCATGTTTTAGTCAATTTATTCTCCTTATCTTTATTTAGCTGATTTCATGTCTTGAATAGATAATTTGAGTTAATTTTCCCTAGTCTAGATGCTCTATCTATTAAATGCTAGTTTTGAGTAAATGATGGTCTTTTGTAGTTAATTAACATTAGCAGGCACTCTCCTATTTGTTCATTAGTAACTAGTTTGACTTGCATCTAGTACATGCAGTGGCATGATCTCAACGTTATCTTGATGGGATGTTTTTAATGCTTATTGACTAAAAATTACATTCGCTTCTCTGTTAGCATCATGTGATAGGAATTTATTAACTTAGAATTATGTGTATAAATTTAATAACATGATTAGCTCTTTTCTCTAATCTTTCTTCTATGGTGATAGTTACTCTTCCTCTCACCAATGTGCTCCATGTGTTTTATTAAAGATAAAACTCTGAAATTATTGAACTACAGCCAATAAATACTGTTGAGGTAAAGAAAGGAGAGTATAGGAAAGTAGGTATTTGCATGTTTGGCTTTTAATTAAATCATTGAAGTTAGTGGCTTGGTGTCAACACTTTACTCTATTGTTAAATACTGAAATTATGAATTAAGGAGGTGAATTTCTTGAAGCTGGCTCTATTGGAAGATATTGATCTAATCATGGTAGTCTTGAGGATGGTTATGGTTTAGCTAATTATCCAAAGGCCTTCTAGGAAGATAAACAAGCTATGGCTGAAGAATTAGTGTAGAAGTGGCAATCAAGGCTTTCGGCCTTGATTTGTTTTCTTGGAAATATGTTACTTCACTAGCACAACCATGTGATACTCCTGCCATTAATAATAACTCTGAGGTTTTAACCATTGGCACACAATTGTGAGTAAGGGAGATAAATAGTTGAGACTAGGGACTCTCAGCCTAGTCACAATCGATTGAGTGTATCAATGACCTCTCCATATGAGTGTGACTACACTTTACAACTTGCAAACCAAGTGTAATGACTACTGTTTACTGGGCGGTTTGTGAGTAAACCACTTAATGAGGAAAAAGAAGATAGAAGATAGGCATTCGTTGCCGAGTTAGGAAGGGCTTCCTTCTCGCTAGAAGTTGCCACACTCTCTTTCCTGGCGGGGTGCACTCCACACCCCGTAAGTCTCTCGAACCTTTCACTCCTTGTTTGTTCTCTTCTTTTATAAGTTACTTAGTTTATGTTAATCTTATTTGAATAATTACTCACGCCCTCAGTATAACTTGAAGGGAACCTGGTATTACTTAATGACTGGAAGGAAGCTCAGGAGGGATGGCTCGGGAGCTGGGAACTGCAATTAAAGTGGTGCAACCGAAGCGTGAAGGCTAGCTAGGCACCACTTGGGGTTTTTGTTTACTTATGTTTTACTCTATTTCTTGTTGTTTTTATGTCCAGCCACTTACCTTAAACCTTTGGAAACTGTACAAAGGACTTTGAAAACTCGGTTTTGTATTTTTAATTGAATTTTTCCTTAAATTTTATAAACTCAATTTGTAAAAAAAAAAAAAACTAAAGATCCTGGGAGTTATGGACTCTGAAAATGGGTTCATAACATAGAAGGTATGAAGAAGTTGGAAAACATAGTTGAGGGTGTCAAGGGGTTGAAGTTTTCATGGGATGTTTACTGATTATAATATCACAAAAAAATACTTGGGATTTACCGGAATGTCATTTTCAAAAGTTGATTATGCTGCTGTGGGTAGAGCGATCTTAGAAATTATAAGCAGGGTATGTAAATACGTATTAACTCTATTTTTCAAAAGCAGTGACATTCTAAAAATAACTTACACAATTTTTTCCTAATGTGATTGTAGTGATATTCTCGTGAAACTCTGATGCTACCACATAAACGTCTAACAGATAAAGACGATAGTTGTTCTAATGTAAATAGGTAATTAAATCTGTAAGCAAAAATGGGTAGATTGTGTAATCAAAGCATTTAAATAGTGACTAATATATTTATGTTTTATACATAGTTGTTTGATTGTTGAAGACACGGGCAGCTGCAGTGTTAAAGATAATAGTGATAGCGGGATCATACATGATGTTAACATTGACGACAATGACTCGTATGTATTCTATTTGATATATTATTACTAATAGAACGTAGTTGAATATGATATTGATATTTTTTGAAATTGATTTGTAGGTTGGAATTACAAAAACACCCAATATTTACTATAACGGATACTTATGAGCCATGAACAGATGACATTGTTGTTAGTATATTTGGCGTACCAAGATAATTTGACATGATACTTGAGCTCAAGATGCTAAGTGGGAGCTTCAAGTTAGCTATATGTAGCTAACTCCAGCTCACCTCAGCTAAAAGTAGCTGCACTTAGCTCACAACAGCTTAGGCAAGCTCAAGGTAGTTTGACTAAGCTCACATTAGCTTCAGAGCAGCTAAAAGTAGCTTCTCTCAGCTCATCTCCAGCTCACAGCAGCTGGACACAGCTCAAGTCAGCTCAATGCAGCTCAACTTGAGCTCACCTTAGCTCTAGGTAGATAAACCCAGCTCAAAGTGAGCTCACCCTAGCTAGAAGTAGCTGTGGCAGCTCAACTCCAACTCAAGTTAGCTAGAAGCAGCTAACACTAGCTCATGTTAGCTAGAAGTAGCTAACATTAGCTCACACTAGCTAAAGGTAGCTAGTACTAGCTCAAGTTAGTTCACAAGTAACTAACTCTAGCTCAAGTTGGCTAGACGAAGCTAACTTCAGCTCAAATGAGCTAGTCTTGATGGAGAAGTGACTTTTAGCTCGAGGCAAACTAAAAGGAGCTCATGGGAGCTCAATGTGCGTGATATGATCATTTAGAACATCTTTGGGATGTTTCATATTGATTCACAAGTGGTAACTTCCATTTGCACCTTTTTTTGGTAAAAGGGGCATCATAGGTGCATGGTGTATGCACCTTACTATATGGGAATACTTCCTAGGAGGTTACATATGTGTAACTACCCCTAGGAAGGCTGGAAGAGGCGAGGTACCTCTAGGGAGGCACTCATTCGCCAAAATGGGAGTTGGAGGGAGGTTACCATGAACCTTCCCTCTTTTTGTGACCAAGAGGGGTTGGTTACACCATTGGCCGAAAATACATGTATTTTCGGCCAAATGGTATTCCAACCGCCCCTTGGCACCTCTCACTTGCCTATAAATAAAGGGAGAGGTTTCACAATTAACTTACACTTAAAATCCGAATTTCTTCTCCATCTTCTTCCTTACTCTTGGCCGAAATTCCTAAGGCATTTTTTAGAGATTTGGGGTGAATTCATATTGTGTCTCTATCAACACAATTCGGCTCCATTGGATGAACATTCAATCCGTCCTACTACAAGAATTGGAGAACTTGAAGATCTCGACCGCTCCATCTTCCACTCATTCCTTCGAGCACAAGGTACACTTTCTTCTTCTTCTTCTTCTTCTTCTTCTTCGTTCTTACCCTTCTTCTTACGATGATGAATGGTGAAAAACGGCATGATTATGAATAAAACACATCATGCACTGTTAGTTAGAATCACTATATCAAAAAGCATGTAACATGATTGAAGTTGTGATGAACTTAAAATCATCAAATGGTATCAGAGCTGAGTTACGAAATTTCATGTTATGTGCTTGCTTGTATTTTCGGTTGAATATGTGATCCATGAAACATGAAACCGAAAGTGTATGAATGTTAAAGATGCATGTATGATTTGAGTGTATGCCGAAACGTTTTTGTATTTGTGATATGTTAAGGATGTATGTTCAAGAAGCATGAAAATGACATGTATGAATGTATGATTGTATGAAATCGAACTTCACATGAAAACATGCAAAATTCGGCAGAAACATGCGAATTTGAATGAATGATTGTATGTACCGTAAGTTTCGGGGGCGTTGCCCCTAAACCCCCTATCGGGGTCCACGTTGCGAGACCCCCGGTAAGGTTATTCGAAGGGGTTATAATGTTTGAATAACAAAAGAGGGCATGAAACCAGACCTGTACAGCATTATCAACCATGGAGGCTGATACGTTTTTCGAAGGGGTTATAAGTTTTTCTATAAATTGTTTTCCTTATTTGTAACATTCAGGGATCTAATCGATTCTTTCCGTTCCGAAAGAGGGGTACTAACTTCTACCACGATCCTGCTGGATCAGCCACAATTTTAGGGAGCGTCTCCCACCTTCTATAACTGCTCCCACGATCTGAGAGAGCATTCTCCACCTTTCATAAACGTGCCCATGATTAAAGCCCATGATTACGGCACACAGGAGGCAGCCACCCTCCTGCACCTCATATAAAAAGAAGACTTGGGAAAGGTACACCCTATCTGTACACCCCTTCTTCGTTTTCTGCTCCTGAGTATTCCATTTCTCTCTTGCAGATCATGTCAACCACACCAGATCACTTCTCCCAGCATCCGAGAGCTCGGCCCGCTTAGGAACGAGACTATCAGATTGGTGTTGTCTTAGGAAAGATTATCTCCCACGATTTCCTCTCCAGTTGCACCCATGGACAGAACGAGAAACAAGCGTCATGATGATCAAAGCCAAACTAGTGGAGACAACTGCAACCACCTCCTTGAGAACGAGGTATCTATCCACTCCACCAACGACATTGATCATCAGCATCTCCCTTCGGTCAACTTTTCCCTTGCTCCTAATACATATGGACAAGAAGCGGGTACTCCCATCACCATCCAATCCTTGGATCTAACTCTCCTCACAGCCATCACTAACGCGGTGGCCCAAAACAACAATGACTCCCTCGCTGACCAGCTAAGGGGCGTCCTCCAAACGGCTAGCCCAGCCATGGGCAGCGGCACCTCCAGCCCCTCAACCTCAGATGGTGGACTCTCACCCTGTTACTATACTAAAACAGTGCAGTTCACTGACACCACCTACGCCCCAGTGCTTGAAGACCTAGCCAGGAGGGTCGCCCAAATGGAGAAACGGGAACGTGAAATCCAGGCATGTGGACCCAACACCATTTGTCACAACATTGATCACTTGTGGACCCAGCCGTTCACTGTAAGGATCCTGGCGGCCCCAGTCCCTGAGCAGTTCCGCCAACCCAAGCTAGACTCATATGATGGGCTCACTGACCCCGACGTCCATCTCCAACGTTACATATCTACCATGGCCCTCGCCAGGGCAGATGATAACACCGTGTGTCGGGCCTTCAGCTCCACTAGTTGGTTGTTACAGCCCTTCCCTGTGGTTAAGTTTTGTTATAGGTCCTTGTTGTTGCAATTACTTCATATATTATTCGATAATGTTTTCAAAAATCCAAACTATTCCTCACACTGCATTTAAATATTGTGATAGATGTGTATGATGGCCAATAGGCCCATAACAACTAAAAACTGGGCCCATAATCCAAGATCGGACCAATGAACAAAGCCCAATAGGCCCATCCCCTAGAAAACGTACTAGGCCACAAGGCTTGAGAGACACCCACTTTAACCAGAAAGAGTACTCCTTCGAAACACCACCACTCCTTCGGAATACCCAAAGGATGGTGTTTTGCTCACCCCAAAGGACCATATAATAATACCTCCCTCGGTTAATAATGCTGAGAATCCGTACAATAGCTGACCTAAGGAATGTTACGGACTTCCCACTAAAGACCTAAACTATAAATACTCAAGTCATTTGCGCAATTTAGGTAACCTTACTATGCCCTAGCTCACTCTCTCCATCTAGCAAAACACCAATACTAACTTGAGTGTCGGAGTACAGACATAGGGCAACCCCCAGTCTGATCGTTAACTCACCCCTTCCTTTTCAAATTCTCCCACTCGTGGCATCACTCAACACTAGGACTACTAGGAACCGGCATAAACTGAAGAATGTGGTTGTCCCACCCACAGTTCGTCTACCAAATGGTGTCGTCTGTGGGAAAGACGACGATCCTCAAGACCCATTCTACCCAAGGATGGTGAGGAGAACCCTCTTTCCCACTAATCGCACAAGAGTCCCAAAGGAAACAATCATCAGGAGCTCATGCAGTCCAATGATGGCGCCCACCATGTTCACCAAAACTGGCAGGTTTTTGTTCTATGCTTCGTTGCGGACGACACCATTGGTTGCACGGTTGGGCAGATCCACCCTTGGTGGAGCAGGTGGTGGAACTAAATTAGCAGATGACTCGTTAACATCATCCACGTGGACTTGGTTTTCCTGTTGTGAGAGCGGGTTTTAATAAGCGGGTTCTCCATCGTATTTTTGCTAGTTCGTTTAGACTTGACCATTTGGAAGAGCTTGGTTATCGCATGGTAGCTCTGTACCACTGATGACACCACTCTGATAATCTTAGTCCAATGAAGGGTCGGATTACAATTATCTGGTGGAAGGAAATTCGAGCGTCTATGACCTGCGACTGCAACCAAAGAAGAAATGGGCCAGGGTTGCAACCAAAGTGGAGAATTAGATGTCGAGTTAGGTTAAACAACTTTAGGGTAAAGGCAGAGAGAATGTTGTATTTGAGATTGGGTGAGGAGCGCTACTTATATAGTGGGTGGAATGAGGCTGTCGGAGTGGGTCTCTTTGAGTCGTGGCCTGATTGGAAGGCGAGATTACGAGGAGTGGAGCGTCTAGCTCTGATTAGGGGGGAGTGGAGTGTCCATCCCGTGTATGTAGGCGTAAGACTCGGAGCGTCAGTTAGAGACTGGGGGCTCGAGGTAGAACCCATCGAGATGTCACAAAGGCATTGCCCTCGAAGCTGAGTTCGAGGTCGACCTCCCTTAGGGTAGCCTTTGAGGTCGACCCCATTTATAATGCGAGACGTGACCCACAGAGCCTTGTGGTCGTTGGGCCCTTGTGATGGGGCTCGAGCCCTGTGAGTTTAAGGCCATCGTGGGACCTAACATACTAGATAATGATGAAATTTTATGTAAAATATGTTAATAAGTATCTTAATGTATACAAAAAATCTATAAAGTGAACCATCTGGGACGAAGGGAGTGCAATTTTTATATAGGTAATGTTATTTCAAAAACTGCAAAACTTTTAAGCCTAATTAGGTAATTATCACCCTATTGCTCAGCGCCAAGAAAAGAAAAGGCATTACCCTATTTTGCCGGGCACAATACATTACTCCCTAGCTATGACATACCTAAGCATTGCCAAACGTGCGAGGGTTTTGCACTTTTTTGCGAACACTCCAATTTTACTTAAACCACATAATTGGGGGCTTTGACTCGTCAGATCTCACTCATTGTGTAAAACTCAAACTGAAGGAGGCGAAGAAAGATGGAACGGTTAACACATGGCTGAGCTTGGACGTCGTCGTCACTTGTCTTCGCACCACCGACCCCAAATTTATGATATTGGCCCGGTTTTGCTGCTATTGCCCACTTTGACCCAACGCCTCCGCTCGCGCCTCCATCACTGAAATATTGCCTCTTCAGCGATACCGCCAGAACTGGTCCACGATGTTTACTCGGATTTCGAGGATTTGCGCGAGGAGATTGTTGGGTTCTTCTTTTCACGCTTCAGCGGGTTCTTCTCAACGGTTTCTTTCTCACCCTGTTCCGAAGGTGATAGTCTGAATTTCACCATAATGATTTGCTCGAGCTGGATCGTCGTTCCTAAATGTTTCATGTCTTTGGGTTTTTAGCTTTTCTCGTCTGTGCATCTGCTTGGTTTTCATTACATTTGATTTGCTGGAAGTTAAAACGTGATGCCAATGAAGCTTTTTTATTTGCTTAGAGGACGGGAAGTTAAGTATTATCGGGTTTGATGATTTTTGCAGCAGATAAGTTGTCGGCGGAAATTGTTGACAAATCATTTGTGAAAGATTGAATCAAATTAAATTTTATAAGCCCAAGAAATAATGGCATTAAGTTGTGTTTTATACCAGTAAAAATGTGATTTGAGGGGTCTTTCAGGATTGTCATTAATTTAACAGATAATCAGAATACTCAAATGTGTTAATAAAAAAAGACTGAAAGCAAGGAAGACAAACAGATTATGAATCATCATCAGTTTTAAGTTAAATTTCTTTAACATCGATTGCTTCGAAGGTGACAAAGGCTCTGTTCAAGAACAACTATTTCGACTAATTGTAGCATTTGGAATAATTTTCTAATTATCGAGATTAAACAACCACACCTAGACACTAGAAGTTACCAATAGATAACTTTTTCAAACCGCTACAATTAATTGAAAAAGTTGTTTTCAAACGAGTCTTAAGAAGGCTATAGATAAATTTCTTCGTCGTTTATGACTAAATAGAAAATTGATCTGAGAGGTAAACTATCGTAGAACAACTTATACTTATTGGATATTTAATGCACTATAAGCTGGGTAGCTTTATACGTGCTGCTGTAATTGCTACAGTATTATGCTCAGCATAATAACTGCGATTTGTTACTGCATGAGTGCAGTTTGGGAATCCAGCAGGCCCTGTAGAATTAAAACTTTTGTAACTTTTGGTTAAAGCTAACTTATATAGCTCTTGGATAGAGTTACCAATGCATTGTTACTGCTCCCTCTCCCCTCACAAATGACGTCTCCCAATATAATGAGAAGCTTCTTTTCATAGGTACTGAAAATGCGTCCACTAGCTTTACTGATTATGCTAATTTGTAGGTTTTCAGTTCCAGAGAAGCTTACTTTTGGAGTTCCCCTGCTTCACATTTGTCTAGACATCAAATTCATCAGAGCAGCTCTCTTATTGAGGTTAGTTCTCTAATTATATATATAATGATGTACTGTAGAATAAGACATAATGTACCTTATCCGTTAGTCTTGTGCAGAGTGAACTATGACATAACTGCGGTTTGTTACTGCATGAGTGCAGTTTGGGAATCCAGCAGGCCCTGTAGAATTAAAACTTTTGGAACTTTTGGTTAAACCTAACTTTTTATCTCTTGGGTAGAGTTACCAATGCATTGTTACTGCTCCCTCTCACCTCACAAATGATGTCTCCCAATATAATGAGAAGCTTCTTTTCATAGGTACTGAAAATGCGTCCACTAGCTTTACTGATTATGCTAATTTGTAGGTTTTGAGTTCCAGAGAAGCTTACTTTTGGAGTTCCCCTGCTTCACATTTGTCTAGACATCAAATTCATCAGAGCAGCTCTCTTATTGAGGTTAGTTCTCTAATTATATATATAATGATGTACTGTAGAATAAGACATAATGTGCCTTATCCGTTAGTCTTGTGTAGACTGAACTGTGACATTTAGGTTCTAGAAAAAAAAGGGCTTGGGCGGCCAAAAATATTGCTTCAGGAAGGAATGTAGTGTAAAACCTGGCCATTATACTCTTTGCATGAACTGATTGTTTTAACTAATGTTAAACTTAGTTGACAACAGAAACTTTGTGCCATTGACTCATCATAGTTGGGGTCAGGGTGCACTTTCTTGATGATGACATGTCGATGTTGTTATCTGAGTCTCTGCGAGTAGCTTTTCGTATTGATAAGTTGGTTGAATGTGGTTTCCCTTCTCAGTGTAATTGTAGCTAAAGAGCTTCTTCATGTTTGCACGTTGGAAGTCTGATTAGTATCTAGCACTAACTTGTCATAAAGCCCATGCTTGGAAAGATAGCATTCTGCGTTTTCTTTAAACAAATTGTCTCAAATTTCTTCAGGAGCCACTTGACCCGTTTTCACTTGTTGCTGATGAGCTATCACTTGTTGCAGACAGATTACGGTCAATGGTGGTTGCTGAGGTATCTAATTATTATTATTATTATCATTCTTTTTCTTATATCTATTTAATGAGTATATGTGATTTATAACTGTGAACGAAAAGCTTACTTGCTGCGTATTCGACATAGGTCCCCAAACTCGCTTCAGCTGCTGAGTACTTCTTCAAGCTGGGAGTTGAAGGAAAGAGGTTTCGTCCAACTGTACGTTTGTAGGTCTTAGTAATTTTAAGTGTGTTCGATGAAGGATAAGAGGAAGAACTTTATAACTATTGATTGGATGTTGTATGAGATTGTTATACAGTGAGAGTTATGGCTTTTAGGATGCTTTAATGTTTTCAGAAAAGAGATTGACAAACTGGGAATGAAAAAAGCTTGGGATGGAAACTTGATGGTTTTATTAAGTTTCAATTCTAGAATTAGAACTGCATGTCATTAACTTGAGAAGATACAAGAGAGTGTAGCTTATCAAAATACTTCTCTGTTGATATTTGTCTTTAATGGCAATACAACTCATGAATGTGTTTATTTGCCTGTGCCTATTATTTCAACAACTTGACTCTCGGTTGTTTAACATATTGGATTGAAATTTGAATGTCTTTTAACCCAACCTTGCAAACTTAGCACATGTACAGCAGACTGTTTATTATCAGGATTGAAAACCGTCTACCATGGGTATAAAGGATATTTATCTTGCAGAATCTTTACAATGTTGGCCTCCATGCGAGAAACAACTTGCAAAAATCCTTAAGTGCACTCTACCCTTGTATCAATGGGAAAGATAGTAATCTTATTCTAGCTTGGTTACAGCTGCTGCTTGTTTTTGCCAGAGTATTTGGACATCACAACTTAATTACTTAAAGAGTGTAATATGCTGATAATGACTGAGGAACTACTTTAAACGTATACAACCTTGGTCTATTGTTTATGTTCTGTCAATGTTTTGGCAATGGTCCATCATTCTTCCCTTTTTTGTTCTTGTATATTTGGAAATTGATATTGAACTCCTGCCCATAGGTTCTACTGTTAATGGCCACTGCTTTGAACATGCGCATACCTGAACCACCGCCGAGCAGCATAGGAGCCGCCTTGACAGATGATTTGCGTACAAGGCAGCAGTGCATAGCTGAGATCACTGAAATGATCCATGTCAGTCACTGCATTATTTTTCTTAGTTACCATTCTTTGCTCTTAAAAACAGATCACCGACTATCAAATAGATCATTGAAGTTTTGTAATTGAGAACTTTCTACAGGTGGCAAGTCTACTACATGATGATGTTCTAGATGATGCAGAGAAAAGGCGTGGTATTGGTTCATTAAATGCTGTGATGGGAAATAAGGTTATTTTCTAACTCAGACATCCATGAACCAATGAGTAAATTCCGCCGGTGTTCCTATTTTTTGCACCATTGAGCTATTTTAGTCCTGTTTTATCTTTTTGGGCTATTTTCATCCTATAATTTGATTTTTTGACTCAATCAAGTCCTTTCCATCCATTTTCGCCATTAAAGTGGACAAAACAATGTTAAATGTCCATTATGCCCTTAGTTGCTACAATGCACTTTAATATTTTTATTTAAACAATTGTACCCCAATATTTTTAAAACTTACACATAAACCTGTAACTTTCTACTTGTTTTATTCTCATTAACCCAATTTGAAAAGAAGCGCCTAAACTAAAAATAATAATTGTATGACTAAATGCCAAACTTTCTCAGCCAGTTGGATCTAGCATTTTTATCCAGCAATCTTCAACAAGCCACCAATCTCATCTACCACCGGCAAATAGTCCCCGTCTCCATTGGCAATCTTCTCCTGCTGTTGTGCAAACCTCGTTAAAGCCTAGATCAGCCACCACGATGACGTAAACTTTTCCTCTATATCGAGTGATGCGACAAAATCAACAAAGGTGCGACAAGATCGGTGGATTTCTCGAGGATTTCTCGAGGACTTTGCTACAGTCCTTGATTTCCTTGATTTCCTTGATTTGGGTCGCTGGTGAGCAAAGGATGAAGAACAGCGGCGAGATCGATCTCCTTAATTGACGGGCGATTGTTGGTGAGTTGATGGGGTTTGCCGGTCTTCATTGTTGAAGGAAGACCAATCATCTGTTTGATAGAAGACCAAGCCTATGCTTTTCTATGCTTTTCTGAAGCTAGACCAAACCAGGCCCAGAAGTGAAAGTAATCGGAGAAAGATAAGAGCGGGGGTTTTGGCCTTTAGCTTTGAGTAATGAGTTTTGTCGGATATGATTCTCTGTTGCTTCTTTAATAGAGAAAAATAGGTGCTTGGAAGCATTTACAAAATTTTATTGCAAGTGGGAGTCAGCACAGCAGGAAAAGAAAGGGACGCTGGATAGAATCGGCCATGAAAGAAAAAGACCAAGCAAAAGCACAACGTGCAAGTTTAAAACATATCGGGGTAGAATTGTACTCCCTCCGTCCGCAAAAGACTCCACCATTTGAATTTGTTGTTTCAAGGTTCAATGTTTGACTCAAATTTTAACAAAGATAAATAGTTTTAAAAAATTCAGAAAAAATATATTCAGAAAATTTAGATTTCAAATTATGATACACATATGAAATATTTAATTTTCGGTGTCTAAACATTCGTAAAAAAAATCATAGATTAAATACTGTGAAACTGTCAAAACAAATGGTGGAGTCTTTTGCGGACGGAGGGAGTATAAATTAAAAATATTAAGGTGCATTGCAGCAATTAAGGTTATAATGGACATTTCCAATTGTTCTGTCCACTTTAACAGTGAAATTGGACGGAAAGGACTTGATTGGGTGAAGAATGCAAATTATGGGATGAAAATAGGCCAAAAAGATAAAATGGTATGAAAATAGGTCAACGGTGCAAAACATAGGGCATTCGGCGGAATTTACTCATAAACCAATACGTGTTCTCAGTGCATGTATACATGCATGCCTAAGTATGTTTGGATATCAAATGTTTCTTGTTGTAAAAAGCTTTTTGTGTGTTTATCTGCAGGTATCTGTATTGGCAGGAGATTTTCTGCTCTCTAGAGCTTGTATGGCCCTTGCATCTCTGAAAAACACTGAGGTATAAGCTTTTAATCAGTAAGAAAGCTTTATTCTGCCAATAACATATCCCTATTGGTCAGTTTTATCTCCAAATCTGTCTCTGTGTGCGTCTGTCTTCATAAGACGTATCTTTACAAACCTGGTACACGCACGTGCCATTTTTCATAAGAATAATAGAACAATTTTATGAATGAATTGTTCCAGTGTTTTCCTTAATAAACCTTAATCCTTCTTAAGATGACATTGATTTCAAAGTTGCAAATATTTAGGAGTGAAACATATATTCTCCTGAGGTGATAATTTTTTATGCTTAGATAATTTGAACTTCTAATATTTGGTTTGATGTTTCTTTAGGTTGTTTCTTTGATTGCCACTGCAGTAGAGCATCTTGTTACTGGTGAAACAATGCAAATGACTACTACATCTGAACAGCGTTGTAGGTATGGTGCCGCATTTCGTTGTATTTTTGACAATTTTGAAGTCCTTTATGATTTGTTATCAGTGTTCATTATAAATTTAAGTTTTCATAGAGGCATTGGAAAGCACTCGCCTGTAGAATTATTGATCTTATTTATTTTGGATCTAATAAATAAAAGGCCTAATCACTTCACTCCCCCGAACTATAGTGATTTAGGCATTGTATTCTCTGAATTATAACTCGGTGCGATTCAATCCCTAAACTATGAACCGTCAAACAGTTTACCCCTTTACCCACATCATTGTTTGTTGACCTTAGGTAAAAATACTTGTTATGGTCCCTGGAATATAATAATCCTTTCATTGGTACCCAATAGTTACGGCCAAAGTAATTGATACTCCCCTAAAGTAGTTAAAGGGCCAAATCCTAAAGATTGATAAACAATAAGGATAAAAATGTGTGACTCAAATTATTCTTCATCACAACTACAAGAACTCCCTAGTCCCCACGATTAGCCCTGCAGCTGCCCCAGCCCCACCGTCGCCTCAACCTCATGTCGCTGCAGCCCTGCCCTTCTCCGCCCCTACCCAGCATGGCCCATGGATCACAAATCTGGAGAGGGTGGCGCTGGGTAGGGGTGGGGCTGGGGTTGACCGGCTGGCGAGGGGGTGGAGGTTCATTCCAATCTTTGGTAATACTTAGTGTCAGTAAGAAAGGATTCATGAACTAGCCTTTCTCCTCCTGCTGGCCGTAGACCTGCAGATCTGATTATGTCATGTATTTCTAAAATGTAATATGTTGAGTCTGTATCTGCAGCTTGTATGATCTGTAGCCATTACAATTTGTGATTGCAGCATAGAACATTACATGCAGAAGACATACTACAAGACCGCGTCATTGATATCTAACAGTTGCAAGTCTATAGCTCTTCTCGCTGGGCAGACGACGGAAGTTGCAATGCTGGCTTTTGAGTATGGCAAAAATCTGGTTTGTCAATCCTTGCAAGTTTTGTGTATTCTTGTTCACCATTAAGCGAAACATTCTTGATGTTTCTCTTTCTAATTCTGGGATGTCAAAAGAGTTTGTTTTCCCTGTAATCAATTTTCTGGCTCTACTATTGTTTCAGATTGTTGTACTCCCCTTTTCCTATCAATTTTTATTTTCTTATACTCTTTCTACAGGGGCTGGCATTTCAGTTAATTGATGATGTTCTAGATTTCACTGGCACTGCAGCATCCCTTGGAAAGGGTGCTTTGTCAGACATCCAGCATGTAAGTGTTGTATCCCTAGGGTCTTAATTTTTTTGCTGATAGCTGTCAATTTTTTTGAATAACTTGAAGGAAATTGCATCTGCATATCATCAGATTTGTCTAAACTTCTGCTTTCCTATTGGTTTATGACCTTGCATTTCTCCAGGGCTAATGGTTGTTAATCCTGTATGTGAATAATTATGATCAAGAATGACCTGTATTATGATGCTTAGGACTTGTGAATGTAGGGTGATTGATCCATCTAGTTCCTTGTCTTGTTCTGTTTCTTGGAAAGAAAAATTATAATGGCACATGGAGGATCATGCGAGCGAAATAAACTACAATGCTTATCCCTTACAGTTGTATGGACATTCTTGATCCATCTGGTTTCTTCCATAAGTTAAGAGAAGATTATGGCGATCACATTTATATCACAGAACAAACACTTTTATGAACGATTTTCTAAAGTTCACCCAGTCAATTCCGAATATAATGAATTGCTCTATACTTTTCAATTTTAACTTGATGTCATCTTGGGTAACTTGGTTGCGTTTATCATTAAGACACATTTAGAGTTTCTCATTGTCTTGCAGGGCATTGTAACTGCACCAATATTATTTGCCATGGAAGAGTTCCCTCAGTTGCGCAATGTAGTGGTTCAAGGGTTGGATAATCCTAATAATGTTGAGATTGTAAGTTCATATGTTCTGTGTTTGCAGTTGTCGTATATATGCAGTTACCGTGTTTGTGTGTGTGTATATAATCCCTCTATCCCATATTAATTGATACGTTTGAGTGGATATAGAGATTTAAGGAATACTTAAGGGTAAAAAGTTAGACATAGAAGACAAAAAAAACTATTTTTAACGGGGAAGGAAAAGTGAGGGTAATTAAGTAAAATAAATAGATGAGAGTTTTTGAAAGGCTAAATTAGCTCAGTAAAGGATAAAATCAGAGGCTCACATAAGATGGTATGCCCAATAAAGAATATCTATTTTTGTGACTTTTTCAAAACGAACAGAGCCTAGGGCTCAATTGGTTGACAGGTGATATTGCAGTAAAATATTGATATGAAGTACAGATGATGCCTCAAGGGATGAACTCAGCAGGGTTTTATGACACCAACTAAACTACAGCAGAAGCCTGTTTTCTTGCTCTTGCATTGTTTTTGCCCTGGGAACTAAAGACATAACCTGAAACTTTGGTTACTTCTCTCTTTTTTTCTCGCAATCAAACTAGAGTTTTCTTTTCTTTTTTTTTTTTGTTGAAAATGGTGAGCACCAGCTGTCTGCGCCCACCTTAATCTGTGGTGGATGATGGATTAGCAATGAAAGGGGCTGCAGTCATTTGGCAGCTGCAGAAGAGCATTGTAGATGCCTAGATGGTGCAATGACTTGATAAACAGATGGTCTTATAGTCCATGTTTAGTTATGTGTTGAATCTTCTTCTCTTTCAATTGATTTTTGACTTGATGGAGAACAGGATTAGATAGCAAGGATTTGGATGTTTGTACAAAAATGTACTATATCTATGTGAGAAAGAAGCTCAGGGGAATTGGGGAGGATAGATGTAGTTTCCAGAAAGAAAAACATAGACAAAATGTAGAAACAATGGAAAATTCTTTTTTTATTCAGATTGAAATTGAAAATAACACAATGCACAGCAATGCATCCTAAAACTCTAGGCTGAAATTGGGTAACCAATGAGATCAGTTGTTCATCCATAAAGTTACATTCCTTGTGCATTATGTGAAAATTTTCTTAGATTCCTCCATGTTTAAATCGATAAAACTTTCTACTCAGGCCTTGGACTACCTCGGAAAGAGTCGTGGAATACAAAGGACAAGAGAGCTAGCGACGAAGCATGCTGATCTTGCTGTTGCAGCGATCGAATCCCTACCAGAAACTGATGATGAAGAAGTGCTGAGGTCAAGACGGGCACTTGTAGATATCACTCGAAGGGTAATTACCAGAACCAAGTGAGAGAGATCATATGTAACGCTAAGGCTGCAACAAGACAGGCCTTTTGACCTTCTTGTTTTGGTCAGTTGTTTGAACACTTGAGGTCCAATATGTCCTCTTATTCTGACGAGATATAGTTTTGCTTCATTTACTATCATCATTGTCTGCAATAATCATTCTGGTCTTTTATGCTGTATATTAGAAATCATGTGTACCAAGGTGTAGGGAGGAATATATTGGTTGTAACTGTGAATGCAGTTTTTGTTCCTTGGACATTTACTTAGGGAAGTTCTAAGGCAAGATTTAGTAGCAATGAACATTATTGAACATGAGATGACAGGTTTTGCTGCAAAAAAGGCTCATCATAGATGTTTCATGCCTTCTGTTGTTGGTTATCGCTTCCTTTGGGAAGAGCTTTTAGAATTAGCGATAAAGATGGAGAAATTTTTTAAATGGTTGTGATAAGTTATCCGATTCTCTTAAGCTAAATGATAGTCTCGATCTGGTTAGACCGAATATACAGCCTTTGATGGAGGACATGCTGGGCTGAGGTTGTGTGTTCGGGGACTCACTTGGATGCTCAAGTCCTCAAGTCAATGAAGTATGTGGGGAGGATGAGAAAGCTAGGTCTAGTAGCTCAGAGAGTAGAGAGAATATCGTACCTTTATATAGTGAGTTGAGAGGAGTCCGTTTAGAGCTCAAAGAGGTGGCCCCGCCTTAATGGGCGAGATTGAGGGGTGTGCAGCATCGTCCCCCCTATTTAGGCGATCTCAACGGTTGTCATGCATTTGTAGAGCTCTATATATCAATGAGCCCCCCTTTCGCCCCCAATAGTGGAATATGGGCACAGGAGCACCTGGTTTCCACTCCAAGTATGAAGAGATTGGTCAGGCGTGGCTCGGACGCATGAGATCTAGTTGCAGTTGGAGTGATGGTTTTGTCGCCTTCGTTGAATCGTGTGCGTTGTGAGACACACAGTGTGTCGTGACTGGTGGGGGTCACTGCTCGAGGCGAGCCATCATTGCGAGTCGTTTCAGGATCTAGAAGTCGAAAGGTTGGGGTTCTCTTAAAAAGGCCCTTCCTAGCTACTACTATTTGTGAATTACCTTGCAATTTGTGCTATTGCGCTTTGAGAGATCCCAAAATTCTGGGGGTGAGAGTTTAGCAGCAACGACGAGAGTTTAGCAGCGACGGTGAACAAATTGCTGAAGGCCAAACTAGCTCCCGCGAAGGAGGGCATGATGAATGATGAGGCCGTTGCGAGGGCTTCCCTCCCACTGGCTAATTTCTGCTCCAACCGAGTCAGTGAGCTGGAGGCCTTGGAGGCCTATCGAGAGCAACGTATTGAGGCTGCTGAGTAGAACATTGGCCTTGCAGGAACGGCTAGAGAAGAGCCAGAACTCGAGTTGGGTCCTTACTGAGGATCTTCGTGCTGCCTACAAAGGGTCGGCTGAGAAGGACGTCCTCATTGAGGACTTGAAGAAAAAGGTTGTTGCGGTCGAGAAAGAAGTTAAGGACGTTCGCCTCAGTTCTGAGAAGGGGCGGAAGAGATGATCACTTTGATCCAAGAGCACCTCGAAGGCATCAAGGCCTTCTGTGTCGTGGAGGACGAGCTCGAAGTCCCCTTATTTGATGTGGAGAAGGCTGGAGCCACTTTTACTGCCCCTCACAGATAGGGTATCAAGGTGGAGGGTGCTATCCTAGCGCTGTCAGGGCCCTTCAGGACACAGTCATGATTTAATAATTAATATAATTAATACATTGTTCATATGTTATGTTTGTTATTTACTTCGCTAGAGTTAAATGAACATAATTACATTAACACTAGAATACAGGATATTCCTAAAGGATCACTAGTCGAGCATCATAGTGAACAAACGGATTGTTATGATGTGCCCGAGACTAGCATAGGAGAAGAATCCGTGTGATGGATTCTAACTTATGATTACATGATAGGGTGTTTATGTAGTGGATTGACCCACGTGCAATCACTGTGTGAATTGTAGCATTTAAAGCACTTGAGTATCTCACTGGTCGCCGTACGTGTAGTCCTTTGACTTGAGATGGATGAAGATTTGCTCATGTGAGTGGCATACTCTCACGACCAAGATTGAACGGTAACAAGGACAACTAATTCCATGCAAAGATTCCTCCTGCCAGGTCAACCAGATGGGTGATCGGGTGAAAAGCATGGGGCGATAGCCCCATCCAGCTGTTAGCAAGATTCTTCTTCTATTCTTCTTCTGTTTGGAGCTGAAGAGAGCAATCCTTCAGGCAAAAGTGGCAACATTTCCTCCTCTCAAACCTCACCATTAGTTCTCCAACTTCCAAACCTACTCCCAAACCTCCCAAATCTCTCTTAAATCTCTTCTCTCTTCACCTATAAATACCCCATCAACCTACTTCACAAACCCTCTTCTCTTCCACACACCAAACACCACCTTCTTTTTCTAGGGTTTTTGCGGATCCCTTTTGTCCCTGTTCTCTACCCTTTCTCCATTCCTCCTCCATTCTCTTCACTCTTCCGCTTTTTTCTCTTTTTCTTCTTCATCTTTGATATATATGGGCCAGCCCATACGGCTGTATTGTCAAATGCAAACGCCATATGGGCCGCGTCCACCACAGCCGACCTCGTAATTACGGAGGGCCCCTCTTACCAGTAAGGGCGCCCCGTATAAATCCGTTGGTCATGAAACGTTTGATGCCTCCCTCAAGGCAGCCGTTACACTAGTTATGGCATTAAGCCAAAGGAGAGGAAGTAACTCCACAATAACTCCACGATTATTACACCATTAAATACGCCGTCATCCCAATTATGGGCACATTTATGGAGATTCTCCAGCATTTAAGGCCCCATAACGGGACCTAGCACCACCCTATATATTGGGTGGTGCCTGCCTCAAATAAGGTAATGACTACACACCCACACTCCTCTTCTCTGTCTGCACCTGAAAGTGTCCTTTGCCTTGTCTTTCCAGGTACCGGAACTGCCCTGCATCAGTTGTCAGAGGATCCTTGACTGCCGGAGGTTACTCTTTGGCTATCAATTTGGCGCCGTCTGTGGGAAAGAAAAACAAGCCGTTTTTCCTTTTCTACTCAACTTTTTCCTCCTCTAACCGTTTTCATGGCGAAAACAAGAAGAACTCACAACAGTGTACATGTTGAGGATGCTGCTTCCAGCTCCTCCGATGTGCCTCCACCACTCCCTACTGGCGGGGTAACGGGGACGCAACAGCCCCACAACTCTCAGTTGGTGGCAATCCCGCCACTCCCTGCTACTGACACCCCAGGGGTGCAGCAGCTCCCACAACCGCAAGCAGCTACTCTGACATACCTCGCTGGGACCTCGGCGACCCCCCAGCAGGTCATCGTCGATCCCGCTCAGATAGCACTGCTCCAGGCGAGCATGCTCAATGAAATGAAGGCCTTCATGGTACAAACCATCAAGGCGGAAATGCAGGCTGCTCGCCTCCCGCCCCCCAACGACCGGGATGAACAATCCCAGAATCAAAACCCGTCTGCTGCGAACCTTGATGTCGACGATCTTCTTAGAAGAATCAACGTGGTCGAGGAACAGGTTAAGACGCCAAACTTGGTCCTCGACGACATCGAGGTTCTCCTCACCCAACCCTTCACAGAGGACGTTATTGCCGTCCAGGCCCCTGCCAGCTTTCGGATGCCAGTCATCGAAAGCTACGACGCGACGACAGACCCCGTTGACCATTTGCGGCGTTACATCTCCCAAATGGAGATGGCTCGCGCCTCCGACCCCATACTCTGCAAAGCTTTCAGCTCCACCTTGAAGGGGGCTGCTTCAACATGGTTTGGAACGTTACGAGGCCAGCATTTTAAATGCTTTAAGGACCTCGCCTCATCGTTCTGCGCCACTTCATGGGAGCTCGACCTCCCCAAGACTGTCCCAACACTTGTTGAGAGTGAAGCGAAAAGGGAGGAATCACTCCGTGATTACATCCGGCGGTTTCAGGCAGAAGCCGTCCAAGTCCAGGGTCTCTCCTCGGACATGCAGCTCCTGGCCGTGACTCAAGGCCTTCAACGCGAGTCCAGGCTCGCGTACAACATTAATGAAAACCCCGTCACAACGATGGGTGAGTTCATCGATCGGGCAACCCGGTTCATGAACTCCGAGGAGATGAATAAGCCTTACAACAGGCCCCCCACAAACGACCGCAACAAGAAATTTGACAAGGGGTCTGCTTCATCGAGGTACCAGTCCTCGAACACTGGTCCGAGGACCCCCGACCACCACCCCGCACTTCGTGACACCCGCACGAACATTCTTCTCATGTTGGAGAAGCAGAATAAGGTCCCCAAGTGGCCTCAGCCGATCCAACATAAGAACACGAGGGGGTTTGACAAGTACTGCCTCTACCACAAGGACCGTGGCCACGACACGGAGGCGTGCTTTCAGCTCAGAAATCTCATCTCTGAGATGGTTGAGCAGGGTAAGCTCAAGGAATTCTTGTCCGACTCCTCTTCCCCCTGCAAGGAATTCCCCAAAAGCCGCAAGAGGGATGATGACAACGACGACCGCGAAAAAACGCGTCGTCGGCACAGCAGCCCTCGGAGGCAAAACTTACCACCACCACCACCCGCGGGCGTCATTCACATGCTCACGAAATCGGAAGGCGCTTCCTCCAGAAAACGGTATGCAAGAGAAATTTTGCAGATCGACCACCTCGAGGAGAACGTCATCTACCGACCCAATGGGTCAAAGGTCGTCGTTCCGCACTCCGATCCACTGCTTATCACAGCGAGGATCGCCGGTTACGACACCAACCGGGTCTACATCGACACTGGTGCAAACACCAGTGTCATTTTCAAGGACATGCTCGATAAACTCGGGGTACACATGTCCGCTATACGAAGGAGCACCGGCCCTACCTTTGGCATCGGCAGGGACATTGTGCCAACAATAGGGGTCGTCAACCTGCCCCTCATGCTGATTGGGGACACACAATTTGGCACGGTTGACTGCCATTCCATTATGACGGAGTTCTTGGTCCTCGAAGTCCCTTCCACATACAACGCCATCGTTGGTCGACCCAGCCAGGTCGAATTCCACATGAGGTGTGACATCCGTTCTCTCACGGTCACATTTGCGACGCCTCGTGGAGATGCAAGCATCTACATTGACCAGCGAACGGCGAGGACGAACTACGTGGCTTCTTTGAGTTCTGCGGTGGATCCACGGGCCTCGAAGAAGGTCGAGGAGCCCGCAGAACCCGACGACAGGCCACGCCTCGATGACGTGACAGAGGAGATCGACGCTGTTCTGTGCAAGAAGTTCAAGGTTGGCAAAAACCTTGAGCAAAAGGAGAAGATGGCGCTCATCCACCTCCTCGAGGCAAACCTTGACGTCTTCGCCTGGAGCTTGAAGGATCTGCCGGGTGTCGATCCTAGCGTCATCACCCACAAACTTAATGTATTCCCGGACTCAAAGCCGGTTAAGCAAAAGAAAAGGGGTATGGCCCCTTCCAAGAAGAAGTTTGTAAAAGAGGAGGTTTCTAAACTCCTCGAAGCTGGAATAATAAAAGAAATTCAGTACTCTGAGTGGCTCGCTAACATAGTTTTAGCTGACAAAACAAATGGTGAACTTCGTATGTGCGTTGATTTCACGGGCGTCAATAGGCATTGTCCAAAGGACCCCTACCCGTTACCTGTCATCGACCAACTCGTGGACGCAACTTCCAAATATAAATACTTGTCGCTCATGGACGCTAAGAGTGGTTACCACCAAATCTACATGGATCCCGAGGACGCCTTCAAAACGGCGTTCACAACGGGTGATGACGTCTATTACTACGTTCGAATGCCTTTTGGGCTCAAAAACGCTGGAGCCACCTACCAGCGTCTAATGAACAAGGTCTTTGCCCACCAGATGGGCCGTAACCTTGAAGCGTACGTCGACGATGTCATTGTCAAAAGCATGACATTCGAAGACCACCTTCAAGATCTGGCCGAGACCTTCAAATCGTTCCGGCGATATAACATGAGGCTCAATCCAGCCAAGTGTTCCTTCTTTGTTGGAGCCGGGAAATTCCTGGGCTATATGATCTCCGAAAGGGGGATCGACGCCAACCTTAAAAAAATATCAGCCATCACAGATATGGCGCCACCAAGGAACATTAAGGAAATCCAGCAACTCACAGGAAGAATTGTTGCCTTGGGGCGATTCATTTCCAAGTTGGGGGACAAGTGTAAGCCGTTCTTCGAACAGCTTCGCATGAAAAAGGCATTCACTTGGACACCGGAATGCCAGGAAGCCTTCGAGCAAATCAAGAAACACCTCTGATTTGCCAACACTGAAATGTCCGCAACCGGGGGATGAACTCGTCATCTACCTCTCCACTTCGAACAGCACTGTATCCGCAGTGCTCGTTAAGGAGGAAGGCCCGCAACAGTGGCCCGTCTATTACATAAGCCACACGCTACGAGGGGCGGAGGTTAATTACCCTCCCCTCCAGAAAACGATCTACGCTTTGATCGTGGCTGCCAGGAAATTACGAGCATACTTCCAAGCCCACACAATCATTGTCAGAACGGACCTACCAATCCGGGACATCCTAAACAGACCGGAACATAGTGGTCGTTTAGCCCGTTGGTGCATCGAACTCGGGGAGTATGACATCAAGTTTGAGCCTCGACGAGCAATAAAAGCACAAGCTTTGGCGGATTTCATGGCCGAGCTTTCCATTTATCCCCTCGAACATGGTCCTTCGAGGGAACCACCACCGGAGTTGGAGCCTCCCGAGTGGGACATGTTCGTGGATGGTTCATCCAGTGCCGATCGCCCAGGAGGAGGCGTTCATATCAGGGGTCCACACGGCATGGAGGCTAGCTTACGAGTAGCTTTCCAGTTCCCCGTCACAAACAATGTGGCCGAATACGAGGCACTCGTAGCAGGTCTCAAGACGGCCCTGAGAGCTGGTTTGCGACGTCTAACTGTACACAGTGACTCGCAGCTCGTCGTAAGCCAGGTTACGGGGACCAATGACTGCAAGGATCCAGTACTCTCGAGGTACTTACGCCTTGTCAAAAACTTACAAGGACAGTTCGAGCAGCTAAATATTAATAAGATCCCAAGGGATCAAAACACTGTGGCTGACAGGTTGTCTAAGGGGCGGGCGGATGCATTCCTCGAAACCTTAGCACAACCTTCGATAAATACAATTCATGCAATCGATGCTAACGCAGCAGCTGATTGGAGGCACCCAATCCTCCAGTATCTCCAAACTGGCGCAATCGAGGGCCCACCAGTGTTGCAAAAGAAAATAAGGACGCAGTCAGCCCGCCATGTCATCATAGATGGCACATTATGGCGTAAAGGATATTCTGCTCCTTTGCAGCGATGTATTGGCCCGATGATTCCAAACTCATCTTGAACGAAGTCCACTCAGGAGTTTGCGGAGCACACATTGGCTCCGATGCGCTAGCACACAAATGCTTGCGCCTCGGTTATTATTGGCCAACTTTGAGGAAAGACGCGCATGATTTGGTACGAACGTGCCATAAGTGCCAACTCAATTCTCGCATCCAGCGGCAGCCGGCAAACGAAGCGGTTACGGAGACATATCCTATACCCTTCGCGTTGTGGGGCCTCGATTTAATCGGCCCAATGCCTACGGCCAAGGGGCAGTTCAAATTTTGTATAGTGGCTGTCGATTACTTCACTAAGTGGGTCGAGGTCCAGCCACTCGAGAACATAACAACCGCCAAGGTCATACACTTCCTCTGGCACGACCTCGTGGCACGGTACGGGGCGCCAAGAGCCATAATCACAGACAATGGGACTCAATTCGCAAGCAAAAAGCTTAAGGATTGGGCCACTAAGATGAACATACAAATGCTCTACGCTCCTGTGGCACACCCGCAGTCAAATGGCCAGGTAGAGGTAACAAATCGCACGATCAAAGAGGGCTTAAAAAAGCGCCTCGATGACAAAAAAGGGAAGTGGGTCGAGGCACTACCCAGCGTCCTCTGGGACTATCGAACAACTACACGGGGACCCACGGGAGAAACTCCTTTCTCCTTGGTTTACGGCGTTGATGCCTTATTACCAATCGAAGTCTCTATACCCACAATCCGAACGCTATATTACGACGCCCCTCACAATGAGAGTGGTCTTCGAGCGCGTCTGGACCTCGTCGAGGAACTCCGCGAGGGTGCTAGACTTAGGCTTATGGCCTTACGACAAAGGGCAAACCTCGATCACAACGCCAAAGTTCGGGCAAAACAGATCCACGTGGGTGGTATGGTCTTGCTAAGGGCGAGTTGTCGGGTCGTAATCCTGGCCATGGTGCACTTCGTTCCCGGATGGGCGGGGCCTTATGTGGTTCACAGTAAAGAAAGAGAAGGTATACAAATTAAAGGACCATCAAGGCAAAAAGCTCAAAAACGACTACCACGTCGACGACTTGAGGCCTTATTACGTTTAAGTTGTACGCTTTCCTTTAAATAAATTGGCAAGGGTATTCAAAGTCTTTGCGTTGTACAAAGCAATGTTCATACATCAAAGGAAAGGCAATATTCCAAGTCTTTGCATTATGCAAGCTATATTGACATAAAATCACTCTACGAAGAGTGTCTCCTACTTTATACAGTCAGATTAAAAATTGATTGCAAGGTCACTACTCGACCAATGCACATCGAATAAAATCACCCTACGAAGATTTACGCGATTTCATTTGCACAAATTTACCCAGCACAAGTACAAACACTTCGCATTATGAAAATAATACTCATATAACAACTACAAAGGCAATAAATGCTGAAACGTTGTCTATTTTATCAAAAATGAGCAAAAATTTAAAGTCCCAAAACTACTTGGGGGCATCATCGTTTGGAGGTACAACAGGGGCATCCTCTACATGTCCGGGTAGAATATCATAAGGATATTCTACTCCTAATTTCTTCCCTGCCCTACCCCACTCGAACAAAACCGCCTGAGGGGGCTCTTCGACCTTCATAGCGTTAAGGGGATCCAGCTGGGACTCCTCAACAATGGCCTCCACTTGGTGGCGGCATCGTAGGAAACCCTCAGCATAGCGGACACCCTCCATGGCTTGTGCGTTGGCGGTCTTCTCGGTCAACACCTCGAAAGCCCTGCGCACTCGACCATCCCTTTCCGCAATGGGCTTTACAAAAACTGGGGGTTGAACACTTTCACCATCATACAACTTAAAACCAATTTGGTTTTCTAGTTGTACGAAGGCTAACTGATCAGCCACCATAGAGCCCGTCACCTCATCAAGGGTCTTGGTGCAGTCTTCGATCTGGACTGCAGCCTTCGAGGCCAGATCCTCAGCCTCGGCAACCCTCAAGGACAACTCCTCGATGAGTTTGTCCTTCACCTCAGCTTGGGCCTCCATTCTTTGGCACTCCCCGAGCACTTGCTCCATTTCAGCTTCGACCTCCCTCCTAGCATGGTGCTCGGTGAGGAAAAGGGCTTCGTGCTTCTTTCCATCGGCCATTGAAGCTTTCAGCTGCTGGCCCATGACACCCAGGGCTCTAAGAAGGTTAGCCTCCTCTTTCCTCGAGGACGCCAACTCGGCCTCCTTTTCGGCCAACTTGGCATCCTTGTCAGCCAGGGCCTTTTTTAGGCTCTCCACCTCCTCGGAGTCCTTTGCCTTGGCCTCAAGGCTTCTCACGAGGGATTCAAGGTCCTCGATCTTGGCCACCAGCCCTTGGGCCAGCACAGTTTTCTGCAAGTTACAAACGCAAGGCATATAAACAAAATACGCCGATAAAAAAGATAAGTAACAAAGGGGGAGTCGAGATTTGTGACTTACTCGAGTGAGGCCCTGGCAGATGTCCTTCGCCATGTCTAGGGCCCCCGAGGAGGTATACTTCAAAAAATGCCTGTCGCGGGGAAGTGCGAGACCCTCTGCAACCTTTAATCTCACCTCCCTTTCCCCGAGGAGTATTGACTCGTCACGAGTCACCCTCATGACGGGGTCCCAGGCCTCCACAAGGGCCAGACCCTTGCGCTTGAAGGATGTCTCCCGCAGCTCCCGCCGATAGTCCTCGAGCAATTGAGGCTCGAAAACGGGATCTATACCCTTCAGGGTCTTAGGGATCCTCGAAGGCCTTCTTGTGTATACTCGAGGGGCCACAACAGCCCTCCGAGCATCTGCCAATAGGCCGACGGGTTCCCCAGCGCCCCGAACGGGGCTACCGGAAGGCTCCTCGAGGGCTGGTCTTTTCCCTTTATCTTTTGCAGGGCTGGGACTGCTGTCCGAGGACACAGCCAAACCCTCTGCCACTGCAAAGTTAAATGGGAATCAGAACACAAAATAAAAGAAAATTCATCAAACAGCCAAGGGAAACAAGAATAGTACCTGCAAGTCGGGGGCGCTTCCGTCGAAGGATCTCCTCCTCGGAGTCCTCGGACAGTTCCTCGACGATGACGGGACCAGCCATGTTGACTGGTTGAGCCACCGTCACCAAGGCCTCCACACCTCGGGGCTCTCCGCCTTTCGAGGTCCCTGCAACTGTCCCCTCGATAGCCCTTTGAGCAGGCTCTGCAGGGACCTCCTCCTCCATCTTTGCCTTAAGGGCCTCCAACAAATCCTGCTTCTTGGCAAAAAGGGTGCTGGGGTGCAACATCTTGGCTGCAGCAAAACACAAAGTCAGGTTATAATAGCATTTAAAAGGTGCAAGCACAAAAACACAAAAACAAAAAGGAATGCAAAACAGACAGTGGGGGTTGCTGAAGGCGCCTTCGAAGCGCTCGATGAGGTCCCCATCCAACCCATCCACCCAGTTTTTTAGGGTATCCACATGGCTCGGAAGACGGTGGGCCCTGCTAACCCCTACCCTCCTTAGGACCACTTCGTCCAGGCTGGACAGAGTGAAGGGAAACCCACCCTTACACTCCGCGAGCCTCTCCACACTGCGGACCCATTCACATAGGGCGTCGAGGGCCCTCTTCCCCTCGCTGCCCAGCCACAAAGAGGGCCTCACCGACACCCTTGCGTCTTTCTCCTTGATGAAATACGCAGGAAATCCCCAACTATCCTCCTTGAGGATGAAGAAGAAATTGCTTTTCCAACTCCCCCACGAGCTGGTGGTCTCAGCGAAGACTCCGATCTTCACCATTCTGTTCCCCACCTTCACCTCCTCGGGGGTCAGTTGATAGAAGGGGTGTCCGACCGGCCTCTTCAGGGTATAGAACTGCAAGAAGGTCTCCGGTAACACCGCCGTCTTCGCCAAGTGGCAGGCCACCACAAATGCGTTTACGGTAGTAAACACGTTCGGGGCCAGTTGCCCAGGGCAAACGCCCCATCCCTCACACAGTTGCAACAGCAGGGAAGAAAGGGGGAGCCTCAATCCGGCTTTAAGTTGGGCTTCGTAGACAACCATGGTATGTTCCCTCATGGCCTCGTCGCTCAACTCCATCCCCGCTTTCCTCAACACATCCGCCGGAGAAAGCCCACAAACCACCCCGGTATACACATGATGGTTCTGGCAAATATCTGCCATTTTCTTCCCGGCTGCACTGTTCGGGCCACACCTTCTCGACATCGGGGCCGACGCCGGGCTTGCTTGGATTCTTGGGAGCCATCTACACAAATAAACCGCAAATTTCAAAAACTAAACCCTAGACCCAAGAACCCAGGCAGGGGCGCGGCGACGCCTCACTCGCGACACTGTCGCGACGAGAAAACAGAAATTAAAAGGGATACCACTTACTGGTTAATACGCCGGAGACGAAAACGGAAGATTCAACGGTTGGGCTCTTCAAATCTCGCCGGAAAATTCTTCGGTAATCGCCGAAAATGGAAATTAGAAGTAAAGAGGAAACTGAGCGCAAATGCAAGGAAAGCAAAAATTCGGGAAACTGACTCTCCACATGGGTTGACGTATAAGAAGAGCCCGATGGGAAGTGAAACGACATTCCCCATAATTACAAACGGCGCAAAAAGCGCAAATTTTGAAAAGTGCTTTTGCCAGCCGCCACAATTGAGATTGGGCCAAAACTTTGGGCCAACATTGGGACAACTCTTGGGCCCTCCCCTAATTAGGCTCCAAAGCGCCACAATACCAAATGGGCTCAATGTCTATAGGGATGCTTCCTTCCAAAACGGAGCACAGGGGCCCAGCCCATCCTCCGCTATGGGGGGAGGACATACTGATATATATGGGCCAGCCCATACGGCTGTATTGTCAAATGCAAACGCCATATGGGCCGCGTCCACCACAACCTCGTAATTACGGAGGGCCCTCTTACCGTAAGGGCGCCCGTATAAATCCGTTGGTCATGAAACGTTTGATGCCTCCCTCAAGGCAGCCTTTAAACTAGTTATGGCATTAAGCAAAAGGAGAGGAAGCAACTCCACAATAACTCCACGATTATTACACCATTAAATTCGCCGTCATCCCAATTATGGGCACATTTATGGAGATTCTCCAGCATTCAAGGCCTCATAACGGGACCTAGCACCACCCTATATATTGGGTGGTGCCTGCCTCAAACAAGGTAATTACTACACACCCACACTCTCTTCCCTGTCTGCACCTGAAAGTGTCATTTGCCTTGTCTTTCCAGTGCACCGAATCGCCCGCATCGGTTGTCGAGGATCCTTGATCACCCGGAGGTTACTCTTTGGCTATCACATGGACACCCATTTTTTCTCTTAATAATGAGTATATATGGTAAATAATACTCACTCCGTCCGCAAAAGACTCCACCATTTGTTTTAACAGTTTCATATATTCCATGATTTTTTACGAATGTTTAGACACCGAAAATTAAATATTTCATATGTGTATCATAATTTGAAATCTAAATTTTCTGAATATATTTTTCTGAATTTTTAAAACTATTTATCTTTGTTAAAATTTGAGTCAAACATTGAACCTTGAAACAACAAATTCAAATGGTGGAGTCTTTTTTTGTCCTTTAAAAATTGTAATGGACCCCTATATTTTGTGATATATGTTTTTATATTCTATAATTCATATGTTCCAAATGTTTTACAACATTGAGACGTCAAAAAATATGCAAAATGTCTTCTTTTTTCTTCCAAATATCGTTTTCTTTCAATTTCCTAATTGGTTTTAAAAAATTCTTAGATGGTTCATTTTTATAGTTGATTTTGGAGTGCGTTTCTTGGCCTTTTTGTCTAGTTGCATCTTACATTATAAAAAGGGTAAAATAGAGCAGTAAAAAACAAAACTTTTCTCACTTTAGAATGAGGAGTAACATTCAATTGAATATTTAAATGGACACTCTTTCTCTAAAATCCCCTATATCCTCCACTGGTCATGTGCATAGCACAAATGCGTACATTTCTTCCACATTAGTTAGGTTCCTTCGGGACAAATCATAGGCCAACTTCGAGTTCATGCGTAATACCTTAGTGAAGGTCATGATTCTTACGTTTGTAGTGAGGTCTCAAGCGTCTACATCTTCCTTGTTGAAACATTCAACAAACTCCTTGATTGTCTCGTTCGGCTCTTGACGTATAGCGAACATTCTGATGAGTTGATCAAAGCGCAACAATGGGATTGAGAGAAGTGATGTGGACCTAGCTTGCGGGAGCGCCGGGCGGCGACGGAAAGAGAGATGTTGTCTCCGATCACCTTCGACACGACGAGGTGCGGCAATAATCAGAATAACGCCAAGGAAGGAGATCGAATGTGACACCTCCTTCCATCCGTGTGAAAGGCAACATTAGATTTAGATCTTGAGGATCCATGAATTGGAAACCTCAAGGGTTGGAGCGCAGAAGGCGTAGACATGGTGAGAACAAAACGGGCCCAAGGAAATAAACCTCTCAAGCCCCGTAAATTTGAAGTAGCTTCTGCCTCTTGTGCGCATGGGTATGGTGCCTAAGAAGGTGCACAAGAGTGCGCACAAGTCCTTCTGACACTTGACCTTAAGGTTCTCTCTTGTATGATGTTATAATCACATCAAGAAGTTTGGATTTTTTAAACATGTTTGAAATTTTAGTATTAATTTGTTAATTTGTAAATAGAGTAAATTCATTTGGCCAGTAAAAATAATTATTGTAATGTTTTGGTCCTATTTTAAAAATTTTTCATGTTTTGATCCTATCCTGTAGATCTCTGTCTATTTTTTTCCTCTTTCATCTTAATTAACAGATTCGTGTGGATTTACCTTTTACCATTATGAAAAATTTACTCGAGTCCCTGACTATTTCCCCAAAGTTTTAACCCTAAAGTTTAGATTGTTGCTACCTAGCCACCCGCCGCTCACCTTGTACAGATCCTTCACCAGCGGCGCCACCTTCCTCAGCTGGCACCTGGGCAGCCTCGAAACAAGTGGTGCTCCAGCTGAAACTGAAGCCCCAAAAACCATTCCATCCACGACGAACAATCAATGTCAATCGTCCCTTCGGCCTGCTTCTCAAACCAATCGTTCCCCGTCGGCTGACCAACGTAAACGTCCGCTGAGAAGTGGTTGAGCGTGAACTGTATGTGCTGGAGCGCCGTCACCACGAAACTCACCGTCACAAACACACCCTCTCGCCCCAATTTGGCAAACACGAAACCAACAATGGAAACCAGATCCAGAACACCGAGATCCCCAAAATGTTCAAACACCGATCCGGAACTTTCCGAGTCGAGAAGAGCAAGAGGATTGTCTGGACATAGAGATTCACTCTAGCCACGCACATAATAGGATAGTAAGTCCAATGCTGGTAACTGATCAGAAATTTGGCCAAGGGATCGAATGTCAACTGCCGATCGTAGTAATACGAAGTTATGGAGGAGAAGAATTTGGAGGAGACAGCGAGGACAGGGATGTGTTGAAGGTCTGGGTCATGGTCTAGACTGTTGCAAGCGAGATGGTGAGCGTTGTGGGTCCACTTCCACCACGCAATGCTTATTCCGGTCAAGCAATTGCCTGATAAAAGTTGCACCAGTTTGTTGTATCCTCTGCTCTTCATCACCTGGTAATGCCCCGAATCGTGACCAACGTACACCGCCTGGATCCAGAGCATCCCCAATAACATTCCGGCCAACAGGTGCGTCCACACGCCGTCGCGGAAAACCACCAAGTAGACGACGGCGGCAAACATGGCGGCGACGGAGGCAAGGGTGAATAGCGTAACGTGGCTAGGTAGCAACAATCTGAACTTTAGGGTTAAAACTTTGGGGAATATAAAGAATCAAGTAAATTTTTCAAATGGTAAAAAGAATGAATCAAACTACCAAGAGATTTTAAAACAAAGATAGACCAAAACAGACAAATTTTTAAAATAGACCACAATCTAATTAACAAGTGTTTTAGAATTTAAATTGAATGACAAACTTTTTAAAACAAATATTTCCACAATCTATTAACAAGTGTTTGATCAATTTTCCAAAAACAAATATGTATATCTCTATATTATTTTGAAAGCTTTTGTAATGTCCAAATGTTTTAATATTGGATAAAGTGTTGGAGGTGGAGGTGGTGGTGGTGCTCGGCTGAGGCCGGATGTGGTAACCGAAGTTAGATAGGGTGGGTAGAAATTCGGATCTACAAGTTTATGGTGTGAAGTGAAAAATAGAAAAAGTTTAGTAACAAGAGTTATAATTTTTCCTTAGAAATTCGTTACACTTAACACCCATTTAAAGAAATAGGATTTGATTGAGAAAGAAAATCAAAGATGAGGGATCTCAATAAGACAAATTCTTAAATAGGAACCGATTAGGATAATTGTGAAAGATAAGAGACTAACCATATACTTTACCCTTTAAAAATTAGTACTGGAGAATTTCTAGAAACGTCTCAATTTATTACATTTTTTAAAAAAATTAGATTTTCTCAGTATGAAATCATTAATCATAATATGGTATGATTATTAAAAATTTTACACTTGTTAATGATAATAATGACCTGAAATGTAAGATAAAAACTTAGGGTGACATTTAGTACATTTTAGAAACTAAATAGAAAATTTTCAGCATTTTCACAACATTTTTCAGATGTGTAGATTTGCAATAAGATTACAAAGTCAATTTTGCAACAAACTTTTGTCCAGATATAGATTTATAACGAGTGGTAGACTTTAGGTATATCATGTCTAATTAATTACTCTGAAATTATGTGCCACATATGCTAAACAACTTGCTAGTAGGAATGTCAATTGGGCGGGTCATGTCTGGTTCGGGTTGGGTCATTCGGGTTCAGATTGTTTCGGGTTGAGCTATTTTCGGGTCAGGCCGGGTTCGAGTTCGGGTTCAGGCTATTCGGGTTTGAGTTGCCATCGAGCGGAGCTTATTTCGGGTCAGGTCGGGTTCGGGTCATTTGGGATTCGGGTTTTTTTGGTTTCATATTTGGCTTTCTTCGGTCCAAGTTCGGCTTTCTTCATTGTTCCAACAAATTTAAAATTGAACATTATTCCAAAAATTTTGGAAATTGGACATTCCTCCAATAAAATTAGAGATTAGACATTCCTATAACAATATTGAAAATTTGACATTCCTCTAGGGATGTCAAAAAATGATCCAACCCGAGCAACCCGCCCAAACCTAACCCGACCTGACCAAGAAAGTCAAGGACCCGAATGACCTGGACCGAACCCGACCTGACCTGAAATATGGTTAACCAGATGGCAAACTGAACCTGAATAGCCCGAACTGGAACCCGACATGACCCGATATCAGCTAAACCTAAAATGACCCGAACCCGACATGACCGAACCTGACTAACCCGAATTTCTAATCTTTTGGAACAATGTAGAATCTCCGATTTTTTTGGAGTAATGTCCAATTTCCAATTTTGTTAAATGAATGTGTAATTTCCGATTCTGTTAGAGGAATGTCTATTTTTCAAAATTATTGAAGCAATGTCCAATTTCGAAAATTGTTGTGACATATTGACAATGTTCACTTTTTAATTTTTTGGAACAATGTGCAATCTCAAATTTTGTTTATCAATGTCTAATGTCCAATTTTCTTGGAAAATGTCTAATCTTCAATACTATTGGAGAACAAATTTTTTGTGTTAAATTGATAATGCCCAATTTCTAATCTTTTGGAACAATATGGAATCTCCAATTTTGTTAGAATAATGTCCAATTTTCAATTTTGTTTGAGCAATATCTAATTCCCAATTTTGTTGGAAGAATGTCTATTTTCCAAAATTATTGAAGCAATGTTCAATTTAAAAAATTGTTGTGACCTGAACTTGGACACGAAAAAACCTGACCTGGAACCGACACGAACCCGAAATCAAAACAACCCGAAACCCGAATAACCCAAACCTGATCTGAATCAAAATAAGCTCGATTCGATGGCAACCTGAACCCGAATAGCCCGAACCCGATTTGACCCGAAATCAGCTCAACATGAAGCAACGCAAACCCGAAATGACCCGAACAGGAACACGAACCCGACCTGACCCGAAAACAGATCAACCTGAAGCAACCTGAATGACCCGACCTGACCTGCTCGATTGACATCCCTACATTGCTCCAACAAGATGGGATATTGAAATGCGTTCAAAGAAATTGGATTCAGGTTAATGAGGTTCGGGGTTCGGGTTGATCAGGTTCAGGATTCGGGTTAAATTGGTTCGGGTCAGTTCAGGTTCGGGTCATTTTTTGGGTAGAGCATATTTCGGGTTAGGTCGGGTTCGGGTTACCATCTTTATTTCGGGTCAGGTCGGGTTCGGGTTTCGGGTCATTGACTTTCTTGGTCCGGCCGGGTTAGGTTGAGTTGGATTCGGGCGAGTTCGGGCAGGTTGCTCGGGTCGGGTCAGTTTTTGACATCCCTACTTGCTAGTGGTCGAATTGGTATGAATATGATAGATGGTTGATTCAGTCCATTAGAAAGTTGAATAGCCAAATCGAGACAAAGTGGATAATTGAGTGGTTTTTTTGTGCTTTTCACCAATATTCTATAGAAGACTAAAAAACAGATTAAAAATTCGGCGAGTTGTGTACAGAGAAGCCTTTCCTTTTCCTCGCTGACTAAGTGACTTGCCTTTTCTCCTCTCTGAATCAGCTCGCATCTAGTTTTCCTTTCCTCCATGGCTGCTTCGTCAGTAGATGAAGGTACCATTCCGTGTTTCCTTCACTGAGCCAAGTTGATACTAGTTTCTATCTACATCATGATTAATGGGAGAGATCTTTTTCTTATGTTTTTTTTGCTGTTCCCAGTAGTTAGACAGGCAAGTTTCTTACTTTTACCCAGACCTGAGCTAAACGGACCGAATTTATCGTTTTTGTTTATCCCTTTTATGCGTAAAATTAATCCCTTTATGATGAAACCAATCTTGGAACTTGCTGGTTTTTCACGAATCTTAGGCTTTCTTTTAGCTCTTTTGGGGTTTCGGATGATGATTGCATCAACTTGATGTTTGGTAAAATAAATTCGTGGGTAGACCTAGAGCCAACCAATTTTGAGCTTTTTACTTTCCAAAAGTTCATTAAATTACTCGGAAAGAGAAGTTACTAAGAAACTGCTGGTTCCTCATGAATCTTAGGGAACCTTTTAACTTATGTGGGTGTTCAATCGTTCTTGATTGCTCCAGAGTGCTGCTGGTTGTTATGAATTTTGGACTGGCTTTTACTTTTTGGGTTTTTCATATTGTTGATCTGAATCACCTCCATATTTTGTTATATTGATTATAGCCAACCGAATTTGATCTTTTTCTTGTTGAATGTCTGTTTAGTTTTTCAGAAAAGAATGACTCCATAAATTGGCTGGTTGTTCATGAATCATAGGACAGCTGTAAACTTTTTTGGCTGTTCATTAGTTTGTTATCTTAATTGTTCTATCATGCTTGATTAACTCGATTAGAGGATTGGTTCTGAAGGTGTTGAGAAGGATTTGGAAAAGGGAATGGAACCCTCACCTGCTCCATCACCATCCTCAACATCATCTGCCCCAGCTCTGGTCCTGTCCAATTCAGGAAAACGAATGGACCAGGCAGGTAAAAAGAAGTATGTCAAGCAAGTAACAGGTCGCCACAATGATACTGAGCTGCATTTGGCTGCACAGCAAGGTGACCTCGCAGCTGTGAAGAAGATCTTGGATGATATTGATTCCCAGATGGTTGGAACATTGAGTGGCGAAGACTTCAATAGAGAGGTTTCTGAAATTCGAGCTTGTGTTGTTAATGAAGTGAATGAGTTGGGGGAAACTGCCTTGTTCACTGCTGCTGATAGAGGGCACCTTGATGTTGTGAAGGAATTGTTGAAGTATTCAGATAAAGAAGCCCTTACCAAAAAGAACAAGTCTGGGTTTGATCCTTTGCATATTGCAGCAAGTCAAGGGCACCACGGTAACGGGCTACTGCTTTTAAACTGATTTCAAATTCGTGTTGTTACATGTTTGATGGCAAGGAACTGTATGGTCTGTTTGGTTGGACTTAAGTGGCTTAAACTAATGACTTAAGTCCAGCTCAATCATGTATATGAATTTTCTTTTGTAATTTAACCTAAAACCTGATAAATATACATTCAAAAACAATAAATTTACTTAATTTGAGAATAATCTTTTGTAACAACGTTTTTTGATTAATTTTTTTTTCAAAGAAAAAAACAACTTAATCCATTGAATTAAGCCGAAAATGGCTTAAGCAGAATAATCTATTGGATTAAATCATTTATGTGATTAAAAATATTAAATTCATTCTTGATGGAAGTAAATTTACTACTTTTAAACGTATGTTTATCTAGTTTGAAGTAAATAGCAGAGACAATATTATATACTCCCTTCGTCCGTCAAAAATTGTCTCATTTGACTTTTAGAAAAATTACTCCAAATTGCAAATTTTATTACACATGAATTATTTAATTTTCGATATCTAAACATTCATGAAAAAAATCATAGATTAAATACAGTAAAAATGCCAAAATAAATGAGGCAATCTTTGCGGACGGATGGAGTATTTGATTAAGGTGGACTTTAACCCAATTAAATAGCCCTTTAGATATGATGAAGACCCTATGGATTATGGAAACATGATCTTTTAGCAACTTACTTTATGCCCTTATAGTGGTTTTATTTTTTCCTTTTTTTTTCTAGCTATCGTACAAGTTCTGCTGGATCATGATCCCGAGTTAAGCAAGACCTATGGCCCCTCGGGTGCAACTCCTCTCGTATCTGCAGCTGCTAAGGGACACACTGCAGTTGTCAAAGAGCTGTTGTCTAAAAATGGCAGCTTGGTGGAGATATCTAGAAGCAATGGTAAAAATGCCTTGCATCTAGCTGCCAGACAGGGGCATGTAGATGTTGTAGAAGCATTACTCAGGAAAGATCCACAACTGGCTCGAAGGACAGACAAAAAGGGACAAACTTCATTGCATATGGCTGTAAAAGGTCACAGCTGTGAAGTAGTGAAATTGCTTCTTGAGGCAGATGCTGCGATTGTAATGCTGCCAGATAAGTTTGGCAATACGGCATTGCATGTTGCTACCCGGAAAAAGCGAGCTGAGGTATTCTGTTACTCAGTAATCTCCACTATTAAGAAGTAAAGTAATATTTCACCTAAATTAATATTAAGGTCCTATTTGGTTGGATTTAAGCAAATGGCTTAAATCCAACTTACTCACATATATGAAGAATTTGTTTATGTTTTGCCCAAACCTAGATAAATATACATTTTAAAACAGTACATTTACTTAAATTTGAAGGAATTCTCAATTTTGGATCACATAAATGACTTAATCCAATGTATTATTCTGCTTAAGACATCTTCTGCTTGATCCATTTGATTAAGTCATTTGTGCCATCAAAAAATTAGGATTTGATTCTCGATTTTACTAGATTTACTGTTTCTAAATGCATATTTATCTGGGTTTCTAAATTAGAATGCTTATTTGATTCTCGATTTTACTAGATTTACTTTTCGCATACTCTGCATGTATAGATTCATAAAAATAAAAAAAGGATTACGAACTTCCTAAATTCAATTCCATGTTCATTACAGTTATCATTCTATTCCACTTTAACAGCTCCACAACAATCCATGGCCACCACATTCATGTTAGTTAATCTCCTACATGATCTCCCTGAATCACCTCTCACTTTGGTTTAAGAGTTGTAACACTGGCATGTAAGAGGAACATTCTCAAACAGTCGAACTGTGTAAAAGTTTCAACTAAATCAGTAATCTCAACTCGAATGAAACAGAGTTCACTTTTCTGGATCATTCGCCTAAACACTTAGCACCTGTATCTCTACTTAGTGAGATTATATAGAGAATTTTTATATCGACTAAGAATTCTGATGAAGGGAATTGGAAACCTGTACCTAGGAATTGACCTTTGTCAGTGTTTGCTTTAAGATTCATATGATCCATGGGAAGTAATGACGCAGGAGAGCAAAATTCTAGAAAACAACACTTCATAACATTTGAGACAACTACCGAAATTGTCGGAAAGGAATATTGTGTTGGGCTAGATTAGTAAAATGATTTCATGGATTCTCACTTTCCAAAATGTGATAATCTTGACCTTTGCCCTATGACTTTTAGAATAGCTATCACCTTTTTTTGAACAAAGAACAGCTATCACTTAGATACACTAGTTTCCTTCACAATTAACATTAATGTTGGCCTTTACCCAACTATTTAATAATCTTAAATTCAAATGCCCACTAAAAGGATATTCATACTACATTCATCCTAGCAAAACTGATACGTTTTCTTTTGAGGAACCTTTCACACCATTTTTATCTTATTACCGTCCATTTCCCTTCCGATGAGTACTTTTGTCTTACATGTTTATTTGTACTGTATTACCCTCAAATCAACATTCCTTAGTCTTTGTCTCCAGTTTAATGTTTAGTTTTGCTGGGTCGGATGTATGAAACTCCACTCCAAAGCGTAATCAACTATGGTGTGACTTTCATGTTTTATTTTTACATGATGACTGCATCAGCGTTTTTTTCCAATTTTTTTGTGTATATAACCTACCAATTGTTATAGTTACAGTTTCTTTTCTCCATCTTTTTCAGATTGTAAATGAGCTGTTGTTGCTCCCTGATAGCAACGTGAATGCGCTGACCAGAGATCACAAAACAGCCCTTGACATAGCCGAAGCACTTCCCCTCTCTGCAGAATCATCGGACATAAAGGACATCTTGTGCCGGTACAACGCCCTCAGAGCTAACGAACTGAACCAACCAAGGGACGAGTTGAGGAAAACCGTGAGTCAGATCAAGAACGATGTCCACACGCAGCTCGAACAAACCAAACGGACCAACAAAACCGTCCACAACATCTCAAAGGAGCTGCGGAAGCTTCACCGTGAAGGAATCAACAACGCGACAAACTCAGTCACCTTGGTTGCTGTTCTCTTCGCCACGGTCGCTTTCGCAGCAATATTCTCTCTCCCCGGTGGTGACGAGGATAACGGGACAGCCATCGTTGTCCGCTCAACATCATTCAAGATATTCTTCATCTTCAACGCTATTGCGCTGTTCACATCTCTGGCGGTTGTGGTGGTTCAGATCACGCTGGTTAGAGGTGAGACGAAGGCCGAGAGGCGCGTGGTGGAGGTGATAAACAAACTGATGTGGTTGGCATCGGTGTGTACTTCAGTAGCGTTCATAGCTGCTGCTTATATCGTGGTTGGCAAGCGACACCAGTGGGCTGCGATCTTCGTTACCGTGGTTGGAGGTGTGTTAATGGCTGGTGTGCTCGGAACCATGACATATTACGTTGTGAAGAGCAAGAACAGGAGGTCTATGAGGAGGAAGAAGAGCTCGAGGAGGAGTGGATCCAACTCCTGGCATCAGTCTGACTTTTCTAATTCTGAGGTTGAAGTTGACAGGATATATGCCATTTGATGTGTTAAGGTAATTATATCATCTAGTTGGATTTAAGCCATTGGTTTAAAATTCAATTTAATCAAATAATGTATAATATTTTCTTTTGGAATGTACGCTATAACGAGTAAATATGTGATTAAAAACAATAAATATCCTAAACTAGTTTTTATTGCCAATCCGCTCGTTGCGGCAGATTTTTTTATTAAAAAAACAAAAAAATAATTTAAGGCTAAATAGACAAAAATAGAGAAATGATCTAAATGCAGTAAAAAAAGGTGAATGGAAATATGCGTGTATGAGTCTAAACTCTAAAAAGAGCGATAAGAAAAGTAAAAAAAAAAACTGTGAGTTTTAATTAGAGTTGTTTACCATGCGCATAAGCGCATCCGGATGCGCTTAAGACAACCGAAAAATTACAAAATTGCCACCGTGAAAGAGTTGTGATCATGTTGTAAAAAATAGTGATTCTTTCTTGAAAGGGTAGTGATCACACTATAAAAAATAGTGATCATTCAGTGAAAGAATAGTGATCAAGCTGTAAAATAATGATACTTGTTCAAAAGTGAGTGATGCACTGTAGAAAATTAATGATGCACTCATGCACTAGTGAAAAATAGTGATGCACCATAGGAAATTAATGATACTAGCAACATTTATCATTAAGTGATGTAACACCAAAATCAAGTGATGCATTTTAGAAAAATCATGATACATTAGTATGAGTGTTGTGATGCATTGTAGGGAAATTAATGATACAACATTACAAAAAATGATACTTGTACAAAAGTGAGTGATCCACTGTAGAAAATTAATGATGCACTGATGCACTACTGAAAAATAGTGATGCACCCTAGGATATTAATGATACAACATTGAAAAAATGATACGTGTCTTGATGATCTTTCGTAGTAAAAAAAATGATACTCAAAGAACGACTTCAAAAAATCATCAAAACATATAACATATGGGTCTTGTTCTCTTCGTCTTTTTTTTTCCTTTCCACTCGACTAATTATTTGTAATTTTTATTATAGAAAAAAAAGATATACATTTTTTAAAGAATGGAAAAATGAAAAATGATAAATAAATAAATAAAAGCACAACTAAAGCACATGAGATGCGCCCTTTGAAAGGTGCGCATCCTAACTTCCGCCTTTTAATTATTAGTCCATACATATAATTTCTTTTCTTCACATCGTCGTTGCGGAAAGAGAAGAAAATGCAAAGTTATGTGAGTGAGAACTTCTATTAAAAAATTGAAACTAATTAATGAGTTAGACTCTTGAATAAATGTGGGAACAAAAGTTTGTTCAGAAAACAAAATGTGGCAACAAAAGTGGAAGAGAATAAATAAGAGAAAGTGAGGAAGGACACAAAACGGACTAAAGGTAAGATTGGTAATTAGAAGGCCAAATTGTTAATTAGTAACTATGTTGACTCCGGTTATTGAACGACCTATGAGTTATGGCTGGTTCAAACTCATACCCAAAACTATTAGAGCGGTGTAGTTTAGGCCCTTAACCTAACTGTTGTTAGTTGAGTCAGTTGATTAACGAGAAAAAATAAAGAAAATCAGAAACTTAGTCTCCTAACTTTAACAACTTCCAAACTTATACCAAAACAATAAAAATTGTCAATATTCTATCTTTTATTTATTTATTTTCATTGGTACTAACCTATGATTTGAAAAATGAAAATTGCATAAATATTTGTTTATAAATTTCAATAAATAATTAACTTATATTTTTTTTTAAAAATGCGTAATTCAATGAAAACCGTTATTTTAAATTCTTTTAGAAAATCTAGTTTTAAGAAATAACACTACATCCTCTAAAATAGATTTATAAACATGAGAAGTCATAACCATCTAAGGTAAAATAGGCTAGAAAAAAAACTCCTAAATTATAAATCTAAAAAGATTAATTTGACATATATATATATATATTGTTTTTTTTATGAATCTACTATAAGGTACTTTGTTATGTACTCCGTATTTTCCTTAAATATCTTTTGAGAGAATAAAAACCATTGAAATATAGTTTGTTTTTTTTTAAAAAAAAATGGAATACTATTTTTAACGAAAATCGAAATGAAATTACTCAACTAGGGTGCATTTTCTAAAAATATTTTAATAATTAGTTTCACGTTTATTTTTTTAAAAATGGAATACTATTTTTATCGAAAACTGAAATGAAATTCCTCAACAACTAGGGTGCATTTTCTAAAAATATTCTAATAATTAGTTTCACAAATAATTTTTTTTTATACTAGGAATGTGCTTTTATTATACATGTCCAAAAGAAAACACGCAAGCAATGAACTCTGAAGCTCGATTAAGGGCATTCCACCGCCCTTTGGCCTTTCCCTCTTCAGTCGAATTGATCGAGCATTTGGCATCGGTCAAGCAAATCCACCAAATGTTGCGTCTCCATCATTCGATTGTCTCGTCATCCACCATCACCTGTTGATTTGTTCCTCCGTCCACCGCTGCTCAATTAGCTATTAACCGATGAAGGTGAGAATTTGAGGCTTCAATTTGTGGTTGTTTGATATCCGTCATAGTGGGGGTGTCAAGTTGAAGGTTTCTAGTGGCCGGATGTAGGCGGTGGAGGACGGAGACAAAGGTGAGAGTGCGTGGCAAGCTGATGCATCGGTGCCGGCGGCGATGAGCGTGCTACTGCTGGAATAGAAGAAGAACCAGTGGGATAATTACATCAATGGCTTGTAATAAGTTTTTTATCCTTAATAAGAAAACAAAATTGTAAATATGATAATTAGGTCATTGAACTGTTATATCTTTAACAGTGTTAACCGAGTTACTGAGTCAAGGGACTAAATTGCACTAATTGACGACTGTGAGAAGGCAGATGAAGTTATTTACAAAAGTTTTATTGGCTGCCTCATGTACTTGACCACAACAAGACCAGATATTGCACATGCTGTAAGTTTACTCTGTAGGTACTTACATTGTGCTAGTGTGATGCATTATCAAGCTGCAAAAAGGGTGGTTAGGTACATTAAAGGCACAACAGATTATGGGGTGATGTTTGGACAAGTTAAGGGCTGGACACTTGATGTGTTTTCTTATGGATTAAGAAACACACTTGAAGATCTTTTTTTCTTGTCTATAAAAATGATGATAAATTGGCCAACACCCCCTCTTGAATCCAAGAATAGTTCAAGCAAAAGTGAAGTTTTTCCAAGGGAAGGAAGATGGATCCAACACCTATTTCTTAAGAGAAAGCAACCTTGGATTTAACAAACTTGATCAAAACCTTTGAGCAAGAGTTGAGTGGAAAAGTGTAGTAGAAATGAAGAGAATTTTCTCTCAAATTTTCAAAGTGAATTTCATATATGATGTGTGCTCAAAATGTAGAAACAACCCCTATTTATAGGTAGGGAATTGACCTAGGGTAGAAAGAAAAATAAAATAAAATTACAAATAAAATTAATGGAAAATTAATTTCTATACTAATTGACCAATTTATTTGTAGCATTAGTTATCATATTCAAGTGCCCATTTGATGCTTGTAACCTTTGGAGATGAAAGGTGTAACTTGTGAAATTATCCTTTATCCTCAAACTTCTTGAGTCCTCTAGTTTCCCAAAGTGATTTGCTCTTCTTGGGCCACAATTATGATAGAGAATATTTGGGTCACTCCTTTGGCTTGCTCCTTGGGTTTGGTGGGAAAAATATCCACTTTTCCCTCTTCTTCTTCTTCTTCAATCTTTTCATTTTGCTCCTCCAAGCTTGCAAAATCCTTCATGAATAGGGAAAGAGCTTGGTTGGTCTTCTTTGCTCTTGCTCTTGTGATTGGGCCTCCAATTCCTTGTAAAGGATCTTGGGCTTTGGGCCTTGGTGGGTTCACATCATCCTCCTCTTGAAAAGATTCCGACCACGGAATCGAGTCGTCATCTTCACCTAGAAAAGGAGACAAATCTTTCACGTTGAAAGTAGCATGTACATTATATTTATCTTGAGGTAAAGCAAGAGTGTAAGAATTCTCCCCAGTTTTCTTGACAACTTGAAATGGACCATCCCCTCTTGGAGCAAGTTTGTTCTTTCTTTCTTGAGGAAATCTTTCTTTCCTCAAATGGAGCCAAACCCAATCTCCGGGTTCAAATGACACATGCCTCCTTCCTTTGTTGGCTCTTTTAGCATAAACCTCATTTTGTTTTGCAATTTGCTCCTTTACCTTCAAATGAAGATCTTTCATTTGCTTAGCTTTCTCCTCGGCACTTTTATGAACTGTATCACTCAAAGGAAGAGGAATCAAATCTAATGGAGTCAAAGGGTTAAATCCATAAACAACTTCAAATGGACTAAAAGTTGTAGTAGTGTGATATGAACGATTATAAGCAAATTCAACATGAGCCAAACATTCTTCTCATTGTTTTAGATTTTTCTTAAGAAGTGTTCTCAAAAGAGTGATCATGGTCCTATTTATAACTTCTGTTTGTCCATCCGTTTGGGGATGACTAGAAGTAGAAAATAGCAACCTAGTACCCAATTTACCCCACAAAGTCCTCCAAAATGACTAAGGAACTTTGTATCTCTATCACTCACAATTGTTTTAGGTAAACCATGGTACTTGACAACTTCTTTGAAAAACAAATTGGCGACATGTGTGGCATCATCAGTTTTATGACAAGGGATAAAATGAGCCATTTTAGAAAATCTATCCACGACAACAAATATTGCATCATGTCCATGAGATGTTCTTGGCAAACCAGTCACAAAATCCATAGAAATATCAACCCAAGGTAAAGAAGGAGTAGGGAGAGGAATGTATAACCCATGAGGCTCAAGTTTGGATTTAGCGTTTTTGCACACAAGACATTGTGCACAAATTTTGTCAACATCCTTTCTCATGTTTGGCCAATAAAAATGCTCTTTTAAGGCCTCCAATGTCTTCACTTGGCCAAAATGACCCATCATACCTCCACCATGGGCTTCCTTCACAAGTAGTTCCCGGATTGATCCCCTAGGTACACAAAGTTTCTTAGTTTTGAACAAATAACCATCAAACAAATAATAATTGTTAAAACCTTGTTTTCACATGCTTGGTATATTTGTCCAAAATCTTCATCACTAGCATACAAAGTTTTCATGTTTTCAAAGCCTAAAATCTTTGAGTCCAAAACATTCAACAATGTATATCTCCTACTTAAGGCATCCACAACAATATTGTCTTTTCCTTTCTTAAATTTAATTAAGTATGGAAATGACTCAATAAACTCAACCCATTTAGCATGCCTTTTGTTCAACTTCCCTTGGCCTTGCAAATATTTAAGTGAGTAATGATCAGTATGAATGATGAATTCTTTAGGAAGAAGATAGTGTGACCAAACTTCCAAACTTCTTACTAAGGCAAATAATTTTTTGTCATAAGTAGAAAAGTTAAGGGATGCACCACTAAGTTTTTCACTAAAGTAGGCAATAGGTTTACCTTCTTGTTTAAGAACAGCTCCTATTCCTATTCCACTTGCATCACACTCAAGTTCAAAAGTCTTACCAAAATCAGGAAGAGACAAAACAGGAGATGTGCTTAGCCTTTCTTTGAGCGTGTTGAAGGCTTTTTGGTGAGATGAAGTCCACTTGAATGGAACATCCTTCTTGACCAATTCATTGAGAGGAGCAACAATTGTAGAAAAATCTTTTACAAACCTTCGATAAAAGCTTGCTAGTCCATGAAATGATCGAACCTCAGTGGCACTTTTGGGAACTGGCCATTCCACTATTGCCTTCACTTTTGATTCATCTACACTTAATCCATGTTCACTTACAACATAACCAAGAAAGACAACTTGGTTAGTAGCAAAAACACATTTCTTCAAATTGGCATACAACTTCTCACATCTAAGTTTCGAAAATAACAACCTCAAGTGTTCAACATGTTCTTCTTTTGTTTTGCTATATACTAAGATATCATCAAAGTATACAACAACAAATTTTCCAATGAAAGATTTTAGAACATGATTCATCAACCTCATGAAAGTACTCGGTGCATTAGATAAGCCAAATGGAAGAACAAGCCATTCATATAAACCAAGTTTAGTTTTGAAAGTTGTTTTCCATTCATCACCTTGTTTTATTCTTATTTGGTGATACCCGCTTTTAAGATCAACTTTTGAAAATATTTTTGAACCACATAATTCATCAAGCATATCATCCAAATGAAGAATAGGATGTCGATACTTTACAGTGATCTTATTGATAGGGCGGCAATCCATACACATTCTCCATGTTCCATCACTCTTAGGAACTAAGAGGACCGGCACAGCACATGGAGATAGACTTTCTTTGATGTACCCTTTTTCTAACAATTCCTCAACTTGTTTTTGAATCTCCTTTGCTTCTTCCGAATTGGTTCTATAATGAGAGCGGTTGGGCAATGAAGCTCCAGGCACCAAGTCAATTTGATGCTCAATTCCTCTAAATGGAGGTAGTCCACTTGGCTCCTCAAAGAGTTCTGAAAATCATTCATCAAAGAAGATAAAAATTTGGGAATTTCTTCCTCTTTTCAATGGTCAGAAGACAGGTGTTAGGAATAAACAAATAACATGGCTTGTTACTCAACAAAGCCTTTTTCACATGTTTAACTTTGGCTATGGAGATTAGACACTCTTGTTTTCTCTCCAACTTACTTTTTCCACTCAAATCACCCTTGCACTCTTTAGTTTCTTGCAAAACCACTTGGGTTTTCTTTTTCTTTTCATTTTTATCCTCACATTTACCTTCCTTCCTCTCGGCCTCACGCTGAAGGTGGAGTTGATCTTGGTTGGCTTCTTGTGGGGAAAAAGGGAGGAGAGTGTGCTTTCGACTTTTGTGGGAAATGATGTACTTGTTGGAGTCACCGAGATGAGTAGCTTGCCTGTCAAACTGCCAAGGCCTTCCAAAAAGAATGTGGGCTGCATTCATCTTGGTCACAACGTCACATAAAACTTCATCTTCATATTTACCAATCTTAATTGGCACAACAGCTTGAGATAACACTTTAACAGCCGAATTTTCATCCATCCATTGAAGAACATATGGAGATGGATGTTTGTGAGTAGTAAGACCTAACTTGTTCACCATGTAAGAACTAGCCACGTTAGTACAAGAACCACTATCAATGATAAGAGAACAAAGTTTACCAAAGAACTAGCGCTCTTGTTTGGAACAAGTTCTCTCTTTGACTTTGTTGTGATGGATGGACATGTAAAACTCTCCTTGAGACAAGTAGTTCACCTTGAAGTGGTGGTTCTTCAAATTCTTCATACTCACTTTCCTCTTGAACATTTAGCTCTTCTTCCTCCTCATTTTCATCATCACTAAACCACTCATCGTCTCTGCAAATCATCACTTTAGGATTTGGGCATTGATAAGAATAATGTCCCTTACCCTTACATTTGAAACATTCAAGGACTTTTTGTGGAGTTTGGTTAGAAGGGGATTTATTTTGAGTGGGTGGTTTATTTTGAGGTGGAGCTTGGTTGGAATAAGTGTTTCGAGGCTGGTTACCTTTTGGAGGTGGAGCTCGAGGTTGGCTTCTCCATTGGTTCCTTTGTGGTTGATTGTATGACATGAAGATCTGCTTTTGTAGTGCCTTTCAACCTTGATGGCCTTGTGAACCATCTGTTCAAAATCTTGGTACTCACATAATTCAAGAGATTTGGCAATTTCCGGTTTGAGGCCATATAAGAATCTAGCCATCTTTGCTTCCTCGGTATCATTGACTTGGGCTTTCATGAGAGCGGCTTCTAACTCCTTGTGGTAATCTTCCACTGATTTGCTGCCTTGTACCAATTGTTGGAGTTGTTGGTGGCACTCTCTTTCATAATATGGTGGCACAAAATGAGCTTTCATCGCATACTTGAGAACATACCAATGTTGTGGTTGGCGGTTGTTTTGCCCAAGTTGATCCCACCAAGTGAGGGCATAGCCACAAAATTCAACTACAACCACCTTCACTTTCAAATTGTTAGGATAATCATAAATATCAAAAACCATTTCAACTTTCTTTACCCAGTAAAAGAACTCTTGAGGATCGCTTTTGCCATAGAAAGGAGGAATTTTAATTTTCAGATTGTTAAGCACTCGTTGCTCCTCTGATGATCTCCTTCTTGCTCGATTCTCAAAGTACTCATCATCTTCTTGATGGGTATGAGCACTGGTTGCTCGGGTTCGAGTCTCGGCATTTCTTTCATTGTCTCTTTCTTGGTTGGATGGAATAGATATATGATTAGAACCTTCACCTTCCTTGGGTTTACCTTTTTCTGTCCTTTTTTCATTGATCAAAATATCTTCAAGGGTAGTTATCCGAGCCGTAAGAAGCTTCATCATTTCTTGCATGTTTTCCATGTACTTTTCGATTCGTGATCTTGGTGAAGTAGGATCCGACATTATAACAACTGTTTACACTCAAACTCACCCAAATTCTCTTCAAGTCCTCAAACACTTTTTTTTTTGCTAAAAAACTCTTAGTTTCTAAATAAAAAGTTTTAGATCAAGAGAATCAAATACAAAAGTCACTTTAAACCTTTCAGAAAAAGATTTTGGTTACTTTTTGCAATGATTTTGGAGAAGTGTAGAAAGGAGCTTTCTGCAATTTGTGAAAAGTTGGTGGTCTTTTGGAAAGCCTTTCAAAAATGCGAGGAGTTTTTTTTCAAGAAATTCTTGAACTCTTGTCTCCTTTGTTTTGCCAAACCTTCACTTTGTAAAAACTTGCACCAAATGATTCTTCTTTTTTTCCAAACTTTCAACTTCTCTTTCTTTTTTTCTTTTTTTTTAAATTTGTTTTTACACAAGGTGCAATAATAGAAATACCAAAAAAAGAAGGTTAGGCACAATAGTAGATAGAGGTAACAAATATTAAAATTGGTTAGATGACAAGTAATATGACAAATAACACAATTATAATAATTGAAGAGCAAGGGATAAGGAAGGGGATTGCAAAAAAGATAAACTGCAAGAAATTAAATTGCAAAATAATAAATTGCAAAAATCTAAATTGCGAGAAAGTAAAAGTTAGGTGCAGAAATGTAAATTGCAGAAAGTAGAAGTTAGGTGCGGTAATGTAAATTGCAAGAAAGTAAAGAGTTAGATGGTTAATGGAAAAGATTAGTTGATGGTGAAATCATTTTCCATCAAGAACACAAAACTCTTTATCTTTAAAAAAAATGGTTGTGCTAGAACAAGAAGATGGCTCTGATACCAATTGATGTGTTTTCTTATGGATTAAGAAACATACTTGAAGATCTTTTTTTCTTGTCTATAAAAATGATGATTAATTGGCCAACACCCCCTCTTGAATCCAAGAAATGGTTCAAGCAAAAGTGAAGTTTTGCCAAGGGAAGGAAGATGGATCCAACACCTCTTTCTTCAAGAGAAAGAAACCTTGGATTTAACAAACTTGATCAAAACCTTTGAGCAAGAGTTGAGTGGAAAAGTGTAGTAGAAATGAAGAGAATTTTATCTCAAATTTTTAAAGTGAATTTCATATATGATGTGTGCTCAAAATGTAGAAACAACCCCTATTTATAGGTAGGGAATTGACCTAGGGTAGAAAGAAAAATAAAATAAAATTACAAATAAAATTAATGGAAAATTAATTTCTATACTAATTGACCAATTTATTTGTAGCATTAGTTATCATATTCAAGTGCCCATTTGATGCTTGTAACCTTTGGAGATGAAAGGTGTAACTTGTAAAATTATCCTTTATCCTTCTTTCATCTTGTCACTTGAGTCCTCTAGTTTCCCAAAGTGATTTGCTCTTCTTGGGCCACAATTATGATAGAGAATATTTGGGTCACTCCTTTGGCTTGCTCCTTGGGTTTGGTGGGAAAAATATCCACTTTTCCCTCTTCTTCTTCAATCTTTTCATTTTGCTCCTCCAAGCTTGCAAAATCCTTCATGAATAGAGAAAGAGCTTGGTTGGTCTTCTTTGCTCTTGCTCTTGTGATTGGGCCTCCGATTCCTTGTAAAGGATCTTGGGCTTTGGGCCTTGGTGGGTTCACATCAACACTAAAGGGTTATTCTGATAGTGATTAGGCTGGGTGCTTAGATGACATGAAAAGTACCTCGGGCAGCTGTTTTTTGTTGGGAACAAGAATTATTACTTGGAGTTCCAGGAAGCATGAGCTAGTGGCTCAATCTACAGCTGAAGTTGAGTTTGTGGAAACAAATGAAGCAGTGAAGTAAGCCTTATGGCTTAGAAAAATCTTGGTGGATGTTGCTGAAGAGCAGAAGGAGGGGACAACACTGTTTGTAGACAATCAAGCGGCAATCTCCATTGCTAATGACCCGATTTTTCATGGAAGAACAAAACATTTTAATATTAAATTGTACTTTGTCAGAAAGGTTCAACAAGAAGGACATGTGAAACTTGAGTTCTGTCCAACTCAAGAACAGTTGGCTGATATTCTCACCAAGGCTCTACCTAAGGGCAGGTTTAAAAATTTGAGGAAGAAGTTTGCAGCTTCAAGGACAAGGAGGGGTATCAATGAAATGCCCTTTAAGCTGCAAGGAATAAAGAGTTATTTATTGAAGGGTCTTATTTAATTTTATAACTGCAGAAATATTAATTAGTGGTCAGTTACTACTAATTTAAAAGCTAGTTATTAACAGTTTTTATTAGAGACTTTTAAGACAGTGACTCTTGTGTGTTTATATTCAGTTCTACCTTCGGAAAATATACACACAGATTCAGCCCTTCCATCTTTTGTTCTCTTAGAATAATATGATTACACTAGCAATCCCAACATCTACTGAGAAGACAAAGACCATCATTGCCGACAGATTCCAGATGAATAAGAAATTGGCAATGGCATCCCTCCTCTTCATGATCACCTCGCTCCGTCAAAACCACCTCTGTCATTCTCCTCTGATATGGAGCAGCCCAAGGCAAGGATTCAAGACCCTCTTCAAGTACTTGGAAGACCTATCACAAGGAGCATGGCAAGGAAAGCAAATGAGACTCTCAACATGATCATGAGAACTTTTGCAAAGTTTGAGGAGCAAAGTGGAGAACTTCAAGAAGATGAAGGAAACGCAGCCAATGCCTTCAACTTGGGTCAGCCCAATGCCAAACATGTTGCTAATCTCTTCACCATCACCATTTGGGCTCCCAACACCTCTCAAGCCAAAGTTCATATTGGAGAATGAAGCCCAACTCAAGTCAAGGCCCATGCTTTCAACACTTGGCCCAAGGTCACTCACAACACATTGGACCAAGACATGTCAAAATTGGCCCATCCCAAAGCCAAGGAGGAACATTCTCAAGTGTGCCCTACACTCCAAGGGTACCCCACACCCACCAGGTGCCCTCAAATCCACAACCAAGTACTCAAAGTGTTCCAAATGAAATGTTGGTGAACCCTTCAAAGTGCCCTAAAAATGTAGGATACCCTACAAATGAAGGGTACCCCTGCCCTACACAAGACTGAGCTGCCCTACATGTTGTACTGGCCAAGAGGGGCTAAGAGACGTTGAAAATTAATGTTGGAGCCGTTGGTGAGTTATTGGAGGAGTTATGGAGCATTTGGAGCCTTAATAAGGTGTTTTAAGGTCTTATTTTGCCTTTAACTCATTCCAAACATTTTCTTTTCTTAATCTAGGCTATGTTTATATCATATTAGGCTAGAATAAATTAGATTTAAGCATAAATTCGTTGAGCCATTAGTATTTGCATTGATTTCCTTCATTATGCCATTTATGTGGAGGAAATGCCTAGTTTAATAGCCATACTTATTGTATGCTAAAATGAGCTGTCCTTGGACTATAAAAGGAGGCTAGGCACGCCCTTTCCATCACAATTCAGAATATCAAACACTTTTGCATACTTGAGAGCATTCTCTTGTTGATCTATATTTACTTTTCACTCAACTCTTGTCCAAGTTTCTTGAGCAAGTTTATTCAAATCCAAGATTTTCTTCTCACTTAAAGAAGAAGGTGTTGGATCCATTTATAACTCCCATTTTTTTTGCAACAAAGGCTTGCTTTGTCTTGGACTTCTCAAGTATCAAGAAGGAGGAGTCGCCAAGGCACAAACACCATCTTTGCTTGAACAAAAATTCAAGAGGAGTTGGAGGCCATATCCATTGTTTTCAAAGCTTCCGCAATCTGGTTTTCTACCTTTCCAACAAGTGTTCATCCATTGTCAAGTTAGATCAAGTGTGAGGTGTTTTCGGCCTTAAGGAAACACATCAATTGGTATTAAGCCATTTGCTTGACAAGCAGAAGTTTTCTATCCATTTTCTTTTCAATTCCGCAACTACATCTCTTTTTCATCTTGTGTTATCATCATCTATCTTATTTGTTCTTTTCATTTCATCTTGTGTTTGAAGTGTTATGCCATATTTTCTATTCTATTCTACCATTGCATATAAAAAGACAAAAAAAGTTACACAAGTGTTTGTGATTTGGCAGCAAGTATTTAAAAACGAAAGAAGGATTTCCAAAGCCACCCTAGCATTTTTCTTTCAAGTTGTGGAGTTGCATCTTCAAAACCGAGCCACTTGCAAATCAACCATTTGCAAAAAAATAACCATCATTCTCTTCAAAGGTTTGAAACTTTCTTGTGGTTTTATAACTTGTTTTGAGCTCCTTATTCAAAATTTTTGAGCTAGAAAGGTTGATAGATCTTTTTAAGAGAGTTTTGGTGAGATTGAGTGAAAATCGTTAACACAAGAGAAGATAGTGCCCCACCCGATCTTATGCAAGCTAAAATCTTGGTTGAGTTATAAAAGATGCAAGATCAAATGAATGCCATGAGACTTGATTTTGAGCAAAGGATGAAGAACATGGAGAAGAGACAATCTGAGCGAGGCACAAGGTCAAGAGTAAATGATTGCATTCCACCATCAATGCCGGACCTAGAAGATATTTCACCACATGGAGATCAAAGACAAAGAGAGAACATGGAACAACAAGCATTTCGACACCTCAAGTTGCAAATTCCATGATTTCATGGATGAAGCAATCCGGATGAGTATCTTAAATGGGTAAAACATTGTGAGTTGGTGTTTAATTGTTATGATTACCCAAGTTATCTCAAAGTTATAGTTGTCATTGTTGAATTTCATGGTTATGCACTAGCATGGTGGGAGCAAGAAAACCGTGGAGGTCTAGGTCCAAAAACTTGGGATGAATTGAAAGCAAGAATGAATAGGCGGTTTGTACCACCATACTATGAGCGAGAGTGCTTCCAACTCCTTCAAACATTGGTTCAAGGTTTCAAATGTGTGAAGACTATCACAAAGAGATGAAGGCAGTCCTTCTCAAAGCCAATGTCATTGAAAGAGGTGAGGCAAAAATGTCAAGATTTTTGCAAGGGCTTAGGCCCAAAATCGTAAAGACTTTGGAGCTTTGTGAATACAATGACTTTGGAGAGATGGTGCACAAAGCAATCAAGATCGAGAGGCAGCTTAAGAGAAGCATCACCACCACCACCAATCAAATAGCTAACTCATGGCCAAGAGCACCACAAAGACCACCTCCACCTCCACAAAAAGGTACCACTTCCAGACCTTCCACTTCTAACCCTTCCACTTCTCAAAATAGACCCCAAACCCGTCCCTTATCTAAACCACTTCATGAGGTTGAATGTTATAAGTGCAAAGGCAAAGGTCACTATGCTCATCAATGTCCTAACCCAAAAGTCATGATCTTGAGAGATGGTGAATACTATAGTGAAGATGAGGATAAAGAAAATATATATGCCATACAAGAAGAATATGAGAATCAATAGTATGATGAATAGGAGTATGGCCTTCCGGTTGAAGGTAACTTCTTGGTGGCAAGGAGAGTGCTACATGTACAACCTACACCACAAGCTTGCTAAAGAGAGAATCTTTTCATTACAAGACCCCTCGTTGATGGTAAAGTATGCTCTCTTATTATTGATAGTGGTTCATGTACTAATGTGGTAAGTTTATATATGGTGCAAAAGCTAGGTCTCTTTACTCAAAAGCATCCGAGGCCTTATTTTCTACAATGGATGGATGATACCGTCCATGCCAAAATTGGCTAGTATGAAGACAAGGTACTTTGTGATGTTGTACCCAAGATGAATGCTGGCCACATCTTTCTTGGAAGACCATGACAATATGACAGGCAAGCTGTCCACAATGGTGTTTCCAACCAATACACCATTCACCATCTTGGCCGAAAGATCACCCTTGTACCGTTGTCCCCACAACAAGCACATGCCGATCATGGTGTTTCAAAGTGAAGTTGAGAGCAAGGAAGGTAAACACAAGGGTAAGGATGAGAGAAAAATGAAATCCCAAGTGGATTTTCAAGAGTCAAAAGAGTCAAGGGATGGTGAGAGAATATCTAGTGGAAAAAGTAAGATTGAGAGAAGACAAGAGGGTTCCATTTCCATGACTAAAGAGAAACACATTAAAAAAAGCTCTTTTGGGTCAAAAATATTGTTATCTTTTTATGCCTAACAATTGTCTTCTAACCATGGACAAAGAGGAATAAATTCCTCCATTTTTGGCTTCTTTGTTGTAGGACTACAAGGAGTTGTTTGAAGATCCGGTTGGTTTACCTCCCATAAGAGGCATTGAGCATCAAATTGATTTGGTGCCTGGAATGTCAATTCCAAACCGACCACATTATAGAACCAATCCAGAGGAGGCAAAGGAGATACAAAAGCAAGTGCAAGAACTCCTTAAGAAGGGATACATCCAAGAGAGCCTTTCTCCTTGTGTCATGCCCGTTTTGTTGGTTCCGAAGAGTGATGGTTCATAGCGGATATGCATGGATTGCTGCCCAGTCAACAAGATCACCATCAAGTATAGACATCACAGTCCATGCCTTGATGACATACTTGATAAGCTAAGTGGAGCAAAAGTATTTTCTAAAGTAGATCTTAAAAGTAGATATCACCAAATTCGGATGAAAGAAGGTGATGAGTGGAAAACAGCTTTTAAGACTAACATTGGTTTGTATGAATGGCTTGTCATGCCATTTGGACTAACCAATGCACCAAGTACCTTTATGAGATTGATGAACCATGTTTTAAGAGCTTTCATTGGGAAATTTGTGGTTGTTTATTTTGATGACATACTTTTTTTAGCCACACACTTGATGATGATCATGTTTCATACCTTCGGTTGCTATTTGATACACTTAAGAGTCAAAAGTTATATGCTAATCTTAAAAAGTGTACTTTTGCTACTAACCAAATTGTTCTCTTTGGCTACGTTGTTAGTGAAAATGGTTTGAGTAAAGATGAGTCCAAGGTATAAGCTATCAAGGATTGGCCTACACCAACAAGTGTGACCGAGGTAAGGTCTTTTCATGGACTTGCAAGCTTCTATCGGTGCTTTGTCAGGGATTTCTCAAACATAGCCGCACCTCTCAATGAGCTTTTGAAGAAAGAAGTTTCATTCCAATTGAGTGAGAAGCAAGAAAAGGCTTTTGATACCTTGAAAGAGAGATTGATTCAAGCACCTGTTCTTTCACTTCCGAACTTTGGTAAGACCTTTAAGGTAGAATGTGATGCTAGTGGCATAGATAATGGTGTCGAGCTCATACAAGAAGGTAAGCCAATTGCATACTTTAATGAGAAACTAAGTGGTGGGCCATTGGATTACTCTACATATGCCAAAGAACTCTATGCACTTGTTAGAAGTTTAAAGGTATGGTCTCATACCTTCTTCCTAAAGAGTTTGTCATACATACTTATCATTATTCACTTAAGTATTTGCAAGGACAAGATAAGCTTTCTAAAAGACATGCTAAGTGGATGGAATATGTTGAGTCTTTTCCTTACTTGATTAAGTTTAAGAAAGGTAAAGAAAATGTTGTAGCTAATGCATTGTCTAGGAGATATGCTCTTATGAATATGCTAGATTCTAAGATTTTGAGTTTTGAGCATATGAAGAGTTTATATTTGATTTTGGTTCCATATACAAAGCATGTTTGCAATAAGGTTTTGATAACTATTATATCTTTGATGGTTATCGTTTCAAGACTAACAAGCTTTGTAATCCTAGGGGATCTATCCGAGAACTACTTGTCATGGAGGAGGACTAGTGGAACACTTTGGCCACCTCAAGACAATGAAAACCTTCAAAGAATATTTCTTTTGGCCACACATGATGAAGGATGTGGACAAGATTTGTTCACAATGCATCACATGCAAAATGGCTAAGTCTAAACTTGAGCCTTAAGGGTTGTATACTCCACTCCCTACTCCTTGTCTTCCTTGGATATACATTTCTATGGATTTTGTCACTGGACTTCCTAAAACATCTAGAGGACATTATGCAGTTTTTGTTGTAGTAGACCATTTTTCTAAAATTGCACATTTCATACCATGTCATGAAACGGATGATGCTACACATGTTGCTAACTTGTTTTTCAAAGAGGTGGTCAAATTTCATGGTTTGCCAAGAAGAATAGTTAGTGATATAGACTCTAAGTTTCTAAGTCACTTTTGGGAAATTTTATGGGCAAAACTTGGAACTAAGCTTTTGTTTTCAACTTCTAGTCACCCACAAATAGATGGCCAGACTGGGGTAACAAATAGAACCATGATACAATTGCTTAGGACACTTCTAAAGAAGAACTTGAAACAATGGGAAGAGTTTTTGCCTCATGTTGAATTTGCTTACAATCGGGCATTTCATACTTCTATATCTTATAGCCCTTTTGAGATTGTGTATGGTTTTAATCCTTTGACACCATTGGACTTAATTCCTTTACCTTTGAATGATGCAACTCACAAGAGTGAAGAGGTAGAGTGATCGAACACAAACAAATTTTAACACAAGAACTCATCTAAGGCTATGATTTGAGCACAAAAAGAAAAAGAAACGATTTTGGTCATCTAACACTAGTAATAACACCAAGGTTATTCACCACATATGTGTTTTGACACATACCAGTGAAAAGTTCTTAATACCCCTCATCCTGTCTTCCTCAAACTTTCAAGCTTTCATCACTTTTGCCCCAAAACTTTATATTTTGTTCTTCAACTCGAAGAAGTTAGTTTTTGCTCAATCTCTTCAACTTTCTTGTTTTTGAAGTTTCAAAATTACTTTCAAAGGTTTTATTGACTATCACCCAAGTCATACTTCTACATCTTATAGCCCTTTTGAGATTGTGTATGGTTTTAATCGGGCATTTCATACTTCTACATCTTATAGCCCTTTTGAGATTGTGTATGGTTTTAATCCTTTGACACCATTGGACTTAATTCCTTTACCTTTGAATGATGCAACTCACAAGAGTGGAGAAGCCAAAGCTAAGAAAATGAAGGAGTTGCATGAGAAATTCAAGGAAAGAATCACCAAGCAAAATGAGGCATATGCAAAAAGAGCTAACAAGGGGCGCAATCAAATCACCTTTGATGTTGGTGATTAGGTTTGGCTTCACTTGAGGAAGGAGAGATTCTCTCAAGAAAGAAAGAACAAGCTTGCACCAAGAGGAGATGGATCATTCCAAATCGTGGCAAAAAGGGGAGATAATACCAATACTATTGACTTGCCTAATGATAAATGTGGAGTCCATGCTACCTTTAATGTTAAGGATCTTTCTCCTTTTCAAGGTACACATGAGGACTTGATTCCGAGAATGGAATCTCTTGAAGAGGGGGAGGATGATATGGATCAGCCCATGACAAGGATTCAAGACCCTCTTCAAGGACTTGGAGGACCTATCATAAGAAGCATGGCAAGGAAAGCAAATGAGACTCTCAATATGCGTATGAGAACTTTTGCAAAGTTTGAGGAGCAAAGTGGAGAACTTCAAGAAGATGAAGGAAACGCAACCCATGCCTTCAACTTAGGCCAGCCCAATGCCAAACATGTTGCTCATCTCTTCACCATCACCATTTGGACTCTCAACACATCTCAAGCCAAAGTCCATATTGGGGAACGAAACCCAACTCAAGTTAAGGCCCATGCTTTCAACACTTGGCCCAAGGTCACTCACAACACCTTGGACCAAGACATATCAAAATTGGCCAATCCTAATGCCAAGGAGGAGCATTCTCAAGGGTGCCCTACACTCCAAGCGTACCCTCCACTCCTAGGGTACCTCACACCCACCGGGTGCCCTCCAAATCAAGTCCACCATCCAAGTACTCAAAGTGTTTCAAACAACATGTTGGTGAACCCTTCAAAGTGCCCTAAAAATGTGGGTATCCTACAAATGAAGGGTACCCCTGCCCTACACAAGACATAGCTGCCCTACATCTTGTACCTGCTCTAAATGGCACTTTTATCATGCAACCATGGAGCAATCACTTCCAAACGGCTATAAACAGCCAAGAGGGGCTAAGAGACGTTGAGAAATAATGTTGGAGCCGTTGGTGAGTTATTGGAGGAGTTATGGAGCATTTGGAGCCTTAATGAGGTGTTTTAAGGCCTTATTTTGGCTTTAACTCATTTCAAACATTTTTTTTCTTAATCTAAGCTCTCTTTTTTATCATATTAGGCTGGAATAAATCAGATTTAAGCATAGATTTGTTTAGCAATTAGTATTTGCATTGATTTCCTTCATCTTGCCATTTATGTGGAGGAAATGCCTAGTTTAATAGTCATACTTATTGTGTGCTAAAATGTGCCTTCCTTGGATTATAGAAGGAGGCTAGGCACGTCTTTCCATCACAATTCAGAATATCAAAAACTTTTGCATACTTGAGAGCATTCTCTTGTTGATCTATCTTCATTTTCCACTCAACTCTTTTCAGGTTTCTTGAGGAAGTTTATTTAAATCCAAGATTGTCTTCTCACTTGAAGAAAAAGGTGTTGGATCCATTTACAGCCCCCATTTTTGGCAACAAAGGCTTGCTTTGTCTTGGACTTTTCAAGGCACAAATACCATCTTTGCTTGAACAAAGATTCAAGAGGAGTTGGCTGCCACATCCATTGTTTTCAAAGCTTCCGCAATCTGGTTTTCTACCTTCCCAACAAATGTTCATCCATTTTCAAGCTAGATCAAGTGTGAGGTATTTTCGATCTAAGGAAACACATCATCCTCTGTTATGTAACCTTCATTAATGAATAGTCCTCCCTCTTCCTCCCTCTTCCATGCATATGGTTAATTCCCTCCATCAATCACCATCTCTCAATGACCGGCCCCCTTCCATAAGAGAATCAATGTTGAATGCGACAAGGTCTAGGTAGAACGTGTCCAAAGATCTGGAAGGTCTTGCCAATGAAAGAGCTAAGAGATATGCTGAGAGTTGCGGTGAGGGTTTTGAAGTTGTTGGCAAGTAGGAAAGCTGCGGTAGTGGGATGATGAGAACGAATGATTTCAAAGTGCAAGGGCGTGGTTCGTTCAAGGACTCCTTAAGTCTGAGTTCTTATGATTTTTAACTAAGTGATGGTAGGGAAGGGACATGTTGGAGTCACTCCCAAAATTTTTTAATAAACAAAAGAGTGTGGATAGGTTGGGCTAGGCACACCAGTTGTGCCTTTAGATAGAATAAGAAGGGAAGAACACGGATTACCGAGTTTGTCGGTGGAGATTCCAGAATGCGCGACATGCCATTATACATCCTTCTTTCTATGCGCACAAACAAAATTAAAGAGGAATCAAGCCGATCGACTTTCTTTCCTTCTTCATAAATTCAACAAAATCAACCGTCGGCATTCCTCCGGTAAAAAAATCACCACCGGTGCATTTGTTTAACTGCCTAAAGTGATGTTATCCAATAACAATATGATGCGTTCCCGAAGCACTATGATGCAGTTATGTAAAATTATGATGTGTTTATGTAAAATTATGATGTACTCGTTCTGATAACTCTGATGCAAACATTTCATTATACATAACACAATATTACACTTGTTAACAAAGTACGATATCTTGATTCAAAATGATGCGCTTGGTGTCACAAATGATGCGCTTTTGTAAAATTATGATGTTTTCGCTATTGAACAAAGTATGATGTATTAGTTAAATATGATGCTCTTTGTGTCAAGAATGATGCTCTTTGTGTCAAGAATGATGCTCTTTGTGTCAAGAATGATGCTCTTTGTGTCAAGAATGATGCTCTTTGTTTCAAGTATGATGCTCTACCTCACAAAAATGATGCAATCATTCCGAGAACTTAACGGTGCTCACATGTTTTTCAATCTCCTAAAATGATGCCTTTGGTGACCACAAGGATACACTCCCATTGCACTATAAGCTCTACCTTACAAACATGACGCACTTGTTATGATAACTTAATTATGCCCTCGTTTTCTTCAACCATACAAAATGATGGAGTTCTCAAACTGATGCTCTTTGTGCTTAATATGATGCTCCCTAGGGTAAGTACGATGAGTATTGAACCTAAAATGATGTTCTTCAGTATTCTACAAAGTATAATCTCTCGGTTCCAAATGATGCGTTTAGTGTCATAAATGATCCTCTTGTTTTCAAGTATTATGCGCTACCATACAAAAATGATGCACCCGTTCTGGTGAAATAATGATGACTCTGATTCAAATATTTCGTCTACAACACAATGTTATGCTTGTTGACAAAGTATGTTGTCTTGGTTCAGAATGATGTGTTTGGTGTCACGAATGATGCATTTATGTAAAATTATGATGCTCTTCGATATTGGACAATGTATAATGTATTCGTTAAATATCATGGTCTTGGTGCCATGGATGATGCTCTATGTTTCAAGTATGATGCTCTACCTCACCAAAATGATGCACTCATTTTCTTCAACATTACAAATTGATGGAGTTCTCAAACTGATGATTTATGTGCTTAAAATGATGCTCCCTTTGTTAAGTATAATGAGCTTAGCGCTTAAAATGATACTCTCTTTGTTAAGTATGCCTTTATGGTGCAATGTGATGCTTGTTTCGCTGAAAAATTTATCTTCTTGCATCTATTTCAGTTGATATTCTTCCTATTCATCACTAGTTGGCGTTATTAAGTTCATTATGAAAGATTTCAGCATTATTTGTATGCAATTCGTGGTTACATCATGTTTACAAAAATGAGCATCACAAATTAATTGAGAGAACATCATAATGGTAAGTAGGGGCATCATAATTTTGTCGTTTGTAGCAAGTTACAATTTCAGGGCGTGGGATGAACTTTCGTGGTTTAGCTCAGGAAATGGCCGGGAATGAAGTGTCGACGACTGGGGAAGCGGTTGGAGTTTAGATCCAACCCGATGGAGTCTTTCCTCTTCATTTCTAAAGAATATTTGTGTTTCTGTTACTTCACAGTCGTTGACAACGATGACGGTGAGAAGCGTCGCCACATCGGAATTGAGCGAGCCGTCGCCGCATCGGAGTTGAGTGAGAAGCGCCAACACTGGATCTGGGCGAGTGGCCGACGATAATCCGACACAATCCATCTCCTTCTATGTGTGTGGCATTTTTACAAATAAATGCAATATGACACAGTCTTACACATAAACTAGAGCGGCACGGTATAGTCTCTTCCCCCATCTCATATCTGTAATCCAAACAAGGGGTTACAATTTTACAAAGATCATAAAAAGGATTTTCTTTTCCTCCAATAGATCTAGATCTTAAGATACATGAACTGCACAAGAAATCAGATTTTGACGTAAGAGACAGTGAAGAGGTAGAGTGATCGAACACAAACAAAATTTTACACAAGAACTCATCTAAGGCTTGAGCACAAAAAGAAAAAGAAACGATTTTGGTCATCTAACACTAGTAATAACACCAAGGTTATTCACCACATATGTGTTTTGACACATACCGGTGAAAAGTCCTTAATACCCCTCATCCTGTCTTCCTCAAACTTTCAAGCTTTCATCACTTTTGCCCCAAAACTTTATATTTTGTTCTTCAACTCGAAGAAGTTAGTTTTTGCTCAATCTCTTCAACTTTCTTGTTTTTGAAGTTTCAAAATTACTTTCAAAGGTTTTATTGACTATCACCCAAGTCGCGTTTCCTCGGTAAGACCCAAGGTGTAGCAATAAGGAGTAAAAGACCTAGGAGTAAAAGACCTCGTTGACAGATAGCACTAAAATCTTGAATTTAAGATTATTCTTCAATGGCTGGGATTTTTAAGAATTTGGCAAAATCTACTTCTAAAAAGTTTGAAGAAGGAGATTCTAAAGAAAAAGGAAAAGTGAAGAATGCTCAAGGCATAATAATCAGAGATATTGAGAAAAGTTTGGGAAAATGGAATATTCCAAAGATTAACAAGTTCAAAGTTTACTGTAAGGGAACTTTTGAACTCAGAACTTCGTATGCTATTAAAACGGTAGAAAGAACCATTCCTATAATGGAAGAAGATCATAGGTTTGAACTACTGTCCAAATACATGATAGAAGATCATTTAGAAAATCATTATAACTATCTGCATGTTGGATTAGTTCAAATTGCTTTAAAACCTCTAACAAGGAATGGTTTAAACACTTCTGTTGTTATTGCTTTGAGAGATCAAAGACATAACAAGTTTACTGATTCCTTGCTAGACATGGTAGAATCAAGTCTTTGTGATGGACCCATATACTTTAATTGTCATCCTAATTTTACGATGTCCTTAAAGGATCCACATATCATGAAGGTTTTATCTGCTAATATACTCACTTCAGGTTTTGATATGTTAGAAGGATCTCAGAATCTAGCCCTTGTATACAGAATTTATTACAAGGTAATGACAACACAGATTGAGCCAAAGGCTCTAGAATTTGATACAAAGGGTGAAACCCTTTTAATACAGGCTAATATTGAGAAAACTAATGTTGTTCTTCCAAAGTTGATAAAATGGAGTGATATCCGTCTACCTGAAAGATGGGTAATGCATAATGAAAAACCGGTTAAACCTTTAAGAACAACAGAAGTAGAAAGAATAGTAGAATTTGAGAATGGAGAAGTCGAGATAAAATTTGGTAAAGATAAAATAACCAGAATGATTAACTTCTCAGAAAAACCTCCTAGAATTCCTTCTAGAGCATCATGTTCACATGTTCCAGAATCAGAATATGAGAAAGTAATTGGAGGAGTAAGACAATCTGTAGAACAGGTTTCTCACCCTGTTTATGAAATGGATTCTGTTAAGATAGAAGAAGAAAAATCATCCAAATTAGTTAAGGATGATAGAATTAGCTTATCAGATTTTGAGATAAATATGTTGAAAGAACCTTTTAGAACAGACTATGAAGCTCTGAGAAAAGATTTTGGATCGGAAGATAATAAGATCAAAAGAAAATGGTTAAAGGATGAATACACCAAAGAACAAAGGGAAATAATAGAAGGACATTGATTTAAGAAGATTAAACAAACTAAAACCAATCTAAAGTTCTTTGAATTGTTTGTTCCACTCTTTCTCAAAGGAAAGATGCTGTAACATTGGTTGTGTTAGAGGAAACGTGGAACACTTACAAAGTCAAAGAAGAGGAGGAGGTAAAAGAAGTAACTACCATACATCCTCCTTCTAAGACAATTATTTTAGGAGAACAGGCAGTGGCCTCACCTTTTAAAATCACTGGCAAAGAAGCTAGTTCTAAGCCAGCAGAATCAAAGGATATTCAATCTCTGATTGAACAGAATAATTACACAAATCTTTACCTACAATCGTTAGGAAAGCAAATGTGTAGAATTGAAGATAGTAAGAAGTCAGAACAAAAGATTACTACTTCAAAGCCTCCTATTCATCTTCCTTCTAAAGGTCCAACTTTCAGATTAGGAAGAAGAAATGATGAGGTTACTGAAAGAGTAAAAGAGTTATCAGAACAAGTTAGTAAACTTACTATCAGGGATAGTAAGCAGAAAGGTCCTCAGATTAATGTTAGTAAAGAAGAAGTTTCTAAAAAAGAAGACCAACTCTATGTTGAGACTCCTCAGGTCAATAAAATAAAAATGGAAAGAGGAGGTACTTCAAGGGTATGGAATGTTTCACATCCATACACCAGTAAACCATCTCTAGTTGATATAAGGCAAAATAATTTTTGACCGTCTGATCCGTTTGTTTCTTATAGAGGAGATGAGTTGAGAGAATGGAATATAGATGGTCTCTCAGAATATCAAATATCTCAGATTATTCATCATATGATAATGTATGGGATAGCTGTCAGAAGTACATCCACTAACCCATCTGATATACAAGGTGCAGATATGATAATTTCTGGATTTTCAGGGCAACTAAGTAATTGGTGGGATAAGTGTATGTCAGAACAAGCTAAATATGAGATAAGAAATGCTGAGAAAGAAATAACAATGGTACAAGGAAATGAAACCTTGGTATCATCATAATCTGATGTTGTTAACACTCTGATATTGACTATTTACTTATATTTTATAGGATCAGGAGAGTCTAAGCAAAGGTTAAATGGAGAACTTCTGCTTAATTTAAAATGTAAGACTTTGTCAGATTTAGAATGGTATAAAGATGGTTTTCTTTCAAGAGTCTATGAAAGAGAGGATTGCAATTCCATTATTTGGAAAGAAAAATTTATTCAGGGTTTACCAAGACATTTTGGTCAATTAGTTATTGATCACTTAAAGGAAAAGAGCCGAGGAACCTTGAATATAGAATATTATACTTATGGCCAAATATTCTCAGAAATAAAAGAAGTCAGTCTTAAAATGTGTCATGAGTTAAAATGGAGAAAGCAAGTCAAGAATGGAAAACTTGAAGGTAAAAAAGAAATGGGAAGTTTCTGTGATCAATACAGATACAGTCTTGATGATAACCATGGTAAGAAGCATAGAAAATATATACCTTATAAAAGGTATAAAGAAAGAAGGTTCGAAAGAAGAGAAGAAAGACCCAAGAGGTACAATAGGTTTAGAGAAAGGAAAATCAGGAAGAATAAACTTGAATACTTTAGAAATAATGATTCTAAACAACCAATCTGTTGGAAGTGTGGAAAAGTAGGACATTTGCAAAATAAATGTAGGGTTAAACAGGAGATGAACTCTCTTGAAATTGATGAAGATTTAAAGTAGAGTCTTATGCAGATTATGCTAAATAGTGATTCAGGAGAAGAATTAATGGAAAAAGATTCAAATAGCTCAGAAGGTCTTAATGAGTTTAATGAATAGACTCAAGCAGTGAGCAGAGTCAAGATACTAGCTGCGATTCAAAATGCCAATGTGATTCCTGTGATATTCAAAAGGGATTTTGAAAAACTAGAATTAAATATGATTCAGATTAATGCTATTACAGAAGAAGATGAAAGAATTCTAGAAATAACAAGAAATATAGAGGATCCAGATACTAGAAAAGAAGTTCTTCTAAAGTATCTAGAAAAAATCAGTAATCAAGAACAAGAAGCTCCAAAATGGAAAAAGAAGAAGCCAGATTGGAAAGAATTGAATAAACCTCAGATCTATAGTTTTAATGAAATATTGAATAGGGTTGGACAAGCTCAGATTAGCTATAGAGAACCTACGGTTAAAGAATTAAACTCTGAATTTCACCAGGTTAAAAATGAAGTAAAAGATCTCAGAAAGAGGATTGAGATTTTAGAATTACATGGGGTAGAGAATTATCCCCAAGAAGATCATATCCAAGAAGATGATACTGTCATTGAAAATCTAAACAATTTCAATGACAAGAAGAAAAAAGGGATAATGCTTGAAGAACAAGAATCTATTGAGTTACCCCTTGAGAATAAGCCACTTCAGATAAATGAAATTGAATATGTGTCTAATCAAAGGTATACCAGTTTAATCACTCTAAATGTTGAAAAATAATTTGAGATTACAACTATTGTTTTAATTGATTCAGGAGCTGATAGAAATGTGATCAAAGAAGGTTTGATTCCTCAAAACTACTTAGAGAAAACTTTTGGTTTCATCATAGCTGCTAATAAACAAGTAATGCCTATGAGATTTAAATTAATATAGATGTCTGCAATGAGGGGATTTGTATCTCACAGCATTTTACATTGCTTGCTCAGATGAACCAAAATGTAATTCTTGGAACACTGTTTCTTAGTGCTATTACACCCTATAAGGTCAATAGAAATGGTTTGACAACCAAGAAGTTTGGAAGAAGAATAGTTTTTAAGTTTGCTGAACCACCTAGAACCAGCTTACTAGAAGAACTTACTGCCAGTTTGAATAATAGGCAAGAAACATTGATGAGTCTTCAGGAAGATATTAGACACAAGAGTGTCGAAGAAAAAATTAAGACTCAAGAAGTTCAGAAACAAATTCAGACTTTTAAAGAAGTTCTAAATAGAAAAATTTGTGCTGATATTCCCAATGCTTTTTGGGAAAGAAAAAGCATATTGTTAATCTTCCTTATGAAGCAGAATTTGAAGAAAGAAACATATCCACTAGATCAAGGGCCATTCAAATGAATGAAGAATTAACTGTTCACTGTAAGAAGAAAATACAAGATCTTCTTGATAAAGGCTTAATAAGAAAGAGTTCTTCACCATGGAATTGCTCAGCTTTTTATGTCAATAAAAATGCAGAAATAGAAAGAGTAGTTCCAAGGTTAGTTATCAATTATAAGTCTCTTAACAAGGTGATAAAATGGATTAGGTATCCAATACCTAATAAGAAAGACTTGTTGTCAAGATTATACAGTTCTACTGTATTTTCAAAGTTTGACATGAAATTTGGGTATTGGCAAATCCAGGTAGCAGAACATGATAAATATAAAACAGGGTTTAATGTTCCTTTCGGACATTATGAATGGAATGTAATGCCATTCGGTTTAAAGAATGCACCTTCAGAATTTCAGAGAATCATGAATGAAAAAATTAATCCTTATAGTTCTTTTACTATTGTTTATATTGATGATGTGTTGGTGTTTTCACAGTCTGTGGATCAGCATTGGAAGCACTTACATAAATTTATAAAAATAGTTGAAGAAGCAGGATTAGTGGTTTCTGCAAAGAAAATAGAACTGTTCCAAACTAATGTTCGATTTCTCGGACATATGATACATAGGGGTACAATAAAACCTATTGACAGATCAATAAGTTTTACAGAAAAATTTCCTGATGAGATCAAGGCAAAGAAGCAACTACAAAGGTTTTTAGGTAACTTGAATTATGTCTCAGAATTCTATACAGACATGGCTAAGGATTGCAAACCTCTGTTTGATAGGTTAAAGAAGAATCCTCCAGAATGGGGGAAAGAACAGACACAGGCAGTTAGGCTGGTGAAAAGAAAAGTTAAAAGAAATCCCTTGTGTTACTCTTCCTATTCCTGAAGCTTTTAAGATTGTTGAAACTGATGCTAGCGAAATAGGATATGGAGGAATTTTAAAACAGAAAATAGGTGGGAAAGAAAAATTGGTAAGATTCACTTCAGGAGTCTGGAATCAAGCTCAACAGAACTATGCTACAATAAAAAAAGAGATTTTAGCGGTAGTTCTTTGTGTCACAAAGTTTGAAAAAGATTTACTAAATCAGAGATTTCTAATCAGAATTGACTGTAAAGTAGCTAAGAGTGTTCTACTTAAGGACGTTAAAAATCTCGCGTCTAAACAAATATTTGCTAGGTGGCAATCAATACTAGCTGTTTTTTACTTTGATATTGAACATATCGATGGATCAAAAAAGTGTTTGTCTGACTTTCTGACCCGAGAATTTTTGCAGGGAGGACATGGGAAATCCAAGAATGAGGTAAGAAGAAACATAGAAGAAGATCTTCTAGAAACATTGTTTCATGGAAATAATTCCATGGACATAGAATATCAATCTTCTCAAGAGGATAGCCAGTTAGCTCCCTATCTCCAGATAGGAGCTCAAGAACCAATTTCAGAGGAACTTTATGAGTTACCTTCTGGACAGAAATCGAGGATCGAGAGAGGAGAATCCTCCCAGAGAATTGAAAGAGGGGAACCCTCTCAGAAAAAAACAAAGGAGAATATGGCTATAACACCTACTTCTCCTAATGAATTAAAAAGAGGAAGGGCTTTCCCTTACCCCTATCCTCATGCTTATTGCAAGGACAATAGATACTTTGAAGGAACATTGGTTCCTAGAATGAATGCAAAATCTCAGGATATTACTTTATTTTCTCTAGGAATTCTTTCAGAGAAAAGAAACGGAAAGAGAACCTCTCTCTTCGGTAGAAGATAAAGATGTCAAGGTCTTAACACCTTCAGAAATGGCAAGAAAATATTGGCCTAGAAATAGACATCCAGTATGGGAGTTTCATCCCATTAGAAAAAATGAATACTTTGAATTTATTTCTCCTAGAAACAGGATCTGCGGAGATAGAACATAAAAACAGAAATACCAAATATCATGAAGGAAAGTATTTCAAGGAAATAGGTATTTCTAAGCTGGGGATTCTAAAAGTCTGGACTCCAGAAGAATGGGGAGCTCCTCATTCTTGAAAAGGTTCTTGTTTGGAGGATATAGTAACTGTGCTTATACTTGATGGGATTATATCCAAGCATGAGAAGAAGTCGTTAATATCCAGAACTCAGAACTAAGACATTCCTTGCTGATAATCTTCAAAACAGACCAGATAAGATTTCCGAATTGGTTTCACCACTGGTTTGAGAAAAGAGGTTTGATTTCAGAACAGCTTCCAGATGCTGTCAGAGAATCTTATGAAAAATTTGTTGAGTTCAACAAACAGAAATCTAGAAAGATGGTAATTCATTTTTCTGAGTTTTATTTCTTGGTCATTTATCGAATCTCATGGATTGTTAGATAGCGCTATGAAATAAATCAAGAAAAATATGTTCCAATCTTAGAAAAGGTATGGGTTTCCCACTGGTGGGATAAATGCGTTATGAATGCATATCTCATAGAAAACATCACTCTCAAGAGAATTGGTTTGTCCGAACTTTTGGAGGAAGAAAACATTGATCAGCTCTTGGGAAGCTTTACTCTGGATCAGAGTTAGCAGACATCCAATTAGAAGAGATGAAGGATAAGCTAATGAAATTAGCTTTCAAATCTGTCAAAGAGCAGCTGGCAAAAGGAGAGCCTAGCAAAGGGTCATCATCTAGTGGACCAGCTTAATGGCAGACAGAACCATGTGAAGGAGAAGAAAAAATGCATTAGCAAGACAATTATCTTTTGTCCACTTCTGTAAAGAAGACACACTCAGCAATAATGCATAATGACTGTAGCATTAGTGCATTACAGCTGTAAAAGAAGTTGATGGCATCCGTCACAGAAATCTGCCTATATAAGGAGACTTCAGCAGATGAAGAAGACATCCATTACTTAGCATTACATGTTTCTCTCTGCCTTCCTTATTCATGTGTTGAACATCCTTCTACTACTGTTAATATTTTCCTAGTTTCAAGTTTAGTTTGTACGTGCGTTGCTTTTGTTGGAAACTTGGTGTGCCAGTGTGTTTATCCAACAACCACTGTGTGCTGTAATCATCTGGTATTCACCAAATTTTGTAAGTTCATGTTTAATATTTGAATATCAGTTGTGTGATTTCATATACATCTGTCTCTCTTCATTATCAGGGCGTGAATGGTATTAGAGCCTCGTTATGTACAAAATTAACTGTGGGGACTTATTTGAACATTGATAAAATGAACTAGGTTTAAAGAGTAATACTTTTGAGTGGACCCCATCAGTATGTGTAAAAACACATAGGTGGTAATTAAAGCTTCCCCTAGTAATAATTATATAAAGACTATAAAGAGTCGTGATGTTACTCAGGTAAGTCCACCTCACACTCTCTTTGTATGTACACCTGTCTTTGCACTTGTCATTTCTTCCCTCTCTAAGTTCTCCATCACTCTTGCACCTCTTTTTGAGTTTTTTCTTTCCTTCCTCCTCTACTCCGTCTCTTTCTTTTCTAGATTTGTTCTCTAGATCTTCATAACAAAATCTTCTCCAAATCATTGAATTCTTTGGATATTTATTTCATATAGATGTTGAATCCACCCTCAGATGCATGAGATATGGTTGAAACGGGTGATGGGTGTTGGAGTGAAAACTCACTAGAATAAGAGTTAATCTGTGCAGCTAGCAATTGTGCTTTAGTCTGCGAGATAACTTTCATTGATGCAGATATGGGTATATATATACAACTTAATAATGACTAGTTCCCCTAGGACTAGAATTGAGAAACATCTAAGTCCTAATACAAGTAGGACTAGGTTTGATAGAGTGAGTAGGATTCTTCTTCAACACTCCTCCTCAAGTTGAAGCATGTAGATTCAACTTGCCTAACTTGCTTGATAAAATTTGAAATTGATCTCTTCCAAGGGCTTTAGTCAACAGATCTGCAAGTTGAAATTTGGAGGATATATGTTCAGTTTTGATGTCTTCACTTTGTATCTTCTCTCTAACAAAGTGACAATCAATCTCAATATGTTTAGTTCTCTCATGGAAAATTGGATTTGAAGCAATATGGACTGCAACCTGATTATCACATTAAACTCTCATAGGTTCTTATTGGTCAAAAGTTAAGTCCTTTAACAGAGACTTTAGCCAAACCAATTCACTCGTTAATGTTGCCATGGCCCTATATTCAGCCTCAGCAGAAGATCTGGACACTGTAACTTGTTTCTTGGACTTCAAAGAGATAGGCGCATCACCTAGTTTGGTGATGTACCCTGTTGTTGACCTTCTAGTGGTTGGACAACTTGCCCAGTCTGCATCACAATAGCCTTTTAAGGTTAAGCTATTTTGAGCTGGAAACAACAGTCCTTGGCCTGGTGAATTTTTAAGGTATTTGAGAACTCTCATAGCTGCTTCCCAGTGCTCCTCCTTAGGGTCTTTCATGAATTGACTGAGAAGATTTACCACATAGGTTATATCTGGCCGCATAATAGTTAGATACAAAAGCTTTCCGATCAATCTCCTATATTGACCAACATCAGAAACTTCTTTTCCTTTAGCTTCTCCCAACTTGTGTTGTTGAGTGACAGGGAACAAGACTGGTTTTGAATTGTTCATTCCAGTTTCTTGTAACAGATCCAGTGTATTTTCTTAGATAAAAAAAATACCCTTTGATGATCTGGCTGCCTCCAATCCCAGAAAATATTTTAGCTTTCCAAGTTCCTTGATTTTGAATGTATTGTGGAGATTGTCACAGCCACCCCGCCCGGTTGCGGAGGCGAGGCCGACCGCGACGTTCAGAAACCAATAACTGCGGCGGAAAGCGCGAGAACGGTACTACAACACGCAACCTACAACATCCATACACGGCAAGTATACAAACACGCAGTTCATGGTGAAACAAGCATAAATCTCAACAACTGAACACAGAGTCACAGAAGCCATTTCATATCATATATCCAGTCTATACAATATAGGCAAGTCGGGGCTCCGCCCTCGACTCAGAAGACAGTTCAAAAATCAGCAGATATCCAGAGTATGAACCATATACAACTCATGATTCACTATACATGCATGCAACTACAGCTACAGAGCCATCAAACTAAAACCTAGATATACCTATGTGCGGAATCGGAAACCTTCTCGCTCAGGAGATTTTCCGCACGTGGTACTGCTGCTGCTGCTGAAACCCAGAAAAACAGAAAGCACCGCGGATCTCTCTTCCGCCGGTTGCCTTTCAGAACAACCTGAAAGGTGGTAAACATATAAGGGGTGAGTCCTCGGGAGGACCCAGTAAGGGCTGAGGTAAAATACGGTTGTACAAGTGCTGCTGAACCGAACCTGCAAAACAGAACAAGCACCAACACAAATATACATATATATGAATGTATGCAAGGTCAGAGGTAAGCCGGAACCCAACAACTGACCACAGTACGACAGCCCTCTCTAAGAGGTCAGAATATACAGAACAGAACAGAAAGCACGGTACAGGATGTGGTCGCGATCCCCAAACTGTCGTAGGGTCACAGAAGTATATCGGCACCCCAAGTGCGGATACAAAGCGTAATGTCGGCACCTCGGTGCATACACTACGAAACAGAACCACATAATAATAATGCATATGCAAAACAGAATATAATATACCAAAACATATAAACAGAAATAACAGCGCCTAGCGCGGATAAGGTAACAAAGATATAAACCCGTGGCCTTCAAGACCATCCGGCCTTGAAGCGTAACCAACTACAAACAAGATCCTACCTTGTGATCGGTCCCGGATCACCGAACCACCGTCCTCAACCCGGAACCCGCCTCAACTAAACCCGGTATACATAATGTCCCATTCCAGAATGCATAACGAGAGAAGTTGAACCCTTACCTCAGCAACACCGCTCCGTAGCACAACTCCCGGGAAATCCCGGCTCCCGGCCTGAAAAGTCGCAACTTGCCTTTTACGGTCCCATGCTACTCCACCCACGCAGAATTAAGCTGAACAACCACAATTGAGTCAGAACGCACCCAAACAAACCCCCGGAAATCAATCCCGCACAATCCCGCACTTTCCCGCAAAAATCCATAGAACGCTCGGTTTCACGAACCGAGCTAGAACATTGTTATTCACACACCCACAAACACAATCCAACCTTTAAACCCACATTCCAGACACTTTTACCCTTAATCCCGCATAAAAGTGAACTTTGCTCCCATTGCCCGAAAACAACGTTTCAAACATCAATACGAACCTACTTCCATCCACGATAACAGATTACTATCCAAAACAATCATAACACAACTCTAACATGGAAAAAGATCCATCTTAAGTTTCGGCCTTAACCCCATTTTCCACCAAGCTTCCAAATCAAATCATTCAAGGTTCTATTTGCACTCTTTAATCACCAATTACATAACTTAAGCAAGAAAGCTAACCAATTGCACCTAAATCAACCAAATTCAACCATGAACCCTAATCCACTATTCACTCAAATTGGGGCTTTCCTACTCAACCAATTTTCCACCAAATTGAAACCATAGAATGCCTTAGAATCATGCCAGGAACAACATACTAAGAGCATGATTCAAGAACACCAACATACACCATTTTTAGAATCAACCCTAATTTTTGCCAAAATATGTTTCTTCCTTCCATGATGTTTTTCCAAAATCTAACCATAGATTCTTACTCCTCTCCTTCCCAAGATCAACATACTTAAATTTGGAAGCAAAAGAATCATCCTAGGTGGTAGTCAAGAACAAACTCAAATTCCACAAATCCCTCTCTTTTTCTCATCATATCTTGTTTCTAACTTGGAAAGAGAGCAAGGGAGGAAGCTTACCACTTTTTGGAGTCCACCCTTGGTGAATTTCAGCCAAGATTTGAAGAACTTGAAGCTCCATGAATAGTGAAAATGGCGCCTTGGAAGGGAGAAGGAAGAAGAAGGAGAAAAGTGATGAAAAAGAAATTATAACCCTTTATATAATTCCTTCCCTTTTTCCCATCCCTTTTCATCTTCAATGAAAAAATGCCAAGTGTCCCTTATTTCCCTCCCATTTCCTGCCGAAACTAGTTGCTGCCCATACTTCATTAAAACCTCTTTCCTTTCCATCTTTAATATGGACATGACAAGTGTTCTTTCCCCTTTGGTCAACACTTATGACTCACCCTTATCCACCAAAAATCTGAAATTTGGCTAAGTCATGCCCTCTTTGGGAGAGGGCCTCCTGCCTCCTTTGGGAGAGGGCCTCCTGCCTTCTTTGGGAGAGGGCCTCCTGCCTCTTTTGGGAGAGGGCCTCCTGCCTTCTTTGGGAGAGGGCCTCCTGCCTCCTTTGGGAGAGGGCCTCCTGCCTTCTTTGGGAGAGGGCCTCCTGCCCCTTTGGGAGAGGGCCTCCTGCCTTCTTTGGGAGAAGGCCCTTTGCCTTCTTTGGGGAACGTCCCACCCCAAATATTATTCTCCATAAAAACTTCTGGGACGTTCCCACGACTCCAAATCCGCAAACGGTTTCTCAATCTGAGGTCTCGGGAGCGCTACCGAGCCCGCTGTACGTCCCGAGACAACCCCGACAACCCCCGGTGACGGAAAAATATTTTCGGCGGAAACGTCCGGGGGACCCACACGACCTCAAATATGAAAGGGTTCGCCAAAATGATACTCGGATAAGGCTCGGGAGCTGCCTGAACGCCCAAAACCGTGTCCCGCAGGCCAAAACCAGAGCCTCGGGTTACCCGGTCGCAACCCGCTCGGGGTGACCGTAACAGAGATACCTCTTAGTTGCTTCAATCTGTTGAGTATTGTTGCCTGCAAGAATAATATCATCCATGTAGACAAGGAGAGCCATATAACTAGTCCCTTCCTTCTTTGTAAATAATGAATGATCTGCCCTGGACTGAGAGAAACCATATTTAACTAGAGCATCCGAAAACTTCCGAAACCATTGTCTGGGGGCATGTTTAAGTCCATACAATGATTTCCTAAGTTTACAGAACTTTCCTTGTTCTACTTCCAAACCTGGTAGAGGTACCATATATAACTCTTTGTCCAAGTCTCCTTCTAGAAAGGCATTATACACATCAAATTGATGTAGTTCCCAATGCTTGACGGCTGCTACAACCAACAATGCTCTGACAGTAGTCAATTTGATTATCGGGGCAAATGTTTCTGTGAAGTCCACCCCTTACTTCTAACTATAGCCCTTAGCTACTAGCCGAGCCTTAAAACGTTAAACAGTTCCATCAGCCTTATACTTTACCTTGTAAACCCATTTACAGTTGATGGCTCTTTTCCAGATGGGAGAGGTTCAAGAGTCCATGTTTGGTTTGATGTAAGTGCTGTTAGTTCCTGCTGCATAGCTTCTTTCCATCTGTTATCCTTACTAGCTTGTTCAAAACTTGATGGTTTTGTTTCTTTAGTGATTGCTGCCACAAAATCTTTATATACAGTACAAAATTTATCATAAGAAATATGATGAGCTAAAGGATGGACCATACCTGAAGAGTTCGGATTAGCTAGATTGGATGAGGATGAACTGCCTACTTGAACCAATCCCACTTCATAATCTGTTAGATAACTTGGTGGCTTTTTGATTTGTTGAGGTCTCTGAATGATTAGTTGAGGTGATCCTTTTGGGTTTTCATCCCCTTCTTCTTGAGTTTCAATCACTTCTTCCGAGTTAATTTGTGGTGATACCATGTTAAAACATCCAACCCAAAACCAATTGGTAATGGGTGGAGAGACCTCATCATATTATATAGCAATGGTTAGCCCCTTCTATTGACCATGTGGGATATAATCCACTTTAACACATCCCCTCACGTGTAGGCTAGGCTTTCGCTCTACACGTGGATATTTTATGCTTTCTTTGTGCAATGGTCGGGACCTTGATCAACCTGCTCTGATACCATGAAAACTCACTAGAATAAGACTTAATTTGTGCAGCTATCAATTGTGCTTTAGTCTGCGAGATAACTTTCATTGATGCAGATATGGGTATATATATACAACTTAATAATGACTAGTTCTCCTAGGACTAGAATTGAGAAACATCTAAGTCCTAATACAAATAGGACTAGGTTTGATAGAGTGAGTAGGATTCTTCTTCAACATGGAGGGTTTGAAGGAGACAATGGAGACGTGAGGTTCAGGGTGGTTCCAATGGGTTGTTGCCGGTGAAACGACAAAGTGCAACTGACAGAGGCCAAAAGGTCTGCTCTCCAAGGAAGACACAATGTTTGTCGAGTGGAAGAGAAATATGTAAGCAGTAGGAAAATTGTTTTTTTGTTGAGTTTTTTTTTCCTGTTTCTCTTTAGGTTTTTTTTTTGGATTGTTTTTTTCATTGCTTGATGGTCTCTTTATTTTGTAGAGGAAAATGATATTTGTAGAAGGATTGGGGTAATTATCTAGAGACATCATGGAACGGTGGTGATGAATGAGAGATCTATGTTTTTTTGTTTGTTTCTCCCGTAATTTTTATCTGCGTCTTCAGGTCTTTGTTGAATTGTTGCCTTTTATCTATTCATTTGTGAGTCTTTTTTTTAACCTTTTGATTCACTTTGTTTATGTGGGTTTTTTTTTGAGTAACTATACGGTGCGCCTATAGAAGCTGCAGCCTAAGAAGAAGAAGAAGAAGGCGTCACCGGCGTCGCCGTATTTGTCGGAACTCCCAACTTTTCACGGATCCGCCATTCCTTCCTCACGAAACAACAAAATTAGACTGAAATTCGTCTGATTCCTCTTCCTTTCATGCAAAATCAACAAAATTAGCAACAAAATCCAACTGCCCCCGTTGTTCCGGTGAAAACAACCACCGACTGGCGAATTTGTTTGACTGCCCAAAATGATGTGCTTCGTTACAAAAAATGATGCATTCCCGATACACTATGATGCTCCCGTAACAATATGATGCATTCGCTTTGATGACTTCGATGCATTTTGTTCTACAACACAGTGGCGCTCTCAATCCCCAAAAATGATGCATTTGCGATGCATAATGATGTTTTTCCGTAACAAACATGATGCACTAGTTCGATAACTTAATGAAGCACACACTTCCTTCAACCTCCCAAAATGATGCATTTGGTAAAACACTATGATGCATTCCCGATACATTATAATGCTCTCCATTACAAAATATGATGCACTTGCTCTCATGACAAATGTTACACTCGTTTTATTAACCTTTCAAAATGATGTCTTTGGTAAACCACTATAATGCACTCCCTGTTGCATTATGATGCTCTCCATTACAAAATATGATGCACTCGCTCTCATGACAAATGTTACACTCGTTTTATTAACCTTTCAAAATGATGTCTTTGGTAAACCACTATAATGCACTCCCTGTTGCATTATGATGCTTTTCATTACAAAATATGATGACTCGCTCTCATGACAAGATTAATGCTCTCAATTTCACTCACACACCATTAAGGTGCGTAGGAGCATCATTTGGAGTCGAATGCGCATTATTTAAAGTACGCAGAGCATCATAATTACTGGCGAACGTACTTAGACGAATTTGAATGAAAATGACAATTTTGTAAATAACGTGAAAGTGGCGCACGGAGGCCCACGATAAACGTGGGCGCACCGTATCCTGTACCTTTTTTCATGTTTAATTTGCATGCTTTTGAGTATTTTTTTCCGTTTTTCAGGGGATCACAAGGAGATCTAGAAGCTCGCAGCAGGAGAGCGTTGGAAGTGCAAGCCGGCGGCACATGAAATGGAAACAAGCTCTCACTAGGGGGGTCACCGGTCACTGGAGGTCGAGCCAGTGTCGGCGTCGTTCCTGCTTCGACCTCTGTACTGAGAACGTCAAGAGGACGAGGATGATGGGAGGGAGAGACAGAAACTGTAGACTAAACTGCTCGGCATTAATCCTTAAGAGGCACAATCAAAGAAGAAGTCTTTGATTTCCAAGCTTCCAAAGCTGCTTTTAGCTCTAAGAGAAAGTGCTCCAAAAATGAACCACGAAAATTGGTAAGGAGAGACTTCTATAATCAAAGATGATACCTTGGAGCGAAGGAGATTGTGGTGGGAGCAACAATATAAAGCAGGGGCTAAAGCTCAAGATGAAAATGGCGAAGGAAGCAACAGAAATCAAGGTAGGCTGGAGAAATGCGATGGGCTTCCCGCAGTGAGGTTGGCCGGAGAGAGGAAGTGGAGGAAATTTGACAATTACTGGGGAATTTAGTGGGCGGAGGTAGGCTAAGGCAAGGATTTGGGAGGTGGAGCAGAGAGGAGAAGCTTTCCACAAGGCCGCACAAGACCTTTCTTGCTTGGAAAATTGCGTTTCCCCACCAGCACCCCTCGAGGTCTGCCCGTAATTGCAATTTGTCCCCCACCTCTTCCCAAAATTTCATCTACACCCAATTTTGTAATGGACACATAATAAAAGAGAAATGTGCAATGCAGCTTACACATATACTACATCACATCAAGAACTAGAGTTTGGTTGTACACTTAAAAACGTTTTTATCTCCGGAACAATATAATGCATATTGTTTGAGTTATTTTTGAATTAGTATATTGAATCTTTGTACATTTTATAAATATGCGATTAATTAAAACTTCTCAATTAGAATATTTTTTTTCCTGAAAAAAATGGCTTAATAGCAAATAGGTAACTTTAAGATATTATATTTATATACGCAAGCATATTGTATGGATTGGAACAACCGATTTACGTTCAGAATCATAATCTAGAGAAATCCAAAAAAATATGGAAATTTTGTAAGGATATTGTAACTTAACTATGGCAAAATAGCATGAGAGCTATTAGTTAAAGTAATGCACCTATGAGATCTAAAAATATACTTATTACCGATATTCTACCGCCACTCGCTATTAGATGAAACATATATATATATATATATATATATATATATATATATATATATATATATATATATATATATATATATATACATACAGATTGTCAAATGCAACGCCATATGGGCTGCGCCCACCACACCCGGCCTCGTAATTACGGAGAGCCCTCTTACCAGAAGGGCACCCCGTATAGAGCCGTTAGCCATGAAACGCTTGTCGCCTCCTCAACATAACCGTTACACTAATTATGGCATTAAGCCAAAGGAGAGGGAGTAACTCCGCAATAACTCCACTGTTATTACACCGTTAATACGCCTCCATCCCAATTATGGGCACATTTATGGAGATTCTCCAGCGTTTTAGGCCCCGCAACGGGACCTAGCACCACCCTATATATTGGGTGGTGCCTGCCTCAAATAAGGTGATTACTACACACCCACACCTCTCTTCTCTGTCTGCACCTGAAAGTGTCCTTTGTCTTGCTCTTCTCAGGTACCGGAGTTGCCCCACGTCAGTCGTGAGAGATCACTTGACAGCCGGAGATCAGACTTTGGCTATCAATTTGGCGCCGTCTGTGGGAAACGAAAAACAAGCCGTTTTTTCCTTTTCTACTCAACTTTTTTCTCCCCTGACCGTTTTCATGGCGAAAACAAGAAGAACTCACAACAGTGTGCATGTTGAGGATGCTGCTTCCAGCTCCTCCGATGTGCCTCCACCACTCCCTGTTGATGGTGCAATGGGGACGCAACATCCCCACAATTCCCAGTTGGTGGCAATCCCGCCACTCCCTGTTACTGACAGGCCAGTGGTGCAGCAGCCACCACAGCCGCAAGCGGCCACTCTGACATACCTCGCAGGGACCTCGACGACCCCCCAGCAGGTCATCGTTGATCCCGCTCAGATAGCGCTGCTCCAGGCGAGCATGCTCAATGAAATGAAAGCCTTCATGGTGCAAACCATCAAGGCGGAAATGCAGCCGCTCGCCTCCCGCCTCACAACGACCGGGATGAACAATCCTTAATCAAAACCCATATGCTGGGAACCTTGATGTCGACGACCTCCTCCGACGAATCAACGTGGTCGAGGAACAGGTTAAGACGCCAAACCTGGTCCTCGACGACATCGAGGTTCTCCTCACACAACCCTTCACGGAGGACGTCATCGCCGTCCAAGCACCGGCCAGCTTTCGAATGCCAGTCATCGAAAGCTACGACGCGACGATAGATCCCGTCGACCATTTACGGCGTTACATCTCCCAAATGGAGATGGCTCGCGCCTCTGATCCCATACTCTGCAAAGCCTTCAGCTCCACCCTGAAAGGGGCTGCTTCAACGTGGTTTGGAACGCTACGAGGCCAGCATTTCAAATGCTTTAAAGATCTCGCCTCATCGTTCCTGCGCCACTTCATGGGAGCTCGAACTCCTCCCAAGACTGTCCAACACTTGCTAAGAGTGAAGCAAAGAAAGGGAGGAACCACTCCGTGATTACATCCGACGGTTTCAAAGCGGAAGCCGCCCAAGTCCAGTGGCCTCTCCTCGGACATGCAGCTCCTGGCCGTAACTCAAAGCCTTCAACGCGAGTCAAGGCTCGCGTACAACATTAATGAAAACCCCGTCACAACGACGGGAGAGTTCATCGACCGGGCAACTCGGTTCATGAACTCCGAAGAGATGAATAAGCCTTACAACAGGCCCCCCACAAACGACCGCAATAGAAATTTGACAAGGGGTTTGCTTCATCGAGGTACCAGTCCTCGAACACTGGTCCGAGGACCTCCGACCACCACCCCGCACTTCGTGACACCCGCACGAACATTCTTCTCATGTTGGAGAAGCAGAATAAGGTCCCCAAGTGGCCTCACCGATCCAAAGATAAGAGCACGAGGGGGTTTGACAAGTACTGCCTCTACCACAAGGACCGTGGCCACGACACGGAGGCATGCTTTCAGCTCAGAAATCTCATCTCTGAGATGATTGAGCAGGGTAAGCTCAAGGAATTCCTGTCCGACTCCTCTTCCCCCTGCAAGGAATTCCCCGAAAGCCGCAAGAGGGATGACGACAGCGACGACCGCGAAAAACGCGTCGCCGACACAACAGCCCTCGGACGCAAAACTTGCCGCCACCACCACCAGCGGGCATCATTCACATGCTCACTAAGTCAGAAGGCGCCTCTTCCAGAAAGCGGTATGCAAGGGAAATCTTGCAGATCGATCACCTCGAGGAGAACGTCATCTATCGTCCCAACGGGACAAAGGTTGTCGTCCCACACTCCGATCCACTGCTTATCACAGCAAGGATTGCGGGTTACGACACCAACAGGGTGTACATTGACACTGGTGCAAACACTAGTGTCATTTATAAGGACATGCTCGGTAAACTCGGGGTACACATGTCCGCTATAAGAAGAAGCTCCGGCCCTACCTTCGGCATCGGCAGGGACATTGTCCCAACGATAGGGGTCGTCAACCTGCCCCTCATGTTAATTGGGGACACACAATTCGGCACGGTTGATTGTCACTCCATTATGACGGAGTTCTTGGTGCTCAAGTCCCTTCCACGTACAATGCCATTGTTGGTCGACCAAGCCGGTCGAATTCCACATGAGGTGCGACATCCGCTCTCTCACGGTCACGTTTGCAACACCTCGTGGGGACGCAAGCATCTACATCGACCAGCGAACGGCGAGGACAAACTACGTGGCCTCTTTGAGCTCTACGGTTGAGCCACGAGCCTCGAGGGAGATCGAGGAACCCGCGGAACCCGACGACAGGCCGCGCCGATTACGTGACAAGAGATCGATGTCGCTCAGTGCAAGAAATTCAAGGTTGGCAAAACCTTGAACAAAAGGAGAAGATGGCACTCATCCACCTCCTCGAGGCAAATCTTGACGCCTTTGCCTCGGAGCTTGAAGGACCTGCCGGGCGTCGATCCTAGCGTCATCGCCCACAAACTTAATGTATTCCCGGATTCAAAGCCGGTTAAGCAAAAGAAAAGGGGTATGGCCCCTTCCAAGACAAAGTTTGTAAAAGAGGAGGTTTCTAAACTCCTCGAAGCTGTAATAATAAAAGAAATTCAATACTCCGAGTGGCTCGCTAACATAGTTTTAGCTGACAAAACTAATGGTGAACTTCGTATGTGCGTTGATTTCACGGGCGTCAATAGGCATTGTCCAAAGGACCCCTACCCGTTACCTGTCATCGACCAACTCGTGGACGCCACTTCCAAGTACAAATACTTGTCGTTCATGGACGCTAAGAGTGGTTACCACCAAATCTACATGGATCCCGAGGACGCCTTCAAAACGGCGTTCACAACGGGCGATGACGTCTATTACTACGCTCAATGCCTTTTGGGCTCAAAAACGCCGGAGCCACCTACCAGCGTCTAATGAACAAGGTCTTTGCCCACCAAATGGGACGTAACCTTGAAGCGTCGCCGATGATGTCATTGTGAAAAGTATGACATTCGAAGACCACCTTCAGGACCTGGCTGAGACCTTCAAGTCGTTCCGACGATATAATATGAGGCTCAATCCAGCTAAGTGTTCTTTCTTCGTTGGAGCCGGGAAATTCCTGGGGTACATGATCTCCGAAAGGGGAATCGACGCCAACCTTAAGAAAATATCAGCCATCACGGATATGGCACCACCAAGGAACATTAAGGAAATCCAACAGCTTACAGAAGAATTGTTGCCTTGGGACGATTCATTTCCAAATTGGGAGACAAGTGTAAGCCGTTCTTGAACAGCTTCGCATGAAAAAGGCGTTCGCTTGGACACCGGAGTGCCAAGAAGCCTTCCAAATCAAGAAACACCTCTCGATTTGCCAACATTGAAATGCCCGCAACTGTGGGACGAACTCGTCATCTACCTCTCCACTTCGAACAAAGATCAGATCGGCAGTACTCGTTAAAGAGGAAGGCCCGCAACAGTGGCCCGTCTATTACACAAGCCACACGCTACGAGGGGCTGAGGTCAATTACCCTCCCCTTCAAAAAACGATCTACGCTTTGATCGTGGCTGCCAGGAAATTACGAGCATATTTCCAAGCCCATACGATCATTGTCAGAACGGACCTACCAATCCGGGACATCCTAAACAGGCCGGAACATAGTGGTCGTTTAGCCCGTTGGTGCATCGAGCTCGGGGAATATGACATCAAGTTTGAACCTCGACGAGCCATAAAGGCGCAAGCCTTGGCAGATTTCATGGCCGAGCTTTCCATTTATCCCCTCGAACATGGTCCTTCGAGGGAGCCACCAGCGGAGTTGGAGCCTCCCGAGTGGGACATGTTCGTGGATGGTTCATCCAAAGGCTGATCGCCTGTGAGGAGGCGTACATATCAAGGGCCCACACGGCATGGAGGCCAGCTTACGAGTAGCTTTCCAGCCTCCCGTCACAAACAATGTGGCGAATACGAGGCACTCGTAGCAGTCTCAAGATCGCCCTAAAAGCTGGTTTGCGACGCCTAATCGCATACGTGACTCGCACTCGTCCGTAAGTCAGGTTACGGGGACCAATGATTGCAAGGATCCAAGATACTCGAGGTACTTGCGCCTTGTCAAAAGCTTACAAGGGCAATTCGAGCAATCGAATATTAATAAGATCCAAAGGGATCAGAACACTTTGGATGACAGGTTGTCTAAGGTGCGGGCGGATGCATTCATCGAAACATTAGCACAACATTCGTTAAATACAATTCATACAATCGACGCCAACGCAGCATCTGATTGAGGCACCCAATCCTCCAGTATCTCAAAACTGGCGCAATCGAGGGCCCACCAGCGTTACAAAAGAAAATAAGGACGCAGTCAACCCGCCATGTCATCATAGATGGCACGTTATGGCGTAAAGGATATTCTGCTCCTTTGCAACGATGTATTGGCCCCGATGATTCCAAACTCATCCTGAACGAAGTCCACTCAGGAGTTTGCGGAGCACACATTGGCTCCGATGCGCTAGCACACAAATGCTTACGCCTCGGTTATTATTGGCCAACTTTGAGGAAGGACGCGCATGATTTGGTACGAATGTGCCATAAGTGCCAACTGAACTCTCGCATCCAGCGGCAGCCTGCAAACGAAGCGGTTACGGAGACGTACCCTATACCCTTCGCGTTGTGGGGCCTCGATCTAATCGGGCCAATGCCTAAACCAAAGGGCAGTTCAAATTCTGTATAGTGGCTGTCGACTATTTCACCAAGTGGTTCGAGGTCCGGCCACTCAAGAAAATAACAACAACCAAGATCATACGCTTCCTCTGGCACGACCTCGTAGCACGATACGGCACACCGAAAGCCATAAACATGGATAATGGGACGCAATTCGCGAGCAAAACGCTCAAAGATTGGGCCAGCAAGATGAATATACAAATGCTCTATGCCCCTGTGGCACACCCACAGTCAAATGGCCAAGTAGAGGTCACTAATCGCACAATCAAAGAGGGCCTGAAAAAGCGCCTCGATGACAATAAAGGGAAATGGGTCGAGGCGCTACCCAGCGTCCTCTGGGATTATCGAACAACTGCGCGAGGACCTACAGGGGAGACTCCTTTCTCTTTGGTCTACGGCGTCGATGCCTTGCTCCCAATCGAAGTCTCTATACCAACAATCCGAACACTATATTACGACGCCCCTCATAATGAGAGCGGGCTTCGAGCACGTCTGGACCTCGTCGAAGAACTCCGCGAAGCTGCCAGACTCAGACTTATGGCCTTGCGGCAAAGAGCAAACCTCGACCACAATGCTAAAGTCCGAGCAAAACAGATCTACGTGGGCGGTATGGTCTTGCTAAGGGCAGAGCTGTCGGGTCGTAATCCTGGCCACGGCGCCCTTCGTTCCAGATGGGCTGGGCCCTACGTTGTACATAGTAAAGAAAGAGGTGGCGTTTACAAGTTAAAGGACTACCAAGGCAAAAAACTCAAAAACGACTACCACGTCAATGACTTGAGGCCTTATTACGTCTAGAGAATGTATTTTCCTTTAAATAAATTGCCAGATATATTCAAGCACTTTGCGTTTTACAACCAATGTTCTTACATCGAATAATAGGCAATATTCGAAGTCCTCGCAATATGCAAACAATACTGACAAATAGTCAGCTCTACGAATAATATCCATTGCTTTATTAAGTAAGGACGAAAATCAATTACAAGGTAAAATCCCGAAAAATTGAACATCTACAGTTCTTCGGGACTTGAATATTCGGACAATACACATCGAGTAAAGGACAGTCAACTCGACGAAGAGTTCCACGTTTTATCTTAAAGAAGTTGGCCTTAGAGCTAATATATACTTCATACTATGCAAGTCCTATTTATGCTTCGAATAAACAAAATAGTTATTGTAAAATTGTTCATACTTTATAAAGTAAGAGCAAAGAATAATTACAAGTTAAACCCCAAAATTACTTGGGGGCATCATCTTTCGGGGGTACAACAGATGAATCCTCTACATGCTTGGGCAAAATATCATAAGGATATTCCACTCCTAATTTTTTCCCTGCCCTACCCCACTCAAACAAAAGCGCCTGGGAGGGGTCCTCAACCTTCGTCGCATCAAGGGGATCCAGCTGTGCTTTGTCAACCATGGCCTCCACTTGGTGGCGCCATCGTAGGAACCCTTCCGCGTAGCGGACCCCCTCCATGGCCTGAGCATCGACCGCTGTCTCGGTCAGCGTATCGAAGGCCTTGCTAATCCGTGCAATCCTCTCAGCGATAGGCTTTACAAAAACAGGTGACTGAACACTTTCACCATCAAACAACTTCAGACCAATTTGGCCTTCTAGTTGTACGAAGGCTATATGGTCAGCCACAACGGAGCTCGTCACCTCATTAAGGGTTTTGGTGCAGTCTTCGATCTGGACTGCCGCCTTCTACGCCAGCTCCTCGGCCTCGGCAACCCTCAAGGACAACTCCTCGATGAGTTTGTCCTTCACCTCAGCTTGGGCCTCCATTCTTTGGCACTCCCCGAGCACTTACTCCATTTCAGCTTCGAGCTCCCTCCTAGCATGGTGCTCGGCGAGGAAAAGGGCCCCGTGCTTCTTTCCATCGGCCATGGAAGCTTTCACCGCCCATGACACCTGTGGCTCTAAGAGTGTTAGCTTCCTCTTTCCTCGAGGAAGCCAATTCGGTTTCCTTCTCAACCAGTGGCCTTCTTTAGACTCTCCACTTCCTCGAGTCCTTTGCCTTGGCCTCGAGGCTCCTCACTGGGATTCCAAGTCCTCAATTTTGGCCACCAGCCTTGAGTCAAGATACTCCTACATATTGAAAGCGCAGAGCGTATAAATAAAAGTGCGCTGACAAAAAATAAATAATACAAACAGAATCGAGGACGGTAGCTTACGCGAGTAAGGCCCTGCAAGATATCCTTCGCAATATCCACGGGCCCCGAGGACGTATGCTTCAAAAAATGTCGGTCGCGGGGAGCGCGAGCCCTTCCGCAACCTTCAGCCTCACCTCCCTCTCCCCGAGGAGCACCGACTGCCGCGAGTCACCCTCATCACGGGATCCCAAGCTTCCACCGTGGCTAGACCCTTGCGCTTGAAGGACTTGATACGCAGCCTGCCGATAGTCCTCGAGCAATTGAGGCTCGAAAACGGGATCTATGCCCTTCAAGGTCTTAGGGTGTCACCGCACGCCGCCCGAGCCCGGTTGCGGAGGCGGGGGCGCCGGGACGCCGGAAGCGGAAGCCGGAATGGAAAGGAGTGGCAGGTCCATCGAGACCCGCCGCGCGTAGCGGACCCGAGAACGGAAGGATTGTGGAAGCAGACTAACGGAAATTTCATGTGTATAACCAAAAATAAGATGCAACCATACAATTCATGCACTAATAACAGAGTAAGCCCCGCCCTCCGTGGACGAGTGCTTACGCACCAAAACACATATACATACAGAATTCACAGAACCTAAAATGTCTAGCAAGCGCCAAGCGCCGAGAACAGATATAGAACAGAATATACAAATGTATATACAGACATACAACCATCATAGCAATACGTAAAGTGTGCATATGCAACTACAGAGCCAACCTTAGAATCTTAGTAACAAAATACCTTGCGCGGGATTCACACCAAGTACACAATCCCGGACCGCAAGGTGCAATCTGCAAAACACACCCAAGGTAGAACCTCACGGAATCCTACTCCGCAGGCCGCTTATCGTGTCTACTCAAACCCAAAACAGAACCCAAAGAAGGGTGAGTCCTAAAAGGACCCCGTAAGGGATTTGGGGTAAGATAAGTATATGCAACCCTGCAAAACAGAAAGATAGCAATATACGCAACAGAATACAGAATAACATACACGTACCAGAAACAAATCGGAATCCCGAAGGATGTGCGATTCCAAATCGCCATAAACCTTATAACAGATCGGAACGACAGCCTCCCACTAAGGGGAGTCAGAAGCCGAAGCTATTACAGAAGCATGGTGCACCAGCTGGGGTAGCGAACCCACAACTGTCGTAGTGTTAACAGACAGAGTATACCATAAGGCATACTCCTACAAACGTAGGATTAACAGACAGAGTATGCTACAAGGCATACATCTACAGACCACAGAACTTACCTTAAAGCAGAAATTTCCGTAATACCTGCAAAACAGAAGTGCTGCAATACATACACCTACAGACGACAGTATATGCTCTAGGCATATAATACTGTAATACCTGCTGATCAGAAAATGTAACTAAACATACAACTATCTAACCAAAAATAGCAGAACCAAACCCTAACCTCACAATCCAGAGTATTGGACCGATTCTCGATAACACCTACACCGTGCCCCGAAACTTAGAACTCCTCTTTTCCTAACCACCGAAACTCAGAATCTGCCAAACCAAGTTGAATTAGCATCCTCATCAACCACACTACCAAACTACAACCCCCGACCCCAAAACCGAAATCCGACAGAATTTCCGTAAAATTCCAGATTTTCACAGAAACGTCAGAATTCAGAACCAACCTAGACAATGCAAGATTTCACATTGACAAACATCATACAATAAGCCGAACTGATCAAATCCAACCTTAAACCCTTCTTTACCCGCCATTTTCCGATAATCCCGCTTAATTGTAACTTTTCCATTTCTTAACCGAATTCAACATTTCAAACTTCCATCCACTCCTAAATTCAAGCCCAACACCATATTAACCTCCAATTTAACCAAAATGAACCTCCAACATTGAAAAAGAATCATCCCAAGATTTCGGTTCTTAATCAACTTTTCATCCAACTTTCAATTCAATCCATTCAAGCTTCCAAATAATCATATTAATCACCAATTCCACTTCCTAAGCATGCTTACTAACCAATTACACCAAAATCAATAAAACCCCTTCACTTATCAATTCGGCCAAAGAGGGGTTTTCTCACCCAACCTCCATTTCAATCCAAACAAAGTTCCATTTGCACTCTTTAATCACCAATTACATTTCTAAACCATGAATGTTATCCAATTGCATCCAAAACAACAAAATCCATTTTTGAAAATCAACCCATAATTCGGCCATTTGGGGATTTTTCCCTCAACTTGTTTTCCATCAAATTGAATCCATACACAAGCTTAGAATCATGCTAGAACTAACATACTTGAAGCATGAAACAAGATAACAACCACACACAATTTTGGAATTTCTTCCATAATTTCGGCCAAACCTAAGTTTCCACCCAAGTTGTGTTTTCCAAAATCCAACACTTGATTAACACTCTCCTACCACCCAAGAACAACATACTAAAACATGGGAGGAAGAGAATCATCCTAGCTTATAGCTAAGAACAAACCCATCAAATGCAAAAACTCCTCTTTTCACCACTAATCTTCCAAATTAATGAGAAAAGAGGAGTTAGGGAGGTACTTACCACATGGAGAACCCAATTCCTCTTTGATTTGAGCCAAGATGAAGAACCTCAAGCTTGGAGGAGGAGCTCATCAATGGCGGCAGCAGACTCCACGAAGAAGAAGAAGAGAAGAAGAAAAGAAATGGAAATGAGACTTATCTCATTTTTGATATATTAACCCATATATCTACTTATATATTCCTTTCACTTTAAACCCATACCTCCCAACATAAATTAAAACAAGACAAGTGTCCCTCTCCTACCTCCAAAATTCTGCCGAAAATAACCAAGGCTGCCCATGCTGATTTTTATTAAATTTGCACCCAATTGCAAATTAACTCCCAATTTTTCCGAAAGTTCCAATACTTTTTGCCCAAAAATAATTATCGGATTCCAAAATTAACGAAACTCGGACACAATCTTCAGAATATTATAACATTCACAGAACATTTTTCAGAAATTCATTTACAATTCCAGAGTGTCCTACCGAGCTCGCTGAACCCGAACCAAAACCCGACGTGCGGCGTGACAACCTGAACCGAAATTCCGTCACTCCAAAATTCTATAAAAATACCCATAAATTCCATCTTAAATTAAAACACAACTCACCCCAAAGCCGTCAGAAAATTTCCATCCCGAGCCCCGGGATTCCCGTCCCGAGCCCCGGGAGTCGCCCGGAACCGAACGTCCCGCCCCAAATATTAAACTCCACAACCAACACCGGGACGTTTCCACGACTCCAAAACTACAAACGGCTTCTCAAACTGAGATCTCGAGAGCGCTACCGAGCACGCTGTACGTCCCGAGGCGACCCCGACAACCCCCCGGCGCCGGAAAAATATTTTCGGCGGAAACGTCCGGGGGACCCACACGACCTCAAATACGGAAGGGTTCGCCAAAATGATACTCGGATAGGGCTCGGGAGCCGTCTGAACGCCGAAAACGTGACCCGCAGCCAAAACCGAGCCCGGGTCACCTTGGCCGCAACCCGCCGGGGTGACCGTAACATTAAATTGCAACTTTTGGAAGTTTGGGGGCCAAAGTCTAAAAAAGAGAAAATTTTGCACAATGATTGGAAAAGGAAGAAGAGGAGGTTGGCTGATTTGGGTGAGGGAAATGGGACACCATAAAATGGGAAAAGAAAAGAAAAGGGAAGAAAGTATAAAAAGGGAGGAAAATGCCAAAAGGCATTATTTTGTTTTCTTCTTCTTCCTTCTCTTCTCCTTCTCTGCCGAACTACAGCTATGGATGCGCCTCTTTGAGCTCCAAAACTGATTTCCTTCAATACTTGAGGAAGCTTCGAGGTAAGGTAACTGATCCTTGTGATGCGTAAGTAAATAATATGAGGTTAGATTTTGTGGGTTCAGCTCCGTTTGGAAACCGCAAGCTTCTGAAATTCCTACATATTTATGGAACTTATCCTTCGGTTGATTTTATGGTTCCTAAACCTTCCTTGCATCTTCATGTGCATACTTTGTGTCAAGGGTATGAGCATAAACCTTCCAGAAATGCTGCCGAAATTCATTTCTGATTTCCTGCACGGAAACCCATCTTCAGTTTCAGTGAAAGGTAAGGGTATATTTGTAATCAGGGTGAAGAGTTATACGTGTGGTGCTATTCGATTTTTCTAGAAAAGGTTGTATGTGAAAGCCGTTTTTTCCTGCCCAAGCCTCATTTTTGACGCCATTGATGTGGGTTGATTCTGTGAATTCTAAACGTATATTCTGTATCTGTGGATCAATTGTGTACAGGGAGTGGGCAGAAACACAGCTGAAACTCTTCAGATTAGTGATGGCCGAACGAGAATTTCGATTCGGACTTGTGTGAACGGTTAGGGTCTGTTAATAGTTATGGTGTGTTTCGGGGGTGTATTGATAATGAATTGGTATCGAGGATTGAAGTAGGTATCAAACGATGTTCAGAACATCGTTTTCTGAAATTGTAAACGTAACCAACCTACTTGCTTGCTTGCGTAGATTTGGGGGGAAAGTATGATTTGGATGCTTAGTTGTGCTTGTGCAAGTATAAATATCAATGTTCTAACTCGGTTTGAGAATCCGAGCTTTTTTGTGGAATTTTGCGGGAAAATGCGGGAATGAGCTGGATTAGTTCCCGGGGTTCTGGATTCGTGATTTCTGACTTGTGTGTGGTTGTTCAGCTTGAATCAGCAGTTGTGGAGTAGTGCGGGACTTCGTAAGTCACACTACCGCGTTTCGGGCTGAGCGTCGGTAATAGTGTGGTAAGGGTTTCTGTATTGCTCTCGATTCTGCATTTCGGATTACTTTATGAAATGCGTGTCTGGGTGTACCGAGACTGAGTTTGGATTGAGGGTGGCCCGAGGATACCCAAACTTGGTCAGTCGGGATAGGCATTGGTGTGCAGGTGCGAGGACTCGATAATGCTGATGTTCTGATTCAACTCCTACGGGGGTACCGAGACTGAGTTTGGATTGAGGGTGGCCCGAGGATACCCAAACTTGGTCAGTCGGGATAGGCATTGGTGTGCAGGTGCGAGGACTCGATAATGCTGATGTTCTGATTCAACTCCTACGGGGGTGGTGTTCTGATTCAACTCTTACGGGGGTGGTGTTCTGATTCAACTCTTACGGGGGTGGTGTTCTGATTCAACTCCTACGGGGGTGGTGTTCTGATTCAACTCCTTCGGGGGTGGTGTTATGATTCAATTCCTACGGCGGTGGTGTTCTGATGGGGTTAGCTACCTCGAGCTGGTACCGATCTCATGTGTCTGCGGTAGTTCATTACGCGCGCAGTAAGGCCGCGACGAGCCTCTTAAACCGACCTAAACCCTTCTTCTTCCTCCTCCTCTCACTTTCGGCCTCCTCTCCCTCTCTCAACCACCGGCGATCCTCCGCCTCTCCCTCTCACTCACCGGCGATTCCGGCCGAATTGGAGCGTTCACGGGCCGTCCTACCACCAAACAACTTCAGGTACGCGTTTTTGCTTTGTTGCTTTTGAGTTTTTCGGCCTCTCTCTCATTTCCACCATTGTTTTGTCCTAACCTTCAGTTTTTTTTGCAGGTGCTCCTCCATCCTCATTAGTTTTATTTAATTAGTTGTTGTTAGTTTGAGAAATTCTATTAATTATGCAATTTTTAATACTTTTTATCAAGTTATTGTGTGTATTTTGTTGAACTTATACAAACTTTTATTAATTATAAAATTTTGAAAACATTTGGGTGAAAATGAAACTTTTCCAAAACTTTGGGGCTTCAAATGTAAATTTTAAAATCTTTGGAGATGTATCTAAAAATTTTGAAATATTTTTGTGTCGAATTGCAAATTTTAAAATCTTTTGGAGAGAATGAAAATTTCAAAAAACTTTGGATTGAACAGCAAACTTTGAAAAACTTTAGGGCGAATTTGAAAATTTTGAAAACATTTGGGTAAAAATGAAACTTTTCCAAAACTTTGGGGCTTCAAATGTAAATTTTAATATCTTTGGGGATGTATCAAAAATTTTTGAAACATTTTTAGTGTCGAATTGAAAATTTTAAAATCTTCTGGTGCGAAAATGAAAGTTTCGAAAAACTTTGGATTGAACTGCAAATTTTGAAAAACTTTAGGGTGAATTTGAAAGTTTTGAAAACATTTGGCTGAAAATGAAACTTTTCCAAAACTTTGGGGCTTAAAATGTAAATTTTAAAATCTTTGGGGATGTCTCTAAAATTTTTGAAACATTTTAGTGTCGAATTGCAAATTTTAATAACTTATGTTAGTACTTATGCTCGTTTTTAAATGTTTCGAGTTATGGCGTCTACTCCCGATCCCCGAGATGGTTCAGGCCGAAACGAGTAGAGGTCAAGTTCCTGGGGACGGACATTCTCCCGTAGTTCCCGTGGTCGATCATCGACTTTATCCCGACCGCGTACGGAGGACTCTCCTGCGGGGTCCAGCGATTCGGTGCATCAGGATGTACCTGGTGATGACGCTCCACCTCCACCGCAGCGGCCACGCATAGTGGTCCAACCCCCGCCCCGACTACAACCGCCGGTCCCGGGCCCTGATGGACGTCTCATAGTTCGCATTGCACAGTAAGTCTCTAACGGGGACAATTTGCTATGATTTTTATTTACATGTTTCAATACTTATTACGGTTTGTGTTTTTGTGCAGTTTGCATTTGGAGCAGATCACGAGAGCGATTTCTAATGTCTGCGCAAACCGCTTCTCCGGATTCCCTCCCAAATACTTCCAGCAGACGGCGGACGAGCTTGCCACCTGGGCAGATAAGTTCGCGGTATTTTAAATTTTATTAATATTTAATATGTTACATTAATTAATACTTGATATAAATTACGTATGATAATGATGATGTATTTTTAATAATTAACAGGAACAACATATGTGGGATGAGCCGGGCTTCTTGGAGAAGTTGCACTCCTGATTTGCGGAGTTCTACCAGAACACGTAGAACAACATCTGGAAGAAGTGCAGACAACAACAGCTGCTGGATCCAGACAATCCTGACTACATGGATTGGCTACCGCTCATCCCGGCTCGAATCAACCTGACAAGTGGAGGTTGCTTTTCGAGTATTACAACAACAACGACTTCAAGGGCGAATCCCAGAAGAACAAGAAGAATGCGAAGAGCGAGAATTGTCCGTCGATCAAGTCGTTTGGCAACAAGTCCAAACATAGAGCTTATGAAGACTTGGTAATCTCCTTTAACCAGTTTAACTTTTAAACATCTAAGTTTAATTTATTTAATTTATAAAAAATTAATTACTTCTTAAATACTATTGGACAGTGTAAAGAAGCTGGGCGCTGGCTGCGTCAGGAGGAGTTCGGGGAGGCATGGCTTGAGAAGGAATCGGCCGTCCTGATATTATTCATTTATTTTCCTCAATTCATAATATTGTTTCTTTCAATATTATTTAACGTAAGTTTATTTGTATTATTACTTAGGAGGCGTATAAGATGCGTCTCATTGACAAGTATAGGCCAGATGGGCCGTTCCTAGCGATCGATGACGAGATCTACAGATCCGTCGTGGGCCAGCCCACTCGAGGACGCTAGGTCGGTGTCCCGCCCCAGATAAGCCATCCGGAGCGCTTATTCCTCCTAATCGATGCATTACCTCAAGCAGATGAGAAATTTTCGTGCCTTTTGATCCTTCCTGAAGCTCCTTATTTGAGTTGGGAATGTTTGAGGTTGCTGAGATTCGAATTGGGCTCCCCGCCTCTGGCCCATCTGGTGTGCATTCGAAGTCTCCCCAACCGACTCGTCCTCCGACTCAGCTCTGTAGTCAAACTCGTTACTGAGTGAGTCCTCTGAGCCAGAGTACCATTCGGTGGATTCCACCTGCTGAAACCATGAACCAACTCCGATCAAGGAAATCAGGATCTTCAACAACTCTAATTGAGCAGAAATAATCATCGATCTGGGCCCTAACTGATACATTGATGGTAGCCATTCCTGATGTCAACACACATACCTTCGCTTTATACACTTGGAGTTTGCTTTGAATGTGCCCTTCTATGTCTAATATCTGGCCCCAGAGGCTTGCAACTGATCTGTACGATGACACACTCCAGGTTTCAATTGGAATGCCCTCAATTGTTAACCAAACCACTCCTCGAGCAAGCTCTGTTTTGACTCTAGAATAACTTTAGCCGTTTCTTCATTGCCACAATCCAAAAGAATCCTCAAGTTCCATCTTAGGTTGTTGGCCCCAATCACTCTCACTCGGTCTCACCCCTCTCCGCCACTCTCTCTCTCTCTCTCTCTCTCTCTCTCATCTCTTACAACTTAAACCATAACATTAGCATCAATGTTATTTATCACCCGGGTGATTTTTCACCCACCTAGAGCACTTGAAAAATGGAGGATAAATATGTAATTGTCTAATTAGTTGGACTTGGGCTTCCAAATTACATTATAGATGAATCATTTGAACAAGTGGGTGAAAAATCACCCGAGTGATGATTAACAGGGTTGTAACATTAGGGCGTTCAAACATGGGGGTGGGAGTAAAAAAATTTCACCGAATTTTCGTCTCACTCACCGCCCAAAACTCACCACTCAATTCGGCCTCCTCAAACCTCCGCCGAAACTCACCCCCAAAAACTCATCTCCACGGGAGCTCCAACCCCCATTCGTCTGCTGCAATCAGACCTTGGAATTGCAAACAAAGGCTCAATCGGGAACGATACGCAAAGGAGGATAATGAAAGAGGTGTCACTAGTAGAAGATGGATAGAAAATGCACTCATCATTGATGCAGCAAATTTTTCAAGGTGATATCACTGCGTAGTTGAACCAACAGTTATAACTGCCATATCTGTTATAGGGCCATCATAACTATAACGGGATGAGCCGCTATTTTATTCGTTATTATTTTGGACGTCATATTTTCTATGACGGCTAAGACTGTCATATTTATGACGGTCTTATAACAGATACGACCGTTATAAAATGTACACGTGGATTGTGATGGGGCAACACTTAATGACGATCTTTTAACATAAAAGGCCGTCGTATGTTTTTTTTATAAATTAAATTGCGAATTTGTTTTTGATTAAAAAGCTAATTTAAATTAAAAAATGTATAAAAACTATAATAATCAAAATTTACCAATTTAAATGCATTGAAAATATAATAATATTCAAATTTTACAATATAAAAGTTTCTAAAATTATAATTTCTATAATACACATCATCATCATCCTCCTCTCCATCATCTCGTACATTAAACGAATCCTCACGAATAATTGGTCCATCGGGCTGTCTAGGGATCTGAATATGCACCGGCTATGAAGGTCCCTGTTTTTCAAAAATGGGTTATGGTCCATAAAATTGAGAAAACAAAATAAAAACTCAAAATATTTTAAGTAGTAAACACCACAACTAAAACTATAAAACAATAAAATTTCAGTTAATCAAATTAACAACAAAAAATAAAAACAAACAAAACATGCTTTAATATTTTAACAATAAAATTTCAGAAGACACTAAAATTAGAAAAATTTAAGAAAACAGAAAACTTCAAACTTTAAATTATGCAAAAGTCAGAAAACAAAATAAAAACAGTAAACTTTAAAATTCAATAAACTTTAAACTTTAAAGCAACAAACTTTAAAATTAATTAAAACAACAAAATTTCAGAAAAAACTTGAAAAGCCGAAAACTTTAAACTTTAAACAAAAAGACAGTAAACTTTAGAATTCACTAATCAAATTTTAAAAAATATACACAAAAACTGTAAACTTTATGAAAAAAAACTAAAAAAAAACAGAAAATTACTTAAAAACAGAAACCGAAACTTTAAATTTAATTTTTTTTCAAATAAAAAACAAGATATTAAAAATAAAAAAGAAAATTACATGAACATCGATCTAGAATTTAAACCCGACACATGAACAAGCAACAGAAATATAAATCTTCAATAGTTTAGTTATTTACCTTCCTTTACAGAGGAATCACCAGCAGGAGAGTCGGTGGCGAATGGTGATGGAAACTCGACGGTGGTGAACGGCAGTGGAGCTCGATGGTGATGAACGAACATAACCTCCGGGTGACAAATGAACGAAAACTTTAAAGAAACTTGGAGAAACCAATGATAAAACAAAAAAAATCTAACAAACTTAGATGGAAATTAAATCATATGTGGAGAGGAGCCTCTTGGTGCGGCGGAAGTGGTGCAATGGGTAACTACGTAGAAAAGCCTGTTTTTACCGCGGTTTTTACTGCGGCTGAGGCCGCGGTAAGTGTCCCAGCCGCGGTAAACGCCGCGGTAAATGCCCCTTACCGCGGATGTTACCGCAGTTCTACCGCGGAGGAGGCCGCGGTAAATCAAGTTTGCTTGATGTAGTGGGTCTTGTGTGGCGGCTAGGGTTGTGAGAAAGAAGATGAGGGTTGAGAGCAAGAGGGTTATGAGGAATATAGGAAGGGTGTGGGTTTTTTGGGTTTAAAAATCCCGTTGCATTTAATGCAGGGAAGTTGTATGATGGGTTTATAACGGATCTAGTCGTCATAAGGCTGATCCAAAATTTTATGAGGGTTTTATTACGAAACTTTCCGTCATAAAATTGTAGTATGCGTATGGTTTTTATACTAAAAATGTATGACAGTTGTATATATACCGTCATATAACTTTTGACCTCACTTTATCTATAACTAGAGTATGACGACATATGACGAAGATGGGTTTGTGACAGATATTCTCCTCATTTTTCGTTATAAAAATTAAAACAACCACGTATTGTGTATAGTATGAAGCATGTTGAAAATGCACTTAATTAGAAAATTTCTCAAATATATGTTGTGCACTAGAGTATAATTCCGGTAAAAAGTTGTTATTAAAGGAGTTGATGGGTTACTGTACGTGTTATTACTGACTCCCGTTAAAGTAAAAATAAAAACATTATTTTATTACTATCTTACTCATTACTATATTTTAGTTTCTAACGCGTAAGTACAATCCTATTACAGATTAAACTGGGAGTCCTAGTTCAAGCTGGAAAGGGAACGGTCTCTATATATATAAATGCATCTTAGGTTTAGATTTCAAAATTCTCCCTTGCTCTGCTAAACCGTAATCTGCTAATTCCATTAATAATTCACACCGTGTTTCAGTAGTTCAATTCTATGTCGTCTTTCTCTTGGAATAGGCGTGAAGTTCTTGGCAAAGGTAGCTATGGAACCGTTTTCTTGGCCAGCACCGACTGCCCGTCCGTGCCATTGATCGCCGTAAAGTCCGCCGTCGTTTCTTCCGCCAATTCGCTGATGAACGAGAGTAAGGTGCTCAACTCACTAGGCGGTTGCCCGGAGATTATTCGATCATTTGGAAGCAATGAAACAGACGATGGTTGCTTGGAGATTGGGAAGAAATGTTTCAACTTGCTTCTGGAATACGCATCTGAAGGAACGCTCACTGATGTTATTCGTAAAAGGGGTGGCCACCTCACAGAAGCGGAAACCGGCCGCTACACTCGCATGATTCTGAAGGGGTTGCTTCACATCCACGCAAAGGGTTTCGTGCACTGCGATCTGAAGCCGGCCAATATCCTCGCCTTTCCTAATGGTGCATTGAAGATCGCCGACTTCGGGCTCTCCAGTTCCATCTGCTATACTGACAGGTTCAGAGGAACCTTGCTGTACACGTCACCCGAGTCACTCCGGGTCGGGCAGATCGGACCAGCTTTGGATATATGGTCTCTAGGATGCATAGTGGTGGAGATGTTGACTGGCATGCCGTGGGACAACAGCAGCACCGCGAGTTTGGCTCAGAAACTGACTGCCGAAAAGACGGTGCCCAAAATTCCGGAGGGAATTTCAGACTGCGGAAGAGATTTCTTGAACAAGTGCTTCGCGAACAACCCTAGGGAGAGATGGACGGCGAAGATGCTTCTTCATCATAAGTTCGTGGCGGGGATTGGATTTGTTCGCCGGATGCCTTGTTTCTTGCCGCCCCACAAAAACGTTTCCTCTTATAAACCTGCAGGGCCTAATATTTCAAAGTCAATATCGTAGGTAGTAGATCTGTTTATTAAGTGAACTTTGCTGAAAGTAGTACATGAATGTACCTGATTTTGATATATATTTTGATGATTTTTAGTTTATAATGAGATCAATGTAATATACACATCTATGACAACCTTTAAATGCATTGTGAGGAATTGTTTGAACTTTTGAAAACTGTATTGAATAATATATAACTTTCTTGATCCGCTAAAAGATGGCTCATATGTTTTAACAATTTCATGTACTATTTAATCTATGATTTTTTTCATGAATGTTCAGACATTGGAAATTAAATAATTCATACGTGTATTATAATTTGAAATTTAATTTTCTAAATTAATTTTTTCTGAATTTTTTAAAACTATTTATATTTGTCAAAATTTGAATCAAATGTTGAACATTGAAACAACAAATTCAAATGAGCCAACTTTTTACGGGTAAAGGGAGTATAAAATAATTGCAACAACAAGGACCTAAAACAAAACATAACTTAACCACAAGGATAGGGTGCAACAAGCAACCCGCCCAATTACTTCTTACCTCCTTGCCTCTCTATGCATTAAAATAACTATATAAGCTGGATATTGATTATTCATGTTTTTTAAGAAAATATCGTAACACCCCAATTACCCACTAGGAAATTTTAGGGTAAATTAAAATTTTGAAAAACAATTTATTTAATAGGAAATTTGGAACTCACGTTATAAAAATTTCACAACAAGAAAAGAAGGTGTTACTCAAACACACGTCCGTATATTACAAACCAGATTGTGTTTAACAATTATGAAAGTTCATTTATTAAACCCAAAAACACTCGAAGCCATGTTACGCGTCTCCACCCGGTCCTCGCTCCTCCTCGAAGTACGCTTGTTCGTACTCCGAGTCGACAGGAGTGGCATAGAAGTCATCCCCGTAAAACTCTCATGTAAATAAAAGGGTGAGCGTCCAATTGCTCAGTAAGGAGGAAAGATTACAGGCCCTTCCTCAGGGTCGTAATATTTCCTCAAAAACAAAATCTAAAATAAAGACTTAAACATAATAAATTCAACATATACACACAAAATATAGCTCAACATGAAACAATAACCAACATGTAGATATATGGACCAACATGAAATAGATAACATTTTCACAGTCTGAATTATGCTGAAGTCTAAATGCAAGAATAATCTCTAGTCCGATTATCATACGCCATAAAATATTTTGGAAACCATTTTTAAAACCGATGCCGTCGGATGAGCCTAGCCGGTGGGCATGTACAATGCCGCACTCTCGGGAATGCCCCTTAAGCAGAGCCACTAGGGATGCCGCCAGGCCAGAGCCCAATGGGATGTCTACGCCGAGACAGAGCCTCTCGTGAATGCCAATCACGCCTCGGGATGGCAGAGCACATGCATGAATCTATATGTGGTGGGTGTGTACAACACCGCACTCTCGGGAATGCCCCTTAAGTAGAGCCACTAGGGATACCGCCAGGCCAGAGCCCAATGGGATGTCTACGCCGAGACAGAGCCTCTCGTGAATGCCAATCACGCCTCAGGATGGCAGAGCACATGCAAATCACAGTTGGGTTCGGATCACCCGTTCCGAACCGCTCGTCTAAAGTTACGGCTTAGTTAAGTCACGTAGGGCCGAATCCACGACACCTCTCATGTCTTAACCTTTTGTCCAGAAAACCCATTTTGTCCATAAAATTCATTTTGTCCAGAAAATTCATTTTGTCCAGAAATCTCATTTTGTCCAGAAATCTCATTTTGTCCAGTTTCCAATGCAGTCATGCGATACAATACATCAACAACATGTCACATCCAATAGTGATGCATGATTGCTATCCAGTTACTTCATTAAGCCTTTAGGTGAAATGCCATGCCCTAATATTTTCTACTTTTAACTTGTAATCTTGTTACTTGCGTGATATCATGACAATCATTTACAATTTACTGGTTGTTTTACTTGTGTGCACTCTTATCTCGTGAGTTATTACCCAACCTTACTTAATCATCATTTTCGTACCTAATTTGTTATCTAGCGGCTTAGGTTAACTTTTACGGTCCTATCATGATCCTAGCGTTTGATTCCAACTCTAAACATGTTACTACCCCATATTGTACCTACACATGATACTAACAAATTATTAGCTCACCGGCCCTAGCATAAAACTAAAGGAGTTCGTTTAACGAGCCTAACATGCCACTAGCGAGTACAACGGTCCTAGCAAGATACTAGCGTATGCAACATCCAACGTACATATCATACATATATGTCAATCAATCGGTCAACAACCCAAATGATAACAATTCTTAAGTGTGAACATATAAGGTAACACGAATAATTATGGTACGCTACCCAGTTGCCCGATCGAATGTTTATTAAGTCCATTTGTTAACTTAGAATTCGTTATTCGAGATTTTATTTATGAAGCAAAATAAGACGACTCAAAGGAAGAACCTCATCTTAACCCCCTTACTTGGATGTAGCCGGGAATAAGCGTCGGCTACGGATCAGAATGGTCAGCACTTCGCTCGGAGTTGGAACTTGAAATATAGAACCTAGCGATAGCAAGAAAATCAATGAAAATTTCATGAGACTCACTTGAATGTTTACCGGTGTCGGCTGGTAGAATTTACGGAAGTTTAACGGAAGCTCTAACAATTCCCTAATGGTCCAAGATAGTTCTAGGTAAGGTTTGGACTAAGGTGTGGAGTCCTGAAATTTTTGGTTGGCCAAAACGCACAAAAACTAATTTTTAAGAATTTTAAACCATTTTAAGGGTTAAAATAATTATTTAATAATATAAATAATTTAAAAGTTGAAAATAAGACTTTGAAACTGTTGTAAACACTAACATAGGATTTTTGACCAAGAATGGTAATTTTGCTCAACTCACACTAATTAATAACAAATATACAAGGGAAAAACAAATTAATAAAAGAAAGTACAATTTATACAACAAAATAATTTTTTGTCAAAATCTGTACAGCAAGTAAAATCATTTAAGTTTCCCTGTAAATTTTCAAAAATTTTAGATCCACAATGTAATTTTTCTCAACTCTTAACTATTTTTAATCGAATAAGTAAAGAGGAAACTAATTAATAAATAAAAATAAATATTTACAGAGCAAAAGTGACTCCTGAAATTTTCCACACAGAATATATAATTAACCAAAAATCCTTGCAAAGTTTCATAAATGAAAGAGCAAAAATAAGAAGGATATCAATTTTCTAAGTTCTAGACCATAACTTACAAGAAAGTAAAATAAAAAATCATTTTTCGAAAATTTAAAAGTTACAACTCTCAAAAATATGTTCGAAACACAAAAGGACAGAGGCTCTAAAATACTCAATGTGAAATTATAACAAGAAAGCATTTCTCTTTCAAATTAGGAATATACTAGTATATATACTTTTATAACAACTAGTCAAAATTAATATAAAATAAATTATAAACACATTTGTTACTTTGCAGAAGTTCCGAATTATACTAATTACTTAGTTTTATAGTATATAAATAAGTTTCTCCAATTCCTAACTCCAACAACTTAAAGTAAAATAAAATTAAGCTTAATTTCTAATATTAAGAAATAATATTTTCAAAAATATAAAAACAACCCAGAATCAAAGAAATAAAGTGGGAAAATCAAATATTAGGTATTTAAGGTATTCTGTTAACATTTCATGATTTTACAACATAAAGAAGTATTTTTAAAACAATTAAAACATTTCGGAAATAAATAGGTGCAATGGCCAAAATGTCACTTTTCAAAGTTTCCAGTGGCCTTAGTGTAACCTGAAACAACAGATAGGGTAAGACCGAACAAGGAAGAAAGTTTAGGGGCTAAACTCGGGTTTTACCAAAAAGAAGTTGCAGACTTCTTCTCCGGTGAACTTCTCGCCGGAAACTGGGCTCTACGGCGGCGGAACGGCGGCGATACGGCGGACGTCAAGATGTCGCGGCGGACTTGGGTCCTTCCGGTTTGGCTCGTCAATCCCGTTCGAATGGTGGTAGTGGTTCCGGCAGAAAGTGACCTTGGCGGCCGAATTTGGCCGTCGAACCCGAAATAATACTTTTCGGTTTTTTGAGCAAATCTCCTTCTACAGAGCACCTCAGGCTACGAAAGGTTCCCAAGTACTAGACGAAGATAATGGCGGTGGTTTGTGGCATCGAAAATGGCTGAGGAGGGAGAAAAAGATAAATGGCCGAATTCTTCTTTCTTTCGTTTTCTTCCTCTTTCCTTCAGCAAATGGCTCCTTTTTCTAGCCAAAAAGAACGATTGACAGGAGCTAAACGTGATGATGATGGAGTGAGGCCAGATTTTCCAATGGATTGACAGGAGAAGAAAGATCAGAAGCGTGAAGCGTCGGCGAGTCTTCCGCCGAATTGTTCAGGTTTTTTTTTAATTTTGATTTTAATTCATTTTAATTAACACAAAAATTACTAAAATTAATAAAATTCCCCTCTTTAATTTCTAAACTACAAAACAAAAAAACAAATGACCTAAAATACAATACATACAATAAAATTTGAAAAGATAATAAAATACTAACACATAAGAAGGAAACAATTAACAAGGGTAAAGATGAAATGATAAAATCAATATTTTGTGCAAGAGGCTGATTTAACAACAATATGGATTTTAGAAAAATTAAGAAATACCTTAAATAATAAAATTAAATTGAGTGATAAAAAGTAATAAGTTCATAAAAGATAGAATGTAGTATTTTTATTAAATGATAAAAACAAAACACATGAAATACTAACAACATGTCCTTAAAATAATGAAATGATAAAATTTTATAAATGGAGAAAAGAAAAATAAGTTCACCAAATAACAATTTCACAAAGTTCATAAAATACTGAAAATGATGAGTATATAAAATAATGAAAATGTAACTATATAGACCAAAGATAAAAGTTAAAGTATATATATATATACATTAAAGTTCATAAATAGATGAAATTCCCTCAAATGATGAAATAGTAAACGTACATGAAATGATGATGTCCACGTGAAATATAAATATAAGGAAAGTAAGCAAGCAAATGTAACATGAAATAAAATTTACCGCAACCTAAATAGCTAGTTCAGAACGAGAATTTTAGGGTTATTAAAAAAACCCGCACAATCTCGCACTTTCCCGTAAAATTCCACAGAAAGCTCAGTTTCTCAAACCGAGCTAGAACATTGTTATTCATACATCCACAAACACACCCAAACCTTTAAATCCCACTTTCCAGACATTTTACCCGTAAACAAGCAAGTAGGTCGGTATTGTTCCTAATACTCGAAAACGACGTTCTGAACATCGTTACTAACCTACTTCCATCCCCGATACCAAAACACTATCCAAACCATTCCAATTACACACAAACAAATTCAAAACCTTCCCATACCAATTCGGCCTTAATCCCCAATTTTCAACCAAACATCAATTCAATCCAATTCAACTTCCAAACACATACTTAAACCACCAATTTCACAACTTAAGCATGCTTACTAACCAATCTCACCTTAATCACCCAAAATTAACCAAAAACCCTAACCATCAATTCGGCCATTTGGGGGTTTTCCACCCAACATGCTTATCTTCAAATTGAATCCACACAACACCTTAGAATCATGCTAGGAACAACATATCAAAAGCATGATTCAAGAACACAACTAAACACCAAGTTTAGAAATTAAGCATAATTTCGGCACTATTAGGGTTTCATCACCCATGGTGTTCTTCCATCATTTAAACCTTGATTCCTACCCTTCTTCATACCAAGAACAACATACTTAAAGATGGAAGTAAGAAGATCATCACAACACATAGCAAATAGTAAACCCAATTCGGTTTCAACACCTCTTTTCCAACTAAATTTCATGCTTCCAACTTGCTAAAACATGGAGAAGAGAAGCTTACCAATAGATTGAACCCAACACCTTGTTGATTTCTTGCCAAATGAAGAACACCAAGGAGCTTGAAGAAGAGGAAGAATGGCGGATTGCATGAGAGATGAAGAAGATGATGAACAAATGACATTTTCACATAAAATGCCTCCTTTTAAACTTCTCTCTTTAATGAGTCATGGGAACACTTGTCCCTTCCCCATGACTCAACACCTTAGTCATCACCATGAGTCATCCAAGCCAAAAATCTAAAATTTGGCTAAGTGTTGGCGCATCTCCCGCGCTAACTCCACCCGAGTAATTCCCGACGTACGCGTGTGTTAACCCGAACCAAAAATCCCGCCATGCAAAAATCCTCGGTCATCACCATAATATCCTTCCCCAGTCATAACATACCTCATACCAAAGCCGTCGCAAAATTTCCATCCCGAGCCCCGGGTTTCTCGTCCCGAGCCCCGGGAGTCGCCCGGGACCGAACATCCCGTCCCAAAAAACATACCTCCGTAAAAAGATGCGGGACGTTCCCACGATTCCAAATATGCCAACGGTTTCCTTTTCCGAGGTCCCGGGAGCGCTACCGAGCCCGCTGTACGTCCCGAGACAAGTCCCGGCCCCGGAAAAATATTTTCCGCGGAAATGTCCGGGGGACCCGTGTGACCCTAAATACGGAAGGATTCCCGAAGATGATACCCAGAAAAGATTCGGGAGTTGTCTAACCACCCGAAGACATGACCCGCAGGCAAAAAACGGAGCCCCGGGTCACCAAAGTCACAACCCGTCTGGGGTGACCGTAACAAAATACGATCCCAACCATTAATTGGCTTACATTATTAAACCTTGAACTATTAATTAAACGGTTCTATGTCTAGTCTAGATCATGGATAGATGGTTGAAGGAATGGTAGATTACGTAATTTTTGTGATCTCTAGATAAGAGCATCTCCAACAACGTTTTCAAAAATTTCTTTAAAATAGGGAAGAAAAGGTCATATTCTCTGAATTATTTTCGTTCCAACAACTAACCCATATTGAAAAAGTTATTTCTCGAGAAACGTTCAAAACAAATGACAACAGGAGGGAAAGAGCCGCCAAGAAAACCCCCCGATACTGGCCACTGGCCAAAGATTGTTTCTCTTTTGTTCAAGATCTATCACCCTAAAAACTACCTCCTGCGAGCTACTGGTCCTCTAAAACATCCTCTGATTCATTTTAGTCCAAATGCAATAAATAGATGCTACAAACAGGCCCCGTTTAACTTGCACTACGTAGTTTTTCCAACTTTTATGACGGAGAAATAAGAGCCAAGGCTGTCATAAAAGTGCGACCAGTAGACTCTGTCATAGTTTCGTCATTTAAAATATAAACTCAGAAGTTTATGAAGGCTCTATGACGGATATGGCCGTTATAGAGTATTTCGTACAATCTACGTATTTTTAAAGAATGGTTATGATGGACGTATAACCGATTAGGCCATCACAAATTGTCAGGAAATGCGCACCATTATTACTCTCAACTACTAGCAGAATTATGACGGATTTATGACCACCTGGGCCCTCATAACTCAGTTTAAAAACGCTTCACATCACCATTTCTTCCATTCCATTCCAGAGAGATCTGAGTTTCAGACCACCGTCTCCTCTGTCACGGGGCGCTCGCGCCCGATTGCGGAGGCGGTGCCGCCTCGCGGCATCGGAAGCGGAAGCTGCGTGAGCCGCGGAAACGGAAGCGGTCGGTCCAACCGAGACCCGCTGAGTGTGGTGGTCCCATGACCCGGCCCGCAAAGTCTCGTTCTCGAAGGCCCGCTGCCTAAGAACACTTTGCTCACGGAGTATGCACGATGTGTTTCATAATCATGCCAGTTATGCGCTCATAATGTTCGGGATCGTTTATCGACCCGCAACCTGCAATCATGGGGTGCATCCCCTTGCCTAGAGGCACCTAGGGCGAAGGGGCACTCACACCCCTAGGCCTATGGCCGAATGGGTGCAAGGCCCCCTTAGGGTGCCCTTTCGGCACCCAGGGGTGCTACACACCCTTCGGCCATAGCCGAAGGTGTGCTTAGCCCTCTTCGGCACCTTTTCACCAATTTACGCACCTTTCCGCCAAGAGACACGTCTCTTCGCCAAAAGGTGCCTAGACACATTTGTACTAAGCTCACATAGAGCTAGTCCAAGACATATTAAATCATTCATTGAGCTCTTTGAGCTCATATCAGCTCACTAAGAGCATATACACATCTATTTAGCTCAAACATTCAGATTGAGCTGAGTTGAGCTATGCTTAGCTACTTTTAGCTAGCCCAGGTCATCTTGGTGCGCAAGAATTCCAACAAACTCCCACTCACACTAATGATGACCTTTATGCACATGCTCCCACTCGAGTCATAAAACAATCTACATTTAAATAAAGTTGTGAGTGCGACCCCAAGGCACACACACCAAATCTCTTTTATTGAGGTTGTTAGACTCTCAATAAAAGATTATCCTCTCTTGTCTCACTTGAACATTTCAAGTGCTTGTATGTTTGTTTGAACTTATTCAAACTTTCTTGAACTTATCAAGACATGCTTGAACATTTTCAAGGTTTATTTGAACTACTTCAAGTAGTGCCTTTAGAACCCCAAGACATATGATACGTATTCTTAACCACAGTCAGTCTCTTTCAATTTAATGATGACTGTATTAAGTGTCGAGCACTCTTTAATTCGTATTATTCCCAATTCACACCTTATCATGTTGCACTAATGCAACATGTGAGCTCAAAGGTTGAACTTAAGACTCACGTACCAAGTTTCACTTGTCTTTCCTTTACACTCTACCTGCTTAATGATCCATATAGACTTAGTTACCCAAAAGGAGGATACTCTAGCCGCATTCATCTGCGGCCTTCGACAACCAATCAAAGTAACTTTGTCAATGTGAATCATTAACAGCGAGTTAAAGTGATTAAGGGTCCAATCGAAGAATTCTCACACTACGCAATGTTAGAGACAACTTGCTTAAATTCTTCTTTTGGTCGAATTTCATGGTCTTAGGATCTTTGCAACATACTTACAAAGATTCTATTAACACTTCTTAGGGTGTTTTACAAACACCACTCCCACTCGGAGTGATATCACCTAAAATGAGGGGTGTGTCATTTCTCCCTCTTAAAACACCTCAGAGTGTGCTCCTTCTAACATATAAAAGGAGGACATGTCACAAGCCATGAAATTTCTGTGCAAGCCCGAGCTTACACTCACACATAGGCTAGAATGTATCAGTGTCATACAAAATCAGTGCAGAGCACCTCATCTTGATTATTCAAATCAAGGCGACATAAAAGTATACCAAAGTGTCATGTCACTATGTAGAGAAACCACCTTACTGCGGCCTCCGCCGCAGTAAATGCTGCAGTAAATAAAATTTACTGCGGCATTTACTGCAGCGGAGGCCGCAGTAAGCCGCAGTAAATCGGTTTACTGCGGCCTCCACCGCAGTAAATTCTTGTCTTCTCTACGTAGTGTGTGTTGTAACATGACTCCCACTCAATAGAGTAACATTGCATGTCACATGTTTCTTGAAGAAACAACACACTATTGAGCCTTTGGTAGTCTCATCCTTGGTCTACTTAAGATCAAGGGCGAATGACTTGGTGTGAGAAAGTCATTCTCAATGCCTATGGTGGACATGTTCATTTGTTCATTGTGTGTTATTAATGGAACCAAGTAAATAACATCAAATATTTACTTTATTGATCATCATTATACATATATACATGTGTGACACCAAAGTGGTGAAAGTCATACAACACTTAGCATATTTACAATCTCCTAAGACCCATTGCTCGGACATGACGAGCAAACACAATGGGTGGCAATGGCTTAGTGAGAGGATCTGCCACCATAAGGTCTGTTGAGATGTATTCAATTTTAACTTCACCATCTTCAACTGCATCTCGAACGAAATTATATTTCATGCTAATGTGTTTGGTTTTTCCATGATACTTGGTGTTACCAACACCCGGTAAGTGATTACGCTAATTACGCAATTAAGCATCAATATTGGGATTAGTGAATTATCTGTGCCTCGGGACTTATAATTAAGTATATGAAGTATAATTGGTGTGAGATATGTAGTCCCGAGGATGTGGTACAGGTGTCGTTACTGTTATTGCCATCCAGTGCGAATTCCGATTAATTACGCGATTAAGCGTATTTACCGGGATTAGCGATTTTTGTGGGGCGCGGGAGTCATAATTAGTCATGTGAAGCATGTTTTGTGCGTGATATGAGGTCCCGAGAATGTGTCTCAGATTTCGTGCCGTTTGGGGTTACGGTTTGAAAGTTGCAATTTTCGGGTTGGACTAAATTGCAATTTTTGAAAGTTTGGGGGCTAAAGTGAAAAAGAAAAAAAAGGAAAGAAAGCGGCTGAAGAGGCGGTGAAATGAAAGTAACGTGAGGTGTGTGAAAGTGTGTGTGAGTGTTAGTATTGTTTTATTAGTAATATTATACTATATATATATATGTATGTATATATATATATATATATGGTGTACTTATTAAGTGACATATAGCATTAATAGTATTAATATTATATTCATTATACTCATTAAGAGTCATATAGCATTAATAGCATTAATATTATATTAATGGATGTTTTTGTTTTGCCTGAAGCAGATTAATAGAAGTAGGCTTATTATTGGAATCTTGTAAAATCTTTATGCTCTTTTCTTCTACCGGATAAGCAAATTTAAATCTTATTTCTTTTCCTAGGATTTTGGATATTATTTCATATGGGGTAACTTTAAAAGGGTACAAACTTGTTATGAACGGAGTTCCTAAGATAACCCTAGTACCTAGATTCTTAACTAATATAAAAGGTATTTTAAAACACAAACCTTCATTACAAATTTTTACATTAATCTTATAATTAATATGCAGGTTTTGATTATTAGCAGCAAGTAAAGTTTCTTTGGTTTTTTCAAAATACTGGGTAGGAATTAATCCTTCTTGAATACAATTTTGGTCAGCACCTATGTCAATGAGTGCGACAGTATTAAGGTGATATTCATTATTAATAATTAGGCTTATGTAAACATACCATTTGTGGTAGCAAATTTTAGAAACAACGTTCAAGTAGGAATCTCTCTGATTATCATTAGCATTATCATTAATATCTTCTCTTTGCAACTTCTCTGCTTCTTTTAACCCTTTCATCCATAAGGTTCTCTGGATATTTTGATTTTCTATTTTTAATTCTTTAATATCCTTTTTAATATCATTAATCTCTAATTGTAAATCTTGAATGGTAGCAGGCTTCTGCTGCTTTCCATGAGTCTTGAGGAAATCAGAAATATTAATAACCTGTTTAGGCTGGGACTTCTTAGAATCATCATCCTTTTCAAGGATTCCTTTTAAAGCAAAAAAAGCTTCTTTTCTTTTTTCTAAATCTTCTACTTGAATGATCGCTTCTTGTAAAGAGTCGACATTAGTAGAAATCATATTGCAATGTGCCCTTTTGAAGCATTTATTAATATCAGAAGAAGAATTAATATTAGAATTAATAACAGAATCTTCATCTTGAATTTTATTAATAACAACAGAACCTTCAGATTCAGTTTCAGAATTATTTTGAATTTCATTAATAATAAGAATTTCTTCCTTCATGTTATCTGGGATTTCTAAGACATTAATTCTTTTCTTCATTTTGCAATCTCTCTTGCAATGACCTTTTTGCCAACATTTCCAACATGTTGGAGGTTCTTTCTTTTTAAAAGATTTTTTGGAACATTTATTAAAACTTATTTTTTTATTAATATTATCGATTTCTAACTGGATTTTTAATAAAGGATCACTATTATCAGAATGCATTTTCGTGGAGTCTTTAACTCCTTTTGAGGAACAGGCTTAAAAGTTTGACCGTCACATTTGTTGTTATTAGCATGAGGAGGAGTAATAATTGAAAAAGGATAATTAATCTTATTAATATTAGCATAATGTTCAAACCATGTAAAAAGAGAAATATGAATCCTAAATCTTTTCATCTCAGCAAACCATTTCTCTTTGAATTCTTCAGTTTCTTTTTTGGAAAACTTATTAAAATACCAATTAACCTTTTTACTATTTTCAGGAGACTTCAAATCTCTTTTTAAAAAATCTTTGTTAATGACAAATTCTTCAGTAATAGCATTAATAAAACCTTTGGTAGACGCTTCATTTTTAATATCATAAACTGGTTGAGGAATCTCATTATTAAAATCAACGTTTCTTAATTCCGTGGGAATAGAAATATTTTCAAATGAAAGAGATCTTGGAATACGATTTTGAAAAGGCGATAAGGATTTAGAAATTTCATTCCATTTTAACTTCTTTGGAACATGTACCTGGGAATTATTATTTGGATTGACTTTAAGAATAGACCAATTATTAAGCTTTTGTTCTATATCTGCTATATTGATTTTAGTAGAATTAAAGTCTTCATTATCATTTACTTGTTCTGGAAATGAAACTGCTTCTTTACCAGAAAAGAGTTTTGCCATTCTATTCATTTTAAAGATCGAATTTCAATCTAATTAAATTCTAAGTTTTCTTCCAAAATTCAAGATCCTGATTGTTTCAATCGGGAACACCAACTCCTTCCGCGATAATATGTGGACTTACACTCCTCTGCCACTCGTCGCCCTAGGATCTTCCGGCTTACCAACGCTTGAAACAACTTCAAATCTCAAAAAGTTTATGAAAACTTTAGAACCTAACAGACTTAGATTCTCTCTCCAAAATTAATAGTTCTAGCAACAGTCTTTTACTGTTAAAGATTCAGATTTCAAATCCTGAATCAGGCAAGTGCTAATATAGTCTTTAACTCCTGAAATCTCTTAAGAGACTCGCTATATTCCTTTTCTCTTTTAATAATTATACTAATAAGTTCAGCTTTTCTAATGCTTATATTAATCCTGTATTCAAAGCTAGAAGGAGGGGATAAAGCATTTAAGGTTCTAAGTTCATAAGCATACGAATTTGTTAAATCTTCATGCATTATTAAATCCATTATAGCGTTGTCTAATGCTTTCTTGTACCAAGAAGGAAGAACCATGATTAGGCAACTGACAATAAAACTTTTATCTTATTATAGCGTTCTACATTCTTGTTAAAACGGTCAGTGCTTTCTGTGATCAGAGAAGCCATTGTTTTTCTTCTTTGGTATAAAATGTGATTTTCTTCCAAATTTTGACCCTTAAGGGTTTCTAGTCTAGAAATCGTGTTATTCAAATTAATCCATTCATTTTCACAACGATTAATCATATTGCTATCAAATATCAAATTAATAACAGCTTTTCTCAGAGCTTCTTTATACCAATGTGGAAACACCATATCTAGGCAATTGAAAGTAAAACTTTTACTCGATTATAACGTTCTAATTTTTCTCTAAGAAGGTCCTTAAGTTCTGAAATTGGAATATTAAATCAGATTTTCTATTGTAAAGATTAAACGATTCATCCAAAGATCGATTCATCGAACTTTCAAAATTATGAAGCTGATGTTCGATTACAGCTAATTCATGTTCAAGGATATTAATAGTATGATGAAGATTAACCAAATTATCAAGAGCTTGATCAGTAGCAGTTTTGTACCATTGAGGGGCCATATTAGAAGATTAAACACAGAAAAATGAACTGAAATACTTCTTGTATTGAAAAACTTTAATTAAACAACTTACAGAAATCTCACAAAGAGATTGTTCTTGAGGAGGAATTACAAACTTCTTGAGGCGATCATTAACCGACAGTCTATCTCCCTACCAGGCCAAAAAGATGGCTCTGATACCATAAGGGGGATGCGATGAAGTCATCATACATCAGAGTAGGAATGATTAGGAGATTATTACAAGTATTAGGAAGAGGGAGAGGGAGAGAGAGCAATATTTGCTATTAGGCAAGGTGCCAGGGGATGTCTGAAACGTTGGCCAAGGCCTATTTATAGAGTTGAACCCGGATTAAAATCTTCAAGTCCGTGTCGTCATCAGTGACGTGTTGCTCACTTTATTTAAAATATCTTGAGTGTAGTCTGATTAAAATATCTTGATGTGACTGATGAGCAGTGTTGAACAGTCATTAATTTGGATTTGTCTCAAAAGTCTTGATGCGTCATTATCTTGAATAGTCATTGATTTGGATGTGTCTGAAAAAGTCTTGCTGAGTCATTAATCTTCTTGTCTTCTTCTGAAGGAGTCTTTCATCTTGAATTATTAAAACTGATGAGTCATGTCTTGGATCTTGCCGTCTGGAGGAGCAATCTTGAATCTTGAAAATCTTGAGTCAGTGGGATCTGGACCCTGGATGGGTTGATTAGGAAGTTGAGCCCCAGATGGGCCGGGCTTTGGATTATCCTTACATATCTAATGTAAGGTCTTCATATGGATCCTGAGCGAACTGGACCGTCATTAAACTGGGTTCTCCGCTTTCTGTAGACATGGGTCTTGCGGAGTCATTAGAAACACTAGCTCCTGCTAGATTCTAGATTAACTTGAGCCATTCTTCTGGTTTATTGCATGCTGCCAGCTCAGCTTGAATTCTTGATTTCGCCGTGAGGAAAGAGGCATGATTTTGCTGTTCTCTGGCTGTTGGTTGGAAGTGGTCTTGTCGGACCTTCTCCTTAGAACAACCTTCTGGATTGAATTTTTCCCACAACTTCATTCTGTATTCTCGTGCAGTGGCTCATCTTCTTCTAGGAAGGTGTACTGCCAAGCCATTATCCATGGTATTTTGTACTTGATCACGAACCTCATTAATAGGGAAGATTCTTTCGAATCGGGGGGGGGATCATTAGGCTCATTAAAATAATCATTACAACATTGAAATCCCTCTTGACAAGTGTCAGGAATAAATTTCTTTTCTAGTCCCATAAAGAACCAGAAATCATTAATAAACCATTTGGGGATATCATTAATATCATTAATAAGGTTTTCATGGAAGAAGAACATCCATGAATGATTAAAACTGCGCAAGTACCAAGTGTTGGTCCAAGCTTTCATGTAGTCGTGATAATTAAAACTCTTGAAAACATCATTAGGCTTTTGAAAACGTCTAGGAGTTGATAAAGGCATACCCCAACTGGACGGAGTCATAACCTTATCGATCCTAACTTTGGAATCATAAATAAAATTGGAGCCAGAATTCTTAAAATGAGTTATTACTGCAGATTTCATGTCTGTCAGTATAAACTCATAAAAGTCTCGGGATTTATTAATAGACTCACTGTGGTAGTGGAAATCAGGAAAGAAAATCTTTTCGACGACAGTGTCGAAGGAGGCTTTGGATTTGTTTTCAGTAGTGAAGAAATTCTTTTCTGCCAGAAAAAGGAATTCATAGGCCTTTTGCTTAACATGATAGGTTTGTCTTTCTAAAAACTCTGGAGATTTGGAAAAAGTGGCCATTCTGATATTATTAGGAATATTTGGGGATATGTTGGGGGATACCAGCTTGCCGGGGTTACCAGCTTTGAATCTCCCAGTACAGTAAAACGATTTGGGGATACCAGCTCAAGGCTAGTTTTTGGAGCCGAGAGGGTTGGAAGTAATTAGTAGGTGGAATAGTATCACTACTCTGAAAATAGTCATTGGGAGAAATCATTACCATTTTATTAGGAGTATTAGAAGTATTAGCAGTAATCCGTTCCTCCTTTGGATTGGATTTGGTGATCGCAACCTTCTTGCTCATCTTGAATAATTTTGTCCCTGCAAAAATTCTCTTGAAAGAAAATCAGAAGGCTATTGGATTCACCTTTAATAAATTCAATATCAAAATCAAAATTGCTAAGTAAAGCTTGCCACCTAGCAAAGATTTGTTTAGAAACTAAATTTTTAACATCTTTTTCAATTATTTCCTTAGCAGATTTGCAATCTATTCTTAAAAGGAATTTCTTCATGTAAAGATCATCTTGAAACTTATTAATACAAAGTACTACAGAAAGGATCTCTTTCTTGATAGTACTGTAATTAATCTGGGTTTGGTTCCGTAATCCCGAGGTAAATCTTACTAGGGATTCACCATTTTGATCATTAACCTTTTGTTTTAAGATTCCACCATAACCAATGTTATCAAGGCCAATCTCAACAATTAAATTAGCATCTGGGTTTGGAATACTTAAACAGGGAAGAGTTTTAATCTTCTCTTTGATTAATTTGTGACTTCAAGATGCTCATTAGACCAAGGTTTTGGATTTTTCTTTAACCTCTGACATAAAGGTTTACTGATTATCTTTAAGTCTTTAAAGAAATCAAACATAATTAAGACAACCTAGAAATCTTTGCAACTGGGTTTTTTCTTTAATCTCATTAGGAAATTTTGTTGTGAACTCTAGACTTCTTGCAATCGGATTGATTTGGCTATTTTTAATGTCATGACCCATAAATCTAATTTCATGCGGAACAACTTCATTTTGGGAAGGGAAACGACTAACCCATTTTGCTTTATCACATTGTAGATTTTCTAAATGTGAAAAGTGCTAATTAATAGAATTGGAAAATATCAGAACATCATCAATATAAACAATTGCAAAATTCTGGATTGGTTGAGTAATGTCATTCATTATATTTTGAAATTCAGAAGGAGCATTCTTCAAGCCGAAAGGCATCACAGCTTGGACCAACATACGGTTCTTGCGAAATTTTAATCATTCATGGTTGATCTTCTTCCATGAAAACCTTATTAATGATTTTAATGATTCCTTCCCCGATTCGAAAGAATCCTCCCCTTTTTTAATAAGGATAACTATTAATGACTCAGTAGAGGTCTTCTGAAGGAGTCTTTCATCTCGAATTATTAAAACTGATGAGTCATGTCTTGGATCTTGCCGTCTGGAGGAGCAATCTTGAATCTTGAAAATCTTGAGTCAGTAGGATCTGGACCCTGGATGGGTTGATTAGGAAGTTAAGCCCCGGATGGGCCGGGCTTTGGAGTATCCTTACATATCTAATGTAAGGTCTTCATATGGATCCTGAGCGAACTAGACCGTCATTAAACTAGGTTCTCCGCTTTCTGTAGACATGGGTCTTGCGGAGTCATTAGAAACACTAGCTCCTGCTAGATTCTGGATTAACTTGAGCCATTCTTCTGGTTTATTGCATGCTGCCAGCTCAGCTTGAATTCTTGAATTGATCATCACGAACTCACGAACCTCATTAATAAGGGTGGATTCTTTCGAATCGGGGAAGGGATCATTAAAATCATTAATATGACCTATAGAGGTCCAGGAGTCATTAATAGTTATCCTTATTAAAAAAGGGGAGGATTCTTTCGAATCGGGGAAGGGATCATTAAAATCATTAATAAGGTTTTCATGGAAGAAGATCAACCATGAATGATTAAAATTTCGCAAGAACCGTATGTTGGTCCAAGCTTTCATTAAAATTCTTTTGAGAACATCACATCATTAGGTTTATTAACCTCATCAATTCGGATCTTTGAATAATTAATATCACTGGAGGTGGAATTTAGGAAGGAAAAGTAGTATTAATAGTATTAGCATTATTCTCATTAATAGAAGTAGGTGAAATAGTATAATACTAATAGTATAGCATTAGTAGTATTAATATTATATTTATTAATAGAAGTGGGTGTACTCATTAAGAGACATATGGCATTAATAGTATTAATATTATATTCATTATACTCATTAAGAGTCATATAGCATTAATAGTATTAATATAGTATTAATAGAAGTAGGTGTACTTATTAAGTGACATATAGCATTAATAGTATTAATATTATATTCATTATACTCATTAAGAGTCATATAGCATTAATAGTATTAATATTATATTAATGGAAGTAGGTGTACTTATTAAGTGACATAATTTATATTATTCTTTAAGAGACATAATAGTTTTATTAGGATTATTATAGGGAGTAGAACGACTTCTCTTTTCTTCTTTTGGATTGTACTTTGGCGACTACGACCCTTTTGCTTATTTGGAGTAATTTTGAACAGTTTTGTACCTGCAAAATAAAAAATTGCTTGGACGAAAGTCAGTTTAATTAAATATTAATTTGGAGTTGAATAAAACTTGCCTTGAAAGGCTTTATAAAAGAATCTTGTAAAATTTTTATGTTCTTTTCCTTTCCGGGATAAGAAAATTTAAATCTTATTTCTTTTCCTAGGATTTTTGAAATTAATTCAGAAGAGGTTACCTCGAAAGGGAACAAACTCGTAATGAATTGAGTTCCTAAGATAACATTAGTACTTAAATTTTTGATTAAAATAAAAGGCATTTTGAAACGCAAATCCTCATTACAAATTTTTACATTACTGATCTTATAATTAATATGCAGATTTTGGTTATTAGCAGCATACAAGATTTCTCTTGTTTTTTCAAAATATTGGGTAAGAACTAGTCCTTCATTAATACAATTTTGGTCTGCACCCGTATCTACCAATGCAGTAGTGTTCAGGTGATAATCATCATTAACGATCAAGCTTATATGAATAAGCCATTTTTTATTGTAAATTTTTTAAACAACATTTAGGTAAGAATCTACCTGATCATCAATTTTGGTCGAACATTCTCCTTTATTAGCATTAAAATCTTTTCTTTGCACTTCTCGCTTCTTGTAACCCTTTCATCCCAAGGGTTCTCTGGATATTTTGATTTTCTATTTTTAATTCTTTAATCTCCTTTTGATATCATTAATCTCTAATCAGTAAATCTTGAATGGTAGCAGCTTTTTTGCTTCCCATAAGTGTTTAAAAATTCAGAAATATTGATAACCTGTTTGGACTGGGGTTTCTTAGCTTCATTAACCCTCTCGAGGATTCCTTTTATGCTAAAAAGGTTTCCTTTCTTTTTTCTAAATCCTCTATTTGAATAATTGCATCATGCAAATAATTTATGTCAGAGGAAAGCATATTACAGTAGCATTTTTCAAAACAATTTTCATTAATCTCAGAATTTTCAGATTCTTCATCAGAACTGTTAGTAGATTGAATTTCATTAATAAAAGGGATTCCTTCTTCTTTATTATCAGAAGTATTATCAGATTGACTATACTCAAAAGGGGAGTCATAGGTCATTAAATTCATTAATTGTTCTTTCATTTTATTAGAAATTTCTAAAGCATTAATTTTTTCTTTCATTTTGCAGTCTCTTTCAAAATGACCCACTTGCCTCGCATTTCCAACAGGTAGGAGGCCCATTCCTTTTTCCCTTGAAAGGTCTTTTGGAATATCTTTTATTAAAATTATTTTGATCCTGTCTTTTATCTCTTGAACTATTATGATTATAAAATTCAGGTTTATTAAAACTGTAATTCTTTCTGTTTGATTTATGAATTTTAGTCTTTTTGAGGAAGGAGCATGGACCTTTTCATAGCCATATTGAGAATGTAACTCTCCTAATTCCGCTCTGGTTTGTTTTTTATCATTTTTAATTTTACTCTGAGTTTCATATTAGTACATAATTCCAAGCCTTCTAAATTAATAAAATTTATTATTTCACCATAAGTTAGCTCATCGACGGAATTACGCCGTTAAATTTTGTCTTGATTCGCATTCGAACTTTCTCAAATAATAAATTAGGCAGTCCAAAGAATGAATTTTTCTTTCCAAACAAGATTACCACAATCGGTTCTAGTGTATACTTTGGTCAGGAAAACATCTTTATACCATCTAAACATGAAGCTTTGGACATTTTAAATTCATTAAAACTTCGGATTGTCTTTGACCAAGTAACTCAGGATTTTCTTGAAAATATTTTAAAATAGCCCAAAGTAGGACTTCCACAAAGATTACTTTCTCCAGTATCATGTTCTATACCATCTATAGTTATTTTCTTGGTACTTCTATCAATATGAATCTTTTGATCATTAGTAAGAAGATTATTCCACCATCCCCTTAGTTGACCCGTGAATCCATTCACGAGAAGATTCATGGCTTGTTGATTAGTATTATCATTATTCATGTAGGCATTGGCTGCCATTTCCATCTCACAAACTAAGGAAAAAAGTTGGTATTCTATTAACCCATCTAGATTCCAAACACATATAGAATTTCCATCATAAGCATTATTATTTTTTCTTTCTTCTAACATAGTATTAGGAGGAGAGGGCTTTGGATACCAAGCCTTGGATTTATAAAAATCTGGATTTTGGATTTTATTAATACCTGGGGAAGGATTATTAATATTCATGGTTTTAAATTGATTTTCTAACTCATCTATTTCAGAGATGACATTAATATTCTTTCCTTTAGCAAGTTGCTTATTAATATTATCAATTTCCAACTGGATTTTTGATATGGAACTATCATTAAACTTATTAATTCCTTTTAACTTAAAATCTGGGCTTATAGGTATAAAGGTGCCAGCTGAGGCAGGAGGTCTTGAAGGAGGAGTTTCCTTGACATAATCGGTTGAAGACAGATTAGTCAAAGGAAAATTAAAAGCTCTGGGCTCCTTATTAACAACAAGTGGTTCTATCCTATTCAATTGTTCTCCAATTGAGATTAGAGATTGATTAGTATAATTAAGCTGAGAATTAATAGCAATAAAAGGTTTCTTTGCGGAGTCTTCCAATTCCTTTTGAGGAACAGACCTAAAAGGCGGACCTACACATTTGTCGTCATTAGTATGATGAGGAGTAATTAAAATACCTTCAGGAGGAGGATGAACGAATGTTATTTCTTTATCATTAATAGTGATCCATTTTTTTGTAACTTCAGTAATCGGAGTGATGGTAGAAAAAGGATAATTAATATTTTTAATATTAGCAAATCTTTCAAACCAAACGAAAAGAGGAAAATGCATTCCTAAACTTTTCATTTCGGCAAACCATTTTTCTTTAAAAACATCAGTTTCTTCTTTTGAAAACGTATTAAAATACCAAGTGACTTTTTTGCTATTTTCAGGAGACTTCAAATCTTTTTTAAAAATTCTTTATCAATTTCAATTCTTGAATTATAACATTAACAAAACCTTTTGTAGAAAATACTTCCATTTCACTGGGAGTAGGATTAATACTCGAAGAAGCTTCATCTTTGAAATCATAGATTGGATGAGGAATTTCATTATTAAAGTCAACATTTCTTAATTTCGTAGGAACAGAAACATTTTCAGGTGAAAGAGATCTTGGAATATGATTTTGAAAAGGAGATCTGGATTGGTAGTTTGAGGATCTGGAGTGGAGGTTTCAGATTGACTGAACCTAGATTGAGGAAAATAATTAGAAAAATCAATTTTGACTGAACCGTCCGTTGATTCAGTGATTAAAGCCTTTTGATTTATTAAATCTATGGGTTGATGGGGAACAAGATTCTCTAAGTCCCATTCATTAGATTTTGAAATTTCATTCCATTTTAACTTCTTTGGAACATGGATCTGGGAATTTTGGGAATTGGCTTCAAAGACTATGGTTTCATCTCTTAACGAGCTGAACCTAGCTTTTGGTTCTATGGTGGTGGTCATGACTTTGTAATAGACATGGTAGATTAAACAAATAGACTTAGCATTATTAGCAAAATTCATATTCTTAATTTTAATAGTCAAACTCAACGTATCGAGTATATGGGGATCAAAAAGAGAAATTGTAAAATTTGGATAACAATTAAAAAATATTGGACCATTAGCAAGATTTGATTCTGCCATTGCTAGCAGAGAATTATTAAAATTCAAATGTCTGGCATCTCTTAGAATCATTAAAAGAGGAATATCAAGTCCTATTCTAAACATAGGTTTAATAGCAATTTGGACCATCCCAATATGCATAAACTTATATTTATCTTTTTTATGATTATTAACTGCTTGATTACTTATTAACCGAATTGTTTCAATTTCTTGATTCAAAGGAATAGTTTGTTCTGTTTGTTTTATGGAATAACTAGACGAAAAATCAAACGTTCCGATCTTGTAAATAGTATTTGGATTAACTTTAGGAATAGACCAATTATTAAGCTTTTGTTCAATTTCAGCAATATTAATCTATGTGGAATTAAAGTCTTCACAATTATCAGGGTTAAATCCAGATATTGAACCAATTTCTTTAGATGAAAAGTGTTATGAACCACCGTTCCAGCTGCTTAGTAAAGCAGATTATAATCCGATGAACGGCAATTCATAACCTTCAGGATCTTTCTTTTATAAAACTATGTTTTGAAATTAATAAGAAATAAATAAGTTCCTTATTAAACTTACAAGTTTTAAGTGTATACATGTATTTACAAGTTTAAAAGAAAGAAAGAAAGAAAGAAGTGTAATATTTTACATTTCCTGAGGTCCAAGTCCTTTCTTGTACAGTCTTCTTGATCGTCATCAAGTTTCAAGTCCATTGGGCAGTTGAAAAGATTCAAGAACTGGTACCTGCAAGCTATAAGACATAGTAATGCCTCGGGCCCCAAAGGGGTTGCCTACGTACCCCTTTCAGTATCAGTGATACTACATAGAGAGGGATCAGAGGAATCACGTAGTTCTCAACAAAATTGATTAGTATCTTGCTCGAGAAGAAAGAAATGGAAATATGGAAAATAAAAGCAAAAAGCAGTAAAGCTCTTGGGGGGTGGTAGCGGGGACTACCACCGGCATGCAACAGAGAAGACAGTTCATGCTTTATATAACAATCAATCTGTATGGAGAAGTCCTAGCAAACAATGGAGCATGCGAGAGATAGTGGGCATGGTTAAGAGAAAATCTATCATGTTTGGATCCTAAAAGCAATGGACCAGGATCATGGAAATAAAATGGAAGTAAAAGGGCAGCAGTAGATCACACAAGGGTTCAAACAAAGATAAAATGCATCAAGCAAGCTAAGACAAAAAGTGGTAATTTGAATTACCAAAGTACTCCCTAACTTATCTAGTAATACAGTTTTAGGAAGGTCGAAATTCTGACATCTATTTCTTATTAGTTTAAGTAAAAAGGTACTGAATATGGGCAGCAACACAAGAAGTAAAAGAGGCGGTGTATGAACCACTCGAATTGTGATCAAAGAGAGATCAAATAAAGTGGAAAGGTAAAGAGGCAGCAAGTATTATCAATGTTAAGCCTTAGTCTTAGTCTTACTTCTATAGTTCAAATTTATCGTTAATTTATAAGTTAATAGATCAGATTACTAAGTTCCTTAATTAGCTAAAACAGGGTTGAAATCAGTAAAGCAAAGATGCAGTTACAAATATCAAGCAAGAATAAAACTGAGATTCTAGTAACTAACTAACTTAAGTAATAATCATTTTATAATTAGCTTACTAACTCAAGAAAGAAGGTAAAAGTCTAGCAATGAAGATTTTAACTAGACACAAACAGTAACTAAAGAATACATAACATGGTTAGCTAAACAACAATAGGCAGCACATGAAGGAACTCTTGATTATCCTAAACTTCTTACTGATATTTTAAAATAACTACTAGCGGCAAAAGTTTAAAATATAAGTTCCACTCTAAAAACTGGAGTCATTACAAGTTCCAGCATAAAGTTTAAGGTTGCATCAGTTAATCTGGCCATAGAAATATCATTAGTAAGGAGTGATTAGCAATTATTCAAAAGATGACAATGTATTTTCTAACAAGGAATAAATAGCCTAACATGGTATCAATTCATTTTTCATAAACAAACATTCATTAATTTAGATTATTGTCTAACCAAAGCAAGCTAAATTAATTACTAAAACTCTATATCAATAGAACTGAGACTAGCAATTACTAGTCACGCATGTTTTTAATCAACCCAGAGTAATTATTAACTTAGCCATCAACACAACTAATCCTAAAATGTCAGGAAACTCTCCCTTCCAAAAATCATACAGCCGAGACATACAAGTCTAATTATTAAATAATTTCAAACTCATGAAAGTCAGATTTCAACAAAATCAAGCAATAGGACTAAGTTGTTTAGCCCAGTAATGCATAATCAGTTATCAATTTCATGTAATTTTAATCATTTAGAAAGGAATAGAAATACTCCCTCCACTCAATCGACTTCAGCCACCATCGGACTCGCCTCCTTTCCCAAACTCTTGCATCCTCAATCTTTCCTCGCTGCTCCCAATTTCCTTGCTGCTCTTGGTCGATTATGCCTCCATCTTCGCCACCCTTTTCACAAATATCCCTCTCTATCTCAAAAAGAACTCCCTTTTCTCTAAAAATCTCTCGCCATCATTTAAAAAAAAGAATCCCTAAAGCCTCTCTCTCTCTCTCTCTCTCTCTCTCTCTCTCTCTCTCTCTCTCTCTCTCTCTCTCTCTCTCTCTCTCTCTCTCTCTCTCTCTCTCTCTCTCTCTCTCTCTCTCCCAGCTCCTCAGAAATCGATCCTCTTTATCACAAGTGTCCGATACGTGTTTAGCATAGGGATCAGATTAGTGCCTAGGTTCAGGTCAAAAATACAATTAGGTCCTTAGATTAGTTTTACTTGTTCAATTTTACCCCATCTCTAATAATAATTTCATTTAGGTCCTCTTTCTAACTAATTAAATTTTAGTCCTTTCAATTTTATCACAAGATACCTAATTCTTTCAATTTACTCACAACTTATTTATTTCTTCCAATTTAGTCCTTATTCATTTTATTCATTCCAGTTATGACACGTCCGGTGAGGGCGGGTCATAACAAAAAGAGTTTAGCCATTTTATCCATTTTAAAGATTAAATCTTTATCCAATTAAATTCTAAATTTTTTTTCCAAAGTTTAAGACTCTGATTGTTTCAATCGGGAACACCAACTCCTTCCGCGGTAAAACGTGGACTTAGAAGATCGCCCTAGGATCTTCCGGCTTACCAACGCTTGAAACAACTTCAAATCTTAACATTTTTCAGAAAACTTTAGAACCTAACAGACTTAGATTCTCTCTTCAAAGGAATAATCTAACTAAATTCTTTCAATCTTAGAAAACAGTTTCATAAACTGAATTTGAGCAACAGATAAAAGGACCTTTAAATCCTCAAATTTCTTTAAAGCTGCTTCGAACTCTAGCTTTCCCTTCTTGATTAAACCGTCAAGTTCGTATCTTCTTTCATTAATATTCATCTTGTATTCAAAGCTTGATGCTTCGCTATCATCTAAATCAAAGAATATTGCATTTAAACTTCTAATTTCATTAATACGTGATTCTAACCAACTATGTTTTATTATTAAATCTTTTAGAAGTTCTTCTAATGCATTACGGTACCACAAAGGAAACACCATATTTAAACAGATGGAAAGATTAGTTAGTATTCAGGATTGAAGCAAGTCGTCTTCTTTGGTCTTTTAGTTTTTCTGATAATACTTCTGATAATAAGAAGAAGGAATCCCTTTTATTAATGAAATTCAATCTACTAACAGTTCTGATGAAGAATCTGAAAATTCTGAGATTAATGAAAATTGTTTTGAAAAATGCTACTGTAATATGCTTTCCTCTGACATAAATTCTTTGCATGATGCAATTATTCAAATAGAGGATTTAGAAAAAAGAAAGGAAACCTTTTTAGCATTAAAAGGAATCCTCGAGAAGGATAATGAATCTAAGAAACCCTAGTCCAAACAAAGTTATCAATATTTCTGAATTTTTAAAACTTATGGGAAGCAGCAAAAGCCTGCTACCATTCAAGATTTACAGTTAGAGATTAATGATATCAAAAGGGAGATTAAAGAATTAAAAATAGAAAATCAAAATATCCAGAGAACCCTTGGGATGAAAGGGTTACAAGAAGCAGAGAAGCTGCAAAGAAAAGATTTTAATGCTAATAAAGGAGAATGTTCGACCAAAATTGATGATCAGGTAGATTCTTACCTAAATGTTGTTTCAAAAATTTACAATAAAAAATGGCTTATTCATATAAGCTTGATCGTTAATGATGATTATCACCTGAATACTACTGCATTGGTAGATACGGGTGTAGAGCAAAATTGTATTAATGAAGGACTAGTTCCTACCCAATATTTTGAAAAAACAAGAGAAATCTTGTATGCTGCTAATAACCAAAATCTGCATATTAATTATAAGATCAGTAATGTAAAAATTTGTAATGAGGATTTGCGTTTCAAAATGCCTTTATTTTAATCAAAAATTTAAGTACTAATGTTATCTTAGGAACTCCATTCATTACGAGTTTGTTCCCTTTCGAGGTAACCTCTTCTGAATTAATTTCAAAAATCCTAGGAAAAGAAATAAGATTTAAATTTGCTTATCCCGGAAAGGAAAAGAACATAAAAATTTTACAAGATTCTTTTATAAAGCATTTCTAGGCAAGTTTTATTCAACTCCAAATTAATATTTAATTAAACTGACTTTCGTCCAAGCAATTTTTTATTTTGCAGGTACAAAACTGTTCAAAATTACTCCAAATAAGCAAAAGGGTCGTAGTCGTCAAAGTATAATCCAAAAGAAGAAAAGAGAAGTCGTTCTACTCCCTATAATAATCCTAAAAAACTATTATGTCTCTTAAAGAATAATATAAATTATGTCACTTAATAAGTACACCTACTTCCATTAATATAATATTAATACTATTAATGCTATATGACTCTTAATGAGTATAATGAATATAATATTAATACTATTAATGCTATATGTCACTTAATAAGTACACCTACTTCTATTAATACTATATTAATACTATTAATGCTATATGACTCTTAATGAGTATAATGAATATAATATTAATACTATTAATGCCATATGTCTCTTAATGAGTACACCTACTTCTATTAATAAATATAATATTAATACTACTAATGCTATACTATTAGTATTATACTATTTCACCTACTTCTATTAATGAGAATAATGCTAATACTATTAATACTACTTTTCCTTCCTAAATTCCACCTCCGAGTGATATTAATTATTCAAAGATCCGAATTGATGAGGTTAATAAACCTAATGATGTGATGTTCTCAAAAGAATTTTAATGAAAGCTTGGACCAACATACGGTTCTTGCGAAATTTTAATCATTCATGGTTGATCTTCTTCCATGAAAACCTTATTAATGATTTTAATGATCCCTTCCCCGATTCGAAAGAATCCTCCCCTTTTTTAATAAGGATAACTATTAATGACTCCTGGACCTCTATAGGTCTTATTAAAGATTTTAATGATCCCTTCCCCGATTCGAAAGAATCCACCCTTATTAATGAGGTTCGTGAGTTCGTGATGATCAATTCAAGAATTCAAGCCGAGCTGGCAGCATGCAATAAACCAGAAGAATGGCTCAAGTTAATCCAAAATCTAGCAGAGCTAGTGTTTCTATGACTCGCAAGACCCATGTCTACGTAAAGCGGAGAACCCAGCTTTAATGACGGTCCAGTTCGCTCAGGATCCATATGAAGACCTTACATTAGATATGTAAGGATAATCCAAAGCCCGGCCCATCCGGGGCTTAACTTCCTAATCAACCCATCCAGGGTCCAGATCCTACTGACTCAAGATTTTCAAGATTCAAGATTGCTCCTCCGCACGGCAAGATCCAAGACATGACTCATCAGTTTTAATAATTCAAGATGAAAGACTCCTTCAGAAGAAGACAAGAAGATTAATGACTCAGCAAGACTTTTTCAGACACATCCAAATCAATGACTATTCAAGATAATGACGCATCAAGACTTTTGAGACAAATCCAAATTAATGACTGACTGCTCAACACCGCTCATCACCACATCAAGATATTTTAATCGACGCCACTCAAGATATTTTAATTCAAGTGCGCCACACGTCACGGATGACGACACGGACTTCAGAAGATTTTAATTCCGGGTTCAACTCTCTATAAATAGAGACGCCCGACCAACGTTTCAAGACATCCCTTGGCACCTTGCCTAATAGCAAATATTGCTCTCTCTCCCTCTCCCTCTTCCTAATACTTGTAATAATCTCCTAATCATTCCTACTCTGATGTATGATGACTCCATCGCATCCCCCATATGGTATCAGAGCCATCTTTTTGGCCTGGTATGGAGATAGACTGTCGGTTAATGATCGCCTCAAGAAGTTTGTAATTCCTCCTCAAGAACAATCTCTTTGTGAGATTTCTGTAAGTTGTTTAATTACAAGTTTTTCAATACAAGAAGTATTTGAGTCCATCTTTCTGAGTTTTAATCATGCATCCTTATGAACATTATCGTCGTATTTTATGTGAAATTCTTTGGGACTTTATTAATGAAATTAATACTTTTCGTGTTAAAATCCAAGAATCCGAAAGGAGAATTGAATCCTATAATCAACAACTAAATACTGTTGGAATTTCTAATTCTAATATTCGATACTATAAAATTATGATTCATTGTGAAGAATACCTGATTAATAGATGGAAAAATAAAATTGAAAAACTAAAAGACCAAAGAAGACGACTTGCTTCAATCCTGAATACTAACTAATCTTTCCATCTGTTTAAATATGGTGTTTCCTTTGTGGTACCGTAATGCATTAGAAGATGATGTGATCACGGGGGGGGTAAGTGATCACGCGCTCGGATCTAGCTCGAAGGAGGCGGTTTCCAACAAGAATGGAAACGAAACAGAGGAAGAACACGAAGGAAACAAAGTCGGCCAAGGGAACCTCCTCACTACGAGGTGAGGCAATGCCCTTGAAAATGCCTGGGAAAGGAAAATGGGACCTAGAACCTTTTGACTACGAGATCAAACAATGCTAGGTATTATATTGGATCCTCTTGCAATGGATCACTAATGGATTGGTGGAGCAAGATTTGAGAACCAAGAAGAACAATATGGCCGATTCGCGGCGGATATGTGTTCTTACAATATATGAGTTTTAAGGTTTACAATAGTTACAGCCTCCTTATATAGAAGGGAAAAAGGTAAAGGAAATAATGTGTGACTTGACAAGGGAACCAGCTTCCTGGATCTATGGTGGGCGAAATGAGAGGTGGCAGGTGATGTGACATTGTAGGCCGCCTGCTTTTACGGCTCCCAATTCCCCAGGAATTGCATTGGGCAGGAAAAGGGAAGAAGAGGGCCTCTGCACAAGTTGAAGGGTTCGCCTGACTTGCGTATGGAGGCCGCTTCTGCTTGGCGAACACCTGGGCTTTGCTTGCGTCTGGAAATGAGGCACAGGGTCTTCGCCAACGTCCATGGGTTCGCCATTTGATCTTGGCTTCGCCAAAGACCATGGCTTCGCCAAAGGCCAAGGGTCTGCCACTGGCCATGGGCTCGCCCGTGATCATGGGTTCGCCGGTGGGGCATGGGTTTTCCAAAGGCCAAGGGTTCGCCAATGGGGCTTGGGTTCGCCCAGAACCTTGCGAGCACGGCCTTGCCTTTGGGCCTCGCCGGGGCCCAGAATGTGGCTCCCTCCTCATCTGAGCCTTCGCCAAGGGTCCTTTAGACCCTCTGGCGGAATGGGTGTCCCTTATCACAAAAATGGGGCTGATGTCCACATCAGAAGAACTTCTAAAAGATTTAATAATAAAACATAATTGGTTAGAATCACGTATTAATGAAATTAGAAGTTTAAATGCAATATTCTTTGATTTAGATGATAGCGAAGCATCAAGCTTTGAATACAAGATGAATATTAATGAAAGAAGATATGAACTTGACGGTTTAATCAAGAAGGGAAAGCTAGAGTTCGAAGCAGCTTTAAAGAAATTTGAGGATTTAAAGGTCCTTTTATCTGTTGCTTAAATTCAGTTTTTGAAACTGTTTTCTAAGATTGAAAGAATTTAGTTAGATTATTCCTTTGAAGAGAGAATCTAAGTCTGTTAGGTTCTAAAGTTTTCTGAAAAATATTAATATTTGAAGTTGTTTCAAGCGTTGGTAAGCCGGAAGATCCTAGGGCGATGTGAGTGGCAGGAGTGTAAGTCCACGTTTTACCGCGGAAGGAGTTGGTGTTCCCGATTGAAACAATCAGAGTCTTAAACTTTGGAAGAAAAATTTAGAATTTAATTGGATAAAGATTTAATCTTTAAAATGGATAAAATGGCTAAACTCTTTTCATCTAAAGAAATTGGTTCAATATCTGGATTTAACCCTGATAATTGTGAAGACTTTAATTCCATAGAGATTAATATTGCTGAAATTGAACAAAAGCTTAATAATTGGTCTATTCCTAAAGTTAATCCAAATACTATTTACAAGATCGAACGCTTTGATTTTTCGTCTAGTTATTCCATAAAACAAACAGAACAAACTATTCCTTTGAATCAAGAAATTGAAACAATTCGGTTAATAAGTAATCAAGCAGCTAATAATCATAAAAAAAGATAAATATAAGTTTATGCATATTGGGATGGTCCAAATTGCTATTAAACCTATGTTTAGAATAGGACTTGATATTCCTCTTTTAATGATTCTAAGAGATGCCAGACATTTGAATTTTAATAATTCTCTGCTAGCAATGGCGTAATCCAATCTTGCTAATGGTCCAAGATTTTTAATTGTTATCCAAATTTTACAATTTCTCTTTTGATCCCCATATACTCGATACGTTGAGTTTGACTATTAAAATTAAGAATATGAATTTTGCTAATAATGCTAAGTCTATTTGTTTAATCTACCATGTCTATTACAAAGTCATGACCACCACCATAGAACCAAAAGCTAGGTTCAGCTCGTTAAGAGATGAAACCATAGTCTTTGAGGCCAATTCCCAAAATTCCCAGATCCATGTTCCAAAGAAGTTAAAATGGAATGAAATTTCAAAATCTAATGAATGGGACTTAGAGAATCTTGTTCCCCATCAACCCATAGATTTAATGAATCAAAAGGCTTTAATCACTGAATCAACGGACGGTTCAGTCAAAATTGATTTTGCTAATTATTTTCCTCAATCTAGGTTCAGTCAATCTGAAACCTCCAGATCCTCAAACTACCAATCCAGATCTCCTTTTCAAAATCATATTCCAAGATCTCTTTCACCTGAAAATGTTTCTGTTCCTACGGAATTAAGAAATGTTGACTTTAATAATGAAATTCCTCATCCAGTCTATGATTTCAAAGATGAAGCTTCTTCGAGTATTAATCCTACTCCCAGTGAAATGGAAGTATTTTCTACAAAAGGTTTTGTTAATGTTATAATTCAAGAATTCGAAATTGATAAAGAATTTTTAAAAAAAGATTTGAAGTCTCCTGAAAATAGCAAAAAAGTCACTTGGTATTTTAATACGTTTTCAAAAGAAGAAACTGATGTTTTTAAAGAAAAATGGTTTGCCGAAATGAAAAGTTTAGGAATGCATATTCCTCTTTTCGCTTGGTTTGAAAGATTTGCTAATATTGAAAATATTAATTATCCTTTTTCTACCATCACTCCGATTACTGAAGTTACAAAAAAATGGATCACTATTAATGATAAAGAAATAACATCTGTTCATCCTCCTCCTGAAGGTATTTTAATTACTCCTCATCATACTAATGACGACAAATGTGTAGGTCAGCCTTTTAGGTCTGTTCCTCAAAAGGAGTTGGAAGACTCCGCAAAGAAACCTTTTATTGCTATTAATTCTCAGCTTAATTATACTAATCAATCTCTAATCTCTATTGGAGAACAATTGAATAGGATAGAACCACTTGTTGTTAATAAGGAGCCCAGAGCTTTTAATTTTCCTTTGACTAATCTGTCTTCAACCAGCTTATGCCAAGGAAACTCCTCCTTCAAGACCTCCTCCGCCTCACCGGCACCTTTATACCTATAAGCCCAGATTTTAAGTTAAAAGGAATTAATAAGTTTAATGATAGTTCCATATCAAAAATCCAGTTGAAATTGATAATATTAATAAGCAACTTGCTAAAGGAAAGAATATTAATGTCATCTCTGAAATAGATGAGTTAGAAAATCAATTTAAAACCATGAATATTAATAATCCTTCCCCAGGTATTAATAAAATCCAAAATCCAGATTTTTATAAATCCAAGGCTTGGTATCCAAAGCCCTCTCCTCCTGATACTATGTTAGAAGAAAGAAAAAATAATAATGCTTATGATGGAAATTCTATATGTGTTTGGAATCTAGATGGGTTAACAGAATACCAACTTTTTTTCTTAGTTTGTGAGATGGAAATGGTAGCCAATGCCTACATGAATAATGATAATACTAATCAACAAGCCATGCATCTTCTCGTGAATGGATTCACGGGTCAACTAAGGGGATGGTGGAATAATCTTCTTACTAATGATCAAAAGATTCATATTGATAGAAGTACCAAGAAAATAACTATAGATGGTATAGAACATGATACTGGAGAAAGTAATGCTGTGGAAGTCCTACTTTGAGATATTCTAAAATATTTTCAAGAAAATCCTGAGTTACTTGGTCAAAGACAATCCGAAGTTTTAATGAATTTAAAATGTCCAAAGCTTCATGATTTTAGATGGTATAAAGATGTTTTCCTGACCAAAGTATACACTAGAACCGATTGTGGTAATACTGTTTGGAAAGAAAAATTCATTGCTGGACTCCCTAATTTATTCGCTGAGAAAGTTCAAATGCGAATCAAGACAAAATTTAACGGCGTAATTCCGTATGATGAGCTAACTTATGGTGAAATAATAAATTTTATTAATTTAGAAGGCTTGGAATTATGTACTAATATGAAACTCCAGAGTAAAATTAAAAATGATAAAAAACAAACCAGAGCAGAATTAGGAGATATCTGTTCTCAATATGGCTATGAAAAGGTCCATGCTCCTTCCTCAAAAAAGACTAAAATTCATAAATCAAAAAGAAAGAATTACAGTTTTAATAAACCTGAATTTTATAATCATAATAGTTCAAGAGATAAAAGACAGGATCAAAATAATTTTAATAAAAGATATTCCAAAAGACCTTTCAAGGGAAAAAGGAAAGGGCCTCCTACCTGTTGGAAATGCACAAGTGGGTCATTTTGAAAGAGACGCAAAATGAAAGAAAAATTAATGCTTTAGAAATTTCTAATAAAATGAAAGAACAATTAATGAATTTAATGACCTATGACTCCCCTTTTGAGTATAGTCAATCTGATAATACTTCTGATAATAAAGAAGAAGGAATCCCTTTTATTAATGAAATTCAATCTACTAACAGTTCTGATGAAGAATCTGAAAATTCTGAGATTAATGAAAATTGTTTTGAAAAATGCTACTGTAATATGCTTTCCTCTGACATAAATTCTTTGCATGATGCAATTATTCAAATAGATGATTTAGAAAAAAGAAAGGAAACCTTTTTAGCCTTAAAAGGAATCCTCGAGAAGGATAATGAAGCTAAGAAACCCCAGTCCAAACAGGTTATCAATATTTCTGAATTTTTAAAAACTTATGGGAAGCAGCAAAAGCCTGCTACCATTCAAGATTTACAGTTAGAGATTAATGATATCAAAAGGGAGATTAAAGAATTAAAAATAGAAAATCAAAATATCCAGAGAACCCTTGGGATGAAAGGGTTACAAGAAGCAGAGAAGCTGCAAAGAAAAGATTTTAATGCTAATGAAGGAGAATGTTCGACCAAAATTGATGATCTGGTAGATTCTTACCTAAATGTTGTTTAAAAAATTTACAATAAAAAATGGCTTATTCATATAAGCTTGATCGTTAATGATGATTATCACCTGAACACTACTGCATTGGTAGATACGGGTGCAGACCAAAATTGTATTAATGAAGGACTAGTTCCTACCCAATATTTTGAAAAAACAAGAGAAATCTTGTATGCTGCTAATAACCAAAATCTGCATATTAATTATAAGATCAGTAATGTAAAAATTTGTAATGAGGATTTGCGTTTCAAAATGCCTTTTATTTTAATCAAAAATTTAAGTACTAATGTTATCTTAGGAACTCCATTCATTACGAGTTTGTTCCCTTTCGAGGTAACCTCTTCTGAATTAATTTCAAAATCCTAGGAAAAGAAATAAGATTTAAATTTGCTTATCCGGAAAGGAAAAGAACATAAAAATTTTACAAGATTCTTTTATAAAGCCTTTCTAGGCAAGTTTTATTCAACTCCAAATTAATATTTAATTAAACTGACTTTCGTCCAAGCAATTTTTTATTTTGCAGGTACAAAACTGTTCAAAATTACTCCAAATAAGCAAAAGGGTCGTAGTCGCCAAAGTACAATCCAAAAGAAGAAAGAGAAGTCGTTCTACTCCTATAATAATCCTAATAAAACTATTATGTCTCTTAAAGAATAATATAAATTATGTCACTTAATAAGTACACCTACTTCCATTAATATAATATTAATACTATTAATGCTATATGACTCTTAATGAGTATAATGAATATAATATTAATACTATTAATGCTATATGTCACTTAATAAGTACACCTACTTCTATTAATACTATATTAATACTATTAATGCTATATGACTCTTAATGAGTATAATGAATATAATATTAATACTATTAATGCCATATGTCTCTTAATGAGTACACCTACTTCTATTAATAAATATAATATTAATACTACTAATGCTATACTATTAGTATTATACTATTTCACCTACTTCTATTAATGAGAATAATGCTAATACTATTAATACTACTTTTCCTTCCTAAATTCCACCTCCAGAGTGATATTAATTATTCAAAGATCCGAATTGATGAGGTTAATAAACCTAATGATGTGATGTTCTCAAAAGAATTTTAATGAAAGCTTGGACCAACATACGGTTCTTGCGAAATTTTAATCATTCATGGTTGATCTTCTTCCATGAAAACCTTATTAATGATTTTAATGATCCTTCCCGATTCGAAAGAATCCTCCCTTTTAATAAGGATAACTATTAATGACTCCTGGACCTCTATAGGTCTTATTAAAGATTTTAATGATCCCTTCCCCGATTCGAAAGAATCCACCCTTATTAATGAGGTTCGTGAGTTCGTGATGATCAATTCAAGAATTCAAGCCGAGCTGGCAGCATGCAATAAACCAGAAGAATGGCTCAAGTTAATCCAAAATCTAGCAGGAGCTAGTGTTTCTATGACTCCGCAAGACCCATGTCTACAGAAAGCGGAGAACCCAGTTTAATGACGGTCCAGTTCGCTCAGGATCCATATGAAGACCTTACATTAGATATGTAAGGATAATCCAAAGCCCGGCCCATCCGGGCTCAACTTCCTAATCAACCCATCCAGGGTCCAGATCCTACTGACTCAAGATTTTCAAGATTCAAGATTGCTCCTCCAGACGGCAAGATCCAAGACATGACTCATCAGTTTTAATAATTCAAGATGAAAGACTCCTTCAGAAGAAGACAAGAAGATTAATGACTCAGCAAGACTTTTTCAGACACATCCAAATCAATGACTATTCAAGATAATGACGCATCAAGACTTTTGAGACAAATCCAAATTAATGACTGTTCAACACTGCTCATCAGTCACATCAAGATATTTTAATCAGACTCCACTCAAGATATTTTAATTCAAGTGCGCCACACGTCACGGATGACGACACAACGGACTTGAAGATTTTAATCCGGGTTCAATACTCTATAAATAGGGATGTCCATCGCAACGCCATCTTTTTGGCCGGGCATCCCTATTTATAGAGTTGAACCCGGATTAAAATCTTCCGACAGTCTATCTCCCTAAGTCCGATGGCTCGTGTGCGATGGAGTCATCATACATCGTGTACGTGTGGCGGTGCCAAGGGATGTCTTGAATTAAAATATCTTGAGTGGAGTCTGATTAAAATATCTTGATGTGACTGATGAGCAGTGTTGAACAGTCATTAATTTGGATTTGTCTCAAAAGTCTTGATGCGTCATTATCTTGAATAGTCATTGATTTGGATGTGTCTGAAAAAGTCTTGCTGAGTCATTAATCTTCTTGTCTTCTTCTGAAGGAGTCTTTCATCTTGAATTATTAAAACTGATGAGTCATGTCTTGGATCTTGCCATCTGGAGGAGCAATCTTGAATCTTGAAAATCTTGAGTCAGTAGGATCTGGACCCTGGATGGGTTGATTAGGAAGTTGAGCCCCGGATGGGCCGGGCTTTGGATTATCCTTACATATCTAATGTAAGGTCTTCATATGTATCCTGAGCGAACTGGACCGTCATTAAACTGGGTTCTCCGCTTTCTGTAGACATGGGTCTTTCGGAGTCATTAGAAACACTAGCTCCTGCTAGATTCTGGATTAACTTGAGCCATTCTTCTGGTTTATTGCATGCTGCCAGCTCAGCTTGAATTCTTGCATTGATCATCACGAACTCATGAACCTCATTAATAAGGGTGGATTCTTTCGAATCGGGGAAGGGATCATTAAAATCTTTAATAAGACCTATAGAGGTCCAGGAGTCATTAATAGTTATCCTTATTAAAAAAGGGGAGGATTCTTTCAATCGGGAAGGGATCATTAAAATCATTAATAAGGTTTTCATGGAAGAAGATCAACCATGAATGATTAAAATTTCGCAAGAATCGTATGTTGGTCCAAGCTTTCATTAAAATTCTTTTGAGAACATCACATCATTAGGTTTATTAACCTCATCAATTCGGATCTTTGAATAATTAATATCACTCGAGGTGGAATTTAGGAAGGAAAAGTAGTATTAATAGTATTAGCATTATTCTCATTAATAGAAGTAGGTGAAATAGTATAATACTAATAGTATAGCATTAGTAGTATTAATATTATATTTATTAATAGAAGTAGGTGTACTCATTAAGAGACATATGGCATTAATAGTATTAATATTATATTCATTATACTCATTAAGAGTCATATAGCATTAATAGTATTAATATAGTATTAATAGAAGTAGGTGTACTTATTAAGTGACATATAGCATTAATAGTATTAATATTATATTCATTATACTCATTAAGAGTCATATAGCATTAATAGTATTAATATTATATTAATGGAAGTAGGTGTACTTATTAAGTTACATAATTTATATTATTCTTTAAGAGACATAATAGTTTTATTAGGATTATTATAGGGAGTAGAACGACTTCTCTTTTCTTCTTTTGGATTGTACTTTGGCGACTATGACCCTTTTGCTTATTTGGAGTAATTTTGAACAGTTTTGTACCTGCAAACTAAAAAATTGCTTGGACGAAAGTCAGTTTTATTAAATATTAATTTGGAGTTGAATAAAACTTGCCTAGAAAGGCTTTATAAAAGAATCTTGTAAAATTTTTATGTTCTTTTCCTTTCCGGGATAAGCAAATTTAAATCTTATTTCTTTTCCTAGGATTTTTGAAATTAATTCAGAAGAGGTTACCTCGAAAGGGAACAAACTCGTAATGAATGGAGTTCCTAAGATAACATTAGTACTTAAATTTTTGATTAAAATAAAAGGCATTTTGAAACGCAAATCCTCATTACAAATTTTTACATTACTGATCTTATAATTAATATGCAGATTTTGGTTATTAGCAAAGATACAAGATTTCTCTTGTTCTTTCAAAATATTGGGTAGGAACTAGTCCTTCATTAATACAACTTTGGTCTGCACCCGTATCTACCAATGCAGTAGTGTTCAGGTGATAATCATCATTAACGATCAAGCTTATATGAATAAGCCATTTTTTATTGTAAATTTTTTAAACAACATTTAGGTAAGAATCTACCTGATCATCAATTTTGGTCGAACATTCTCCTTTATTAGCATTAAAATCTTTTCTTTGCAGCTTCTCTGCTTCTTGTAACCCTTTCATCCCAAGGGTTCTCTGGATATTTTGATTTTCTGTTTTCAATTCTTTAATCTCCCTTTTGATATCATTAATCTCTAACTGTAAATCTTGAATGGTAGCAGGCTTTTGCTGCTTCCCATAAGTTTTTAAAAATTCAGAAATATTGATAACCTGTTTGGACTGGGGTTTCTTGGCTTCATTATCCTTCTCGAGGATTCCTTTTAATGCTAAAAAGGTTTCCTTTCTTTTTTCTAAATCCTCTATTTGAATAATTGCATCATGCAAAGAATTTATGTCGAGGAAAGCATATTACAAGCATTTTTCAAAACAATTTTCATTAATCTCAAATTTTCGATTCTTCATCGAATCATAGTAGATTGAATTTCATTAATAAAAGGGATTCCTTCTTCTTTATTATCAAGTATTATCAGATTGACTATACTCAAAAGGGGAGTCATAGGTCATTAAATTCATTAATTGTTCTTTCATTTTATTAGAAATTTCTAAAGCATTAATTTTTCTTTCATTTTGCGCTCTTTCAAAATGACCCACTTGCCTGCATTTCCAACAGGTAGGAGGCCCTTTCCTTTTTCCCTTGAAAGGTCTTTTGGAATATCTTTTATTAAAATTATTTTGATCCTGTCTTTTATCTCTTGAACTATTATGATTATAAAATTCAGGTTTATTAAAACTGTAATTCTTTCTTTTTGATTTATGAATTTTAGTGTTTTTTGAGGAAGGAGCATGGACCTTTTCATAGCCATATTGAGAACAGAAATCTCCTAATTCTGCTCTGGTTTGTTTTTTATCATTTTTAATTTTACTCTGGAGTTTCATATTAGTACATAATTCCAAGCCTTCTAAATTAATAAAATTTATTATTTCACCATAAGTTAGCTCATCATACGGAATTACGCCGTTAAATTTTGTCTTGATTCGCATTCGAACTTTCTCAAGAATAAATTAGGCATTCCAAAGAATGAATTTTTCTTTCCAAACAGTATTACCACAATCGGTTCTAGTGTATACTTTGGTTAGGAAAACATCTTTATACCATCTAAAATCATGAAGCTTTGGACATTTTAAATTCATTAAAACTTCGGATTGTCTTTGACCAAGTAACTCAGGATTTCCTTGAAAATATTTTAGAATAGCCCAAAGTAGGACTTCCACAGCATTACTTTCTCCAGTATCATGTTCTATACCATCTATAGTTATTTTCTTGGTACTTCTATCAATATGAATCTTTTGATCATTAGTAAGAAGATTATTCCACCATCCCCTTAGTTGACCCGTGAATCCATTCACGAGAAGATGCATGGCTTGTTGATTAGTATTATCATTATTCATGTAGGCATTGGCTGCCATTTCCATCTCACAAACTAAGGAAAAAAGTTGGTATTCTGTTAACCCATCTAGATTCCAAACACATATAGAATTTCCATCATAAGCATTATTATTTTTTCTTTCTTCTAACATAGTATCAGGAGGAGAGGGCTTTGGATACCAAGCCTTGGATTTATAAAAATCTGGATTTTGGATTTTATTAATACCTGGGGAAGGATTATTAATATTCATGGTTTTAAATTGATTTTCTAACTCATCTATTTCAGAGATGACATTAATATTCTTTCCTTTAGCAAGTTGCTTATTAATATTATCAATTTCCAACTGGATTTTTGATATGGAACTATCATTAAACTTATTAATTCCTTTTAACTTAAAATCTGGGCTTATAGGTATAAAGGTGCCAGCTGAGGCAGGAGGAGGTCTTGAAGGAGGAGTTTCCTTGGCATAACTGGTTGAAGACAGATTAGTCAAAGGAAAATTAAAAGCTCTGGGCTCCTTATTAACAACAAGTGGTTCTATCCTATTCAATTGTTCTCCAATAGAGATTAGAGATTGATTAGTATAATTAAGCTGAGAATTAATAGCAATAAAGGTTTCTTTGCGGAGTCTTCCAACTCCTTTTGAGGAACAGACCTAAAAGGCTGACCTACACATTTGTCGTCATTAGTATGATGAGGAGTAATTAAAATACCTTCAGGAGGAGGATGAACAGATGTTATTTCTTTATCATTAATAGTGATCCATTTTTTGTAACTTCAGGAATCGGAGTGATGGTAGAAAAAGGATAATTAATATTTTCAATATTAGCAAATCTTTCAAACCAAACGAAAAGAGGAATATGCATTCCTAAACTTTTCATTTCGGCAAACCATTTTTCTTTAAAAACATCAGTTTCTTCTTTTGAAAACGTATTAAAATACCAAGTGACTTTTTTGCTATTTTCAGAGACTTCAAATCTTTTTAAAAATTCTTTATCAATTTCGAATTCTTGAATTATAACATTAACAAAACCTTTTGTAGAAAATACTTCCATTTCACCGGGAGTAGGATTAATACTCAAGAAGCTTCATCTTTGAAATCATAGACTGGATGAGGAATTTCATTATTAAAGTCAACATTTCTTAATTCCGTAGGAACAGAAACATTTTCAGGTGAAAGAGATCTTGGAATATGATTTTGAAAAGGAGATCTGGATTGGTAATTTGAGGATCTGGAGGTTTCAGATTGATGAACCTAGATTGAGGAAAATAATTAGCAAAATCAATTTTGACCGAACCGTCCGTTGATTCAGTGATTAAAGCCTTTTGATTCATTAAATCTATGGGTTGATGGGGAACAAGATTCTCTAAGTCCCATTCATTAGATTTTGAAATTTCATTCCATTTTAACTTCTTTGGAACATGGATCTGGGAATTTTGGGAATTGGCTTCAAAGACTATGGTTTCGTCTCTTAACGAGCTGAACCTAGCTTTTGGTTCTATGGTGGTGGTCATGACTTTGTAATAGACACGGTAGATTAAACAAATAGACTTAGCATTATTAGCAAAATTCATATTCTTAATTTTAATAGTCAGACTCAACGTATCGAGTATATGGGGATCAAAAAGAGAAATTGTAAAATTTGGATAACAATTAAAAAATACTGGACCATTAGCAAGATTGGATTCTGCCATTGCTAGCAGAGAATTATTAAAATTCAAATGTCTGGCATCTCTTAGAATCATTAAAAGAGGAATATCAAGTCCTATTCTAAACATAGGTTTAATAGCAATTTGGACCATCCCAATATGCATAAACTTATATTTATCTTTTTTATGATTATTAACTGCTTGATTACTTATTAACCGAATTGTTTCAATTTCTTGATTCAAAGGAATAGTTTGTTCTGTTTGTTTTATGGAATAACTAGACGAAAAATCAAACGTTCCGATCTTGTAAATAGTATTTGGATTAACTTTAGGAATAGACCAATTATTAAGCTTTTGTTCAATTTCAGCAATATTAATCTCTATGGAATTAAAGTCTTCACAATTATCAGGGTTAAATCCAGATATTGAACCAATTTCTTTAGATGAAAAGAGTTTAGCCATTTTATCCATTTTAAAGATTAAATCTTTATCCAATTAAATTCTAAATTTTTCTTCCAAAGTTTAAGACTCTGATTGTTTCAATCGGGAACACCAACTCCTTCCGCGGTAAAACGTGGACTTACACTCCTGCCACTCACATCGCCCTAGGATCTTCCGGCTTACCAACGCTTGAAACAACTTCAAATCTTAACATTTTTCAGAAAACTTTAGAACCTAACAGACTTAGATTCTCTCTTCAAAGGAATAATCTAACTAAATTCTTTCAATCTTAGAAAACAGTTTCAAAAACTGAATTTAAGCAACAGATAAAAGGACCTTTAAATCCTCAAATTTCTTTAAAGTCTTTGAACTCTAGCTTTCCTTCTCGATTAAACCGTCAAGTTCGTATCTTCTTTCATTAATATTCATCTTGTATTCAAAGCTTGATGCTTCGCTATCATCTAAATCAAAGAATATTGCATTTAAACTTCTAATTTCATTAATACGTGATTCTAACCAATTATGTTTTATTATTAAATCTTGTAGAAGTTCTTCTAATGCATTACGGTACCACAAAGGAAACACCATATTTAAACAGATGGAAAGATTAGTTAGTATTCAGGATTGAAGCAAGTCGTCTTCTTTGGTCTTTTAGTTTTTCAATTTTAGTTGTCCATCTATTAATCAGGTATTCTTCACAATGAATCATAATTTTATAGTATCGAATATTAGAATTAGAAATTCCAACAGTATTTAGTTGTTGATTATAGGATTCAATTCTCCTTTCGGATTCTTGGATTTTAACACGAAAAGTATTAATTTCATTAATAAAGTCCCAAAGAATTTCACATAAAATACGACGATAATGTTCATAAGGATGCATGATTAAAACTCAGAAAGATGGACCGAAATACTTCTTGTATTGAAAAACTTGTAATTAAACAACTTACAGAAATCTCACAAAGAGATTGTTCTTGAGGAGGAATTACAAACTTCTTGAGGCGATCATTAACCGACAGTCTATCTCCGTCCGACACATTTGTTGTTATTAGCATGAGGAGGAGTAATAATTGAAAAAGGATAATTAATCTTATTAATATTAGCATAATGTTCAAACCATGTAAAAAGAGAAATATGAATCCTAAATCTTTTCATCTCAGCAAACCATTTCTCTTTGAATTCTTCACTTTCTTTTTTGGAAAACGTATTAAAATACCAATTAACCTTTTTACTATTTTCAGGAGACTTCAAATCTCTTTTTAAAAAATCTTTGTTAATGACAAATTCTTCAGTAATAGCATTAATAAAACCTTTGGTAGACGCTTCATTTTTAATATCATAAACCGGTTGAGGAATCTCATTATTAAAATCAACGTTTCTTAATTCCGTGGGAATAGAAATATTTTCAAATGAAAGAGATCTTGGAATACGATTTTGAAAAGGCGATAAGGATTTAGAAATTTCATTCCATTTTAACTTCTTTGGAACATGTACCTGGGAATTAGTATTTGGATTGACTTTAGGAATAGACCAATTATTAAGCTTTTGTTCTATATCTGCTATATTGATTTTAGTAGAATTAAAGTCTTCATTATCATTTACTTGTTCTGGAAATGAAACTGCTTCTTTACCAGAAAAGAGTTTTGCCATTCTATTCATTTTAAAGATCGAATTTCAATCTAATTAAATTCTAAATTTTCTTCCAAAATTCAAGATTCTGATTGTTTCAATCGGGAACACCAACTCCTTCCGCGATAAAATGTGGACTTACACTCCTCTGCCACTCGTCGCCCTAGGATCTTCCGGCTTACCAACGCTTGAAACAACTTCAAATCTCAAAAAATTTCTGAAAACTTTAGAACCTAACAGACTTAGATTCTCTCTCCAAAATTAATAGTTCTAGCAACAGTCTTTTACTGTTAAGATTCAGATTTCAAATCCTGAATCAGGCAAGTGCTAATATAGTCTTTAACTCTTGAAATCTCTTAAGAGACTCGCTATATTCCTTTTCTCTTTTAATAATTATACTAATAAGTTCAACTTTTCTAATGCTTATATTAATCCTGTATTCAAAGCTAGAAGGAGGGGATAAAGCATTTAAGGTTCTAAGTTCATAAGCATACGAATTTGTTAAATCTTCATGCATTATTAAATCCATTATAGCGTTGTCTAACGCTTTCTTGTACCAAGAAGGAAGAACCATGATTAGGCAACTGACAATAAAACTTTTATCTTATTATAGCGTTCTACATTCTTGTTAAAACGATCAGTGCTTTCTGTGATCAGAGAAGCCATTGTTTTTCTTCTTTGGTATAAAATGTGATTTTCTTCCAAATTTTGACCCTTAAGGGTTTCTAGTCTAGAAATCGTGTTATTCAAATTAATCCATTCATTTTCACAACGATTAATCATATTGCTATCAAATATCAAATTAATAACAGCTTTTCTCAGAGCTTCTTTATACCAATGTGGTAACACCATATCTAGGCAATTGAAAGTAAAACTTTTACTCGATTATAACGTTCTAATTTTTCTCTAACAAGGTCCTTAATTTCTGGAATTTGGAATATTAAATCAGATTTTCTATTGTAAAGATTAAACGATTCATCCAAAGATTGATTCATCGAACTTTCAAAATTATGAAGCTGATGTTCGATTACAGCTAATTCATGTTCAAGGATATTAATAGTATGATGAAGATTAACCAAATTATCAAGAGCTTGATCCGTAGCAGTTTTGTACCATTGAGGGGCCATATTAGAAGATTAAACACAGAAAAATGAACCGAAATACTTCTTGTATTGAAAAACTTTAATTAAACAACTTACAGAAATCTCACATAGAGATTGTTCTTGAGGAGGAATTACAAACTTCTTGAGGTGATCATTAACCGACAGTCTATCTCCCTACCAGGCCAAAACGATGGCTCTGATACCATAAGGGGGATGCGATGGAGTCATCATACATCAGAGTAGGAATGATTAGGAGATTATTACAAGTATTAGGAAGAGGGAGAGGGAGAGAGAGCAATATTTGTTATTAGGCAAGGTGCCAAGGGATGTCCTGAAACGTTGGCCGGGCGTCCCTATTTATAGAGTTGAACCCGGGATTAAAATCTTCTGAAGTCCGCTGTGTCGTCATCCGTGACGTGTGGCGCACTTGAATTAAAATATCTTGAGTGGAGTCTGATTAAAATATCTTGATGTGACTGATGAGCAGTGTTGAACAGTCATTAATTTGGATTTGTCTCAAAAGTCTTGATGCGTCATTATCTTGAATAGTCATTGATTTGGATGTGTCTGAAAAAGTCTTGCTGAGTCATTAATCTTCTTGTCTTCTTCTGGAGTCTTTCATCTTGAATTATTAAAACTGATGAGTCATGTCTTGGATCTTGCCGTCTGGAGGAGCAATCTTGAATCTTGAAAATCTTGAGTCAGTAGGATCTGGACCCTGGATGGGTTGATTAGGAAGTTGAGCCCCGGATGGGCTGGGCTTTGGATTATCCTTACATATCTAATGTAAGGTCTTCATATGGATCCTCAGCGAACTGGACCGTCATTAAACTGGGTTCTCCGCTTTCTGTAGACATGGGTCTTGTGGAGTCATTAGAAACACTAGCTCCTGCTAGATTCTGGATTAACTTGAGCCATTCTTCTGGTTTATTGCATGCTGCCAGCTCAGCTTGAATTCTTGATTTCGCCGTGAGGAAAGAGGCATGATTTTTCTGTTCTCTGGCTGTTGGTTGGAAGTGGTCTTGTCGGACCTTCTCCTTAGAACAACCTTCTGGATTGAATTTTTCCCACCACTTGATTTTGTATTCTCGTGCCAGGGAAAAATACAAAATCAAGTGGTGGGAACAACCTTCTCCTTAGAACAACCTTCTGGATTTGTATTCCCCGAGGATGTGTACTTCAAAAAGTGCCGGTCACGGGGAAGTGAGAGCCCCTCAGCAACTTTTAATCTCACCTCCCTGTCCTCGAGGAGCACTGACTCGTCACGAGTCACCCTCATCACGGGGTCCCAGGCCTCCACCAGGGCCACGCCCTTGCGCTCAAAGGACTTCCCACGCAGCTCCCGCTGCAATCCTCGAGCATTGGGGCTCGAAAACGGGATCTATTCCCTTAAGGCTCTTCGGAATCCTCGAAGGCCTCTTCGCAGTCGCTCGAGGGGCCACAATAGCCCTTCGAGCATCTGCCAAGAACCCCACAGGCTCCTTTGTGCCTCGAACGGGGCTGGTGGACGGCTCCTCGAGGGCCGGTCCCTTCCCTTTGTTTTTCACGGGGCTAGGACTACTGTCCGAAGACACATCCAACCCCTTTGCCACTACAAAATAAAAAAAAGGGGGGGAGGATGAGAAAACACCCAGAGGGACAAGGAAGGACAAGAATACAAGTTCATAACCAAACACCCAGAGGAGAAATGAGAAATACCTTCTATTCGGGGCCTTTTCCTACGGAGATTATGCTCCTCGGAGTCCTCGGAGATCTCCTCGACAACCGGGGGAGCAATCGCACTTACCGGTTGAGCCTCCGTAACCAAGGCCTCCTGGCCTCGATCCTCCCCACCCTTCGAAGGCCCGGCGGATGGCCCCTCGAGAACCCCTTGAACGGGTTCGGGAGGGACTTCCTCCTCCATTTTCTTCTTGAGGGCCTCCCTCAAGTCTTGCTTTCTGGCAAAAAGGGTGCTGGGGTGCGACATCTTGGCTGTAACAAAACACAAAGTCAGGTTACAATAGCATTCAAAATGTGCAAACACAGAAACACAAAAGCAAAAAGGGGTACAAAACAGACAATGAGGGTTGCTGAAAGCGCCTTCGAAGCGCTCGATAAGGTCCCCGTCCAGGCCCTCAACCCAGTTCTTCAGGTTGTCTACGTGGCTTGGAAGACGATGGGCCCTGCTAATCTCCACTCTTCGCAGGACCACTTCGTCTAGACTGGAGAGAGTGAAGGGAAAAGCACCTCTACACTCCTCGAGCCTCTCCACATCACGGACCCACTCACACAGGGCGTCGAGGGCCTTCTTCCCCTCGCTACCCGCCCACAAAGAGGGCTTCACCGACACCCTTGCGTCCTTCTCCTTGATGAAGTACGCAGGGAATCCCTAGCTGTCCTCCTTCAAGATGAAGAAGAAATTGCTTTTCCAGCTCCCCCACGAGCTGGTGGTCTCAGCGAAGACTCCGATCTTCACCATTTTATTTCCCACCTTCACCTCCTCGGGGGTCAATTGATAGAAGGGGTGTCCGACCAGCCTCTTCAGTGTATAAAACTACAAGAATGTCTCCGGCAGCACCATTGTCTTCGCCAGATGACAGGCCACCACGAACGCATTCACGGTCGTAAACACTTTCGGGGTCAGTTGCCCAGGGCAAACACCCCATCCCTCGCATAATTGCAGCAGCAGGGAGCAAAGGGAGAGCCTCAGTCCGGCTTTAAGCTGGGCCTCGAAGACCACCATGGTCTGTTCCCTCAGGGCCTCGTTGCTCAATTCCATCCCTGCCCTTCTCAATACGTCCGCCGGGGAAAGCCCGCAGACTGCCCAGGAGTATACATGATGGTTTCGACAAATGTCGACCATTTTCTTCTCTGAAAGAGACGACCGGAGCCACGAATCCCCAATATCTGGGCCAACGCTGGGCTTGCTTTGATTCTTGGGAGCCATCTACAGAAATAAACCACAAATTCAAGAACTTAAACCCTAAGACCCAAGAACCCAGGAAGCGGCGCGGCAAAAACACGCTCGCGACACAGTCGCGATGAAAAAAGATGAAATAAAACGGAGATACTTACTGGTTGATATGCTGGAGAGGAAAACGAAAGATTCAACGGCTGGGTTCTTCGAATCTCGCCGGGAAATTCGTCGGTAATCGCCGAAAATGGAAACTAGAGTGAAGAGGAAACTGAAGCGAATAAGCAAGGAAAGCGAGAATTCGGGAAACCTGACTCCTCACATGGGTTAGCGTATAAGTAGAGGCCGATGGGAGGTGAAACGACTTCCCTCATAATTACAAACGGCGCAAAAAGCGCAAATTTTGAAAAAGTGCTTTACAACCGCCACAAATGGTATTGGGCCAGCAATTGGGCCAACATTGGGGCAACTCCTGGGCTCTTCCCAAATTAAACCCCAAAACGGCACAATACCACATGGGCCCAACTTCAACCACGATACTTCCTTCTAAAGCGGAGCACAGGGTCCCAACCCATCCTCCACTGTGGGGGGAGGACATACTGATATATATGGGCCAGCCCATACGGCTGTATTGTCAAATGCAAACGCCATATGGGCCACGTCCGCCAGGGCCGGCCTCGTAACAACAGAGCGCCCCTCGTATAATCCCGTTAGCAGCAAACGCTTGCTACCTCCTTCAAAACAGCCGTTACACTAATTATGGCATCAAGCCAAAGGAGTGGGAGTAATTCCGCAATAACTCCACTGTTATTACACCATTAATACACAGCCGTCCCAATTATAGACACATTTATGGAGATTCTCCAGCATTCAAGGCCCCGTAACGGGACCTGGCACCACCCTATATAATGGGTGGTGCCTGCCTCAAATAAGGTGATTACTACACACCCACACCTCTCTTCTCTGTCTGCACCTGAAAGTGTCCCTTGTCTTACTCTTCTCAGGTACCAGAGCTGCCCTATCTCAGTCGTCGGAGAATCCTTGACAGCCGGAGATCACCCTTTGGCTATCAGATTGATGAATAGTCTTTAATAGTCTTGAACAGTCTTGAGTAGTCTTGAACAGTGATCTTGAGGTGACTGATGAACAGTGTTGAACAGTCTTCTGAGGTGATTGTCTTCATGAGTCATCATTAATTCTTTGCATGATGCCACTGTAATATGTTTTCCTCTGACATAAATTCTTTGCATGATGCAATTATTCAAATTGAGGATTTAGAAAAAAGAAAGGAAGCCTTTTTAGCATTGAAAGGAATCCTTGAGAAGGATAAACAGATGAAAAGATTAATCAGTGGTTAGGAACGAAGCAAGTCGTCTTCTTTGATCTTTTAGTTTTTCAATTTTATTTGTCCATCTATTAATCAGGTATTCTTCACAATTAATCATAACTTTATAATATCGAATATTAGAATTAGAAATTCCAGCAGTATTTAGTTATTGATTATAGGATTCAATTCTCCTTTCAGATTCTTGGATTTTAACACGGAATGAATTAATTTCATTAATAAAGTCCCAATGAATTTCACACAAAATACTACGATAATGTTCATAAGGATGCATGATTAAAACACAGAAAGATGGACTGAAATACTTCTTGTATTGAAAAACTTATTAAACAACTTACAGAAATCTCACAAAGAGATGAGGAATTACATACTTCTTGAGGCGATCATTAACCGACAGTCTATCTCCCTAACATGAAGGAAGAAATTCCTATTATTAATGAAATTCAAAATAATTCTGAAACAGAATCTGAAGGTTTTGTTGTTATTAATGAAATTCAAAATAAAGGTTCTATTATTAATTCTGATATTAATTCTTCTTCTGATATTAATAAATGCTTCGAAAAGGCACATTGCAATATGATTTCTACTAATATCGACTCTTTACAAGAATCGATCATTCAAGTAGAAGATTTAGAATAAAGAAAGGAAGCTTTTTTAGCTTTGAAGGGAATCCTTGAAAAGGATAATGATTCTAAGAAATCCCAGCCTAATCAGGTTATTAATATTTCTGATTTCCTCAAGACTCATGGAAAGCAGCAGAAGCCTGCTACCATTCAAGATTTACAATTAGAGATTAATGATATTAAAAAGGATATTAAAGAATTAAAAATAGAAAATCAAAATATCCAGAGAACCTTATGGATGAAAGGGTTAAAAGAAGCAGAGAAGTTACAAAGAGAAGATATTAATGAAAGTTTCTTTGGTTTTTTCAAAATACTGGGTAGGAATTAATCCTTCTTGAATACAATTTTGGTCAGCACCTGTGTCAACGAGTGCGACAGTATTAAGGTGATATTCATCATTAATAATTAGGCTTATGTAAACATACCATTTGTGGTAGCAAATTTTGGAAACAACGTTCAAGTAGGAATCTCTCTGATTATCATTTTTGCTAGAACATTCTCCTTCATTAGCATTTTCATTAATATCTTCCTTTGCAACTTCTCTGCTTCTTCTAACCCTTTTATCCATAAGGTTCTCTGGATATTTTGATCTACTATTTTTAATTTTTTAATATCCTTTTTAATATCATTAATCTCTAATTGTAAATCTTGAATGGTAGCAGGCTTCTGCTGCTTTCCATGAGTCTTGAGGAAATCAGAAATATTAATAACCTGTTTAGGCTGGAACTTCTTAGAATCATTATCCTTTTCAAGGATTCCCTTTAAAGCTAAAAAGGCTTCCTTTCTTTTTTCTAAATCTTCTACTTGAATGATCGCTTCTTGTAAAGAGTCGACATTAGTAGAAATCATATTGCAATGTGCCTTTTCGAAGCATTTATTAATATCAGAAGAAGAATTAATATCAGAATTAATAACAGAACCTTCATCTTGATTTTCATTAATAACAACAGAACCTTCAGATTTTGTTTCATAATTATTTTGAATTTCATTAATAATAGGAATTTCTTCCTTCATGTTATCTGGGATTTCTAAGACATTAATTCTTTTCTTCATTTTGCAATCTCTCTTGCAATGACCTTTTTTCCGACATTTCCAACATGTTGGAGGTCCTTTCTTTTTAAAAGATTTTTGGGAACATATTTTTTTATTAATATTATCAATTTCCATCTGGATTTTTAATAAAGGATCACTATTATCAGAATGCATTTTTGTGGAGTCTTTCAACTCCTTTTGAGGAACAGACTTAAAAGTTTGACCGACACATTTGTTGTCATTAGCATGAGGAGGAGTAATAGTTGAAAAAGGATAATTAATCTTATTAATATTAGCATAATGTTCAAATCAAGTAAAAAGAGAAATATGAATCCTAAATCTTTTCATCTTAGCAAACCATTTTTCTTTGAATTCTTCAGTTTCTTTTTTGGAAAACGTATTAAAATACCAGTTAACCTTTTTACTATTTTCAGGAGACTTCAAATCCTTCTTTAAAAACTCTTTATTAATTTCGAATTCCTTAGTTATCATTTTAACAAAACCTTTTGAGTCTGCTATATTGATCTCAGTAGAATTAAAATCCATTTTACCCATTACTTGATCTGGAAATGAAACTGCTCCTTTACCAAAAAAGAGTTTTGCCATTCTAATAATTTCAAAGATCGAATTTCAATCTAATTAAATTCTAAACTTTTCTTCCAAAATCTAAGACTCTAATTGTTTCAACCGGGAACACCAACTCCTTCTGCGCAAAAGAGTTTTGTACCATTGCAGAACCATCTAAGCAACAGATAAAAGGACCTTTAAATCCTCAAATTTCTTACGCTTTTTTTTAAAAAAATTTCTTCTTCCTTAGTAATTATTTCAACAAGTTCACTTCTCCTAGCGAAAATATTAAACCTGTGCTCAAGACACGAACTCGAAGCATCATTATTTTGAAAAAGCAATTCATTTAATAACCTTAATTCATTAGCATAAGAACTTATTAAATCATCATGAACCACTAAATCATCTAATGCGTTATCTAACGCTTTTTTATACCAGGAAGGAAACACCATATCTAAGCTATTGAAAGTAAAACTTTTATCTTATTATATCGTTCCATATTTCTATTAAAACGATCAATGCTTTCTTGGAGTGAAGAGGCTAGCTCTCGTCTCCTTTGGTATAAATTATGATTTTTGTCAGGATTAAAGTTCTCAAGTCTGGAAATCGTATTATTAAGATTAACCCATTCATTTTCATAATGATTAACAATATTGCTATCATATATTAAATTAATAGCAACTTTTCTTAAGGCTTCTTTGTACCAGTGAGGAGCCATAGCAACAGATTAAACTCAGGATAAACACAGAAAGATAGACTGAAATACTTCTTGTATTGAAAAACTTTAATTAAACAACTTATAGAAATCTCACAAAGAGAGTGAGAGATAGAATCTTGAGATCTTACAAACTTCTTGAAGCAACCATTAACCGACAGTATATCTCCCTACCAGGCCGAAAAGATGGCTCTGATACCATAAGGGGGATGCGATGGAGTCATCATACATCAGAGTAGGAATAGGAATGATTAAAAGATCATTAGAAGTTATTAGGAAGAGGGAGGGAGAGAGAGCAATATTGTTATTAGGCAAGGTGCCGAGGGATGTCTTGAAACGTTGGCCGAGCGTCTCTATTTATAGAGAGTTGAACCCGGAATTAAAACCTTCTGAAGTCCGCTGTATCGTCATCCGTGACGTGTGGCGCACTTGTATTAAAATATCTTGAGGTGGAGTCTGATTAAAACATCTGGCATATCTTGAGTAGAGTCTGATTAAAACATCTTGATGTGATTGATGAATAGTCTTTAATAGTCTTGAACAGTGATCTTGAGGTGACTGATGAACAGTGTTGAACAGTCTTCTGAGGTGATTGTCTTCATGAGTCATCATTAATTCTTGTCTGTCTTTGAATTATTAAAACTGGTGAGTCATGTCTTGGATTTTTGCCGTCCGAAGCAATCTTCAATCTTGAATCATTAATATCATTAGGACTTTGGGCCCTTGATGGGCTGAATCTTGAACGCTGAATCATTAAACTTGTAGGACTTTGGGCTCTTGATGGGCTGAATCATGATCGTTGAATCGTTAAACTTGTCATTAAACTTTTGAGCCCCTGATGGGCTGAGCTTTGGACTGTCCTTACATATCTAATGTAAGGTCTTCATAAGGATCTTGGGCGAACTGGATCGCCATAAATTTGGACTCTCCGCTTTCGGTGGACATGGGCCTGACGGAGTCATTGGAAACACTAGCTCCTGCTAGATTCTGGATTATCTTGAGCCATTCTTCTGGATAGTTGCATGCTGCTAGCTCAGCTTGAATCTTGGATTTCGCCGTGAGAAAAGTGGCATGTTCTTGATGGTCCTTTGCAGTTGGTTGCTGAAAGTCCCTTTGGATTTTTTCTTTGGAAGCACCTTCTGGATTGAATTTTTCCCATAACTTAATCCTGAATTCTCGGGCTAAGCAGGGTTCTTCTTCTTCAAGGAATGTATACTGCCACGCCATTATCCATGGAATTTTGTACTTGATCACGAAACTGATTAATAAGGAAGATTCTTTCGAATCGGGGAAGGGATCATTAGGCTCATTAAAATAATCATTAAAACATTGAAATCCCTCTTGACAGATATCAGGAAGGAATTTCTTTTCTAGTCCCATGAAGAACCAGAAATCATTAATAAACCATCTGGGAATATCATTAACATCATTAATAAGGTTTTCATGGAAGAAGAACAACCATGAATGATTAAAACTTCGCAAGAACCAAGTGTTGGTCCAAGCTTTCATGTAATCGTGATAATTAAAACTTTTGAAAACATCATTAGGCTTTTGAAAACACTTAGGAGTAGATAAGGGAATTCCCCAACCAGTGGGAGTTATAACCTTATCGATCCTAACTTTGGAATAATTAATAAAATTGGAGCCAGAATTCTTAAAGTGAGTTATTACTGCAGATTTTGTGTCTGTCAGAATAAACTCATAAAAGTCTCTGGACTTATTAACAAATTCACTTTGGAAGTGAAAATTAGGAAAGAATATCTTTTCGACAATAGAGTCGAAGGAGGCATTGGATTTGTTTTCAGTAGTGAAGTGATATATATGGGCCAGCCCATACGGCTGTATTGTCAAATGCAAAAGCCATATGGGCCGCGTCCACCACAGCAGATCTCGTCATTACGGAGACCCCCTCTTACCAGTAAGGGCGCCCCGTATAAAGCCGTTGGGCACGAAACGCTTACTGCCTCCCTCAAACTAACCGTTACACTACTTATGGCATTAAGCCAAAGGAGGGGGAGTAATTCCCTAATAACTCCGCTGTTATTACACCATTAATACGCCGCCATTCCAATTATGGGCACATTTATGGAGATTCTCCAGCGTTTAAGGCCCGTAACGGGACCTAGCACCACCCTATATATTGGGTGGTGCCCGCCTCAAATAAGGTGATGACTACACACCCACACTTTCCTCCTTTGTCTGCACCTGAAAGTGTCTTTTGTCTTGTCCTTCAGGTATCGGAGCCACCTGTCCTGGCCGTCGGAAGATCTTTCTCAGCCGGGGATCGTACTTTGGCTATCAATTTGGCGCTGTCAGGGAAAGAAAAACAAGCCGTTTTCCTTTTCTACTCAACTTTTTCCTCCTCTAACCATTCTCATGGCGAAAATAAGAAGAACTCACAACAGTGTGCATGTTGAGGATGCTGCTTCCAGGCTCCTCGATGTACCTCCACCACTCCCTACCGGTGGGGCAACGGGACGCAACAGCCCCACAACTCCTGGTTGGTGGCAACCCCGCCACTCCTCGCCGCCGACACCTCAGAGTGCAAGAGCCCCACAACCGCAAGCAGCTACTTTGACATACCATGCTGGGACCTCGACGACCCCCAGCAGTCATCGCCGATCCCGGTCCGATGGCACTGCTCCAAAGTGCGAGCATGCTCAACGAAATGAAGGCCTTCATGGTACAAACCATCAAAGCGAAATACAGTCCGCTCGCCTTCCACCTCCCAACGACCGGGATGAACAATCCCAAACCAAAACCCGTCTGCCGCGAACTCGATGTCGACGATCTTCTTCAAGAATCAACGTGGTCGAGGAACAGTTAAGACGCTAAACCTCGGTCCTCGATGACATCGAGGTTCTCCTCACTCAACCCTTCACAGAGGACGTTATTGCCGTCAAGGCCCCTGCCAGCTTTCGAATGCCAGTCATCGAAAGCTACGACGCGACGACGGACCCCGTTGACCATTTGCGACGTTACATCTCCCAAATGGAGATGGCTCGCGCCTCTGATCCCATACTCTGCAAAGCTTTCAGCTCCACCTTGAAAGGGGCTGCTTCAACATGGTTTGGAACATTACGAGGCCAGCATTTCAAATGCTTTAAGGACCTCGCCTCGTCGTTCTTGCGCCACTTCATGGGAGCTCGACCTCCCCCCAAGACTGTCCAACACTTGTTAAGAGTAAAGCAGCAAAGGGAGGAACCACTCTGTGATTACATCCGGCGGTTTCGTGCGTAAGCCGCCCAAGTCCGTGGTCTCTCCTCGACATGCAGCTCGGCCGTCACCAGGCCTTCAACGCGAGTCCGTGCTCGCGTATAATATTACTGAAAACCTTGTCACAACGATGGGTGAGTTCATCGATCGGGCAACCCGGTTCATGAACTCCGAGGAGATGAATAAGCCTTACAACAGGCCCCCCGCAAACGACCGCAGTAAGAAGTTTGACAAGGGGTCTGCTACATCGAGGTACCAGTCCTCGAACACTGGTCTGAGGGTCCCCGACCACCACCCCGCCCTTCGTGACACCCGCACGAACATTCTTCTCATGTTGGAGAAGCAAAACAAGGTCCCCAAGTGGCCTCAGCCGATCCAACATAAGACCACGAGGGGTATGACAAGTACTGCCTTTACCAAAAGGACCGTGGCCACGACACGGAGGCGTGCTATGAGCTCAGAAATCTCATTTATGAGAAGATTGAGCAGGGAAAGCTCAAGGAATACCAGTCCGACTCCTCTTCCCCTGCAAGGAATTCCCCAAAAGCCGCAAGAGGGATGATGACAGCGACGATCGCGACAAAACGCGCTGCCGACACAACAGCCCCTCGGAGGCAAAACTTACCACCACCACCACCAGCGGGCGTCATTCACATGCTCACGAAGTCGGAAGGTGCCTCCTCCAGGAAACGGTATGCAAGAGAAATCTTGCAGATCGACCACCTCGAGGAGAACGTCATCTATCGACCCAATGGGTCAAAGGTCATCATACCGCACTCCGATCCACTGCCTATCACAGCGAGGATCGCCGGTTATGACACCAACCGGGTCTACATCGACACTGGTGCAAACACCAGTGTCATTTTCAAGGACATGCTCGATAAACTCGGGGTACACATGTCCGCTATTCGGGAGCTCCGCCCTACCTTTGGCATCGGCAGGACATTGTGCCAATAATAGGGTCGCCAACCCGCCTCATGCTGATTGGGACACACAATTTGGCACGGTTGATCGCCACTCCATTATGACGGAGTTCTTGGTCCTCGAAGTCCCTTCCACATACAACGCCATCGTTGGTCGGCCCAGCCAGGTCGAATTCCACATGAGGTGTGACATCCGTTCTCTCACGGTCACATTTGCGACGCCTCGTGGAGATGCATGCATCTACATTGACCAGCGAACGGCGAGGACGAACTACGTGGCCTCTTTGAGTTCTACGGTGGATCCACGGGCCTCGATGACTGTAGATGATCCTGCAGAACCCCATGACATGCCACGCCTCGATGATTTGACAGAGGAGATCGACGCTGCCTGTGCAAGAAGTTCAAGGTCGGCAAAACCTTGAGCAAAAGGAGAAGATGGCGCTCATCCACCTCCTCGAGGCAAACCTTGACGTCTTCGCCCGGAGCTTGAAGGATCTGCCGGGTGTCGACTCCTAGCGTCATCACCCACAAACTGAATGTATTCCCGGACTCAAAGCCGGTTAAGCAAAAGAAAAGGGGTATGGCCCCTTCTAAGAAGAAGTTTGTAAAAGAGGAGGTTTCTAAACTCCTCGAAGCTGAAATAATAAAAGAAATTCAGTACTCTGAGTGGCTCGCTAACATAGTTTTAGCTGACAAAACAAATGACGAACTTCGTATGTGCGTTGATTTCACGGGCGTCAATAGGCATTGTCCAAAGGACCCCTACCCGTTACCTGTCATCGACCAACTCGTGGACGCAACTTCCAAGTATAAATACTTGTCTTTCATGGACGCTAAGAGTGGTTATCACCAAATCTACATGGATCCCGAGGACGCCTTCAAAACGGCGTTCACGACCGTGATGACGCCTATTACTACGCTCAATGCCTTTGGGCTCAAAAACGCCGGAGCCACCTACCAGCGTCTAATGAACAAGGTCTTTGCCCACCAGATGGGCCGTAACCTTGAAGCGACGCCGACGATGTCATTGTCAAAAGCATGACATTCAAGATCACCTTCAAGACCTGGCCGAGACCTTCGAATCGCTCCGGCGATATAACATGAGGCTCAATCCAGCCAAGTGTTCCTTCTTTGTTGGAGCCGGGAAATTCCTGGGCTACATGATCTCCGAAAGGGGGATCGACGCCAACCTTAAGAAAATATCAGCCATCACGGAAATGGCGCCACCAAGGAACATTAAGGAAATCCAACAACTTACAGGAAGAATTGTTGCCTTGGGGCGATTCATTTCCAAGTTGGGGGACAAGTGTAAGCCGTTCTTCGAACAGCTTCGCATGAAGAAGGCGTTCGCTTGGACACCGGAATGCCAAGAAGCATTCGAGCAAATCAAGAAACACCTCTCCGATTTGCCAACACTGAAATGTCTGCAACCGGGGGATGAACTCGTCATCTACCTCTCCACTTCGAACAGCACTGTATCCGCAGTGCTCGTTAAGGAGGAAGGCCCGCAACAAAGTGGCCCGCCTATTACATAAGCCACACGCTACGAGGGGCTGAGGTTAATTACCCTCCCCTCCAAAAAACGATCTACGCTTTGATCGTGGCTGCCAGGAAGTTGCGAGCATACTTCCAAGCCCACACAATCATTGTCAGAACGGACTTACCAATCCGAGACATTCTAAACAGACCGGAGCATAGTGGTCGCTTAGCTGCTGGTGCATCGAACTTGGGAGTATGACATCAAGTTTGAGCCTCGACGAGCAATAAAGGCACAAGCTTTGGCGGATTTCATGGCCGAGCTTTCCATTTACCCTCGAGCATGGTCCTTCGAGGGAACCACCACCGGAGTTGGAGCCTCCCGAGTGGGACATGTTCGTGGATGGTTCATCCAAAGGCCGATCGCCTGTGAGGAGGCGTTCATATCTGGGGCCCACACGGCATGGAGGCTAGCTTACGAGTGGCCTTCCAATTCCCGTCACAAACAATGTGGCGAATACGAGGCCCTCGTAGCAGGTCTCAAGATCGCTCTCAAAGCTGGTTTGCGACGTTTAATCGTGCAGTGACTCGCAGCTCGTCAGTAAGCCGTGTTACGGGACCAATGACTGCAAGGACCCCGTACTCTCGAGGTACTTGCGTCTGGTGAAAAGCTTACAAGGGCAGTTCGAGCAACTAAATATTAATAAGATCCCAAGGGATCAAAACACTGTGGCTGACAGGTTGTCTAAGGGGCGGGCGGATGCATTCCTCGAAACCTTAGCACAACCTTCGATAAATACAATTCATGCAATCAACGCTAACGCAGAGTTGATTGGAGGGACCCAATCCTCCAAAGATCTCCAAACCGGCGCAATCGAAGGCCCACCAGCGTTGCAAAAGAAAATAAGGACGCAGCCAGCCCGCCATGTCATCATAGATGGCACATTATGGCGTAAAGGATATTCTACTCCTTTGCGGCGATGTATTGGCCCCGACGATTCCAAACTCATCCTGAACGAAGTCCACTCAGGAGTTTGCGGAGCACACATTGGCTCCGATGCGCTAGCACACAAATGCTTGCGCCTCGGTTATTATTGGCCAACCTTGAGGAAAGACGCGCATGATTTGGTACGAACGTGCCATAAGTGCCAACTCAATTCTCGCATCCAACGACAGCCGGCAAACGAAGTGGTTACGGAGACATACCCTATACCCTTCGCGCTGTGGGGCCTCGATTTAATCGGCCCAATGCCTACGGCCAAGGGCCAGTTCAAATTTTGTATAGTGGCTGTCGATTACTTCACTAAGTGGGTCGAGGTCCAGCCACTCGAGAAAATCACAACCGCCAAGGTCATACACTTCCTCTGGCACGACCTCGTGGCACGATACGGGGCACCAAGAGCCATAATCACAGACAATGGGACTCAATTCGCAAGCAAAAAGCTTAAGGATTGGGCCACTAAGATGAACATACAAATGCTCTACGCTCCTGTGGCACACCCGCAGTCAAATGGCCAGGTGGAAGTAACGAATCGCACGATCAAAGAGGGCTTAAAAAAGCGCCGAGGACAAAAAGGAAAGTGGGTCGAGGCCCTACCCGGCGTCCTCTGGGACTATCGAACAACTACACGGGACCCACGGAGAAACTCCTTTCTCCTTGGTTTACGGCGTCGATGCCTTGCTACCAATCGAAGTCTCAATACCCACAATCCGAACGCTATATTACGACGCCCCTCACAATGAGAGCGGTCTTCGAGCGCGTCTGGACCTCGTCGAGGAACTCCGCGAGGGTTCTAGACTTAGGCTTATGGCCTTACGACAAAGGGCAAACCTCGATCACAACGCCAAAGTTCGGGCAAAGCAGATCCACGTGGGTGGTATGGTCTTGCTAAAGGCGGAGTTGTCAGGTCGTAATCCCGGCCATGGCGCACTTCGCTCCAGATGGGCAGGGGCCTTATGTGGTACACAGTAAAGAAAGAGAGGGTGTATACAAGTTAAAGGACCATCAAGGCAAAAAGCTCAAAAATGACTACCACGTCAACGACTTGAGGCCTTATTACGTTTAAGTTGTACGCTTTCAAAGTCTTTGCGTTGTACAAAATACTGTTCATACATCAAAGGAAAGGCAATATTCCAAGTCTTTACGTTGTGCAAGCTATGTTCACATAAAATCGCTCTACTAAGAGTGTCCCCCCACTTTAGTGGGTAAGTTTAAAAATTGATTGCAAGGTCACCGTCGACCAGCGCACATCGAATAAAATCACTTTACGAAGAATTACAAAAATTCATTTGCACAACTTTACCCAGCACGAGTACAAACACTTCGCATTGTGCAAATAATACTCGTATAACAACTACAAAGGCAACAAATGCTGAAATGTTGTATATTTTATCAAAAATGAGCAAAAATTTAAGTCCACAAACTACTTGGGGACATCATCGTTTGGAGGTACAACAGGGGCATCCTCTACATGCCCGGGCAGAATATCATAAGGATATTCTACTCCCAATTTCTTCCCTGCCCTACCCCACTCGAACAAAATCGCCTGAGGAGGGTCTTCGACCTTCATGGCGTTAAGGGGTTCCAAATCTGACTTCTCAACGATGGCCTCCACTTGGTGGCGGCATCGTAGGAAGCCCTCAAAGATAGCGGACACCTCCATGGCTTGTGCGCTAGCGGTCTTCTCGATCAAGACCTCGACAGCTGCGCACTCGACCAGCCCTTTTCAAAGAATGGGCTTTACAAAAACGGGGGGTTGAACACTTTCACCATCGTACAACTTAAAACCAATTTGGTTTTCTAGTTGTGCGAAGGCTAAATGATCAGCCACCACAGAGCCCGTCACCTCATTAAGGGTCTGGGTGCAGTCTTCGATCTGGATTGCAACCTTAGACGCCAGATCCTCAGCCTGGGCAACCCTCGAGGACAACTCCTCCGCGAGTTTGCCCTTCACCTCAGCCTCGGCCTCCATTCTTTGATACTCCCCGAGCACTTGCTCCATTTCAGCTTCGAGCTCTTTCTTCGCATGGTGCTCGGCGAGGAACAGGGCTTCGTGCTTCTTTCCATCGGCCATGGAAGCTTTCAGCTGCTTGCCCATGACACCCAGGGCTCTAAGAAGGTTAGCCTCCTCATTCCTCGAGGACCCCAACTCGGCCTCTTTTTCAGCCAACTTGGCATCCTTGTCGCCCAAGGCCTTTTTAGGCTCTCCACCTCCTGAGTCCTTTGCCTTGGCCTCAAGACTCTTCACGAGGGATTCAAGGTCCTCGATCTTGGCCACCAGCCCCTGGGCCAGCACAGTTTTCTGCAAGTTACAAACGCAAAAGCATATAAACAAATTATGCCAATAAAAAAGATAAGTAACAAAGGGGGAGTCGAGATTGGTGACTTACTCGAGTGAGGCCCTGGCAGATGTCCTTCGCCATGTCTAGGGCCCCCGAGGACGTGTGCTTCAAAAAATGCCTGTCTCGGGGAAGTGCGAGACCCTCTGCAACCTTTAGTCTCACTTCCCCTTCCCCGAGGAGTATTGACTGCCGCGAGTCACCCTCATGACGGGGTCCTGTGCCTCCACAAGGGCTGACTGCGTTTGAAGGATTTCTCCCGCAGCTCCCGCCGATAGTCCTCGAGCAATTGAGGCTCAAGACTGGATCTATGCCCTTCGTGGTCTTAGGGATCCTCGAAGCCTTCTTGTATATACTGAGGGCCACAACAGCCCTCCGAGCATCTCGCTAATAGGCCGATTGAGCCTCAGCGCCCGAACGGGGCTGCCGGAAGACTCCTCGAGGGCTGGTCTTTTCCCTTATCTTTAGCAGTGGCTGGGACTGCTGTCCGAGGACACAACCAAGTCCTCTGCCGCTACAAGGTTAAATGGGAATCAGAACACAATGTAAAGAAAAGTTCACCAAAGAACCAAGGGAAGCAAGAATAGTACCTGCAAGTCGGGGGCGCTTTCGTCGAAGGATCTCCTCCTCGGAGTCCTCGGACAGCTCCTCAACGATGACGGGACCAGCCATGTTGACTGGTTGAGCCATCGTCACCAAGGCATCCACATCTCGGGCCTCTCCACCTTTCGAGGTCCCTGCAACTGACCCCTCGATAGCCCTTTGGGCAGGCTCTGCAGGACCTCCTCCTCCATTTTTGCCTTAAGGGCCTCCAACAAATCCTGCTTCTTGACAAAAAGGGTGCTGGGGTGCAACATCTTGGCTGTAGCAAAGCACAGAGTCAGGTCATAATAGCATTTAAAATGTGCAACCACAAAAACACAGGAACGAAAAGGAATGCAAAACAGACAGTGGGGGTTACTGAAAGCGCCTTCGAAGCGCTCTATGAGGTCGCCGTCCAATCCTTCCACCCAGTTCTTAAGGGTGTCCACGTGGCTCGGAAGACGGTGGGCCTCGCTAACCCCTACTCTCCGCAGACCACCTCGCCTGTGCTGGATAGAGTGAAGGGAAACGCACTTACATCCTCGAGTCTTTCCACACCCCGGATCCATTCACAAAGGGCGTCGAGGGCTTTCTTCCTCGCTACCCGCCCACACAGAGGGCTTCACCGACACCTTTGCGTTCTTCTCATTTATGAAGAACGCAGGGAAGCCCCAGCTATCCTCCTTCAAGAGGAAGAAGAAGTTGCTCTTCCAACTCCCCCACGAGCTGGTGGTTTCAGCGAAGACTCCGATCTTCACCATTTTATTCCCCACCTTCACCTCCTCGGGGTCGCTTGATAGAAGGGGTGTCCGACCGGCCTCTTCAGCGTATAGAATCGTAAGAAGGTCTCCGGTAGCACCGCCGTTTTCGCCAAGTGGCAGGCCACCACAAATGCGTTTACGGTGATAAACACATTCGGGGCTAATTGCCTGTGGCAAACACCCCATCCTCACACAATTGCAACAGCAGGAACAAAGAGGGAGCCTCAATCCGGCTTTGAGTTGGGCTTCGTAGACCACCATGGTCTGTTCCCTCATGGCCTCGCCGCTCAACTCCATCCCCGCTTCTCAACACATCCGCTGGAGAAAGTCCACAAACCACCCCGGTATACACGTGATGGTTCGGGCAGATATCTGCCATTTTCTTCCCCGGCTGCACTGCTCGGGCCACACCTTCTCGACATCGGGCCGACGCCGGGCTTGCTTGGATTCTTGGGAGCCATCTACAAAAATAAACCGCAAATTTCAAAAACTAAACCCTAGACCCAAGAACCTGTGCGGTGGCACGGCGACGCCTCACTCGCGACATCATTGCGAGAAAACGAAAATTAAAAGGGATACAACTTACTGATTCGTACGGTGGAGACGAAAACGAAAGATTCAACGGCTGGGTTCTTCGAATCTCGCCGGGAAATTCTTCGGTAATTGCCGAAAATGGAAACTAGATTGCAAAGGAAGCTAAAGCGCAAAAGCAAGGAAAGCAAGATTTCGGGAAACTGACTTCCCACTTGGGTTGGCGGATAAGAGGAGCGCGATGGGAAGTGAAGCGACTTCCCCCATAATTACGAACGGCGCAAAAAGCGCAAATTTTGAAAAGCGCTTTTTGCCAACCGCCACAATTAGTATTGGGCCAAAGTTTTGGGCCTACATTGGGGACAGCTCTTGGGCCCCCCTAATAAGGCTCCAAAACACCACAATACAACGTGGGCTCAATGTCTATAGGCATACTTCCTTCCAAATCGGAGCACATGGACCCAACACATCCTCCGCTGTGGGGGGAGGGCATACTGATATATATGGGCCAGCCCATACGGCTGTATTGTCAAATGCAAAAGCCATATGGGCCGCTGGCCCACCACAAAGCAGATCTCACATTACGAGACCCTCTTACCAGTAAGGGCGCCCCGTATAAAGCCGTTGGGCACGAAACGCTTACTGCCTCCCTCAAACTAACCGTTACACTACTTATGGCATTAAGCCAAAGGAGAGGGAGTAATTCCCTAATAACTCCGCTGTTATTACACCATTAATACGCCGCCATTCCAATTATGGGCACATTTATGGAGATTCTCCAGCGTTTAAGGCCCGTAACGGGACCTAGCACCACCCTATATATTGGGTGGTGCCCGCCTCAAATAAGGTGATGACTACACACCCACACTTTCCTCCTTTGTCTGCACCTGAAAGTGTCTTTTGTCTTGTCCTTCAGGTATCGGAGCCACCTGTCCTAGCCGTCGGAAGATCTTTCTCAGCCGGAGATCGTACTTTGGCTATCATGAAGAAATTCTTTTCGGCCAGAAAAAGGAATTCATAGGCCTTTTGCTTTATGTGGTAGATCTGTTTTGGTAAAAACTCTGGATATTTAGAAAAGGAGGCTGGTCTGGTATTATTAGGAATATTAGGAATTTTAGGAATATTAGGACTATTAGGAATACTGGAAGATATCAGCTTTGATTCTCCCAAGACAGTAAAACGATTTGGAGAGACTAGCTCAAAGCTAGTTTTTGGGCCGAAAGGGCTTGATAGTAATTAGTAGGCGGAACAGTAGAACTGTTCTGGAAATATTCATTAAGGGACATAGTAGTTTTAGGAATATAGGGAGTAGAAGTACTTCCCTTTTCTTCTTTTGGGTTTGATTTGGGGGCGACCGCGATCCTCTTGCTCATCTTGAATAATTTTGTCCCTGTAAAAATTCTCTTGAAAGAAAGTCAGGAAGGCTATTGGATTCACCTTTGATAAACTCAATATCAAAATCAAAATTGCTAAGTAAAGCTTGCCACCTAGCAAAGATTTGTTTGGAAACTAAATTCTTGACATCTTTTTCAATTATATCCTTAGCAGATTTGCAGTCTATCCTTAACAGGAATTTCTTCATGTAAAGGTCATCTTGAAACTTATTAATACAAAGTACCACAGAAAGGATGTCACCACCACCCCCGTCAGACACCTTCCGGACCCGGCGGGAAGCGGTCGCCGGCCGGTGGGCGGTGGTGAGCAAGGTGGGACCGGATAGCGCAGCTAATGTGAGAGTATTTCGCGGGCCTTTAACTAACCCAGTAGGTCCCTTTCTAACAACAGATCAAGTATGACAATTCATGCACAGAAACAGATCACAATAACAAGCAATGGGCTCCGCCCATGATCAGAATATCAGAAGCAGGATATCAAAATCAGATTATCAAAAAGGAAGTCTGTTCTTTCACTACCGAACAGAGGCTTCCACACAGATCAACATTCTCATTCAATCAATTCAGAGCAGAACGCATATATATATACATAACCATAATCAAACTTAGATGAATAGACAGATCTAATGATAACATGCTATCATAATACTACATGCCAACAGAGTATCATGCTACAGAGCTATCTACAATGCAACCGTACAAGAGTCGGGCGTCGGATAAAGAAACCGACGAGGAACCCAAGTCTAGATCCAAAAGCTGCTAAACCTCAAAATAGCTAACCGAACAGCTGGCGGAAATCCTACTCCGCTGGCCCGAATCCTTATCTCTGAAAAATATTAAGTAAGGGTGTGAGTTTTCTTAAAGAAAAACCCAAGAAGAGCTTAGGCAGAGTAACGATGTTCTTCCGACAAACCTGCAAAGACAGATCGAAATGTATATACATACAGATAGCAATATACGAAACAAATAATGTATGATGTGTGCACAACATCCGAATGTAACGGGTCATGGCTAGATCTTCCCGACCATTGATAGATCTACCCCGCACGCACCGGCATTCGCCATGCGTCGGCATTCGCCAAGCACCCAACAAATCCCATATAACACGGACCATGGCTAGATCTTCCCGACCATGGCTAGATCTTCCCGACGCACCGGCATTCGCCATGCGTCGGCATTCGCCATGCATCCAACAAACAACATATATCACGGACCATGGCTAGATCTTCCCCGACCATGGCTAGATCTTCCCCGGACGCACCGGCATTCGCCATGCGTCGGCATTCGCCATGCATCCAACAAACATCATAAATCACGGACCATGGCTAGATCTTCCCGGTCCAACCGGCATTCGCCATGCGTCCACACACACGTAATGTAACTCGCGCACCGATGCTCCTACCGCGCACCGATACTCCTACCATGGGACTAGCCTGGGGCTCCACAATCCCGATCTAAGACCGAAGTCAGAGACCGACGCCCAAGACTTGCCTCAACCATCCTACATTACAATAACATAGGTAGGTCGAACCCTTACCTCGAATTGGAAGCAACCGCAACCGTAGAGGGTAGCAGCCAAGCACCACACACCAAACTTCTTCCTTATGCAACCTCAAACCTTGCTTCACATAACACCTAAACAATTCACACACTTTCCACATTACACTTTTATTCAACACATCAATATCCATTGACAATTGGACCTCACTCCAAGACTTAAAGTTGCTCAAATTCATTGCCTAAACATGCTTGAAACCTTAAACCACACAAAACACATGCTTTTACTTTCCACCAAAAATCCGGATGAACTTTGTCTTAGGTATATAATCGGAGCATATTTGGACAATGTTCCAATTATCAATATTGCTCTAAACATACCCAATAGCAACAATTTGGATTGAATTCAACAATACAACACACTTCAATTCTCCACCATAAAACCTATGAGTTTTCTCTTAGCTCATAGATTAACCCATAATTGGACCTTTTACCAAGTATTAATGTTGTTCCAAAACCACCCAACAACACTAATTTGAGGTCAATTTAACAATCCCCCAAAATTCGTTCATCCTAGCTCAAGAACCCTAATTCGAATTTCCTCCAATTCATGCTCAATTCGTGTTGTAAAATGTGTTTCTACCTCTAATCCAACATAGAAACACTACTACTAACTCAATTGCATCAAAAAAATCACGAAAATACAAACCTCACAATTTGGGAAATTCCCCAAATTCATCCACCAAGTGTTGTTGGAGCGAATCCTTTGTTGATTCGTCGTTCTTGTAGTGATTCCCGCACGAATCCACCGTTTCCACGCACCAAAGAGTCCAAAATCACTTAGATAGGAGCAAAACCGAATTGAGAGTGAGTTGGGAGAGTTTTCGAGCTGAAAACGCGAAAATGAAGTTGAAACCGAGCTGCTCGACTTAAATAGCCGAGCCAAGGCGATCACACAGCCTGCACCTTGCGCAAAGGCTTGTGCCCTTGCGACAGTTGTGCACAAATATTGTGCACAACCGCGCACAGATTGTGCGCACAGCTTGCGCAGCGCGCAGCGCACAAGCTTGTGCGCAGCGCACAAGCACAAGTTGTGCGCAGCGCACAGCCTTGCGCACAGATGTGTGCACAGATTGTGCACAAGTTGTGCACAGGCTTGTGCGCAGCGCACAGGCTTGCGCACAGGCTTGCGCACAAGACTTAACCCAAAACCATTCCACTCCCAACACAACAATCAACAACAACAACAACCAACAAACTCCTCAAATTACAAATTTAAACATACCTCCAGAACTCCAGTCACCGGAGACTGTTGCCGGAAAAGGTGGGGTGTAACATCCTCCCCCCCTTAAGACTCTTGGTCCTCCAAGAGCTCCTTAAGGCGTTGGTACTCCTGAGGGTAGCGTTCGATCATATCTTTCTCCGTCTCCCGGTTGCCTCCTTGTCGAATGGTGCGACCATTGCACCTTCACCATGGGAATTAACTTGCTCCTCAATTTGCGAGTATCCTCGCCAACAAAGCAATTGGCACTTCCTTATAAGACAAGTCAGGTTCCAATTGCACTTCCTCAACTGGAATCGCTTTGCGTCGGATCCATGACACACTTTTTCAAAGCATGCTCACGTGAAACACATTATGCACAGCTGACAAGCTCTCCGGTAGTGCTAAACGATAAGCCACCTTTCCAATCCTTTCTAAAATATCGAATGGGCCAATATACCTCGGAGCTAACTTCCCTTTCCGACCAAATCTCATTATTCCCTTCATTGGTGCCACCTTCAACCACACTTTGTCGCCAACTTCAAACTCTAAGTCGCGTCGCCTTCTGTTCACATAAGCCGTGGTTATATCATTTGCAGCTGTCAATCTGGCCTGAATTGTTTTGATCCTTTATGTGGTCTCTTCAATCAATTCCTGACCACGTTCTACCTTATCTGACGTTTCAGAACAACAGTGTGGTGTCATACACCTCCTTCCATAACGAGCCTCGTAAGGTGCCATCTTGATTGTACTGATAACTATTGTTATACGAAAACTCTATGAGCGGTAGATGTTGATCCCAATCACCTCCGAAATCAATCGCACAGCTCCTCAAAGATGTCCTCAAGTACTGTATCACCCTCTCGGATTGCCCATCAGTTTGTGGTTGATACGCGTACTAAGGTGCAACCGGGTACCGAAAGCTCGATGGAAAGCATTCCAGAAATGGGCTGTAAATCTTGGATCCCGGTCTGAAACTATAGAATCCGGTACACCGTGCAACCGCACGATCTCTTTGATGTAGAGTCGTGCTAACTTGTCCAACGGGTCGGTGACCTTAATGGGCAAGAAATGCGCACACTTAGTCAACCGGTCCACAATTACCCAAATGGCATCATGACGTGCTCGTAGTGGGTAATCCGGTAAGAAAATCCATAGTCACGCTTTCCCCACTTACGAACCGGGATAGGTAACGCTCAAGCGTGCCCGCGGGCTTCGATGCTCAACCTTTACCTGTTGGCAAGTGGTGCACTTTGCCACACACTCGCAATATGCCTCTCATACCTGGCCACCAAGTGTGACCTCAAATCGTGATACATCTTTTCACCGCCCGGATGAAAACTTAAAATGTTATTATGAGCTTGATCCAAAATCTCATCTCTAAGAGCCACATCATTCGGCACGTACAAACGCTCTTTGAAGTATAGCAATCCTTGCCTATACTCAAAGAATGGACGCATTGCTCCTTTAGCTTCTCCAGAAACCTGCTTCAAACTCTGATCTCTCATCTGAAATTCTCGGATCCCGCCGATCCAAGAAGACTGAACTCTCAACACAAATATCTGCTCCTCGCTCTTGTAGCTGCCAACGGTGCCACAAGGCGCCAGTCCGTAAGCTCTGTTCGGTTTCCAGGTTCTCCACCTCTCACTATCCCGGTGTAAGCCCTACTCAAGGCGTCTGCCACCGTATTCCCTTTGCCTGCGGTGTACTCGATACTACAGTCGTAGTCTTTCATGTACTCGAGCCACCTTCTTTGACGCATATTCAGATCCTTCTGCGTGAACAAGTACTTCAAGCTCTTATGATCAGTAAAGATTTGAAATTTGTTTCCCAACAAATAATGCCGCCATTGCTTGAGTGCATACATAACCGCAGCAAGCTCCAAATCATGAGTGGGATAGTTTTCTTCATGTGGTCGCAAATCGCCGCGACCCATAAGCAATTACCTGCTGGTTTTGCATAAGCACACACCCTGCACTGTTCGTGAGGCATCGTATAAATGACATAAGGCTGAGACGGGTCGTAGAACCAGAATCGGTGCTGTGTCGGTCTACACTTGAGCTCTTGAAAGCTCTTCTCACATTCATCCGACCATACAAACGCCTTACCCTTCTTTGTCAGTTGAGTGAGTGGAGAGGCAAGAACCGAGAAGGCTGGTACGAACTTACGGTAGTAACCAGCTAACCCGAGAAAACTACGGATATCCTTTACTGATCGGGGTTGCCTCCACTCTTGAACAGACTTGATCTTCTCCGGGTCGACAGAAATTCCGTTCTCATTGATGATATGCCCGAGAAATGCTATCTCGCGCAACCAGAAATCACACTTCGAAAACTTTGCATACAGCTGGTTGTTAGACAAAGTTTCCAAAGCAATTCTCAAGTGCTCTTGATGTGTGTCCTCATCCAGAGAATAGATGAGTATATCATCAATGAAGACAACAATAAAATCGCCCAAGTAGGGGCGGAAAACCTCATTCATCAAATTCATGAAAGCTGCCGGGCATTTGTCAGCCCAAAAGGCATGACAGTGTACTCATAGTGACCATAACGCGTGCGAAAAGCAGCTTTTCGAATGTCTTCTTCCTTCACACGCATTTGGAAATAACCTGATCGGAGATCAATCTTTGAGAACACTTTAGCTCCTCGGAGCTGGTCGAACAGATCGTCAATCCGTGGTAACGGATATTTGTTCTTAATCACACCGCATTCAACCTTCGTAATCAATACAGAGTCTAAGTGTTCCATCCTTCTTCTTAACAAATAACACCGGGCTCCCCACGGTGATCTCGCTCGGTCGGATAAACCCCTTATCCAACAACTCATCCAATCGCTTCTTCAATTCCTTCATCTCCACTATCGGCATGCGATACGGAGGAATGGAGATAGGTGTAGCTCCGGTCTGTAACACTATCTCAAAATCACCTCCCGCTCGGGTGGCATACCTGCAACTCTTCAGAAATACTGCGGAAAGTATCTAACAATCGGAATTTTATCAAGTTCCATCCGCGTACTGCATCATTGAGTCCAAAGTACTCGCCTTCATCCGTCACAGTAACTTCTCCATTACTCGAAGCTCCATGCTATTCTCGGACAATCTCTACATCCGAGGGGGAACAAGTGGTAATACTTGATCCGACACCACCAATCTGCCGCTGCGCACAATCTATCCGTATGGAATGCTCCGAGAGCCAATCCATACCTTAATCACATCATAATGTGACGTATCCAACACCAACAAATCAGAAGGAATCTGCCGCTCACCAACAGCTTAACATGCAACCCTTGATAAGCTCATTATCGAACAGACATCGACTCCCGGCAGTTCGTACTCAGAATACTTGAGATGATGAGTCACGGGAAGTTGCAAAGACTTTGCACACTTCGTGACACTATAGAAATCAAGCACTGTGTCAAAAAGAGCACGAACGGAAATACCATTCAGAAACACCATACCTGCTAGTGCTCCTTTCGAGCCGCATCACCACGCTCAATCTGGAACACTCGCCCTCGCCTTGCTCGCTGGTGCGCTGGCGGCGGGGCCTGCTGTAGTGGTGGCCGCATCTGCTGTGGTCGGGGTCGTGGTCCAAACTGAGGAACACCACGCCCACGAGGAGCATAACTCTGAAATCCTTGTGGCCTTGCAACTCCCTGGGTTGCCATCTGAGGGCAATCCCTAATCATGTGGTCGGTTGACCCACATCTGAAACACATGCCTGACTCTTTATAACAAACCGAGCCGGTGTGACTACGGTCACAAGTCCGACAGCACCAAGGCTCGCTACCTTTGCCTTCCCTTGCCCTTATCCTTCGATCCAAGCCCACTAGAACTACCGCCGGTCCCGTGGTGTCGTGCAGTCCACCACGTCCGGATCCTCTAACTCCACCAATGACAATCCTCGTAGATCTCGGTGGTGTGTCACCGAAGCTGTATCCAAGTCCTCATTCTCAATCTTCGTGCTTTCGCACAGCCTCATGGTACCTATCAATGTTCAACGGTGCCAAGTACTTCCCGATGTCATGCTTCAACCCTCTCATGAATCTCTTTGCCTTGGCCTCCTCACTGGTGTTGTAATGAGGCACATAACGCACTGCGCTCAAACTCGTGCCCATACTCCGCAATGCCTTGCTTCCCGAGTCAAGGTATCAAACTCCAGCTGCCGCCTATCTGCGCGGCATAACCAATCCACTTCTCATGGAACAAGTGGGAAAATTCATCCCACGTCATACCCGGGTCTCTCAACCGCCTACGCACAAAGTCGGCCTTCCGAGTAGCCATAGTGGTCTCCCACCAATCATATGCCCACCACGCAAATAAAAGGTAGCCAAAGACACCATCTCATTTGCCGGAAAACCAAGTCTGCCAAGCAACCGATCCATGTCCTTATACCTCGTCTCCGCCGAATCCATTCCACCCTTGCCCGAGAAAAGGGGTGGTTTGAATCGCTCAAACCGCTCCATCAAAGAAAGTTTTTCAGAGCTGGTCGCACTATCAGTTTTGAGCCGCTGGGCTCTCGGTATCTAAACAACAGAATCGGGCCTAGCCCGCACTCTCCTCGACGGGGCTGTGGGTCGACTTCCGCACCTAGATTCAGATTCCCTCTTCGTATCCACATGCTCTTCGAATTGCACATCATCCGCCTCAACGTCCTCCTCATGAGCCCGATAGCTAGGATCGGTCCGATCCTACCGCAGAGGGCTGAGAACTCATAACATGTGTACTCCTTGCTCTTCAACTCCTGTCCCCGCCCACATGTTATTGAGCAAGATAGTCATTTGCCCCAACACTTGGGCCATCTGTTCCGGATCGGGTATCACATGCGGCTGAACTGGTGCCGCTCTTCGCCGAGGTCTCCTCGACCTCTACCTCTTCCTCTATTCACATCTCGGAGCAGGATTTCCTCCTCCCCGCTTCATCATCCAACGCCGAGTCCGTCGAGTGTTGACCATTTACTGAAATTCCGGAACATAAAGGGTTCACTTAACGGTTAGCATTACCTACGTTGGTAATCCTATCAGCTCTGTAGCATGAATGCAATGCATGATGCAAATCAATTCTCAAAATTACTTATACAAAACAATCCCTTAAAACCCGTGGTACTGCTTAGGAATAACACACTTCTCACTCGGCATCCACCGTCTGTTTTTAACGAGAGAGGTAATTTAAATTACCATCATGCACCTTACGGCATCTCATTCCCTGTGCACCTCTTATAGCACCCAGAGTCAATTACCGGTATCCTACGCAGAACCACGACAGCACCAAGTCACAAACTACCAAGCACTAAAGAAATCATCTCTTGGTTGTTCTCAAGTGCGCTTAGACAAACCGCCACTGCTCCACTTACCATTCCAACATGGTTCTTGTGACGAGGTGGCCAGCCTCACCACACAACCATACTGGAATCGATCACCGACCAGGGCTGTCAATCCTAACACACCCTCGACGCAACCAATTAACCACGCCCGATACCAAATTGTCACCACCACCCCGCCGACACCTTCCGGGCTCGGCGGGAAGCGGTCGCCGGCCGGTGGGCGGTGGTGAGCAAGGTGGGACCAGGATAGCGCAGCTAATGTGAGAGTATTTCGCGGGCCTTTAACTAACCCAGTAGGTCCCTTTCTAACAACAGATCAAGTATAACAATTCATGCACAGTAAATGTATCACAATAATAAGCAATGGGCTCCGCCCATGATCAGAATATCAGAAGCAGGATATCAAAATCAGATTATCAAAAAGGAAGTCTGTTCTTTCACTACCGAACAGAGGCTTCCACACAGATCAACATTCTCATTCAATCAATTCAGAGCAGAACGCATATATATATACATAACCATAATCAAACTTAGATGAATAGACAGATCTAATGATAACATGCTATCATAATACTACATGCCAACAGAGTATCATGCTACAGAGCTATCTACAGGCTGATGATGCAACCGTACAAGAGTCGGGCGTCGGATAAAGAAACCGACGAGGAACCCAAGTCTAGATCCAAAAGCTGCTAAACCTCAAAATAGCTAACCGAACAGCCTGGCGGAAATCCTACTCCGCCGGCCCGTAATCCTTATCTCTGAAAAATATTAAGTAGGGGTGTGAGTTTTTCTTAAAGAAAACCCAAGAAGAGCTTAGGCAGAGTAACGATGTTCTTCCGACAAACCCGCAAAGACAGATCGTAATGATATACATACAGATAGCAATATACAGAAACAAATAATGTATGATGTGTGCACAACATCCGAATGTAACGGGTCATGGCTAGATCTTCCCCGACCATGGCTAGATCTTCCCCGGACGCACCGGCATTCGCCATGCGTCGGCATTCGCCATGCACCCAACAAATCCCATATAAGATCTCGCACCGGCATTCGCCATGCGTCGGCATTCGACATGCATCCAACAAACATCATATATCACGGACCATGGCTAGATCTTCCCCGACCATGGCTAGATCTTCCCGACGCACCGGCATTCGCCATGCGGCATTCGGCATTCGCCATGCATCCAACAAACATCATAAATCACGGACCATGGCTAGATCTTCCCGGTCCAACCGGCATTCGCCATGCGTCCACACACACAGTAATGTAACCTGCGCACCGATGCTCCTACCGCGCACCGATACTCCTACCATGGGACCAGCCTTGGGGCTCCACAATCCCGATCTAAGACCGAAGTCAGAGACCGACGCCCAAGACTTGCCTCAACCATCCTACATTACAATAACATAGGTAGGTCGAACCCTTACCTCGAATTGGAAGCAACCGCAACCGTAGAGGGTAGCAGCCAAGCACCACACACCAAACTTCTTCCTTATGCAACCTCAAACCTTGCTTCACATAACACCTAAACAATTCACACACTTTCCACATTACACTTTTATTCAACACATCAATATCCATTGACAATTGGACCTCACTCCAAGACTTAAAGTTGCTCAAATTCATTGCCTAAACATGCTTGAAACCTTAAACCACACAAAACACATGCTTTTACTTTCCACCAAAAATCCGGATGAACTTTGTCTTAGGTATATAATCGGAGCATATTTGGACAATGTTCCAATTATCAATATTGCTCTAAACATACCCAATAGCAACAATTTGGATTGAATTCAACAATACAACACACTTCAATTCTCCACCATAAAACCTATGAGTTTTCTCTTAGCTCATAGATTAACCCATAATTGGACCTTTTACCAAGTATTAATGTTGTTCCAAAACCACCCAACAACACTAATTTGAGGTCAATTTAACAATCCCCCAAAATTCGGTCATCCTAGCTCAAGAACCCTAATTCGAATTTCCTTCAATTCATGCTCAATTCGTGTTGTAAAATGTGTTTCTACCTCTAATCCAACATAGAAACACTACAACTAACTCAATTGCATTAGAAAATCACGAAAATACAAACCTCACAATTTGGGAAATTCCCCAAATTCATCCACCAAGTGTTGTTGGAGCGAATCCTTTGTTGATTCGTCGTTCTTGTAGTGATTCCCGCAAGTTGTGCACAAAGGATTTCCTTTTAATAGTACTGTAATTAATCTGGGTTTGATTCCCTTTTAATAGAATTAACTGAATCTTGAAGTAAATCTTACCAAGGATTCTTCATTCTCATCATTAACCTTTTGCTTTAAAATTCCGCCATAACCAATGTTACTGGCGTCAGTCTCAACAATTAAATTAGCATCTGGATTTGGAATACTTAAACAGGGAAGAGTTTTAATCTTCTCTTTGATTAATTTGACAGCTTCAGTCTGCTCATTAGACCAAGGTTTTGGATTTTTCTTTAACCTCTGGTACAAAGGTTTACAGATTATCTTCAAGTCTTTAAAGAAATCAAACATAATTAAGACAACCTAGAAATCTTTGCAACTGGGTTTTGTCTTCAATCTCATTAGGAAATTTTGTTGTGAACTCTAGACTTCTTGCAATTGGATTGATTTGGCTATTTTTAATGTCATGACCCAGAAATCTAATTTCTGTCTGGAATAACTTCATTTTGGGAAGGGAAACGACTAACCCATTTTGCTTTATCACATTGTAGAATTTTTCTAAATGTGAAAAGTGTTGATTAATAGAATTGGAAAATATCAGGACATCATCAATATAAACAATTGCAAAATTCTGGATTGGTTGAGTAATGTCATTCATTATATTTTGAAATTCAGAAGGAGCATTCTTCAAGCCGAAAGGCATCACATTCCATTCATAGTGTCCGAAAGGGACATTAAAACCAGTTTTGTATTTGTCTTTTTCATTAATCTGTATTTGCCAAAATCCTGACTTCATGTCAAATTTTGAAAATACTTTTTCTATGTAACTTCTTGAGCAAATCTCTTTTATTAGGAATTGGGTATCTAATCCATTCTAAAACCTTATTAAGTGGTTTATAATTAATAACAAGTCTGGGAGCTCCTCTTTCTAATTCAGCTGCGTTCATAACATAGAACGCTGAACAAGACCAAGGGGACTTAGATTTCCTTATTAATTTTTTCTCAAGTAACTCATTAATCTCTTTCTTGCAGACATTCTCCAATTCTTCATTCATATGAATAGATCTGGATTTTGTAGGAATATCTTTCTCATTAAAATTTTTAACATAGGGTAAATTAACAATATGTTTTTTCCTATTCCAGAAAGCGTTTGGAATGGAAGCACATACTTCTTTTTCCAATTTTTCTTTTAATCTTTCAATTCTTTCTTTTACAGGAGGTTGATTAAGCTCATCTTTTATCCTTAGGCTTTTGACTTCATTAACCAAAAATTTATAATGTTTTTGTTTTGCCTGAAGCAGATTAATAGAAGTAGGCTTATTATTGGAATCTTGTAAAAATTTTATGCTCTTTTCTTCTACCGGATAAGCAAATTTAAATCTTATTTCTTTCCCTAGGATTTTGGATATTATTTCATATGGGGTAACTTTAAAAGGGTACAAACTTGTTATGAACGGAGTCCCTAAAATAACCCTAGTACCTAGATTCTTAACTAATATAAAAGGTATTTTAAAACACAAACCTTCATTACAAATTTTTACATTGCTAATCTTATAATTAATATGCAAGTTTTGATTATTAGCAGCAAATAAAGTTTCTTTGGTTTTTTCAAAATACTGGGTAGGAATTAATCCTTCTTGAATACAATTTTGGTAAGCACTTGTGTCAACGAGTGCGACAGTATTAAGGTGATATTCATCATTAATAATTAGGCTTATGTAAACATACCATTTGTGGTAGCAAATTTTAGAACCAACGTTCAAGTAGGAATCTCTCTTATTATCATTTTTGCTAGAACATTCTCCTTCATTAGCATTTTCATTAGTATCTTCCTTTTGCAGCTTCTCTGCTTCTTCTAACCCTTTTATCCATAAGGTTCTCTGGATATTTTGATCTACTATTTTTAATTTTTTTAATATCCTTTTTAATATCATTAATCTCTAATTGTAAATCTTGAATGGTAGCAAGTCACTGCTTTCCATGAGTCTTGAGGAAATCGAAATATTAATAACTTTGTTTAGGCTGGAACTTCTTAGAATCATTATCCTTTTCAAGGATTCCCTTTAAAGCTAAAAAGGCTTCCTTTCTTTTTTCTAAATCTTCTACTTGAATGATCGCTTCTTGTAAAGAGTCGACATTAGTAGAAATCATATTGCAATGTGTCTTTTCGAAGCATTTATTAATATCAAGAAGAATTAATATTAGAATTAATAACAGAACCTTCATCTTGAATTTCATTAATAACAACAGAACCTTCAGATTCTGTTTCAGAATTATTTTGAATGTCATTAATAATAGGAATTTCTTCCTTCATGTTATCTGGGATTTCTAAGACATTAATTCTTTTCTTCATTTTGCAATCTCTTTTGCAATGACCTTTTTGCCGACATTTCCAACATGTTGGAGGGCAAAAAGGTCATTGTCCTTTCTTTTTAAAAGATTTTTTGGAACATTTATTAAAACGTATTTTTTATTAATATTATCAATTTCCAACTGGATTTTTAATAAAGGATCACTATTATCAGAATGCATTTTCGTGGAGTCTTTCAACTCCTTTTGAGGAACAGACTTAAAAGTTTGACCGACACATTTGTTGTCATTAGCATGAGGAGGAGTAATAGTTGAAAAAGGATAATTAATCTTATTAATATTAGCATAATGTTCAAACCAAGTAAAAAGAGAAATATGAATCCTAAATCTTTTCATCTCAGCAAACCATTTCTCTTTGAATTCTTCAGTTTCTTTTTTGGAAAACGTATTAAAATACCAATTAACCTTTTTACTATTTTCAGGAGACTTCAAATCCTTCTTTAAAAACTCTTTATTAATTTCGAATTCCTTAGTTATCATTTTAACAAAACCTTTTGAGTCTGCTATATTGATCTCGAGAATTAAAATCCATTTTACCCATTACTTGATCTGGAAATGAAACTGCTCCTTTACCAGAAAAGAGTTTTGCCATTCTAATAATTTCAAAGATCGAATTTCAATCTAATTAAATTCTAAACTTTTCTTCCAAAATCTAAGACTCTAATTGTTTCAACCGGGAACACCAACTCCTTCTGCGCAAAAATGTGGACTTACACTCCTATCTCGCCACTCGTCGCTCTAGGATCTTCCGGCTTACCAACGCTTGAAACAACTTCAAATCTTAAAATTCTTTCGAAAACTTTAGAACCTAACAGACTTAGATTCTTTCTTTAAAAATAATAGACCTAGCAACAGTCTTTTACTGGTAAAGACTCAAGTTTCAAATCCTGAAGCAAGCAAGTGCTAAAATAGTCTTTAATTCTTGAAATCTCCTTAGAGACTCCCTATTAATTGTTACAAGTTCAACCTTTCCAATGCCTTTATTAATTCTATAATTAAAACTAGATGGAGGAGACAAAGAATTTATGGTTCTTAGCTCGCAAGCATAATAATTAGTCAAATCTTCAAGCATTATTAAATCTATTACAGCGTTATCCAACTCACCAAGTGGAGCCAACCAAGATTAGGCAACTGACAATAAATCTTTTATCTTATTAAAACGTTCCAATTTTTCATTAAGAAGATCCTTAAGTTCTGGAATTTGGAATTTTAGATCAGTTCTTCTGTTATATAAATTAAATCTCTCATCCAAGGATAAATTAATAGAACTTTCAAAATCATGGAGACGGTGCTCTATCAGAGCTAGTTCATGTTCAAGAATATCAATGGTTTGATGTAAATTAACCAAATTATTAAAAGCTTGATCAGTAGCAGTTTTGTACCATTGCAGAACCATCTAAGCAACAGATAAAAGGACCTTTAAATCCTCAAATTTCTTACGCTTTTTTTAAAAATTTCTTCTTCCTTAGTAATTATTTCAACAAGTTCACTTCTCCTAGCGAAAATATTAAACCTGTGCTCAAGACACGAACTCGAAGCATCATTATTTTGAAAAAGCAATTCATTTAATAACCTTAATTCATTAGCATAAGAACTTATTAAATCATCATGAGCCACTAAATCATCTAATGCGTTATCTAACGCTTTTTTATACCAGGAAGGAAACACCATATCTAAGCTATTGAAAGTAAAACTTTTATCTTATTATATCGTTCCATATTTCTATTAAAACGATCAATGCTTTCTTGGAGTGAAGAGGCTAGCTCTCGTCTCCTTTGGTATAAATTATGATTTTTGTCAGGAATAAAGTTCTCAAGTCTTGAAATCGTGTTATTAAGATTAATCCATTCAGTTTCATAACGATTAATAACATTGCTATCGAATATTAAACTAATAACAGCTTTTCTTAAGGCTTCTTTGTACCAGTGAGGAGCCATAGCAAAAGATTAAACTCAGGATAAGCACAGAAAGATGGACTGAAATACTTCTTGTATTGAAAAACTTTAATTAAACAACTTACAGATATCTCACAAAGAGATAGAATCTTGAGATCTTACAAACTTCTTGAAGCAATCATTAACCGACAGTATATCTCCCTACCAGGCCGAAAAGATGGCTCTGATACCATAAGGGGGATGCGATGGAGTCATCATACATCAGAGTAGGAATAGGAATGATTAAAAGAAAAATTGGAAAAAGAAAACTTGTAATGAACGGAGTCCCTAAGATAACATTAGCACTTAAATTTTTGATTAAAATAAACGGCATTTTGAAACGCAAATCTTCATTACAAATTTTTACATTACTGATCTTGTAATTAATATGCAGATTTTGGTTATTAGCAGCATACAAGATTTCTCTTGTTTTTTCAAAATACTGGGTAGGAACTAACCCTTCATTAATACAATTTTGGTCTGCACCTGTATCTACTAAAGCAATAGTGTTCAGGTGATAATCATCATTAATAATCAAACTTATATGAATAAGCCATTTATGATTGTAAATTTTTGAAACAACATTTAGGTAGGAATCTACCTGATCATTAATTTTGACAGAACATTCTCCTTCATTAGCATTTTCATTAAAATCTTCCTTTTGCAGTTTTTCTGCTTCTTGTAACCCTTTCATCCAAAGGGTTCTCTGGATATTTTGATTTTCAATTTTTAATTCTTTAATATCCTTCTTAATATCATTAATCTCTAACTGTAAATCTTGGATAGTAGCAGGCTTCTGCTGCTTTCCATGAGTCTTGAGGAATTCAGAAATATTAATAACCTGTTTCGACTGAGGTTTCTTAACTTCATTATCCTTCTCAAGGATTCCTTTCAATGCTAAAAAGGCTTCCTTTCTTTTTTCTAAATCCTCAATTTGAATAATTGCATCATGCAAAGAATTTATGTCAGAGGAAAGCATATTACAGTGGCATTTTTCAAAACAATTTTCATTAATATCAGAATTTTCAGATTCTTCATCAGAACTATTAGTATATTGAATTTCATTAATAAAAGGGATTCCTTCTTCTTCATTATCAGAAGTATTATCAGATTGACTATACTCAAAAGGAGAGTCATAGGTCATTAAATTCATTAATTGTTCTTTCATTTTATTAGAAATTTCTAAAGCATTAATTTTTTCTTTCATTTTGCAGTCTCTTTCAAAATGACCCACTTGCCTGCATTTCCAACAGGTAGGAGGTCCTTTCCTTTTCTCATTAAAAGGTCTTTTGGTATTTCTATTAAAATTATTCTGATCCCGTCTTTTATATCTTGAACTCTTATGATTATAAAATTCAGGTTTATTAGAACTGTAACTCTTTCTTTTGGACTTTTGAGCTTTCATCTTTTTTGAGGAAGGAGCATGGACTTTTTCATAGCCATATTGAGAACAGAAATCTCCTAATTCTGCTCTAGTTTGTTTTTTATCATTTTTAATCTTACTCTGGAGTTTCATATTTGTACATAATTCCAAACCTTCCAAATTAATAAAATTTATTATCTCACCAAAAGTTAAATCATTATAAGGAATTATACCATTATATTTTGTCTTGATTCGCATTCGAACTTTCTCAGCGAATAAATTAGGCAGACCAGCAATAAATTTTTGTTTCCAAACAATATTAGCACAATCGGTTCTAGTATAAAATTTTGTCAGAAAAACGTCCTTATACCGTCTAAAATCATGAAGTTTTGGGCATCTTAAATTCATTAAAATTTCGGATTCTCTTTGACCAAGTAACTCTGGATTTCCTTGAAAAGATTTCAGTATAGCCCAAAGTAGGACTTCTACCGCATTACTTTCTCCAGTATCTTGTTCTATACCATCTACAACTATTTTCTTGGTGCTTCTATTAATATGATTTTTTTGATCAGTAGTAAGAAGATTATTCCACCAACCTCTTAGTTGACCCGTGAATCCATTCACAAGAAGATGCATAGCCATTGGATTTGAATTATCATTATTCATGTAGGCATTAGCTGTCATTTCCATTTCACAGACTAAAGAAAAGATTTGGTAATCTGTTAATCCATCCAGATTCCAAACACATATCGAGGTCCCATCATAGGAATTAGGAGTATTCTTCTTTTCTTCAAACATCATATCAGGAGGAGATGGTTTTGAATACCAAGTTTTGGATTTGTAAAAATCTGAATTTTGGATTTTATTAATACTTGAGGAAGGATTATTAATATTCATGGTTTTGAATTGATTTTCTAACTCATCTATTTCAGAGATGACATTAATAGTTTTGCCTTTTGCTAATTGCTTATTAATGTTATCAATTTCTAACTGGATTTTTGATATGGAGTTATCATTAAACTTATTAATTCCTGTTAACCTAAAGTCTGGGCTTATAGGTATAAAGGTGCCGGCTGAGGCAGGAGGAGGTCTTGAAGGAGGAGTTTCCTTGACATAACTGGTTGAGGGCAGATTAGTCAAAGGAAAATTAAAAGCTCTGGGTTCCTTATTAATAATTCTGGGTTCCTTATTAATAACAAGTGGCTCTATCCTATTCAGTTGTTCTCCAATAGAGATTAGAGACTGATTAGCATAATTAAGCTGAGAATTAATATTAATAAAAGGTATTTTCGTGGAGTCTTCCAACTCCTTTTGAGGAACAGATTTAAAAGGCTGACCGACACATTTGTCGTCATTAGTATGATGAGGAGTAATTAAAATACCTTCAGGAGGAGGATGAACAGATGTTATTTCTTTATCATTAATAGTGGTCCATTTTTTTGTAACTTCAGTAATAGGAGTAATGGTTGAAAAAGGATAATTAATATTTTCAATATTGGCAAATCTTTCAAACCAAACGAAAAGAGGAATATGCATTCCTAAACTTTTCATCTCGGCAAACCATTTTTCCTTAAAAACATCAGTTTCTTCTTTTGAAAACGTATTAAAATACCAAGTAACCCTTTTGCTGTTTTCAGGGGACTTCAAATCTCTTTTTAAAAACTCTTTGTCAATGACAAATTCTTCAGTAATAGCATTAATAAAACCTTTTGTAGAAAATACTTCAATTTCACTGGGAGTAGGATTAATACTCGAAGAAGCTTGATCTTTAAAATCATAGACAGGATGAGGAATTTCATTATTAAAATCAACGTTTCTTAGTTCCGTGGGAATAGAAACATTTTCAGGTGAAAGAGATCTTGGAATACGATTTTGAAAAGGTGATGAGGATTTATATATGGAAGATCTGGAGGTTTCAGGTTGACTGAACCTAGATTGAGGAAAATAATTAGAAAAATCAATCTTGACTGAACCGTCTGTTGACTCAGTGATTAAAGCCTTTTGATTCATTAAATCTATGGGTTGATGGGGAACAAGTTCCCAAATCCCATTCATTGAATTTTGAAATTTCATTCCATTTTAACTTCTTTGGAACATGGAACTGGGAATTTTGGGAATTAGCCTCAAAGACTATGGTTTCGTCCCTTAACGAACTGAACCTAGCTTTTGGCTCTATGGTGGTGGTCATGACTTTGTAGTAGACACGATAGATTAAACAAATAGACTTAGCATTATTAGCAAAATTCATGTTTTTGATTTTAATAGTCAGACTCAGGGTATCAAGTATATGAGGATCAAAAAGAGAAATTGTAAAATTTGGATAACAATTAAAAAATACTGGACCATTAGCAAGATTGGACTCTGCCATTGCTAGCAGAGAATTATTAAAATTCAAATGTCTGGCGTCTCTGAGAATCATTAAAAGAGGAATATCAATTCCTATTCTAAACATAGGTTTAATTGCAATTTGGACCATCCCAATATGCATAAACTTATATTTATCTTTTATATGATTATTAACCGCTTGATCACTTATTAACCGAATTGTTTCAATTTCTTGATTCCAAGGAATAGTTTGTTATGTATGTTTTATGGAATAACTAGATGAAAAATCAAACGTTCCTATTTTGTAGATTGTCTTTGGATTAACCTTAGGAATAGACCAATTATGAAGCTTTTGTTCAATATCAGCAATATTAATTTCTGTGGAATTAAAGTCTTCACAATTATCAGTGGTAAATTCAGATATCGAACCTATTTCTCTAGATGAAAAGAGTTTAGCCATTTTATCCATTCTAAAGATTAAATCTTTATCCAATTAAATTCTAAATTTTTCTTCCAAAGGTTAAGACTCTGATTGTTTCAATCGGGAACACCAACTCCTTCCGCGGTAAAACGTGGACTTACACTCCTGCCACTCGTCGCCCTAGGATCTTCCGGCTTACCAACGCTTGAAACAACTTCAAATCTTAAATTTCTTTAGAAAACTTTAGAACCTAACAGACTTAGATTCTTTCTTCAAAAGGAATAATCTAACCAAATTCTTTCAATCTTTAAAAAATAGTTTCAAAGACTGAATTTAAGCAACAGATAAAAGGATCTTTAAATCCTCAAATTTCTTTAAAGCTTCTTTGAACTCTAGCTTTCCCTTCTTGATTATCCCGTCAAGTTCGTATCTTCTCTCATTAATATTCATTTTGTATTCAAAGCTCAGAGCTTCGCTGTCATCTAAATCAAAAAACATTGCATTTAAACTTCTAAGTTCATTAATACGTGCTTCTAACCAATCATGTTTTATTATTAAATCTTGTAAAACTTCTTCCATAGCAGTACGATACCACAAAGGAAACACCATAATTAAACAGATGAAAAGATTAATCAGTGGTTATGAACGAAGCAAGTCGTCTTCTTTGATCTTTTAGTTTTTCAATTTTATTTGTCCATCTATTAATCAGGTATTCTTCACAATTAATCATAACTTTATAATATCGAATATTAGAATTAGAAATTCCAGCAGTATTTAGTTCTTGATTATAGGATTCAATTCTCCTTTCAGATTCTTGGATTTTAACACGGAATGAATTAATTTCATTAATAAAGTCTCAATGAATTTCACACAAAATACTACGATAATGTTCATAAAGATGCATGATTAAAACACAGAAAGATGGACTGAAATACTTCTTGTATTGAAAAATTTATTAAACAACTTAGTAATTCTCAGCTTAATTATGCTAATCAGTCTCTAATCTCTATTGGAGAACAACTGAATAGGATAGAGCCACTTGTTATTAATAAGGAACCCAGAATTATTAATAAGGAACCCAGAGCTTTTAATTTTCCTTTGACTAATCTGCCCTCAACCAGTTATGTCAAGGAAACTCCTCCTTCAAGACCTCCTCCAAGTTATTAGGAAGAGGGAGGGAGAGAGAGCAATATTGCCTCTTGAAACGCGTTGGCCGGGCGTCTCCATTTATAGAGAGTTGTACCCGAATTAAAACCTTCAAGTCCGTGTTGTCATCCGTGACGTACTTGAATTAAAATATTATCTTGAGTGGCCTTCTGATTAAAATATCTTGATGTGACTGATGAACAGTGTCTTGAATAGTCTTGAACAATAATCTTGAGGTGACTGATGAACAGTGTTGAGCAGTCATTTGTCTCAAAAGTCTTGATGCGCCTTTATATAGTCAATTTGGATGTGTCTGAAAAAAGTCTTGATGAGTCATTAATCTTCTTGTCTTCTTCAAGGAGTCACTTATCTCTGAATCATTAATTATCTTCTTTGAGTCTTTAATTCTTGTCTTCTTTTGGAGGAGTCATTATTAATTCTCGTCTGTCTTGGAATTATTAAAACAGGAGTCATGTCTTGGATTTTTGTCGTATTAATCTTGAATTATTAATATCAATAGGACTTTGGGCCTCGACGGGCTGATTAGGAAGTTGAGGCCCGAATGGACTGGGCTTTGGATTATCCTTACATATCTAATGTAAGGTCTTCATATGGATCAGCGAACTGAACCGCCGTATGCTATCAGATTGATTACGAACTCACGAACCTCATTAATAAAGAATCGGGAAGGGATCATTAATAAATAAGACCTATAGAGGTCTAGAAGTCATTAATAGTTATCCTTATTAAAAAGTTCTTTCGAATTAATCATTAATAAGGTTTTCATGGAAGAATATCAACCATGAATAATTAAAACTTTGCAAGAACCGTATGTTGGTCCACATTAAAATCCTTTTGAGAGTATCATTAGGCTTTATAACCTTTATCAATTCGGATCTCGAATAATTAATATCAAAAATTAGAAAGGAAAAGTAGTAACATGGAGCCGGAGTCTATTATTTTAAAAATACTCATTAATATTAGTGGGTGGAATAGTATAGTATTAATATCATTAATTATTTAAAATACTCATTAATACTAGTAGGTGGAATAGTATAGTATTAATATCATTAATTATTTAAAATACTCATTAATACTAGTAGGTGGAATAGAAATTAATAGTATTAGTATTATTATTTTGGAAATATACTCTAAGAGACATAATAGTTAGGATTATTAGTATTATTACAGGGAGTAGAACTACTTCCCTTTTCTTCTTTTGAATTGGACTTTGCATCATGACCCTTTTGCTCCTTTGGAGTAATCTTGAACAATTTTGTACCTGAAAAATAAAATTGCTTGGAAGAAAGTCAGTTTAATATTAATCTGGAATTAAATAAAGCTTGCCTAAAAAGGCTTTATAAAAGAATCTTGTAAAATTTTTATGTTCTTTTCCTTTACAGGATAAGCAAAATTAAATCTTATTTCTTTTCCTAAGATTTTAAAATTAATTCGTAAGAGGTTACCTTGAAAGGGAACAAACTTAATGAACGGAGTCCCTAAGATTTAGCACTTAAATTTTTGATTAAAATAAACGGCATTTTGAAACGCAAATCTTCATTACAAATGTTTACATCTCTTGTAATTAATATGAGATTTTGGTTATTTACAAGATTTCTCTTGTTTTTTCAAAATCAGGAACTAACCCTTCATTAATACAATTTTGGTTTGCACTGTATCTACTAAAGCAAGAGTGTTCGTGTGATAATCATCATTAATAATCAAACTTATATGAATAAGCCATTTATGATTGTATTTTGAAACAACATTTACGTAGGAATCTACCTGATCATTAATTTTGACAAAACATTCTCCTTCATTAGCATTTTCATTAAAATCTTCCTTTTGCGCTTCTTCTCGCTTCTTGTAACCCTTTCATCCAAAGGGTTCTCCGGATATTTTGATTTTCAATTTTCAATTCTTTAATATCCTTCTTAATATCATTAACCAGTCTATCTCCCTACCATGCCAAAAAGATGGCTCGATACCATAAGGGGATGCGATGGAGTCATCATACATCGATATGTTTTTTCCTATTCCGTAAAGCGTTTGGAATGGAAGCACATACTTCTTTTTCCAATTTTCTTTTAATCTTTCAATTCTCTCTTTTACAGAATTAAGCTCATCTTTATCCTTAGACTCTATTAACCAAAAATTTATAATGTTTTTGTTTTGCTTATTAATAGAAGTAGGCTTATTATTGGAATCTTGTAAAAATGTTATGCTCTTTTCTTCTACCGGATAAGCAAATTTAAATCTTATTTCTTTCCTAGAATTTTGGATATTATTTCATATGGGGTAACTTTAAAAGGGTACAAACTTGTTATGAACGGAGTCCCTAAAATAACCCTAGTACCTAGATTCTTAACTAATATAAAAGGTATTTTAAAACACAAACCTTCATTACAAATTTTTACATTGCTAATCTTATAATTAATATGCAAGTTTTGATTATTAGCAGCAAGTAAAGTTTCTTTGGTTTTTTCAAAATACTGGGTAGGAATTAATCCTTCTTGAATACAATTTTGGTCAGCACCTGTGTCAACGAGTGCGACAGTATTAAGGTGATATTCATCATTAATAATTAGGCTTATGTAAACATACCAAGTATGTGCTTCCATTCCAAACGCTTTCTGGAATAGGAAAAAACATATTGTTAATATACCCTATGTTAAAGATTTTAATGAGAAAGATATTCCTACAAAATCCAGATCTATTCATATGAATGAAGAATTGGAGAATGTCTGCAAGAAAGAGATTAATGAGTTACTTGAGAAAAAATTAATAAGGAAATATAAGTCCCCTTGGTCTTGTTCAGCGTTCTATGTTATGAACGCAATGAATTAGAAAGAGGAGCTCCCAGACTTGTTATTAATTATAAACCACTTAATAAGGTTTTAGAATGGATTAGATACCCAATTCCTAATAAAAGAGATTTGCTCAAGAAGTTACATAGCGCGAAAGTATTTTCAAAATTTGACATGAAGTCGGGATTTTGGCAAATACAGATTAATGAAAAAGACAAATACAAAACTGGTTTTAATGTCCCTTTCGGACACTATGAATGGAATGTGATGCCTTTCGGCTTGAAGAATGCCCCTTCTGAATTTCAAAATATAATGAATGACATTACTCAACCAATCCAGAATTTTGCAATTGTTTATATTGATGATGTCCTGATATTTTCCAATTCTATTAATCAACACTTTTCACATTTAGAAAAATTCTACAATGTGATAAAGCAAAATGGGTTAGTCGTTTCCCTTCCCAAAATGAAGTTATTCCGCATGAAATTAGATTTCTGGGTCATGACATTAAAAATAGCCAAATCAATCCAATTGCAAGAAGTCTAGAGTTCACAACAAAATTTCCTAATGAGATTGAAGACAAAATCCAGTTGCAAAGATTTCTAGGTTGTCTTAATTATGTTTCAGATTTCTTTAAAGACTTGAAGATAATCTGTAAACCTTTGTACCAGAGGTTAAAGAAAAATCCAAAACCTTGGTCTAATGAGCAGATCAAGTCACAATTAATCAAAGAGAAGATTAAAACTCTTCCCTGTTTAAGTATTCCAAATCCAGATGCTAATTTAATTGTTGAGACTGACGCCAGTAACATTGGTTATGGCGGAATTTTAAAGCAAAAGGTTAATGATGAGAATGAAGAATCCTTGGTAAGATTTACTTCAGGATTCTGGAATCAAACCCAGATTAATTACAGTACTATTAAAAAGGAAATCCTTTCTGTGGTACTTTGTATTAATAAGTTTCAAGATGACCTTTACATGAAGAAATTCCTGTTAAGGATAGACTGCAAATCTGCTAAGGATATAATTGAAAAAGATGTCAAGAATTTAGTTTCCAAACAAATCTTTGCTAGGTGGCAAGCTTTACTTAGCAATTTTGATTTTGATATTGAGTTTATCAAAGGTGAATCCAATAGCCTTCCTGACTTTCTTTCAAGAGAATTTTTACAGGGACAAAATTATTCAAGATGAGCAAGAGGATCGCGGTCGCCCCCAAATCAAACCCAAAAGAAGAAAAGGGAAGTACTTCTACTCCCTATATTCCTAAAACTACTATGTCCCTTAATGAATATTTCCAGAACAGTTCTACTGTTCCGCCTACTAATTACTATCAAGCCCTTTCGGCTCCAAAAACTAGCTTTGAGCTAGTCTCTCCAAATCGTTTTACTGTCTTGGGAGAATCAAAGCTGATATCTTCCAGTATTCCTAATATTCCTAATATTCCTAATGTTCCTAAAATTCCTAATATTCCTAATAATACCAGACCAGCCTCCTTTTCTAAATATCCAGAGTTTTTACCAAAACAGATCTACCACATAAAGCAAAAGGCCTATGAATTCCTTTTTCTGGCCAAAAAGAATTTCTTCACTACTGAAAACAAATCCAAAGCCTCCTTCGACTCTACTGTCGAAAAGATCTTCTTTCCTATTTTTCACTTCCAAAGTGAATCTGTTAATAAGTCCAGAGACTTTTATGAGTTTATTCTGACAGACACAATATCTGCAGTAATAACTCACTTTAAGAATTCTGGCTCCAATTTTATTAATTATTCCAAAGTTAGGATCGATAAGGTTATAACTCCCACTGGTTGGGGAATTCCCTTATCTACTCCTAAGTGTTTTCAAAAGCCTAATGATGTTTTCAAAAGTTTTAATTATCACGATTACATGAAAGCTTGGACCAACACTTGGTTCTTGCGAAGTTTTAATCATTCATGGTTGTTCTTCTTCCATGAAAACCTTATTAATGATGTTAATGATATTCCCAGATGGTTTATTAATGATTTCTGGTTCTTCATGGGACTAGAAAAGAAATTCCTTCCTGATATATGTCAAGAGGGATTTCAATGTTTTAATGATTATTTTAATGAGCTTAATGATCCCTTCCCCGATTCGAAAGAATCTTCCTTATTAATCAGGTTCGTGATCAAGTACAAAATTCCATGGATAATGGCGTGGCAGTATACATTCCTTGAAGAGGAAGAACCCTGCTTAGCCCGAGAATTTAGGATTAAGTTATGGGAAAAATTCAATCCAGAAGGTGCTTCCAAAGAAAAAATCCAAAGGGACTTTCAGCAACCAACTGCAAAGGACCATCAAGAACATGCCACTTTTCTCACGGCGAAATCCAAGATTCAAGCTGAGCTAGCAGCATGCAACTATCCAGAAGAATGGCTCAAGATAATCCAGAATCTAGCAGGAGCTAGTGTTTCCAATGACTCCGTCAGGCCCATGTCCACCGAAAGCGGAGAGTCCAAATTTATGGCGATCCAGTTCGCCCAAGATCCTTATGAAGACCTTACATTAGATATGTAAGGACAGTCCAAAGCTCAGCCCATCAGGGGCTCAAAAGTTTAATGACAAGTTTAACGATTCAGCGATCATGATTCAGCCCATCAAGAGCCCAAAGTCCTACAAGTTTAATGATTCGGCGATCAAGATTCAGCCCATCAAGGGCCCAAAGTCCTAATGATATTAATGATTCAAGATTGAAGATTGCTTGGACGGCAAAAATCCAAGACATGACTCACCATTTTTAATAATTCAAAGACAGACAAGAATTAATGATGACTCATGAAGACAATCACCTCGTAAGACTGTTCAACACTGTTCATCACCACCTCAAGATCACTGCTCAAGACTACTCAAGACTGTTCAAGACTATTAAAGACTATTCATCAATCACATCAAGATGTTTTAATCAGACTCTACTCAAGATATGCCAGATGTTTTAATCAGACTCCACCTCAAGATATTTTAATACAAGTGCGCCACACGTCACGAATGACGATACAACGGACTTCAGAAGGTTTTAATTTCGGGTTCAACTCTCTATAAATAGAGACGCTCGGCCAACGTTTCAAGACATCCCTCGGCACCTTGCCTAATAACAATATTGCTCTCTCTCCCTCCCTCTTCCTAATAACTTCTAATGATCTTTTAATCATTCCTATTCCTACTCGATGTATGATGACTCCATCGCATCCCCCTTATGGTATCAGAGCCATCTTTTCGGCCTGGTAGGGAGATATACTGTCGGTTAATGATTGCTTCAAGAAGTTTGTAAGATCTCAAGATTCTATCTCTCACTCTCTTTGTGAGATTTCTGTAAGTTGTTTAATTAAAGTTTTTCAATACAAGAAGTATTTTAGTCTATCTTTCTGTGTTTATCCTGAGTTTAATCTGTTGCTATGGCTCCTCACTGGTACAAAGAAGCCTTAAGAAAAGTTGCTATTAATTTAATATATGATAGCAATATTGTTAATCATTATGAAAATGAATGGGTTAATCTTAATAATACGATTTCCAGACTTGAGAACTTTAATCCTGACAAAAATCATAATTTATACCAAAGGAGACGAGAGCTAGCCTCTTCACTCCAAGAAAGCATTGATCGTTTTAATAGAAATATGGAACAATATAATAAGATAAAAGTTTTACTTTCAATAGCTTAGATATGGTGTTTCCTTCCTGGTATAAAAAGCGTTAGATAACGCATTAGATGATTTAGTGGCTCATGATGATTTAATAAGTTCTTATGCTAATGAATTAAGGTTATTAAATGAATTGCTTTTTCAAAATAATGATGCTTCGAGTTCGTGTCTTGAGCACAGGTTTAATATTTTCGCTAGGAGAAGTGAACTTGTTGAAATAATTACTAAGGAAGAAGAAATTTTTTTAAAAAAAAGCGTAAGAAATTTGAGGATTTAAAGGTCCTTTTATCTGTTGCTTAGATGGTTCTGCAATGGTACAAAACTGCTACTGATCAAGCTTTTAATAATTTGGTTAATTTACATCAAACCATTGATATTCTTGAACATGAACTAGCTCTGATAGAGCACCGTCTCCATGATTTTGAAAGTTCTATTAATTTATCCTTGGATGAGAGATTTAATTTATATAATGAAGAACCGATCTAAAATTCCAAATTCCGAACTTAAGGATCTTCTTAATGAAAAATTGGAACGCGTTTTAATAAGATAAAAGCTTTATTGTCAGTTGCCTAATCTTGGTTGTCTCCACTTGGTGAGTTGGATAACGTTGTAATGGATTTAATAATACTTGAAGATTTGACTAATTATTATGCTTGCGAGCTAAGAACCATAAATTCTTTGTCTCCTCCATCTAGTTTTAATTATAGAATTAATAAAGGCATTGGAAAGGTTGAACTTGTAACAATTAATATGGAGTCTCTAAGGAGATTTCAAGAATTAAAGACTATTTTAGCACTTGCTTGCTTCAGGATTTGAAACTTGAGTCTTTACCAGTAAAAGACTGTTGCTAGGTCTATTATTTTTAAAGAAAGAATCTAAGTCTGTTAGGTTCTAAAGTGTTCCGAAAGAATTTTAAGATTTGAAGTTGTTTCAAGCGTTGGTAAGCCGGAAGATCCTAGAGCGACGAGTGGCAGATAGGAGTGTAAGTCCACATTTTTGCGCAGAAGGAGTTGGTGTTCCCGGTTGAAACAATTAGAGTCTTAGATTTTGGAAGAAAAGTTTAGAATTTAATTAGATTGAAATTCGATCTTTGAAATTATTAGAATGGCAAAACTCTTTTTTGGTAAAGGAGCGCTTTCATTTCGAGATCAAGTAATGGGTAAAATGGATTTTAATTCTACCGAGATCAATATAGCAGACTCAAAAGGTTTTGTTAATATGGTAACTAAGGAATTCAAATTAACAAAGATTTTTTAAAGAAGGATTTGAAGTCGCATGAAAATAGTAAAAAGGTTAATTGGTATTTTAATACGTTTTCCAAAAAAGAAACTGAAGAATTCAAAGAAAAATGGTTTGCTGAGATGAAAAGATTTAAGATTCATATTTTCTTTTTTACTTGGTTTGAACATCATGCTAATATTAATAAGATTAATTATCCTTTTTACTCCTCCTCATGCTAATGACAACAAATGTGTCGGTCAAACTTTTAAGTCTGTTCCTCAAAAGGAGTTGAAAGACTCCACGAAAATGCATTCTGATAATAGTGATCCTTTATTAAAAATCCAGTTGGAAATTGATAATATTAATAAAAAATACGTTTTAATAAATGTTCCAAAAAATCTTTTAAAAAGAAAGGACCTCCAACATGTTGGAAATGTCGGCAAAAAGGTCATTGCAAGAGAGATTGCAAAATGAAGAAAAGAATTAATGTCTTAGAAATCCCAGATAACATGAAGGAAGAAATTCCTATTATTAATGAAATTCAAAATAATTCTGAAACAAAATCTGAAGGTTCTGTTGTTATTAATGAAATTCAAGATGAAGGTTCTGTTATTAATTCTGATATTAATTCTTCTTCTGATATTAATAAATGCTTCGAAAAGACACATTGCAATATGATTTCTACTAATGTCGACTCTTTACAAGAAGCGATCATTCAAGTAGAAGATTTAGAAAAAGAAAGGAAGCCTTTTTAGCTTTAAAGGGAATCCTTGAAAAGGATAATGATTCTAAGAAGTTCCACCTAAACAGTTATTAATATTTCTGATTTCCTCAAGACTCATGGAAAGCAGCAGAAGCCTGCTACCATTCAAGATTTACAATTAGAGATTAATGATATTAAAAAGGATATTAAAAAATTAAAAATAGTAGATCAAAATATCCAGAGAACCTTATGGATGAAAGGGTTAGAAGAAGCAGAGAAGTTGCAAAAGGAAGATATTAATGAAAATGCTAATGAAGGAGAATGTTCTAGCAAAAATGATAATCAGAGAGATTCCTACTTGAACGTTGTTTCCAAAATTTGCTACCACAAATGGTATGTTTACATAAGCCTAATTATTAATGATGAATATCACCTTAATACTGTCGCACTCGTTGACACAGGTGCTGACCAAAATTGTATTCAAGAAGGATTAATTCCTATCCAAGATTTTGAAAAAACCAAAGAAACTTTCATTAATATCTTCTCTTTGTAACTTCTCTGCTTCTTTTAACCCTTTCATCCATAAGGTTCTCTGGATATTTTGATTTTCTATTTTTAATTCTTTAATATCCTTTTTAATATCATTAATCTCTAATTGTAAATCTTGAATGGTAGCAGGCTTCTGCTGCTTTCCATGAGTCTTGAGGAAATCAGAAATATTAATAACTCCGATTAGGCTGGGATTTCTTAGAATCATTATCCTTTTCAAGGATTCCCTTCAAAGCTAAAAGCTTCCTTTCTTTTTCTAAATCTTCTACTTGAATGATCGCTTCTTGTAAAGAGTCGACATTGGTAGAAATCATATTGCAATGTGCCTTTTCGAAGCATTTATTAATATCAGAAGAAGAATTAATATCAGAATTAATAATAGAACCTTTATTTTGAATTTCATTAATAACAACAGAACCTTCAGATTCTGTTTTAGAATTATTTTGAATTTCATTAATAATAGGAATTTCTTCCTTCATGTTAGGGAGATAGACTGTCGGTTAATGATCGCCTCAAGAAGTATGTAATTCCTCATCTCTTTGTGAGATTTCTGTAAGTTGTTTAATAAGTTTTTCAATACAAGAAGTATTTCAGTCCATCTTTCTGTGTTTTAATCATGCATCCTTATGAACATTATCGTAGTATTTTGTGTGAAATTCATTGGGACTTTATTAATGAAATTAATTCATTCCGTGTTAAAATCCAAGAATCTGAAAGGAGAATTGAATCCTATAATCAAGAACTAAATACTGCTGGAATTTCTAATTCTAATATTCGATATTATAAAGTTATGATTAATTGTGAAGAATACCTGATTAATAGATGGACAAATAAAATTGAAAAACTAAAAGATCAAAGAAGACGACTTGCTTCGTTCCTAACCACTGATTAATCTTTTCATCTGTTTATCCTTCTCAAGGATTCCTTTCAATGCTAAAAAGGCTTCCTTTCTTTTTTCTAAATCCTCAATTTGAATAATTGCATCATGCAAAGAATTTATGTCAGAGGAAAGCATATTACAGTGGCATTTTTCAAAACAATTTTCATTAATATCAGAATTTTCAGATTCTTCATCAGAACTGTTAGTAGATTGAATTTCATTAATAAAAGGGATTCCTTCTTCTTCATTATCAGAAGTATTATCAGATTGACTATACTCAAAAGGAGTGTCATAGGTCATTAAATTCATTAATTGTTCTTTCATTTTATTAGAAATTTCTAAAGCATTAATTTTTTCTTTCATTTTGCAGTCCTACTTGTTGGAAATGCAGGCAAGTGGGTCATTTTGAAAGAGACTGCAAAATGAAAGAAAAAATTAATGCTTTAGAAATTTCTAATAAAATGAAAGAACAATAAATGAATTTAATGACCTATGACTCTCCTTTTGAGTATAGTCAATCTGATAATACTTCTGATAATGAAGAAGAAGGAATCCCTTTTATTAATGAAATTCAATCTACTAACAGTTCTGATGAAGAATCTGAAAATTCTGATATTAATGAAAATTGTTTTGAAAAATGCCACTGTAATATGCTTTCCTCTGACATAAATTCTTTGCATGATGCAATTATTCAAAATGATGATTTAGAAAAAGAAAGGAAGCAAGGATATTAAAGAATTAAAAATTGAAAATCAAAATATCCAGAGAACCCTTTGGATGAAAGGGTTACAAGAAGCAGAAAAACTGCAAAAGGAAGATTTTAATGAAAATGCTAATGAAGGAGAATGTTCTGTCAAAATTAATGATCAGGTAGATTCCTACCTAAATGTTGTTTCAAAAATTTACAATCATAAATGGCTTATTCATATAAGTTTGATTATTAATGATGATTATCACCTGAACACTACTACTTTAGTAGATACAGGTGCACACCAAAATTGTATTAATGAAGGGTTAGTTCCTACCCAGTATTTTGAAAAAACAAGAGAAATCTTGTATGCTGCTAATAACCAAAATCTGCATATTAATTACAAGATCAGTAATGTAAAAATTTGTAATGAAGATTTGCGTTTCAAAATGCCGTTTATTTTAATAAAAAATTTAAGTGCTAATGTTATCTTAGGAACTCCGTTCATTACAAGTTTGTTCCCTTTCAAGGTAACCTCTTCTGAATTAATTTCCAAAGTCTTAGGAAAAGAAATAAGATTTAATTTTGCTTATCCTATAAAGGAAAAGAACATAAAAATTTTACAAGATTCTTTTATAAAGCCTTTTAGGCAAGCTTTATTTAATTCCAGATTAATATTAAACTGACTTTCTTCCAAGCAATTTTATTTTTCAGGTACAAAATTGTTCAAGATTACTCCAAAGGAGCAAAAGGGTCGCAGTCGCCAAAGTCCAATCCAAAAGAAGAAAAGGGAAGTAGTTCTACTCCCTGTAATAATACTAATAATCCTAACTATTATGTCTCTTAGAGTATATTTCCAAAATAATAATACTAATACTATTAATGCTATACTATTCCACCTACTAGTATTAATGAGTATTTTAAATAATTAATGATATTAATACTATACTATTCCACCTACTAGTATTAATGAGTATTTTAAATAATTAATGATATTAATACTATACTATTCCACCCACTAATATTAATGAGTATTTTTAAAATAATAGTACTACTACGGCTCCATGTTACTACTTTTCCTTTCTAATTCCCACTTCCAAAAGTGATATTAATTATTCAGAGATCCGAATTGATAAAGGTTATAAAGCCTAATGATACTCTCAAAAGGATTTTAATGAAAGCTTGGACCAACATACGGTTCTTGCAAAATTTTAATTATTCATGGTTGATCTTCTTCCATGAAAACCTTATTAATGATTTTAATGATCCCTTTCCCGATTCGAAAGAATCCTCCCTTTTTAATAAGGATAACTATTAATGACTTCTGGATCTCTATAGGTCTTATTAATGATTTTAATGATCCCTTCCCCGATTCGAAAGAATCCACCTTTATTAATGAGGTTCGTGAGTTTAATGATTTTAATGATCCCTTCCCCGATTCGAAAGAATCCACCTTTATTAATGACAACTCCTTCCGCGGTAAAACGTGGACTTACACTCCTGCCACTCGTCGCCCTAGGATCTTCTGGCTTACCAACGCTTGAAATAACTTCAAATCTTAAATTTCTTTAGAAAACTTTAGAACCTAACAGACTTAGATTCTTTCTTCAAAAGGAATAATCTAACCAAATTCTTTCAATCTTTAAAAAATAGTTTCAAAGACTGAATTTAAGCAACAGATAAAAGGATCTTTAAATCCTCAAATTTCTTTAAAGCTTCTTTGAACTCTAGCTTTCCCTTCTTGATTAAACCGTCAAGTTAAATCATTATAAGGAATTACACCATTATATTTTCTCTTGATTCGCATTCGAACTTTCTCAGCGAATAAATTAGGCAGACCAGCAATAAATTTTTGTTTCCAAACAATATTAGTTCCAAACAATATTAGCACAATCGGTTCTAGTATAAAATTTTGTCAGAAAAACGTCCTTATACCGTCTAAAATCATGAAGTTTTGGGCATCTTAAATTCATTAAAATTTCGGGTTCTCTTTAACCAAGTAACTCTGGATTTCCTTGAAAAGATTTCAATATAGCCCAAAGTAGGACTTCTACCGCATTACTTTCTCCAGTATCTTGTTCTATACTATCTACAACTATTTTCTTGGTGCTTCTATTAATATGATTTTTTTGATCAGTAGTAAGAAGATTATTCCACCAACCTCTTAGTTGACCCGTGAATCCATTCACAAGAAGATGCATAGCCATTGGATTTGAATTATCATTAATAATGTAGGCATTAGCTGCCGTTTCCATTTCAGACTAAAGAAAAGATTTGGTAATCTGTTAATCCATCCAGATTCCAAACACATATCGAGGTCCCATCATAGGAATTAGGAGTATTCTTCTTTTCTTCAAACATCATATCAGGAGGAGATGGTTTTGAATACCAAGTTTTGGATTTGTAAAAATCTGAATTTTGGATTTTATTAATACTTGAGGAAGGATTATTAATATTCATGGTTTTGAATTGATTTTCTAACTCATCTATTTCAGAGATGACATTAATAGTTTTGCCTTTTGCTAATTGCTTATTAATGTTATCAATTTCTAACTGGATTTTTGATATGTAGTTATCATTAAACTTATTAATTCCTGTTAACCTAATGTCTGGGCTTATAGGTATAAAGGTACCGGCTGAGGCAGGAGGAGGTCTTGAAGGAGGAGTTTCCTTGACATAACTGGTTGAGGGCAGATTAGTCAAAGGAAAATTAAAAGCTCAGTTCCTTATTAATAATTCTGGGTTCCTTATTAATAACAAGTGGCTCTATCCTATTCAGTTGTTCTCCAATAGAGATTAGAGACTGATTAGCATAATTAAGCTGAGAATTAATATTAATAAAAGGTATTTTCGTGGAGTCTTCCAACTCCTTTTGAGGAACAGATTTAAAAGGCTGACCGACACATTTGTCGTCATTAGTATGATGAGGAGTAATTAAAATACCTTCAGGAGGAGGATGAACAGATGTTATTTCTTTATCATTAATAGTGGTCCATTTTTTTGTAACTTCAGTAATAGGAGTAATGGTTGAAAATGGATAATTAATATTTTCAATATTGGCAAATCTTTCAAACCAAACGAAAAGAGGAATATGCATTCCTAAACTTTTCATCTCGGCAAACCATTTTTCCTTAAAAACATCAGTTTCTTCTTTTGAAAATGTATTAAAATACCAAGTAACCCTTTTGCTATTTTCAGGGGACTTCAAATCTCTTTTTAAAAACTCTTTGTCAATGAAAAATTCTTCAGTAATAGCATTAATAAAACCTTTCGTAGAAAATACTTCCATTTCACTGGGAGTAGGATTAATATTCGAAGAAGCTTCATCTTTAAAATCATAGACAGGATGAGGAATTTCATTATTAAAATCAACGTTTCTTAGTTCCGTGGGAATAGAAACATTTTCAGGTGAAAGAGATCTTGGAATACGATTTTGAAAAGGTGATGAGGATTTATATATGGAAGATCTGGAGGTTTCAGGTTGACTGAACCTAGATTGAGGAAAATAATTAGAAAAATCAATCTTGACTGAAACGTCTGTTGACTCAGTGATTAAAGCCTTTTCATTCATTAAATCTATGGGTTGATGGGGAACAAGGTTCTCCAAATCCCATTCATTAGATTTTGAAATTTCATTCCATTTTAACTTCTTTGGAACATGGATCTGGGAATTTTGGGAATTAGCCTCAAAGACTATGGTTTCGTCCCTTAACGAACTGAACCTAGCTTTTGGCTCTATGGTGGTGGTCATGACTTTGTAGTAGACACGATAGATTAAACAAATAGACTTAGCATTATTAGCAAAATTCATGTTTTTCATTTTAATAGTCGACTGGGTATCAAGTATATGACGATCAAAAAGAGAAATTGTAAAATTTGGATAACAATTAAAAAATACTGGACCATTAGCAAGATTGGACTCTGCCATTGCTAGCAGAGAATTATTAAAATTCAAATGTCTGGCGTCTCTGAGAATCATTAAAAGAGGAATATCAATTCCTATTCTAAACATAGGTTTAATTGCAATTTGGACCATCCCAATATGCATAAACTTATATTTATCTTTTTTATGAATATCAATTCCTATTCTAAACATAGGAATAGTTTGTTCTGTCTGTTTTATGGAATAACTAGACGAAAAATCAAACGTTCCTATTTTGTAGATTGTCTTTGGATTAACCTTAGGAATAGACCAATTATGAAGCTTTTGGTCAATATCAGCAATATTAATTTCTGTGGAATTAAAGTCTTCACAATTATCAGTGGTAAATTCAGATATCGAACCTATTTCTCTAGATGAAAAGAGTTTAGCCATTTTATCCATTCTAAAGATTAAATCTTTATCCAATTAAATTCTAAATTTTTCTTCCAAAGGTTAAGACTCTGATTGTTTCAATCGGGAACACCAACTCCTTCCGCGGTAAAACGTGGACTTACACTCCTGCCACTCGTCGCCCTAGGATCTTCCGCCTTATCAACGCTTGAAACAACTTCAAATCTTAAATTTCTTTAGAAAACTTTAGAACCTAACAGACTTAGATTCTTTCTTCAGAAGGAATAATCTAACCAAATTCTTTCAATCTTAAAATAGTTTCAAAGACTGAATTTAAGCAACAGATAAAAGGATCTTTAAATCCTCAAATTTCTTTAAAGCTTCTTTGAACTCTAGCTTTCCCTTCTTGATTATCCCGTCAAGTTCGTATCTTCTCTCATTAATATTCATTTTGTATTCAAAGCTCAAAGCTTCGCTGTCATCTAAATCAAAAAACATTGCATTTAAACTTCTAAGTTCATTAATACGTGCTTCTAACCAATCATGTTTTATTATTTCATAGCCATATTGAGAACAGAAATCTCCTAATTCTGCTATAGTTTGTTTTTTATCATTTTTAATCTTGCTCTGGAGTTTCATATTTGTACATAATTCCAAACCTTCCAAATTAATAAAATTTATTATCTCACCAAAAGTTAAATCTTGTAAAACTTCTTCCATAGCAGTACGATACCACAAAGGGAACACCATAATTAAACAGATGAAAAGATTAATCAGTGGTTAGGAACGAAGCAAGTCGTCTTCTTTGATCTTTTAGTTTTTGAATTTTATTTGTCCATCTATGAATCAGGTATTCTTCACAATTAATCATAACTTTATAATATCGAATATTAGAATTAGAAATTCCAGCAGTATTTAGTTCTTGATTATAGGATTCAATTCACCTTTCAGATTCTTGGATTTTAACACGGAATGAATTAATTTCATTAATAAAGTCCCAATGAATTTCACACAAAATACTACGATAATGTTCATAAGGATGCATGATTAAAACACAGAAAGATGGACTGAAATACTTCTTGTATTGAAAAACTTATTAAACAACTTATAGAAATCTCACAAAGAGATGAGGAATTACAAACTTCTTGAGGCGATCATTAACCGACAGTCTATCTCCTAATGTAAAAATTTGTAATGAAGATTTGCGTTTCAAAATGCCGTTTATTTTAATCAAAAATTTAAGTGCTAATGTTATCTTAGGGACTCCGTTCATTACAAGTTTGTTCCCTTTCAAGGTAACCTCTTCTGAATTAATTTCAAAAGTCTTAGGAAAAGAAATAAGATTTAATTTTGCTTATCCTGTAAAGGAAAAGAACATAAAAATTTTACAAGATTCTTTTATAAAGCCTTTTTAGGCAAGCTTTATTTAATTCCAGATTAATATTAAACTGACTTTCTTCCAAGCAATTTTATTTTTCAGGTACAAAATTGTTCAAGATTACTCCAAAGGAGCAAAAGGGTCGCAGTCGCCAAAGTCCAATCCAAAAGAAGAAAAGGGAAGTAGTTCTACTCCCTGTAATAATACTAATAATCCTAACTATTATGTCTCTTAGAGTAAAAGCAGTAGTGTTCAGGTGATAATCATCATTAATAATCAAACTTATATGAATAAGCCATTTATGATTGTAAATTTTTGAAACAACATTTAGGTAGGAATCTACCTGATCATTAATTTTGACAGAACATTCTCCTTCATTAGCATTTTCATTAAAATCTTCCTTTTGCAGTTCTTCTGCTTCTTGTAACCCTTTCATCCAAAGGGTTCTCTGGATATTTTTATTTTCAATTTTTAATTCTTTAATATCCTTCTTAATATCAGTAATCTCTAACTGTAAATCTTGGATAGTAGCAGGCTTCTGCTGCTTTCCATGAGTCTTGAGGAATTCAGAAATATTAATAACCTGTTTCGACTGAGGTTTCTTAACTTCATTAATGACGACAAATGTGTCGGTCAGCCTTTTAAATCTGTTCCTCAAAAGGAGTTGGAAGACTCCACGAAAATACCTTTTATTAATATTAATTCTCAGCTTAATTATGCTAATCAGTCTCTAATCTCTATTGGAGAACAACTGAATAGGATAGAGCCACTTGTTATTAATAAGGAACCCAGAATTATTAATAAGGAACCCAGAGCTTTTAATTTTCCTTTGACTAATCTGCCCTCAACCTTTACAAGAAGCGATCATTCAAGTAGAAGATTTAGAAAAAAGAAAGGAAGCTTTTTTAGCTTTGAAAGGAATCCTTGAAAAGGATAATGATTCTAAGAAATCTCAGCCTAATCAGGTTATTAATATTTCTGATTTCCTCAAGACTCATGGAAAGCAGCAGAAGCCTGCTACCATTCAAGATTTACAATTAGAGATTAATGATATTAAAAAGGATATTAAAGAATTAAAAATAGAAAATCAAAATATCCAGAGAACCTTATGGATGAAAGGGTTAAAAGAAGCAGAGAAGTTACAAAGAGAAGATATTAATGAAATATATATATATATATATATATATATATATATATATATATATATATATATATATATATATATATATAGTACTCCCTCCGTCCGCGAAAAACTCCACCATTTGAATTTGTTGTTTCAAGGTTCAATGTTTGACTCAAATTTTAATGAAGATAAATAGTTTTAAAAAATTCAGAAAAAATATATTCGGAAAATTTAGATTTCAAATTATGATACACATATGAAATATTTAATTTTCGGTGTCTAAACATTCGTAAAATAAATCATAGATTAAATACTGTGAAACTGTCAAAACAAATGGTGGAGTCTTTTGCGGACGGAGGGAGTATTAGAAAGAAAAGTATCAGAAGCCAAACAAGCTAAACGAATTCCTTCTTTCTTCTCTCGGCACCATCGCCGAGCTTAAGGTTCCAATTTGGGATTTCTCAATTTCTCACCAAAATCTTGAAGGTCAGTTGGTTAAATCGATCCTTAGGAGAAATAATTAACTCCTTATAAATCTGTTTTTGTGATTGTGGCTCCGGTTGGAAACCGTGAGCTTCTGAAAATTGCTCCATATTTATGGAATTTCTCCTATGGTTGATTTTATGGTTCCTAAGCGTTCCTTGCACCTTCTATTACGTCTTTTGTGTCAGGGGTGTGAGCTGAATCTTTGCAGAAGTGTTGCCAATATTGTTCTGAAATTTTGAATAGAAACTCAACTTCAGGCGTGATTTGACGGAAGGTAAGGGTATATTATTGATCAGAGCAAAGAGTTATACATTTTGTACGGTTCAGATTTCGTTGAAAAAGCCGTATGTGAAAAGCCGTTTTTCCCTGCCCGAGCCCCATTTTTGGCGCCTTTGTTGTGGGTCAATTTTGTGAATTCTGAATGTGTATTCTGTATCTGTGGATCATATGTGAACAGGGGGTAGTCGGAAGTGCGGTCGAATCTCTGCCGAAATCCGTATCGGGACCGCTGATCGGGAAATTCCATTCTGACTTCTGTGAAAGGTAAGGGTTCAGTGTGTCTTAAGTGCGCATTATTCAGCATGCGTAGCGAATATATATATTGAAGCTAGGTTTAGTCCGAGGTGGCCTGTGACGCTAAACCTAGTCCCGTGGTATAAGCATTGGTTTGCGAGTTTTGGGAGCGGCAAGTGGGATGTGTATCTACACCTAAATGGGTAAGTGTGATCTACACCGAAATGGTGTAAGTGTGATCTACACCGAAATGGTGTAAGTGTGATCTACACCGAAATGGTGTAAGTGTGATCTAGACCTAAATGGTGTAAGTGTGATATGACGGTGGGGATCGCAACCCCGAGCTGGCCATGCTCTACTGTGTGATGTGATGTGATATGTGTGATCTAGACCGTTATTGTGTCTAACTCCATCATAATCCGTTGCTTGACTTGCATTGCATATGGTTGAATTTGCATTGATTGAGCATGTGTTTGCATGTATATTCTTGAATATCTGCGTTTCTCTTTGGTTGCAGGTTTCTTGTGCGACAAGTTACACCATGCTTATACCTGCACCCTTACTAAGTTCTTTCGAGGACTTACCCCCTTATCTTATCTATTTCAGGAGTACCTGACCCAGCCCACCGAGTAGAGTCGGTGGTTGCTTTTGTGTTTGAAATTACAGGTACGTTTGTGTGTGTGTTCTGATTCAGTGTGATCGGTCATACCGATGTATGACTGTGTGATCAGTTGTGTTCAGTATTTCTATTGTGATATCCGTTGTGTGTGTGTGTGATCATGTGTGACTGAGACTACTGATATGTGTGTTCTGATCGGTGGCGGTTCAGTGTGTGGCATTCAGTTATGGGTTTCAGATTATTTGATTGTGCACCATGGTTTCTAACGGTTAAACTTTCGTATGTGTGTAGCAGCAGTATCCGCACGTCGAGGGCTTTGGCTGGACCTGGTAGCGTCGCCACCTCGTACGTTCCGTATGTATTCCAGTAACATTTTTGTGGCTCTGTATATTGTAGATGACATGCATGCATGTAGAATTAGAAAAATCCGAGTTTCCGTCAAAAGTCAGATTTGTGCTGGATTTTCTGCTTGGAAGCATTCTGGGCAGATTTTGTGCATGTTTGTGATTCTGAGTGTGTAATGCTGTTTTTATCAGTTTTGGGACTTGTACGTCCGAAAAAGTGTAAACCGCCCCATGGGGCCCACGCCCCGGGTTTCGGGATTTTTGTCAGAAATCACATGTATGTGTATGTGTGTAAGCATATGTGCGTGATACATGATTTGTGTGGAAACATTCTGAGTAAGAAGCTTAATATGAATTGCGGGGCCCACATACCCTGTAGGGCCCACAGGACCCACTTGTCAAGTCTGATGTGTGTGTGATCTGTTACCCCAACTGAGTGTGGCTACGGTGTTAATAAGCATCGTAATCGCTTGTGTGCTTCCGCCGTGGGGTGACAGAAGGTGGTATCAGAGTATGGTTAATTTTGGGTTCTGGTCTTTTGTTCTGTTGAGTGGTTGATGCTTATGCTTTCTGGATGTGGGTACCTGATGTGATCACACCGGGGGTGTATGATCACGAGCTCGGATCTAGCTCGATGGAGGCGGTTTCCAGCGAAAGGGAAACGAAAACAGGGGAGGAAACGAAGAACACAAAGTTCGGCCAAGGGAACCTCCTCACTACGAGGTGAGGCAATGCCCTTGAAAATGCCTGGGAGAGAGATGGGATCTAGCACCTCTTGACTACAAGGTCAAGCAATACTAGATATTATGTTTGGATCCTCTTGCCTGGATCACTAGGGAAATGGAAATGCAAGATTGGAGAACACAAAAGCCGATGTCTCACTGTGGAGAGTTTCAGCCGAATTGCTAATTCAATAATATGTTCTAGGTTACAATGGTGAGTTTCAGCCGAATTGCTAATTCAATAATATGTTCTAGGTTACAATGGTGGCTGCCACTTAGCTTATATAGTGAAGAGAAATGGAAGAAGCAAAAGGAGTATTTCGGCTATGCATGCGTGCAGAAAGCATAAAGTGCTTTTGCATGCAGTGCGAAAAGCTTCCAAAAAGGTAAAAAGGTGAGACTAGCCTAAAAGTATTCAGATGTCCTTTGTGCAATGTGGTTATTTGTCTTCCCAAGCATCGGCAGAGAAAGGACACCTTGTGTCGGGCTTGGTCGGTCAACTGGCTAAGTCGGGAGGCTTCGCGGAGTGCCTTTGCTAGGGGTCTTCGCGAGAATGCCTTCGCCGGGCACCTTCGCGGGATTGCCTTTGGCTGAGGCCTTCGCCTGTGTCAAGTGTCCGCGTTCCAAGGCTTTGCTGCTTCCTTCCTCAAGAACGCTGATGCTCAAGACTCCAAAGGGGTTCGCACACTCTTTGTCCAATGCGATGCCGAGTTGGCGAAGCTGTAAGGCCTTCGCTCGAGACTCCTCTTGATCGTCCTGCGCCATGAGCCTCATGAAAGCGTTGAGGTTCGCTTGAACTTGTTTCAGTCGGGACCTGGTCATGGGTCCGCCAAGGCCTTGGAGTGGATCGGGGGTCGCGCGCGCTTGAGGTTGCGGACCATCTTGAACTTGAGGGTCTTTTGGGGCGATGTCCTCATCAGTAGCTGATCTGGTATTTGGATTGTTATCTGATCTGATATTCTAGCATGGTAATACATATGGGATCTCTATTCTGGAATATTGTTTGGAGTTGTGCATGTGGCAGAGTATATTTATTGTTCAGTTCTGGATTTCTGGATTTCTGGAATACATATTCTAGAATTCCGTTATTCTGGTTGTTTATGTGATTTGTGTTCTGGAACATTATCGAGAGTTGCGTATGTGATCTGTAATCTGGATTATCTTTTCTAAGGTTGGGCGCTATTACATGATGCATTTGCATTTACATATATAGAGCCAATTGGATTACTGTTGCTTGCTAGTTTCTGGGTGTTTGACCATTATGTGTGTGCTCTTTGTTCTGTTCTGGAATTATTTGGACTGTGAAGTGACAGGTGTGATCTGAAGTGGTTGAAATATGGCTAGGAGAGATACTCTCAGGTGTTCTGTGATCAGTATAATGAGAATGTGATTCGGGATTTCCGGCAGGCATATTCTGTTTGATAATCTTTCACAAGGAAGGATTGTGTGCGGACGTAGTCCCGATGTCAAGAAGTGTTATGGCTCTTAAGTACCACCATACATCACAAGGCCGTTTAGAGAGCCCAACTAGTGGAGTAAGGAAAGAATGTGTATACACGCGACCAATGTGTACCAATGTGATCCGTGCAGAATAAAAAAAAAGAGTGTGAGAGGTGTCAGATTGTAAAGGCCACCGTCAAATCTTTGGTAAATTCTGAGGATTAGAAATCATGTGATGGCTGAGTGTGTGCCACCATTTGATGCCTATCTGGTTGTGAGTTACTGCACCCCGAAGTACCTCGATGTGGGAGGATCGGTAAGTATCCGAGAGGTGGATTTGTGAATCACTTAATCAGAAATTATTTTCAAATTCCGAAAAAGAATTCAGTAAGTGGCTTTGAGTGGAGCATGACACAATTGTAGGATGTGAAGCATTGTAAGGTCCACATTCTCCGCATCAACCGTAAAAAAAATCTAATTGAGTGTTCTGGACTGCGAAAAAGAGCAGTCTTCTGATTAAAAGGATATGTGAAAAAGGTATGGGAAAGAATACTAATTCTGAATAATTTTCAATAGTTGTTGTATCTGATGTGAGTGCATCGATATCTGACACTGCATAGAGAAACTTTAATAACCCTAGAATTCTCGTTCTGAACTAGCGATTTAGGTTGCGGTAAATTTTATTTCATGTTTACATTTGCTTCTTACTTTCCTTATATTTATATTTCATGTGGACATCATCATTTCATGTACGTTTACTATTTCATCATTTGAGGGGATTTCATCTTTTTATGAACTTTAATTTTTATATATATATATATATATATATATATATATACTTTAACTTTTCTCTTTGGTCTATATAGTTACATTTTCATTATTTTATATCCTCATCATTTCCGGTATTTTATGAACTTTGTGAAATTGTTATTTGGTGAACTTATTTTTCTTTTCTCCATTTATAAAATTTTATCATTTCATTATTTTAAGGACATGTTGTTAGTATTTCATGTGTTTTGTTTTTATCATTTAATAAAAAATACTACATTCTATCTTTTATGAACTTATTACTTTTTAACACTCAATTTAATTTTATTATTTAAGGTATTTCTTAATTTTTCTAAAATCCATATTGTTGTTAAATCAGCCTCTTGCACAAAATAATGATTTTATCATTTCATCTTTACCCTTGTTAATTGTTTTCCTTCTTATGTGTTAGTATTTTATTATCTTTTCAAATTTTATTGTATGTATTGTATTTTAGGTCATTTGCTTTTTTGTTTTCTAGTTTAGAATTTAAAGAGCGGAATTTCATTAATTTTAGTAATTTTTGTGTTAATTAAAATGAATTAAAATCAATTAAAAAAAAAGAAAGAAAAAAAAAAGGAACCGGCGAGTCTTCCGCCGACTCTTCACGTTTCTGATCTTGCTTCCCCTGTCAATCCATTGGAAAATCTGGCCTCACTCCATCATCATCACGTTTAGCTCCTGTCAATCGTTCTTTTTGGCTAGAAAAAGGAGCCATTTCTTTGTAGGAAATAGGAAGAAAACGGAGAAAGAAGAAATTCGGCCATTTATTCTTTCTCCTCCTCAGCCATTTTCGATGCCACAAACCACTACCATTATCTTCGTCTAGTACTTGGGAACCTTTCCCTCAAATTTCGTAGCCTGAGGTGATCTGTAGAAGGAGTTACGCTCAAAACCAAACGCGTTTTTCGGGTTTGGACGGCCAAATTCGACCGCCAAGTTCACTTTCGGCCGGAACCACCACCACCATTCGAACGGGCGTAACGAGACGAACCGGGCGACCCAAGTCCGCCGTGACTTCTTGACGTCCGCCGGAGCGCCGCCGCGGAGCCCGGTTCGGCGAGCTCGCCGGAGAAGAAGAAGTCTGCAACTTCTTTGGTAAAACCCGAGCGTAGCCCCTAAGCTTTCTTCCTTATTCGGTCTTGCCCTGTCGTTTGTTTCAGGTTACACTTAGGCCACTGGAAAACTTTGAAAGGTGACAGTTTGACCATTGCACCTATTTATTTTCTTAAATGTTTTAATTGTTTTAAAAATACTTCTGTATGTTGTAAAATCATGAAATTTTAACAGAATACCTTAAATACCTAATATTTGATTTTCCAACTTTATTTCTTTGATTCTGGGTTGTTTTTATATTTTTAAAAATATTATTTCTTAATATTAGAAATTAAGCTTAATTTTATTTTACTTTAAGTTGTTGGAGCTAGGAAATTGGAGAACTTGTTTATATACTATAGAACTAAGAACTTCTGCAAGTAACAAATGTGTTTATAATTTATTTTATATTAATTTTGACTAGTTGTTATAAAAGTATATATACTAGTATATTCCTAATTTGAAAGAGAAATACTTTCTTGTTATAATTTCACATTGAGTTTTTTAGAGCCTCTGTCATTTTGTGTTTCCAACATATTTTGAGAGTTGTAACTTTTAATTTTCGAAAAATGATTTTTTTTATTTTACTTTCTTGTAAGTTATGGTCTAGAACTTAGAAAATTGATATCCTTCTTATTTTTGCTCTTTCATTTATGAAACTTTGCAAGGATTTTTGGTTAATTATATATTCTGTGTGGAAAATTTCAGGAGTCACTTTTGTTCTGTAAATATTTTTTTTATATTTATTAATTAGTTTCCTCTTTACTTATTTGATTAAAAATAGTTAAGAGTTTAGAAAAATTACATTGTGGATCTAAAATTTTTGAAATTTACAGGGAAACTTAAATGATTTTACTTTCTGTACAGATTTTGACAAAAAATTATTTTGTTGTATAAATTGTACTTTCTTTTATTAATTAGTTTTTCCCTTGTATATTTGTTATTAATTAGTGTGAGTTGAGCAAAATTACCATTCTTGGTCAAAAATCCTATGTTAGTGTTTACAACAGTTTCAAAGTCTTATTTTCAACTTTTAAATTATTTATATTATTAAATAATTATTTTAACCCTTAAAAATAATTTAAAATTCTTAAAAATTAGTTTTTGTGCGTTTTGGCCACCCAAAAATTACCGGACTCCACACCTTAGTCCAAACGGTACCTAAAACTATCTTGGACCATTAGGAATTGTTAGAGCTTGCGTTACACTTCCGTAAATTCTACCAGGCCGACACCGGTAAACATTCAGCGAATCTCATGAACTTTTCATTGATTTTCTTGCTATCGCTAGGTTCTATATTTCAAGTTCCAACTTCGAGCGAAGTGCCGACCATTCTGATCTGTGGCCGACGCTTATTCCCGGCTACATCCAAGTAAGGGGTTAAGATGAGGTTTTTCCTTTGAGTCGTCTTATTTTGCTTCATAAATAAAATCTCGAATAATGGATTCTAAGTTAACAAATGGACTTAATAAACATTCGATCGGGCAACCGGGTAGCGTACCATAATTATTCGTGTTACCTTATATGTTCACACTTAAGAATTGTTATCACTTGGGTTGTTGACCGATTGATTGACATATATGTATGATATGTACGTTGGATGTTGCATACACTAGTATCTTGCTAGGACCGTTGTACTCGCTAGTGGCATGTTAGGCTCGTTAAACGAACTCCGTTAGTTTTATGCTAGGGCCGGTGAGCTAATAATTTGTTAGTATCATGTGTAGGTACAATAAGGGGTAGTAACATGTTTAGAGTTGGAATCAAACGCTAGGATCATGATAGGACCGTAAAAGTTAACCTAAGCCGCTAGATAACAACTTAGGTACGAAAATGATGATTAAGTAAGGTTGGGTAATAACTCATGAGATAAGAGTGCACACAAGTAAAACAACCAGTAAATTGTAAATGATTGTCATGATATCACGCAAGTATAACAATATTACCAGTTAAAAGTAGAAAATATTAGGGCATGACATTTCACCTAAAGGCTTAATGAAGTAACTGGATAGCAATCATGCATCACTATTGGATGTGACATGTTGTTGATATATTGTATCGCATGACCGCATTGGAAAGCTGGACAAAATGAGACTTGGACAAAATGAATTTTCTGGACAAAATGAATTTTATGGACAAAATGGGTTTTCGGACAAAAGGTTAAGACATGAGAGGTGTCGTGGATTCGGCCCTACGTTACTTAACTAAGCCGTAACTTTAGACGAGCGGTTCGAACGGGTGATCCGAACCCAACCGTGATTTGCATGTGCTCTGCCATCCCGAGGCGTGATTGGCATTCACGAGAGGCTCTGTCTCGGCGTAGACATCCCATTGGGCTCGCCTGGCGGTATCCCTAGTGGCTCTACTTAAGGGGCATTCCCGAGAGTGCGGTGTTGTACACACCCACCACATATAGATTCATGCATGTGCTCTGCCATCCCGAGGCGTGATTGGCATTCACGAGAGGCTCTGTCTCGGCGTAGACATCCCATTGGGCTCGGCCTAGCGGCATCCCTAGTGGCTTTGCTTAAGGGGCATTCCCGAGTGCGGCACTTGTACATGCCCACCGGCTAGGCTCATCCGACAAAGCATCGGTTTTCAAAAATGGTTTCCAAAATATTTTATGGCGTATGATAACCGGACTAGAGATTATTCTTGCATTTAGACTTGACATAATTCAGACCGTGAAAATGTTATCTATTTCATGTTGGTCCATATATCTACATGTTGGTTATTGTTTCATGTTGAGCTATAGTTTGTGTGTATATGTTGAATTTATTATGTTTAAGTTCTTTATTTTAGATTTTGTTTTTGAGGAAATATTACGACCCTGAGGAAGGGCCTGTAATCTTTCCTCCTTACTGAGCAATTGGACGCTCACCCTTTTATTTACAGGTGAGTTTTACGGGGATGACTTCTATGCCACTCCCGTCGACTCGGAGTACGAACATGCGTACTTCGAGGAGGAGCAACGACCAGGTGGAGACACGCTGTAACTTCTCGGCATGGCTTCTGAGTGTTTTTGGGTCTAATAAATGAACTCTCGTATTGTTAATTTCCGCTGCACAATCTGGTTTGTAATATCTTGACGTGTGTTTGAGTAACACCTTCTTTTACTGTTGTGAAATTTTTATAACGTGAGTTCCAAATTTCCTATTAAATAAATTGTTTTTCAAAAGATTTAATTTACCCTAAAATTTCCTAGTGGGTAATTGGGGGTGTTACAGAAACATTCTATCTCAGAATCTGTGTCTGGTGTTATCGGTCTGGTGTCTTTCTGATGTGAACCTATCGGAAATCAGTGTCTATTCTCAGATGTGATGGTGCGAAATGGTGTGGTAATAGTGAAAAGCGGGAAATCATGCTATCTTCTGATAAGGTATATATTCTGCAAGATTTCTCTGGGAGTTCTTAGGATTCGTCAGGGATATTGCATGGAGATACATGCATATCTATGTATGTTATGAAGCTAACCGTTTCAGAGGAATGCAACATGAGGACTTCCCGATAGGTCATCGATACCAATACTACTCTCGCCCAAGCACGCTTAACTACAGAGTTCTGATGGGACCGATGCATTAGTACCAGTACCGAATTCAGTACCACTTTTTCTGGATGTGTGTCTGGGATGCATGGTTTAGAATGAGGAAGTCTGGACAAGATATTTGTGACTGACAAGGATGAATATTTTGGTTTGAATTCAGCTAATATCAGGGGTGAGTGGGATTATATATCAACTGTGCGAGATTTTTCTGTTAGTATTTCCCGAAGAATTCCTGGGTATGCCGCCAGAGCGTGAGATTGTGTTTGAGATTCTGCTTCAGCCAGGATCTGTTCCTACATTTGTTTCTTCCCCTACCGTATGCCGATTTCAGAGATGAATGAATTCAAGAAGCAGTTGGATGAGTTGCTTGCGAAAGGGGTTCGTTTGACCGAGCACTTCCCTGTGTGATGCTCTAGTGTTATCTGTGAAGAAGAACGATGAGATTGTGAACGGATTATCGAAAGTTGAATGCAGAATCGTGAAGGGCGAGGATATACCGAAGACAGTTTTCCGCACTAGCATTCAGGGATATGATGAGACGGACTTTTTGACCGTATCTGGATCAGGTGGTGATCGTGTTCATTGACGATATCCTGGAACATTCCAAGGATGAGTGTAGGCATCAAGATCATCTCCAGATTGTTTCGTAGACATTGTTGGATCCTCAACTATATGTGAAGTTCTCCATATGTCAGTCCTGGATTCGGGAGGTGCCATTTCTTGGCCACATCATCAGTGAGAGCGGTATTTTAGTGCATCCGGAGAAGATTAAGATTGAGCAGGATTGAAGGCAACCGACGAATGTGCAAGAGATCAGGAGCTTCCTCGAATTAGCGGGCTTTGATCGGGAATTTGTTCCGGGATTTAATTTGTCAGCTTTATCCCTTACTCAGCCGACTCAGAAGGGGTGAAGATTCATTTGGTCTGAGGATTGTGAGCAGGGTTTCAGGAGTACGCTAACTAACTCACATATTCTGATACTACCAGATTCGAGTAGGCCATAGGTGACTTACACAGATGCTTCCAGATCGGGATTTGGATATGAGTATTGTGAGGCGTAATAAGCCACACTTTTGTGACAAATGATAGCTCTCCGGTGTATAGGGATTTGAGGGAGAGACCCGACATGAGGATGTGACCATGGATGAGGAGAGTGATCTGATGTACCTATAGCACAAGTGGGAGCAATGAAGCACGTGCAACTATATTTATTGATTATCTAGTCTGAGTGACTAAAGAGAGTACTGGATGTGCAGAGGAGTGACTCTGAATTGAAGAAGCTATCTGTAGAGACAAAGAGATCACTGCATTCATCTTTTCGGTTCGAGCAGTGTCTGTTGTATTTCGAGATCGACTGGATGTGCCGAATGTCTTGACACTTCGAGACGAGATTCTGAAGAGGCTCACGTGAGCAGACCGAGTGTGCACCCAGGATGTGCCGAACATGTGAAGGGACATTGGTACCTATGTCTCTAGGTGTGCCATGTGTCAGAGAGTGAAGACCGAGTATCAGAGATCAGCAGGGACGTTACAGACATTGCATATTCTGACGAGGAAGTGAGGTAACAACATGGTGGACTTTCTGACCAGATTGCCGATGATACGATTACATCGTGAGAATATCTGGGTTATTATGGATCGGCTAACAAAGTGTGTTCACTTTCTGTCTATGAGAATTTCTGATTCCCTGGAAAAAGGTTAGCTCAGTTTAATATCCGTGAGACAGTGTGGTTGCATGGAGTTTCAAACTCCATTGCATCTGATCGAGATCCACGATTTACGGCGCGGTTTTGAAGTGCTTTTCATAGGACTTTGGATACACGATTCCATTTGAATATGATATATCATCTTCAGATCGATGGGCAGTCAGAGCGAGTAATTTAAATTCCCAAGTATGTGCTACGCAGTTGTGCACTAGATTTTTTTGGTGAGTGGGATCAGTACTTGCCTCTGGTAAGGTTTTCTTATAATAACAGTTATCAGAGCACTATCTGTATGACACCTTATGAGGCTTTATATGGCTGACATTGTGTGACGCCGCATTGCTGGGCAGAGGCTTCCGATAGAGTTGATTTGGGTCCTTATAAGATTCTAGAGTGAGTGGGCAAGGTAGCCTACGGGCTAGTTTTGCCACCGAGTATGTCAACAGTGCAAAATAGGTTTCATGTGAGTATATTGAAGAAATGCATCTTGGATCCAAATCAGACAATTGCGGTTGGGGTTGTACAGCTAGAGCTAGATTTGTTGTACAGAGAGGCACCTGGAACTATTTCGGGACAAGATGTGCGGGCATTTCGGAGTAAGATTGCCTTGATGATCCGAGTTCAGTGGTCCCATCATTCCGAGCGTGAGGCAACCTGGGAGGTTGAGCAGGATGTGATGGAGCGCTACCCAGATGAATATCAGAGACTTAAGACAGCCTTGGAGGACCAAGGGTCTAAAGGGGGGAGGAATGTTACCGACACCCAGTAAGTGATTACGCTAATTACGCAATTAAGCATCAATATTGGGATTAGTGAATTATCTGTGCCTCGGGACTTATAATTAAGTATATGAAGTATAATTGGTGTGAGATATGAAGTCCCGAGGATGTGGTACAGGTGTCGTTACTGTTATTGCCAGTGCGAATTTCGGTTAATTACGTGATTAAGCGTATTTACCGGGATTAGCCATTTTTGTGGGGTGCGAGACTCATATTTAGTCATGTGAAGCATGTTTTGTGCGTGATATCAGGTCCCGAAAATGTGTCTCAGATTTCGTACCGTTTGGGGTTACGGTTTGAAAGTTGCAATTTTCGGGTTGGACTAAATTGCAATTTTTGAAAGTTTGGGGACTAAAGTGAAAAAGGAAAAAAAAAGGAAAGAAAGCGGCTGAAGAGGCGGTGAAATGAAAGTGACGTGAGGTGTGAAAGTGTGTGTGAGTGTTAGTATTGTTTTATTAGTAATATTATACTATATATATATAGTATTAGAAAGAAAAGTATCAGAAGCCAAACAAGCTAAACGAATTCCTTCTTTCTTCTCTCGGCACCATCGCCGAGCTTAAGGTTCCAATTCGGAATTTCTCAATTTCTCACCAAAATCTTGAAGGTCAGTTGGTTAAATCGATCCTTAGGAGAAATAATTAACTCCTTATAAATCGGTTTTTGTGATTGTGGCTCCGGTTGGAAACCGTGAGCTTCTGAAAATTGCTCCATATTTATGGAACTTCTCCTATGGTTGATTTTATGGTTCCTAAGCGTTCCTTGCACCTTCTATTACGTCTTTTGTGTCAGGGGTGTGAGCTGAATCTTTGCAGAAGTGCTGCCAATATTGTTCTGAAATTTTGAATAGAAACTCAACTTCAGGCGTGATTTGACGGAAGGTAAGGGTATATTATTGATCAGAGCAAAGAGTTATACATTTTGTACGGTTCAGATTTCGTTGAAAAAGCCGTATGTGAAAAGCCGTTTTTCCCTGCCCGAGCCCCAGTTTTGGCGCCTTTGTTGTGGGTGAATTTTGTGAATTCTGAATGTGTATTCTGTGTCTGTGGATCATATGTGAACAAGGGGTAGTCGGAAGTGCGGTCGAATCTCTGCCGAAATCCGTATCGGGACCGCTGATCGGGAAATTCCATTCTGACTTCTGTGAAAGGTAAGGGTTCAGTGTGTCTTCTGGTACTGCATTATTCACCATGCGTAGCAGAATATATATTGAAGCTAGGTTTAGTCCGAGGGGTGGCCCTGTGACGCTAAACCTAGTCCCGTGGTATAAGCATTGGTTTGCAGGTTCTGGGAACAGCAAGTGGGATGTGTATCTACACCGAAATGGTGTAAGTGTGATCTACACCGAAATGGTGTAAGTGTGATCTAGATCTAAATGGTGTAAGTGTGATATGACGGTGGGGATCGCGTGTTATGACCCGTCCTCCCGGACATGTCATAACTGGAAGGAATAAAAGAATAAAAACTTGATTGGAAATAAATAGAAAATTTGTGGACTTAATTGAGATTTAGTAATAACTAGAAAGACTGAAATGAAAGAAGGATTAAAGGTAGGGGTTAATTGAATTAATTTACAAAGATTAGTGTGAATTGAAGGATAAAAGTGAGGTGGGGTAAAATTGTAGAAATTAAAAAGAAACCAAGGACTAAGTTTCAATTAACCTAGACACTAAGCACTACCTAGCTTAGACACGTTGACAGACTCGTGGAAGGGACACAGAAAATTGGGAAGGATCGGATGCGAAGTTTTCAACCCATGAATCAAAAAGAAGAGTCAGGAGGCATCGACACCCCTTTTTTTCTTAGCTCGGTGGAATATGAGAGAAAGGATCGATTTTGGGGCTTTTCTTGGGGCTGGTTTTCGATTAGAGGCAGGGGAGGCTTCGACGACGACAGTGAAGCAACTAGTTGGGTTCACTGTGTTGAATTGGCTGTCGGCGCTACATCTATCAATTACAACAACTCGTTTCTTTTGCAAACTGAATTACATGGCTTGTTTTATTTACGTTAATGGTAGATTTATAATCATGCTTAGCCATGCATGTCAGTAAGATTAATTACTTGAGTTTTGGTGAAGTCTATAGTTTCAATTTGTTTTTGCTATTTGAAATCTGTTGGTTCGTTGGTTTGAAGTGAAAGTAGAGCTTATGAATTATCTTAGTAAATGACTGTTCCTTTGCTTGTTTATGCACTTGGAATAGAATGCTGGTTCACTTTCGGTTGTTGGAAAATTGGTGAGTTGGTAAGTTAAGGACTGCCTTGTTTATTAATTGGTCTACTTAAATTGTTTGGTTGTTCACAGTAATTAACTCATTCGACTCTTGCTCTTTTAAGTCTAAGTTAAGATAAATCCCAGCTTAATTCTTGACTAAAAGTCTGTCTAGAACTAGTAAACTTGTAAGCTTCAAGGCTGATTACCTAAAGACTGATACCTTTCTTGTAATCCACGGTTAGTCAAGATTAGAGGTGGATCTTGAAGGTTAGAAAACATGCAACAGTTCTTTAATGGGAAGTTTTAGAATGAACAACCTGGAGAGTTTTAATGCTGATTTTATAGGAAAAATTATAGTAACTCAGAATACTTCTCGGCTACCGCCTGGTAAATTAAGATTAGTTATCAGTTTACTAGTGTTTAAATGTATGATTTCTTACTTAGTTTCCTTGTAGCCGTGTTAGTTAGTTTTTCTCTCACAATGTTTCTCCATGTCTACATTCTTCTTGTCTAAAGTTCCATACTAATAAGGAACTGGCATGCCTACTTTCTTATACACGTTCAATGAATCTTGTCTACTGCCTTTTAGGATTGAAGCATGATAGTTTTCTCTGAAGCATGTCTCCTTCAATGTATTTACATGATTGTTTGAAATCTTTCTTTACTGTTTGACTGTTGGGTGTTCTCTGTTGCATGCCGGTGGTAGTCCCACTACCACCCCCAAGAATCTTTACGACTTTCTGCTTTTATTTTTCCTTATCTCCATTCTTTCTTTTCGAGCAAGGTACTAACCATTTATGTTGAGAACTACGTGATTCCTCTGATCCCTCTCTAAGTAGTATCACTGATACTGAAAGGGTACGTAGGCAACCCCTTTGGGGCCCGAGGCATTACTATGTCTTATAGCTTGCAGGTACCAGTTCCTAAATCTTTTCAACTGCTCAATGGACTTGAAACTTGAAGATGAAGAAAGCTGCATAAGAAAGGAGTTGGACTTCACAAATTTTACCCTTTCTTCTTCTTTCCTTTAAACTTGTAAATACATGTATACACGTAAAGTTTGTAAGTTTAATAAGAAACTTATTTATTTCTTATTAATTTCAAAACTTAGTTTTATAAAAGAAAGATCCTGAAGGTTGTGAATCGTCGTTCATCGGTTTCTAATCTGCTTTACTAAGCAGCTGGAACGGTGGTTCATAACATCGCGACCCCGAGCTGGCCATGCTCTAGTTTGTGATTTGATATGTGTGCCTCGGCCAAGACCGGGAAGACCGTTATTGTGTCTAACTCCATCATAATCCGTTGCTTGACTTGCATTGCATATGGTTGAATTTGCATTGATTAAGCATGTGTTTGCATGTATATTCTTGAATATCTGCGTTTCTCTTTGGTTGCAGGTTTCTTGTGCGACAAGTTACACCATGCTTATACCTGCACCCTTACTAAGTTCTTTCGAGGACTTACCCCCTTATCTTATCTATTTCAGGAGTACCTGACCCAGCCCACCGAGTAGAGTCGGTGGTTGCTTTTGTGTTTGAAATTACAGGTACGTTTGTGTGTGTGTTCTGATCAGTTTGTGTGGATAAAGGGGTAAGGTCTGTCGTGGGTGTGATTCAGTGTGATCGGTCATACTGATGTATGACTGTGTGATCAGTTGTGTTTAACATTTCTGTTGTGATATCCGTTGTGTGTGTGTGATCATGTGTGACTGAGACTACTGATATGTGTGTTCTGATTGGTGGCGGTTCAGTGTGTGGCATTGATTCACGGGTTTGATTATTTGATTGTGCACCATGGTTTCTAACGGTTAAAATTTCGTATGTGTGTAGCAGCAGCAGTATCCGCACGTCGAAGGCTTTGGCTGGACCTGGTAGCGTCGCCAACTCGTACGTTCCGTATGTATTTCAGTAACATTTTTGTGGCTCTGTATATTGTAGATGACATGCATGCATGTAGAATTAGAAAAATCCGAGTTTCCGTCAGAAGTCAGATTTGTGCTGGATTTTCTGCTTGGAAGCATTCTGGCAGATTTTGTGCATGTTTGTGATTCTGAGTGTGTAATGCTGTTTTTATCAGTTTTGGGACTTGTACGTCCGAAAAAGTGTAAATCGCCCCATGGGGCCCACGCCTCGGGTATCGGGATTTTTGTCAGAAATCACATGTATGTGTATGTGTGTAAGCATATGTGCGTGATACATGATTTGTGTGGAAACATTATGAGTAAGAAGCTTAATATGAACTGCGGGGCCCACATACCCTGTGGGGCCCACAGGGCCCACTTGTCAAGTCTGATGTGTGTGTGATCTGTTACCCCAACTCAGTGTGGCTACGGTGTTAATAAGCATCGTAATCGCTTGTGCTTCCGCCGTGGGGTGACACTTGGGGTCCTTAGTGTAGGCCATAGCTTCCATACTATCACTGTAGATAGTAATTGGCTTACTTATTTTGACCATTGACTAAAAGTTTCTTAGAAAATAACCAAGCCACAGGTCTTCCTGGACAACCGAGACACAAGAAACGAATTCTGCCTCCATGGTTGATAAGGCTGTACAGGTTTGTTTCTTACTACACCAAGTAGTAGCGCCCCCATTTAGCAAGAAAATATAACCACTTGTAGATTTGCTAGAATCTCTATGTCCTCCCCAATCGGCATCGAAATAGCCGTGTAAATCAAGGGTTTTTCCTTGATAACATAGCCAATAATCCTTAGTACCTTTAAGGTATCTAAGGATCCTTTTGACATTCTTCCAATGCTCCATGCCAGGGTTCGAAGAATATCTAGCAAGTAAACCGACCGCTTGACTTATGTCCGGCCGTGTACAAATCATGGCGTACATAAGGCTACCAATGGCACTAAGGTAAGGTATCTTAGTCATTTCTTCCTTCTCTTTTGGAGTCTTAGGACATAAATCCTCTCCTATAACCATATGCAAGTGGGGTGTTCATTGGCTTAGAGTTGGTCAAGTTAAACCTCTCAAGAACTTTATCGATATAAAGCTCTTGTGAGAGGCCTAACATATGCTTCTTTCTGTCTCGATGTATCTTAACACCTAGGATATAAGAAGATTCCCCCAGGTCCTTCATTTTGAAGGTGGAGGAAAGCCATCCTTTGATGGCGGGTAGCAACTCCAAGCTACTACTTGCAATTAAAATGTCGTCGACATATAATGTCATAATGGCAAAATTGGACTCTTTGAAGAACAAGTACACACAGTGGTCCTCATGCATCATCATAAAGCCATAGCTTGTGACTGCATGATGAAACTTCAAGTACCATTGTCTTGAAGCTTGTTTGAGACCATATATAGACTTCTTTAGTCTACATACCTTGTCTTCTTGACCTACTTGTACAAACCCTTCGGGTTGTTTCATGTAGATCTCTTCACTCAACTCACCGTTGAGGAAGGCGGTGGTCACATCCATCTGATGCAACACAAGGTCCAAGTTTGCCACTATCACAAGTAGCAATCTGATGGAATTAAACTTTACAACAGGAAAGAAAGTGTCTTTGAAATCAACACATTCCTTCTGTGTAAAGCATTTGGCCACCAACCGGGCCTTGTACCTTTCGATACTTCCATTAGAGTTCTTCTTTATTTTAAGAACCCACTTATTGCTAATCGCTTTTTGGCAACGAGGAAGATCAGAAAATTCCCATACCTCGTTTTCATGCATTGAATGTAACTCATCATTCATTGCTTTTAACCACTCTTCTCTCTGTGCCCCTTCAAGAGCTTCTTTGACATTACTTGGCTCATCGATCTCGCATGAGACCAAGTATGTCTCACCTTCCGATAGTCCCCACCTTTTTGGTGCTTTGGACTCCCGAGTTGATCTTCTCAACTGGGGTGGAGGCGTTGGCTCTTGAAGTACCTCAACTCCCTCTTGAACAGATCCCTCAGGATCAAGATCCTGTTCATTTGAGTCCATGTTTATGGGCTCATTCTGGGAAGCCTCAGCTTCTTGTGATTGAGGTACTCCCTCTGGAGTAGGTACAGTCTGTGTAACCGGCACTTGTGAAGTGCCCGGTCGATCCTCTTCTAGGATCGGGCCTATTGAGGCTAAATCATCAGTTTCGCCAACTTTTGGAAACTTTGTTTCCACAAAGTTGGCGTTTGCATAAAACACCAAACCCTTCTTTAAACTGAGATCCAAGAACACATAGCCCTTAGATTCCGTACAATACCCGAGAAAAGCACACTTCTTTCCTCTTGGTCCCAATTTTCCCAACGGATGGTTGGGAACATGTACGTAAGCTAAGCAGCCCCAAGGCCGTAAGTAGCTTAAGTTTGGGGTCCTCTTCCTCCATAACTCATATGGAGAAGAGTTGATGTTCTTGGTAGGTACTCTATTGAGAATGTGCACCGCACATAGCAGCGCATCACTCCAATAGGTCACGTCCCAAGAGGTTGGCTTTAGCCATCATGGACCGTACCATGTCCATCGAGTTCGGTTCTTTCTTTCGGACACACCATTTTATTTCTGAAAATATGTGTCCAAGAAAGGGTGAACTCTCTAAAAGTGCAATGACTTTCGACTCACAAAAGGCCTTGAATGCAAGGGAGCTGTACTCACCACCTCTGTCAGTCCTTAAGGACTTCACCTTCTTGCCTACTTGGTTCTCAACCAAGTGTACATATTTTTCAAAATATGCTAAGGGCTCTGCCTTGTTTTTGAGCAAGAAGACATGGTGAATCGTGTACAGTCATTAGTAAAAGTGATGAAGTACTTGAACCCATTTATGGATTCAATTCTCATAGGTCCACAAAGATCAGAATGGACTAAACTTAGTGCCTCGGTTCTCCTAGTTGTCCGCCCAAAAGGCTTTCTCGTTGCCTTGCCTTCTAAGCAAGGCTGACAAGTTGGTAGGACAACTTTGGGCAAGGATTCAAGTAAGCCACTTTTGGCTAACTTATTCATCCTATCTTGTCCTATATGGCCCAACTGTTCATGCCATAGATTTTGATCTATGACTTTAGTCACATGGCAACTAGTAGTTGCAACAGAATGGCCATTGGACCTTAACTCATACAGTCCATTATTAACTAAGCATTTTGTGAGAACTTGATTATCCTTTAATATAGTTACACTATCATTAAAGAATTGAAAGCAATAATTGTACTTCAACATGGCAGAAATAGAAATTAAATTTCTACAAATATCGGTACATATAATGTGTCCACAAGATACAAATATCTATTACACAAGGGAACCTTACAGGTTCCTATTCCAACTACTTCTAATTTTGCATCATTCCCCACCGAGACGTGCTTCACACCTCTTGGGAGCTTGCGGTACGCCACAAACCAGGACTTGTCCCGAGCTATGTGGTCTGTTGCTCTTGAATCAACAATCCACAAAGAATTGCTTTCAGTTAGCATAGTACATAAAGTCACATGTGCTATTGAAGTAGAGGGTTCAAAATGTACCTTAGGTGCACTTTTGCAATCTTTTGCAAAGTGTCCTTTCTTGCCACAGTTAAAACACTTGAGCTTCGAAACGTCCCTTTTCTTCTTCCCGGGCCCGTTTCCTTTGCCTTTTCCCTTACCCTTGCCTTTGAAGCCACCCTTTTTCCCACCCTTAAACCACTTCTTGGACTTTTTACCCCCGTTGTTATTGGAGGTATTGGCAACATATGCCTTGGAGTGGTCCTTGAGAGCCATTACTTCGGCTTCAAGTAAAAGGTGATGAGCGATGTCATCAAAGGTCTTAATTTGAGAGTTGTGGCGTAAGTTGACCTTCATCAACTGCCACTCCTCGTCAGGTAAGGACTTTATTATTGCTTGCACCTGCTGCTCGTCGGTGAGGTCGTGCCCAGCTTGTTTAAGTTGATGAATCATCTGTGACATCTCACGAAGGTGGGCACTCATGGTGTGATCTGCTCGTTTACCATAGTTCTCAAACCTTAGTATCATCGAGCGTTGTTTCTCAACGGAAACATCTCCGTACTTGGCCTTAACAGCATTCCAGATGCCTTTGGCCGAGGGGAGCATGGAGAACTCCACCATGATCTCATCCACCATTGTGGATAAGAGTGTGACTCTTGTACATAGAGTTCTTTTTAAGATAGGCTTCATAAGCCACCCTAACTCCCCCTTCCTCCGGGGGGTTGACCTCAGCGTCGAGCACCTCATGTGTCTCTTGCTCAGTTAAGATGAACTTCACCTTCTGCTGCCAAATTAGATAGTTTTCACCATCTAATTTGAGGTCACGGTTCAACTCTGCTACTCTGTTCTTAGTAGCCATCTACAAATATGCAATTCACATGTTTTAGATTCCAATTCACACAATTAGACTTATTCAAGCAATATGTTCATGAAATAACTTAGTTTATACTCAGACGTAGCAAAAGGTATGCATATAGCATCCGATCAGAAACGGCTAAGCATAACTTTGCCATTTTATGAACATATCCTTAATAAGCCTATACATTCAATCAATCAATAGGCAACCAAGCATACATCAGTTATAACTTTACTTGACCTTCCAAGAAGGCCTGAATCACGTGCTCATGCGTGATCGTAACAACCATAGCACTTCATCTAAACCTTAGTCTCATCACCCATAAGTCTCCTTAATACAATGCCCAGGAATATTGGTGGAGTCACAAACGGTCTCACTTAAGTACCACTTCCTTAGACAACATTATATTAGCTTGACAGGGTCCCTAGAGACCTTAGCTTAATGAAGTGACTCATCTATTAAACCAAGCCTCAAATCCTTCAAGTTCACCGTAGTAATGCCGAGACATTAGTACTTGAACTATCTCAAGGTAGAGTCTCTTGCTTCAATGGATGTAAGTCCCTTTACTTAATTCAAGCTTCAATTCCCTCAAGTCCATCATAGTGGTACAAAACCAGTACTAAGACTATCAAAGGGCTAAAAAAACTCTTGAAATAAGTGAAGGACAAATGTCACATGCATACCAAGTCTAGGTCACACATGGGCCTTAGGAATTACAAGAGGAACACTCCCAGGAAAGATGGAGGGGTCACAGACGGTCCCGCTTAAAACCCACCTCCTAGACAGAGTGCACTCGAGTAACACTAAGGTATAATGTGACATAGAACCAGACACACACTAGATTCAAGTTCATACATGTATCACAAATATAACCCCTTCGAATAACCAAACCGGTGATCGAACCGTTTGGACACTGGTTCAAGGTTCAACCGGTTGAATCAATAAAACCAGTGGTTTGACCGTTTTTTAATATGAGCCTACATATATAATCTGGAGAGATATTAAGTAAAATGATAGAAAACACAATAATGTTTCGTCATCCTAATAAGTAGACATCCAATAAAAAATCTAAAAGTAATTAAATTACAATTTCAAAGTTTATGATCATCAAATCATTCAAGTCCAATAACATAGTAACATCTTAAACACTAAGTCCCTTGCTTCAGTAGCCTTGCTGTCCAATTGCTTCAATACACTAAATCCCTTGCTTCGAACTTAAGTAGCATTTCGATACTCTTTTAACCTCTCCAAAATGACCTCTCACGACATCTCATAAGCCATGAAGTAAATATGTATGATCATCGTCCTCCACATTCTCATATGTATTTGCATTACTTGAAGTTCCATTGTCATCTAAAAAATGCACAGTTAGAATACATCCATACCATATCAAGTATTCATTTTTCTTCATGTGTCAATGTCATGAGATTCTTAACATATTTTAGTTATGATAACGTATTCAAGTATAAAAATTCAGAACTGAACCTGTTTCCTCAAAGTTGAGTGCTTGCTCCAACTCATCAAATTCAAGCTCTCGCTCTGGTTCTTGATCAACCACCCAAAATTCAATTTTGTCAATGCATTCATAATCAATCGGATCATAATTCCGCTTTTGATTATAAAGTCTGAACAATGTAGTAGTAAAAATTTTCATTAGTATATAAACCTAGATGATGAAGATAAATAAAGAAATATCATAAATGTATCGCTTAAATGGACAAGTACCTATTTTTCAAGCGAAGATTGTAGTTAACATACACTAGATCATTCAACCTTTTATGCTCCAACTTGTTCCTTCTTTTAGTGTGTATGCGCTCAAATGCACTCCAATTCCTTTCACAACCTGAAGATGTCGATGTTTGGCTAAGAATACGAATAGCCAGCTTCTTTAGATTAAGAGTATCATGTCTAAACAACTTCCACCATTCATCTGCATATACATATATATAAATATATCACAAATTTGAATAAACATTTTACCTTTCTTATAAAGTAAAATACAAGAACAAGAAGAATCCAGTAAAAAATACAAGAATAAGAAGAATTAATTATTACCAGGTCTATCGCAATTGCCCTTCCAAAAGACATCGATCTATCTCGGTAACTGCTAATCTCTTCCAACAATTTTTTCTTACTAACCCCAAGAGCTTTTGTATCTATCACTTCAAGCAAGCCATTCATTATTTCCGGCTTTTGAGAAAATGTCTCTTGATTATATTGAAATGCAGGATTCAACCAATAGGCAGCCGCATGGATGTCTTTGCGTAGTTGTCTATCCCACCTTTCTTTCATGATCTTGGTATATTGTCCATACAACCTCTTCTTCTGTTGGAAAGTATCTTTCACACCCTTAATTGCTCTTAGCATTCCCTCATAAACATAGCCTAAAGCTAGTTTTTCATCTGAATCAACTATGCGCAAAAGTCTGATTAATGGCCCCACAATTTTCACAAGCAACAAACAAGTATTCCAGAAATTACCATCAAGAACCACCTCTTTCACTTCTTTGGCTCTACTTGTCTTCGAGCCACTCCAACTAGCAAACTCTTCACTTGTTACCATTGTTTGCAACACTTGTTTATGATCATAAAGACTATTCAATGCAATAAATGTAGTTGCAAATCGAGTATCACCAGGCCGCAAAATCTCCTTCCACCGATCACTTTGACGTAGGAATGATAATGTCCATTTATGATTATAGAAAAACACAGTGATCATACTCTTAAGTTTCTTTAAATTTTCAACATGAGGTAAACTAGAAATGTCTTTCAACATTAAGTTAATGCAATGGACAGCACATGGTGACCAATTGATATGAGAATATTTGACACCAAGCAACATGCCTGCAGCCTTATAATTACTAGCATTATCAGTCACTAAGTGGACAACATTATCAGGGCCAACAATCTCAACTATCTCTGCAAATAAATCACACAATGTTTGACCATTGGAGATGAAATTAGAGGCATCAACAGATTTTATAAAAGCAACTCCCCTTGGACAGTACACAAGAAAATTTATCAAAGAACGATCTCTCCCATCTTTCCAACCATCACCCATAATAGTGCAGCCCGTAAGTGCCCACTGACTTCTGTAAGTCTCAATTAGTAAGGTGACTTCTGTTTTTGCATCAACAAGCAATTTCACCCGCATAGCTTCATATGTAGGAGCTTTATACCCAAAACCAAAAGATGCGATTGCATCCACCATAGGTTGAAAATAATATGAATTCAATGCATTGAAAGGAATGCATGCATCAAAAAAGAAGCGAGCTATTGAGAGATCGACCTCATGAATCTTTTCTTTGGTTTGAAGCACAGATTTGATACTTGGTTGAGATCCGGGAGTTGTTCCACTTGGAAAGTAGATGTGCAAATCTGATTTCCTTTTCTTTGATGAGGGCACACTTTCATTGGTTGACTGATTAAGAACAGTGTTGTCAACACCAGCAACGTTAGGTTGGGAATTAGAGGCATGTCCTCCTCTAAGTGAATTGGCTTCATCAAAGTTTGCTTGCCTTTGCCTCTTTTGCTCGTTCAATTCTTCAAAACTCTGTAGCAATCGGAAACGCACATCTGCAGGCACTTTCATACATGGAGCCACAACACCTTTTTTTCCAGCAAGGTGCATCTTCATCCTATGGATGCCTCCATCTGTAAAAGCTTTTTTGCAAAGATTGCACTGTAGTGACTTTTTACCATTTGAACCAACAATTTCAGAAACATATCCCCATGTTTGATCGGTCTTAACACGTGTTGCTTGAGCTTGACCTTGAGTGCTTGCTTCTTTATCATTCGATGACGGTGTGGGTGCACTCATTTTTCTGCAATATAATATCCAATGAGTCCAATTAGAACCTATCATCCATTGACATTAAAGAGAAGAATACAATTGCAGATTTGTTGCACCTAGGAAGCATAATATTAATGGCCTAATACAATTGCAGACCCAAAACGCAAGCAAAAGAATCTCAAGTACTAAATTCATAAAGAACCGTACATCATGTATGTCTACTAGCTAGCTACATGTTTGGCATTTATGCTGTTTTATTTAATTGTATTTTATTTACTTTTTCTTTCACAAATCACAATTTTACTGTGCAAATTAACCATTATTGGGAGAGGGAGACACTAATGATGATTAGGGGAAAGTGTGTTTATTAGGAGCATGCTATTCTGTTAATTAACCACTCTGCAGCCATGTGACACTATACTGCACACACTGTCACAAGTTTTCATATTCCCACCTTCTGAGTTATATAAATGTTGTTCCAAAGAATGCTAGTTACACATTTGTTTACACAAGTATATATATTCATATTCTATGATTACAAATTTGACATATCTAATCATTAAGTATGTTTGTATAAAAAAGAATGGTCACATGTCAAGATTACAGTAACAGATTGTGAAAAAATAAGTGTTGGTTTATCCATTTTCTTCTCTTCTTTATTTTCTTTTACCATTAGCCTTTTAATAGAAGAGTAATAAAGTAAATTCATTGTACATAATTACTGGTTTGCAATCTTTCCTATTCCTAAGTCTGTGTTGGAGAGTACATTGATCAAAGATGCAGGGCTTCTATGTGCCAAAAGCTGGAAAAACGCAGCAACAACAACAACAAAACGCAGCAAGAAGAAGACATCTAAACTAAACTAAAGCAACAAAAAAACGCAGCAACAACAAAACACAACTAAAGTCTAAAGCAAAGGTGAAGAAAATGCAAGATAAGAAAGCCAAAGACCAGAAAACATCTAAACTAAAGCCACAGAAAGAAATACCATGAGAGAGAGAGAGAGGTGAAGAAGAAAGCCAAAACTGAAAACCTTAATCAACATTCAACAGCAGATCCAAAAAGAAAACAGAGAAAATCATAGAAACTTACATGTGAAGAGAATCGTATTGGCTTTCGCAAGCAAGAAGAAGACTTGAGCGCGTTGAAGAGGTGATCTCCGACTTGAAGTCCGAGTTGGGGCTTGCCGTATCTCTGGCTCTTCAACTCTGTCTCTACGTTGCGTGTTGAGAAGAAGAACTGTAGCTCCATTTTCAGGCATAAATTCACGTATGTTTTTTCTTTAATGTCGAATTGGCCATTAAATTTTGTTCAAAGTTTCAATTTGCCCCAAAATTAATAAAACCGGCGGTTTAAACAAAAACGGGTTTAATTGGTTCATCCGGTTTTTACCGGTTTTTTACGGTTCACACGACATCAGGTGGTTAACCGGAACCAGGATCGGCAAGGTACCGGTTCACGGTTTAACCGGTCTGACCGGCCGGTCCGGTCTGGTTCTTTTAACCATGCATGCATTTCAACAAACATGTTTCAAACATTCATAACTGAAAGTAACCATAGCTCTGATACCATTTGTTGATTTTCGGATCGCCATTAACATGTTTGTAATGCTTACATATTATATGGATACTACATTTAAGTGATAGCACGATGTGTTTCTTCCATAATCATGCTATATATCCATTAGCATCATACATAGAACCTAGCATGATACTAAAGAAAGGATCAAGGATGTGTACCTTTCTTCTTGATGTTCGAACCTTCTGACTCTTCTATGGAGGATGGACTTGGAAGTGCGCCAAAGAAGCGAATAAGAAGTGAAAAGCTTCTTATGAAGTTCCACCCACAAAACTCTAAATAGAATGCTTATTGAGAGAGAAGAGATGAGAGGCAATGCTGCCAAAGGGATGATGATAATGGCGCCATCCTCCCTCTATTTATAGAAGAGAATGGGCTGCCAATGAGGGCACAATGCCTCCTCATTTGCGAAGTAACATGTCTCTAGGGCCAAGGGTTGCAACCAATACCCCTTGGTCCATGAGACATGTCTCATGCCTTTTACCTTTTCAATTAAGTAATTAATTAGAAAAGAAACAAATAAATAATTGTGTCTAATAGGAAATTAATTAACTAATTAATTAATTATCCAAATAATATGGTGAAGAGGCAATGGAGGTGACCCATGCCCCTTGCCCATTCGGCCATGGGACATGAGACATGTCCCTTTGGCCGAATAGTGCAAGGCATGGGGTGCATCCCTGGAGGCACCTAGGGCGAAGGGGCACTCACACCCCTAGGCCTATGGCCGAATGGGTGCAAGGCCCCCTTAGGGTGCCCTTTCGGCACCCAGGGGTGCTACGCACCCTTCGGCCATAGCCGAAGGTGTGCTTGGCCCTCTTCGGCACCTTTTCACCAATTTACGCACCTTTCCGCCAAGAGACACGTCTCTTCGCCAAAAGGTGCCTAGACACATTTGTACTAAGCTCACATAGAGCTAGTCCAAGACATATTAAATCATTCATTGAGCTCATTGAGCTCATATCAGCTCACTAAGAGGAGATACACATCTCTCTAGCTCAAACACTCAGATTGAGCTGAGTTGAGCTGTGCTTAGCTACTTTTAGCTAGCCCAGGTCATCTTGGTGCGCAAGAATTCCAACACCCCACCTCACTGAAATAGGCAAGCACTCCTTTTGACATAGCCAATAATCACTTAGTACATAGGCAAGCACTCCTTTTGACATAGCAAGAAAATATAACCACTTGTAGATTTGCTAGAATCTCTATCTCCTCCCCAATCGGCATCGGAATAGCCGTGTAAACCAAGGATTTTTCCTTGATAACATAGCCAATAATCCTTAGTACCTTTATGGTATCTAAGGATCCTTTTGACATTCTTCCAATGCTCCATGCCAGGGTTCGAAGAATATCTAGCAAGTAAACCGACCGCTTGACTTATGTCTGGCCGTGTACAAATCATGGCGTACATAAGGCTACCAATGGCACTAAGGTAAGGTATCTTAGTCATTTCTTCCTTCTCTTTTGGAGTCTTAGGACATAAGTCCTCTCCAATTTTGCAACCATATGCAAGTGGGGTATTCATTGGCTTAAAGTTGGTCAAGTTAAACCTCTCAAGAACTTTATCGATATAAAGCTCTTGTGAAAGGCCTAACATATGCTTCTTTCTTTCCCGATGTGTTACACCCCACCTTTTCCGGCAACAATCTCCGGTGAATAGAGTTCTGAAGGTATGTTTAAATCTGTAATTTGTGGAGTTTGATATTTGTTGTTTTGTTGTTGATGTTGTTGTGGGAGTGGAATTGTTTGGTATGGTTTTGGTTAAGTTCTTTTTTAAGGTTGAATTTTGTGAGTTTTGGGTCCAGGCGATCGCCCGAACGAGGAAACGGTTCGCCTGCGTTTCGTCTGGACACTTGCCGAGTTTGAGTCTTCCTGGAGCCAGGCGATCGCCTGAACTGGGGGATGGCTTCGCCTGGATCTCGCCTGGGTGCCTGGGTAGTTGGAGATTTACTGGACCAGGCGATCGCCTGCTTGAGTAAACGGGTCGCCTGGTTTTCGCCAGGCACCAGACGGTGTTCTTCGTGGTCGCGATCGCCTGATTGGGGAATCGGGTCGCCTGACCGTCGCCTGGACCAGCTATTTAAGTCGAGCAGCTCGTTTTCAACCTCAGTTTCGCGTTTTCAACTCCGAAAATACTCCCAACTCTCTCCCAACTCGGTTTTGCTCCTATCCAAGTGATTTTGGACTCTTTGGTGCGTGGAAACGGAGGATTCGTGCGGGAATCACTACAAGAACAACGAATCAACAAAGGTTTCACTCCAACAACACTTTGTGGGTGAATTTGGGAAATTGCCCAAATTGTGAGGTTGGTATTTTCGTGATCTCTTGATTCATTTGAGTTAGTAGTAGTGTTTCTATGTTGGATTAGAGATAGAAACACACTTTACAACACGAATTGAGCATGAATCGAAGAAATTCGAATTTAGGGTTCTTCACCCGGGATGAACAAATTTTGGGGATTTGTTAAATTGACCTCAAATTAGTGTTGTTGGGTAGTTTTAGAACAACATTAATACTTGGTAAAAGGTCCAACAATGGCTTAATCTATGAGCTAAGAGAAAACTCATAGGGTTTAGGGTGGAGAAATGAAGTGTGATGTTTTGTTGAATTGAATTCAAATTGTTGTTATTGGGTATGTTTAGAACAATATTGATAATTGGAACATTGTCCAAATATGCTCCGATTATATACCTAAGGCAATGTTCATCCGGATTTTTGGTGGAAAGTGGAAGCATGTGTTTTGTGTGGTTTAAGGTTTCAAGCATGTTTATACAATGAATTTGAGCAACTTTAAGTCTTGAAGTGAGGTCCAATTGTCAATGGATATTGATGTGTTCAATGAAAGTGTAATGTAGTAAGTGTGTGAAATGTTTAGGTGGTATGTGAAGCAAGGTTGAGGTTGGATAAGGAAGAAGATTGGTGTGTTGGTGCTTGGCTGCTACCCTCTACGGTTGCGTCTGCTTTCGTTTCGAGGTAAGGGTTCGACCTACCTATATTAATATAATGTAGGATGGTTGAGGCAAGTCTTGGGCCTCGATTTCTGACGTTGGTCTTAGATCGGGATAGTGGAGCCCCAAGGCTAGTCCCATGGTAGGAGTACCGGTGCGCAGGTACAGTTTTGCTTCGGTGTCGTGGTTCGTGCGTCTATGTGACCCGAACTATCTGGGATACGGCACAACGGATGGCGTTCGCATAGGGGACCAGTCCGAGATAGGGTTACAATCCCTTGAGGACCGTACGGCCTATGGTTCGCATCGTTCCGGTATGTTCTGTTCTGTGAATGGATGCATGGCGAATGCCGACACATGGCGAATGCCGGTTGGACCGGGGAAGATCTAGCCATGGTCGGGGAAGACCTAGCCATGGTCCGTGACAGGGTTTGCTGGGTGCGTGGCGAATGCCGACGCATGGCGAATGCCGGTTGGACCGGGGAAGATCTAGCCATGACCCGTTACATTCGGATGTTGTGCACACATCATTTATTTCTGCATATGTTCTGATCTGTATATTTGCTATCTGTATGTATATCTGCTCTGATCTGTTTTTGCAGGTTTGTCGGAAGAAACATCGTTACTCTGCCTAAGCTCTTCTTGGGTTTTTCTTTAAGAAAAACTCACACCCTTACTTAACATTTTCAGAGATAAGGATTACGGGCCAGCGGAGTAGGATTTCCGCAAGGCTGTCTGGTTAGCTATTTTGAGGGTTTAGCAGCATCTGGACTTAGACTTCAGGTTCCTCGTCGGTTTCTTTATCCGACGCCCGACTTTTGTATGGTTGCACCTTCTGCTTGTAGTTAGCTCTGTAGCATGATACTCTGTTGGCATGTAGTATTACGATAGCATGTTATCGTAGGTCTGTCTGTTCATCTGAGATTGATTGTGGTTATGTATATATATGCGTTCTGCTCTGAACTGATTGAATGAGTATGCTGATTTGTACGGAAGCCTCTGTTCGGTAGTGAAAGAACAGACTTCCTTTTGATAATCTGATTTCGATGTTCTGCTTCTGATATTCTGTTTATGGGCGGAGCCCGTTGTTTCTGTTGTCGTGATCTGTTCATGTGCATGAATTGTTATAGTTAAACTGTTGTTAGAAAGGGACCTACTGGGTTAGTTAAAGGCCTGCAAAATAATCTCAAATTAGCTGCGCGATCCTGGTCCCACCTTGCTCACCACCGCCCCTTCGGCTGGCGACCGCTTCCCGCCGGGTCCGGAAGGTGTCTGACGGGGGAGGTGGTGACAATTTGGTATCAGAGCATGGTTAATTGGTTGGGTCAAGGGTGTGTTAGGACGGACAGCCCTGGTCGACTGATCGATTCCAGGGTGGTTGGGTCAAGGGTGTGTTAGGACGGACAGCCCTGGTCGACAGAAGATTGAGAATGAGGACATAGATACAGCTTCGGTGACACAGCCACCGAGATCGACGAGGATTGTCATTGGTGGAGTTAGAGGATCTGGACGTGCTGGACCTGCACGACACCACAGGACCGGCGGTAACTCTGGTGGGCTTGGATCGAAGGATAAGGGCAAGGGGAAGGCAAAGGTAGCAGAGCCCTGGTACTGTCAGACATGTGAACGGAATCACACCGGTCCGGTGTGTTATAAAGAGTCAGGCATGTGTTTCAGGTGTGGATCAACCGACCACATGATTAGGGATTGCCCACAGATGGAACTCAGGGAGTTGCAAGGCCACAAGGATTTCAGAGTTATGCTCCTCGTGCGCGTGGTGTTCCTCAGTTTGGACCACGACCCCGACCACCGCAGATGCGGCCACCACTACAGCAGGCCCCGCCGCCAGCGTACCAGCAGGCAAGGCAGGGACGAGTGTTTCAGATTGAGCATGGTGGCGCGGCTCAGAAAGGAGCACTAGCAGGTATGGTGTTTCTGAATGGTATTTCCGTTCATGCTCTTTTTGACACAGGTGCTTCGATTTCTATAGTGTCACAGAAGTGTGCAAAGTCTTTGCAACTTCCTGTGACTCATCTGTCTCAAGTATTCCTGGTACGAACCGCCGGGAGTCAGTATCTGTTCAGTAATGAGCTTATCAAGGGTTGCATGTTAACTATTGGTGAGCGACAGATTTCTTCTGATTTGTTGGTGTTGGATACATCACATTATGATGTGATTCTGGGTATGGATTGGCTCTCGGAGCATTCCATACGGATAAATTGTGCGCAGCGACAGTTGGTGGTGTCGGATCAAGTATTACCACTTGTTCCCCCCTCAGATGTAGAGATTGTTCAGAATAGCATGGAGCTTCAGGTAATGGAGAAATTACCTGTGACGGATGAAGGCGAGTACTTTGGACTCAATGATGCAGGTACGCGGATGGAACTTGATAAAATTCCGATTGTTAGATACTTTCCGCAGGTGTTTCCTGAAGAGTTGCCAGGTATGCCACCCGAGCGGGAGGTGATTTTTGAGATAGTGTTACAGACCGGAGCTACACCTATCTCCATTCCTCCGTATCGCATGCCGATAGTTGAGATGAAGGAATTGAAGAAGCAGTTGGATGAGTTGTTGGATAAGGGGTTTATCCGACCGAGCAGATCACCGTGGGGAGCCCCGGTGTTATTTGTTAAGAAGAAGGATGGAACCCTCAGACTCTGTATAGACTATAGAAGGTTGAATGCGGTGACAGTTAAGAACAAATATCCGTTACCACGGATTGACGATTTGTTCGACCAACTCCGAGGAGCTAAAGTGTTCTCAAAGATTGATCTCCGATCAGGTTATTTCCAAATGCGTGTGAAGGAAGAGGACATCCCGAAAACTGCTTTTCGCACGCGTTATGGTCACTATGAGTACACTGTCATGCCTTTTGGGCTGACAAATGCCCCGACAGCTTTCATGAATTTGATGAATGAGGTTTTTCGTCCCTACTTGGACAATTTTATTGTTGTCTTCATTGATGATATACTCATCTATTCTCTGGATGAGGACACACATCAAGAGCACTTGAGAATTGCTTTGGAAACTTTGTCTAACAACCAGCTGTATGCAAAGTTTTCGAAGTGTGATTTCTGGTTACGCGAGGTAGCATTTCTCGGGCATATCATCAATGAGAACGGAATTTCTGTCGACCCGGAGAAGGTCAAGTCTGTACAAGAGTGGAGGCAGCCCCGATCAGTAAAGGATGTTCGTAGTTTTCTCGGGTTAGCTGGTTACTATCGTAAGTTCGTACCAGCCTTCTCGGTTCTTGCCTCTCCACTCACGCAACTGACCAAGAAGGGTAAGGCGTTTGTATGGTCGGATGAATGTGAGAAAAGCTTTCAAGAGCTCAAGTGTAGACTGACACAGGCACCGATTCTGGTTCTACCTGACCCGTCTCAGCCTTATGTCATTTATACTGATGCCTCACGAACAGGTCTGGGGTGTGTGCTTATGCAAAACCAGCAGGTAATTGCTTATGGGTCGCGACAGTTGCGACCACATGAGGAAAATTATCCCACTCATGATTTGGAGCTTGCTGCGGTTATGTATGCGCTCAAGCAATGGCGGCATTATTTGTTGGGAAACAAATTTCAAATCTTTACTGATCATAAGAGCTTAAAGTACTTGTTCACGCAGAAAGATCTGAATATGCGTCAAAGAAGGTGGCTCGAGTACATGAAAGACTACGACTGTAGTATCGAGTACACCGCAGGCAAAGAGAATACGGTGGCAGACGCCTTGAGCAGGGCATACACCGGGATAGTTAGAGGTGGAGAACCTGGAAACCGAACAGAGCATACAGACCTGAATGCCTTGTGGCACCGTTGGCAGCTACAGAGCAAGAGCGGTATTTGTGTTGAGAGTTCAGTCTTCTTGGATCGACAGGATCCGAGAATTTCAGATGAGAGATCAGAGTTTGAAACAGGTTTCTGGAGAAGCTAAAGGAGCATTGCGTCCATTCTTTGAGTATAGGCAAGAATTGCTATACTTCAAAGGGCGTTTGTACGTGCCGAATGATGTGGCTCTTAGAGATGAGATTTTGGATCAAGCTCATAATAATAGTTTAAGTTTTCATCCGGGCGGTGAAAAGATGTATCATGATTTAAGGTCACACTTCTGGTGGCCAAGTATGAGGAGGCATATTGCTGAGCGTGTGGCAAAGTGTACCACTTGCCAACAGGTAAAGGTTGAACATCAGAAACCCGCAGGCACACTTCAGACGTTACCTATCCCAGTTCGTAAGTGGGGAAACGTGACTATGGATTTTCTTACCGGATTACCCACTACGAGAGCACGTCATGATGCCATTTGGGTAATTGTGGACCGTTTGACTAAGTGTGCACATTTCTTGCCCATTAAAGTCACCGACCCGTTGGACAAATTAGCACGACTCTACATCAAAGAGATCGTACGGTTGCACGGTGTACCGGATTCTATAGTTTCAGATCGGGATCCAAGGTTTACAGCCCATTTCTGGAATGCTTTCCATCGAGCTTTTGGTACCCGGTTGCACCTTAGTACCGCTTATCACCCGCAAACTGATGGGCAATCCGAGAGGGTGATACAGGTACTTGAGGACATGCTGAGGAGCTGTGCGATTGATTTCGGAGGTGATTGGGATCAACATCTACCGCTCATAGAGTTCTCGTATAACAATAGTTACCAGAGAACAATCAAGATGGCACCTTACGAGGCTCTTTATGGACGGAGATGTATGACACCTCACTGTTGGTCTGAACCGTCAGATAAGATTGAACTTGGTCCGGAGTTGATTGAGGAGACCACAGAAAAGATCAAAACAATTCAGGCAAGATTGAAAGCGGCAAATGATAGAACCACAGCTTATGTGAACAGAAGGCGCCGCGACTTGGAGTTTGAAGTCGGTGACAAAGTATGGTTGAAGGTGGCACCAATCTCCGGTGAATAGAGTTCTGAAGGTATGTTTAAATCTGTAATTTGTGGAGTTTGATATTTGTTGTTTTGTTGTTGATGTTGTTGTGGGAGTGGAATTGTTTGGTATGGTTTTGGTTAAGTTCTTTTTTAAGGTTGAATTTTGTGAGTTTTGGGTCCAGGCAATCGCCCGAACGAGGAAACGGTTCGCCTGCGTTTCGTCTGGACACTTGCCGAGTTTGAGTCTTCCTGGAGCCAGGCGATCGCTGAAGAAGGGATGGCTTCGCTGGATCTCGCCCGGGTGCACTGGCTAGTTGGAGATTTCTTGGACCAAGCGATCGCCCGCTTGAGCAAACAATGGTCGCTTTGGTTTTCGCACTGGGCACTGTATCGGTGTTCTTCGAGGTCGGAGATCGCCTGATTGGGAATCGGGTCGCCTGACCGTCGCCTGGACCAGCTATTTAAGTCGAGCAGCTCGTTTTCAACCTCAGTTTCGCGTTTTCAACTCCGAAAATACTCCCAACTCTCTCCCAACTCGGTTTTGCTCCTATCCAAGTGATTTTGGACTCTTTGGTGCGTGGAAACGGAGGATTCGTGCGGGAATCACTACAAGAACAACGAATCAACAAAGGTTTCACTCCAACAACACTTTGTGGGTGAATTTGGGAAATTGCCCAAATTGTGAGGTTGGTATTTTCGTGATCTCTTGATTCATTTGAGTTAGTAGTAGTGTTTCTATGTTGGATTAGAGATAGAAACACACTTTACAACACGAATTGAGCATGAATCGAAGAAATTCGAATTTAGGGTTCTTCACCCGGGATGAACAAATTTTGGGGATTTGTTAAATTGACCTCAAATTAGTGTTGTTGGGTAGTTTTAGAACAACATTAATACTTGGTAAAAGGTCCAACAATGGCTTAATGTATGAGCTAAGAGAAAACTCATAGGGTTTAGGGTGGAGAAATGAAGTGTGATGTTTTGTTGAATTGAATTCAAATTGTTGTTATTGGGTATGTTTAGAGCAATATTGATAATTGGAACATTGTCCAAATATGCTCCGATTATATACCTAAGGCAATGTTCATCCGGGTTTTTGGTGGATTGTGGAAGCATGTGTTTTGTGCGGTTTAAGGTTTCAAGCATATTTAGACAATGATTTTGAGTAACTTTAAGTCTTGGAGTGAGGTCCAATTGTCAATGGATATTGATGTGTTCAATGAGAGTGTAATGTAGAAAGTGTGTGAAATGTTTAGGTGTTCTGTGAAGCAAGGATTGAGGTTGGATAAGGAAGAAGATTGGTGTGTTGGTGCTTGGCTGCTACCCTCTACGGTTGCGTTTGCTTTCGAGTCGAGGTAAGGGTTCGACCTACCTATATTAATATAATGTAGGATGGTTGAGGCAAGTTTTGGGCCTCGGTCTCTGACTTCGGTCTTAGATCGGGATAGTGGAGCCCCAAGGCTAGTCCCATGGTAGGAGTACCGGTGCGCAGGTACAGTTTTGCTTCGGTGTCGTGGTTCGTGCGTCTGTGTGACCCGAACTATCTGGGATACGGCACAACGGATGGCGTTCGCATAGGGGACCAGTCCGAGATAGGGTTACAATCCCTTGAGGACCGTACGGCCTATGGTTCGCATCATTCCGGTATGTTCTGTTCTGTGAGTGGATGCATGGCGAATGCCGACGCATGGCGAATGCCGGTTGGACCGGGGAAGATCTAGCCATGGTCGGGGAAGACCTAGCCATGGTCCGTGACATACAGGGTTTGCTGGGTGCATGGCGAATGCCGACGCATGGCGAATGCCGGTTGGACCGGGGAAGACCTAGCCATGGTCGGGGAAGATCTAGCCATGACCCGTTACATTCGGATGTTGTGCACACATCATTTATTTCTGCATATGTTCTGATCTGTATATTTGCTATCTGTATGTATATCTGCTCTGATCTGTTTTTGCAGGTTTGTCGGAAGAAACATCGTTACTACTGCCTAAGCTCTTACTGGGTTTTTCTTTAAGAAAAACTCACACCCCTTACTTAACATTTTTCAGGAGATAAGGATTCTGGGCCAGCGGAGTAGGATTTCCGCAAGGCTGTCTGGTTAGCTATTTTGAGGGTTTAGCAGCATCTGGACTTAGACTTCGGGTTCCTCGTCGGTTTCTTTATCCGACGCCCGACTTTTGTACGGTTGCACCTTCTGCCTGTAGTTAGCTCTGTAGCATGATACTCTGTTGGCATGTAGTATTACGATAGCATGTTATCGTAGGTCTGTCTGTTCATCTGAGATTGATTGTGGTTATGTATATATATGCGTTCTGCTCTGAACTGATTGAATGAGTATGCTGATCTGTGCGGAAGCCTCTGTTCGGTAGTGAAAGAACAGACTTCCTTTTTGATAATCTGATTTCGATGTTCTGCTTCTGATATTCTGTTTATGGGCGGAGCCCGTTGTTTCTGTTGTCGTGATCTGTTTCTGTGCATGAATTGTTATAGTTGATCTGTTGTTAGAAAGGGACCTACTGGGTTAGTTAAAGGCCTGCGAAATAATCTCAAATTAGCTGCGCGATCCTGGTCCCACCTTGCTCACCACCGCCCCTTCGGCCGGCGACCGCTTCCCGCCGGGTCCGGAAGGTGTCTGACGGGGGAGGTGGTGACACGATGTATCTTAACACCTAGGATATAAGAAGCTTCCCCCAGGTCCTTCATTTTGAAGGTGGAGGACAACCATCCTTTGATGGCGAGCAGCAACTCCAAGCTACTACTTGCAATTAAAATGTCATCGACATATAATGTTATAATGGCAAAACTGGACTCTTTGAAGAACAAGTACACACAATGGTCCTCATGCATCATCACAAAACCATAGCTTGTGACTGCATGATGAAACTTCAAGTACCATTGTCTTGAAGCTTGTTTGAGACCATATATAGACTTCTTTAGTCTACATACCTTGTCTTCTTGACCTACTTGTACAAACCCTTCGGGTTGTTTCATGTAGATCTCTTCACTCAACTCACCGTTGAGGAAGGCTGTGGTCACATCCATCTGATGCAACTCAAGGTCCAAGTTTGCCACTATCGCAAGCAGCAATCTGATGGAATTAAACTTTACAACAGGAGAGAAAGTGTCTTTGAAATCAACACCTTCCTTCTGTGTAAAGCCTTTGGCCACCAACCGTGTCACAGCCACCCCGCCCGGTTGCGGAGGCGGAGCCGGCTCATCGCGCACGAGACCAAGTATGTCGATAGTCCCTACGAACTCCCGGAAAGCTGGGTGGAGGTGTTGGCTACGGCGGAAAGCGCGGCGTCGCGAACCGGAACCTACGGCGGAGCATCATCAGCTCAAATAACAACCAAACGAGTATCGACTAGCAACCTACAGAACCCATACATGGCAAGTATACATGATAACTCGACAAAATACCAACCAAGCAGTTCATGGTATACCAAACATTGCTCATCGCAACAACCACAGAAACACTGAATTCATATCATAACAAATCCCATATAGGCAAGTGGGCTCCGCCCTCGACTCAGAAGGCATCAAAGGCAGAATATATTTCCGATCATATGGCATATACAAATTCATGATCTGACCTACATGCATGCAGCTACAGCTACAGAGCCATTAAGCAAAATCCTATATATATATACCTAAGTGCGGAATCGAAGCCTCTCGCTCAAGAATTCCCGCACGTGGTACCGCTTCTTGCTCTGAGAACCCAAAATGTCGGGAAGCACCGCGGATCTCTATTCCGCTGGTTGCTTGTCGATCGCTGAAAGATGGTAAACAAATAAAAGGGTGAGTCCTCGAAAGGACCCAGTAAGGGCTTAAGGTAGAAGTGCAGTTTGCCCATAGGGCGACAATCTGAACCTGCAAAACAGAATATCACAGCACATGCATGTACATATAAACATAAAGCATAACGTAAATCAGAATCCAACATATGCGGTCCAACCGCCGTAACGACCAGAACGGCGGCCCTCGGCAGAGGTCGAATATACAGATCGTAATGAGCAGATAGCACGGTACCGGGGGGTCGCGATCCCCAAACCGTCGTAGGGTCACGTAACAAGTATCGGCTCTCCCGGTGCGGATACGCAGAATGTCGGCACCCCTTCAGTGCGGACACAGAACAGAAGTATCGGCACTCCCGGTGCGGATACGTAGAATGTCGGCACCCCTTCAGTGCGGACACATAACAGAACATACAATAAAAACAATAATACATAAATATAAACAGAAGTATCATTACAGTTAAACATATACGAGAACAAAATAGGAACCCGGGCCTCTAAGGTCATCCGGCCTTGAAACGGAACAAACATACATTTTACCAAATTAAGCCCTTACCTCAGAAACGCTGCCCCGCAGCCCAACACTCGGAAGATCCCAACTCCCGACCCGAAATGCACAACTTGGCTCCTACGGGTCCGCGCTACTCCACCAACGCAGAATCAAGCTGTACAACCATAGTTGGATCAGAACATATCCAAACAAACCCCAGAAAACAATTTCCGCACGAACCCGCACTTTCCCGGAAAATTCCACAGAAAGCTCGGTTTCTCAAACCGAGCTAGAACATTGTTACTTATACATCCATAAACACAACCAAACCTTTAAATCATACCTTCTTCCCAAATCGTTCACACAAGTCCGAATCGAAATTCTCGTTCAGCAGTCCCGGTACAAATTTCGGCAGAGTTTCAGCTGCGTTTCCGACCACCCCCTGTTCACAAATGATCCACAGATACAGAATATATGTTCAGAATTCATAGAATCAGCCAATATCATTGGCGCCAAAACCGAGGCTCAGGCCGGAAAAAACGGCTTTCACACCGAGCCTTTTCTGACAAAACCAATTACACCAACAGAATCAGAACTTCGCTCTGATCACAAATATATCCTTACCTTTATTGAATCCACCGTTGGATTTTACACCCAAATTTTCAGACGCACTTGGCACCACCTCAAAGCGCGTTTCTTCCTACGCTCCTATTATCAAACATGCACAAGAAGATGCCGGGAACGTTTAGAAACAAAGAAATCAAACAAACCTTGTGATTCCATAATCACTTCAAAAGTTCAGCAGCTCACGGTTTACAAACCGGGCTGAATCTTCACAAACCGACCTCAGATTATTCACTTACACAACACAAGGATCGTTTTGACATACTTACCTCGAAGCTTCTTCAAGTTTCCTTCAAGTTTAGTTTTGGAGCTCATGGCGTTTCCATGGCTGATATTTTCGGCAGGAAGGAAGAAGAAGAAGAAGAAATTTGGCTTTTGCAATTTTGTTTTACTTTTATACCTTTTTTTTCTTCTTTTCTTTTTCCTTTCTCATCTTTAATTGAAGAAGGGACAAGTGTCCCTTCTCTTTGCTGCTGCCGACACTATCAGCTGCTGTGCCCATGCTGATTTTTATTAAATTTGCACCCCATTGCAAATTAACTCCCAATTTTTCCGAAAGTTCCAATTCTTTTTGCCCAAAAATAATTACCGAATTCCAAAATTAACGAAACTTGGACACAACCCTCAGAATATTATAACATTCACAGAACATTTTTCAAAAGTTCATTTACCAATCCAGAGTGTCCTACCGAGCTCACGAACCCGAACCAAAACCCGACGTGCGAGCGTGTCAACCATAACCGAAATTCCGTCACTCCAAAATTCTATAAAAATACCCATAAATTCCATCTTAAATTATAACACAACTTACCCCAAAGCCGTCAGAAAATTTCCATCCCGAGTCCCGGGATTCCCGTCCCGAGCCCCGGGAGTCGCCCGAACCGAACGTCCCGCCCCAAATATTAAACTCCACAACCACCTCCGGACGTCTCCACGACTCCAAAACTGCAAACGGCTTCCCAAACTGAGGTCTCGAGAGCGCTACCGAGCCCGCTGTACGTCCCGAGGCGACCCGACAACCCCGGCGCCAAAAATATTTTCGGCGGAAACGTCCGGGGACCCACACGACCTCAAATACGGAAGGGTTCGCCAAAATGATACTCGGATAGGGCTCGGGAGCCGTCTGAACGCCGAAAACGTGACCCGCAGCCAAAACCGAGCCGGGTCACCCGGTCGCAACCCGCTCGGGGTGACCGTAACATTCTCCCCCCCTTAGAACTCTTGGTCCTCCAAGAGTAGCCTGAACCAACCAGACAGGTGTCGCTACCAACCAGAAAATATAAACATTCTCCTTACTAAGAACAATCGGACCACCGTACTGGTGCGGCGGGAGTGGTAGTTTAGACTACCATACAGAGCCTCACGGCGTCCCACCCTCCGGGTGCATCTTATTGCACCCCGAGTCAGTTGCCGGTATTTCTACCAGACAACCCCAGACCGAACCTAAATCTATCCGATCCACAACAGGCTATCCTGGAAGACATCACGTAAAACAGAAACAGTTGGGGGGATAAGGCCAACCTAACAACTTACTCTGGAAACTCATGATAACCGATATAACTCGGGGTAACTCGCCCCGCCTATCAAATCTTACTGTTCCTCTGAACGGTGCTACCTCCAGTCAAATTCTATTACCAAACTCATATTCAGGAGCCCTACGGCGGCGGTTCGTATAAGCAGTGGTGCAGTCGTTCGCGGTTTTAATCCGCGCCTATAACAATCTGATCTTCGCCGTAGTCTCCTCACAAAGCTCGGGTCCCAGCTTAACCCCATCAGACACAACTGTCCAACAGTATGGTGTCATACACCTCCTCCCGTACAACGCCTCAAATGGTATCATGCCAATCGTAGTCTGAAAGCTGTTGTTGTACGAGAACTCTATCAAAGTAACTGCTAGTCCCAAACTCCTCCAAAATCCAAAATACAGATTCGCAACATATCCTCCGATATCAGAATCACCCGCTCCGACTGCCCGTCCGTCTGTGGGTGATAAGTTGTATTCAGATGGAGTCGCGTGCCCGGTGCTTCGTGAAAAGCACTCCAGAACCGTGCTGTAAAACGCAGATCACGGTCAGATACAATGGAGTCTGGTACTCCATGTAAACGTACAATCTCCCTGATGTAAAGCCGGGCAAGCTTCTCCAGAGGGTCTATGACCCGAATAAGCGAAAAGTGTGCGCACTTTGTCACCTAATCCACGAAACCCGTATAGCATCATGATGAGACCGTGTCAGGGGCAGTGCAGTCAGAAAGTCCATAGTAACATTGCCCCACTTCCAGACTGGAATGGGCAAAGTCTGCAGTGTCCCTGCCGGTTCCAGAACTCCTGATCCTCAGGTACATAAAGACGATCTCGGAAGTATAGCAATCCCTGCCATACTGAAACGTCGGTAACAAAGAACTCTTATCCACCCCAGATAATTCCTTCAACCCCGGATTTCTACCTTGCGCCTCACGCACCCTGTCAAGCCACTCAGAATGTATGGTAAGTGTAATAACCTGAGCACGCTCCCAGAGCTGCCACCTGTGCCGAAGGCACGTCAGATCATTCTCCTCAGATCGGTCACCAACATTTCCTCTCTTAATTAAGCCGGTATACCTCCTGCTCAGAGCATCGGCAACCGCGTTGCCCTTGCCAGAGATGTACCCGATACTACAATCATAGTCCTTAATGTATTCGAGATATTTGCGCTGCCTCATGCTAAGCTCCTTCTGTGTAAACAGATATTTCAGACTTATGGTCGGTAAGAATCTGAAATTTATTACCAAACAGATATTGATTCCAATGTTTCAGCGCATAAATTATTATAGCCAACTCCAGATCATGTGTCAGTTAGTTCAGCTCATGCGGTCGCAGTGCCTCGACCCATAAGCTACCATAAAACGCTCCTGCACCAACACACATCCCAAACCAGACGTGGAAGCATCCGTATAATTCACATACGGTAAGATCGGATCTGAAAGAGTCAGAATCGGAGCGTTAGTCAACTGCCGTTTCAACTCCTGAAAATTCTGCTCACACCTATCAGACCAGATAAATCGTTGACCCTTCCTGGTCAACTGCGTAAGCGGAGATGCCAGAATAGAAAATCCCAGTACAAACCTCCGATAAAAAAAAAAAAAATCCTGCTAACCCCAGGGAGCTCTTGATCTCCCGTGCCGTGGTAAGTTGTTTCCAATCCCGAACCGCCCTCACCTTCTCTGGATCCACAGACAGACCATGCTCAGATATAATGTGTCCCAGAAAGGTGACTTCCCGAATCCAGAACTCGCACTTTGAGAATTTAGCATAAAGCTGATATTCCCAAAGTGTCTGCAGAACTACCCTCAGATGCTCCCGATGCGAGTCCTCATCCCGAGAGTATATCAGAATGTCATCAATAAAACCACCGTAAATGAGTCCAAGTACGGTCGGAACACCCGATGCATCAGATCCATGAATGCCACCGGAACATTGGTCAGCCCGAACGGCATGACCGTAAACTCAAAGTATCCAAACCGGGTGCGAAAAGCAGTCTTAGGTATGTCCTCTACCTTCACCCTAAGCTGAAAGTACCCAGATCAGAGATCAATCTTTGAGAAAACCCTCAAACCCCGAAGTTGATCAAAAAGATCGTTAATCCTCGGTAACGGATACTTATTCTTCCCAACAAGAGCATTCAACCGTCTGTAATCAATACAAGGTCGGGGCGTCCCATCTTTCTTCTTAGCAAACAGAACCGGAGCACCCCACGCTGAAGTGCTCAGTCGGACGAAACTCTTTTGCTGTAATTCCTCCAGTTACTTCTTCTACTCCTGCATCTCAGAAATAGGCATCCGATAAGGAGGAATAGATATCGGAGCAGTACCCGACTGCAGGTGGATCTCAAACACAATTTCCCGCGACCCGAAACCCGGAAACCTTTCTTTTTCAACCTTCTGGACCTCAGAATCTGTCAATTCAAGCTGAATTAGCAACTTTACCAACCACACTACCAAACTACACCCCCGACCCAAAATCGAAAATCCGGCAGAATTTCGGTAAAATTCCAGTTTTCCGCAGAAACATCAGAATTCAGAACCGATTCAGAACATGCAAGAATTCACTTCAATAATCACAAATCAATCCACAGAACACATCAAATTCAACAGAAATTCCCAACATAATCACTCAAAATTCGACCAAAAGGTGAGTTCTCACCCGTGTTGTGTTTCCAACGATCCAACGTTATTTCCTAATCCTTACCTACCCAACATCAACATATATGAACCACACAACGATCCAACGGTTCAATTCCATCAAAACTCAGATCTAAGCCAAGCACATCAACTTTCCAATACTGCCAAATACTCAACAGAATCGAACCATACCTGAGACAGACGTAGTACTCGAGTTGCTGATCAACTTCCCAGTTGAACTCTCGGACCAAGAAGCAATCTAGGGCAAGCTTTGAAAGCTTGTAAAACACAACAATGGTGGTTTTAGAGAGAGGAAGAATTCGGCAGTGAAGAAGGAAGAAGAATACGTTTGCATTTTTGCAAGACTTGCCAAAACTTAAGTCTTGTAATAATAAGTCATGCGCTTTGCACATGACATCCTTTTTGACATCATAGTGAATCATAATCACTAGAAATAACAAGAGACCAAGTCCAATACTTTCCACTAATCACATTTCGCCAAGTGTCACAAATTGGCTCGCTTGAGCTTGAAACTGCCCGAAACCGTAATTTCCGACCCAGAACATTTTTCTTCACAGAAAAATGTAAATTATATCCCCGACTCCAGATCTTCCTCAAAACTGCAAATCTGAGTCCCGGGTCACTCCCGGGAGCCGTTTCTCCGCCCAGAATCCCCGAAAATCGTCCGACGGCAACCCCCCGGCCCCGAAAAATATTTTCCGCGGAAATGTCCGGTACACTGCCAGGACACTAGAAATCAGATATCGGGTCAATCCGAACTCCGGTTCAGAATCTGGAAGCACCGACCGAGTAGCCGTTATTCCGGCGCCAACCGGCTCGAATAGCCTCCCTCCAGTGAGTTTGTCAATTCCTGCAAACCAAGTCTCTAATACCTCCGGCCCTCCTCGGCCACCGAACCTCGGGGGATTCAAACTCAAACCTCTCCAAAAGTCCAACCTCGTCGGTGGTGTCTCGGATCTCCCGTCGTTGATAAGACCGACGAGAAGTCTAGGTGTCGTAGTGACCACGCTCCTCGGAGTCACTCACTCACCAATTCCAAAGCTGTAGCGAGCAGTGGCTAAAGTCTCGCTATCACCACCTGATCAAAATGCCCTTACCGTGGCATAAACAGATTTTCCCCTGCCTACTGCCGCCCCTGAACCAGTTAGGCTGGCGGTAATACCAAATCAGAGAGGGGTCCCTACGACAGCTAAGCCTCGGGGGTGGTGAGTGTGGTTGTTCAGACCCTGGGTTACGCTGAACCCGTATCCTATTCCACGGAGGTGTGGGATTCCAGTCCCGCCCCTCCGATGCCAAAACACGCTGTTCGCGTGTAGTAAGCATTCCCTTAAACCAAGTCCAACCAAAGCCAACTTATCCCATACCCAAAAGTCCAAATCAACTAACTCTTCCCCATCTATCCAAAAGCCAGCAGCAGTATTCTAAGGCTCTGTAGTGTAATGCAATGCATGATGCAGAAATTCATTTTAGAATCACACAACCAAATATCAAATCCTCAAACACAGAATCAGTTCATGTTCATATCACAGAATCACACCATATACCAAACAATGAATTAAAGTACCCGGATCATACCAGAAGTCCAACTTCTAAACCTTCAAAATGCTTCAAAGAACCGCCCGCCGCTCCACACCCATTCCAAGGTGGTTCAAATAAGGAGGTGGCCAGTCTCCGTACGTAACCGCCCCGAATGAAACGTAGAACCAGTGGCTCGCACTTCGAAGTCATCTTCCGCAGGTACTTAACCATGAACAGACTTAACTTACTCCAAAAGTCCACCCTCGGACTTGTATACTTGCCTTCCACATTTCATATCAAAACCAAACATACTTTACCTCTTGGGTCACACCGACCCGACCTGCTCTGATACCAACTTGTCACAGCCACCCCGCCCGGTTGCGGAGGCGGAGCCGGCTGCGACGTCGCGAACCGGAACCTACGGCGGAAAGCGCGGCAGCGGAGCATCAAGCTCAAATAACAACCAAACGAGTATCGACTAGCAACCTACAGAACCCATACATGGCAAGTATACATGATAACTCGACAAAATACCAACCAAGCAGTTCATGGTATACCAAACATTGCTCATCGCAACAACCACAGAAACACTGAATTCAAATCATAACAAATCCCATATAGGCAAGTCGGGCTCCGCCCTCGACTCAGAAGGCATCAAAGGCAGAATATATTTCCGATCATATGGCATATACAAATTCATGATCTGACCTACATGCATGCAGCTACAGCTACAGAGCCATTAAACAAAATCCTATATATATATATACCTAAGTGCGGAATCAGAAGCCTCTCGCTCAAGAATTCCCGCACGTGGTACTGCTGCTGCTACAGAACCCAAAATGTCAGGAAGCACCGCGGATCTCTATTCCGCTGGTTGCTTGTCAGACTGCCTGAAAGATGGTAAACAAATAAAAGGGTGAGTCCTCGAAAGGACCCAGTAAGGGCTTAAGGTAGAAGTGCAGTTTGCCCATAGGGCGACAATCTGAACCTGCAAAACAGAATATCACAGCATATGCATGTACATATAAACATAAAGCATAACGTAAATCAGAATCCAACATATGCGGTCCAACCGCCAGAACGACCCGTAACGACAGCCCTCAGCAGAGGTCAGAATATACAGATCAGAACAGAACAGATAGCACGGTACCGGCTGGGGTCGCGAGCCCCAAACTGTCGTAGGGTCACAGAACAGAAGTATCGGCACTCCCGGTGCGGATACGCAGAATGTCGGCACCCCTTCAGTGCGGACACAGAACAGAAGTATCGGCACTCCCGGTGCGGATACGCAGAATGTCGGCACCCCTTCAGTGCGGACACAGAACAGAACATACAATAATAACAATAATACATAAATATAAACAGAAGTATCATTACCTGTTAAACATATACAGAACAGAATAGGAACCCGGGCCTCTAAGGTCATCCGGGCCTTGAAACGGAACAAACATACATTTTACCAAATTAAGCCCTTACCTCAGAAACGCTGCCCCGCAGCCCAACACTCGGAAGATCCCAACTCCTGACCCGAAATGCACAACTTGGCTCCTACGGGTCCGCGCTACTCCACCAACGCAGAATCAAGCTGTACAACCATAGTTGGATAAGAACATATCCAAACAAACCCCAGAAAACAATTTCCGCACAAACCCGCACTTTCCCGGAAAATTCCACAGAAAGCTCGGTTTCTCAAACCGAGCTAGAACATTGTTACTTATACATCCATAAACACAACCAAACTTTTAAATCATACCTTCTTCCCAAATCGTTCACACAAGTCCGAATCGAAATTCTCGTTCAGCAGTCCCGGTACAAATTTCGGCAGAGTTTCAGCTGCGTTTCCGACCACCCCCTGTTCACAAATGATCCACAGATACAGAATATATGTTCAGAATTCATAGAATCAGCCAATATCATTGGCGCCAAAACCGAGGCTCAGGCCGGAAAAAACGGCTTTCACAGCGAGACTTTTATGACAAAACCAATTACACCAACAGAATCAGAACTTCGCTCTGATCACAAATATATCCTTACCTTTCGCTGAATCCACCGTTGGATTTTACACCCAAATTTTCAGACGCACTTCGGCACCACCTCAGGCGCGTTTCTTCCTACGCTCCTATTATCAAACATGCACAAGAAGATGCCGAACGCTTTAGAAACAAAGAAATCAAACAAACCTTGTGATTCCATAATCACTTCAAAAGTTCAAGACTCACGGTTTACAAACCGGGCTGAATCTTCACAAACCGACCTCGATTATTCACTTACACAACACAAGGATCGTTTTGACATACTTACCTCGAAGCTTCTTCAAGTTTCCTTCAAGTTTAGTTTTGGAGCTCATGGCGTTTCCATGGCTGATATTTTCGGCAGGAAGGAAGAAGAAGAAGAAAAAATTTGGCTTTTTTGCAATTTTGTTTTACTTTTATACCTTTTTTTTTTCTTCTTTTCTTTTTCCTTTCTCATCTTTAATTGAAGAAGGGACAAGTGTCCCTTCTCTTTGCTGCTGCCGACACTATCAGCTGCTGTGCCCATGCTGATTTTTATTAAATTTGCACCCCATTGCAAATTAACTCCCAATTTTTCCGAAAGTTCCAATTCTTTTTGCCCAAAAATAATTACCGAATTCCAAAATTAACGAAACTTGGACACAACCCTCAGAATATTATAACATTCACAGAACATTTTTCAAAAGTTCATTTACCAATCCAGAGTGTCCTACCGAGCTCGCTGAACCCGAACCAAAACCCGACGTGCGAGCGTGTCAACCATAACCGAAATTCCGTAACTCCAAAATTCTATAAAAATACCCATAAATTCCATCTTAAATTATAACACAACTTACCCCAAAGCCGTCAGAAAATTTCCATCCCGAGTCCCGGGATTCCCGTCCCGAGCCCAGGGAGTCGCCCGGAACCGAACGTCCCGCCCCAAATATTAAACTCCACAACCACCTCCGGGACGTCTCCACGACTCCAAAACTGCAAACGGCTTCCCAAACTGAGGTCTCGAGAGCGCTACCGAGCCCGCTGTACGTCCCGAGGCGACCCCGACAACCCCCCGGCGCCAGAAAAATATTTTCGGCGGAAACGTCCGGGGGACCCACACGACCTCAAATACGGAAGGGTTCGCCAAAATGATACTCGGATAGGGCTCGGGAGCCGTCTGAATGCCGAAAAACGTGACCCGCAGGCCAAAACCGGAGCCCCGGGTCACCCGGTCGTAACCCGCTCGGGGTGACCGTAACAGAAGTACCTCAACTCCCTCTTGAACAGATCCCTCAGTTTCAGGATCCTGTTCATTTGAGTCCATGTTAATGGGCTCATTCTGGGAAGCCTCAACTTGTTCCAGTTGAGGTACTCCCTCTGGAGTAGGTACAGTCCGTGTAACCGGCACTTGTGAAGTGCCCGGTTGATCTTCTTCTAGGATCGGGCCTATTGAGGCTAAATCATCACTTTCGCAAACTTTTGGAAACTCCATTTCCACAAACTTGACGTTTCTTGCATCAAACACCAAACCCTTCTTTAAACTGAGATCCAAGAACACACAGCCCTTAGATTCCGTACAATACCCGAGAAAAGCACACTTCTTTCCTCTTGGTCCCAATTTTCCCAACGGATGGTCGGGAAGATGTACGTAAGCTAAGCAACCCCAAGGCCGCAAGTAGCTTGAGTTCGGGGTCCTCTTCATCCATAAGTCATATGGAGAAGAGTCGATGTCCTTGGTTGGTACCCTATTGAGAATGTGCACCGCACATAGCAGCGCATCACTCCAATAGGTCACGTCCAGGTTGCCTTTAGCCATCAGAGTTCGGTTCTTTCTTTCGAACACACCATTTTGCTGGGGTGTCCAAGAAAGGGTGAACTCTCTAGCAATGCCTTTTAACTCACAAAAGGCCTTGAATGCAAGCGAACTGTACTCACCACCTCTGTCAGTCCTTAAGGACTTCACCTTCTTATCTACTTGGTTCTCAACCAAGTGTACATATTTCTGAAAATATGCTAAGGCCTCTGTCTTGTTTTTGAGTGAGAAGACGTGGGTGAATCGTGTACAGTCATCAGTAAAAGTGATCAGAATGGACTAAACTTAGTGCCTCGGTTCTCCTAGTTGCCCTCCCAAAGGGCTTTCTCGTTGCCTTGCCTTCTAAGCAAGGTTGACAAGTTGGTAGGACAACCTTGGTCAAGGGTTCAAGCAAGCCACTTTTGCCTAACTTATTCATCCTATCTTGTCCTATATGTCCCAAACTGCTCATGCCATGATTTTGATTTATGACTTTAGTCACGTGGCAACTAGGAGTTGCAACAGAATGGCCATCGGGCCTTAACTCATACAGTCCATTATTAACTAAGCATTTTGTGAGAACTTGATTATCCTTTAATATAGTTACACTATCATTAAACAATTGAAAGCAATAATTGTACTTTAACATGGCAGAAATAGAAATTAAATTTCTACAAATATCAGGTACATATAATGTGTCCACAAGATACAAATATCTATTACACAAGGGAACCTTACAGGATCCTATTCCAACTACTTCTAATTTTGCATCATTCCCACCGAGACGTGCTTCACACCTCTTGGGAGCTTGCGGTATGCCACAAACCAGGACTTGTCCCGAGCTATGTGGTCTGTTGCTCCTGAATCAACAATCCACAAAGAATTGCTTTCAGTTAGCATAGTACATGACGTCACATGTGCTATTGAAGTAGAGGATTCAGAATGTACCTTAGGTGCACTTTTGCAATCTTTTGCAAAGTGTCCTTTCTTGCCACAGTTGAAGCACTTGAGCTTCGAAACGTCCCTTTTCTTCTTCCCGGGCCCGTTTCCTTTGCCTTTTCCCTTACCCTTGCCTTTGAAGCCACCCTTTTTCCCACCCTTAAACCACTTCTTGGACTTTTTACCCCGTTGTTATCGGAGGTATTGGCAACATATGCCTTGGAGTGGTCCTTGAGAGCCATTACTTCAGCCTCAAGTAAAAGGTGACGAGCGATGTCATCAAAGGTCTTAATCTGAGGGTTGTGGCGTAAGTTGACCTTCATCAACTGCCACTCCTCATCAGGTGAGGACCTTATTATTGCTTGCACCTGCTACTCGTCGGTGAGGTCGTGCCCAGTTTGTTTAAGCTGATGAATCATTCGTGACATCTCACGAAGGTGGGCACTCATGGTGTGATCCGCTCGTTTACCATAGTTCTCAAATCTTAGTATCATTGAACGTTGTTTCTTCACGAAAACATCTCCATACTTGGCCTTCACAGCATCCCCGATGCCTTTGGCCGAGGGGAGCATGGAGAACTCCACCATGACCTCATCCACCATTGTGGATAAGAGTGTGACTCTACACATAGAGTTCTTTTTAAGGTAGGCTTCATAAGCCACCCTATTTCCCCCTTCCTCCGGGGGGTTGACCTCAGTCTTGCTCAGTTAAGATGAACTTGACCTTCTCCTGCCAAATTAGATAGTTTTCACCATCCAATTTGAGGTCACGGTTCAACTCTGCTACTATGTTCTTAGTAGCCATCTACAAATATGCAATTCACATGTATCAGGTTCCAATTCACACAATTAGACTTATTCAAGCAACATGTTCACGAAGTAACTTAGATTATATTCAGATGTAGCAAAAGGTATGCATGTAGCATCCGATTAGAAACATCCAAGTATAACTTTGCCATTTCATGAACATATCCTTAATAAGCCTAGCAATCAATCAAGAAGCAACCAAGCATACATACAGTTTGACCTTCCAAGAAGGCCCTAATCACGCACTTATGCATGATTGTGACAACCATTGCAGTTCAATTAAGCCTTAGTCTCATCACCCATAAGTCTCCTTGATATAACGCCCAGGTCGTTGGATTAGTACCACTTCCTTAGACAGCATTATATCTGCTTGACAGGGTCCCTAGAGACCTTAGTTTAATGAAGTGTCTCATCAATTGAATCAAGTTTCAAGTCCTTCAAGTTCACCATACAAGTACTTGAACTATCTTAAGGTAGAATCTCTTGTTTCAATAGACGTATGTTCCTTCACTTAATTTAAGCTTCAATTCCCTCAAGTCCATTATAGTGGTACAAAACCAGTACTAAGACTATCAAGGGGCTGAAATTCTTAAATTAGGTAAAGAATAAATATCACATGCATGCCAAGTCTATGTCACACATGATCCTTAGGAACCATGAGAGGAGCGCTCCCAGGAAAGATGGTGGAGTCACAAATGGTCTCGCTTAAGTACCACCTCCTAGACAGAGCACATTCCGGCAATTACCTCAAGGTATAATGTGACATAGAACTTTGACACACATTTTCTGTAGGTTCATATGTATACAACATTTTCATGTTCAATCAATCATTTATGCAACAAATAGGCAAGTCAACATGCTATACATCCATTTTCATCATACAACATTCAAGCATGATTCAAAACACATATAACATTCATGCTTCCTTTTTCATTTAAACAACTATAACCCCTTCGAATAACCTTACGGTACATTCAATGTTAAATTTAGACTTGCATGTTTCAGCCGAATTTTACATGTATTCATGTTTAGTCCGATCACATACAATCATACATTCAAAACATGTCATACATTCATACATGTTATTTCAGATTTTAAAGATATACGAACATCTAAGCATGTATCACAAAGAGAACCTAGCTCTGATACCATTTGTAAATATTTTTAAGATCGTCTTTAACATGCTTCTCATGTTCGCATTCAATAATACCGAAGAAAGGATTAAGAGTATGAACCTTGCTTCTGGACGCAGCTTAAGAATCTTAGAGATTCTTGCTCCTTGTTGATGTAGAAGACTTGGCTTGGGGAACACCTTTAGGGCGGCTTGGAGATGATTTGTCTCCAAGGTGAGTTCCACTCACAATGCTCCTAGAATGCCTTCTAGTTCGGAAGAAGAAGTATGAAGGGAGAAGAGAGAACCAATGCTGGTTGATGGATGAGAATAATGGCGCCATCCTCCCTCTATTTATAGAAGAGGATGGGCTGCCAATGAGGGGGCACAATGCCTCCTCATTTGCGAAGTAACATGTCTCTAAGACCAAGGGCTGCAACCAATGCCCCTTGGTCCATGAGACATGTCTCATGCCTTTTGCCTTTTCAATTAAGTAATTAATTAGAAAAGGAATAAATAAATAATTGTGTCTAATAGGAAATTAATTAACTAATTAATTAATTATCCAAACAATATGGTGAAGGGGTAAGGGAGGTGACCCATGCCCCTTGCCCATTCGGCCATGGGACATGAGACATGTCCCTTTGGCCGAATGGTGCAAGGCATGGGGTGCATCCCCTTGCCTAGAGGCACCTAGGGCGAAGGGGCACCCACACCCCTAGGCCTATGGCCGAATGGGTGCAAGGCCCCCTTAGGGTGCCCTTTTGGCACCCTTCGGCCATAGCCGAAGGTGTGCTTGGCCCTCTTCGACACCTTTTCACCAATTTACGCACCTTTCCGCCAAGAGACACGTCTCTTCGCCAAAAGGTGCCTAGACACATTTGTACCAAGCTCACATAGAGCTAGTCCAAGACATATTAAATCATTCATTGAGCTCCTTGAGCTCATATCAGCTCACTAAGAGCAGATACACATCTCTCTAGCTCAAACACTCAGATTGAGCTGAGTTGAGCTGTGCTTAGCTACTTTTAGCTAGCCCAGGTAATCTTGGTGCGCAAGAATTTCAACATTCTGAAGTACTTGAAGTACTCGGTTTTTTTTTCTTTTGGGGAGCAAAACGACGTCGTTTCGCATTCAACGGAAACATAACGCTAATCGTCTTCTTCACGATGCGCAACCCAACGTTCTTCCCCACGATCCCAGTGACCAGTCACCACTCTTCCTCCGGTGGTTGCAGCAGATAGGCGCGAAAGAACTTCCAACGTCATTCGTCGAGAGCCTTTGTCGAAGCATTTCAGATAAGTAGCCGTTCGCGTAAGTCTTTGGAGTTCCGGATTTGTTGACTTCATCAGCTCGTGAGTGGAATTGAAGTTTTAGGGTTCTGTAGGTTCGCATTTGAGTTTCCTGAAGCATGAGTGCGTCAACCAGAAGCAAGAGTAAGAGGAAGAGTGGGGAAGAAGAAGGGTGTTTGGCGACAAGGTATGTTGATTTTTAGACCCCTTACAGGCGCCAATGCGGCCTGCGGCATCGCAAGGCCCTGTAGTTGGTCACTGGCAAAGACAGTGTATTACGATTTAATAAAAACGATTGAGGGTAGTAGTGGTGTTATGGTTTAGAGAGAACAGCGCCTACATGCTTATGATTTTTGTTTTGATATATATGTTAGGATGATTTAACCTTAATCTGCATGTTGTGGCCCTAATTGTTTAAGCATTTTGTCATTTGGAGCAGCGGTAACAGTAGGTTGAGGAGAGCTGTGAAGATTGGTTCCAATGTGTGGAACAAGTTTCAGTAAGTTTAGTACATGAAATATGTTAGTTTTTTTATGCCCTTAAAGATGTCTCAGTAGGTGATATGGGTTTTTTTGACAGGCGCAATTTTATGGAGAAGTTAAGGGCTGGTGTTGTTAGCCTGGAGGAGGGACAAAGTATCAATGACGTGTGGAGGGAAATGTCCTCTAAGGAGAAGATGAAGTGGGGTGATGGTGGGGATTGTGGGGTGAAGATTGTATTGAAATGTCAAGTGAGGACATTCTGTAGCATAGTTAGTGGGTTAAGGCAGGATAGGTGTGATATGATAGGGGGTAGTCCCTTCAAGAGTTTACTTGGGTTGAAGGGTGATGCAACCAACAAAAATTTGATAAAGGAGCTGTTGAATACATGGAATAGCGAGGACAATATTGTGTCTTTTAATGGACGCAGTTATCGATTGACTGCTGAAAACTTTTACGAGGTTACGGGTATAGAAGATGGGGGTGAGGATATTAGAGGTAGTAAGGATATGAAGCCGAATAAGGAGATGCTTGATGCGTTTTGTATGAAGTTAGCTGAACGTACCATCGTTTCCCATGATTTAGTTGTGGATGTGTTGCGTGGGAGCAGCGACATGAAGATGGTACGTATAGCCTATGATCTGTTGGCTCTGAAGACAGTTGTTTGTCCACCGCCTGGCAAAGGGTTTACCACCGCCGTACTAAAGAACGTAGTGGATTGTGCGAACGGGGCGAAGAAATCATGGGGTCGGTATGCGTTCAATGAGTTGGTTAGAAGCATTGAGAGGTTTGTCAATGGAGTGCATGGTGAGGGTTATATTCCAAAGGTGGGGGGATGTTCAATATTTCTACAGGTAGAGTTTTTTGTGGTTAGCTTACTTTTGTTTGCCGTGTTCCCGTAATAAGAAATTCAGAATCTACCTTTCTGTTTTTGTAGATGTTTTACTTGCAGAAGATTGCTATCGCGAGGGGGGCTAAAATTCCTAAGCGAATGCCGTCCATAGTCTTCTTCTCTCCCGAGATGACCATCTTCTACATGACTCTGTACAAGGTGCGTTGAAGTTGTGTAGTTTCATCAATGCTTGGTAGAGTGGTAATAAACTGTTTTGATTATCATGCAGGGTCTTGACGGTCATGGGAATGTTGAGGCAGAAGAGGAGAAAGGTGTGGCAGAAGAGGAGAAGAGGAGTGCGATCGAGGCTACATCAGGGAGAGGAATGAGAAGGTGGATGAAGATAACAGTGAAGGTGGAAATGAAGATGTTGAGCTGAAGAGGGAGGTGATGGAGCTGCGGCATGAAGTTTGGACTATTAAGGGGCTGCGGGAGGAAATAGTTGGTCTGAAGCAATAGGTGAACCAGCTTCATGAAGACAATGCCAGTTTACGTAAAGGTGTCATCTGTTTGCAGAGGAGAGTGGACGAAGTTATGAGCATTCTGCTGAAAGGAGGGCAATGGCATGGTGATGCACTTCTGGGGGGAGCGTCAGCGAATGTTGTTGTTGAAAGGCAGCAGGATGTGAGGAGCGGAGAGAATATGGCAGGCAAGGGTGCATTAGTTGGGAATGTAGAAACCGAGGTAAATTCACCTTTCCAGAAGGATGCCCCGGTCCATCGTAATGTGGTTAGGAAGCTGCCCCTCGAGAGTCCCCCTAGAGCCTTGGTTGAGCCGGTGAGTATGCTGAATAGGGAGCCCCCATCTGTTGAAGTGGTGCAGGGCAGTGACAGTTGTGGGGGGCTGGAGAAGACAGAGGTACCGGTGGTCGTAAGTCACGAGCATGAAGTTGTTGAGGTAAGATTAGTTTGTTTCGGTGTTTTGTTTAGTTCGTAGAATTGAATAGGCATGTCCTAGAAGTAAGTTATTGAGAACGAATGGTATTAATTGGAACAGGTTATAGATGGCACCACCCGGGGCGAATGCTCCCAGAAAAAGCAGTCTAGCAGATTCAGAATGCCAGTAAGTGGACCTTTCCAGAGGACGCCATAGGTTTATGTGAAGAAGTGGTCAGCTGCAGTTGAAAAGTTAGTGTGGGATGGACCATTTAATGTGAGGGCTTCAAAAGATTTGCCTGAGGTGGACCACAAAATAGTGTCTTATGCTTTTGATCACAGGGAGGATGAGAAGTAAGTATTAGTGTCATGGTATTAGTTATTTTTATGAGCGTACCCCGATCGGGCACTTTTGGAGAATGCCTTTGAGTAACCAAGTTTATTCTGTAATGATCACAGGGAGTAGTTAGTTAGTGTACGTGACTACTTCCTTGAGAGATGGGACGTTTCAATAGGGCTGTCCCCAAACGGGCTGCTATGTGATGGGATCGTTAATACATGGGTTTTAATACTTCAAGAGAGGCAGCGTCTTCTAAAGGACTCGCGCCACAGTTGGTATTTCCCGGTGGATTTCCAGGTCTGGAATCAGATGTGTAAATACCTTAAGGTTGGTGGGTGTTTGTACTAATTGTCATTATATTTAAAATTGGTAGAGATCTGCAGAGGTAAGCCCACAGGTTGCCCTCGACAGGGCCGTACGGCTCAGATGGATCCCCGATGATGGTTTACGTTTGGGTGCAGGGAAGTTGAAGCAGGTTAGGCCCGCAAATAATAATATTTATGTGTGAATACCTTTGAACGGTTGAAATGTTATTTGAAATTACATACATGTGTGCAGGTGTTTGTACCCGTTAACCGAATTGATTCAGGGCACTTCTACTTGGTTGTTTTCTCCCTCGAGGGTAAGTACATTGACGTAAGGGACAGCATAGGCGGAAGTAATAATTCGGCCTCAGTCTATCGTGTTGTATTAGACAAATTGGTATGCCTCTGAGACATTAATACTGAGGATTGTAGTTCACCGTTACCGTCGTCGGTCATATAAGTTTGTTGTGCTTATGCTTTGTAATGCCCTGCATTGGATGTCATAATTCAGCCAGATGGATTCAGCGTCTCAGATTTTGAAAGAAGGGCGTCGGCGGTTGGTCAACAACCTAACGGCCATGACTGTGGTGTATTTGTCTGTTACTGGATGGGGAAACCTCATAAGTATGACAAGCACACTAGAACTGAGGTAATGATCCATGTCTCTAGTCTTACTGAGCTTATTTATAGATATGTCACTAATACTATATAACAATCCAATTACAGTGGCGTTCACATGAGAAAAGATGTAAACTGGCTGTCAGACTGCTTGCAAGTAGCGCGAATGAATTGTTCACTTATGTGAAGGAGCATGCCATCTTATGGCACCGACTGAGGGTTGAGTAGCTTGATAGGCCTTCAAGAGGGAGGTCTAGCAGACAGCAGGTGACATGTACGGACTACTCAGCTACAGCCCCTGGTGTGGATCTTGGCCCGGCTGGTGATGGCGCGCATGACTTGAATCCGCAACTCAGCACTGAGATTGAAGAAGGTACTCCAAAGAAGGGAAGAAAAAAGAAGTACAAGCTGAAGGTCGTGAGAGATCGCAGATAGGGTAGGATATAGAAGAATGTACATGTCTTATTACTGATAGTCAGAGAGCGAGAAAAGGGAGAGCGCCTTGAAGATACCTGATCTGCTAGTTTTCAAGAATATATATTGTACATGTCAGATTGGTATAATAGCGTTTGGTCTTCAAGTGTATAGCGTTAGGCGTGAGGATCCGCGTTTATACTTATTCAGATAAGGGCCTGAGGTTCTAGGTACTTTACTGTAGTCCGTTACCCAGTCGAGACCCCCAGCATCCATCAGCGCAGCCAACGCATGGCCTGAGGTTGCACGCTGATGTCGTTCTAGGTCCTTAAAGTAGTCATCGACCATGTCGAGGCACCTGACCGTAGTCAGGGACCTTTCGCTGGGCAGTCTAAAAGCACACGGTGAGGTGTGCGTTGAATAGCAGGGTGTGAGCACTTTTTGGCTCCCAAAAGTGCGTCGGGGAAAATGACAGCGGAGGCCATTTGTGAGTCATGTAAGTTTGACCAGAAATTGACTACTGTTCACCGTAGTCCTAGTGGACCTCCAGAGGTGTCCATAAATCTGCCATGGAGCATGTGAGGGTTCAAAGATCTCCCAATGAGTCACTTATGGACCCTTAAAGTCGACAGATGACCTTGTGAGGTGCCAAAAGGCTGACTATGGCCAACTTATGGACCCAGTAATCAGCCACTGACAGTCCGTCGCACGTGACGGTTACCATATCGCCGTTACTCTGATATCTCCTCATTAGCAAATTCTTCTCCTCCTTCCTGTTCTTCTTCTACTTCAAGTGCGTCGTCGGTAGAGTGACTGGAAATAGAAATAGGAACGGAGAGAGTCCGAACAACTGGTTCAGACGGTGGGGTTCCATAGTCATTCGGGGGCGTCGTTGTCGACTGCGTGCGCTCCGTCTTTTAGGTCTTGTCAACCGGCATCTCAGAAGAAAGACGCGGCCTTCTCTGAACGGCCTAGGGTTCCATTGGTAGTCACGGTTTGTCCGCAACTCTTCTACCGGATGGGTCCTTCGTTGGGTAGGCGGATGTCGCAAATTCAGGCTGACTATGCACCCCGAATGCCCTGTGACAAGGGCGAGTCGTCGATCAAACCCAGCAAGATGGTTGGAGGATTCAGGAACACAGAGTTATACTATGACTACGAGCGTCATGTTTCGAATCCTCAGCACAAGGTGCATCACATAGAGCTAGTCCACATGCCTCACAAATTGGAAGAGTTTCAGCCTACTTCTAACAAACCTTTTATGGTAAGAGTGCATTCTTTCACACCTTTGATTGCTTGACATACTGGCAAAGAATTAATCCTTCAAATACGCTAACGCCCACATCTTTTTCCGCGCATACATCTGCTTGACCGAAGGGTTATCTTGCAACCCATACTCAGACACATTCGCATGCCACAGTCTCTCGAAATCATCGCAATCATCAATCTGGAGCATCAACTTCGCAAAAATGTCACGGAACTCCTGTCTGAACTTTCCATCTTTCACCTTTTCCGAGCAGTTACCCATTAGGTGCCATGAACACAAACGATGAACCACATTGGAGAGGACTTTCCTTATGGCTGCACGCATGGCTGCGTCTTGATCTGTAATCACTAAAACAGGGGTCTTCCCACTCATACACTCTACAAAGTTCTCCAACAACCAAACGAAAGCTTCCTCACTTTGCTCATTCAAAAGAGCGCATGCAAAGACGAATGTGGAGAAATGGTTATTCACATCGACGAAAGTTATAAAAGGCAATCCGTACTCATTTGTTCTGAAAGTTGAATCGAACCCGACAACATCACCAAAAGACAGGTAGTCCCTTTGCATTTGGCTGTCAGCCCAGAAAAGATAGCGGAGTCTACTCTCCTCGTCCACATGATATGTGCAATACATGCCCGGATCTCCCTCCACAACTCTAGTCAAGTACCCTATAGCAGCCTCCGCATCACTATCCATTATTTGAAGCCTTCTATCACTATCGACAAAGTTGTAAAGATCTTTAATGCTAACTTTGTTGAAACCACCTGCAACTAAGACCATGTAGTCCATTATAACACTGGTTTTGATGCCTACACTCTTCATCTGCTTCGTTTGCTCCTTTGTCATATCAGTTATGGTTTTGTGTGATGCAACAAGGTGCATTTCAGGTTTTCCAACCATAGGATGATTATGACCTGTCTTGAACTCCCTTACTTCATACTTACCAGTTTCCTTCATAAAATTCACCCGGAATGAAGCAGGACAACCACACCTTCCAAGTCTCATGGGTTTCCGTTGCCTTTCATGGGGAGCAAGGTTCTGCTCATTTTCCCCATATCTGGTACACACCCATCTCCTTCTCATGATAATATCTGTACCCACGTACATTCGGTTTTCAACTCTCCTCGTTCCAAAACCCATAAATTTATCATAACATTTATAGAACCTCTCCGCACACTCAGGATAATAAAAAACGATATCCTTAAGATCCACAAGCTCCCACCTGTGTACTAGCTTACTCAACTGCAACACAATTGCTTTCCACTGATCGTCAAAAACTTCGTCATCACACAAGTCCTCGTTACTCTCTTCCACTTCTGCATTGTACTCTGTCGCGTCAATATTTTCCAAGAATTCAACATTTTTACCTTTCCAATTCGCATGTGAAGGAGGATACCAGCTTGCATTACTAGAGCTAACCCAGTTCTTCGCACCACAATCATAATCAAGTATCACCACAGGATGATGCCATGAAATTCCAAAGAAAGCCTCCGCTGCCGCCCATCTGTCAAGCAACGGCTTTACATGCATAACAAACAGGGACACATGCGTCGATAACAACGTAATACATGAAATTATCCTTCACACATGCGTAAATCAACCTCCGAACAATGAACCATAAATACGCACCTCTTACCTTCGGATGGGTAGTAGAACCACACAGCATGCGCAACACCACCAAACAACCTTAACACCAACCAACCCACAAACAGTAACCAAAGAAGAAGCCTAAAGACAGCAGCCAAACTCGACAAGAGCAGACGGCTGCGATGACGGTGGAATGTTTCATTCCCAGGTGCGCAATTAGCGTAATTACAGTTCATTAAAGACCCACACCCACCACTAAACTCCATCTCAATCAGTACGTCCATTAGCAAGTAGCATTAATGAGGTTAGCTGATCAACCCAGGACGATGACGCTTTTGCAGTAAAGCCCAACGTCATTTTCGGGCTCCGTATCGCCATATTTTCGTCTGACGTACGCTAGGGGTGTGAAACGATTCCCACATCAACACCACCATAGATCATAGATGAACAGACACCTTGCTTGTTATATCAGCTTGAATACATTGAAAGATGGATATCAATCTAAATTAAAAATGATGACAAGTTCAACTTCAACATACATGGTCTCAATCAATCAAGTAATTCAACATGAGTCAACACTAAAAGATATCATGGAAAATATTTCATGCCCAAAACACCTAAATACAATATATGTTGCTACGTATTTCCATTTACAACACACATTATTGTTAAATATCGAATATAATTAGACTTCTGGTTTTAATACTATACAAACGCTTTACCCAAACGCTACTTTTCAATTCTCCAACCCTTTTTATCAGCAATCCAACGCGCTTACGCAAACTCTTATACAAACCATCCATCTAGAAAGTTCTAGAATGACTAACTTTAAGGCCCTCACTCAGACCGCTGACCAATATTGGCTAATTTAAGGGTGATACAATAAACAGAGTTACAACACTATGTAAACAGTTTTAACGCTTTAACAAATGGGGTTCCTTCAAAGCCTTCACAACAGTCACATCGCATGTTTTCGCTCTAGCTCCAAAATCAAATTTTAAACCACAAATCATCATTTCTTTCAATCAAAATTGTTTATTACAGTCTAAAGATGATAAACCTTGTTTTTTTGTACGATCACACTATTTTCTGCCTCCAAAATAGGGATAATGCAAAAACACTGACAAGAATGAAACTATAGGGGCTAGAACGTCATAGTTGAAGTACTTGAAGGGTGTACTTCAAGTAATTCATATTAGGTGGTACTTAGGAATAGAAGTTGCTCCATTTTCCTATTTCCACTTCCTTTTATTTCCTTTTCTTTCATTTCTTTTATTTCTTCCTCACTCCCATCTTTAACCAAAAAGGGACAAGTGTCCCCTCTCTCTTTCCCTAACCGACTTCACCATCTTTTCCTTTCCAAAAATTGCTGATTTTATGCCAATTACAATTTGGCCCCCAACTTATCAAAAGTTGCAATTTAATTCAACCCGAAATTTTCAACTTTCAAGTAACTCCGAACGAAATGAAATGCTAGACACATTCTCGGGACCTCATATCACACACAAAATATGCTTCATATGATTAATTATGAGTCCCGAGCCCCACAAAAATCGCAAATTCTGGTAATTAAAGCTTAATCACAAAATTAACTTAAACACTTACCGGGTGTCGGTAACAAAGGCGGGATCGACTATTTCAGTGGGATGGAGTGCTTGCCTATTTCAGTGGGGTGGGGATCGCCATGGATAGTTAGGGTTATACTGTATACTAGCCATGTATGAGAATTGCAGGTTGCGGGTCGATAAACGACCGAACATTATGAGCGCATAACTCTGTCTGCATACTCCGTGAGTAAAGTGTTTTCAGGCACCGGGCCTTCGAGAACGAGACTTTGCTGGCCGGGTCACGGGACCACCACACTCAGCGGGTCTCGGTTGGACCGACCGCTTCCGTTTCCTCAGCTCACGCAGCGCCCGTTTCTGCCGCGGCTTCCGCTTCCGCCGTCACGGGACGGACCCGCCTCCGCAACCGGGAGCGGGCGCACTCCGTGACAATCCCGGCAAAATCTCGATGCTCGGCCCGAAACGCGGTAGTGTGACTTTCGAAGTCCTGCACTACTCCACAACTGCTGATTCAAACTGAACAACCACACACAAATCAGAAATCACCAATCCAGACCCCCGTGGACTAATCCCGCACATTCCCGCACTTTCCCGCAAAATTCCACAAAAAGCTCAGATTCTCAAACCGAGCTAGAACATAGTTATTTATACTTACATATGCAGAACTAAGCATTCAAATCATACTTCCCCAAATTTACGCAAGCAACCAAGTAGGTCGGTTACGTTCACAATTTCAGAAAACGATGTTCCAAACACCGTTTGTTACCTACTTCAATTCCTGATGTCATTCCATTATCAATACATCCCCGAAACACACCAAAACCATAAACATACCCTTTCCTCATTTTCGGCCTTAACCTAATTCTTACACCAACATCCTTTTCAATCCAATTAGGGTTCTATTCTCATGCTTAATTCAACAATTAAACATTCTAAGCATGCTTACTAACATACTTCACCATAATTTCCCAAATCATACAAATCTTCACACGAACAATTCGGCCATTTGGGCATTTTTCATCCAACATGCTCACCTTCAAATTGAACCCTAATAGCAACTCCTAATCATGCTAGGAACAACATATCCAAAGCATGAACCAAGATGACATCGATTCAACATACTTAAGATTTAGTCAATAATTCGGCCAAAATAGGGTTTCTTAACCCAAGGTGTTCTTCCATAATCCAAACCTTGATTCGTACACCAAATCATGCCAAGAACAACATACCCAAAGCTTGAAGCAAGAAGATGAATAAATCATCTAGCTAAGGCTTGTCATGATTTCGGATTCAACATGTATATCAACCACAAATCATGCTCCAACACACCAAACTCATGAAGAGAACAAGCTTACCTCAAGCTTAGCACCAAGATCAATCCTTCCTTAAACCCTTGCAAGATGAAGAACACATGAGAGGTAAGGGAGAAGAGAGGCCGGCGGTTGAGAGAAGAAAATGAAGCCAAAAATGTATTTCTTTGTAACTCTCACCTTTTATACTTCTTAACTTGTCAAGCACACACACACCTTAGTCACTTGCCAAGCACACACACACCTTACTCACTTGCCAAGCACACACACACCTTACTCACCATGGTGACTCACTACACCAAATCCGAAATTTTCCTAAGTGTTGAAGTATCGTCCCGCGCCAACTTAACCCGAGCAAATCCCGACGTGTGTGCTTGCTATCCCGACCAAATAATCCAGTCATGTGTGCTAGCTCGATTACCTCCACAATATTCATCCCGAGTCGTAAAATACCATATACCCTTGGCGCCATCAAATTTTCCATCCCGAGCCCCGAGTGTCGCCCGAGAACGAACGTCCCGACCCCGAAAAATATTTTCCGCGGAAAGGTGCGGGGGACTCGTGCGACCTCAAATATATAAGCATTCCCGAGAATGTTACCTAGAAAAGATCCGGGAGCTATCTGACCAACAGAAAACATGCTCCGCATGTTTGGAACGGAGCCCGAGATACACAGAAGTCACTACCCGCTAGGTGTGACTGTAACATCCTTTGTCTCCTACTTCAAGTGCAGCTCAACATTTCTCATGATGTTACTCTCATTTTGATCATCTTGAACTGAGAAGACTAATTGGCAACAAAGAAGATATTGTTGACTTTGGTACGTAAAATTTTTCTCTTCTAATTAAATTTTATTGGGTATTTATTTTATTTAGTAGAACACTTAGCTATTGTAATGTGGAGTTATATTTTATAGATGAATCATAGTTCCTGCCTGTGAATACTCTTTAGAAGATGAATCTATGTTATACAGACTGTTTCCAAGCTACATCTGGGAATAATGGTGTTAAAGATTACTTCTATCGAGTATTCATGGATTGTCCAAAATGGACAGTTCATAAAAACGTAATCAGTGATTAGGTTGACTTTTGGATTTGTATGTTATTCACAGTTAAGTTAATTTTGTTAGCATTTTGTCTCGTTCCTCATTATACCAGATCTGCGAAAAGCATATTAAAGAAATGAGTATAATGGGAAACTAAGATGAAGTGCTGCCGAAATTTTGTAAACTGTGAATAAAATACATATCCAAAAGTTTAGCATTGATTGGGTTTTTATGAATAGGATAGGACCTATGTACTCTTTAGGTGATTAATTAAATTTTGTCTTAAGCTCATTATTGTTAGTCTTTAATATTATTATGTAGGAGTAACTATTGCTGAAGGGTGTGCTTGGATGTACCAGTGTAAAAGTCGGAAGACTGGTCAACTAATCTGAAGTTTTGTGATGGGGTTCAGATATTCTATGAATTTTCTTTTAATGTTGCTCAAGAGATTGGACAAAATGAGGTTAAATGTCCGTGTAAGAAATGTAAAAATATCAAAAACTTTTATACAAGTACTATTGACAAGCATTTACTGAGATATGGGTTTTCAGATGATTATTATGTGTGGGATCTTCATGGTAAGGAACCATGTATCAATCCAATCATTTATCGACGTTATGAGTAATATAATGAACCTTCATCATCGAATAATGTATCTTCATTTGGAAATGAGCAGATTATTAGTCGCGGTAATCAGGGATGGGATTGCGAGTAAATGGTTCGAGACGGTTTGTTTCCATCGAATAATTTTGGACATGAGAATAGTAGAAATGATAATTTTAACATGTCGGGCTTTGAAGAGAATGAAGATGTCATGGATGTTGACATTCCAAACGAAAAGTCACAACGATTTTATCAATTGTTGAAAGATGCGGCACAGCCTTTATATGATGGATGTACCGAACACACGAGAATATCAGCTTTGACTGAGATATTGAGTATTAAAAGTCAACACAATATATCTGATGCAGCTTTCAATAGCATAATAAAGTTTTCGAACCGTGTATTACTCAATAAAGAAGCATTGCCAGCTAACATGGATAAAACGAAAAGGATGATCAAAGACTTAGGCTTACTGTAGCATAAGATTCATGCGTGCGAGAACAACTGTATGTTGTTTTATGGTAATGACATCGACGAAGTGTTTTGCAAAGTGTGTGGTGCGTGTAGGTATACAGAGGGGAGCATGAATGAAGGTGAGAAGCCGAAGGCGAAAAAGATTTTACGTTATCTACCGGTAACTGAGCGTCTGCAGCGAATTTTCATATCGTCTAAAATAGCTGAACATATGACTTATCATGCGAGTTTAAATGAGCATTCAAATGGTAGTATTGGACATCCAAGTCAATCAGAGGCATGGAAACATTTTGATAACGTTTTTCCAGATTTTGCAAAAGATGTTAGAAATGTACGGTTGGGGTTATGTACTGATGGATTCAACCCAATGGTAGATACGGGTAACCCATATTCGATATGGCTGGTATTTATCACTGTATACAATTTTTCACCTAATATATGCATGAAGGAGGCATACATTTTCATGGCATTGTTAATACCAGGTCCACGATCACCAAGTCGTAATATTGATGTGTTCTTGCGGCCATTGATCAAAGAATTAAAAGCACTATGGAATACAGGTGTGATAACCTGGGACGCGCACTGTGAAGAGAACTTCATGATACGAGCTTGTCTACTCTGGACGATCAGTGACTTTCCGGCCTACGGTATGTTGTCAGGTTGGAGTACGCATGGAAATCTCGCATGTCCATATTGTTTGGATGGTGTAACTGGTTATCGATTACCCAATGGACGTAAACCTTGTTGGTGGGGATGCCACAGGCGATTTCTACCCCCTGGTCACCAATTTCGAAATGATCTTAAGACATGGGGTAGTATTCTTGGTCAAGATCGTAGAGGTCATAGTGAACCACTATCTGGTCATCACATTTTGATGCAAATCGAGGGGATTCAATTCTCACGATTTGGGATACCATGGGATCATGAAAGAGCTGTTAATTTTGGAACGAAGCATAACTGGATTAAGAAATCAATTTTTTGGGAGTTCCCGTATTGGGTGGATCTTCAAGTTAGACATAACCTAGATGTGATGCATATTGAGAAAAACTGTTTTGATAATGTTTTTTATACAGTTATGAATGTGAAAGGTAAGACTAAGGACAATGCAAACGCGAGACTAGATCTTCAACGTATCAATATCCGCCATCAGTTGCATTTGGTCACAGGTCCTAATGGCAAACCGTATCAACCAATGGCAAGCTATACTCTAAATGCGGAGCAGATTCAAAATGTTTGCTTTTGGCTAAAGCACACCGTCAAACTCCCTGATGGATATGCGTCTAATATCGGAAGTTGTGTTAACACAACTAATAATTCCGTTTACGGCATGAAGACTCATGATTATCATGTGTTTATGCAAAAGTTGCTTCCAATAGTTTTACGTGATGTTGTCATGGATCCTATATGGCTTGCAATAGCTGAATTCAGCAAATTCTTCAGAATAATTTGTTCAAAGGAATTCCGGTTGTCTGACATAGAGAAATTGGAAGATTTTATCGCTGTAACGTTGTGCAAGCTTGAGAAGTATTTTCCTTCATCATTCTTTGACTCCATGGAACACTTGATTATTCATTTACCATGGGAGCTTAGAATGTGTGGCCCTGTGCAATTCCGGTGGATGTATCCATTCAAAAGGCTTATGAAAAAATTAAAAGCAAAATGTGTCAACAAGCGATTTCCGGATGGATCAATTGTTGAAAAGTAGATGATGCAAGAACTGTCACTATTTTCTGAGCATTACTTTGATGAAAATCTCGGAACACGGATCAATCCTATCTTACGAAATGATGTTGGTGGTACAACATCATAGGGATACGAAAACTCGATCTTCAAGCATCCGGTAAGGAACTTTGGGAGGGCAAGAAATCGACAAATGATGGATGAAGAATTACATCATGTACATAAATATATTCTCCTGAACTGTAGAGAAGTTGAACCATACATAAGGTAAGTGCTTATTCGTAGTATTTACTTTATTTGAGTTTATTTCACTCATACTCTGTGTTAATGTGTAGTCAATTGGACGAGATTTCACGCTCTAATAACCATAATATCACGGCTCAACAGTTGAATGATCATAGAATGGCTAATTTCAGTCAATGGTTCGGCGCAGCGGTATGCTTTGCTGAATTTTCAATATTTAAATTTAAAGGAGACCATTATATACTAACTTTATATATTATCATAACTTGTCGTATAGGCTTACTCGGATCCAGGACTTTGGTAATCGGCATGTCTCCCGAATCAAAAAGCAAAATCAAACAAGGGGGAATTTGTCCATGGCTTTAGATTCCATACATACACATATAGACAAAAAAGAGGACTTCTAACTAGGGTGTTTGTGTCCTCGGTGACGTAAACTCCGAAGACTATGTAGATTTTTACGGATGGATCGATGAAATTCTTGAACTACGGTATACAGAACATTTCATCACTGTTTTCAAGGGTACATGGTTTAATTCGTGCAGAGGTGTTCGTATGCATGATAAGTCAGAGATTATTGACGTTGACTATAAATCACGGCTAGAATATGAAGATCCTTTCATTCTTGCAAGTCAGGTGCAACAAGTAGTTTACATTCCATACCCTGACGATCGTCGACGTTTGTCCCAGTGGTGGTCCGTATTTAAAACCAAGCAGCATAATTTTATCGGACCATACCCTGAAGATGTTTTAGACGCTGATGAACAATCTGCATCTAGTTCTTCATCAATAATCCATATGAATGATCGAGATACTCTTCAGGAACCAATTATTACGGAATCTGTTAACATACAATGTGAAGACGATGCTGGGATCACAACACTTCTCAACCAAAATGTGGAGCCACAAATGTTGGATGAAGGAAATATTATGATTGAGGATGATGAAGATGATTTTCCTAATGAAATGTGATGTAATTGTTTTATGAATATTTGGAAAATAGTGTGGACCGGATTGAAAGTTCTCAACATTTGTATTTTTATGTGATTCAGGGGCTTAATTGTACAATACAAATGTGTAGGGACTTAATTGAACATTCTTTGACTCTTTATGACCCCCTTCCCCATCATAAATCCGTCATAACGTTAGATATTCTAACCAAATCTTCTAATTTGTACCGTTGCACGTTATGACCGCCATTCCCGTCATAAGGCCGTCATAACAGTTGCCTCATTAATGAGTCGCAGACGATATGACGGCTCAGGCGGTCATGAAGCCGTCATAAACTCCCCTGCATTAAATGCAGCGGGAGTTTATACTCCATCTTCACCAGCCAGCCCATACCCGTCCCTTCCTCTTCCCCGTAACTCTCGCTTTCCCTCTCAACCCTAACCCAGCTACACCGGCTTCATTCATCCGTTGCACCGATCAACCGCCTTCTCAGCAACAGGTATGTTGTTTATCCGGTTCCTTTATTTGTTATGTTTCATTTTCTTCTCCATCTCGCCTTAAGTTTCTTATTTTTTTCATCTCTGAGACCATCATACACCGTAGCCGTCGCCGTTCACCATCGCCATTGTCATCGTTCTCAACGGTGGGCACAAGTCGTTTTTTTCTTTGTGAAAAGGGAAGGTATTTGTACTAAACCCTCGAGTTCATTTTTTTATGGGTTCATGATGTTGTGTTCATCATGAGAAATAACTACTGTAGTGTTATGTTGATGTTCATGATGCTAGATTTTTTTCAGTTCGTATTTAAATATTTTGGTAATTTATTTATATTTTTTCAGTTCTAGTTCTGTTGATGTTATTTATTTATATTTTCTGTAATTTAAGTTTTTTTGGTAATTTAAAGAGTTTTTGTTATTTATTTGTATTTTCTTTAATTTAAGTTTTTTGTTTTAAAATATTGTTTTGTGTTATCTATTTGTATTTTCTGTAATTTAAGTTTATTTGTTTTAAAATATTTTTTTATGTTATTTATTTGTATTTTCTGTAATTTAAAGATTTTTTGTTTTAAAATATTTTTTTATGTATTTATTTATATTTTCTGTAATTTAAAGAATTTTTGTTTTAAAATATTATTTTATGTTATTTATTTGTATTTTCTGTAATTTAAAGTTTTCTTGTTTTAAAATATTGTTTTATGTTATTTATTTTTATTTTCTGTAATTTAAATTTTTTTGGTAATTTGAAATATTTTCTGCAACTTAAAGATTTTTTGTTTTAAAATATTTTTAGTTATTTGTATTTGAGAGATATGTCTGGACCCGGAGGCCATGATAGTGCCGGTACTGGTCGTGGGCAACGACCAGCTTCCTCTACGGGTAGTATCCACAGTACGGGGAATGCCTCTGTTACACGCCGTGGAAGAGGTTGCGACCCTCAAGAAGGCCCGCAGCAAGGCCCCTAAGAGGAGGTCCCACAGGATGTCCCACTACCACCCCACCCAGAGACCCGAGAGCTCATATACGTCGGACAATAAGTTGCATTACCTTCGTTCATATTAAATAACTTAATGCGCCTATTTTTTAAAATATACTAAAATCATTCTTGTTTTACATAGCCTTTATAGAAAGAGCACTAGGGTACCGGCAGAGTTGCTTTGCATCTTGGAGGAGCGGTACCGTGGTTGGCCACCGACATATGATATGATGAGCCAGATAGAGCATGACGCATATGTCAGTTGGTTTGCTCAGCGGTACCGATGGCCCCCAATGAGAAATGAGCACACCGACATGATTTCGCACTTCCACATGGTTACGAGTAAGAAATACAAGATGAAGTAGTCGAACATTCGCACCACCTTGAAGAGCAAGGCCAAGAACCCATCTTGGGAGGAGAAGCCAGATTACATGAGGTTCAGGAACAAACGTCCTCGATACGTGTCCCAGGAGGACTGGGATAAGCTTCTTACATATTGTAATAGCGAGGAGTTCGGTAAGATATCAGCCCAAAACACCTTGAATAGAGCAGGTAAATTCTAATTACTATATTTTAAAGTATACCATCATATTATCTTAATTATAAAAACTTATAATTTTAGAAATTAATTTGTAGTAAATCAGGATGAGAGCGGTGCGGCTATAGCACCGTCACGGGGCAAGAAGTCGAAGGCCGATTTTTATGATGATTTGGACAATTTTATTAATCAATATGTGGTTTATTAATTAGGATACAAATAATGTTTTTTTAAAACAGATTGAGGCCGGTACTAACCCAAATATGGGAACATTTCCAAAAAAGCTAGGTCGGCAATAAAAAAAGCTTGCCGGTGAAACAAAAGAGCAAGCTGCGGCACGGTTGACTCGTCAGCAAAAGTATGGGGTATGCTATCCTACAACTTAAACTAATAACAATTTCATCATAATTTATAACTATGTTATTAATTAAATTGTGAAATTGCATTTAGGAGAGGTACGAGGAATTGATGGATCAGAAGTACGGTCCTGATCAAAAGAGACCGTCTTTCGACATCGACATCTACACTGAGGTGACCGGGGGACACTCACGTGGATGCTACATTGACCTACCTCCCCAGCTGACGCACCCTGAGATGTTCCAGCCTCCGCCGCCATGTGACGTAGTTGATTCAAAACTTTTACTAAAATTTCATATGCTTTTTATAATAAATGGTGTAGCATACTATTAATCTATTTAAATTCATATACAGCATGACACTGAGATGCAGCGACAGCTTCAGGACCAGCGACAAGTCATCACTTAGTTGGAGGCCACGGTTAGCAATATGTGGAATGCAATGGTCGCGAACAGAGTTATTCGCCCAGAGGATGTTCCACGTACGCTCGCCGCCTCCTCATCATCATATGTCCCGACACAGACATCACAGCCTTCGTTCCAGACTCCGATCCAGCCGCCTGTTACAGCACAACCTTCATTCCAGACTCCGATCCAGCCGCCCGTTACTCCTTTCCCGGATTATCGCATCCTTGGTTTTGCTCCTATCTCTCAGCCTCAGCCTCAGTTCCATACATTTTTTACTCCTTTGCCGACTCCGTCTACATCGTATGTGCCTCAGCCTCCACCGCAGTCACAGCCTTTGCATCAGCAAAACCTTGGGCTCGGACTTGGTCTCGGTCTTGGCTTTGACTATCGGCAGACGGCGGGAATGACCTTCACCGATCTCCTCAGCCATGATAACTTTTACACAACATTGGACCGTCAGCGGAGGGAGCAGGCACAACAGTTCCAGTCGACACTGGGACTTGCTTTATAGCCACTGCCTCTTCAAACCCCGATACAGCCCGATGGCTCGACGGCGTGCGAGGATCCGGTTGATTTGCGGGATGAGGAGGATAGCGAGGAGGAGGACGAGGACGATGAGGAGGGTGAGGAGGATGTCTAGTGGAGGCACATAGATCCTCACCTTCTGCAAAACATCCATAACTAGAACTCTAGACACATCTATCACAACCTTTAAATGCAATGTCAGGAATAGTTTGTACATTAATTTGAAAACTGTATTGAATAATATACTCTTTAATCTACAAAACTTCAAACAATTTATTTTAATTTTTAAAAAAGAATACACCCTTTAAAGTAAAATTAAAAGGAAAAAAATGAAAGATTGGATGGAAAGATTGATTTTCTAAAGGTATAAAAAAAGTAAATTTGAAAATTAGAGGAAATTAAATTTATTAAGTTTGAACTATTATTATGGGTAAAGTGCGCCGTTGGGCCCTTAACTTATCTTAAATAGGTCATATTTATCCTACCCAAGTCACTTATCTTTCATTTTTGGTACATTTGTAGTCTTTCTGTTAATTTTATCGTCAACCTTTCCGTTTTTTTATATTTTTGCCCAAATACCTCTACAACTAAAGTCTTATTACACATTTTATAAAAGCATGATCATTAAACCACTACGTAGAGAAACCGGCATATTGCGGCCTCCGCCGCAGTAAATGAAATTTACTACGATATTTACTGCGGTAGAGGCCGCAGTAAGCAGCAGTAAATCGGTTTACTACGGCCTCCACTGCAGTAAATCCTTAACTTCTCTACGTAGTGAACTTTTAGCCCTATAAAAGTCCCTCAAAAAAAATTTCTTTCATTACTCCCCACCTTATCATCTGAAACACCAAGCTCCTTGCTCCTTCTGATTCCTTCCTACCCATCACCATCATAGTTGTCGCTGACCTCATCAGGTGCAACACCGTACTCGGCGTCACTCGCCAGGACCACCGCACCAGCCATAGTTGTCTCTTCATTTCTTCATCATCTTCACCTCTGTCTCTTCATATATCACTCTCTCAATTTTCAGAAACTCTCTAATTCTCTTCCCTTTTGCTTCTTCTCTCATGTGGATACATTGTTACTCTAGCAAGGACCGGATCTAAAGGATTTGGAGCAGATCTATAATGAGGTTAAGGCAAAGATCGGCAGACTAACGTTGGCACTAGTACTTTCACATGTGATTTGAAAGATACCTCCGGCGTCGTTGTGATTCTGGAAAGCTCGAATTTTCCGAGAAAATTGTTGTCTCGTGTCCTTGTTTGTTTTCCTTCAGACATGAGGGCGGAGGAGTATATGCCGGAGGTGTATGACGAGCCACTGGTGCACTCGATCCATATGCTCGCCGTCATTGCCATCCATTTTTAGCGAACATGATTCAATCGCTTCTCTGCCCTAGGTCCCTAGCTTATGCGTTGTGTGTAGGATAACCATCTGGAACCAGTTGATCTTTACAGCAACGTGACAGACATGCTCTAATCACTACGTGGGGAAGCCCAAACTCACTGCGGCCTTAACTGCGGTTACGGCCGCAGTGAGCTGCTTCCCGCAGTGAACGAACTGCGCGGTTGTGGCAGTTCGTTCTACTGCGGCCAGAACCGCAGTTAGGCCGCAGTACGTGCCTCGTGGTCCACGTGCCTTACCTACCACCCACCCTACTGCGGCCGGTACTGCGGATTAGGCCGCAGTAGGGTAGTCTATAAATACTCCTCCCCATTCCCTTCCGACTCATTTCAACACAAATCTCTCATCTCTCAATTCTCTCAATTCTCTGAAGTTCAGGTGGAAGTTGTGGTACTGTCGATTTCAGGTGTATTATTGAGGTAATAAATATTGTATTTATTTATGCTTATAGAGTTTTTAATTCAATTTAAGTTATGTATTGGTAATTTTATTTTTTTTAAGTAATTTAATTAAATTAGCTGAGCCGTAGTTCCTGTCTATGAAAACTTGTAAGAATATATTTTTACACTTTATTTCAATACGTTGGAATAACGGTGTGAAATAATATATTGTCAGAGTTTTCATGGATTGTCCAAGTTGGACAGTTTGTAAAAGTTTACTATCGGTGTATTAAACTTTTATGGTTGTGTATGTAAAACTGAGCGGATTACATAAGTTTCGGTCGCATTTTAGTCTTGTTCCACGTTATACCTGTTATGGGAGTAATATTCCAGAGAAATGGTATAGTGTGGAACTAAGGCGAAATGCTGCCGAAATTTATGTAATTACAGTTTTACGTACGTAACTATAAAAGTTTCTTCACTAATAGTACTTTTATGAACAGGATATGACTCATGCACCCTGGATCTGGATTAGGCGAAAATGATATGTGAATATTTATATATGAATGTACGTGCAATATTAATTAAGTACTTTTGTGTTTGGTTATAGTAATATATAATTAATTGTGCATGTTTATTGTTTTTATTGATGAATGAATGATCAAAGACCGTAAATGGGTGAAGGACGTGATTGGATGTATCAGCACTTTGAGGAAGGGACTCGCTATATGTCACAGCCACCCCGCCCGGTTGCGGAGGCGGAGCCGGCCGCGACGTCGGAAACAGGAATTACGGTGGAAAACGCGGCAGCGGAGCATCGAGCTCAAACACAGAACAATCAAGTATAGACTAGCAACCTACAAAACCCATACATGGCAAGTATACATGACAACTCGACAGAACACCAACCAAGCAGTTCATGGTATACCAAACATTGCTCATCGCACAACCACAGAAACACTGAATTCATATCATAACAAATCCAATATAGGCAAGTCGGGGCTCCGCCCTCAACTCAGAAGGCATCAAAGGCAGAATATATTTCAGATATAGACACATATACAAAACCATGATCTGATCTATATGCATGCAGTTACAGCTACAGAGCCATTAAACAAAATCCTATAAATATACCTAAGTGCGGAATCAGAAGCCTCTCGCTCAAGAATTCCCGCACGTGGTACTGCTGCTGCTACAGAACCCAAGATGTCAGGAAGCACCGCGGATCTCTATTCCGCTGGTTGCTTGTCAGACTGCCTGAAAGATGGTAAACAAATAAAAGGGTGAGTCCTCAAAAGGACCCAGTAAGGGCTTAAGGTAAAAGTGCAGTTTGCCCACAGGGCAACAATCCGAACCTGCAAAACAGAATAACACAGCATATACATGTATATACGAACATAAAGCATAACGTAAATCAGAATCCAACATATGCGGTCCAACCGCCAGAACGACCCGTAACGACAGCCCTCAACAGAGGTCAGAATATACAGATGGTCGAGCAATGTATAGCACGGTACGGCTGGGGTCGCGAGCCCCAAACTGTCGTAGGGACACAGAACATAAGTATCGGAACTCCTGGTGCGGATACGCAGAATGTCGGCACCCCTTCGGCGGACACGTAATGTATATCGGCACTCCTGGTGCGGATACGCAGAATGTCGGCACCCCTTCAAAGCGGACACGTAATGAACATACAATAATAACAATAATACATAAATACAAACAAGTACCATTACTCGTTAAACATATACAGAAAGAGAATAGGAACCCGGGCCTCTAAGGTCATCCGGGCCTTGAAACGGAACAAACATACATTTTACCAAATTAAGCCCTTACCTCAGAAACGCCGCCCTNCAGCCCAACACTCNGAAAANCCCGACTTCCGACCGAAAAATGCACAACTTGGCTCCTACGGGTCCGCGCTACTCCACCAACGCAGAATCAAGCTGCACAACCATAGTTGGATCGAACATATCCAAACAAACCCTTAAACAATTTCCGCACGAACCCGCACTTTCCCGAAAAATTACACAGAAAGCTCGGTTTCTCAAACCGAGCTAGAACATTGTTACTTATACATCCATAAACACGACCAAACTTTAAAATCATACCTTCTTCCCAAATCGTTCACACAATTCCGAATCGAAATACTCGCTCAGCATCCCAGACAAATTTCGGCAGAGTTTCACCGCGTTTCCGACCACCCCTGTTCACAAATGATCCATGAATACAATATATGTTCGAATTCATAGAATCAGCCAATATCATTGGCGCCAAAACCGAGGCTCAGCCGGAAAACGGCTTTCACACCGAGCCTTTTCTCGACAAAACCAATTACACCAACAAAGATCGTAACTTCGCCCGATCACAAATATATCCTTACCTTTATTTGAATCCACCGTTGGATTTTACACCCAAATTTTCGACGCACTTGGCACCACCTCAGCGCGTTTCTTCCTACGCTCCTATTATCAAACATGCACAAGAAGATGCCGGAACGTTTAGAAACAAAGAAATCAAACAAACCTTGTGATTCCATAATCACTTCAAAAGTTCAAAGACTCACGGTTTACAAACCGGCTGAATCTTCACAAACCGACCTCGCATTATTCACTTACACAACACAAGGATCGCTTTTGACATACTTACCTCGAAGCTTCTTCAAGTTTCCTTCAAGTTTAGTTTTGGAGCTCATGGCGTTTCCATGGCTGATATTTTCGGCGGAAGGAAGAAGAAGAAGAAGAAATTTGGCTTTTTGCAATTTTGTTTTACTTTTATACTTTTTTTTTCTTCTTTTCTTTTTCCTTTCTCATCTTTAATTGAAGAAGGGACAAGTGTCCCTTCTCTTTGCTGCTGCCGACACTATCAGCTGCTGTGCCCATGCTGATTTTTATTAAATTTGCACCCCATTGCAAATTAACTCCCAATTTTTCCGAAAGTTCCAATTCTTTTTGCCCAAAAATAATTACCGAATTCCAAAATTAACGAAACTTGGACACAACCTTCAGAATATTATAACATTCACAGAACATTTTTCAGAAATTCATTTGCCTTTCCGGAGTGTCCTACCGAGCTCGCTGAACCCGAACCAAAACCCGACGTGCGAGCGTGACCAACAGAACCAAAATTCCGTCACTCCAAAATTCTATAAAAAATACCCATAAATTCCATCTTAAATTCAAACACAACTTACCCCAAAGCCGTCAGAAAATTTCCATCCCGAGCCCCGGGATTCCCGTCCCGAGCCCCGGGAGTCGCCCGTAACCGAACGTCCCGTCCCCAAATATTAAACTCCACAAACACCTCCGGACGTCACCACGACTCCAAAACTACAAACAGCTTCCCAAACTGAGATCTCGAGAGTGCTACCGAGCCCGCAGACGTCCCGAGGCGACCCCGACAACCCCGGCGCGGAAAAATATTTTCGGCGGAAACGTCCGGGGACCCACACGACCTCAAATACGAAGGGTTCGCCAAAATGATACTCGGATAGGGCTCGGGAGCCGTCAACGCCGAAAACGTGACCCGCAGGCTAAAACCGAGCCGGGTCACCCGGCCGCAACCCGCTCGGGGTGACCGTAACATTCTCCCCTTAGAACTCTTGGTCCTCCAAGAGTAGCTCAACCATCTATCCAGTGTCGCTACCAACCGTAATGTAAATATTCCCTTACTAAGAACAATCGGACCACCGTATCGGCGGCGGGAGTGGTAGTTTAGACTACCATACAGAGCCTCACGGCGTCCCACCCTCCGGTGCATCTTATCGCACCCCGAGTCGCTTGCCGGTATTTCTACCAGACAACCCTGCATAAGACCGAACCTAAGTCTAACCGATCCACAACAGGCTATCCTCGAAGACATCACGTAAATGTAAATAGTTGGGGGTAAGGCCAACCTAACAACTTACTCGAAACTCATGATAACCGATATAACTCGGGTAACTCGCCCCGCCTATCAAATCTTACTGTTCCTCTGAACGGTGCTATCTCCAGTCAAATTCTATTACCAAACTCAGATTCCAGAGCCCTACGGCGACGGTTCGTACAAACAGTGGTGTAGTCATTCTCGGTTTTAATCCGCGCCTGTAACAATCTGATCTTTGCCGTAGACTCCTCAAAAGCTCGGGTCCCAGCTTAACCCGATCAGACGCATCTGTCCAACAGTATGGTGTCATACACCTCCCGTACAACACCTCATAGGGTGCCATGTCAAACGTAGTCTGAAAGCAATTGTTGTATGAGAACTCTATCAAAGTAATCGCTAGTCCCCAAACTCCTCCAAAATCCAAAGCATGATTCGCAACATATCCTCCAATATCGTAATCACCCGCTCCGACCGCCCGTCCGTCTATGGGTGATAAGTCAGTATTCGATGGAGTCGCGTGCCCAGCGCTTCATGAAAAGCCCTCCGTAACCGTGCCGTGAAACGCGGATCACGGCCGAGATACAATGGAGTCTGGTGCTCCATGTAAACGCACAATCTCCCCGATGTAAAGCCGGGCAAGCTTCTCGCAGGGTCTCGACCCGAATAGGCGTAAAGTGTACGCACTTTGTCAGCCGATCCACAAAAAACCCAGATAGCATTATGATGAAACCGTGTCAGGGCAGTGCAGTCAGAAAGTCCCTGCCGGTTCCTGATGCTCACACTGCTCGAGTGTGCCCCTCTAACATATCATTCCAGAACTCCTGATCCTCTGATACACAAAGGCGGTCCCAGAAGTATAGCAATCCTTGCCTATACCGAAACGCTGTAACCCATAAACCCTTATTTTCCCGGATAACTTCTTCAATACCAAATCTCTACCTTGCGCTTCGCGCATCCTATCAAACCACTCGTAATGTATAATAAGTGTAATAACTCGAGCACGCTCCCGTAGCCGCCACCGTGCCAAAGGCACGCGATCACTCTCTCGATCAGTCCCCAACATTTCCTCTCTTAATTAAGCCAAGATACCTCCCGCCAGAGCATCGGCAACCGCGTTGCCCTTGCCAGAGATGTACCCGATACTACAATCATAGTCCTTAATGTATTCGAGATATCTGCGCTGCCTTATGCTAAGCTCCTTCTGTTTAAACAGATATTTCAGACTTATGGTCGGTAAGAATCTGAAATTTATTACCAAACAGATATTGCCTCCAATGATTCAACACATAAATCACTGCAGCCAACTCCGCATCATGTATCGCCTGGTTCAGCTCATGCGGTCGCAGCTGCCTCGACCCATAAGCTACCCCAAAACGCTCCTGCGCCAACACACCCCAAACTGGATGTGGAAGCATCCGAATAAATCACATACGGTAAGATCGGATCTGAAAAAGTCAGAATCAGAGCGTTAGTCAACTACCGTTTCAACTCCTGAAAATTCTGCTCACACCTATCAGACCAGATAAATCGTTGGCCCTTCTCGGTCAATCGCGTAAGCGGAGATGCCGAATAGAAAATCCCAAGACAAACCTCCGATAAAAATCCTGCTAACCCTGTGGAGCTCTTGATCTCCCGTGCCGTGGTAAGTTGTTTCCAATCCCGAACTGCCCTCACCTTCTCTCGGATCCACAGCATGACCATGCTCGGACATAATGTGTTCCGTAAAGGTGACTTCCCGAATCAGTAACTCACACTTTGAGAATTTAGCATAAAGCTGATGTTCCCAAAGTGTCTGCAGTAACTACCCTCGATGCTCCCGACGCGAGTCCTCATCCCGAGAATATATCGAATATCATTAATAAAGACCACCGTAAATGAGTCCAAGTACAATGGAACACCCGATGCATCGATCCATGAATGCCACCGAACATTGGTCAGCCCGAACGGTATGATCAGAACTCAAAATATCCAAACCGGGTGCGTAAAAGCAGTCTTAGGTATGTCCTCTACCTTCACCCTAAGCTGAAAATACCCAGATCAGAGATCAATCTTGAGAAAACCCTCAAACCCCGAAGTTGATCAAAAAGATCGTTAATCCTCGGTAACGGATACTTATTCTTCCCAATAAGAGCATTCAACCGCCTGTAATCAATACAAAGTCAGAGTGTCCCATCATTCTTCTTAACAAACAATACCAGAGCACCCCACGCTGAAGTGCTCGGTCGGACTAAAATCTTTTGCTGTAATTCCTCCAGTTACTTCTTCTACTCCTGCATCTCCGAAATAGGCACCCGATAAGGAGGAATAGGTATCGGAGCAGTACCCGACTGCAGGTGGATGTCAAACACAATTCCCCGCGACCCGAAACCCGGAAACCTTTCTTTTTCAACCTTCTGGACCTCAGAATCTGTCAATTCAAGCTGAATTAGCGACTTTACCAACCACACTACCAAACTACACCCCCGACCCATAATCGAAAATCCGGCAGAATTTCGGTAAAATTCCAGTTTTCCGCAGAAACATCAGAATTCAGAACCGATTCAGAACATGTAAGAATTCACTTCAATAATCACAAATCAATCCACAGAACACATCAAATTCAACAGAAATTCCCAACATAATCACCAAAAATTCGCCAAAAGGTGAGTTCTCACCCGTGTTGTGTTTCCAACGATCCAACGTTATTTCCTAATCCTTACCTACCCAACATCAACATATATGAACCACACAACGATCCAACGGTTCAATTCCATCAAAACTCAGATCTAAGCCAAGAACATCAACTTTCCAATATTGCCAAATACTCAACAGAATCGAATCATACCTCAGACAGACGTAGTACTCGAGTTGCTGATCAACTTCCCAGTTGAACTCTCGGACCAAGAAGCAATCTAGAGCAAGCTTTGGAAGCTTGTAAAACACAACAATGGTGGTTTTAGAGAGAGGAAGAATTCGGCAGTGAAGAAGAAAGAAGAATACGTTTGCATTTTTGCAAGACTTGCCAAAACTTAAGTCTTGTAATAATAAGTCATGTGCTTTGCATATGACATCCTTTTTGACATCGTAGTGAATCATAATCACTAAAAATAACAAGAGACCAAGTCCAATACTTTCCACTAATCACATTTCGCCAAGTGTCACAGCTTGGCTCGCCCCGAGCCCGAAAACTGCCCAAAACCGTAATTTCCGACCCAGAACATTTTTCTTCACAGAAAAATGTAAATTATATCCCCGACTCCAGATCTTCCTCAAAACTGCAAATCTGAGTCCCGGGTCACTCCCGGGAGCCGTTTCTCCGCCCAGAATCCCCGAAAATCGTCCGACGGCAACCCCCCGGCCCCGAAAAATATTTTCCGCGGAAATGTCCGGTACACTGCCAGGACACTAGAAATCAGATATCGGGTCAATCCGAACTCCGGTTCGAAACTGGAAGCAATCGACCGAGTAGCCGCTATTCCCGGCCAACCGACTCGAATAGCCTCCTCCAGGAGTTTGTCAATTCCTCGCAAACCAAGTCTCTACTATCTCCGGCCCTCCTCGGCCGCCGAACCTCGGGGGATTCAAACTCGAAACCTCTCCAAAAGTCCAACCTCGTCGATCGGTGTCTCGAGATCTCCCGTCGTTGATAGGACCGACGAGAAGTCTAGGTGTCGTAGTGACCACCCTTGTCAGAGTCACTCACTTACCGATCCCAAACTATGGCGAGCAGTGGCTTAAGTCTCGCTATCACCACCAAATCAAAATGCCCTTACCGTGGCATCAACAGATCTTCCCCGCCATCGCCGCCTCCGAACCAGCTAGGTGGCGGTAATACCAAATCGAGAGGGGTCCTTACGACCACTAAACCTCGGGCGGTGAGTGTGGTTGTTCGCACTCGGGTTACACTGAACCCGTATCCTATTCCACGGAGGTGTGGGATTCCAGTCCCGCCCCTCCGGTACCAAATCACGCTATCTACGCGTGTTAACCCTATCTCAAAAATTTCAGACCAAACAGAGTCCAGACAAAAATCGGTCACTTCTAATCTCTACAGAAGCTAGCAGCAGTTTTCTAAGGCTCTGTAGTGTAATGCAATGCATGATGCAGAGATTCTTTTTCAGAATCTCACAACCAAATATTCAACTTTAAACCACAAAACCAAACCATGCTCATAACACGTAAACACCACACAAATCACCCAAGATTCATCGTAGTACCTCAAATTTTCCAAAGTGCTCCAAAGAACCGCCCGCCGCTCCACATCCATTCCGAAACGGTTCAAATAAGGAGGTGGCCAGTCTCCGTACGTAACCGCCCCGCAATGAAACGTAGAACGGTGGCTTGTACCTCAAGTCACTTCCACAGCTTACTTACCCATGAACAGACTTAACTTACTCCAAAAGTCCACCCTCGGACTTGTATACTTGCCTTCCACATTCCATACCCAAAACCAACATACTTTACCTTTTGGGTCATTCCGACCCGACCTGCTCTGATACCAACTTGTCACAGCCACCCCGCCCGGTTGCGGAGGCGGAGCCGGCCGCGACGTCGGAAACAGGAATTACGGTGGAAAACGCGGCAGCGGAGCATCGAGCTCAAACACAGAACAATCAAGTATAGACTAGCAACCTACAAAACCCATACATGGCAAGTATACATGACAACTCGACAGAACACCAACCAAGCAGTTCATGGTATACCAAACATTGCTCATCGCACAACCACAGAAACACTGAATTCATATCATAACAAATCCAATATAGGCAAGTCGGGGCTCCGCCCTCAACTCAGAAGGCATCAAAGGCAGAATATATTCCAGATATAGACACATATACAAAACCATGATCTGATCTATATGCATGCAGTTACAGCTACAGAGCCATTAAACAAAATCCTATAAATATACCTAAGTGCGGAATCAGAAGCCTCTCGCTCAAGAATTCCCGCACGTGGTACTCTTCTTTGCTCTGTAACCCAAGATGTCGGGAAGCACCGCTGATCTCTATTCCGCTGGTTACTTGTCAGACTGCCTGAAAGATGGTAAACAAATAATAGGGTGTGTCCTCGAAATGAACCAGTAAGGGCTTAAGGTAAAAGTGCGGTTTGCCCACGTGGCAACAATCCGAACTCGCAAAATGTAATAACACAAAGATGTACATGTATATACGAACATAAAGCATAACGTAAATCAGAATCCAACATATGCGGTCCAACCGCTTAACGACTCAGAACGGACCCTCAACAGAGGTCGAATATACTGGTCGTAATGAGCAATGTATAGCACGGTACGGGCCGGGTCGCGAGCCCCAAATTGTCGTAGGTCACGTAACGTAAGTATAGGCAATCCAGGTGCGGATACGCAGAATGTCGGCACCCCTTCAAAGGCGGACACGTAATAATGTATCGGCACTCGGTGCGGATACGCAGAATGTCGGCACCCCTTCGGCGGACACGTAATGTAACATACAATAATAACAATAATACATAAATACAAACAGAAGTACCATTACCTGTTAAACATATACAGAGCAGAATAGGAACCCGGGCCTCTAAGGTCATCCGGGCCTTGAAACGGAACAAACATACATTTTACCAAATTAAGCCCTTACCTCGGATACGCTGCCCCGCAGCCCAACACTCGGAAAACCCCGACTCCCGACCCGAAATGCACAACTTGGCTCCTACGGGTCCGCGCTACTCCACCAACGCAGAATCAAGTCAGTACAACCATAGTTGGATCAGAACATATCCAAACAAACCCCAGAAACAATTTCCGCACGAACCCGCACTTTCCCGGAAAATTCCACAGAAAGCTCGGTTTCTCAAACCGAGCTAGAACATTGTTACTTATACATCCATAAACACAACCAAACTTTTAAATCATACCTTCTTCCCAAATCGCTCACACAAGTCCGAATCGAAATTCTCGCTCAAAGAGCCCCAGTACAAATTTCGGCAGAGTTTCAGCCGCGTTTCCGACCACCCCCTGTTCACAAATGATCCACAGAATCTGAGAATATATGTTCGAATTCATAGAATCAGCCAATATCATTGGCGCCAAAACCGAGGCTCAGGCCGGAAAAAACGGCTTTCACACCGAGCCTTTTCTGACAAAACCAATTACACCAACAGAATCAGAACTTCGCTCTGATCACAAATATATCCTTACCTTTCGCTGAATCCACCGTTGGATTTTACACCCAAATTTTCAGACGCACTTCGTCACCACCTAAGGATCGTTTATTCCTACTCTCCTATTATCAAACATGAACAAGAAGATGCCGGGAACTTTTAGAAACAAAGAAATCAAACAAACCTTGTGATTCCATAATCACTTCAAAAGTTCAAGACTCACGGTTTACAAACCGGGCTGAATCTTCACAAACCGACCTCGATTATTCACTTACACAACACAAGGATCGTTTTGACATACTTACCTCGAAGCTTCTTCAAGTTTCCTTCAAGTTTAGTTTTGGAGCTCATGGCGTTTCCATGGCTGATATTTTCGGCAGGAAGGAAGAAGAAGAAGAAGAAATTTGGCTTTTTGCAATTTTGTTTTACTTTTATACCTTTTTATTTTTCTTTTCTTTTTCCTTTCTCATCTTTAATTGAAGAAGGGACAAGTGTCCCTTCTCTTTGCTGCTGCCGACACTATCAGCTGCTGTGCCCATGCTGATTTTTATTAAATTTGCACCCCATTGCAAATTAACTCCCAATTTTTCCGAAAGTTCCAATTCTTTTTGCCCAAAAATAATTACCGAATTCCAAAATTAACGAAACTTGGACACAACCTTCATAATATTATAACATTCACAGAACATTTTTCAGAAATTCATTTGCCTTTCCGGAGTGTCCTACCGAGCTCGCTGAACCCGAACCAAAACCCGACGTGCGAGCGTGTCCAACAGAACCAAAATTCCGTCACTCCAAAATTCTATAAAAATACCCATAAATTCCATCTTAAATTAAAACACAACTTACCCCAAAGCCGTCAGAAAATTTCCATCCCGAGCCCCGGGATTCCCGTCCCGAGCCCCGGAGTCGCCGAACCGAACGTCCCGTCCCAAATATTAAACTCCACAAACACCTCCGGACGTCACCACGACTCCAAAACTACAAACGGCTTCTCAAACTGAGATCTCGAGAGCGCTACCGAGCCCGCTGTACGTCCCGAGGCGACCCCGACACCCCCCCGGCGCCAGAAAAATATTTTCGGCGGAAACGTCCGGGGGACCCACACGACCTCAAATACAGAAGGGTTCGCCAAAATGATACTCGGATAGGGCTCGGGAGCCGTCTGAACGCCGAAAAACGTGACCCGCAGGCTAAAACCGGAGCCCCGGGTCACCCGGTCGCAACCCGCTCGGGGTGACCGTAACACTATATAAGTGAAAGATTTTGGACCGGGCTTCAGGAATTCTTGGATTACGCTTTTTTTGTTGCTAAATTGAATGGAGAAGAACTGGTGAAATGCCCGTGTACAGTTTGTAAAAATAGATACTATTATGATCGAATTACGATTGGCAATCATTTACTGTTAGACGGATTTACACCCAATTATCATGTGTGGGATTGCCATGGTGAACGACTTGAGATCAATCCATGTGTTTATCGAGGTTATCGCTTTGACGAACTAGCGTCGACATCATCAAATCGCGCAAGTACAAGTATTGCAATAAATAATTCTTCTGATGGTAGCCAAGAACGGCCGACTTACGAAGAAATGGTTCGTGATGCTTTTGGGTTTCATGAGCACTCTAATAATTTTGAAAATGATCAGAGTAATGAAAATGAGGACGTTTCAGCTCCCCAAGTGCCAAACGAAAGGGCGCAGCTTTTTTCAAGCTGTTGTGTGATGCATCAAAACCTTTATATGAAGGTTGTGGTGATAAGTACACCAAATTATCGGTTGTATCGAAGTTGTTGAGTATGAAAAGTCAACACAACGTATCAGATGCCTTTTTCTCTGTGATGATCGGATATATCAATGAAATATTACCGGAGGAAACTCGTTGCCAACAAGCATGTTTAGTACGAAAGCTATGTTGAAGGAGCTGGGGTTACCGTATAGAATAATTCACGCTTGCGAGAATAATTGTATGTTGTTCTACGGTAGCTTCAACAAGTTATTGAATTGTAGGGTGTGTGGAGCGGATAGATATCAAGAGTGTGACCCGGGTAAGAAACCGAAACCGAAAAAGGTTTTACGATATTTACCAATCACTGAGCGGCTACAACAGCTTTACTACTGCCTAAAACCGCAGAGTTCATGACGTATCATATTAGAGCAAGTGGAAATGTATCGACACTTTGTTGGACATCCATCTCAAGGTGAGGCTTGGAAACACGTCGACGAAATGTATCCGAATTTTGCACAGGAGTACCAAAGCGTACGATTGGGGTTAAGTACTGATGGCTTTAACCCGTTGTCCGAAACAGGACAATCGTATTCGATGTGGCCGGTATTCATCGTTGTTTACAATCTGCTGCCTGATTAGTGTATTAGTGGAATTAGTGAATTTTTGAATGGTTAGAGGTATGGCGGACACACCATCCCGTAGCCAGGATGCGTCAGGCTCGGGCTCACGTGGCTCGGGTTCACGTGGCTCGGGCTCACGGACGATTGAATTCTCTCGCGGGAGGCGTGGTGGCGGCTCTCGCACATCGAGCCACCCTGGACCGTCGTCTCAGACACCGGAGCCCACCGAATCGTGGAGCAGCCGATCCCTCCTCCTCGGTCCGATGCTCGACCTGCCCAGCGCCGACGTACAGTAGGACCTCCCGCGCCTCCTCTTCCACCGCCCGAGAGGGGTCCTGATGGGAGGTTGGTCGCTCACATCGGCCAGTAAGTTTTTAATTTTAAGTTTTCATAAATTTATTAATTTTAGTATTTTATTTATGCATGTAACATTCAACTCTTATGCAATTTGAAACAACAGACGTCGGGTGTGCCCAAGGCGATCGGTGCGATCGTCGCCAGCAAGTTCAAAGGCTTCCCGCCTACGTACTCCGACCTCCCAGCGGATGAGCAGGTCGACTACGCCAACAAATTCTCGGTAATACAAATACTAGTTATTGCACTATATATTTCTATATACTTTTTTAAAACTAAATCTATAACTTTCAACGTTTTGATGTTTTCTGGAACAGGAGCAGTATTCATAGACGGATAACAAATTCCTGGAGAAGCTCCATTCCCGGTTCGCGGAGTTCTACCGGAACACCCAAAATAATATCTGGGATTGGGCCCAGAAGAGATGTCCCCTCGATCGCGAGGCTCTCCCAACTACATGGAGTGGCTGGACATGCCTCCGCCAAGGATAGAACCTGCGAAGTGGAAGCTGCTGCTCGAGTATTACTACAGCACGGAGTTCAAGGTCAACTCTGCGCGGAACAAGAGAAATGCCAAGAGCGACAAACGACCAGAATTCAAGTCGCATGGCAACAAGTCAAAGGCGACAATTTATGAGGAGATGGTAAGTTTTTTTAAATATTTATTCATAATACGTATGTATAAAGAAACTTCTGAATACATAACATATTTTAATTGGCAGTGCAAGAAGGCGGGACAGCGGCTGCGGGTGGACCAGTTCAGGGAGGACTGGCTGGGCAAGGAAAATGCGGCCTTGGTAAGTTTTGGTTGTTTTTTAATCATTTATATGTTTAAAGTATTCAATTTATTATTCATTAACACAAATTTCTTAATCTTAACTAGGAGGAGTACAAGAAGCGCTTGATCGAGAAGTATGGGGAGGACGGGCCGTTCCCCGATATTGATGAGGACATCTTGTCACAGACCGTGTACAGTGCCAAGATATTGTCCGCTTTGGGGTTACGGCCCAGCCTTTTCCCCCTCACGGTTTTGTTTCTAACGGAATGGATGGTCTTGGGGTTACGGCCCAGCCTTTTCCCCCTCAATCCAACATCCGTTAAAAGGCCTCTTGAAGGGAAGGAGGGTGATGTACCTTATATACACCATAATCCCCCTTTAAACCTTCCATGTGGGATATAGCATGTCACGGACCATGGCTAGATCTTCCCCGACCATGGCTAGATCTTCCCCGGTCCAACCGGCATCGCCATGCGTCGACATCGCCATGCATCCGGACTCATCCACCCCCCCAAGGAGCCCAGCGTCCTCGCTGGCACATGTGCACTGTACTACCTGGGAGACAAAGTATGATCAGTTTCAGTATGGAATTTGGGAGGCAAGTATAGTAGTCCAAGAGTGGACTTTTGTAGCAGACATGCCAGTTCATGAAGAAGTTTCTGCGGGAGATGACTTCAAAGTGCGGGCTGCTGTTCTGTGTACTATTCTGGGACGGTTCGGTACGGAGTCTGGCCACCTCTTTATTGGAACCACTTCGGAATAAGTGTGGAGCAGCGGGCGGTTCTTTGAAGCATTCTGGAAGGTTTGGGATGTTGGACTTCGGGGCGCGTGGTGAAGCGCAAAGCTCGAGTGCAGACTTCTGACATAATCCGGGTACCTTTATGTTTGTTGGTTGGTTATATGATGTGATTTTGGTGATATGAACATGATCTGATTCTGTGTTTAAGGTTTTGATATTTGGATTGGTGATTCTGAAATGAATCTCTGCATCATGCATTGCATTACACTACAGAGCCTTAGAATACTGCTGCTAGCTTTTGGTAGAGAGAAAGAGTTAACTGTTTTGGACTTTATGGTTATGGGTTAAGTCGAGATTGGGTTGGATTGGTTTCAGGAATGGTTACCACACGCAGACAGCGTGATTGGGTACCGGAGGGTCGGGACCGGGATCCCACACCTCCGAGGGTTAGGAGTTGGGTTCAGCGTAACCCAGGACCTGAACAACCACACTCACCACCCCCGAGGTTTCTGCAGTCCAGGGACCCCCTCCCAATTTGGTATAAGTATTGGGATGGGTTGGCCGTTGAAGAATTTTGTGCACGTTGGTTGTGCTAACCGTAGCCTTACGGTTTCTGGAGAGGTGTTACCTCTCATGAGTTCTGATGGGTTGGAGGCGGTAAGGAGCAGCATGGAGCTGCAGGTTCTGGAACGTGTTCCGATCGTGGACTTGGAGGAGGATCAGAGTGCGCAGAGCAAGCGTAGTGGGCCAAAGGATATTGGTCTTTATGAGATTCTGGAGCGAGTGGGCAGGTTGGCTTTACCCCCTGAGTATGTCGGTAACATACGATGCCTTCCAGGTTGGATTGTTGAAAGTTGTCAAGTATATATTTGATACTGTCTGGGGTTGTCAGGTAGAAATACCGACAACTGACTCGGGGTGTAACAAGATGCACCCGGAGGGTGGGACGCCGCTGAGAGGCTCTGGATGGTAGTCTAAACTACCAATCCCGCCGCACCAGTGACGGTGGTTCGAATATGCTTAGTAAACGGGATTTATATTCTGGTTTGTAGCGACACCTATATGGTGCAGGTGACTCTTGGAGGACCAAGAGTCTTAAGGGGGGAGAATGTTACGGTCACCCCGAGCGGGTTGTGACCCGGGTGACCCGGGGCTCCGGTTTTGGTCTGCGGGTCACGTTTTTGGGCGATCAGACAGTTCCCAAGACTTATCTGAGTATTATTTTTGGAAATCCTTCGGGTTTGGAGGTCATGTGGGTCCCCCGGACATTTTCGCCGAAAATATTTTTCGGGGCCGGGGGGTTGTCTCGGGACTTACAGCGGGCTCCCTGTGGGGGTGGATGAGTCCGGATGCATGGCGATGTCGACGCATGGCGATGCTGGTTGGACCGGGGAAGATCTAGCCATGGTCGGGGAAGATCTAGCCATGGTCCGTGACATGCTATATCCCACATGGAAGGTTTAAAGGGGGATTATGGTGTATATAAGGTACATCACCCTCCTTCCCTTCAAGAGGCCTTTTAACGGATGTTGGATTGAGGGGGTAAAGGCTGGGCCGTAACCCCAAGACCATCCATTCCGTTAGAAACAAAACCGTGAGGGGGAAAAGGCTGGGCCGTAACCCCAAAGCGGACAATATCTTGGCACTGTACACGGTCTGTGACACATCTACACGGATGTCTTGGGCCCGCCCACGCGAGGGCGATGGGTCGGTGTCCCGCCCCAGCTTTCTCAGCCCGAGCTGTTCGAGCAACCTCGGCCGTCGCAGGTAATAGAATTGAACTTTTACCACTTCCATACCTTTATAGTACATTGACAATTCATCATTTCATTATAAGTATAATATTTTCAAAACGTAATTTTGATTTCAGCGTGAGATCGACCTAGAGGAGCAGCATCGGAGGGACATGGATGAGATCAGCGACCTGAGATGCAGGGTCGCCACTCTCGAGGACCACGCTGCTCGTGCGCAGACAGAGGTTGAAGCCCTGGTGGCAGCCCAGGTGGAAGCCCGGGTGGCAGCCCAGGTGGAAGCCCGGGTGTACGAGATGACGCGTTCGACGGAAGCGGCGATCAGCAGCATCTGGTCGGCGCTACGCGGGGGGGACATGTCCGACTCTCCGACGTGCCACAGACTTTTGTGGCCGGACCATCCCGGCCTTCCCCCTCGCACGCCCCACGTCACGAGCATCCTCCGAGGCCGCCTTCTCCGAATCCCGACCTCACCATCCACTCCGCCCGAGATGATTATCAGCCGGAGCCGCCGCGGACATCGGACCAGCAGACCGGCCCGATCAACCTTTTTAACAACTTCCTCAGGATGGATGATCAGGATTTTGACGATTTTCTACAACAGCATCCTCCGAACATTTAGAAATAGAATTACTGTAAATAATTTTTGGATGTAACCGGTTAATTATATTCAATATACATTCAATTTATATTTATTTCAATTAATAATTACTTTCTTAATTAACATTATTATTATATTTTCATTTACTGATTTAAATAATAGTTACTAAATATTTATAAGAATTTATTTTTTTCACAAAAAATTCTACGTACTGCGGTCAACGACGTAGTGAGACCGCAGTAATAATTGGCGGCGCCGCCAAAACGGCTGACAGCTGCTGTCAGGTCTACTGCGGTATTTACCGCAGTGAGGCCGCAGTACGTACCACGGCCGAAGCCGCAGTGAGTCCAAAACTGCGGACATTTCAACTGCGGCATTCACTGCGGCCCTCGCCGCAGTTGGTACCACGGGCCAACTGCGCATTGGGCCGCAATGAGGCCTGTCCTCCCCACGTAGTGAATGGCGGCTAAACTGGTCTACGGCGAGGCTCAAGCCCAACCGGTGCTTCTGGTGACGAAGGCCTTGTAATTGTTTTAGAACGATGCCATGCATCCTCAGCTCTCACAGTCACCGTCGTCGTTCAAGTTGGCTCAATCATCCAATTGAACAAGTTCCTCTGCCAATCCACCTTTCAAAATTTCCTAATTGTCATGATTTTTTAACTGTAAGTGGTTGATGAAAAGATTGATCAACCTGTGACATTAATTGGCAGCAACCATATTTCTTCAGAGTAAAGAGTGATAAAGTTGAAAAATTGGTTGAAATTTTAGAAATGAGTCTGTTCATTGGTATTTTTGGCATGGTAAAAAGATTTGGATCATGGTAAAGAAAGGAGGTTGGATTGTTTTCCTGAGAAGAGTGAAGAGTGATCGAAGAGGGTGGATTTAGGAGAGATCGGTAAAATGTATATTGTAGGAAAGACTGCTTTTTATAAAATCATGGATAAGTTATAAATTAATTAAGGGTAGTTTTGTCATTTTGTTCAACTAACGGTATATTTAATAGTCAAATTAATGGGAGGACTAAAAATGTACCAAAATTGAAAATAAGTTACTTGAGTATGACAAATTTTTAAAGTAGGACCTATTTTAGATAATTTGCAAAGTTAAGGGAGTAAGGGTACACTTTACCCTTATTATTATTGTTGTTGTTTTTGTTAATGAAGAACCTGATTCTAGAAGTCAATAAAATTAAAATAATATAAATCTTTGTTAAACTATTTTTTCTAATTTTCTAAAAATATTTTCTTGTCTCCTTGTCTGAAAAAATATATATATTTGTAAAATATTTTCTAAGAACTAAACTTAACAACGAGGAAGGGCCCACCCAATTACTTCTTCCTCCTTGTCTCTCTATGCATTAAAATAACTATATAAGCTAAGTATTGATTATTTATGTTTTTAGAAAAATATGATTAACCATTGGCTTACATGGTTAAACCTTGAACTATTAACTGAACGGTTTGATGTCCAGTCTAGACCATGGATGGATGCTTGAAGGAATGGTGGATTCCATAATTTTTGTAATCTCTTGCTAAGAGCATCTCCAATAACCTTTTCAAAATATTTTCTAAAACAAGGAAGTAAAAGTCATATTCTCTGAATTATTTTTACTCCAACTCTATCGTAAAATATTTTGCATTGATTACAGTGATAAAAATATTGACTAATTTACAACTGCTAGTTGACTTCAAAATTCCCCTTCTTGTTCTGTACTTACTAAAAAAATGTTTATCAAATCAGTATTTCCCATCAATTTTTTAGAGAAAACAATCTTCTCTTTAATTTTGAAAAACTTCAAATTATTTATTTGAATTTCTTCAAAAGAAACCCTTTAATCTAAAATTAATGTTAGATGAAAAACAAGATGGAAAGATTGATTTTAAAAAAGTATAACAAAAAAAATTAAAGTTGAAAATTGCAGAAAATTAAATTTCATAATTTTGAATTATTGTTATTATTACTTTTGAAGTTGAATTATTATTATTATTATTATTATTATTATTATTATTACAAATGAAGAAACCTTGAATCTAGACTTAATTGGAGAAAGAAAGCAAGTTTAAAGAGCAACTTCTAATCCTAAGTACCACCTAATATAAAGTACTTGAAGTACACCCTTCAAGTACTTCAAGTTTGACGTTCTAGCCCTTATAATTTCATTTTTGTCAGTGTTTTTGTATTATCCCTATTTTGGAGGCAAAAAATAGTTGTGATCATGTAAAAAACCAAGGTTTCTCATTTTTAGTCTGTAATAAACAATTCTGATTGAAAAAAATCATGATTTGTGGTTTAAAATTTGATTTTGGATCTGGAGCGAAAACATGCGATTTGACTGTTGGGGAGGCTTTGAAGGAACCCCATTTGTTAAATCCTTAAAGTTGTTTACATAGTGTTGTAACTCTGTTTATCGTATCACACTTGAATTAGCCAATATTGGTCAGCGGTCTTAGAAAGGGCCCTAAAGTTAGTCATTCTAGAACTTTCTAGATGGATTGTTTGTATAAGATTTTACGTATGCACGTTGGATTGCTGAGAAAAAGGGTTAGAGAATTGTAAACTAGCGTTTCGGTAAAGCGATTGTATAGTATTAAAACCAGAAGTATAATTATATTCGATATTTAACAATAATGTGTGTTGTAAATGGAAATACGTAGCAACATATATTGTATTTAGGTGTTTTGGGCATGAAATATTTTCCATGATATCTTTTAGTGTTGACTCATGTTGAAGTACTTGATTGATTGAGACCATGTATGTTGTAGTTGAACTTGTCATCATTTTTAATTTAGATTAATGTCCATCTTTCAATGTATTCAAGCTGATATAATAAGCAAGGTGTCTGTTGATCTATGCTTGGTGTTGATGTGGGAATCGTTTCACACCCCTAGCGTACGTCAGACGAAAACAATGGCGATATGGAGGCCGAAAACGACGTTGGGCTTTACTGCAAAAGCGTCATCGTCCTGGGTTGATCAGCTAACCTCATTAATGCTACTTACTAATAGACGTACGGATTGAGATGGAGTTAACTACCTTTAGTGGTGGGTGTGGGTCTTTAATGAACTGTACTTATGCACATGTGAAGAAACTTGGAACATTCCTCCGTCTCATTCGCCAGCTCTTGTGGGCTTGGATTGTTGTCTTCAAGCTTCTTCTTCTGTTGCTCTTTGTGGGATTGTTTGGTATTAAGGTTGTTTGGTGGTGTTGTTCATGTTATGTGGTTCTACTATACATCCGACGGTAAGAGTGTATGAACAACTTTAGAGTGGTTCTTTAAACGTTGTTCTTTACTGGTATGAACAACTTTACGTTGCCTAAGAACAACTTTACGTTGCCCAAGAACTAATTTATAGTGTATGAACAACTTTACATTGCTCAAGAACAACTTTAGAGTGCATGAACAAACTTTACATTGCCCAAGAACAACTTTAGAGTATCTGAACAACTTTACATTGCCCCGAAACAATATTTTCCTGGACCATCTAACAACAAATGTGAATGCCCGGAATCCACAGAGGAGTAGCCAGAGACGATGATCGCCGGAATCTTGAATCATAGGAGTAGCTCTGGTGTGTACACCAGACGAAAACAATACCGATCTGGAACCCGAAAATGATGTTGGTCTTTGCATAAAAAGCGTCATGGTTCTGAACGGTTGATCAACTAACCTCATTGATGCTATTTACTAATAGACGTACAGATTGAGATGGAATTAACTACCTTCAGTGGTGGGTGTGGGTCTTTAATGAAATGTAATTATGCACCTGTGAATGAACTTGGAACATTCCTCCGTCTCATTCGTCTGCTCTTGTGGGGTTGGGTTGCTGTCTTCAGGCTTCTTCTTTCCTTACTCTTTGTGGGGTTGCTTGGTGTTAAGGTTGTTTGGTGGTGTTGTTCATGCTGTTTGGTTCTACTATACATCCGAGGGTAAGAGGTGCGTATTTATGGTTCATTTTTCCAAGATTCATTTATGCATATATGAAGTATAATTTCATGTATAACTTTGTAGAGTGCTGTGGTCGCAGCGTGTACCAGGGTGGTAAGCTGAATGATTGATTAAATGTGTCCCCTTGACATATTCCAATGTACAGATTCTGTTTACGTTAATTAGATAAGGTGGATGTATGTAACAAGGAACATTTGTAAGGAAAGGGTATCTGACAGGGAACGCCGATTTTGATATAAGGAAACGTTGTTTGTTAGTTTACACGCGATGTATTGTAAACCGTAACGTTATTAGCTGTTTGCCTCCATGCAAGCGGCCAGTGTGTCATTTATGGGGCCTGACATGTCGTAAGTTTAAGAACAGCGTTAAGGGCCGCGATTGGCAATTGCCGAGGACGCCGTTGTTAAGTCCTAACGTGCTTTATCTATTTTACTGAACGCCATCTTCAGGCCACCAATCATTCGCAACAGCCGTGTGGCCGTTTCAAGAGGAACCTGCACAGCAGGTATTGGTGTACGCTATTACGTTAGTTAAGTTAGTTAAGTGGTACGTAAGAACTGACGTAAGACTCACAACTTTAAAATTACCGATGTCATGGTGGCTGGTATGGGGAAGCCTTCAACTTCGTGGGTAGGTGGCATAGGTATCAGGAACGGCTCACTCGCTCCGGTATCTACATTTGGAATGTAAATCCACTGCGACGGAAACTCGAACTTCGTCTCCGCATTAGCACTCACCGTGGCAGGAATATAGAAATTTGTTTAGGTGGACTGTAGTTTCATTTTCTGTTTCGAGGGGTCGAGGAGAATGTCTGTTGGAATAAATTCCTGCTTTATCTTGTTCAATTTCTGCATTTGGGCCATCCACCAGTTCCCATAGGGTATATCCCTCATCAGTTGCCGATCACAGTAAGTCCTCTTCATTGCATTTTTGAACAATTCCAGGCCGGTGTGTCGCTTAAACGAATCTCTGACGTACCTTGGGAGATTGTTGTACCATGTCACCATAGTTGAATTTGCCCTTGTCACAGGGCATTCGGGGTGCATAGTCAGCCTGAATTTGCGACATCCGCCTACCCAACGAAGGACCCATCCGGTAGAAGAGTTGCGGAATAGCCGTAGGCCGCTCCGTAGCCTTGTACAATGGACAAATGGTGACTACCAATGGAACCCTAGGCCGCTCGGACAAGGCTGCGTCTTTCTTCTGAGATGCCGGTTGAGAAGACCTAAAAAACGGAGCGCACGCATTCGACAACGACGCCCCAGGATGACTATGGAACCCCTCCGTCTGAACCAGTTGTTGCGACTCTCTCCGTTCCTATTTCTATTTCAAACTTACCTGACTCACAAAGTAGAAGAAGAAAAAGTCATTTTCCCCGGCGAGATGGTAACCGTTATGGTAACCGTCACGTGCGACGGATTGCCAGTGGCCGATTACTGGGTCCATAAGTTGGCCATAGTCAGCCTTTTGGCACCTCACAAGGTCATTTGTCGGCTTTTAGGGCCCATAAGTGAGTCATTGGGAGATCTCTGAACCCTCACATGCTGCATGGCGGATTTATGGACACCTCAAAAGGTCCACTGGACTAGGATGGACAGTAGTAGATTTCTGGTCAAACTTACCTGACTCACAAATGGCCTTCGTTTTCATTTTCCCCAACGCACTTTTGGGATCCAAAAAGAGCTCACACCCTGCGATTCAACGCACCTCTCACCGTGTGCTTTTAGACTGCCCAACGAAGGGTCGCTGACTACAGTCAGGTGCCTTAACATGGTCGACGACTACTTAAGGACCCCGAACGACGTCAGGGTGCATGCTGAGGGCATGCGTTGGCTGCGCTGACAGATGTTGGGGGTCTCGAATCGGTCACCGACTACAGTAAAGTACCTAGAACTGGCCCTTCTCTGAATAAGTAGAAACGCGGATCCTCACGCCTAACGCTATACAGTTGAAGACCAAACGCACTCATGCTTCAGGAAACTCAAATGCGAACCTACAGAACCCTAAAACTTCAATTCTACTCACGAGCTGATGAAATCAACAAATGCGAAACTCCAAAGACTTACTCGAACGGCTATTTATCTGAAATGCTTCGTCAAAGGCTTTCGACGGATGACGTTGGAAGTTCTGTCGCGCCTATCTGCTGCAACCGCCGGAGGAGTCGTGACTGGGTTACTTGGATCGTGGGGGAAGAACGTTGGGTTGCGCATCGTGGAGAAGACGATTAGCGTTACGTTTCCGTTAAATGCGAAACGGCATCGTTTTGCTCCCCAAAACAAAAAAACGGAGTACTTCGAGTACTTCCGAATTTGGAGTATTTAGGATTAGCAAGGCCTAGTTTAAAGCAAGTCTTGCTAGTTGGAAACTAAAGGCAGATTAAATTGTGAGTTGGACGCTTTTGTTCTAGTTAAAAAAATAGATTTTAAAAAATCGTAAAAAACGTCTAAAAAAAATAGTCGAAACCAAAAATATTGTTGGAGATTTGGGAAGGCACGGGCTAAAGTGTGCCACCTTAGAACATGTGCCAGTTTGTGCCAATTTCTGTTTATTTTCAAAAATGTCACTCCTCATTCTCCTTCTCCATGTTGCTACCATCTCTGTCGCCAAGCTTACCGTCAACGCCGAACCTTCGCGAAGAACTAAACCACCACCCTCCATCTCTCACCTGTAGCCTCCGACCACTAGAGCTCCTCTCTTAAAGACCAGCAGACTGTTAGCAACTCGGTGGTAGCCTCCTCCTCCATCAACAATAACCGAATTCACGGCAAATTTAGGAGATCCGTTTGAACGATCCGATGAAATCCGCTTATAGAAGCCACAATCGACTGCGTCGAAGCAACCAATCGCTTCCCCAGTCACCGACGATCCATTTCTAGCCACTTCCTAAGCTGAAAGGCGCAATTCATCCGACGCCCTGAAACTGCAACTTGTTGCATACGACAGAATTATGATGTCCCCACATACTATAATGATGATCTCTCGACTTATTATGATGCTCTTTTTTATAACAATGATGTGACCATGAACTGCATATAAATAATGCTCAAAACTATCATAATGAAGTTAATAATGCCAATTAATGATGAATTGCAGCTCAAATAGATGGAAAAAGATAAATTTTTGGCAAAACAAGCATCACATTCACACAATAGCATCATTTCATGTAGAAGCATCATTTTATTCATAGAGGGCATCATTTTGATGCATGGAAAACATCATTCTGGAGGATGGAGTGCATTGTTTGAGTTCATCATTCGGGACAGGAAGTATATCATGTGTGAGTTGATATGCGTCATTAGTGAGAAAAGTGCATTATGTTTGTAAATGAGAGCATCACTGGTCACCAAGCGCATCATTTTGAAAAGTTGAAAAAATGAGCGCATCATTAAGTCATCAAAGTGAGTTCATCATTCTTGTGAGGGAGAGCATCATATTGCAACGAGTGCATCGTTGTGGTCACTAAGGACATCATTTTGGGAGGTTGAAGAAAATGAGTGCACCATTATGTCATTAGAACGGGTGTATCATTTTTGTAAGGTAGCACATCATACTTGAAACCAAGAGCATCGTTCGTATCACCAAGAGCATCATTTGGAGATATCATACTTTGTCCAATAGCAAAGAGCATCATTTTAAGTGCTAAGCTCATCATACTTACAAAAGGAGCATCATTTTAACCACAAAGAGCATTAGTTTTAGAACTGCATTATTTTGTAAAGTTGATGAAAACAAAACAAGTGTTTAATTAAGTGATTAGAATTGGTGCACCATGTTTGTAATTGAGAGCATCATAGTGCAGCAGGAGTACATCGTTGTGGTCATGAAAGACATCATTTTGGAAGATTGAAGAAAATGCGTACACCGTTAAGTCATCAAAATGAGTGTATCATTTTTGTAATGTAGAACATCATGCTTGAATCAAAGAGTATCATCCATGACATCAAGAGCATCATATTTAACGAATACAACATACTTTGTCCAATATTGAAGAACACCATAATTGTATGGAAGCGCATCATTTGTGACACCATGCACATCATTTTGAACAAAGACATCATACTTTATCAACAAGCATAATACTATGTTCTGTAGAACGAAATGTTTGCATTAGAGTCATCAGAAGGAGCACATCATAATTTTACGTAAGAGCATCATAGTGCTTCGGGAACGCATCATATTATTGTCGGAGAGCATCACTTTGGACAGTTGAAAGAATGCATGGCCGGTGGTTTTTGTCATCGGAGGAATGTCGGCAATCGTTTTTGTTGTTGGTTTTGTTGAATGTGTGAAGAAAGAAGGTCGATCTTCTTATTTCTTCTCAAATTTGGTTGTTGCGAGCGGAAGGGAGGATGGACGGTGGTAGTTTGTGCGTTTCCGGAATTTTCGCCGACAAATACGACGACAAACTGAAGTTTTCTTCCATGTTTCTTCCTCCTTTCCTTATTCTATCTAGAGACACACTTGGTGTGCCATTGACACAACGTATCCACACTCATTTGGGAAAGCAGGCAGATTAGAGAAAGATCTTAAATTTGGAGAATGATGTAGAGTTGGAGAATTAAGCATCCTTTTTTCTTAGTCCCAATCTTCTCCTTCATTTTCCAACTCCATTTCATCTTACACCCACAAAAAATTGACATGTGTCCTTTTTATAACCCATAGTTAAGACCAAGTGGTTAATTGCAATGGTCACTCAACTATCATAGTTGTTCCGTTTAATGGACTCAAAATCAATATAAAAAACAAATTAATTTTTAAGTTAATTTCTTTTATTTAATCTTTTATTATTCGCTAATGACTGACGTACTACGTATTCTTCTTTAGTGGCCTCTGTTTTAGTATTGATATATATATGGGCCCAGCTCGTATGGTCATTCCACCAAATGCGACGCTGACGTCATCAACATGAGGAGCGCCCCTCGTAAATACGACGACACCCCTCGTATCCGGCCCATAAGTGCGCCCCGTATAACCATATTGGCGGGAAATGCCATATGGGCCAGGCCCAATGGGCACTACAACATAGTACACTCAAAAGCTGCACCCAGCACACAATACCCAAAAGCTGCACCCAGCACACAATACACAAAAGCTGTACTCAGCACACCCAAGTGCTGTCAGACCAACACTGTTGGACAGTTGTGTCCAATCCGCCGCTCTGAAGTGTGATAGCAGCAGCCCAAGCGTGGGGGAGATCCCACCAAACACTCTAACCCAACGTGGGGAGAGTTCTGGCATCACCCTATAAGTGGGTGATGCCAACCAAAAATAAGGTGATTACTACACACCCATCCTCCCTTCTCTTCCTGCACCTGAATGTCTTCTTGTCTTACCCTTCGCAGGTTCTGTAGCTGCCTTATTCCGATCACTAGCATTTACTACCGGAGATCGTCTTTGGCTATCAATTTGGCGCCGTCTGTGGGAAAGAAAAAACAGCTGTGTCATTCTTTTCATTCACTTTTTTTTCTCTCCTTCTCCATCTTCATGGCGAAAACAAGAACTCATAACAGTGTGCATGTTGAGGATGCTGCCTCCAGCTCCTCAGGCGCACCCCCACCACTCCCCGTTGGCGGCGCAACAGGGGCACTGCCGCCCACACAACCACAAGCGGCTCGCTTAACATATCTCTCTAGACCCTCTACGGTCCCCCAACAAATCATCATCGACCCCGCTCAGATGACGCTTCTCCAGACAAGCATGCTAAACGACATGAAAGCTTTCATGGTACAAACCATCAAGGTAGAAATGCAGGCCGCACGCCTCCAACCTCCCAACGAGCGGGAAGAACAATCCCAAAATCAAAACCAATCCACTGGGAATCTCTGCGTCGATGACCTTCTCCGACGAATCAACATAGTTGAGGAGCAGGTCAAGACGCCCAATCATGTCCACGATGACATCGAGGTCCTCCTAACGCAGACCTTTACTGATGACATCATTGCCCTCCAGGCACCCGTCGGCTTTCGAATGCCAGTCATCGAAAACTACGACGCCACCACCGACCCCGTCGACCACCTACGTCGTTACATCTCCCAAATGGAGATGGCTCGCGACACGGACCCCATCCTCTGCAAGGCCTTCAGCTCCACCCTCAAACGGGCCGCATCGACGTGGTTTGGAACTTTACGGGGCCAACATTTAAAATGCTTCAAGGACCTCGCCTTGTCTTTCCTCCGCCATTACATGGGAGCTCGACCTCCCCCGAAGACTGTCCAACACCTCCTAAGGGTGAAACAGCAAAGAGAGGAACCACTCCGTGATTACATTCGACGGTTTCAGGCGGAAGCCGTCCAAGTCCAGGGGCTCTCTTCGGACATGCAGCTCCTGGCCGTAACTCAGGGCCTCCAGCGCGAGTCAAGGCTCGCATACAACATCAACGAAAATCCCGTCACAACGATGGGTGAGTTCATAGATTGAGCAACTCGATTCATGAACTCCGAAGAGATCAACAAGCCTTACAACATACCCTCCCCAAACGATCGCAACAAGAAATTTGACAAGGGGTCTGGTTCATCGAGGTATCAACCCTCGAACGTCAATACGAGGCCCTCCGATCATCACCCTGCTCTTCGTGATACCCGCACGAATATTCTGCTGCTGCTGGAGAAGCAGAACAAGGTCCCCAAGTGGCCTCAACCCATCCAGCACAAAAGTACCAAGGGTTTTGACAAGTACTGCCTCTACCACAAAGATCGCGGACACGACACAGAGGCGTGCTTTCAACTCAAGAACCTCATCTCCGAGATGATCGAGCAGGGGAAGCTCAAAGAATTCCTGTCCGACTCCAACTCCTCTTGCAAGGACTTCCCAAAGGGCCGCAAGAGGGACGATGATAACGACGACCGCGACAAGACGCGTCGTCGACAAAACAGTCCTCGAAGACAGAACCTGCCACCACCACCGCCAGCGGGCATCATTCATGTGCTCACAAAGTCAGAGGGCGCCTCCTCCAGAAAGCGTTACGCAAGAGAAATCTTGCAAATCGACCACCTCGAGGAGAACGTCATCTACCGCCCCAACGGAACAAAGGTCGTTGTTCCCCACTCCGATCCACTGTTAATCACAGCACGGATTGCGGGTTACGACACCAACAGAGCCTACATCGACACTGGCGCAAACACCAGTGTCATTTTCAAGGACATGCTCGACAAGCTCGGGATACACATGTCCGCTGTAAGAAGGAGCTCCGGCCCCACATTTGGCATCGGCAGGGACATTGTCCCAACAATAGGGGTCGTCAGCTTACCCCTCATGTTAATCGGGGACACACAATTCGGCACACTCGACTGCCACTCCATCATGACGGAGTTTTTGGTGCTCGAGGTCCCCTCAACTTACAACGCCATTGTTGGTCGGCCAAGCCAGGTCGATTTTCACATGCGATGCGACATCCGCTCCCTCACAATCACTTTCGCAACGCCTCGGGGGGATGCACACATCTACATCGACCAGTGAACAGCAAGGACAAACTACGTGGCCTCCTTGAGCTCCTCTGTCGACCCGTAAACCTCGAGGGACGTAGATGACCCAATAAATTCGGACGATCAACCATGACTCAATGTCACAGACGAAATCGAGGTCATCCCGGGTAAGAAGTTTAAGATTTGTAAAAATCTTAAAAAAAAGGAGAAGATGGGCCTCATCCACCTCCTCGAGGCCAACCTGGACGTGTTTGCATGGGACATGAAGGATCTACCAGGCGTCGACCCCAGCGTCATCACCCACAAACTTAATGTATTCCTGGATTCCAAACCGGTCAAACAAAGGAAAAGGGGTATGGCCCCCTCCAAAAAACAGTTTGTAAAAGAGGAAGTTTCTAAACTCCTCGACGCTAGAATAATAAAAGAAATTTCGTATTCCGAGTGGCTTGCTAACATAGTATTAGCTGACAAAACTAACGGAGAACTCCGCATGTGCGTCGACTTCACGGGCGTAAATAGACATTGTCCTAAGGACCTGTATCCGCTACCAATCATCGACCAACTCGTAGATGCCACTTGAAAGTACAAGTATCTATCATTCATGGACGGCATTCACAACGGGCGATGATGTGTATTACTACGTTCGAATGCCATTCGGGCTCAAAAATGCTGGAACCACGTATCAGTGTTTAATGAACAAGGTCTTTGCCCATCAAATGGGCCGCAACCTCGAGGCCTACGTCGACGATGTCATTGTGAAAAGCATGACATTCGATGACCACCTTCGAGATCTGGACAAAACCTTCCAGTCGTTCCAACGATACAATATGAGGCTCAACCCAGCCAAGTGCTCTTTCTTCGTCGGAGCATGGAAATTTCTGGGTTACATGATCTACGAAAGAGGAATCGACGCCAACCTTAAGAAGATATCGGCCATCGCGGATATGGCGCCACCAAAAAGCATCAAAGAAATCCAGCAACTTACTAGAAGAATTGTCGCCCTAGGGCGATTCATTTCGAAGCTTGGAGACAAGTGCAGACCGTTCTTTGAACAGCTTCGTATGAAGAAGGCGTTCGCTTGGACACTAAAATGTCAAGAAGCCTTCGAACAAATTAAGAAGCACCTCTCCGATATGCCAACTTTGAAGTGCCCTCAAGTGGGAGACGAACTCATCATCTACCTCTCCACTTCAAATAGCACTGTCTCTTCAGTGCTCGTCAAAGAGGAAGGCCTACAACAGTGGCCCGTCTACTACACGAGTCACACCCTACGAGGGGCTGAAGTGAATTACCCTCCCCTTCAGAAAATGATCTACGCTCTGATCGTCGCTGCCAGAAAGTTACGGGCATATTTCCAAGCCCACACAATCGTCGTCAGAACGGATCTACCAATCAGGGACATCCTAAACCGAGCAGAACATAGTGGTCGTTTAACCCGTTGGTGCATCGAACTCGGGGAATACGACATTAAATTCGAGCCTCGACGAGCAATAAAGGCACAAGCTTTGGCAGATTTCATGGTCGAGCTATCCATCTAACCCCTCGAGCATAGTCCCTCGAGGAATCCCCCAGCATAGTTAGGACCCCCCGAATGGGACATGTTCATGGACGGCTCATCAAGCGTGGATCACCCTGGAGGGGGCATCCATATAACAGGCCCACACGGCATGGAAGCCAATTTACGAGTGGCTTTCCAATTGCCTATCACAAAAAACGTGGCAGAATACGAGGCCCTCGTATCAAGGCTGAAAACTGCCCTGAAAGCTGGCTTACGACGTCTGACCGTTCATAGTGACTCACAACTCGTGGTAAGCCAGGTTACGGGGACTAATGAATGCAAGGACCCCACTCTGTCGAGGTATCTACGGCTCGTCAAAAGCCTAGAAGGGCAGTTTGAACAGCTGAATATCAACAAGATCCCGAGAGATCAAAACACTAAGGCTGACAAGCTGTCTAAGGGAAGGACGGACGCAATCCTCGAAACCTTGGCACAACCTTCGATAAGCACCATTCATGCAATTGACGCCAACACAACAACTGACTGGAGGTACCCAATCCTCCAATATCTCTAGACTGGCACAGTCGATGGCCCGCCAGCATTCCAAAAGAAAATAAGGACACAATCCTCGTGCCATATTGTCATAGACGGAACGCTGTGGCGTAAAGGGTATTCTGCTCCTTTACAAAGATGTATCAGCTCCGATGACTCCAAAATCATCTTGAGCGAAGTCCACTCCGGAGTTTGTGGAGCGCACATTGGCTCCGATGCACTGGCACACAAATTCTTGCGCCTCGGCTATTATTGGCCAACATTGATGAAGGATGCGCACGATTTTGTGCGTACGTGCCACAAATGCCAGCTCAACTCCCGCATCCAATGACAACCCGCAAACGAAGCAGTCACGGAGACAAACCCCATACCCTTTGCGTTGTGGGGCCTCGATCTCATAGGGCCAATGTCTAAAGCCCCGGGGCAGTTCAAATTCTGTATAGTAGCGGTCGACTACTTCACCAAGTGGGTCGAGGTCCAACCACTCAAGAAAATAAGCACTTCCAAAGCCATACGTCGTGCACAGTAAAGAAAGATGCGGCGTTTACAAGCTAAAAGACCACCAAGGCAAAAATACTAAAAAACGACTATCATGTCGACGACTTGAGGCCTTATTATGTCTAAATTGTACATTTCGCCTTAAAGAAATTCAAAATCTTCGCGTTATGCAAGCAATGTTGATGTGTCGAATAAAAGGCAGTAGATTCTATAAGTAATATTCGCTATCATATAGAATGGGGGCAAAAGTTAATTACAAATTAAGCCCAAAGACCTACTTTGGGGCATCATCGTTTTTGGGTATATCAGGATCCTCTACATGCCCTGGTAGAATTTCATAGGGAAATTCCGCCCCTAACTTTTTCCCGGACCTGCCCCAATTGAACAAAACCTCCTCGGAGGGCTCCTCCAACTTCGTCGCATCAAGGGGCTCCAGCTGCAAGGACTCAAACATTGTCTCCACTTAGTGGCGGCAGCGCAAAAATCCTTCTACAAAACGGATGCCTTCTTGGGCCTTCGCCTCGACGACGTCGTCGGTCAGCAGATCGAAGACCTTCTCCACCCCAACCGCCCTCTCGGCAATTGGCCTCAAAAAATTGGGTGACTGAGCGTTTTCACCCTCGAACAACTGAAGACCAATTTTGTCTTCGAGTTGTGCGAAGGAGACTAAGTCAGCCACACTCGAGCCAACCACCCCTCCGAGGGTCGTGGCACATGTACCAAAGTTGGCCACCACCCTCGAGTCCTCCTCCTCAGCCCTCGCCGCCCTCAAAGACAGCTCCTCGATGAGACTGTCCTACTTCCCCGTCCCTTCCTCCAGCTCGCCAATGCGGCCTTGATAAATTCCGATCGAGCCGTACATCTGCTTGATCTCAAGTTGAAGGCCCGCATTCATTCTTAACTCGGAGAGGAAGAGGGCTTCAAACTTCCTCCCGTCCGCCTTGAGGAGCTTACCCTTCTGCTCCAAAGCACGTAATGTCGCAGAATGGGCAGCCTCCTTTTTCTGCGCGGCCTTCTTCAGGGAGGACACCTCTGACTCCCTCTCGGCCAAGGCCGTTTTCAGGCTGTCCAACTCTTCGGAGGCTTTGGCCTTCAACTCGAGCGTCTTCAGCTTCGCCTCGAGGTCCCCGACCTTCTGCATCAGGCCATAAGCGACTCCGGCCTCCTGCAAACCAAAGGCATGGAACACGTCAGCATAAATACGCAGAGTTCACCAATTAAAATAATATCATCGAAGAGTGATACTTACACGAATGGCGCTTTGACACAAGTCTTTGGCCATCTCCATAGGGCCCCCCGAAGTGTACTTCAGGTAGTGGCGATCTCGAGGGAGGAGGAGACCCTCAGCTACCCGTAGCCTCACCTCGTTCCCATCGAGGAACACCGACTCGTTACAAGTAAGCCTCATGACGGGGTCTCAGGCCTCCCTCGGGTCTATGCCCTTGCGGCTGAATTCAGTTGCTCGGGACTCCCGTCGGAAATCTTCAAACACTTGCGGCTCGAACCTCGGGTCGAGCCCTTCAAGTGTCTTGGGGATCCTCGAGGTCCCCTTAGCAGTCGACCGAGGACCCTTAGCAGCCCTCCGAGCATCGGCCAAAAGCCCCACAGGCTCCCCGAAGCCTCGCATGGGACTCAGGGGCTTCTCCACAAGGTCCAACCCCTTGCCCTTGTCCAACGCGGGGGTAGGACAGCTGTCCGAAGACACGTCCAAACCATCACCCCCTACAAAACAAAAACAGAGAATGAGATTACACATTCAAAAGTGATCTCCAAAAGTTGTAAGTAACGCTTACCTACGAAGGACCACGCTGACTGGTTGCGCCTTTGTCACCAAAGCCTCCTGGCTTCGAGGCTCCTCGCCCTTCGAGGGCTCATCAGAAGGCCCCTCGTACACCCCTCGAACGGGCTCTGAGGGAACCCGCTCCGCCATCTTCTTCATAAGGGCCCCCCTCAGGTCCTTCTTCCTTGCAAGCAGGTTGTCGAGCTTCGTCATCGGAACTGCAACGAAACACAAAACCAAATTACAATAGCACTTACAATAAACAAACGCAGAAAGACAAAAATAATTGAAGTGCAACAGACGTCAAGGATTCCTGAAAGCGCTCTCGAAGCGCTCAATGAGGTCTCCATCGACCCAGTTCTCCAGGGTATCCACGTGGCCTACGAGCTGGTAGGCCCTGCTGATCTCTACCCTCCTCAGCACAACCTCGTCCATGCTCGAGAGAGTGAAGGGAAACGCACCATCGCAATCCTCGATCCTCACAACTGCGCCGATCCACTCACACAGGGTATCGAGGGCCTTCTTCCCTTCACTCCCTTCCCATACAGAGGGCTTCATAGACACCCTCGCGTCCTTCTCCTTGACGAAGTACGCAGGGAACCCCCAACTGTCCTCCTTTAAAATAAAGAAGAAGGAACCCTTCCAGCTCCCCCACGAGCTAGTGGTATCGGCAAACACACCGATCTTCACCATCTTGTTGCCTACCTTCACCTCCTCGGGGGTCAGTTGATAGAAGGGGTGTCCGATGGGCCTCTTCAATGTGTAAAACTGCAAGAATACTTCCGGCAGCGCCACCGTCTTCGCCAGATGGCAGGCCACTATGAACGCGTTTATGGTGGTAAACACGTTCGGGGCCAGTTGCCTAGGACAAACCCCCCCACCCTTCGCACAGTTGCAACAACAGGGAACAGAGGGGGAGCCTTAGTGCAGCTTTTAACTGGGCCTCGTAGACCACCATGACATGCTCCCTCATGGCCCCGTTGTTCAGTTCCATACCCGCCCTCCTCAATACTTCTGCCGGAGAAAGCCCACAAACCACCCTTGTGTACACATGGTGGTTTCTGCAAATGTCGGTCATATTCTTCTCCGACAGTGATGATCGGGGCCACAGCTCCCCGACATCAGGACCCACGCCGGGATTGCTTGGATTCTTGGGAGCCATCTACAGAAATCAGTCACATTTTGGAAAATCAAAACCCTAAACCCAAGAACCCAAGCGGCGGCGCGATGAAACAACGCATTCGACAAAATCACAACAGAAAAAGAAGAAGTAGGAGAGCGTCGTTTACCGATTTGAATGGTGGAAGCGAAAGCGGAGGATCAAACGACGGAGCTCTTCTAATCTCGCCGAGAAAATCTTCGAAAATCGCCGGAAACGCAAGAGCAAAAGCGAAGGAAGTGAGAAGTCAGGAAAACTGACTTCGCACGTGGGATGGCGTACAAATAGGGTGAAGACGAAAAGACTCCCCCCATAATTACAAACGGCTCAATTTTGAAACGCTACTCCCAACAGGCAAGGCCCAAAACAGCAATGGGCCAACTCTTGGGCTTTCCCCAACTAAAATCCAAAACGGAGCACAGGGACCCAGCCCATCCTCCGTTTTGGGAGGAGGACATACTGATATATATGGGCTCAGCTCGTATGATCGTTCCACCAAACGCGACGCTAACGTCACCAACACGAGGAACGCCCCTCGTAAATACGATGACACCCCTCGTATCCGGCCCATAAGTGCGCCCCGTATAACCATATTGGCGGGAAATGCCATATGGGCTAGGCCCAATGGGCACTACAACATAGTACACTCAAAAGCTGCACCCAGCACACAATACCCAAAAGCTGCACCCAGCACACAATACACAAAAGCTGTACTCAGCACACCCAAGTGCTGTCAGACCAACACTGTTGGACAGTTGTGTCCAATCCGCCGCTCTGAAGTCAGATAGCAGCAGCCCAAGCGTGGGGGAGATCCCACCAAACACTCTAACCCAACGTGGGGAGAGTCCTGGCATCACCCTATAAGTGGGTGATGCCAACCCAAAATAAGGTGATTACTACACACCCATCCTCCCTTCTCTTCCTGCACCTGAAAGTCTTCTGTGTCTTACCCTTCGCAGGTTCTGTAGCTGCCTTATTCCAATCACCAGCATTTACTACCGGAGATCGTCTTTGGCTATCAAGTATACACTACAAAAAAATACTGGTTGCACATACTTTGGCCCCGTTTGGCAACAATTTTTTAAAAGTAGTTTTTGCGTTTTGAAAAGCTATTTACGTGTAAAGTTGAGTTTAGTATTTAGTTGTACCTGTTTGATCTTGCTCATTTGAAAATTATCAAAAACGTTACAGCTACTTGAAATAGCTATTGCCAAACTGGGCCTTTGTTCAGCACGGTTTCACGAAACCTTGTCAATTTTCATTTACTAGCAGTCTGCCTTGTTTCAGTTGATATGGATGATAATAAAAACATGTTAACATTTTTGCTAAAATTTTCAATTAGTAGTTTGAATCCTTTAGGTCGCGGATAGGAAATTTTGCGTGCAGAGCAAAATATCCAGTTCACGTTCAGCAAGCAGTGGCAAAATTGCAAGGAATAGCAGAGCGAAAGTTTTTGAAGAACCCCAGCTCTCAGCTTCGATCGATCTCTCTTCCGAGACTGGCATTTTTCAGAGTGAAGGATTACATTCGTTTTCATCTTCTACAATCTTTGATCGCCTGTGGTCAATAAAGCTCGTCAATCACCGGTATGGTAAGTTGAGCAACAGACCTGTCTTCTTCTCCGATTTCGGCCAAAAGGTCAGAGGTAGCTCAGTGCATGCTCTTTAATTCTTCATTTCTTGCTATTGTTTTTAGATTTTGGACAATTGTATTCAAGATCGCGCTCTTTAAATTTGTGCAATGAATTAGATCTAAATTCGTGTGCAAGTGTATTCTGGTTCGTTCTCCTTCATTATTTGTGTAATATTTATATCCTTTGATCAAATCATTGGAAATTCTATGTTTGCCAACCTCGCTACCCTAACTTCTGAAAAATTTGCCACGCGTTCATCTGTTGATGGTGTCTTCTTTTGTAGTAACTACATTGAGCTGTAAATCATTGGGAATTGTAACCTCTAAGCTTTGAGTAGAAGCGTCAGTATCATATTTTAGAAATGACAATCTGATAGAGTTGCTAGCATTAGACCTATGTTTTGAATGAAACATTCGTGATAAAGGATGCACATAGGAGTTTTGGTCATCCATAAAGGTTGGATTTGATAATCTTCTCTCCCATGTTTAAGTTCAATTCAAACTAGCACTACGAACGGTAACGCACGAGGGCGTTACAATGGCGGTACGATTCGAGGCGTTACTTTACGGACGTGCGTTACTTGGCGTTACCAGGCCTGACAGCAGGTCTGCCAAGCTGACAGGCCTGGTAGCGCCCCACCCCCTACTATCCCATATCTTTTTTTTATGTTTTAACATTTAATCTATTAAATCTTAAATGTTTATTATAAAATAAATAGAAATAATCAGTAATTAATATTTATATTGATATTTTGGAATAAAAGATAATTGAATATAAACATATTTTATTTAAATGTTTGAAACACAATTAAAACATCCAAAAACATCCAAAAAAGAGTAGTAATACAATCACGATCCTACGGAGGCGGGAAATTCCAATTGTCCCGCGGGGGATTCTGACTCTCCGACGGTCGTTGCTCTGACGGATTCGGTTGTTCCTGGTTAAACTCATTGTTTAACGGGTCGAAATGCTCGATACTCTCTCTCAAGTACGTGTTTGTCTCCAAATTGTACTGGTATGTCGGCTGCGGCGGTTGCATCAGAGGCTCGTAGTAATCATTACCGCGGATGAGACTTGTATTGGCGAAAGGGTTCTTGTGCGGCGGCGGCTGCTGCTGTGGAAATCGGACTAAGTTGAGGATGTTGGGCAGCCTCGTGTAGTCCTGGGTTTGGGGGGATGATGATGATCCCCCCGGAATCAGACCCGGAGGCACCTGGTCCCGCTGCATGATGCCCCGTTGGATAAGTGACGGCCAGAGAACGCTGAATGCTGACTCGTACTGTCGCCGGAGGTTGTTGACGTAAACCTCGAACTCGGCCTGACGCTCCCTGAGCACACGGACGTCTTCCTCTGATTTGCGTCGGGCCTCCGTAGACGCCCGATGCTCCTCCTCAGCGGCAAGCTCTCGCTGAAAGTATATTAGAAAAGGTATATTACTTTATAATGTAAAGGTTTTAAAAAGTTTCGATTTAGTATATAATTAATTACCGGACATGGCTGAGGTGGCCAAAAATGCTCTGGGTGGACAAGGTGCGGGCGAGCTCCAACATAACGCCCTTATTTGGGCCCTCCCGTAACTGCCCTGAAGATATCCTCATCGAAAGGAGGCGCGTCATTTATGTTCGGGTACTTCTCCATAACCCGCCTCATATACTCGGCCTAATCAACTAATAACGCATCGATTAGTAGAAAATAAATATAAACCCTAAAAAATAGGAGATCATTACTTTGAAATAGTTACCTCGAATGTAGTTGCGTCCGGACCATCCCAACGATGCCGAAAGTCAGTGATGGTGACTTCTCGACGCTCTTTGATGATCATCTCGTCGTATAAGTTATGCGCCGTCGTCGAGCCGTGCATCCTCCGCGGCCACCGAGCTGCCTGTGTTGTGCATTATTTTCATTCTGTCTCGACTGTGCAATAAATTCTGGAGTGTTGAGCGAGTCGATGAACTTATCCCAATTTGCTTGAGGGAATGTAGGGTGTTTGTGCTCCCGCCAGTGATCGAAGTTGGGATTTTCGTCATTGAGAGGGTACTTTTCTTTGTAAGTCTGGAAGATCTTCCCCTTCCGCCCCCTTGTACATCTTGGCCCAAAACGTGTGCAATGTCCTCTCGAAGTCACCTGTAGTGAATGACGGCGGGTACCAAACATATTTTTCGTGTGACAACAAAACTTTAGGTTAGTAATGTACATAAATATTTATAAGAAAACTATATGTTAAAATTGTATATTTTACCGCAAGTTTTGCGAGCCACGTGTTCTTCTCAGCTTCGGTGAATGTCGAATACTTGTTCGGGACACCGCAGTAACGGTCTCAGAATACACGTTGCACATGTTAGTAGACCCCGTGATGCTTGGAGCCAAGGCTATATATATATGTATATATATATATATATGTATATATATATATATATATATATATGTATATATATATATGTATATATATATATGTATATATATATATATATATATATATATATATATATATATATATATATATATATATATATATTCATTCGATTAGAAATAGATATGTGAAAGACCGAAATTGAACGTATAAAATGAACAACTTACTGGCCTACAAGAATCATCCTCTTCCCATCAGCAAGCGTCTGTGGAGGCGGGAGCAGTCGCGCCAACTCATCATCGATGGGCCCATCAGCCTCTATGCGGTCATGCTGACCCTGGACCGTGTCCTGCGAGTCTGATAGGTGTGAGGAAGAAGCTGATGCAGGTGATGCTCGTCTAGAACCACGGCTTGTGTGACCACTGACTTCAGAACCATGACCCCCAGAACCACGTCCCCTGGAACGTCTGGATCCGGAACTACATCCGGTGGAACCACATCCGAACCAGTGACTATCATTCAGACCCGCCATATCCTTGCGAGAATTTCACTTGTCAATAAAAGTATGAAATTTCATCCAAAACTTTTTAAAGTTTACAGTTTCATCCAAAAGTTTTAAATGTTTACAATTTCATTCAATAGTTTTAAAAGTTTACAGTTTGACCCAAAACTTTCAAAACTCTACAATTTCTCCCAAAAGTTTTAGAAGTTCATAATTTCATCCGATAGTTTACAATTTCATTGAAAAGTTTGACCCTAAACATTTTAAAGTTTACAGTTTCATCGAAAAGTTCTAAAAGTTTACAATTTCATTCAATAAATTTAAAAGTTAGCAGTTTGACCCAAAACTTTGAAAACTCTACAATTTCACCCAAAAGTTTTAGAAGTTCACATTTTCATCCAATAGTTTACAATTTCATTGAAAAGTTTGACCCAAAACTTTTTAAAGTTTACAGTTTCATCCAAAAGTTTTAAATTACCATTAAATACTAAAAATTCACCGTAAATGACATGAAGTACTTAAAACTCACCAAAAATTATTCAAATCAGTAAAACTGCACTGAAATCATAAAAGAAATTAACTAAAGCTTTAAATCCTAAAATCACCGTAAATGACATAAATTACTAAAAATTGAGCAAAAAAAAATTCATAACAACAAAATTACTAAAATCATAACAATTCATAAAAAATTTCTCATACACCTAATTTATTAGAAATTTTATAAAATTTCTCATACACCTAATTTATTAGAAATTCTATAAAACTTTCATATATACTTCATAAACAAAAATTACGTAACAACAAAATTACTAAAATCATAACAATTCATACAAAATTTCTCATACACCTAATTTATTAGAAATTTCATAAAATTTTTCATACACCTAAATTATTAGAAATTCCATAAAAATTTCATACATACTTCATAACAAAAAAAATTACATAACAACAAAATTACTAAAATCATAACAATTCATACAAAATTTCTCATACACCTAATTTATTAGAAATTTCATAAAATTTCTCATACACCTAATTTATTAGAAATTCCATAAAATTTTCATACATACTTCATAACAAAAAAAATACGTAACAACAAAATTAACAAAATCATAACAATTCATACAAAATTTCTCATACACCTAATTTATTAGAAATTTCATAAAATTTTTCATACACCTAAATTATTAGAAATTCCATAAAAATTTCATACATACTTGATAACAAAAAAAATTACGCAATAATAAAATTTAAAAAATCATAACAATTCATACAAAATTTCTCATACACCTAATTTATTAGAAATTTCATAAAATTTCTCATACACCTAATTTATTAGAAATTCCATAAAAATTTCATACATACTTCATAACAAAAAAAATTACATAACATCAAAATTAATAAAATCATAACAATTCAAACAAAATTTCTCATACACCTAATTTATTAGAAATTTCATAAAATTTCTCATACACCTAATTTATTAGAAATTCCATAAAAAATTCATACATACTTCATTTAAATAATCACTGAAATTATAATCACTAAAATTATAAAATAATCACTGAAATTATAAAAATTTCATACATACTTCATTCGATAAAATAATCACTGAAAATAATCACTAAATTTATAAAATAATCACTGAAATTAATGTAAACGATTAATTCATTACCTTCAACAACAGGCTCCGTGAAATGGAGGGTGTACGGCTGGCGGCGCGGTGGTGAGCGACTCCGGAAGGGAAAACTGAAAAAACCATCATATCTCTTGAAATGGAAACCGAAAATGAAAAAAAACAGGAGGGAAGGAGCTTACCTCGAACCGGCGTTCATTTTGGCGTCGGAAAGGAGGGAGGAAGGCGTCGGCGTGACGGATGAGGACGGCGGTGCACGGCTGAGAGAGAGGAGGTTGAGAGAGAGAGGCTCGGGTTCCTGTTCTAAAAAAGAGGACTCGTTTTTAATTTTAGGTAGCTTTTAATGCCCTAGGGCGTTACTTAGGCATTACAATGTCAGCTTTAATTGAACCAAATTACTGCCCGGGAATCGAAAAAGTGGCGGCAGGTAACGCCATATGGCGTTACGATGGCGTTACCAGCTCTCTAACTGCCTTTTTAAAAATATTTTTCATTAATATATATAATTGTATTTGAACCAAATATTTTTGTTAATATTTATGTGCACCCAATTATCTTACTTTTTGTTAGTATTCATAAAAAATATTTTTGCAAATTAGCTTTGCAAAAATATTTTGTTAATATTTGTAAATAATCTTAATTTGTTAATATTTTCAAATTATCATAATTTTTAAATATTCAAAAAAATATTTTAGTATTTTGGAATTTATTTTAGTATTTTAGTATTATTTTAGTATTTTTCAAATTTTTAATACTTTAGTAATTTCGAAAAAATTATTTTAGTATTTTGGAAAAAAAATATTTTCACATTATTTTAGCATTTTGGAATTTATTTTAGTATTTTATAAATTATTTTAGTATTTTATAAATTATTTTAGTATTTTAGCAATTATTTTAGTATTTCAGATATTATTTATGAATTGGTTGTTATTAAATCGTATTTTAGTATTAAATCCTATGCGTGCCCTATCTTTCTCCCTGCATAATAGTGAATCAACGAGTTGCACGTTGGAAAATTTTAGTATTTCAGGAATTATTTTAGTATTTTAGGAATTATTTTAGTATTTTAGGTATTATTATGAATGTTTTTGTATTAAATCATATTTTAGTATATACTTTACTTTCTATCAAAAAAAAAAAGTATATACTTTACTTAGTTTTGGAAAATATGAATATTTCATGAATTTTATAAATTAAGTTAATTTTATAGAATTATGTTGATCAACATGAATACATAGGGAGTGAATACCTTGTTAGATCAGCGTCAATACCTCGTTACATCAGCGTTAGTACCTTGGTAGATCAGCGTCAACACTTTAGTAGCGGGCTGGGTAGCGGATCTCCCCCTACCCAGCTCGCATTAAATACGTACTGTTACAAGTACATATAAATGTCTATTGGGCTGGAAAATTATTATAAACTTAGGGAGTCTACAAGTTTAATTATCCTCATCCATCATAATGTTATCAAGTATTACCCGTTCCGGCTCCGCCTCGTGATCAACCAATGAAATACTCACATCATCATCTACCACGCCTATTGTTTCCTCAATTCATTGCTCCTGCTGAGGGTCGACATCTTTCAGATCTCGTCATCCAACATCACCTTTGAAATGTCGGGGCTTCATCTTGAAAACGTTCCATCGCTTTTTCAGATTCCACTGCTTCGAAGGGTACTCGATATACACAACTTGTTGTGCCTGACTTGCAAGTATGAAAGGGTCGTACACATTCCATCGGACTACGTATTCTATATCTGTGATCCCAGAGTGCTTATCCGTAGTTACCGCGGTATATGGGTCAAACCACGTCCCCTGGAACATGGTCAGCTTTGATTTGTTGTAGCGAAGCATGAGAATTTCATCGATCCATCCATAAAAATCAACATAATCTTCCTCATTCGTATCCCCAAAAACACAAACACCCCAGTTAGCAGTTGTCTGTTTCCGCCCATTATCTTTTGTATGAAACCTGAAACCGTTAACAATTGAGCCGCCCCAGGATTTCGCCGTTCGATGCGGCCCGCATGCTAAGTCATACAGTGCCGGAGGAAACAACCACCGATTCGTCTGAGCGAAGTTTTTAAACCACGGTGCAAAATTTGTAAGTCTGTACTTATCCAAACCATCGGTGGCCAATGCCGGGTAATGAGAACACGAAACCTCGTTGAATTGGCTGCACGTATCGCCAAAATTAATTTATTTAACAATCAGTGTAATGGTATAAAAATTGGAAGAAAAGGATAAATACCTTATATATGGTTCAATCTCCGGACAATTCATGAGAATATATGTTTGCACATGATGCACTTCCTTGTCTGTCAATTCTCTATTCCTTAGTTCCTCGAAGTTCTTGATTGGATGGTTAAAGATTGATAGAATGTTTTCATTATCCATTGCGTTATACACTTCATTGCGTATCTGAGAATTGACACGTGTACTGAGATTGTCATCCATGTAGTGCTCGGAAAAGAGCACTATCTCTTGCACCAAATACTTTTCAATAATCGAGCCTTCTTTAAATTGTTTGTTAGTACATTTTTGTTTTAGTGTCTTCATGCACCTCTCAAACCCATACATCCACCGAAATTGCACAGGCCCACAAGTTTTAAGTTGCCATGGTAGATGCACAGGTAGGTGTTCTATGGAGTTGAATAATGATGTAGGAAAGATTTTCTCAAGCTTGCACAACGTCACAACAATGAATTCACCCAGCTTCTCAATGTCCTCCAACCGGAATTCCTTGGCACAAATTATTCTGGAGAATTTGCTGAATTCCGCTATTGGAACCCAAATATCATCAGGAACGTTGCCACGTAAAAAAATTGGAAGTAATTTTTGCATAAAAACATGACAATCATGTGTCTTCATGCCGTAAAAAGAATTATTGGACATGTTTACACAACTTTCGATATTAGACGCATATCCATCAGGAAGTTTAAGAGTGTTCTTCAACCAAGTGCAAACATTTCCAATCTGTTCTTGACTCAACGTGTAAACTGCCTTAGGTTTACATGGTCTTCCGTTACGACCGGGAAACAAATGCAACTCACTTCGGATTTTCATCGCCTGAAGGTCAAGTCGTGAGTTTTTGTTGTCTTTACTCTTCCCAGTTTGATTCATAACTGTGTAGAAGATATTGTCGAAGCAATTTTTCTCTATATGTATAACATCGAGGTTATGTCTGACCAACAAATGAGGCCAGTACGAAAACTCCCAGAAGATCGATTTCTTTATCCAATTGTGCGCCACACCAAATCCATCCGATCGTTGTCTGTCCCAATGTGAACCAAAAGGCGGGAACTGAATCTCGTTAATCTCTGCTAGAATTTCCTCACCAGATTTATACCTAATTTCATCACGTCGTTCTCTAAAATCCCATGTGATGCTATCATTATGATATCTATGCTGACGAGGTAAAAATCTTCGATGACAACCCCACCAACAAGATTTACGCCCATGTGTTAACTGGAAACTAGACACATCATCCATACAATATGGACATGCAAGTTTTCCAGACGTACTCCAACCAGATAGCATACCGTATGCCGGGAAGTCACTGATAGTCCAAAGCAGACAAGCTCGCATTGTAAAGTTCTTTCTACGATGCGCATCCCAAGTTTGAACACCCGTCGTCCATAGAAAATTTAACTCATCAACTAACGGACGCAAAAAGACATCAATGTTTACGTCCCAGTGATCGAGGTCCCGGGATTAGCAGTGCCATGTAAATGTACGGTTGTTTCATGCATAAATCAGGAGGAAAATTATCAACTGTGATGAAAACCGGCCACATTGAATAAGTGCTACCAGTGTCAGACAAGGGGTTAAATCCATCAGTGCATAGCCCTAATCAAACATTTCCGAGCTCTCCAGCAAAATCAGGATACAACTCATCGATGTGTTTCCACGCCCGCGATTGGCTAGGGTGTCCAATAATACCATTTGTGTTCCCGTTTGCCCTGACATGATAACTCATAAATTCAGCTGTTTTCGATGATTGATAAAGCCGTTTGAGGCGGTCAGTGATTAGAAGATAACGTAGAACCTTCTTTGTCTTAATTTTCTGTTGACCACAACGATTAAGACCCCCCTGAGTATAGCGTTCTGCATCGCACACTCCGCAATGAACCAAATGTTCGAATCTACCGTGAAACAACATACAATTATTCTAGCATGCATGAATTTTTACATACGGTAAGCCTAAGTCTCTTATCAGCTTCTTCGCCTCTGCCGTGCTCTGTGGCAAGGTTTTCTCTCCAGGCAATATTTTGTCCACAACTTTCATCATTCGCGACCACCCGACATCTGATATGTTGCTCTGACTTTTCGTACTAAAAAACTTTGCCAACATAGATAACTTATTATGCTCAGCACGAAACCCTTCATATAAAGGCTGTGAGGCAGCTTGCATCAAGTTATAAAATTGTTGCGCCTCTTCATTAGGAGTTTCCACTTCCACTTCATCTTCAATCTCATGATCATTTCCATTACTGCTCATAGCCATAATTTTCAACATAATCATGATCATTTTCATCATTGTCATTATTGTCATCATTTGCAACATTTTCCTGTTCAAAATTGTTGTACCGCAATCCTAAACCTTCATGAACCATTTGTACGACTTCCCATCCTTGATAGTTATTATTCAATTATGTTTCAAGATTTCAAGACGTGCAGTAATTAATGACGAAGCTTCGTAATTCATTCGATTAAAACCTCCATAGACCAACGGATTGATCGTTATCGCCTCACCATGACAATCCCAAACATAGTAATCAGGCTTAAACCCACGTTCACATAAATGAGATCCAACTGTAAATTTATTATAAAAGTATCTATTTTTGCATTTTTTACACGGACATTTCATCATGTCCCATCTTTTCGATTCAGCATTTCTGAAAGCAAACTCCAAAAACTTCTTAAGTCCCTCCCAAAATCGCGGATTCAATTCACAACTACCTTTCTGAAACCGTTGATATATCCACTCGCGTCCTTCAGCCATTTTAACCACTCCTACATGAGAATGTAAATATATGCATATAAATGAATAGCAACACATAAAAATTAACAAACTACAAAATTTATTTTCATCACAAACGTATATAACTTGTTTAAATTAATTTGTCCTAATTAAGGGTGCATGAGTCCTATCCTATTCATAAGAGTACAATTAGTAAATCAAACTTTTCTGGTCGCATATGCATAACTTGTACATTCTACATAAATTTTGGCAGTATTTCGCCTCAGTTCCTTATTATACCATTTTTCAGGTTTTAAATTCTGAGTTTGGTATAACAAGGAACGAGACTGAAACGAGCGAAAATTAATGTTAATGTACCAATTTTGCATATACAACTATAAGAAAAGTTCAATGTACCGATTACACTTTTACAAACTGTACAACCTGGACAATCCATGAATATTCAATAGAATATTATATTTTACAACATTATTTCCAAACTTGAAAATAACGTTATGCATATTATATTCTACGTAATATCCACGGACAGGAACTATGGCTCAAATTAAATCTATACCATAAAATTTTTGCACTTTTCAACATTTACTAAAATAACCACACTTAATAAAAAATAAAAAATATTAAAAAAATTGAAAATGTAACACCCCCAATTACCCACTAGGAAATTTTAGGGTAAATTAAAATTTTTGAAAAACAATTTATTTAATAGGAAATTTGGAACTCACGTTATAAAAATTTAACAACAGTAAAAGAAGGTGTTACTCAAACACACGTCCAGATATTACAAACCAGATTGTGCAGCGGAAATTAACAATTAAGAAAGTTCATTTACTAAACCCAAAAACACTCAGAAGCCATGCCGAGAAGTTACAGCGCGTCTCCACCCAGTCCCTGCTCCTCCTCGAAGTACGCATGTTCGTACTCCGAGTCGACGGGAGTAGCATAGAAGTCAACCCCGTAAAACTCTCCTGTAAATAAAAGGGTGAGCGTCCAATTGCTCGAGAAGGAGGAAAGATTACAGGCCCTTCCTCAGGGTCGTAATATTTCCTCAAAAACAAAATCTAAAATAAAGACTTACACATAATAAATTCAACATATACACACAAAGTATAGCTCAACATGAAACAATAACCAACATGTAGATATATGGACCACCATGAAATAGATAACATTTTCACAAATTATGCCAAGTCTAAATGCAAGAATAATCTCTAGTCCGGTTATCATACGCCATAAAATATTTTGGAAATCATTTTTGAAAACCGATGTCGTCGGATGAGCCTAGCCGGTGGGCATGTACAGTGCCGCACTCTCGGGAATGCCCCTTAAGCAGAGCCACTAGGGATGCCGCCGAGCCCGAGCCCAATGGGATGTCTACGCCGAGACAGAGCCTCTCGTGAATGCCAATCACGCCTCGGGATGGCAGAGCACATGCATGAATCTATATGTGGTGGGTGTGTACAACACCGCACTCTCGGGAATGCCCCTTAAGTAGAGCCACTAGGGATACCGCCAGGCCAGAGCCCAATGGGATGTCTACGCCGAGACAGAGCCTCTCGTGAATGCCAATCACGCCTCAGGATGGCAGAGCACATGCAAATCACAGTTGGGTTCGGATCACCCGTTCTGAACCGCTCGTCTAAAGTTACGGCTTAGTTAAGTCACGTAGGGCCGAATCCACGACACCTCTCATGTCTTAACCTTTTGTCCAGAAAACCCATTTTGTCCATAAAATTCATTTTGTCCAGAAAATTCATTTTGTCCAGAAATCTCATTTTGTCCAGTTTCCAATGCAGTCATGCGATACAATACATCAACAACATGTCACATCCAATAGTGATGCATGATTGCTATCCAGTTACTTCATTAAGCCTTTAGGTGAGATGTCATGCCCTAATATTTTCTACTTTTAACTGGTAATATTGTTATACTTGCGTGATATCATGACAATCATTTACAATTTACTGGTTGTTTTACTTGTGTGCACTCTTATCTCGTGAGTTATTACCCAACCTTACTTAATCATCATTTTCGTACCTAATTTGTTATCTAGCGGCTTAGGTTAACTTTTACGGTCCTATCATGATCCTAGCGTTTGATTCCAACTCTAAACATGTTACTACCCCATATTGTACCTACACATGATACTAACAAATTATTAGCTCACTGGCCCTAGCATAAAACTAACGGAGTTCGTTTAACGAGCCTAACATGCCACTAGCGAGTACAACGGTCCTAACAAGATACAAGCGTATGCAACATCCAACGTACATATCATACATATATGTCAATCAATCGATCAACAACCCAAATGATAACAAATCTTAATCGTGAACATATAAGGTAACACGAATAATTATGGTACGCTACCCGGTTGCCCGATCGAATGTTTATTAAGTCCATTTGTCAACTTAGAATCCGTTATTCGAGATTTTATTTAAGAAGCAAAATAAGACGACTCAAAGGAAGAACCTCATCTTAACCCCTTACTTGGATGTAGCCGGAATAAGCGTCGGCCACGGATCAGAATGGTCGGCACTTCGCTCGGAGTTGGAACTTGAAATATAGAACCTAGCGATAGCAAGAAAATCAATGAAAATTTCATGAGACTCCGCCAGAATGTTTACCGGTATCGGCTGGTAGAATTTACGGAAGTGTAACGGAAGCTCTAACAATTCCCTAATGGTTCAAGATAGTTCTAGGTGAGGTTTGGACTAAGGTGTGGAGTCCGGTAATTTTTGGGTGGCCAAAACGCACAAAAACTAATTTTTTAGAATTTTAAACCATTTTTAAGGGTTAAAATAATTATTTAATAATATAAATAATTTAAAAGTTGAAAATAAGACTTTGAAACTGTTGTAAACACTAACATAGGATTTTTGACCAAGAATGGTAATTTTGCTCAACTCACACTAATTAATAACAAATATACAAGGGAAAAACTAATTAATAAAAGAAAGTACAATTTATACAACAAAATAATTTTTTGTCAAAATCTGTACAGCAAGTAAAATCATTTAAGTTTCCATGTAAATTTTCAAAAAGTTTAGATCCACAACGTAATTTTTCTCAACTCTTAACTATTTTTAATCAAATAAGTAAAGAGGAAACTAATTAATAAATAAAAAAAATATTTACAGAACAAAAGTGACTCCTGAAATTTTCCACACAAAATATATAATTAACCAAAAATCCTTGCAAAGTTTCATAAATGAAAGAGCAAGAATAAGAAGGATATCAATTTTCTAAGTTCTAGACATAACTTACAAGAAAGTAAAATAAAAAATCATTTTTCGAAAATTTAAAAGTTACAACTCTCAAAATATGTTGGAAACACAAAAGGACAGAGGCTCTAAAAATCTCAATGTGAAATTATAACAAGGAAGTATTTCTCTTTCAAATTAGGGATATACTAGTATATATACTTTTATAACAACTAGTCAAAATTAATATAAAATAAATTATTAACACATTTGTTACTTTGCAGAAGTTCCGAATCATACTAATTACTTAGTTCTATATTATATAAACAAGTTTCTCTAATTTCCTAGCTCCAACAACTTAAAGTAAAATAAAATTAAGCTTAATTTCTAATATTAAGAAATAATATTTTTAAAAAATATAAAAACAACCCAGAATCAAAGAAATAAAGTTGGAAAATCAAATATTAGGTATTTAAGGTATTCTGTTAACATTTCATGATTTTACAACATACAGAAGTATTTTTAAAACAATTAAAACATTTAAGAAAATAAATAGGTGCAATGGTCAAACTGTCACTTTTCAAAGTTTTCCAGTGGCCTAAGTGTAACCTGAAATAAACGACAGGGCAAGACCGAACAAGGAAGAAAGCTTAGGGCTAAGCTCGGGTTTTACCAAAGAAGTTGCAGACTTCTTCTTCTCCGGCGAGCTCGCCGAAACCGGCTCGCGGCGACGCTCGGCGGACGTCAAGAAGTCGCGGCGGACTTGGGTCGTTCGGTTCGTCTCGTCCACGCCCGTTCGAATGGTGGTGGTGGTTCCGGCCGAAAGTGAACTTGGCGGTCGAATTTGGCCGTCGAACCCAAAAAAACGTTTCGGTTTTGAGCAAAACTCCTTCTACAGATCACCTCAGGCTACGAAATTTGAGGGAAAGGTTCCCAAGTACTAGACGAAGATAATGGCGGTGGTTTGTGGCATCGAAAATGATCGAGGAGGGAGAAAGAATAAATGGCCGAATTTCTTCTTTCTTCGTTTTCTTCCTATTTCCTACAAAGAAATGGCTCCTTTTTCTAGCCAAAAAGAACGATTGACAGGAGCTAAACGTGATGATGATGGAGTGAGGCCAGATTTTCCAATGGATTGACAGGAGAAGCAAGATCGAACGTGAAGAGTCGGCGGAAGACTCGCCGGTTCGTTTTTTTTTCTTTTTTTTAATTGATTTTAATTCATTTTAATTAACACAAAATACTAAAATTAATAAAATTCCCCTCTTTAATTTCTAAACTACAAAACAAAAACAAAATGACCTAAAATACAATACATACAATAAAATTTGAAATGATAATAAAATACTAACACATAAGAAGGAAAACAAATAACAAGGGTAAATATGAAATGATAAAATCAATATTTTGTGCAAGAGGCTGATTTAACAACAATATGGATTTTAGAAAATTAAGAAATACCTTAAATAATAAAATTAAATTGAGTGATAAAAAAGTAATAAGTTCATAAAAGATAGAATGCAGTATTTTTTATTAAATGATAAGAACAAAACACATGAAATACTAACAACATGTCCTTAAAATAATGAAATGATAAAATTTTATAAATGGAGAAAAGAAAAATAAGTTCACCAAATAACAATTTCACAAAGTTCATAAAATACTGAAAATGATGAGGATATAAAATAATGAAAATGTAACTATATAGACCAAAGAGAAAAGTTAAAGTATATATATATATATATAAATTAAAGTTCATAAAAAGATGAAATCCCCTCAAATGATGAAATAGTAAACGTACATGAAATGATGATGTCCACATGAAATATAAATATAAGGAAAGTAAGAAGCAAATGTAAACATGAAATAAAATTTACCGCAACCTAAATCGCTAGTTCAGAACGAGAATTCTAGGGTTATTAAAGAAAATAAACAACAAAACGTTTTACCTAGCTCAATATACTGCTCCCAATACACCGGAGATCTACCGAAAAGTTGAGAAGCACAAATCCTTCAAGAAAATAGAGGAGAGGGCTGAGATGCCGGAGCAAAAAAACGAACTCTGTCACAGCCACCCCGCCCGGTTGCGGAGGCGGAGCCGGCTGCGACGTCGAGAACCGGAACCTACGGCGGAAAGCGCTGCAACGGAGCATCGAGCCCAAATAACAAGCCAAGTGGCAACTAGCAACCTAGATACTCATTCAAGGCAAGCATACTAGTAAATCCAATTTCTACCAAACATATAGTTCATGGTGTCAAACATCAAACATCGCCACAACTCAGAAACACCAAATCCATAATATAACAACAACTCCAATATAAGCAAGTCGGGGCTCCGCCCTCAACTCAGAAGACAAACAAAGGCAGAGTATGTCTCAGATTATACGTCTTATACAAATACATGATCTAAACTACATGCATGCAGCTACAGCTACAGAGCCATTAAACCAAAACCTATATATACCTATGTGCGAAATCGGAAACCTTCTCGCTCAGGAGATTTTCCGCACGTGGTACTGCTGCTGCTGCTGAAACCCAAAATAACATAAAGCACCGCGGACCTCTATTCCGCCGGTTGCTTGTCAGGACAGCCTGAAAGGTTTAAACAAATGAAAGGGTGAGTCCTCGAAAGGACCCAGTAAGGGCTGAGGTAAAACGTAGTTTGCCCAAGTGGCAACAAGCTGAACCTGCAAAACAGAATAACACAAGCATATACATATGCATATGAACATAAAGTATAAGGTGAGCCGGAAATCCAATCGTATGCGGTCCAACCGCCAGAACGACCCGAAACGACAGCCCTCTCACAGAGGTCAGAATATACAGAATGAATGCAGCGAGCAGAACATAAAGCACGGTGCAGGTGGGGTCGCGATCCCCAAACTGTCGTAGGGTCACGAAGTATATCGGCACCCCAAGTGCGGATATACGCAGAATGTCGGAACTCTCCGGTGCGGACATCGAGCAATGTCGGCACTCCCGGTGCGGATACGCAGAACAGAACCAAGGAGCACCCGTGGTCCCTTAGACCATCCGGGTCTCGTCACAGAACAGAACATATAATAATAATAATAATACACAAATATAAACAGAAATATCATCACCTGATATGCATATACAGAACAGAATAGGAACTCGGGGCCTCCAAGGCCATCCGGGCCTTGAAACAGTTCAATCATAAGTTTTACCATGTGTCGGGTCTCGGGATCACCGTACCACCGCCCTCACCCGGAACCCGCCTCAACTAAACCCGATACACATCATATAACTCCCAGAATGTATAACGAGGGAAGTTGAGCCCTTACCTCAGCAACACCGCTCCGTTGCACAATCCTCGGGAAATCCCGGCTCCCGGCCCGAAAAGTAAAACTTGGCTCTTACGGTTCCACGCTACTCCTCCCACGCAGAATCAAGCTGAACAACCATAATTAAGTCAGAACACATCCAAACAAACCCCGGAAACCAATTCCCGCACAAACCCGCACTTTCCCGCAAAAATCCACAGAAAGCTCGGTTTCACGAACCGAGCTAGAACCTTGTTATTCCATCACCCACAACCCCATTCCAACCCTTAAACCCACATTCCAGACACTTTTCCCGGTAAACCCGCATAAACCTAACTTTTCCTACCATTGTCCGAAAATGATGTTTCAAACACCATTATGAACCTATTTCCATCCACAATACCAATTTAGCATCCAAATCAACCAAAACAAACCCCAACATGGAAAAAGTTTCATTTGAAGTTTCGGTTCTTCACCAACTTTTCACCCAATTACCATTTCAATCCAAACAAGGTTCCATTTGCTCTCTTTAATCACCAATTACAATTCTTAAGCAAGATTACTAACCAATTTCACCTTAAACAAGCAAAATCAACCATGAACCCTAATCCACTATTCACTCAAATTGGGGCTTTTCTACTCAACATGTTTTCCATCAAATTGAAACCATAGAAAGCCTTAGAATCATGCTAGGAACAACATACTCAAAGCATGATCCAAGAACACAACCACACACAATTTTAGAAAATCACCCAATAAATCGGCTAATTAGGGTTTTTCAACCATGAAGTTTTCTCCAAAATCTAAACATAGATTCTTACTCTTCTCCATGCCAAGAACAACATACTTAAATTTGGAAGCATGAGGATCATCCTAGATGGTAGCTAAGAACAAACCCCAATTCCACAAATCCTTCTCTTTCTCTAACCTAATCTTGTTTCCAACTTGAAAAGAGAAGGAAAGAGGGAGCTTACCAATTTTTGGAGCCAAATCCTAGTTGTTTTCAGCAAGGACAGATGAAGAACTTGGAGCTTGGAAGAGGAAGAACATGGCGGCAGAAGAAAGGAAGAAGAAGAGAAGAAGAAAGAAATGAAAATGAATTTCATGTAATAATATTAAGCTTAAATATCTCTTCCCTTTTTCATACTTAATAACAAAAGGACAAGTGTCCTCCCTAAAGGCTGCTGCAGCCGACTCAAGCCCAATTCAGGCCCAACATATTAGTGACTTTTGGGTTAATAACAATTTAACCCCCCAAATCTCCAAATCTTTGCAATTAAAACCCCAAACACAAGTAACAAACTCCAAATGGAACCAAAACTGACCACAACCCTCAGAATATCATAACATTCATAAAACATTTTTCAAAAATTTATTTACCATTCCAGAGTGTCCTACCGAGCTCGCTGAACCCGAACGAATCCGGTGTGGCAAAATAACCCGTACCACAACCCGTCACGACAAAATTCCACAAAAATAACCATAAAATCCACCTTAAAATATAACATGACTTACCCTGGAGCCGTCGGAGAAATTCCATCCCGAGCCCCGGGATTCCGCCCAGAGCCCCGGGAGTCGCCCGGAACCGCACGTCACACACCAAATAAAATACTCCGCAGAAAGATGCAGGATGCTCTCATGATCCCAAATATGCGAACGGTTTCCCAATCTGAGGTCCTGGGAGCGCTACCGAGCCCGCTGTACGCCCCGAGCCAACCCCGACAACCCCCCGGCGCCGGAAAAATATTTTCGGCGGAAATGTCCGGGGGACCCACACGACCTCAAATCCCGAAGGATTCCCAGAAATAATGCTCAGATAAGTCCCGGGAGCCAATTAATCGCCCAGAAACGTGACCCGCAGGCCAAAACCGGAGCCCCGGGTCACCCGGTCGCAACCCGCTCGGGGTGACCGTAACATCCTCCCCCCCTTAGGACTCTTGGTCCTCCAAGAGTAACCTGCTAGACTGTAGTTGCAGAAATCCTGACACTCGTCTGCACAATTCTTACCTTTCTTTCCCTACCATACTCGGACCACCGTGTTGGTGCGGCGAGAGTGGTAGTTTAGACTACCATCCTGAGCCTCTCAGCGGCGTCTCATCCCTCAGGGTGCATCTCTTTGCGCCCCGAGTCAGTTGCCGGTATTTCTACCTGGCAACCCCCAGACAGTACCGAAACTATACCTAACTGACCCTTTTACAAGTCATCCTGGAAGACGTCACGTGTAACAAACATAGTCAAGGGGGGGTAAAGCCAACCTATCAACCCACTCTAGAATCTCATGAGAACCGATATACCTCGGGTAACTCGCCCCGCCTACTAAATCTGACCGTCCCTCAGACCAAAGCTACCGCTACCAAACTCTGTCACCAACCTCAAATCCCAAGTCCTTGCGACGTTTACCCACGTACGAGGTGGTGCGGTCAAACGCGGTCGCCATCCGCGCCTGAATCATCCTGATCTGAGCTGTGTTTCCTCAACAATCTGAATCATCCGCTCCGATTTCCCATCGGGTTGGGAGTGATAAACTATACCCAGATGGAATAGCGTACCCAAAACCTTATGAAAAGTATTCCAGAATCGTGCGGTAAAACGCAGATCACAATCAGACACCATGGAGTCCGACACTCCATGTAACCGCCCAATCTTCTCTAGAGGGTCTGTCACCCGTATCGGCAAAAGCGAGCTCTCTTAGACACCTAAGTGGTGATATGTCCCCGCATATCTGGCCACCAAAAGCAAGCACGCAAATCCTGGAACAACCCTCTCCCTACCGAGGTGTATACTTAACCAGCTGAAATTGCCTCCTCCAGAGCCTCATCCCGTAGTGTCTGATCCTCTGGTACAAACAACCAATTCCCAAAGTATAATGATTCCACTTTGTATTGAGATGTCGGTAGTAGTGCTCTGTGTCCTCTCCAGACAACTTTCTCAAACCCGGATCCCTCCCTTGTGCTTCACGCACTCTGTCCAACCATTATGAATGAATAGTCAAGTGTTGACTTGAGTATGCTCCCAAAGCTCCCACTTGTGCCAAAGGCACGTCATACCATTCTCCTCGGTCTGATCTTCCGTGTTGCCTCCTTTGACTAACCCGGTAAACTCTCTACACAGAGCATCGGCAACTGCATTGCCTTTGCTAGCAGTGCACTAGATACTACCATCATAATCCTTAATGTCCTCGAGCCACCTGCGCTACCTCATGTTCAGCTCTTTATCTCGCGTACTGAGGTTGGCTGCCTCCAATCCTGTACTAACTTAATTCTCTCGGATTCCGCTGATAACCCATGTTCACCGATGATGTGTCCCAGAAAAGCAGCCTCTCGAATCCAGAAATCACACTTCGGAACCTTAGTGTAAAACCAACGTTCCCAAAACGTCTGCAGAATAACCCTTAGATGCTCCTGGTGCGAGCCTTCATCCCGAGGGTAAATCAGAATATCCTCTTTCTTTATCCAAAGCTAAAAGTATCCTGATTGCAGATCAATCCTGGAAAGGATCCTCGTACCTCCCAGCTGCTCAAAAAGGTTAACAGTCCTGAGCAGTGGATACCTATTCCTAATAGTGTTGGCATTCATCCGCCTGTAGTCAATACACGACCAGAGTAACCCATCTTTTCCCTGACACCCAGGACCAGAGTACCTCACGGCGAAGTGCTCGGTGAATGAAATCCTTCTCCAATAATTCCTTCAACTGTTTCTTCCAGCTCAACCATCTCCACTATCGGTCTCCGACAAGGAGGAACAGAAATTAGAGTGAAATCCAACTGCGGACGTATTTTAAACACAATCTCCTGCTCTGTTGGCATCCCCAGGTAAATTCTCTGGAAATACCTGCGGGAATTACCGAACAGCTGGAATCCTATCCAGCTCCAACCAAGTATCTGCCATGGGCAGATCGTAGTACTTCTCCAAATCCACTGTCGGAACCTGATCCAAAACCTGCAGCGCCATGCTGCCCTTACTATTTCCATCCCATCAGAATTCATGAGAGGTAACACCTCTCCAGAAACCGTAATACTACGATTAGCACAGTCAATGTGCATGGAATTCCTGAACAGACCAACCATCCCAACAATAACGTTATACTTTGGTGTGTCCAAAACCAACAGATCTGACAGAATCCTGTTTCTGCCCATAAATAGTACGCAATCCTGTGCCATCTCACAAGGAAAACAAAACCGGCTCTCAGCCGTTTGTACCAGAATCATTTGGCAGCTCACTGCTAGCCAAATGCAGAAATTCGGCACACTTCTGTGCCGAAACCGAAACAAACTCTCCAGTACTAAGTATATCTCGAACAGAAATGTGTCACTAAGAAACAGAATACCTTGCAATGCCCCATGCTGCAAAATGACTCCCTGCTCAATCTGGAGAACACGTCCAACTCTGGGTTACTGTGGCGGAGGGGGTGGCTGATAAGAAGGTCACCGCGGTGGTCTCAGAACGCCTTCCCCAAGAACCACACCCTTGGGGTGTGTTGGGCTGGAACCAATACTGCGGATATAAAACACTGCTGGATCCCTATCTCAGCATCAGAAAGCAATCCCGAACCCAGTGGTTATCTGTCCCACATTGCAAGCACTGCCCAGGCTGCCTGAAGTATGGCCGGCCGGGGTGCTGCCTGCCACAACTCGAACAAAACTGAACTATCACAGTCATCCAGCTGCCCCTGCCACTCTGCCCAGTCCTGCCTGCCTTACCCATAAACCTCGACGATCCCAGCTGTGCAGAACCTCTTCCTCGATCTTGGGATCGGTGGGGGACGTACCGACTCTCAATCTCCTCCTGCTCCATACCGTGGTTCTTTGGTATGTAGCAACCCAGCCAGTCAAACTCTCTCACTCATACTCTCGAGTCATGGTCCTCACTCTTTGTGATGTGAGGTCATGGTCCCTGCTCCATATCACCAAACCGCACCTATCGGAGGTCCCGGATGGAAGGTGTAACCTCCCAAGGAGCTACATCCAGAAACCAAGTCTCCGGTGCTGATGTGGACATCGACCAAGTGATCCCGCCTCCAAAGAAGTGCCAAATCCTTTCCAAGGACTCGGAGGTCCCATGACAAGGGCTCGATCCAAGAAGCTACAAGAAATTGTAAGGAGAGGAGCCTCGCCAAGCTGCAGTTTGTCAATTCCCCCAACACCAAGTCTCTACTACCTCCGGCCGAACCCCAAAGATCCTCGGTGGTTGGGCCGTTGAACCTCGGGGGCAAGTCAAATGCTCGGAAACCTCTCCGGCGAGTCGGCCAAAACCCTGGACCTTGTCGGAAATCAGGTACCTCGACCTTCCCGTCTTTGGTTTCTATTGGTGGAACCGGAAGCGAGACCATTTTAGTTAGTCCATTTCAAACTGTGTCCATGTGATCGTCCACCTTAGTGATCCATGGAGTCATTCTCCGGCTGGTCCTTTCCATCCCCATTGGATACTAAGGTGGCTGCTTGCCCACCTCCTCGGTCCGAATGCCTTTACCGAGGCATAAACAGATTTTCCCTTGCCTATGGCCGCCCACCTCCTGGTCCGAATGCCTTTACCGAGGCATAAACAGATTTTCCCTTGCCTACGGCCGTCCCTGAACCTGCTGTGCTGGCAGTAAAGTACCCAGCACAACTGCACCTGGCCCAACACAAATACCAAACAGAAAGGGTCCCTGTGACTGCTAGAACCCCGGGGGTGGTGATGTTTGTGGTTGTTCAGACCCTGGGTTACGCTGAACCCGTATCCCATTCTTCGGAGGTGTGGGATCCCAGTCCCTCCCCTCCGATGCCAAAACACGCTATTCGCGTGTAGTAAACATTTCCTTAAACCAAGTCCAACCAAAAACCAACTTATCCCATAACCAAAAGTCCAAATTCAATAACTCTTCCCTATCTATCCAAAAGGCAGCAGCAGTATTCTAAGGCTCTGTAGTGTAATGCAATGCATGATGCAGAAATTCATTTTAGAATCACACAACCAAATATCAAATCCTCAACCACAGAATCAGTTCATGTTCATATCACAGAATCACACCATATACCAAACAACGAATTAAAGTACCCGGATCATATCAGAAGTCCAACATCCAAACCTTCCAGAATGCTTCAAAGAACCGCCCGCTGCTCCACACCCATTCCAAAGTGGTTCAAATAAGGAGGTGGCCAGTCTCCGTACAGAACCGCCCCAGAATGAAACGTAGAACCAGTGGCTCGCACTTCGAAGTCATCTCTCACAGAACTTACCCATGAACTAGCATGACTTGCTCCAAAAGTCCACTCCCGAGCTTGTATACTTGCCTTCCACAATCCACACTGAAACTAATCATACCTTACCTCTTGGGTCACACCGACCCGACCTGCTCTGATACCAACTTGTCACAGCCACCCCGCCCGGTTGCGGAGGCGGAGCCGGCTGCGACGTCGAGAACCGGAACCTACGGCGGAAAGCGTGGCAACGGAGCATCGAGCCCAAATAACAAGCCAAGTGGCAACTAGCAACCTAGATACTCATTCAAGGCAAGCATACTAGTAAATCCAATTTCTACCAAACATGCAGTTCATGGTGTCAAACATCAAACATCGCCACAACTCAGAAACACCAAATCCATAATATAACAACAACTCCAATATAAGCAAGTCGGGGCTCCGCCCTCAACTCAGAAGACAAACAAAGGCAGAGTATGTCTCAGATTATACGTCTTATACAAATACATGATCTAAACTACATGCATGCAGCTTCAGCTACAGAGCCATTAAACCAAAACCTATATATACCTATGTGCGAAATCGGAAACCTTCTCGCTCAGAGATTTTCCGCACGTGGTACTGCTGCTGCTGCTGAAACCCAAAATAACATAAAGCACCGCGGACCTCTATTCCGCCGGTTGCTTGTCAGGACAGCCTGAAAGGTTTAAACAAATGAAAGGGTGAGTCCTCGAAAGGACCCGGTAAGGGCTGAGGTAAAACGTAGTTTGCCCAAGTGGCAACAAGCTGAACCTGCAAAACAGAATAACACGAGCATATACATATACATATGAACAGAAAGTATAAGGTGAGCCGGAAATCCAATCGTATGCGGTCCAATTGCCGAGCGACCGAACGGCTGCCCTCTCACGAGAGGTCGGAATATCTGAGCGAGCAGCGAGCAGAGTAGAAAGCACGGTACCGGCTGGGGTCGCGATCCCCAAACTGTCGTAGGGTCACAGAAGTATATCGGCACCCCAAGTGCGGATATATGCAGAATGTCGGCACTCTCCAGTGCGGACATCGAGCAATATCGGCACTCCCGGTGCGGATACGCATAATGTAACCAAGGAGCACCCGTGGTCCCTTAGACCATCCGGTCTCGTCACGAATGTAACATATAATAATAATAATACACAAATATGAACAGAAATATCATCACCGATATGCATATACGAATGCAATAGGAACTCGGGCCTCCAAGGACATCCGGGCCTTGAAACAGATCAAACATACGTTTTACCATTTGACGGGTCTCGGGTTCACCGAACCACCGCCCTCACCCGGAACCCGCCTCAACTAAACCCAATACACATCATATAACTCCTAGAATGTATAACGAGGGAAGTTGAGCCCTTACCTCAGCAACACCGCTCCGTTGCACAATCCTCGGGAAATCCCGGCTCCCGGCCCGAAAAGTAAACCTTGGCTCTTACGGTTCCACGCTACTCCTCCCACGCAGAATCAAGCTGCATAACCATAATTAAGTCAGAACACATCCAAACAAACCCCAGAAACCAATTCCCGCACAAACCCGCACTTTCCCGCAAAAATCCACAGAAAGCTCGGTTTTACGAACCGAGCTAGAACCTTGTTATTCCAACACCCACAACCACATTTCAACCTTTAAACCCGCATTCCAGACACTTTTCCCGGAAAACCCGCATAAATGTAACTTTCCCATTCCTAACCCGAAAATGATATTTCAAACGCCATACCGCACCTAAATCCAACCCCGATACCAATTTAGCATCTAATTCAACCAAAACACATCACCAACATGGAAAAAGTTTCACTTGAACATTTCGACCCTTAACCAACTTTTCACCACATTCCCAAATCAAACCATTCAAGCTTCCAATTAATCATACTAATCACCAATTCCACTTCCTAAGCATGCTTACTAACCAATTGCACCAAAATCAACAAAACCCCTCTCTTGAACATTTCGTCCAAAATGGGGAATTCCTACCCAACATGTTTTCTCCAAATTGAATCCATACATAGGCTTAGAATCATGCTAGGAACAACATACTAAGAGCATGATTCAAGAACACAAACATACACCATTTTAGAAAATCACCCATTAATTCGGCTAATTAGGGTTTTTCAACCAAGAAGTTTTCTCCAAAATTTAACCATAGATTCTTACTCCTCTCCTTCCCAAGATCAACATACTTAAATTTGGAAGCATGAGGATCATCCTAGATGGTAGCTAAGAACAAACCCCAATTCCACAAATCCTTCTCTTTCTCTAACCTAATCTTGTTTCCAACTTGAAAAGAGAAGGAAAGAGGGAGCTTACCAATTTTTGGAGCCAAATCCTAGTTGTTTTCAGCAAGGACAGATGAAGAACTTGGAGCTTGGAAGAGGAAGAACATGGCGGCAGAAGAAAGGAAGAAGAAGAGAAGAAGAAAGAAATGAAAATGAATTTCATGTAATAATATTAAGCTTAAATATCTCTTCCCTTTTTCATACTTAATAACAAAAGGACAAGTGTCCTCCCTAAAGGCTGCTGCAGCCGACTCAAGCCCAATTCAGGCCCAACATATTAGTGACTTTTGGGTTAATAACAATTTAACCCCCCAAATCTCCAAATCTTTGCAATTAAAACCCCAAACACAAGTAACAAACTCCAAATGGAACCAAAACTGACCACAACCCTCAGAATATCATAACATTCATAAAACATTTTTCAAAAATTAATTTACCATTCCAGAGTGTCCTACCGAGCTCGCTGAACCCGAACGAATCCCGGCGTGGCCGCAAAATAACCCGTACCACAACCCGTCACGACAAAATTCCACAAAAATAACCATAAAATCCACCTTAAAATATAACATGACTTACCCTGGAGCCGTCGGAGAAATTCCATCCCGAGCCCCGGGATTCCGCCCAGAGCCCCGGGAGTCGCCCGGAACCGCACGTCACACACCAAATAAAATACTCCGCAGAAAGATGCAGGATGCTCTCATGATCCAAAATATGCGAACGGTTTCCCAATCTGAGGTCCTGGGAGCGCTACCGAGCCCGCTGTACGCCCCGAGCCAACCCCGACAACCCCCCCGGCGCCGGAAAAATATTTTCGGCGGAAATGTCCGGGGGACCCACACGACCTCAAATCCCGAAGGATTCCCAGAAATAATGCTCAGATAAGTCCCGGGAGCCAATTAATCGCCCAGAAACGTGACCCGCAGGCCAAAACCGGAGCCCCGGGTCACCCGGTCGCAACCCGCTCGGGGTGACCGTAAGGTATTTCTACCTGGCAACCCCCAGACAGTACCGAAACTATACCTAACTGACCCTTTTACAAGTCATCCTGGAAGACGTCACGTGTAACAAACATAGTAAAGGTAAAGCCAACCTATCAACCCACTCTAGAATCTCATGAGAACCGATATACCTCGGGTAACTCGCCCCGCCTACTAAATCTGACCGTCCCTCAGACCAAAGCTACCGCCAGTCAAACTCTGTCACCAACCTCAAATCCCAAGTCCTTACGACGTTTACCCACGTACGAGGTGGTGCGGTCAAACGCGGTCGCCATCCGCGCCTGAATCATCCTGATCTGAGCTGTGTTTCCTCAACAATCTGAATCATCCGCTCCGATTTCCCATCGGGTTGGGAGTGATAAACTATACCCAGATGGAATAGCGTACCCAAAACCTTATGAAAAGTATTCCAGAATCGTGCGGTAAAACGCAGATCACAATCAGACACCATGGAGTCCGGCACTCCATGTAACCGCCCAATCTTCTCTAGAGGGTCTGTCACCCGTATCGGCAAAAAGCGAGCTCTCTTAGACACCTAAGTGGTGATATGTCCCCGCATATCTGGCCACCAAAAGCAAGCACGCAAATCCTGGAACAACCCGAGCCCGCTGTATGCGAACGGTTTCCCAATCTAAGGTCCTGGGAGCGCTACCGAGCCCGCTGTACGCCCCGAGCCAACCCCGACAACCCCCCCGGCGCTGGAAAAATATTTTCGGCGGAAATGTCCGGGGGACCCACACGACCTCAAATCCCGAAGGATTCCCAGAAATAATGCTCAGATAAGTCCCGGGAGCCAATTAATCGCCCAGAAACGTGACCCGCAGGCCACAACCGGAGCCCCGGGTCACCCGGTCGCAACCCGCTCGGGGTGACCGTAACAAACTCTGCCGATGGAAAACGTTTGCAAATGAAGGGGAAAGGGAAGGGGGTACGTTTATAATTTAACAGTGGTAACGGGGTGGTCCATTACTGGTTGGCTTTTCTGTCATATTCGTAACGCACCAAGGCATTACCGAGTTTCGTAACGCACAAAGGCATTACCAGGGCGCTACTAGCTCTGACAGGCTCTGACCGGTAGCGCCCTTAGTAATGCCTTGGGCGCTACGATGATTTTCGGCCCCACAGTAACGCCTGGGGCGCTACTCCGCGCATTACAACATAAAATGCAACTACGTAGTGTAGATGAAGTACATGTGAGTTTTGGATGTAGCAGGGGATGACATTCAAAAAATAATTCTCCAACTTCTGTTTTCTGTATGAATCTGTCCCACATTCCATCAGTACCTAGGCATTTTATGTTCTTTTTCACAACATGACCTGATTTCAAGTGTAACTCAAGCAGGTGGTACCTAGACTCCATTGATTTTGTAGTTTGCTGCTTCTTTTCTTGATAGAATTATAACAATGTAGCCTTCCCTATTCCGTTGTTTTGTCCTTGGTAATTGTTTTTCCTCAAATGATGCATTAGTGATAATTTCATGAACTTTGAAACAGGTTTTAACAGCAAATATAAAATTCTCCCCAATCTGGTTATTAGTGATTTGTAGTAGTTGAATCTAATTCCACCCATCAATTTGGTTTAACAGCAAACACAACAAGAAATGAAGGCTATTGTGACGTTTGTGTTCTGTCACAAGAAGCTAAATAAGTGTCAAAAATGATATATTGTAACACTTTTAGCGAATGTCACCTATGTGTCATCTCAGTGTTGCTTGAAGCTGATATGACATATTGACAAAACGTTAGTACACATTTATTGTAGAACTTAGAATTGTCATTTGATATACAATAATCTAACACTTATTTATATCACAAGATATTAGTTGTTGTGACATTTGTTCTGATTTGACGAATAACTACACTTTTGTTATCGGCACTTGTTTCTATCACAATAACTACTCCGACATAATTTGCAATGACATTTATAAATGTCATATTTTTGTGTAGAAATTTTTAAAAAAACATTTTTTTATAAAAGAAATCTTTCAAAAACATGATAAAAAGGAATGATAGGTTTAAACACAAACATCTACTATGTAGAAGATACACATTTTACCGCGGCCTTTACCGCGCACAAGGCCGCAGTAAAACGTTGGTCGCGGTAAAGTGACAACAAGCCAGGATAGCGCCACTTTACCGCGGCCAGGTGCGCGGTAACACCTCGTGTTCCACGAGGTGGTCTTACCGCGGCCTTTTACTGCGAACATGGCTGCAGTAAATATTGTCTACCCGACACCTCTTCTTCCGATTTCACACACAACACTTAACTAATTTTTATCTCCTTTCAATTTTTCTCATTTAATCTCTCAATGTTTAAAGAAATTATCATCCGGTGAATTCAGTTGAAGATCCACCGCGGATAGTTGTTGTGTCTCTTTGAGGTAAAATGTTATTTTTTAGATTTATTTATATTTTTATGAATTTTTTTATATATATTTCAGTTTCTTAATTATGTAATTAAACTAAATTAGTTCATGAGTCATAGTACCTGTCTATGAAAAGTTGTAGTAATATATTATTTTACACTTTATTTCAAAGTATTGGAATAACGTTGAAAATTATATATTCTACAAAGTTTTCATGGATTGTCCGATTGGACAGTTTGTAAAAGTATACTATTGGTTAATTAATCTTTTATGATAGTGTATGGAGAAATGATGAGAATTACATAAATTTCGGATGCAATATTTGGTCTTGTTCCTCGTTATACCTGCTCTAGGCGTTACGCCGGAGAAATGGTATAATGGGGAACTAAGACGAAATGCTGCCAAAATTTATGTAATTATATCATCAGTTTATACATACACAAGATAAAAGTTTGATTAACTAATAGTACTTTTATGAATAGGTTAGGACCCATGCACCCCGAATTAGGGGAAAAAACGGTACTAAGAATTTTAGAATTAAGTTGTTATGCTAAATATAAGAATTGTACAATGGCCGAAGGGCGTGATTGGATTTATCAACGTATTCAGGAGGGGACTCGTGATATTAGTCAGAGGTTTTGGAACGGGCTTTTAGAATTCCTAGATTATGCTTTTCTTGTTGCTCGGGAAAAGGGAGAACAATTTGTGAAATGTCATTGTATAGAAAATGTAAAAAAAGATATTATCATGATCGAGAAATAATTGGCAATCATTTACTGTTAGATGGATTTCAACCGAATTATCATGAGTGGGATTGTCATGGTGAATGGTGTCAGATAAATCCAAGTGTTTATTGAGGTTATCAATTTGATTAGGCATCGTCGTCATCATCGAATATTACAAGTACGAGTAGTGCACTTAATAATTCAATTGAGTGTAATAAAGAAATGGGTGATTATCGTGAAATGGTCTGCGAGGCATTTGGGAATGGTGATCATAATAATAATTTTGAGGGTGATGATATTCATCAAATGGATGAGGATGACATCACACCCAAAAAGCCAAATCATCAAATGGCTCAAAAGTTTTTCGATTTATTATGTGATGTGTCGCAACCTTTATATGAGGGATGTATTGATAAGCACACAAAATTGTCGGTTATTTCCAAGTTCTTGGCCATGAAAAGTCAACATAACGTATTTGACACTTTTTTCTCGGATTTGATTGAATTTATCAATAAAATACTACACGGAGAAGATGCGACCTTGCCTATGAGCATGTGTAGTACAAAAGAGTTGGGGTTACCGTACAGAAAGATTCATGCATGCGAGAACAACTGTATGTTGTTTGATGGTAGATATGAAAAGTTAAACAATTGTAGAGTATGTGGTGCGGAACGGGTATGTGTGCGGAACGGTTTGAAGAACGTGAGGCGAATCAGAAACCAAAAGCTAAAAAGATTTTATGTTATCTACCGATCACTGAATGGCTCCAACGGCTTTACCAGTGCTCGAAAACCACTAAATTTATGACGTAACATATTAGATCTAGTGAAAATTTGATGGATATTATTGGACATCCATCCCAAGCCGAGGCATGGAAACATGTCGATAAGTGGTATCTTGATTTTGCATATGAGTATTGAAATGTTCGATTGGGTTTATGTATGGATGGTTTTAACCAGTTGTCAGACTCAAGACAATCATATTCTAAATGGCCTGTATTCATCGTGATTTATAACTTGCCTCCTGATTTATGCATGAAGAAAGCTTACACTTTCATGTCACTGCTAATCTGTGACCCAAAGTCATCGGGCCGTAACATTGATGTGTTTTTACGTCCACTAATCAACGGGTTGAGGCATCTATTGAATACAGACATGGAAACTTGGGATGCACATCGTAATCAGAACTTTAACATGCGGGCATGTTTGCTTTGGACAATTAGTGATTTCCTGGCGTACGAAATTTTATGAGGGTGGAGCACGCACGAAAGACTTGCATGCCCGTACTGTATGGAGGATGTTCATAGTTTTCAGCTGACTCACGGAAAGAAAACGAGTTGGTTTGGTTGTCATAGAAGATCGTATGTCGAGATGTGAGTTTAAATCAGGCCACCAAATATAAGCGAGGTCCAGAATATCGTGTTCCCACCATTCGGGATACCGTGGGATCACATGAGGGCAGAGACGTTCGGAAAGGAGCATAATTTGATTAAGAAATCGATTTTCTGAGAATTACCTTACTGGCATATTTGAAAGTTAGACATTGTCTCGATGTGATGCATATTGAGAAAAATTATTTCGACAATGTTTTCTACACAGTTATCAATCAGAAATGGAAAACTAAGGACAACGCAAATTTGAGATGTGATCTAGAAGAGCTAGGACTGCGCCCTGAATTGCATTTGGTGACCAATCCTCGTAAGAAAGAACCGGTTAAACCAAATGCGACATATACTTTAAATGCATATCATATTACGAGTATTTGCTATTGGTTGAAGCATACCGTCAAACTTCTAGACGGTTACACTTCTAATATTGGGAGCTGTGTTAATACGTCTAGTAACACGTTCTACAATATGAAAACCCATGATTTTCATGTTTTCATGCAAAAGTTGTTTCCAATTGCTTTGCGGGGCCATCTCGATGATGGTATTTGGACTACAATATCTGAATTCAGCAGATTCTTTAGGCTAATTTGTTCAAAGGATATTCTATTGGAAGACGTCGAGAAGTTGGATGAATTTATCATCGTTACACTGTGCAAACTTGAGAAAATATTCCCTCCATCGTTCTTTGACTCGATGGAGCATCTCACCATGCATCTGCCTTGGCATCTTCGAACTTGTGGGTCTGTGTCATATTTGTGGATGTATAGTTTCGAAAGGAACATGAAAAGATTGAAAGCAAAAGCTGTGAACAAAAGATTTTGGAGGGCTCCATCATTGAAAAGTTTCTGATACAGGAGGTTGTGACTTTTTGTGAGCCTTACATGGAAGATAATCAGGGAACACGTGTAAACCCTAACATACGTAATGAAATTCTTCATGTTATTGTCAATCCGAGTGGACTATTAATATTTGATCACCCATCAAAATCAATTGGCAGAGCGCATGTTCGAGTGTTGACGGTCGGAGAAAGAGAACACGTACAAACCTATATTCTGCAAAACTGTTGGGAAGTTGATCGATTTATAGATCGATTCAATGAATTGGCTCTACAAAATTTCCCAGACTTGAATGACGTTGGTGTTGACAATTTCATACTTGTGCAATTCCCAAGTTGGTTCAGGAATATGGTTAGTCGTGCAATTTATTGGTTTTTGTATATAAATATATTCTATAACTATGTTAGTTAATTTAAATTACTTTTTAATGTGTAGGCGCCTGCAAATGAGTCAAATTTACCTCTGGCATTGTATGCCTTGGTCTGTGGATCGAGATTGCGAGCTAAATCATTCCCCGATGTTTATTTGAACGGGTACAAATTTCATACAAAACAACACGGTCATCGCAAGTTGAATGCTAACTGGGGCGTCTGTGTCCTCCGGGATACAAATGCAGAAGACTATATGGATTTCTACGGTTGGATTGACGAAATCATTGTCCTTCAGTGCAGGAACAATCTGAGTATTACGATGCTCAAGGGTACGTGGTTTTGCACGAATAAAGGTATCTGTTATGATAAACTTTCGGGGATCATCGATGTTGATTACACATTCATTCTTGCCAACCAAGAGGAACAAGTGGTTCACCTCGAGTACCCTTCAAAGAGACAAAATCTGAAAATTTGATGGACCGTTTTCAAAACTAAATTGAGACGCTTTAAGGATGATACGTTGCAAGAGCCGGAGATAGGTATGGCTAATCGATTGCAAGAGTCAACGACAATTGGTGACAGTATACGCCCAGGACCAGATGTGACCCCATCATTATTGGATCATCATGCAGATCCCGAGCATGTAGATCATTTGGACAACCTTCTGGAAGAAGATAATGATGACGATGATCTGGTGAAGATATAGTAAAATGTATGGTGTCATTTGACAACAATATCAAAGTTTAATGTATCTTTGAACAATGCTCAATTTTAAGTTCCAATCCTAACTTTTAAAGAATTTAAGATCAAATAGCAAGTTTTGAAAACATTTGGATCAAATTATAAAATTTTAACACGGAACTGGATGAATTTGGGTTGAAATAAACTAGGCCCGTTAGGCCCACAATATCCACACACGTTTCAAAAATGGGGGGGAAAGGAAAAAGATTAAATTGGCACCATCTGTGCTTACCAAAGCCTTACCGCGGAGGCCGCGGTAAAAGCGTGGGCTTGGGCCTTACCGCGGCAATCCGCGCATTAAGGCAGCGGTAAGGTCCTTTAACTCCATCCGGACTCTTCTTCTTCATCTTCATCAGTTTTCGCATCCAGCCTTCTCCGGCGAAAATTTTGGGTCTATTTTAGGTAAGTTTTTTCTTTTTTTTGGTTGAGTTTCCTTCCTCTATGCTAATTTTTGGCCTATACAATGCATTTTCATATTCTTTTCATTACTTTTTTTTATTTTTTGATTTAGTAATTTTCCTCTCCATCTCTCCGCCGGATCGCCGTCACGCCGTAGCGCTGTCCCGCCGGACCTCCGCACCGTTGGACCGCCACACTGCTACACCAACTTAAGGAGGTAAGGTTTTTGGTGATTTTGTTAATTATTGATGATTTTTTGTGGTTTTGTTAATTATTGTTGATTTTTGTGATTATTAGCGGTATTATTTATTTAGTTGCATTTAGATAGATGAAAATACTTTTTTCTGCTTTTTATGCATTATTATGAATTTTCGTAAGTTATCTATTAAATTATTTGTATTTAATTAGTTGTTGTTAGTTTGAGAATTTTAGGGTGAAAATTGCAAGTTTTGAAAATATTTGGGGTAAAAATTGCAAAATTTGAAAATTTTATGGTGAAAATGAAACTTTTACAAAATTTTGGGGTCAAATTGCAAGTTTTGAAAACATTTGGTGTTAAAATAAAACTTGATTGATCAGCATAAAATAATAGATAAGCATGATAAATAGTTTAGATCGACATCACTATCTTGTTAGATCAACATCACTACCTAGTTAGATCGACATCACTACCTTGTTAGATCGACATACCTACTTGATTGATCAGCATAAAATAATAGATCAGCATGATAAGTAGTTTAGATCGACATCACTACCTAGTTAGATCGACATCACTACCTTGTTAGATCGACATCACTACCTTGTCAGATTGACATACCTAATTGGTTGATCAACATAAAATAATAGATCAACATGATAAGTAGTTTAGATCGACATCACTATTTTGTTAGATCGATATCACTACCTTGTTAGATCCACATGACTACCTTGTTAGATCGACATACCTACTTGATTGATCAGCATAAAATAATAGATCAGCATGATAAGTAGTTTAGATCGACATCACTACATTGTCAGATCCACATGACTACCTTGTTAGATCGACATGAGTACTTATGTTCATTTTTAAATGTTTTTGAGTTATTGCGTCTACTGCCGATCCTCGGGATGAGTTGGGTTTGGGTACTCAGGGACGGTCATTCACCCGTAGTTCCCATGGTCACTAACCGAGGTTATCCCGACCCCGTACGGAGGACTCTCCTGCGGGGTCCATCGATTAAGTGTATCAGGATGCACCCGCTGATGCACCTCGTGATAACGCTCCACCGCCCCCGCAGTGTCCACGCTTAATGCCACAGCTCCCGCCTCCACTACCACCGCCGGTCCCCGACCTTGATGGACGTCTCATTGTTCGCATGGCACAGTATGTCTCTAAAGTAAACAATTTTACTATTCATTTTATTTAGATGTTTCTGTACTTCTTACGGTTTGTGTTTATATGCAACTTGCATTCAAAACAGATCACACGAGCGATTTCTCATGTCTGCGCGAACCGCTTCTCCAGATTCCCTCCCAAGTACTTCTAGCAGACACCAGACGACCTCACTTTCTGGCCAGATAATTTCGCGGTATTTTAACAATTATTAATATTTAATATGGTACATTAATTAATACTTGTTATAAACTATGATGGATAACGGTGATGTATTATTAATAATTAATAGGAACAGCATATGTGGGATGAGCCAGGCTTCTTGGAAAAGTTGCACTCCCGGTTCGCAGAGTTTTACCAGAACACACAGAACAACATCCAGAAGAAATGCAAACGACAACATCCTCTGGATCCGGACAATCCTAACTACCTGGATTGGCTGCCGCTCATCCCGAATAGAATCAACCCATACAAATGGAAGCTACTGCACGAGTATTACAACAACGACGACTTCAAGGACGAATCTCAGAAGAACAAAAAGAATGCAAAGAGCGAGAATCGTCCGAAGATCAAGTCATTTGGCAACAAGTCCAAATATAGAGTTTATGAAGACTTGGTAATTTCTTTTAACCACATCAAAGTTTAAATATCTAAATTTAATTTATTTAATTTATAAAAAAATTAATTACTTCATATATCAATACTATTGGACAGTGCAAAGAAGCTGGGCACCGGCTACGTCAGGAGGAGTTTGGGGAGGCATGGCTTGGGAAGGAATCGGCCATCCTGGTATTATTCATTTATTTTTCTTAATTCAAATTATTGTTTCTTTAAATATTTTTTAATGTAAGTTTATTTGTATTATTACTTAAGAGGAGTATAGGACGCGTCTCGTTGCAAGTATGGGCCAGATGGGCCGTTCCCGGCGATCGACGACAAGATCTACAGATCCGTTGTGGGCCAGCCCACCCGAGGACTCTGGGTCGGTTTCCCTTCCCAGATTAGCCATCCGGAGCGCTTCGAGCCACCTCAGCGATATCAGGCAGTTAAATTATCAGTTTATTAACTTCTATAATTTAACTTGTTTATTTATATTACAAATATTAAATTTTTAAAATTTTAACTTTCAACGCGAGATTGAGCTGGAGGACCATCTTCGGAAGGACACGGATGAGATCCGTGACCTCATATGTCGGGTTGCGGGCTCGAGGTTCGGGATGCTGCTCTCGATGGTTGGAAGGAGGACACGTTGTGATCATTCGATTCGGCCGTTAGCAACATCTGGTCGGCTATGCGTTATGGGGGTACATCCTGCTTAACTCGACGCCGCCGCACTTGTCAGCTGGATCTTCGTCGTAGCCTCAGCCCTTCCAGCAGCCGCCTCCACGGTATGAGCATCTTCAACAGCAGGCCAATGTCGACTTGGGCCTGGGCTTCACGCATCCCCGGGGGGATTATCGGCCCGAGATGTCGGTCACGTAGCCGCACCGGCGGGCATTCATAGACGGGTTTAGGGGGCTTCAGGATGATGACTTTGTTGATTACTTGAACATCGACCCAAACGCGGACCCAAACGACCATTTTTAGGATTTTTGTAAACATTGTTAGATTTTTGTGTTAATTAACAATTTATTATATATATATATATAAATGCATTTAAAATTAATTTTTAACTACATTTTTTATTTAAAATATAAATATACAAACAATTACATCATTATTTTACCAAATATTCATTTATTAAAAAAGACCTTTACCGCGGCCGACGACGCAGCAAGCCGCAGTAGAGGCTGCCATCCGCCGTCGCAGACTTCCCCGCAGTCGTTACCGCGGCTCTACCGCGGGAATGGCCGCGGTAAGCCATGTGAGTTCGGCGTAGTGATCTTAGAAATTGAAGCCAAACTAATAATTAATAATGATCAAGCGTATGAAGCTGCAAATTGTTGTTATTGTTCCAAATAAAGTACTAGAACGTAGGAAAGACCTTAGTAAAATCAACCAAAAATGAAATATATATACATCTTGATAGTTTTCATGATACTTCCAAACATTTTGATCAAGGTATACATCATATACTCTTTCAATAGCCTCCTCTTCTACTGGTGTCACATTGATTGCATGAGGCATCTCCTGCTCAGCCTGATCAAATATATCCCTGAAATACACAATACACCCAAGTTTATTATTTCATTTCTCCTATTCAATTAATACACAATACACCGGAGCTGATGTATGAACTTAATGACATGCAAGGTTTTAATCATAATAGTAATAAATTAGAAACATAAGATGCAAGGTTTTAATCTGAAAGCTAGGTGAACGTATAGTTATCTTATAGTAATAGGCAAGACATAAGCATTAATTTTTTACCTGCAACAGTGTTTATAGACATAGCAGCAGCTATTCACTAGTTTTAGGAGTCTAAGCTGAAAGCTAGTTATGAAGATTAATCTGAAATCTAGGTCATATGTATAAAGTTAGTTTATTAAAAGTCTAAATGATTGAAAACCTGCAATACTGTTTCAACACCGAACCAACACCAACACTCAATAACCACAAGTGCTAATCCAGAACAAGTAGTACTTCAGAAACTAATATAGCTTATACAGTTGCCAACCTTTTGATCACCTTTCCATTAGTAACTTTCAACCTAGAGTTTATATGCACCTCTAAGCCAAACCCCCGCCTAAACTAAAGTCCAATTGAACCTACAATTATCTAACAATAACTCTGCATCAAACAACAATAGAAAACATAACATAAACAAAGGGATTCTTAAATCTGTAGTAAAACAGTAAGACGGCAACCATAATTCCATGAAAATAGCAACAAACCTGTCTGATATTCATATTACCATTGCGGGCTTCCTCCAATTCAATCAAAACGTCAACTTGTTTTCCTTAATATATCGTACTTTCCTTCTAATCCTACTATCATTCAACAATGCAGCATTATTTTAGCACCCATCCCTTGATCACTTAAACTAATGCAAGACATATAGTAATTTAAAAACACTAGTGTTTCATTGATTACACTATTTAGCCATCAGTTAGAGGATCTATATAGCTTAAATTTCCAAAAATATTTAGTTGTTCATACCTCTACCTTGGCACGACGTGCAAATGAGATGGTTCAAAAGTGTGTTGTAGTTTCATTTCCTTTGCAGTTTCCTTTCCATGATCAGACTTCTCCTGCAAATCAGGAAAAAAATGGCTCAAACTAACCTTAACTATAGTTTAAGATCCTTCTCAATTGTAGATTTTGTAGGTTCTGAGTAGCCAACCTGCCAAAACAATAACTTAAGCTAAACAAGCCTATAATGTTATCGGACCATCGCCGGACTGCCGCCAAACCACCACCGACCGCCTCCGGTGGCGAGCGGCCGTCGAAGGTCCGGCGATGGTCTGGTGGTGGTCCGGAGAGTTCCGGCGGTGGTCCGGCAATGTCCGGCGAAGGTCCGGCAGTGGTCCGGCAGTGGTCCGGCGTGGTCCGGCAGTGGTCCGGCGGTGGTCCGGCGAGGTCCAGTAGTGATCCGGCGAGTTCCGGCGGTGGTCTGGCGAGGTCCGGCGGTGGTCCGGCGAGGTCCGGTGGTGGTCCGGCGAGGTCCGGTGGTGGTCCGGTGAGTTCCGGTGGTGGTCCGGCGAATGTCCGGCAATGTCTGGGGGGTGGTCCGACGGTGGTCCGGTGACGGTCCAACGGTGGTCCGGCTCCGTATTTTATTTTCAAATGAAAATATCAAAAAGTTGTTTTCAAAATCATGTACAAAAGTATTTTCATTTTCACAAAAAAAATGAAAATGAAAATGAATAACTAAACACATTCTCGTTTTATTTCTTATTTTCGCAGAATTTTCACAAAATTCTACCAACTAAACGGGTTTAGTTGTTCATACCTCTACCTTGGCACGACGTGCAAATGAGATGGTTCAAAAGTGTGTTGTAGTTTCATTTCCTTTGCAGTTTCCTTTCCATGATCAGACTTCTCCTGCAAATCAGGAAAAAAATGGCTCAAACTAACCTTAACTATAGTTTAAGATCCTTCTCAATTGTAGATTTTGTAGGTTCTGAGTAGCCAACCTGCCAAAACAATAACTTAAGCTAAACAAGCCTATAATGTTTTATAGTATAACTCCTCAATAAAGAAATCACCCCGATCAAGAACTATTTAACATGATGAAACAAAAAATATGCATGGAAGAATTAATAACAAGGACATGGATTCAAAAGGGAATAAAAGCATTAAGATAGAAAAGGCACCTGTACATGAAGACCATGTCAACTGAGCAGACTAGCCTATACAATTATCAATGGGATCAAGAGGGTTCAGGACCCAATCAGCCAAGTAATTTTGAGCGTTAAACCAGCGATTACTGATCCAATTATATGAAAATAGCTGAATTTTTGAAAAGCTTATCATTCCTTGCCTCCTCGCTATGATCAAGTGATTTTGGACTGCTATTACAACATGGACAATTTACAACTGTTTCGAGACTGAAAAAATCAAGGATAATGAAAGAGAAACACGTGTAAAAAAAATTAAGTCTATTAATCTTTGTTGCCATCTAAATCAACTTCTGCCAACCCAAAGATATCTTGAATGTATGCTGCAGAAGTATCAAGGTTAATCTAAACAAGACATGCCCTTAAGCACAATTCACAAAATACTAAAAGAAGTTTATTTCATAACTATTGTATCCAGGAACTTGGCAAAGCCACTTTCCACTATAACTAAGTCTATAGGTGAATGCCTAGATAACTTAAATGCAATCAGAAGCATTTTTAAACACAATAAAAGGAATACTTTTTTATCCTAGATTAAGAATATGGTGCAAAGTTGGATAACGTGAGGTTACAAACGTAATTTGAAATAGATAAACTATGGGCCTGTGCACACAAAACATTCCCGGTTTCTTCCCCGAAATGGATCTCATTTTATTGTAATTTTAGCGCCTGCAACAAATAGACAACATTTCTTGGTTGAAAGAGGCAAAGAAGTAAATGAAGAAATGAATCAACCTTAACCAGAGGAATGAAGTATCAAACGGCTGCAACAGAACGTGGGTGTGGTTGATGCCGCCAACGTTTGGAATGAAAACCCCCATTTCCTCCGCCATTGCGAGGAAGACTTCAACGCCGTCTTCGATTCATCGTTGTTATGGCTGAGGAACGGGGTCAATTCTTTGCGGGTCCGCTCCTCCCTGAGGGTGTGCGCGATGGTGGAGGCCTAGGGAGCTGAACACTACTAGAAAATGGTGTAAAACCAACGGCCAGTACCAACGAGCAAATTAACTCGTTGGTAATTTCCAACACTGAACTCGTTGGAATATTGACCGGTGACTACTTAGTAACAGCCGGTCTAACAATACCAATGAGCCAACCGTTGGTACAATGAAAAATTAAATCAATTTCCTTGAAAATAAAAAAGGAAAAATTGTAACAATTTAAAAGAATTATAACTTTGTCTTATCAATTGTGGTTGTCAAAGTGCGATTAAGAATTTATAATCAATAAGCAATGGAATACAATTATTTTTCAACGGGCTGGCTGTTGGTATTGTCAATTTTCCAACGGGTAAGTCGTTGGAAACATTGAGTTCACCAAGGTGTTGCACATTGGAATTCTTAAAGTGACCAACGAGTTGACCGTTCTACGTTTTTAATTATATTTCAGTAGTAATTGGATGCTACGTTCTACGTTTTTAATTATATTTCAGTAGTAATTCTGGTGTTGAATGATATTTAAATGCATAAACACGAGTTTGAGTAGTGTACATGAATAAAAAATTATTTTTTTAAAAAAAAGATGTACCAACGGCCAACATGTTGGTATGCGTTGGAACTATTATTTAATCACTATACCAACGGGCTGACCAGTTGGTATTTACGATACCAACAGGCTGACCAGTTGGTAAAATTACCAACGTGTTAACTAGTTGGTACCTGTACCAACTGGCTGACTTGTTGGTAAGCTTACCAACAGGTTAACCTATTGGTAGATATACCAACTAGCTTACCAGCTGGTAACCATACCAACTTGTAAACCAGTTGGAAGTAGTACCAATGCGTTGACCCATTGGTAGAGCTATACCAACGTGTGGTTTCTCGATTCCGGTCACCGAATTTTGACACCAACAAGTAAGCCAGTTGGTAGAGAAAATTAATCAACGTGTTGGCGAGTTGGTTAAAATTATACCAACTATGCAAATACCAATGAGGCTTATCCAACAGGTAAACCAGTTGGTTTTGGCGTTTTCCAACGCGTTGGTCTGTTGGTACTGACCGTTGGTTCTGCACCATTTTCTAGTAGTGGAATGTCCATATTCTTGAGCTCTCGGCTTGCGCTGGACACTCAACATTTACTGATATAAATGAAACTTCGAAGAGGAAAGTGAATTAGGATTTTATATATGATGGAAAATAGGGATTTACGAAGAAAAGTGAAAGAAGGCACAAGCAGACGTGAAAAAAAAGGAAGAAGTTGGTCTTTTAAAAAAAATGCACTACAGGATGATGATCGACGAAAAAGTTAGAGGTTAACATCGCTTCCCCAGCGAAGAAGTCTAGAGAAGCAAACGTTTATTTTGCGGAGTCGTGGGCATAACTCTTAACTTTCACTCTAACTCCTTGCTCATGTGTAGAATAATGTAATGATATTTGTGTAAAAAGTCACAATTAAAATGTCATTAAAAGCATTTTATTGTAGTGAAATATAAAATAATTGCCCAGGATAGCAAATCGCTAGCCCAGGGTGGTGATCGCTGGCCCAGGGTCGTGAATCACCAGCCCAAGGCCGTGAATCGTGAGCCCGCGGTGTTCTGGCGGCTGCCCATGGTGTTCGACGGCGGTCTGTGGCGTTCTGGTGGTGGTGGGTTGGATGGTGATTGAGATAGGCGGAGTTGAAAAGTTTAAGGTAGATATGAGGGTTTATTTGTATAATTTTAAAATTTGAGAGTGTAAATGGTATAATAAGAAAACTTTAGTTTATACTCATTATTGTACCATTCATGTGAAAGCGTAAAATGATAAAATAATTGTAAAAAGGACCTGAATGAAGAAAAAACTTGAAAACTGGACTTTATTAGTACAAAAAGTTAAAATAGAATCCTAGTGGTATAATAATTTAAGTTGCAAGATTATTTTTGTTCATTATTTTTACTCATTATTTTTGTTCGCTAATAATTTCGCATCTTCATGTTTATTTGGTCAAATTAAAATTAATATTGTTCATTTTAAAGAGTAAAGCTTATTTTTTGTTGTTTTTTAGTAAAGTGCACCGGAGGTCTCTTAACTTTTAATTACGTTCTATTGGGGTCTTATTTTAACTTTTTATCCTCTTAAAGTCCTATTTTAACTTTTTTGATGCATCCATGGTCCTTTTGAACAATTTTGCCCCTTAGGATAAAAAAAGATAAATTATAGGCTATCCTTGAGATTTAGAAAAACTTTTAATTTACCCGTCAATTTTCATAAACGTACAAAAAAAATGAACAATTTCTCGAAACAGTTTGAAAAATTATCTAACTTTCCCCAAACAATTTCAAATCTAACAATTCTACCCTATACATTTCCCCTTTTCTCCTCCTCCACAACCACTGTCGAACCTTCGTCGGCCGACCACCTCCGGACCTTCCCCGGCGCTTCACTGGCATGTTCAACAACTCAGGGCCGCAGATCGAGACCCAAGGGCGCGGCTCGCAGCCCAGGGCCGTCAATCGTGAGCTTAGGGTTGCCGATCACAAGCCCAGGGTGGTCGGTCTAGAGCCCAGGGCCGCCGAACTAGAGCCTTGGGATGTTAATGGCGCCTCTGTCTGTCTGGTGGTGGTTGGCCAACAAATGTACGGTGGTGGTGGTGGAAGGAGGAGAGGGGAAGAAGTATATGACAAAATTGTTAGATTTGGAATTGTTTGGGGGAAGTTAGATAATTTTTCAAACTATTTTGAGAAATTGTTAGTTTTGTTTTGTATGTTTATGAAGATTGAGGGGTAAATTGAAAGTTTTTCTAAACCTCAAGGATACCCTATAATTTATCTTTTTTGTCTTATGGGGTAAAATTGTTCAAAAGGACCATGAATGCATCAAAATTGATGGTGAGGCAACGTTAGAGAGGCGAAGAGAATCCCCGATGCCACAACAGCCCGTTTATGAGGAAGAATCTTGTCACTCGAATGCGGGTGCGCGGATCTATGGGGGTCCCCTCGAGTTGGGCGATGATGGGGATTCGCTAGTCATCTGGATCCTCCTTTGTTCCGAGTGAGCCAATGTCCAGTGTCCCGCCGATCGACGGTTGAGCCAGAGTCTCCAATGTGGAGGGTGTCTTTCCCTTAGAGAGCATATCTGCTATAGTGTTCTCGGAACGAGGGATATGAATGAAGACTGCCTCCTCGAAGTTTGATCGCAGGGAGTTGACAAGCTTGAGGTACTTGATCAAAGTGGCGTCTTTGAACTCAGAGCACCCCTATACTTCGTGTATAACCAGTTGGGAATCGCTGTGAATGTGCATTCGGCGAATACCCACTCTGATGGCTAGTTTGAGCCCCGCGATGAGGGCTTCATACTCTGCAACATTATTAGTTACTGGGAACTAAAATGACACACGGAGGGTAGTTTCCATACCTAGTGGTCCACGCAAGTAGATGCCACCTGCTAGAGATTCCGCTTTGGATGCGCGCCATCAACGTACATAGTTGATGTCGGGCGCTGGGACTTGTTCCTGAGGTGTGGAACATCCAACTATTGAGAATTCCGCTAGGAAATCTGCAAGGGCTTGACCCTTTATTGCTTTGCGAGGTTTATAGTTGATGTCGTATCTGCTCATTCAATGCACCACTTCGTGAGGCGGCTTGAGTGCTCCGGTCGTTGAAGGATCTCCTTGATTGGCAGGTCCGTTCGCACTGTGATCGTGTGCCCTTGGAAGTAGGGCTTGAGTTTCCTTGCTATGTAGACTAATGATAGGATCTGTTACAGTCACCCCGAGCGGGTGGTGACTTTTGTGTATCCTGGTGCTCCATTCCAAGCATGCGGGGCATGTTTTCTGTTGGTCAGATGGCTCTCGGATCTGTTTTAGGTAACATTTTTGAGAATGCTTACATATTCGAGGTCACACGAGTCCTTCGTACCTTTCCGCGGAAAATATTTTTCGGGGGCAAAACGTATTTTCTGTCAATCAATAAGCTTGGGAATTTTATCGGGACCTTATAAAAGTGAATTTTCAACATATTTGGGGTCGCACGAGCATTCCGCACATTTCTGCGGAAAATATTTTTTGGGGTCGGGACGTTCGTTCTCGGGAGACGCTCGGGGCTCGGGATGAAAAATTTGATGGCGCCAAGGGTTTGTGGTATTTTGTGACTCGAGATGAGTAATGTGGTAATAAGCAAGCACACATGACGGGATTATTTGGTCGGGATAGCAAGCACACACGCCGGGATTTGCTCAGGTTAAGTTGGCGCGGGATGACACTTAGATACATTTTTTTTGGCTTGGAGTTGGCATGGTGACTAAGGTGTCTAGTAGGTGATTCACTATGGTAACTAAGGTGTCAGTGAGTCATTATGGTGACTAAGGTGTATGTGTCATAAGATAGAAGTATAAAAGGTGAGAATTAGGAAGAAAAGCAATTTTGGCTCATTTCTTTCTTCTCATCATCCACCAACACTTCTTCTTCTTTACCTCTCATGTGTTCTTCATCTTTCAAGGATTTAGGAAGGATTGTTCTGGTGTAAGCTTGAGGTAAGCTTGTCTTCTTCATGAGTTGGTATGATTGAAGCATGATTTGTGGTTGATTTACAAGATTGAATTTGAAATCATGTTATATTCAATCTTGTAAATCAAGCACAAATCATGCTTCAATCATACCAACTCATGAAGAAGACAAGCTTACCTCAAGCTTACACCAAGAACAATCCTTCTTTAATCCTTGAAAGATGAGGAACACAAAAGAGGTAAAGAAGAAGAAGTGTTGGCGGATGATCAGAAGAAAGAAATAAGCCAAAATTGCTTTTCTTCCTAATTCTCACCTTTTATACTTCTTATCTTATGACACATACACCTTAGTCACCATAATGACTCACCTACTAGGCACCTTAGTCACCATAGTGAATCACCTACTAGACACCTTAGTCACCATGTCAAGTCCAAGCCAAACAAAATGTGTCTTAAGTGTCATCCCGCGCTAACTTAACCCGAGCAAATCCCGACGTGTGTGCTTACTATCCCGACCAAATAATCCCATCATGTGTGCTTGCTTATTACCACATTACTCATCCTGAGTCTCAAAATACCACAAACCCTTGGCGCCATCAAATTTTTCATCCCGAGCCACGAGCGTCTCCTGAGAACGAACGTCCTGACCCCGAAAAATACTTTCCGCGGAAATGTGCGGAATGCTCATGCGACCCCGTTGAAAATTAACTTTTATAAGGTCCCGATAAAATTCCCGAGCTTACTGATCGATAGGAAATATGTCCCGCCCCCGAAAAATATTTTCCACGGAAAGGTGCGGGGGACTCGTGCGACCTCGAATATGTAAGCATTCTCGAAAATGTTACCTAGAAAAGATCCGGGAGCCATCTGACCAATAGAAAACATGCCCCGCATGCTTGGAATGGAATCCCGGGATACACGGAAGTCACCACCCGCTCGGGGTGACTGTAACATTCTCTCCCCTTAAGAATCTTGGTCCCCAAGAGTAACCCAAACCACACAGATGTCCCAAAGGACCAGAATGTATATATACGTCCCGAAAGACCAGAACAGATGCAGACAAGCATATCAGAATATCAAAACAGAATTCCAGATACAGGTTGGCAGAACCTCAGATACTGAATAGAAAAATAACAGAATACCCTGAACAGATAGAATTACCAGATAGACCATCGATACGGAAATCCCAAGACTTATCTGAATAATTCTTACTTCTCTTCACCTAACATACTCGGACCTCATCTGAACAATGGTGGTCAGGGTGCATCTTGTTGCACCCCGAGTTAGTTGCCGGTATTTCTACCTGACAACCCCAGACAGTACCGAATCTATACCTAACAGACCTTCAACCTGTCCTCAGAAACCCAGCAGAAAACAAACGGAACACCGGACGGATAACATGTACTGAACTCCCGCTTCCAACCTAGAGATATAAGATACAGATAACAGACAAACAAATTTCTGACCAATTCATTCACAAACAAATACTGACCCCAACAAGTATAAGCGCATAGCTCTGTCTGCATACTCAGGCACTGGACCTTCGAGAACGAGACTTTGCGGGCTGGGTCATGGGACCACTACACGCAGCGGGTCTCGGTTGGACCGACCGCTTTCGTTTCCGCGGCTCACACAGCTTCCGCCGTCGTGGGATGACCCCGCCTTCGCAATTAGGCGCGGGCGCACCTGTGACAGGATCGCCTTTTGTAGAGGAGGGTACCTTGTTTCCGCGGATTGTAAGGTGTGGCTGGTGTAGTAGACAGGCCACTTCTTGTCAGCTTCCTCCTTGATGAGAACTGAGGCAACACTGTTGCTCGTTGTGGAGAGATAAAGGACAAGGTCATCACTAGGCCTTGGACACTTAAGGGTGGGCATCTCCTGTAGGTGCTGCTTTGTCACAGCCACCCCGCCCGGTTGCGGAGGCGGAGCCGACCGTGACGATCTAATATATACATCATATAAATCCATGATTCGTTATACATGCATGCAACTACATCTACAGAGCCATCAAACAAAAATCTAAATGTACCTAGTGCGGAATCAGAAAACTGCTATCGCAGGAGGTTTCTGCACGCGATACTGCTGCTGCTGTTGCTGAAAATCCCAAACCACTACAGCACCGCGGAAATCTACTCCGCCGGCTGCTTATCAAATCGGCTGAAAGGTGGTAAACAAATAAGGGGTGAGTCCTCGGGAGGACCCAGTAAGGGCTGAGGTAAGATACAGTTTGTACAAGTACTGCTGAAACGAACCTGCAAAATAGAACAACGCAAGCACATATATATACATATACATATGCACAACCATCATACCCCAAACCTCATACGTCACGGACCATGGCTAGGTCTTCCCCGATCATAGCTAGATCTTCCCCGACCATGACTAGATCTTCCCCGGTCCAACCGGCATCGCCATGCGTCGACATCGCCATGCATCGGCATCGCCATGCGTCCCCAGAACAGAACGGATACACACAGAATATATTATGAATGCATATGCAAATGACAGAATATAGCAACAAAATATAACCAAAACATCAGCACCTAGTGCGGATGAGCAGAACAGAAATATAACCCGTGGCCTCCAAGACCATCCGGGCCTTGAAGCAGAACAAGTACAAACATATACCCTACCATATGACAGGTCCCGGGATCACCGAACCACCGTCCTCAACCCGGAACCTGCCTCAACTAAACCCGTGTATATAACGAGAGAAGTTGAACCCTTACCTCGAAAACCTGCTCTGCAGCACAAACCTCGGGAAATCCCGACTCCCAGCCCGAAAGGTGAAAACTAAACTCTGATGGTCCCACACTGCTCCACCAATGCAGATTCAAGCTGAACAACCACAATTAAGTCAGAACACATCCAAACAAACCTCAGAAACCAATCCCCGCACTTTCCCGCAAAAATTCACAGAAAGCTCGGTTTTACGAACCGAGCTAGAACCTTGTTATTCCAACATCCACAACCACATTCCAACCTTTAAACCCGCATTCCAGACACTTTTCGGTAAACCCGCATAAACCTAACTTTCTCATTTTTAACCCGAAAATGGTATTTCAAACGCCATAACGCACCTACTTTCATCCACAATACCAATTTAGCATCCATTTTAATCAAAACACAACATCCACATGGAAAAAGAATCACTTGAACATTTCGGCCCTTAACCAATTTTTCACCACACTTCCAAAACAAACCATTCAAGCTTCCAATTAATCACACTAATCACCAATTCCACTTCCTAACAAAGATTACTAACCAATTGCATCAAAATCAACAAAACCTCTTCACATTACAATTCCGCCCAAAGAGGGTTTTCTACCCAACATGTTTTCCTTCAAATTGAAACCATAGATAGTCTTAGAATCATGCAAGGAACAACATACTAAGAGCATGATTCAAGAACACAAACACACACAATTTTAGAATTTTCCATTCAAATTTCGGCACCCTAGGTTTCCATCTTCCATGGAGTTTTTCCAAAATCTAACCATAGATTCTTACTCCTCTCAAGCCCAAGAACAACATACTAAAAGATGGGAGGGAGAGGATCACTCTAGCACATAGCCAAGAACAAATCAATTTTTCGAAAATCCTCTCTTTTCCAACATTTTCTTGTTTCCAAACTTGAAAGAGAAGAAGAAAGGAAGCTTACCAATCTTTTGGAGCCTAAAACCATGAAGTTTCAGCCAAGATTGCAGCACTTGGAGCTGCTGTGAACAGTGAATATGGCGGATGAGAGGGGAGAAGGAAGAAGAAGAAGAAAGGAAAGAAATTAAATGGATTTTTAGGTGATTTTAGGCTTTTATAATTCTTTTCTTTTCCATCTTAAATGAAAATTGGACAAGTGTCCACCCAAAATGGCTGCTGCCGCCTCAAGCCCAAGTCTGGCCCAAAATACTTATAACTTTAGGGTTAATTACAATTTAACCCCCCAATTCTCCAAATCTTTGCAATTAAACCCCGATTATAGGTAACGAACTCCAAATGAACCCCAAAACTGACCAGAATCCTCAGAATATCATAACATTAATAAAACATTTTTCAAATATTTATTTACCCTTCCGTAGCGTCCTACCGAGCTCGCTGATCCCGAACAAATCCCGGCGTGGCCGCATAAAAACCTGAGCCACAACCCGTCACGACAAAATTCCACAAAAATATCCATAAAATCCACTTTAAAATATAACATGACTTACCCTGGAGCCATCGGAGAAATTCCATCCCGAGCCCCGGGATTCCGCCCAGAGCCCCGGGAGTCGCCCGGGACCGCACGTCACGTCCCGAAAAATATGCTCCGTAAAAATCTCCGGGACGCTCCCACGATTCCAAATCCGCAAACGGTTCCTCAATCCGAGGTCCTGGGAGCGCTACCGAGCCCGCTGTACGTCCCGAGCCAACCCCGGCAACCCCCGGCGCCAGAAAAATATTTTCGGCGGAAACGTCCGGGGGACCCACACGACCTCAAATATGGAAGGGTTCGCCCAAAATGATGCTCGGATAAGGCTCGGGAGCTGTCTGTACGCCCAAAACCGTGACCCGCAGGCCAAAACCGGAGCCCCGAGTCACCTGGGTCACAACCCGCTCGGGTGACCGTAACATTCTCCCCCCCTTAGAACTCTTGGTCCTCCAAGAGTAACCCGAACCATACAAGAGTCGCTACCAACCAGAATATATATATACTTTTCACCGAACATAAACGGACCACCGTTACTGGTGCGGCGGGAGTGGTAGTTTAGACTACCATCCTAAGCCTCTCAGCGGCGTCCCACCCTCCGGGTGCATCTCGTTGCACCCCGAGTCAGTTGCCGGTATTTCTACCAGACAACCCTAGACGGTATCAAATTTATACTTAATAAACTTCCAATACATACCAACATAAAAGCATATACATGTATACAGAAAAACATTCTGGAAGGTAACCCGAATTTACATGTTATCAGTTAACAGACTCTTACAGGAAACGATAACCCTTATACCAGTTCTTCCTTTTCCTACTAATCCTGACAGTTCCCTGAGCATATGCTACCTTGCTAAACCCTTACACTGACCTCAAACCCCAGATCCCAAAAATGTTTATTTGCAACTGAGGTGGTGTAATCATTCGCGGTGTTCATCCGCGTCCATCTGATCCTGACCCTCACTGTGATCCCTCTGGTGAGTTCCAAACCCAGCTTGCTCCTGCCTGATGTCTCTCTGCTCAATCTGAAAAACACGCCCAGCCCTGGGTTGCTGTGGCGGAGGGAATGACTGAAGTGGTAACTGTCGCTGTGGTCTCGGCCCGCCCTGCTGGAATCCACGCCCCCCGGGCGCGTTGGGCTGGAACCGAGTCTGAGGGCGTGAACCACTACCAGACTCCTGTCCCCGCGTCAAAGGGCAATCCCGTATCCAATGATCATCCGCCCCACATCGCAGACACTGCCCCGTCTGCCTGAAACATGGCCGACCGGGGTGCCGCCTACCACAATCTGCACAAGTCTGCGTCACTGAAGTCACCCTACTGCCCCTGCTACTCTGCCCGGATCTGTTTGCCCTCTCCATTAATTTTGACGAACTCTGCTGCACGGAACCTCTCTCCCTGTCTCTGTCTCGAGATCGGTGTGGTAGATACCGACTCTCGACCTCCTCTTGCTCGAGGAGTTGGGCCTTCTGCACGGCCTCATGGTATGAAGTGATATCCAGGGGCCTCAAAGCCCACTGTACTCGGGCGTAGGCGGCGGATGAACCGCTTGGCCTTCTCTGCTCCATACCGTATCTGCAGTACGTAGCGGACCAACCGGTCAAACTCCCGCTCATACTGCCACGGTCCGAGTCCCTGCTCCAAGTCGTCGAATCGTGGATCGCCGGAGATCCCTAACCGCATCTACGATATACTGTCGGTGGAAATAGTAAGCAAACTGCTCCCATGTAAGATCCGGCTCCTGCCTACCTTCCCGTGCTGCCTCGGCTCTCAACTGGCCCTGCAGGCTCCCCCACCAGTGGTCTGCACCATCCTGCAGGTTAAACGTCGCCAGTGAGACCTTAACTTCTGATGGAAGGTGTAGTCTCCCAAGGAGTTTATCAACTCCTGCAAACCATGCCTCTGCCGCCTCGGGCCCTCCTCGGCCATTGAACCTCGGGGGGTCCAGACGCTGAAATCTCTCTAAAAGTCTGATCTCGTCAGACTGATGTCTCTGCTTCTCCCGTCGTTGGTGGGACCGACGAGAAGAACCGGTATCATGCCGATCGCTCTCCCCAGAATCACTACCTTGCTGATCCTGAACTCTGAGGTGGCTACTGCCCACCTCCCGATTTGGCTGCCTCTGCTGTGGTCTGGCCCGACCTTCGCGTGCCTGCTGCCGCCCCTGAACCTGCTGGGTTGGCAGGATAGTACTCAACAACTGCTGCACCTGACCCAGAACCTGTATTACGTCAGGCATGGGTCCCTCTAACTGCTGGGAATGCGGGGGGAGTGAATGTGACTGCTCAGACTCTGGGTTCCCTTGAACCCGTCTCCGAACTCTCGGAGGTGTGGAATCCCGGTCCCGACTCTCCGGTACACGCTCGCGCTGACGGCGTGTTCTAACCATACCTGAAAACAAACCAACCCCAAAACCATATAATCCAAATAATTAACCCTCTCTCTCTAATTACAGCTAGCAGCAGTATACTAAGGCTCTGTAGTGTAATGCAATGCATGATGCAGAGATTCCTTTCAGAATCTCACAACCAAATATCCAATTTTAATCACAAAAATCAAATCACGCTCATAACACAGAAACACATCACGAACCACCCAACATTCATAAAGGTATCTCAAGTCTTCCAAAGTACTCCAAAGAACCGCCCGCTGCTCCACATCCATTCCAAGGTGGTTCAAGTAAAGAGTTGATCAAGCTCCGTGCCGAACCGCCCCGGAATGTAACGTAGAACGGTGGCTTGTACCTCGAAGTCACTTCCACCGATACATACCCATGAACTGGCTTGACTTACTCCAAAAGTCCACCCTCGGACTTGTATACTTGCCTTCCACATTCCATACCATAACCAAACATACTTTACCTTTTGGGTCAATCCGACCCAACCTGCTCTGATACCAACTTGTCACAGCCACCCCGCCCGGTTGCGGAGGCGGAGCCGACCGTGACGTTCGGAAACCGGAACCCACGGCGGAAAGCGCGGTTACCCGACCCGGCCCGCAGTAGCGGAATGGTCGTTCTACGGCCCGCAACCTACAATGCTCACAATACAGCAAACATACAAACGTGCAGTTCATGGAAATTCACGCATAGCAACAGAACACCGAATCACATAAGCCACTTCCATTTGAAAACCAGTACATACAATATAGGCAAGTCGGGGCTCCGCCCTCGACTCAGAAGACAGTTCAAAATCAGAAAACATCTAATATATCCATCATATAAATCCATGATTCGTTATACATGCATGCAACTACAGCTACAGAGCCATCAAACAAAAATCTAAATGTACCTAGTGCGGAATCAGAAAACTGCTATCGCAGGAGGTTTCCGCACGCGATACTGCTGCTGCTGCTGAAAATCCCAAACCACTACAGCACCGCGGAAATCTACTCCGCCGGCTGCTTATCAAATCGGCCTGAAAGGTGGTAAACAAATAAGGGGTGAGTCCTCGGGAGGACCCAGTAAGGGCTGAGGTAAGATACAGTTTGTACAAGTACTGCTGAAACGAACCTGCAAAACAGAACAACGCGAGCACATATATATACATATACATATGCACAACCATCATACCCCAAACCTCATACGTCACGGACCATGGCTAGGTCTTCCCCGACCATAGCTAGATCTTCCCCGACCATGGCTAGATCTTCCCCGGTCCGACCGGCATCGCCATGCGTCGGCATCGCCCTGCATCGACATCGCCATGCGTCCCCAGAGCGGATATACACAGAATATATCATGATGCATATGCAAATAACATAATATACCGATAAAGTATAAGCAGAACATCGGCACCTAGTGCGGATGAGCAGAACAGAAATATAACCCGTGGCCTCCAAGACCATCCGGGCCTTGAAGCAGAACAAGTACAAACATATACCCTACCATATGACAGGTCCCGGGATCACCGAACCACCGTCCTCAACCCGGGAACCTGCCTCAACTAAACCCGTATATATAACGAGAGAAGTTGAACCCTTACCTCGAAAACCTGCTCTGCAGCACAAACCTCGGGAAATCCCGACTCCCAGCCCGAAAGGTGAAAACTAAACTCTGATGGTCCCACACTGCTCCACCAATGCAGATTCAAGCTGAACAACCACAATTAAGTCAGAACACATCCAAACAAACCTCAGAAACCAATCCCCGCACTTTCCCGCAAAAATTCACAGAAAGCTCGGTTTTACGAACCGAGCTAGAACCTTGTTATTCCAACATCCACAACCACATTCCAACCTTTAAACCCGCATTCCGGACACTTTTCGGTAAACCCGCATAAACCTAACTTTCTCATTTTTAACCCGAAAATAGTATTTCAAACGCCATAACGCACCTACTTTCATCCACAATACCAATTTAGCATCCATTTTAATCAAAACACAACATCCACATGGAAAAAGAATCACTTGAACATTTCGGCCCTTAACCAATTTTTCACCACACTTCCAAAACAAACCATTCAAGCTTCCAATTAATCACACTAATCACCAATTCCACTTCCTAACAAAGATTACTAACCAATTGCATCAAAATCAACAAAACCTCTTCACATTACAATTCAGCCCAAAGAGGGGTTTTCTACCCAACATGTTTTCCTTCAAATTGAAACCATAGATAGTCTTAGAATCATGCAAGGAACAACATACTAAGAGCATGATTCAAGAACACAAACACACACAATTTTAGAATTTTCCATTCAAATTTCGGCACCCTAGGTTTCCATCTTCCATGGAGTTTTTCCAAAATCTAACCATAGATTCTTACTCCTCTCAAGCCCAAGAACAACATACTAAAAGATGGGAGGGAGAGGATCACTCTAGCACATAGCCAAGAACAAATCAATTTTTCGAAAATCCTCTCTTTTCCAACATTTTCTTGTTTCCAAACTTGAAAGAGAAGAAGAAAGGAAGCTTACCAATCTTTTGGAGCCTAAAACCATGAAGTTTCAGCCAAGATTGCAGCACTTGGAGCTGCTGTGAACAGTGAATATGGCGGATGAGAGGGGAGAAGGAAGAAGAAGAAGAAAGGAAAGAAATTAAATGGATTTTTAGGTGATTTTAGGCTTTTATAATTCTTTTCTTTTCCATCTTAAATGAAAATTGGACAAGTGTCCACCCAAAATGGCTGCTGCCGCCTCAAGCCCAAGTCTGGCCCAAAATACTTATAACTTTAGGGTTAATTACAATTTAACCCTCCAATTCTCCAAATCTTTGCAATTAAACCCCGATTATAGGTAACGAACTCCAAATGAACCCCAAAACTGACCAGAATCCTCAGAATATCATAACATTAATAAAACATTTTTCAAATATTTATTTACCCTTCCGTAGCGTCCTACCGAGCTCGCTGATCCCGAATAAATCCCGGCGTGACCGCATAAAAACCTGAGCCACAACCCGTCACGACAAAATTCCACAAAAATATCCATAAAATCCACTTTAAAATATAACATGACTTACCCTGGAGCCATCGGAGAAATTCCATCCCGAGCCCCGGGATTCCGCCCAGAGCCCCGGGAGTCGCCCGGGACCGCACGTCACGTCCCGAAAAATATGCTCCGTAAAAATCTCCGGGACGCTCCCACGATTCCAAATCCGCAAACGGTTCCTCAATCCGAGGTCCTGGGAGCGCTACCGAGCCCGCTGTACGTCCCGAGCCAACCCCGGCAACCCCCCGGCGTCAGAAAAATATTTTCGGTGGAAACGTCCGGGGGACCCACACGACCTCAAATATGGAAGGGTTCGCCCAAAATGATGCTCGGATATGCTTGATGGTGTCGCCCGAGTAGGCTACTTGGCATGCTCGTAGGTCGCTCCGTCTACTTGCAAGCTTTCTTCTTTCGGATATGGTTAACGAACGGCTTGCAACGGTCACTGAGCTTTGATATGAATCGTCCCAGGGCTACTAACCTTCCTGTCAGTTGTTGGATGTCCTTTAGCCCCCTGGGGATGCAGAGGTTGGCGATGGCCTCGATCTTCTTGGGATTGACGCGAATCCCTCCTTTCGAGACTTGGTAGCCGAGAAACTTCCCTTCGCCAACGCCAAAGATGCACTTCGTTGGATTCAGGCACATGTTGTATGCGCGGAAGTTGGCGAAGGTCTCTTCTAGATTCTCCATGTGTTTGGTGGTGGCCTTACTCTTCACCACTATGTCGTCGACATAGGCTTCAAGGTTCCTCCCTATCTGATCCGCGAAGACCCTGTTCACCAACCTTTGAAAAGTTGCTCCTGCATTCCTCAAGCCAAAAGGCATGCGAATGTAGTGTAGACCGCTTCGCCGGTTGTGAAGGCGGTTTTCACAGCATCTTCAGGATCCATGAAGATTTGATGGTAGCCACTGTACGCATCAAGGAAGGAAAAGACTGGGAATCGCACAGTTGAGTCCACCAGTTGGTCTATGGGGGGTAAAGGGTATGGATCTCTAGGGCAGGCCCTGTTGACCCCCTTGTAATCCACACACAGGCGCCAGTCTCCGTTTTCTTTGTCCGCAAGTACAATATTAGCGACCCACTCAGAGTAGTGAACTTCCTTAATTATATTAGCATCCAGCAACTTCTGCACCTCAGTGTGTACAAACTCTTTGCGGTATGGGGCCATGCCCCTTATTTTCTGCCTAACAGGCTTAAAGACAGGGAGTACATTGAGTTTGTGGGAGATAACAGAAGGATCTACGCCTGAGAGGTCAGCTGGGCTCCATGCGAAGACGTCCATGTTGGCATGGAGGAGGTTTTATGAGGACTTCCTTGTCCTTTTCTGGGAGGTCTTTCCCAATGTGGAACTTCTTGCCTGGGGAGATCTCGACCTCTTCAAAGGCACCAGATAGGTCAGGGGCTACCTCACTCTCTAGCACAGGCTCCTTAGCTGGTTTCTTCCTCTTTGGCTCCATGCATTGAGGCAGCTGAGAGGGGCCAGCGAGCGCGTTGACATAGTTACCCCAAGCCACGTTCTGGTTGACGTAGATGTAGGCATCGCCGGCGGAGCTGCGGAACACCAGTGTTAAGGTGCGCACGTCATAGCGAATGTGGAATTCAGTCTGTGTGGCGCATTGTAAGGTGAAGGGAGGTCGAAGACGATGAAGTCCACGAAACAGGAGTGGCAGACCTGCCTGTTGTCCTTGGTGGCGCCGACCATCATAAACGGGAGTGTGATGGCCCCTAAAGTTGGGATCTCTTCTCTTCCGATCCCAAAGGTTACTCCATTCGCCGGTTTAATTTGAGACAGGTGTACCTTCGCCTCAACAAGTGTGTGCTTGTAAATGACGTTGGCATTAGCCCCTGTATCCATGTAGATCCGGCCAATGTCCCATTCGGTGATGCGGGCTATGATGATCAGTGGGTCTGAATGGCGGATCGCCACAGAGGTCTCATCGCGGCGATGGATAAGGTGGCTAGCTGTGTGATCACGCTGATAGAACTGTCTCATATAACGGCGTCTCGCAGCTACGTCTTCATACTGAGTGAGACCATTGATGTGGCCCCTGACAGGTGGTATCTGATCTGCACCCCCATGGGCCCTGTTCTGTCTTTGGTGGTCCCGTCCGCGATCCTCCCGGTCGCCTTCGCGCTTATGTCCCCTGGGGGAACCTCTTCACGGGGAGGGGTTGCGGACAAGGAACTCCGTGAGCTTCCCTTGAGCTATCATCTCCGCCAGCATGCGCTTGAGCTCCACGCACTCTTTAGTGTCGTGGCCCTCGTCGCGATGGTAGCGGCAGTACTTGTTATTCGGCCTCGCAACTCCTTTGAGAAGGGGGTGAGGCCATTTGGTGATCTCCCTCCTCTGTTCCAAGGCATGAAAGATGTTGGTACAGGAGCCCCTTAGTGGGGGAAGGGTTGGATATGCCCTGTCTCCGCTGCCTCCGCTGTCCGTGGCCCCTGGAATCCGCCATGCGCGAGTGTTGCCCCTTCTGCTCTGGCGTCCTTGAGATAGAGCCTGGTGACCTCCTCAGTGTGCATGAATCTGGTCTCTCTGTCGAGGTACTGCTCCACGTTGCGAGGAGGGTTGATGTGTACGTCGATGAAGAACATGGAGTCCCACTGGAGACCTTGTATGGTGGTTAGGAGACGAGTTTATTCACCCAGGTTTGGGACCTAGATAGATTCACCCTGGAATCGTTGGATGTAGTCCCTCAAGGACTCATCCTTTCTCTGACGCACCTTAAGTAGGTGCCCTGCAGTTTTGGGCGGAGGCTTGGAGACAAAAAAGTGGTTAGAGAAAACACGAGAGAGTTCCTCAAAGCAAGTCGGGCTCCGCCTCAGTCGAACGTCTTATACAAATACATGATCTAAACTACATGCATGCGAAGGGTGGTGTATGCAAAACAGAATAACACAAGCATATACATATACATATGAACATAAAGTATAAGGTGAGCCGGAAATCCAATCGTATGCGGTCCAACCGCCGAGCGACCGAAGCGACAGCCCTCTCACGAGAGGTGAATATCTGAGCGAGCAGGCGAGCGAGCGAGAAAGCACGGTGCAGTGGGTCGAGATCACCAATCTGTCGTAGGGTCACTGAAGTATACCGGCACCCCAAGTGCGGATTTACGCAGAATGTCGGCACCCCTCGGTGCGGACACGAGGCAATGTATCGGCACTCACAGTGCGGATACGCGAAGCAGTCAAGGAGCACCCGTGGCCTCTCTGACCATCCGGTCTCATCACAGAACAGAAGATATAATAATAGTGCATAAATACAAACAGAAGTATCATCATCTGATATACATATGCAGAATGGAATAGGAACCCAAGGCCTCCAAGGCCATCCGGGCTTCGAAACAGAACAAACATACATTTTACCATTTGACGGGTCTCGGGATCACCGAACCACCGCCCTCACCCGGAACCCTCCTCAACTAAACCCGATACACATCATATAACTCCCAGAATGTATAACGAGAAAAGTTGAGCCCTTACCTCAGCATCACCGCTCAGTTGCACAATTCCCGGGAAATCCCGGCTCCCGGCCCGAAAAGTCGCAACTTGCCTTTTACGGTCCCACTCTACTCCACCCACGCAGAAACAAGCTGAACAACCACAATTGAGTCAGAACACACCAAAACAAACCCCCGAAAATCAATCCCGCACGATCCCGCACTTTCCCGCAAAAATCCACAGAAAGCTCGGTTTTACGAACCGAGCTAGAACATCCTTATTCATACACCCACAAACACATCCATGCCATTAAATTCCAGATTCTAGACATTTTACCCGCAACCGAGCTTAAAGGTAACTTTTCCATTTATTACCCGAAAATGACATTTCAAACACCATATCGCACCTGAATCCAACCCCCATACCAATTCACCATCCAATTAAACCAAATTACAACACCAACCTAGAGAAAGTTTCATTTGAGCAATTCGGCCCTAAACCATATTTTCACCCAACTTCCAATTCAATCCATTCAAGCCACCAAACAATCATTCTAACCACCAATTACACTTCTTAACCAATAAAACTAACCAATTGCACCTAAATCAACCAAAATCAACCATAAACCCTAATCCACTATTCACTCAAATTGGGGCTTTTCTACTCAATCAATTTTCCACCAAATTGAAACCATAGAATGTCTTAGAATCATGCAAGGAACAACATACTAAGAGCATGATTCAAGAACACAACAAATGATCAACTTTAGAAACAACCCTAATTTTTGCCAAAATATGTTTCTATCCTCCATGATGTTTTTTCAAAATCTAACCATAGATTTCTACTCCCCTCCATCCCAAGAACAACATACCAAAAGATGGAAGCAAGAGGATCATCAAAACCCATAGCAAAGAACAAACACAAAATCCTCTCTAAACCCATTTTCCACCAAAACCTAGGCTTCCAACTTGCAAAGAGAAGAAGAGAAGAAGCTTACCTTTGATTTGCACCCAAAACCTTGTTGATTACTTGCTAAAAATGAAGAACACAAGAAGCTTCATGAATAGTAACCATGGCTGCCCTTGTTTCGGCAGAGAGAGAAGAGAAGGAAGAAGGAAAGAAATTCATGCCTTTTGGCATTTTCCCTCCTTTTTATACTTTCTTTTTCATTCATTTTTTTTCTTTTTCTTCCATCTTTAATGAAGAAGGGACAAGTGTCCCTTCTCTTTTCTCATCCAGCCGACTTCAGCCTTTCTTTCTTTCCAAAAATTGCTAATTTGTGGCCAATTACAACTTGGCCCTCAAACTTTTCAAAAGTTGCAATTTAACCCAATCGCAACTTCCAAACCACTTCTCCAATTGGAACGAAAACTGAACACAACTCTCAGAATATCATATCATACACAAATCATCTTTCACATGTTCAATTACCCATCCAGAGTGTCCTACCGGCCCCGCTGAACCCGAGCAAATCCCGACGTGCTAACCCAAATCCAAATCCCGCAATGCCAAAATTCCACAAATATTACCATAAAATCCGTCTTAAAATATAAAATACCTTACACCAAAGCCGTCGGAAAATTTTCATCCCGAGCCCCGGGATCCCCGTCCCGAGCCCCGGGAGTCGCCCGGGACCGAACGTCCCCACCCAAAAAATATACTCCGTGAAAAGATCCAGGACGTTCCCACGATTCCATATATGCAAACGGTTTCTCATTCCGAGGTCCCGGGAGCGCTACCGAGCCCGCTGTACGTCCCAAGACAACCCCCCGGCCCCGAAAAATATTTTCGACGAAAACGTCCGGGGGACCCACACGACCTCAAAACCCGAAGGATTCCCAGAAATAATGCTCCCGGGAGCCAATTGGCGGCGACACTAGTGAGGGTAGAGCTGAAAGCCCTACAGAGAGTGTTATCGTCCGCCCTCGCGATCGCCATCACGGAGATATAGCGTTGGAGATGGATGTCTAGATCTCAAAGACCGTCATAGGCATCCAGCTTGGGCTGGCAAAACTGCTCCGGAAGTGGAGCTTCCAGGATCCTCTGAGTGAAAGGTTGGGTCCAGAGGTGGTCTAGACCCAGGCTGGCGGAGTAAGGTGCGTTGGCCCTTACCTCCCTCTTCTCCATTTGTTCCAGACGCCGGGCGAGGGCTGCTAACGCGGGGAGTGAGCTGGATTAGGGTAGGTTTCTGCTGTGGTAGAGCAAGAGGAAGTTCCTGGTGATTTTGTGGCAGATTTTGAGCGACCGCCTTCGTGATCGCCGCAAGGATTGCGGGATCGAGACCTGCCAGTGGGGAGTTCTGAACGATGACGTTGTGTGGCGCCCCCACCACACCGGCCGATCGGTTGTGATTCGTCGAGAGGGCAACGCGCCCAGATCTCACGGCGACGTCTACCCCCGTCGTGTGGATGACTTCCCTCGAGGGAGGGCCATTGCGGTCACCGTGGGAGGAGCTCTCTCCCGTCGAATGGACTGATACTCCATGGTTGGCAGCGGCAGTGGGTGGATTCCTCCTTCCACGACCGTTTTGCCGGCTTGCGCTCCTTGTGGTAGGCATGGCTTCTGTTCTTCGTGGTTTTCTTCATGGGATTGTTGATGTTTCCCACAGACAGCGCCAATCTGATAGCCTCGTTCCTTGACGGCACAGGCTTCCAGATACTTGAACGGTTGAGGTGATAGTGAGAACGACGATATGTAGCTCTGGAGTAATCTGCAAGATGTAAAACGGAATACTCAGGAGCAGAAAGAGGAGTCGGGGTGTGTAGATAGGGTGTACCTTTCCCAAGCCGTCCTTTTATAGGAGGCGTTGAGGTGGCGGTTGTCCCATGATCCATAGTAGTGGAGTGTTCCCCCACGTTCCGGAGTAGTGGGAGACTGGAGGTATGATGGAGAACGTGGGTAGGTCGTGGAGATAACCGCTCCCAGCTTCCTTTCTTCGGACTGTGACTTGTTGCTAAGTGTTGGATGGCGAAGGCCCTACCTGGCGAAGCCAGTAGATGCGAATCCACGAGATCCTGGTGAAGCCAGTAGGTGCGAAGCTCTCCTGATAGTGCCTTCGCAAGATGCGATGGCATCGCGGTCCGTGTCCGTGTCCTTGGGTAGTGTACCATTTTACATGTATTATACTCTTTGCATCCTAAAATAAATGGTGCTTATTCCTTTTCTGGATATTCTTGAAAATTAGTGCATTTCCCTTTCTAGAAACTTTTAGTGACTTGTTTTACTTAATTATCTCTAACATTCCATCCATATTTAGAGTCAAAAGGAATGCGCCATTTATTTAGGGGGTATTTTTGACCAAATTGTTTTCTTCCCACAATTTCTCAATTTTAGTGCCAAAAGAAATGGACTATTTATTTGGAGACAGATGGAGTATATCCATGCTAGATGAAGGTTAGATAAATCCTAGCTCATTAAGGGTAATTCTTGTACTTCATTCGTCCTTAATTAATGTATATATTTGACTTTCATGTTTCAAGATTCAATGTTTGACTCAAATATTTGCTACGATAAATAGTGAAAAAAAATCATAAAAAATATATTTGGAAAATTTATACTTCAAATTATAATATGGATAAGAGTTATTGAACTTAAAATGCCTAAACACTAATGAAACAAATGATAGATTCAATGCTCTGAAACATTAAAAACAAATATATGTATTTTTTTTAGGACGGAGGGATTATATTTTTTTTCATTTTTTGAAAAATTGCAAGAGATCCTAGTGATCTTTCCTCACAAGCATTTTGTTTCTTTACTTTAATTATAATGCATATGTTTACACACAAAGCAGAAATATATGTGAACAAATCTTGAATTATACATTTCTTAACACATGGACACACATTTTGTGTTAGGAAGAATAAATAAATGTCGTCACACAATATCATTTGTCAAGATAAGTACTAAGGTTTTCTTCACAAACAGAAGTGTCAACATATACCCAATTATCTTAACGCTTCATACTGTCTGCAAAAACGTCCGTCAACATATGTAACATCATTTTTTGTAGTGAAGAAAATTTCTTTCGCACAATTGAAAGACCATTGCAATTAACCATTTGGTCTTAATTTTTTAATTTAATTTGCTCTTAATTATGGGTTAAGAAAAAGACACACGTCAATTTTTATAGATGTAGAATGAAATGGATCAGTAGGAAAATGGTGGAAATGATCTGGACTACTTTCTTCTACTCCATCCTTATTTTAGGGAATAGGAAGAGGAATCTATTGGAGCAAAAAAGAGATCAAAATTCTGTAAAAGTGAGAATATCAATAAAATGAAGGAAGATGTTAGAGATGCCTTAAGGCACTTAATGGTGCGCATTATAGTTACTCTAAAGAAATACTCCATTTGTACGCAAAAGTTTGTACAATTTGTTTTGACAGTTTTATCGTATACGATCTATGATTTTGATTGTCATGAATGTTTAGACTTTGAAAATTAAACAATTTATACGTGTATTACAATTTGAAGTCTAAATTCTCTTACTTCCCCTATCCCCAAAAGTAATGCAACACTTTCTTTTATGGGATGTCCTAAAAGTAATGCAACACTTTCCTTTTTAGTAACTTTTTACATACTAGTTTACCAAATCATCCTTACCTCTAAAGCTCAAGAAATAAAAATATAAAGGTATAATAAATACGGGTCTCATTCTTTTCCAAATAAAATTTCCTATTCAATAATATAATTATTTGACTTTTATTCTTGATATATTTATCATTATATTTTGATTTTATTTTACTGTTCTTCCTCAATTTCTGTGTTTGATTACATATTCCAACATAAATAAGGGTAAAATAGGAATCAAAACCAAAAGTTTTTCACCTTAATCTTTGTGTCAAGTCAAACTGTTGTATTATATATGGGACGAAGGGAGTAAAATATTTTTTCTGAGTTTTTTAAATTGTTCATCTTTGTTAAAATTTATGTCAAATATTGAATGTTGAAACTAGAAAGTCATATGAGACAATTTTTTATGGACAAATGAAGTATGATATTAATCCTTTTAATTTACCCTATAAAAAATTAAGACATAAATTTTAAGAATAGTTTGGACTTTTCAGAACTATATCGAATAAAATATAAAATAATTACATCAACAAGGATCTCCAACCAAAATAAACTTAGCCACAAGAAAGTGGTGCAACAACCTGATAGCCAAAGGACGATCTCCGGTGGTATGGTTACGCCGGTGATCGGGATAAGGCAGCTACGGAACCTGCGAAGAGTAAGACAGAGAGAACTTTCAGGTGCAGGAAGAGAAGGAAGGTGGGGTGTGTAGTAATCACCTTATTTTGGGTTGGCATCACCCACTTATAGGGTGATGCCCCAGACTCTCCCACGTTGGGGTAGAGTGTTTGGTGGGATCTTCCCCACGCTTGAGCTGCTGATCTCTGACCTCAGAGCGGCGGATTGGACACAACTGTTTCAACAGTGTTCGTTTGACAGTACTTGGATGTGCTGAGTACAGCTTTTGTGTCTTGTGTGCTGGCGCGGCTTTTGGGCATTGTGTGTTGGGCTAGCTTTTTGGTTGGTGTACTATGTTGGAGTACCAATTGGGCCTGGCCCAGCAAGCGTTTGCTGCCAATAAGATTATACGGGGTGTCCTTATGGGTTGAATACGAGGGGCTCGTCGTAATTACGAGGAGCACTCCTCGTGTTGGTGGGCCTGGCCCATGTGGCGTTTGCGTTTGGCAATACGGTCATACGAGCTGGGCCCATATATATCAGTATGTCCTCCTCCCACAGCGGAGGATGGGTTGGGCCCCTTTGCTCCGTTTTGGAATTTAATTGGTGACAGCCCGTGACTTGGCCCAACGTTTTTTCCGTCGGAAATCGGCATTTCGGTCGATGATTTTTGGTATTTCTTCTTCTTTTCGAATAGAAGGCAACAAGATTTCAAGAACAAACTTCCCAGAGAAAGTATGGAAACTGAAGAGGAGAAGAGGAATAGGCGGCTGCGACGCTGCTGCTTCAGTTGCTCAGGCCTGGCCCATATGGCGTTGTGTTTGGCAATACGGCCATACGAGCTGGGCTCATATATATCACAACCAACCCTCCCTAAAATGAAATTCAAGTACTGAGAACACAGAACACAGTCACCTGCAGCTAGAAATGTAAGCATGAAACCTTCTCAATATTTATATCTCAGTTAAGCTCCTATTCCACAATCACAAAGTTTACAACAGCCAGCAAAGAAACTAAATTCAAGCACTACTTTGACTAAGATTAATTCCAACATCACAGGCAGAGTTATTCCCAATAAGATTCTAAGAAAACTAGAGCAAAAAAGTTAATCAAGCATCCTCCAACCTACACCACCAGAACCGCCAACAAGATTGATATTTTGGATAAAGATCTACATGTGCGATTACTTGAACAATGCTACTTAAATTGTTTGGACAGAAGTACTATATGATGCAAAATTTTTAAGGTCTGTACATTAATAAATAAGAAATGTCTAAATAAATATCTAAAATCGTCTAAAATAAAATATAAAAATGTCTAATGATATAAAACTAATATTCCCTTGAAGGTCACAGGCTTAAAGCCACTGTGCATATGTTCCTGAATTGCTTAGATAAAGTCATGAATACTCCTTCCTCTGTGTTATGCATGAGCAGAAGCATGGGATCGGAGCATGCTTGACAGGAACTAGTTTAGATTTCTCCTCCGAATAGCAACAAGTCCAACGAATTTGATGACTTTTGCTCATAGCTCCGGTTTCATCTCCATGAGTGACCTGATCATTTGCCGATTTCATGAACATCTATGCATTCGACGCATCAGACGGGGATCGGCTAGGTGGCGTAGCGCTATTATCGCAGATCTGATAGTGGATGTACGAGTGGACATGGAGGTAGCGAGATCGGATTCGGTGTGCGATTTCCGGCGTCGCCTCGACGGTAGGAGGGTGAAGTAGTCGTTCGCCGATCATCACTTTACTTGGCTGGCAGCTCTATCTGTTCGCTTCGCGGATGCGTTGGTTTCTGTTTCGTTTCCACATGCACGAGAGAAGAATCAAAACAGAAAAATGGTTATAACAAAGGGTAATTTATTCTTTTTCAATGCTATGTGCAATTACACGTATGCTCACCATATCATTGGTATTAACTGTGAGCCGGAGGGCCGCTCGTCGGGGGCTTTTCTGCCAGTTTTGGGGAAAACGAGGGAGTCGCCACCTTTATTTTTTAGAAAATGGGAAATTAAGGAAAAACCCAATTTTTGACTCCGAATTTTAGAAAGGGCAATTTCCACGAAAACCAGAGATTTTAAGTCTGGGGATTGGGTACAAATTGGGAAGGTGTTAGGCACCCAATTTGTCTGAAAATAATTCTTAAAACAAAATAAAAGCCGATTCCCATAAATTAAATAATGCAAAATGATTACTTTTTTTATTTTCAAACAATGGATTAATTTTAGTTAATTGGACTTGGGCCTGGATTATGGGCTTCCAAGCTGCCTACGTACCCGTTTGAATCAGGAGCAAAGCCCACGTAGTTCGCTCCCGTTGGACTGGGAGAGTCGGGGTTAGAATGCGTACCTGTCGAGTCGGCGGAGCGGCGGTCGAATTGCCTTAGAATTTGTCTGGTGTGATAGTCGAATTGCCTTTTTATTGGAGATTCCAAAAACCCGAGCTAAACTCTGAAAGAATGGAAGAGATTCTAGAATCAGTACAATGATGATAACGAAAAACTTATAATTATTGTGATGATGTAAACGAAAATAATGAGAGATGAGAATGTTAGCAAAAATAATGAAAAATGATCAATGTCAAGAAAATAAAAAAATAAAAAAAACCACAATCAATATATGTTTTAGGAAATTTTTCATGAATATTTGAGAAAGGGAAAATAGTGACAATTAAATTAAAAGATGATTAGAATTAATTATTATAACAAACAAATTGATTACGAACAAAATTGGAAAAAAGAAAACTAGGAGTCATGAAAAGAACAAATAAACAATTCTGTCCAGTGGCCTTTTGTGAGAAAACAAAGTTAAAACTTGTTAAACCTGTAGAAACGCAAAAGAAAAGAAGTTAGTGACTTTATTAACATAAATAAAAACAAGCAAGGGTTAGAAGGGGGTTTTACCGGGTTCTTTTGAAACAAAAACGCAACATGTGTCCCTACAAGTCGCGAGCCGCGCCGGAGTTCGCAGGTCCGGTAGCTGGGCGGTCTGGTTTCACAGCAAGCGGCGGAAGACGGTGTTGGCTTGCGCTGCAGCAGGTGCTCTGGCGACTGGGGGTGATCTGTAGTGGCTCAGCGGCTGAACGGAAGGAGTTCGCGACTCCCCGGAAAGCTTGAGCGACGCTGGTAACTTCAAACCAGGCTGTTTCGGCGACGTTTCGCGGTGGGACTGGTCAGAAGAGGTGCTCCGGCGGTTGAGGGTGGCATCGGCGATGCTGGGGGAGTAACTTCAGGTGGGAGCAGCAGTGGGTAGGGGCTGACGGATGAGACGCAAAGCGGAGTCCTCCGCCAGCGATTTTGGGAAACAGAGGCCGCTGCTGACCTTCTTTCGATCCGACGACCTCTTGGGCAGTGCTTTCTGTGTCTGTTGGGGGCTAGATCCGAGGTTGGGAGGTGAGGAGGAAGAAGGGTCGAGAGCTTCGATGATGATAATGGCGAGGAAGAGAGCAAGCCCCCTTTTTCTTAATGGTGCTCAGCTGTGTGTCTATTTATAGGGACGTGAGGGAGGCTAGGGTTAGGCTGAGATTGAAGAGTCCGGGTGGAGTTGAAGATCTAGAATGGTGGAGGTAGAGATAGGCTCGGTCTATAATTACCCAGACAGTCTATTCGCCTAAATCGGGGCCTATAATTACCCGGGCTATCTATTTGCCTTAATCAGGGCCTATAATCGCCCAGGCTATCTATTCGCCTCAATCGGAGCCTATAATCGCCCATGCTATCTATTCACCTCAATCGGGGCCTATAATCGCCCAGGCTATCTATTCGCCTAAATCTGGGCCTATAATCTCTCAGGCTATCTATTCGCCTAAATCGGGTTATCTATCCACCTAAAGGAACAATCAGGTTCATCCTATCGGGAGAGGAACGGTCAGGGTCGTCCTATTGAGAGAGGAACGGCCAGGGTCGTCCTTTCGAGAGGCGGTCATCTTTGCCTAATTGCTTAAGGGTGGCCCTATCTAGCAGGGCTTGAGATGGGTATCTATCTAGTAGGGCTTAACTAAAGGTTGCCTATCTGGTAGGGCTTGATGAAGGGTCGCCTATCTGGTAGAGCTTGAGATGGGTGCCTATCTGGTAGGGCTTGACTAAAGGTTGCCTATCTGGTAGGGCTTGACTAAAGGTTGCCTATCTGGTAGGGCTTGTGCTCAGTAGGGCGTCATGATGCATGATATGCCTCCTAAGACCATAGTCAGATGCAATGAGTTATTAGGTCGACTCTAAGACTCTTTTCTTCATTTTTAAAAGTCATGGGCCCAAACTGAAAGGCCTTTGCATATGTTCAACTTTGGAGGGAGAGATGCCGCCATGTATGTGTCTGATGGCGTTTTGGTAGTTATGCGAGGTGAGTGCACTTCTTTGATTACATTATGACTTGAGAGGATTCATGCCCCCTGCTTCTCTCGGCTTATGAATATGTCGACTCGGAGTCAATATGGCTTGCTTGCTCTGCCTCTTGAAGGCTTGAGGTGAAATCACAAAGTTTTGAGGAAAGGCTTCTCATCAATAGTCTGGACATGCTTTTTGAGGGAGCTTTATTTCGATGGACTTATGGTGAGGAAAGAAATGAATGTGATACTGAAGGATTTGATTTGAGTGAAGTGATCTCATTTGTGCTCGGGATAAAGAGAACTTTTAAGCATCTTTGCACTATAAGATTTCCAGAACCTAAAGCATAGTTGCTAATGAACCATGAAAGAAATGTGTTTTGACCAAACGCAGCTAAAAAACAATCAAGTGACCAATGCCTCTCTGGACATGAATGATCCACATAAAAATGAGTCGACAGTATGGACTTTCAGTAAGGTTGTAATGTGGCCTCGGTTAAGGTTTGAAGAAAGAAATGATATATAGGCTCAAATACCCAAATGATGCCCCCAGGATATGCTTCTCGCGAAATGCAAAGCCTGTCAACCTCCGATGGGTCCGATTCTCTTTATGAATGTTTGATACTTCTTGAAAATTTGTTTACTTCTTGAGGACTTTGTGATCTGCTCTTGAAGCGCAGAGAAGTTAAAGTGCACCAATGACAACCTTTCCCTTTTTTTTACCTCCACTTTTGCCTAAGCTGCCCTTACGGGTTTTTGACCTAGCGAGGCTTCCTTTTCAGCTTCAAGGCTAGATTGAATTTCCACATCAAACTTTATTTCTTTCTACTTTTTTATTTTCTTTTTCTTCTTTTTCTCAAAACAACTCGACAATACAAAGCGAGACCACCATATGATGGGCGAAGACAATTTGAGCTTTCATCGCTTGAATTTCCTCCGATGCGGGTTTCTCTGATTGGACTTCCTTGCACAATTCATTTCACCACTGTTGCAGCGATGATCAGTGGTCTTCGAGACTCAACACTCGCGAGATGCATACCCTTTTCCCAGGTTAGGATTGCGGTTTCGAGAAGGAACAGGCTCAAGTGTTTAAGGCTCAAAGTGGTAATCAAAGGATAAAATGTCGTTCAGGTGTAAAGATGATTTAGGCTACGAAAGATGGCCATCTATCTTTTTGACTCATTCTTGCGTGGATCATTTCAGATTGATCGAAACACTCGTGACTTAAAAGTTCAATTGTCATTCATTCACCAATTTTGAAATCTCACATTCTTGAATAGTGCAAAACCATATTGATATCCACTAGCTTTGGATCATAGAAAAATCATAGTGTAGAAAATACATAGAAGCTCAAGTCATCCTAAACATCAAAAGAGTGCACAGAAGGGTAGATCAACGTAAGATCAAGAATTTTTTGCGAGAGAAGGGGGGATGAGATAGATCTTCTTCAAGTTGATGTGGGACAATCAAGGGCCTTCTCAATCAGGTCATGGTACTCTTGTCAGGAACTTGATCATTTTTCTTCATCTTTGGTGATTTTGACATTTGGCATTGTAGGATGGAAGTGCAATGAACACGAGATAAGTTCCACCAGAGTGAGAATGAGCATCTAGTTTCATCGTGTCTTCAATTTAGTGCGCCTTGACCTTGCTTCTTTCTCGATGGACTTTGAACTTTCAAACCGAACCCATGACCTTCGATTAATCCTCCTATGTCTAACAGCTTTTACATGCATGTGACGCACGTATATGAATTAATGTCAGATAATTATGTGTATGCATGAGACACAAATGCATGTAAGCATGAGCATGTTACATGACGTGTATGCATGGACGTACACAAATGCATGGATGCATGGATTATCTATAGTGACAGAATGGTGGCTGACCATGGGTGAGGAGTAAGTCGGGTTATAGCAACGCTATGGTTAACATGGCGGTTGCCTCCTGTAAAGGTAGATGACACACTAAGGTTGACGAGATTAGGGTTGCCCTCAGTGCATGGTGCATGACGGTACTATGCTCGGGATTTGAAGCTATGATGCTCTTAGTTGACTCACTTTAGGTCTTGCAACCTAGGCAGGTCGGTGGAAATTAGACTATAGCGCTTAATTTAAAGCCTATGTCTAAGTCTCTTAAGTTTTCAAGTACACTATCTTGATTTAGGTGCATGTGGGTGAGTGTCATGCAGTGAGCGTGTCAATACACCGTGCGAGGAAAACATATAGCAAACACAGAGATATGCAATACACCGTGAATATTAGGTACCTAAAGTTCAGTTCTAAAGTCACTATGTACATGAGGGTGAGAATGGTTTGGTCAAAGATTCTCCAACAACTAGGTGTGCATATACCTCCCTCTGGGTGCGAGGAGCACCCATTAGTCAAACGGTACTTTACGACCTTCAAACGCTGTGGAGTTGGGACCAATGCATAGTCATGTTAGGAGGACCAACTTTTTTATGCAACATGGTCTCCAGGGCTCACTACCTAGGTTAATGCACACACATATGAACAATATATCAGTGATGTAGAGCACACATATGTCAATCACCATGTTATCAATCACCATGCTTTGCAATCAACAAGCAAATCAAACATAATAATCGGCTTTCATTTTATTTTAAAAATAATTTCCAGTATTCAATCCTCTTATTTTCAAAAAAGTTTGAAAATGGTCCCCAGCGGAGTCGCCACTGTGAGCGGGAGGGGCGCTCGTCGGGGGCTTTTCTGCCAGTTTTAGGGAAAACGAGGGAGTCGCCACCTTTATTTTTTAGAAAATGGGAAATTAAGGAAAAACCCAATTTTTGACTCCGAATTTTAGAAAGGGCAATTTCCACGAAAACCAGAGATTTTAAGTCCGGGGATTAGGTACAAATTGGGAAGGTGTTAGGTGTGAGCGGGAGGGCCGCTCGTCGGGGGGCTTTTCCGCCAATTTTGGGGAAAACGAGGGAGTCGCCACCTTTATTTTTTAGAAAATGGGAAATTAAGGAAAAACCCAATTTTTGACTACGAAATTTAGAAAAGGCAATTCTGCGAAAACCAGAGATTTTAAGTCCGGGGATTGGGTACAAATTGGGAAGGTGTTAGGCACCCAATTTATCTGAAAATAATTCTTAAAACAAAATAAAAGCCGATTCCCATAAATTAAATAATGCAAAATGATTAATTTTTTTTATTTTCAAACAATGGGTTAATTTTAGTTAATTGGACTTGGGCACGGATTATGGGCTTCCAAAGCGCCTCGTGCCCGTTTGAATCGGGATCAAAGCCCACGTAGTTCGCTCCCGTTGGATCAGGAGAACTCGGGGTTAGAATGCGTACCTGTCAAATCGGTGAAGCGGTGGTCGAATTTCCGTGAATGTTGGAGACAGTCAAGTTGCCTCGGAGATTTGTTGATGCGGTGTGGCAGTCAAATAGCCTTCTTCTTGGAGGTTCTAAAAAACCCGAGCTAAACTCTGTCAGAATGGAAAAAAGGATTCTAGAATTAATTCAATGATAATAACAAAAAAAAACTTATAATTATTATGATGATGTACATGAAAATAGTGAGAGATGAGAATGTTAGCAAAAATAATGAAAATTGATCAATGTCAAATAAATAAATAAAACCACAATCAATATATTTTTTAGGAAATTTTTCATGAATGTCTAGGAAAAGGATAGTAGTAACAATTAAATTAAAAGATGATTAGAATTAATTATTATAACAAACAAATAGATTATGAACAAAATTGGAAAAAAGAGAATTAGGAATCATGAAAAAAACAAAATAAACAACTCTGTCCGGTGACCTTTTTGTAAGAAAACAAAATTAAAACTTGTTAAACCTGTAAAAACGCAAAAGAACAGAAGTTAGGGACTTTATTAACTCAACTAAAAACAAGTAAGGGCTGGATGGGGGTTTTACCGGGTTTGAATTAAACACAAACGCGACACGTGTCGCTGGTACTCGAATTCGCGCTGAACTTGCGCTGGAGTCTGCAGGTTCAGCGGCTGGGGTGCAGTTTCGCGGCGGACGGTGACAAGGTGGCGGCGGCTCGGGCTGCGGCAGGTGCTCCGGCGACTGGGGAGCGGTCCGCAGCGGCTTGGCAGCGCTAGGGTAGACAGAGAAGGCCGGAAGATGGCGTCAGCTCCGCCTTCCCTTTGCTGCAGTCGCAGCTGTGATGCGGGGCTGGTGGCGACGTCTGGCGGAAGACAAGGCTGCCGCGGACAGTCTGGGGGGTGCGCCAAAGGTCGGGAGATGGTCTGGCCAGGAGTTGTGGTGGAGGAGGAAGAAGAAGGGCTGCGGCTGGCGAGGAAGGAGGGTTGCGGCTGGCGAGGAAGAGAGCAGACTTTTTTTCTCTCTTTTCTTCATCCTAGGTTAAGTCTACCGGGAGAGTATTTATAGGGAAGGATGGAGGCTAGGGTTAGGGTGGAGTTCGAGGCTAGGGTTACGGCGAAGGTAGAGAGTTTGGGTGAGGCTAGAGGATCGATAATGGCGGAGATGCGATGAAATTGGTGGAATATTCGTGAGAAATAAACTCACGCATGCTTGCAGGCTAAGCAAAAGTGGCCAAATGATACCCTCACCATGCCTAAGGTTTAAAACATTCAATTCAGTCCCTTTTCTTTTAATTGACTTAGAACCAAAACTAAAATAATCGAATACGTCCCTAAAAATTAGTTTAGTTAATTTGGAAAGAAAATAAATAAAATAAAATAAATGATTGTTAACATTAGGCACCCAATTTGTCTGAAAATAATTCTTAAAACAAAATAAAAGCCGATTCCCATAAATTAAATAATGCAAAATGATTACTTTTTTATTTTCAAACAATGGATTAACATTAGGAATTTGTCTGGTGTGATGGTCGAATTTCCTTTTTCATGGAGAATCCAAAAACCCGAGCTAAACTCTGGAAGAATGGAAGAGATTCTAGAATCAGTTCAATGATGATAACGAAAAACTTATAATTATTGTGATGATGTAAACGAAAATAATGAGAGATGAGAATGTTAGCAAAAATAATGAAAAATGATCAATGTCAAGAAAATAAATAAATAAATAAAACCACAATCAATATATTTTTTAGGAAATGTTTCATGAATATTTGAGAAAGGGAAATAGTGACAATTAAATTAAATGATGATTAGAATTAATTATTATAACAAACAAATTGATTACGAACAAAATTGGAAAAAAGAAAACTAGGAGTCATGAAAAGAACAAATGCCACAAGAAGGCCTCATGGAGAAAACCACTTGTTAAACTTGTAGAAACCTTAGTGACCATAAATAAAAACAAGCAAGGGTTCTTTTGAAACAAAAACGCAACACATGTCCCTGCAAGTTGCGAGCCGCGCCGGAGTTCGTAGGTCCGGTGGTTGGGCGGTCCGGTTTCACGGTGAGCGGCGAAAGACGGTGCTGGCTTGCGCTGCAGCAGGTGCTCCGGCGACTGGGGGGTGATCTGCAGTGGCTCAGCGGCTGAACGGAAGGAGACTAAATGACTTCCTCATCATATTGAAAGTTCAAAGTATTCAATTCAGCCCCTTTTCTTTTGATTGAGTTGGAATCAAAGCTAGATTAGTTAAATAAGTCCCCAAAAATTGAATCAGGAGGAGGCCGCAGAGTGAGGACTCCCCATAGTCGCCTATATATGCCACATCATGGCCCACGTGCCCTACCTACCACCATCCCTACTGCGGCCACGTACTGCGGAGGAGGCCGCAGTAGGGTCGTCTATATATATACCCCCCGTTTCATTCCAATTCATTCCAACCCTTAGCAAAGTCTCTCTTCTCTCAACTCTCTCAACTTCAGGTGGAAGCTGCGGTACGTGGAAGCTGCGGTACCGTCGACTTCAGGTGTATTACTGAGGTAATAAATATTTTATGTATTTATTTATGGTTACATAGTTTTTCATTCAATTTAATTTATGTATTGGTAATTTTGTTTTCTTTTTAAGTAATTTAATTAAATTAGCTGAGCCATAGTTCCTGTGTATGAAAACTTGTAAAAATATATTTTTTACACTTTATTTCAAAATTTTGGAATAACGTGTAAAATAATATATTGTACAGAGTTTTCATGGATTGTCCAAGTTGGACAATTTGTAAAAGTTTACTATCGGTGTATTAAACTTTTATGGTTGTGCATGTAAAACTGTGCGGATTACATAAATTTCGGTTGCATTTTAGTCTTGTTCCACGTTATACCTGTTATGGGAGTAATATTCCAGAGAAATGGTATAGTGTGGAACTAAGGCGAAATGCTGCCGAAATTTATGTAATTACAGTTTTCATACACAATGATAAAAGTTTCTTCAGTAATAGTACTTTTATGAACAGGATAGGACCCATGCACCCTGGATTAGGAGAAAATGATATGTGAATATTTATATATGAATGTGTGCAGTATTTAAGTACTTTTGTGTTTGTTTTTTTTAATATATAATTAATTTTCATGTTTGTTATTGTTTTTATTGATGAATGAATGATCATAGGAAAGGCCATAAATGGGTGAAGGACGTGATTGGATGTATCGACGCTTTGAGGATGGGACTCGCTATATAAGTGAAAGATTTTGGACTGGCCTTCAGGAATTCTTGGATTATGCCTTTTTTGTTACTAAATCAAATGGAGAAGAACTGGTGAAATGCCCATGTAAAAAGTGTAAAAATAGATACTATTATGATCGAATTACAGTTGGCAATCATTTACTATTAGACGGATTTAAATCCAATTATTATGTGTGGGATTGTCATGGTGAACAACATGAGATCAATCCATGTGCTTATCGAGGTTATCGATTTGATGAACTAATGTCAACATCCTCAAATCGCGTAAGTACGAGTACTGCGGTACTTAATTCTTCTGAGGGTAGCCAAAAACGGCCGGCTTATGAAGAAATGGTTCGTGATGCTTTTGGGTTTCATGAGCAATGTAATAATTTTGAAAATGATCAGAATAATGACGATGAGGACGTTTCAGCGCCTGAAATGCCAAACGAAAGGGCGCAACAGTTTTTCCAACTGTTGTGTGATGCGTCAAAACCTTTATATGAAGGTTATAGTGATAAGTACACCAAATTATCGGTTATATCCAAGTTGTTGAGTACAAAAAGTCAACACAACGTATCAGATGCATTTTTCTCTGAGATGATCGGATATATCAATGAAATCTTACCTGGAGGAAACTCGTTGCCAACGAGCATGTTTAGTACGAAAGTTATGTTGAAGGAGTTGGGGTTACCGTATAGAAAAATTCACGCTTGAGAGAATAATTGTATGTTGTTCTACGGTAGCTTCAGCAAGTATGTGAATTGTAGGGTGTGTGGAGCAGATAGGTATGAAGTGTGTGATCCGGCTAAGAAACTGAAACCGAAAAAGGTTTTACGATATTTACCATTCACTGAGTGGCTACAACGGCTTTACCAATCGTCTAAAACCACAGAGTTCATGACATATCATATTAGAGCAAGTGGTAATGTATCTAACACTGTTGGACGTCCATCTCAAGGTGAGGCATGGAAACACGTCGACGAACGTTATCCGGATTTCGCACAGGAGTACCAAAGTGTATGATTGGGGTTAAGTACTGATGGCTTTAACCCGTTGTCCGAAACAGGACAATCGTATTCCACGTGGCCGGTATTCGTCGTTGTTTACAACCTGCCGCCTGATTTATGCATGAAGAAGCCGTACACTTTCATGCCTCTACTAATTCCAAGTCCCCGATCTCTTGGCCGTAACATTGATGTGTTTCTACGTCCACTGATTGAGGAGTTACAAGTTTTATGAAATACGGGAGTGGAAACTTGGGATGCGCACTGTAATCAGAACTTTGTTATGCGAGCATGTTTGCTTTGGACGATAAGTGATTTTCCAGTGTACGGAATGCTCTCGGGCTGGAGTACGCATGGAAGACTTGCATGCCCATACTGCATGAGTGATGTTAATAGTTTTCAGTTGAAGCATGGAAGAAAAACCAATTGGTGGGGTTGTCATAGGAGAATTTTACCACGTCGGCATGCTCTGCGTAACAATACCGAATCGTGGGGAGAAACTGACCGTAGACATCATTGTGTGTATAAGTCAGGTCATGAGGTCTTGGGATCATAATAGGATTGTATTCCCAGCATTCGGAACACCGTGGGACAAAATGAGGGCTGATAAGTTTGGTGATGAGCACAATTGGGTGAAGAAATCAATTTTCTGGGAGTTGCCGTATTGGGCAGACTTGAAAGTACGACACTGTCTGGATGTTATGCACATTGAAAAAAATTGTTTTGATAACATTTTCTACACAGTTTTGAACGTGAAAGGGAAAAAGAAGGATAATGCACAATCGAGACGCGATTTGCAGGAGTAAAATATCCGTGATGAACTGCATTTGAGCATTGGACAGAATGGGAAACCATTTCAACCGAAGGCGTTATACACGTTAAACAATGATCAGATTGCGATGATTTGCAATTGGTTGAAGCATATCGTTAAACTTCCCGATGGGTATGCATCTAACATTGGTAGATGTGTCAATACGTCCAATAATACATTTTACAATATGAAAACCCATGATTTTTATGTGTTCACGCAGAAGCTGTTGCCCGTTATATTACGCGGTTACATTCCTGACGGCATTTGGACAACAATTACAGAATTCTGCAAATTCTTTAGGCTACTGTGTTCTAAGGATATTCACTTCGGCAATGTTAAGAAGCTTGATGAATTAATCATCGTAACATTGTGCAAGTTGGAGAAGATCTTCCCACCATCATTCTTTGACTCCATGAAACATCTTACTATGCATCTACCTTGGCACTTTCGAACTTGTGGACCTGTCGGATATTGGTGGATGTTTTCTTTCAAACGGAATATGAAGAAGTTGAAAGCAAAATGTGCGAACAAACAATTTTTGGAGGGTTCGATCATTCAAAAGTTCTTGATACAGGAGATAACTTTTTTTGTGAGCATTACATGGAAGATAATCAAGTAACACGGGTGAACCCTCACATACGGAATGGAATTAATTTTCCTAAAGTTGTTAACTATTTGGGACTATCGATTTTCAGTCATCCTGCAAAACCTTTTGGGAAGGCTCGGGCTCGAGAATTGTCTGCTGAAGAAGTAAATCATGTCCAAACATACATTCTTCAGAATTGTCGGGAGGTGGAGCAATTTATAATTCGATTTAATGAGTTTTCCCGCAATCGGTACCCAAAAATGAACGATGATGCTGTGGACAACTTAAGGCTGGCAGAGTTTGCACGTTGGTTCAAGAATGTGGTTAGTTGTGTTTATTTATTTACTCATTTAGTTGTTACGATCTTAATTGGAACGAAATTTATTATGTTGATTACCAATTCTGTATAGGCCGACGCAAATCAGGCAGCACTCCCACAAGCACTATATGACCTGGCATGTGGTCCTAGAATGAAGGCTAAATCGTTTCCAGGCGTATATGTTAATGGGTACAGGTTTCACACAAAACAACATGGTGAAAATAAAAAGACAGCTAATTTGGACGTCTGCGTCGTGGGGGACACAAATGCGCAAGACTATTTGGATTTCTATGGCTGGATTGACGAAATTCTTGTCCTTCAGTACAGGAACAATAGTCTTACAGTCTTCAAGGGTACGTGGTTTTCCACCAATAAAGGCATCTGCACCGATAAAATTTCAGGGATCATCGATGTTGACTACACATCCCGACTATATCCGGATGATCCATTCATTCTTGCAAGCCAGGCCCAACAAGTGGTATACGTCGAATATCTTTCAAAGTGTCGTGACCTAAAAATCTGTTGGACAGTTTTCAAAACGAAACCTCGACGATTTAAGGACTAAAGTGTTGATAATGTAAGTGTCACTGTAATCGATGCAGACCCAGACGAGATTGGTACTGAACATCCTTTACAAGAATCGACGACACTTGGTGAAACCATACGACCGGCTCCTGATCCAAGTATGTCATTATTAGATCATCGTGCCCATTTCGATATGGTTGAAGTGGATAACGACGTGGAAAATCAACTGCTGTATGATGATGAAGATGATGTTCCTGTGGATTTGTAGTAGAATATCTCCTATTTGAATTTGTACTAAAATTGAAATTCTAAACAATGTTAGTGCTAAATTCTAAATTTAAAAGATGTTTGGTCTAAATTGAAAATTTGAAAGATGTTTGGGCTAAATTGCAAGTTTTTGCAGAATAACAGTGGGCCCCACAATATCCAAACCCATAATAAATTAGGGGGGAAACGAAAAGTTTGAAATTGGAAGCTTATGGGTCTCACTGCAGCCTCAACACGGCAAGGCTGCAGTGAGCCCACTGGGCTGGGCCTTACTGCGGCCTCGTGCGCAATTAGGCCGCAGTGAGGCCCAAGCTTAGGAGCCTCACTGCGGCTACTGCCCCAGTAAGGCCGCAGTGACGCCCATTAAAAATCTGAATCATCTTCTTCCTCTCATTTTCACTCTCGCGTTCGTCTCTGAAACCGCTACGACTGTCGCCCTCCCTCCCCGTCGAAGCCGCAACCGCCGCGTCCCTCCCTCTCCATTGTCGCCGCCGCAACCTCCGCGACCCTGCCTTTCCCCCGGTGAGTTTTCTTTCCGATTTTCGCGGTTTGTTTTTGAGTTTTCAGATGTTTATTGATTTCTTGGATGTTTATTGATTTTTCGGATGTTTATGATTTTTTGGATGTTTTAGGATGTTTATTGATTTGTTGGAATTAGTTGAAATGTGTTGTGGATTTGTTATGGAATATTTTGGAAATTTTGGAAATTTTGGAATATTAGTTGATTTTTTGTGGAAAGTTTTCTGGAATATTTGAGGAATTAGTTGAAATGCGATGGAATATTTGATGAATTATGGAATGGTGGATGTTGTGGATTTGTTGTGAAAATTTTAGGATGTTTATGGAATATTTGATGATTTGTTGGAATTAGTTGAAATGTGTTGTGAATTTTAGGATGTTTATGAAATTTTAGGATGTTTATGGAATGTGTTGTGAATTAGTTGAAGTTTGTGGTTTTTCCGCAATTTTCGATGACTTTGTGGTTCAAATGCAAGATTTGAAGATGTTTTGGGTCACTTTGCAAGATTTTCAAAACTTTGTGGCTTTTCCGCAATTTTTGAAGACTTCGGGTTGAAATGCAATATTTGAAAATCTTTTTGGATTAGCTAACATTTTTTGAATGCTTCGAGGTATGGCGAACACACCATCCAGTAGTGGTGAGCGCCAGGATGCGTCAGGCTCGGGTTCACGTGGGAGATCATTCTCTCGCGGGAGGCGTGGTGGCGGCTCTCACTCTCACACATCGAGCCGCCACGCACCGTCGTCTCAGACACCGGAGCCTACTGACTCGGTGGAGCAGCAGATCCCTCCTCCTCAGTCTGATGTACCACCTGCCCAGTGCCGACGTACATCAGCACCTCTCGCGCCTCCTCTTCCCCCGCCCGAGAGGGGTCCTGATGGGAGATCGGTTGCTCAGATCGACCAGTAAGTTTAATTTTAAGTTTTCATAAATTTATTAGTTTTAGTATTTTATTTCTCCATGTAACATATTTCAACTCTTATGCAGTTTGAAGCAACAAACATCAGGTGTGCCCAAAGCGATCGGTGTAATCGTCGCAAGCAAGTTCACAGGCTTCCCGCTTACATACTCCGACCTCTCAGCGGATGAGCAGGCCGACTATGCCCACACCTTTGCGGTAATAAATTTTAAACTAATTATTTCACTATTTCTATATACTTTTTTAAACTAATTCGTTAAATTTTAACGTTTTCATGTTTTCTGGAACATATCCAATATTCATGGACGAATCACAAATTCCTGGCTCCATTCCCGGTTCGCGGAATTCTACCGGAACACCCAGGACAATATCTAGGATTGGGCCCAGAGAAGACATCCTTTGGATTCCCAGGCTCTAAACTACATGGAGTGGCTGGACATGCCTCCGCAGAGGATAGACCCTGCGAAGTGGAAGCTGCTCCTGGAGCATTACTGCAACGCGGAGTTCAAGGTGAACTCCGTGTGGAACAAGATAAAGTCCAAGAGCGAAAAACGACCAAAATTCAAGTCGCATCAAGTCAAAGGCGACTATTTATGAGGAAATGGTAACTGTTTTAAAATATTTATATATAATTACGTATGTACAAGTAAAACTTTTGAATACCTAACATATTTTAATTGACAGTGCAAAAAGACGGGACAGAGGCTGCGGGTGGACCAGTTTGGGGAGGACTGGCTGGGTAAGGAAAATGCGGGCTTGGTAAGTTTAAGTAGTTTGTCAATCATTTATATGTTTAAATTATTCAATTTATTATTCATTAACATAAATTTCTTCATCTTAACTAGGAGGAGTACAGGAAACGCTTGATCGAGAAGTATGGGGAGGACGGGCCGTTCCCCGATTTTGATGAGGACATCTACAAGGATGTCCTGGACCCGCCCTAGCTTTCTCAGCCCGAGCTGTTCGAGCAACCTCGACCGCCGCAGGTAATAAAACAGATCCGTGACCTGAGATGCAGGGTCGCTGCTCTCGAGGATGCGCAAACAGAGGTTGAAGCTCGAGTGGAAGCTCGAGTGGAAGCCCGGGTGAACGAGCTGACGCGTTCCACGGAAGCAGCGATCAGCAGCATGTGGTCGGCGCTACGAGTCACCGGATCATCCCAGCCTTCCCCCTGGATCGCCCCACGTCACGAGCATCCTCCGAGGCCGCCCAAGCTGATTATCAGCCGGTGCTGCCACGGACATCGGTGCAGCAGATCCCGGAGCCCACAACGCCACCGATCAACTTTTATGCAGCAGATTTCGATGTTTTTATGCAACAAAATCCTCCGAACAATTAGAATTAGAATTACTGTAAATATTTTTAGGATGTAATTAGTTAATTATCTTCAATATACATTTCATTTATATTTATTTCAATTAATAATTACTTTCTTAATTAACATTATTATTATATTTATATTTATTAATTTAAATAATAGTTACTAAATATTTATACGATTTTATTTTTTCACAAAATATTCGATTTACTGCGGCCATTTTCACCGCGGCATTCACTACGGCCCTCGCCGCAGTGGGTACTACGGCCCAACTACGTCTCAGGCTGCAGTGAGGGCTGTCCTCCACACGTAGTGAATTACACGTCCGATTAGCTTGAAGGAATGGTATATTCTGTGATTTTTCTCATCTATACCTGAATAAATAATAGCATCTGCAATTTTTTCTCTAAAACTTTCTCCAAAATACGGAAACAAAATCACATTTTATAAATTATTTTTGCACCACCTCTAAGAGCTTCTCGATTTTAAAGAATCCTACATTTATTACAGTAATTAAACTATTATGCATTTTTGACTAATTTACAACGGCTAGTTGAATTAAGTCCTCCTTGTTGTTGGGAAGAGAGCATACGCTGATGTCCTGCTTGGAGGGGCTTCACACCCCTTTTGACAGGGAGTTGATGGACCGCAGCTTGGACTCTCCAGTCGAGTTCATGAAGGAGGCTGCCAAGCACAACCTTCAGGTGAGGCACTTCCTTTGCTCTTTGTTCTTTTGTCGTCTGATTTCTGTACTAACTCCTTTTGATGCAGGCTGCCATCAACGAGTATGCTGGTATCAGCCAGTGGCACAAGTTCCTGAGCTACTTGAATGTGAGGGACAGCGCCCAGATCACTGAAATCGCTCGCCTGGAGAAAGAGGCAGAGGCTGCCCAAGCTGCCAAGGCCGAGGCTGAGAGGGCGAACAGAAGAGTGGCTGAGCTGGAGTCTTGGTGCGCTGTTCTCAATAAGGAGAAGGCGGAGTCCCACCTGGAGCACTTGAAGAGGGACACCCTTCTGGAGAAGCTCAAAGTTTGGTGTCCCCTTCGCGAGGCGGATCTGGCGAAGAGGGAGGATGAGCTTGCAAAAAAGAAAGATGAGATCGTTGTTCTGTCAACGACACTTTCTTCCCTAAAGTCAGATGCAGAGACCCACCTGAAGGATGTTTCGGAAAAACTCTTGGACACAGAGCTCGTTGGAGTGGAGATTGCCAACGAGCACGTCAAGCTGGTCACAGACCTCATGTGCGCGCTGGGGGATATCTGGCAGCTTGAGCGGGATCTTGGGCTGGAACTATACCCTGGAGATGACCCTGAACATGAATCAACCTACACGGTGAAGATCTATGAGAGGTGGCCTCGCTTAAGGCAGAGGATTGATGAGCTCCAGGCCCAGAGTGAAGTTGGAGCGCAAGGGTATGAGGAAGGTTGGTTGCGATGCCACTTTCTGCTGGAAAAGCTGCACCCTGGGTTGAACTTAGACGCTCTGGATGCCTTAAAGACCAGCGATCCTGAGACGAGTGTCCTACTTGACTGGGGCAAGCATGGGAGGAAGATGGGTGCTGGATGGCACACCATGCTAGATTAGGAAGGGTTCCTAGGTCATGTGTATGACCCCCCTCAGTTAGGAAGGCCCTTGAGCCGTTGTAATTTTGTACCTATGAAGAATACTTCTAATAGTATAAATGAATAAATCAGTTTACCTTGATTGTCCACGCTTTCCTATATTTCTGCGATAGCTTTGTAGGAGGCGTTAGCAAACTGCGTAGGCTGGTTCCCAGCGCGGAGATATGTTGGGGTTCGCATCGCGTGGCCCCAAAGATCAGTTGAGGGACTGTTCGTGGTTCGCATGGGCGAAACCATCAAAGACCTCTGTAAAGAAGTTGGTTTAAGCTTGGGGATCTGTTGGGATTCACTTCGCGTGGTCCAAAAGATCTGTGCCGCAAGGTTCCCATTGGTGATGCCCTTGGGTAGTGTATGCATGTTAGCGTGTATATGTGACCTGACAAGGTTTGATGCCGTGACCTTAATAGTTTAGGCGTTTTAGCGTTCTGACCGGTCGGGTGCACTGCCTCGATGGGAAGAAGTGCGTCAGTGCCATAGACAAGAGAGAACGGTGTCTTGCCTGTTGGCATTCTTGTTGTTGTTCTGTAATCCCATAGGACGCTTGGGAGTTCATCAACCCATCGCCCCTTTGCGCCAATCAGGCGCTTCTTCAGTCCCTCCTTCATTGTGCGGTTGGTGACCTCAACTTGGCCATTGGATTGGGGGTGTGCCAATGAAGCATACAGCATGCGGATCCTGTTGTCCTTAGCCCATTACTGGACGCTGTGGCTGGCGAACTGGCTGCCGTTGTCTGTGATGATGGCGTGGGGGCTGCTTTATCGACAAACAATGTTCTTCAAGAGGAACTTGATGATTTTGGAAGATGTTATCTTTACCAATGGATCGACTTCAATCCACTTTGTGAAATAGTTCACGGCGACAACACAAAACCGGTACTGACCCGTCGCCTTTGGCATTGGTCCGATGAGGTTCAGACCCCAAAGGGCCAAGGGCATAGGGTTTGTGAGTGCAGGAGACTCCGTGAATGGGAGTCGTTGGATGCGCGAGTTGATCTGGCATTGATGGCACGTTCTGACAAGTGAGGCGGCCGCGTCCTTCTTCAAGGTAGGCCAGTAATATCCCTGGCGAAGGGCTTTGTGTGCTAGTGCCTCCGCGGCAATGTGATCACCAAAACGGCCGTGGGAGGAGAAATCCACCCGCCACAGCTGCAAACCGTGGGGCGTCAGTCCAATCGATGGGGGAAAGCTCCTCCCATGGTGACCACAATGGCCCTCCCTCGAGGGAAGTCATTTACGCGGCGGGGGCAGACGTTGTCGTGAGGTCTGGGCGCGTTTCCCTCTCGACGAAGCACAACCGATCAGCCGGTGTGGTCATTCAGAATTCGGCGGTGGCCGGTCTCGACCCCGCAATCCTCACAGCAATCACTGAGGCGATCGTCCAAAATCTGCGCGGCACCCTGGCCGCAGAAGGTTTCCAAATGATCCAGCAGCCACAAAATCACCAGGAGCCTCCTCTTCCTCCACCACAGCAGGAAGCCTATCCTAATCCAGCCCTTTTGGAACTCGATAAGAGACTCTGCCATGGACATGGCTGTTGGGAGATCCTCCACCCCACGTCTTTTGAGTTCCAACTTGGCCCAATTTTGGAGGCCATCCACGAAGGTCAAGAATGCCTCCTTCTCGGGACAGTCCGGAATCTCCAAGAGTAGCTCGTTGAACTCCTTGACATACTCTTGGATGTTGCCCCTGTGAGAGAGATGTCTCAGCTTGGCCCTTGCCTCATTTTCTGAATTATTCGGACGGAATTGGCGTTTGAGTTCCCTCATGAACTCATCCCAGGTGGTGATTGAGCAAGTCCCCTTCTCAATCGGCATGCCGTCGCCTCCACCGTACTAATGCCATGTCCTCAAGATAAAGGGTAGCATGGCCGATTTTCAAAGCATCCTCCATGATGACAGTAGCACTAAAGTACTGCTCCATGCCCCCAAAAGAAGTTGTCTACTTCCTTGGCATTCCGAGCGCCCTTGTACGCCTTAGGCCTCGGCACATCGATCTTGGGTGGTATTGTAAGACTTGACGTTGATGTAGACGCTGTGGAGGCAATGCCTCTAGCCACCACCGCCTTAAGAAGGGCTACCTCCTGATCTAACCTAGTAATCGTGCCCGCAAGCTCTTCCCTAAGAGCCTTGTTCTCCTTCTCAAGGTCAAGGACCCATAGGGTGAGAGCTTCATCCGCCGCCTTGTGATGCACTGCTTCCGTTGAGGCCACTTGGTTCACTACACCCAACAACGCATCCTCGAGTCCTTCCACCTTGGCCTCAAGATCCTCATGTTGAGTCTCCACAATAGTGAGCCTAGCCTCAAAGCCATCCATCACCCTTTTGGACGCACCCCGGGACCTTCCTCTCCTTGAGCTTTCCTCCATCTCAAAGGGTTGCTCCTCGTCGCGCACCACCTTGGCTATCCTTGCCTTTGCTGGTCTTCCCACGCACGACCTTTGCTCTGATACCAGCTGTCACGTATTAATTTCTCAGCTACTCCGTGCGGCACTTAGACGCACCTCCCTTGTGCTAAGTCAGTCTCAATCCAACCCTGAGATGCCTTGAAGGCTATGAGAGAGCTTAAGAGAACTTAATAGTGTTAAAGAGCCTTTGAAGGAGAACTTGTATTGTTTGGTTGAAAATGTTTGGATGGTTACAAATAAGCCCCAACTGGGGGTATATATAGGACTCCACCTCCTCAATGGACAGTTAGGATCATCTTGATCAAATGGTGGAGATTAAGCCTCTAGAATTCTCTACACCTCTTTACACTTTTCTATACATCTCTACACTTATCTACATTAGTCTAGTTTTCTCTAGAAGCCTCTAGAAAGCCCTAGAGAGTATGAGAGCCATCTTGGAAGAATCTAGCCCCTTTAAATCCGAATTTAGACCTAGTGTGCTTGATCCACATGGCCTGGTACACCTTAGGCTTGGTGTAGGATGTCTGAATAGATCCAAGTTAACCTTAGAGCACTACGTGGGGAAGACATTTTTTACTGCGGCCCATACTGCGGTTTGGGCCGCAGTAAGCCCATTTACGCAGTAAATGGCCCAGTTGCTGGCGCAGTAAGATTTACTGCGGACTTGGCCGCAGTAAGGCCGCAGTAAATTTGCGCAGTAAGATTTACTGCGGCCTTGGCCGCAGTAAGGCCGCAGTAAATTTTTTTTTAGGGTTTAAACTCCCCTTTCTCTTCATCCGCCGCACAACTCCATTCTTCTTCATCTTCTTCATTCTTCCTCTTCTTCTTCTTCTTCTTCTTCATCTTGTTCTTCCTCTGTTTCTTCTTCTTCTTCTTCTTCTTCTTCCTCTGTTTCTTCTTCTTCTTCTTCTTCTTCTTTAGTTTCTTCTTCTTCTTCTTCTTCTTCTTCTTCTTCTTCTTCTTCTTCTTCTTCTTCTTCTTCTTCTTCTTCTTCTTCTTCTTCTTCTTCTTCTTCTTCTTCTTCTTCTTCTTCTTCTTCTTCTTCTTCGAATTCTTCTTCTGTTTCTTCTTCCTTTTCTTCTTCTTCTTCTTCATCTTCGAATTCTTCTTCTTCTTCTTCTTCTTCTTCTTCTTCTTCTTCTTCTTCTTCTTCTTCTTCTTCTTCTTCTTCTTCTTCTTCTTCATTTTCTGGGTTTCATTGGACGAATCCGGATGAACATTCATCCGGATTCGTCCACTTTTTTTTAATTATTCAAACAGGTTACTGCGGCCATGGCCACAGTGTGACCGCAGTACGTACCGCGGCCGACGCCGCAGTGATTTCAAAACTGCGGACATTTTAACTGCGGCGTTCACTGCGGCCGTCGCCGCAGTTGGTACCACGGGCCAACTGCGCAATGGGCCGCAGTGAGGCATGTCTTCTCTACGTAGTGGAGTTTTGTTGGGCCTAATTGGACCGTTACACTAAACACTCATGAAATAAAAATCATAGATTAAATTGTAAATGAAACTGTCAAAACAAATGAGCAACTTTTGGCTGATCGAGAGAGTATAGTATTCAATACAATTTTCAAAAGTTCAAACTATTCCTCACAATGCATTTAAAAGGTTGTGATAGATGTGCATATTACATTGATCTCATTATAAACTAAAAATCATCAAAATATATATCAAAATCAGGTACATTCATGTACTACTTTCAGCAAAGTTCACTTAATAAACAGATCTACTACCTACGATATTGACTTTGAAATATTAGGCCCTGCAGGTTTATAAGAGGAAACGTTTTTGTGGGGCGGCAAGAAACAAGGCATCCGGCGAACAAATCCAATCCCCGCCACGAACTTATGATGAAGAAGCATCTTCGCCGTCCATCTCTCCCTAGGGTTGTTCGCAAAGCACTTGTTCAAGAAGTCTCTTCCGCAGTCTGAAATTCCCTCCGGAATTTTGGGCACCGTACTCTTTTGGGCAGTCAGTTTCTGAACCAAACTCGCGGTGCTGCTGTTGTCCCACGGCATGCCAGTCAACATCTCCACCACTATGCATCCTAGAGACCATATATCCAAAGCTGGTCCGATCTGCCCGACCCGGAGTGACTCGGGTGACGTGTACAGCAAGGTTCCTCTGAACCTGTCAGTATAGCAGATGGAACTGGAGAGCCCGAAGTCGGCGATCTTCAATGCACCATTAGGAAAGGCGAGGATATTGGCCGGCTTCAGATCGCAGTGCACGAAACCCTTTGCGTGGATGTGAAGCAACCCCTTCAGAATCATGCGAGTGTAGCGGCCGGTTTCCGCTTCTGTGAGGTGGCCACCCCTTTTACGAATAACATCAGTGAGCGTTCCTTCAGATGCGTATTCCAGAAGCAAGTTGAAACATTTCTTCCCAATCTCCAAGCAACCATCGTCTGTTTCATTGCTTCCAAATGATCGAATAATCTCAGGGCAACCGCCTAGTGAGTTGAGCACCTTACTCTCCTTCATCAGCGAATTGGCGGAAGAAACGACGGCGGACTTTACGGCGATCAACGGCACGGACGGGCAGTCGGTGCTGGCCAAGAAAACGGTTCCATAGCTACCTTTGCCAAGAACTTGACGCCTATTCCAAGAGAAAGACGCCATAGAATTGAACTACTGAAACACGGTGTGAATTATTAATGGAATTAGCAGATTACGGTTTAGCAGAGCAAGGGAGAATTTTGAAATCTAAACCTAAGATGCATTTATATATATAGAGACCGTTCCCTTTCCAGCTTGAACTAGGACTCCCAGTTTAATCTGTAATAGGATTGTACTTACGCGTTAGAACTAAAATATAGTAATGAGTAAGATAGTAATAAAATAATGTTTTTATTTTTACTTTAACGGGAGTCAGTAATAACACGTACAGTAACCCATCAACTCCTTTAATAACAACTTTTTACCGGAATTATACTCTAGTGCACAACATATATTTGAGAAATTTTCTAATTAAGTGCATTTTCAACATGCTTCATCTATATATATACACTACGTAGTTGTTTTAATTTTTATGACGAAAAATGAGGACAATATCTGTCACAAACCCATCTTCGTGATATGTCGTCATACTCTAGTTATAGATAAAGTGAGGTCAAAAGTTATATGACGGTATTATGACGGATATAACTGTCATATATTTTTAGTATAAAAACCATACGCATACTACAATTTTATGACGGAAAGTTTCGTAATAAAACCCTCATAAAATTTTGGATCAGCCTTATGACGACTA